>OX402051.1:7558566-10058566 GCA_947859365.1 Archips crataeganus
GGGCTTCGTCAGAAAGCTCAAGGTTACGCAGGGGGCGATGGAGAGGGCTATGCTATGAGTTTCGCTGCGGGATCACATCAGAAATGAGGAAATCCTCGCAAGAACTAAAGTCACTGACATAGCTCATAGAATCGCCAGACTCAAGGCTCGCTCGTAGAACTGATGGCTGATGGGGACAAAATAATCTCGAATGGCGTTCACGGACCGGAAGACCCAGTGTATGTGTATACCAACAAGATGAAGTGTATTTTCCTAGAATGAAAAGAATAAGGCTCATCCCAATCTCAGCCCAAACCTCTCACAAACCACTGATTTTTGGCGTTCCTGAATAGCAATTCATCCCTATCGTCTCGCAAACGATCGAATTATCGCTCGCAAACTGTGTTGGGCCGTTCCTGAATTTAGCCCCTGGGTTGTAGGAACGCTTTGATGCGGATGGCGCAGGACCGCTCTATTTGGCGAACCTTGGGGAGGCCCATGTTTAGCAGTAGACGTCTTTCAGCTGAAATGATGATGAATGTAACTACTACGTCCTCTGTTTACTCATTTTCTATACTCGTACGCAGATAATACTGTTATTCCGTTACATTTCGCTTTGACTATACCATTGTTATTATTTGCAACTTTATCGTCGTTATACGACTTTATTGCGAGCATTGCGACCACCGAGGCTCTGCTCCCGGGTCTTGTACGCCTCATAAAGTTAATTCGTTTTATCACTAATGTCCGTTGTTAGACATGATACAGACTTGACTTGAGAGGATTATGAAGCAAAAAGGAAAACTACTTAGGCCTGTTTCGACGTAGAAATGGTCGTAGTTTTCACTGCTTAGGCGTTAACTGGTTTAGATCAATTTCTAATGTTTAAGTCAAACGATGTCTAAGTTTTTCTGTAACAAAATCTACTCGTTACACCCTAATGTGGACTTGAACGGACTACTTTCACCACAAAAATACCCCTATCATATAAAGAATGGGAACGGGATCGAGTCAGGAATGAGGAGATCCGTAGAAGACCTTAAGTCACCGATATAGCCAAACGGATAAGCTCGTTGAAATGGTAATGGGCAAGCCATATAACATGCAAGACAGGTGGCTGTTGGAGCCAAAGAGTTCTGGAATGGTGACCACGGACTGGCAAGCGCAGCGTGGGACGTCCACCAACGAGATGGACGGATGATTTGGTGAAGGCCGCAGGTTCGCAGTGGATGCAAGCCGCTTCCAACCGTAATGATTGAGTATCAATGATGGGAGGCCTATGTCCAGCAGTCGACGTCCTACGGCTGAAATGATGATGATAATGATATAAAGAAAAGAACTCGCGTTACAGGGACTAATGTTTCAATCAGCCCTGACGCCTGACGCAACCGCGACGAAGCCTCAAAAACGCTATTACGCGAAACATTAAGCGACCCTTTCCTAATCAAAGCTTACTTCCACTGGCATAGCAATGAAGTGAATCGGTCGCAGAAAAAACGGTTCATTTATTTCAGAGGAAAAATCAAATTAGCATACTTGGTATTCTTTTTGTTGACGTATTTTTTGTTAGCGAATGTGATTTAGTCCAAAAGACGAGCATTAATGAAAGTTACTTTTGTGAATCTAGAATTTAAGCCTCGTTTGTATAATTTTGTATTTTGTTGGTTGATTTTTGTTTTGGACAATTTTAATTGTAACCCCCACACTCGGGACTTAATCACAACGATACGAGTAGGTATATTGGTAAAATTTCTTCGACGTTTCCATTACATTGTAGCGGCTGTGGTCATGATTAGCCTGATTGATTTCATCAAAGGCCTACATCTATTACAGATGACTAATAATCTTCGTAGTGTTCATTTTTTAATGGGTTTGCAATATAAAGCTTACTGAGCTTTTTCTCTGCTCAGGTACGATGAAATTCATCATCAAGGCCACGAAAAGAAAACGCGAAAATATAACATTAAGCAGTATGCTTACAAGCCCCTGTAATGACTAATAACATCTTCGAAATATCAGTTTAAGATTAAGAGGGCCCCGAGGGCTCGGGAACGGGGGTTTATCAACTTCGGTTCAGAAAGGCCCTTAAAATGGAATGACGTTGCCGTGAATATGAAATAAGCACATGAAATTGGAACGCTCGGCTTGGATGGAAGCATGTTTCTATTTTTTATTACGTAGGTACCTTATTTATTTTTAGTGCGAAAAATAAGGGCACATTATGTCAAAAGCATTCTCTACGGGGAAGAATTTTGGCCTATACATTTTGCCAAGTGTGTACCTACCTAACATGCCTTTTGTCTTCAAAGGTCACGTTTATATACGTAAACTAATTTAAAAAGCGTTTTTGGAGTAGGGCTCATTACTTCTCAATTTCATTTTACCCTTTTACTAATACTCCTAGATCTCAAAACGACTTAGTGTCAAAATACGTTAATTCCAGAATGACCAACTTTTTTCTCATAACACCATATTCTTAATACGGCTGAATTTTAAAATGTCTAAGTTCACAACACTCTTATCTTCAGAACACCGTATATTCAAAACAACCAAATGCCAGAATACCTAAATTTCAATAAGTTCGACCTTCATGTAGGTATAATTTGCTTTGAGTACTATCTTTTTTAGTGCTGGACTGCTGGCCACGTACATTGGAGTTACAATATTATAAAAAAATTATGTGTGAGTTGATATGCCAGGAAAACATCGTACCTAATTGCCGCATCACGCAAGCTTTAAAAAAATAATTTAGGCATTGTGAAACTGTGACATTTTGCCTTTCTGCAATTTTAAGTTATTTTGAAATTTTGTCGTATTTGTGAGTCGGCGGCAGATTTTAAGGAAATTAACATTTCAATATTTAGGCATATCAGACATGAGTGGTTTTAGGTCAAAGCTATTGTGGCTCTAGTGAAAAAGGGGTTAAGTCGGCAGAAATTAAACAGCTATTTTCTATTTTATGTGTAAAGGGGGCTAAGTCGAAATCAGCTGTTCAACTTCTGAAGACTTAACCCCTTTTTCACTAGAACCACAGTATGACATACATTTGTTAATTTTAGGAATGAGACAATTTGATATTTAGGTATTAGGAACCCATTGCAATTTGAAATTTAGTCAATTTAGTGAATTAGGCATTATACAAATTAGGTGGAATAAGCCCTACTCTTTATTTGCTTTATGAACTATTGTAAAAAATATTTCAAATGTACCGCCACGCTGGCAGTACCTCTATCCGCTCAATACTGTTAACTTTTTATAGTACTATTAATACGCCTTATTCGCATCAATTATGAGGTATTGTCTCTGGATATGGGTACGTACTTGTTTAAGATAGGTTTGTTTAGTACTTGCTATGCTACCTAGAAAGATAAAGTTCCTCAATTTAATAGTTAGTCGGACATTGTGTCGGACATTGCGTTCTGTGTTCTACCCACGCTCTTCGTGTCACGTTCGGCATATCGATTTCGATACCCTTCACTAAATCATTGGATAATTGCTGACGCATAAATAACACAGATGAACAGCTAATTTTGATTTAATTAACCAAATGGAAGGAAAATATAGGTACAGTATGTACATATATTGTGGTCCTACCGATCACGGATTTTTTTAATTTACGATTATTGATTTTATTATTGCGGTTTCCTTATTTCCGAATCTGAATGAGATGTACAAGCAGCTGCAGAGAAAAGGTACCCCCTGTAATGAATGACAGTAACTTCACGGAGAGGGGTACCTTTTTCTCTACAGCTGACCGTACATACATATAGGTAACATTAATGCCAATATACATAATTATGTAAAAAACTTAATTAAATAACCTGTCGTAGTAGTACCTAGTAACGTGTCCATTTAGACAAATTGACGTTTCAAATTTGATAAATGACAAGTTATATATCAATTCTGTGCACAAATACATACAATCCTTTCCTTAAGCTTCACCTATACCTTTGTAGAGCCAAAATTGAAGTGACAATTTACAGGAAGGCCGCGTGAGCTGAATAAAGAATGTGCAACGGGGCGTAAAATTGCATCTGGTGGGAACGCACGAGCAGTCAAGCTCGGGATTCACATTCCAGAAACCGTGTAGCCACATAAGACACATTTTAATTGATTGATTGACAGTTGTTTAATCTTAAGTTCAGGCTAAGGTTTTTTTATTGTTGCGTCAATTCAAATTTCAATTAGAGCCGATTTTTCAATCCCCAGAAAAAAGTATCCATCAGTTAAAAATATCGATTTCCTTTTCTCTAGTCATAGAAAAAAAGAGGACAGAGCTTACATTTATCTGATGGGGATTGAAAAATCAGCCCTTAAGCTCCGTATGTATCTACACTACGGATAATGCATGATCATTCATTAAAGACGGTTGAAAGGAATCCTTCCAATATAATAAATAAGAAAGTTTGTGATTATGCTGTGTGTTAGTTACTCATTAACGCTAAAAAGGCTTAACGAAATTGGACTAAATCATGTACATTCAAGAATAAAAATATGAATGCATACAACTTGCTCATAAATATGTCCCATAGCTCTTATGTCGTCGAGTCAAGGTAACGATTTATAATTATGTGCGGATTAAATGTAAGTATACATATTTTTGCACTTGACTGTACCTACGCATATAAAATCCTAAAATTATCAACCGGTGAATCTAGACTTCAAATGTTGCACGGGTATTTTTGATACAATGTAAATAAAGACAAAAAGCAAAAGTAGACCAGTGGCTTGACCTCTCGACAGAGGGTCTTAGGTTGTAAATCTTTCGAATTTTACGTGCGAAATTACATTTGTAATTTTACCATGAGCTTTTTTTTTTGTAGTGGTAGAGCCATGTTGTAGCTAGCCGCTGCATCACAAATGGGCCTGCTCGTCCGGGGCAGTACCACCCTCTCACAGAACACCGGCGTGAATCAGCAGTACTCCTGCTGCGTTTCGTACGGTCAGTGAGAGCGCCAGGGGCCCAATACCTCTCCCCCTCCCCTATTCCCTCTCCTTTTCCCACGGCCGACAACGCACTGGCATCGTGCAAAGCGCTGCGGGTGTCTATGGACAGTGGTGATCATTCAACATCAGGTGACCCACTAGTTCGTTTGTCTGGCCTCTTTAACATCAAAAAAGAGCTTTTCGGTGAAGGTAAACATCGTGAGCAAAACTGCATACATCTGGGGACTACAGCTCAAGTCATCTCATTCCGAGAGGAGACCTGAGCCCAAAAGTGGGAAGTATAGGAAATGTAAATCACGATGTAAATCACGAAATTTCAGTACAACTGCTACACCTAATGGTTCAGGTGTGCAAAGCCACGTGTAAAGGATAACTTGTCTACGGTTACAAGTTCACGGGAAGACTGAAGAAATTACGACTACATTGAAATTGAAATTAGGATTGAATCATCACGCAGGTATAATGATTATGCAAGCGGCCGAAGCAATGACTAAACGAGCTTAGTGCTAATCAGCGAATATGTGCGCTTGATTAACACATAGTACCTAATCTATATCTACAATAGATTTTACTACGTCATTGAGAGCGATTAGATTAAATCAATCGGTAGCTTTAACGCATTCACTGCCACCTGATTTCCACAGGTGCCACCGACGCACATGTGATAATTATGACAGCGGCACTGGGCGAAGTCCCGAAAACGCATATATGCGTCGGTGGCAGTGAATGCGTCAAACGCGCGTTGACAATGCATCCTAAACATAAATAGATTAGTTTGACAAAGCGTTGTGGGGAATTCTTAACTAGGAAAACGGGTGTAAATTGCAGATCTTGACTATATTTTACTTATAATTTATAATAGGCAAAGTTTAGATTTTTGTATTAAATGCTTATCAAATTAAACAAGATCAAAAAAACATCGCAAAAAGCATTTGGGCACATGAAACATTGGTTAAAAATTGCCAAAATACAGCCTAGATCTGAGGATAGTGATTTAATTTTCATGCATTTACTTTAGTCTTTAAATGGTAAAAACGTATTTAATGGTAATGGTAAGTATGAAACAAAGTAAGTATCTTTCGTAAACAAGAATTACACTCGGCATCTGCAAAAACTTTCCGAATATGCTACTTGCTAGATAATTCAAAAGTCTTGCAGAATTTTTAAACACTTCGATGATCGATGCACTTAACAATATCTCATGGTGCTTTTTAAATTGTTCTTGAGAGATATTGTTTCCTCTATTATTTATAACGGCAGTATATACCTAAATTTATTATTTTCTCCGGAAAATAGAGTATGTTCAAGCGCGGGTACACGCTTTCTTTGAACTATACTCCATTTAATTTAGAATTCTAAATTAAATGAAGTATAGGTATCGTCGTAATATTTCCATGAAATCCCTAAAAGTCAAACCTCTTTTTGACAAAGCTAAATGAATTTACAGTGAATAATTTAATTATATACAAATTATATGGTTTTTTGGCAACGGCACATTTAAAGAGCTCATTTATTAAAATCGAACCAGTGTCTTTAAACGCTACGGTGAAACAGTATGTTCCTTTACACATTATTTTTGATACTTTAGTGGTAAGAGAACCTGACTACAAAGATTAAGGTCCCGGGTTTGATCCCCAATCGGGGCAGATATTTGTATGAAAAATATAAATATTTGTAGGTACTCAAGTCTTGGATGCATCATATGTACTAGGGGCGTTCAATAAAAAGTGAGAATGAGTGTGTTATAAACAACTTTTACTAAATGTCATTTTATTTTTCGACATAGTCACCTTTTTAGCATAATACACTTAGTATCTTTTTTAGGGTTCCGTAGTCAACTAGGAAGCCTTACAGTTTCGCCATGTCTGTCCGTCTGTCTGTCTGTCCGCGGCTAAGCTCAGAGATCGTTAGTACTAGAAAGCTGTAATTTGGCATGAATATACATATCAGTCACGGCAACAAAGTGGTAAAAAAAAAATAAAAAAAAAACTTTTTTTAGGGTACCTCCCATAGACGTAAAGGGGGGGTGATTTTTTTTTTCTCGACTAATCCTATAGTGTGGGGTATCGTTAGATAGGTCTTTTAAAACCATTGCGGGGTTGCTAACATAATTTTTCTATTCAGTGATCTGTTTGCGAAATATTCAACTTAAAAATGAAAATTTTCATTAAAATCGAGCGTCCCCCACCCCCCACTAAAATCTAAACTGTTAGGTGCAAAAATTTGAAAAAATTCGGAATGGTAGTAAATATATCAAATTTACTAGGAAAATTATAGCGGCTAAGATTGCTTGGAAATTATTTGTAGTTTAAAAGTAAATAGTAGCCTAAGGTATAAAACATACCGAAACTTGGATGATTCCGTACACATACGAAATCCTTAGAAAAATATTACTTGATTTTTTCGTAATGGCGGCTACGGAACCCTACCTTGGGCGTGTCCGACACGCTCTTGGCCGGTTTTTATTCTAAACTTAAAATTCCATTTTTAAAAAAGGTCTCATCTTGAGTACTTAGAAAATTTTGTACTGCAGCGACTACCGCGTCGTCGTCTTCAAATTTCTGGCCTCTCGGGTATTGTTTCAATCTCGGAAATAGGTAGAAATCACTGGGAGCGAGATCTGGTGAATACGGAGGATGCTTAAGGATATCGAACCCAGCATCACGAATTGCAGCCATTGCAACGGCGGACTTGTGTGCCGGGGCATTGTACTGGTGGAACAGCACAACTTTCGAGAGTTTACCTCGCCGTTTTTCGCGGATCTCATTGCGCAATGTTGCTATTTGTTTGGCGTATAAAGTGCCCGTAATAGTGGCTCCATGCTCGAGATACTCAATCATTAATACCCCTTTACCATCCCAAAAAACAGAGTCCATGACCTTACCGGCAGATGGGCTCATCTTGAATTTCTTCGGAGTTGGAGATGATGGCCTTTTCCATGTCATAGACTGCAGTTTCGTTTCAGGGTCGTAATGATGGAGCCATGTTTCGTCCATTGTTATAAATCGCGCCAAAAAAAGTTCCCGGTCTTGCTGCATCAGGTTCAAAGCTTCTTGACAAATCTCTAGTCTAGTTTGTTTTTGCGTGTCAGTAAGCATTCTTGGTACCCAACGCGCAGATACCTTTTTCATACCCAAGCGTTCATGTAAAATATTATGCACGCTCCGCGTTGAAATCTTTACATTTTCAGCAATAAAACGAACTGTGACACGACGACCCGCCAAAACTGAGTTTTCGACTTTTTTCACAATTTCTTCAGTTACTGCTGTAGTAGGGCGTCCGGAGCGGGGGTCGTCCATTGTCGATGTTCTTCCACGTCTAAATTCGGCGCACCAACGTGCGACTGTCGAATACGGAGGAGCATTAGACCCTAAAGTGTCCCGCAAATCCAAATTGACTTGGTCCGTAGAAAAATTTTTCAAATACAAGTATTTGATAACGGCGCGCAGTTCAATTTTCTCCATTTTCGCTAACGTACTCAATAGCATTGCAAAGAAATTACCGTATATTTTTTTAAACAAAAGACAGTTAGTTTTTTTTTTCATAGCAATCAGCTAGATAGATTAGCTTTACCGGCCAGTATTTAATTTCGTAATATTAAAAGAGTTTGCATCTCATTCTCACTTTATATTGAACGCCCCTCGTATTTATATAAGTATGTTTAGCCCTTGCCTGATACCCATACTACAAGCTTTGCTTAATTTGGGACTAAGTCAGTTGGTATCAGTTGTCCTATGATATTAAATTATATTATGTACATATATACTATTATATACAAGGACTGCTACAATAATAACCCTTCCTTTTGGCTTTGCGGTTGTCAGGTAAGAACGTTCTATGTCAATCTGAAATAAGGTGCAGCTTTATTGCAGTGATAGCGTATTGCAATTGCTTAAGACTTAAATATACTTCCCCTAATCATTTCGCTCAATTGAAGCCTAATTACATTTCAATGGGTTTTGTTGTCTTTATTTTCCTTTCTAAGCAGGTAAGTATGAAAGTAAAAATATTATCTACGATTAATAATAAGTTTTAATTTAAGTGTAGGTATTAAACATAGTAGCTGATTAAAAACTATGTTTAATGTTCTATGTGCTTTGCAAAGAACTAGTTTATAATGCTATCAACTGCACAGAATATACTTATACATTCGCTTTAATTACTAAATCTCTATCGTAATTAACCGAAGAATAATAAAATAATTGCATTTGGATCTAGACACTATTGTATTCGAATAACAATTGATTGTTCAATAGCAATAAAATAGTCGTTAAATTTACGAATTAAATTGCGAGTCATCTCCGTTTATTATTCTGATCGCTACATTTTATTTTATAATTAAATTAATAATATGCAACTAATTCAAGTTACCCGACCTTGAAAGATAAATAGATTGCACCAACGTAATATAAAAAAGCAAAAAAAGGCACTTTTCTTATTAGTGTCCAACTTTGCGTGGCTTGAACTGCACATTTCTGATTTTAATATCATGGTCAATAACCTAAAGAAACTACTTACTACCCAGTTTACTTCATTGAGCTAGAGTGGGTGATCTCTCAGTGCGACCCATTTCAAATCTCGGACGTCAAACGAACGTCGTCATTTTGTGACCTCTATATTGAATGGCGCAGAGTCATAAGATATTAAAGTTGATACCATACTAGATTCAGACGACAGTATCTCTCTAATTCGTGAAATGGTACGGACAATCCATCTACCATTGACGCACGGAACCCAAAATCGGTAGCCGATAACGATACGTCATCACAAGATAATTCGCTAGCAAAAATATAGAAATGGTATTAACTTACCTATAGCAGTTTTGGTGCGCACATTCCGAGAGTAGCACATCGGATGAAGAATGGCCCAGTAGCGGTCCACAGACACAGCCACCAGACAGAAGATACTGATGGTACACAGCATCACCAGCAGCGACACAGTGAACAGACACGCGTGGAGGTTCCTCGGCAGACCCACCGACGCCAGGATTGCGAAAGGAATTCCTAACAGTCCCACCAACAAATCCGCCACGGCTAAAGACACTATGTAGTAGTTCGTGCGACGCCTCAACCGCCTGTCCCTCCGGAAAACATGAATCACCATAGCATTTCCAACTATCGCCACTAAAGCCACTAAGATCTCTAAGGTGGTGTATGCCGCGTACAACTCAGGAGTGGGCGAGCGGTGCGGCCCGGGCACCACTGTGGTCGCCTCTCCTGCCTCCGATGCTTCGGCCATACCGCAGCAAACTTTAAAACCTATTACCGCGTTACATTTCAAAACATCGCGGAAACAAACTCTGCGAAAATCGTACCCATTTACTAACTCCACTGGCTTCACTTATTTTGTATCTCCTATGTTCAGGCTGGAAAGGTTTTTAAAAATATTAGCGTCATTATGGAATTCTGGAATGTTCAAATCGTAGTCGAAACTTTCGTCGTCGGTTTACGGAGCGCGGTGGTGAGCGAGCGTGTCCCGGCCGCGAGTCGCTTCCCGCCACTGCGCGAGTTGGCGCGAAACGCCGCCGCGTAGGGACGCACGCAGAACACTTGTTGAGCGGTTGCGGCCGTCGCTGCGGCTTTCGTTCCTTCCACAGCCGGGATCGCTATTGTTGCTATCGAATTACAAGCAAAATCTTAACAGTTAAAGATTACTAGTTACCAGTTTTGAACTAATTTGATAGGCGTCTAACATTATTTAATTTTATTTAAAGACATTCGTTGTGACTCCCAGTAATTCGATGTACCTACCTATCATACAAAATGCAAATAGAATCTTTTTTATGTATTTTTTCCGTGTGCCTCTTGGTTTTGTAAGGTGATTTGAAGTTTTTGTAATTTTTATTTGTTAGATGGTTGGTACTGTTACCAATTATCCTCATCGACCCAATAATCAATCACAACATCTAAACAGAGCATTAATTTTAATTCGTAATCATGACATTCATTACTGTAAAACGCCTGAACCTTAGTAATAAATTCAAGAAAAACTGTAGTTCGTAGCGAAATGTAGAGGCTAGCGTGCTAGGGTGTCAGTGCACTATGCGCGTGCTAAAGTGAGAATAAAGTGATAAACCTTAGTGTATTTGCCTTTTTTTTTAATTTGTGGGAGTATGACACTGTGGTATGACGTTATAGAAACATCGTTTATTCAAGGTCAACGCCCTAACCCCGCGACCATGATCTGATTTGACATGGCTAACGAAATTTTATGGTAGAGGCGCTACGCATACTGATGAAGTGCGCTGATTTAGCATAAAGTGAACAAGGCAAATGGGATTTGTTTTAAACTGGGATCAATTGAATCGATTGTAACTATTGTGGTTACTAGCTGCGGCTGGTAAATTCAGTCTTTAGCGCGTGCCACTATTTATTTATAGCCTAAGGCGCAAGCCATACAGAAAGACGTGGGACGGGGGCGCGTTGCAGTCCGCGTCGTTTGTTCGCAGACCGCGTCTCCGCCCCGTCTCTTCTGTCTGCTTCGGATCGCGACGCTTCTATACATTTAGTATGCAAAGTGATTCAAGCCCCCGTCCCATGTCTCTTCCTTGTGGCTTGCGTTGCGCCTAAGGGCGCTTTAACATTAGGATACCGGCAGCACGTTAGCAGCGGATGTCATCATATTATAAAGCCGCGAACTGAACGCCAGCGGGCAGCGGCGCGCACAGATAGCGCTTTCTTTATTCTATATTTCATACTAAATACAAACTGAAAATATACAACGTGAAATTTTAGTGGTTGTTTTCCCGAAACGAGGTGATTTAGTATCGATTGTACAATCGATTTATAATTACTATTTTGACTAGAGTCAAAAATCCAATTGTGAAAAACGAAAGTCGAAAATGACCGCAAACCAATAGTAACGCTTCGTTGGTACAAGTAGCGTACGATCGTACGATAGGTTAGATACCAACGAAGCGTTAGGTACTATTGGTTTGCGGTCATTTTCGACTTTCGTTTTTCACAATTGGATTTTTGACTCTTGTCAAAATAGTAATTATAAATCGATTGTACAATCGAAACTAAATCACCTCGTTTCGGGAAAACAACCACTAAAATTTCACGGTGTAGATGCACAGAAAAAAAACAGAAAAAAGACCAGCGCTGGGAATCGAACCCAGGTCCTCAGCATTCCGTGCCGTGTGTCATTCCCCTACACCACCACTGGTCAGGAGTTTAGACACGAATTTTTCCTAAACATCCATATCAAATATCTCAATCTGTTAGATCATCACTTGCGGGATACGTGATACTGCGCCATCTATGTTATACCCTCATCGAGATATTTCTACACTCCTTCGGAACTACCCGCTCACCCATTCATTCACGCTCCATGCATTCATTCTCGCTTATTCATTGCATGTGCTGTGCCAGGTAACCACTAATGGCATTAGTCCGCCGCTGTCGGTAAAGTACTATTACACTATTTCACTTCTTGAATAGCAATAAGGTCGAAAATGTACACATACTTACATCTTTTTGTAGACGACTGATACACCTGCAATGGAACATATCGTCGGGGATAACGCAAATCCGCTTAGCTGTCATTGGAGAATACCGCGTATCTGATAAAAGCCAATTCCAATTTTTATTCCAAATTCGTTACAATAAAACATATATGAATTTAAAACCGTCCCCTGTATAACCACATGTAGTATATTTGTGTAGTGTATGTGTAGCCGACGTTTCCTATTTAGATCTTACTTACAGAGGAACAATTGAATAAAGGCTGTCCCAGAAGTAAAGAGACAAATTTCAAATTTCAAACTGGTTGAAAAGATTTTCATTTTTTTAAGAAAAATAACTGTCATGGCCGCCGTAGGCATGATATCTGTCAGATTAAGCGGGAATTTTGAAAGTACTTTTAAAGTTTTAATTATAAAGAGAGCTGAACACGAAGTATTTGCAAAAAGAATTTTTCAATTTTATAAATGTCATGGAAAAACGGACACGACACGTCATTTTTCTCCAGAGGGAGTCAGAAGAACTACTTTGTATCGAATTATAAGCGTTATGAAGAAACACACGGAGATATTTATAAAAATATTTCTGGAAGAAAACGTACTGTTTCGTCACCTAAAAATATAAATAAGGTAAAAAAGTTTATAAACGGAATCCCTCGATGTCTGTTAGAGTTGCTGCGGATAAATTGAAAATATCGAAGTCAAGTATAGCTCGAATGAAAACACACGACCTATAGCTTAAAGCGTTTGCAAAATTATCTGCTCCTACATATATTAAAGACCAGGAAGTGCGAGCTAAAAAAGGATGCCGAAGAGGGTATGAAAAAACACCGAAAAAAGTTCTTATAATTGATGACGAGACCTACGTGCCCGTGGACCCAGTGGATGTTCCTTTCCTGGGAAGCAATAGTACCATGCAAACAATCGGGTTCGGGACGCTGTAGATTATTCACAAAAAATCATACCAAAGGCCAAATTTTTCAATAAATACCTACTTTGGCAAGCCATAGACCTGAGTGGTAATACGTCTGAACCATATATTTGCACAGGCTCTATGAACGCACGCATTTACCTGAGAGAATGTATAATAAAGCGATTGATTCCCTTCATTGATAAATATTACCGTAGGGAAGAAATTATATTCTGGCCGGATATGACGTCATGCCACTACGCCACCGAAGTCACCCAACATTTACAGGCTGCGGGGATAGATTTTATACGAAAACATAATAATGCCCCAAATGTCCCCCAAGCTCGTGGTATTGAACCTTTTTGGTATTTATGCAAACGAGAATATAAAAAACAAACGGAAAACCCCAAATCATTGCCTGCATTTAAACATCGATGGACTAGATCGGCTAAAATTGTGGCAACTAGGTCAGGAAAAGCTGTAATGTGGCGAGCAACAATAAACCTCAGAAAAATTGGCTATAAAGGCATTCCACAAGCAAATTTAATATAAAATAACAAATTTGAAAATATTCTTGATTGGACTTAATGTAAATGTTAGCACTTTATTATATTTTTTCATTTCAATCTTGTCTCTTTACTTATGGGACACCCCAGTAATCTTGAGCGTATCCAAAATGTCTGTATTCAGTTCATATTCGGTTTGCGGAAATATGACCACGTTTCCTACCATCACAACCCATCTCAAGTGGCTCCCCATCCGTTTTCGCCGTAATACTCTCATTCTTTCTCTTTTATACAGCATACTCTTTAATCCTGCAACTCCTCAATACCTTCAAGACCGTTTTAGGTTCTTGTACTCTATTCGCTCTGCGCAAAATTTTCTTCTTACCGTTCCTCCTTCTTCCTCCAAATTCTATCATAACTCCTTCACTATGACTGCCATGTCTTTGGAATTATCTTTCTTTCTTTTTTTCCTTAATGGCGGCCACTAGGCTTGTGCCAATATCAGTTAATTGCTCTGAGAGCGACTCACGTTGTACGATAATTGTAGTTTTTGCAAGTTGATAGTAAAATTCCAAAAACCACGTGGAGACAAATTGCGCATTAAAAAATGTCAGACACGAGAGCAATATAGAATTTTGAGATCACTGTAACAGTTAAGGTTAATCGCCGCATAAAACACTATCAGAATTATACCACAACTAGCCATAGAAACAGAAATACCAAAATTATATACTGTCTACATCCGCCATGTTCGAATGCCACAAATCGAATCCTGGAATTATCTTCATTTGGCGTTAAGGCAAGCGAAATCCCTACCCATTTTTAAAAACCTAACTATTTGTCGCTAACAATCCTCAGACTTTGATCATTCTCTATTCTTTTTGTTTGTATTGTTTTTTTAAATTCCTTTTTAAACCCTTTTCTCACATGCGGCCTTTTGACATTTTTCATTGATATTTTGTATGTATTTATTTGTTATATAATTTATATTATATTTGTATTGTTTTTAATATTTATTGTCTATTAATTCTACGTTTCTCCTGTCTGCTATTTCTGCCACCTACATTAGTCTGTTCATATCAAGGATGTTATACTTAGACTGGATTGGCAGTCGCCATAGTACGGAGCGGCCGCGGTTTTTGTAGTTCGATTATTATCTAGATGGCGCTGAAATATAGCCAGAGGCTTTGAAGGCAAAACAATAAGACTACAGATGTTTCATATTACTACAAATATTTATTTTTCAAAAATATTGCATAATAATACATTTGTAGTAATATGAAACATCTGTAGTCTTATTGTTTTGCCATCAAAGCCTCTGGCTATATTTCAGCGCCATCTAGATTTGCAATCGAACTACAAAAATCGCGGCCGATCCGTACTATGGTGACTGCCAATCCAATCTATATCATCCTTGGTTCATATTTATTAATTTCTGAGTAATGGGGTGTCTGGAAGAGATCGCTTTTTAGCGATAAGACCGCCTATTGTCTGCCTGAATTTGTATTTTTGTAATGTCACTGTACTGCTTTTGGTCATCAATAAAGAATATTTGTATTGTATTTACTTTTCGACTCTATGTCAACGAGTTAAGGTCGAAAAGTGACGAACCTTTTCTTACCCCGACTATACCTATTGAAGTCTATCCATATACGCGATAATCAATATATGCGATGCGCGATATGTTCGTATGGTAGACAAACAGATTTGTGCTATCCCTGACGACATAACTATCTTTATATATATAATTCCACTGTACGTGTGTTTGTCACTGAACTCCTCCTAAACGGCTGGACCGATTTGAATGAATTTTTTTGTATGCGTTTGGGTGGCGCCCCGGATGGTTTAGATTCACAAATCAGCCCGGCAGATGGCGCTGCAGTCGGTATCTAGGTTCATGCAGGACAACGTCTGTCGGGCCCGCTAGTAAATTATATAACTTGAAAAATAATCATCCTTGTTTGTATGCTTTAAATATGTGCTAAAAATACATCACGTGGCTTCTCATTTGTGTCTTATCTGTTTAATTGTTATTTATGTTTTTTTTCTTGCTTAATTCCATGTTCCGTCAAAATTTTGAGTGTTGTATTGTTGTTTTATTACCCTTTAGTTACTAACTAGGCCAGGATGTCTTTGTTTTGAAGAATAAAGATTATGGGCCTGTTGCATAACAAAGTACAACTAATATATGCGGAACTCTCGCTTCAGTTATATTAACCAGAAAGGGAGTTCCGCTTGTAATATAAATTATACTTTGTTATGTAACAGGCCCCAGCAGATCTATATATTCTTTATTCAAAAATACTTTGCCTAAACGGTAGCGCCATCTGTTAGATATTTCGGTCTTTGTCAAATTACGTGCAGGTAAACTCGTGGCTGCTTATTTTTATCGTCTTCCGGTAAAACCATTTCGTTATGTTCTTATTTTTATTCAAAGATAAATTACATACAGTCACTGATAAACTATAGATAGTAATTTACCACCCTTAGGAACAAAAATTACCATTATTTTTAGGATTTCTCTTATAACGGAAAAAGTTGTGATCTCATGTAAAATGTAACTGAGTGGCCATGAATTATGACAATGACCCATTTGCTATTGCGTTGTGTTGTTCCTTGTTTTGTTAAAATAAAAAAACAGTTCGTTGCAATACGAAATCCGGTCTATTTCAATAAAATTCTATTCAAACTATTGTGTTATGCATAAATATTATTCCATCAGTTAGGACTATGATACACAGAATAACAGTTACAATTCAAACCAAAAGAATATTGTTAGAGTCCGACAATAAAGACTAAAAAACGGGAGAAACAGGAATTAACATTTTTATATGCGTTATTTAATTATTTCGTTATTGTTGCCATATTCCAGTGTTTTATGTGAAATTGTGATCGAATCTGCAAAATTTGTATTTTTTGTAGTTTTGATACTGTTCGTTGTTACAGTCGAATTAATTTCTACTCTTTATTGTCATTCCCTAGATTCTATCTTAGATTTAAAACACAGACTCATTGTAGTCAAAAAAGAGGTAAGTAATTCCAGTCATATACATATAAACAGAACTTTGCCACAGAAGAAAATAATTTAGTAGTTAAATCTAATATTGCCATAATTTTTTAGATCACTAAGTCATGAATACACACGAAAAGATAATTGTAATGCCTCCTTTAAACAAACGTAATGGTTTATTTATAAACACAGCTGTTATTTACAGCAATACAAATTTGCGAAAAAATATATACTAATAAAGAGTAAGTGACATGGCAGCGTCGTGTCAGCTAAATTCAAATCAATATCTCAAATAGAGAGAGCTGTTTATTAAAGAAACACAGAAACACACCACTAGGTAGAGGCTCTGCCAATTCGACACAATAATTAAGACTTGCCTGCCGTAAGTGTTTTTACTTTTTATTCAACTAGCAATGTTCGTATGAAGGCCATCTTTAAAATATTGCTTGTCAAATTTCACCCACATATAATAATCGCATTGACTTGAAATTTGGTACGAATATGTGCTAGGATGACATTGAAAGTATAGTAAAAAAAAATGACGGTCAGCAAGAATGCTTGTAGTAAAAATATTTTTTTAACAAAACTAATTTATGACAAAAATTAGTATTAATAGACTAGAGACTTAGCTGAATTACGCACCACCACTAAATCACTTTAACCCAAGCCAATAAAGGATCTGCCTGGGTGTTAACAACAACCGTCAAATCGTGACCTGAGAATAAAAAAGTACCAAATGCATAGACGGATTACAAACTATATGAAAGCGTTCAAAACACAAATTACCTTACGCTAGAAAATGTTAGAAGCAACTTTTTCATTTTCCGGTCGCGTAATATTGCTGCAATCGCGTTTTTTCATACTCTTTATTCTTAGAAAAACCTACACCAGCTTATGACACGTTTATTATTATAATAAAAGGCTAATAAGCCTGTATTAATGTGCCACTGCTGGGCAAAGGCTTCTCCCCTGTACTTCCAACTGGCCCTGTCTGCACTTATGTCCGGCCAGTAGCCCGAGAACGTGTTTATGTCATCCCGCCATCTTCGCCTTGGTCTACCGCGGCACCGATAACCATCTTGGGGCATCCAATCAGTGGTAACCCGCACCCACCTTTCTGGGTGCATGCGACAGACGTGGCCAGCCCAGTCCCATGACACGTTTAAATACAATTAAAATCATATAAATTTAAAAGAAAATACGTGATGTAATTTATATTACTACTAGCTTTATCCCGGGGCATCGAACTTGTGAAAAAATAAAAGATTTGATAGCTCTATCCCGTGGGAATTTCGAAAAAAACCGTTTTTGTGCAATTTTATGGCTCTCAAAAAATATGCCTGCTAGCTCCACTGGTGGCTTAGGCTGCGCGTTGTCTGTGAGTCAATCAGTCGATTAATAATGTTACTCGAATATGTAGAGGTAAATAGAACACAATAGACAAATGCATAGAGATTCAAATAGGGATGTTGAGACCACCAATCAACTGACATACATTTTATGAGTTGTCAAAACACAATTCTCCCAGTTTGAATGGCAATAGCAACTTATGACGTCACTTGTTCGCCAACTCAATCAACTTTAATTTATAAAGTACTTGTTATAAAGCAACAAAAACTCTACTTTTGCATTTAATCGAAAAATTATCTGGATTTCAGGGTTAAAATAAAGCTTTTTTTTACTGGAGTCGTGTCTTCGAATTATTTTTTTTAATGGCGTCAACAACCCTATTGTACCTAATGTATCAAAAAAAAGGAGGATTGCTCAATATAATATTTAATAACTGCAATTTAGAAAATTTAGTTTGTCTCTTTACAAACTGACTTGTGGTAGACTGTTTCATCAAAATGTTATAATTATAATTGGATTTATGGTATTATTTCACTCTTAAAATACACAAAATGAATTTGATTGCTTAAAATGCACATCCAAAATATTGCAGTGATCTTAAAATTTATAAATATAACAATGGACATGGTGACCTAAGATTCTAGTCAAATGCTAAAAAGTAAATGCAAACTCAAATCTAAAAATTAGTATGAAAATTGTAATCATAGACCATGTACAGAAATAAGAGGTAGAATATTTTTATAGTGCTTTCTCAATGAAATGCATAGGATAGGCAGGACTGTTGTTCACAACATGATCTCCAATTTCAATCCCAAGTTTAGTATGCTTCCAACCTGTCCATCATGTGTATGGGTATGCCTAGATCCAAAAGCTTTTTTCTTGACAATTGGTCTAAATTCGGATATAAGTGTAACATAGCTTCCCAGCATATCTCACTCAGTTTCGGAATACATAGCCAAACTTTATACAAAATATTATTCCTACTAGTTGCATCATCTTTAGGCTCTATCCCTCCAAACACATACATGCAGCCTTGTGATGTTACCGTTGAAGAATGGAAGTAAAGGGGGTGCGGCAAAACAGTTTTCTGCATAATATTCCATTGTAAAGTGTTCACACTTAGCCTCCAAATGTCTTCAAACACTGCCTGCCCATCCGATCCACCAGCTACAAACACTTGGATACCACTAGGTGTGTCTATTTGAACAGCACTATGGCACTTCCGAGGCAGAGGCACTACAGTGTCTTTCGAACTATCATCAGCCTTGGGTGTTAACATAGTCCATGTTTTCGTGTGAAGGTCAAATACCGGTATCTCCATAAGTTCAAAAGCCAATTCTCCCGTACCACCGCCTAATATATATAATTTATCACCAACTCTAGCAACCTCATGCCTGTACCTTCCTATGGGTTCTCCGTCACCACCAGTGCCCACGAAAACTGGCTCCCACACCAATGTTCGGAGATCAAGCCTGAAACATTCATAATAAGTTTTTATATTGTACGTCCGAAAAGGACAAACTGTTGAGACTTATTTTATGTAACCATCATTTTATGTACACAGTTTATACAATAAAGTTCATTTCTATTTCTATTTATAGTAAAAATTAATTGAACAGCATAACAAACAACTAAAATGATAAAACACCTAGACTTGAGAAAATTACCCAAATAAGATCAACCTTTGCAGCATCATGCCTAATTAATTTTAAGCTACTTTGAGCCTTATACCATTGCATGAAGATCCAAGTCAAATTCAAAATCGTTTATTGCATATCACTTCACACTTACTCACTCCACTCACTCTCATTCACTTCACTTTCACTTTGACATTGAACTTTGTGTTGCATATATCAGTTGTTGGTGTTGAAAATGTTAATAGTAAAAATCAACAATGACTTAATAGATCACATTTACTTATTAAAATGGCCATAAAATTAACCTTTAAAGTTCATTAATTGCATTGCATAATATAAAGTACCTAATCTAATTGCTTTCTTACATGCTACAGCAAAAATAGGGGAAGCCCAAACAACCTCAAAACAGACAAGGAAACGTCAAAATAATAATATCAATAGCCATTGGAATCATTGCAGCAAATGCTTGAGCCAAGTTTAGATGTGCAAGTTGCATTACATTGCAAGACAGTTCAGTGAAAGAGTTTGAAGTGGTCAATAGTAGTCAAATAGTCAACTTGCACGTTTTTTCTTGAAGGTCTAAACTGAACTTTAGAGATAGACAAAACCTCTTATTAGCTTTTATAAACATCATTATTTTTGTTTAAAAATATTTCTTCCCTTTACTTTACCATACATTAAAATGTCCCTTACAAAAAATTGTATTGACTCACACTACTTTATTCATGTTTGCTGGCAACATACATTTCGTCCATTAGCTAACATCACCGTGCAAGTCACAGATTGGCCATGTGACATTTTATACTTTATTATTGCCGAATAAGGTATAAAATGTCATATGGTCAGTTTCTGACTTGTGCGGTGTTGTTAGTTAGCAACAATTTGTTTTAACAAATAAAAATCTTATTTGTTTTCATGTATCACCTGTGATTTTGAATATTACTTGATTTTACTTTATCTAATTTTTCAATAAAAATTCTAATGTTTTAACATCTAAATTAGATAAAAATGTTGAATTTCACAAAAGAAAATAAAATATTTCACCAATCTCTTTGCATTCACTCCAAAGACAATGCCCGATTATCAACCATAATTGATTTATATATACCTGTAAATGTCACTGTTGTAAGCAAATCCATTGGTTCCACCAATAGTATAGAAATAGCCATCATGGCAAAGTATTGCTTGTCCATACTGCCCTGGTGGTCTTGTACCAGTTGCTTCTAAAACATGGAACTTTGCATCACCAGGACTGGTCTTCCAAGCAATTACATCATTACTGCACTTGTTGCCAAACGGGGCGCCTGTACCACCAAATATCTACAAAGAAATAAAGTGAAAAAAAAAACTTATTTACTCAACAAATTAATCTAATGACTACTAACATACATACCATCAAGTATCGGCCGTTCATACACATGGCATTAGAAGCTAATTCTTCAGGCATATTCTCTATAACTTTGTGTTCTTTCCATTTCCTACTTGCTATCGAAAAACTCCAGAGTTCTTTGAAAAGCGGCCGTTCCGGTGTCCAAGTCGGATTTTCTCTTTGCACGCTAGTCCGTGGTAAAGCAGGATTATAACCACCGAAGCAGTAAATATTCACATCATCACACGCTATTCTATGTCCACTTCTGGGTCTGGGACACTCGAAACCACGAAACTTTACTTCGGTAACCTTAAACGGCTCAAAAACAAAATCCTTCCTACAGGAAGTCATTTCGCTGGGCCTAGCGGCATATACAATTTAAAATACTTAAGTCAGATGAGATTAACAAAGAAAAAGTGGTGATAATAGTTACTTCTGCGAACAAATATTATTTAGTTACTTTTAGCATCGCTATAATTAATCGAGGCAATCCAGTAAGTCTTACACACGAAGGCAAAGGTGATGTGATGTGATGTGTGATTCCGCGAAGTTGACATTTGACAGTTATAAAGTTAAGATGCATTCATATTCATATTGCAAGAAAATATATTTACGTTACAATTTCTTGTTGAATCCTTTAACTAACCTGTACTTATATTGTCGACTTTAAAAATCTTAAAACAGATATTTTGTTTACTTTAAAAATTTTAATAATCTATTTTAGATCTAGCTACCAGGAAAAAAAAAAGCAATTTAGATTCACTTTGATTAGACGATCGATACTTACTTTCAGTGTTGTTGCGATAGCGATAGTTTCGCTATTATCGATAGTTGACCTTGAGAAAACAGTCGATAGTCTATCGAAAATATCGACATGCTGCAATTCTATGGATCACTGGATACTGAAAATTAGGCGATACTATTGAACTTGGTCGATACTATCGAAAGTACTTACTCCCGCTGGCGCTACAAGTATAGTAAGTAGAATCGTGTCAAAAAAGTCGATCCTATAGTATCCTTAAAGATCAATAGTATAGATAAGCAATAGTAATACTTATGTATGATCTATACTATACTATTGATCTTAGGCAATAGTATTACTTATTTTCATCAATCGATAGTATCGCTTTTTTGACGCGATACCACAGATTACTTAATAGTTACTTCGTAACAGATACTGCATCCCGTACAAAATCTTGGTACTTACCGCGATTGTAGCCACAGATTATACTACTCCGTCTCCTTAAGAATGTGTGCGTGCCGACAGTGACAAGGGCTGGCAGTTTGGATTAAATTTTTTTTCTCTACATGTTGTTTTACCATTTTGTCGGGATAATTGCTATATATTATATCCATGCAAACTTTCTAGCACTAATATTCCCTAAGCTAAGCCACGGACGGACAAAGGGACAGACGGTCATGGCGAAACTATAAAGGTTCCGTTTTTGCCATTTTAGCTCTGGAATCCTAACAAAAAAGGATATTTATTGTAATACGCAGAACACATTGCCATGCTCACAGTACCCTAACGTTATACTAGATACGACGGTCAACTTTTGAACTTCGCATCGTGCCATCCCGCTCACGCTTATAGCTTTTTATAGAAGAGTAAGAGGGACAGCACGATACGAACTTCCAAATTGTTATATAAGCTATTAATTCTAGCATAGTCATATTAAAGTTTGCCCCTGTTTCACCATTTTCACTTATAAAAGTCCAGGCGGCATATTTTTTCCGTGGAACACGAATGAACGTGCGCCGGCGCGCGCTTGTGACAACCTACTCAAATTTCGATCTTAGCAGATCGTCCCCGCGGTAGGTAAATATCGCGCGTAAGTACATGGCATGCATGAGGCCTGGCGATACTATCGACCTAGTTCAATATTATAGTAACGCCTAATTTTCACTATCGATACTACTGATCGTATAGTCAAGGGTCCATAGTTTTGATAGGACTATTGATAGTGACGAGTGTTTCCCGTTCGTCCGATCAATAGGTCCAATGAGACTTTTTTTTTCCCCGATGGTCATACTAATCGAAGCTATGGGAAATCGTTGTCCCATTTGTCCGATCATAATAGAAACATGTACAGTCATTTTGAAAAGTACTTTATTAAATCTTATTACCAAAACAAAATAAACCTAGTATCACTTAGTATATTATGCTAATACTATACTTTAGAAGTAGAAAATAATATTAGTAATAGGTGACATAATATTGTCTATTAATATCTGTCACGAACTATGTCATTTCTGTACCTCATATTTTTAGCTGATTAAAACCTATTTTTCACGACACTGCTCGAAAATGTGGCCATAGATAACTTAAATCCAGTACTCAAAACTGCCTATATATGTACATTTAACAGCTGACTCATTTATGGCGCACAAACACGACAACAAAGTTACACTAATCGAAAACAGGACGTATCAGTATACGTATTTCATTGTACGATACGACTTTTTGAAAGATAATTTCTGAATTTCATTCCTGGCGTGCTGAAACGACATTATTGGACCAATCAACAGTAATCGTCTGCTGCATGCGATGGATGGATGGATGAATGGATGGACGGACGGACGGACGGACGGACGGACGGACAGACGGACTGGATGGACGGATGGACGGGATGGACGGGATGGACGGGATGGACAGAATGGACGGATGGACAGATGGACGGGATGGTCAGGATGGACGGATGGACGGATGGACGGGATGGACGGGATGGACGGAATGGACGGATGGACGGGATGGATGGACGGATGGACGGATGGACGGATGGACGGAATGGACGGGATGGACGGGTTGGACGGGATAGACGGGTTGGACGGGATGGACGGGATGGACGGGATGGACGGGATGGACGGGTTGGACGGGATGGACAGCATAGACGGGATGGACGGGACGGATGGACGGATGGACGGGATGGACGGGATGGACGGAATGGACGGATGGACGGGATGGATGGACGGATGGACGGATGGACGGAATGGACGGGATGGACGGGTTGGACGGGATAGACGGGTTGGACGGGATGGACGGGATGGACGGGATGGACGGGTTGGACGGGATGGACAGGATGGACGGGATGGACGGGACGGATGGACGGAATGGACGGGATGGCCGGGTTGGACGGGATAGACGGGATGGACGGGATGGACGGGATGGACGGGATGGACGGGTTGGACGGGATGGACAGCATGGACGGGATGGACGGGACGGATGGACGGATGGACGGGATGGACGGGATGGACGGAAAAGACGGATGGACGGGTTGGACGGGATAGACGGGTTGGACGGGATGGACGGGATGAACGGGATGGACGGGTTGGACGGGATGGACAGGATGAACGGGATGGACGGGACGGATGGACGGGATGGACGGAATGGACGGGATGTCCGGAATGGACGGGATGGACGGGATGGACGGGTTGGACGGGATG
Source organism: Archips crataeganus (assembly GCA_947859365.1). Taxonomy (NCBI): domain Eukaryota; kingdom Metazoa; phylum Arthropoda; class Insecta; order Lepidoptera; family Tortricidae; genus Archips; species Archips crataeganus. The sequence goes on from OX402051.1 coordinate 7,583,181, forward strand.
GACAGAATGGACGGATGGGCAGATGGACGGGATGGACAGGATGGACGGATGGACGGATGGACGGGATGGACGGGATGGACGGAATGGACGGATGGACGGGATGGATGGACGGAATGGACGGGATGGACGGGATGGACGGGATGGACGGGATGGACAGAATGGACGGATGGGCAGATGGACGTGATGGACAGGATGGATGGGATGGACGGGATGGACGGGACGGATGGATGGATGGACGGGATGGACGGGATGGACGGGATAGACGGACGGATGGACGGATGGTCGGATGGACGGGATGGACGGGATGGATGGATGGATGATTATGATGATGATGATGATAATGATTTCCTCGCATTAGTCGTGAAAAGCACAATGTTTAGTCTCGGCCAAAAGTGCAATAGATGGACTCGTACTTTCGAGGGCCTCCGCTACGCGTCGGCCCTCAAACAAACTCGTCCATCTATTGCTTACTTTCCAGCCTCTACAACAATGTACTAATTCTCAAGGTTGTGTCTTTAACTATGTCAATTTAATCAGCTAAAAATATGAGGTACAGAAATGACAGTTCGTGACAGATATTAATTGACAATATTATGTCAATAGGCACTACTACTTACTTTCATTCTTATGTACCTATACGTAACTATGTCATGTATTCATATCTATAGGTAAGTACTAATATTTTTAAATTAAAATTAATTTTAAAAATAAAAAATAATTACTCGACATGACTGTATAAAATTTAAAAAGTGGGCGTCGGTCAAAAGGGAAAAATAAATCCCGTTGGACCGATCGGACGCGTGAACGGGAAACACTCAGTGACTTGATTTTCAAGGCCACGATAGTATCACGATACTATCGATATCGCAACAACACTACTTACTTTTAGTTTTGAGTGTTTTGATCACAGATATGTTTCATATGATACAGCCATCCATATTATTTGTTGACATTGAAATGTGGTAGTTAGATAGCCTTTTCTAAAAATAGTACTACTTTTAGGTACCAAGTAGTTCTAACTCTTGCCCGCGACTCCGTCCGCGAAGAATAGGGGTATAAAAAATAGCCTACGACCTATATTCTCAGGCTTACCGAGTACAGAGAAAAGTTTAATTGAAATCGGTCGAGCCGTTTCGGAGGAGTTCGATAACAAACACCGTGACACGAGATTTTTATATATTAGATTTTATATACTCGTGTGCATGAGCATGGCATGGTTTGTAAAAATAAAAACAACTGTTTTTAGTCATTTTTTATTTCGTCACGACGGCTAACATTTTCCAAATAAAACAGTACAGACACAAGAAAAAGAACATAAGTTTTAGTATAATAGCTTTTTCTAATTGCACAGGAAACTCGATAGATTGGTAAAGTAAAACTGAATTACTTATATTATGGTTGTCTTTGATGGTTGAGACAAGTATTCCTGTCGAATGTGCAGGCCAAAAAGGGAAATACCTATACACAGTTTATAACATATGAGGGCATGTTTACAAAAACAACATAACTGACTAGACTGGTTGACACTTGTAGAGAAACAATTTTACTGACAACAGCTGTCGATCAGTCTAGTCAGTTATGTTGTTTTTGTAAACATCCCTTCATATTAACAATAATAATAATAATAGACAAATTAATACCACAACCCCGTGACATGTTAAAAAAAATAATTTGTCTACCCCAATCAAACTGAAAACATTGAAATATTAACTAAGACAGAAAGCACAAAAACATGGCCCACTAAGATGTCCAAGCGAATGAAGTCTCTAATTAATAACCAATTAATGGAACAACACACTTTTTTAAAACTTCCATAGTGACCCACTTTAAATTTGTTTGTTCTATTGGTAACTTTTAGTCATTCTTTTTCTTATTCAGTCTGCATTTCACGAGGCTAAGCCATGATTACAAACTGCCAAAATAAAAGATTATGCCATGATTAAAAAACCTGAAAACATTTAGCCAAATGAAAAGGATCAAGCTACAGATATCTCAGCGGGTTAGTATTTATACACAACGATGCATGCCGGTGGCAAATAGGACTTTAGGCTTCGACTTTTTGTTCTTTTTCCTGGAAGACGATGGCGCGGCGGTGATGCCCGACTGTAGGGCTGCTTCGATGGCATCGCTGAGCACGAGAGCGCGCGGAGCAGAGCCTTCTTCTTCGGGCGGCGGCGAGACCGGCGCAGAAACTTTTCGGACACGCCACATACCCCCAGTTCCCGCCATCTAGAACAATCACACGTTCGAATTGTTTGCTCAAGTGGATTTTAACAATATGAGTTTGATTACTATAAATCAAGTGGCAATTGTATTCAAATAAGGTGTTAATGTTAATGTTAATGTTAACTGTGTACCAATTTAAGTAAAAATATCAGTGTAGACTTAATGTAGATCATTTCATCATTTTTCAGCTACACTTCAATACTGAAACAGACCATATTTGAAGGTTTCAAAAAAACATACCATAACTAACCAAAACTAGTCTTCATTGACAAATGTTCTAGATATTTCTTTGACCTTGCTTGCGAATTAGCTCGCGCGGCAACCGCATTCCAAAGATACCTCACCGCTAGCTCGCAAGTAAGCACGTCTAGCGCGCAAGCACTGGCTTACCAACCGACAGCCTAGGCGGGGCATTGTCCGGGAGGAGAGGACCCAAAACCTAATTAGCAAACCTTTGAAGCTGAACTCAAAGTGGATTTGTTGTGCCCAGCAGTGTAAGATAAAGAGTGATGATTCCTAATTATGATTGTTTATGATAAGGTATCTATCTTTGCATTTTAAAACTATGGTGTCATACTTTCTAAAGGTGACATGGTATCGTACGGAATTTAAATTCATACCAAAAAATTGCACGAGAAATGTAGGAAATTATACGCTAATTAAAGTACTACACGTACTTACGAGAAAACAAAGATCAATCTAATCTGTCACCGCTAGGATATACACCACTGCGCGCAAGCCAGTGTTTGTGGCATGAAATGAACATGTCAACATATTTATAAATGTTATAGTTACCTTAGCGAAAGACAACCCCGAGGATGACGGGCTCGGTTCCGGGGGCAGGACAACAGGCTCGAACAGCGGCGGGTTGCTGAGCGCAGTGGGGGGGAACATGAGGTCAGAGTTGAAGTCAGGCTTCGGCGGGCCTTCCATGGCGCGGTGGTACGCGCGCTCGCGGCGCCGCTCGTCTCGCTCGTGCCGCGCGCGAATCTTGGCGCGACGATCTAACTCCTCTGCAATAATGACCAGATTGTTTAATTAACTCTTTGTCTGTCGGACGTGGTCGCACACTTGACACTCTGCAATTCTCGACATACATCGAGAGAGATCGAAAGTGCAATACTTAGGCTGAGGTTTTGTTCTTAATTACATTAATTTCTAGGATTTTATATAAGTACTCTGTGAGAAAACAATAACCTTTACGATTAAAACTGAGACGTCCCGAGTGTCAAAATAGAAATAATCTTATTGTGTATGTCTTTTGATTCTGGCATTGGTCAATGCTCAAGCAGAGTTAGGGGGTGCACTTAACAGTTCTCAGATACACAAAGGGTTCAGCTGGTTTATTCTTAAGCAGAGATAGGGGTGTGGACAATAAGCTGAAGGTATATTATAACCACACGTTTTATTCTTAAGCGCCATTTAGCTATCAAAGTGAACTATAGAACTGTTAGGTTTACTCCATGTGTCACCACTCCCTTAAGTTCTCTGTTAACAAGTTGTGTGTGATACCAAGGATGATATAGACTGGATTGGCAGTCGCCATAGTACTTTTTTTTTTAATCAATTAGTTTATCTGAACAGTGTTGGACAAAGATATGTTAACACTATTGATTTGATTTATTTATCGCTTTCTAGGATAGACACAGTTCCATTTAAAATATTCGAACAAATTTAGTATCCAAAACTATGACACTTTTGTAAATACTCCGCAACATCCAATGCACAAGTTGCTCAACCAATTATGATTCATTCAAAGACAAAAAAATACATTAAATCTTAGACATGCAATTCATTACCCAATATATGTATGACTTGGAACTAAGTTTACTCTATTTGCAAATATAGGAGTCCTTTCAAGTAATACCCTCTCTACCCTCTATTTTTTTTCCGAGGCTTAAGTGCATCTGTGTGACTATGCCGGCCTCATTGTCAAAGTGAATTTTATGGTGACTATAAATGTATTACCTGAAAAACTCTTAATTGCTGCATCAGTAGCGTATGGTGGTTTTAGCTCTATTTCCACGATATCAAAAGAGCAATGAAGTGGCAAGTGAGCGGTATACGGCATGTGCTTTCTGGTCTGAAATGATTTGGAAATAGATGAGTACTAAAAATAAATTTTACTATTTTCAGATATCAACTAATGGGCAGAAAATGACATGTAGTATTATAACTAAATTTTTTAGTATTATGAACTAAACACTAGAACGCTGGTGGCGGGAACTAATGGCGTCGACAATAGACCGTTTGAGTCCAAGTGTGGTGGTCTGACTACTTGTGACTCAAGTTGTGTCTCGAAAACAATATAAAAACGCATTGCATTGCATGAATAGTTGATTTTACCGCAACTTGTAATTATAACTTCGCTAATAACTTATTGTGCAGCAGCCCTCTTAACCGCTTAGAATTTTTAATCAGGCATGCTCATGTCTCCTCTGATACGAAATAATAATAATAATGGTGTACAAAAGCTTGGTCTTATTTATCAAACTGCGGCAAAGTTAGCTGGAAATTGTGTGTCATATAATATCAGCCTGCGGCGGTTAATAGGTAACTGGTCTAATAAGAATGTTCATAGTTACCTGTTCAGCAAGAGATAAAGTCTCCCGGTGGAGTACACGGCCAGTAATAATACCCGGAGCAGCAGCCAGGGCTCCCCAAGACGCGTTCAGAATTCTCACGTTCAGACTATTCAAGAATACTAGCTGGCCGTCATTAGCTAAAACGACAATAAAAAAATTACATAGTACTCAATACAATATACAATACTAGCCCATGGCCATTGTGTTCATGTTATACATCACATTTATGAACAAAAAACTGCAATATCCTTTCAAGATTCACTGCACTAAATTCTTCCTGCCAAACTGGCTGTTCAAAGCTTACAAAAACAGGAGCTTTAGCAATATGTTTTGTGCTTAGTCTTTAATTATATAAACAATATCAATGTCTTACCTTGATAAAAATAGAAGTATTTAGCTTTATTCTGTTTGTCAGAATCATGCAAAGAATCCTCTTTGAGCTCTTTATCAGAAGCTACAGCACAGTCAATCAAATTATCATCTAAATCATTCATATTGAACTCAGGTGCTTCAGGGTTTAAACTAGACTGAGAATCACTGACTTCCAGGTGCTGTACTTGTTCTTGCAAAACTTCAATACATGCGGCGCCTTCCTGAGTTACATCAAACCAATCTATTCTTTCCTGGTTTATTTCTTGTTTCTCATAAACAGTTGGAATTTCTACAATTTCTTCTTTTACTGTAGTAAGATCACATTGTACATTAATTGACTCCTCCTTAAACTTCAGCATTTCAAGAACTTGCTCCATGTATACAATTTCAGTTGTGTCTATCTCGGCCAAGATTTGGTTTTCAATTTCTTTCCTTTCCCTATTCAAAATATCAACCACCTGCAATATCACATTGGTTGTATTATCAAAAACATTCAACACTCCTTTACAAACTAGAAACTACTAAACCCATCCCTATTTAACCAAATAAGTTAACCAACATAAGTCAACCTAGGTCAAATTGCCTAACAGATACAGAATATTTATTTTTGTCAAACGGAATAGGATGCGGGAAGAAAGAGATAGCAAACGCAAACGCAATCATTCAGGTCTTAGACAATTAACATAGAATAGTGCCAGAGGACCCTTTGCTATTGAAACAAGTCCGAAAAGGATGCATTGAGTAAATTCTATATAAATAAATTCCACGTACATTTGTGCACCGGCATCATGGCGTCCAGCCATTAAAAAAAACTATGTACATATAGGCAATATTTGCTTTTTGGTTCATTACTTTAAGACATTCTGCCACTACGTTTATTTACTTTATTTATCAAAAATGAATATGAAATTAATATTTTCATGAATTATTTCTGTTTTCTAACAAATCAGAGTTGGAAATAGAACAAAATAAATAGTAATAAATGTATATTTGTATATTTTTTATCTAGTCTAATATATAAAAATCTTGTGTCACGGTGTTTGTTATCAAATTCCTTGATCTTGGCTTGACCGATTTTTATGAAACTTTTTTCTCTATATTCGGTAGGTCTGAGAATAGGTTATAGACTATATTATTCGCAGACGGAGTCGCGGGCAACAGCTAGTTTACTTATATTTCTCTAGAAGTAAACCTTTAATTTTTTTTGAGGTTTTATTTTATTTATTTCATTGCATGTTTGAGAAAAGCACTATACATATATACCTCGGCGGGAAATGGAGTTGCCAGCCTTATAAACTATCATAAATATACGGCCTTTACTTCCCGGCCACTGTTCTGTAGTAACTGTTTACCTGTTGTTTGTTAGCAGCAAAAAATCTAGCATATGGTGCACTGTCTATGTCAGTGAGAGGCAGGATGGCCTCGGCAGCGGTTTCGCGCGCGATCCCACGCGGCGGCGCCACCTCGACCACAGTCGATCCCCTCAGCCGACGCACCAGACGCATGGTGATCTGAAATCGACGTTTATTTTTATATTCCGCAGTAGGCGAAAACCATTTATCGAAATAAAGAGTTAATTATTTTAAGAGAGCTGCATGTTGTTTTGCCTCTTTATACCTAAATTATGGTGTTGTAAAAAAAAAACATACATTCAAACAGCAAATTGTATTGTCATTTCCTCAGTTGTTAGGGTTTCCTTTAATAGTGTTGCCAGTTTTTTTAGCTTTTAATGACATTACTGCAACATTTTCTATCTATTTTCATGGAAACATAATTATAATAATGATGTAGTCTCTACTCTCTAAGAAACCATATTATATTGTTTCCATATTAGACAACCAGATGGCCTAGTGGTTAGTGAACCTGACTACGAGGCTTGAGGTTCCGGGTTCGATTCCCGTGTCGGGGCAGATATTTGTATGAAAAATACGAATGTTTGTACTGGGGTCTTGGGTGTTTATTATGTTTTTATATTGTATCTATCTATCTATATAAGTATGTTTATCCGTTGCCTAGTACCCATAACACAAACTTTGCTTAGCTTACTTTGGGACTAGGTCAATTGATGTGAATTGTCCCATGATATTTATTTATTTATTTATTTATATATTTTATTTATATTGATACCTTAGCGCACAATCGTATTAATTACAATTCAGTGCACAATTAAGTAGTAGTTTTGTACACTAGGACATACAGTGCTAATTTATATGTGCAGTATACATTGTAATTAATATGATTGTGCGCTAAAGTATTGATATGAAATATTGCAGTGATGCAATTGCACAATTTATAGCAACTGCTATTAGACGTGACTAGGTCATAAAACAAGGACATGGATTATTTCTCCATTTTACAATAAATATCATCTCTTAGCCTTATAATTAGTTAAACAAGGATCAACTTGAGCAATGGTTTGACATACACAACAAAGATGTTTTTCAAAAATCCCTAAATACGTAGTTGTATTATTTAAGTTTGAGTTTTGTATTTTTGAATTTTACAGCGCATTAGTGTTATACTGTAATGCTGTAATTTTTATTGATGAATAAATAAATAAATAATAAATGTGTAGAATAATAAAATATAATTAAAAATAACATGATCAAAAATTTGAATTTACAACTTAACCTTTTTTTACTGACTGTACTTTAAGTTGACTGTGCTGTGCATGGATTACATGTAAACCAAATTTTTCAAGACAATCCAACCACCAGAAGTGGGTCAAATTCGAATTTTAAGATTTGAAACACAGGACTCTGGGACAGGTAACATTAAATAAAAGCCTGTAATACTGATAAAAAGATAAAAACTTACTAATCATTTGTCAAAATTATTTTACCACAGGTATCTATCTATCACTTATCAGTTGCTATCAACGAAAAAGTGAGTACTTTAGAACAAATTACCTACAATGAACAACTAGGTACAAATCTTAAAACATAATGAAGGCTTACAAGCAATTTTCATAATCGTATTTACCTCCTCAGAAGGAAACTCCCATTGTAACATCCTTGTTGGCTTCATTTCCTTGACTTGCAATGCTGCATGGCATACTGGGCATGGAGGTGGCTTCTCGTCATGAGTCTCTGCATAATGAAGCACACATGGCCAGCAGTAAACGTGACCACAGAGGCTTGTGCGCCCGGCGACTGGAGTCCCCAGACATATGGGGCACTCCGTGCCACCGGTGCTTCTAATAACCTGAATACAAAGAGTTTTGTCTTACTTAAGCATTTTTTAATGGGGTTTTAGCAAACAATTCTTTGCTGCCAGGGAATTTAGCTGGCTGGCATAATTAATTACACAAGTCGATGCCCCAATATTACAAGGTTCTATGTTACATGAACATCGAACGGAGATAATAAGCTTTGAAAATAAGTATACCCCTATTTCGCTGGTTAAAGATCTGGTAGATGAACAAATATGTCAATTGTAGAAACACAAATATACTGATGCCGAAAATGTAAAAATAAACCGTAATCAGTTAATTATTTATTAAATATAAACAATTTGTTTTTTACATAGAACTTTTGAACCGTTATAGAAACATTCTGTTGTGTAACATAGGACTTTGTTTGTCTGTAGCGTAGTATTTAGTACTAAAATTATTCATTTAATGCGGAAAAATGAGGAATATATTAGAGAGAGCAGGTATTTGTAGCTCAAGCTACAGGCGAGCGGTATACAGGGTGGCTCATTTAGATCTTATCAATATAGCTTTATATTTAATGAGTTCCGTTTTAGCTAGTCTATTATTTATATACGAGAGTCTATATAACGGGAGAGTTACGGAGCCCATCGACCCATCGGCCCATCGACTTGCAAAGAGGTCAGATTCGGGGGGTTCAGATTATTATATTGGCAAAGGACAAGTACACGGTCCTATGGGTGCGAGACTACCTCGCCTGTCGACATAGCTGACGTATATAGCTATCGCTATATAAGTAGTTATGTAACTATGTCGGTACAGTAACCCCCCCCTTACAAAAAAAAAGAAAAACACAAGGTAAGAAAAAAATTCACCGTTCACCGCTTTTGCCATTTTGGCTTTGGAACACTAAAAATTAACATGTTATTAGACTCATTTGTTAAAAACAGTTTCATAGTACTCCACGTCTGCTTGTGGCATCCACCTGTACATTGATTTAAGTGTCTATTTTGGACTTTCCTACAATAGGTTTTTTCAGAATCTTTGGAGTACAACAAATATTGCCATTATTCTGTCTTAGGGTTCTTTGGGGTTTTAAATTAATTTTCTTAAATGTTTCCTCTGTATGTGACTGTTTGTAGCTCACTTCAAGTAGCGATTGAGTGAATTTTAATTCCGTCACTTTAGAAAACGGCACCAGTGCGTATTTTTAGCCCCGAGCCTGCTTTTTGAAAATGTAGGAAGTCATTTTTACTCATTTGTATGATGCAGTAGGGTTTCAATAAATTTACCTAAATTCACTTTGATGATGAAAAGTTATCGTATCAAATCCAATATATTATAAATAGCCACTACATACAATACAATAATAACAATCAAAGAAACATAGGACCTTTTTACCCGTGTTATTTTTATAACCACAACATAGAACCATGTAATATCGGGATTATTGGACTATCAGTTGATGATATTAAGAGCCTGTTTTCAGCAAAATACAGCTAAAGACATGTAGAATTACGTACTAATCACAACTCATATTGTGGAAAAAATGTAGTATAGAACCTTGTAATATTGGGTCAGCAAAGTGTACTTAAGCCTCAGAAAAAAAACTGGCAAAAAGCGTTTCAGACACGCCCAGGATTCCGCAGGCGTTACAAAAAATCCTTGCTTATCTTATTAATTTTACTATTAATTACACTGTCCAAGCAATATTTTTTAAGTCAGGCTGCTATTTACTCTTAGGGCCGATTTTTCAATCCCAAGATAAAATTATTTGTCAGTTAAAAAACTATTGCATTCCTTTTCTCAAGTCATAGGAAAAAAAAGGACAGAGCTTACATTTATCTGACAGATACAAATTTTTAGGCATTATGGGACAAAAACAATTGCAAATGACCTCCCCCATAACCCCTTGACGGGAATAGGTTGACTTACCAACAACCCTGTATAATTTATTTTATTTTATTTATTTATTCCAAACAATTACACAGCATAACAGCAAAACCAAAGCACTGTGAAACTAAATGACAATAAAATTTAAATTATTATTTTTTATTATTTATATTAATGCATTGAGCCTGTCGTTTGGTGGTTTTGGGACACTCATGTTCAATTCAAACTCAACTTTTTGGGTATGTATGTATGTTTGTTTGGGTATGTATGTTTTGGGTGAGCAAAGTAATTGTTTTAGTTCATTATGTATGTTTGTATGTAATAATGACATGACATAATAATAATAATATGTGACGACCTCATCGCCCGCTGGTGTTGTTGTGTCACCAGTGCAGTCTGTCATCGCAGGGCGGCTTGTGGCGAGCTGTTGGTGCGTAGCGACACCACGAACCCGATACCTCCAGGGATACACATACACACATGTGCTTATACACACACTCACACTCAGTTACACACCCACCCCGCCTCTAGTTTGCCTTTGTTGGCCGCCTAGAGTGGAGCGCAAGAGCTAAATGCTCGAAGGATGGATGTGTTTCCGTAAGTGGCGAGTTGGCATTTTGAAGTTTAAAGTCCAGGAACACCTCTTCATCCTTAGCCGTTCACACCAATGTTGCCGCCTCGTTGCCCCGAGTGGGCAATAGTTTGAGGGGCCCATTTAGTGAATGGCGAGTCACCGCCTACCAAAAGTTCAGTTTATGAGATATTGAAATGGTAGGTGTCCGTTATCTCACTCCATAGCCTGGTAATCCTGTCCACAACATCCCAACCCCATAGCCAATTCCATGTCGATTTTTTTTTTTATTTTTTTTCTGATTTGTGTCGAGGCTTTGAACACTCCAGGTGATCATGTTAGCCTCATGGGTGCTTACACAATTCCCTATTCAAGGGACCTATCAATAAAATGGTAAATGCCGATTGCTTTGTCTGACAACGGCTCCGATAGCCAACAATTCACCTGGCCATTGTGCATGGAACCCAAATCCCCAAGAACTCTTCTCCTCAAGTCCGAATTCCGGACATACTCCAACAACACATGGATCAAGTCATCACACTTCTGACAATCATCACATAGTGGTGATGATTTAATTTTCATCATATATAGAAACTTATTTGTAGGGATGTGTCCGGAACAAACTCTAAAAGCAGACACCAAAACTCTTCTAGCAAGGCCGGCTGAGTCAAACCAAGGCGTCCACCGGGGGCTATCATGGATAGTTCTGTACCAGATTCCTACACCCCTAGATACTAGGGGCGTTCAATAAAAAGTGAGAATGAGTATGTTATAAACAACTTTTACTAAATGTCATTTTATTTTTCGACATGGTCACCTTTTAGCATAATACACTTAGTATATCTTTTTTCTAAACTTAAAATTCCATTTTTAAAAAAGGTCTCACCTTGAGTACTTAAAAAATCTTGTACTGCAGCGACTACCGCGTCGTCGTCTTCAAATTTCTGGCCTCTCAGGTATTGTTTCAATCTCGGAAATAGGTAGAAATCACTGGGAGCAAGATCTGGTGAATACAGAGGATGCTTAAGGATATCGAACCCAGCATCACGAATTGCAGACATTGCAACGGCGGACTTGTGTGCCGGGGCATTGTCCTGGTGGAACAGCACAACTTTCGAGAGTTTACCTCGCCGTTTTTCGCGGATCTCATTGCGCAATGTTGCTATTTGTTTGGCGTATTAAGTGCCCGTAATAGTGGCTCCATGCTCGAGATACTCAATCATTAATACCCCTTTACCATCCCAAAAAACAGAGCCCATGACCTTACCGGCAGATGGGCTCACCTTGAATTTCTTCGGAGTTGGAGATGATGGCCTTTTCCATGTCATAGACTGCAGTTTCGTTTCAGGGTCGTAATGATGGAGCCATGTTTCGTCCATTGTTATAAATCGCGCCAAAAAAAGTTCCCGGTCTTGCTGCATCAGGTTCAAAGCTTCTTGACAAATCTCTAGTCTAGTTTGTTTTTGCGTGTCAGTAAGCATTCTTGGTACCCAACGCGCAGATACCTTTTTCATACCCAAGCGTTCATGTAAAATATTATGCACGCTCCCCATTGAAATCTTTACATTTTCAGCAATAAAACGAACTGTGACACGACGATCCGCCAAAACTGAGTTTTCGACTTTTTACACAATTTCTTCAGTTACTGCTGTAGTAGGGCGTCCGGAGCGGGGGTCGTCCATTGTCGATGTTCTTCCACGTCTAAATTCGGCGCACCAACGTGCGACTGTCGAATACGGAGGAGCATTAGACCCTAAAGTGTCCCGCAAATCCAAATTGACTTGGTCCGTAGAAAAATTTTTCAAATACAAGTATTTGATAACGGCGCGCAGTTCAAATTTCTCCATTTTCGCTAACGTACTCAATAGCATTGCAAAGAAATTACCGTATATTTTTTTAAACAAAAGACAGTTAGTTTTTTTTTTTCATAGCAATCAGCTAGATAGATTAGCTTTACCGGCCAGTATTTAATTTCGTAATATTAAAAGAGTTTGCATGTCATTCTCACTTTATATTGAACGCCCCTCGTATACCCTGCTCACCAAAATGGTATTCCCATTTCTGTAGGCTCCTTCTTTTAATTCTGGGAACCAATTCACTAGAAAGGGGTTCAGAATCTGTTACAGAACCATCCACTACAGCCGCCTTACCATGTCAATTCCTACCTGGCAATAGATTGGCAACTGTGGAGGACTGTCCGCTAGCACATCCTCATGGTGTATTAGGGGATAGACCTCCATAGTTGCGCCCATCTCATTTATATTATATGGTACCAAAGGCCTCTTCATGTTGGCTTTGGCCCCATGAATGCCTTTCAAATGACTGGGTCCCCATGGGCCCGTGATCGGAAATCCGTACCAACATAATAATAATAATGGGTTTGTGTATGGGTATGTATTTGGCTCTGTGATACTATTGACAATACCTATATTATGTTTTATGTTATAAGCTTTTGGTTCTCCAAATAAATAAAACAAAACATGCCTGTTAGAGGGTTTCACATACTTGTAACAAAATGGACTTACAATTTCTTCTATATGCTCCCACTTGATGGGCAAATCGGGATCCAGTATGTTAGCTTGGTAGTCACCATTTTCTTTTACTACAAACTGGCAACTGTAAAAAAATAATTAATTTAGGTACATTAAGAAACAAGGATCACATACTTTTGTAAAATTTTTGAAATTTTCAACTCACACATGTAGGTAGGTACATATTTAAATTATAGACTGCATGATAAAGCACTCATCTCAAAGACGACTGAATTATGATTGATTCAGGTGTGACTTTGTGGAAGTACATATTATTGTACAATTTTTTACCCCGCTCCTCTGCTACTACGTAACTGAATTAAGGGTTATAGAAACAAAACTTTCATTTAACTTACTAAGCACGAAGGTAGAGGTCATGGCTATGGCGTTGAGGTACTCTGTTGAGTCCCTGATGACGTGGCCCCTGGTCCCTTCGCTCCGGGCCCCCTCGAGTGGAATACATGAAATTCAGCAAATGGTTCAAGTTTTGCTTCTTGCTTCCAGGCGCATACACAGACCCAATTTCAGGGTCTTGATCATCTTCTAGCCTAAAAATAAGGAAATATTAGCATAAGTCCACCTCATACTAAAAAAAAAAACCGAAGATAATTCTACAAACAAGAAAGTGAGGCCAGGTACTACTATGCCTGACCTCGTGCATGCATGCGTGCCTCAGCAAGTTTTTTTGCACTTGAGTAATCCACTACCTACCACATAAAAATATACACCACAGCTAAAACCTGTATGTTATCTCTGTATAGGCAACTACATCAGTTTTCTATTAAATAATTCCTTAGTATTAAATTAACTTTTTATTTTCCATTAAAACTATATGTTTGTCAATTACCAACCCTATCCTAGATGGCCTAGTGGTTAGAGAAACTGACTATGAAGCTTGAGGTCCCGGGTTTGATTCCCGTGTCAGGGCAGATATTTGTATGAAAAATATGAATGTTTGTTCTCGGGTCTTGGGTGTTTAATATGTATTTAAGTATGTATCTATCTATATAAGTATGTTTATCCGTTGCCTAGTACCCATAATACAAGCTTTCCTAGCTTACTTTGGGACTAGGTCAATTGGTGTGAATTGTCCCATGATATTTATTTATTATTTATTTATTTATCCTACCACCCACATATCAGTGACTGTCCATTAAAAGTAACAAATGACATTCAAACAGGGTGCACCATTGTCAAACCAAATTAGAGTTATTTAGTATCCAAAATGCCGAAACTATGTTTTTCTACAATTAAAATACTTTTCTTTATTTCATACCTGGAGATCTCCGTTCCACCCACAAAGCTGCCGGGGGCCCCGCGAGCTCGCGGTCGCCGGTCAATTTGACCCCGACCCCTCTGCGTTGGTACATTCTTCCGATTAGGTTCATTCTTGGGAGCACTACCAGGACCATCTCGTTTCTTATTGCCTCTTGGCCAAGGCTTATGAGTCAATTCTGAGTACAAACAAATCAAAACAGGTCACCTGACAGCATGACATAAGAAAGTCTATCAACAAAATGTCATCACAATTCAGATAAAACGTGACCTTCATCTTTTGTTCTGAGCACTCACCCGTATTTTTTTTACCATCGAGGGCCGAAGCCCTCGATTGTAGCTGAGACGAGCGAGCCTTCTTGTCCATTTTGGATTCTTCGAACATCAACAAAAACAGCGGAGCGGGATTCTCCCCGAAGAGGCAACGAATTTACGTAAAAGGTCGACATTTTAGAAAGCCATGTTTATAATCCGAAACAAGGAAAAAATATATTCCTCTTTAGAAATACACTTTACCTAGCGGTAATGAAAAAGCGGAAAACTTATAACACAAATAAAGGGAGTAGCTTATACTCCCTTTCGTCGACACCGACGAAAATATTATAAAAGACCGTGGTTCACTGCGTGCCGCTAATATGGCGACTAGAAGACGAGACGATCTTTATGAGTGCGCACTTCCGTAAGAAAAATATTTCTATTCCACGTCACCAAAATCAGTAACTATTACAATTATATAAAAAATATTATAATTTATTTTTCCTCTTAGGTTATTTTGTATTGACATGTAAACTTTTAAATTTAAGAAGTGTTGCATTTGACTGAGACGATGAAAGATTTGTTCACAGACTACTTAGAGATACTACGTTATGTTTGGTTTGTTTTTGAGATCGTCTCGTCACAGAAAAAAGTTTTGGACAGTTTGTCCTTAAGATTTTGTTTTAATATTTTACTTTGTGATAATATATGCTTCATTTAAATTAACAACAATCGTTAAAGGCATTTTGCCAATCAGGTTTTTATATCTTACCCACGATTTGTAATTCATTGGGTTTTTTTATACCATGTTTCTTGACTGTAAGGGCGTTACCCTTTGCTTTTTCCAAAGTTAACATAAATAAAAAATCAATATTTCTTCGATTTTTTTTAGGCGGGAAAATGGGAACCATTACATAGTGCGTTGTTTGCTGCAGACAAATTGTTCTACAATAAAATAAAATAATATAATTTTAGTTTAATTTAAGCCTGGTTACTCTTATTTTTTTAACAAATCTTTTTGATTTATTTTGGCTAGTTGACCTGATATGGCAGATCTAATGGAGGCAGTCAAATTACCGACCGAAAATGCTTACGAACCCGTTGAAGAAGCTCGCCAACCATCGGTAACTACCTATATTCCACTATTTTGATATTTGTCAATTTTTTTATATTTATCTTATCACAACAAAAAAATAGCACATTTTACTTAGTTTACATAGACTATTGACAAGCTTTACATATGGCTGTCAATAACACTGACTTAATTGATAAAATTAAGTCTTGAGGTAATTTCTCATAAATTGATGTTTCTGTGATCATTTTCCTATCAGGTAATTTAATTTTATAGTAAGTGAAAGTAACTTACCTCTGGCAATATTGCTGCAAACTCTTATTTTTATAAAAAATATTGGTAGGTATGCCTGCAACGCCTGCCTGTCTTTATCTCCATTTACCCACAATGTAGCTCTATTTTGTTACATTGCACTATTGTTACAGTGTGATGGCACCATGTCTTCTCAAGAATCTAGCAAGCCGAAAAATCGGCATACAACGTTTGCTGATGATGTTACAACTACTCAAAACGAAATATCCCAAAATACCAGGTAAAAATAATTTTTATACCGATTTTACGTAATGGATACGAGTAGAATAGGTACTCAGCAAGAAACCGAAGTTCCCAAATCTGCATAGGGCCAGGCGAGATAGAAACTCGACCTCATCAAGTCTTCTCACTGTCGAAGAAGGCCGATCGCCGGCAGAAGTAGGAAGTAGAATAACGAAAACCCCTTTAAAATAACTTTTATGAAAGTTTAGTACTGAGTGAAGTGTCTATATTCAACTTCGCAAGATGCATTTCTACGTTTATGCCTAAGTTTCCGACATATATAGAATGTTGTATTCCATCTGTATTTACATTGAGCCATGCTTCAACATCTATTCCAGCGTCTACAAAGAAGCTTTAAGCCAACCAGGGCCGGGACTCTCCCACCGGCACCGGCTTGCGTGGCTGCAGAGACGGCGCGGCCCGGGCCTCTGGGTGCAGTGTGACTCTTGCGATTCTTGGCGCCATCTACCGCACGTGGTTGACACTCATCAGTTACCTCCTAAGTGGTACTGCTCTATGAATCCAGGTAAGCTTTAAGCCAGATCTCTAAATTCTTCAACGTTTGGATCTAAATGAAAGTTGCCTGTTTAGTTAACAAATAGCTGCGCTCTGCTTGCTTTTAGATTCTCCAAAACTTATCTACCTGAAGTTAAAACAGACTCAGTAGTGAACACATAGTAATAGTTTTATTTTATTTCGTTTATTTCCTTAGTTATAATAATCTTAAATATTTAAAGATTGTAACTAAGTATAAGAAAATTGTTACAACATTAATTGCAATAAACAGTTTAAATTTTAATTTTTTTTTTTTTACACGCAGGACTTTCAAATTCGTGTATTTTCATGTCCCAACAGTGATGATTTTGACTTTTAAAGCTCCTTTTAAACTAGGTACTTTTCAATCATCGCCGGCAGGGACCATTCTTATTTCGAGAAAAAAGAAAAGTGCAAATCTGAAACTGCTTTTACTTTGATACTCGACAATGTTTGTTTCCAGAAAAATCCATGGCAAAATGTTCAGTCCCAGAGGCGCCGCTGCGTGTTACGGACGAAGAAGATTTGATTCACAGCGAGTACTCGGCGGGGTCGCTAGTGTGGGCGCGGCTGCCGGGCTGGCCCTGGTGGCCCGCTATGGTCGACGACTGTCCGGACACTGAGCAGTTCTACTGGCTTGACGGCTTCTCGGACATACCGGCAAGTTGCTCTTAAGACTGACAACATCTGGTCTACCCGAATACTCTTGGTGGTCTTTAATATGGACGCGATTTCTAGACTGGTAGTAGTAGCATGCCGTGTTAGACGACTTTCCGGACACCAAGTAATTCTACGGCTCGATAGTTTCTCGCATATGCTGGCAATTATAATATCTACAAGAGAGATACAAGACTTGATCCACACAAGTAGGTACTCGGTGAGGTCGCTTGTGTCTTTGACTAGCTGACTGAGTTTCTTGTCGTAGGTATATGACAGACAGAAGTGTATTCAATAGGTACAAAAATAAATGCTATTGTGCGACCGGCGACGCATTGTAACATCTAATACCTTTAAACGAGCAATTCTTGTATATATATATATATATATATATATATAATCAGGATCTCGGAAACGGCTCCAACGATTTCGATGAAATTTGGTAAGCGGGGGTTTTCGGGGATGAAAAACTGATCTAGCTATGTTTCATTTTCAGAAAACCGCTTTTACTCGTGTTTTCCGGCTATTTTTGTTTGCATTAGAATACAAAGCTAAATTTCGCCGGTTTCGAGATCATAATAGCACAGTAGAAATCGAGTGGTGGCGGATCCAGCCGACCTCGGTTCGATTCCACGTTTTTTTTAAGGTTTTTAGTTTTTTTTCAAGTTTATTTTTCATGAGAAAACGTCAAGTTTCTTCTTTTGTGAGAAAAAGTTACTTTTTATGAGAATGGTATTATAGGGAACGTGCAGTAACTATAGGCGGCAGCACTAATGCGACAAAAGAGACACTATGCGGACAGTAAAACAAACTTATCAAGGTAAAGCATTCAAATTGATGGCACCCTTATGACACCAGTTGGCAGCACCGTTTTCAAATTTCGCCGGTTTCGAGATCATAATAGCACAGTAGAAATCGAGTGGTGGCGGATCCAGCCGACCTCGGTTCGATTCCACGTTTTTTTTTAAGGATTTTAGTTTTTTTTTTTTTTAAGTTTATTTTTCATGAGAAAACGAAGTTTGTTCTTTTGTGAGAAAAAGTTACTTTTTTGTGAGAAAAAGTATTATAGGGAACGTGCAGTAACTATAGGCGGCAGCACTAATGCGACAAAAGAGACACTATGCGGACAGTAAAACAAACTTATCAAGGTAAAGCATTCAAATTGATGGCACCCTTATGACACCAGTTGGCAGCACCGTCTATGTGCACGTTCCCTATTGGGAGCAAAAAACAAGAAAAACCGGTTGTCTGTAAAGTCGGTTTACGGACGATAGTTTAACGTGGCTCACCCCCCCACCCCCTCCGGCTTTTTTGTCAAATATCTTGAAAACGGTGCATCCTACGGCAAAATCAATGAAATTTTTATCCCCCCTTTGATACCCCCACGCTCCCTCCCACGCATCCCCCCCGCACCCCCTCCCCCCTCTCACCCCCTAACCCCTCCGGTGTTTTTGTCAAATATCTTGAAAACTGTGCATCCTACGGCAAAATCAATGAAATTTTCATCCCCCCTTGAAACCCCCGAACCCCCTCCCCCGCAAATATATAATCAGGATCTCGGAAACGGCTCCAACGATTTCGATGAAATTTGGTATGTGGGGGTTTTCGGGGATGAAAAATTGATCTAGCTTGGTCTTATCTCTGGGAAAACGCTTGGTACCGAGTTTCTGCCCGAGCAGAGCTCGGTCGCCCAGGTACTTAATCATTATATGAATGAAATATTTACTGGTTTCAGACTCACTACAACGTCGTATTCTTCGACGCAACAGACGTTACAAGGGCCTGGATTGCCCCGGAAAATCTGAAGCCGTTTACTCCCAATAAGAAGAAGCAGAGGCACACATTAAACGACAAAAAATACAAGAAGCGTTTGGAGAAAGCTATGCGGCTAGTGGAAAAAGCCGAAAAACTACCTGTCCTTGATCGCTTAGCCGAGTTCAGTTTCATTAGTTCTTACAAAGGCCCGATCGTGAGCCCCAGAAAAGTAACTAAACGTGAATTGGAGAGGTTCCAAAATCAATTAAAAAGAAAATTTAATGTCGATTTCCCTATTGAAGTTTCAAGTGAGAGTGATGATGAAATCCAAACATTCAGAGAAAACAACAAAAGGAAAAATGTTATCTTGATTGGGACCCCGAAGGTTAAAAAAACTAATAATGCTCTTACTGCTAATGATGATAAAGATAATGTTACAATTAATAACGGTGAGAATGTAAATCTTGATAATAATAAAAAGACAAGAGATAGTAAACAAAAAATAGATACGAATATAGCAACGCCGATGCGAAAAAAAGAAATGAAGGGCGCTCATTGCAATAAGAAACCTAGGAACATTGTAAATGACATCGCAAATGAAATAATTGAAAAATCTGATTCTGAAATAACAGAAACTGAAAAAATTATTAGCGCTCCAAATACCATAAA
Source organism: Archips crataeganus (assembly GCA_947859365.1). Taxonomy (NCBI): domain Eukaryota; kingdom Metazoa; phylum Arthropoda; class Insecta; order Lepidoptera; family Tortricidae; genus Archips; species Archips crataeganus. The sequence continues at coordinate 7,603,261 of OX402051.1, forward strand.
AACGAATGAAACAGTTGAACCCTGTTTAAACGGAGTTTCTCAAAATGCATTTATACGTCCAGATCCGGATTCCATGGCTATTGAAATTGGTAGCGCGCAAACAGCTAACTTGGAATCAGTAGAAATGACTGGAATCGATAATGGTAAGCATTTAAATTCAAACCCTGTTGGGGCTTATGTATGATTTATTTAAACAAACCGTCTCAAAAACGAAGATGCTTATGATACTCACTAAATTATTATTTTTTCTTTCAGATTCTTCCAAAACCTATCTACCTGAAGACAAAACAGACTCAGGAGTAAATACGCAGGACTTTCAACTTCGTGTAGAATCTCCATGCAGTGATGATTTTGACTTTTAATTCGTATTTCATTTAATTTTTCTTGTATTATTTGCTAACTACTATATGTAGGCTCATTGTTTATGGCTGGTAAAGTACTTTACGTCAATTTTGTTGCCGTGATTGTTACGAATAATAATTACCTAAGTATTATTCGTAGAGTAATTGTAAGGGATATAATGTAATATTATAATATAAGACATTGGATACTAGTTATTAGTTTAATCCAAACAATTATTATTCATTTTAGCTTTTAGCTAATACATTACTTACTCTTTACCGTTTTTTAAAAAGCTTCATTCCGTTGTCTGTCTGTCTTTTTGTTTATCAAGACCCTTTTTTCTAAGAAAGCATGGAGGAATCAAGTTAAAATTAATTTGAATGACTAAAAGCATCGGTCTCTTCAACTCTCACCTAGGTAAGAAAAATTTTAATGTAGGTAGTCTCTGAGTTCACGCGGTCACCAGATAGAACCTTTTTAAAATGTGTTTTTCTCAAAGATGCAATGAAATGTTAACCTTACGTTTCAAATAATAGGTCGGGACGTATCACGTTGCGGGCACGGTTAGACGAGTGCTTATGTAATGGATTTTCATACGTATACAGAATTGCAGGCCTAGGCCGGGAAAGCGGTCGTCTACTGTTTCATGTGACACACCATCATGACGTTTATAGATCTATGGCATCATGGCATTCAGCCCTAAAAAATAGTTGCTTTCTCTGCAATTTTAATTTCTTGAAGTATTTATTTTATTGCATGTTTGAGAAACCTACTTGACGACGGGATAGCCTAGTTGTTAAAGAACCTGACTATGAAGCTTGAGGTCCCGGGTTCGATTCCCGGTCGGGGCAGACATTTGTGTGAATAATACGAATGTTTGTGCTCGATTCTTGGGTGTTTAATATGTATTTAAGTATGTATCTATCTATATAAGTATGTTTATCCGTTGTCTAGTATCACTCGGCCGTCAAACTTACTCGCCCGGCAACCCCTGACTTCCCGGCCTGTATAGTAATGTACTATTATTACCAGATCCGCTGAAATTAAAACCTATTCAGTACGCCGTAGTTTCATTTGCACCATTGTCTAGCACCATTACTGTACATAGCACCAGTCTAGCACCAGTACCGTAATAGTGCTACTCAATGATGCAAATTAAACTAGACGTTCAGTACTTCCCGTTGAAAATTTTTTTTTTAATTTTTGATGTGTGAAGTAAGCAAAGAGTATTGTAATATTATATGAACAAGAGTGGCAACTCTATGGTCAAATATGCATGTATGGAAGGTGCTGCTGCCCTACGCCCTGGTGAAGAACTAATGTGACGTATCTATAGATGTATACCTATCTATATATATATGTTGGTAGTGATGTACAGCTATAATTACGCGTAATTTTAATTGATAGGATAATTGCCACTATTCGTATTTTAGCCGTCTAATTCAAATCAGCTTATACGAAGTATAAGCGGCTAAACCCGATTTGCACTATACGGCTAAAATACGAACATTGGCAAGTGGCCTATCAATTAAAGTCCTTGACCGTACAATTTGGTATGCCATGGCCATGGCCGATGAATGACAACTGACAAGTTTGACAAGTCAACCAAGATGGCCGCTAATTTAGTTCTCCACCAAAAAACCAGAGATCGCTGTAGTCGCATGAAAAGTGTGATATATGTAAGTGTGCCCCCCCTGGAAGTAAGCCCTCACAACACAACTCAAAGAAAACGCCCGAAAAGCACTGATCCGCAAAGAATACACTGAAGCACTGAAGTAAGTAAACACTTATCTTTTACTGGCTCTATACTACGAAGCGCGAAATTCGAACTTCGTTTCATGCCGTTCCGCTCACGCTAATGGTATTTATTACGAGAGTGAGAGGGACCGCATGATCCGAACTTCGAATTTCGGAGTAACCCCCCTTTTTGTTCGGAACTCTCAACGCGCGAATCACAATTTACCACTCTATTCTATATGAATAAAGAACGTTCTTTTCTACTATATCTTGTGCCTCAGATTTTCGTGATGTTGGCTAACGTGAATGTTTACGGGATTTAATGATATATGCCAACATTTCAATATCAAATTTCATCCACGAATCATTTTACTGTAACGTCTGTGGCGCAGGTCTTTAAAAAAAAATAGGAAAAGTCAAGAACAGTATCGGTAAAAGAAAATTTTATTAAATTCTACTCTAATTTACCGGCCTTTTAATAAAGTCGGTAATTTTTTATAAATAATACCTGTTGAACTACCTACAGCAGTTCTAAAAGTGCAAAATGGCTACTCTAACATTTGCCAAAAGTTTGGTTAACCCTGGTAAGATACCTGTGAAATAACTCTGTCTGGTGCCTATGTTAATAAATTCAGTTTTTAGTATATCCTTCTCGGTACTGCCTAATTTAAATAAAAAAAATTAATTTTGCTCTTTTGTAATCGTCTTTCATGGAAATTTAGTAGTTTCCATATTCAGTTATTGGTTATGTTCTTATTTGAATATTATGTAAAAGATCAATCAACCTGATTGAATATTATTACTTTGAAATGTTACAATAATATTTTGTTTTTAAGTCGTCTAATTATTATTGCTGTTGATATTATCAGGCAAGTTAGTTTATAGGTTAGAATTATTGATTTAGTTTTTTGCCATTTGGTTTCACATTGGTACTTTTCTATTTCCAGCACTAAAAATAGTTCTCAAGCAAGGTCCGGGCTCTCATCTTAGGAGTACAGCTTTGCCTGGTCTCAGTCCTTTGAGCCTTGTGTTACGAAGAAACTATGCTGAGAAACAAGTATTTGAGAGAACCAAACCACATTGCAATGTTGGTACAATTGGACATGTTGATCATGGAAAAACCACCCTAACTGCTGCCATAACCAAAGGTATTTGATTTATCTTGTAAGACTTCATTTATAATACTGCTAAGCTAATATTTAGTAGCAGTACAGAAAATCTTTTAAGAGACAAGAATCTAAAACATTTATATTATAGAGCCTATGTAATAAGAGCATAGTTTTATTTATGTTGATATCAGGGGTGGAATAAATAAGAATTTTTTAATTATATCATACATTTTTGCTTAAAACGGAGAACACCCTTGTTTAAGTAATCTTTTTTGGGCAATAGCTTTTCCATCAGGTTTGGGAAGAGTGAATTCCACTTTTTAGAATTAATCCTAATAATAAATTAACCCCTCGTAAGCAAGAAGTGAAAAAAATGTGCATTCTAGTCTCAACAGTTTCATATAAAGCCAATTTTATAGATACTAATAAAAATGGGAAATAAAAATGTCTTAAATTTGGCACGGATCCCTGTCTTAAGCCTAAGAGCTAAGAGGGATTAAGAAACCACCTAATTAAAAAGGGTGTAAAACTAGTTTTTTTGTTTCAACTAGGTAGAATGATATTGATTTTTCAGATGCAAAAGATATTTAACTTTTAATTATAATTAATCTGTTTTTATGTTAATTTCTGTAAAAACAGTAAAATTTAATCCATTTAATTAAATCATTGGTTTTTACATAGTTACATTTTCAGATTGCAAATGTAATCAAATTATTTTTTAATTTGAATCTCAACATAAATAAAATTTTGCATGTTACAGTATTAGCCGATCTCAATTTGGCCCAAAAGAAAGGCTACTCTGATATTGATAATGCCCCTGAAGAAAAAGCCCGAGGTATCACAATCAATGTTGCTCATGTAGAGTACCAAACTGAGACTAGACATTACGGACACACAGACTGCCCTGGGCATGCTGATTACATCAAGGTTTGTACATTACTTTCTAATTTTCAAAAAACCTATTAAGATTTATTTCTAGTCATCAAAACAGGTAGTGTTATTGGGCAGCAAGATGTTTGACACCCTGCATAGAGCATAGCAGAGAGCAAAAATATTTCTCTCTACATCCACTCACTAAGGCCCCTTCCTTACTTTTTGGTCTGGCAACAATGCATGCTGCCTGATTGGCGCGGGCTGCGCGGGAGCGGCGCAGTATGCGTGCAGTAGACCGCGCCGCAGTGCGGACAGGAATTATTTAAACATACCAACAGTATACTGCCTAGTGAGGAGATCTGGCCGAAATTAGTAAGCTTGCGGTAAAGTATAAAATGCCGCATACCAATACCGCACGGCCAAATGAGGAATAGGCCTATGTATTTATGCCTGAAGTGAAAAAAAATGTGCATTCTTGTCTCAACTGTTTTATATAAAGCCAATTTTATAGATACAAATATAAATGGAAAAAGAATGCCTTAAAAGTCAGATGGAAAAATCTACTGTTGATCAATCCTAAGCTACTCTTTAATTAAAACATACTTTTCCAAGGGTATATTCAGATTAAAGTTGCAGGAGTGGTAGTAATTATATCATTTTTATTTTAGAACATGATCACAGGCACAGCCCAAATGGACGGTGCCATACTGGTAGTTGCAGCTACTGACGGTGTGATGCCACAGACCAGGGAACATTTGCTTCTGGCCAAACAAATTGGCATTCAGCATGTAGTGGTGTTCATCAACAAAGTGGATGCAGCTGACCAGGAGATGGTCGAGCTTGTGGAGATGGAAATCCGTGAGCTCATGACTGAGATGGGTTATGATGGTGACAAAATTCCAGTTATTAAAGGTACTCTTATAATTCATTAGACATGCTTTTTTATTCAGAGGCAAAGGAGAGTTTATTGGGCGGCCTTGCGCGGACCTGGGTTAGCTACTTAACTCCGGGTTAACTGCTAACCTAGGGTTAAGAAGTGTCAAAATGTATGGAAATGTCATTCTTAACCCAGGGTTAACGATTTAATTTTTTAACTCTGGACTGTGCAAGTGGCCCTTAGTGTACTAAGCTATTAAGCCTCACTAAAATATTGCATTTGAAATAAAAAAAAGGTAGTTTTTCCTCCATACTGTAACTGTATAAGGCCCAGGTGCGGCCGCACTTAGAGTACTGCTTTCACCTCTGGGCGGGGGCGCCCCAATGCTTTCTCCTTCCATTTGATCGTATCCAACGTCGCGCAGATCGACTTGTCGGCGACCCGCTAGTTTCTGGTCGTTTGGATCCCCTTTCCTTGCGAAGAGACGTAGGTTCTCTTTGTGTGCTCTACAGGCTCTACTACGGGGAGTGCTCCGAGGAGCTATTCAATTTATTACCAGCTACGGGCTTCCACTATCGCACGTCGCGCCGTAAGTCTGCGTTCCACCGTCACCACCTTGATGAATATACATCTACAACTGTGCGTTTCCGTCGGCATTTTCTGCCACGCACAGTTAAATTGTGGAATCAACTCCCGTCTATGGTGTTTCCAACTAACTATGACATCGGGTCCTTCAAGAAAAGAGTGTATTGTTCCCTTAAAGGCCGGCAACGGACTAGTGACCCTTCTGGGGTTTCTGGTTCTCATGGGTGGTGGTGATCGCTTACCAACAGGTGACCCACTTGCTCGTTTGCTAGAGGGAGCTCTATCAATAAAAAAAAAAAAAATTTAGCCACAAGTACTTGTATTAAGTTGAGAACAACATGATGCTTTTCTAAATGTAGCCTTTTCCACAACAACATGAGGATCTTTTTTGAGAAATATGAAATAACAATGACAACACCAAATATAATACCTACTTATTTTGCTATTATTTTCTTCACAGCATTGCCCAAAATACTGTTGTAATTACAACTCCGGAACCCTAAAAAGCTGTTACTTTACTATGTCCAAATGTTTGGCTTATCCTGTCTGTCTTCTGGTAACATAGCTTTGACTAAACAAATTCATTATAATTTCAGGATCCGCCCTCTGCGCCCTTGAAGGCAAGAGCCCCGAAATCGGCGCTGAAGCGATCACAGAACTGCTTAAAGAGGTTGATTCCTTCATTCCAACACCAGTCCGAGAGCTAGACAAGCCATTCCTCTTGCCTGTTGAATCTGTCCACACCATCCCTGGGCGTGGTACGGTCGTCACTGGGAGACTCCACAGAGGTAACATTATTTTATTACTTTATTAACTGTGTGCTGCATGTAGCTGTGGTAGCCTACTGGTTTGACCTATAGCCTCTCAAGCAGAGGGTTGTGGGTTCAAGCCCTGGCTTGATGCTCTTGACTTTTCCCAATTTACATGCAATATTTCATTTGAAATCTACCATGAGCCCTATAGTGAAGGAAACCATTGTGAAACCTGCACACACCTATGATAAAATTCGGTGGTGTGTGTGAAGTTACCAATCCGCATGGGCCTGTGTGGGAACTACAGTCTAGGCCCTTTCACTCTGAGAGGAGGCCTGTGCCCTGCAATGGGACGTATATAGATGACGATGATGATGATGATGATGATGATGGCTGGGATGATGGTGATGACTCTTAATGCCTTGATCACACGTACTGAGTAAACAAGCGCTGCCTTGTTTATACGCACCGAGTACTCGGTCGAGAGCACTGTCTCGCCCGTTTACTCGGTACATGTGATCAAGGCATAACTGTGTTGGCAAGAACATTATGCGTGTACAACTTTTTAAATTGCACCACTGAGACAATCACTTCACCATACCAGTCCCTTTTCTATCTAAATTACTATTGACATTTTCAGGAGTCTTAAAGAAGGGTACTGAATGCGAAATCGTAGGCCACGGCAAAATAATGAAAACTACTATAACTGGTGTGGAAATGTTCCATAAAACCCTGGAGGAGGCGCAGGCGGGCGACCAGTTGGGTGCTTTGGTGCGATCCATCAAGAGGGAACAAATCAAACGCGGCATGGTCATGGCTAAGCCTGGTACTGTTAAAGCACATGACAACATCGAAGCAGCAGTATACATCCTCAGCAAGGAAGAGGGAGGCCGATCTAAACCGTTCACATCTTTCATTCAGTTGCAAATGTTCTCAATGACGTGGGATTGCGCGTCGCAAGTTACCATTCCTAGCAAGGAGATGGTAATGCCTGGCGAGGATGCGACGTAAGTGAAATTGCTTTTAGCCCAATACTCCTTCCTTCCTTCAGTAGTCTTATGTGCGCCTATTTTGCGTAGTTTTCCACGAGATCGGAATTTACACTTGTCTTGTAAAATCCCAAAATCTTTACCGTCCTTATGTCTAGACTTGAAATTTTGCATGGGTGTTTGTCATACAACGTCAATGAAGACCACAAACAGTTAATTTTAGAAATTTACTATAGCCCCGTAATTTTAAATTGACTGCCAAGCTCAAATCTAATGATTTAACAGGTAAAGGCAAGTGTTACAGTGTGTTATAAAGTGAATTCCCAAATAACTAAATCGTGACACAATTGACCTACTCCCAAACTAAGCAAAGCTTGTATAGTCGACCTAGAAATTCCTTCGCCACCCTAAGGTTCAATGTCAGTTGCATGGTTTAAAACCTCAAAGGGTTCACTCACAAGTCAAAGTTAGATTCAGCTTCAGCGTTATTGTTTTCAATCTGATGCAGGAACTGTCATTAAAAATGGTAAATCACTTACTTGGTCGACTATACTATTGGTACTAGACAACGAATAAATATACTTATATAGATAAATATGTTATAAAAATCCAAGACTCAAGCACAAACATCAGTATTTTAAGCACAAACATCAGTATTTTTCACACAAATATCGGCCTGGGACGTCAAGCTTTGTAGTCAGGTTCTCTAACAACTAGGCTATTCAGTCATCAGACTATCATTATTTTAAAGATATAGTAAAGATTCATATTTAACTTGTACCTTGTTTATTTCAGTTTGCAATTGCGTCTAGTAAAGCCCATGGTATGTGAGACCGGGCAGCGTTTCACGCTGCGTTTAGGTGACATGACGCTTGGAACTGGAGTTGTCACCAAAATAAACAAAAACATGACCGAAGAAGACAGAATAAAGCTCATGGAGGGGAAGAAGGCCAGGGAAAAGGCTGCTGCCAAGAAGTAATCGAAATCAAGTGTTATTTTATTATAAGTTAGAGTAGTTATTAATTACTATGGTATGCATTTCCGCAAATATAATTATGTAAAAAAATTAGTCAATAAAAGTTCAGTACACCATTTTATGACTGCTATTATTTATTCAAGCACATTTGAGGGATGCATTGTTCGCATTTTAAGTTTCTGGTTCATAAATTATAGTTTCTCGTAGGTAGAACCTTGATTGAATTGAACGGACTACCGCGAAAGTCAGGGGCGTAGCTACCGCCGTATCAATGATACGGGGCCCCCGGGCTATAGAGGCCCCTAACGTGTATCTTTACCCTTCATTTGGCCCCCCCACCCAACTAATTTTGATACAGGGCCCCTCCAAGGCACGCTACGCCACTGCAAAAGTTCACTGAAATTTGCAAATGATTGAAAAACGAAAGAAGAATAATTACACGTTATGTGTAGCTATTCGCGACTTGAACAGGGGTTACCTATCGTTCTCTAGGTACATTCAGAAGCAGAAGTGGATTGGAGGGAGTGGTTGTAGAGCTCAACATTATCTACATACGAGTGCCAAGGTAATTGAAGGTTGTGTTCACTCGCGTTGTGTTAATTAATTTTAAGTTCAATAACCACTCTTCCACTTCTACTATGTTATGTATAGAATGACAACACAAATTTTATTCACTATCATGGAGATAAGATCCAGTGCTAATAATATCAAAAAAAATAAATAAATAAAATAAATAAATATTAGGGGACAATCTTACACAAATCAACCTAGTCCCAAAGTAAGCAAAGCTTGTACTATGGGTACTAGACGACGATAAACATACTTATACATATAGATAAATAAATACTTAAATACATAGAAAACATCCATAACTCAGGAACAAATATTCGTGCTCATCACACAAATAAATGCCCTTACCGGGATTCGAACCCAGGACCTCTTGCTTCGTAGGCAGGGTCACTACCAACTAGGCTAAGGCGGTCGTTAAAATATCAATAAGAAACCAAAATTATTAGTGCTAAGGCGCATTGATAAACAGTAGTTATCTAAAGTTCAGCCCCATAATAACAAATTTAGAATAAATTTTCTTTATATCCAATTTAATCTATAAGCTTTTTTGCGAAAAATGCCTACTCAATTGCATCCGTACTGAATATTACGCATAATATAAGGGTTCCGTTTTTTCCTTTTGAAGTAAGGAACCCGAAAAACTTATTTTCATAACATAAATTTTAATTTACATGCAAGATTTTAAACAAACTACCAAACTACTTAATTAATCGTTTAAGAATAACAAAAGCTCCATAAAACAGCACTTGACTTGACAAACAAATGCACTTAGTTTTTGTCGCTCGTGCCTGTATACCATGTTCCCAGAAAACTCATTTTTCAAAATACTACATTACCCGTACATTTCTAGCTAACAGGTTCTCGTTGTACCACATTAGAAACTCAAAGATTACTCAAAAAAGTGGTTTATTTGGTGAATGTCTTATTTAGGACATCTGGGGACTGTTGCATAACAAAGTACAACTTATATTTCAAGCGGAACTCCCTTTCTAGTTAATATAACTGAAGCGAGAGTTCCGCATGTATTTTAGTATTAATTGTACTTTGTTATGCAGCAGGCCCCTGGTATAATAGGAAATAAATGGGTAATGTAGTATTTTGAAAAATATGGCATTTTGTAAACTTAGTATTTTAGGCACAAGCGGTTTTAGTGATATGAGAGCACGGCCTTGACAATCAGCTTGTCCTGGAACAGGTTATATTCTAAGGAAGTTGAGTTGTAACAAAAAATAATTCATTTTCAAAACTTTATTCAAAAGTTCACCACAATTTACAGTGAAATATTGTCAGTCCTTAGGAGTAGTAAAGTAACACCTGAGATTTCAACAGAAAGTTCAGCAGCTTTACCATTTTTCTTGAAAACACTCCTTTTGAAGATACAATAATTTATGATAATTAATATTTCACATGCATAAATGGCCTGCTATATACATGTACTTAGTGAGAAATACACATATTAAGATTTTAATGTATAATAAAAATCACAAACAATAATTAACCTTTTAACCACCATCATCTGAAGACACAAAATTTCCAGCTCATTTTGCTGCACTCTGATAAAAAAGACCAAGTTTTGATTTGTATTTTAAAGAATATTCATCACTAGTGTAATTTATTTAGAATTACTTATACACAAATATTATTTTTTATCAGTTGCAACATCATGCATGATGAAAAATTCTAAGCGGTTAAAGGGTTAAGACAATACTTAAGGTACAATTTATATGTTAATGCTTTTAAATTAACAGTAAAGCAAAGATGCATTTCAAGAATATTAGCCAGTGTGTACTTATAGATCAGCAGAAACCTAATGGAATGAAGTTTATTTTTGACATTACAATGTCTTCGATACTGCTTGATCTTCGAATCACATTTTAGAGGGCACTGGACAGTTCATTTACCATTCACTAAATATTTACAAATCTTCGTCTTCATCCGGCAGGGCAGTGTCTTGAGCCTCTTTGAGATCCTTCTCGATCTGGTTCTGCCATTGCGGGTCCATGGTGACTTCTGGAGGCACCAATGCTGGCATTGCAACAAACTCAAGGTTACCATCACCAATCAGTTTTCGTGCTAGCCAAAGGAAGGGCTTCTCAAAGTTGTAGTTGGATTTAGCAGAGATGTCATAGTACTGAAATACAAATAAATATTACCGAGCATGATTTTACACCAATGTCATAAGAATTAAATGACTCAGAATAAACAATTTCAAAACATTGGGCCACTACTCATGGTTTAATAACTTTTGAAAAGAGCTCACTCACCTGCAGATTCTTTTTCCTGTGGAAAACAATAGTTTTTGCTTTGACTTTTCTGTCTTTGATGTCCACTTTGTTACCACACAAAACAATAGGGATGCCTTCACAAACGCGTACCAAGTCTCTGTGCCAGTTGGGGACATTTTTGTAAGTTACGCGGGACGTAACGTCGAACATAATTATGGCGCATTGTCCTTGGATATAGTATCCGTCTCTAAGTCCTCCAAATTTCTCTTGACCGGCGGTATCCCATACGTTAAATCTGATCGGGCCACGGTTTGTGTGGAATACGAGGGGATGCACTTCAACGCCAAGCGTAGCTACATATCGTTTCTCGAACTCTCCAGTCAAATGTCGTTTTACAAATGTGGTCTTGCCAGTGCCGCCGTCCCCGACCAGGACGCATTTAAATGTGGGCATTTCATCAGCCATTTTTGGTAAACTATTATGCGTCTATACCTGAAAACAATTAACACGTTATAAACTCTGCAAGACCATACAAGATGAGATCACAAAGGCCCGATGTAAGGTTACACGACCATTACTCAGATTTTAAACAAGAGTTATTATTAAAAGTCTTACTACAACTAAGTAAGAAGTTAATAAATTAAAGTTATAGCATAAACATAAACTCTTCACAAGTTAAATTTGGTTCAAGTTTTCCATCAAATGGCGCTCAACTGTCCTCACAGGAATTTAGCTTAATGGTACCGAATATTTTAACAAATTACACATGAACTACAACTCTTGGGCCGTAAATAAATATCAAGATTCACTGACTACCACTATTAGATAATTAACATGTAAAATAAAGGCACAATTTACCAAGATCGTCTAAGAAATTGGGGATTTATCTCGACACTACCAAAAGTCGTTACGGCTCACAATGGCGTCACTGAACGAAGCGGAAGATTACTTTGACAAGTTTGACAGCGGCAGTAGGCGCAGTGACAAAATGTAATAATTTAGTGACTTATTATGTATCGAAACATTAAGAAATAAATAAAAAAGATTGTAACCAATCGATTTATATTTGAAATAGTATTATTTAATATTTTATACGCTGAAATATATTTAAAGTTCTTATTTATTTACTATTGATTGAATAAGTAATAACATTGTATTTTCTGACGTCACGCGCGCAACGGTACAAACAAGAGAGCCGAAGCTGACAGTCCGTCCGATTGAGATTAGAAAATCTATTAACAATACTCTAATAATCTATCGACAATACAACATTTTGTAATAGACCTAAAATTATTTTTTTTCATTTATAAATTAACTTAAATTTATTTACCGATTACTGTATGTTACAATAGTAATTTTGCATGAAGATTTAAACAGACCGTAGTCTGCCCAGCCCGTTGTATAACACTGAATCATATACGCTATGGCGCAATGCACATCAAGTGTGTCCTCGTTTATGATAGTTTTATACAACGCGATGGTACGCTCCGACGGCGTCGCGCGCACACCACGCGCTGCGGTCTGTGGTGGCCTTACCTTAAGGCAAATTACAATCATGAGGGTATGAATAATTGTCAGGGCCCAATTGCATAACAAAGTACAACTAATATTACAAGCGGAACTCTCGCTTCCGTTATATTAACTAGAAAGGGAGTTCCGCTTGTAATATTAGTTGTACTTTGTTAGCCCAGTCGTATTCTGGACCGATCATGGACTTAATACCTAACCAGGACTGAGTACTAACTTTTGTTAGTCAATCAAAAGTGACCCATATTACCAAGTCATACAGTTTAATAATGGCAACTAGAGACAGCGGTCCGAGAGATTACATACAAACTAGAGAAACTAGTGGATTGTGTCCCACTCGCACCATTACTTGATCACCCTAATTAGAACGAGATGCAATCCACTAGTTTTTTTTTACTGCCTCACTTTTTTGTCGCAGTACTCAGTCCTGGTTAGGTATTAAGTCCATGGGACCGATAAAATTACGCGGTTGTGCATTAACCATACCCGTCTGCCATTCCATATGCCTTGATCACACGTACCGAGTGCTTATTGCTTACTCGGTACGTGTGATCAAGGCATAAGGCACAGCACATAGGGTATATTATATTGTACGAGCTGCTGCCCGCGACTCCGTCTGCGACGAATTCGTTTATCGCTATCCCGCGGGAACTATGCAATTTTCCGGGATAAAAAGTATCCTATATGTTAATCCGGATTATAAACTATCTGTGTGCCAAATTTCATCAGAATCCGTCAAACCGTTTTAGCGCGAAAGAGTAACAAACATCCATCCATCCATACTTACAAACTTTCGCGTTTATAATATTAGTAGGATTTAATTTGATATAAATCCGAACGACACCGAATAATGCTCGGTCACCCAGTAAATTAATGAGCTGCAGTTTCGTAGCAATACACAGATTTCTAATACTCTCAAAATTTTCCCCAGCTACTTTACCTATAATCTATGAAACGACCAAGTATGTATTTCAATTCAACACTCTCTGATAAATTCTTGATATGATATTTATGCGATATTTCCACAGGATATTTCTGATACCGTCTCTGTTAATTTTAATAGAATAAACATGGCTTGGCTTGAAAATTGAGCAAATGACCAACAAATAACCAGAGTGCAGAAAAAATAGCGTTCTTGGCGTAGGTTCAATTACTGGTAAGTGGTATAGTCCCCTTCCCAAGGCGCCTCAGCAAGGCGCCTACTAACTTTTTAGGCCAGTATTTCAAACCAAAATATCTCTGCGATTTTTTTATTCTCACTGCATTATTGATGGTACTTACTTCATTATTGACATCAGATTTACATGCACATGAAACTCCCAATCTATTGGATAGTTAGAAATAGTAATCTTGCAAGTTATGTGTACTCGAAATACTCGAAAAGAAAATAGATAGAGATACCACCAGGAAAACAAATATGTATTTTATTTATATGAAATGGGGGCAAACGAACATGTGGGTCAACTGATGGGAAGCAATCACCGCTGCCCATGGACACCTGCAACACTAAGCGTAATTGAAGGTGGTGGTTTCAGAAGAGTAATGAAATGAACAAGCTTTATAATCCAAATAAGCTTTATAATAAAGTTAAAACACAATATAAAGTCACATACAATTAGACACGTATTTTCCACAATTGCTTGACTGACAGAATAAACAAACATTTGGTCGCTAGGTGATTACAATATCCAATATCTCCTCTCAGCAAAGACCTATGAGTTTTGAGATCTTGAGGATTCTGGCTCTTGTGAGTGGCTTTGTAAATATGTCAGCCAGCTGCTCTTCACTGGCTACCTTGTTTACATGTAGCTCACCGCTAGTAACAAACTCCCTTACAAAGAAGTGCCGTACCCGAATATGCTTAGTCCGTCGATGGAATTCGGGATTTTCAGCTAGTCTTATTGCAGCTTCATTATCCACTCTTAAGCAGGGAATCTTCTTAAGAGAGTACGATGCGCACTATTTCTCCATACAAACGTAATCCCCTGTTTCCTCCCTGGATAATGGCTTTAGAGCCAAATTTTTTTTACTGTGTAATCTGTATCTACCACAGCTATGCCCCTATGTTTCGTTTTTTTTCCATATTTCAATTAACATAAGAAATATGAGCTTTCAAAAACTGGAAATTTGCCCAATTTCAACGTCATTTTCAGATACTCATCAGAAAAGAATCCCTCCTATAAACAAAAAAAGGAAAACATAGGGGCATAGCTAAATCTGTCCTCTAATTATTTATGAAAAAAATAAATTTATTGGTCCAGTTTTCAAGAAGAAAACAGGGGATTACGAAATGCTGTTTTGATCAATTTTACGCGCCTAAGAACGGTCTGAGGTGCAGTTGTCCCGCTCTCGCTGTACTGACATGGAGGGGTTCGAGCGAGACAGCGACATTTCATTAAAATACCTATTTCTCAAAATTCTCTCAGCCATCGTACCCTCTTAATAACGCCAATATTGCTCAAAAGCCGTGACAGCCATACAGTTTCTCTGGCTGCTTCACTTGCGGCTACAATTTAAGCTTCTGTAGTTGAAATTGCAACACTTGCCTGTCTTTGGCTTAGCCATGAGATCGCTCCTCCCGCGTACATGCATAACACTCCGCTGGTGGACCTTCCAGTGCTAATATCTCCCGCATGGTCAGCATCGCTGTAGCATTCCAAAATGCCTTCCTTGTAATGCTTCTTGTACATGATACCTAGGTCTGGCGTATATTGCAAATAACGCATTATGCGCTTCAGTCGGACACAGTCTGATTCTTCTGGTTTCTCCAGACTTCGTGAGACTATACTGACAGCATATGCAATGTCAGGTCTAGTGCATACCATCAAGTAAGCTAAGGCTCCAACGATCTGCCTGTAGTTATTCTTCATATAACTCATATCTATTTTCTCACTTGGTGTACTATCTTTCACGATCGGCGTAGAAACTGGTTTACAAGAATCCATTCCGAATCTCCGCAAGATTTTCTTACGTACAAGTCTTATGTACACTTCTGAAATATTTTAATTTCGTCTCCTCTGCTTTCTATCTCTATTCCAAGAAAATAGGAAGCAGGTTTTATGGTAACCTTGAACCGACCATTAAGCTCCTTAATAAACTCGTCTATCAGCTGCTGACTGGAGCCAGCGACGAGACCGTCATCGACATATAAAGCCACTATGACTTTTCCAAGTCCTTTCTCCCTTATCAAAAGGCAAGGATCCGCTTCACTTGACTTGAAGCCAATCTCTTTAAAGAAATCTAAAATGCACCGATTCCAGCATCGAGGTGCTTGCTTTAATCCATAAAGGCTCTTCCGTAAAAGACACACTCGACCGGAGCCGTCATCATAACCTTCCGGTTGTTTCATAAAAATCTCCTCATCTAGAGAGCCATACAAGAAGGCAGTCGAGACATTAAACTGTAGCATTGCCATTCCTTCGCTAGCTGCTACACTCAACATAGTGGGATACTTATAGGACAACACCAATATTTTTGGCATTAAAGAATGAGACTTGGCACACTTGTTCCTTAGGTGGACCAGAGTGGAAAACGCCCGGGAGCCAGCAGGAGCCACCCTGCAGGGGGGGAGGGGGAGGGGGTAAAGTATTCTTACGCCGCGCGTACTGTTGGTCGTAATAACTGCTAATTTATAGCTAGTATGGCAAGTGGGGTATTATTTTCGGATAAATAAAAGATGGCCAATCATTTTCCGAAACAAAAAATACATTTTTACATACAAAAAAATTAAATTACCGCCGATAATCGAAAATTTTATGAGAAAATATTTTGTTCCAGTGACGATAAATTCTGAACTAGTACCGATATCAGCAAATAAAAAATATGTTTAGAAAGCCACATTTAGACAAATTCCGAAAATATAAGCTTTTTTGGAAAAAATACTTAAAAAAATATTTTTTTAATTATTAAGCGCAGCGCGGCAGAGCAATGAAAACAATATCAAAAGATCCACTGAATTATTTATTACATTACTTCAGATTTACTTACTATCTATATGCAAAGTAGTGCCAATGGAATGTTTTTATTTGTGTATTTTATCAAAAAAATAATAAGATTAGTATTTTTAAACGGTTTACCTACTCCTAGTACCTACTTTTAAAAACTTAGTTACTCCATTAAGTGATAATTTTTTGGCATGACATGCAAATGCAACTCTACACAAAATGTTTAATTAGGCTGAAAATATGTACCTACTTATCTTTAGATGTGCTAGAAGTCTAGAAGGGAAGAGGGAACCGTAGGAAAGTGCGCGGGCGGGCGGCCAGCCGCCGCGCCGCATGTGTGGGTACTTGTTCAGTAGCAACTGTGCGGATATTCTTGTATATTTCTTGTATATTCGACTACACTTTATACTGAGGCTTTTACGGGTTAGCAGAGTATTACTGTAAGTATATTCATCACCATCATTATTTAAGCCGCAGGCCGTCCACTGCCGGACATAGGCCTTCCTCATTCATTACGGTTAGATGCAACTGGCATTCACCCTGACTGAACCTGCGGGCTTTACCAAATTGTCCGTCCATCTTGTTGGTGGACGTCCCACACTGCTCTTGCCAGTTCGTGGTCTCCATTCGAGAATCTTTCGGCCCCAACGGCCATCTGTTCTCCGTGCTATATGGCCTGCCTATTGCCATTTCAACGAGCTAATCCGTTTGGTTATGTTGGTGACCCTTGTTCTTCTACGGATCTCCTCATTCCTCATTCGATCCCGTAGAGAAACCCCGAGCATAGCCCTTTCCGCAGCTCGTTGAGTGGCTCTGAGCCTGTTCATCAGATCTTTAGTGAAGCACCACGTCTCGGATCCAATCGTCACCACTGGCAACACACACTCAAAGATTTTTGTCTCAAGGTACTGAGGTACCTCGGACGAAAAGATAATGCGGAGCTTCCCGAACGCTGCCCACCTCCTTCTCAAAGTTGGATCTACCTAGTTGGACAGTTTGTCGTAGGTATACATATGCGTCAACAACTTCAAGAGTCGAGTTCTTAATCATAACGGTGGTCGGGGCAACATGGGCATTAGATATGATTTTGGTCTTGTCCATGTTCATCCTGAGTCCTACCCGTTGGGAGACTCGATTGACGCTTTGAAGCAACGTGCTGAGTACCTCCATCGATTTCGCTATGACCACGATATCGTCGGTAAACCGAAGGTGAGTGATGTATTCGCCGTTGACATTGATGCCTAGTCCTTTTTCCATTCCAGGAGCTTGAAGGCGTCTTCCAGAGCGGCAGTAAACAGCCCCCTGTCTCACGCCTCTTTTTAAGGGAATCGCCTTCGAACTCTATTCCTGTACTCAATCCAACATAATGGCACTCTTATACTAGGGGCGTTCAATAAAAAGTGAGAATGAGTATGTTATAAACAACTTTTACTAAATGTCATTTTATTTTTCGACATAGTCACCTTTTAGCATAATACACTTAGTATATCTTTTTTCTAAACTTAAAATTCCATTTTTAAAAAAGGTCTCATCTTGAGTACTTAAAAAATCTTGTACTGCAGCGACTACCGCGTCGTCGTCTTCAAATTTCTGGCCTCTCAGGTATTGTTTCAATCTCGGAAATAGGTAGAAATCACTGGGAGCGAGATCTGGTGAATACGGAGGATGCTTAAGGATATCGAACCCAGCATCACGAATTGCAGCCATTGCAACGGCGGACTTGTGTGCCGGGGCATTGTCCTGGTGGAACAGCACAACTTTCGAGAGTTTACCTCGCCGTTTTTCGCGGATCTCATTGCGCAATGTTGCTATTTGTTTGGCGTATAATGTGCCCGTAATAGTGGCTTCATGCTCGAGATACTCAATCATTAATACCCCTTTACCATCCCAAAAAACAGAGCCCATGACCTTACCGGCAGATGGGCTCACCTTGAATTTCTTCGGAGTTGGAGATGATGGCCTTTTCCTTGTCATAGACTGCAGTTTCGTTTCTGGGTCGTAATGATGGAGCCATGTTTCGTCCATTGTTATAAATCGCGCCAAAAAAAGTTCCCGGTCTTGCTGCATCAGGTTCAAAGCTTCTTGACAAATCTCTAGTCTAGTTTGTTTTTGCGTGTCAGTAAGCATTCTTGGTACCCAACGCGCAGATACCTTTTTCATACCCAAGCGTTCATGTAAAATATTATGCACGCTCCCCGTTGAAATCTTTACATTTTCAGCAATAAAACGAACCGTGACACGACGATCCGCCAAAAATGAGTTTTCGACTTTTTTCACAATTTCTTCAGTTACTGCTGTAGTAGGGCGTCCGGAGCGGGGGTTGTCCATTGTCGATGTTCTTCCACGTCTAAATTCGGCGCACCAACGTGCGACTGTCGAATACGGAGGAGCATTAGACCCTAAAGTGTCCCGCAAATCCAAATTGACTTGGTCCGTAGAAAAAATTTTCAAACACAAGTATTTGATAACGGCGCGCAGTTCAATTTTCTCCATTTTCGCTAACGTACTCAATAGCATTGCAAAGAAATTACCGTATATTTTTTTAAACAAAAGACAGTTAGTTTTTTTTTTTCATAGCAATCAGCTAGATAGATTAGCTTTACCGTCCAGTATTTAATTTCGTAATATTAAAAGAGTTTGCATCTCATTCTCACTTTATATTGAACGCCCCTCGTACAAACACTTTAATATTTTGATGTATCGGTAGTCAATATGGCAATGGCACCGCTGGAGAGACTCGAGCACCGCTCATGTTTCGATCGAATCAAAGACTTTCTTGTAGTCCACAAACGGTGGACATAGCGGCAAGTTATACTCTTCGGTCTTCTGTATAACATTTCGCAGCGTGTGTACGTGGTCTATGGTACTATAGCCTTTTCGGAACCCGGCTTCTTCGGGAGGCTATAAGTCATCAAACATGCGCTCGAGACGTTTTGTAATGACCCTGGAGAATAGCTTATAAACATGGCTCAAAAGCGAGATGGGCATGTAGTTCTTAAATATTCACGCTTTTGTTCCATGCTTCTGGCGTGGTACCTTCGAGCAAGACGGCATTAAAGAGCCTCTGAAGGACTTTAAGAACGTGATTCACTCGCTTTCAGAAGCTCAGATGTTTGATGTTTGATGCTTGCTGATGCTTGGTTGTTCTTAAGCTGTTTCAGGGCCATCCTAATTTCGTACAGGCTGATTTCCGGGATATCTTCGGTATAGTGTTGGGTCAGTTTGGCTCTTGGGTCTTGGGACAGAATCGTAGAGCTGTCTATAGAACTCCTCGATTTCCGTTAACACGTCCGCTTTTGTCAACGCTACACTGCCATAATCCTCTTTAACTTTGGCATCTGGCTTTGCCCAGTAGACATATCTCTTGCGAATCTTACTTTGGCTGGAGCCTTTGTTCCGCTCTATCGCATCTTTAATACGAACAGTCTTAAAGGTCATAAGGATTTACGAATTCATCTATTAAGCTGTCTATGTTACTCAGCATCTTGAGATTACAGTTTCAGCGAGCGTCGTTTAGCCATAAGGTCAAGAGTATAGTCAGAGAGCTTCTGAGTTCTACTGGTACGGCGGCTCTTGTAGAACTGAAATCCTAATATGGACAGCTTCTACGAACCCGTTGTTAATTTCGTCCACTGATGTGTGATCTTCCAGGCAATCAAAGCCATTTGAGAGCTCGAGTTGAAAGCTTTCGGGGTTTTCGATCTGAGCGAGAGTAGGTCGGAGCGTGAACTTCATCAGACGGGACCGTTCAAATTTAACGTTCATATTCAATGCACCTCTTACTATTAAGTGATCACTGCTGGTTTACAGCCTGTGTATCACAGAGCCATTATTGAATACCCGTCTCTTATCGGCCATGATGAAGTCTATATCGTTTCTCGTGGAGCCATCGGGGCTCATCCTGGTCCATTTCCTGTGAGACGACTTCTGGAAGAAATAATTCATCATAAAGAGTCCTTCTTTCTCTAGCATTCGGCCAGCCTGTCTCCTACGGTTCTGTTGCCCATAATTGAAGTTCCCTACTCTTAACTCATTATCGCCTCTCATGCCCAGTTTCGCATTGAAATCCCCCATAACAACGTTGAAGAGAGTCTTGTCAGTATGTATGGCCCTACTAATGTCCTCATACACATGTAGCCTTTACTTCCTCATCTGGATTTGATGAGGTTGGGGCATATTACCTGAACCACCTTCAATAAATATGAAATACGAATAAGTAAATCTGAAGTAATGTAGCAAGTTATTCAGTGGATCTTTTGATATTTTTTTCATTGCTCTGCCACGCTGCGCTTAATATTTTTTAAACACATTTTTTAAGTATTTTTTCCAAAAAACCTTATATTTTCGGAATCTATATAAATGTGGCTTTCTAAGCATATTTTTTATTTGCTGATATCGGTACTAGTTCAGAATTTATCGTCACTGGAAAAAAATGTTTTCTCATAAAATTTTCGATTATCGGCGGTAATTTAATTTTTTTGTATGTAAAAGTGTATTTTTTGTTTCGGAAAATGATTGGCCATCTTTAATTTATCCGAAAATGATACCCCACTTGCCATACTAGCTATAAATTAGCAGTTATTACGACCAACAGTACGCGCGGCGTAAGAAAACTTTACCCCCTCCCCCTCCCCCCCTGCAGGGTGGCTCCCGCTGGCTCCCGGGCGTTTTCCACTCTGGTCCACCTAAGGAACAAGTGTGCCAAGTCTCATTCTTTAATGTCAAAAATATTGGTTCCCATACATTGAGTGGCTATAAGTATCCCACTAACAAGGAGCGCACAGTCCCCATTCTGGTAACCGGGCTAAACGTTTGCTCATAGTCAATCCCCTTTTTCTGATGAAAACCTTTTATGACTAGTCTTGCCTTGTATTTGTCTACAGAGCCATCAGCGTTCGTCTTTACTCGAAATACCCACTTACTAGGGGCGTTCAATAAAAAGTGAGAATGAGTATGTTATAAACAACTTTTACTAAATGTAATTTTATTTTTCGACATAGTCACCTTTTAGCATAATACACTTAGTATATCTTTTTTCTAAACTTAAAATTCCATTTTTAAAAAAGGTCTCATCTTGAGTACTTAAAAAATCTTGTACTGCAGTGACTACCGCGTCGTCGTCTTCAAATTTCTGGCCTCTCAGGTATTGTTTCAATCTCGGAAATAGGTAGAAATCACTGGGAGCGAGATCTGGTGAATACGGAGGATGCTTAAGGATATCGAACCCAGCATCACGAATTGCAGCCATTGCAACGGCGGACTTGTGTGCCGGGGCATTGTCCTGGTGGAACAGCACAACTTTCGAGAGTTTACCTCGCCGTTTTTCGCGGATCTCATTGCGCAATGTTGCTATTTGTTTGGCGTATAAAGTGCCCGTAATAGTGGCTCCATGCTCGAGATACTCAATCATTAATACCCCTTTACCGTCCCAAAAAACAGAGCCCATGACCTTACCGGCAGATGGGCTCACCTTGAATTTCTTCGGAGTTGGAGATGATGGCCTTTTCCATGTCATAGACTGCAGTTTCGTTTCAGGGTCGTAATGATGGAGCCATGTTTCGTCCATTGTTATAAATCGCGCCAAAAAAAGTTCCCGGTCTTGCTGCATCAGGTTCAAAGCTTCTTGACAAATCTCTAGTCTAGTTTGTTTTTGCGTGTCAGTAAGCATTCTTGGTACCCAACGCGCAGATACCTTTTTCATACCCAAGCGTTCATGTAAAATATTATGCACGCTCCCCGTTGAAATCTTTACATTTTCAGCAATAAAACGAACTGTGACACGACGAGCCGCCAAAACTGAGTTTTCGACTTTTTTCACAATTTCTTCAGTTACTGCTGTATAGTAGGGCGTCCGGAGCGGGGGTCGTCCATTGTCGATGTTCTTCCACGTCTAAATTCGGCGCACCAACGTGCGACTGTCGAATACGGAGGAGCATTAGACCCTAAAGTGTCCCGCAAATCCAAATTGACTTGGTCCGTAGAAAAATTTTTCAAATACAAGTATTTGATAACGGCGCGCAGTTCAATTTTCTCCATTTTCGCTAACGTACTCAATAGCATTGCAAAGAAATTACCGTATATTTTTTTAAACAAAAGACAGTTAGTTTTTTTTTCATAGCAATCAGCTAGATAGATTAGCTTTACCGGCCAGTATTTAATTTCGTAATATTAAAAGAGTTTGCATCTCATTCTCACTTTATATTGAACGCCCCTCGTACATGGTATTGCTTTTCTTCCCTTAGGCAGACTTACAAGCTTCCATGTGTCATTTTCCTGTAAAGAGTTTATCTCACTGTCCATGGCTTCTTCCCATAGATCTTTCTCCGGGCTTCTAATCGCGTCCTTATGCGACGTTGGCTCGTTATTTTCCATTATAGCATTCATGATAAAGTCTTTGAATCGATCTGGTGGGCGTAACGAAGAGCGGTCACGAAGTACCATCTGTTCCGGGAACACATCTTCGTGATCATCATAATCTTGACCTTCATCTATGACATCGTCGAGACCAGCAACCACATCTTCGTCTACGATATCATTCTCCCCTGATTCAAATGACTGTTCAGGCAAAATGTTCTGAGCATCGTGGAACACTTCACCAATACTTACATAACCTTCATCAATGCTAAAACCAGGACTGTCTCTATTGGGCACATCAGAAACACTTTGTACATTATCCGTCAAACTCTTTGTAACAGGAACTACTTCAATTTCATTACAATGATCGTAGACTGTCTCAACGTCTCGCTCATTCATTGAAGACTCCAATGCTTTTTCATTAAAGATGACATGTCTAGACCTCACCAGCGAATTTCGCTCTCGGTTCCAAAGTCTGTACCCGTCATCATTATCGTATCCAATCATAATGCAACGTGTAGCTTTCTTGTGCATTTTCTTTCTCCTCTGCTTTGGTACATGCGCATAGCAAGGCGAGCCGATTATCCTCAAGTGCTTTATCTGAGGCTTCTTGTTTAGCCAAAGTTCATAAGGCGACTTGTGTTCCACTAGAGTTGGTCCTGTCCTGTTAAGTACATACACAGCAGTGTTTACCATCTCTGCCCACAAATTCTGAGGAATTTCTTCATGCGCGTGCATCATTGCTCTAGCAGATTCGACCATGGTCCGGTTTTGCCTTTCGCTACACCCATTTTGTTCTGGGGTATACGGCATAATGAGCCTTTGCTTTATTCCTGTTTTCTCAAGTAAATCTCGTACTCTCTTGTTATCGTATTCGCCTCCGTTGTCACTTAAAAGCTCTTTAACATCATGTCCAGCATTTCTAGCTTCTGACAACATTAACTTCAACTTTTCATAGACGTCAGACTTATTTTTCAGGAAATACACATATCTGTACCGTGTATGCTCATCCTTGAATAAAACGAAGTATCGATATCCCGAGATACTTGAAGGGAAGGGACCACAGACGTCAGAGTGTACGCGCTCACCAGGTTTCGTAGCTTTTTCGCGAACACCAAATGGTTGCCTGTGCGCTTTCCCAAAGATACAACCCTCGCATACTTCTCCACTACTTGACGTCTTTACTCCTAGCTCCTTCTCTATCAATCGTTTGACATGTTTCTTATCTTGATGCCCCATACGTTCATGGTATATTTGCAGCATATCTCCATGTTCAATTAAATTCACTGAAACATCAGGACGTATGACTTTGCAATCGATCCTGTACAAACCGCCATATCTTTGCCTTGTTCCAGTTAAAACAATCCTACCATTTGATTTCATGGAACATTTTGTTACCCGCGACTCAATTACGCTCGTAGGGTTCTTGTCCTGTGAACTAAGCACAGAAAAAAGGTTCTTGCTAATCTGGGGAACATACCAAACATCTCTCAAAAAAAGGTTCTCACTCCGTCCTTTAAAACTGGCTTCCAGATGGACTGTGCTTACCAACAGCCTGTATCACGTTCCCATCCGCCGTAGTTACCGTGTGAGCTTCACCAAAATGTTCAAAATCTTGAAACAGATCTCCTCGCATAGTGACATGGTGAGTGGCCCCGTTATCCACATACCAATCATCACGATCATTGCCAGAATCTGTTGAATTTACAGTCAGTAAAATCATGTTCGAACTATGAGACCTGTTTTCCTTCTCTTTTGTCCCAACTTTGGGGCAATTCTTTTTGAGATGACCAGGCTCCTTGCAAATAAAACATTTGTATTTTTTCTTTGATCCTTGGTCTCTTAGGTCATATCCCTTAGCAATCTTTTTATTTGCTTTTACATAAAGTGCTGTCTCACTTGATTCAGCATCAGCCATCTTAGCATTAAGCGCCTTTTCATGTGCACACAACTGGCCTGTAATGTTTTCTACTGTCCTTTCCTTCTTTGACATTAACAGCCAACTCGACTTAAAGGAGAAATATGCTTCCGACAGCGTATCAAGGATTTTACAAATCAAGAGAACTTCGGGTAACTCTACCTTTTCTTCTTTCAATAACTCTTCCTTCAAGCTGTGCCACAGATTTTTCAATTTAGATATATGAGTCGACATGTCATCTGACGGATCCCTCTTAAGTTTGAAGAAATCCAAACATATATCGTAGAGTCGGCCCTTATTAGGTCCCTCATACAATCTATGGAGTTCATCCCAAACTTCTTTCGGAGTAGACAATCTAATTACTTTGCCAAGCGTCTCATCTGTCACATTGTTTGTTATCAAGAGTAGGGCTGTACTCTCTAACTTCACAAAATCACGTAAACTTCTATTGTACAATTCTACTGCAGCGTCACCGCTTCCTTCTACGGGACTAGCTGGTCTTTGTGTTTTACCTTCCACAATATCCATGAGTTCGTCCATACCTGTCAGTAAGGCTACCATCCGGTACTTCCATGATATCCAATTGTGGTTGTCAAGTTTCACAATTCGAATTTTCGAAAGCTCCATTTCTTTTAAACTTCTGGGTCTGGGCCCATAACCAATTGAAGGTGGTGGTTTCAGAAGAGTAATGAACAAGCTTTATAATCCAAATAAGCGTTATAATAAAGTTAAAACACAATATAAAGTCACATACAATAAAATTAGACACGTATTTTTCACAATTGCTTGACTGACAGAATAAACAAACATTAGGTCGCTAAGTGATTACAAAATCCAATAAGCGTGTCACAGGTGCGTTGTTGGCCCTTTGAGAGATAGATGGCACATTTTTAGGGTTCCGCGCCCAAAGGGTAAAAACGGGACCCTATTACTGAGACTCCGCTGTCCGTCTGTCAGTCTGTCTGTCTGCCACCAGGTTGTATCTCATGAACCGTGATAGCTAGACAAATTAAATTTTCACAGATGATGTATTTCGGTATTTTCTTTACTAGGCCGGTTTTTGACGTGACAACGTCTAATAAATCAATGAACGCCGGGTGCCAACACGAAAAAGGATGACGCAATGTAACGTACGTACGGCTGTACGTACGTACATGTACCTACACAGCAGCGACGGCGAGTATGTACGAGAGAGCGGCGAACGTCGGATGTACAATGTGTGGGGAGTGCGGGGAGGGATTGCAGGGCTTTCAAAGGGGGGATGAAAAATTCATTGATTTTGCCGTAGGATGCACAGTTTTCAAGATATTTGACAAAAAACCGGTTCTCGTCCGATCGCAGACGTTAAGCAACGTCGGACGCTGTCAGTACTTGGATGGGTGACCTCCTGGTTTCATTTTTGTTTTTTGAATGTTTTATGATATGACGTTGTCACGTTAAACTATCGTCCGTAAACTGACTTTACAGACAACCGGTTTTTTAATGATCTCCGACCTGTAAGTATCGCTCCAGGAATGTTGTCCTAGGAAGCTGTCTCCATAACTTTGTTGTGCATAGGAAAAAGTTCCGCTTAAAGCTAGATCAATTTTTCATTCCCGAAAACCCCCACATACCAAATTACATCGAAATCGTTAAGCCGTTTCTGATATTCTGATTATATATATATACTAGCCTTTCGTCCGCAGCTTCGCCCGCGATAAATTAATTTTCCCGTAGGAAAACGTATTTTCCCGCGGTAAAAAGTAGCCTATGTCACTCAGTGATAGTGTACCTTTATAACGGCAAAAGAATTTTTGAAATCGGTCCGGTAGTTTCGGAGCCTATTCAATGCAAACAAACAAACAAACAATCAAATCTTTCCTCTTTATAATATTAGTATAGATATAGATGTATATATATACAAGAATTGCTCGTTTAAAGGTATTAGATTAGATAGATTAGATAAACTTAGAAGGATCTCTTAAGATACACAAGACCTACTCGTAAAACATCTATAAGTACAATGTCTTACAGATGCACTTTGTAAGACTAGTTACTATTAGAAAAATATCCATTCTTTAAAGGGCTTTTTAAAAGAGCATTTGTTCTTTATAGAGTCTTAGGTAAGTACAGGATGAGGGTACGGCTCTTACGGAAATTAAGCGAACTGGATTAAAAACGTGATTTACAATGGATTTGCAAAAATGGAAACGATTCAAAAGAAGTGGAGCATATAGCATATCAAAGAAAACTTAATGAACATTACTCAACATTAATGAAAGAACCAAAAGAGGGAGTAACAAGAGAAATGGGACAAGCTGGACCTAGCAATATATTGTATGTGGTACCTATTGGTAAGGTATTCTCTAAGAATTAATAAGCTTATATTATAAATGTCATTATGGAGAACACAGTGAGACTGAATGCCTAAATTGCAAAAATGGCGAAATTTTAATATTATTTCACACTTATTTTATTAATAAATATTATTTCCAAACTCATCGCAGAAATGGCCCGAGATCACAATGTTACTTATACTACAATTCATTCAAATAAATGTACTCCGCATGTGGTTTTAAATTACTACAGTCTCTTAAATAAAAACACACATTATCTTAAATAAAGTATAAATAAATATCACGGGATAATTCACACCAATTGACCTAGTCGCAAAGTAAGCTAGGCAAATCTTGTGTTACGGGTACTAGGCAACGGATAAACATACTTATATAGATAAATACATACTTAAATACATATTAAACACCCAAGACCAAACAAATATCTGCCCCGACACGGGAATCGAACCCGGGACCTCAAGCTTCATAGTCAGGTTCTCTAACCACTAGGCCATCTGGTCGTCTAAAACAATAACACAAGTGGATACTTACATTTCTACCACAACAAGCACAACAATAAGATTTTGACTTCAAACTTTTGCGATGGCTTAACATAATTTTACACTGGTAATACAAGGAGGCAAATAAGGCAAAACCCTCTTAGTACGGCACTACTGAGGCTACACAAAAACCATTTACCCTTAACATTGTGCCAGTGTAAGATACTTGTAAGGCTATTTGGTTTTACAACAGCAATTGAAAGAGTACTGTAAGATTAAAATTAATCTTTATAAGACCGTAATAAAATAACAGTAAGAGCAATCGCTCTTATAAAATGCGCCCAATTCGACACTTACCAATGTTTGAAAGCATACACTAAGAGTATCGAAAATGTGGTCTTAGGATACTTCTAAAATCAAATTTTGCTAGTTGGGTATTATCCTTCATGTCTAAAAACATAATTTTTAATCATAATGAGTGCAGTTTCAGACAAGACGGATTTCAAATCATAAAAAACCAACTATTTTTTTTTCCCTGTATTTTCTAATTCTGCTTTTAATATTTCAACTTTAAGCAACATTTGCTGATGCTCTAATGCTCTCATTGCTCTCCTGTGTTGCAATTCCTCTTCATGTGTCTTCCTTTGTATAAGTTTTTCTTTAATTTCTTCTTCAAGTATCTTTTTCTTTAATAAAACTACATCTGAAACTGATTCTATTAGCGCATCTACTTTTTTTTTCGTCTTTGTACCTAGAAAAAACATTTAAGTTAGCAACAAAACAAAAGTTAAATTTAACTCATATTAAAATCAATTAAAAAATTACTATAGTTCTGAATTTATCATCTACCTTTATTAGTAAAAGAATTGGTAGTTTTTGGTAGAGGGTCTTCTTCATATAAAATGTCTTCAGGTTCATCTTTTCCGAATATTTTTGACAAACATTTACTGTCACATGAATCTATAACATAACATGATAAACAAAAAATGTAAATTTCCACAAAACATATAACAATAAGTTGCAAAATTGAGAGCTCTCCTAATGAGAATCCCGTGAAGACACTAAACAATATTCACCTTCATTTTGTTCATTATTCATATTATTTTGAAATGAGTTAGTCAAGTCCATGTCCATAGAAACAAATTCTGTACTCGACATACTTCCTGAAAGTAAAGGAAAGTTAAGTACATTTCAAATTAAGTTTGTTGTTGTTTTGTATACAAGTACAAACAATTTATAATTGAATTTATTTACTGCTTCGTTTGACGCCCAAAGGACAAATCTGTTGAGCCTCGCTAAAATCACCGTCGTTCGCTTGTAGTACCATATAGAAAACTTTTTTTTCGGCCTCTGAAAGAAATACTTCGCCGCTACGCACGCCCCCGGTACATTCTCCTCCTTTAATTATACAAGTCTTTCTCCTAATTTCTCGCTTTAAACTTTCGTACTTGGTTTTAAGGTGTCTCGCAGTGCGGTGTACACCAACAGTTGAATTATTAAATTTTTTCTCTATTGCCAGCCATGCTTTCTCTTTATCGTGCCAAGCTATAGCACCACTCTTTTTGTTCTCAACTATTTGAAGTTTTGTCTCAACTAAAGACAACATAAGATCAACTTCTTCACGAGAGAAGTTAACACTCCTGTCACGTTTTTTCACGTTATCCATTTTCCAAAACTTTATAGGAACAAACTAGAAACTTAGATCAGATTCACTTCGCTTTATCTCATCTCATTCATAGTAACTAGCTAACATGTAATAAAATAATACTCTTTGTAGCTAATGTAGCTATTAACACAACGCAACGCAGGCATAGCGTAATTAGCGTAGCGCAAGTAATAATACTCTTTGGCGTAGCGGCTAGCGGGAGCGGCATAGCGGCAACAACAACAACCACACCTGTCATTCTTTTTTTTTATTATTGACAAGACTTCAGAGGGGTTACTACGAAATACGAAGTTCGAAGTTCGGATCGTGCGGTCCCTCTCACTCTCGTAGTAAATACCATTAGCGTGAGCGGAACGGCATGAAACGAAGTTCGAATTTCGTGCTTCGTAGTATAGGGCCAGGCAGACATTCCGATTTGGTTGACGCCAACCAAACCAAATAAAGGCCTTCTACACGGTCGGGACCAATCGCCAACCATCGTGTCCTTGGTCGGGTTAATTTAAAAATGGACAGTGTAGAAATCGGTTGACCCGACCGATATTTGGTTGATGTCAACGGCCTTGGTCGCGAGCGCATTGTCCGTGGTCGGCCCCAACCGTGTATGGAACGCTGTCGGCCGACGCGAGCGACACGACGGTCGGCGGTTGGTCCCGACCGTATAGAAGGGGTTATACCGGCGAACGTTGGACCAACTACGTGAAGCCTACGAACGCAGTGGCTTTCTTGTAGCGTTGCCAACAATAGATCGAACTATCGATAGTATCGGCAATACTATCGTGACCTCGAAAAATAGTAACAAGAAATATCGATAGGCCTATCGATAGTATCGATAGTATCGATAGTAATTTCTGACCAATACTATTGATAGACATCAATACTATCGATAGTATCGATACTATTACATTAACAATACTATTGCATTTTTACAAGCTATCTATAGTGCAATGCTATCGATAGTATCGATACTATCGATAGTATTGATAATAAAATATCAATAGTATCGATACTATCGATGCTATTGAAAAAAATACTATCGATACTATCGATATTATCGAAACTATCGATAGGCCATTCGATATTGTGACTTTTTTTCAAGGTCGACTATCGATAGTCAAACTATTGATAGTTATGCAACGCTACTTTCTTGTATCCTTTAGAGTATGCCCGCACGAGAAACTTTGTCTCCGCGACTATTTTATCAAGTCTATGGGTTAGTATGGTAGTGCGCACACGTAGCACCGCGACTCCCAGGGTACAAATACATTGACTTGATAAAATAGTCGCGGAGACAAAGTTGCTCGTGCGCGCATACCCTTATTATTACTAATATTTTAATAAATATACACCGTGAAATTTTAGTGGTTGTTTTCCCGAAACGAGGTGATTTAGTTTCGAGTGTACAATCGATTTATAATTACTATTTTGACTAGAGTCAAAAATGCAATTGTGAAAAACGAAAGTCGAAAATGACCGCAAACCAATAGTAACGCTTCGTTGGTACCTAACCTATCGTTATCGTACGATCGTACGCTGCTTGTACCAACGAAGCGTTACTATTGGTTTGCGGTCATTTTCGACTTTCGTTTTTCACAATTGGATTTTTGACTCTAGTCAAAATAGTAATTATAAATCGATTGTACAATCGATACTAAATCACCTCGTTTCGGGAAAACAACCACTAAAATTTCACGGTGTATATTAAAATTACAAGCCGTGGTGGCCTAGTGGTTTAATCTATGGCCTCTCAAGCAGAGGGTCGTGGGCCGTTACGGTCGTTCAAATCCCGGCTCGCACCTCTGAGTTTTTCGGAATTTATGTGCAAAACTAGCTTTTGCCCGCGACTCCGTCCGCGTGGAATTAGTAATTTGGGCAGCTTATTTTTTTATCCAATTGGCTTTTTCATCAATTATGGCTCTCCTCAGTTCCTCGATATAAAAAAATTTACCCCCCCCGCAACCTCCCCCTCCAACCCGCTCCCCCTCGCCTCCCCCCCACACAGCAACCCGTCACCCCCCGCACCCACCACCCTCCCGCACCCCTCCGCACCCCCCGTACGCCCTCCCATACAGCACCCCCCGCACACCCGCGTTCGTCCCAAGTCAAGCGTGCCTATGCCTATGGAAGTTTTACTTCAAGTTTTTTTTTGTCAATTATGTTGAAAACGGTGCATCCTACGGCAAAATCAATGAAATTTTCATCCCTCTTTAATATCCGCGCACACTCTCTCCCGTACCCTTCCCGGCACCCCCCAGGGTTTTTGTCAAATATCTTGAAAACGGTCATCCTACGGCAAAAACATTGAAATTTTAATCCCCCCTTTGCCGCCCCCCTCTACCGCACCCTCACCCCCCTCACAACCCCCCCCCCACCCCACGGAGTTTTTGTCTAATATCTTGAAAACGGTACATCCTACGGCAAAATCAATAAAATTTTCATCCCCCCTCTGGAACCCACGCACTCCCACCCCCCCACCCCCCCGGTGTTAACACTGAAAGAATTTTTCAAATCGGAGCAGTAGTTCCTGAGATTAGCGCCTATAGAAATTTTACTTCAAAAACCCCCGATTTTGAAACATTCTTCCGCTCCGCTCCGCTCCTATTGGTGTTAGCATGATGATATATAGCCTATAGCCTTCCTCGATAAATGACCTATCTAACACTGAAAGAATTTTTCATATCGGAGCAGCAGTTCCTGAGATTAGCGCCTATAGAAGTTTTACTTCAAAAACCCCCGATTTTGAAACATTCTTCCACTCCGCTCCGCTCCTATTGGTGTTAGCGTGATGATATATAGCCTATAGCCTTCCTCGATAAATGGGCTATCTAACACTGAAATAATTTTTCAAATCGAAGCAGTAGTTCCTGAGATTAGCGCGTTCAAACAAACAAACACACAAACAAACAAACTCTTTAGCTTTATATATTAGTAAAGATTACATTTGTAATTTACCATGAGCTTTACGATGAAGGAAAACATCGTGAGGAAACCTGCATATACACCTAAGAAGAAATTCAATGGTGTATGTGAAGTTCCCAATCCACCCCGCGTGGGAACTAAGGTCCTGGTCGTGGTGGTCGTGGGTCCTGGAGAGGAGACCACGTTTAGGAAAGCGTAGTGTGGGACGCCCTGCAACACGTTGGACTGATGACCTTAGGAGGACAGCGGGCTGTGGATGGATCAGGGAAGCCCAGCATCGCGAATGTTGGCGCAATATGAGGGAGGCCTACGTCCAGCAGTGGACGGACAATGGCTGTAGATAACCCTGGTAACCCTTTAATTGTCAAGCTTGTCTTTCGAATTATGGCGCCGACTATAGCGCGTTGTATAACACTGAATCATAATTATTATACGGTGACACACTTCAGCAGCGCGGCGCAGCGTATATGATTCACTGTTATATAACGCGTTGGGCACGCTCCGTCGGCGTCGCGCGCACGCTCTGCGCAACAGTCTGTGGTGGTGTGGTGGCCTTAAAGGCTGCTGCTGCGCGTTTGGCGCGCGCGGCCTGCTAGCGGCGTATATGATTCATAGCTCAATAGCTTGTTATTCATCTGCTTTGTACCTGGTGACATGTACTGCGCGAGCATGCCCCGCGCTTTGGTTGGTGTGTAGATGCTACTATCTTGTAATCTGTGTGTGTAGATAGAAGCCTCAACTATTGTGTTTAAGTAACATAGTCGTCGCACATGAATAAATAAAGAGCAGAATAAAAACTTGAAACACCGCCGCGCACGCATTACACTACTACACGCACAACATATGTGTGCGTGACCTGTACAGACAGGACGGGGGGGGGCGTGCACCGGCGCCCGCTCGGAGACAAACCGGTTTGAACTAGCTCAGTGAGTAGACAAAGTTCAGGTGTGCCGCCAGCGACGACGCGACCGTTTAGCGTTTAGCTACATAGTTCGGGTGTCCGGTTGTTTTTAAAGATGCCTACCTGTTGTAGTGTTTGTAGATATACAGATATTAGATACTTGTTTGAATAAAATATTTTGATTCTTAATTTTTTTTTTTACTAAGTGACAACCCTATGATAATAGGTAAGAATTTCGAGTTTTTATTCAGCTCCGTACTTATTCACATGGACGTACTATAGAATGGACGCATCATATTTAAGACGAAATATAACCATCGGTATTCTCTCTCCTTCTTAAAGAAAACATCATCTGCAAATAGAGACAGATATACGTCTGTCTGTATTGGCTTTCAATTCAATGAAGCCAGTTTACTATAGTGTATTTATAAATCGATATATATATATGTCCTAGAGATGTGCCACTTTTATATCGATAAACTTTAGCTGTCAAAAATAATTATCGTGTCATAATTTAAAGGACTATATTGGATTCGAAAAATTACCAAGAATACTATTCAGCATTTTAATGATTATTTTATACTCTTTTCCTTTAGTTAAAAAATTACGAAAAGCAGTTTGATATTGGAATGAGTAGGAAGTAGTAGTTGTAAGTTGTAAATTAGAAGTCTGCGAGTTTTAAAATAAGCATACTGAGACGCTCTTGGCAGATGGCGGGGCGGTGCGGACTAGTCGAATCTAATAACGACAAACTCGAAAAACGATACAGAATTATTTACAAAAACAACAACAAAGACAAAACGCAAATTAACCTCCCCGAGCCGTACCGCCATCTGCCCATCGCCTAAAATGGTCCAAATAATACGTGCAACGTACAATTTTTTTAACGAGACCATACTTAGGTCCCGATAAGGCGTATCAATCTAATCTAATATATGTATAAAAATCTCATGTCACGGTGTGTTACCGAACTCTTCCAAACGGCTCGACCGATTTTTATCAAACTTTTTTCTCTGTATTCGGTAGGTCTGAGAATAGGTCGTAGGCTATTTTTTATCCCCCCCCTCCCCCCATTTTTCGTGGAAGGAGTCGCGGGCAACAGCTAGTTATTTATATTTATTTGTGTATTTATGTACGAGTAGTATAATGGATACAAGGGGAAAAGTAAAACGACAATTATGAAATAATAATTATGATTGTATTTTACGTACTTTTATCATTTATTGACCACTAAATAAAACCAGTTCACATTCTGTATCCACTATTTCATCAGGATCTTTAGGTAACCTGAGAACAATACACATCCACAATTAGCATTATATTAGTCATAATACAACTTACTTAGTTTTTCTTGTAGTGCTTCTCAGAGCCTATAAAAAGTGTAACTAAAACATATATTAATTTTAAATAAAAGTGACAAAACCAAAGAGTATTGTAATATTATATGAACAAGAGTGGCAACTCTATGGTCAAATTTGCATGTATGGAAGGTGCTGCTGCCCTACGCCCTGGTGAAGAACTAATGTGACGTATCTATAGTTGTATACCTATCTATATGTATATGTTGGTAGTGATGTACAGCTATAATTACGCGTAATTTTAATTGATAGGCTAATTGCCACTATTCGTATTTTAGCCGTCTAATTCAAATCGGCATATACGAAGTATAAGCCGCTAAACCCGATTTGCACTATACGGCTAAAATACGAACATTGGCAAGTGGCCTATCAATTTATGTTCTTGACCGTACAATTTGGTACGCCATGGCCATGGCTGATGAATGACAACTGACAAGTTTGACAAGTCAACCAAGATGGCCGCTAATTTAGTTCTTTACCAAACAACCAGAGATCGCTGTAGTCGCATGAAAAGTGTGATATATGTAAGTGTGCCCCCCCTGGACAAAACTGAACCGGACATACAATATCGATTTATTTAACCACATCCCTAGTATCAAATTTTAAGTACATGAACTGTCATAACGTCATGAACACATGTTTTGTTGTTGATTATTTTAATAAATCTTTGGCCTTACGTGATCTTTATGACTTCACGATATTTAGAACGGCAATTTATTTATTGAGAGCAGATCATATAATCTAAACATTGCGCAATAAGTTCATTATGATAGTCGATAACTTACCTATGGAAAGATATTCTTTGGTCACTTTCTGTTAATACACCCATTCTACTCTTGCAACCGATAGCCACACAAGCTTTGGTTCTAGTGATATGAAATTAACTAAATTTCACTCTTCAAAGTGGCATAAAACGCATAAAATTAAAGGAAACTAATAACAAAGTTGGTATCCAGCTGGCTACCACGGCGACTCAGAATTTGACACACTGACGTTTAAGATGGCGGTGTTTGTCTATGCTTCACTCTTTTCTTCACAGTGAGATTTTGCATGTGCTAGAAAGAGACACATGACGGTTTTTTGTTCGTCTTAAATAGAACTGGTCTAACCATACTACGTCTATGCTTATTAATGTGGTCGTCGTCTGCCAAATCGGAACGTCTGTTACGTTCTTTATGTAATAATCTTGTCTGTTACTATTATTATAATATAACTTTCATTACATTGCTTCGGTTTAATATCAATCGTAGTTGCCATGTTCAAAGATTTTACGTAAAAAATGAGACAATGAATATTTATTCCACCAAGATTGTACCTCATTTAACATCTACTTTTTAGATTGTTTTCTAAAACACATTTGCTTATTCTAATTCTAATTCGTGAATGGAATTCGTAACTTGGGGACTGGCAATAGTGTTTGAATAAAAGATTGCCACATTGAAATATAAAGTTTCGTTTGGTTCGTGCGTGGTGGCGTATCGATTTTTGTTGAGTGAAGTCAGTGAAGTGATCGTAGTGTTCGTGTCCTTTGATTCCTTTATTTTCGTGACGTTTTTAGAAAAATATCTGTGAATGGGATTGTGTAACAAGATTAAACGTTTATTTAGTGTGTGATTTTCTAATAAGG
Organism: Archips crataeganus; assembly: GCA_947859365.1. Lineage (NCBI taxonomy): Eukaryota > Metazoa > Arthropoda > Insecta > Lepidoptera > Tortricidae > Archips > Archips crataeganus. The sequence goes on from OX402051.1 coordinate 7,639,322, forward strand.
ATGACGAAGGACAGGTTAGCGGCGCTTCAAGCGGTGAGTTTTCGTCTGCCTAATATAACCAAAGGTCTTCCTCATTGGCCATGAATTCGTGAAGGAATAGCATTGAGTATGGCACATAAGATACCGTTTTTGTTGCATATAACTTCCTCTATTCTTTCTTCATATTTAATGCAGATTATTTATAAGTAGATGAGTAAATTCTAATAGGAATGTAGAATTTTATTCGCCCCACCCAACAGATTTAAAATAATATTGAATTGAGAGTGATTAAAGTACTAAATTGTTGCAAAAAAAACCCCTTACCATTACTTTCATAGTTGTCTTACATTACCTTTTAAGAACATTGAGAAATTGTGGTTGGGTAACCTCTTCACATCTATGAACTTGAGATTCTGTCCTACATTGTGACAAAATGGGCTTGTGAAACTAGGGTATAATGAAAATAGTTTTCAACTAATATTAGGAGATTAATATCAAATGTTTTTACCTTCTTTATCCCCTAACTCTGACAAATAATTAATAATATTAAGAAGAAAATGGAAAGAAAGAAATGGCTCCAAAGTTTATATTAATTTCAAATTATAATTTTTATTCTAGTATTAATGTACTCTTGGATGTCATTTGAACATGATCTTAAAACTTATTAATTAAATCAATACTTGAAATTTAAGAGGTAAAAAAACTTGTAAACGCTATTCATTATTGGATTAACACCCAAGTTAAGGCTATTAGGCATGGATTGGATTATTTGTATTCTTGTATATTAGCGAGTTGTGGTTTTGGTTTTAATTTTTTGAGTTACTATTACTTAACCTTACTGCTGCTACCTGTCTTGCTGTCATATCTTAACAGGGATCTGTTGTTTAACATTTTAACCCTTAGTTAGCGAAAGAGTGGGAAACCAGTTTCAGGGTTTTGGTTATCAAAATTAGGGGGAGACAAGCATCACAAACTTTTGTTTTTTGTTTGTGTCTATTATAAAAACACTTACACACAGTTCAGTGTGGTTTGATTATGATGGAAATTTAAATTAGAGTTAAAATTGCATTAAGTATGTTAAAACAAACAAAAACAATGTTTTTTATTTCTAGCTTAGCAAACTGGTTTTAGCTTTAGTATTGTAAAAATAGTATATTTGTGGGGAATAGAAAGACACAAAGTAACAATATGTACCTATACACAATGATTTTCAATTGGTGAACAGGAGCTGAAAATTTTTAATCCCTAGCCGAAATTGAATAGGGATGTTTCCTAGGTAAAAAAATAATAATTCTTATTAGTCCGTATTTTACATTATCAAAAAATATTAGACACGTAATTTTTCTTTTGACAATTAAACAAAAAATGACGAAGATATGGCGCGTTGAAGTTCCGCGTGACGAGGCGTGACGTCACTTGTTCCTAAAACGCTCATACAAAGTGTAGGAACAAGTGACGTCACGCGAAACTTCAACGCGCCATATCTTCGTAATTTTTTGTTTAATTGACAAAATAAAAAATACGTGTCTAATATTTTTGGATAATCTAAAAGACTGACTAGTTAGGAAAGTAGCCTATTGCATAGATGAGGTTTCAAGCAAATTAAGTCTCTAATAAATAAATTTCAGCTTGATACCTCCACACGTTCCTGAGAAACAGGGTCTTGACAGACGGATGGACAGACAGCAAAGTGATCCTATAAGGGTTCCATTTTTTCCTTTTGAGGTACGGAACCCTAAAAAGAAACATTGTTGTTAAAACTTCCTCCATCCACCTAATGCATGGGCCTCCTACATCTGTTGAAGTTAGGTACTTTCGTCAAGTGTCATCACATTGGGGGGAAATTTGACAAGTCTCACATCAAACCTAAGAAACTGAATTTGTCAAAAAGGTTTTAGGCTCATAGACTAAACCATGTGTAGGGTGACAATGATTTTAATCAGAAAAATATTTTCGAAATTATCATTAATTAAGAAAGTAGAGGTTTTGTTTCACGTAATTGCAAATTAAACATGATCCCCAGCAAATACTGATCTGAAAAAACTGGTTTCTGATCACTGGTTAAAAACACTGGTGCACTGGTGCACTGGTGCATATGCTAAATGATGTTGCAAAAAAAGTAAGCCCTACCTAAGATTTATAAATCTGTATTTTAAAATCTGGGTAAACCCATCTTGAAAATTTTACATGAAAGAAAGCATTTTAATTTGAACTAATAGGTGTGAGAGAATATTAATTTTGTAAATCAACTATTTTGTGTTTTTAATCTGTCCCCGGTTGTCCAAGTGACATGTTTATACTGTTTCATGGACAACCAGGAGACAAAATTTGTGTAACCATAGCAATGGGTGGGAAGAATTCACCCACTTCTACTATTCTGTTGAGTATCTGTCCCCGGTTCTAACTAATAGGTGAACCGGTTGTGAACTAATAGGTGTGAGAGAATATTAATTTTGTAAATCAACTATTTTGTGTTTTTAATCTGTCCCCGGTTGTCCAAGTGACATGTTCATACTGTTTCATGGACAACAAGGAGACAAAATTTGTGTAACCATAGCAATGGGTGGGAAGAATTCACCCACTTCTACTATTCTGTTGAGTAAACAAGGTAGATAAGGTGGTATAGAAAACAAATTGTTAGCATACAGCAGGTTTTACCCCATTATGCACCATTTTTAATGCTTGCACTGTGGGTTAAACCACAGTCAGTGGTAAAATAAGGAAAAACAGTATTGTTTTAAAGAACATATTTTATTACATTAAATACTTATTACAAGAAACAAGAAACAGGAACAATCTTTTATCATTGATGATGATGATGATGATTACAGTGGCCTTCTTCTTTTTCCTTTCTTCAGTGTTTATGTTCATTAATTAAAAGTAATATAGGGTATTATCCATCAAAAATCTGTTTACTTTTTTAAATGAGGAATTTTTGGGGTTTTCGTAATAAAAATTACAAGTACTACTAATTTCATAAATAAAAAAAGTGTCCTTATTTTTTGAGTCCGTCTTCATACAGTTTATACAGGTTGTCAGTTGTCACAAAACTGACACAACAAAAAAATATGGAAAATTAGGGACATTTTTAATAATCTTCTCATTCAATAGCGCTCTTGATTCTGAGTAAGAGAACTATGAAATTTCCTCACTTAAAAAAAAGTAAAGGTTACGCTTTTTGTTCAAAATGCCCTAAATAACAACAAAACATTTCAATTCCAACCGTAATGATTGGGCGTCAATAAGGGAGGCCTATGTCCAGCAGTGGACGTCCTATGGGTGAAATGATGATGATGAATACAATTTTAGTACCTATAAGAACAAAATGGCTACCTACTTACCTATTTATTTATAACATGAATCAAGTTAATCACCAAAAACTAGTATATAACTAAACTAGTATGTAAAGTAGTATTTAGTCCTATAACAGATTGGTGATTCTCTTTGAGTTGTTGATATTTATAGGTGGTGGTGATCATTTCCCATCAGATGACCCGCTTGCCCGTTTGCCTCCCTCTCATAATAAAAAGTAAAATAAAAAATTGCAACAGTTTTAATTCTAATGCTCACTAAAATATTGCGTAAAAACCTGTGAAGTGCGAGTCTTTCTTGCGCACAAAGGTTACCATACACATCCGTGTTTGGGTCACAGAAATGTGTGTATGTATCAAATTTTAATTAAATTGGCTTACCAGATTCGAATACACGACAGATAGGGATATTGTAAGGGTTCCGTTTTTCCTTTTTACATACGAAACCCTAAAAATCGCACATAATAAATCAATGAAACCATATTAAGAGTTCAATATCGATAAAAAAAGCCTTGACTTAAAGTTTTCTAAGCCTTGATTTCAAGTTTTCCATTTAAGCAACAATCAATGATTGATTATGGTCTTGAAAGGGTTGTAATAAAGCAAATTAAGCGGGTGTCGTGTCATTGCCGATGCGGTTATCAGCTGACGCCGGCATCCGGCCCGCGGCCTTCGGCTGAGTTGACTCATTAAAAATGCCCGGCACTTGCATCATCAAAGCTGAAGCAAATCTACAGAAGAGGTATGGTTGCAGTGCCTAAGCTACCTCGTAACGGGGAAAAAACACCGCCTCTGCGCGTTTGCAATCTGTTGTTGTAAAATATTGTTTGTGCATAGTTTTTAAAAACTGTATCCTGTGTGTAATTAAGAACAAAGTTGGTATTAAAACCTGCGATTAAAATGCGTATTTTCCTTAGAGTGAATGTCTGTTTTCGCTTCATTGGGTTAGAGACAAAAGATAAAAGAAGTAAGATAAAATTGTAGCTTGAACTTAAAAGTGAAGAAAAAACACTATCAAAGAGTTTGTAACTTGTGCTGCATCGCATGGCTTTGATTGAAGTCGGTTCGTTAACGAACGGCGCTGAAAATGTATGACGTCATTACCATTAACTACGTGAGGTCATGGTCTTAACTCTGTCTATTAAGATGTTTTTTCATCATGACGGATTTGTCTACCGACTCCAAAGCACCGATTTTTTAAAATCACATCACTCGAAAATACCATTCGAAAATAGTGAAAAATGGTGTTGATTTTGAAGTATGTACTTACGATTAGAAAATACAGCTCAATAAGTTGTAAACGAGTTGTAATTTTCTAATATTACTACCTACAGCTAGAGAGCTAGTGAACCCTCCGAGTACGGTCGTCCTGTAAGGTTAGAAATTTGTAGAACGATGATTTATAGCATCCTACCTAAGGGCCATAACCATGACCTGGCAGACATCAGGCCTGCACTTCATCATGACTTTTATTTTTTAAATTGTAAAATAAATAATAAAAAAACTTGTTTCTCTAAGCTTGAAAATTTAATATGATTTAGTTTATTAATTGTAAATTATGAAAAAAGTTTGACAGGCGATTGCAGTAAGCAAAAGTACCTGCCAGGTGAATCGAAAGGTGCACAGTTTAGGAGGTAAAATAAACTTTCTTCTGTATAGTTGAAATTTGGATATGTTTTTTAGTAAGCGTTTTAGAAAAAATCTTTACAATGACAGGCGGTTTTGAATAGCATAAGACCTTTACAGGCAAGACCTGCTAAGGGCGTGCGGTGCGAGTAAGAGGCGTAACGTGAATGCATATAGTGCGGTGCGAGTGAGACCGTTTATCAAACTCAAATAATTACAGTGTTTATTTTAATGTATTCTCAAAAACATGTCCTAATTAATTTATTTTCATATTTGTCAAGGTTTTGTTAGCAACACAGAAGACAAAATGTCATTTACGGTGTACGTCATAGAAACGGTTGCTTAACTTAAGAAATTCGCTCTCGTCTTGAAAGTTTCTTAAAGGAATACATTTCAGGTAACGTATAATTTTTTTGATTCAATATATAATTGAGCGCGATATTCAATTCTTAATTATTAAATTATTATTAATTTATAAAAATATTTTTTCTTTTCAGAGGAGGAAAACATCGAAGAGATGATGATGAAAAAACTGGTAGTGAAGTGTCGGATAATGATGAGGAAAATTAATGTATTAACTAATGTAGATTCATTACACTACAATTAATAAAATATATTGTATCTACCGTTTTTATTTTTATTTAATGTCACTTTACGCCTCTTATTTGCACGCCCTTAGCAACTTTCTCCTCGCCTGTCAAGGTTTTATGCTACTCGAAACCGCCTGTCATTGTACAGATTTTTTCTAAAACGCTTATTAAAAAACATATCCAAATTTCAACTATACAGAAGAAAGGTTACTTTACCTCCTAAACTGTGCACCTTTCGATTCACCTGGCAGGTACTTTTGCTTACTGTAATCGCCTGTCAAACTTTTTTCATAATTTACAATTAATAAACTAAATCATACTAAATTTTCAAGCTTACAGAAACAAGTTTTTTTTATTTTGTTATTTTACAATTTAAAAAATAAAAAGGCTGATGCCTGCCATGTCATGGTTATATTGCCCTTAGGGTGCAATAAATCATCATTCTACAAATTTCTAGCCTTACAGGAAGACCATTACTCGGAGGGTTCACTAGCTCTGGGACTACTATACTTGTTTTATTCCAACGTAATATTTTTCCACTTTCAAGTGGTTTTCTCACAGATGGGGTTTAAAAAATAGCGTACCCGCGCAGGTTTACTAAATTCATAAGTACGTGGTTTTAAAATGGCATATCCCGTTCTATTTAATTATACGAAATGCTTTTGGCATTACAGGCTTGGGACTTTCCGGTGCATTAGAACCCAAGCTTAAATTACCCTATAGCACAGTACAGTCAAGGAATTGAATTCCCTACCCATTTCGTAAAAATGTCGTTAAACATTCGCAGTGCATTAAGGTGGAAATGTCAAATGCAACACGTCAAAGAAAAGGTCAGTTCATACTGAGACCCGACGATTCGCGACATGGCACATAATATCTGACAAAAATCCTCAACGAGCTCGAGAATTAAAATGTATTAAAATTTTTCGAAGTTGCTATACCTACTTGTCTACCTACTACATGCTACTTTAAGCTGATAAATATGGGAAGGAACCATTCGTTTCCATAATCAAGGTTATTTTAATTTTACGTTCAATTGAAATGCTGACATATTAAAATATTTTATTTACAGCAGCATACTTTTCATTAAATACAGTCTAGTTTGGCTTATCGCTCGCTAACAGTTAATTAAATTCCCCACCTCCTAATTAGTACCAGAACTTAATTAGACTCTACCATTTAGTCTGATGGGCGTTCTAAGTAGGCACATACTTTAATTTGTAAACTATCTTTAAATACCTACGTAGACGAATTAACTATGTTGACTCAATCAGATGATAAAACAATGATTTACGTTTGACGAAATGACCGCAATTTCCGTGTCTTAATAACATTTTAAATGGAAAGTAATTAAAGCAAGTTTTCCCTCAAACATGTATGTGTAACTTATATTTTTTTGGCAGGAGAGCTTACGAAGTTTCGGCGTGGCAGTTAAAAGATTACCACGCCACATAATACTAGTAGCATTATGTGGCATTATAAAACTTAGAATTTTATCGGAGGTTGTTTTAGCGAAGGCGGAGATGCAGAGCATGGCCTCGGCGGAGGCGGAGGGTGATTTTTCAAGTTAACACTAAATTTACATTGATTTATTAAGAGGGTTTATACCTGCTGAGCTGGCAACGTTGCATTTTTGTTAGTTTTTCTCGATTATTCCATAAAAATTTAATGAAAATTATTAATGTTTTGTATACAAATTGTTCTAATATATAAGTTTATGTACTGCAATAATAATTCGTGATAGACTTTTATTTTCTTTAAAAACAAACAAATTATTACCTAACGGTTTTTAAAGAAAATAAAAGTCTTATCACGAATTATTATTGCAGTAGACACATTAACTTATATATTAGAAGAATTTGTATACAAAACATTTTTAATTTTCATTCAATTTTTATGGAATAATCGAGAAAAACTAACAAAAATGCAACGTTGCCAACTCAGCAGGTATAAACCCTCTTAAAATGTTGAAACTTTCTAGGCGATTTATTTTAAAATTTTAGGTCGATCACAAAACTTAAACCCTAACTAAACGGAGGTTCTTCTCAACTCCGGTAAAAATAGTGGAAGCACAGCCATTGGTATTATTTGAGAGAAACGAGTCTACCTATAGAACGTAAAATATCTGCTTTGTTTGATACTTCTAAGAAGAAAAACTCTTTAATAACGAACCCCCCTCTAAAATATTAAAACGCTTGTATAGGTATGATATGTTAACATGACATTCATTTCATTAGTCATCACTTTCACATATATGCCTTGCCTTTGAAAGACAGTAATATATTCGTTTTTAGGGTTCCGTACACGAAATGGTGATGAACGAAACCCTATTAAGAATGTCGCTACACTATTCGTCCTTCTGTGCGTCTATCCGTCACAGGGTTGTCTCTCAAGAAGTTAAAAGATATAGTTGCGTAGTAAACAATACATAGTTGAAGTAATACGTAATGCGTAATGTGTGTTTCTATTGCTGCTACAACAAAAAATAATATAAATAAAATCTATATCTATACTAATATATAAAGCTGAAGAGTTTGTTTGTTTGTTTGTTTGTTTGAACGCGCTAATCTCAGGAACTACTACTCCGATTTGAAAAATTCTTCCAGTGTTAGATAGCCCATTTATCGAGGAAGGCTATAGGCTATAAATCATCACGCTAACACCAATAGGAGCGGAGCGGAGCGGAAGAATGTTTCCAAATCGGGGGTTTTTGAAGTAAAACTTCTATAGGCGCTAATCTCAGGAACTACTGTTCCGATTTGAAAAATTCTTTCAGTGTTAGACAGCCCATTTATCGAGGAAGGCTATAGGTTATAAATCATCACGCTAACACCAATAGGAGCGGAGCGGAGTGGAAGAATGTTTCCAAATCGGGGGTTTTTGAAGTAAAACTTCTATATCTCGGGAACTACTGCTCCGATTAGGAAAATTCTTTCAGTGTTAGACAGCCCAGTTAGGGGCGGGTTGGGAGCGTGTGGGGGGGCGGGTTGAGAGCGGGTTGGGAGCGGGTGGGGGGCGGGTTGAGAGCGAGTTGGGGGTGGGTTGAGAGCGAGTTGGGGGCGGGTTGGGAGCAGATTGGGGGCGGGTTAGGAGCGGGTTTGGGGTGGGTTGGGGGCGGGTTGAGAGCGAGTTGGGGGCGGGTTAGGAGCGGGTTGGGGGCGGGTTGAGAGCGAGTTGTGGGCGGGTTGGGAGCAGATTGGGGGCGGGTTAGGAGCGGGTTTGGGGTGGGTTGAGAGCGAGTTGGGGGCGGGTTGAGAGCGAGTTGGGGGCGGGTTGGGAGCGGATTGGGGGCGGGTTAGGAGCGGGTTGGGGGCGGGTTGAGAGCGAGTTGGGGGCGGGTTGGGAGTGGGTTGGGGGCGGGTTAGGAGCGGGTTGGGGGCGGGTTAGGAGCGGGTTGGGGGCGGGTTGGGAGCGGGTTGGTTTATTATGAAGTTTCACTTCTTCCGGAAGGATCTAAGGAGAGCCATAATTGATGAAAAAGCAAATTGGATAAAAAATAAGCTGCCCAAATTACTAATTTCACGCGGACGGAGTCGCGGGCAAAAGCTAGTTTATAATAAAATGAAGGCCGGGTCCCACCCAACCTATAATTAAATTAAATTAAATTCATTTATTGCACATAATAAATATAAAATGACCACATACTGCGTATGTATATTTTGATTAAAAGCAGAGGCTATGCTTATGGGTGAATCAACTTTTTATTGCCGCCCGTTGCGATGGTTACATAAATTTTGTCTCCTGGACAATATAAGATTTTTCTATGAAACAGTATGAAGATGTCACTTGGGACAACCAGGGACAGAGTAAACAACACAATAAAATTGATTCACCCTTATATTTAAGTTGTTTTATAGATACGACCGTTTATAGCATTTATCTTGACATTCTGAAAATTTGAGGGTAGTGAACCCTCGGTGCGCAAGACCAAACCCCACTCGGCCGATTTTTATTTAGTAGTTTGGTGACTACAGGGTCATTTGTAATTCACTAACATCCTTTTAACCCTAAACTCCTACCACTTAAACAAATGTTTTTTGTTTTACGGCTTTTGTCATAACTTAATATTTTTGGTGTGATAACGTTTTGAAAATTTGAGACTACCTCTTATTTTTACGATACTCTGTGTATTTGTATGGGAAAAAAGTGCTTCATTTTAAAAAGTCGTAAAACTAAAAATATTTGTTTGAGTGATAGGAATTCAGGGTTAAGAGGATGTCAGTGAATTACAAATAACCCTGTATAAATAAGGGCGTTAGTTTGTACTTATAAAATGGCTAGATAATCAACTACGATAAATTCTGAATATAATTCTCCAAAGAAGGTCGCAATAATAGCACGCTTTAGTACCGAAAAAATCTTGATAACACGAGTAAGTAAAAGATTAAATGGAACCTAATGTTTTAAATCCGCGTTTTATGTTAAGTAACGAAAAACCTAATTAGTTGGGCACGTTTGAGTTTGAACGGGTCGCTTTTTTTGATGTTGTTTCCTTTCTAATTCATTAATCATCGAGTGATTCACGGATGGAAGGTATTGCTAATACTCTAATCGAAAATGTTTGGAATCTTAATTGGTATGAGGATAGATATGATATGACACGTAATTGATCCCTAGACTAGTTTGGTTTGTGTAACAAGTTCTTTATAAAAGTTATTTTTTTTAAGTTACCTACTTTAAAGAACTACATTTATAGTGAAAATAAACGGATCACTCACGTCTTAACACGAGTTTAACTCGACATGTTTCGCTGTCAGTTTTCGTGTTGTGTGTCGCTGTCAGTTGCGTCGAGTAGCCGCGCGACCAGGGCGGTAGCACGCAGTGCACGTTTGGCAGCCACCGTGACGTGCGACTCCGAGAGGAAGGGCTACGGATTAGCCCGAAACATGTCGAGTTAAACTCGTTTTAAGACGTGAGTGATCCGTTTATTTTCACTATGAGTGAGTCTCACGGTAGTTTCATGTTTAAAACTACATTTATGAATTGGGTATTCCGAAATAATAGTATTTTATTCAGGCGATCAAGTATTTTTGTTGTTCTTTTCATTTAGTGATCAAAGGATCCGAATTAATTTATTGATTTTTATTAAAATATGTAAATCTAAACGGTGCAACTGAAAGGTGGGCGCCGCCTAAGCATTATTCATAGCTGTTGTTCTAAATTATCCTATCTTGTTTTATCGAAGGAATTTTTATCTGAACCACGCAACGTACTGCCACTTCAGACGAAGTTAGATCGGCCCCGGATTTTTTATCTCAAGTTTGGTCGGAATTTACAAATTGAATACTTAACTTCTAAATTACGCCACAGACTTGGGGATACTACTCAACTTGAGGATCTCTCTAACTTGTCTTTGACTACGAATACTACGATATTATTAATGTTATTCTATTTGCCAGGTTTATTTTACGACGGTATGACATTTTGAGGATCCCCTGCGTTATTAAAGGGGACTGACAAGCTTTGCCGCTGAGTAAGGTCATGTAAGGTTCAATTTCTTGTGTCTAACCTTTTGACATCATCACGCCACCAGACTCACCGGTCCCATGTAGTGCAACAGCTGATACGCATTGTGGCTATTTTTAGCTCATTTACATAAATTGCTGTCTAGGGAAGAATTAGACTTGCTTCCATTCACGAATAACAAAGCAAGGGTTACATGTTTAAAAAATGCAAATGATAAATATTTCGCGAACTTTGCGTGGGATTGGAAAGCATATTCAGTTCACGATCGCACGACCACGAACGACGGGCTCCGAGCGCAATCTATAATATTCAATTTATTTCCCCCATTTGTTGCTATCGTGCGTTCTATGCATTATTCTTCTGTTAGTTAGTGCGGTTTCGCCGAAGTTTATGAGGGCTTGCTAGTAAATTTGGTTTGGTTTGTTCAATTATTCGATCGGCATCCTGCAGATCAGTCGTAAAAATGTTGATGATCGATGGTAATGGTCATGAATTGTATAAAAGTGAGAGTACCATTTAGACATTCGCTTGTTAATCCGTAAGCCAAGTTTATTTGTTTTCCCAGTACTCTTCAATATAAAATTTAACGCCTTATAGACTGAACATCCACCGATCCACCAGAGATATGTGAGAAAGTGCAGTGTTGTGCTAGGAATAAATCAAAACCAGCCAAGTGCGAATCGGACTCGCGCACGAAGGGTTCCGTACAATTATCTATAAAAATCACGTTTGTTGTATGGGAGCCCCCCCCTAAATATATATATATATTTTTTTTTTTAAAGTCAATATATAATTAATGTGAATATTTCAAGCGTCTACCTGTTGCCGTTATTAATATCGAGCAAAAACGAGCAAAAAAATCACGTTTGCTGTATGGGAGCCCCCTTAAATATTTATTTTATTCCATTTTTTTAGTATTTTTTGTTATAGCGGCAACCGAAATACATCATACTATAAATACTCGCACTTGGCTGGTTTTTTTCCTCACCCATCACCGGTGGAAGAGTAGCCTTAATTAATCATGAGAAAATAAATTTGTCATCGATTGATCTTGTCAGTTTTTACGTTTGATTGCATTGAGCAAACGTGGGAAACTTGAAACTGAGTCACTGAAAACATTTGTGCATGGGTGGATTTATGTATCTGTGTTAATGTTCCTGGCAAGAGGCCAAGTCGAGCCTCCACTCGTCGGTAGCTTGTGGTGGATGTGGAACTATGGGACTTGTTATCTGCCAAATTGGATTATGGCGTTCAGTCTGAAACCGTAAACGCAAACCAAAAATTGTAAGTTAGGGAATAGCCTTTATGCATAGTTCGAGTCTCGAGCGTCAGTCTATTGCTATATTCAGAACGGAACAACTTTTCCGTTTGACCCAGTAAACTGAAATTTGGTATCACGGTAGCTGGCTTAAATGCAACGCTTGAATTGAAAGAAGACTACTTGAAAGTAGAATGCACTTGCAGGATACACGTTTCCTTTATGAGATTTTGTTCAGAATACTGACGAAGAACGCTAGTTAAAGATCTGTATTCGTATCCTGTTTGTTAACCTGTTTTCTGTCATATTCACACCTTTTACGAAGCACTTTCATGTTTACACATTACGCTAAACTCGGTTAAGCAATAAACTTTACGTGGAACTAGCTACAATTACCTCTTTTCGCTAATCTTCTTGCGTATTGTCTATTCTACCCGTTCTTTGTGTCCATGTTTTATTGCTGGAGTCGTGCGATGTTGAAATTTTTCGAGTGTTGCAAATATCACAGTAATTGCTCAAACTTCGTAGGTACGTGTCATGTAAATCAAAACTATTAGTCAAATCGGATGGCATATGTCGATATCCGGTGAGACCCAGTTTTGGAACGCATCGGGTGACATTTTCCTGCATATACGCTAGTACCTATTTATGTTTATGTATGACGTATCGTAAACTGTTATTTCATTTGTACGTATGTTCAATAATTAATTTTGCTTTATTCGTCATTTGAAATTTAAAACACATTTTCAACCATTGCTTTCAACCTTAACAGCTAGACGCTTTTCTGTATTGTGATAACAGTTCATTTCATTGCTTTATTAGTAATTCTTGACGGCATGGGAACCTTCAGACGATTTGATGATTTTGCCAAGTAATCTGATTGTACTATACTGTTTATGTAAAGGTTGGGAATTCAGCTGATGCTTTTGTTTTATTATTTAAAGGTACAGTCGACTACAAAAAATCGATACGGCCAAAGTTACAAAAATATGTATACACGTCCTTAATGTTAAGTCAATAAAGGTGTGTATACATATCTTTGTAACTTTGGCGGTATCGATCTTTTTGTAGTCGACTGTACACAGATCATATTTCTCGTTCTACCCCCATCCTGCCTTTGAAAAGGTGATATAAGAAAATCACTTCCAAGAGCATCTATTCAATAGATTTTATTGCTTGTGGTCTTATCATGATTGAAAGTATCTGAATTGTTTAGGATAAGGTGATAACATTCCAATAACTTTACCGAAGGGCAATAAATTCAGTTATAACGTATCAAAACACAATCTTCATACCGGCGACCCGATAGTATCGCAATAAAGCAGTATTTTATTGTCGAATATTATATTTGTTTACGTCCAACGTAACTAGAATTGGTTAGATCTGTATCATAAACGGATGATTCCGTTCGATAATTTGGTACCTACTTACTATTCGAAATATGGGTAGCTTTTGCCGCATCGCTCCTCTGCAGTTACTGGATTAAAAAACAAGCGACTTTTATCATTCTACGGAGTTACACTTAATTCTATTTATTTTACGACCAGGGCCCAATTGCATAACAAATTACAAGTAATATTACAAGCGGAACTTTCGCTTCAGTTATATTAACTAGAAAGAGAGTTCCGCTTGTAATAGTCAAAATCCAATTTTCGTATTAAGCTCAGATCGCACTTATTGTCTTTCCAGAAACTCTTATCTTGAAGAGTTCTGAGTTTCCCTTTTTCATTTTGTTTCTTTTCGTTTTTCGCTTCACCTTTTAATTTAATTAAAACTTAAAACCTTTATAATCATGGATAATTAGTTAATCATTCATTTTAAAAATAATAGTAATTTTAATTAATTCAATTATTCTAAATTTTACTCAATTATTCTAAATTTTTTTTGCTATTCTTCGATCCTAATAAATTTTTAAACTCATTTGTTGACGAGATTGGGCTGAGTTTATGACGTTAGTTGACGTCCTTACTCGGTATGGGTACTGGCAGAATATGAGCGCTGCGGCTTGCTGCAGCACAATGCTGAGCCAGCGCCTGTTCTTCAGTGCATCACATGGCTTCTCATTTACGTGTCTGATATGTTTAGCTTTTATTTTTTTGTCTTTCTTTTTTAATATAAGCACTTTGTCTTTGAGCATTATTTTTTAAGATCTGATTTGTTAGTCTTATTACTCTTTAGTTACTAAGCCATGTATTTGTTTTGAAGAATAAAGATTATATCTATCTATCTAATACATATAAGTTGTACTTTGTTATGCAATTGGGCCCTGATAGTGATAACATTTTTTTTTTTTTTTTACATAAAACTGACCCGTGATTGACCACTATCTCACCTGATGAAAAGTGTAGATGAGGCCAAAGGTGTACCTCACTGGTTCAGTAACAGCCTATTCACTCTAGCCTTGAAGAGACCTAGGTTGTATTTATCAGGAAATACAGACGACGGGAGCGAATTCCATTCTTTAGCAGTTCGCATTAGGAAGGATGACGCGATGACATAAAAAACCATAGCACAGTACAGGCAAAATTATTTGTTTTATAATTATAGAGTTTCGAAAGAAAGTGTCCCCTCTTTTGAGGTTGAAGTGGTGTAGGCTCTTACAGTTTCGCTTTGTTACTGAAACTTTTCGAAGTGGTTTCCACTGGAGACGCTTTGTCTTTTCACAGTTTGCTGCGTGTTGATAGCTTCATTCATGAAAATATATTTCGAAGTATGTAGTCTTTTCAAAAGACACTGCCTAACTCGTTATAATCATAAAACGTGCCGAGTGGAAAATTACGTTGTCTTAATTTTTAGGGTTCCGTAGTCAACTAGGAACCCTTATAGTTTCGCCATGTCTGTCCGTCTGTCTGTCTGTCCGCGGCTAAGCTCAGAGACTGTTAGTACTAGAAAGCTGTAATTTGGCATGAATATATATATCAGTCAGGCCGACAAAGTGGTAAAATAAAAAATAATTTTTTTTTAGTGTACACGTAAAGGGGGGTGATTTTTTTTTTCTCGACGAACCCTATAGTGTGGGGTATTGTTGGATAGGTCTTTTAAAACCATTGCGGGGTTGCTAACATGATTTTTCTAATCAGTGATCTGTTTGCGAAATATTCAACTTTAAACTGACAATTTTCATTAAAATGGACCGTCCCCCCCCTCTAAAACCTAAACTGTTAGGTGGAAAAATTTGAAAAAATTCAGAATAGTAGTAAATATATCAAATTTACTAGGAAAATTATAGCGGCTAAGATTGCTTGCAAATTATTTGCAGTTTAAGAATAAATAGTAGCCTAAGGTATAAAACATACCTAAACTTGGATGATTCCGTACACATACGAAATCCTTAGAAAAATATTACTTGATTTTTTCGTAATGGCTACGGAACCCTACCTTGGGCGTGTCCGACACGCTCTTGGCCGGTTTTCAAATTTGAACCTATTCTATTTACACTTGATTGACATCAGTTGTGGGTACTTATGTAATTATATATTTTATCTGTATTCGATGTACAGTCGACTACAAAAAGATCGATACCGCCAAAGTTACAAAGATATGTATACACACCTTTATTGACTTAACATTAAGGTCGTGTATACATATTTTTGTAACTTTGGCCGTATCGATTTTTTTGTAGTCGACTGTACTTTTGACGGATAATCAATCAATCCCCTATAGGAAGCTAATGAAACATAATGCTCGCAGGATGTAGTAAATATAATGTAACTAAGCGAGAGGTGTTAGTTACTCTCCCCTTATCCCCTACCAATTTTGTGCGCAGAGGCGTGCAAATTAATGTTTGGAGTCACTAGATTACACTTGGATCTTCGTAACTAAACAGTGATAGTACACTGTGTCTGAATTATAAATTAGTTGTACTATGGGTTTTCTACAAAAGCTATCCACTTGGAGTTAGTCGGAGATTTGACGTCAGAAGCTTTTATCGGCGCCTTTAGACGATTTGTTTCGCGAAGAGGAAGATGCGCACATTTATGGAGTGATCAGGGAAGGAGTTTCGTTGGGGCAAGTAAAGCTTTAACTGATGCTTTTAACGAGGCTAAATTAGATTGGGATGTGGACATAGCTAAGAAACTGGGACAGGATGGTACCCAGTGGCATTTTATTCCAGCTTATAGTCCCAACTTCGGTGGATTGTGGGAGGCGGGAGTAAAATCGGTCAAATATCACCTTAAAAGAATACTAACCACTCACCTTACATTCGAAGAAATGATGACTTTACTCTGCCAGATAGAAGCATGCCTTAATTCTCGCCCATACACTCCGATTGATGATAACGAAGGTACTGATCCGCTAACTCCCGGTCATTTTTTAATAGGAGAAGCGCCAATAACGATTCCATCGCCAAATTTGAACGACGTCAAAGCCAGTAATTTATCCCGTTGGCAATATTTGCAAAAATTATTAAGCAATTTCTGGTCCAGATGGCAACATGAATATATCTCCAGACTCCAACAAAGAACTAAATGGACAAGAAAAGAACACGAGTTCGAGATTGGCCAGATAGTGTTAATAAAAATGGAAAACTTACCTCCGGGCAAATGGATGATGGGTCGTATAGTCGACAAGCATCCCGGAGCTGACGGCTTAACGCGAGTGTACAGTGTAAAAAGTGGAGAAAGTGTTGTTAAACGTTCTATCAGCAAACTTTGTTATCTCCCGATAGAAGTGGATTCTGAATAAAATTGGTTTACTGCATGTACGTATTATATACAATAATTAACAATATACTACAGGAGCCTTTGATAATTATGTAATGTCGAATACTAAGTAATTAATTGAAGTTCTTACTATTTTGTCAAGCAAAACGGTTAAGAGTATTAAATGTCATATGAAATTGTTAATTTGATCACTTGAGCATGCTTAAATAGAGTATAATTATTTAAAAGGATACTTAATATCCTTTGGTGGGCGGTATGTTAAGCCCAATTAGCGGTGTTGTACTTAGCGAGACACACGCACACATGCATGTCTTTCTTAAAATATCGAACGGCGAAACACTAAGTTAGTTGTCAATAAATCATCTTCGAAAGAACACGTATTCTATTTTATTTCAAGTGCGACTATAAATACTCAACCTAAATTCAAGCAACAGTAGGTAAAGCCGGTAGAATGGACAAATGACAAAGTTTTAATTATTTCTCTAAGACTGACTCACGCTTGACTTTTTTACTCGTTAGTACATGCAGTATCTGTATATATTTAAATGCAATATCTATATGTATTATCATTCACAGTTTGAGGTTTGTTTCTATACTATCTATGTTTGAACGTTATACAGGGTAATTTTTTAATCAGTGCACAAATTTTGATATGTGATTCAGTATTGTTGATAGATCACGATTATCTCTGTTCGAGATTTTTTTTAATATTTTGAAATTTGGGATTTTTATAGTAATTCATCCAATAATTGACAGAGTTTCTATGAAAAACAAAAAAAATAAATGATAAATATTATAACGAAAAATACTAAAATTTGTTATTTTAACGACACCATGTATCACGTATTAAAATTTATGCACTTATTAAAAAATTACCCTGTAGAGGTACGGTCACGGACTTGTACTCGTATCCTGATTTTCATACACAGATAAAATACGAACAGTGGAAAATGGGTTATCAATTAAAAGTCCGTGACCGTACACTCAAACAGAATAGTAGGGGAGCACAAGAGGGGATTTTGCGCGTTACTCGAGCGCGTCAGAAAATCATATAGGGAGAACCTTAGAGCGCGCGCAGACGGAGAGCGGTCTGGAGTTCCGCGTTCCGAGTTCAGAGTTCTGCGTTCTTTCGAATGTACTGAGTCCCTTACGATAATTTTTTTTTTCGCCGTGCGGTAACTGAGCGAGCAACTGTGTTTTTCTACTCTGTCCGTGATTTAATTCCAAAAACCTGTCAAAAATAACTTCTACTTTAACATTAATACATCATAGTGAAGCTGGTTTTTTGTACTTTTAAAATACGTTCGGATTATAACTAAACTCTCAGTGGATCGCAGGTTGTGAGCGTATTAGTTTTTAAAGTTAAAATCCTACCGTCCGCGCTCCGCGCTAGCGCATGAGTCATCGTCGGCCGCAGCCGCCGCTGAGTACATTGGACGCTTTACATCACTGCTCCGCGTTCCATCGCTGCTGTCTAC
Source organism: Archips crataeganus (assembly GCA_947859365.1). Classification (NCBI taxonomy): domain Eukaryota; kingdom Metazoa; phylum Arthropoda; class Insecta; order Lepidoptera; family Tortricidae; genus Archips; species Archips crataeganus. Next base: position 7,657,694 of record OX402051.1, read on the forward strand.
CATCAAAATTTCTGAAATTAGTGTGCTTGAGAAGCTGGTCTCGCCACCGTTATAGTGCAACGTAATTACATAGTTGTGTGCATCGTGGTTGTGGTGCTGCGTTTAGCAAATATCTCGAAACCCGACGCGTGCCGAGCGGCGTTGCAGGCAAGCCCCCGCAGTACACCTCGTGGAAAAGATAGGTCTCGCATAATTTTCCTCTCGTTCACGTGTATTGCCCTCGCGACAACTGGCGGACTTCGTCGGGCCTGCCGGTGCTATGCGCTACGATAACCGAAGACACCGCGTGCTTCGGACTGACGCTCTAGCGCTGTGCTTTGCCTCAATCGCTTTGTCTCACTGAAGTATTACCGTGTTCTGGCGCGATGATGGAGAGGGCTGATAGCGCTGAATTGATTTGTCGGGCGTGTGCAGGGGAGCTCGCTGTAGGTGAAGAGAAGATGTTGACTGTCTGTGGGAGATTGTACCATTATCTTTGCATTGGTAAGAGTCTCACGACGGAGGAAAACAGCGAGTGGGTGTGCCCTGAATGTTGCAATGTACGCAAGAGGGGAGGGCGTAATTGTGAAACTCCTGTGGGTACACCGATTTCCACAAAAAACATTGTGTACAGAAATAAGAGTGACTCTTCTTATCCGGCTGCGGCATCGATGTCCTCGGATGGCTCGGCTTTGATGGCCCAGGAAATCCAGCTTACTCGAGACCAAATGTCCATGTTGACTGACCAGTTGGCTGAAGCTCTCTCGACTATTGCGATATTTCAGGCAGCGCTTGCTGAGAGTACCAAGAAGTTTGAGGAGGTGAATATGAGGCTAATGAAGCTAGAGTCAATACAAAACTGCCGTTGTAGGGGCATTGAGTCTGAGTTTGAGCGGCCTTTGTCAGTTACTGATAACCAGTCGGGCAAATCAATGCCCAAGCAGAAACGTAAGGCTCGCAGAGTCAAGAAGAGGGAAGAAAAAGCCGAAAAACTTGAAGAAGTGCCTCAAGTTGTGCCACCTGAAGGGGATTCACGTGACGCTGCATCATCGAAAACACCGCCCACTCCTACTCCAGTTTGGCCTGATAATGCAAGAGTTAAGGCCTGGTTATTTCGAAGACCGCAAAACCATGGAAACTCCACAGGGCGTTTCTCGTCGTAAGCCAAATTCGGGATCAGGTACTGGCCTGCACGTGGTTTATCAAAATGTCAGAGGCCTCAATACGAAACTTAGTTTCTTCAGACTAAATCTCTTGTCTCTCGGATGTGATGTCGTGGCGGTCACTGAGTCCTTTCTGACCGAGGCCGTTGACGACTCTGAACTGTCGTGTGGCGGGTGGAGCATGGTACGCCGAGACCGTGCCACAGGCGCGCGCGGTGGTGGCCTGCTGCTCGCGGCGCGGCCTGGATTGAAGCTGCGGCGGCGACGCGATCTTGAGACTTTGACCGGTGAAGACTTGTGGGTCACTTTCGTAATTGAACATGTCTCCTATTTCCTTTGTGTAGTGTATATTCCACCTAGTGCTTTAGATGATGCTTATATGCAGTGGTTTGAAGCAGTGGAACGTGTAATAGATACACTGAATGGTGTAGTGGTCATTGTCGGTGATTTAAACTTAAATCCTTTGTATACGTCCCATAGTATTTCTTGCTATTATTGTTATTTTTTAACTGTTTGTGGTCTGTTTGAGACGAATGAGGTGAAGAATGCACACGGTGGAAAGTTAGACGTAGTGCTGGTGTCGGAATGCCTCCGTGGCGCCAGTGTCCTCGAAATGGAGGATGGCGGACTGGTTCCTAAACGTGATGCCTACCACCCCCCGTTGGAGATATCGATTCCAGTGGATAGAGGCAAGTACCGACCCTCTTCTGAGAAAATAGACCCTAGTAATTTAGACTCGCGACATGACTGGAATTTTGCCAAGGGCAATTATGAGCTCTTATATAAACTCATATCTGAGGAGAGCTGGCAGCACATTCTTCAGTCCCACGACATCAATGTTGCAGTAAACCATTTTTATCAAATTATTTACAGTATTTTTGATCTTTGTATACCCAGGAAGATCCGATCGAATAAGCCCTGTAGACAGTATCCAGTTTGGTTTACTGCGAAATTGATAAGTGACTTAAAACTAAAAGCTAATTTTCATCGTGAATGGAAGGCATCTAAAAATAAGTCTGCGTATATGAAGTTTGCCCAGCTTAGGACTAATATTAAGAAACAAATATCCATTGCTCACGATGAGCATATACGAGGAATACAAGACAAAATAAAAAGTGATCCGCGCTCTTTTTGGCAGCACATAAACGGTCTTAAGTCGAAGGGCGGATTTGTGTCGCAGGTAGAGTTCGAGGGGAAACAGTTTGTTGGGGCAGAGGCTGCTCGCGCTTTTGCAAAGTTCTTTTCGAGCGTTTTCTTGGCAGATGTTCCTCGTCTTGACATTGATTATGTTTTGGGCAATAAACAGCAGCAGAGATGTACTGCGAACTATGTTCATATAAATGATATATCAGTGCAAGAAATTGAGGCAGGTATTAGGCGTCTAAAATCCAGAAGCTCTGTAGGACCGGATAATTTGCCGGCGTACGTCGTTAAAGGATGCATGCAGCAGTTGATGGTTCCTTTACTCTTTTTATTCAACTTGGCACTCTCCTCTGGAACATATCCGGACCTATGGAAGGTCACGAGAGTCAAACCGATCCCTAAGACGAGTGACAATGCCAGTGTTGAAAATCACAGGCCCATAGCTGTTCTTTCGACACTTCCAAAGTTGTTCGAGTCTATACTGCACCGAGTGATATCTCCGCAAATAAAGCCTTTTCTATGTGACTCGCAGCATGGTTTCAGAGTGAATCGTTCCGTTAACTCTAATCTCCTGATCTTGAATGACGAAATATCTGAGCATCTCGACAGGGGTGTCCAGGTTGACGTTCTTTATTTTGATTTTAAAAAGGCTTTCGATCGCGTAGATAACGACGTGCTGCTGGGCAAATTGGATGATATTGGTTTCTCTCCCAATTTGCTTACTTTTTTTTCGAGTTATCTACGCGATCGACAACAGTACGTTCGGCATGGATGTTTTCGGTCTGAGCCGTATCACACTCGATCAGGCGTCAGTCAGGGCTCGATATTGGGTCCACTCTTATTTGGGATAATGATAAATGACCTACAATCCGTGATTAAGCATTCCAAATGTTTGTTATATGCTGACGATCTTAAGTTGGTGTATGGGGTGGAACAGAAAGTGGACTGTGACTTGTTACAGGAGGATGTCGCTTCAGTGGTCAGGTGGAGTGTCGAGAATAAATTACTTTTTAATGCTTCCAAGTGCTGTGTGTGTACTTTCAGTCGCGCATCTGCCCCTTTTCATGCCCAATACTTGCTTGAAGGTGAGCCTATTGAACGTGTCTTCTCGGTTAGAGATCTCGGCGTAGTGTTTGACACTCGTTTCACCTTTCACGATCATATACGGTCACTCGCGGTTAGTTCCTTTCGGCGCCTAGGCTTTGTGATCCGCAACGTCAAAGACTTTTATGACCCTCGAGTCATAAAACTTGTATATTTTGCTCTGGTGAGAAGCAAGCTGGAGGCTTCGTCACTCATTTGGAACCCTTATGAGTACTCATACATTCTTCTGTTAGAGAAGGTCCAAAAGGCTTTTTTAAGGTTTCTATTTAAGAAAAGCTTTGGGTATTATCCTTATCTGTATCCGACCAAATTCTTACTCGGCTGTCTCGGTTTCAATTCGCTTGAAGTGAGGCGTAATTATAATTTGCTAGTCACAGTTTGTAGTATTTTGCGGGGTGAGTCTGACTGTCCTGAACTGGTGGGTCGTGTGGTGAGGCTTTACGTCCCGGAAGTTGGTTGTATAACCCTCCGCCCTCGGGCGCGCGGGCTGCTTGCAGTCCCGGCGGCACGCACCGTATCTCGCAGGAACTCGCCGCTGCCCCGCGCACTGGCGTCTCTGAATGCGCTCCTGGCATCGGCACCAGAGTGTGACCTGCTTGCAAGTCGATGGCTGACTGTGTGTTCAGAATGCTTGAGATTTTGCGAAAGGATTGATGCTAGACTGTCTAGTATTTATAAATAATGTATTTGTCTGTAGATTATAAATGTTATTTTCTAAGTAGTTTAAGTTTCTCGGTGTATTGGTTTCACTGTAATGCCGTGTAAACTTTTTTTTAATAATAAATAAAACGCACACAGCAGGCGGTCAGAACTCTCGAGCGGTCAAAACACAGAACTCTGAACGCGGAACTCGGAACTCCAGACCGCTCTCTGTCTGCGCGCGCTCTTACACCTTGTAATGTACCCCTACCAAATATGAACCCTTAATGTAGGGGCGTTCGTTGAGGGCAGACGATCAGATTTGTAAAAAAAATTGATCGCCAGAAAAACTCGAGCGCGTCAGATTAAGATAAGGTAAGTTAAGTACATGGAGAAAAGTGTATATGTCGATAATCTGACGATTTTAGCGTGGCATAAGGAAATGGGAGAATCACAAAGATGTAAAAAAAACGTCACCTCGAAATAGAATAGAATAGAATAGAATAATTTTTATTTCGGGCGGGAAATACTCGAGCGCGTCAGATTAAGATAAGGTAAGTACATGGAGAAAAGTGTATATTTCAATAATCTGACGATTTGAGCGTGACATAAGGAAATGGGAGAATGTAAAAAAAACGTCACCTCGAAATACTCGAGCCCCATACAAATAAATAATAAAATAAATAAATATTAGGGGACAATCTTACACAAATCGACCTAGTCCCAAACTAAGCAAAGCTTGTACCATGGGTACTAGACGACGATAAACATACTTTTATAGATAAATAAATACTTAAATACATAGAAAACATCCATAACTCAGGAACAAATATTCGTGCTCATCACACAAATAAATGCCCTTACCGGGATTCGAACCCAGGACCTCTTGCTTCGTAGGCAGGGTCACTACCAACTAGGCTAAAGCGGTTGTTACAACAAACGTGTTTTCATCTCTCATACTCGGAAAGTGAGGCAAATCATATCTGTCATACGGGAGGATAACTATTATTTTCTTCCCTAGGGTAGAAATGAATTAAAAAAAATAAAGGCATTGGCTGTCAATGGAACACATACGCATTCAGCCAAGCATTACGGCATATACATGGAATAATTAAGTATTGAGTTTTTTTTCTTAATTAGTCATATTACAAATTTTATAATGCCAGTGAAATATTACTAAATTAAATTATTAATTTCTTATTTAGTGACTTAAACCAGAAAAGTTAGAAAATGTTAAGAAAAAAACACGGTAAACGACAATGTTATTGTCCACACAGCCTATCTCTACACCGTGAAATTTTAGTGGTTGTTTTCCCGAAACGAGGTGATTTAGTATCGATTGTACAATCGATTTATAATTACTATTTTGACTAGAGTCAAAAATCCAATTGTGAAAAACGAATGTCGAAAATGACCGCAAACCAATAGTAACACTTCGTTGGTACCTAACCTATCGTACGATCGTACGCTACTTGTACCAACGAAGCGTTACTATTGGTTCCCGGTCATTTTCGACTTTCGTTTTTCACAATTGGATTTTTGACTCCAGTCAAAATAGTAATTATAAATCGATTGTACAATCGAAACTAAATCACCTCGTTTCGGGAAAACAACCACTAAAATTTCACGGTGTATACAGCTTAACTCCGTGGTTCAAATTGGTTACTTACATATTTTATAATTAAATTTACTAAAATACCTACTTTATCTACTGTTTTCATTGATTGTTATATTGAACATTCTAAATTTTGTTATATTAATTATTCCTTAACAATAAACTCCATTGAAATATTTTACAACGATCATATTGAATTAACCAGTTTCGACAATTTTATTTATTTATACCTACTTATATTTTCTTACTTTCCTTGTAGACGAAATGAAAAGCAGAGTGTTTAACTCGGGAAAAACACCAATATCACCCTCGGATTATTGGCACCCTTGCTGTGCTCGGGTGCCAAGTAACCTCGTGTGACATTGATTATTTTCCTCCCTTGTTGAACAATCTACAATTTTTTTGTCATTTTTATAGATAATGGTACGGAACCCTTCGTGCGCGAGTCCGACTCGTATTTGGCCGATTTTTGTTTCTGTTTAATGGTTAGGCGTTATGTTGTTTGTTCTTCTTAATTTTACGGTTATTTTATAAACGAGTTGGTGGAGATACACGTACTACGTTGAACGTCAATATAAAGTTTAAAACCATAAGTTATGCACTAAATACTTGCTATCGCACGAAGAGATGTTTATATTTTCGTCGTTCAAGCTCCGTTTTCAACTGTTGATATTTGAAATCGAAATACCACCTATCTACGTGTTCTATCCTTCGACTGTAATATATCCGTTGTTCACGGTATACCTGTTGTCATGGTTGGATCTATTTTTTCTTATGCCAACATCTTTCTACGGGGAGATTCCATTATTCAGGTCGGGTACTGAGACGCGTGGGGGAAGCGCGTTTGTAGCAGACAGGTGATAAAGGGACCGATTCGTTGTCAGGCGCAATTTCATAAAAGCGCTGCTGTACGCTTATACTGCCAATACGGCCCAAAAATATGGCTTTTATCAAGTCTACTGATTTTGGTTTAGACTTTTACAGTATCTTTCGCTTGATATTATGTTGTGATCTTAGACTTGATTTAATTTATGTTGCTTTAAAAATTTCCCATATTGCTAGCCTTTCCTTATTTCTATTAGGAAATAGCAAACGAGTTCCACAAAAACTCCTCCCACGATTATTGAGCAGCTATGTAGAATTGTTTTGCTTTCTTTAAAGAGCCACTTGTTCAAATTATAGTTGAAATTTTATTTACCGTTTACGTTCTTAAGTTCTCAAGTGGTATACGGCCAGCTTATAAAATTTCAACTATACCCTGCAAAGTTTGCGAGTATCGACCCTACCAATTTCACGGAGCAAATGACGTGCAAAACACCGCTTCGTAGTTACGCTAGCTGCACTGCTCATTTGTAATTCACTGCTGTACGAATTCATTCTACCTCAGTTGCAAAATATACGTCCGTGTGTCCGGGGCGTCTCGGAAGTGTCGAGCCGCGGGCGGCGGTTACGTAACGTCTGCGGCAGGCCCGCCCCGTCTCCCGTCAATGCACGACTCCATTGTCGCCAAATACTTGCTTGCATTTCTTCTCGACCTTTTACTGCGCTCGTATAGCTCGTTTATACCAGTATTTATGAGTCAGCTAACGGCGTACAACAAAAATGGCTAATTTTGATACAATAGATGATTTTTTAAATTATTTTATAGCTTTGGTATGGGCATCGTTTCTTAAGTGGATTGGATGCGAAGGTAAATTCACACTATAGGGGATAAAAATTGATACTGAGTAGTAGGTACCCAAGTAAATTTAACCCAACCCAAACCATGTTTCGGATTTGGTTACGCAACTTTTCAGGGTACCTAGCTACAGCGAATAAGATTATTCCATTCACGAAAACGGGGTCTAACGGTAAAAATAATGTGTTAAAGGCTTGCGCCTGAGGCAAATCGCCTGCTTTCGGCCAGAGAAAGTTTACCCAATTTCTTCAATTGCGAAAATTTGCTCTCGACCTTGTGTTTCTCGTTTGATAATAAAGTCACGTTCTTGTTATCACAATACAAACGCGCCAAATTCTTACGCCGCGACAAGAAAGTGAAAATATCGAAGTTTTATACGCTACCTGATTTGACTTGCTTGATTACATTGAATATAAATCGTGCTGTCTTATTCATTTTCCAAACAGGTACCATAAAGTTAGGACATCCCTATCATATTTTTTTGTAACTTGTCAACTAAAGCCTTTAAAAATGTATGTGTGCAGAGCAGAGTAAGTATATCTATTTTGTTATAATAATAATAACAATAAATCTATTTATTCAGATAACTCTGATCCATTATTTGTTAGTTACAATGGGTGCTTAATAACTATGTTAGTAGAAACTACAAAATAAAAGAATAAAATAGTGTCTATATGCTTCAATTCTTCGGGAGTACGTTTTATGACTATGAATCATTATTATTTTCAAGGGCGGATCCACCGTTGTGGGCACGATGGGCATGCCCACAACCCTAAAAGACTTTTGAAGACACACTTTCACGGTCTATTGAGATCGATAGGGTAGTTAGTGATAACTCCGACTCGCACTTGGTTGATTTTCAGGTGGCTGTGACCACAACTTTTTTTTAGGGCTGGATCCGCGCCTGAATTTTGATGTTGCGTTACCAAGTAGCCTTTCCTTGTATCTCCTCGAATCCGAACGCCAAAGCAATAGCACTGTGGAAGACTTAAAATGTCACAGCGTAGTAGGTATTCTCTACTTCTGAAGTGGGAACAAAAAGCATTCACGTTGTACCGACTTTTATTATGGCCTTTTACTTTCCAAGCGTTTTTATTTTACCTGATGTGAAGAGCGTAATTGAGATTTTTATTTGAAAAATCTTGGAAAGATTGGGATATACAGTTTGTGATCTTGTTGTTTTTGTTAAACTATCGTTGATTGGGTAATTCTTCTTTTAAGTCGCTACAGTCTTGACGAGGGTCGTGGTAGTCAGTTGAAAATTGGTAATGAAAGAACCTTCATGACGACTCTCTGAGGAAAATAATAATCTGATAGTTTCACAGCTAGCCTTCAACGCTGAAGTGCTTTGTGGAGAGTCGCTCTGGCATCACATTAGGTCTCTTTAACGACAGCCACGGGAAAAGCTAAGTAGGTCCTACTTTAAAAGCGGGTCCGGCACAGCAATTAAGTGATTAGTGACTGTTATCATCCTAAAATAAGTATAAGCGCTTTGAAGGTTAAAAGCATAGACTAGACCTTGGTTACTTATCCTGTCATAGAGACTATGTAATACGTCTACCGCTAGACAGTACGTAATTCGTAGCGAGTACTTGGATTTAAGGGGCCGTAAATAAGCGTGCGTGCGGCGACGTCAGCGGCGGGCTGCCGCTGCCCCTTGTCGGCTTTACGACTACCCGCTAGTAAACCGCGGCCCGCGTCAAACCGCTTTGTTAAGGTCGCCAGTTTGGTTAGCGACACGCAATAAAACACGCCCAATATCGATGTTCTCAGGTTTTTCTCCTAATAATGACTGCCCAACTAGACCACCGCTCTCCTCTCCTGACTGCCCTGACGCTCGCATCGCACACATACGCCGTCATTACTCGCAAGTTTTAGTCGGATGGGCTTAATATGTGTTCGCAAGCAAACTCATAAATTTTATTGCTACTCGCACCCTTATACGTTCGGCAGCGAAGTTTGGAACCCTTTCATCGATTTATTTTAGGCCCACAGATGTATTATCTATAACGGGTAGGTACCCAGAAATTGTACAATTACTCTGTGGTTTTCTTGCAATGCACTATCTGATTCAATATGTATTAATGGGATTTGGTAATTATTAAAATTGAAATTATTCTGCAATTTTTCGGGAGAAGCTCAGGTAGGCTGTATTATCACACTAAGTAGTAGGTAACTAGGTACTCGGAATGCAAGGCTACCCTTCATTACCACTTTTTTACCGCAATTTTAAAACATAAACTACTGTGTATATGCAGGAAAAGAATTTGACAGGTATACGCTATTCGTCATTTTTTTTAAATCGTGTGTATAAGTTCCATACTTAATTAAAGGGTTTGCCTTTGCCTGTTTAAACAGGCATGCCCCCTCCTGCAAAATATCAAAGCTCTGTGTGTGACGATAAGATTGCCATAACATTTAACTCTTGAGGTCAACCCAGCACTTGGCCAGTACTTTATAGTCCTACTTTATTTCTGAAATAGAGTTTTATTTCAATTCTGTTTGCCAAATCCGTCCTTTATCGTTGCTTCTACAGCGTAAATAAAAATAAGTCAAGGCAAATAATTTCTCTGGAGACCGTGTAAGGCTAAATATAATTTATTATGCTTGTAGTATCTTTGGGAAATCTATTTGGAAAACAAGCTTGTAACTTACGCAACAATATACATAATACTAAATAAGAAAAATAATTGAACACTTCTTACACGAACTATTTTTACGAAATATAACAGTCTCTCAAACTTGCTTCGGAGCGTGATGAACGCCTCCCAAGAGGCTATAAATATATATCTAGTGGCTGTGCTTTCACGAAAAGGTCTACCGGCCCGACGGTTTATCCAACTAAATTATGTACGGACTAAAACCATTACAGGTTGGAAAAAGCAGAAATAATTTTTGTAAGGATACATTTCGTTAACGAGTCATCCAGGATTAGCAACAGTAATGTAATAACATAATATCCTTAGAAAAGAAATCTATAGCGGTCGGCGTTTGCCTTGCCTGCTGGGCGGTTTCAGTACCACTACCATGAGTTTACACTAGTTTACAGTGACCGTACTCGCTAGCGACGGCGTAAATGATTTGTATGGAGAATCGTACTTCCGTAAGTGACCGCTAGAGGCGCTGTACAATTCTCCATACAAATAATTTACGCCGTCGCTAGCGAGTACGGTCACGTAAACTAGTGTAAACTCATGGTAGAGGTACAGGTAAGCAAATCACAAAATTGTGATGTCTAAAAAAGTAACAATTCACGAACCTGTTTGCGACTGAAAAGGATGCGCAAGGATTTACGAGACGCAGCTACATGAGGGTTGACCCAGATTTCCGTAATTTCTGGTCGTCTAGTGCCAACGTTATATTTTATTGTCTCCAAAGTTTCGCAACGTTATTTCGCTCTATCTGTATACGCTGAATTCCGGTTAAAAATAATGGCGACGATATGCTGGTTTAACATAAAGAAATGATTTCCTTTTGACTCTGTTTACTTGAAAATTAGTGAACAATAGTGTATACAAAAACTATTACCGGTCGGCTTTGTTGTGAATTGTTTATTGAAGGCCGACTAGCAAGTAATGCAATATCGATTTCCTTTTTTTCCATAAAGTTACGTCACTTCTTTAATTTAGTCCGGTAATTTGGGCACTATTTTATACATTATGCTTATTTTTGCTGAAAGTTTCTTTAAGGTACCCGTCAGAAAAATAATTTACTAATAGGCATAATATTTCTATGAGAATATAGTAAGATTAGAAAGTCGGAGGTATGTCTTACATTCTTTATTGCGCAACGATCCTGATTTATGTCTTACGATGGCTAAGTTTTATTTCCCTCAACAAATGTAGCGAATTTACGAAATCGGATGATAATTTTTGGTTTTAGTTCCATGCCCTCGAATAAACCACTTTTATTTTATATTATATCTTACTTACTAATTTAATTTAACAAACCATCTCATTCTGAGTGGAGGCCTGTGCCCTGCAGGGGGACGTATATAGGCTGGGGTGATGATGATGAATTAAACAAAAGCAATAGGCTAGACTAGACGACTAAAAAAACTGTTTAGTCCGTCAGTTAGATTATTATAAAATATTGTACACGTATTTTTTCTTTTCTTTGACAAACAAAAAATGACGAGAATACAGTGCTTAGAAGTTTCGAGTGACGTCACTATATGGTACCATCGGCCAAAAATATGGTCTACCACTTTACGATTAAAGTTTATTTGCACGTCATAATACAACGAAGTCTATTTTCCCTTGCAATAATATTATGACAGTGACTAAAGACTTCACTCAGTTAGAAAAGTCAACCTTAGCGATATTTCGATCTCACAGAAACTTTTGTCAAAACTGGTAGATCACTTTCTGGCCGACCGTACAATTTTTACCTAAGAGTGACGTCAAAGCCCCCACTCCGGAAGTTTGATGGTCTATCCCTTTGTCGATAATCTAACTAATCTAATTAATCGTTCCATATTTGACTAGTGCATCAGCTTTGAAATCCTTAAACAAAGGGTTGTCACTCTGACTGAAAACCCCACAGGATAAAAACCGGACCCTATTACTAAGACTCCACTGTCCGCCTGTCTGTCTGTCTGTCGCCAGGCTGTATCTCATGAACCGTGATAGCTATACAGTTAAAATTTTCTCAGATAGCGTATTTTTGTTACCGTTATAACAACAAATACTAAAAATAAAATAAAGTAAGGGGGTCGTAATACAAGAAACATGTTTTTTTTTCACCGTTTTTAACTCGATCTTTATAATGGCGTTAACTAGACACTTGAAATTTTCACCGATTATGTGTTACTGAAGCCGGGCGTAAAATAAAACATAATAAAAATATACATAGGTATATAAATATAAAATGATCTCGCACTAGGTACGTAGGAACATTTTATTTAGAAGCAGGGGTTCTGCTAACATTGGATTATTATATAGTTACGGTTGTTTACGGCGTATAGGTATGTATTTTGACATACCTAAAAATTTGTACGGAACCCTCGGTGCGCGAGTCCCGACTCGCACTTGGCCGGTTATTTAAATATAATATTTCTGTCGTCTACATAATACCTATACCTATTGATGCACACACCACGGCGCCGGCGCACAGAACAGAGATTTAAAAAATCTCCACGTCGCTCATTCGCCCTAATTGGAGCACACGTCCCGGGATCCTTATATCTGCGTATGAAGCCAGCGCTCCCGGATTGCCTCTTGTTTAATTAGTTTTCGTTAATTTATAAGGTAAATAACCAAGCAAAAGTCGTTAAAATTCTGCCCAAATGAAATTTAATTTAATTAGTCTCACTGCTTTAGTTGGGAAAGGTTTTCGAACAAATTACTGTTGTAGTCTCGGATTTTGTTTTCGAAATTTCCTACCGGAGATTCTAATGTAGAAATAATTTGTGATGATGGAAGGCATCACAGAAATAGTTTTTTTTTATTATGAGAGGGAGGAAAACGAGCAAGCGGGTCATCTGATGTAAAATGATCACCACCGCCCATTAAATGAAAACCCCATTGAATTAAATGTATTTTTAGCAGACTTCATAAAAAGGAGGAGGTTCCATGTTAGACTGTACATATTTTTTAGTGTCCGACCGAAATACGATTTTTAGCCGAAACCGAAACCGAAACCGAATATTCGGTTTTTTCTGATTTCGGCCGAAACCGAAACCGAAACCGAAACTTTTGAAGACGTATCATATCAAACAAAATATTCAAAATTACTGTACAGATCGTAAGGAAAAGGTTATTGCAAGGATTTCTTATATGAGAACAGTTACTTTTTTTGTTAAACAAAATAAAAAACGTTTATTTTTAATGAAAAATGTCTTGGCATAGGTATTATATTATTCAAAACAAACAACCTATTCTTATCACGTCTAAACTAAATTCACAATCCTAATATCAAAAGTATTGTTCATTAATCACAGCATAAAATGCAGTAACAAATAAAAAAAAAATATTAGGGGACAATCTTACACAAATCGACCTAGTCCCAAACTAAGCAAAGCTTGTACTATGGGTACTAGACGACGATAAACATACTTATATAGATAAATAAATACTTAAATACGTAGAAAACATCCATAACTCAGGAACAAATATTCGTGCTCATCACACAAATAAATGCCCTTACCGGGATTCGAACCCTGGACCTCTTGCTTTGTAGGCAGGGTCACTACCAACTAGGCTAAAGCGGTCGCCAAACAGATTCTAAAAAGTAAATAATAATTTAATAAATAAACAACACTCATACATACTACTGTCGCTGGTCCCAGCTGGGCCGGCCGCCGATGCATTACCTATACCTACCCGGCCGAGCGCGTCCGAATTAAGCCGAGCGCTCCCGATGCGAGAGCCGCGAGAGGCCGCGAAGTAATTTCGGCCCGGCCGAAGGTTTCGGCCGGATTCTGGCCGAAACCGAAACCTCGGCCGAAATCACTTTTTTGGCCGAAATTGGCCGAAACCGAAACCGAAACTTCGGTCGGAATATTTTTTCTTGTATTATTCTTTTATTTCTTTTTTAGGGTTCCGTACCCAAAGGGTAAAAACGGGACCCTATCCCATTACTGTGACTTCGCTGTCCGTCTGTCACCAGGCTATATCCCTGATAGCTAGACAGTTGAAATTTTCACAGAAATTATGTATTTCGGTTGCCGCTATAACAACAAATACTAAAAAACAGAATAAAATAAATATTTAAGGTGGCTCCCATACTGCAAACGTGATTTTTTTGCTCGATATTGATAACGGCAACAGGTAGACGTTTGAAATATTCACATAATAAGAGGACCAGGGTATGTCCTGAAACTGCGGCCAGTAATACCGGAGGACGGGCAGCAGTGTCCTTAATATCTACGGTATTCCACCGCGGTCGCCAACCCGCTTGCCAAGCGTGGCGACTATGGCAAATACCCCCTATGGCTGAGTCCAAAAGAGAACGGCCCCTAGTCTCCAGCAGCCCCGCTGTTCCAGGCTACGGTAGCGGCCTGGGTAACGGAGGGGCAAGGGGTGCTAAGAATCCCCTCAAGCGATCTGGCTACCATTACCGACGATAACGTATAACTGTACCATTAACGTATAACTGCCGTACGCTGCGGACGGATGATAGGATAATGGAACTGGAGGAAGAATTGAGTAGGTTACGATGGGGGATAGTAGGGTTATCAAAGTCCGAAGACAGGGGGAGGACACGATAAGCCTGAAGTCTGGTAACATGCTCTATTTCCGGGAAGGCGACCAACAGTCCCAGAGTGTTGTCGGGTTTATCGTCCACAAATCCCTTGTAAACAACGTCGTGGAGATCGTGAGTGTGTCGACCAGGGTAGCTACCTTGTACTAAGATTGACCAAACGGTATTCGTTGAAGGTCGTACAGGTTTACGCTCCGACTTCGGCACACTCCGACGAAGAGGTGGAGACTATGTATTTACTATAAATATAAATAATTAAATTAAAATAAAACAAATAGTTATTTAAGGGGCCTCGATAATGGTGCCCTTCGTGCGCGAGTCCGACTCGCACTTGGCCGGTTTTTTAATTTCAAATCCCGCTATTTAGTTTATCGCTATCCCACGCGAACTACGCAATTTTCTGAGATTAAAACTATCCTATGCATGTCCTTTCCAGGGTCTCAAAGTTATAGCAACTTTTATCTAAATTGGTTCAGCGGTTTAAGCGTGAAGAGGTAACAGACATATAAACACATAGACGTGTCTATAAATTGTCAATATAAATACGTAAGTGTGTCTATATTTGTTTTAATAGAATTCAGAGGTTACTTTGTGGAGCTCCATACATTGAACTTAATGCTGACAAGTCATTTACGTTATGGTGGATAGCCTAATAAATAAACTTTGCTACGTTTATGAAAGACTGCCGCCGACGGTGTAGAATCTGGTTCGATTGAAATACGTGACGTGACTTCTAATTTCTAATTCGTTCCCTCCACACTGTACGACAGACCAAAATAGTACGAGCTCTGTGCGGGCTTAATTAGCCAATTTGATCGTTTTACATGTTGTTCAAAAACCAAACTCGTGATTACGCTTAAATTGTTTGTTAAAATTCAGATCAGATCTTAATTAAGAGATAAAAGCTGCTACCATGCTCTGAAACGTCAAGCGGTTAGGGGTGAATCATCTTTTTCTTACCACCCGTTGCTATTACACTAATTTTGTCTCCTGGACAACCTAAGCATTTTCGATGAAACAGTATTAAGGTGTCACTTGGACAACAGAGTAAATAACACAAAAAAGTTGATTCACCCTTAAAATTAACCATTCGTAAATTTAGTTTTAAGTGGACTTAATTAATCGATCTACCTAATACAATTAGAACTGCTGTGTCGGTTTAATTGTGTTACAGAAACTTTTTCTGGTCAGAGATAGTGAGAGCGAGAGAGCTGAAAACACTTAAGAGTTTAAATTTGTCATTTTCTCACTGGATTTAAGTTAAATGCCGGGCTTTTCAACTGGTGCTCGATTTGCTGTTTACAGCCTTGAATGTTGTGGGTAATCGCTAGAATAAATGACCTTAACATTATTTTCTTTGCAAACGTTATTTTATCGTAAGACGTTATTAATCTCATTGACATTTTAATGGCTTTAATTCAGCCATAAAGGACTGTCAGAATAAATTGTTATTTTATTAAAGATAGTGGACATATTACTTCTGTTTCATTCAAGGGTATTAACATTTGAGCTAGACTGCGTAGGCTGTACCTACAGTACAATCTGATTACCCGTCGCTATGGAGAGTTCGTCAGTGAAGTAAGGTAATGTAATCGTCGGCAGCCCCTTTGTCTGGAACTACAGGCGGACGACGACCGTGACCGTGTCCAAATTACTCTGCCTCTGGATACAACTGTATGGCTCTTTGGTGGATTCACGGATTCGTGTCTCTATGTTTGAACAAGAGATACATTTACCGTGCATTTTTCCACTCTTATTGAATACCGTTCATTACATTAGGTCCTTGCCATTTTCCTTTCATATTTTGTACGTTTCGCAGTTACTTAATCATAACAAATGTAGCGATATTTTTGGCTTTGTGAAACCATTTAGAATTGACATTGCACTCCCGAAGCATATACTTGAACTTGTTCGATGTAGAGCTCCAATGATGACGATGATGATATTGATGATGAACACCTACCTAATAAAATACCTACCTCGGTTAAGATTGTATTCGAAAAGCTGGTTTAGACGTTATTTTAATTTCCGGGAGCATGAGAAAATTGCCGACTCTTTTATTAAGATGGTCCTGTGTTTAATTTATTGTTCCAGAGTAGGGACAGAAAGCAATCTGATTTAGTAGGATCTGTGCGGATCCGCATAAGTCCCGGCGGAACCAGGTATAAATGTTGGTGACTGGCTGTAACTTATGTATTTATTTATACCTACTGCAGTTACAAATATATTGTTAGGGCTACACATTTATAAACAATGAAATGAAAAGTCTACGAAGAGGCTAGACTAGGCGTTAATCAAATGCGTCAAATTCTAAAATCAAGGATATGCTCTATCTATACTATAAATATCATGTAATGTGTACCGTACATACTATGCTGTGAGTGTTATATTATAACTCCTTGTATTGAAATAGGAGATGAATGTGCTTAATGACTACATTTTATATTTAGACGTTACTTTGAAACTAGTTTATAGCTTAGTCTTCAAAGGTTATCGGTTCAAAGTAAATTAATTTGTATACAATGTCGTGGCCGTAAAAAGTAAAAAACATGGCCACTATCTAGATGCCCTCATTGTTTTGCTCTTGAATTTCCGCTTGTACTGATAAATAAGTAAATACATAATAGCAGTAGTTGTTGCTTTGCCAGTGTGTTCTCATAAAGATTATTGTCATGATTCCTCAACGTCATGCGAACCATGGGCTATGGTTGGTAACATGGCTCACTGATTGATGCAACTCATGTGTCACATGATGATGTCTTTCAGCTCAGAGTCCTACTATAACCTTTGATGCGCGGGTGAAAGAAAATCCATCGCCTCTCGCAACCTTATCGTCATATGCCAAACCGACTTCGCAACATCTTCCACTCCATACATAGGCTGATCGCGGACCTATTCACAATTCAGTCTCCTTGTTCATGGTGTCGTCCTTGTTCGCATAGGTAGGTTAATTTATAAGGTTTATTTTGACAAAATATTTAATTTTTGAAATAAGTCAAGATTTTAAATATCCAAACATTTGTGCTTGGGTATTTACACTATTACGCCACTATTGAAAGTGCTATGATTGGATTATCCTACCAGTAGGTACCAGAGACCGATCCAACAAAGCGCTTTCGTCGTTTTACGTTTCACATTGCTTCGGCCCTCGTACTGTATTCAAGGAATAACAATGGCCGGTGATAATTAGCTGTTTTCGAGTGCTAGTAATTGGGTCCGTTAATGGAACTCACTGGTATTTAATTTGAAAGGCTCTCTATTATCATGACATCGTTGATTTAGCCTTGACCTACACATGTTCCATTGCTCCCTAACGTGACACATTATTTATATTTTGATATGGCTTGTTATCGATTCATTGTTGGACTGGTGTTAATAATTAATTCGTACTTACTCCAATAACGACTGCCTATCATTAACAAACTAAATCGTACAAAGCGTGAATGTACCTACTGTAAATCTCATTAAAAATAAGTCCACTTTGCCGATGCCACTTCAGAAAAATCGTTTTAGTGGATGATTTATTGACTTAGGACAGCTTTTGCAATTTTAGGCGTCCAGTAGACTGATTAAAGGCAGGGTATTCGTTTTGCCTGGGTCCCGCGCCGTGCCGCTTTGTATCCGCCCGCACTGAAGTAGGTAGACCTTTGTGGGGGACGTGGCCCGTCCGCACAAATTGAATAATGGTAACGTCGCTTGTAGTAGGTACTAAGTGGGTTCTATTTTGTTGTACGTGCCATCCGTGTCCGGCCATGCCAACATTCTTAAAATAGCCTGACTTTTTACGATTTTATTGTACTTTCAATAACCCAAATTGCGTGCAACACACGTGCCGCTTTACGTGTGGGTTGGATAACAATGGATAAAGTATTGATTTCTAGTTTGCAACGCCCTTACAAACTGCTACTAGCCTGCATACGTTACGATATTGTAGTCCATTTTCGTGTATAGTTTTATTGTAGGTATAATTAGGATAGGATTGAGTGTATCCTAATCACTTTTTTATGTTCTAACATTACTTTTGTCTTCTTGCAGGCGCAAAGCGACGATGACGACGTCGGCCCCGACGACGTCAACGTCGCGGTTGAAGAGAGCCCCATGACCGAATTCTTCGGTGAGGTAAGGTTAATGGCTTCATAATGATTTTTACATAGTTTTAAAGTCACTTTAGGTTTAGGGATACTGAACGGATAATCGTATATCCTTTTTTGGGTCGTAGTTAATTTCTCATGCGATGTAAATGTATTGTAGGTCTAGATTCTAGACTATCCAGGTAGTCTAACAAACATGTTCTGATTCAATTTTGTCGACATGGCCGAATTTTTGACACGACAACTCGTATTATAATAAATAATGCTTTCACGAAATGTTGATTGAGTCAAATTAAATGTTTCATTTCCAATAAAATACACAAAGAAATATTGAAATTCAAATACATTTGTATAAATATGAGAACGGGAAATGATGTGACATCAAACCATCCGAAAGGTATGATAATTTGTCGCAGAGGGAGCGTATCGAGTATCAGCAATGCCCGTAGACAGGAAACCGGAACTATTGAGAGCTGGTGCACTCGATACAGACGGCAAACAAAATGTTTCCACGATTCGTACCAGCTACAGCATTCCATCCATACTACAACTTCAGAAAAGTTTCAGCTTGTTGCTCGCTATTGTTTCACCGGTGGGCTGTTAGATACATTGCCTGCATAGGTATTGTATGTTATTATAGTTACTTTTTTTACGTGAACTTGTTCTGAAAGTTTTTTTTCACTTGTATGTATAATTCAGCCTCATTCGCGTACTCGAAACATGTGGTATCGATGTTTAAAAAAATCCATTTCCGACTTCATGTTATTAATGAGCTGGGTTTTCTTTATGTTTTTGTGTTGTGTTTGTTTTGTTTCAAACAGCCTTTCAAACGCTTATTTTAGTCAAACGCGGATTATAAACTCACAAAAGCTTTCTGCTTGTTGGCTCTTCTCCTAATGTTTCGCCACGGAAAAAAAAATTATAAACTAGTTTTACATTCCCAGAGGTCGTTTGATGAAGTAAACGTCGCTTTTCATAAATTGGAGGGATGGTGTGTGAATAGGAGACATAACAAATGAGCGAAATGGGTGGGCTTGTAAGCCGAGCGAGGGTGGCACACCAGATTATATTGCGACAGACAAACAATACGTATCCCTCGATCAATGGATGCATATTCTTGTTCATTTTCTGCATTTCGTTTGGGTAACACTCATGAAGCACCGCGTCTGCTTACATATATGAAATTGTTACTGACTTATTTTGAGGAAGCAAAAGTTTTGTTTGTCTTGTACAATTCTCTTCACAAATAATATAGATTGATATTTGTTATTTCTACTATAAAAACGATCAAAGTTTTCCTTGCGAAAAATTTGTAACTGTCGGAACTCGAGTATAAAAGAAACTTTCCTCGTCTCTGAGATGGTACTTTATGATTGTTTCGTTATAATTTCGTGGTTTCGTAGGGCAACAAAATAAATATTCAATGTTATCGTTCAAGTATATTAGCTGTGATTAAAATAGATATCGCTTTGATTAGAAGAAATTCCAATTCGTCATCACATCACGTATTGTTTTGTAACCAATGAGTGAATGTCTAACATTATTGTAATAAATTAAAAAAAAAAACATGAGGTAACTTTGTATTTTTATTTAGGGTTCCATAGTCAACTAGGAACCCTTATTATTTTAAACATGTGAGAATCACTCATAGTGAAAAAATACGATAGCTTTTTATTTTAGTTACCTGGATAATTAAATAGTAACAGAGAGTAGCATTGAAATTGAAATTCGGCGAATACGTATTCTATGGCATACCTAATCCATTTGTCTGGAGATTTTTGTTCTTTTTTTATGGTATAGGGGGCAAACGAGCAGACGGATCGCCTGATGGTAAACGATTACCGTCGCCCATGGACACCTGCGACACCAGAATAGTCACAAGTGCGTCGCCGACCTTTTAGGTGGGAGTACGCTCTTTTATTGAAAGCTTGAAGGTCAGGTCAGGTCCGGGAATACCGCAGCAGGTACGTCATTCCAGAGCTTTGCTGTGCGAGACAGGAAATTTCTGAAAAAACGCACAGTAGAAGACAGCCAACCGTCCAGATGGTGAGGATGGAAGTGTTGTCGCGTAGGGCGGTGGCGGAAGGATGCGGCAGGGACCAACCCGAATAACTCCTCGGAGCACTCTCCGTTGTACATGCGATAGAAAATGCACAGTGCTGAAGCTACATCTCTACACAGCGCCAAGGACTCAAGTCGTTCAGAAATTCGTTGGCAGCTGACTATTCGAGTCGCTCTCCGTTGTATGCGATCCAGAGGGAGAAGCTGGTCTGGGGAGCCCCCGCCCACAGATGAGAGCAGTATTCCATGTGGGCGAACCTCTGCGCCTTATAAAGCTGGAGGCGGTGGGCTGGAGTGAAATACCGTCTCGATCTGTTGAGCACGCCGAGCTTCTTCGAGGCTAATTTAGCCTTACTCTCCAAATGGTCGCGGAACTGGACTTCACTCAAGATGTCAATACCAAGGATTCCGATACTGGATGTACATTTAACAGCTGACTCATTTATGGCACGCAAAATACGACAACAATGTAACACAACGAAAACAGGACGTATCAATATATGTATTTCATAATACGATACGACTTTTTGAAAGATAATTTCTGAATTTCATTCAGTTCATTCAGGTTTTTATTTTTTAATTATGTGGTTTTGGGTACTGGCCACTAAGAGTGGCATCGCTAGTTTAAAAAAAAAATTGTCACAAAAGAAAAAGTAAAATCGGCGGGAGCAACGCAGTGTTTCGATTGTTTAATTGTTATTTCCTCGCATTAGTCGTGAAAAGCACAATGTTTAGTTTCGGCCAAAAGTGCAATAGATGGACTCGTACTTTCGAGGGCCTCCGCTACGCGTCGGCCCTCAAACTAACTCGTCCATTGCTTACTTTCTAGCTTAGGTTATTAGGTAATAACAGGCTAGTTTCCGCAACTCGACGTCTTTTGTTCTTTTGTATGTACTGTACGAGGCGGCGTTCAATATAAAGTGAGAATGAGAATGAGATTCAAACTTCTTCTTCTTCTTTCATTCTTTCAATATTAGGAAATTAAATACTGGCCGGTAAAGCTAATCTATCTAGCTGATTGTTATGAAAAAAAAAAAACTAACTGTCTTTTGTTTAAAAAAAAAATACGGTAATTTCTTTGCAATGCTATTGAGTACGTTAGCGAAAATGGAGAAAATTTAACTGCGCGCCGTTATCAAATACTTGTGTTTGAAAAATTTTTCTACGGACCAAGTCAATTTAGATTTGCGGGACACTTTAGGGTCTAATGCTCCTCCGTATTCGACAGTCGCACGTTGGTGCGCCGAATTTAGACGTGGAAGAACATCGACAATGGACGACCCCCGCTCCGGACGCCCTACTACTGCAATAACTGAAGAAATTGTGAAAAAAGTTGAAAACTCAGTTTTGGCGGATCGTCGTGTCACGGTTCGTTTTATTGCTGAAAATGTAAAGATTTCAACGGGGAGCGTGCATAATATTTTACATGAACGCTTGGGTATGAAAAAGGTATCTGCGCGTTGGGTACCAAGAATGCTTACTGACACGCAAAAACAAACTAGAGTCGAGATTTGTCAAGAAGCTTTGGACCTGATACAGCAAGACCGGGAACTTTTTTTGGCGCAATTTATAACAATGGACGAAATATGGCTCCATCATTTCGACCCTGAAACGAAACTGCAGTCTATGACATGGAAAAGGCCATCATCTCCAACTCCGAAGAAATTCAAGGTGGGGCCCATCTGCCGGTAAGGTCATGGGCTCTGTTTTTTGGGATAGTAAAGGGGTATTAATGATTGAGTATCTAAAAAAAAAAAATTTAAAATTTAAAGCTGTTTATTTCAAGCAAAGAACATTTCATAAAACATGCAAAACGAGTCCTAATCCTAATTTTAAGGATTTTGCGTGGCCTCGGTTAGCGAAAGACTGAGTTGCTCACGCGTAATTAGCCTAATTATACAATACGAGTAGATAGTAAATTTATTATATAAATCATGATTTCCCATGCATGCAGTTTTTTTGTTTTAACTTACATATAACCTAAGTCTGAGTGCGCATCCGTCCCTTCCCTCTCAAATATATCTCTCATAAAATATCTTTTAATCACGCTTTTAATTTGTTTACTGTTACTACTTTCTAATTTTTCCGCAATAGACAACGGTAAATTATTTAATAGTTGGGGAAGGATGCACTTCCAGACCCTTCTGCCATACTCATTACATTGCTTGGGGACCCCAAACATCTCAAACATGGAGCCACTATTACGGGCACTTTATACGCCAAACAAATAGCAACATTGCGCAATGAGATCCGCGAAAAACGGCGAGGTAAACTCTCGAAAGTTGTGCTGTTCCACCAGGACAATGCCCCGGCACACAAGTCCATCGTTGCAATGGCTGCAATTCGTGATGCTGGGTTCAATATCCTTAAGCAACCTCTGTATCCACCAGATCTCGCTCCCAGTGATTTCTACCTATTTCCGAGATTGAAACAATACCCGAGAGGCCAGAAATTTGAAGACGACGACGCGGTAGTCGCTGCAGTACAGTCGAGTTCTCCAATATCTGTACAGCCAACCGTTCATAAATATCTGTACATAGACCTTATTACCGTAACATAAGGTTCATGTTTATATATTTATGAACGGTTGGCTGTACAGATATTGGAGAACTCGACTGTACAAGATTTTTTAAGTACTCAAGTTGAGACCTTTTTTAAAAGTGAAATTTTAAGTTTAGAAAAAAGATATAATAAGTGTATTATGCTAAAAGGTGACTATGTCGAAAAATAAAATTACATTTAGTAAAAGTTGTTTATAACATACTCATTCTCACTTTTTATTGAACGCCCCTAGTACATTCATAATATGACAATGCTACGTTATTAGACTTATTAGAATGCAAATATGACAGGCCCTATTCATCCCCGGTAGCATGTTATAATCCAACCTTGGCGCAATTCTGTCCCCTGTAAGTCAACCTGTCTTACCTCGAGACAGGCCTTCGTTGCTATATCGTTTTATAATTTAAAGGACGCTGCTTGTTTCGCTGTAGTCCGTATTTTAATGCAAAATCGAAGGAATACCCGTTACGTGGTATAAAATAACTCCAAGCCGTAAAATTCCTTTGTACTACTTAATAGGCTTCTAAATTTGTTGATAGATGTTATATCCGGTTTTAAGTAAGTAAGTATCTCGGAGATAATTCAGTCAGAAATCATCATAATAACTAAGCCTAGACCTAATTTTGTTTGTTGCTATTTAAACGTAACGTTATCTCTTACAATGCATGCACGCTTTAAATCCATAATACAAAGTACATAATGTCGTCAACACAGTCGTGACTCGTGACGTTATTATGAATCGGTTTGACTCACAACGCGACAGGAGGTTACAGTGATGTCAGAGCTATTCCTTTAACTTGATGGATGACCTACGAGATGAGAATAGCTGTAGTACTGCAGACACTCGTCTCGTCGATGTAATTCCATATGTACAGCCGGCAGTCCCTCTAACCTCAAACACTTTACGGCGGATCCTTTCGTGCTAGGAATACGCTCACTTCACGCGTTTTCATTTAATCCACAACGCACTACTTTGTGTAATAAATATTCACGCTGAGTTGGATATTTATCATAATCGTGCGGTTCATTTACATGTTATTATGTCAGATGTGCTAACGTAACAGCGTAACTCCGTCGCTACGACGATAGCGCATAAGTCGGCGCTTTAAATTTAGCGTTGAATTGAAGCTTAAGCGAAAATTGCATGCTGAAATGTAAACTTCGACGGGTCTGAGATTAGTTACAAGCGGTGCAGAACGAACAGTTTATTTACAGCACCTGCTCTGCTACGGCTCGCTCGGTTCGAAGCCATCGCCTTACAATGCGAGGCTGTGCTTGTTCTACGTGACCCATATTACAACAGTACGTTTGCTGAGTCGGCCTGTGTATTTATCGACCAAGTGCATTAAACCCGAAATCGATTCCCACGCGTTGAAACAATGTTTACTTTAAGCGTTGCGTAATTAGATTTTGCGCGAAAATTGGTGTAACCTAATACAATACGTTTCAAACGATTCCATGCCGTGTTCGGCTTTTTGAACTGATTATCTGTGCACTGTAGTTTCGTAAGTTGTTGAAATGATTATTTTCAAACTTGGCTGAAGTAAGACTTTTTCACAGAGAGGGTTCACAGAGTGGAAAATATCGATTAATATAGTGTTATAGAAAGTAGGTACAAAATCTGTTTTACGGATACAGTGTATAATTATTAGGATATGTATATCGAAATTAAAATTCTAAATTTAGTTAAAACTTTCATAAAAATTAATCAACAATAAATGTCATGTAATTATCGAACCTGCTCGCAATGTAAAGTATCGCGAAAATTGTTTGAGAATTACAACCTATAGAGGGCAGCAGCCGGATTTTTGCCGGATAGACATACAAAAACATTTTTGACCAAGCTAAAACGGAAACGCTTCGCTCGGGTTTTGCGCTGGCTCGGTCAATAACTAGTCATATTATGATATTATACAAATGCTTAAACTGGAAGCTCTAGCAGTAAAGTAAAAATATCAACAATATAAAGGAATCGTAACCCTAACCGCTCCCAACACCCTCGAGGCTTCCTCTGACGCGATACAACTTTTTAGTAACGTTAACAAACTCCTGACGTGCTTGGGATTCTCGCAACACAAAACGAAGACTTATGGTTTATTTATTTAAAACACGTCATTTATAAAACAGGAACATTTATGAAACAACCCGCGTGGCTTTAAAATAACGAGGGGCAGAATTAAAATTTGCGTTCGTCCGGTCAATTTCAGCGCTCTAGAACATTCACGGTAATTGGCCGGGAAGACCATAGCCCAGACAATGAAATGGGAATTTGAATTTCTACGCTTCTAAGCAAATTAGTTTAATTAGCTAATTGAGCGTGCGTTTATACAAGTAGGTATTGTCCATTTCCATAATATTTCGACTTATCCGTTGTCACTTTTCACTCCGATTAGATAAGATGACAACTATGACAAGTAAATAAAGATAACAGAAAATTATTTTACACGAATGTAGGCCGGTCCAATGCCATCTAAATAAATGTTTACGCTCCCTAGTTTGTCCTCTTATCCGTTTACTTTTTGCTGCGCTGCGAAAGAAAAGCTTTCGAATTGTATGAGAACTCAGTTTTGCCCAAAGTATATCGACTTTAGTACCTAAAGTTATCCGTACGAAAACAACCCTCCTAATACTGGCTGAATGTTAAAGTCAGTCTGTAACAAGTAGTGATTTCAAATAAAATAAATAAGTTATCGTACGGTCATAATTTATTTTGCTAATTCCAATGATGCTGCACGTTGAAGCATGAGCACTTGTAACAATAGCAGCGAGGTTATCAAGCGGTTGCCGGCCGATAGTGGTTATCGCGGTAATCTGATTAATTGGTGACTCACATCGTCCCACGACTGCTTTTTATCGACCTGAATTTACGGGAGAGACAATAGATGAGGAATGTTTGAGAGTGCGAAAGATAAGGAAAAAGAAAATGTTTGGCGGATACAAGTGTTGCCACGTAAGAAAGTCCGGAGAAAATTGTGTTGGGGCTGTTGCGTTGCGTATTTTTTTATTAACGTACAGAAGGCAGAACAAAATAAGATGGTAATGATGATACGTGCATACCATTGAAAACATGTAATTTTCTCGCTGAATTCACCATTGTATTCGATAGCATACCTACTAAGCGATGTTTATACTCAGACAACTGTTGCTATTGAATAAGACAAAATGTAGATATCCTTATGTTAAGAAATAAAATCTGTTGAACTGACATGACAACACAACACTCCACGACCCTGAACTTAAGTTTCACGGGCACGAGTCTGTTTGTTTGACAAATTGGCAAAATAAATTATCAATTTAAATCAGGCTGTACTGTGAATTCATGAATTTAGTGCTCAATCCGTCGAATTGATTGAAGTTCATATTTTATTCTAGTTTGTGTGATTTGTATAAACAAAAAAAATAATAGTTTAAAAACCCTAGAAAAACACGCTTTTATAAATGCACATAAAAACAAAAAAATAAATTATGGATCGTTTAAGTTGTCTCTATTTCTAAGCTGAAGTGTAAACTATGTGCTTTTAATTATAATATTTGAATGTAAAAGCGTGGGGCGCTGGAACAGGAAAGACGTTCTTGGATGCGTCAACAGTGGTAAAATGTAGACTTCTTTTTCGTGGACGAGATATCTTTGGTTCCCTTTGGTAACCCTTTGGCGGCATAAACGTTATGCTCTTGTGCGACCTCATGCAGCTTCCGCCAGGAAGTTAGTATTAGTATTTGTTAACAAGAACGTCTTACGTGCATTTTTAAAAGCGTGTTTTTCTAGTGTTTTTTAAACTATTAATTTATTTTATACTTTTTGGTCTTTGATAACTAAAAAGAGACACATGAAGGTTTTTTGTTCGTCTTAAATAGAATCGGTTCATCTTACACTTTGTCTTTGGTGCGCGCGCACTGCTCTACAGTAATATGCCAAACGTAACTCTCTGTTTCTATCTTCACCCCCTCACCTCCCAACCCCCTAACATCTGGGATCAAAGTGCTCGTCAAGACGCATCAAACGAGCCCAAACTCGACGGGGTTGTGTCATTTTATTACAGAGTTCCTATGGCCACCATCCAGCTCCATCATCAGATCAACTCCATGTTACCATAATATTGCATTGTCATCCAATTTACACATACGTGCAAAATTTCAGCTCAATCGGAAACCGGGAAGTGGGTCAAAATCGTGTTCAAAGTTTCCATTACATACTTAGTTACATACAGGTCGACCTAATAAAAGCGTGTTAAAAAAGTCATCAGTCCTCAAACAATCAACAAGTTCAGTAAAATTTAAATGTGTGGAGAAAATTATACCTATTTCCATTGAATTTAACTGGCCTCCTGTGGGTTTAGTCTTGATATGTTGAAGTATATACTGAAAATATAACATTCATAAATATATATTTTTTTAATACCGTCTCGGTCTGAACCTTTCAGCTCCGACTCGGGAAGAATAATGCTTTCTTTGATGTGTAGTATACGCTAGAACATGTGTAATATTTTGCTGCGTTGCGAAATACCTTACTGAAAGTATTTTTTAGGTATTCTGGAATTTTGTTTTCGCGTATCTCATCCCCCGTCGTTCCTGAGGCTGGACCGATGCCAGGGAAGCGTTTAACCGAGTAATGTAGAATTAACCCTCAAAAGCCTGAATTCCAGAACCACCAGTTGACTTTTAGAATTATTAGATAAAAGGTTGATTTAGTAAATAACTTTGACTTTGAGCATTATATTTATAACTAGCCTTAACCCGCGGCTTCGCCTGTGTTGGAAATACCTTAATTAGAAACATTTTCAATATTAGAGTCGAAAAATGTTACGGAATACTACTTTTGATTGCAGACGAAGTTAACGTGTCATCATGAAAGTTGAGGGACCTACCTCAAAGTCAAAGTCAAAATAATATACAATTTAGGCTATAACAAGCACTTATGAATGTCGAAAAATCTATTATCGGTTCTTGAACAGAGCTCTCTATTCTTGTTTAAAGTTAAAATATTGTCCAACACACTCACATTACCCGGATACTATAGTATCTTATCTCAATCCAGATTTTTCTCTATTTGTAAACAAAGTTTCATCCAAACCGTTATTGCTTGATTCACTAACAAACATCCAAATAAATATCCAAACATTTTCACTATCTCAATTGATTAATAGGGTAGGATAGGGATTGAGTTATTTGCAAGACAAAAACTATATGGAAAATGATAATCGTTATAGGGTTTGATACAAAAATTTCTTCTTCTTCTTCTTTTTCAGGCTTTTTCTATCCACTGCTGGATGTAAGTAACCCAAAGGAAAACTTATTACCAACGAAAATGCAGTCTAATCTACATGATGCAATATCAAGCCTGAATAATTCATTAATTTAAATATTATTATACTAAATATAAGTTATATGTAAACTTATGAATTTTCAAAACTCTGAAATAGTGTTAACAGAAATTTTGTTCCAGCCTTTTGAGCTGGCTGTGTGCCAGGATGTGTGCTCTATCTAGTGTCAAGTTGAATACTTAGAGTAAAAATCTTAAAGCTTAAACTTAAAAAACAAACTATAGTAATAATTGAATTTGATTGAATGATTTGAACTCGATTGAATCTGGCGCTACTTTACGAATCATCATAATTTCAAGCTTATATACGTCCCAATGCAAGGCTGGGCCTCCTCGCAAAATGAGAGGGCTTGGACAGCAAGTTTCCTCACAACGTTTTCTTTCACCGAAAAATTTATATGATTCTTGTAAACTCATTAGGTGCGAGCCTGGGTTCGAACCCACGATCCTCTGCTTGAGACGCCATGCCGTAGGTTAAACTACTATGTCTTCTATTTTGATGAGTGTATCACAATGTACACAATATGTGCAAGATTTCAATTTCTTATTAATCGTGTTCATCTTCTTCTAATATATAAAAACTAGCTTTTGCCCGCGGCTTCGCTCGCGTGTACTATGAGTATTCCAAAGAACCAAGATATCAAGCAAGCAAGCATACAGGCAAGCAAGCAAGCAGGTCCACAATTGACCGAGAAATCGGTGAACATACCTACATAAAAAATACATAAAGTGGAATGCATAACCTCCTCCTTTTTTAGAAGTCTGTTAAAGTGCCCTTTGCGGCCTACTTACAGTATAAACCTATGAATTTTGAAATTTTAGCTTTCTACAACCAGTAAAACGCAAAATCCCGTTTTTTCCCGTTCCCGTAAGAATTTTGGGAAATGTTTTCTTAATGCTCCCCTACACTCCCCAAGGAACCCACTTGCCAAATTTCAGCTTTCTATGAGCAGTAAAACGAAAAAGCCCGTTTTTCCCATTCCCGTGGGAATTTTGGAAAGTCCTCTCTCAATGCTCCTTGACACTCCCCAAACAACCTACATGCCGAATTTCAGCTTTCTACAACCAGTAAAACGAAAAATCCCGTTTTTTCCCGTTCCCGTTGGAATTTGGGAAAGTCCTCTCTCAATGCTACTCTACACTCTCCAAGCAACCTACATACTGAATTTCAGCTTTCTACGACCAGTAAAACGAAAAATCCTGTTTTTTCCCGTTCCCGTGAGAATTTTGGAAAGTCCTCTCTCAATCCAGCTCTACACTCCCCAAGGAACCCACTTGCCAAATTTCAGCTTTCTATGACCAGTAAAACGAAAAATCCCGTTTTTCCCGTTCCCGTGGGAATTTGGGAAAGTTCTCTCTCAATGCTCCTCTACACTCCCCAAACGACCTACATGCCGAATTTCAGCTTTCTACGACCAGTAAAACGAAAAATCCCGTTTTTTCCCGTTCCCGTGGGAATTTGGGAAAGTCCTCTCTCAATGCTCATCTACACTCCCCAAGCAACCTACATGCCGAATTTCAACTTTCTACGACCTGTAAAACGAAAAATCCTGTTTTTCCCGTTCCCGTAGGAATTTTGGAAAGTCCTCTCTCAATCCAGCTCAACACTCCCCAAACAACCTTCATGCCGAATTTCAGCTTTCTACGACCAGTAAAACGAAAAATCCCGTTTTTTCCTTATCCCATGGGAATTTATAATTACCTACATCTAAGCCAAATTTGAAGAGTCTAATAATTATAGTTCATAGGATCCCGTTGAACTGAATATATAAATCCCGTTTTTTCCTTATCCCGTGGGAATTTTGAAAAATCCTGAAATTAATGTTTTAAATAATGTAATACCTACTTGTGTATCAAATTTGAAGAGTCTAGTTATTATAGTTACTGAGATAGGGTCACTCGGAATCGAATATATAAATCCCGTTTTTTCCCTTTCCCGTGGGAATTCCCAAAAATCCTGCCTTAGTGGATGCCTACATTGTATAAGGTATCTATGTGCAAAATTTCAAGTCTCTAGGTCCAGTGGTTTGGGCTGTGCGTTGATATATCAACAGTCATTTAGTTTATTTAGATATTTCAACCCCATCGCACCCCATCCAGGGAGATGGTATTACGTCTGCCACGTCGGATTTTAAAACCGCTGTTGTTTTCATAACCAGCGACCCGATAAACCATAGAAACAACACCCATGTTGATTTTCAGACTTTGTTACCCCTTTCCCCCCTTTTAGGGGTTGAATTCTCAAAAAACCTGAAACACGTGTTTACTCATTTATTATTAGGAGTACTTCTGTGAAGTTTCGAATAAAATAGTCGAACTTATCTTGTTTCCCCATACAAACTTTGGACCCCCGTTTGACCCCCTTAGGGAGTGAATTTTGAAAAATCCTTTCTTAGTGCACCCCTAGACCTTATAAGGAACCTACATGCCAAATTTGGAATCTCTAGGCCCAGTGGTTTGGGCTGTGCGTTGATATGTCAGTCAGTCAGTCAGTCAGTCAGTCAGTCAGTCAGTTTCTTCTTTTATATATATATATAGATATCGTGTCACGGTGTTTGTTACCGAACTCCTCCGAAACGGCTTGACCGATTTTTATGAAACTTTTTTCTCTGTATTCGGTAGGTCTGAGAATAGGTCGTAGGCTATTTTTTAAACCCCTAGGTGTTAAGAAATAATTTATATGGCGAAACAACGTACGTATACTTTCAGCTGATCTTATTCTGACTGTACCTACGACCCGATTTAAAGTTAAACTATCGCCACGAAAATCCGACGCTCGCATCGCAAAAGCTTTGAGCTTGATGAGTAATTTAAATAGCTTCTCTCTACAGTAGATACCTTAGTTTGCAGTGAACACACAATTTTAACTCTGGCTAGACCTACAGTAATATGTGACGTTATCTATGAAAAGGGACCTTATTGTCGGTTCTAGTTTCCGAGATAATCACGTTTAAAGTAAAATGTCGAAAAAAAACATATTTTCTTTTTTTACTCCATTATAATAAGCAGTCTCTAAATTGTAATTTGACAAAGACACAGGTTTTTAAATCGATTTTTATGGGTTGAAAATATCCCTTAAAGTTTAGTGAGAAAGGGACCTAACTGTCGGTGTCTCTGTCGTATGCTTTCTGTGTGAGCTGTATCGGTTTTTGAAGACATGACGGTACTTGTCGGCGCGGCACCGCAACCGCTCTTCCTCCGTCTAAAAGAAAAACTCCTACATGTTCTTACGGGTACATATCGAAATAAATATATAAAGTTTAAAATTAATAATGGACGAAATACATAATGGTCATTTGATATAATGCAATTTTATGTAAAAAAACTCTTTATTGTACGTAAAACATGAAAATTAACAGTTAACAAGAGAAACATATGTATAAAGGCGAACTTATCCCTTAAAGGGATGTCTTCCAGTTATCCTTTGAACGATTGACAGGACACCAGAGACAAGAGTAGGCATAGATCTTGGAAATTATCAACTTTAATACAGGATTTTCATAAAGTAAACCTAACCTAACCTAAAACAAACTGTAGATACACGATTAAAAAAGTTCGTTTTATCAATAGTTCCATAGAAAATTTTAGTATAATATTATGACCATTATGTATTTCGTACATTGTTCGTTTTAAACTTTATACAGGGTTATTTGTAATTCACTGACAACCTCAATGCTTATATTTGTTTTAGACGTGTACTTATTATATGTACGATATATGTATGAGTAGATGTACTATTTTTTGTTGCGTTTTAATTTTCTGATCCACTGTTGATGCACCACCTGCTGTAAACTAGTCCTTCCTTCTTTCTGGTAAAGGGTTGCCTGGAAGAGATCGCTCTTAAGCGATAAGGCCGCCTATTGCTTACCTTGCAACTTACTCTCTGTGTACCTGTTTTCTGTATTGCTTACTATTCCTGGTGTACAATAAAGAGTCATTGTATTGTATTGTATCCTCTTAACCCTGAATTCCTATCACTCAAACAAATGTTTTTTGTTTTACGACTTTTTAAAATGAAGCACTTTTTTCCCATACAAATACACAGAGTATCGTAAAAATATGAGGTAATCTCAAATTTTCAAAACGTTATTACGCCAAAAATATTAAGTTATGACAAAAAACATTTGTTGAAGTGGTAGGAGTTTAGGGTTAAAAGGATGCTAGTGAATTACAAATAACCCTGTATATTTTGATACGTTCCCGTTCTTGACACCGAAACCAGTACAGAAACGGAAAATATTTTCAACCGACGAAAACAAAAGGAGGAGGTTCTCAATTCGACGTGTATATATATTTTTTTTTTTATGTATGATCACGCATAACTTTTTACAGAGTAGTCCGATTTTGATGATTCTTTTTTTATTGGAAAGCGTATACCCCGAGGGTGGTCCCATTTAAATTTGGAAACAATATTCCTACCCTAAGGGTAGAAAAACAGGGGATGATTGATTGTTCAGTTACTGATTGTACTATATGATCACGCATAACTTATTACGGAGTAGTCGGATTTTGATGATTCTTTTTTTCTTGAAAAGCGTATACCCCAAGAGTGGTCCCATTTAAATTTGGAAATAATATTCCTACCCTAAGGGTAGGAAAACAGGGGATGATTGACTAACTTTTTACAGAGTAGTCTGATTTTCATAATTCTTTTTTATTGGATAGATAGGGTATAAACCTTGAAGTTGGTATTATAAATTTGGAAAAAAAATTACCCCAGGGATGGAAAAAAGTATAAAATAAAAACTTTTTAACAAAAAATTAAACCGCCGAAAAAACTGAAAAGCAAAAAATAATACCTTTTTTGTTTGAACTTAATCTAGGTACCAGTTTGAAGTCGGTGCCTCAGCACGACCAGGAGGAGTGTTAGAAGCCAGTCAGGTAGACGATTATAGGTCCACTCCTCCTGGCTAAGTGCTGAGGCACCGACTTCAAACTGGTACCTAGATTAAGGTCAAACAAAAAAGGTATTATTTTTTGCTTTCCAGTTTTTTCGGCGGTTTAATTTTTTGTTAAAAAGTTTTTTTGTCAAAAACGTCAATCAGAATTATCACACGATTAATGATCTATTTGCCTAATTTCATTGCAGTAAGATAGGTACATTTTCAAAAACTGGCCATCCATAAATTGACGCATTGTATGATGACTTCAGTTATGAAGATATTTACCCCAATTTGTGTCTTTAGAGGTTTACAGCTCGTTGATTTATAATTATATTATTAGTAAGATTCTTTAAACAGAGTGACAAATTATAATTAATAGTTAGAACTACAACATTTATCGTATTTTTGAATCCTTGTTTTAACTTTGTTACTAAAAATTTAACATCCGACAATAAGGTCCCTTTTTAAATACATGCATACTTTAATGTGAACGGAGACAATTCACAGGTTTTTAGTATAAGTTTAGTTTCTAAAGTGATCTAAAATTAATATTATCTAACTTCATCAAAAGTTTTATAGTTGTTTTCATATATCACTAAATATTAAATTTTAAAAGGGACCTTATCGTCGGTAATAAAATAATTACCGACGATAAGGTCCCTTTTAAAAAACGTGTAGTGATTGTACCAGCTTTTTACTAAACTTTAACTTGAATTTTGAGACTGAAAAAAGGTACTTTTTAAATAGAAGTTTGTATGTTTGATCTCATTTGGCTATGCTTTAGCGTAGTAAATATATATCTTTGTTGATTTTGACTGATTAAGTAATTAGAAAACAAAAAAGTTATTTTTGTTAAAATTGTTTTTTTTTTTATGATAAACAGTGTTTTTTTATATCGGTGTTATTTTTATTTAGTTACGAATTATTCGAATTATATCCTTCTCCTATAAAATCCAATAGAAAACATACTATAAATGTAATATTTAGCAAAAACCTATCTAGCGTACTTTCATTACTTTGTTCACTTTGGCGTGGTAAACAACAGGAATACAGGTATACAATTATACAGGGTTATTTTTAATTCATTGACATCCTTTTAACCCTGAATTCCTATCACTCAAAAAATGTTTTTTGTTTTACGACTTTTAAAAATGAAGCACTTTTTTTCCCATACAAATACACAGAGTATCGTAAAAATAACAGGTAATCTCAAATTTTCAAAACGTTATTACACCAAAAATATTAAATTACGACAAAAGCCGTAAAACAAAAAACATTTGTTTAAGTGGTAGGAGTTTAGGGTTAAAAGGATGCTAGTGAATTACAAATAACCCTGTAGACTTGTACATCAATTATAAAAGACCATATAATCTATTCATCAAATAACATGCTATCTATGTGACCTCCTACAATAACATACTTTTTTTGGGTGTAGAAGTTTGAATTCAATTTTCTCATAATCACCTTTTATGACATTTGGATTTAACAATTTAAAAAAAAATATCTACTAGACATATACGCATGTTTTTTACATGGTTCGATAGCTTAATGTATGTAGATTATGAAGACACTAATAACTCAATACCGACAGTAAGGTCCCTCCACGCTGATAACGCCACATATAAATCAAGAGATTTTAGAGATTACTGTTCTAACAATTTTGATCATTGGCAAAAGTGTGTATGAAATGTATTAGAGTGGATTTCTAAAAATTGGACCATAATAGCAATAGTTAACCATGCATACGACTGAATGGAAAATGTTTTTCTTACTATTTTGACTGTTAAATTTTTTTCCGTTTTCGGATTTACTCATCTGTTTGCAAGAGAAGTGCCATCGATACTAACCTAATTGTTACCCGTAACTTCGTCTGCGTCCCGCGGGAATTTTGTTTGTTGCCGGGATAAAGGTGACCTATATTAAGCTAGAATTGTGTAGCTTTTCATTCAACGGTATTTTTAAATCCGTTTAAGAGTGATAGAGATTACTTAACACATACAAATACTTAAACAAATTTTACTTTTTTAATTGAAGAACAGATTGCCATGAATCTGCTGACCATTCATCAATTTCATCATGCACTAATTAAAAGTAAAGTCATCGACGTAGCGGAAAGCCTGTGCGTACTTGCCTTTGTCTTTACTTTCACTTTTCCTTATGCTATCGAATAATTGTTTACAGGTGGAGGAGATACGAGAGATGATAGACAAGATTCAAGCAAACGTCGAGGAGGTCAAGAAGAAGCACAGCGCCATCCTATCAGCACCGCAATCAGATGAAAGTACGTAATTTTGGTGCTATGTTGTTTTGAATCGGTTCTTTACTGTAACATTACGCAGTCTCGTTCCAAATGTTGCCCATTTGGGGCCAACCATGTTAGATAATTATTCGAAAACGACACTCCGTATTCTGCGTAGAATTGCTCGTGGAGAAAACGTAGAATGTTGGTTATAACTACAGAATCTTAGGGTTGCATCAAGTATTTTTTTTTACATTGTCAGTCAGTCACACTCTCACACGTATTTTCTAGACAATCCCCAGACTTTGTACCCTTTAAAACATCTTGTTACTGAAACTGCGAAAATAGGCTAGCATGGACAAGTTTGATAATGATAAAATATCTATGATGGGGTATGTATTACAATACCGAAGTACGAAAGACCGAATGTATTAAAAAATCGAATGGGTCAAAATACCGACACGATTTTTTTCTGAAACCGTAAACTTTTCAGAATTTATTAAAACGGCATCATACAGAACCCATTAGGTTAGGTTATGTTTGTTTTATAACAATCTTAAAAAGTTAACGGTTACAGAAAAAAATCGTGTCGGTCTTTTGAAACATTCGATGTTTTAATATATTCGATCTTTCGTACTTCGGTATTGTAATACATACCCCTATGATGATATGATATGATTCATAATATCTGTAGTACTTTGGATTTACAGTTATATCTGCATCTGACCAGATTGTGATATGATCAACATTAACAAGTTTTTTTAAACACCACACAATGTTTCACAAAGCCAAGCAAATTTGTAGCTAGAGTAAAAAGTAGATAAATGAATTGAAGAAAAGTGTTTTCTTTTATCATACAAATTTGTAGTTATTATCAAGCATTCTTAAAAAAGTGACAATTACAAATTAAGTAGCGGCGGTGGCGCTTTTGTTTTATTTCGTCACGTTTTTTATTGTAATATGTACCTAATAGTACATTGTGCATCAAGGGCCGTAAGTAAGGGATTACTAACAAGAGTCTATTAGAAGCCCGACGCCGTAGACGGAGAGCTTTTAATTACTCGAGTTTGTAATCCCCTTACTGCCCGTGATACACACAATGATTTTCATCACATTGCGAGGAAAAAAATCCAAAAATAAAATTATTTTGTCTCGAAACACTTAAATTGAATAAAATAATGGCTACCCGCCATCTTCTTGATTTTCGAGTCATCTACCATAGATAATGTAAACTGTGTTTAGTTTAGAATTCGAATGGTCATACGGCCAGATTCTGCCAACGTGTTAAAAAAAAACTTACTAAAATTATTGCAAAACTATTTTATAATTATTAATTTAAAATATAAAAAATAACGAAGTTTCATGAAGCGTAGATAAGTGTTGTGTTGTAAAATTGGGTTATAGCTAAGTTTTAAACATATAACAACTCCCGTCTACGGTATTTCCAACTAACTATGACATCGGGTCCTTCAAGAAAAGAGTGTATTGTTCCCTTAAAGGCCGGCAACGGACTAGTGACCCTTCTGGGGTTTCTGGTTCTCATGGGTGGTGGTGATCGCTTACCAACAGGTGACCCACTTGCTCGTTTGCCTCCCTCCATCAATAAAAAATATATATATATAAATAAAACGTTGGCTGACTTGAAACCTCCTTAAAATGACATACCTACTAAATTGTTTGCAAATTTTAAAACTAAAGTTAGAACTCCCTTGGGAGGTAAAACTGTACGTAAATCCATAACTCCCTTAAGAACAATTTAGGCTATTGTCATTTAGTATACAGGCATGGAATAACACCATTGACGAGCAGAGGCCGTATTGTCTAACGCTTCTGACGCTTGTTTTCGCTTTCACCATCTCTTTCTGTCATCATCTTATACTGTTTGGCAGAAAGAAATAATGATTGCGAAGGCAAGCGTTACAAGCGTTAGACAATAAGCCTGCAGGTGTGATGAAAAATTTATAAATAGCTAAGAATACATTTTAAACTCTTCGCTATGGGTTTTCTATCAATAGAAATCACATTGCGACGTAGGTGGGGCTAAGTTACTTCAGCGAAATTGATTGAATGGCGAACTTGGTGGCATTTACTGTGAAGCGGGGGCGTTTTTCTGTCTGACTCTGTGGGAAGACGTGGGAGTTCGCGGGATCATGCCATTCCAAACCCCCTTGGCTTTATCCCCCGCCTAGCGATGGTAATGACTTTTTATGGAAATAGAACAATTTTCTAGCTATTATTTCGCCCATTAAAACTTGAACTCAACCTCCAGGCCGTCTAACTTTGTTGAACTTTTTTAAATTATTGGCTACATTAGTCGATTTTTTACCTTATCAACGTGATAATGATAAATAATGATAACTTGCTATTGCTATTACTGCTATTGGTACTTACTAATAATATAAATGAAATGGTTTACGAAATCACTTCTTGCAAAATTAAAGTTTCATAAGTTTTATGATGTATTATGATAACGTGAAAATTACTAACATTTCATGCGCGGCATGACGTCGTTGTGGTAACTACTAAAATTATGTATGCTAATGCCCAGACTATTAAAAACAAGTGCGGCTCATCTATTTTAGGTCAAAGGAGTCAGACTACTTATAAAGACTTAAGTACGAGCGAGACTAGATATTGGAGAAGTATTGTGTAGGCGAGACGTGGACGAAGGGGGGCGTCGGCGTCGGAGGCTGCAGCGACACCAGCAATGAAGCGATGACGCATCCGGTGACTCAAACCAAATGCCGATTACCGAACCAAACTAAATAAACGCCATTCATAGTTACCGTTGACGCCCGACCTAGCACATGATTGCCGATTAGACATCACTCGAGCTCGAGCTGATTCACGCTCTAAGTTACACCTTGGTTGTGTAAAAATCGCCTGTTTTTATTGGTTGCGATAAACTCGGCGAAATATAACGCCGTTATATTCGTACCCGTTTTATAACTAATGAGTGAAGGTTTTGTCGGAGCTGATTTTGACGCGAGATTAGCCAGAATTAACGAAAGCCCCGCGGCGATGAGGACATTGTGCCCCCACTCTCCCGTTTACTCCCTTTCGTCTCCTTGTTAAGTTACGCGTTACAGCGTACCTTCGCGTTTTGTCATACAAGTGTGAGTTAGTGATATAATTTTAACTTTGGCTCATAAATTGACGCCCCCCAGGTCACAGGGAAGTTAAAAGTTAGTCTGCTATTAAGAAGATAACGCCATACTACTTACACTGCCAATATAGGAGAGATATGAGAGATATACTAATATTCAAGTATATATTTAAGTATGTTTATCGTCGTCTAGTACCCATAAGACCAGCTTTGCTTAGTTTGGGACTAGGTCGATTTGTGTAAGATTGCCCCGTAATATTTATTTATATCTACACTAATATTATAAAGAGGAAAGATTTGTACCTATGTTTGTATGTTTGTAATGAATAGGCTCAAAAAGTACTGGGCCGATTTAAAAAATTCTTTCACCAATAGAATGCTACATTCTTCCAATTTGACATAGGCTACATTTCATTTTGAAAAAAATTAGGGATCCTTGGTAAAATTTGAACAATGTAACCGAAGGTGTAGAAAAATGAGTCTTAAAATGTCTTTCGTCGAATGCGCTGCCGAAACTATTAGCGATAGAACAAAATAATGTAGAACAATATTGAAGAACATCATAATGTCTACAAAAAACTCCGCGGTAGCATATGTCCAACTATTGTAGTTATGTCACTACAACAACTTTTTTCATTTTAAACATTAATGAAAATGCTAACCAAATTCAAACCATGCTATTTATGTGTTTATATTAATCCTTATCCAAATAAATTATTTAATGGTAAAGACCATTTAACTACCTATAAAATAGTTTTTAAATTATTTAAATTGGACTTTCCATTCAAAAGATATTACGAATTAAAAAATTCAAACAGTAAACAAAACCGCCATAGCGCCGTGGCCGTTGTTTGCGATGCAGTCTGAAAAGCGCGCCCGGCATCGCGGCGGGCGGGGTGGAGGGGGCACTGAAATACAGGAGTGGGGCGTGCACGTCTGTAATAATTAATAAATAATAAATAATATTTTTTTAATAAATAAAAATATTTGTGAAAAAAAGTGTTTTATATCCAAATTTCCAAAAATAAATAATTGTCTACCCCGTGCGAAGCCGGGACGGGCTGCTAGTTTATTATAAAGAGGAAAGATTTGATTGTTTGTTTGTTTGCATTGAATAGGCTCCGAAACTAAACGACCGATTTCAAAAATTCTTTTGCCGTTAGAAAGCTACATTTTCACTGAGTGACATAGGCTACTTTTTACCGCGGGAAAATACCTTTTCCTACGGGAAAATTAATTTATCGCGGGCGAAGCTGCGGACGGAAGGCTAGTATATTATATTTATGTCAAGATAGTGATCCTGTCCTTGTGAAACATTGACAAAGGTGCGAGATGTTGATCTCTGAACGACACACCACACTCACGACGGCCGCGGACCCTCGGCAGAAGTGTCACGATCACCAATTGACCCGACCTAAATTGCCTCGAATAAGCCATCGTTGCCTGTCGTTATATCGAACAGGCTGACGATAACTTTTTATACGTCTATGCTTATAATAAGGGGCCATTTAACGCCCTTGAAGTTTACTAATGAATGAACGCTGATAGCGTGCTGTCGTTAGGCTATGAAAGTGTATCTCAAAATAAATATACAGGAGCTGATACTCGAGAACGAATATTAAATGTCCATTATTTTATTAATAGTACAATCAGATACCTATGTAGGCGGCAGCGCGCCGCGTGGATATTTATTTTCGATTCATAAATTAATAGGGTACTGAATATCTTAAAGACGCCTTTTGAAAGACACTTTGGATTCTTGATATAGCACAATCACAGCTTTTGTCATTGAAATGGGCCGTGTAATGGTTTGAAGCAGAACTAATTTCGTATTTTGCTTTACAAATGATTTGTTTGTTTTCATTTAACCCTTATTGTTAGAGTACAATGATTAATTTCTATTATCTACGCAGCCTTGACTGCGTTGATAATGTTTCTAAGGCTATGGTGAAGGAAATTAAGTTTAGTCAACTCTTCGATCAACAATAGTCAACTGTTCCATTTCCAACAAAACGATTGTATTTCGTAGACGGCCATGTCTAAACGTCTGAGCACATGCTTACTTTCGGAGTCTACCTGCTGCTGAAGTGTGTAGCGGGAAAATGGCGGTGCTAATGTTCCGCCAGGGACCGCGTCCTGAAACAACAATGTTGCTTCTCGTTGAGATCCTTCTCTATATTTGACATTTTGTAAGCTTTGTTACTCCTTCCTCAATACAGTAAATCTTACGTTTAAAACTGTTATCATTATATTCTTTCCTAATTCGACATGGAACTCTTAATTAATAATGCGGAGTTTCAAAGATGTAAATCATGTCTATTATTAACGTATCGCTGAAAATTTATCTTATTAACCTTTCAACGTAAAATTTAAATAAATATTTCGCCACTTACAAATCTGCATTAACGCCCGAGTAAATAAAATGTACGACGTGTTACAGCGTCAGCTGAAAAGCTTTCCTTGTTCGTAACAAATTTTCCTGGTGTGTTATTTTAAGCAACAGGCTTTTACATTGCTGCCTTATTATTTATAAGACTTGGATAGGATGAGCTAATGATACTGAAAGGGGTAATTAATTTGATTGAAGACCGAAACTAAGGCAATTGTGGTCTGTTCCCACCAGTCTACTGGTTTGGAGCGATGGCTACGCTAATTGCGAATACGCGCATTTTCGACTAAGTGTAGCGTGAAGACGATTAGTACGAGTAACAGATGTCGTCTGCGTAATGTTGTTGAATTACAGTTAATTCTTATGTAAATTACCTCCTAATCTAGCCATCTTTCTTGAGTTTCTGCAATAAACAAGCTGTGCCGTGCAACTTTTTTTTACAGCGCTCCAGACTGGCAGGGTTATTCTATTTTATTCTATTCAAACTCTATTCTTTTTGTTGGTGAATTAATAAAATATTTAATATAATGAAATGATAAATAATGCTCAAAACATATACCCAAGTACACACTTCTCAAAAAGAACCGGGACCACTTGAGTGACATTGGTTGGTTGAAAAAATTAACATGATTATTCTCAATCCCGATCCTCATCTAAAATATACTATACAAATGCTTTTAATTAAAAACAAAACCATATACCTACTTTATTTTCGTTTTACCTATATATTAATTATATAAGTCTCTAATATATAATTTTTTTCTAAACTGAATAGTTTGCGTGAGAGACACTTCCAAAGTGGTAAAATGTGTCCCCCCCCGTAACTTCTAAAATAAGAGAATGATAAAACTAAAAAAAATATATCATGTACATTACCATGTAAACTTCCACCGAAAATTGGTTTGAACGAGATCTAGTTTGTCTGTCTGTCTATATCAGTAACCAATCTACAATGATCCCACACTGCGCACATTTTGCTTAAGATAAGGGGTCTGCTAAGACTGGATGTTCAGATACTTATAAATTTGTACGGAACCCTCGCCTCGGTGCGCGAGTCCGACTCGCACTTGGCCGGTTTTTCTTTATTTAGTGAAGTATAAAAATATAAGGTACAGTAGGTACAGTACAGTATTTGATTTCTACTTTATTTCCTTACAATAAGGTGTTCTCATAAATGGATGGAAGTATAAAGTTAGAGATACATGACAGCACGTCACTGAATACACGTGAAGTAATCGTCGCCTATATGGCTGATCGTATTTTGTCATGCGATCGTTTACTTGGAGAGGAAATGCGATTTCCGTGTACTCAAATGAAAGCGGTTGGGTTTGAATTTAGGCAGGAATAGATAATTAATGAAATCATGGCGTGAGGGTGGGTCCGTATTTTACTGTTGGGTGTTTTGTAGCGATTTAATAAGCGTACTTGCTATTTTTATAATCATAACTACATTTAGAGTAGATACATAACAAAAACGGGTTTAAATCGAATATACATGTGCCAAATGACCTAGGGCACATAGTAGGGATACTTGTAACACATTTTGGGCCAATTCATCCCACCCGCGATTTATTATTACCTACTATGTTTTTATCAGTATTTTCCCAAAGTACACCATTTTCTTTGCCTATCTTTTTTAAATGGGCACTAATGTATTTTGTATTTTTTTGTCTCATGTATGCATATTTTATTCAAATATTATTTTAATTCCTACATTACATAAAAAAAAATATTGAGCCAACGAAGTGTGAAAAACAGAAAATCAAAACCTTTAAGCTAACTTTATAGCACAATTTAAAAAGTAGAAACTCCTCAGATCTTCCAATATCATAAAAACATCTTCAGTTCCGGACGATTCTAACGATTTGAAAGCGTAAGAAAGTCATCTTTAAAATAAACCGGGCAAGAGCGCGTCGGACACGCCCAGTATCGGGTATACTGCAACCGTTACGACGTGTAGAGTAGAGGTACTATCTGTATTCAAAAATAAATATTTTTCTAAGGATTTTGTACTTTGTACGGAACTTCCCAAGTAGGTATATTTATAGGTCAGGCTGCTATTTACTCTTAAATTACTAATAATTCTGAAGCAAAAATTGTCGTAAAGTTTTCCTTGCTATTTTTATATATTTACTCCCATCATAATTTTATTCAACATTTTGAAACCAAATGTTTAGCTTTAAATTTGCACTTTAAAGTTGAATATTTCGCTAACGAATCACTATCGAAAAATCTTCTTCACAACCCCGTAATGATTTTAAAAGACCTATCCAACGATACCCCACACTATAAGGTTAGACGAGGAAAAAAAATCACGCTCATTTTACGTCTATGGGAGGTACCTACTCCAAAAAAAATTTGTTGCTTCATTTTATTTCACCATCTTGTCGTCGTAATTGCTACATATATCCAAGCAAAATTACAGCTTTCTAGAACTAATAGTCTCTACCCTAAGCCGCGGACGGACGGACGGACGGAAAGACGGACATGGCGAAACTATAAGGGTTCAGATCAGTGTTAATTGGTCTAACTAAAATGTGTTGCCTTACCTATCCGCACTAGTCACTTGCACACGATCTGCCGAACACTCTGTATATTTGTGCTATAGAATACGCTCTCATCAACCGAACGACGATGCCATCCCAGCATTTTTCCCGAAAACGCTGGCCTTCTTTATTCGGGTTTGTTTGCGTCAATCTTGAACGAAATAGGCCTTTCAAATTATAAAGCCGGCTTAAGGATATATGCAGTGATTGAGGGTCTGGTCTCCCACGGGCAGAGCTCGACCCACGGAATAAATATTGTGTGATGTTCCTGCGTGAATGACTGAAAAAATCCAATTATCGTTAGGCGCTATCCACACCTGCTCACAGAATAAATTGCCGATAGACTAGTTGTTTTAAGAAGTAGATTTAAACACAAAGATTTTCTTGGAAACAGTCGTTATTATTCGTGAATTTATAAAGCAAGGAAAATAAATTATATAACTAGTCGTTAGCAGCTCTAATAAACTTTTGTTTTCATAGTTCTGATTTTTCTATATACTATAACGAAAGAACTCTGTTTTACCTCTGGACGCCTGTAAATTGATGCTGGTGTTATAAAAAGTCATTTATCATTATCACGTAACAAATCTGAGCAGAGATTGACGATTCATTGTGCCGCGATGGTACTTGTGAAGTGAAGGCAGTTGATATTACCCAAAGCTCTCGAAGCTTTACCGAGTCAA
The DNA here is from genome assembly GCA_947859365.1 of Archips crataeganus. Taxonomy (NCBI): domain Eukaryota; kingdom Metazoa; phylum Arthropoda; class Insecta; order Lepidoptera; family Tortricidae; genus Archips; species Archips crataeganus. The sequence continues at coordinate 7,702,098 of OX402051.1, forward strand.
TACAGCCGCTCACATTAATATGAGGAGGACTCAAATCTTTATAAGCCGATAAGTTCGCTCCGGAAGCGGGTGCCGCGGGAGTCTTGGGATGTAGGTAATTTTTCTCTCATTTGCCGTTATCGCGGACGAGCCTGCGCCTGTCGGTGACAGCGAGATTTATCTTATTGCGGAAATAAACAGTCATCCATTTATCTACTATCCAATAAAGTCGACACCTAAAAAAAATGAATCTTAATGTATTTCTGTTATGGTTATGAAATATTTTTTCTGCATTTAGATCAATAGTGTCTTCCGGTCCGCATTCTCTCCTGTAGGCCTGGTAGTGGCTATCGTAGTCGACATAAAACATTTATCCTTTTCTAACTACAGCCAGTAGGCGGGTGTAATAATGATTATTTCCGTTTTAAAAGAAAGCCGGCTGATGGTCGTTCGTCACTAGTTAGGCATACATAGCCCTCATTTCTACCCCAAAAACAGCAAAAAATTATAAAGAAGAACGACGAACTTTGCCTTCTCTAAGTTCATTTTTTTTTTAGCCTGTTAAAGTGTCCCACTACGGGGACAAAGTTCATATAGTGGTTTAAAATAAACTATCCCTGTTTCTTATAGTAGAGACTTCCTAACGACGGAAGACTGGAAACGAACCATTTCGACTCCTAAATAGGTCCTAAATTGTTGTTGTTATGCATATTCTACAGAAATTTATATTCTCGTAAAAAAACAATAGTTCTTAATAAATTAATAATTAATAAGCTTCCTTTTTAATTTTAAACCGTCTTTGCTTTTCACGAAAGGTGATTCGTGGGGTATGGATTCATTCTGTAATAGGCATGAAGCAGAGGGCGATTGTTAAAGCGATTACCAATGTTAGGAAAACTTTGGTCCCGAGACGAAGGTCCCGAAACCTTCTCTGGTCGAAACATAATGACTGAAGTTTCTTATCGGCGAACGTGCAGTAAAGCTCTGCTATAGTTATCTACTGTCTGGATTACTTTGCTAGGATTTGGTCGCCAACCTTGAAAACGGGACGGTTAAAAACTTTTATTTTAAATTGAATTCTGTAAAAAGAAACGGGTCACTCACGTATTTGTAGAAAAGTATGACTCGATATGTTTAATTTATTTCAATATGCCTGAGTGCCCTCCGGGGTGTATTGGCCCAAGTGTCAATATGTCCAAATGTTAGAACGTCCGAATGTCAAAACGTCCAAGGACACAATACCCAGTTGCCAAAAAGTCCAGTGAACATAACTTCCAGTTGTCAAAATTCCCACTTGCCGAATCGCCTAATTGTCATAATGTCTAGTGAATATCACGTCCAGTTGCCAAAACGTCCAATTGCCGAATCGTCCAATTTCCAAGAAGGGTAATGGGTGGAACGTACGGTTACCAAAATGCCGAATGGCCAACACCCCCAGTAGTCAAAATGTCCAAGTGTCAAAACGTCCAGTGCTCAAAACCTTATTTGTTGAGCCACTATGGCGAGGTCATTATGGTCTTCATGGCATCTGGAAATTATGACGTCCCGGACAATTTAACACTCTGGCCAAATTGACCAGTGGTCTTTGTGGCATTTGGACATTATGACCTCCCGACAATTCAACATTCGGGCCAGATTGTCCAGTGGTCGTTGTGGCGTCTGGACATTATGACGTCCTGGACAATTTAACACTCTGGCCAAATTTACCTGTGGTGTTTATGGCATCTGGACATCTAGACCCATTGGACATTTTGACACTTGGGCCAATACACCCCGGAGCCCCTGAGTGTGAGTGTCACGGAAGTTTCATGTAAATGATGGATAGTTAATTAATTGAGTATTTGACCCATATACAAACAGACATTGGCATTGGTCATTATGAAGTTTTATTTAAGAAACCTAAAATGCGCTTTAACAATACCTATTATTCCTAGCACAATTTTGTCCCATTTAACTTGAACATTTCTCATTTCAGAAACAAAGAACGAATTAGAAGATCTCATGGCTGATATTAAGAAAACTGCCAACAAAGTCAGAGGAAAGTTAAAACGTAAGTTGAATTCACACGTATAAATGTCCATTGTCACTTACGCACATTGTGGAGTGAGATACGTGGTTGTTCTCGGGAACTTTCTGCGGCCGAGTTGTATCAAGTTCAGGAGTGGTTATGCTTCCCTTTATTAATTAGTCAAATGTTTTTCTTACACGCACAAGCCAACGTTCTGAGGGTTGGGATATTGTATAAACATAATTATACCTTTAGCATAACTAACTACGTTCGTGATAAAGTTGAAGGTTTAAACAGTTTCTAGTGGTTTATTTATTAATTTCGGCAGTGGGTAGAGCCAAGTACGGATAGGATAGACTGAGATTTTTTATAATTCAAGAACTGGTATTTTAGCACGCTATTGTCTCATTTCGTCAAGACATAAAAAAACGGATTGTAAGAAGTGTATTTAGAAGGCCTTTAAAATATACTTTTGAAGAATAGAACAAATTGTGATGCTTTCAGTAGGTTAGCAATTTTCCACCCGCGCGCTTTATTGCATTGTTAGAGACTTTATTCGCGTTACAAGTAAAAGTTGTTCCTAAGTACGTACTTTATCCGTTGACTACATCCCTTACGATACAATCCACAGACATAGAGCAGAACATCGAACAGGAGGAGCACTCTAATAAATCGTCGGCGGATCTCAGGATAAGAAAGACACAGCACTCGACCCTCTCGCGCAAGTTCGTCGAAGTGATGACCGAGTACAACCGCACGCAGACCGACTACCGGGACCGGTGCAAAAACCGGATACTCCGGCAACTCGAGATCACCGGCCGGAACACCACGGACGAGGAGTTGGAGACCATGCTCGAGCAGGATAACCCTGCTGTCTTCACTCAAGGGGTGAGCATGCAATTACTCTTACTCTACTCTAAATCACCGGATATTACGGCCTGAGATAGTGGTTTAGACCATCGTCATCCCGGACTAAGAATCTTTTTGGCGACAGAAGGCTTGATAATTAGTTTATCTTTGAACAGATAAAGATACAGATACGGTTAAAGAGACTGAGTCGTACCGGGAAATTAACAATTTCAGGAGAAATAATTCAAAGTAATCCAACTGAAGTGAAGCAAGAAGCGAGTCTTAATTATTTCCCAAATAATATAATAATTTCAACGATGTAATTGTTGGTCGAACTATACCTAAAGACATGAATTAATGGAATGCAATATCGCCTCATACATATATTTTACTAAGATTTATAGCACGACAGTTATTTCCACATTGCATTACGGTAGTAGGATAATATCTGGTCATTAAAAACGCTGGTTCTCAGGTGGTGGAGCTTTGTCAATGTAAGTCAAGGATTGCGACTGTATTTTAGTTTTGTTTATAAAATATCGTAACCCGGGTGGTTAAAACGGGTCAAAAATAAGGACTAAATCCAATCTTTTGCTCTGCTTATTCCTGCTGCTGTGACAATGGAACAAACGATTTTATTCAATTGTCCGCAATTTATTATTTTTTGATGAAGTTGTCAAGCTATTTCCACTTATTCGTTAAAATGACGTGAATTGACTGCAGCACAATAATTAGTGGATCGATGAAATTGCTGTATAGACCAGTTTCACATTTTAATATGTACGCGGAAATCGTATTATCGCGTGCATAAAATATAACTCTTCTGTCGCTGGCTTCGATTGTAACATAGGTACTTAATGCTTCGTTACTTTTGTTAGTGTGATTATTAAATTATTGATCTTCAATTGGGTGGTTAAGTTTTTACTCGAAGAGTTGTTTGTTGCAATTGTGCCTTCATTATGGTGTACTTCCGTTTGGCAAATTATTTTTCCCTAACTGATTCATTTGGCAAATGTTTAATTTTTAATTTTTAATGTTTAATTTTTATTTTTTTCTAAAACTGTAAACTATTCAGGATATATTTCAGGATTATTCTGTAGTTTAGTTTAGGTTAGGTTTGTTTTATAACAACCCTAAAAAGTTTACAGTTTCAGAAAAAATAAACGGTTGGGAAATGAAACATTTTCCAAATGAATCGGTTTGGGAAAAATAATTTGCGAAACATTAGTAAACCGCTGATTAGATCAAATCAAATCAAACGAATCCCAGGCAAGTTTAGGGGTAAAAACACATTTAAAGGTGCAGTCGCCTAATTTTTATAATTACAACTGCTTTATTCTTTGCTATGGCAACAAGGCAACGTTTACCTAATCTCCAAATGGAATGGAATTCGAGTATCGCAGTTTTCTTGTCGATTAATTAACATCTAAGATTATTACATAATAATTATAGTTTGGCTACTAAATGGCTTAATATCGAAGCGGAAGATTAAATCTGTACGAAAAAAGAGTATGACCTATGAGTGAATAATAATATAATAAATCCCTTTTTTACTTGTCATTCGGATTAACCCAAACATACTTCGGAATTACACCCACATAAAAGTAAACTTTTTTAAATAAATTTCTTCTGTTCAGAAAATTTAAGGACATAGGTACATTAAAATCTTTGAAATAGACCATTCGACTGTTAGTTGATCATAAAAATATAAGCACCTAGTCAACTCATCTAAAATCCTTTCGTAATTACCCAAATACACCGTTATATTCTTTCCGTTTCTATAAATTTGGGACTTTAAGCCTGTTGCTTTGAATTGAAATACATTTGCAAACTAGGGCACAGACTACTAAAGCTAGATTTTATTATTTTCGGGAAAAGAGATACTGGACCCATTCATAATAAATAATAAATACCTCATAATAAAAATACCTCTCCCACCCCTTAATCGTAATGTACATAGAATTAATTTCGTTTCTTTGTTTTTTCTTTACCGGAGGTTTGAATTTATTTATATATATGTAGTAAAAACTACTCTCGAGCCCGGGATCTCAAGCTCGTAATTGTCAATATATTAATGGGATATGCGCACGTATTTCAGATCATAATGGAGACGCAGCAAGCGAAGCAGACGCTGGCCGACATCGAGGCGCGGCACGCCGACATCATCAAACTCGAGACATCCATCCGCGAGCTGCACGACATGTTCATGGACATGGCGATGCTCGTCGAGAGCCAGGTCATACGCTCACATACACATTGCCTTCCCTCACTATTACAAAGTTATATTTTACGGGCCGGCCACGGCTATTCGCGACCGGCGGTGCAGCGAGCGTTTTCTCTGTTCATTGCGCGGCCGAGACGCTCGCCGCACAGTGGTTATCTCGCAGCACGCAATGAACTGATAAAAATCTCGCCGCGCCGCCGATCGCCTGAAGTCGTGGCCGAACCATTAACGTCGACGAAATTTTACACTCTAATTTTGCGAACCAGCTGTGAAAAGTACGTCCATAGGTAGATCCAAAGAGCTGTCACATTTTTTAAATGGTGACGCCAAAATATGCTGTGTTGGTGTGAAGACCTATGTCTCTTGTATAATTTTTTCTACATAGTCGATCTGAAATTTGGGCATGTTTCAACTCAACGCACTGTCAACATTATTTGAATTTTCCCTTTTTGGACTTGACATAAAATATTATAATGGGAATTCAAATGCCTTTATTTTACACTCTTTCCACCGATGTATCAAATTCGTTGCATTCTAGTTGGGTCGTAAATCGTGCAATATTAATACGACAATGTATCTTATTGTCGCGTACAATGTTATCTCATCAATACTAGCGATTGTTCCCAGGGGTCTTTTAATAGTTAATTCCAGTCCTGGTATCGTCTCACAATACGAAAAGAATACTGTACAGCCAACCAATTTGATTCCTAGGCCACCATAGAACCTTGTCATTGTGACATTTTACGTCATTCAAAATGCATTGTTATAGACAAATAAAATTATTTACTACGATATGGTTCTAAGGTGGCCTACGAATGAAATTGGTTGACTGTATATATAGACGCATAATTATATCACTGGAAAATGAAGAACAGAATTTAAATAGTTCTGCAGGAAAACTTGAAAATGTATGAAATGATATACCTACCTACACCTTTCTCCAAATGTTAATTGAAAATTAGTAATCACAAATAAAAAAGAAATACCAATGTGTTCATTGAATTTGGATTCTTATTAGTTTTGGCGATTATTGGTTGCATTTTCATGTGCAAAAGTATGTATGTATGTGTTGAAAGTAGTAAATAAATGAGTTCCTCTGGGCACAGGGAGAGATGATCGACCGCATTGAGTATCATGTAGAACACGCTGTGGACTATGTCCAAACTGCCACGCAAGACACAAAGAAGGCCCTAAAATATCAGAGCAAAGCTCGACGGGTGAGTTCATAATTCCAGTACGGCTCATTCGTTGCTAATGCGTTTTTGTTTTGTTTGTCCCCCTTTCGCTCCCCGCCCGCGCGTCCCACTCCCTGTCCCGCCCTGTTATGTTACGATACGTTTGTGAATGGTTCGCCTCGTAACCATGCATTTTGTTCACGTTCAATCATTCGGTGATTGGTTCAAACCATTGTTTATATTTTGTTTGTCATCTGTGCATTAACACTTCCCCGCTTTATCTGTTGTGCGACCATAACTTTAACTAACACTGGATGGAAACGGGCTAACCTCGTTCTGTAATCTAACTGTTCTATTGTCATTGGTGTGTGCGTAATTTGCCTTCGGTATTCGGTATACTTGTTATATAATAACCATAATCTAACTAACACTATCACTTTACTTCTGTATAAAATCGTGTTATTATGTAACAATGCCCTTCTCATACAACTTATATTAAACAACTCTACTCATCCTAAAGTAACACTGAGTGTCTCTCATATCACGTGTTCGTTCGTGCTGGATGTCGTAACATATCTGTAGCATTATCTTTAGGGTGTATTTTATTTCTGGCTACTCATTTATTTATTTCGACTAACTTTAACATTCTGGTTTAGCTGAAATTTGGTTGGTTCCTGTAACAATACTTAATTTGGGTATGATAAACCGTACGTATGAACCAATCGCCCGCGAGTCCCGCCCCGCGCCCCCGCGCCCCCCGCCGACCCCTTACCGCGAGCAGGGCGAGCTGGTCGACCGCATCGAGCATCACGTCCTGCAGACCACGGACTACGTGGAGACAGGCCGCACCGAGCTCATCCAAGCCAGTAAATGGATGGCCAGGGCGCGGAAGGTAAATAAAGGGAACCTACCCACCATGCAATACTACCGCTAACATACACCGACGAGATTAACAAGGACACGGGGGCAATAATAAAACGGAACTCTGCAATAAGTTACCATTACCTTCTCCCTCTTGCTATGGTTTTTTTTAACCTGCATTTACCGGATATGAAGCACGTGCGATGCGCATGGTGATTGCACGTCTGAGGCTGCATTGAAACGCGATCAAATAACATTGTAAATAGCGTTAATTCTAATCAAAGCCAGAATATTTTAATAGGTTTATTTAATTTTGCGACATTATTTATTTCAGAAGGCTTTTTTTAAACTATGTATTCAATAATTTGCACATTATTGTCTGTTACTTGTTTTGGTGTGAGGCTTGCTGATAGAGTCATTGTTTAGTTGTAAAATAAAATCGGATATGAATTTGGATATGTTCAAAAAATATTTATCTAGTTTGATTTCCAGTTTGTATCTGATTTTAAACCAAAATAGGCTGAAATGTGGTGGTGGTGGTGGTGAAGGTACCTTTATAAAGAAAATGGGAGCATGCAATTAGTCAAGTAAACAATAACCATTTTTGCTGGCATAAAATTAAATTAAAACATAAAATTACTCTAAAAAAAGTATACAGTTATTTATTTGAAACATAAGCATGTTAAAATTTCAAATATATGAATGCCAAGTTACATACTTATTATTTTTAAAGTATTTATTTACTAATTAAAATTACCTTGCTAATAGGTAATTTCTACAGAAACATGCATCTTTCTTACGTAACTATACTCCTTTCACTGTAGCATGGTGCGGGTGGCAGGTGTCAAAACCCACAGACTAGAGAAGTGAAAGTTATAAAACTCGAATCGATAAAACTATAAATTTATAACTTTAATTAGGTATATTGTGTAATTAATAATATAAATTTACGATTACTTCATGAAAAACAAACGAAACAAACGAAACGAAACAAACGGAACAAACGAAAGTAAAGCAAACTAAGTACCGGAGTTTTTTATAATGCAAAAAAAAGTCGAGGTCGTACAAATTTTTAGGTATATCGAAAATAGGCCGTAACATAAAGCAAAACTATAATAAACAAAACTAAAGCAGTAACTATAATAATCCAGTGTTAGCAGAGCCCTGCTTCTAAGTAAAATTTACCTACGCATTCGGGTCGGGACCCCTTTAATGTTTAATTTGATTATATTTTTATCATTTGTTGTTGTAGCGGCCATAATTAACATAATTGGTGAAGATTTCAAGAATCTAGTTAATACCATTATAAAGATCGAGTAAAAACGCTGACAAATGATAAATCTTCTTCTCGTGGTAGATTGTGTCCCATCATTAAATGTTCTGTTACACGCATATTACGTTTCTTGACTTAATCGTATTTTTTTTTATTGATAATAAAAAATAATTAGGTTAAATTTCTTTCGCGCACGATAGTGTTTTCGAAGTTTAATGTTTAACTCCAGAAACATTCAGACTGGAATTTAAATAAATCGCTATTAAATACACCGCAGCAATTTTGTCTAAGTGTAACGAAACGGTGTGTCAAGTGTCACCTGCACCATGCTACAGTGAAAGGAGTAGTGCAAAGTATATTTACATCGTTTTTATACGCTTTTCAGCAGATATTTTATTTTGTTTTGTTTTTCCTTTGTCATTGCAGAAAAAAATCTTCATCATTATATGCCTCTCTGTTACGCTGGTTATCCTAATAATTGTGCTCGCCATAGTGCTGAGCTAAATCGAAGGACGACCGGCCGAGACGCGCCGGCCCATTGGACGCTATTTACGGTTTATTTAATGAAGAAAATTCAACGTTGATATTCGCCTGTGTATCATAAAATTGTATTCTGCTTAAATTAATTAAGGTAACATTTCTAACAATGATACTTGTGTTTTTTGACGATGATAGTGGATGAATAGTAAAAGGGTAGACGATATGTTGCTAGTTAAAGTACGGGTTGATTTAAATCGGCATAGAATTTTTTTTGTACACACGCTGAAAGAAATATTGAAATGACAAAAATTTCACAATTTAAATAACATCTGCCTTCTACTACACATAAATCTACCTCTTTACCTATACATCTACGAATACATCCTTGGCGAATGTTATTACCACTTACATAGGTCTACTCATGGAAAACGGTGCTATTTTTCAAGTTTTCGGTTATTAACGACTTTTTCTATTCGGACCAACTTTACAATAAACTATTGGTCAACTTGATACTTCAAGCTAGTGACCGTTACCTAATTGACAAATAAAATGAGGAAACTGATATTTTATCTGTCACAAACGTGATGCGTAAGCGCACAATATATTGTGTTTCTAAATTTTTTTTTTATAAGCATGCAGATTTATGTCTTTCTTATCCTAATAGTGCATTCAAAAACGAAAGCTAATCTTTATGAGTTGGTCAAAAATAAGAAAGCCTAGGAAAGGTCTAATTAATTTGGACATTTGCACAGAGGCTTCTATATCGACCACTAAAACTTCGTTGCGGTCGTCCAAGTTATGAGACACTTATATTAGTTTGGTGTAGATAGAGATTACTTGTTATTACAAGTTGAAATAGTTCTGCAATTAATTATTAAGTCAGAATTAGTCATGTACAGTCAGTCAGCAGCAGATGTATCAACACTGTCGGTCGAGACGAAGAGAGTACCTGTTGTACGAGAAAATGAAAAACGCCAGTAAAAATTTTGAAAATGATGTTGTTTGGTTCATTTACATATACCATAATGCTGCTGCTGTGTATCCCAGGGAAAAAACCTTAAATCGTGTTCATAATTCTGCTGCAGATTGAATATATCCAGTTTCACAATAGGTACAACCGAAATCATCTCATCAATACTAAAGATTTTGTAGACTATCTTTTTGCTATTTGTAGTAGACAATTTCAAGACAATATAATGTAAAGTGCAATAACGTTAGATTGTGCTTTAGATTAAGTAGATGTTGATAAAGCTTCGTTGATGTTGTCTTATCTGTCAGGTTGATTTCGGGCACTGCTCTCGTCAATTCATTGCCATTTTAAAACTAGCACGTTCTAAAATAGGTAACGATTTTCGATAGAAAATGTAATGCACGAATTCATCCATTTAGTTCATAATTTATAAAAATCACGTAAATACATTTTTGTATTCTTATTAGTAAGTATAAAATATGGGATCATCACAATATATATGACCGGGCACCGTGCATTTAGTACACATTTGTTTGAATTCAACCAAGAACGTAGGAGATGATGCTGATGTTGTTAGCTAGATGGGACCTTATATTGCCCAATATTTCATTTATTGAAGCTTCCTATTTTATCGAGTCTATATTAACAAGCTAAGATTATATTAAATTGGTGATACTATTATGTAACCACGCACAAATTTAACTAGTTTTTAGATTTTATTTATTTGAATATTATTGTTTATACCGGGAAGAATTTATTAAGTAACTATATACTTACTGATCAATACATCAGATTTTTCTTCTGCCCATAGACGAACAAGTGGATGTTTTCCGTCTGCGACGGATCAACGTTCTAGTCTGTTTTGTTCTAACTTGATTTTTATGGAGTCTGAGATTCGGTTTTTTGATCAATAGCTATGGGATAGCTACCAGTATTCGTTTTTACGTTAAGTATTTGGCCCTTCCTTAATTGAAATTGTAATAGATTTTTCTTTGTTCTATTGAAGTCGTCATTCACGAGAATATAATGTTATTCCTCGGAATCAAAATGATTTCAGGCAACTTGGCATTTTAAGTCTGAGGTGGATGTTGTTAGTGGCATTTAGACACGTATGTAAATAGTTTAGTGGATCTGTTTTTTTTGCTGTTACCTACTTACTATATATACATACCTACCTACTATTAATAAGATTAATTCAGTTTAATTTATGTATGGTTGTAAAGACGTTTGCGTAGGTACTTTGCTACGTTTGTTTTGTTTCAAATAGTATAGAAGTTTAATTTCTGTTTTCTTTTAAAGGCTTTTCTTGATAAATGTAGCATATTGCATTTAATTGAAGCATTTTATTAATTTGAAAATTCAATGCATAAAATCAAATTAATGGAAAAATCTGTTTTTGTTTGTGTGGTGTTTTACTAATTATGTATATCTTGTATTAAATTGGTTTACCTACTGTGATGAACTAAAATATAAGATATGGTATTTTATTTAGCTGATTCTATTTATAGCTTTACAATGTTGATAAATTCTGTTAGGTACTCACGTAAACAGCTTACTTGCACAATACAAAATTAACCGAAAGACTGTGAAATATATTATTATGCCATTCATCATTAAAGTTTATTATTAGGTACTTAATAAAATAAAATTGAAATAATATGAAGTTATGTATATTTTCCAAATCAAAGCTCCGCGCAAAAACGCACGGCGTATTAAAATGTAAATTTAATCGTTATAAATGTTTACTCAGGATGTAAATAATAATGATAAGAAATTTTAATTATATTTATTTTTATTTCATTTTTTTATTTTTATTTTAACCGTAACCTTCTCTTAACTAATGTAGCGAGGCAAATGACGCACCCACCTGTGGTTCTATAGACCATTGCAGTTGAGTTAATATCCCTCTTGTTATAATAATGTGTCGGGTCGGAGCGCCGGCGGCGCGGCCATGTGTAAAGCGTAATGTTGCATGCTCGTCGCGTCAACAGAAGAAGATCATGATCCTAGTGTGCCTGCTGATACTGGGGCTCGTCGTAGTGGGCTACGTGTCGTCCTACTTCATGTGAGCGCCCGCGCCGCCTCCCACCGCCCAATGCTCAAAGGTAAACCCCCCCGCTGCCGCGAGCGCTCGCGACCGCCGCCCCGGCCGCGGTCGACGCACGCTCGCCGGCCACTTCTAGTACTAATGAGTGTTGTATTTGTTCACTGTGCAGAAGAAGATAATGATTATGCTGTGTCTGCTCGTGCTCGGCCTCATTGCGACCGGCTACGTCTATAACACGTTCTTCTCTTAAACGGTCGAACGGGGGCAGGTTTGACGCGCACATTTACTGGGCTTCATAGACAGCATTCATAATAGTGTTTTGATTAATCATTGAGTAGACGCTGTTTTGTTTTCGACATTGTCAGATTAAATGTAATCATCTTAGGTGTACTATTAGAGTCTGCCGGAATTGCTACCGAGATTGGATTAAAGTAATTTTGGGGTTTAAATTTGCATGCGTCTATCAATAAGCTGACGAGCCTATAGAAAAAAAGTACATATATAAATTATTAAATCAATCTGCGCTGAACGTATTATCAAACCGCTAATTAATCATGTATCTACACTGTAACAGTATTTTCACATGTTTAATGGTCTTAGCTCACTGATATTGATATTTTTAAAAAGTAGCTACAGTTGAATTAAATAATTAATTATATTTTCACTCGATGTATCAGTGAGAATTGACTTTTCTCATCTGGCTTCACGGCTTTAAATGGTGTTATCTATATAATATACTAGCTGCTGCCCGCGACTCCGTCTGCAAAGAATTCGTTTATCGCTATCCCGCGGGAACTATGCAATTTTCGGGGACAAAAAGTATCCTATATGTTAATCCAGGTTATAAACTACTAGCCTTCCGTCCGCAGCTTCGCCCGCGATAAATTAATTTTCCCGTAGGAAAAGGTATTTTCCCGCGGTAAAAAGTAGCCTATGTCACTCAGTGATATAGCTTTATAACGGCAAAAGAATTTTTGAAATCGGTCCAGCCGTTTCGGAGCCTATTCAATGCAAACAAACAATCAAACAAACAAACAATCAAATCTTTCTTCATTATAATAGTATAGATATGTGTGCCAAATTTCATCACAATCCGTCAAACCGTTTTAGCGTGAACAAGTACCTAACAAGCATACAAACTCACAAACTTTCGCCTTTATAATATTAGTGTGATTTATTTCGAGGGTCTCGGACTCTAACGATTTCGATGAAATTTGATGTGTTTTTTGTGTGTGGGGATTTTCGGGAGCGAATAATCGATCTAACTTGATCTTTTAATCCGAGTTTTAGCCCGAGCGAAGCACGGTCGCTCAGGTACTGATTTTTATTAGGGTTCCGTACCCAAAGGGTAAAATAAACGGGACCCTATTACTGAGACTTCGCTGTCCGTCCGTCCGTCCATCCGTCCGTCTGTCCGTCTGTCACCAAGCTGTATTTCATGAACCGTGATAGCTGGGTAGTTGAAATTTTCACAGATGATTTATTTCGGTTGCCGCTATAACAACAAATACTAAAAAACAATAAAATAAATATTTAGGGGGCTCCCATACCTACAACAAACGGAAAAATTCACTTTAAAAATAAATAATTAGATTAAACTAAAACAAATATTTAAGGGGGGCTCCCATACAACAAACGCGTTTTTTTGCCGTTTTGATGGATAATGGTACGGAACTCTTCGTGCGCGAGTCCGACTCACACTTGGCCGGTTTTAATTTAAATCTACCGAGTATTGGGCGTACTGGTTAAAAATAAATAGTGATGTTTTTATGCTTCATTATCTACGAGGGGCGTTCAATATAAAGTGAGAATGAGATGCAAACTCTTTCAATATTAGGAAATTAAATACTGGCCGGTAAAGCTAATCTATCTAGCTGATTGCTATGAAAAAAAAAACTAACTGTCTTTTGTTTAAAAAAAAAATACGGTAATTTCTTTGCAATGCTATTGAGTACGTTAGCGAAAATGGAGAAAATTGAACTGCGCGCCGTTTGAAAAATTTTTCTACGGACCAAGTCAATTTGGATTTGCGGGACACTTTAGGGTCTAATGCTCCTCCGTATTCGACAGTCGCACGTTGGTGCGCCGAATTTAGATGTGGAAGAACATCGACAATGGACGACCCCCGCTGCGGACGCCCTACTACAGCATTAACTAAAGAAATTGTGAAAAAAGTCGAAAACTCAGTTTTGGCGGATCGTCGTGTCACGGTTCGTTTTATTGCTGAAAATGTAAAGATTTCAACGGGGAGCGTGCATAATATTTTACATGAACGCTTGGGTATGAAAAAGGTATCTGCGCGTTGGGTACCAAGAATGCTTACTGACACGCAAAAACAAACTAGACTAGAGATTTGTCAAGAAGCTTTGAACCTGATGCAGCAAGACCGGGAACTTTTTTTGGCGTGATTTATAACAATGGACGAAACATGGCTCCATCATTACGACCCAGGAACTAAACTGCAGTCTATGACATGGAAAAGGCCATCATCTCCAACTCCGAAGAAATTCAAGGTGAGCCCATCTGCCGGTAAGGTCATGGGCTCTGTTTTTTGGGGTGGTAAAGGGGTATTAATGATTGAGTATCTCGAGCATGGAGCCACTATTACGGGCACATTATACGCCAAACAAATAGCAACATTGCGCAATGAGATCCGCGAAAAACGGCGAGGTAAACTCTCGAAAGTTGTGCTGTTCCACCAGGACAATGCCCCGGCACACAAGTCCGCCGTTGCAATGGCTGCAATTCGTGATGCTGGGTTCGATATCCTTAAGCATCCTCCGTATTCACCAGATCTCGCTCCCAGTGATTTCTACCTATTTCCGAGATTGAAACAATACCTGAGAGGCCAGAAATTTGAAGACGACGACGCGGTAGTCGCTGCAGTACAAGATTTTTTATGTACTCAAGATGAGACCTTTTTTAAAAATGAAATTTTAAGTTTAGAAAAAAGATATACTAAGTGTATTATGCTAAAAGGTGACTATGTCGAAAAATAAAATTACATTTAGTAAAAGTTGTTTATAACATACTCATTCTCACTTTTTATTGAACGCCCCTAGTATTGTCATTTATTGCAATAGATACCTACATAAATGATAAAATAGAAATGCTAAAGATGTGGGGCCAGATTATGAAACAATATACCTATACATTAAACACGCATACTTTTAAGATATCTCTATGTCACATACAATATCAATTATCATACAGCAGGCAGGCATGAATACTTATATGCAGATGCATGAATATTTTATTTAGAAGTAATGATAGTTTCGATTCTTATGTTTTACCTACTTCTTGTTTTACTTCTTTTATATTAATATAACTTTATGTTGTCAGATTACTCTAATCTGAGCACTTTATAAATCTCGCACTTTTAATATTACCTTTTATCTTTGAAATAGTTTTTTATTCGCCAGAGTTGCAATAGTTCCGTGGCTAACCAGTTAATAAAAGCCATTCGCTAAAAGCGTCGTGAGATGATAAAAAGAAACTCCTAATATGAAATGCTTAGTTTTGTAAAACATGCCGTTGGTATTTCATTGTAATTAAGTAACGATTTATTTTCATTCATTCGCGAGTTCGAGTCTTGAGAAAAAAACGTCTAACTTATTTATTTATTGATGTTATATTAAATTATAATTGTTAGGGTTTGAATTATGCCTATTTAAAGTTAAAATTGTATGTCAAATTAAATTAATATTGCGACTTGGATGGCGAATAAAACTCTGTCTGAAGTTGTAATAGGATTTTTTCCTTTACTCTTTACTGAACTCAACAAAAACTCTTCAAGTCTTTCAAAACTCGTAACATGCGTTTAATTTCAGTACTTACTAGTAGTTCCTACACCTACTTATTTACGATACCAAAGAGTATTTTAATTTTTTCTTTCACCCGTACTACTTTACACGAAATTACTTTTAGCTAAAAAATACTAAGTAATAAAATATTTATTATGTTTAGCATAATCTCTTATTATGATCGAAGATTAATGTCTGGAAAGCATTTGTTTAAAATATAACTAAAAAAAATTTAATAAAAAAATTGTATAATAGTCTCTTTGATCGTATTACGAAGTAAGTTGTGATTAATTTCATTATTTTTACGCAGTGCGTCTGTTTTCAGGACCGTAAAGCAAAAAGAAAACGCCGCGTGTACCCGGTGCCTGCAGCCCGCCTGGCAAAAGCAACGCCGAGCAAAGCATCAATAGCGAACCATTGTAACGTTTCATTTGTTGTTAGAACGTTCTATGTAACAATCAAAGTATATTCTTACTTATAAAACACATTCTAGAGTAATCGGCAACTCCATTGTGGCTATTTGTGGCAATGTTCGGCTTCTCTGTCGGCATTCAGTACGGCATCAGACAACTGAATTCTTCCACACTATGCGTTTCTGGCTCTAATATATCAAACTGATAACCATATTTATTTACATAGCATAGTACCTAACTGTTAATCAGCAATTTGCATACTCATGTTACTCATGTATAACTGCGTACGCAAAGTGGATTTTAGCTCATCGAGATCAGGCATAGACCAGGCATTCACTAAACTTTGTACAGTAGTGTCCTACTCTGTGCACTGATTGATCCACAAAGACATATCAGCTGATTGTCCATTTTGTGTACAGACAGACTCGTTTATTAAATGCATAAACTAGGAAGTAATACTCCACTTGAATATAGTTATTAAATATTATATTTATAGTTCATACGTTAATAACAGACAAACATTTAGCCTATCTCTTGAAAAACTCTGAATGTCCACTGCAGGCTTACATAATAATTAAGACAATTCACAAAACGAAGCCCGTGGAATTAGAAAACTTAATTTTAAAATGTTGGCTAAGCTGGAGCTTATAAGCTTCCATTATGTTGTTCGTAATATAATCATGGTATGATATTGAAATAAGTAATATCATATCTGTGATATAGTTAATCTAAAAATATCAACCACTTTTCAAATGGCAATTTGACAAGTGATGATGCCAATCGAAAAAATGTAATCAGTATTTTTATCAGAATGTTTGAATCGATCGCGAAGAATAATCAAACATTAGATGTAGATATCGAAACCTCGTCAAGTTGGTAGGCCGATTCTGTAGGACGAAGTCGGTCATGTCGTGAGTTGGGACGAGAATAGTAGGAGGGGTGAAGGGGATGTTGAAGGACGCGTGTGTAGCCTAGTCCAGCGTTGGGATGCGCGGTTGGGAATGAGGGGTAGGTAGGTGTCAGGCCACGGCGCACCGTACAGAGAGAGGCGACGGCCGCCGGCGGCGGCCCGGCGCGCCCCCACAATACTTGCAATTAAACATATTTTTACTAATAATTTGGCATCAGAAATGCTCTTGAAAGCTAAATCAACGAATATCACTTATAATATTTGTGATAGTTTTCAATTGGCGCCCGCTTACCAGAAGACGGAATTCTGTGAAGTGCAGCCTATCATGCGGGGACGAAATCGTAGAAAGTAAGGGATCGGTCGGTCGTGAATCATGATGGACAGCTTTTTATAAGGCCTGGTTAAAAACACGCAAGATGTGAATGAAATGAGTCATAATTGCAAGTGTATAGGGGCGAGCCGCGCCGCCGCCGGTCGCCGCCGGACCAAGCATATCGCGCCGGCGCCGTCGCCGTAGCAATAATGATGTTCGATTGCAATTGTAAAATTGTTTTGAACTTTCGAATGTGTGATAGTAGATGCAGTTGTTGTTTAGTTAATTTAACATTATAATTAATGAATTGTTATTGTGAGTGTAACTTAATAAACCGTAAGAGTAAGTTAAAAAAAACCTTACCTAAAAATAGACACTCTTATATTATGTATTTAAAATATTTCGGGGTTCCGATCAGATTTTGTAGTGGAAGTAATTTCGTTTCTTACTTTTAAGACGCTCTTCATTGTACAGTAATACATAATGTACCTACGTAGCTGTTTTAGCTAGGATATTTTTTTTAATAAATTTAAAGTACCAGAGTCTTCAGCAATTTAAGTATTACCTACTTACCTATAGAATATGCGTTCGTGGGGTCCCACAACAAAGAGTGGACAACAGAAGAAACTAAAAATTTCTGTATAAAAATGATGTCAAGTCAAGCATTTTACGTCAATAATGTGGCAGTTACGTAAGAAGCGGCGCCCTCATGTAAGTTCTGCTCTTTCTTGTGGCAATCTGCAGTACCTTTATTTTCTTAGAGAAAAGTCACTCGAAAATATTGCGCACCAACACATACTTCTGTAATAATATAAGTATATTATTAAAATATCTGGTGGTTACATATCGGTAGTCCCGCGGCGCCTCGCCGCGAGCCGTGTCGAGGCCGGGCTTCCGCGAGCGCACGGGCAGGAGCACCCGTTTGCCCCCAAGCCCTCTCTCTGACTCGACGAACTCATGTACCAAACGATATACATAACGTGCAGTTGCATACGGAACAACTTCAAGCAATGTTAATTTTAGCTAGTTAACATAATTAGATTTTTATCCTTAAGAGTAGGATTTCATCTAGTTGCCTTCGTAACAGTAGAGAAATTAGGTAATTCCTTTTCTCTCAGTAGTTTCATTAAAAAGTGAGGTCAGTCGCGTGTTTCCACTCGCCAGTCAATTGCCCCGCTTGTCTTCCCGTCGCCCGTCCGACGCCGGCACCCGACCTAGCATCGCGCTGACACTAGCTAGACGCATCTCGACTCATCGTATCTTAGGCTAAGTATGTAATATTATTGGTCTCGTCGAGGTGACTCCTCGTCGGGGCCTCGTACCTGACACCAAAGTAAAGTTAATGGTAGTGACTAGCGGTTTGCGCGCCCCGCGGCCGCGTCGCCCGTGGGCCCCGTGGCCCGTCACCCGCCGGGAACACTTCGCACAATCTCCGTGGAGCGTGCTCCCCGCCGCAAAGGGACGAAGGGGTTTGCGAGCGCGCGCGGCAAAACTCTTCGCACCCGCATAGTCTTTTGTAAAATAAAGTGTTAGAGTAGGTATAACCAAACTTCTAGTCGGCTTTCAATGATCTTATTAATCTGATAATATTAATCGTAATATTGCAGTTGTATTCTTCTGTTACTAGTGTACATAACGTGGCGTTATCGTGTTCAAGGCGCGCGGCCGCGCGGGCCGGCCGACGCGCGAGCGGCGCCCGCGCGGACGCGACGGCCTGCGTTCTTACAAAATCTCAATCTTGTCGTAAAGCATAGATATTTTCATAATCAATAGTATGCATTGTTGATTGGATTGCTAATTTTGTATAAGTACACAATTAGTATAGTTTATATACTTATGTGTCAATTCATATAGCATTTTATTACATTAACAGAAGATAGCTAGTAAGTGTTAAAGGTAATCCTGAAGTAATTACAGTACTGTTTCTTAGGCTTGTTTAAAGATTTACGATCAAGTGGATGTCGTCTAGTGGGCAGTTTTGTCGCGTTGGTGAGGGCGGAGGCTCTCGAGCCTTGCGGCCGCTCGCCGTTCCGTGCAGGATGCCCCACAGTTGAATGAATCAAAACATATACGTCATATTCAACAGATAATCCTATATACCAGTTGTAAAGTACATAGTGGATAATCTTTAAAGTGCGCTGATAGAGGACACTTTGGACGTTCTAAAAAAGGGAATTTAGGTCTAGTAGACCCTGTCTAGGTGAAGTGCCACTATTTAGGACATACGTATTTTTTGTATTTTTCTTCATAAAGTATATCTTTTTCAAGTTTTTGACTGTGGATATGGTTTTTAGGGTTCTGTACGCAAAGGGTGCCAACGGGACCCTATTACTGAGACTACGCTGTCTGTCCGTCTGTCCGTCCTTCTGTCACTTGAAATGTTCATCGATTATTTAATACTGTGGCCGCTATAAGTTAAAACAACAATACAAGCAATGTATTTTTTTACAGCGTTATAACTCTATCTTTATAATGGCACTAGTTGATCTCCGCGGCTTCGCCCCCGCTAAAGTAGATTAAAACGTGTTTTCCCATGGGAATGAGATATTTACCTTCAGCTATACAAAATATCCATACAAAAAATCACGGCAATCCGTCGATAAGTTTTGACGTGAAAGAAGGACAAACAAACAAACACACTTTCACATTTATAATATTAGTATGGAAGTATATATTAACTAGATACTTGAAAATTTCACAAAATATGTACACTTGCCACTATTACAACAAATAACAAAATAAATTAAGTATACGAAGGTACGGAACCCTCCATGTACGAGTCCGACACGCACTTGATCGTTTCTTTTTTAAATTCTGAATACATGTGCTATCAGATAGAGATAATTTAAGTATCACCACTTTTATGGGATTCCCACGAGTTTGTTAAGAAATATGACGAGCTTTATTCATAGTGAAAAAACACGTATTACTCAAGTCTTTAAACGAGTTTAACTCGGCATGTTTCGGGCTAATCCGTAGCACTTCTTCACGGATCACACACACGCCACGGCGGCAGCTCTTTTGATCGTAGGTACATTGCAGTG
The DNA here is from genome assembly GCA_947859365.1 of Archips crataeganus. Classification (NCBI taxonomy): domain Eukaryota; kingdom Metazoa; phylum Arthropoda; class Insecta; order Lepidoptera; family Tortricidae; genus Archips; species Archips crataeganus. The sequence goes on from OX402051.1 coordinate 7,722,447, forward strand.
AAAAGAAAATGCCCTAACTATTAATAGCCAATTTATAGCGAATTCATGGTTGTTAAAGACCTATGTGAAAGACCTTTTTATACACCACATTTTATGCAAAATAAAGTTATTTATTGAATCAGGCGTTACTTTGCGGAGGTCCATATTAAACACAACATTAACGTTTAACATTTGGTAGCATAGCATACGGTTGTGGTAACTCTGAAGATGAGCTCTGGTTGAGTTCGAAACGCGTCAGTGTAGCTTGGTGGTGGTGATGGTTGGGTTTATGTGATTTGTGTGTGTTCGTACAGTGTAGAGGTGGTGGAACTGCATGAACGCACATTTCTTGCATAAACGTAACTATTGTAAGGTCGCGGGTGAGCAAAGTAATTGTTTTAGTTCATTAAAATAAAGTTACTTACTTACTTACTTACTTAAAAAGAAATATTGTTTTTTTTGATACCACATGTGTTCAGTAATATTAATGAAAAGAAAAATACTGAGACGAGTACCGTTTTACCGCAGCAAAAACTTGAACAAAGGTGTAATTAATATTTAAAACATAATAAAATATCAAATAACTCAAAAATTTTGACATTACTACTGATCCTAAATTTACTTTTTTAGAACTTCCTAAGTAACGCAGGTCAAAGATTATCTGCTATTAATGTACCTAATATCGTGTACCTATACAGTTGTAGCGATTGTAAACAAATTCCAAGTTACTAACCAATGATCCTCTTCACATAATAATGTATATTGTATTCAATTATCTTCTCCGTATATGTATAAAAAGAATTTAAAGGGCAACGAACATTGGTGAATAATTACCTAAGTATTCAGATGAATTTTCGAAAAATAAATCTTGTGCTATGATTATTCTTCATAGCAGTAAATGCTATTTTATTGTTGAGGTCGCTACACAGTCGCGACTAATGTCGGTGGCTCTAGACAGCTCCGAGACGCTTTAGCTTGACTGCTTTCTCTCTTCGTTCTTCTAAGGCTGGATTGTAAAAAACTATTATTCCGAGAATAACGCTTACTCTCAGATAAGTACCTAATAAGTACCTAATGTCAAACCGCCATAGTGATTTGATATTACTATTTGAGAGTAAGGTTATTCTCGGAATAAAAGTTTGGTAAAATCCAGCCTATGTTATTTATACTTGTGCCAGCTTTACTTTGTCTATTTTGACCCCTATCTTAAACAAGTGCTATATTTATTTAGGTGATTTAGCGACGGTACATTTTATTTTTTGATCGTTAAGTACCTATTTATCAGTTAAATTCTTCGCTGTATTAGAAATTATTATACCTGTTAACCAGTTTCATGAAAATGATGTTTTGCCTTTTAGGGTGCTTTTTAAACATCTGAACATTGACTTTTGTATTTCCCTGGTTATAGCTGGAAATTACTCTACCGAAGTGTGAAAGATAATATCACAAGATAGGGAAACATGTGTGCTCGGTGGTAAGAAAAATATAGCCACACGGGCTATATTTTGCACCCAGAGTAATTATGTTAGAAAGTACTTAAATATAACGAGGTAAATTCTGATTCCACTGTATAGAAGTCTTTGTAAATACTCAAATATAGCGCGTAGTGTGTGACGTACTATGAAGTCGGGTCCATCTCATAATGAAAAAATACATCACCGCAAGTGCTGCCATAGTCCTAAAAATAGCATATGTATCTGTTCTGTTATGATTTCTACTCATGATTTTCAGTCGGCTCATTTGTATGGATAATTTTCGTGTCACAATGGAAAAAATAATAGTAATTATAAATACCTGCTAATGCAGCTTTAACAGATGTGCAACTTTTTGGTCTTCCTTCACCCATTTGCGAGTCGTTTTCAAAAAAAATGTACTTACATAATTAAGGGCTTAATGAAAACAAAATCACGAACGCGTCCTTTGTGTAACGAAAGTTAGTCATACAAACTATATGGGTAACTTTCGTTATACAGAGGAATTAAATAAGTTTTGTTTTAATTAAATCCAGAAAATAGTTACCAGGGCTTGAGACGATCTGACGTGGACCCGGCAAGGACCGCCTAGAAAGAATTCACGCCGCGCTATATCTCCCCGCAGTACTTCGCAAAATCGTTCTCAGTAGAGTCGCTAGACTTCAATTCAATTCGTAGGTAAATGTTAATAAAACTTTAACGTTCTCTCGATTCTCGCTTGGTTTCGAACTAATTATTAATGTTGCTTCGCGTTGGATAATGTGAAACATTGAAATGTATTAGAGTTTATTATTTGTTTTGAATCATGTTATTTTTTATACTTAGTTTAATCAAAAATGTTGAAATAGCGTAGTCCCGTTCTACGAAAGTTTCTTGTACTTAAGTACTTATATAAGTATTTCAAAATTTATATCAGAACGTATTCCTCTTTATGATAAAAAAATCGTCTTGTAATCTTGTAAAGGAACACTAAACCTCCTATCATTGTAACGGTAATAAAGTAAAGTATTAATAAATACAGTGAGATTCTGGAAACATGTAAAATTCAAGTTAGATTGGTTTTTATAGTCATATTCTGTACGTAGGTTATCAATCTGAAGTTCTCTCATAATTATAAAATAAACGGTGTTTTCTGCTGTACTATTTGTTTCATTTTTATAATCACGTTCAAGTACTTGCGCCGTGTGGATCCTACTAGTACTTACATCAAAAAATAGAACCGCCTTCAAAAACACCCAAAAAAATATTAATTAAAAATGTAACCGACTATAATGAGCATTATAATATCTTTCTACTAATCTGTTTGAAGTCGGGCCTCAGCACGAGCTAGCAGGAGTGGTAGAAGCCCAACAGATACTGGGTATAATAGGGATAATAGGTAGGTAAGTTAAATTACTACTATAAGGTAGTTTGAGGTCCCAGGTTCGGTTCCCGCGTCGGGGCAGATATCTGTATGAAAAACACTAATGTTTGATCTCGGGTCTTGGGTGTTTAATATGTATTTAAGTATGTATCTATCTATATAAGTATGTTTATCCGTTGCCTAGTACCCATAACACAAGCTTTGCTTACTTTGAGACTAGGTCGATTGGTGTGAATTGTCCCGGGATATTTATTTATTAATTTAATTACTAGGTCCACTCCTGCTCGCTCGAGCTGAGGCCCGACTTCAAACAGATTAGTAGAAAGATATTATAATGCTCATTATAGTCGGTTACATTTTTAATTAATATTTTTTTGGGTGTTTTTGAAGGCGGTTCTATTTTTTATTTAAATTTTTTTATTTTTGCTTTTTAGTTGTATTGGTACAAAAAAGATGCATAGGCGTAGCCAGTAAACGAAGCCCCGCTTCTGTTTACGCTCTGAGGATCGCAAGGTAACTAACAAACTTAACAAGGGTAAACGGGGGTGGTTTGAAGGTATTTTTTTAATGCGGGAAGCTCTGCCCCCCGAGCCCTCCGTTCCAGTAGCGAGGCTTCTATTACTACTCTAAGGGACGCAAGATAAACTGACGAATTTAACCAAGTGAAAAGGTAGATGGTTTAACAGATTTTTTTTATTGCGGGGGGATCTGCCCCCCGAGCCCCCCTCCCCTCCAAGAGCGGGGCTTTTATTTTCACCCTGAGGGACGCAAGACAGCTAACTAACCTAACCAGGTTAAACGGGAAGTGATTTGAAGGTATTTTTTATTACGGGAGCTCCACCCCCCAAGCGCCTCTACCGGTACCGAGGTTTCTATTTCCACTCTTAGCAAGATAACTGACGAAACAAACCAGGTTAAACGGGAGGTGGTTTAACAGTATTTCTATTGCGGGGGGCTCCGCCCCCCGAGCCCCCCTCCATCAGCGGGGCTTCTATTTCCACTCTGAGGAACGTAAGATAACTATCGAACCTAACTAGGTTAAACAGGGGGTGGTTTGAAGGTGTTTTTTATTACGGGGGGCTCCGCCCCCGAGTCCCCCTTCCAGTGCCAAGGCTTCATTTTCCACTCTGAGGGACGCAAGATAACTAACGAATCTGGTTAGGTTAAACGGGACGCGGTTTGACAGTTTTTTTTATTGCGGGGGGCTCCGCCCCCCGATCCCCCCTCCCGCCTAATATCACTTTAAGGAGCGCAAGGTAACTAACGAACCTAATCAGGTTAAACGGGGGATGGTTTGAAAGTATTTTTATTGCGGGGGCTCCGCCCAACGAGTCCCCTTTCCGGTAGCGATGCTTCTATTTCCACTCTGAGGGACGCAAGATAACTGAAGAATCTAACCAGGTTAAACGGGAGGTGGTTTGAGAGTATTTTTATTGCGGGGGGCTCCGCCCCCCGAGCCCCCCTCCAAGAACGGGGCTTCTATTTCCACTCTGAGTGACGTAAGATAACTAATGAAGCTAACCAGCTCCGCCCCTAACAGGGTTTAAAACAGGTTTGGTTTTAAACTGAGGGTGGTTTGAAGGTGTTTATTATTACGGGGGGCTCCGCCCCCCGAGCCCCCCTTCCAGTGCCAAGGCTTCATTTTCCACTCTGAGGGACACAACATAACTAACGAATCTGGTTAGGTTAAACGGGACGCGGTTTGAAATTTTTTTTTATTGCGGGGGGCTCCGCCCCCCGAGCCCCAACTCCCGCCTAATATAACTTTGAGGAGCGCAAGGTAACTAACGAACCTAACCAGGTTAAACGGGGGATGGTTTGAAATTATTTTTTTAAAGCGGGGGGCATCGCCCCCCGAGCCCCCCTCCGCTGACTACACTTCCATTCCCAGTCTACGGGACGCAAGATATCTAACGAACCTAACAAGGTTAAGCGAGAGGTGGTTTGTAGGTATTTTTATTGCCCCCTTTTCTTTGTACATAGGTGCCATACCTACTTACTATAGTTTAGGTGAATAACTTACACAATTCTTCGGACTGCTTTGGCCAATTAATATTAGTAATAAAACGTTGTAGGTAATTCGATGTTCTTGTTATCAATATAAGGACGAACAAATATGCTTTAGGACTTTCAACAGTATGCCAAACATTCTTCGCCAGAAAATTTTAGAACAATCAACATTATGCGATACAGCAGGCACTCTTTGCTGACTGTACTTTTTGATCCTGGTTACCAAAGTAATCGTCAAGACGAATCAAACGAGCCCAAACTCGATGGGGTTATGTTGTTTTATTACGGAGTTCTTATGGTCACCTTCCAACTCCATCTTCAGATCCTAGTTACCATCTAGGATCAAAGTACTCGTCAAGACAAATCAAATGAGCTCAAACTCAATGCGGTCGTATCGTTTTATTACAGAGTTTCTATGGCCAACTTTCAGCTCCATCATCAGATCAGCTCCATGTCATAATAATATTGCATTGTTATCCAATTCACACATGTCTGCAAAATTTCAGCTCAAATGGAAACCGGGAAGTGGGTCAAATTTAACTTGCAAGATTTGACCCGTTGAGGAGTTCCGTTGGCCATCTACGGTCTTCTTCATCAGGTCCAGTTTACGAAATGATACTTTCTGAATGCAAATACTTCACTTGATACTAAAAATGCTAAAATCACTATAGGTTTGCCTGTAAAATTTGAAGGTTGCCCTCGATTTCTCTAGGATCCTTTGATCAGATCTTGACTTGGTGCCAATGGGACCACCTCAGGAGTATACTGTTTCAAACAAAAAAAGAATTTTGGAAATCGGTTCACAATTGAGGGAGTAATCGCGTAACAAACATACAAAAAAAAAAAAGTACAGACGAATTGATAACCTCCTTTTTTTTTGAAGTCGGTTAAAAATACTTATATTTTACGACTCTGGTTCTACATAATACAGCCTGAGAGAACTAAGTACGAAGTTTGAATTTCTTGTTTCAATCCCCGGTCGGGACAGATAGTTATTTGTATGAATATTATGAATGTTTGCTCTCGACTCTTGGACGTTTAATATAAATGTAATTGAGCATATACATATTATGTATAGATAGGTATGTATAAGAATGTTTATCCATTACCTAGTGCCATAGGTACTACAGGCTTTGCTGAGTTTGGGACTGAGTCAATAGGGATGTTGACACCACCAATCAACTGACGTACTTTTTATGAGCTGTCAAAACACAAGTCTCCCTTAGAGTTTGAATGGCAATAGCAACTTATGACGTCACTTGTTCGCAAACTCAATCCACTAACTATTTATTTGTTTTAAAGCAACAAAAAATCGAATTTTGCAGTTAATCGAAAATTAATCTGAGTTTCAGGGCTAAAATAAAGCGTTTTTTTTACTGGAGTCGTGTCTTCGAATTATTTTTTAATGGCGTCAACATCCCTATTGTAATTCAAGGAAACTAAATCGCGTACCTCTACCAAGGTAGACCCTTTTCATAATACATATATGGAATGTCAACATGATTTGCAATGAAAAGGGGTCACCCTGGTACGTGATTCAGTTTCTTCGAGGTACAGTCAAAGTCAGAGATGTTTACACTTTACTTCGTCACTGAAACTTTGTGTTTGAACTTTTCTAAAAATTGACAAAAAGTAAGTATTCCTATACCTACAGTGTAAAGGTACTAAACTAATTATAAAGAAATCTTTGACCTGGACTGAACTGTGATATCTTTCTTTCTTATATACAAGGTGGAATTTTGTAGGTAATGCCACCTCCAGGGAAAGTACCTACTCTAAATACTGAAAATAGGAAAATTTACTCAAAGGAAACATTCCTTTATTTTTGAAAAGAAGGAAAACTGCAATCAAAGATTTTCGAAAATTCGCTTGCCTCACCCGGGAATCGAACTGGCTAAAATCTGAAAAAATAGCACCCTGTATTTTTATTTCATTGATCGATAGAGTCAATCATAAGGATGAATTATCTCGAACAAACTTAGCAAATTAAATTAAAAGAAAGGAAAACCATGAAATCATAACTTATTTTAATTAGGCTCCATTATGTTGGATTCACAAATTTATAAGTCCAGATGTCATGGTTTTTCCTTCATTTAATTTACCAACTTTGTTAGAGAGATTTGAACCTTATGATTGACTCTATCGATCAATGAAATAAAAATACAGAATTCTATTTTTATTTCAGATTTTAGCCGTTTTGATTCCCGGGTGCGGCAAGCGAAGGTTCGAAAACCATTGAATGCAGTTTTCTTGGCCGCTCTTGGCCGGTTTTTTTACAAGCTTTTTATTAACTTGCAATGTATGTTGTACTTCAACCGATTGTGCTGAAATTTTGCATGCATGTAGGTATAGTCGGGGTAAGAAAAGGTTCGTCACTTTTCGACCTTAACTCGTTGACATAGAGTCGAAAAGTGACGAACCTTTTCTTACCCCGACTATACTTTGTATTAAATTGCAATATTATTATGACATAGAGCAGATCTGTTGATGAAGCTAGAGGGTGGCCATAGGAACTCTGTACCTAATAAAACGACACGACTGCATCGAGTTTGGGCTCGTTTGATTCGTCTTGACGAGTACTTTGGTAACCAGGGGCAAAAAGTGTAGTAAGCAAAAAAAGATTGTATTAAAAATATATTTTTTAAGAACCACTTATTTATTTATTTATTTATTTATTTATTCACATAACAACTATCATTACAGGATAACCCAATGCAATAGTGTTTTAAATAACAATTCCATAATAATAATTATTATACCCCTATTTCTCCGCAGACGGAGTCGCGGCCAACAGCTAAGTAGTTTTTTATAATTATTTTACTAAAGCATAATATTTCACAAACGGGTCCATTTTATATGTATGTAGGCAGCCTACCTACATTAAGGCCTATACATTGTCGCATTCCTTTAAAATAATAAGCCTAACAGTGGCGTACCTATACCATCTGAGGCCCGTGGCAAATTCTTTGGATGGGAGCCTCTCAGTAGAAATCGACATGTTGCACTTTAATTCTAATGTTATTTCTGAGTTCGCAGCCTCTTGGGCCGGGGCTCTCTTCTTTAGGCTTGGGGGCCCGTGGCATTTCGCCAGTCCTGCCGCCCAGTAGTTACGCCACTGAAGCCTAACCAGTTTCGTATAGAGGGGTCTCTGTACCATTTATTTTGTAGTAACTGTTGCCCGCGACTCCGTCTACAAAGAATTCGTTTATCGCTATCCCGCGGGAATTATGCAATAAGTATTCTAGGATAAAAAACTATCCTGTGTCTTTCCGAGGGCCTCAAACTATCTCCATGCCAAATTTCATCTAAATCCCCATACAAATTTTCATCTCCCTTAAAGGATGATTTATGGGCTAAAACTATTCTACTTATAAATAACATTTCCCGGGACTAACTATCTTCATTCCAAATTGCATCTACTTAAATCAGTTCAGCGGTTTAAGCATGAAGAGATAACAGACAGACAGACACATTCGCATTATTATATAAAATATTAGTATGGATACGTATTTAATACAAACCAAACCAATCCATTGGATTGGATTACCAACTTAAACTTGCAAAATTATAGCTTTTTAGCATTAGATAGCAGTTTTGAAGCTAAGGCGCGGACAGATGAACAGATGGACAAGCGAAACCACAAACCGGGAGCGCAGGGCGCCGACGGAACGTGCCCAGCCCATAAAAATAAACTAAAACTTTACAGAAATGTTCAAGTAATTTACGTTAAAAAGACTTCCACGAACCGCAGTGGGGGCGTGCGCGCGACGGGATTGAGCATGCCCAGTGCGCTGCATAACACTGTATCATATACGCTGTGCCGCGCTGCCGCAGTATGTCACCGGATATATGACTCAGTGTTACAGAACGCGCTAGGCACGCTCCTCCACGCCCCACACTTAGGTTTGTGGTGGCCTAAAATGTGACAGTAGAAAGTGGGGTCCTCACTTATTCTATTCTAACCAAATCGGACAAGGCGAAGTGGTATGGATTGAGTTTCCTTAGCTTTGTCCATAGGCAATAAAAAAGTTTCTACTGGTGTTGCCAGTGCTAAATTATAAAATGTCATGTCAATGTCAAACAAATGTCAATCGCACTCTGTCTGTACTCTGTATCTGTGTCTGTGGTCAAGTGTGGTCGGACTTACATATATAAAGTAAAGTACTCTGTGGGTCGGACTGGCTGGAGCCGCGTACGTGATTTGTTTATTTTTGTAAAATGCGTTTTTGTTTTGTTTTTATTTCGTAAAATAATCATATTGATATTAGTACGAATTTACTAACTTATTCTTTATTTTTGTATACTTTATCTTCGCAGATACATACTATAGATTCTCAATAAGCTGAGAATAAGTGACAACGCGTAATCATGAATGCACCACCGACATTCGAATCATTTCTTTTATATGAAGGCGAAAAAAAGTGAGCCCTATTCAATACGCGTATTTGAGAATAGATTTGACATGTTATTAAACTAACTTGGTTTGGTTTCTTTCAGAGTTCAAAAAGAGGAGGACACCAAAGTCACAAACGCAGCAATATTTACGGTCAATAAGGAAGACCACACTCTAGGAAACATGATCAGGCAGTAAGTATTCAAATATTTATTTATATATTTATTTTTGTTTTTATTTAACAGAACCTAAACATTTTAACGTTATCAAAATTAAATTACCTGTGAAACGCCAAGTTAAAAAGGTTATGTTAAGTGTTATGTTCCTCTGTTTGAGTTTGATTTGACGTGGACCAAACTAATGCTTTCCTCTAAACAAATATGTAAGTTGGTAAAAGTAAGAACTTGATACTTCAACAAAAACAAAGTTTTTATTAATGTTTATGATATTAAAGTAAATCACCACTCTTAATATTGTGGTACTATTGTGAAATAATAATTTGTATGGTAACTATCTGACCCATTGAATGCCGTGAATTTAAAAAAGAAAAACCTGCATTATACTCTTGTTTGTCTCAAATAATATCAATATTACAGATTAAAATAGAAATACAAAAATATAGCCATTAATCTGGCTCAGATCTGCATTATGGTGTCCATGATGTTAAATGCCCTTCCATAATATCGACGGTTAAAAGGCAAAACGCATGAAGCAACACTTTTTGTCAAAATGAGTTACATACATATTTGAAATCAGCAAGTTTTTCTCCGTCGTTTGAGCCGGGTTTCATGCAAAGTTCAAAAATTGTTGCTTCATGCGTTTTGCCTTTTAACTGTCGATATAATGAGTTTCCTTACCTTTCTTTGTCCGTAGTCAACTGTTGAAAGATCCAAAAGTGCTGTTTGCTGGTTACAAGGTGCCACATCCACTGGAGCACAAGTTTGTGCTTCGCATTCAGACCACTTCTGACTATACCCCACAGGAGGCTTTCATGAACGCCATCACTGACCTCACGTCTGAATTGTCACTGTTTGAAGAAAGGTTTAAAGTGAGTATTCAAAATTTCTCAATGTTACTAATATTCTATCACCAGTCAGTCACCACTCAAAAATATTAAATAACAATTAATACATTTTTATAAATAACTAGCTTTTGCTTGCAGCTTTAACCCTACTGACATTTGTTTTCATGAAAACCTTGTCCTCACAATTATGAAAACAACAAAATAGTATTATCCAATTTTGTGTAGTGGTTCTTGAGTTTTGCACTTAGCAACACATCTGGTGATTCATCTTTATTTATATAGAAAAAATGTAAAAACACTAAGGGGCTGTTTCACCACCCATTGATTAATTTTAACTGATGGATAAATGTGATGCCGTCTCCGTCTATTTGAACAAAACAAACAGAGACGGCATCACATTTATCCATCAAATAAATTTGATCAATGGATGGTGAAACAGGGGGTTAATCTAGTTTATTAGCCTAGAAAAGAAGGGGTATGTATCAAAATATATAAAGTTTAAAATTAATAATGGACAAAATACATAATGGTAATTTGATATAATGCAATTTTCTTGGAAATTCTCAACTTTACAGGATTTTCATAAAATAAACCTAACCTAAACCAATCTGTAGATTACACAATTAAAAAAGTTTGTTTTATCAATAGTTTCATAGAAAATTTTAGTATATATTATGACCATTATGTATTTCGTCCATTATTCGTTTTAAACTTTATATATTTTGATACATTCCCAAAAGAAGCTAGTTCTGTATAGACAAAAATACAAAGTTGCTAGCTTGCTTGCTAACTAACACTTGCTTGCTATCCTAATTTGGAAACTGGGCCTCATGCATAAAGTTGCATGTTATATTTTATTTTTGTCAGTGCTAGAGATAAAAAGTTTTGGTATAATGATGTCAATTTAATGGTTTTAAGGATTAATCAGCTACATTATTATTCAAAAATCTAGATGTGTTGCTACTGCACAACCACTTAAAAAAACTTTTATTGCCTATTTTAAACATGAAACTACCGTGAGACTCACTCATAGTGAAAATAAACGGATCACTCACGTCTTAAAACGAGTTTATCTCGACATGTTTGGCGCGCGTTTGGCAGCCGCCGTGACATGTGACTCCGAGAAGAAGGGCTATGGATTAGCCCGAAACATGTCGAGTTAAGCTCGTTTTAAGACGTGGGTGATCCGTTTATTTTCACTATGATGCCTACTATCAATATTTGGGTTCCATAGCCAAAAAGTGTCCAACTGTTTCCTATTCTATTACAAAGCCTCTTCTGTCTGTGTGTCTGTGTGACCATCTGCCACAGAGTTGTATCTTTCTTTTGTTTGATAAGGCCAAAGTATGATCATTCAAAAAAAATATTACTTTTATAATTTCACTCTTTTTATTGTTTCAGGAGGCCATTAAGGAGAAAAAGGATGGATTAGATTAAATATAAGTGATAAGCTTTAATTGTAATTTAAGAATATGAATAAAAATAAATTTAAAGTTGCATTGTAGGTTAGTTCTAGTAAATAAGTACCTAAAACGCAAATTACAGACCTGGAGGACACTCAAAATGTAAATACAAATCGAAATAGTCTAAATCATGCTTACTAAATTACTATTGAATATTAGTTTCACAATAAAAAATATGATGTCCAATTAAACAAAAGAAAACCTAGAATGTGTTGCCTTTAGGTATGTTAGGTTACAGTCAAGTTTTACTATATTTATGCATGTAGCCTTTCATAATTATCTAATCACGCCCCTTATGTAAGTTGTGTGAATAAATTGTAACAAAAAGCTTTATGTAGGTCTATAAATATAATTTTTTGTAGTTCCCTATAAACTTATTGATACTTGATTGTTTGATGTAAATGTTCAGCTGATTTTAGGGCAGTTTACGTACCGTCTTTCTGTGCGTACCTCAGCACAATACCGCCGAAACTAAGTATCTGTCTATGTAGAATTCTCCTAGGCATTTCTTATTGTGACTTATATATCTATACATACAAACAGTAGAGTCTACCGTGTTATGTGATACGAACACGTCTGTGTTAGAAGGAGAAGTGAAATCTTTGCTGCTCTATCTGAGCCGCCGAGATGTCTAGATCTGAATTCCGGATATATGAAGATTTGTAATTGTGTTAGTTAGAGTTATACTTTATTGCTAGACGAAGTTGAAGAGATAAAAAAGATCTACCCTCTCGCTCTTATTGTCTTAAAAATAGAGTGTATATCTACTTTCGCTGCCGACTTTACCATTTCACTACGTCTGCGCCTGTCCCGGTACTCTCAGTCATCTTCAGGACGACTTAGCAGAAGGTCGCATTCAATAACTTTATAGTCGTAATAGGTATAGCAAAGTTTTCAAAAGTATAATTAACGATTTTAAGTTGATGCTGTATGTGAATCAACACACATCATGGGATATAAAAAATCAGAACTAGTATTCTGTAATATATCGCATATTTTTTCATAAATTACGTACGTCTCTGTTTTCGGTAGTATGTGATTTAGTGTTTTATGCGATTTTTAAGCACAGCTAGTTCGAGAAAAGTCCTACCTAGTTATTTACAAAAATATCTGTAAATGTGATTGTGTATTAATTCTTATTAGGTTTGTGATTGTTTAATAAGGATGGCGAGGGACAGATTAGATGCGCTGCGAGAGGTGAGTTTTTGACTAAATTCCTCATTTAATTATGAATTTGTGAAACATAGTAATGACTCCTGTATTGGATTTGATAAATGTAAGAAAGGAAATAAAAAAGCCCAATTATACTGCCCTGAGGGACACCACACTCGTTTATATCGATGATCTCTTGATGATTGATGAAGTCTTTCACACAGTTCAATTTAGTTTTGATAGTTAGTATCTTTACCAGTGTGTGATGGGAGATTCCTCACAATAATCAGGCACAGTCGTGCATCAGCCTATATTGCAAGTTGAAACTTTGTTTTGGTTTTATAGCAGGCGGAAAGTGACTATGATGAAGACGAAACTGACGAATTTTACAATCAACCGGAGACTGAAAAAGAATTGAAGCAGAGAGAATTTCTCTCTGAGGTAAGAATAAATACATATTCATCAACAACTTAAGGTCCATGACTAGCGTGACAGTCTGTGATCAAACCAAAGCGCTGAAGTGGAAGATGGTAGGTATTATTTCTGGGCTTTTGTTGTAAAAAATTTACTGTGGGGGACATTCACATGAAAACATTTAGTTAGATAGTGCTTAAGTTACAGTGATTTGCTATGCCATTGACTCATTTCAGGTCGAGGAGATACGAGAACTGATAGACAAGTTTCAGAAAAACGTGGAGGAGGTCAAATTGAAGCAGAGCGCCATTCTATCAGCAGGAGTACCAGATAAAAGTACATGATTTTAATACATAGTTCTGTTATTCTGACTGTGCTTATAATTAGCGATTGGATAAATTATTATTACTTAAAGACATTGGCTGGTGCACTGGGTATTAGATAGTAAAGGGACAAAATAAAGCCTGGCGGCTGTAATACGCTCTCAAAACACCTCTTAACTTTTCTACGAACAACATTTGTGAAAATACGGTGCTTTATTGAGAACGCTTGCTTGGACCTAAAATGCCGTAATCCCATAATTAGCATCTAAACTATGTACTTAAAGCAGAAAGAGCTGCTGAAAAGGTGATGTTTAAATTGTAAATAAGTAGACTGTCTAACTTTTGCGATTAATTTTGCGAATGTCGCAGTTATTGAATTGGCCTAAATAAAATTATCCTTTGTGAGAGGAATGATGTTGGCGTACTGAAATGATCCGGGTATGCGAAAGCCCCAACTGCTGAAAAACAATAGTGCTTCATCTATCTTAAGGTCACATGATAGTAGAGACATCTTGGGAGTGCTATGTAAGCGAGACGAAAAGAGGGAAGGGGGAGACGTTTCGGCGCCGAGGGCGGCGCCGCCGCGGCGCCGGTCGCAGACTAGTGATGACGCGCCACCTTGACTAAGTAAAATATCCAAAGCTTAAATGCCGATGTTCCTGAAAAAAATGTTTTTCTTAAAATAGGTATTCGCTTTTAATGAAGACCTAGTGTTTAATGCAAGCTTTTTTTGCTGGGTGTACTTACTTTTTGACCATAGGTAGCTATGCATTTTCACTCAGTGAACTCTATCTATATTTTAATTGCCTAAGGATACCTAATTGAAATTAATTATACACACGGCAAAATAGATAGATAGATTGCCAGGGGTTGGGTTTTATATTGGAAAATTTGAGGAGTTGTTTCAACTTCTTTTAATTGTGCTATAAAGTTGGTTCACTTTATCTTTCACTTAAAATAAGATTTTAATAGAATAGGTACGCAGAATTACAGTCGAGGAATGAAAAGGTTTGTTACTTTTCGACTCTATGTCAACGAGTTAAGATCGAAAAGTGACGAAACTTTTCATTCCGCGACTACACAATGGAGATAAAAATATGCAAATAATTTACTTACTACTTTGTCACATTGAAAAAAAAAGATGGGTAAACAAACAGTGAACTACATATTACACACATCTTACATCTCGCTGCCAAAGCAAATTCAATACTTAGTTTTTTCCCTCTCAAACATTGTCTAATTTTTTTTGTATTTTCTTTATGTTGTGACAATAGATGATCTTTTATCTTTTTTCTATGTTATTTTGGAACATATCGTTTTTTTAATGTTAGTAAAAATCACGAGCGACTTAAAATGTGTTGCAACTTGCAAGTGTCCCTACCTACCAACTAGTCATTTGGCACACCATCTGTATACACCCTGTACCTATATCGGACTATACTCGAACGCTCGTAACTAAATAAGGGACATGTTACCCGTATATCAGCTCCGTTATGTTCACACTAACTGTTTCTACTGTTCCTAACTTGCTCAAACAAATGCCATTTCAGACACGAAGGACGAATTGGAAGATCTCATGGCTGATATTAAGAAAATTACCAACAAAATCAGAGGAAAGTTAAAACGTAAGTTAAATTAAACCTTGCGAATGTTCATTTCTCACTTAGGTTTCGGTCACCAGTAGGTACGCAGCAGAAGTCGGGTAGGAAATAAGTAAAATTCGACGAGTTGACTGGGTTTTATTAAAGACAGGAAACCATACTATACCCTCTATTGGTATACACTATGCAGATCACAATTTGGAGACGAAATCTCTTCTTTTAGTTCTCGTCGTTGGTAGCGCGGCTATGTACTTAGGTACTTACTGTAACTATCGTCGGTGATTGCCATTATGAATTTCCGATGCAAGATAGGGGGTGCGTAGGTAACTACATGTATCTCTGTCTGAAGCATCGTATCTCTCAAACGGATAGACCAATTCGAAAGAAGTTTTTTTTTATAGGACTTTAAAGTTAACTTAGAAATTTAGCTGCGGTGGTTCTTATTCAGATAAGTCTCATCAAAATCGATTTGGACGTTTGTGAGATGTTAGACTTTGAAATGAAAAGTCGTGGGTTTTTACAACTTTTTCTATGTAAGTTGCAACTGTAACATTATAACCGCGCCTTAGGTATGTTCATTTTGTGTCGTGGCACGGCTCTGTCATCCGTCAGTCTGTCAGTAGTACCTACAGAAATTTCGGTAAAGCTAGTAAACCAACTATGAGTAAATTATCTGAATCACCCAGGCCACCTTATACTGCAGTATCCGTCGATTAAAGACTACAATTCTTTAGCCCCTAGAGACTCACGACTTTCGGCGAGACTTTTCGCGAGCTCTACTTTTCCCTTTCTCGTCCGTGAAATCCTTTAGAAGCGGGTAAACAACATCGACGCCTCGATCGAGGAAAACCGTGAACGAGAAATCAAGAGCAAGATACTCATGCATCATATTCTCGCTTCGCGGGGTTCGCGGGTCTTTTCGCCTTAAATTTATAGGGGCTATTACGATGCATCCACAGAAATAGAGCAGAGCATCGAAGTCGAACAGGAGGAGCTATCGAACAAACCGTCGCGCACTGAGGCAGACGGGTACAAAATTGGCAGTAATTATAGTTTTCGTTCTGGACTTTATTTACCATTCGTAAATTCATTTTTTAAATTAGGTAGGTACCTACACGAATTCTTTGACACATTGACTTCATCATACACATTGTTTAAAGCTTTTTTTATGTCGCTTAGTGCCCTCTACCAGAAGTTCAGCTTCAGTTTGTTCGCCCTAATAAGCTATTTAGACGCGTTGATAAGTTTCTTACATATCGCATTTTACCGGTTGTTGCCTATAATAGGGGCGATAAATTGAATCGATGTTTCCTTCGACTATACGCTGGCGTATCTTAGTTCCTAAGAGATAAAATTTGGAGAGAATAGCCATTGGCCATTCTCTCCAAATTCATTAGTTATTGTTAGTAACTTCATAATTAGTGGATATTTACATCGCGACAGTCAGTCGTTAGGCTTTTCATTTTTTTATCCTGTGGGTGGGGTGTGGGTGGGTGTGGGGCTGGTGCGATTAACTTTGTTAGTAAATAACATAAATAAATAAATTTTTGAATACTTACAAATTAAAATCCCCATAGGTATAACCCATAATCCCCATAGGTACTTTAATTTATTGCTTCTGTTACGGACAACACCCGGTATTATCTATAATATACCTACCTACTTAGTGTGGATAAAAAAAATTGTGTAATTTTCATTTTTCCATTGGAATTGTGAAAACGTTGAGGCACGTTAAAAGTTTTAACTGCCAATCTCAGTTCCACAGGTTCTATGCCAGGCCAGAGGACAAATGGAAATTACTTAACAAAAATATTGATCTCATCTTTAATCATTACTATAATTTTCTGACAGTAAAGCCCAGGCCAAATATGAGGCGGCGACCCTCAGGATGAAGAAGACTCAGCACGCGACCCTCTCGCACCAGTTCGTCGAGGTGATGACGGAGTACAACCGCGCGCAAGCCGACTACCGCGACCGGCACAAAGACCGGCTGCTTCGCCAGCTCGAGTTGACTGGCCAGAACATCACCGACCAAGACCTGGACAATCTTCTGGAGCAAGATAACCCCGCCGTCTTTACTCAAGGGGTGAGCATTAGGTTTATACATACATACTATCAGTATTTATAGACTCAGGTATATCGCAGTAAAATTTGGTTGAATCCGTGACATACGCGTAGATGAAAGTTTTTCAACTATCTTACTAGGAATATACTATGATACCTACAGCAAGATCTAGTAGGTAATAAAAACCGGCCAAGTGCGAGTCAACTCGCGCACGAAGGGTTCCGTATCATTATCTATAGAAACGGTAAAAAAATCACGTTTTTTGTATGGGAGCCCCCCTCAAATATTTGTTTTATTTTAATTTAATTATTTATTTTTAAAGTGAATATATAACTAAATATTCTGTGAATACCTATTTCAAGTTTCTACCTGTTGTCGTTATCAATATCGAGCAAAAACGAGCAAAAAAATCACTTTTGTATGGGAGCCCCCTTAAATATTTATTTCATTCTGGTTTTTAGTATTTGTTGTCATAGCGGCAACCGAAATACATCATCTGTGAAAATTTCAACTGCCTAGCTATCACGGTTCGTGAGATACAGCCTGGTGACAGACAGACAGCGGAGCCTCAGTAAAAGGGTCCCGTTTTTACCCTTTGGTTACGGAACCCTAATATAGCTATATTATTAGACTACTCTAGTAAAATAGTTATAAATATATAAAAAAACCGGCCAAGAGCGTGTCGGACACGCACAAGGTAGGGTTCCGTAGCCATTACAAAAAAATCAAGTAATATTTTTCTAAGGATTTCGTATGTGTACGGAATCATCCAAGTATAGGTATGTTTTATACCTTAGGCTACTATTTACTCTTAAACTACAAATAATTTCCAAGCAGTCTTAGCCGCTATAATTTTCCTAGTAAATATGGTATACACCGTGAAATTTTACTGGTTGTTTTCCCGAAACGAGGTGATTTCGTATCGATTGTACAATCGATTTATAATTACTATTTTGACTAGAGTCAAAAATCCAATTGTGAAAAACGAAAGTCGAAAATGACCGCAAACCAATAGTAACGCTTCGTTGGTACCTAAGCGAAGCGAAGCGAAGCGTTACTATTGGTTTGCGGTCATTTTTTCAAATTTTTCCACCCAACAGTTTAGATTTTAGAGGGGGGGGACGCTCAATTTTAATTAAACCCCCCCTTTACGTCTATGGGAGGTACCCTAAAAAATATATTTTTTTATTATTTATTTTACCACTTTGTTGGCGTGACTGATATGTATATTCATGCCAAATTACAGCTTTCTAGTACTAACGATCTCTGAGCTTAGCCGCGGACAGACAGAAGGACAGACATGGCGAAACTATAAGGGTTCCTAGTTGACTACGGAACCCTAAAAACGGCGACCAAGGGCGGGCAGGTGAGGCTGCAAGTTCGTCAGGGCCGTCTTTAACCCGTCAAGAGCCCGGGCACTAGAGGATGATTTTCTCCAAAATCTATATTTCTTCAAATGCTATTTTTAGTCACGAGGGGGGCCTGAGTACGTGCCCAGGAATGCCCAGTGGAAAAGAGGTGCTCCAACTTACTGCCTTAGGTTTCGACCTAATCCGTCAGCGTCGGATTCGCTTCGCCTCATCCATTGCGCTCGATTCCTCCAATTCACTCTTTCGGTAGAATAGTCTAGTAAGATACCTAGTTATAACTTATATTGGTAGATAGTGTTCGTATCATAACTTTATCACGTCTTCAACCATCTTAGTACGACAGGTACGAGGGGCGTTCAATATAAAGTGAGAATGAGATGCAAACTCTTTTAATATTACGAAATTAAATACTGGCCGGTAAAGCTAATCTATCTAGCTGATTGCTATGAAAAAAAAAACTAACTGTCTTTTGTTTAAAAAAATATACGGTAATTTCTTTGCAATGCTATTGAGTACGTTAGCGAAAATGGAGAAAATTGAACTGCGCGCCGTTATCAAATACTTGTATTTGAAAAATTTTTCTACGGACCAAGTCAATTTGGATTTGCGGGACACTTTAGGGTCTAATGCTCCTCCGTATTCGACAGTCGCACGTTGGTGCGCCGAATTTAGACGTGGAAGAACATCGACAATGGACGACCCCCGCTCCGGACGCCCTACTACAGCAGTAACTGAAGAAATTGTGAAAAAAGTCGAAAACTCAGTTTTGGCGGTTCGTCGTGTCACAGTTCGTTTTATTGCTGAAAATGTAAAGACTTCAACGGGGAGCGTGCATAATATTTTACATGAACGCTTGGCTATGAAAAAGGTATCTGCGCGTTGGGTACCAAGAATGCTTACTGACACGCAAAAACAAACTAGACTAAAGATTTGTCAAGAAGCTTTGAACCTGATGCAGCAAGACCGGGAACTTTTTTTGGCGCGATTTATAACAATGGACGAAACATGGCTCCATCATTACGACCCTGAAACGAAACTGCAGTCTATGACATGGAAAAGGCCATCATCTCCAACTCCGAAGAAATTCAAGGTGAGCCCATCTGCCGGTAAGGTCATGGGCTCTGTTTCTTGGGATGGTAAAGGGGTATTAATGATTGAGTATCTCGAGCATGGAGCCACTATTACGGGCACATTATACGCCAAACAAATAGCAACATTGCGCAATGAGATCCGCGAAAAACGGCGAGGTAAACTTCGAAAGTTGTGCTGTTCCACCAGGACAATGCCCCGGCACACAAGTCCGCCGTTGCAATGGCTGCAATTCGTGATGCTGGGTTCGATATCCTTAAGCATCCTCCGTATTCACCAGATCTCGCTCCCAGTGATTTCTACCTATTTCCGAGATTGAAACAATACCTGAGAGGCCAGAAATTTGAAGACGACGACGCGGTAGTCGCTGCAGTACAAGATTTTTTAAGTACTCAAGATGAGACCTTTTTTAAAAATGAAATTTTAAGTTTAGAAAAAAGATATACTAAGTGTATTATGCTAAAAGGCGACTATGTCGAAAAATAAAATGACATTTAGTAAAAGTTGTTTATAACATACTCATTCCCACTTTTTATTGAACGCCCCTAGTAAGTCTGGTGCTTTCCAGAGCATACCTTCGTATACTGAGAAGTAGTAAACCACTTTTAACCCTGAGTTAAAAACTATGCGACATTTTTAATAGATTAGTAGACAAACGAGCATGAGGTTCACCTGAAGTAAGCATCGTTCGCATGGACACTCGCGACGCCGTGTGAGTGGTGCATTACAAGAAAATTACAGAAATGTTTGTAATGTTATTTCAGATAGTAATGGATACACAGCAAGCGAAGCAGACGCTGGCCGACATCGAGGCGCGGCACGCCGACATCATGAAGCTCGAGACCTCCATCCGCGAGCTGCACGACATGTTCATGGACATGGCGATGCTCGTCGAGGCTCAGGTCTCACCCTGTTCTGTTCTCCTACAGAAGCTAATAGAAATGTTATCGTGTGTATTCTCTTCCTCCCGCTGTCAATGAGCACATGTTTTTTTCGCGATTTCGTGATGGATCACGCTACTCACCAATGTAATGTAGGTATACCAGTAATCCTATGGGGATAGACCAAAACAGAGTTTTCTCTCCAGTCAGATGTTATGCCCGGGGACCGAAGTCCGACGGAAGAAAGTTGGAAGTTGTACTTATGCATGTAACTGTTTCTCTATCTGGCTAGCTTGCTGCTGCTAGCTGGCGCTACGTCCGTAGCAATCCATTTTATTGAACAAACTAGCTGTTGCCCGCGACTCCGTCTGCGAAGAATATAAGGATTGGTATAAGCACAAAAAAAAGCCTAGGTACGACCTATTCTCAGACCTACCGAATGACGGAACACAACGATTTTTTTTGATACAGGGAGAGATGATCAACCGAATTGAGTTCCATGTAGAAAATTCCGTGGACTACGTCGAAGAGGCCCTTGTTGATACAAAGAAAGCCATAGAATACCAGAGCAAAGCTAGACGGGTAAGTTCCATTGCAGTATCAGTATTGGAAATTTGTAGTTAATGGGATTTTAACAATCTAATTATGATGGGGTGTAGACCGTGATTATGTACCTTTGACAAGCTTCTGATATGAACGCGAGAGTGAGGGTACACCGAGCACGGGCTAACCAACATTCTTCAGTGTAAGTACTCGTGATCAAGATGCGTGCAGCGTGCAACTGCGTCGGAATATCGAGAACTCGTTAAATCATTAAAGATTTTGATGGATTTTGACTTTTTGCTTTGTTCCTTTTCCGTGTTGTAGGTAACATGCATGTAGATATAGTTACTACAAGAAATTGTTGGCCCTATTCGTAATTTAGCCGAGTAACTTACTCGTATCTGATCTACCCAGAAGAAATTGTTAATAAACCCGCCGACTAGCATTACACGGTCAAATTATGAACATCGGAAAAGTGATTTAAAAATACCGTCTTGTGACTCTTTATCAGTTCCATTTTGTGATTGGTTCTAGTCAAATCACATTAGTAACTATATTTGTATTATTCGCTTTTACCTATGTATTAAGACTTCTCCACTTTGTAACTCATATATCCCCAAAATCAAATACCTACCTATAAAATAACATTAGATAAAAACAGCTAGGAATCCCCAGAATCTAGATACCTAGTTAATCACTATTTTTTCATTTGTGTGCGCGTTATTTGTCTCTTGTTGGATATACATACCTGTTACCTATACGTACTTTATGTATATTGCATGCTCGTCACATCAACAGAAGAAGATAATGATGCTAGTGTGCGCGCTGGTCGCAGGGCTCGGTGTAGTTGGCTCCGCGTGTTCCATGATATTGCCAGGTAAGCCGTTTGAGCGCGAGACTGCTGGCTGCCAGGCTGGCTGGGCAGCTGCTGCACACTTGCTAGCCACCTCTAAGTAGTTAGTAAGAACATACCTACTCATAATTGTACAGCCGAGGTCAAATATCTTTACACATTAGTACCTTGTCACTGTATGCGTTCTAACAGGTTTATACAAAAGTTCAAACACAAAGTTTGACCTCGGCTGTGTATGTTTGAGTAACTCCACTCGTCATCATCACCTCCATAAACTCCGGCGCCAACCCACTCTGAATTCAATGGTGGACGCAGAGGACTGTGGTTATGTAGATACTTTGGGCCATCCGTAACCGATCTCGCGTATGTGTTGGCATACGTTTTTTTGCAAGAAGCTCTCAATATTTTATTCCGCCCTTCGATGACCACCAGAACCTACTACAAACTAACAATATCGACTTCTAACTTACCTGTGTTTTATAACAACAAATTAACCTACTGATTTATGTTTATGTTTTCAGGAAAGTAAAGCAAAGAAAAAAATCGCCGCCGAACCAAGCATATCGCGCCGGCGCCCTCGCCGTATTGTAAAATTGTTTTAAACTTTCGAATGTGTGATAATAAATAAAATTGTTGCTTAGGATTATTACATTATGAATTGTTACTGTATGTGTAGCTTTTATTTTACAATATGTACTAAATAACGTAAACGCGTACCTACTCACATGTGTAGGTATTTAATTAGTCACCTTAAGTTTAGATTTAATTTAGAACAGATAATTTAAGAATTTGCTTTATGCTGTTTCCAGTTTGAATCAAAATTTGTACAATAAATAACATTAATAATACTGTGATAAAGTTAAGATTTTAGTATCGTAATGTTGTGATCTTCTGTATTATGTTTTCAAACCTTAAAAGTTACAGGATGCCTATTGTAGTATGGGCCCGGATTCCGTCCTAAACTTACTATGAAATACCTAGGCAACATAATAGTTTTTAGCTTTGCCAGCAGCATAGGTGAAGGTACTTTGCTTGCTTGTTTGACCTCTCCGATTTGAGACCACGTTCACAGTGTGGTCAGACGACGTAATACCTAACGATTTCCCGAAAACAAATCTGTAACATACTTGGGTGGCTCCTCTGGTCCAAGAAGTTTGTCTCAAGGAATTTACTCTGGTCGCCCGACCGGTAAGGCCACGTCCTGAAGTTATCGATCTCGTTACTGTATGATATTTCTTGTGATACATATGTTTTGCTGAATAACTATTGTTTTATTTCATTTCTTTAGTGATACACCTTAACAGCCCGGTCACTAAGCGTGAACAGAGAAAAAGCACACGCACCGCCGGTCGCGCGTATTTGGGGCCGAGTCATATGCCCGCTGTTCATATTGGGCAACGTTGGCCCAACTGTGCGTCGCGGCGCTTCGTAGCAAACAATATGCCGTAGTTTCATATGCACTATTGATTGTAATCAATACCGCTATGTAAAGATTTTCGCGGTATAAAAATTAGGAAGGAATTTAGGAATCCCTGTGTTAGTGTGTGTCGTGAATTTTCATCTCGTTCTAATGTATAACCACGTTCCTCAGTTTTACCAACGTTGGCCAAACATTTGTGTAGGTAAGTATACAGCGGACAATAGGATCACCAAAGTGCCGGTGCGGCCTCGAATTTTAATCGAGATATTAGGTAGATGTAGATTCGAAGATCACTCATAGATTTTTCCAAGAAAATAGACTGGACACTTATATAAAAAAAGAAAAATAGACTTAAAACACAAGTGCAGTGATATGCACGTAACAGCTCAATAAGCTGCCAGTGTATTATTTTAAATAATAATAATAATAATAAAATGTTCATTCAAGTCGACGCCATGTCCTGGACACGTTACTTCAGTAGAAGTACAAAGAACATCACAACAATAGTTGTAGGTCTGTTGCTTGCGATGACGATGACCCATTTTTAATGTGACTTTGTGAATGTGAAAGCAGTCATTTTAACACAACTACAACTTTCTGAGGTGGCTTGCACCAATATCCGACCACCTTCAACTCCTTGGTTTAGATCTCTCGCCCAAACTGAACATAGAGAGTTACATCGAATCCTTGGCGAAAAAGCTTGGTATCTATACTTAGTTCACTAAAGAACAGCTCATTGGTCTTTACCGAGCCCAAGTCCGATCCTGCATGGTAGGTAGTATATTGGTGCCAAATTTGGGACGGCTCTGCTCAATATCAGCTAGCTGCTGTGGATTTGGTGGAACGCGAGCGAAGAGGCTCTTTGGCGTCGTCTGTAATGTAGATTTTTGTCTCCAGAGCCTTCGCCATTGCAGAATAGCTTTGCCTATCGGTATTCTAGGCTACATTTCGGTAAATGTACTTCGAAACTACTTTACCATATTCCACCTGCTCCTTTCTTTCACTGGTCGACCAGAAGCAGTGCGGAGTCGGATGTTTTTGTCAGTATTTCCAAAATCCATACAAAGCGTTTTCGCTCTTCCTTCATCAACCGTACAGCTAAGCAGTGAAATTCCCTACCTGAGTCTGTGTTCCTTGAACACTACAATCTGACCGTTTTCAACCTAGGATAAATGAGCATTTACTAGACAAGCGTGGTCCATCGTAGACCTCGTCTTCACTGTCCATCAGGCTTTACTTAAAAATAAAATTATTACCAATTTACGAGTAGAATCATGTTCTGATCACAATTCTGATTTGATAAATAGTTGCATGTTTCTTACAATGTGTAGGTACAGTTTAAACAGATCACACTACACTTGGCTATATTCTTTTTGCCTAAGTTACTTAGCATAAATAAAAAATAAAAAATTATTACTTAGGAATTAAATTATGGACCGGACAACACAGTGGTGGTATGCCTCCAACAAGATGGAGTGACGACCTGGTTAAAGTTGCGGGAACGCAGGACCGAACTGTTTGGCGAGCTTTGGGGGAGGCCTATGTTCAGCAGTGAACGTCTTTCGGCTGAAATGATGATGATGATTTAAATTATGCTTTTACTCTCGCTGCTTCAGGCTATATTCACAGAGCATGGGAACTGATATAGGTTATTCTGTCAATGATGAGAAGAATTGATAAGGTTCAGACAAGAAAAAACCAAGTGAAATAAAATTCAATATTAATTTATTGCTTATACAAAATCTTAATTTGGTGTTTCTGTTACAATATATCTTCAATAAAACAGTAATAGTTAGCAGGCCATGAGAAATATCAATATAATTATCATGATTGTGATGGAAGTGATTTAAAACGTGCTCAGAACATCTCTTTCTCAATATGCATTATAATCCAGATAACGCAAATGAAAAACCACCAACACCTTAATATTAAAATATCATGCAACATTGTAACTTACATATTAAAAGATCTGCTTTATTTACAAATATTAGTTAAAAGACTTTAACAAGTAAACAATTTCTACCATATAGAAATGGTAAGCAATAATAAATAATACCCAACTAAAACGAGTAACAACAACGGTAAACGGTAACATTAAAGCTAAGTGCAATAAATTATGGGTTAAAATGTCTCTTCTTCATCACAGTTCTCCGTCGCGTGTCCGAACACTGAAACAGACAAACGAGAAAAATTAATAATTGATTGATTCAGGCGGGCCGAAGTGCGAAAGTTAGAATGTATTAAAATATCGAAGGGTTTTTTTTCCTGAAAGCTCTTTCTCAGGAGTTATTAAAACAGTATCGTATAGAACCCATTAGGTTAGGTTAGTTTTATATATAACAATCTAAAACGTTTACGGTTTCAGTAAAAAAACTTCGGTATTTTGGTCCATTCAATATTTTAATACATTCGGTATACCATTCAGACCTTACTTTGCTGCGGAGGTCCATATCAAAATTTTTTTTTTCGTTTTTTTTCCGTTTTTAAAAAAAAAAATACCTTTTTTTGGGCAGCGGAGAAACTAAGTAAAAATTTAATAATTCGGGAAAAATTAATACAATTCAAATTCATTCAAACACATACGGTTTACTAATGTTTCGTAAATTATTTGTCCCAAATTGATTCATTTAGACGGCCGGATAGCCTAGTTGTTAGAGAACCTGACTACGAAGCTTGAGGTCCCGGGTTCGATTCCCGGTCGGAGCAGATATTTGTGTGAAAAATACGAATGTTTGTGCTCGAGTCTTGGATGTTTAATATGTATTTAAGTATGTATTTATCTATATAAGTATGTTTATCCGTTGTCTAGTACCCATAGTACAAGCTTTGCTTAGTTTGGGACTAGGTCAATTGGTGTGAATTGTCCCGTGATATTTATTTTATTTATTTATTTATTTGCCAAATGTTTAATTTCCCAACTGTTTATTTTTTCTGAAACTGTAAATTTGTTTGATATAAGTATTTCGCGAACTAATCGTAATCACTGTATCCAAAAATTGTCTTACCAACCCCTTGATGATTTTACAAGACTTATCCAGCGATAACCCACTCTATATGGTTAGACGAGAAAAAAAATCACCCCCACTTTACGTCCATGGGAGGAACCCTAAAAATTTTTTTTTCTATATTTTACTTTTTCACTTTGTCCGGATAATTGCTACACATGCCCATGCAAAATTACAGCTTTCTAGCCCTAATAGTCTCTGAGCTAAGCCGCGGACGGATGGACCCGGACAAACAGACATGGCGAAACTATAAGGGTTCCGTTTCTGCTATTTTGGCTCCAGAACCCTAAAAAGGAGGAGGTTATCAATTCGGTTGTACCTATGTTTCTTTATATTATGCTTTTTTGTACGAGGACATGTGTCACACAAACGTAGTTTCTGTATATGGAGTGTTAAGGTCAGTCAGTTTGTATAGTGGTAGAGCCATCTTATACCTAACCGCTGCATCACGAATAGGCCGGCTCGTCCAGGGCGGTACCACCCTCTCACAGAACACCGACGTGAAGCAGCAGTACTCCTGCTGTTTCGTACGGTCAGTGAGAGCGCCGTGGCCCAATACCTCTCCCCCTCTCCTTTTTTAAAGGCCGGCAACAGATCAGTGACTTTGGTGATTGTTGATATTTATGGGCGGTGGTGATCATTTTCCATCAGATGACCCACTTGTTCGTTTTCCTCCCTCTCATAATAAAAAAAGTCAGTAGTTGAAAAACAATATAAGAACTCTATCTTGAAGTGAATGGGAGCTGACACAGCTAATGTTGACTGGCAATGTGACTAACCTTCGCAAATGTCGCAGTAGGGCCTCGGCGGCGGCTTGTGGCGCGGGCCGGGCGCCGCGGGCGGCAGCTCGGGCTCCGCCGCCTGGCGCGGGCAGTCCTCGGTGTCGTGCGCGTCGAACACGTCGCAGATGTCGCAGAAGAGCCGCGGCGCAACCGCTCGCGGCGTCTTGCGTCCGTTACTGGAAGCAATTTAGAAACAAGGCGATATAGACGGAGTTATTCATGATGACGAGTGCCGTGGTTCTTATTACAATGTCAGTAATGTCTAATTTTGACAAATTCACGCGTCTTCGTGAATTGAACTAGCTATATAGGGCAAAAACCTCGGTTCTGGCCGCTGGGCCGGTTTTGCCATTTTCAACTTTAAATTGAGTCAACTAAGGCACACGTCTGAATAGACAATCAGTCTTAAACTGGCCAGAACTGGGGCATCTGCCCTAGCTACAAATGCGAGCAAAGTGGGTTCCGTTTACGACGAGGTACCTGAAAATCGCACTGGCTCCGCCTATTACTCGAATAGGGTTCAAAAGTATAAAATCCCACTAATATTATAAACGAAACAGTTTGTATGAATTCATGGTTGTACCTAACTATGGATGTTTGTTACTCTTTCACGCTAAAAAAGTTCAACAAATTCTAATAAAACCTGGATTAGCATACGCGATACTTTTTATCCCGGAAAACTGTGTAGTTCCCACGGGATAGCGATAAAAAAGTTTGTACGAGGGTATACTCACAAGACAGGTTCGTCGGGCGATCCCCCCTCTAGAGCCTGCACCCTCGCAAGCAGCAGCTGGTTTTTGCGCTGCATATCCACGATCACAGAGTTCAGGAACGACACCTGCCCCTCTATCTCGGCCTTGTCTTCCGTACTGCAGAACGGAACCCAATGACAGCCACAGAACTAATATGAAGGGCAAGGGGATTGTCGTTTGGGAAAGGCTTGACTCCGCTGAGAGGTTTTAGCAAAATCAGCTAGTTTTCGGTTTATGTTAAAGTTGATTTTTTTTGCGTGACTAAAGTCACGGAAGAACTCAAATGCTTTAAATCTTTGGCCTCTGCCTCTGTAACTTTTAATGTACAGTCGATATATCACAGTATTACCTGATCAAGGAAATTGTTTTGTATATTCCAGTCCATGAGATGATGATGATAGAAGCGAAACGCGTAGAATTTGTGCATCATGGTGATGGCTTGCAAATAGACTTTGAGCCAGTGGTGTAAGCTACTATTACGTCTATCAATTCAATCTTAACTAAAATGCGTCGCGTTTTGTAGGATTTCAGATGTCTAAGTATTGAATATGGAAATTTACGTATCATAATAGAAATATAAACTTACGACTGCCCCGCACTGTCGCCCGCCCCTTGCACGCCCATCGCATTGTTGTCATTCTTATCTTTCACCATTGAGGCCATCTCTTTGAGCGCTAGAACCTTCTCTCTTTCGGCAATTTCAGCTTTGGCAATAAGATTCTGAAACAGAATATCAGGAAATTTATCAGTATAACCATATACAACATTAACAGTTTCAGAATAATACCGGGTGAGAGTAAAAAATTCCATACCTTCACGTCTTCTTGCAGTTTCGTAATTAATTCTTGCTTCTGCTTCAACTCGACCTTTCGTTGTTCAACTTCATTTTTCAGCGCGTTAATTGTAACTTCACTCTTCGCTAAGGCTTCGGAGGTAGATTTTCTCGTCGCCTGCAATTCTAATGTCAATTTCTCTAATTTATCGTCCCTTTCCACGCTAGCGCTCTGCTGAACCGCTACTAATTCTAATTTGTTACTTAATTCTACTATTTTGCTTTCGGCATCGCTCAATTTCTGTTGCAATGCGAATTGTTTCTCCATTTCAAATTTAACTTTAGCCTTCGACTCTTTTAATTCTTTGTCATAGGCTTCTAGTTGAGCTTTTAGATCGTGCTTAGCACGTTTCGCATCCTTCTTGTACTCGTCATATTGTTTTTGTATTTGCTTATTCAAGTCTTCGTAGTTTAGCTTTTGGCCGTCATTAATGCTAGTCAACTGTTTAATGTCACTTTCCGATTTAGCAATTATTTGTTGAAGTTCAGTGACTTTTTCTTTGGTTTGTTGCAATTCCTGTAATTGTTTTTCTTGTTCGGCAACTCGACTTTCCAAAGGCTTAACGGTATTTTTTAGAGATTCTGTATCTATTTTATATTTATCATTTAATTCCACATTTTGATTTTTTAGCTCTGCTACCATATTGTTTAAACTTTCATTTAAAATGTTCAATTCATTCTCTTTCGTTGCGGAAATCTGAATTTCTTGACCCAATCGGATTATTTCATCTTCTAAGTGTTTAATCTTGCCGGAATTTTCCTTACTTTTGTCGCTTTCGGATTTAAGCAAATCTTTTTGTTCTTCTAGTGTTTTACTTAAATTTGTATTTGTAACGACATTTTCATCTAATTTCTTGACAATTTCATCATGCTCAGATTTTAATTTCACTAATTGTTTAGACGATTCATCAAACTTGGTCTCTATTAAGTTTTTGTCTTGTGTCACAGCCGCAATTTCTTTCCTCAACGACTCAAGTTCGTTCAGTTGGTCCCTTAAAACGGATTCTTCAGCTGAAGAATTACTAGAAAGAGTTTCATATTGTTGCTTTAACGTCGAGTATTCTAAAGCACTCGCTGTTAACTTTTCTTCTAATTGCTTCTTACTATCTAAAGCACCATTGAGTTCCACATTTATTTCAACAATTTGGCGTTCTTTTTCTTTAACTATTTCGACATTGGAGTTAATATCAACTTCTAGCATTTCTAATTTACGGGTTAGTTCTTTAATAGCGTTTTCCTTATCAAGCAAAGATTGTTTGAGTTGAGTTTCTTCAAGCCTAGATGAATTTAATTCTTCTTTCACACTATTTAACTGACTATGAACGTGGCCTAATTCTTGTTCATATTGACTTTTTTGGTTTCCTAGTTGCAAATTCATGTCATCTATTACCTTTTGCAAGGAATCTTCATTTTTCGTAGCTTCTTCAAGTTTGTTATTTAACTCATTCTGAGCTTCTGTGAGCTGATCAACTTTTTCCATTAATGTTACTTGTGATGTAGCCCCGTCTGCTTTTAAAACTGCAATTTCTGCTTTATATTTTTCTACATCTACTTCTGTCTTCTTGCACATTGTTTCATATTCCTTGTTTAGCTCTTGTTCTCTGGTTTTTAAAGTTTCAATTTCTTTCTTTAAGTTGGTATTTTCATCTAATAGTTGATCAGTCTTAGATGCCATTTCTTTTAGACTGTTAGACAGTTCAATAATTTTGTTTTCGAATTCTTTGATTTTGCTGCCTGCAATTTTAAGTTGTTCCACTTGTTCATCGTATGATTTTACTAATTGTGCACGTTCAAGCGCAAAATCTTCTTGTAATTTAAACACGCTTTGTTTCAGTTCTTGTTCTACCCTACCATGGTTATTAGCTGCCTCCCGGGCCTTGTCTTTAAATTCTTCTAATTCTTTTTCTGTTTCTTTTAGATGCTGTGATAATTGAATAAACTGTTCATTAGAGTCAGTGGTTTGTCCAGTAAGATTCATATATTCAGCTTCAATCTTGTCTTTAGATTTTTGTACTTCATTGCATTTATCAACACTACTGGCTAGATTACGTTTAAGTTCACCAATTTCTAATTCCATCTCCGATATTTTTGCTTTCAGTTCGTTGTTAGCTTGGGTTAATTCGTTGATTTCTTGTTTCAGTCGCTCATTGTCTTCTTTTACTATCTTCAATTCATCTGCATTGTGGGTAAACTGCGAGTTCAAAGTATCCAACTCAATCTTATTCTGATCTAAAATTTGCTTATGACTTTCTATTTCTTTTATTAACTCCTCTATTTTAGAGTTTCGATTATCTATTTCTTTCTTATGCTCTTTTGCAATTTTACTGTGCTTTATGTTGAAATTGGCCGTTGCTTGCTCATAATCGTCCTTTAACTTAATAATTTCCTTGTCTCTCTCATGGATGTTTTGTTTATATTCGTTAATAAGTTGTTCAGTGGCATTTGATGAATTACCGGAATCATGCAATAATTTTTCGTATTCTCTTGTTTTAGCGGCTAAACTTTGTTGCAACTCTCCTATATCCGATTTACTTTTTTCATTTTGCAGCGTGATTTCGCTCAAAAGACTTTCATACTCGTTAACTTTAGTTACATGCTCCTCCTTCATTTTAGCGATATCCTCTTGCAGTGTCTTGAATGTCGCTTCCTGTTTTGCCTTCGCATCTTCAAGTTGTTCAAGATCTAATACCTTGGCGCTGATTTCCATTTTGAGCTTTGTTATTTCTTTGTTAAGGTTTACTTCGTGTTCTTTGCTCGCCCCAATGACTGAAAGAAGTAAAGTTAACGGATTAATTTCTAAAGTAACATATTAATAACATTTATACATAATTAAGGAACATACCTTTATTTAATTCATGTGTCTTGTCGTCGACGGACGCTTGGAGCTGTGCCAGTTTGGCGTTTAAGTCTATGACAGTCTGACTGTTCTCTTTATTCAGTCTTTCTAAGTTCTGCTTCTCAGATTCTAGTTTCGATTCCGCCAGTTGTAACTTGGCGGTAAGGACGGATACTTGTGCGTCGAACTCTGTTTGAGCGACGGAGATCTTGGACTTGGCTTCAGCTAGGGCTTTCTCATACTCTGCCTTCACTTTCGTCAGTTCCTCGGACATGCTCTTACCAATGGAATCCTTTTCGCTGTCTTTTTCTTTGAGCAGGGCGTACGCTTCGTCCAAGAGTTTTTGAAGCTCAGAAGACAATGCTGGAATTAGATACATCAGGAATTACGAAAACATTTCAGCACTTGGAGCTTGGGAATTAGGTGGTGTTTTAATATGGTAAGTGTTTGATTAAACCGCTGGGTATGGAGGGTAGTTGTCCCTCCCGGACCAGAAGGTTTATTGTGTTAAGTGCATACGATCGCAAACACAAATAACTTTTTTTCTGTCAAACGCGACAAGATGATTCAAAAGCTGGGTAGATAGTCCTGTGGAGGGTGTAGACTGGTGTGTACTGACTGTGTGCTGCGGCCAACTCGTCGCGGTGCTGCTCGGCAAGCGCGCCCAGCTCGGCGGCGCGCTGCTGGCCGCCGGCGCGCAGGCTGGCCGCGGCCGCGTCTGCCCGCGCCGCCTGCAAGCCCACCTCCGCCTCCAGTTCGCGGATGCGTTGGTCGCGGGCGAACTTCTCTGCCTGAAAATAAAAAAAAACACTCTTTCTTGTACCCAGCGGCATGGGATCGGCATAATCCGATTCCGCGTCGTTAGATGGAGACCCAAACTCTATATGTACATTTTATTAATGGGACTTCTTTACGTTGTTATTGTTACTCTCGAGGTGGCTTTCTAGCATAATAGCTGTGGGGCTTGGTTCTCGCCTTCTCCTATTTTACAGTACGGATTTTACTACATTCTCAAGGGAATCCTTAACTACATCGTGGTCTTCATTTAGGTAGTATGAACGTCTGAATTTAAGTTTGGTTTAGGATTTTACATGCAGAAGTAGTTCTGCAAACCGGAACCAATCCACACAATGATAGTTTTGAGAGACAGCCGATTTTGTTAGAAACATGTGTAGAAAAATGTACGAAGTACACAGTATTTTGTATGTCGCCAAAAGGTAACTTTGTTAAAAGATATTATGTATATTTTTCCACACAAGTTTCAAACAAAATAGGTTTTTTCTTAAAACTATCATTGTGTGGATTGGTTCGCACAACTATGTCCGCGTACTCGTATATCACGAACCCGTGAGAATATCAAGATAAAATGAGTTAATTTTGAGATCCATTTATAGTGGCGAGCGAGCCGTGGGGAAAGACAGTGGCGGCAAATAAAAAAAAATTGGTAACACATTACACTGATAAAAAATATCTGTCACAAATATGTAACAGGGGGCACACATATGCGCACAAACATTCGTATACAAATAAAGGTGGGAATCGAACCCGAATATCAAAAGTTCGAGGTTCATGCGCCATGTTTCAACGCCGGATAGATCGTTTCAAAACGTTGTCTCACAATTAAATTTTGATTTACATTGCTGTTTGCTGGATTGATTTTTAAGGTCACCCAAACAAGTTGTGCTGTAAAAAAACAAAACTGCTCGGCAAGGAGAATTTTACTTAGCATAGAATTGACATAAAAGTCAAGGAAAAGGTTAAACCAGATACTCACCTCCATTGCATCTTTGTATTTCTGAAACAAAAAGTCACATCTTAATAATTTCCATTACTTAACCCTCTACGTGAATCGTACACAGAACCTAAGCTGATAGTAAGATTTGCGAGCAGTTCTTTTTGATTCAAAATGGCGCGCGATCGTGCCGTGATCAAAAAAATTACCTGTCTCATTACCCCTGTTCTGTTCTAACGGCCCTTTTGGGTACTATAATCGCTTGCCTCTGCCTGCCTCAATGTACTTATTTAATAATGAATCCAATCAATCCAATAATAACTTTGGTTAGTACCACTTTCGTTGCCACGCATTGCTACGCGCTACGCTCGTAGCCAGTAGCAGCGTTTTTCCGCTTTGTAGCGAAAACTACCTACGAACGCAGAACACGCCTGACGCGTTTCTTGCACTCAAAGTGGTACTTAAGTGGATATTAAATATGTCGCTTGTAGCAAGATACAATAAAACTTGAAGTACCCTTTTTTATGGAATAGGGTGGAAAACGAGCAAGAGGGTTACTTGCTCGTAAGGAAGCACCATACAAATGATGATAGATATCAAATGATGGAGATGCATTGCTAACCTAGATAGTTTAGACAGAATACCTCGTGTGCCAATAATTTCACTGGCTGTCTTATTTTCCTGCACTGCTTCTTAGCCGCGGGATTAGCATTTAGAGATCAGGATGGACCTTGTACAAGACCTACCCTAAACCACCTACCATCATGAACTATTACTAATTTATACCTGTAGTTAGACCTAGCTAGAGCTATCTTTAGCGAAGTGGTAAGACATAAGGAATAAGATAAATTCGGCTCTACATTCTAGACTAGAGCGAAGTGAAATAGTACAAGACAGCATCTAAAGAAATAGTAAAGTTTGTGATGTAGGAAGTTACCTAATCGATTAGGTAAACACTAGCTAAAAGTATCTCCTTACGTTGTAATCCTCCTTGTTGATGTTCTCTTCCTCATGCTTGAACAGTAGGTCCTCGACTTTCTGCTTTTCGTCTTCTAACTGCTGCGTTAGTCGGTCCAGTTCAGCTTTTAGCTTGCCGTTCTCCGTTGTCGCCTAAATAGAATGCAACGCAAAATTAATAATTAACGCTATATTATGGATAATTAAGCGGCGTGGATTTCCACTAGCCAGCCAATTATCCGGCATTATAACTTATTCTAAGTAGGTATACCTACCTAGTAATTCGTAGGGCGTATAGTATAAATCTTCCCAGGTGAATTTTTCGCTTCGAGCCATTACATTAAATTTGAACCTTAATACTATGACGATACCGTTTGTTTTGAAAGATAAGGGCTCGAAGCGTAAAATTCACCTGGGAAGATTTATACTATAACTTAGCTCATCCACGTGCTTTTGTATAATCTTTTAAGGTAGGTAAAAAGATTTTAATTAATCTTTATGCACCACATTTTATGCGAAATAATCGCAATTGTATTTTATTTAACGTACCTACTTTTGCATAAGTATATTGAATAATAATAGTTATACACTGTGTAATGAAATTAATTCGGAATATTCCTGCTGCTGAATACCTACTTATAAGAAATTTAAGGCAAGTAAACACCGCTGTGGGTTTTTAAGTGGAATTTCTGATTTAAAATGTATTAACGCTAATGATGCGGTATATTACTTTGAACTCCAACAATGTATGTAAACAGTCGATCACAATTAAAGTGCAAACATTTTTTTAGAATGTTGTTCAGTTAAACTTGCCCAGCCTGTATACCTATAGGTACGAACTAAAACAATTACTTTGCTCACCCGCGACCTTACAATAGTTACGTTTATGCAAGAAATGTGCGTTCATGCAGTTCCTCCACCTCCACACTGTACGAACACACACAAATCACATAAACCCAACCATCACCACCACCAAGCTACACTGACGCGTTTCGAACTCAACCAGAGCTCATCTTCAGAGTTACCACAACCGTATGCTATGTTTTAACATTTGGTAGCATAGCATACGGTTGTGGTAACTCTGAAGATGAGCTCTGGTTGAGTTCGAAACGCGTCAGTGTAGCTTGGTGGTGGTGATGGTTGGGTTTATGTGATTTGTGTGTGTTCGTACAGTGTGGAGGTGGAGGAACTGCATGAACGCACATTTCTTGCATAAACGTAACTATTGTAAGGTCGCGGGTGAGCAAAGTAATTGTTTTAGTTCATTAATATGGACCTCCGCAAAGTAACGCCTGATTCAATAAACTATAGGTACGGTCTAACAGTGCGTTACAAACGCGTCAAGGATAGCATTCGATATAGCACACGCTTAATAACGTAGCGACCCAATTCAAATGTTACCCACTAAACAAGGTTTAAGGAAGTAAAAGAGTGGAACGAATTTAGAATTGTTACTATTTTTAGAACAACACGGCAAAGCGGAACGATGCTCCTTTCAAATCTGTGAAGTTCTACATACACCTTAACACCGGTGCCGCTTGCTTAAACTCAGCAGTCTCAAGCCTTATTACAGTCGAGTTCTCCAATATCTGTACAGCCAACCGTTCATAAATATATAAACATGAACCTTATGTTACGGTAATAAGGTCTATGTACAGATATTTATGAACGGTTGGCTGTACAGATATTGCAGAACTCGACTGTACAGTGTATACCTGTGCTGCTTCCTTCTGCAGTTGTGCCAACGCGGTCTCCGCTCGGTCAGCCTGTACAGAGACCTTTGCAACCTCCGTCCGCTCTAATTCCCGTTCTCGCATCAACCGCTCCAAGTGATGCTGCTTCTCACGTAGTAGCTCCTGTTACACCATAGAACTATGTCAATAGGGAAGACAAATTGAGCAATTACAGGAAAGAGTTGCTAAGAATTAGTACGGATTGGGTTCGCAAGTTTATGACTAAAAAGCTGGTCAAAACCATCCATCCAAATTCATATGAACCCATTTTGAATCCCGTAATTGTAGAACAGTACAAGTCAAGATTTGTTCAATTACTCGCCTATTTGGTATTCTTATGCACACGTTAGGAATTTGAAATACAGCCATTTTTTCAGTACATGTTTCTTATATAATAAATAAACAAAAAAGTGATGTACGAATCTAAATATACTAGCAAAGTACTATGTCCTTCCTTTATGTTACAAAATCATATCGCTTATGATTTATAATTGGTCTTAAAGTAATGAGAACTTGAAGACTTTGAACAGGATCTTTTTTCCATAGCTGATGTCAGATGCCTCGGCAATTTTCCTCCTTCGATGACGCACCTGGGGCGCGTTGACCACAACAAACACCTTCGCACACTTTCGCGACCGCGTGAGTTAAATAAACCATTAAGGAATTCCGAGCAATTAATGAATTACCATGCGGTTGCATGTTATAAGTACGCGCACGCTTTTAAAAAACAGATAGTATAGTGGGGACTCTGACCTAAGTGTAAAAGTAGGTACCTAAGTATAATTGCCACTGAGATTTTTTTAACCATAGCAAACATCAACGCGAAGCAATTTTTAACAGATGTTTATGTCCGGAAAACTGTTGTTAACGCTTTCTCTTAATTTTAATGTGGGGCATTCTCAAAACAAGGAAAATGGAAAGAAATGCTTACTACTCTTTTGAGGACCAAAATCCAGATTTTATTTTTAGATAATGACGAGAAGTGGTTTCTTGTTGCTGTTTACTTACTTACTATATTTTCGAAGTATTATTATACGATTCGTTCTGAAAATGTTGCATGATTAAAGCTCTTAGGAACTCGGTATTAGTGGAAACAAATTGGCAAAACGGGCAAAAAAGCAATCAGAATGGCAATTAATTGTTTCTTGACACGGCTTGGGGGGCAGCGAGAGGGCATGTCCCAAGGCGGAGCGAACATGGTACATAATTCAAATTAAATAAAACAGAGCACAATTTTCGCAAAATAAATACATACGAGGGGCGTTCAATATAAAGTGAGAATGAGATGCAAACTCTTTCAATATTAGGAAATTAAATACTGGCCGGTAAAGCTAATCTATCTAGCTGATTGCTATGAAAAAAAAAAACTAACCGTCTTTTGTTTAAAAAAAAATACGGTAATTTCTTTGCAATGCTATTGAGTACGTTAGCGAAAATGGAGAAAATTTAACTGCGCGCCGTTATCAAATACTTGTGTTTGAAAATTTTTTCTACGGACCAAGTCAATTTAGATTTGCGGGACACTTTAGGGTCTAATGCTCCTCCGTATTCGACAGTCGCACGTTGGTGCGCCGAATTTAGATGTGGAAGAACATCGACAATGGACGACCCCCGCTGCGGACGCCCTACTACAGCATTAACTGAAGAAATTGTGAAAAAAGTTGAAAACTCAGTTTTCGCGGATCGTCGTGTCACGGTTCGTTTTATTGCTGAAAATGTAAAGATTTCAACGGGGAGCGTGCCTAATATTTTACATGAACGCTTGGGTATGAAAAAGGTATCTGCGCGTTGGGTACCAAGAATGCTTACTGACACGCAAAAACAAACTAGAGTCGAGATTTGTCAAGAAGCTTTGGACCTGATACAGCAAGACCGGGAACTTTTTTTGGCGCGATTTATAACAATGGACGAAACATGGCTCCATCATTACGACCCTGAAACGAAACTGCAGTCTATGACATGGAAAAGGCCATCATCTCCAACTCCGAAGAAATTCAAGGTGGGCCCATCTGCCGGTAAGGTCATGGGCTCTGTTTTTTGGGATGGTAAAGGGGTATTAATGATTGAGTATCTCAAACATGGAGCCACTATTACGGTCACTTTATACGCCAAACAAATAGCAACATTGCGCAATGAGATCCGCGAAAAACGGCGAGGTAAACTCTCGAAAGTTGTGCTGTTCCACCAGGACAATGCCCCGGCACACAAGTCCATCGTTGCAATGGCTGCAATTCGTGGTGCTGGGTTCAATATCCTTAAGCAACCTCTGTATTCACCAGATCTCGCTCCCAGTGATTTCTACCTATTTCCGAGATTGAAACAATACCCGAGAGACCAGAAATTTGAAGACGACGACGCGGTAGTCGCTGCAGTACAAGATTTTTTAAGTACTCAAGATGAGACCTTTTTTAAAAATGAAATTTTAAGTTTAGAAAAAAGATATAATAAGTGTATTATGCTAAAAGGTGACTATGTCGAAAAATAAAATTACATTTAGTAAAAGTTGTTTATAACATACTCATTCTCACTTTTTATTGAACGCCCCTAGTATAATACATGATATAACAGTATGACGAAAATTAAGTCGGATTAACTTTTCGATTACATTACGTTCACAATGGTCCATCAATAGTTGTTCCTATTGTTGATCGATTTCGCTATTACTGAAATTATGTGCCGATTGTCACACTTTCAGCGTTCAAATTGCGTTACGTCTCGTTTCGTCTTTTTCCGGCTTAGATTAGAACCGTACTAATGTATACTAAAGTCTCTTTATTTCCGTTATAACAAAAATAATCATCATCATCCCAGGCTATATTCGGCCCACTGCAGGGCACAGGCTTCCTCAACAAGAAACAAAACACAAAAAAAAAACCATTTCAATGTTTTTTTTAGATTCGTCAATTTTAGTATAGAAATAGGCATGTTAGAAGGGCTTGATTGTTTGTATAAAGTCTGTACTTGATAGGAATAATTGTAGATTTAGAGCACTAACGTTTGTCTGCCTGCAGATGTTTCTTAAAGACAGGTGTGTACCTAAATTGTTATAAATCTTAACTACTTAAGTGCAATCTTGTGTTTTGACTTTAACATAATATCATTAATATCTGTAACATTTTATCTAACACCATTAGTTTATTATGTCACGCTATAAATAATCATATTCTATCGATAATCGTAAATAACTTAAGATAACATTAAAGGCAAATGGCCTGTTAAGAGCATTATTGAATAGCCCATAATGGCATTCAATGTACCAATGAAGTGGAAGACATATAGATTAATTTATATGAAGGTATTTTAGTAGACGACCTCCATTGCGTCTGGAGACGTTTATTTTGGAGCGATCAATAAGCCTGCACTTTACCGGGGATTTTGCCACGGTGCGAAACTCTGCCAAGGCGGGTCGATGAACCTGAATTGCGTACCAGGGTGGAACCTTTTCGCTAGAAATGTCATGTTGGCATTCCATACACCTGCCAAAGAAATTATCGTAAAATTTATTGTGAAAAGGTTCTACTCTGTTAATTCATTACACTTAAAGCTTTCTACGGTGCTTTAACTAGGTAACAATTTTCGTAACGATATAGTACTGCCGCGGTTTTAAAACGTAAAGCAAACAATTACTACAAATTACCTTAACTCGTGACCACGGCTGCTGCAATGTGGCCGAAACGTCGAGGTAAATATTATTCGCGTGATAAGTCCCGTTTAGTATAGTAATTATAAATTACCTTAATTTGTGAAATATCCAAAATATTCTTAGATAATAAGTATGAAAGAAAAGGAAAGTGCAGACTTAGATAATAATTTTCAGCACTGGATGATTCATGCACTCGAGTCTCAAGATCTCTAGTTAGATGTAATTGTAATTCTATTTATTACATTTATATTTTATGCAGTAGAAATTAAATGAGGACGCTATTTTCATCCCAACTATAACTTTTTTGTTGTAAGATGCTTGAACATTGGTCAAGATTTTTTTTTTGTAAAATTTTAGCTCACTAAATATTTATCTCTAAGTGCCTATAAAATAAAATAGACTGAACGATTTAACGATTTTTGATTATCATATTAATACTAGCTGTTGCCCGCGACTCCGTCTGCTAAGAATAGGGGTATACTATATAGCCTACGACCTATTCTCAGACCTACCGAATATGGACAAAAAGGTTTCATAAAAATCGATAAAGCCGTTTCGGAGGAGTTCGATAACAAACACCGTAACACGAGATTTATATATTTGAGATATCATTTATAATCGTTAAAAGTTTAAAATTAAATAGGTACCTATAAGCTATTTTTTTAACTGAACTTTTCGTTGACTGCAGAACTGCATTGTCATCCTATTTATCTACATACATATATAGGCGCAAATTTTTAAGTTAATCCTATCATTAGAAGTGGGTGAAATTCAACTAGCAAGATTTCAAGACAGCGTACGGCATTGCAAGTTTTGAAGTCTAGTAGTACCTAATTGATCCCTAGACACCTTTGACGTGAGTAGCTTAACACTTAACAGGATTTTTAGGTCGAGTGGTTTGTAGGGGACGACTGCCCCGTTTCGTATTTCAGTCTAGCCACGAATACGAATCGTGCAAGTTCAATTTGTTCGTCAACTTTAGTATCTGCTGTTGCAATAGATTATAGCATTTCGTGTCTATGGCCATTATGGTAATTACATTTACATTCCAATAGACAAATACAACTTAAATGTTAACTATCGTACGCTGGTCTCAGACAGCTGTGGAGTGGTTGTCGAAATTTTATTAAATTATTAGCAATCTGAATTCAGAGAGTCCGGTCCCAAATCGCATATTTAGGTTGGTAAAAACATTATAAATGTGTACCTATCTACTGTTAGCTAATCCGGAGAATAGGAGAAACACAAGTTTGCTATGTTTCTGGATGCAACAGCTCGTAGTGTATACAAGCTTTGCCATACGGCACGTAAATAATTTATACAACGGTAGGAATCGTTACTGCGCTACGACACTGCAGCTCTACATATAATTTGTTTTTATTTTTACTACGATTTTTAACGTTTGCCAGGATCATACTGAGGTGCGTTATCCCGGGTAAAAATTTTCATAATCGTGTGTCCAGCATGCGTTTTTTTTATACAATTTGAATGGGAACCGCATACTGGAATGTAAATGATAGTCATTTATCCAGTTCACAATGAAAGCCTCTCACGAGAAAGACTGGGTTGTTATTAGAGCGTTTGTTACAAATCATTTTCATGGTCACATTTTTGTAGAAATAGCAGTAGATTCTGATACAGTTTCCACTTATCTGGTAGAAGTACAGGACCTCTAATATAAATAACCGAAGACGCTATCAAAACCTAGAGCATTATGTACGCGCATAACTACCGATCGACTGCACCGAATTGGATAATTATTTTTTTTATTACTCGTAATTATCGCGACAAGGTTTGTATGAAAAAAAATTCAGCGGGGGCGAAGCCGCGGCCATCAGGTAGTTGAATATATAAAAGAGAGCCATTTCAGCGGTGTAAAACCAGTCTTATCATTAAAATACCAAATAATAAATGTTTATTCTGGTCATATAGTCTATGAACTGAATAGAACTATAAAGTTTGCTGGCAACAGGCCAACTGGTCGTGATGTCGTAGTTTTGTCTACCACAACTTTTATTCGTAGTGATTTAAAAGGAAAATATTTCAATGTGGCTTTTATTTTCGAGGACGCGTTATTTATTACTCCACGCAAGCTAATGTTTATAAATGATACGAAATTCTTATGCAGGACCTTTATGAATTCCATTGACAGGACAGATAGGCTCTAGACGCCGAATGTTAGACTTTTTATAAAGAAACAGTTGTAGCAAGATTTCTAGAGGCGGACTTGTCTTGTCGACGGGGTATTCAATTCATATAATAACTATGTAGGTATACATATTTGGTAGACTTTATAGCGTTTCTAAAACATAATATGTTCGGTAATTTATCAAGGACAAAGGTAGATGCCTAGTGGGTGATGAGGTCACCCCAAACAACTCTGATACTATCGAGCTGTTTATAAATTAGCCTGGGACGCTTAAATTCGACTTGCTTTTGCATAACTTTATCCTTTTAGTTTTTTTCGGATTATAATTTAAGGCCAAAGAGAATAGGCGGCTATTAGGTACTGAATCAGCCAGCTACATTTTCGACCTCATTTGCACACACCGTCAGGTGAGGCAGAGCAGAAGTCAATCGCTGGTCAATTTTAAATTAAAAAATAAACTTCAAGTAAGCAGGGCTATCTTGCTTAACATTGGCTAATTTTTATAATTAAGAAAGTTAAGTAAATATACTTCTATTATACGTATACAATAATGAGGTAAACTTTGAGTGTCTGCTTGTTTGTATGTGGGGGGGTAATTTCGGAAACTATAGAACCGATTTAAAAAAAAAAAAAACTTTTTATTTCAGAAAAGTGCAAGGGTCCCAAGGGATGTAAACGCAGTTGCGGTTACATTTTTAGGAAAAACTTGCCCAACGTGGGGCAAGGGCCATGTAAAGCTTTCAAAAGATGCTTTATCACTTTGACTAGGGTTGCAAATGATGTTTAGCACTCACCCGCGCGCCAGGCCGGGTCTTAGGGTTCCTTATAAAAAGCCAAAGTCCATCACCCGATTTCATTCTATACGGAACTAGGGGCGCTTACGGCCCGGCCACAACTACGCGCGATCTGAGGCGCGGCGAATGTTCTCTCTGTTCACTGCTGTTCGCGACGCTGCAGCTGCACGTAATGGTTCGAGCGCTGATGGACGTTTTTTGGAGAATTATTTGAGGCACGCTGAAAACTTGTCTAATAATTCCCGTATAATACCCAAGCACAGAATTATAGACCTGGCTGACGGGTAGCAGGGCTAAATCAACCCTTATGTTTTTAACATACAAACAATTTTTTCACCC
The DNA here is from genome assembly GCA_947859365.1 of Archips crataeganus. NCBI lineage: Eukaryota > Metazoa > Arthropoda > Insecta > Lepidoptera > Tortricidae > Archips > Archips crataeganus. The sequence continues at coordinate 7,765,416 of OX402051.1, forward strand.
GACTGTCGAAGGAGTGTATGTGTTTTCGAGCGTATGTATTTATGTATGTATGTATCATTCTTTGGCACGACCTGCAGCTTAAACTACTCAATGGATTTTGAAGTGTGAGGTGTCATCAGATTCGTCTCAGTTCCGCGAGTGACATAGGATATAGGCGGTTTTTTTTCATCTAGTATGAAATTAAAATTATTTTCCAAAAATTTCATTGAGACATTTCGAATTTTTTATACCTTTAAATTTGACATTTTAAGAGTGAGAAAATAAATAAGCCAGATAATGATCTGGCCGGCTAACTAGATGAATTCGGGACTTAAATTTTGCCAGATGCTTATACAAAACAATTTTGCAAAAAGTTTTCATGTTTTAGAGGTAGGCTGAAATTTTAAGACAATATTATTTATAACTAAAAACAAATATCGAAAAAAAAAAACAGATCGTTTTGGTGGGAAATTCTACCTGCCCATTAAAAAATTATCTATAAAATCATGTTTGTTGTATGGGACCCCCTCATAAATATTTGTTTTACTTTAATTTTACTATAACCACCAAATAGAGGACGGACCGGAAGACGCAGTGTAGGTAGGCCTCCAACAAGATGGAGCGACGACCTGGTTAAGGTTACGAGATCGCGTTGGATGCGGATGGCACGGGGCCGATCTGTTTGGCGAGCCTTGGGGGAGGCCTATGTTCAGCAGTGGACGTTTTTCGGCTGAAATGATGATGATGAATTTCACTATTTATTTTTAAAGTGAATATATAACTAAATGTTCTGTGAATATTTCAAGCGTCTACCTGTTGCCGCTATCAATACCTATCAAGCAAAAACGAGCAAGAAGAGAAATCAGGTTTAGGGAGTCCCCTTAAATATTTATTTTATTCTGTTTTTAGGGTTCCGTAGTCAACTAGGAACCCTTATAGTTTCGCCATGTCTGTCCGTCTGTCTATCCGCGGCTAAGCTCAGAGATCGCTAACGATCTACTAGAAAGCTGTAATTTGGCATGAATATACATATCAGTCACGCCAACAGTGGTAAAATAAATAATAAAAAAATAATTTTTTTTATGGTACCTCCCATAGACGTAAAGGGGGGTGATTTTTTTTTCTCGACTAATCCTATAGGGTGGGGTATCGTTGGATAGGTCTTTTAAAACCATTGCGGGGTTGCCAACATGATTTTTCTATTCAGCGATATATTTGCGAAATATTCAACTTTAAAGTGAAAATTTTCATTAAAATCGAGCGTCCCCCCCCCTCTAAAATCTAAACTGTTAGGTAGAAAAATTTGAAAAAATTCAGAATGGTAGTAAATATATCAAATTTACTAGGAAAATTATAGCGGCTAAGATTGCTTGGAAATTATTTGTAGTTTAAGAGTAAATAGTTGCCTAAGGTATAAAACATACCTAAACTTGATGATTCCGTACACATACGAAATCCTTAGAAAAATATTACTTGATTTTTTCGTAATGGCTACGGAACCCTACCTTGTGCGTGTCCGACACGCTCTTGGCCGGTTTTTAGTATTTGTTGTTATAGCGGCAACCAAACAGTAATAGGGTCCCGTTTTTACCCTTTGGGTACGTATCCCAAAAACTGAGGGTTGATTTAGCCGCGCTCACCCGTCAGTCAGTATTAGACAAATTTTCAGTGTGCCTCAAATACCTAGGTACCCAATGTCCATCAGCTCTCCTACTAAACAATATCCTTAAAGAATGGGTTGTCAAATTGGATTCAAAGAAAAATCATCGCACCGTTCGATGGGGCCATTATAATCCCAAAAATTGAATTTAATTGATTCAAAGAAAAGTTTTTTATCACTCTCTTAGATATTCATACTTCTGGCTTGTTACATAACATAGATACGTACATACATGGGTGATTCTTCAAGGTCGTGATTTTTGTTTTATTCCTCTGTCGTATTTTTTTTTTACTTAGTACAGAAAAAATCATGCTCCCATGAAAATAGATTTGTTCAGTAACATAAATTTATGGTACTGAACAAATCTATTTTCATGGGAGCATGATTTTTTCCGTACTAAGTAAAAAAAAAATACGACAGAGGAATAAAACAAAAATCACGACCTTGAAGAATCACCCACATACTGAACGTCACTTGTTAACGTACACGTATCTGTATTTTTTCCACATTTCTTAGCGACTTAATTGGTAATTGGCCTAGGTATTTAATAGTGTTTTTCAACCGGTGTGCCGCGGCACACCAGTGTGCCGCGTACATTTTCAAGTGTGCCGCGATGCTTAATTGCAGTCCAAGCTAAAGGGTATCAATACAACCCCTACGTCCGTTACATATAAATCAAAGCCTTCTAATATACCGAATTCTTTACTGGTGTGCCGTGAAAGTTTACTGAAAATAAGAATGTGCCGTTGACAACAAAAGGTTGAAAAACCCTGTAATAGTAGGTACCTATGCTACTTTTAGATATACCCATGTCTAGAGGTATTAACTATTACGACACGTGACAGTGTTTACGGCTAATGTTCAAGAAAAAAAACCAGGGATACACTATTGTAGCGGTTACCAACATTTTTCAAGGGCGGAACCCTAGTACTGCAGATCCTTAAGAATTATTTTTTTCAATATTCATTCTTTCAATAAGGAACTCTGTCAGGAAACATGTTTAAATGGAAATTAGGTAACACAATGGCTATTGGAAAAATGTTTCTATAGTGTCAAGGATTTCTTGAGTCACAAGTTGTAATTTATTTATTTGTCTGCTGTTATTTTATATATTTTTTTCCTCTGAATAATGATTTAGTATACCTAATATAATAATAATCCAAGATATAATTTAATAATGTAGCAAGTGCTTTAAATTATAATAACTCGTTTATTAATTATTAATAATAATATAATATGAAATAGATAATAATGACGAAAATTGTAAATTAATCTTAGTGACCTAAAACTAAATATTTGTACGCTTGCTTGCATGCTGAATACATGTGCTAAAGTTATTTTAAGATCTTTTTACCTACTGTACCTATTCCTACAAATAAATGTTTTTGAATTTGAATCATTCATTCACATTAATTGTAAATTTTGCTTTTGTTTCTGGCTCCCTGGAACAGGTCCGCAGTGATAAACAGTACGCTATTGAAATGGGTATATTTATATATTATTTACCTTCCCCTTTCAAGAGTTTTTTCCAACTTTCCCCCCATCATGTATTACCTACTTGTAATTAAATACGTCTATTCTACGTCGTAGATTACAGTTCTCCATTAGTCTATATATTCTGGGACGTAAATCTCTGCCTAGATCGGCTGAAGAAATGTTATATAGAGAAGTTTCATCAATTTAGAATAATCATAGTTTATTTAAGGAATAGGAAAACTAATGAACGTCCGTAAAATGATATTTCACGAACTCATTTCATTCTAACTGAATTATTAAACGTCAAGCCTACCCTTCTGGTATGTACCTACCCAAGTATTGATTTGTAAAGAACTGAAGAACTCTATATGGCATTTGAGTATTGTACTGCAATTGTACTGCACAGTAGGTATTTTAAAAAAGAACAGAGTGGCGAAGAGTAATTCCTATCAATTATTATTACTGGAGATTTCAATGCCAAGGTTGCTGTCACCTTCTTATCAGTATTTTGACTGATAATGTGCAAGTGTTTTGTTTCCTCTATCTCAAGTTTGTCGAAAATAAGAAAAGGCAATAATTTCAAATTCTATGTAACCTCAAGTGTATATTTACAGTGTATCCCATAGCCAATTCGAAATTAAAACAAATCGGTAATATGATTTAATATTCAGTTTTGTAAAGCGCAAACATACGAACATGCAGTCGTCAAAGCCTAGGCAAGTTTAGATCCACTTGCACGAACGCTTCCCGGAAATGACTTATCTGCCGTGAAAGAATCTAAATATGATCAATTATGTATTAAATCATCGGATAAACGTTCGTGCTCATCAGGTTTTACAGCCGTAGTCAGAGCGATATTAGATCATTAAATTTCTCAGTATCTATATATAGTATCAGTATCTAGTATTCTTTGATTCATCAATCAAATTAGTTAACTCTGATTATGGCGTTTGCAATAAGAAGAAAGAAAGAAAGAAAGAAAATACATTTATTTACAACAACACAAGACACATAAATATTTTAACAAAAAGGACAATACAAAGGCTAAAAATAGAGTGTGTCATTGCGGTTGCAAATAAAATAAAATAAAAATAAAACAACGGGTAGTTAATTCATAGAATTTATTACTATTGAGTACAGTTATGCCCAATATTAGGATAATGCAGGATAGGAATGATACACAACACAAATGTAGCTAAATTTTATTGAATCGTATCTACGATCGTTTATTAATGAATTAAAATCCATACATATTCTTAATGTATATTTAAAATTAACAATTACCTAGTAAGTTACACTAATTTAGAAATTATTAATAAGTTAAAAGTGAACCTATCCTACAGCACTGGAATGCTCGAGTCAAAAGTGAGACCTTAATTTTATGAATATTATCATCATATCTTACAGGCACTGGTATTTAAAAAAAATAGATAAATAATAAATAATTTAACAACAATTATTTAATTACGTACACCAAAAATTTTCGCAATATAATTTCACCATGATTTTAAGTAAAATGCTTTGAACGTACTTAATTAAATGTTTCTTCGTCCGAACCCCACAAAGCCTTTAGCATAGTATAGCTTCGAAATAATTAAACAAAGTAATCAGTCATGCTGAGACAAAAAGGCAATAAATATAAATGTATTCCGGTTCACACAAAAAGTTGCATTTAATTCCACAAATCATTGGTGAACGGGTTAGCCTTGGAATTGTCTAAATAACGAGAAAAGGAGTTCATGTGGCATTCTTTTTCATTGAAAACCCAAAAATCCAAAATATCACAGGTTCCTTTAAAAGCTCAATACATTTTACATCTATACCGGAAAACAAAACAGTCTATTTCTAATGCGAATTTGTAAAAATGGCTGTATTTCATTTGTACTTTGTGTGCGTGTAATTGACATCTGTCTATTACTTTACAGAGGACAAGCTTCTATACTTAGCTTTATTCTATGGACAGTCTAAAATATTACTCCTGAAATAAATTTAGGTTAGAAATTTAGTTTCTTATTAGAAACAAAACATGTTTAGTATCAAAATGACATGCTTACAATTCAAACATGTTCAACAATCAAACGAACTGTCAGAGAGACAGTTTTAAATATGGAAGCCCCAAGTACCGACGAAGCGGTATACAAAATACCGGCCAACGTGTGCTTAACTACAAAAGTATGGTTTAAATGGCTCGGTTCAAACCTTGGAATCGAAGTTCGAGATACTGTTTTAAAATCGATTTCTGTCCAGTTGTTATTAAGATGATAATGCTTCTTGTCTGCTCCGACTGTTTTTTTTTTTTTTTTTTTTTTTTTTTTTTATGATATAGGGGGCAAACGAGCAGACGGATCGCCTGATGGTAAACGATTACCGTCGCCCATGGACACCTGCGACACCAAAAGAGTCACAAGTGCGTTGCCGGCCTTTTAGGTAGGAGTACGCTCTTTTTTTGAAAGCTTGAAGGTCATATCGGTCCGGGAATACCGCAGCAGGAACCTCATTCCAGAGCTTTGCTGTGCGAGGCAGGAAATTTCTGGAAAAACGCACAGTAGAAGACAACCAACCATCCAGATGGTGAGGATGGAAGTGTTGTCGCGTAGGGCGGTGGCGGAAGGATGCGGCAGGGATCAACCCGAATAACTCCTCGGAGCACTCTCCGTTGTACATGCGATAGAAGATGCACAGTGAAGCTACATCTCTACGCAGCGCCAAGGAATCAAGCCCATCAGAAGTTCGTTGGCAGCCGACTATGAACGTTACCCAACAGGTGTCATTGGAACAATAAAATTTAACTTAGTTTTAATACCTTTACGTAATGATTATAATCAATAAATCACATGAAACAAGTTAGTAAGTAACCACAATAGACGTAGGTGTGAAATACCTACATATGTCGCATGAAAATTACTTCAAACGCGTCTTCGAAATAAGATTTGATCCAATACTCTGACCGAACTATTTTTAAAGTCTTAGTAATTGCTATTTAGTCCACTAGGATTACCCATGTTGATCCATGGCGTACAAATATTGCACACAACTCAAGGATCTAAGAACCTTAGTGGAGTAAACACAAATTGTGTTATCTTTTGTCGCAAAGCACACGTCCGCTGTGAAGTTTACCGCGCGGCGATAGTGGGGTACTGTACCTGAAGCGCGTTTTTCGCCGAGACAGGGGTGGACGACGCTCGCGGGCCGCCGATGCGCTGTGCCGTTAGTGACAGTGCCAAAAACATGGGGGGAAACCAAAACAACACGTTAAGGAACTATGCTACTCCACTAGCTCACCTTCTGACATTTCTGACAACCCAGAAACCAAGCTCAAATCTTACACAACTACTTTTTTTACAGCAAATTAAAGGTTTGTTCAAAATGTCAGAAAGAATGCGAAATACGATGAAAACTAACGATGTGTTGAAAAAAACTTTCATTTGATTCAACACAACTTCAGTCAAGCATAGATTTATTTTATATCAACAAAGGATCACGTATCGAAATGCAATGTTGCTACAAAATAACTGCATGAACTATGCTTCATCGTACAGTGGTTTGGTGGTACTTTGAGTTTCCATGCAAAGAATGGAAACACAAAGAATTAATTTGTTATTTCAGCAGACAATCCAACTGCCAAAAAAAAAACAAGCAAAGTTACTAAATGGAATGAATGAATTTAGATGTCTTTGGTATTGCAAATGGAACTATGGACCAATAAAAAATTCAAGCCTAAAGGACATCTTGTAAAGGTTCGATTTAAGATAGGAAGGAATAAAGCACATATTCGTGTTTATAATCTGCACACCAAACAATAGTTATTTATACAAACACGTCTTAGTATACTTTTTCAACAGTCTTGCCACAATTGGGGATTCTTAAAAATAATATCACAGTCGAAAATCATAAGAGACGTTTTGTCTGAGGAATGACTACCGCAGTCTCTTCGGGCCTACTCAAATAAAGAAACTAAAACTTCAGAGAAGCGCACTATAAGCGAATCGATTAATGAGATAATGAATATGTACTAATAAAATAAGCTCGTTGATAACTTATTATCTTTCTTTTTTTCACAAGGAAAGATGATAGATCGTCAACAAAATAAAGTGTAAAATTAAACACAAGGGCCAAACCAAGGGGTGCCAGCTACAGACCAAAAATAAAATCATATTAATCAAACTATGCCCATGCAAACAATAAGCGCACTCTACATACAAAATTATAACCACTCTCTCACGTGTCGCCCCGGTGACCATCGTGCACCATTACAAGTAGGTACTCACCGGGTACATACAAGTTAAATATTCGAGAGCAAAGAAATCCGAGCAAGATTACAAAGAGGACGGAAAAATGTACGTATGTATCATATTACCTACTTATATCAAATTCAACAATATCGTGCAATAGGAATACTGATAGAGTTTTTGAATAACGTTGGCGCACTCATATGTAGACGATGTTCGGGTAGGTGAATTGGAAAGGCGACACGCAAGAGTAGTGGTAGCTTTTCCCGAAGCCGGAGAAGTGCGTGTTTGTCGGCGGCATGTCGACGAGGATGTCGGTAGCGGCGGCCCCCCGGCTGGCCCTCGTCACGGCGGCCGGCCGCCCGCCGCGCCGCACCACCTCGCCGCCGCTGCTGCTGCCCGAGCCCGACCCGCTCGACCCGCTACGCCACGACCGCGACCCACCACGGTCCACCACGCTCAAAACGCTTTCCGAGCAACGCCACGACTTCGGCAGCGTCTCGCTAGCCCAACGTCTGGGTACTAGTTCTCGGCTTCGAGCCTTATTCGTTATGATGTCGTAATAAATCTTAGGTTGCGGTATAGCGATCACGGCGCAGCGGTCGTAGTCGACGTGTTTGACGAGGAGCGTTTTGTCGAGCAGGCTGGGCGCGCTGCGATGCGGCGCGGGAGGTCGTGCGACGCGGCCGGGCGGCTCGGCCGAGCGCGCGCGGGGCTAGCCTACCTGCGCTCCGAGCGCCGTCATCCCGAGCCTCACCCCCACGCGTGACGACGCCACTGACGTGCCCAGCGACGTCAGCGACTCGCGTGAGTTCGAGCGCCGCATCGGCGTCATGCGACCGTTGCTGTGGATAGCACATGCGCCTGGCTTGCGATTCGACGGCGACCGCGACACCTTCGCGATCGGCGCGAACAGACCGAAGCGGGGCGCGCACTCGAAGTACCTGCAAATTGTGCAAACTCAATACCATGTTTATCGTGGACTCGTTGACCCGTCATCCTCAACATTCTAGAAAGAATCTATCAATTATTCACCTCTTTCCATCGACGGAACCATCGTTCTTTCCGAGAGGGTCGTCTAGTTCGACTCCCCCCCAGACGCCGGGAGCGAATTCCGTGACGCCAACATATTTTAGGGTGCCGGCTTTGCTCCCACGACTGCTAGATACTATAACTCTATCGCCGAGGCGAAGTTCACCATTGGTCGTTGTCGAAATTGATGCGTCTGAAAAGAAAATTTACTCATAAACTCTTGAAACTTTAAAGAGGAAAATATCAGTTTTGCTTTTACTGAGAAACATACTCATTTTGCTGCTGACGACGCTTCTCACACTGCCGTTGGGTGACTGCGTGCGCCGGTACCGAGCGGCACCGGACGGTGGCCTCTCAAAGACGCTGCTCGCGTCAGAAGTGGGCGACGCATCGTGTGCCGCATGCGACATAAGCGGCGTGCGCGTCAGGCGCGTCAGCCGGGAGAAAACACCGCGTTTCTCTCCGCATTGGAAGTAACGGACGCCTGCCACTGACCCATCGTTTTTACCTGCAAAAAGAAGTAGGAAAGGAGTTTGTGAACTTTACTCTGCTTCACGTGTTTTTTTTCATTAAAATCTTTTTATCTTAACTGGGTCCTATTATTTGTTGTTCAAAACTTTCTTGCCAGATGGAATTTATTTGTACCTACGCTACATAACATTTTTGGCTTACCAATAGGATCATCGAGCACGATGCCGGCCCAGTCGCCGGGCGCAAACTGCGTCTCTCCGATGTACGCGATTTGACCAGGCTTAGTTCCGCCCACCCACACGCGCTCTCCGATTATGAAGCTGTCTGTGTCCTCCGTCAGAATGACACTGTGGTCTGTAATGTCAACGCAAATGTTATAACAAAGGCTTTATTAATATGTATCACAATGAGAAAAACTATTTTTTTTTGTATTTACACAACTCAGAAATGATAATGCAAAAATCGAGTAGGTACCCAAAAAGTGTAAGTATGTATGTACGTATACGTTCATGCATCTTCTAACAATAAATACTGAATATTGAACAACACTATTAGCAATTCTAATATTTTTTTCGTTTTTGCATAATCATTTTGTCTATATTCTAAGATATTGTATTCAGTTTCTAATGACCTTTATACATTTTCTACAAGAGAGTGCAATAAGAAAGTGCACATTCTTATTAATTCATAACAAACTGTCTTTTGAATAGCTAGGCATAAGGCTTGATCCGATTATGGGCAGGTTTATGATGTGCACACGATTGGAATAAATCGTAGGCGTGCGTGCAAGTGCAACGGTCACTGGGGTCGATTTGCATTCTCGTATGCATATCGCGTGGTTATATTGGAGTGAACTTTCGCTTCATTCATATTGCTGGGAGTAACAAACTGCAGTTGACTTAAACAAAGGTGTGAAGCTGTTGAAACTAAATTAAATAAGCACAACTTAATCTAAACAAACATTAATACAAAAATATGCATCATAACTCGATATCGCATAACAATGCTAAAACACCACAACATTGCAAGCAAATTGAACATAATCATCACCAATGGACAGTTGGAACATCTAATGATGTGTAATGTGGCAATCGAGCGTGCATGACTTGCATTGCGACTTGCAATAAACAAATGTTAAGCCAGTAGTTCCACAACAGAATTTAGACCAAACCAAATACAGGTTAATCGAGGAGTCCTAGAAAGATACTTCTTAATTGAGGGCGATTAATGCATTTAAATATTGATAGTGATTCAAATGCACTACTTTCATGTGTATAACGAAATATACAGATAAGGTCGTTAAAGTATACCTAAATCAACGTCACTGTCGACGTTGGATATAGGATATAAAAGATGGAGCATTAAGGGCTCTCAATGTGTGGTCTATGGGTCAGTTCACATCGACACGCAACACGGCGTGACACATTTATTTAAGAATACGTCAACGTCAATTGACGTAATCCCGTAACGACCTGACCCCGTCGCACGGTCATTTTTATTCATACCCTCTAGCTTGAATTCTATAGTGGAACTAATGGCAGGGATGTGAAGTGAAGTGAGGTGTTACCTGAGGACCTGCGGAGGCCAGCCTCGCTGAGGCGGCGAGGGTGCTTCTCCCACAGCGCGTCCATCGATGTGACGCTGTACGTACTGCTCGCTGCGCCACACCAAGCCACACACACACACACACATTAGCCACTACTCAACACAACAGCACAACACCTAATTCACACGTCACAATACGTGCATTTTCAAACTAATGTGGGATTTTTTTATAAAGGTCAAATTGTGTTTGAATTACAAAATATTTCTTAAATTTGGAATTTTATTATCTTGAGTTTAGTAAATTAGTCTTTTGTTGATATTAATCTACTTTTACGATGGAAATTGTTTTAGTTTTATAACTTTTATCGTTCGTTCATGCAATTGTTAACCCAGTCCGGTCTGTTATGGGAGAATATCTGAATTATTAGAACAGCGCAATATTTTTTGCGTGTTACAGACACTCAGGCTTTTGAATTAGCCTTGCTATGAAAAAAATATACGAGCGACTATTTATTGAATTTAACGATTATGAAATGACAGCCGTGGCGTTTGTAAAAAGAGCTAAACAATCAGTGTTATAGTTCGGACGAGAAGACAATGCTGTTAATTGCGGACATAAGATTTGATGGGCGGTCGTGGGCGGCTCGCGCGGTGTTGTGACAGAGGACTGGAATTGAGGCATTCACAATCGATGTCGCTCGTAAAATGTCTGTTAAATTTCAACGACCGGCGTGCTTTATTTTATCAGATAGTTAAGTATTTTATTTCGTGTCTGTATCGCAGCTTTTTCGTTTATGTTTTCATCAAAATGTTAATTTTAAGTTAGTCTCTAAGGGCGCATTATCTACAACTTGTTGAAAGTGACAGGATTCCACCACCTCTGAATGTCTGTGTGAACTTAGTTTTAACGTGCACCGTATTAGAAGCCGGCGTCCTGAGCTAGCCCGGGGTTACAAAGAAACAGGACAGACTTACTAGATGCCTTCCGATGCGTCCGCGGTCTGTCCGGCAGACTGCTCGACACCTCGTCTTCCTCGTCTTCAATGAGGTCTGCTCGGCGGACGGATACAGACAAAAGCGTGAAGACATTATGAACACGTGAAACTTTTAAAATTATTTACAATACAATGACAAGGTGATTGTGATTTAGAAGTGCGTGCCAAACGTCCATTCAAAAGCATGTATCATGCTCGCGCAAAGTGCTATCGTGCCATCATAGGTTCTTTTGAAATCATTCTCTATTCAAGTGTTCGACCGTGAAATGAAATGTTACTCACCTGACAAATGTTTTCGAGATAAGTCGTCGCTGAGTTTCCGCACGGCGTCCGACGAGCTGCCGTCTATGACAACAAAACAGTAACACGTAAAGCGAAATAATAAAATAAGCATGCCGACATAATAACATAGATAGATGATGGAATTGTAACGACGATAACGTTTCTGAACATTCTGAAAATCAGATAGCCGCAGACAATGATAGAGTAAAATAAAAGGATTATTTGACACAGCTCTTGTCAAGTTTTCATGATACTTGGTTTGCTTGTTTGCAATTCATATTGGGCAGAGTTCGATAAAATCATATAGTAAAGTAGGAGGTGTGGGAGTCACCCACGGCGGAGCTCACGCAGCTGGCACGCGGACTCGACAGAGTAGGCACAGCACTCACAACAATTTACGGTAGGAGATAATAAAGACATAACTTGGTCTGTTTATTCTAGAGGCTTACTAAACGGCACCGGTTTTGTTCTGTTTCATTACTCACTTTACTAGAAATCTGGTTCAATATGACGAATATTTGACTTGATAATCTAGGTCGCACTAGATGTAGTATCGAGATATCACGCTGAAGGCACTGAACTCTAAATCTCGGCGTGATTCATAGGCCATTGATAAATCTCGAGAGTTCTAAAAGAATAAATATCACAACCATGAACTTTTATAAATAAATACATATAGCAAAATTATTATTCTACTATCGGCATGATCTATCATCGATGCCATTTAACTGCGTCTCTATCACTTATTTATTGATATGAAAAATGTTGGAGGCAGGCAGGTGCAACGCGGAATGAATTTATTATATCCCATTTCGCATAATTATTGGTATTGAAACTTTAACTTGTACAATAAATAAATCTTCTTAAAAATATACGCGCTATGATTGGTGAAGTGGCTGTTTTTTAACCGTTTGAAAGTTCGACTCAAAAATAGAAACAAAGCAGTTTGTAAAGCAGCGTGATTTGACAATTCATTTTCTTATCTTTTGAGATTGTTGGAGAATACTTTTTGCATCTTGCATATTATTATATCGAATAGTTGGTAGTCGTAGTCAGCGTTAATTGAAATATCAAGATAAATTAGAACGCCGATACTATGAAAATACCACTTGGGCCAAGTCATGACTTACAGAGCTGGAGCGGACGACTTGAGTGGAGCCGGCCGGCTTGAGCTAGCGTGTGTCCGGCACTGAGTCCGAGAGATTAATCATCTATCTCTACTGCGCAGTGGCACCGGCCTTGCCGGCACGCGTGGGCTCGCTAATCATAACCTGGCTCATCGCGGCCCTATGCTACGCCCGTTGCCGGAACGAACCTACGCGGAAGCTGCCGTAGAAAGACGAGAACTGGATCCAATGACAGCTCAAGTAGTTTTCACTTTTACTCTAATACGGAAACAAATTAGCAAAAACAGCTTAGCTGATACCCTAAGTATGTATCTTTTGTCCTTTATTTTGCTAACGACAAGCTAGACCCCCCCTAGACGCTAAATAAATACTAACATTCTAAGTATAAACTACCTCGCTGTTGCAAATAGATAATTGCATAGTGCAGCTATAAAAGCTAAATTGGTAATAATAGCTAAACACGACACTGCAATTATAGCCTGACCATCTTCACAAATAACTACAATAATCTATCAAGATACAAGGGTCTTGAAAATGTTTCTGCGACCAATCCTGACCAATATCACCTTTCGACTCCTAAGCAATGAAAACTGATGACCATTGAATTAAAAGGCATTAATTATATCATGTATAATTGTCAGATAGTTTCTCGTAACTAATAAATAATCTAGTTCTGACTTCCAATAATAGACGTTACTGTTACTACATAAGTAAAGCTAGGTACAAATCATTCTGTGAACTAAAAATTGCGCAGTTGCAAATTTTCAAGTAAGCGTGTGATATACTCTGCAAAAAGATAACTAAATACATGATAGTAAATAATAAATTATAATCGGCCACTGGCGACTTCCGCGATACTGAAAAAGTCAAATATACTGGCTCTATTAAATTAAATCGTCAAGATTAACATAACAACGAGGTATTATTTCACGTTTGTGGGACAAACGATGGTCGACTATTGTTATGGTAAAAAAGATATTCGTCATAGCACTATTGGATTCATACTTCTGAACAAGTTAGGGAGGAGCTGAGGACGAATTGCTGCTATCAATAATGAAGACGCGAGTTTCGATTGTTTTTATGAGTAAAATGTTACATCTGATCATAAATAATGTAATGACCATAACGTGTGTCCGCAGTCGGCAGGTGACACAATAGAACAACGTGGTGATCCCACGCTAGCGTTCGTGCTCTCCTCATGCAGCAACACGCGTGGGTGACCTACTCTAGTTCCGTCCGAATACTTCCCAACCCTCACTTAAACATGTTATTGTAGTAAACCCTCACAACTAAGTAGAAACCGCGGCTTTATTATCGTTTGACATGTAAACAAGTAATTAATAACAACTTGACCGCTTGTGGGCAGCGAATATTTATCATTACTAGCAGAGAATAATCGTGTAAGTACTGCCTTTTCGGCAAATTATTTATCGCAAACTGATTCATTTGGCAAATGTTTCATTTCCCAAATGTTATTTTTTTCTGAAACTATAAACTATTCAGGATATATTTCAGGACTATCCTTTAGGTTAGGTTAGGTTAGGTTTGTTTTATAACAATCCTGAAAAGTTTACAGTTTCAGAAAAAATAAACATTTGGGAAATGAAACATTTGCCAAATGAATCATTTTGCCAAAAGTTTTTCGCCGAAACATTACATTAGTAAACCGAAAATAATATATGTATCGTACAAGATGAGCGAGTAGATAACAACAACATGTTAATATGATGATATGATGTCAATTTTATACGAACATCTTCGTTCGCAGAACATGATGTAATTGCTATAAAAGAACGTTCATTATTTGTCAATTTCGTTAACGTTCGTCAAACGAGACACGCCAAATAATTTGAACACAAACCATGCTTGAAGTCTCTTGTCGGGGAATGACATTGTGATTTGTGGTCAAGTTCAAGTTTTTATGAGCGAGTACTGTATTTTAATGAGATGTTGTTTTGCAATTTCAAAAGTCAAGGTAGAAAATTATTTTGGCAATATTATTGCGCATCGGATTAAATCGGATATTTCTTCCGTTGTAGAAGCAACTTGCGGTATACCCATTTGTGACTGGTCGCATTCACTCACTCGTGAGCCTGGACTAATTCGTCAATTGAGGACAATTTCGCGGTCTACTCTAACGTCAGTGATGGATGCACGTACAGAACAGTAGGTACCTACGTACATTTAGTAGGACAGATGCAATTCTTAATGCCAATTACATATACAGTTGTTCGACTAGGTACGTGAAACCTGTTTCATTCACAGATTGACCGCCAATCAAGTCTTATTAACGAGAACAAGCGTGAAATTTGGAAGTAACTTTTTATGGTTCAAGTCACGCACATGGACATGATAATATTTAGAAAATACCTATACGTAATTAAAATGTTTTATTTATTAATACAACGTAAGTGCACCTCGCTAAACTCAAGTATCAAAAATAATCCAAAGTGACCGAGTTGGCGGCTCAATGACTACCGCGATCCTGCAGAACGGGAACAACGTCCCACAACGACGGATGAAATGAAAAACATTGCATCCCGGCCATACAAATAAATACCGATGATTCATACCACGTTTCAGGCAATCATTTACCGGGATATTATCATAATTGAAATATTTATTGAGGACCATGTGACAGCCTGTTAAGGTGATTATGTATAGGTTTCTTGTGATGCAGGTGACTCAGACCATACCGTATGAAACAATATAAGTCCTGGTCAAAGAGAGACAGCGGATACACCGACAGCCGATAATTTACTACCAAATTTGGATGCTTTAAACAAAAAGCTATTTCATGAACTGAAAACAATTGCAAAACCAGTCTTGTTTTAAGCTTCGACGCTGCTTGTGAGTTCGGAAACGAATTTTATGTCCCATACAAAGTTACAAGATATACGACCGCTTGCAGCATTAATTTATAGTTGTATGTTAAGAATAAATAGTAAACAAAAGAAGCAGCGATCTCCTATGTATTGCAAACCAATCATAAAGCGAAATATAAAATATGTAATTATATTTTTCTAGCGATCCGCCCCGGCTTCGCAATTAAGCATGTATTATACGTTTTAGGCTTAAAACAACTAAATTTCATAATACCTTATTCACTAATACCCCTAATTTTCAATAATTAATTTTCTAGGTATTATGAGCCCATGGTAATTCGAAAATTAGGGGTATTAGTGAATAAGGTATTATGAAATTTAGTTGTTTTAAGCCTAAAACTATTATACATATAAACCTTCCTCTTGAATCACTCTATCTATTAAAAAAAACTGCATCAAAAGCCGTTGCGTAGTTTTAAAGATCTAAGCATACATAGGGACAGACAGACAGCGGGAAACGACTTTGCTTTATACTATGTAGTGATTGTCATAAAAACATTACGCAGCTTCGTAAATCCTGATTCTTTTTAAAGGACATAAAGGCAGTACCTAATAAATTACATACAGAACAGATAGTAGTGATAATGATAATAATTAATGTAATCGTCAAATTAATTGTTAAAGGATGCAGTATGATTGACTGGCCGGCCCTTTAGGCCGTGTAAGGAATGAAAAGCGATCAGTAGCCCCAGCACGTTTGCCCCCGCGCGATAATGGTCCGTAATGAAACGCGGGAGCCCGCGCCGCGCATCGCAACTATCCACAACGCATCTACACCTGCGATAATTAATCCAAAATCAAACGCTGATTGGAATGACAATGAGATTCATTAGCCTAAGAAAAAGACAGTACTCTTAACAACGATTATTAGAACATATATTAAGAAGGATTTTGCTATTATGGCTTCAATAAATCAGTGAAGTGACACTGTGGCTTATCAAGTCCGGACGACGGGAGTAAAAATGCACTTTTCACTAGTTTTTCACTGGTTGTGTAACAACCTGACAAGTAAGATAAGTTTGATCAATAAATTACTGATTCAAAAATTGTTCGTATAGATGTCGATAGAATAGTTGATAATAGTCGATATTTAATTGCTCCCGTCGTCCGGGCTATGCTTATCATTATCAAACACCTTTAAGATGCTCAAATATTAATAATCATCTTTAGGATGAGAATGAAACCTCAAAAATATGGTCGCGTAGTGGTCAATAATTTTTGCCACGTAAGTGTGTGTACCAAGAAAAAAATCAAAGTACCTAGAAAAAGTCTCACAAGTGTTATTTTCCTGATAGTTAAGCAACATGAGACTAGATACTTATCTCTCAACACGTCCAAACAAGCGCTTGCCAAATATCGCCATAAAACCCATTAATTTCGGAGATAACATTAAAGTTTAAAGTGAAACTCAAATAGCGACAATCCATTTAAAAGATATACAGTGTCGCTTGTAACTCACGGATAAATAAAATGTACCATCTACAAGATAGTTCTAAAATTACGGGCGCGCCAGGAAAGCGTGGCGTGGTGGCATTATCAGAAGTGATAAATGTCTCTCACAGTCAGTGGTTAGACGCCAACCGGTCACGAAGTAGGCATAGGCAGTTGGGCGCATGCAACAGTCTTCTTTGTTTCTCACGGCTCGGCTGCAGAAATACCGTGCTGATCGTTATCTCCGGCAATGATAAATGCATCCAATAACGAGGAGCTTGCAAGGCGTAGGTATCATTTCAGTTTGCATATTTCGTACGTGATATAACGAAATTTATATGGTAATTTTGGAGTGAATATATTTTAAAGATAACATTAAAGTATGTGAGTGATCAGAACCTGTACCAAAAAAACAATGTAATGCTTTAATTACAGATTCAAAATTTTCGTGACAAGAGCGTGCCCTTGTGAACAGAATTTGGGTAAACCCTTGTAGTAGTTACGTTGGCGATATGTTTGTACGTACTTGTAAACAAAACACCCGTGAATCAGCGCTGTTGGTACCGTACATACACAGGATTTTAGAATTGTAGTGGACCAACTGAGTAAATAGAACTTGAGGCGACTTGACACGCAAGATGTGTCAGCCGTGGAAAATTCTCGAGACAAACAAAGACAGCTACGAGCCTGTACGGCTACCGTACTGAAATACAATTAACATATTGAATTTTTTACCAAGCAAGAGCTCGGAGAGCTATGTGCGATACAAATTTCAAGAGCTGTGCTATGACCGTGGAGTTCCCCAGGCTAAATGTCGCCTTGAACTTGTGAGTGCGTTGTAAACTAACAGTGACGTAAGTACCCAGTCAATAAAGCAATTTACACCGTCGCACCTGATGTAGCCGCCTACGCGACCCAATGAATACACAATCGATTACATAAAAGTTCGACAGCACTCCGGATTATCTCCGATATGGATGGAATGGAACTCATTAAACAAACTTTTTTGATCAAACATCAACTAAAGCGCTTTTAATGATTGCCTGTAATGGAAATTTGATAGGTACCACTTCAGAATACCTCAAAACAATTTTAAAGCATGCACAGATAAATATTACGTATTCGCAATTCTTCAATTTTATTCTAGCAAGTAATAATATTTTTAAAAGTAAAGCCCGCTTTTGGTTATTTTAGGACATATTACAGCCATATAACCATTATGTCATACAACATCGTCATATTACAACGTCAATTATAATAACAAAATCATCAACATCAATCTACTTATTCTTTATCATAAGAGTTTTTTCAATGCGTTTTAATTACTCATTTTTCATAGTAATAATAAAATTCATGAAATTTGCGAGGGCGGATTGTCACCACTGTAAATGAGTGTTTATTCATGTTAAGGTGAACTTGTGCGTTAAATGGCTGCCGTCGAAGGAATAATTTAAGAGTTCCCGCCTCTGCACATCGCCTCTCTCACGATTAATGAATGAACACGAAAATTTATTAGGTGACGAAACAATGTAATTACGCGCAAACTTCGCATAAGTGATAACATTTCATGTAATCTCTTTATCAAGTGCGATAATCTCAAAGTGTCCCATTTGAACATAACGAGGTCCGTGATTACTCAATTTCCCGCATGATCCTAGATAAATTGACTCATGGGGCTAGATATGAAGGCGCTATAAATTCAACTAGATAACGCAATCAACTGTGCTGTTATTATCGGTTACCGTCTAGCTTTTAGAAAGGCAGAGTACAAAATGAAAGCTCTGAGCAATTTAGATTACTTTAGGTTCAGGGTAACATGACTCGAAAACAGTTAACCATGGATTCTAGATGCATGCATAATTCAGCGTAGTTGAGAAGAAATAGCTGGGTGGAGTTCTCATCGAGCTGTCAAAAGGAACTCTCTACTATAAGTAAGTTGAGTGAGACGGGGTGGCGCCGGGAGTAGCGTAAAGCTGTTCCGGATTCAACGACCCCGCCTACTTCGCAAATCATATTCTTTAACTAAGACAACATGTTCTAGCTTCTAGCAGAAACATAATTCATTTCATTACCATGTAAAATAAGACGTTGTTTAAAGATAAAATAGGTAAATATTAATCGATTGTGGACGAGCTTTACAAGAAATATGGTACCAGAACATTTAAAAGGAAAACATTAATCAATAACTAATTAAAATTATTTTGAAGTTTCATTATTAAACTAATATAATTATAGCTAAAATATCAAAGCGACATAAAAAATTGAACAATATGGTACCTAATAAATACTAGTATTTTTGGAAACTAAACTTCTTGTTTCGTGTTTAAAACTAACAATGTCGCATTTTGTAACGCGTGATGGTACTGTTTGTTTACAGTGCCAAAACTTGATTTTATCCTCCGCTCAAATTATGTATAGCGAAAAATAAAAAGGAATAGATCCAGACTTCCCTCAGAGGAATTCAAGTGTACCTTTGAGCATTGAATGCTTATAAGGGAAGGCAGATAGTAATATACGTGACCTCACATAAAGAAGGATCATACGTGACTAGGATGTGATCAGGATCTTTATCCTTATTGTTTCACAAGTAAACGATAACTCTATTGAATTCTAGGAAATGACCTTAAAAAATCTTAAAAACAAAGGATTCGTTAAGAAAACCAGTTACTTAAAGGTTCAGTAAAGTTAAATTTTCCTGAGAATATTGTGCATTAAAAAAAGATTAAAAGAGACGCATCGTTAGGATTATACAACGATATCTATTATTGTCAGGAGAGAAACGCTGTGCGGGATAACAATTATGTTACGTCTGGCTGCACTCAGTTAAATTATTTGATTAAAGCTCATGTTATTGTTCCTATACTTAACTGCCTTTTGCTCAAGTAAAGTATCTATTTCAGTAAATTGATAACCATTTTATTAGATTTTCGAAAACAATGAAAGTCGATTCGCCAAAATATGTATACATACTTAGTGGCTTTCATCCTCTCGTAGGTACATTTCCGAGCACTGGAACGCATTAGGTAATGTCCCGTGCTGTGTGCGGATCACTCAGATACAATTTATCATGAGCGGAGTTGCAATGCGTGGGTGTGATGATGTATTCCAAGTCTCTATTGGACCAGTCGCCTCAAACTTATATCTCAATTTCATAATTAATTTTTAGTACTTAATTATTGTAAAATGAGACGATCGAGGATTGATCACCGAGACATGTTCGGTTCGGTCTGATACGCTCGAGAAGAATCGGTATTGATGTGAAATCAAATCCGTGGTTCAAGGTGATCTGTGGATATTGATTTGTGGCGACAAAAACAATAGCTATAAAATTACAACAAAAACATTTCATGTAATAGAAATTACAAAGATTCCATTAATTGTGTATAGTAGTCACGTATTCTCGTGTGACACCTGTTTCTATACTGTTTTGTTACGGTTGACAGAGAACAATGCTATGACGAGTAATTGAGCAATTTCAACGCGAAGACCGCAACTCAGATAACGATAAGACACAGGAAGTACCTTGTCAGGGCATAACATCACTCAGCGTTATTTTGAGATGTCATGGAAGTGACATAATCGCTCCGGAAAGGTGTGAGGAGGATGCAGACATTTTACCAATATTCGTCCTAACTCCACTTAATTCTCAAGTATCAACTGTGAAACTAAATGTGACAGCATAATAATAAATTGTGGAATGGATACCACGACTCAATCAAATTGTAGGTGCTGTGTACGCGACAAACATGACGTGTGTCACGCTATGAAGCATTGAAAATCATAAAGAAACATAAAATTACGTAACTGGCACTAGGATTATAAATAGAAACATAACGACGACAATATCTATACGCTTTACTTAAATTTGCTTAACAATAGCTAACTAGCTTCTGACTTAGAATAAATTGACATGCAACGGTAATTTCTGGAATGCCGTGCCATCGTTTGAAGTGGAAATTTTATTTATTTGTTATGGTATCTAAGGTCAGAATGCAGTTACGGTGGCAGCGTGGCACGTCATATTAGAAACCAAACAAGGCTAAGTGCGTTGGAAATTGTTACCGTTGCGGTTCCAAGTTGCAGAAACACTACGAGAGAGAATGAACATAAGTGCAGTGCTCCAGAGGTCATGGTAAACCTCATATAATCAAAGAAGGCTCGGAAAACTAATACTGACCACCAGCACGCAATAATGGAAGCGAGGCGTCTATAGGTAATGTATATTAATTAGCCTAGAAACAACACTGCATAGACATGATCCTACATGAAATATGATAAGTAATATCGAAAGTGGAGTGGAACAGTCGTAGACGTTGGGGGTTAGGGGTACAAGGGCAAGGTCAGGAGAGGGTGGTAGATCAGTTACACTACACCAAAACTACAGTTTCGCCTAATGAAATATTCAAACCGTTACATAATCGTTACTTAAGGACTTTGATAAATGAAGCCATGAAAACGTAAAGG
Organism: Archips crataeganus; assembly: GCA_947859365.1. Classification (NCBI taxonomy): domain Eukaryota; kingdom Metazoa; phylum Arthropoda; class Insecta; order Lepidoptera; family Tortricidae; genus Archips; species Archips crataeganus. Next base: position 7,786,992 of record OX402051.1, read on the forward strand.
CTACACACGTAAATTTTGTTTTGTTTCAAAACTGTATAAAAATCACGCAAGGACAAGTGAGTTTGAACCAAGGGTACCATTTACTATTAATATACTACAAAAATAGAATGACAATGATGAAATATCGCATTACAATTCATCGAATTCAGAGCACTGCTAGGTATTGTTGAGATCACTACGTATTTTTATTATTTATATTATAACTTCGCATTACCACCTACTTAACCGCAGATTTGATGATGTTTACTTAGCACTCCTTTTGAGTTACTTTACGATTCTACTTTATGAGAAAATTATGCAAGTTCCATGAAACAACAGACCGTTTATTTTTTGTCGTACTAAAATAGATTGCTTTCATTAACAGCCTAGTTTTTCTTATTCTGTAAGATAAGGCCCAAGCCTTCTTGTATTCATGAAGTTAATGCGTGCCGTGAATTTAAGTACGCAGAATACTTGTTCTATGAACTTGTTCAGGTGTAATTTAAATATTTCCGTGCTGTGAGATGAAACCAATTTTCAGGCCGAATTCCTTACAAGTAACGTACTTTGTGACGTAAATAATTGTTCGAAGTAAATGTGTTGCTGTCAGATTGAAATTATATAGGTACAGTCAAGTGTAAAAATATGGGTGCACACAACTTGCTCATAAATATGTCTCATAGCTCTTATGTCGTCGAATTAAGGTATAGATATGTAACGATTGGAGGGTTAAATCGATACTTATTTTTGCACATGACCGTACTCGAGCTTCTAAGATGGTAGTCTAGGATGCTGAAAAGGTGTTCTTCAAGAATTAAGTAAAATAATAATATAAGTAATTATAAACAAGTTACAAAATTTAACAAGTTTGATATGAAGTATCTTTTTGTATTTTTATTTTTCAACTTGATTTTTTATTACTTTAAAGGGTAGGGTTTTTCTGTGCATCCATATTTCAGTTTGTATTTAGTATGAAATATAAGTTACAAAATGGAATTCTCTACAAGATAATTTTTGATTCTGACATTTACGCAAACAGTTAAAATATATTACTATAAACCCGGGATCCATTATGCCAAATTGTTGCATCCTCCTAATAATGCGTGTTTCTGTAATGAAATTTCATCAAGTCTCATTTAAAAGCATCAAACCAGGCTTTGTTGTAGATACTAAGTAGTCACTCTTCATTAGCACAATTGCCGACTGACACGCTACCTTATTAACACTGAGCCCTGAATTCTAGATCTACTATTTCGACATGCTGTGCTGTGTTCATTTTGTGACGTAATAGTGCATATTTATCCTGATTTGTGTATCTGACACCTTGTGACTTTGCCTGTTAATAGAACTACCAATGAATTATTGTCGTGTACATTTAACACGATAAAAGTCTATGATGCATTGTTTTGTCATGTGTATGTGCGATGGAGGAAACAATACAATTAACACTTTGTCATCGATAACATCTTTATCATTTCCAATAATTTCACTTTATTATTAACTGATTGAAATTAAACTTTTACCTATGTTCGTATCCAATTGTTGTAGAAATAAATCGAGCTTCTTGTAATTAGCTACTAATCTGTCCAGGTACCTACGTATTTAAAACGACTTAGGTAATACAGACGATTCTAGTAATTTTCAAGGATATTCGATGTGGTTCCAGTTATTTCTATCAGTATTATCTTTGGGCTTCATTTAGAGTTACAAATATAAAACTGATAACAATAAGCCTCGCTTAATATTTAAGCGTAAATATATACTATGCTAAATAGACTATTGTTAAAATACCAAATACGTATAGCATAATATTCCACACTAAGCTTAAACTCAAGAAACTCCGACACTGACGGAGCGTCGAAAATTTAGACTCACCAGAGAAGCTGATTTTCGTTTCGACCGGCATCTTGTTCCCGGATGAGATTCGCTTTAGCCTCTTAAAATCAATGAATCGGAGCACAACAACTCCTCAGTCGGTCACGACGGTTCCTGGGCCTGTGATAGAAGCTGATGATGTTTTCGTGTGTCGAAGTGTTTTGTTCGTAGCGGACCGCGCGGCGTTGGGACGCGTGGATCGCTCGCTAGCCGAGTGTGCACTGCGACTGGCGGAGCGTCCTACGCCCGCGCTCCGCCCTCGGCCTCCTGATACGAGCCTAGCTTGTTTTTGTTTCCCCGGCGCCCCTGCGAGCCTTTCATGAAATGGAAAATTAACAATGTCCTTTCAGCAATTGGGACGCAAGGGCGAGTGGTCGAGAGATGCGGGAGAAAATTGGTAGAGGCGTTTTCACTGTTCGACATATTCTGAATCTATCTCATTTGTTTAGGTCGACGCAGCGTGTAAGGGAAATACTACTTTAGAATTGACTGAGTTTTGGGGATAAAATATTTGGAAAAACTTCACGTTGATAGCTTTCCGCGATGGTCTTGATTTATCCTGCCCTTCGTATTGTTCTACATTATTTTCAAATGGCCATGCTTTTATGTAGGATTATAGGCCATCTATATTTTGGATGAGTAGTAAAATCGCATTACAATGAATACATTTGCTATCGTCGTGTGTATATGACGCCTATGTAAGTATTTGCTATTATCTTATCACCGTCCTTTATCGTGAATTCTTAACTCTACTCATCTATATAATGTATTTGCTTAGAATGTTGTATTCACCGTTCTGTGCATTTGGGGCGCCTCTTTGTTTATTCTCTACTAGTGTAGATACCTAGTAGGATAGGAACTTATCAGTTTTGTACTCAATATATTTTCTGAAATTTCAGATTAAGATAGTATCCCGGTGGTATTCAGATTTAATTAGTGTTGTCGGCATCATAAAACGTCGGAGCTGTCTAGGTGGCCAAATGTAACATATACCCAATTAAAATGTTCAGATATTTATGAGCACCTAGACAGCTCCGATGTTTATGAAGGCATTAATTATTTATAAGTTTAAATTTTTACCAACCCTGGTGAGTGAGCTTGAGAAGAACACAAACTTTCGCATAACACTTGTCTTGTCGCTTTACAAAATGTCTCACGTAATTGATAAGCGTATAACTTGCAGTATTATTTCGTGACAAACCGAACGTTGACGGTTGAGCGCGTCACGTTTTCTAACAGGTCAAAGAAAGCGAGTTCTCGAGGTTAACTCTTCTAAAAGAGCTCCATTCAACGTCAACCCATTCTGCCTCGGACACATTTCATTGCCGTTTGTGGTGACAAGTCCGTTATCAGGGGGACATTTGATTATTACAGTGCCAACAAACATCGGCACCTTTCACTAGGCTCACTAAAAACGAACAAGCAAAAGCTCATTTACAATCAGAAAGTGAGCTTGAGCTCAGGAACAAATAGCACGATATTAGAGCGGTGCTTATGCAATTTTGAACAGAATAAAGTTCAAGCTCCTTTCACCGAGGAACAAGTGCGCTCCGTGAATTTTAAATCTCTGCTGAAGGTAATGATAAATAATGACTTTGTTATTGTTGTACCTATGTGGAGGCAGGAGAAACAGATATGAAAGTTTACGGACATATAGATTTCTTTCTTCGGACACATTCACGGCCACTACGGCCAGGCAATGAAAACAAGATGATGCAGCTAAATATTTAAACGACCGTATTTTCACTATTTAAAATGATACATGAAGCTCTAGAAGGCTATGTAACAGACGTGTTACAGGTCTTTAAGTTAATCTAAGCTTTTGATTAGAACTTGATCTCATTGTAGGTATACAAGTTTATTAATTCGGCATCATCAAAGTATAAACTCAGTAAATCTTATCACGTACGTTACTCAAAATATTTACTTTTACAAATTTGCTCATAAGCAGAAATAGTGAGTCGTTGACCGATAGATTGGAATCCAAACAATCCTTGACTCAGCCAAGTTTACGGTGGAAGGCACGTACAGAGCCCGATTTACGATCCATAGAAAATGTTCCCCTGAAACCTAATATGCACTCGACCCAGACATAAAGACGACTAAAATTAAGTCAGCCTGTTACTAAAATTTACGATATACCTTTAATTTAGGATTTAGTCACAACTATGTCCGAATGCAAAGTCTAACTCGAACTCGACTGACGTGAGAATATATGAAATGTCTACTTCATTGAATCGCAGATCGTAACTGAGAGTCCTTCAAGCGTTGACGTTGTTTACGAATTGTTTTTTTGTAAACTATGAAAACTAAGACACGCGATGAAACAAGAAATTTAAGATGTACTGTTGCCGTCAGATGTTTTGGTTGCGAAGCGATGGAGTGTGACTGTGGATATTATTTTGCCTTAAGTCACGTATTGTTTGTCCAAGTCATTGCGCTCTCCTACCATATTTATTTAATACAATACCTAAGTTGATGAGTAAATAACAGAAAAGGCAAGTCTACTTCTCGTTCCTAACAAAGAACAGCTTCTGCGAGGTTCTACAAATAAGGGTTATTGTATGTGTAAGTATAGTGCTTTACAACCGACGAGGACAGGAAGAGATTTTCAAGTCGAAGTCATTTAATTTTTATGTATGATGCTTAACTTTTTATAGAGTGGTCCGATATAAATGATTCCATTTTTATAGGGCATGGTATACCTTAAAGTTAGTCCTAACCTATTTTAATAAAAAAAAATAGCAAATGGTACAAAATATGGAACGATTGTGTTATACCCACCGATAAATTCCATTTGTCGCGCCGGTTTTATTTTATGTCATATGTTAACTGGAGCGAATTAGAAGCGAGTGTCCAATAGATAAGTGATTTGTAACTTCTGCGTGTAGCAGACGTGCCAATAAAGCATCTCAATAAACACGATATGTTGACAACACAGACAGTTTTCCACACCTGCGCCGGAGCGCCCGTCAGACCGGAACACTTTCCAGTAATGGTGTTGTTACATTGCTACTTGACTATTAAGCTAGCGAGTATCAGTTAAGATCTTGCATAGGAATCCAACTACTGAATAACTAGTTCTATACTTATACGAAGTAAAACTATCGATTTGACGTCAAGAATCACTCAGCGCGAGACTAGTAATTTGTAAAGTATCAAAATTGTTGCACAACATTGAACTAAACGTGGGCAGAGATCAGTATGGTACAGTCATTTTGGAATTAGCTACTTTTGAAACTGATGAGGTTCAAGAACACTGACGATGGTCGATTACTGACGCCAGTAAAACCAATGCCAACGGATGTCTTCGACTTCGACACTCAAGTTACCGGAATCGTTGGCAAATTGCGCTATTAAGGGGCTGTTTCACCACTTTTCTTAAAGTTCGGTTTAGCTTAATCATAACCTTATTTGAGAGATGGAATTAAAATTTCTGTTTCACCAGTCTTGATTAGCGCTAATACCAGTTTCACACGTGGGCAGAACAGTCGGGCAGGACAGTAGGCAGCACAGTACTGCTACAATCTGAACGCACACGCCGAGACAGAACAGTACTGCCTGCAGTATTGTCCTGCCCTACTGTTCTGCCCTCGTGTGAAACTGGCATAAGTGACGGACAAACTGTTTCTTAATGTGACCATAAGATCAGGTGGCATTTAGCATTTTTATCCGTCACATAACTTTTTAATTAGTTATGTTTATTTTTTTGTGGCCATGGTTGGAGAGCCCATCAGCCGGTTTCAGAAAAATAAATCAAAGTTTTTTTATTTTTTAAAGAAAGATTTCATGCTAAATTGCATAAAATAATTTAAATATCAAGATATGATTAAAAAAAATGTAGGTACACTTTTAGTATGTAAAAATAAATTTCGTAATATTTTCTAATTACAGACTTTTTTCAGTGGCTCATTCGTTTGTTCTGCCTGAACTTGTATATCGCCATTAAAAAAAAAGTTTATCTGTCAAATGGTTTGGCGCCACTTTTCGATTCGTTTGACGTGATTTTATTTTTCTTTGTTATTGTTTACAAAGTATCGTTAATAAATAGCGTTTTTGGATTAATTATAATGTTACACATTTGTTTATGCAAAAAAATAGATGCATTTAAAAATTACATAGTTTACGATTTCTTTTGCTTTAATAATGAGCGACTCTTTGAACGAAAGTGTGCGAACAGGAACGCGTGGTCGTGAAATGCGACGTTGCCATTCTGACTTTTTGTTAAACTGACGATTAGTTACGTGGTACTTAGTTTGCACAGGACCGGAGTGGTGAAACTGAAAAAAAAACTAGCCGACAGATTTGTCCAGTACTTAGTTTATTCATTGGTTACGTAACCAGTAGTTTGACAATAAGGTGGTGAAACACCCCCTAAGTATCAGGATGTGAAATGAGACTTGAAAAAGTTGCGTCAGTTTTATTAATCGTAGCAGCTGATTGCAAAGTTATGATGTTTTTAAACTAACAACAAAAGATTAGATTGCAGAGTGCGTAATTATGCGCGTTATTGGATTAAAAATTAAGCATGTAAACGCTTTCTATGACAACGCGTCTATGACAAACATGCCTATTTTATAAAAGTTTTCTTTGAACTGACATATGTGAAACACTTGTTCAACGATCGTCTAACTTTGTGTGGTAATAACACGGTTCAAGTCGTCAAATTCATTGAAAAGCGCATTCAAAATGTATGAATGACATTATAAATGGTTACTGATATCATTGCTGCATCCCGTAATCATATTTGTTCTTATTGTGAACCAATATTTATCTGAATCGTTTGGACTCAAGTTAACGATGTATAATACGAAAATTCCAGTTGACAGTGTATGGAATTCAAAGCTAATAGAAATGATATGATGTCACCCGGACTCGACATTAATAATGCAATCGCGGCGACCTTGAACCGAGATTACAGCCACGATTTGCTCTGCAATGTTAACAGCATCTAGATAATGGTTTAGACTGAAAGAGCTTAGTGCACCACAATAAAATTTTGACGGCAGTGTCATTAGCTGGTTGGACTTTATTTATAACAACAGCCAATTGACTCTTTAAGTAAAGGTAATATCATCAGCAAAAAGTCGATCCCTTTCGTTCGAAAATAAATCCATAAACGCAAAACATCAACTTGTTTAGCACAATAGAGTGCCTTATCAAGATTATTTCAATTTGTTTAACTAGTATTAATTTTTACAAGTTAAATAAATTGAACTTGCAACGCTCGTTATGTATGTATGCAAGTATTTTTAAGAGTTGTGGTTTCAAAATTTTCAGACCATTTTTCGACCACTTCCTGGTATCCGATTAAGCTGAAATTTGGCGTAGGTACTTATACAGGTTCTGTGACATCACAAATAGCACAATGATCTGGTAGTGAAATTCTGGTGGTCCGACCAGGATGCAACTTTTCAACGGTTTATAATATGGCATTGACTTGGTACGGATAGGTATGTAGACAAGTACAGTCAGCAAAAAAAAAATGTATTATAAAAGTTTTTTTTTGTCAAACCTTTATACGCCCTGCTTTCAGTATAAGGATTTAAAATTATCAATCTCAATAATTAACTAAAAAAAATTCAAGCACTTACATAACGTAATATCTAACTATCAATCAATGTAAGACTAAGGTAAAGGAATTGAGCAATAATTCTCACAAGTTTCACAATGCAAGCAAGTATATTGTTTACTTGAACGTTTGTGCAACTTTATAATATGCAGTTATTGTCAAAATATAATTCAGATTTCACGCTAAACATTGAGCAATAACGATATCAAATAACATGTCACTGCCACGGACTTATTGTTCCGGACAAGGAACACAGCGACATAAAAAACACAGTGGATTTTAAAATGAACATTCTCAGATAATAATTGAGAAGTAACAATAAAAGGAGAGATGCTGTTTTTAAAATACGGCCTGTGAAAGTTTGGATCGTTTTGTTTTCTTATTTAACAATTCGGCAACAGTCTTTAAAAGGGTTACATATTATTGTTATGATAAACTCCGTCTGCGAAGAAAAGGGGTATAAAAAATAGCTTACCTACGTCACGAGCTATTAAAATACTAGGGGCGTTCAATAAAAAGTGAGAATGAGTATGTTATAAACAACTTTTACTAAATGTCATTTTATTTTTCGACATAGTCAACTTTTAGCATAATACACTTTAAACAAGTTAGCTATGAAGTATCTTTTTTTTTGTACATATTTTTTCAACTTCATTTTTTTATTACTTTTACGGTCATCTCGTGAAATCATACATTTCGTACTAAATACAAACTGAAATATAGATGCACAGAAAAAACCCCAGAAAAAAGACCAATGCTGGGAATCGAACCCAGGTCCTCAGCATTCCGTGCCGCGTGCCATACCCCTACACCACCACTGGTCTAGAGATTAGACACGAATCTTTCCTATACATCATACATTTCAATCTGCTAAATCATCACCTTATGCAGTGACAAACGCACATCTATGTTACACCCTCATCGAGAGATTTTAACACTCCTTCGGAACTAACCGCTCACCTGGACAAGAGATGGCGCTACTGTGCAACTTTAAACAAGTTAGCTATGAAGTATCTTTTTTTGTACATATTTTTTCAACTTCATTAAACGTCACTTATTATACACACACAATATAATACACTTATTATATCTTTTTTCTAAACTTAAAATTTCATTTTTAAAAAAGGTCTCATCTTGAGTACTTAAAAAATCTTGTACTGCAGCGACTACCGCGTCGTCGTCTTCAAATTTCTGGCCTCTCGGGTATTGTTTCAATCTCGGAAATAGGTAGAAATCACTGGGAGCGAGATCTGGTGAATACAGAGGTTGCTTAAGGATATTGAACCCAGCATCACGAATTGCAGCCATTGCAACGATGGACTTGTGTGCCGGGGCATTATCCTGGTGGAACAGCACAACTTTCGAGAGTTTACCTCGCCGTTTTTCGCGGATCTCATTGCGCAATGTTGCTATTTGTTTGGCGTATAAAGTGCCCGTAATAGTGGCTCCATGTTTGAGATACTCAATCATTAATACCCCTTTACCATCTGAAGGGGCGAGAAAAGGGAAGTGGGAAAACGCGTACCTGGTTCGGCGTACGCGTTGCTGCGAGGTGTTATGGCTGCCGGTCTTACGCTCTCCTCTTCTGCTCTTCTGCGCTGATACGCGTCAGCGAACGCGTTACCGAAGTAAAAAGATTTGCTCGAAGCCGTGGGCGAATGGCAGGATGGAGAAAACGCTCTCGACATCGACTGACTCGAACCCTGTCGTTGGCTGAACTGAACGAGTGTCAGTTCTTGACGTTTAATGTTCGCTATTTTGTGTCTACCCGCGTTTTCCGGGGATAAGAAGTAAAGGATTTGAGGGTAGGTGACATATGAACAGATGAGGTTACAAACAATACCGAACATAACCGCCCCCCAAAGAGCTACCGAGCTCTTTAGATGATTACGCAATAGATGAATTCAAAAAAAAGATGAGTTGAAATGAAAACTAAATCCTAAAGCTACATATTTATAATTAAAACTAAGTTGTTTTCCTATTCGGTTTCCCTTTAATTATCTAAGCTAGGCAAGGGACAGACCTTAGCGACAGATCGCAGGCATGTACCGGTGCTAGTCTTGAGCTCTACTACGCGAACTACGCCGTCTGCGCCTGGATGGAGCTTGAATACTCGCGCTTTACGCCATTGAAGAGGTGGCAAATTGTCCTCTTTTACGAGGACAAGGTCTCCTGTCTTAAGGTTTGGCACATTTTTGCACCACTTTGAGCGCTGCTGCAAGTTGTGCAAGTATTCAAGCTGCCAGCGACGCCAGAAATGTTGCGATATCTGTTGAACGAGCTGCCAACGGTTGAGCCGTGAGATTGGAGTATGGTCAAAATCGTACTCAGGCAAGCTCACTAATGGGTGTCCGATAATAAAATGGCCAGGCGTCAGTGTTTCAAGATCGTTCGGGTCGTTCGACGTTGGACACAGAGGCCTGGAATTGAGTACTGCCTCGACCTTGACGAAGATTGTGGTCAATTCTTCGAAGGTGAGTACCTGTTCCCCGAGAGTACGCTTCAAAAGAAGCTTGGATGACTTGACAGAAGCCTCCCAGAGGCCGCCCATATGAGGCGCATATGGTGGGTTCATGTGCCATTTGACGCTGATATTTGCCAGTGCTTCTGTCAAATCATGCTTATGTTGACGAAGAAAAGCGTCCACCTCGCTGAGGTGGCGCTTAGCCCCTTGAAAATTCTTCCCGCAATCCGTATAAACGTCAGACACCATGCCTCGCCTAGAAACGAATCGGTCAAAGGAGGCCATAAAAGCATTCGTGGTCAAGTCAGACGTCACTTCTAGGTGGACCGCCTTAACAGCCAGGCACACAAAAACGCAGAGGTAAGCCTTAATCACTTTAGATTTACGCTGGTTGGAAGACCTTATGCTGAAAGGACCCGCGAAATCAATGCCAACTCGGATGAATGGGCGTGCCTCGCGTACACGATTTGGCGGAAGATTTCCCATGAAGGGCTCCAGAGGTTTGGTCTTTAAGCGCTGACAACGTTGACACATGAAGACGCGGTGTCGGACGACACGACGCGCTGAAAGTATCCAATAACGTTGATGAAGAATACTGATAAGCTCATTAGCTCCTACATGAAGATAGAGCTGATGAAAGTGGTCGATGATGAGATTCGTCAAGTGATGTCGTTTCGGAAGAAGAAGCGGATGCTTAGCATCGTAGGAAAGATTGGAGTGCCTAAGTCTACCACCGACGCGCAGTAAGCCTGAAGAATCTATGAAGGGATGTAGACGAGCTAAGGGGGTTCGCAGGGCACGCTGTTCACGAATAGACCTCGATTCATCGGCGAATGATTCCTCTTGCGTCAACCTGATAGCTCTGTGCAACGCAGCGTTCAACTCCTCAGTGTTTAGAGGACCTGATTTCTTGTTGGTGGGATGGCGGGAATTATAAAAGAAGCGCATCTACCACGCTAATATGCGCTGGAGTCTGGACAAGGAGCTGTAACGATCGATGAGACAAGAGGTTGGCTCATTGTCTACTGCTTTGATGACCTGGAATGATGACGTTGCAGGTTTAAGTCCAGGCAAGTTATCACATGCCGGTTGACACGAGGATGGCCAGGCTGCGGAATCTTCCTTCAACCATGACGGTGACCACCATAAGGTGTGGGTCACTAGGTCCAGTGGTAACAACCCCCTGCTCGCGCAATCCGCGGGATTGAGTCCGGAAGGCACATAGCGCCAAACGATGGATGGCAGGAGGCCTTGCACCTGAGAGACTCTATTCGCCTCAAACGTTTGCAGCTTGTGAGGTGGTGTCCGCAGCCATGCTAACACAATGCTAGAGTCGCACCAAGCAATCGTGTCCGCTATGGTAATCCTGCGCTCCAAAACGTGCGTGACATGTTCAATTAGGCGAGCGAGAAGCACGGCTCCCGATAGTTCGAGCCTCGGGATGGTGAGTTTCTGCTTGATTGGTGCGACTCTAGATTTCGCCAAAAGTAAATGTAGCCCTATATCTCCGTTAGAGTCGACCACCCTGAGATAAACGACGGCAGCATAGCCGTTTTCCGAAGCATCGCTAAAGCCTACGAGCTCATAGCGTGCAGGTTGATTACCTAGAATGAATCTAGGTATCCTTGGAATACTTAGGAGATGGAATCCATCCAGGAAGGCATCCCACGATTGGATTGCTTCTGCAGGAAGTGGATCATCCCATGAAAGATCGAACGCCCATAGACGCTGCATGATGACCTTGGCGTAAAATGTGATAGGCGCTAGATAACCACAAGGATCGTAAAGCCGGGCTATGTTGGAAAGGATGTCGCGTTTCGTGCAACACTTCCCGAGATTTGATACGCGGTACACGAAGCTATCCGTGCCAGAGCTCCACTCGACGCCTAATATTTTGAAAATGTTATCCTCGTTTTCGAACCGAAACGGTGTTTCGAGGTGATCCGCAGGATAACTATTCAGTAGCTCCTGGCTGTTGCTAGCCCACTTCCGTAGTTGAAAGCCTCCTTGAGCTAGCACCGTCACTATTTGCTGTTGTAGCGCTCTCGCGCATTCCACATTACCGCTACCGCTGATGATGTCATCGACGAAGGTGTCTTCGCGCAGTACGCGTGCAGCCTCCGCATGCGCCTCCTTATTAAGGGTTGCGAGCTCATGTATGACGCGCATGGCCAGATAGGCTGCGCTAGATACGCCGTGAGTGACCGTCGTTAGCTCAAATTGTTGTAATGGTTTGTCCGGGGATTCACGCCAGTATATAGTTTGGTATTTGCAGTCCTCATCGTGCATTCTCACCTGCCGGTACATCTGCTTGATATCGCAAGTAAAAACCACGGCGTGTGTCCTGAATCGTAGAATTATATCCTCAATATTCTGTTGAAGCTTGGGACCTGACATCAGAACCTGATTCAGTGACACACCTGAACTGCTAGCCGCTGACGCGTCAAATACCGCGCGTAGCTTTGTGGTACTGCTGCTCTCCTTGAGTACCCCGTGATGCGGAATGAAGTACCTATCGTTTGACGATAAACCCGATGCAGACCGCATGTGACCCGTCTGAAGATAGTCAGCCATAAACGCGACGTACATCTCTTTAAGCCTCGGCTCCTTGATCAGCTTGCGCTCTAGGTTGTGGAACCTTTTGAGAGTGTTGTTGCGTGTTTCACCCAGAGGCTTGCACTCTGTTTGAAAGGGTAGCCGCACAACGAATCTTCCCGTCTCGTCACGTGTGTGTGTCTCTACAAAGTGTTTCTCCCACTTTAGATTCTCTGGATCTTGAATTAATTTTGAAGGAGTTTCTTCTGCCTCCCAAAATTTAGTAAGTGTCGCATCCAAGTTGGTAGAGCAATGTAGAGCCACAATATGATTGGTAGAGACAGAGACAATAGGGGCTGCGCCCATCAGTACCCAACCGAAAATTGAAGCATAAGCCGTTGGTAGTTCTTCGCCTAGCCTTAACTTTCTACCATCAAAGATTTTGTCATAGAGATCCACACCAATGAGCAGGTCAATGGGCCCTGGAATTAAACATTTTGAATCCGCAAGTGAGATATCCCTACACGCGTCCATTACGTGGGGAGAAACCTGAATGCTAGGGAGATTCCCCGTGATGCGCTTGAGAACAACTGCAGTTGTCACCAGGGCGGGCTGAGCTGTATCCAGTAGAGAGCTGATTGAGCACTCTACGCTACCGCTGGTGTGTTGAGGATTTGAACCTCCCAGTCCGATAAGAAGGCCAGAGGTAGAACGTCGAAGACGCAACTTCTGAGCTAAATTCTCAGTTATGATAGATACCTGAGACCCACAATCCAATAGAGCTCTTGCAGTATGCAAATGCCCGTTGATATCCTGGAGCCCGACCAAAGCAGTGCCTAACATCATAGTAGATTCATTGCAAATACCATGAATGTGAAGAGGTTGAACTGAAGAACTTAAAGTTGTGAAAGCAGCCCCTGGATGATTAGGCTTTGGTGACGGACCAGGCTCCGGTGATTTAATTTCATGCGTGGGAATATTTCTGAATTGATTATCAACCTTATCCATATGAAGTTTTGAATGGTGACGACCATTGCATATTTGACACCTACTTTTAGACATACATTTATTTACTGAATGTGTCCGTAAGCAATTGAAACATAGGTGCCGCTGAGTCACAAACTCCCTACGTTGAATTGTAGACATATTATTGAACTCGTTGCAAACATACAAAACATGATCACCGTTGCAGCATATACACTTTGAAGCATTGACAGCAAATGATACCTTGGATGTATTGCCTTGAGCCACCGCTGTCGCTACCCTTGTACCGCTGACGGTTTCCAACACACGAAGATGAGTGTCCAAAAAATTTAATAGGTTTTCAAATGTCGGAATGGTATCAGGAGTGCTACTGTATTTTGTTTCGAATTTACCTCTAAGCTCTAAAGGCAGCTTGCGCAAAACAATATGCAATAATATAAAACTCCATGCCTTAACGTCAAACTGTAGCGCTTCCAATGCCTGAGAGTTTTCCTTTAGTGTGTTAACAAATTTACGTAGGTTACTCTGACTTTGTTGAGTACTTAATGATAGGATTGCCTCTAAGTGCTTGTCCGCTATCAGCCTTTTGTTTTGGTATCTATCTCTCAATAATTTGTAAGCAATATTGTAATTATCATGAGAAAGTTCTAAGTGCCTAATTAAAGTCAAGGGCTCCTTCTCCAAAACAGTAAGCAAGTAATGCATTTTTTGAATAGATGATAAATCAACATTGTTATGAATAAGACTATCATACATAGCAATAAAGTTTGGCCACTCTGTGTACACACCGGAAAAATGAGATAATGTAATTTTAGGTAAACAGACTAGATTCGACCTTGAAAGACATGGCTGTGTTAAAATAGATTCTTGCAACACTTGAACCGAATAATACATTTCATAGAACTTATTGAACAATCCATCAACATTTGTACGCGTATTTATATCGTCACATTTCGACGTAAACCCATTGTAAGCGTCCTGAAAACGATCACGAATAATGTTAATATCATTATATCTAGCCTTAAAACTCGCTACGCGCATCGGATCCCTTTCAGATATGCCGCTAAGTTCTGTCGCTAAGTTATACAAAGAATTCATGAAATTGCCCTGAACATTCATTGAAATCATGTTAGCTTTCTGTTGCGAATCATCCAAAGAACCTGTAGGAACATAGGAATCATGCTTATCGCCTTGATTTCCTCCCATTGTTGTGTAAATTAATCGCACGTAAACAAATTATTAAACACGACAAACTAAAAAATAGGTTATGATATTATTATGACTTAAATGACAACTGACTTGAACTGACGTATCGAAACGTCAGTGTTGCTAGTGTTGATTAAAATAAAACCTCCTATACACTGTCCAATTTGATGATTGACAAGTTGGACCGATATGTCAACCTGCAAGTTGACTAGAGGTTACAATTACCGGTTTTGTCTATGGTATTGGAATGAACGAAAATCTACCTATAAATGGGAAAGTAGCAAGTCACAAATATTAATTATTACGAAAGTAATATTTGGAAGATGATGTCACCCTGGATTGAAATATAAGGATGAGGGACCGTAAAAAGGAATATTCGGGGTGAAGGACCAAAATTATGAAGGGGCGAGAAAAGGGAAGTGGGAAAACGCGTACCTGGTTCGGCGTACGCGTTGCTGCGAGGTGTTATGGCTGCCGGTCTTACGCTCTCCTCTTCTGCTCTTCTGCGCTGATACGCGTCAGCGAACGCGTTACCGAAGTAAAAAGATTTGCTTGAAGCCGTGGGCGAATGGCAGGATGGAGAAAACGCTCTCGACATCGACTGACTCGAACCCTGTCGTTGGCTGAACTGAACGAGTGTCAGTTCTTGACGTTTAATGTTCGCTATTTTGTGTCTACCCGCGTTTTCCGGGGATAAGAAGTAAAGGATTTGAGGGTAGGTGACATATGAACAGATGAGGTTACAAACAATACCGAACACCATCCCAAAAAACAGAGCCCATGACCTTACCGGCAGATGGGCCCACCTTGAATTTCTTCGGAGTTGGAGATGATGGTTTTTCCATGTCATAGACTGCAGTTTCGTTTCAGGGTCGTAATGATGGAGCCATGTTTCGTGTATTGTTATAAATCGCGCCAAAAAAAGTTCCCGGTCTTGCTGTATCAGGTCCAAAGCTTCTTGACAAATCTCGACTCTAGTTTGTTTTTGCGTGTCTGTAAGCATTCTTGGTACCCAACGCGCAGATACCTTTTTCATACCCAAGCGTTCATGTAAAATATTAGGCACGCTCCCCGTTGAAATCTTTACATTTTCAGCAATAAAACGAACCGTGACACGACGATCCGCCAAAACTGAGTTTTCAACTTTTTTCACAATTTCTTCAGTTATTGCAGTAGTAGGGCGTCCGGAGCGGGGGTCGTCCATGGTCGATGTTCTTCCATGTCTAAATTCGGCGCACCAACGTGCGACTGTCGAATACGGAGGAGCATTAGACCCTAAAGTGTCCCGCAAATCTAAATTGACTTGGTCCGTAGAAAAATTTTTCAAACACAAGTATTTGATAACGGCGCGCAGTTAAATTTTCTCCATTTTCGCTAACGTACTCAATAGCATTGCAAAGAAACTACCGTATTTTTTTGTAAACAAAAGACAGTTACTTTATTTTTTCATAGCAATCAGCTAGATAGATTAGCTTTACCGGCCAGTATTTAATTTCCTAATATTGAAAGAGTTTGCATCTCATTCTCACTTTATATTGAACGCCCCTCGTATAGACCTACCAAAATATAGAGAAAAAAAAAAAGATGAAAATCGGTCAAGCCGTTTAGGAGGAGTTCGATAACAAACACCGTGACATGAGATTTTTATATATTAGATAAGATAATATATATATATATATAAATAAATATATATATACATATATATATGTATATATATATATATATATATATATATATATATATATATATATATATATATATATATATTCTCTCAGTGAAAGGCATTGTAATAGTATTATCTGCAAAGCAGGAAGCATCGCGGTTGCACGGCAGAATTCGTTAGGTGCAGCGCGAATAGGTTCTTGTTCTTGACATTTTGTGAGAATATCTCACGAAAACGTTTTGATTGTAGAATGTTTCGAGGCCGACTAGTTGCAGGATTACATTTAGCATTTGATTTCAATGGAGACTTGGGTGGGCCGCTACCTTAACGATCCCGCGTGTGCTAACATGAATCAATGCCCTATGTGTTGACTAATCAAATAAATAATAATAATATAGTAGCTCTACTCAATGAACTTTATGCCCAATCGATCAAACCGTCGCCGTCGTTGAAATCTAAGAGCGATTAATAGGTATATTTATGTAAAACATTTTCAAAACTACAGGTACATATCATCAATATTTGCTTGCATTCTCACTTTCCTGAGATTGGTGTGACCTCGTTCGTTTGATTATAACTACATATACCTACCTAGGCTACCGACGTGGGAATTTGAAATGCAGAGGTAAATAAATGTTTAATTTCACTTTAAAACTCATTACCGATCGCAAATGATGGCAGATAGACGCTAACCAGACATGTCATGTGAATTGATGAACAGACGGCGACCTTAACAAAGATTGGTAGAAAGTTACGATGAGGTATTTAGTTAGGCGGAACGCGTCGTGCAGCTAGAAACGTTATTATAAAAGTAAACTTTGAGGTAGATGGTAATGAGTCAGCTTGTTCATTGCATGGCGTCTACAACATTTTAGACAATCGTACACAAGTTTAAAAGAGATACACCGGAATGAACTGCACTTGCAGTCGTAAAACGAAGCTTGTTAGCTGATTCAATCAATTGGCATGAGAAGTATAAGCTCGGAGCACGTCTAATCTTCATTCGTTCGAGCCGAGGCATCGGTTGGCAAATAAGGTCAACGAGGTAATAGGGTCGGCTTTAGATGAATTGGAAGGAATCGACAATTTGCCAAGCGGCTTTTCTGTAGGACTTGAACAAATTATTTGTACTTCCTTTGGGAGATTTGAAAATACATCCTTTGCTTAACTTATCATGCTTGTGTCACTACAAAGTAAAATTTAATCGTAGGATGTTACAGCTGATTTCGTAAAGTACATACTCCGTTGGTTGGCATGAATGCTTAGTTCACTCATTCTATTTCTCATTTTGTCCAAAAAGGAATAGGCAAAATTTGACTTCCAAGGGCGCTAACCTTAAAGGGCTTCCTCAATGATTTCTTAGGCTCATTAGATCCCTTTCAAAATAGGATACCTACTCACGAATTGGACATACCTACAGTCAGCTGCAGAGAAAAGGTACCCCCATGTGACGGCGGTAATCACACCGGGCGTACCTTTTCTCTGCAGCTAACCGTACACGACCAGACACTGTAAAGTCAAAGTTAAACTTCTTTGATAGGTAATGCTAACTTAACGCTTTCGCTTTCCCAAATAAGGCGCCAGTTGCGTTACGAAAGTACATAAGTATTTGAAGCAAACATTATTTATTGCCAATATCACGAGCTTATTTTTATTTCACTTTAAATTACATTGACTGAAGCTGAATGGCAGAGTAACCGAAAAGTGTGATGCCAAGTCTTCGTCGTCAATTATCGAGTGGCAATAATGGAGCGGACGGATGAACTGGCGGCGCCGGCGCAGTCACGCACGCCCGGGAGAAAGTGAATCACGAACAATGGAACAGCCCAAGACAAATTGAAGGCCCATGACCAAAACACGAATAAGCTATTTCGGGCTTCGCACTTAAGACTTAGCAAACACGATATCCTTGACACGTTTCTAAATGGTGTACCTAGTGTTTAACTAATTAAAGCAATTTATTTTTATTTACTTCACCTACTTAATCATAAATGGCGTTTTGCTATATCAATTAAGTTGTTACAAGTTTACAAGTCGTACAACTTTGCAGGTAATTGGCGTTGTCGTCTTTCAGAGAGTTAAAAAGTTAAAATGTAATTGTTTAATAACTGCGAGATACCGGTGTGTTATCAGAGATTGCCGTTTCCTCATAGCCATTCGAAGTAACGGTAATGGTACTATAATAATATTAATACTGTTCATTCCGTAGTACCTGAAGGTCGCGTTCGGAACCGGTATTCAGATTCAGTTTACTATAACAGGATTTGGGTTTTTTGCTGTGGCGGGCCGTTAACCAGGTAGTTACTTATCACAAAAACACTAAACAAATTGTTTATTTTTCATCTTAATATATAAAAGAAGAAACTGACTGACTGACATATCCACGCACAGCCCAAACCACTGGGCCTAGAGATTCCAAATTTGGCATGTAGGTTCCTTATAAGGTCTAAGGGTGCAAAAAAAAGGATTTTTCAAAATTCACTCCCTAAAGGGGTGAAAAGGGGGTTCAAAGTTTGTATGGGGAAACAAGATTAGTTTGACTACTTTATTCGAAACTTCACAGAAATACTCCTAATTATAAATGAGTAAACACGTGTTTCAGGTTTTTTGAGAATTCAACCCCTAAAAGGGGGAAAGGGGTAACAAAGTCTGAAAATCAACATGGGTGTTGTTTCTATGGTTTATCGGGTCGCTGGTTATGAAAACAACAACGGTTTTAAAATCCGCTGTGGCATACGTAAAATACCATCTCCCTGGATGGAGTGCGATGGGGTTGAAATGTCCTAGAAACTTGAAATTTTGCACATAGATACCTTATACAATGTAGGCATCCACTAAGGAAGGATTTTTGGGAATTCCCACGGGAATGGGCAAAAACGGGATTTATATATTCGATTCCGAGTGACCCTATCTCAGTAACTATAATAACTAGACTCTTTAGATTTGATACACAAGTAGGTATTACATTAGTTAAAACATTAATTTCAGGATTTTTCAAAATTCCCACGGGATAAGGAAAAAACGGGATTTATATATTCAGTTCAACGGAATCCTATGAACTATAATTACTAGACTCTTCAAATTTGGCATAGAAGTAGGTAATTATAATAGTAAAAAACAGTTTTAAGGATTTTCGGATATTCCCACGGGATAAGGAAAAAACGGGATTTTTTGTTTTACTGGTCGTAGAAAGCTGAAATTCGGCATGTAGGTTGCTTGGGGTGTGTAGAGGAGCATTGAGAGACGACTTTCTGAAATTCCCACAGGAACGAGAAAAAACGGGATTTTGCGTTTTACTGGTTGTAGAAAGTTAAAATTTCAAAATTCAAAAGTTTATACTGTAAGTAGGCCACAAAGGGCTCTTTAAACGACTTCAAAAAAAGGAGGAGGTTATGCATCCCACTGTATTTTTTTTATGTAGGTATGTTCACCAATTTTTCGGTCAATTGTGGATCGATTTTAAAAATTCTTTTTTTATTCGAAAGAATATAATATACTCCTGAGATGGTCCCATTGTCACCAAATCAGGATCTGATGACGGGATCTCAGGGAAATCGAGGGCAACCTTCAAATTTTGTAGGCACGCATTACGTTTTTCATATATATTCTCAAGCTATTTAAGTGTTTGCGTCTGGTAGACATCATCTCATGTTCATGAGCTGATGATGGAAGGTAAAACTCCTTAACGGTTAGGAGTTAAGGATATTTTTTCAAATATTATAGGTACGTATAGACCGATAGTTGTATTTTTTCAGGTTATCCAGGTGAGCTGATGATGGAAGGTTAAACTCCTTAACGGTTATGAGTTATAGGAAGTTTCTTTAAATATCATATGCACGTATAGACCTTTAGTTGTTTCTTTCTGGTTATTCAGATTTTTAGTGCCCGCTTCCGAATTAGTGAAAAACACTGTAAAGGACCGTATCTACCTGAAGTTTAGTCATGCTTGCTTTCACGCTTTCTTGCTCGCTTGCTTGCTTGCGTGCATGCATGCTTACTTGCATGCTTGCATGCTTTCTCGCTTGCCTGTATGCTTGCTTGCTTGATATCTTGGTTCTTTGGAATGCTCATGGTACACGCGAGCGAAGCCGCGGGCAAAAGCTAGTCTATCTATAAACACGACTTAGTCGAGAGATAACTAGAGGCTAGAATTGAGTAACTAAAGACTGTAGGGTAGGATCGCGTAGGGATGAGTATTAGGTACAAGGTACAAAAAGCACCTAGGTATAAGAAAAAAACTGGTCAAGCGGGAATTGGACTCAGACGAGCAGATATAGACAGATAGAGACACAATAAAAAATATATTTTACGTAAAATAAAGTAATATTTGGTAAAAAACTGTATTCAATGTAGCTATTCATACAATACCACTAACATTACTGCTAATATGGATGTGAGTATGTCTGACACTATTTAACGCTTTAACGGATAAGTGCATACGAAAGAAATCCGACAGAGATAAGCAGTATTAAATTTAAATAAACAGAATATTGGGCTCAAGCGGCTCAAACAACAATATCGCGTAATAATCTTGCAACTTTACGCGCGCGGGATCTAAAACAAATGAAAACTTGAAATATCATAACTCGCCAGTAATTTTACCGTAATTTATATAAATGACCGTAAAATACCCTTATTTTAGCAGCATAACAAGTAAAATTACGTAATTCTGCATGGCTAACTACAAGCCTAAGAGTTCCGTTTAGGAGTATTCCAAAAAAAAGTTAAACGCAGATGTGGAATGTAGCATAACTGTGCCTACTCGGTTATCAGCCTACACATCTAGACTAGACTTGTGCTATAAAACTACGAGTTTAGTACACCTTGCCAACTGCTCCTGACTTGAATCTAACACGAAAAAGCATATCAGCATGAAATCTAAACGACGTTGGATACTGAAATTAACTGACGTGCAACCACAGCAACTGTTTCGAACAATTTTAACACGTACCTTACCTACATTGCCGCTATTAAAGTGAAATCGAATTATTGCCGAATGGAATGCACAGTCAGAACGCCAGAGAAACTATTTCTGAAGAATCATTGTAGGGTCCACAGCATAAATAAGTGGTCATTTCTGTACCTTGTCGTTTTCAATCGTTTGACAATTTTGTATGACATTTCAAACATGACGTTAAAGTGACAAGGTACATAAATGATCACTTATTTATGCTGTTGACTGTACAGCCGGATTCGATTTGTGGCATTCGAACATGGCGGATGTAGACAGTATCTAATTTTGGTATTTCTGTTTCTTTGGCTAGTTGTAGTAGAATTTTGATAGTGTTTTATGCGGCGATTAACCTTAACTGTTACAGTGATCACAAAATTCTATATTGCTCTCGTGTCTGACATTTTTTAATGCGCAAGTTGTCTCCACGTGGCTTCTGGAATTTTACTATCAAGTTGCAAAAACTACAATCACCGCACAGTACAACGTCGCTCCCAAAGAGAGCAATTAACTGACATTGGCACAAGCCTATTGGCCGCCATTAAGGAAGAAGAAGAAGACTGTACAGCCAACGGTATAATTAGGTATATATATTTTGGAGAGGTTAATTATTATAATAGCTATAGGGCTATTTTCCGTCATTCGACGTCTAGTGCGCCTATTTGCTTTTTTGCGTAGTTCCCCACGATATAATGTGACAAAACTAGGGGAGCGTTAATTTAGAGATCTTTGAAAAGGGGACGAAAAAAATATCGGAACTTTACGTGGAGGGTGGGGTTTTCTTTGTGAAGAAAGTATCGCATGTAATTTTTTTGGATATTGTTCTTTAAAAGTCGGTCGAATCGGAGCCAGTCGTGTGAGCCTATATTTTAATGAGAGAGAAATGTTTCCCTATTTTTTGCGTTTTAATCTATACTTAATACAAATAACATGCAACAAATATTCAATTTAAGTTTTGATTGACTATTGTTAACTTGGAAAGCCTACTTCTATTTGTCACAGCTAGCTAGCTAGGAGCTAGATAGATAGCAATATTGTATATTTAACGTAAGCTCCTTTTTATCCTACGAAAAACCAAGGTCCTCGCGGGACGCAGACGCAGTTGCGAGCGCTAGCTAGTTCTTAATCATCTTTCTAATATATAAAAAACTCGTGTCACGGTGTTTGTTATCAAACTCCTCTGAAACGGCTTGACCAATTTTTATCATTTTTTTTTCTCCATATTCGGTAGGTCTGAGAATAGGTTGTAGACTATTTTGTATACCCGTATTCTTTGCAGACGGAATCGCGGGCAACAGCTAGCAAAACATAAAATTGTAAAATTATGCCTCCTTGCTTGGTAATAAACCAGTTAGAAACCGTAATTTAACGCCAATCGACATTTATATAGAGGCAAGCTTGCCTGTTCAATGAATTCAATCATTGCAATTACTTGTCAAATTCTAAACGTCGTTTACTACGATCGTGGCGAATTTTAAATGGGCATTAAACCAGTTTTCGTTTAATCAGGTTCCCAAGGTCGTATTATCGAAATTTAATGACATTCCAATAATCTGAGAGCTGAGGTCACCTGCTGTGCAGCTCATAGGATATTAATATAGTGATGACCTAACTCTGCCACACAAGTAAACAAACAAGTAACATTAAGCTTCTATTTAGAATGTCATCTTATCTTCAGTGTGTAGGTATTTATCTTATCATGATTCTACTCTTGATGTAAGGATGTTTTAAGATTATCGCCTAAAATGTGTCTCTCTGGCGCCATGACTAACTTTTATAAAATAACAATAGGTATCAAGTGTTTAAACTACAGTTGCATACTGTTATTTTGACAAAACATGCATATCCATGAAACTGGGGCAATTTACAATAATACTGTTTTAACAAAACAAGTAGTTTAGCAGTCTTTTTGTGTCCATTGTATTGTATGTCTCCTATTCTCTAGAATATCTATTCTATAAAAATAGAAACAAAACAATATTTTTGTTGCAGTCTAGAATGACTCTATTGTACTTCTTCTATTGTATTACAATTGCTTTATTTTCTCTTTCTTTAGTTTTATAAAAGCATGCTGTGAATGTGAGCTACTCATTTTGAACTATGGACTTGATTGGTGATCTTTATCAGGGTAGTATGAACAATTAACAAAGTCAAATGAATCAACATTGTTAAGCAATTATGATTATTTGTCAAGCTCTGCCAATAACTGCTGGATTTAACATAAACCAATGTGAATGAATGATTGATAACAACAATAAGCATAATAAACTGTCTATTAAAAATAATTATCTGCACCCAAAAGCAAAACGTTGTCAAATGCAGTTTGCTTAGTTCTTGTTGAAGTCTAACACCTACCTAGTATAAGAAATACAGAGTCTCTATTTTGTAAACATGCTGAATAGTATCCTATATGAAAATAAATATTTATGCAAATGCTAGGACTCACCAGTTCTTGGAGAGATGGGCACTGCTGGCTTTGGTGCTGCATTGGAACATAGTCTTCCAATCTTTGTTGGAGGCTTGAGGCCAGATGGCTTTGGCAGAGAAGAGGGCCTAGTGGAGTCTGCAGACTTGACTGATGGTGGGGCTGTGCTTTGAGATGCGGTAGAGCCTGGTGGTGAAGTATCTCCAACTAGTGACGTTGACGACACAGCTGGCTGCAGCGCTGCGTCCCTCGCCGCAGTTTCTTGCAGTGCACTCATTTTTGATTCACTTATTTTGTCACACTCTGTTAGATACGAAATTCAGATAGTCTATGAACCCATCTTATCTGAAGCTCGCGTGTAAGTTCGCACTACAAATAAACCGTAAATTAAATAATATTTGCGACGCGTCTCGGATAAACGTGTAAATGCTAAAAATAAAGCAAGTTCCCGCGCAATAAGAAGAGGACACGCAATATGGATCACGGCCAATGTTGAATACTGTAAATATAGGACGTTACTTCAGGCAATGCTGTAACATATCCTGTGTCTATCTACAAGATCTCAATATGTACTTCAACAAAAATAAAATTCACCGCCAAACATGTTCAAAGAAAATTAAAACCTTGTTATTGTTTTTAAAATTTGCCAGGTCTTTGACGCATTTGTGCTATGCAAGCGTAATGGAGAAAATATAACGGCATACCTTGAGGAACTGGAGCACAAAAGTGCTTTCCGCTACCTAAAGAAAAAATTGCTAGATTTTTACCGCTCGTTGAAACCCAGCTGAGCTTGACAGTGTTATCAATACCACTATAGCACTGCACTGCACAAACACCGTTCAATCCGTAAAGTTTTATTCACATCCTTAAAAATATTTTGGCACTACGAGTCACTTAGATTTACTGAGGATTTACTTAACGCCACGCAACATAACTAGAAATCCATTATTATATACCACGACAACAAATTATAATGGATTAGCCGTCACCATCTCAGTCCGTAGCGAAACATTTAAAAATACCAGAGATAAGTTCTAGTCGACATCGAGGTGTCATAATTATTGTACTTGAGGCATTGTTAAAAGCACCGACACGTCGAATTAGTGAAAAGAAAAATCTCGTTCTTTTTGATTATTCAAAATAATGGTAGTTTTCTTTCTTCTTTTTATGTTCTTAAATTTATTGAGTATAAAAAAGCTAGTGATTGTGATTAATATATATTAAAATAATTTGTTGAAATCTAAAGTAGTCTACTTTTCTGTGTCTCAAACTTATCAATCAAGTCAGTCTATGTCGATCTGTCATTGTCATGTCTGCTGTCAGTCATGTCATTTATAATTTCTTGTGGTGATTTTAGCAGATGGTATAAGCAAAGCAAGTTGAGTTAATTGTTTAATTAATTATGGTTAAATATGTTGTTAACAGCAGCTTCTTAAACTACTAAGATGAAGTTAAATCACAAAAATATTGAAAGAGATGGCTGCGGGTAAGTATCGTCTTACTATTCATATTTCGTTTAATTTCATCAAGAACTATGTTGAATGTTGTATGTATTTTAATATAATTTTAGGAGTATTGGTCTCACCCCGGAAGAGCCAGAAGACATATGGCACGCATATAATCTCATATCCGAAGGGGATATTGTGACCGCATCCACTGTACGCAAAGTGCAGACGGAATCCTCAACTGGTTCGTCTACAAGCAACCGAGTGAGGACCACGCTGACCATCAAAGTGGAGACTATTGACTTCGATACATTGGCGTGTGTTTTGCGGTTAAAAGGGCGAAATGTTGTGGAGAACCAGTATGTTAAGGTGAGATTAATTATTAAAATAACATATTGTACTACTTTCTAGACTGCGGGGCATTAATCTCCCTTACAAATCGACATATGATCCTTTTACAAGTCCCTTGTAGTAAAAAAATCTGCATTCTAGTCTTGTTCACCTCAAATAATATATTAAACCTGTTTGTAACATGACTGACTGACAGATAATACACAACCTGCACCATTGGAGCTAGAGACTTGAAATTTGGAAGACATATTCCTTGAAGATCATACAAGTGGACCGCAAAGGGATTTTTTGAAATGTTTGTGGGATAAAGAGCTAGACAATTTTTTATTCCCCCTAGGCGGTTGCCTACTCTGCCTAAGCCTAATGGTTAATCCGTCCCTCCCTAATAGTACAAATGTTGATGAAGTTTAAGTATTTCATTGAAAGAGAGTAAATATTTTGTTAACTTAAATGTTTATTCTTTGCATCAATTTACACTTTTATATATTTGCTGGTTTATCTATCACTGCTGTAGTATTTTGCTATGATTTTATTAAATGTGATATTTTCAGATGGGTGCATATCATACATTAGATCTAGAGTTAAACCGTAAGTTTACTTTGCAAAAAGTGCTATGGGATTCTGTGGCTCTGGAAAGAGTGGAGACAGCCTGTGACCCTGCCGCCAATGCTGATGTGGCTGCGGTTGTGATGCAAGAGGGCCTTGCTCATGTGTGTCTCATCACACCATCCATGACACTTGTGCGAGTTAAAATAGACATCACAATACCAAGAAAACGCAAAGGTTTTGTGCAGCAACATGAAAAGGTAAACTTAAAAATGTATGTGGTTCTATATTATTTTGTATCTGACATTTACGGTATATCATATGTTTTTTTTTTATCTAATATTTTAACGAGGCTTGAGTACACCTAATGTGACTATGTCAGCCTCATGGGAAGCCACAGAACACTACAACACACTACATGTTGCATTGCTCAGAGATGGAGTCTTTCTATAAAAGCTTTTAAAAATTCATCTTTTCTTTTCTAGGGCTTGAATAAGTTCTACGAAGCAGTAATGCAAGGCATACGGAGGCATATAGACTTCTCCATTGTAAAATGTGTGATTGTTGCATCACCAGGGTTTGTGAAAGATCAGTTCTACGAGTACATGATGCAGCAAGCTATCAAAACTGATGACAAAATTCTTATTGACAATAAGAGTAAATTTTTACTAGTTAAAGCTTCCTCTGGATTTAAGCATTCTTTAAAAGGTAAATTTACTAATGA
Organism: Archips crataeganus; assembly: GCA_947859365.1. Taxonomy (NCBI): domain Eukaryota; kingdom Metazoa; phylum Arthropoda; class Insecta; order Lepidoptera; family Tortricidae; genus Archips; species Archips crataeganus. The sequence continues at coordinate 7,813,712 of OX402051.1, forward strand.
CACCATTTTTTTTCTAATATTTTAACTTGAATTAAGTACCCCAATCTGACTAGGTCAGCCTCATAGGAAGCCACAGAAAACTACATAAAACATTGCCATGCACAGAGACAGTCTCCGTAAACAAAAGCATGTCTAATGAATTTATACATCAGTATTGCATCATCTGACAATAGCTCATTCAGAAAGATATTTACACCACCGTTGTACATTATTCAAATCATCCAAATATTTTTTCCTAATGTCTTTAATAATTAATGTCTTTAACAAGTTTCATTACATTAATGATAATCATAATCATTTGCATCATTTATCCTAAATTTTTGTGAAGATAATAAAAAGAAGAAAAAAAACCAGCCAAGTGCGAGTCGGACTCGCGCACAAAGGGTTCCGTACAATTATCTATAAAAACGGCAAAAAAATCACGTTTGCTGTTTGGGATTATATTCTGTTTATTAGTATTTGTTGTTATAGCGGCAACCAAAATACATCATCTGTGAAAATTTCAACTGTCTAGCTATCACGGTTCATGAGAGAAAGCCTGGTGACAGGACAGCGAAGTCTCAGTAATAGGGTCCCGTTTTTTACCCTTTGGGTATGGAACCCTAAAAAAGAGAGATAGTGTGTAAAGTGATACAGTATAGTTTAATTAATGATTGTATTGATATAATAAATAAATAAATAAAAAAGAAAACAAGTTGTTTTTAGACTTCTTTGCTATTCTTTTCATGGGGAGAACTTACTTTTTTTTTGGTTGGTTTCAAGAGTGAGGAGAGAGAGGGATTATAGTCAGTAATAATTTTATGCCTAAATTATTCACCATTTCTGTTCAGAGGTGTTACAAGAGCCAGCAGTGATGGCAAAAATCTCTGATACAAAAGCGGCCAGCGAAGTAAAACTGCTAGAAAGTTTCTACACAATGCTGCAGCTGGAACCAGCCAAGGCGTTCTATGGAAAAAAGCATGTAGAGAGGGCAAATGAAGCTCAGGCTATCGAGATATTGATGATATCTGACAAATTGTTTAGGTAAGTGAATTATTGGATTCTGTAAAAATTTTGTTAAAATATAATTACTTACCCTAAACCCGTGGTAGCCTAGTGGATTGCCCTGTGGTCGGGGTTCGAGCTTAGGCTCTCACCTCTGAGTTTGAAATTTACCATGAGCTTTATGGTGAAGGAAAACATTGTAAGAAAACTTGCACGCCTGTGAAGAAATTCGATGGTGTGTGTCAAGTTCTAAATCCGCATTGGGCCCGTGTGGGAACTGCGACCCAAGCCCTCTTATTTTGAAAGAAGCCCTGTGCCCTGCAGTGGGACGTATACATATAAGCTGAGATGTATGTACAATTACACACTGTTTGGTAACAGTAACCCCTCTCCAACACACATCATTCTGTGTCAGTCCACTGCTAGACGTACGTTACCACCTCCCATGGCACTCCATTGAGCTAAATACATTCAATAGCTTTTCTCTTTTAACCCTTTCCTGCTGCATTACCGATATCATCAGCCCTCCTAGCCTAGCTATAGAGCTCCCCACACTAGGGTAAAACCGGGATAGTTGCCCAACTTTTTTAAATCACTCCATGTCTCTTTATATACAAACTCGTGTCACGGTGTTTGTTATCAAACTTATCAAACTCCTCCGAAACGGCTTGACCGATTTTTAAAAAACTTTTTTACTATATTCGGTATGTCTGAGAATAGGTCGTAGGCACTTATGTAGGTACTTATGGCAAAACAACGTTTGCGGGGTCAGCTAGTCTCTTTATAAAAAGTAAAAAACATTTTCTTGAATATTTTCAGAGTATTAGCGACTTTAGCAGGCCACTTCATTTTATGACATCTGTCCTACGTACCTATGGGATAGTCGCCTGATCCATACCAATGTCGTATACTTACTTACTTTTACTATTTATTTTGCTACCCTTACCGATGCCATGAAATTCGAACGTTGATAGCAATGTTTACTTTTTACAGGTGTCAAGATATACAAAAGAGGAAAGAGTATGTTGCGCTAGTAGACTCCGTGCGGGACAATGGCGGCGACGTTAGAATATTCTCCAGCATGCATGTATCTGGCGAACGTAAGGATTCACATAAATTTTACTTATGACAAGCTGATGCTCGCAGCTTCGCCTCCGCTGAAGTAGATTAAAACGTATTTTCCCGTGGGAACGAGATATTTTCTCGTGGTAAAAAGTAGCCTATGTCACTCTCCAGCCCTTCAACTATGTCCGTACAATAAATCACGGCAATCCGTCGCTCAGTTTCGACGTGAAAGAAGGATAAACAAACAAATACTTTCACATTCATAATATTATTGATATTAGTATGGATTAAGAACAACCAAGGGGGTATCCTGATGATTAGGTGATCAGTGTTGCCCAAAAACATACTCTCTAGTATAGTTGGCATACTTTGATTACGGACCTGAAGGTCGGAAACTTGGAGACTTGACACACAGGTTCTACCTAGTTCCTCTACCTCGTTTTGAGGCCGGCTGAAAGTCCGAGCCCGACCCAATAGAATCAGCCTTGGGCTTGCTAAGGTCAAACTGGAGTCGGGTCTGAGCAGTTGTGCAGCGCGCGCGTACCAGTTACAGTGCCCCGTATTTGCTGTATGGTTTGCACTGCTTGGGGCCGCCCGCAACTTCTTCCTGCTTATTCCCCTAAATTCAAGTCTAGGGTGAATGATCATTTACTAGGCAAGCGTGTTTCATCGTAGGCCTCATCTTCACTTTCCATCAGGCGTGATTGTGGTCAAACGCAAGCCTATATTGTATAAAATAAACCCCTTACTGTTTGTCCTCTCTCCGATAAAAGCCATCAGAGGTTAATAGCAAAGCTTTGTTTGAAAAAAAAAATACTAGTGTCCCCTACACAAGGTTGACAAATACCTACACACTTCCATTGTTATGTAAGTTATTACATTATCAATTTATCACTACAGTAGTCGTAGAGAACATAAATAAACTTTGTATTCCTTATTATTTTCAGAGCTTGACCAGCTAACTGGTGTGGCAGCTATTCTACGCTTTCCAATGCCAGAACTAGAAGACAGCGACGAAGAAGGCGGCGACGCAGAGACAGACTCTGATTAACCATAGACTAATATCTTTTACTTACGGTCTTAAAGTGGTTAGGATGACTTCAGGGGCCTGTTGCTTAACAAAGTACAACTAATATTACAAGCGAAACTCTCGCTTCAGTTATATTAACTAGGAAGGGAGTTCCGCTTGTAATATAAGTTGTACTTTGTTATGCAACAGGCCCCAGATTAGGTGTATTTTTCGCGCATTTATGTCCGTTTTTACACTTAAGAAAACGCGCCACCGTATGTATCAATACGCTTTTACAGGCTCACTACTCAGTCACTAGCACCCAAAGAGAGCAGAACAAAAAATAGAAATAGAAAATATCGAGGTTAAATAACTTAAATAAGTATGTCATTGTGTGTATTGTATTTATTAAAAAAAATATGTATTGTATCTTTAACTAATTCTGACTTTTTAAATTGCTTTTTTCGGTTACTTTTTTATATGATATGATAGGGGGAAAACGAGGAGGCGAGTCACCTGATGGAAAACAATCACCGCCGCTCATGGACACCCACAACAAAAGTTGAGTTACGGATGCGATGCCGGCCCTTCGAGAAAAGAGTAGGCTCGATTTCTGAAGATCCCCAAGTTGTACCGGTCCGGAAATGCTGCCGTTACAAGCTGATTCCAAACGTTCACCGTGCGTGGCAAACTTTTAAAAGTGCTAAAATTTCTCTCATATACTCAAAGGTTGACTGGCCGAGATCCCTTAAAGGGATAAGTTCGCCTTTGGACATGTATCTCAACGGTTTTCAATGAGGTTTTTTTTTGTACCATAAAGGGTTTACATAGGGATTATACATGTAAACTAATACTAGATTAGATGATATGATAGCCCATCAAACATTTTAATTTCAAGAATTAGCAAATACATAAAAGCGGAGTTTATATTTTATATCTGGAGCTGGTCCCTATCTGTGCGCGCGATTATCGTATTTAAAAGCGTGCAAATGTGATTTTATAGGAATGCCCGAAAAATACACCTAATCGGAAATAACTAACAGCCTTCATTGACTAGGTACTTTTAATTGTAAAGACTTAGGCTAGGCATGTTGCGAATAAATCTCTCCATTCGTAATCCACAAACTTTTGTAAATAAATTATTTGTTCGATTATTCTAGCGCTCCTTATTCTACAATGCAATTCCGCAATATATTTTGTTCAGTGAAAGTGTTCAAAGGTGAGTACGTAATCTATAAAAAAATTGTACTCTCGATCTATGTAGTCCGTGTACAGATAGTATGAATAATCGCGATGGTTGAGGTGCGATTACATTAGTTATACGCAGGGGCGTAATACCCTTAGAATAATTGCTTTTTTAATTCCAAAGGCTGTGCATTTGGACGGAGCACTAGCTCATTTTGTTTGTTGAAGGAATGTAATAAATAATTATATTGTTATCAATTTGGTTTTATTGGCTTTTACACAAAATTGAGTTCCTGAATTTGAAGTTTAGCTAGGTTTACAAAATAGGATAAAAAACATGCTGTAGTAACTACGTATAATTGTAGTGTAATGAATGAACCATTCAAGCCCCGAAATGTATTGCAATTCGCGTTATTATACTCATGTGAAAACCTAGCGTAAAGGTTAATTTATGCAATGCGAGAAATGGTCGAGTTTTGAACGCCACACATCGTTTTTCAAAGTTGGGTTGTTTAATGCTGGATCCCTCAGTACTGGGCACGACGAGTTGATTTCGATCATAACTAAGACTGACGCAGACGTGATATGCATCAATGAGACTTGGCTTCGCGCCGGGCAGGAAGGGCGCGCGCCCACTGTGCCAGGATACCGACTGAGACACGTGCCACGGCCGGCTGACGTCCGCGCTAGAGGAGGCGGAGTGGGGTTTTATTTGCGCCAAGGCATGAGCGCGCGTACGCTGCCGCACCCTCCTGCCGCGGTCGTCGAGCAAATGTGGCTTAAGCTTACAATTAATTGTAAGAAATTAATAGTAGGCACCGCGTACCGTCCTCCGTGGCTTGATGTTGATACTTTTTTCGACGCTTTAACTGACTCAATTACATCATTTACTAACTACGACCGTTTGATTTTACTTGGTGACTTTAACATAAATTATTCCGACCACAACGACAATAAATTTAAACAGTTGACACAGTTTCTGACTACAGTTAACTTGACACAGTACGTAAAAGAACCAACTCATTTTACTAGCCATAGTGAAACGACCATAGACCTTGTATGCACTGACGCTCGGGTGGAAAATGTGGATGTGAAGCATGTCCCGGAACTCGGTGCTCATGCATTCGTTACAACCGAGTTAAACATTAAAAAGCGAAAACAGACACCAACCAAGATTACTTATAGACCCTTAAAAGACATAAACTTCATTGAATTCTACCGTGACCTTGACGAAATGGACTGGAACCAGATAACTCTCCTTGAAGACGTTGACGAAATGGTGAGACGCTTTGATGACCTTCTACTGGAACTTTTTGACAGACATGCGCCAGAGAAGACGGTTGTGATGAAGGAGGCACCAAAACCATGGCTCACCAGTAATGTGAGGCTTATGATGAGTCTACGAAACGAAGCGCATTCGAGATTTAAGCGAACTAAGTTGGACTCACATAGGCAGTACTACTTGGATCTAAAGCATCTCGTTATTGCAGCAATCCACAACGAGAAGCGTGCCTTCTTCAAACAACATATCAACGACACAACTGACAGTAAGACTCTCTGGAAAAATTTGAAGCGCACAGTTCTCCCAGAGCCACAAGTGCAAAACGACCTACCTAACCACTTTAATGACCCTGACTTAATAAATCGCCATTTTCTCAACGTTCCAGGGCAGTCGGAAGTGTCTATATCTGACTTGTCTTTTTACGAATTTCACAGACATGGAGACTCGACTTTGAAACTTACAACAACGACATCGAAGACTGTTGCTAAAATTATTACTAGGATAAAATCTACAGCAAAGGGACTGGACTCGATTTCTGTTGACATGCTTCATTTGACACTTTCAAAGACTGCTGACATTTTGACATTTATTGTCAACAAAAGTATTACGACTACAACATTCCCGAAGGACTGGAAAAACGCTCGAGTGACTCCATTACCTAAGAAACCGAATCCAGCTGACCTATCCGACCTTCGTCCTGTAAGTATTCTTCCTTGCACATCGAAGATATTAGAGAGGGTAATTTGTGATCAGCTGTCGGAATACCTGGAGAAAAATAGCATCCTGCCTGAACTACAGTCGGGTTTTCGCAAGGGTCGATCGACTGCTACTGCACTACTCGATGTAGTCGATAACATCTTACAGGCAAGGGATGCTGGCAGAAGTACCATTTTGGTTCTTTTGGATTTCTCTAGGGCTTTTGATTGCATCAATTTGTCCTTGCTATTATCTAAGATGTCATATTACGGATTTGATGCTATGGCGATTAGGTGGTTTGACAGTTACTTGTCCGGCCGGGCACAGGCGGTTGAGTTACGTGGAATGAATGATGGTGCTTTGCGGTCTTCCCTTAGTTCTGTGAACAGAGGAGTGCCGCAGGGTTCGATCTTGGGTCCGCTGCTCTTTATACTTTACAGCGCTGATATCGTTTCTTGTATAAAGAACAGTAGATACCATCTTTACGCCGATGACTTGCAACTGTATGCATCCAGTGTGCCTTCAGATGCAGTCACCGTCGTGAAGAACATTAACGCGGACCTTGATCGGGTTTTCTCTTGGTCGGGGAGGTGCTGTCTGGCTCTTAATCCTGGAAAGTCCAAGTATCTTATATTTGGATCCGGGCATCAAATTCGTAATACTCTGAAATACCTGGCTTCCGAGGATGTTGCTATCATGGGCGAACCAATAGAGAGGGTAGACGTAGCAAGAAATCTTGGGCTAATTATGGATGGCGAGTTACGCTTCGAGAGCCATATTGCTCAGTTAGTTAGCAGCTGCTTCTATCGCCTTCGGATTCTTTACAATATTCGTGATTACCTCAGTGTGGATTTGCGTGTCCGATTGTGTGAATCACTCGTATTGTCTAGGATGAACTATTGTGACGTCGTTTATGATGGTTGCTTACTTGGTCGTTCTGGGAGATTGCTCCAACGAGTTCAAAACGCATGTGCTCGTTTTTGCTTCAAGGTCCCTCCTCGGTCCCATGTCACTCCGTACTTGAACGCTGCTGATCTGCTTAAGATGCACAATCGCAGGCGCTTGCACCTTGCAACCCTTTTGTTCGGTGTAGTGCGACACAAGACGCCTTCCTACCTTTTTAAAAAAATCTCATGGTTGAAAAGTTTGCGCAGACTTAAGGCTATTGTGCCGCCGCACCGGACGGCGGCGTTTCGAGGGAGTTTTAGGTTCGCGGCGTCTAAGTGCTGGAATGACATCCCCCCTCCCATCCTAAGTGTGACTAGCAGGTACACCTTTGGGCGAAAGCTTAAAGGCTATTTGTTGTCATTGCAAAATCCTTAATTTCCTCTCCTTTCCAGCACTATTTCACAAAACTTCTTTGATTTTTATTGTCTTGGTTATTTCATTTTTCGTTTTAGTCCGCGCAGGGTTGTATACTTGGCAAGTGAGATATACTAATTATGTTCAAGAAATTTTCTTATTATTATTTGCTTTTACAATTTACAAATTATTTATTTACGCATGTACCTAGTCTTATGTATGTAGCTATTAGTGTGCAGTTTATTTATTTATTTATCTATCTAAACAGCGATCCGGGTGTCACCAACGGTACTGGCTGAAAATCAGCGCTGGGGTACTTTAAACGCCTCAGCATTATGCTGAGCCAGTGTCCGATTTGCAACCGCAATGACACATTCTATCTTTAGCTTTAGTATTGCCTTTTTGTTTTGTATAATATTGTGTCTTGTGATGTTGTAAATAAATGTATTTTCTTTCTTTCTTTCTTTTCTTTCTTTCTTTTTGTTACGAACAAAATTGATTCTTATGCAGATGCGGGTAGGTTAGTTTTTGTATAGCCGTATTGTCGTCTATAGCCGACGCTGACATTCAAAATGTTGCGCTGTCGTGCGGCAATGAATTTATATGTGATCGATTATCTACCTACGGCAATGTATCGCAAATACCACCATCTAAATGAGACTTTAGACTTCATTCTCACTGATTTTGTGTCGTTTCTATAAAAACGGTGGCGGGTAAGGGTTTCCCCAAATCTATGGACGCGGAATCTGTTTCAGCCGATCCGAAAAACCTTTATGTCGAAAAAAACGTCGATCGGCTCTGTTACGCGGGCCGAATGGAGCCGAGCTGATCGACGTCTTTTTCGCTCTTATCGCGTTGACATAAAGATTTTTCCGATAGGCTGAAGCCGATTCCGCGTCAATAGATTTGGGGAGACCCTAGTCAGCGTCTAGATAAAATGTTTAGCCAATAGAGCATCTGACGACTGGCAATGGGGATTACTCAAATGTTCCTCATTCAAAGAATATAGAAAAATTCTCATGCCCTTAGTAATTTACAGTGTGTAAAACAATTAAGAGGGTTTATACCTGCTGAGCTGGCAACGTTGCATTTTTGTTAGTTTTTCTCGATTATTCCATAAAAATTGAATGAAAATTAAAAATGTTTTGTATACAAATTGTTCTAATATATAAGTTAATGTGTCTACTGCAATAATAATTCGTGATAGACTTTTGTTTTCTTTAAAAACGATCAAATTATTACCTAACGGTTTTTAAAGAAAATAAAAGTATTATTACGAATTATTATTGTAGTAGACACATTAACTTATATATTAGAACAATTTGTATACAAAACATTTTTAAGTTTGATTCAATTTTTATGGAATAATCGAGAAAAACTAACAAAAATGCAACGTTGCCAGCTCAGCAGGTATAAACCCTCTTAACAGTAGTAAAGTGGTGAGCGGAATTAAACTTCTACACGGTGAATTTTAATTGGTATCCAGGATCCATTTTTTTACTAATCAATTGCAGGCAATTGCGATTAAATAATAGTTACTTGAAATTTGTTTATTTATTTCTTCCAAATTCGTAATTTAGAATTTAACTTTTAATGCAAAAATAAAAGAAAAGAATTCTTAACATGTTTGTTTTACGAACTTCTAACTGAAACGTAATTGCCATCGATTATTGAGTAAGAAAAAATGGTTCCTGTATACCAATTAAAAATTCAGTGTATAAAAAATCGTTGCAATTTATATCCAAAGAGTTAGTTCCAAAGAAAGTGGAGTCCTCACTCATTTTCCAGTTTTAACAAGTTCGCTGTCCTATGAGGCGTATGTGGCTCATGTGTGACTTTACTGGTATGTCCATGAGGCACATTTGCCTCATGACTCTGAGCGTCTAATGTAATTTTTATTATGGGGACGTGTCGAAAGACCTCCATACATTGCTTCAGGACAGGGAATCTGTTAAAATTGAATGGATGTTTACAAAAACAATAATTATAACAACTGACTAGACAGGTTGATACCTTTTGTCAGTATGGAAATTGAAGTGTCTCATTAAGGCTGCGTTTCCACCAGAGATGTGCGAGGATGCGTTGCGAGGGATGTGTCTGTCATGAAACAATAGAAACACTTCATTTACTTAGGACCTTTTAAATGAAGTGTTTCTATTGGTTCATGACAGACACATCCTCGCACAGCTCAGGTGGATACGCTACGCAGCCTAAGTCTGTTTGCTCTACATTCCATAACTCAATGGGCAGAGGACAGGGGCATTTTGGGGGAGACAAGGAAAACTTCATCAAAACAAAACACCAATTACATTTCAATACTCTATTGACGTTCTAAGCCGACGCAGCGTCCAAAGCTTGCATCCTCTGCTTCTTTTTCTCAACCTTCTTTTCCTCCTGAACCTTCTCGTCGTGGAGGCGCCTCTTTTTCCTAAGCAGCCAGATTTCCTTCTTCCGGGCCTCTTGGCCAGCTTTCATGCTCTTGTAAAGGTTTCTGTGCTTCTTGCGTACGAGTTTCTCCCGCAATCTAAATGCTTGCTTGTCCTCAATCTCCTTCTGGTATGGATGGTCCTTGTGGGGCACACCAGGGTTTACGGCCATAGCCTTTTTCTGCAATTATAAATAATTAAATGCATGATATGCTGTATTATTTGAAAATAATAATTATTGGTCTATTGTTGGATATCAACATTGGGGTATGAAATTGAGAAACTGCCTATTTACGATTCTTATTTTATAAAATGTAATATTTAAAATTTTAGTTTATAAAATAAGATTTCAAATTTATGTCTGTTAATTTTTATGTTCCAATCATAGTTAATAGTGTTGGATTATCAATTCCCTAATTAATTAATTAAATTTGACAATAGTTCTTACCTTTTCCTTTGCAATTTTCTTCTTCTCCTTGTCATCCTCTCCATCATCATCAGAAGAGGACTCTTCAGCGACTTCCTCCTGGTACTGCCTGGTCAGTGCCGCTTCCGCCCCTTCATCTTCAGAATCCTTTTCCTCATGGTCCTTATCATCTTCATCACTGGCTTCTTCAATATCTTCATCTGAAGCTTCATCATCATCTGTAAAAAAGTAAACTTTTTAGTATCTACTTTACAAACACTTACTTTACTTTTTTCTTTTTTTCGTAGCTTCTAATAGTTGCGATGGATGTTACCACACGCCACTGTTGGCGTATGTAAGCGATTAAGAATTTCGGGGGAGTCGGTTGGATGCAACGTGGTTCAATTGGTAGAGCACCCGTTGGGGCGCATACCCAGGAGACGTGGGTGCGAATCCCACCGGCGCACCCGAAAAACTTTTTCGCTTTTAAATAATCTTAGATTTGGTGAGCAGCCGTACTGCTAATAAAATGAAAAATAGTTTACAAAAGGCTAATAGAGTATGAATGCTATGGTGTTACTTACTCTTCGGTTTAAAATCTGGATCATTGAGTGCTCTCTGTTCTGGTGGAATGTACACTTGATCTTTAGTCTTGTCTATAAATGGAGATAGATGTGGCGGCAAGACAGCACCCATGAGATACTTGTTGATTGGCAGCAACATCCTTGCGTTTACACTGTCAAACACCCATTGAGGCTGCACATAGTACCGTGAAAGGTACTGCTTTTCCATGCTGGGCCTGTCCACAATCTGATAATTTATGGTTTCATCTGTCTCATCAAATGTGGCTCCAACAAACATATTGCGGTCCCAAGACACTTCACCACCAAAACAGCGAATCAGGAACACTAATGGTTCCCTAGGGACTTCTCTGTTTATGAAGAACTTTAATCCTTTGAACATTGTCTTGAGTTTCTTCACTTTCTCCACTTCTAGTTTTGCGTCTTCCAGTTTTTGTGGGTCTTCATCTTCCGTGTTGAAGATGTCAATTTCTGGTAATTCTTCTGCATCATTAGAGCCAGCTATTCTAGCTAGAGACAAGTTCATGGCTGCTATTCTCTCTGCCACATAAGCCTTCTCGTCAATCAGGTCTTTCTCTGAATTTAATGACAATCCTGAAGTCAGTTTTGGAGGATAGACCAAATTAAGGGAGTTGTAAAGCTTGAAATTTACAAAACCAAGCAAGTTGGTGTAAAATTCAACAAATGTAGACATGATTTTGAAGTCAACTTCATCTTTGTTCTGAGGCTGAAAACAAAGAACAGGATTTTTATAACAAGTCCAATATGGCACTTAATACTTATAATTTGGATGTTAATTAATAGTAAAATTTATTGCCAATTAGTATTAGCGTTAGTTTACCTGGAATGAGAAATGATGGGGCACAATCCATGTTATTGTCTGGCCTTCAAATTCAGCTTGATAGTAGTAACCTTTGACAGAGACAAATACTTTCCGGAGAGCTTTTGCAGCAATGACAGCATGCATAAACTCTACCGTTAGCCTCCGACATAGCATTGATTGGTCCCTTGGCACCTTCTTCAGAGACGGGAAGGTGCTGAATAAGAAGCAGAGTGTGAGGCAGTCATCTAAGTCACGTAGAGCATCAACAAACGTTGGGTATCTCTCTTTCACAATATGGTCAATAGTCATCTCAGGATGATCACGTAAATATTTTCTCATTTCTCCATATCGACGCATAGCCCTTGCTTTGCGAATTTTTTGTTGGTATACCTTGAATTAAAACAGCTGAATAAGTACATGATTCATTGTGGTGAAACTAAAAAGAAGTACTATGTTATTGAAATACTATATTATTCAACTCACTTTTAAATCCCTTATTTTCCATATTATTGGCTCGTGCAGCAGAAACCTGATGTCTTTCGTATGATACAGTGTCTTGATACCTCCCGCACCTTTTTGAGCCCTCTTACGATTACGGGGTTCTCGAGGATATATGCCCTTCAGAATGCAAATACGCCTGAAATCTTTTAGGGACAGTTGAAGTTTCTTCAAGGCAGCTTTTCTCGTCATAAATTGAGCTCCCTCACCGGACGAATACTGTAAAATTATAACTTTTCAGTGATGTACACAAAGCAAACACGTGTGATTTTATTTGTTGGTTATTAATAACAAACCTTCTTCTTCTTTTTGTTGGACACCATTTTGGTAGATTAAATTAACGATCTACGAAGTATTTAGAATGATAGAAGTCTTTAAATATTATTATTTTATTTAAAATTTACTATTTCAATCACATGCGCAGCACTTATAACGTCATTTTGACAAAAGGACAGTGTTGTGTTACCATGCTAAATACTGAATTTCCCGTCCGATTATCCCAGCCAATAAACGGGTGGTTGATTGATTTTGTTTGTATTTAGTTTTAGCATGAAATGTTATAAACCATTATTCTTTAAGTCTTTGGTAAACTCAAAGAGTATTGTACCTTATATGAACAAGAGTGGCAACTCTATGGTCAAATTTGCATGTATGGAAGGTGCTGCTGCCCTACGCCCTGGTGAAGAACTAATGTGACGTATCTATAGATGTATACCTATTTATATGTATATGTTGGTAGTGATGTACAGCTATAATTACGCGTAATTTTAATTGATAGGCTAATTGCCACTATTCGTATTTTAGCCGTCTAATTCAAATCAGCATATACGAAGTATAAGCGGCTAAACCCGATTTGCACTATACGGCTAAAATATGAACATTGGCAAGTGGCCTATCAATTAAAGTCCTTGACCGTACAATTTGGTACGCCATGGCCATGGCCGATGAATGGCAACTGACAAGTTTGACAAGTCAACCAAGATGGCCGCTAATTTAGTTCTTTACCAAACAACCAGAGATCGCTGTAGTCGCATGAAAAGTGTGATATATGTAAGTGTGCCCCCCCTGGGTAAACTTGAAGATTAAAAGTGGAACCATTCGTTTTTTTATAAAAGGTGTTGTACAGTCTAGAAATTTAAACATAATTATTGGAAAATTAACCGAAACGGCAACACCGGTAGCTTTTTTTAAATGTGTTGAGATTAGGCAAAGACAAAAAGAACAAACTGTCAACTTTAAAACAATAAGAAGAGAAATTGCATTCAGCCTTTTTATTTAAAATTATAAAGAAATATAAATTATTAAAGTTACAGTAATAAATACATTAAATTATACTTTTATGTAATTTCAGTCAGACTTGGTGTCTTCGGTAGTAGGAGCACTCGTGGTTGCAGCAGCGGTTGCTGATCCAGATATGGCAGTTGCTTGGCTTTTAGCCCACGCAGTGGGGTCCACCATTAGGTATTGCATAGGATAGTAGGAAGTTGCGGGCCACGTAGCCGTCGGGTAAGGGGTGATTTTATTACTGCTCGAAGAGTCCTCGCTTCCCTTACCAGCATCTTGATAAGCTCTTAAAGCATTAGCGTAGGCGGCGTACATCATGTGAGGATACATGTAATGGTACGGGGAGTATTGCGGAACTGCAGCGGGGGTTGGTGCAGCCTGAACTTGAGAGCTGTCGGTGGCGGGTAACGCTTCCGTTTTGGGAGACTGGATGCCAGCATAATTGTATGGTGTGTAGGTTCCTTCAGGGGTTCCAGATTGCTGATTGTAGTAGTTAGCAGTTGCATCACTGATCACGGCGCGCTTCTGAGTAGCAATTACTGATTCACCACCAGAGAGATCGTTGTTTGAAGCGAAGTGAGGAATTGCCGCATGTTGATGCTGTGTTGGGGCGTGCAGGAAGTTGACAGGCTGCTCTGTCAACCACTGGGATTGGACTCCATTGTCTTCTGTTGCTGCTACGTAGAGATCACCGGTGGATCCGTCGCTAGAAGGCTTGATGTACAATCCTTGCACCGGCTGGAGGTCTGGATCGTTCCACAACAAGTGACCTCTGACTTGAATTACCGCTAGAATTAGCACCACAGCAGTCTTGAGCCCGTTCATTTTCCTTTAATGACTACTGATGAGATCAGTTGTAATTTGCTTCAATGATGACTTTGCTTCAATGATTCGCTTTTATAGGAATTGTAATCGGCAGAGTCGATTGTTTCATTAAAATATCAAGATACGGAGATAGTGTTAGATAAATTAGACATGATTCAGATTTGTAGATCTGCTGACGGCACGTTTTTAAGTTAATTTTGTTTCGTCATTGAACGATTGTGGAAGGTTACCTAATCCTGAGAATTTTATAATACATAAGTACTTACAGGCATTCAAAAAAAACCGCACGAGTTAAAATACTGTTTAAACTACAAGTAGATTTTTTAAATAAACTGGCACATCTGTACATTAGTTTGATCGTGTGTAAATCGTTTGAGTACCACAATTTGATTCGTAATAAATACACCTGTCGTTAGGTGGGTCTCTACTGACCGAGCCTCGTGGGGCAAGCACGTGAGGCATGATCTTGGGCTAAATTCAGGAACGGGCCTTCACGGGTTTGGTAGTAATTCAAGTTTGGGTTGGGTTTGGTTTGAACTGCTATTCAGGAACGCGAACAATCACTGGTTTGCGAGAGGTTTGGGCTGAGTTTGGGAAGAGCCTTATTTATTTGTTTATTTATTTATTTATTTACAAAGTGAATTAACAGGAAAATAAGGCTCATACCAAGCTCAACCCATTCCTATCCTCCCCCAAACGATTGAATTACCGCTCGCAAACCGTGTTGGGCCGTTCCTGAATTTAGCCCCTTGTTCAACACTCAAAATCGCACCGAAAATAGTTGCCTCGCGAAACGGCTCGCTCAGTGGAGACCCGGCTGTACTTTTATTAAGTTTTATACCTAATTTTTTTTTTGTGTTTTGTACTTGGGCTTAGTGTTGTCCTTAGCCATTATTTTTCTAGTCAGGCAAGGCAATGTCACTATGCGTCAGACGTTATAGTTTATGAGAATTTAAGATTCGGTTGGTGCGATCACGTTCAGTATTTTCGTTAAAGATTTTCCAAGTAGATAAAGCGGCGATTACACTGAGTCGTTCACCTAACGCGGCCACCTGACGCAGTCGCCGAACTTGTTTCAAACTACTGGCCAACAAACGTCTCCTTCACTACCGTGTTCTTAAAGCTGCGTACGGACTGCGCGCACTCGGGTACGCGTACCCGGGCTTGCGTGTCCTGGAACGCCATGTCCGTACGCCATGTACGCGTATAGTGTGCGTGTACGTGTACGTGTACAGTACGTGTACGTGTACGTGTACTTGTACATGCGCGCAGTCCCCGAGTGCGCGCAGTCCGTACGCAGCTTTACACGCCGCATGCGCATGCAGCGAACGACTTAGTGTAATTGCCGCTTAAGAACGAAAATTGAACCTCTTGTAAATCTTGCACGGTGACACGCAATTTTAGCTCAAGTATAAGTAAATACCTATCTGTATAGACCATTTCTGTATGTATGTCAATGTAAAAAATATTTGATGATATGCCTGGCCTACTTCAAATAAATGACTCATTGTAAACTTTGCACTAACTATCAACGTTCTTGTTTTCACGTTCAGGAAATAAACTTGCCCAATGTTTTAAACAAATAGGTAGGTACTCTTCGCAAGAAATGGTTTACTGGTGACCAACCCTCTTCCAAGTAAACGTTAGTTAAGCTTGTATTAGTTTAATTTAATAGTTTTAAGGGTTCCGTACCCAAAGGGTAAAAACGGGACCCTATTACAGAGGCTTCGCTGTCCGTCCGTCTGTCCGTCTGTCACCAGGCTGTATCTCACGATCCGTGATAGGTAGACAGTTGAAATTTTCACAGATGATGTATTTTGGTTGCCGCTACAACAACAAATACTAAAAAACAGAATATAATAAATATTTAGGGGGGCTCCCATACAACAAACGTGATTTTTTTGCACGTTTTTGCTCGATATTGACAACGGCAACAGGTAGACGCTTGAAATATTCACAGAATATTTATTTATATATTCATTTGAAAAATAAATCATTAAATTAAAATAAAACAAATATTTAAGGTGGGCTCCCATACAACAAACGTGATTTTTTTGTTGTTTTTATAGATAATGGTATGGAACCCTTCGTGCGCGAGTCCGACTCGCACTTGGCCGGTTTTTTTCTGCCACTTTGGTAATCGTTCTGACCACTTCTTTCTGTCACTCGGTTAGGATGAGGGTAGAAAAAGATGATGAAAGCGATCGCGAGCGATAAAAATTCTAAAAGATCATTTTAGTTTTTGGAGACAATTAGGGAAACAACTTTGGAACGTAAAAACACCCTAAGAGATGAGCAATAGTCATTAATCATTGATCAAGACCTCTTTTGAGTGTCTTACGGAAACTCTTAACAAGATTGTTTTTTTTTTAACTTTAACATAGTGTCGCTAGTATCGCTGCCATAAGTGATTAAGCAAATCGCATCCAAATCGGTGCACCCGTTGAAGAGCTATGATGCCACAGACACCCCCCCCCCCACACACGCACACACACATAGCGGTCAAACTTATAACACCCCTCTTTTTGTGTCGGGGGTTAAAAAACTTAGATAACCCGGTGTGATTCGCGTTGTTACTGCGCTACGCCATGAGTATACGCTTATGTCGTCAAGCAAACCACGTAGCCTAGCCAAGTCTATTGACTGCCTGAGAGTCTGCTAAAATCTAATATACCTACTTAACCGTTGCGATTTAACTGCATTTTTATGACTTTATACCAGTGTTTCAACACAACACACGCGGCATGCTACAATTTTTACTTCTCGCATTTCTAACTCCAACTTCGAGTTATCGCACTTCAGCATGCTTCCGAGAATACGAGGAGTTCTCCATGTGCACATGGCGATGTCCTCCGACGTGTCTCAACATGAAGATGCTGGGGGCGGGCGGGGTGCGGTGCCCCCAGCAGTGGGAGTGTGGGGTCGGCTGCCGATGCAAGGCCGGGTTCCTGAGAGACGAGCACTCGAAGAAGTGCGTTTTGGTCCGCAACTGTCCAGGTAAGAAGGATTCTGTAAGTTTTTTTATGTAACATCATCATCCCACTCTGTATACGTCCCACTGCAGGGCACAGGCCTCCTCTAAGAATGAGAGGGCTTGGGCCGCAGCTCCCACGCGGGCCCAGTGCGGATTGGGAACTTCACATACGCCATTGAATTTCTTCTCAGGTTTCCTCACGATGTTTTCCTTCACCGTAAAGCTTATGGTAAATTACAAATGTTATTTCGCACATAAATTCCGAAAAACTCAGAGGTACGAGCCCGGAAACGAACCCACAACCCTCTGCTTGAGAGACCATAGGTCAAACCACTAGGCCACCACGGCTTTTTTTCTGTAACAAGAAAGGAAAATTGAGACAGAAAGTATCGTCTGGTGCAGAGGCTTTTGGGATTGGCAAACATGGCTTTCGCCCAGGGTCACGAGTCTCGAGCATGCAGTCCAAGTTTATAACTTTCGCAATTCTCGCCAACGTTAGAATCGTTGCTTTCGATTCACATATTTTACACAAGGACTAGGGTCTGGTAAAAATCTGTCACGCAAGATCATTGCAACAACTAAGACCACCGCTTTGATGGTGATCAGATCACCGCTGTTCAACCACCATCGCAAATATAGGTGAAAAAACTTAAGTAAAGGTCCCGTTGTTTGTATCGTAGTAGTATTGTGTGTATAAACAAATTGACGTTTCAAATTAGAAAAAAATACTTAAAAACCATATCGATTCTGTGCACTACTACATACAGGTCCTTTAGAGGTACTTAAGTTTTTCACTTAAATCAGAGGGATATGCCAGGGGTCAGTGGCGTGCGTGATACAACAAACGTGATTTTTTTGCTCGTTTTTGCTCGATATTGATAACAGCAACAGGTTGACGCTTGAAATATTCACAGAATATTTAGTTATATATTCACTTTACAAATGAATTATTAAATTGAAATAAAACAAATATTTAAGGGGGGCTCCCATACAGCAAACGTGATAATGGTACTGAACCATTCGTGCGCGAGTTCGACTCGCACTTGGCCGGTTTTTCGGGTCGCGTATTCTGCGACATTGCCGAGAAAACTAGATTAAAAGCAAGCAAAAATAAGTTAAATATTTCTATGACACACAATTTATATATTTTTGTGAATCTGTAACTATCCGAATTTTTCTTTATCTAATAAGTACTGTTTGTGCTTGCAAGGATCGATGCAGATATTTATATCTATGTGTTATTTACACAATTCTTATCAAGTTGATGAAGCGTGTGGCTGATTATTCACTGTTCAAGTTTGGTGCTTTTTCCAGTCAGTCCTTTTGTATGGTTAAGTACCACCTCAAACACTAAAAATCATTGCCCGAATTTAATTTGTCCGAAAACTATTCAAATTATTATCGTTTGTCCGATTACTCATAAAATTTTGTAGAATTTTGCTCCCATAGCCTTATTACTAGTAGAAATTGAATTCGAGGTATCTATCCCACTGGGGCATCTATCCTGGAGTTACCCTACCTTTTTCTTAAGAATTATTTCGTTTTTATAAGTATAGGGAATGAATATTAACCTATGTATATCTGTGCTTTTACCATTGTCTTTGATAATGTAAAATAAAAGCCTGTGTAGATTTTTATAAAATATATTAGCGATCCGAAATTTTGTAAACCGCTCCCTGGAACGGCTTTTATATCATGGAACATATAGATATTATATTGTAATAAGTATTTCCTAGAGATGTTTAAATTACCTAATCTGAGTTGACATCATAATGTAATAACACGCACGTAGGTATGTACGTTGTTTAGTTATGAAATGTATTTTTCGAAGTCTCGTCATTTTTTCTTGAGAATTTTGCGTTCTTTTCTATCAATTTACCTACTGTAGAACTTGAATTGACGTCATAAAATATTGTAACGGTTATGCAAGCCGCTCAAATTATCACTTATCTATCATTCTTATCTATATTTGGGTAAAATAACGTCGGTGTGTACTGAGGATGGACGTGATGCGATCATAACGAAATCATACCGAATGAATAAAAAATATCGCCCCTCCTATTTGTGCACTTTTATTCGTAAACGCTCTGATTCACAAGCCATTATGTTTCGTTTAAATTAAACATTGTTAATTTTAATTTTAATTTAGCTTTAGTTAGTTTTAGTTAGATTTAAGTTAGTCCTAAGTTTTTACTGTTTTTATTTCATATTTGTTTACTAAATAAATTTGTTATAAGTATAAAAAAAAAATGAAATGTATATAAGATTTAAAACACATTAAACGTGCTTTTAATGGATACTACATAATATTAATTAGGTAACATAATTTCGCTAAGGTCTAGGATTAGCTTGAATCTGATTTTCGCGGAGGGGCGATATTTTTGACGCCGATCTCGTTCAAACCAATTTTCGGTGGAAGTTTACATGGTGTAGATGTACATTATATATATTTTTTAGTTTTATCATTCTCTTATTTTAGAAGTTGTTTACAGGGGGGTCACACATTTTACCACTTTGGAAGTGTCTCTCGCGCAAACTATTCAGTTTAGAAAAAAATGAAATTAGAAACCTTAATCTCATTTTTGAAGACCTATCCATAGATGCCCACACGGGTTTGATGAAAAAGAAATTTTTGAGTTTCAGTTCTAAGTATGGGGAACCCCCAAAATTTATTGTTTTTTTTCTATTTTTGTATGAAAATCTTGGTTGGTCTTTTCGGTCTGTTGGGGTAGACGAGTTCTTGAGTGGAGACCACGGATCGGCAAACGTAGCGTGGGACGTCCTCAGACTCGGTGGAGCGATGATCTTCGCAAGGCGGCTGGCAAGAGCTGGATGAGAGTGGCCGAGGATCGTGCTCAGTGGCGTGCCATGGGAGAGGCCTATGTCCAGCAGTGGACGAACATAGGCTGATGATGATGATGATGAAAATCTTAATGCGGTTCACAGAATACATCTACTTACCAAGTTGCAACAGCAAAGTTCTTATAGTTTCGGAAAAAAGTGGCTGTGACATACGGACGGACAGACAGACAAACAGACAGACATGACGAAACCGTTCCGTTCCGTTTTTTGCCATTTGGCTACGGAACCCTAAAAATGAGCCATTATAAACGTTATCAAATAAAAGATGTTGATGTGAAGGTTCATCATCATCATCATTTCAGCCGAAAGACGTCCACTACTGAACATAGGCCTCCCCCAAGGTTCGCCAAACAGTTTGGCCTGGCGCCATCCGCATCCAATGCGTTCCCGCCACCTTAACCAGGTGGTGTGAAGGTTACCAGCCTATAATAGTGTCGCACTGCTGGGCATTCGGGCAAAGGCCTCCCCTCTGGTCCTCCTTAGCTCCCTGTCTTGAGGTTACTTGATGGATCGCTTTATAATTTCAGGAATTTCTTATTTTATTAAAGATTGACAAAGTGACCTAGAACTTAAGATTTGTTAAATATATTTTACGATGAATTTTCATTTAAATTCAAAGAAAGCAAAGTAGGTTTCGCTTGTTATGAAATAACTCACGTTTCGGCATTGCCAGCGATATTGTAATGCAGTTGTAGATTGTTTAGATGTCGTACGATGGTAAATCGATTCAGGTCAATTTAATTAAATATGTAGGTTATTTTTTAGATTCAACGCACTTATTTTTCAAGGTAATAATTAAACTGCGAGTAACGGCACCTGGTGACGTTAAATTTTTATACTTGGCAGCGTAGGAAAACGTCATGAGGAAACCTGCTTACACCTGCGAAGCAATTTAATTGTGTCTATGAAGTTCGCATTCCGCATTGGGCTCGCGTGGGAACTACAGCCCAAGTCCTCTCAATCTGAGAGGAGGCCTGTGGCAAGCAGTAGGACGTGTGGGTATAGCCATGGACATAAATATATGTATGTACAGTCGGGGTAAAAAATAATTAACTGTAAAAACATAATCAAGTCAATGTAAAGCGCTTCAAAGTTGGACAAAAGTTAGTGACAAGTAGGTTATTGTTTAAATTTAGTACTTGGAGTATTAATCCAAACGGAGGCGTCTTAAAAAAACCACAGTAAAAACCCTTTTCGACGAAGGGCAAGGAGCGAGTCAGCATTCGTATACCAAAGTTTAATATTACTTTTCGCAGCCTATCACTCTCCCTGTCAGTGCAATGGGCTCTCTAGTCGGTTTAATGCTTTATATTTTCTTATCCATCCATACTAATATTATAAATGCAAAAGTGTGTCTGTCTGTTACCTATTCACGCTTAAACCGCTGATCCACTACAGATGAAATAGTAAGCAGATTAATGAATTAATTTCAACACTAGATGAAAAAAACCGCCTGTTTAATTTCCGTCTCCATGAAAATTCCGAGAAAATTATATACTGTTGCTGTGCCCTTACAGGGTTTACATTGAAGCTGTATTCTATTTTCAACCGACGAAAACAAAAGGAGGAGGTTCTCAATTCGACGTGTATATATATATATATATATATTTTTTATGTATGATCACGCATAACTTTTTACAGAGTAGTCCGATTTTGATGATTCTTTTTTTATTGGAAAGCGTATACCCCGAGGGTGGTCCCATTTAAATTTGGAAACAATATTCCTACCCTAAGGGTAGAAAAACAGGGGATGATTGATTGTTCAGTTCCTGATTGTACTATATGACCACGCATAACTTATTACAGAGTAGTCGGATTTTGATGATTCTTTTTTTATTGGAAAGCGTATACCCCAAGAGTGGTCCCATTTAAATTTGGAAATAATATTCCTACCGTAAGGGTAGGAAAACAGGGGATGATTGAGTAACTTTTTACAGAGTAGTCTGATTTTCATAATTCTTTTTTATTGGATAGATAGGGTATACCTTGAAGTTGGTATTATAAATTTGGAAAAATAATTACCCCAAGGATGGAAAAAAAGTATAATATAAAAACTTTTTAACAAAAAATTAAATCGCCGAAAAAACTGAAAAGCAAAAAATAATACCTTTTTTGTTTGACCTTAATCTAGGTACCAGTTTGAAGTCGGTGCCTCAGCACGAGCCAGGAGGAGTGATAGAAGCCAATCAGGTAGAAGATTATAGGTCCACTCCTCCTGGCTAGTGCTGAGGCACCGACTTCAAACTGGTACCTAGATTAAGGTCAAACAAAAAAGGTATTATTTTTTGCTTTTCAGTTTTTTCGGTGGTTTAATTTTTTGTTAAAAAGTTTTGTAACACCAAATGTACAATGTGAAACGCAATAAATAAATAAATAAATACCCTATGTCACTCTCGGAACTGAGACGAATCTAATGACACCTCATATCCATTGAGCCGTTTAGGCCGCAGGGCGTGCCAAAGAAAGATACATACATGCATATGTACATACATACATACATAAATACATAGGTACGCTCGAAAAACATAACTGTCCTTCGAATGTCGGGTGAAAAGCAGATTGGATAAATGAGCTACCCAAATTACTAATTCCACGCGGGCGAAGTTGCGGGCAAAACCACTAGATTAAATAAAAAAAATGTTGACTTGTCCGGGTTCTGTACTTCAAAATCTCTTCTAATTCTTTATTCCATTGATTGTTCATTAACAATTTGTGCATTACAAAGTAAAGTTGGCAGTTATTCTTTTACTGTTAATTTGTTCTATACATATATAGTACGCGATGACTCACGAGAATATTATGGTATTTTAAAATTAATCCGGAATATTTCACAGCAGATGGTTGGGCTAGATTTACTGATTACACATTTAAAGATATTCATCGAATTTTTTTGAATAATTTGAATTTATTTTTATTTTTTTTTTATTTTTTTGAATAATATGCGTTACGTTGCGGAGGTCCATATTATTGCGTTCAGGGTGTTGTTGGGGCTGCCTCGCTTCTGCAGTGCGTCGGGGACTGTTTCTACGCGACCATTGTGCAAGAGGTGCGCATCCCTGGTGCGCCGGGTGCCGGGTGTGGGGCAGCGCCAACAGCGTGCTGAGCATGCTCGCAAACAGGCTAGACTGGCTACTTGAGACACTGCTGTGCTGTCACAAGTAGCAAGGCACGATTTACATGTCATGCAGTTCCTCCACCTCCACACTGTACGAACACACACAAATCGCACAAACCCAACTATCACCACCACCAAACTTCAACCAGAGCTCATCTACATGGCATATCATAGCATACAGTGTACCTAATCTGGAATGGGGATCCAAATAGGTAAAAATTAGAATTTTTTTGAAAAATTATAGTAGGTAGTTTGGTGCTTTTACAAAAAAAAACCTAATATCGAAGGCTAAGACGGGAGCTACGGTACGCTTCGCTACCACCTTAGCCTTCTGAACCTAACCCGCTCGCTTCACCCGCTCGCTGCCAACGAGGCACGCAGTTTGGTTGTGGGATTTTTATATTTTTTCGATCTATCGTGTGTAGGTATTGTATTAATCTTCGGGATTTTAGGCTTTCAGTCGAACGTGTTTTCGAGATTCAGAACTTACGGTCATATAAACATTCGACGTTTTGTGGAATTCGGTCTTTCTTTCTTCGGTATTATAATACATACCCGAAAGCTTGTATGGACGAATGGATTCAATGGATGGATGTGTGGATGTTTGTTACTCTTTTACGCTAAAACGGTTCGACAGATTCTGATGAAATTGCTGATTGGCACATAGATAGTTTATAACCTGGTTTAACATAGGTATAGTTATCTCAGAAAATTGGTCTGTTCTCACGGGATAACGATACACGAATTCTATCTAAACGGAGTCGCGGGCAGCAGCTAGTACAATAATAAAGAGTTAAACTTTGTTTGAATGCAAGGGGTTATCTCAATCTAGTACTGATCCGATTTAAAAAAATCCTTGACCAATAGAAAATCACACATTCCCTGATTTTATCATAGTCTTCTTTATATCCGGGAAAAGTGTAAAAACCCCGCTGGACGCCGATGAAGTTGTGGGAAACAGCTACTAATTTGTACGTTGTACTTAATAACTAGTATTTTGTATAAGATTAAGAAGAAAAACGAGTACCTAAGTGGTTCACTCGGTGATGTGATCAACGTTGCCCATACAAAGTTGTTACGTAGTTTACGAAAATATTTCATTTAAATTACTCCACATATTCAATTATGATTGAGGTCGATGCTAGAACAACGTTTTACGCATAGTTTGCTTTTATTCGCACCGCGCCAACTTGTTTTGCCTGTGACTCAAATAATTTCGAGTCTGCATAAAGTCGGCCACCGCAGAATGCAATCTAAGGAGTTCGAATTCAATCGCAAAATGTATAAATAATGTCGTATGCTGAATTGTGATCACAGTAGTTGAACATCTCGAAAATGCAGGTTGTGCTAGCGTGTGTTCTGTTGGTCGCGGCTGCCACGGCGGCGCCTTACAACAGCGAGATGTTCTTGCGCCGCCCACGCTCTCAAGGATACGGGGGTTATAATATGTCGCCGTGCGCAAGCGCTGGTGCGATACACGCCATCCCTAGTTACCACCAAGCACCTGCGTACCAGCTTGGGCCAATGCACATGCAAGGTTACGGAGCGCCGCACTATGGCGGTTACGGCGGCGGGCCTCACTACAGATCTGAAGACTTCGAAGACAATGCTGGAGAGGAAGGAGAAACCATGAGCTTCTCAGAAATGGAACCAGCAGAAAACGCACCTATGGCTCGCTACGTGTCTCTCGGCGGTGCTGGTGGTTACGGCGCTTCGGCTGGTGGTTATGGGGCCGCTGCTGGGCCTGCTGGTGGTTACGCCGCGCATGGACTGTCACCGATCGTGCAAGCAGCGTCTCCTGGAGCTGTGGGTGTGTTCCCTGGTGCCAATGTACGTGGTTGCAACGTGCCGCTGCTCCTCAGTTGTTCGCCGAACATCGTGGCTGGGCACCTGGTGAAGTCGCAATACGGTTCGCACTACGCGCCTTCTTATGGAGCGGGGCCTGCGGCGATAGCTAGTGTTGGCGCGTACCGGGAAGACGAAGCCCACCCAGACGCAGTCCAGGGCGAGCACAGTGAGCACGCCGAACATACGACAACGGTGCACGAAGCTGCCGCCGCCCCCAACGCCAACAAGACTCAGTGACTCTAGCTCTAGATTAGAATTATCTACATGTATAATTGTTGATTTTCTAGGTATATAATAAATGATAATTAAATTACTAAAATTTACTTTCCTTTTTTAAACCAGAACTAATAATAAGTAGTGTTTGTATATAATGTGTGTAAATAAATATATTTACACACTTATATACGAAAATTAACAAAGAAATTGGTAAACAAGAAAACGAAAACTTTATTTACATAATCCCCAGTTCTTATGCCTTAAATGCAACAAATTCTACATAATTGACACTTTTTTGTATGAAAAAGTTAACAATTATGTCGACTTGTCGCTGTTCTTGGGCATGGTGCCTAAGTATAAGGTTCGCTGCGTTTGGCCCTGTTGTATGGCAATGCCAATACGATACGTTATCTGAGGAAAGAGCCAGACCTCTAATTTAATTGCTTTTTACTTGGTATTTCATACTTATCAACTACCCCACTTTGCTTACCTACCAGTCTTCCCATCTATCAATCAATCGGCCCTCTTATACCTTGGTTTACACTCGCGTACGAGTGGCGAGGCGAACTGCGGGACGAGCCACGAGACGAGAGTGTGAACAGGCGTGCCTCGCGCCTCGTCTCGTGATTTGCCTTGATTTTGAGGCTCGCGTCCGGAGCGAGACGACGAGGCGAGGCGCGAGGCGAGGTGACGAGGCGAGAGTGTAAATCAGGTATTACAATCTAATCTCATATTTAGAGTAAATTAAGTAAATTGTGTTTTTTTTTATATATAAGAGGGGGCAAACGAGCAGACGGGTCACCTGACGGAGAGCGATTACCGTCGCCCATGGACACCCGCAACACGAGGGGAATCACAGGTGCGTTGCCGACCCTTTTAGGAGGTAGGCTCGTTTTTAGGGTTCCGTAGTCAACTAGGAACCCTTATAGTTTCGCCATGTCTGTCCATCTGTCTTGTCTGTCTGTCTGTCTGTCCGCGGCTAAGCTCAGAGACTGTTAGTACTAGAAAGCTGTAATTTGGCATGAATATATATATCAGTCACGCCGACAAAGTGATTGAATAAAAAAAGTAAAAAAAATTTTTTTAGGGTACCTCCCATAGACGTAAAGTGGGGGTGATTTTTTTTTTCTCGGCTAACCCTATAGTGTGGGGTATCGTTGGATAGGTATTTTAAAATCATTGCGGGGTTGCTAACATGATTTTTCTATTCAGTGATCTGTTTGCGAAATATTCAACTTTAAAGTGAAAATTTTCATTAAAATCGGCCGTCCCCCCCCTCTAAAATCTAAACTGTTGGGTGGAAAAATTTGAAAAAATTCAGAAGGATAGTAAATATATCAAATTTAC
The DNA here is from genome assembly GCA_947859365.1 of Archips crataeganus. NCBI lineage: Eukaryota > Metazoa > Arthropoda > Insecta > Lepidoptera > Tortricidae > Archips > Archips crataeganus. The sequence continues at coordinate 7,840,440 of OX402051.1, forward strand.
TAGGAAAATTATAGCGGCTAAGATTGCTTGGAAATTATTTGTAGTTTAAGAGTAAATAGTAGCCTAAGGTATAAAACATACCTAAACTTGGATGATTCCGTACACATACGAAATCCTTAGAAAAATATTACTTGATTTTTTCGTAATGGCTACGGAACCCTACCTTGGGCGTGTCCGATACGCTCTTGGCCGGTTTTTTAAAGATCCCTAAGTTGTATCGCTCCGGGAATGTTGCCGCAGTAAGCTGATTTCAGATCTTCGTCGTGCGAGGAAAGAAGTTTCGCTTAAAACGCACGGTACTATATAGACTGCCAATCATCAAGATGGTGTTTATTATTATGAGTAAATTTATTGATTCTTAGGGGTTTGGTTTCTTAGTTATTTTAATCTAATGGTGACCATCTTAAGCTTAGGAATATTAGGTACAAATGACGACTCTGGCTTAGTGAAGAGAATCTGACTACGAAAACTTGAGGTCCCGGGTTCGATTCCCGGTACGGGCAGATATTTGTGTGAAAAATACGAATGTTTGCGCTCGAGTCTTGGATGCTTTACTTATATGTATTTGAGTATGTATTTATCTATATACATGTACCTATTTTAAACATGAAACTACCGTGAGACTCACTCATAGTGAAAATAAACGGATCACTCACGTCTTAAAACGAGTTTAACTCGACATGTTTCGGGCTAATCCGTAGCCCTTCCTCTCGGAGTCGCACGTCACGGCGGCTGCCAAACGTGCACTGCGTGCTAACGCCCTGGTCGCGCGGCTACTCGACGCAACTGACAGCGACACACAACTACCCCCGTTTTCATCATCACTTTTATTGTCATTGTCAAATGTAGGGTAGCACACAACACTAACCACATCACTTTGTAAAGGTTCGCCCACACTCACCGTTGACGCAGTACGAACATTCAACACTGTTTTCCAACTCGGGGATACTGACCAACCACTACCGAAATATGTCGAGTTAAACTCGTTTTAAGACGTGAGTGATCCGTTTATTTTCACTACAAGTACCTATGTTTATCCGTTGTCTAGTAACTATGGTACAAGCTTTGCTTAGTTGGTCAGTTGGTGTCAATCGTCTCATGATTTATTTATTTATTTGAATAATTCCATATAGTTTTTTTTTCAGAGATAGGTACGGCCTTTTGCTTTATGAATACAAATCATCATCATCATCATCATCATTTCAGGCGAAAGACGTCCACTGCTGAACATAGGCCTCCCCAAGGCTCGCCAAACAGATCGGCCCTGCGCCATCCGCATCCAAAACGCGCTAATCTCAGGAACTACTGCTCCGATTTGAAAAATTCTTTCAGTGTTAGGTAGCCCATTTATCGAGGAAGGCTATCATCACGCTAACACCAATAGGAGCGGAGCACCAATGAAGAATGTTTCAAAATCGGGGGTTTTTGAAGTAAAACTTCTACATATAGGCACGCTTGACTTGAGAGTATGGTGGTGAATGTGAACGCGGGGGAGGGTGCGGGGGGGGGGGGCAATCCGATTTAGAGAAAAACACGGTGACAGGAAAGTCTGGTATTCTGGGAATTTGGTATTTTAGAAATAGGGTAAGTCGGCAATCTAGTATTTTGCAATTCTGATATTTAGGGAACGAGAGCTTTGGCCAACATGTTTCTTTAATACGTTGGGGGTCATGAGCATATCCGGTGGGATCAAAAGCTCATTTTTCATGTTATTGTTTTGAGGATTACGAGTATTTTGTGGACCAGGGTTAAACTTTGAATGCTATTTTGTAGAGGATAAGGTAAACGTACCAATGCTCGACACCTCAACGCCCAGTAGATGACATCCATCTGTCACCTCTCTTAGAATGACATAAGGTTGAAGGTGCCATGTATTGGGTCAGTGTCGAGCACAGGGACATTTACCTTACTCTAAGTAATTTACAAGAACTTAACTATTTCGAATTGTTAGATAAACCTGGCCCGCCCAGCCCGGCCTCGGGGGTCCCGACAACCAATATAAAATACAAATACAAATATTTAACACACATTGCGTAAATTTTACTTAGAAGCAGGGCTCTGCTAACACTGGATTATTATAGTTACAGCTGTATACCTAGAAATTTGTACGGAACCCTCAGTGCGTGAGTCCGATTCGCACTTGGCCGGTTTTTCTATCATACATTAGGCTCTTAGATTTTTGTGTCATCTAATTGTTTTGCCTTGTGTTCATTCATGTTGAATTTTACGTAGGTACTTTTTGACCGTTGTACATTTCGATAATCAGACATTTTGAACCATTGTATATTTAGACATTTGTACCAAAATTACCTATTACCGTTAATTTTTATGGACCTCCGAATAACGCATGACCCTGTCATTTATTTAGTTTAACGCGAATGTACAGTGCACGTATCTTTTTTTTCCTCTATTCCCACTAGTTCAGTTGTCCAGTTTAGTTGACTGAACTAGTGAGATTTTTACTGTCGGTAGTTTATTCAACTGAACTAGTGGGAATAGCGAACTGATGGAACTTCTCTTTTTCACGAGGACAGACCCGTGGTCAACCTACAGTTTGTCTACCTGGTTTTCAACGGAGATCTGCCCAAGGGCGGAGCTCCTTTCTTTGGGTATTTTGCTTTTCGGGCAACTGCAGATACCTAACTAATCTAACCTACCTATCCACTAGTTCAGTCATCTGAAATGTGCAACTTTTTTATTGATGCAAAAAACTGTAAGACTTCCAGTTGTTAACTTTATGTGTTGAAGACACGAGACATTTTTGTAATTCTGTGGTGGTATGACCCCAAATTTACATGCGGAAGGCAATGAGTCACGTACCACGTTAAAACTTCGTCACGTACTTACGTGGTCCAATGAAGATAATACTCAACTCTCACGAACGTGTCTAAAATTGCTCAAAACGACAATAATATTGATAATCAATATCTGAACCTTGCTTGGTAGCTATCCAATATAAATAGATAATCTTATTTTACATCCTCACACACCAATCTCATCAACAATGAAGATCGCTATTGCTATTGCCGTGTTCATCGGTTCATCGGCGTTCGGCGCGCCAACTGACGACTTGTTGAGGACTAGGAAGTCAGCACCGCCGTACGGCGGTGCACAGTCTTATGGCGGTGCTTCATCCTTTGGCTCAGCATCAGCATCATACGGGTCGCCCTGCTCCGGGGCCCCTCTAGCCCCCATCGCGCTCTATCTGGCCCCACAAAGCGCCCCGCACTACAGAGAAGAAGATCTCCAAGGTGAGACCTCCGAGCACGCACGCAGCTACGAGGCCCCTAGTTACGGAGCCCCAGCAGGCATCCTGGCTCCATCGCCCAGTGGTGCCGTTGGTTACTTCCCTCACGCCAAAATCGGCGGTTGCGGCGTTCCACTTCTGCTAAGCTGCGCTCCAAATGTTGTTGCTGGTCATTTGGCCCACGGTCACGCCTATTCAGCTCCTTCGTACAAGCAAACTGAGAACCAGGAAGAAACCACGGAGTTGAGAGAAACTATGGAAAAATCCTGGTCAGATGCGGAAAAGGCCAGAAACGTTCGTCACCATCATCACCTGATCGGGAATGAGAAAAACGAAGCAGCTGAGCACCAAAAAGACATTCCCGTTTGAAAATGCATTAGATATATTCATGTGCGAAAAAGTAACAGGCTTTAAAGTTAGAGAATATGATCGAGAAATGTTGTTGTGAGGTAACTTATAAATTTTGTAATTATTTATTTTTCTATGCAATAAAAGATTTTCAAATATGTACTGTTTATTTTAAAAAGTGCTCAATGTATGTGCGTTTAATTATACCTACTGCTATATATGAACCTCCTGGAATAGAGTTTTGTATGCATCTTTAAATTGCTGCGCAGGTATGTGCTGATTTCTTTACTTAAATTTTAATAATATAGGTAGACATCTGATGCTGATTACACATAAACGATAGCGAGAAAAATAATGTAACGTACAGTTGGCAACACTTAACCATCTTTTATCCATCAGTAAACCTTATTATAACATTAGAAGGTGTACAAGGCTTTAATTATGTTGGTTAGTGTACAAAGTGCTATAAATTTTTATATATATTTTTAAAACATGCAACTGTAGGTACCTACACGACACAATAAATATCATATCATAATAGGTAAGTATCAAATTTTGTAGTAACTTATCAGCTGAACTTTTGAGTGTCGCAAGTGAATACAATTTGCAATTCCGTAGTTTTTGCACATACAATACAATACAATACAATGACTCTTTATTGTACACCACAAAATAATAATACAATACAGAAAAACAAGTACATGAAAATAAATAATAGTTTAAAAAATCTAAAAACACGCTTTAAAAAATAAAAAATAAATTTTAATAAATTTCAATTCACTATTCTTATAGTGCAGTAAAAAATCTTAATAAGCAATTATTATACTAGTTAGCTATGAAGTATCTTTTTCCATCTCTTGTCCAGGTGAGCGGTTAGTTCCGAAGGAGTGTTAAAATCTCTCGATGAGGGTGTAACATAGATGTGCGCTTGTCACTGCATAAGGTGATGATTTAGCAGATTGAAATGTATGATGTATTATAGGAAAGATTCGTGTCTAATCTCTAGACCAGTGGTGGTGTAGGGGTATGGCACGCGGCACGGAATGCTGAGGACCTGGGTTCGATTCCCAGCATTGGTCTTTTTTCTGGGGTTTTTTCTGTGCATCTATATTTCAGTTTGTATTTAGTACGAAATAAATTATTATACTGTTATATCCAGATCAAAATTTGTAAACAATTCTAAATATTGATAAAATAAATAATAATAGTTTAAAATATTTTATTGTAAGAAAAGCGTGGGGTGCATGGTGTCAATTGTCAAGGATTATCATTTTGATAACATCTTAAAAAGCACCCCACGCTTTTTTTACAATAAAATATTTTAAACTATTATTATTTATTTTATCAATATTTAGAATTGTTTACAAATTTTGATCTGGATATAACAATATAATAATTGCTTTTTAAGATTTTTTACTGCACTATAAGAATAGTGAATTGAAATTTATTAAAATTTATTTTTTATTTTTAAAGCGTGTTTTTTAGTTTTTTTAAACTATTATTTATTTTCTATTTTTTAGTTGCATTTTTTCACAGTGAGAGTTTCCATGTGCTAAAAAGAGACAAAACGGTTTTTTGCTCGTCTTAAATAGAATCAGTCCGTCTTATACTTGGTCTTTGGTGTGCGCGCACTGCTCTACACTACTAAACGTAAACCTCTTTCTTTCTAACTTTACCCCCCTCACCTACAACCCCCCAACCCCCCAACATCCCCCACCCCATTTCCCCAGCCCCCCCAAACCCCAAACCCCAACCCCCACACCCTTACCCCCAATCCCCTAAACCCCCCTAACACCGGACCCCCAACCCTCCCCCAAACCCCCCAACCCCCACCACCCAACCCCTCCCCCCACCCCACCACCTGCCCCCCCAACCCCTCCCACACCCCCCACTCCGCCACCTACCCACCTCCCCCTTCCAGCTCCATCATCAAACCCTTGTTACCATCTAGGCCTCTTACCCCCTCCCCATTTCCCACAACCCCCTAAAATCACTTACCCCCGAACCCCCCAACACCCCCACCCTATTCCCCGTAAACCCCCCCCATCCCATAACCCCAACCGCCACACCCTTACCCCCAACCCTCTAAACCCAAATCAAAGATGCACCCTCGTGCATATGTGACCCGGCTAAAGACGAGGACGTCTGGCACATTGTCTGTGAATGCCCCCGCTTTGACACACAAAGGTTCGAGCTAGAGCAAAAAACCGGAGTCAAGGTAACTCAAGATAGCTCGACCTGGAGTGATTTGCTTGGATCGGCCAAGAATAGAGACCACACTAAGGAGTTCCTGGAAAGAGTGGTTCGCGTGGCATGTCTTCGGAATAAATAGCACGCACACACACACACACACACACACACACACACACGACATACACACACATTCAATCCAAATTTTCTTTCAATCCTTCTCCTGGACTTCGGCACTGTTTTATTTATTTGTTTTTCTTTTCAGTATATATAAAAATTGACAAACCTTTTTAAATATTAAATTGTATACTGGTTTCTGACTGGTTTCTGTATAATATTGATTAGTATGTAATTAGATCTAAGAATTCCTGACATATGCATCTCCCGCCCATACGACAGGTGAGCTCCGGATGGGGGACGCACCCGGTAGTCCCAGCGGGGACCTCGTGGGAGCAACGGCGGAAGCCTAAACAGAGAATCGAGACTAAAAGTTTCTTCTCTGGCCCTTCAGCATTGGCTGGGGTAAGGATCTGCCGAGCTCCGTATAATCCCTTTAAGACACTGGGGCGTCCAGCCGTCCGGGGGACACTCCTCGTCCCTCCGTATTATTATAGCAGAAAAACTATCGATGGAAGCGGAAACGAAAAGAGGGTAGCGCTAGGAGACAAGCGCAAAAAAGCACACAGCATGCCAAAAAACCACCAGGCGTAAAGGGTAGCCCCACCCAAAAGATGGCATCCAAAGCCACACAATGGGTCCAAAAGATCTCCGACCCACCCTTCCATCGCAGGGCAAAAGAAAGGAAGCCCGTAGTTATAGATAAATGCATATGACAGGAAATCCCACCAACCCAACCAATAAGACTAAGTAATTGTACAGAAACGGGCAAGGGTCGGTCAAGGAAGTAACCAACGGGTAAAAACATAAAAGACCGACCTAAGCACCCCCAGTGCCCAGCGGGAGAATGCATGCTCCTCTCCCGGCCTTCCAGCAAATGTCTGAGGCAGGACACTGTGGGTAGATTAAGTCCCCTCCCTCCCCTCCCCTCCTCAAAATTTAAAGCACACGTTTTTTGTTTTGATAACCAATAGAGAAGGGACTTGTGACCGGGTTTTTTAGTCCGTGCAAGTCGGACACTGTCTGGGCCCTCCATTCCCAGTTCGTCCGAAGGGATTTTTCCCGAGCACAAGTCACCCTTCCAATCCCTAAAGTAAAAAACAGCAAAGACTTCGCGTCTTTGGCCCCTCTGGCGACTCATTCAAAAAAAAAAAGACCCTCTAATCCTCCGACCCCCTTACCCCATAACCCATTCCCCCCCACCCCGCCACCTACCCCCTTCCAGCTCAATCATCAGACCCCTGTTACCGTCTAGGACCAAAGTACTCGTCAAAACGAATCAAACGAGCCCAAACTCGATGGGGTTGTTTCGTTTTATTGTGGAGTGCCTTTGGCCATCTTCCAGCTCCATCATCAGACCCTGGTTATCATATGGGATCAAAGTGCTCGTCAAGACGAATCAAACGAGCCCAAACTCGATGGGGTTGTGTCGTTTTATTGTGGAGTGCCTTTGGCCATCTTCCAGCTCCATCATCAGACCCTGGTTACCATATGGGATCAAAGTGCTCGTCAAGACGAATCAAACGAGCTCTAACTCGATGGGGTTGTGTCGTTTTATTGTGGAGTGCCTTTGGCCATCTTCCAGCTCCATCATCAGACCCTGGTTACTATATGGGATCAAAGTGCTCGTCAAGACGAATCAAACGAGCCCAAACTCGATGGGGTTGTGTCGTTTTATTGTGGAGTGCCTTTGGCCATCTTCCAGCTCCATCATCAGACCCTGGTTACCATCTGGAATCAAAGTGCTCGTCAAGACGAATCAAACGAGACCAAACTCGACGGGATTGTGTTGTTTTATTACATAGTTCCTATGGCCACCATCCAGCTCCATCATCAGATCAGCTCCATGTTACAATAATATTGCATTGTCATCCAATTTACACATTATGTGTAAAATTTCAGCTCAATCGGAAACCGGGAAGTGGGTCAAAATCGCGCCCTAAGGAGTCGGTTACAAACATACATACAAACATACAAACATACAGGTGAAGCTAATACACCGTGAAATTTTAGTGGTTGTTTTCCCGAAACGAGGTGATTTAGTATCGATTGTACAATCGATTTATAATTTGTGAGAACCTAGCAATTAACCCACTAAAAAGTAAACAAATAATAAAATTAATGTTGTTAGACAAATAAGTAGGTAGTTTAGAACAGTAGTGTTGTTTGTGAGACCATAGAATAACACCTTAATATAAGTATGTTACTATCTAGCCATATGATGTTGATGATGCGCTGGAAGCGTGTTACAATCAGCGACAGATAAATCGTTCGCGATTTTCGCTCGCTGTTTATAATTAATATGTATACTTAATTTTATTTTTTCTTGAATAAATTAAAAAAAAAATACCATTTTGACCAGAGTCAAAAATCCAATTGTGAAAAACGAAAGTCGAAAATGACCGCAAACCAATAGTAACGCTTCGTTGGTACCTAACCTATCGTACGATCGTACGCTACTTGTACCAATGAAGCGTTACTATTGGTTTGCGGTCATTTTCGACTTTCGTTTTTCGCAATTGGATTTTTGACTCTAGTCAAAATAGTATTTTTTTTTTTTTTTGTGTTAGAGTTGCCAGACAAACGAACTAGTGGGTCACCTGATGTTAAATGATCACCACTGTCCATATACACCCGCAGCGCTTTACGCGATGCCAGTGCGTTGTCGGCCCTAAGGAAAAAGGAGAGGGAATAGGGGAGGGGGAGATGTATTGGGCCCCCGGCGCTCTCACTGACCGTACGAAACGCAGCAGGGAGTACTGCTGCTTCACGCCGGTGTTCTGTGAGAGGGTGGTACTGCCCCGGACGAGCCGGCCCATTCGTGATGCAGCGGCTAGCTAGCTACAACATGGCTCTACCACTACAAAAATAAAATTATAAATCGATTGTACAATCGAAACTAAATCACCTCGTTTCGGGAAAACAACCACTAAAATTTCAAGGTGTTTAAAGCGTGTAATAAGATAAGTATTTGTGACGATGTATTTGTTTTGACTAACTGCGTTAAGATGTCCAATTTTTAGAAACTCTCCGTATGATGGCGACTGTACACGAAAATACAATAAATGGAACGTCGCTCTGTAAGTATTTGTGTCTGTTCGTTACCTTCTCACGACAAAACCGTTGAAGAAGAGATTTTTGCGAAATTTAGTAAGAATGTAGTACGAACATTGAGAAGGGATTGTGCGCAGACGATGTCGCATACAACAACAACTAACTAATCAAACAATTTTGTTAGTAACTAACTCGCGAAATTTAATATATTTTTTTTTCTTATTTATTTTAATTGATTAATTAACTATTTTAAATAGCCTATACAGTGTCCCACTGCTGGGCAAAGGCCTCCCCTTTCTCCTTCCACTCGTCCCTGGCTTCGGCAAAGTGTTGCCAGTCCGGCTGGAATCGCTCCAAATCGTCCCGCCACCTTCTTTTAGGCCTACCTCTGCTCCGGTGCCCGTCGCTTGGAACCCAATCAGTAGTGATTTTGGCCCAGCGATCCGGATGCATCCGGCAGACATGACCTGCCCAGTCCCACTTGAGTTTGGCGGTCTTTGTCCCCACATCAACAATTTGGGTTTTGGAGCGCAGTTCAGTGTTTCTGATTCTATCAGCTCTTCGAACACCTAGGATACTGCGCTCCATAGCCCGCTGGCAAACCTTGAGTTGAGTTTGATTATTTAACTATAAGTAGTCAAATATATTTTTCTTAATCTGTACTAATATTATAAAGCTGAAGAGTTTGTTTGTTTGTTTGTTTGAACGCGCTAATCTCAGGAACTACTGCTCCGATTTGAAAAATTCTTTCAGTGTTAGATAGCCCATTTATCGAGGAAGGCTATAACCTATATATCATCACGCTAACACCAATAGGAGCGGAGCGGAAGAATGTTTCAAAGTCGGGGGTTTTTGACGTCACAACGTCTAATAAATCGATGAACGCCGGCTGCATACACGAAAAAGGATGACGCAATGTAACGTTACATGTAAGTACATGTACGTACATGGGGGGGGGGGGTACGTACATGGTGCTGGGGTGCGGGGGCTTCGGAGGCGGGATGCAAATTTCATTTATTTTGCCGTAGGATGCACCGTTTTCAAGATATTTGACAAAAACACCGGGGGGCGGGGTTGAGGTGGGGATGTGAGGTTGCGGGGGAGGAGGTGCGGGGGTATCAAAAGGGGGATGAAAATTTCATTGATTTTGCAGTAGGATGCACCGTTTTCAAGATATTTGACTAAAACACCGGGGGGTGGTGGGGGGTTAAGGGAGGGGTGAGGGTGCGGGGGAGGGGGTGCGGGGGTATCAAAGGGGGATGAAAATTTCATTGATTTTGCCGTAGGATGCACCGTTTTCAAGATACTTGTCAAAAACACCGGGGGGGGTGAGGGGGGAGGAGGTGCAGGGGTTTTTGAAGTAAAACTTTTATAGGCACGCTTGACTTGGGACGAACGCGTGTGTGTGGAGGGTGCTGTGTGGGGTGGCGTGTGGGGGGTGCGGAGTTGCTGTGCGGGGGTAGCGGGTTGGACGGTGCGGGGGGTTGCGGGAGGGGCGGGGAATTTTTTTTTATTGAGGATCTATGGAGAACCATAATTGATGAAAAAGCAAATTGGATAAAAAAATAAGCTGCCCAAATTACTAATTCCACGCGGACGGAGTCGCGGGCAAAAGCTAGTATTTAATAAGTACAGTAGAATCCGGTTATAACGACGTCCAAGGGACCGGTAATATTACGTCATACTAAGCGGACGACGTACTAACCGAATCGACAGTTTCAATTTTTTTTTTATGAAAATGCATTTGTATTTTATTTGATTTCGTCGTCATTAAATTATGCGCGTAAATTAGCCCAAACTTTGGTTAGCCACTCGGTCACATCATACTTTTGAATGATTAATACTGAATGCCTTCGTACCTAATCATTTACATTCGACTCGCCCGGTTGTAAATGTAGTACATACTACATATTATAACACATTTTTATTCAATGGAGAAAATTTTTCGCTTTGGAGAAGTAATTTTAGTACGCGTACACACATTAAAAATCTTAAAGCTGCGCACGGACTGCGCGCACATTACGCGTACCCTACGCGAGCCCGGGTACGAGTACCCGGGTACGCGTGTCCTGGAACGCCATGTCCGTACGCCATGTACTTACGCGTAGCTGCTAGTACGGACATGGCGTTCCAGGACACGCGTAACCGACTATATAAGTAGTTGCGTGATAAGTCCCGTTTAGTATAGTAATTATTATATTATTAACCATTCTAAAAACAATAATTTTCCAGAGAAATGAGTTAGTAACATGATAATTTTACTATCATTCATATCCATATCCATTCTACTTAATACTTATTATAAATGCGAAAGTGTGGCTGTCTGTCTGTCTATTACCGCATCACGCTTAAATAAACCACTGAACAGATTTAAATTAAATTTGGCATAGAGATAGTTTGAGACCCTGGGAAGGATAATTGCATAGTTCCTGCAGGATAGTGATAAACGAATTCTTTGCAGGCGGACGCGGGCAACGGCTAGTCTATATATATAAAAATGAATCCCTATTTCCCTTGGTCACGGCATCACGTATGAACGGCTGGACCGATTTCACTAATTCTTTTTTTGTGTTCGTCATTGTCAGGAAAAGGTTCTTATGAAAGAAAAAATTAAGAAAATTGCGCGGAAAATTAGAAAATATAAGAAAAATTACCGTCCATAATAACTTTTCTAATGTAACCTTATGGCGTTTGACATAACTGCCAGTCGTTTGACAGTTGGCGTGATTAACAGAATACGATCGTTTAAATTAAATGTACGGGTCGAAATTTTATTCATAAAAATAGCGACGCGCCCCGACTTCGTGTGGGTGTAGTTTGGGGAAAAAGAGGTAAATATATAAACTTACCACCTTAAATTATAGACTTTCTTTATTTTTCACACCTATTTTTCAAAGTTACACCCGTGCGAAGCCGGGGCGGGTCGCTAGTCTATATATATATAAAAATGAATCCCTATTTCCCTTGGTCACGGCATCACGCATGAACGGCTGGACCGATTTCACTAATTCTTTTTTTGTTGTGTTCGTCATTGTCAGGAAAAGGTTCTTATGAAAGAAAAAATTAAGAAAATTGCGCAGAAAATTAGAAAATATAAGAAAAATTACCGTCCATAATAACTTTTCTAATGTAACCTTATGGTGTTTGACATAACTGCCAGTCGTTTGACAGTTGGCGTGATTAACAGAATACGATCGTTTAAATTAAATGTACGGGTCGAAATTTTATTCATAAAACTAGCGACGCGCCCCGACTTCGTGTGGGGAAAAAGAGGTAAATATATAAACTTACCACCTTAAATTATAGACTTTCTTTATTTTTCACACCTATTTTTCAAAGTTACACCCGTGCGAAGCCGGGGCGGGTCGCTAGTAATTCATAAAAATGTTTTGACTAAAACATAAATTTCTCCGCAACACGTTCAATGATTGTATTACTTATTTAATTGACATAGTTTTACAATTCAATTTAAGATTATAGAATCGGTAGGTACGATAAAACACATACAAACCTAATTGCGAGACTATTATAAAAATGTTTAGTTTCAGTTATATTTTGGCACACATAAATAATATAACTGCAATTAAAACATCCAAAATGTGAACGAAAATCATTCACAGCTTCTTTTACGGTTTTCTTTCACCCATAAAAGTATTTCCAGCTAATACTAGTATTTTAGTATTTTTATGAATGAACTTCTAACAAGGAAAAATATCTATTATTAATGAAGATATTTTTATCAATACTTGAAAAACATTATAGTCATAATATTTCAAAGGTATTCTTAGAACGTGAATCGATAATACGGTCGCACGGAAGACGCCGCCTCAGCACAACCTGCACGCGTCATCGCGAACGGCACGTACTGTTGTACTTGCCTACGTTGGGAAGGGGTACAGTCAACCATTTAACGAATTTAGTATAAAAGCTCCAGCAGATCGATCTCAGCATCACACAACGATAGCACACAATGAAGACATTAGTTGTGCTATCTGCTCTGGCGGCAATCGCCATAGCAGGCCCAACCATCCCGGGCGACGAATCAACTGACTTCGATGTAACCAAAATTGGGAAACGGTCACCGACCCCGCACAAAGGTCACGCTCAAATCGTCGCGCCTGTCCACTCTGTGCCCATGATCCAACACGTCCCCATGGTCCACCACTCCTACATGCAGCCCGTAATATCGCATCACCACGGACTAAAGAAGCCGCTGCTATTCAATCACGGGCACCATGGACACCACGGACACCTGTTGCGTACCGAAGGCGAAGAAGTTGAAGCCCATTCAGCTGAATCCAAGGAAACTAAGGCCAAGTGTATGAAGGATATGGAAGCCAAGTGTGATGATGAAATCATTGCTAAATCCAGCGAGCTCACTGACGGCGCTCAAATAGAAGATATCGAGGATAACATATCAGAGGGTGAAGTAGCACAGAGCTTGCAAATGGCTAAGGAAGCTGTTAACGCCTTGCAAAGAAATTTGCAGAGAGCTGAACAGAATTCAAGAATGACACAATGGAAGCAAGGTAATTTGGAATCCGACGTCAAATTGCAGAGAGAAGTTGAGACCGCCAAACAAGCCCTGGACCAAATGCAACTTAAGTTCGGAAACTTGGAATCAATGAACGTGCAAATGCGCTCAAGCGCATTCAAGGAAGCGGATGTTCAGAATACGCATTTGGAGCTAACCAAGTCAGAACAGGAAAGAATTGCTCAATGGAAGGATGCCATTGAAAATATCGAGAAGAACGTAGAATTGGTAAAAAACATAGAAGACAGTTTTCAGCACGCTGAACACAGCGAAATGAAATCTGCTGCTGCTCTTGAAAATAGTACAACCCTCAAGCAGGCGAAGAGTGAAGATCAAAAACCATCTCTGACTGCTGCAACACATAAAGAACAGGTTGGTCTCAGCAAAGACGCCTCCGAAACGAGAATAGACGGCAAATCGGCTGGTAACAAATCTAGTTGGAAGGCACTCGCACATGAAAGGTCTGCTAACATTGAGTCATCTCATTTGGAAAGTGATATGGAAACATCAGCTTCTACATTAAGTGAATCAAATGCAGCTCTTCACAGCGCAAATGACCACCATGAGCAATCTGCAAGAAATGAACATGCTCAATCATTCGTAAAAAGCCACAACGAAAATCATAGCGGTAAAGGCAGCCAGGGATTAGTGCAATCACAAACAAATCTTGGCACATCTCACAATCATCATCAATCATCTTCTTCTCATAATCAACATCAATTATCTTCTTCTCATAATCATCATCAATTATCTTCTTCTCCCAATCATCACCAATCATCTTCTCACAATGCGATGAAGTTGGCTCTTGGACATGGAAATGTTGAAAATTCCAGAGATGATGAACATTCTATGATGCTCGCTGGAGGCAAAATAAGTGACAAACAGGTGGGATTGTCCTCTCAATTGGTAAAAACCCCAAAATCAAGCGAAGGTTCAAAATTTAATTTGGATCATGAGAAGAGTGTTCCTGTTATTGATACCACTAATTTGATGAAATCCGCTGACCGCCAAATGCAAGCCGAAGTAATTGATAATTCCAAGAAGCTGGAAAAAAGTTCATTGAAAACTGAAGCATCAAAATTTGAGGACTCTAATTTGAAACACGTGGAAATAGAAGCCAATATTTCCGAGAAGCCAATAAACTTCGATATTTCCGAGGCTAGTAAGAGTCCTTCCATCGATAATTCGTTAAGCTCTCATGGTCAAGGTAAAAGTACCGAAAATGAAATGGTGATGAAGTCATCTGATCAAATGGCTGGCCAAAGTCAACAGTCCGAAGTGGCTACAATGGCAGTACAGCATATGCCGGCTGGTCATCAGTTGGAGAAATCAAAGCAATTGAACTCGTTTGGTGTACATGGCAAGTCAGTAGACGGTGTCAGTGACAGTGTCTCCTTGCAGACTAGTCCCGATGGATTGCACTCTAGTTTCAAGTCATCTGTGGATGTGCCGAAATCCAAGTCATGGAAGGATGCCTCCATTCATGGTTCATCATCCAGGGGAGCGTACGGATCTGGCTTGTCATTAGGCGGTGGTTACGGTGCCAGTGGTTACGGTGCTAGTGGTTATGGCGCTGGTGCCAGCTCCAGTGCAGTGGGCGTGTTCCCGAGTGCCCATGTGGGTGGCTGTGCCATCCCCCTGCTGTTGAGCTGCTCACCCAACGTAGTGGCCGGTCATCTGGCTAAAACTCACTCTTCATACTCTGCGCCAAGCTACGCGTCACCTAGTTACCGCAACAGCGAAACCACGACCACGCATTCGAAGCGAGACATCACCAAAATTGCCAGTCCAACCAAAGTCAAGCGGACACCTACCAGGAACTTAAAACAAAAATCTATTTTGATTACCGATAGGCTGTAACGAGGAAGATAAAAAATATCTTGGTATCGGCAGATGATAACGATAAGTGGTTTTGTAATAATCTTCTCTTTAGAGTAGGCATTTAATTACTTAAGTTATTTATTTATTTTTTATACGAATCAATCGAAATGTAACGACGATCACAACTAGGCAATAAAACTTTTTAAAAATATTATGTATGATTATTTCTTAAGGACCGTTCACTACCTACTGACTAATCGTATATGAGTACCATATAGGTTACAATGTAGAAAGTAAAAACTTTTAAAAACCTCCTTTGGCTACTCAATATGTATTTACTCAATTTCATGTCTCTTTGCACCTTAATTTACATACAAATACAATACAAACTTTTTAAATAATAATAATATGTAGCAATTTAAAATTTTAAACCTATTTATTTATAGCCGGAGAGCTGATGACGAATTTAGGGAAGGTGTTTAAAGCACGTTGAAATAATAAAAAATATGTATATTTTATTAATGTGCAAATCTAGAATATCGAGTCTGGCAGAGCGCTTGCGGTTATTTCGCTACTTCGCAGTATATGAGTTTTGCAAAAAATTAAGCTCAAAAAATATGTTTTAGGCAACTTGGAATTTCATTAAAATATCATTTTAGGATGTATAAGTATAATCCAGAAATAAAAATCGCAGACGGTTTTGTTGGTTATAAAGTATGACCAGACTCTTCCAAAAATATTTTTTTAATATACGCCAAAAATATACTTTAGGCATTCTAAAATTTTTATAGCATGTTTATTAAATATTGAAAATAATTGTAAAAACGCCAGATGAATCCTTCGGTTATTAATAATTCCCAGACGCAAATGAAAATTTAAAAGGAGTACAACAAGAAAGTTTTATGCGTAGGCATAGACTTGAGAGAGATAGTCAAGCAAGACATCCCGGCAGCAGCACCTAGCAGCGGCAGCTGCTAGGGCCCCGGCTTCCTGGGCTGTGATTGGTTGCTGAAAGACCACGTGACTCAGGTTTACCGCTTAATTCGAGCTCTGTACACACAGAATATTTTTTAGCAGTTTTTGTTAAACGATTAAGAAATAAATATTTATAAAAATAAATCAATAAATCTACAAAAAATCGCTAAATTCGAAGTCACGATATTACGATTATCACTACAATAATAACTGTACGGTTAAAACTATGTAAACAATTAGCTATTTAAATACATTAATGGTCACATTAAAAAACCGGCCAAGTGCGAGTCGGACTCGCGCACGAAGGGTTCGTACGATTATTTATAAAAACGGAAAATTAATCACATTGTTTGTTGTATGGGAGCTCCCTTAAAAAAATATTTTATTCTGTTTTTCAGTATTTGTTGTTATAGCGGCAACCGAGATACATCATCATCTGTTCATGAGATACAGCCTAGTGACAGACGGACAGACAGACAGACGGACGGACAGCGGAGTCTCAGTAATAGGGTCCCGTTTTACCCTTTGGGTACGGAACCCTAAAAATATATATTGAAAAGCCTCGTTAAATGATAAAAATAAACTTAACTACTTTTCCAAGTGGTAATAGGTATTGTTTCTAAAAGAATAAACTACTCGGTGTACACAAATTCTTTATTCTGTATATACAGAGCTCGAATTATGCGGTAAACCTGAGTCACGTGGTCTTTCAGCAACTAATCACAGCCCAAGGAGCCGGGGCCCTAGCAGCTGCCGCTGCTAGCTGCTGCTGCCGGGATGTCTCGAATAATTATCACTCAAGTCTATGCCTACGCATAAGACTTTATTGTCGCACTCCTTTTAAATTTTCATTTGCGTCTGGGAATTATTAATAACCGACGGATCCGTCTGGCGTTTTTACAATTATTTTCAATTTTAATTAATAAACATGCTATAAAATTTTTAAAATGCCTTTTAGTAGTGGTAGAGCCATGTTGTAGCTAGCCGCTGCATCACGAATGGGCCGGCTCGTCCGGGGCAGTACCACCCTCTCACAGAATACCGGCGTGAAGCAGCAGTAATCCTGCTTGCGTTTCGTATGGTCAGTGAGAGTGCCGGGGGCCCAATACCTCACCCCTTCCCTCTCCCCCTCCCTCACCCCCTTCCCCTATTCCCTTTCCTTTAGGGCCGACAACGCACTGGCATCGCGTATAGCGCTGCGGGTGTCTATGGACAGTGGTGATCATTTAACATCAGGTGACCCACTAGTTCGTTTGTCTGGCCTTTCCGACATAAAAAAAAAGTATATTTTTGGCATATATTAAAAAAATATTTTTGGAAGAGTATGGTCATACTTTATAACCAACAAAACCGTCTGCGATTTTTATTTATGGATTATATAAGTACATCCTAAAATGAGATTTTAATAAAATTCCAAGTTGCCTAAAACATTTTTTGAGCTTAATTTTTTGCAAAACTCATATACTGCGAAGTAGCCGCGCTCTGCCAGACTCGATATTCTAGATTTGCACATTAATAAAATATACATATTTTTTATTATTTCAACGTGCTTAGTTAGTTCAACACCTAACACCTTCACAACAAACAACAACACCTTCCATAAATTCGTCATGAGCTCTGGGGCTACTAAATACGTTGGTTGTTCTCATGTCGCTAAAAAGTACTTACTTACAATTTAAAAACCCCACACATAAACATTCTTTCGAAAGGAAATTTGGCATCAAGTTTGTTGACTTATTTAAATTCCTTACTTAAAATTACATTGCAACATCATACAACAAATCTGCCATAAGGCGATTGTGCTAAATAAAGTAATATGAGGAGTTAAGTGTCATTTAACGCCGGTGAACACAGTAAATAAGTTCATGAACATAAACCTGCTCACAATAATGCAGTTTGAAATACTATTGCTACTTTGTACGACATTTGGACTGGTTAAGAATTTCCCGGTCCAAGTCCTCAAGTACGTTGATCCGGCTACAGGTGAACTGGAGGTGTTTGAAATAGTTAACGAACCTGATTATGTGGATTTTGAACACAGACAAGTTAAGAAATCGATACTAGACCCATGTGTACAATTCCAAAATGGTGAAGTGAGGTGTTTCTTTCAAGACGAGGAACTTAAAGCTGAATTCGAAGAAAACCCAAGGTTGTCAAATTTACCATACGCTGAAGCAAATTTTGGACCTATTGATGAATCACAGTTAGAATATGGGGACCAGACTCAGACCAGGTCAGACTACGATCAAAATATGCAAAATTCGGGAATGGTCTTCGAAGAATATCCTTTCGTTAATCCGAGTTCAATAAGTTTAAAGCAGGGTTTTTCAAGTCCTTTATCAAGTTATAGTACTCACATCCACGGATTAGTACCCTCTGAAGATAGTGTGCAAATATTCGACAGTAACATTTATCAGCCTCAAGATATGCAGCCTTTCAATCTTCGGTTGGCGAGAAGAACGTCGAGTTACAACGACTTTTTGGCGCAACTAGCCCACGACGCTATGTTAAACAACATTTTGCCTACGATGCCTTACGTAAGGAGCTCTGAGGGTTATCAAGTGCCTTATGGTCCAGCACAAACCCTGGCATTGTATCCACATACCGGTGTCCAAAGCTGTGCCCAACCGATTCTTGTCGGCTGTTCTCCATCCATCTACCAGGGCAGCTTAGTACCTCGGTCACATTCACCTGGGCATCAATACCTTGTTCATCAAGCACCACTTCAGTATAACTCTGGACACGAAATAACAAATTATAAACAAGGACACGATAATGTTAAGCCAACCGCTATTCTGCCTAATCAAGATTATCGTAAATCAGCTACGAATTTGGTTTCCGGCAAGAAAATATAGATTTTTAAATACTTTTTTTTAAGTTTCTACGGCGTATAAAATAATTAGGATTCTGTGTGTTATGTGTATTGTGTGTATTGTATTTCATAGATTTAATGTCAACGTAACCAGTGAATATGTTTCTTAATTAAAGTAAGAATATTTCTTTATTTCATTTTATTTTATTTTACCTAAAAATTAAATAAATTAAAAACCCTTAACGGAATTAGGGCAAACAATTGTTTAAAAATAAAGTAAATGTCCATTATGCGTCTAAGATCCTTTCCGCAGCTAACAAAAAGCTGATAACTTTGAAACAGCTGAACCAATTTTGATGAAACATATCTAAGAACCAACGCCAAGAAACCTGCTTTCAAATAAAAAAACCACATCCAAATCGGTTCACCCGTTTCAGAGCTATGGTGCCAGCAACAGACACACGATTCATTTCACGTTTACTGTTTCACCGGAATACGCTTGCTTTCGTATTCACTATTTTGTTTCTGTAAGGTACCTATAAGGTGGTGACAGAAAGAGATGGTGAAAGGGAAGGCAAGTGCCCGCGCGTTAGACGAAACGGCCTCTGAACGTTGTTCCGTCTATCTCAACTGGCTATCCCAACCAGTTGGGATACATGAATTTTTTTTCCACTCTTTTCAACTTGTGAAAAACTTGTACCTACAGTTATTGAGATAACACATTTTAATTACTTATTGTTATATTTTAAGTACCTACTTCATATAATATTAGATACTTTTCTGTTTATAGGCACATGCTGGCTAGTAAAGCAATATTGCGAAACTGTACTTTAGCTATGTTGGAAAGAGTGGAAAAAAAATCCATGTCTCCCAACTGGTACTTAGGGCTATCCAGTTGGGATAAACGGATTGAATCAATGGCACTAATTTAATATTTAGAGAGTGCGAATTTTTTGTTGATTTAGATCGTCTCTTGTTCTTATAATCAAATTCAGCAGATATCATAGGGAAAAATCTGAGCATCACTCTTAGGTACAACAATAATTGTTCAGATGGTAATGAGGAAAATAAAATGCCGTAAAACCCCTGAATATTAAAACCTACACGGTAAGTATTTATTTTGTTTGAAGTAGATGAGAGTGCCGAAATAAACTAAAAATTCTAAGATAAGCTGTACCTACCGGGCGAGAGGTCAAGTTATAGTAGTTCTGATAAAAAGAAGAAAAAATCCAAGGCACTTAGCTAAGTCACATAACATGCCACTTTTAGCACTTGTCAAAAATATCTATTATCGCTCAACCAGAGGGTCGTGGGTTCGATCCGGGCTTGCACCTCTGAGTTTATTCGGAATTTATGTGCGAAATATTATTTAAAATTTGCCATGAGCTTTTCGGTGAAGGAAAACATCGTGAGGAAACCTGCACACACCTGAGAAGAAATTCAATGATGTGTGTGAAGTTCCCAATCCGCACTGAGCCCGCGTGGGAACTACGGCCCAAGCCCTTACATTCTGCTCCTGTCAGGGCCTGTGCCCTGCAGTGGGACGTATATAGGCTAAGATGAAGCGACATTGGTATATTTTCTTATTTTTCGAGAATGTTTGAGGGTTTATTCGAGCGTTTCAACCACCTCAAACTGGTCACATTTTTTAATAAATGGCTGTATATTTTGATGAGGCTTTCTGCTATACATATATTAGAGGTTCTGTACGTCTACCATATAACTGAAAACTGTATCAGAATCTTCTGCCATTTCTTAAAAAATATGACCAGATAAATGAGACGGTTGAAACGCTCGAATAAACGCTCGTCTATATCGCGCAGTCGCACAAGCAATCTAGCATAGTTTTGTCTTCTGTTTAAATATTGTCTTCTGTTAATAAATCTAGTGTGACCTTCTAAAGTGCCTCATTTGTCGGCAGATGCCACATCGTGTCCGAAGGGAGAGATCATGGGTTACAACCTACAGTGTGTGCGACGTGGGCACTTCGGGCACAAGAACCGATCCTTTTGGGAGACCTATGTCAACCCTGACTAGAACTTTTCGGCCCAAATCAACTAGACACTGACAAAATTGTCGTCTGATGGAGACAGCCATTAAAAAAACAACAAAGAACAATCAGTCAAACAATCTCCACTCTATGATGTACAATTGTATCTACTAATGGATCAAATTGGGAATGTCTAAAAAAAATTACCAGTAGTTTTCATATTTTTTTTGTATAGAAAAGTCAATTATAAGAAACTAATTTCAATATTTTGTCACTTAGTTCACTACTTTTTTCAAAATTAATTATTGAAACTATTTTGGTTGATGACGTCAGATTGTAATTGAGGGCTCCCACACTGCCAAATTTCTAAATCTATCTAAATGCGTACGATAAGGCAACCCCTTTAATTTTTTTTTGCGTGGTGGTACACCGTAACTAGTGTCACTTTACTGGCGCTGTCAAAGTGCTAGATGTCAGGCAGTGGGTCCAAATCAAACTCCGTAGTTATAATCCACGCGTAAATTTGTGAAGAATTCTAACCACACAGAATAAAGTACGACTTGGACCGGTCACGCAATTTACACCAAAGTCAAATGAAGGTCAATGCTTATTTGTTATGTAATAAATTCATGATATAATATTAAAATTAAATAACTACAGAAAACGAGTTAAAAACCATTTATCTCGAAATGGTTTTCGATTTAGTATACATTGCAAAAAAATAGACATCCCCAATTGGACATTTTCCCTCCATTTTAAATACTACTTTTAGCGATAGCGCAAATTTCATTGTTTTCCTCCAAGTTGCTAATTAGTTTTAACGATAGAGCAAATTAGAGGGAAAAAGTCCAATTTGAACTATTAGTTGGAAAGCTAGGGCATATCGAACTTTTCCTCTACAATTTGCTCTACTGGTTAATACATGAACTATGAAGTAAATCATCATCATCATCATCCCAGCCTATATTCGTCCCACTGCAGGGCACAGGCCTCTTCTCAGAATAAGAGGGCTAAATAATAGAATTTAATATATTAGTAGGTACAATCGTAAATCATAGTACGAGGGGCGTTCAATATAAAGTGAGAATGAGATGCAAACTCTTTTAATATTACGAAATTAAATACTGGCCGGTAAAGCTAATCTATCTAGCTGATTGCTATGAAAAAAAAAAACTAACTGTCTTTTGTTTAAAAAAATATACGGTAATTTCTTTGGAATGCTATTGAGTACGTTAGCGAAAATGGGGAAAATTGAACTGCGCGCCGTTATCAAATACTTGTATTTGAAAAATTTTTCTACGGACCAAGTCAATTTGGATTTGCGGGACACTTAAGGGTCTAATGCTCCTCCGTATTCGACAGTCGCACGTTGGTGCGCCGAATTTAGACGTGGAAGAACATCGACAATGGACGACCCCCGATCCGGACGCCCTACTACAGCAGTAACTGAAGAAATTGTGAAAAAAGTCGAAAACTCAGTTTTGGCGGATCGTCGTGTCACAGTTCGTTTTATTGCTGAAAATGTAAAGATTTCAACGGGGAGCGTGCATAATATTTTACATGAACGCTTGGGTATGAAAAAGGTATCTGCGCGTTGGGTACCAAGAATGCTTACTGACACGCAAAAACAAACTAGACTAGAGATTTGTCAAGAAGCTTTGAACCTGATGCAGCAAGACCGGGAACTTTTTTTGGCGCGATTTATAACAATGGACGAAACATGGCTCCATCATTACGACCCTGAAACGAAACTGCAGTCTATGACATGGAAAAGGCCATCATCTCCAACTCCGAAGAAATTCAAGGTGAGCCCATCTGCCGGTAAGGTCATGGGCTCTGTTTTTTGGGATGGTAAAGGGGTATTAATGATTGAGTATCTCGAGCATGGAGCCACTATTACGGGCACTTTATACGCCAAACAAATAGCAACATTGCGCAATGAGATCCGCGAAAAACGGCAAGGTAAACTCTCGAAAGTTGTGCTGTTCCACCAGGACAATGCCCCGGCACACAAGTCCGCCGTTGCAATGGCTGCAATTCGTGATGCTGGGTTCGATATCCTTAAGCATCCTCCGTATTCACCAGATCTCGCTCCCAGTGATTTCTACCTATTTCCAAGATTGAAACAATACCTGAGAGGCCAGAAATTTGAAGACGACGACGCGGTAGTCGCTGCAGTACAAGATTTTTTAAGTACTCAAGATGAGACCTTTTTAAAAATGGAATTTTAAGTTTAGAAAAACGATATACTAAGTGTATTATGCTAAAAGGTGACTATGTCGAAAAATAAAATGACATTTAGTAAAAGTTGTTTATAACATACTCATTCTCACTTTTTATTGAACGCCCCTAGTAGTATGTCCACACGCAAGCTTTTTCAAAGAATACAAATTGATTCACATGACAGCGTTTTTTCAATACAGCGATTTTTTAATCGAATATTGTCAAATTTTAGATGTCAAGTGGTGAGACGAATCTAACTGAAATTACATATATCATATTAAACACTTCGTGACATTTGAAAGTTATTTCTATTCACCCAATGAACTAAAACCCCACTATACGAGTATTTAGGTACTAGCAAAATTTGCGATTTCATTCACAAAGTCATGGTTGAAGTAAAGAAGTGACGATGCTCGTCTCACCGTAGCACATATATTTAGCAATATTAAAAAAAGGTCAAGTGCGAGTAGGACTTGTACATGGAGGGTCCCGTACCTCCGTACAATGTTTTAAAACAGTTCAGTAAAGAATTGCCGAAATGTAAGCACTAAAATCGCAAACTTTTTGGTAGGTTTTCGAAAAACATCAAACAGCATAGGGTCGCTGGCGCATATGCGCGCGGCCAAGGCTATGGCTGTTAATCGTTGCCTAGCAACTGTCAGCTGTCGCCTAACAACCAGCGCCGCAGTTGAAAACGCTGAAATAGACACGTTTCTTGTATAACGACCCCCTTTAATTTTTAATCTTTATTTTATTTTTAGTATTTGTTGGCATAGCGACCACGGTTATACAAAATCAGTGAAAATTTCAAGTTGGTAGCTTATTAGTCTTATTACCATTCAAGAGATAGAGCCCTGTGATAGACGAACGGACAGACAGACAGCGGAGTCTCGGTAATAGGGTTCCGTTATCATCTTTTGGGTACGGAACCCTAAAAAACAAGGGAAACACAGTCAAAACCTTGAACAAGGTGGTCCTTTTTGAAGCAAAAAAACTGTAAAGATTTTGGAAAATGGTGATCATCATCATTATAGCCGAAAGCCGTCCAAACGTCCACTGCTAGACGTAGGCCTCCCAAAAAACAACAACTGCAACTGAAAAAAGCAACTGATGCCCGGTGGGGCCTCCAACAAGATGGAGCGACGACCTGGTTAAGATTGGAGGGGTTTGACGAAAATGGTGATACTTTTACTAAAACTATTTACTTTCCTTGAATGTCCTAAGTACCTTCTATCAGTAGGTCCCGATCGCCTTGTCACCCTGTGTAGTATATCTAGCCTCCTATTCCACTAATCAGATTAAATAGCTTGTTGCTTCAAAAAAAAACAATTAGTGTTAAAAATGTATCTATGCTTTATTTTTATCTGTTAACTTCATATTAGGACATAGATAATGCGATGCCCGCAAAACAACAACAAAAGAGAACGATAAACAACACTAAAAAATTAATCAGTACAGCAACGTTAGGTTTTTTTAATGAAATAGGGTGGCAAATAAGCAAGTGAGAAGCGCCACCCCATGGAAATGCAACACCAGAATGCTGATGCGTTGTTGGCCTAGATAGAATACCTCATGAGCCAGTAATTTTACCGGATGTCTTACTCTCCACGCCGAAGCTATTTAAATTATTAATAGAAAATTGGTAACACTGACAAAAAAAAATTGTAAAACAAAAATGGAACATAATGTTTAGAGTCGTATTACGTACGTACCAAAAATTGTATAAAGTTTAATATATACTAAAGGACAAACTAAAAACTGATGACTGTGGTGACACTTATATTCTAAAAATTTCATTTCATTGTTATGGCAGACTCAATAATCATTATACTTACGATGAGCCCTGTGACAGCCTGTTAAGTTTCGTAAAAAAATCTTATCAACTTTTTGAAATCACTTCTAAGCAAGTATCACACAGGAATCATTATAAAATGACTCTACCGTAGCAAAATTTAACATCTTCTACCGGAATTCTTTTCCCTGAATATCTGGCTCACCCTAAATTTCGTAATATATAAGTAAGTTCATAAATACCTTAGTATTTGACACATTGTGTATTTCTTTATTAGTTGATGCAATTTTTTTTAATACTTTTTTATAACTAAGTTTTTGAAACTGTAGCCGCGTACTATGGATACCATGCCGCCGCGCGAAGCAACTCGAACATTGGGGCGCTAGCAGTGGCGAAGGGTATTAACAACCCGATTCCACCCGGGTTGACTAAACTATCGAAGTTACCAAACGCTTTTCTTACATTGAAGATTACATTTCTTCACTTTCAAGAAGAGGATAAATGGGATTTTTACGTTTTTTTTGCTCCGGCTTTACTTACAAAAATTTTCACGCCTCGCCACTGGGCGCTAGAACGTGTCAAAAGTCGATACGCAGTTTAGAATAACGCTACTATGTAACGAGCTCTAGCACAGGCCTCGGTCTTTTTGGGCTGTTACTGCATACTAGTATTTAAAGGCTTATATTATATGAATCGGTAACTAATCTTAACTCATTCTGAGAGGAGGCCTGTGCCCTGCAGTGGGACGTAAATATTCTGGGATGATGTTGATGAACACATAGGGCAGTGTGTCAGGCGAACATTGATGTTGACGTTGCTAAAAGATATTAACCGATGTCTACTACGTACGTGACAAGCTAATAAGCAGTTAGGTATACTTACTCACTATCTGACATACTTAGGTTTTCAATTATACTCGATCTCAAGTGTTCTGAAAATAATTCTCAATTGAATGGTTAACCATATTGTTTTCAAACAACAAGTGCTAGCGGTTAGTAAAACAAAATGATTCGAGAACCATCATTCGAAATACGAAGTTAACAATATAAATATTTTCACTATGTATGATAATGGCGGAAACCATGCCAATTCTCATACATGCTGAATCATTTCACGAGAATCCACTCCCCTTTGATATAAATATAGGTTATAAACATACGAGTATTTCAACGAAACGCATGTTAAAGCATATGATATGTATGACACAAATAGCTACCTTGAATCCGAAATGTAGTTAACTATCCAATCGTTAAATGGATTGAAAACTGCGTATTTTAATTCTAGGAATATACTACGTAGACCTTATCACAATTATTGTGGAAAAATAGGTACTTAAATCGAATTATCGTAAACAAAATGCACGAGGCGGCACTCGGTATACAAATTATGCCAATCAAGACTAATCTTCATGAAGTAATTCTTGAAGTATAAATAAGTATTTATTAATTGAATGGAAAGTTTGGTACCAAGGCCTTAGCTATGGACCATAAGTTCGGTAGTTTCATTTGTACCATTACGATACATAGCAGTACCGTGATGTAATGGTGTTCGTCTATTGAAACGTGCAAATGAAACTACGTCCATAAGTTAATCGTTTATTCTACTACATCCATTTATACTACATCCACCCAGCGTCTTTGCACGGTCAGGTTAAAAAATTTAATCGTTTATTCTGGGTTATGGATTATGGATCACACTTCCATACATATTGACACTACTTAAGCCTGGGTTAGCACTTAACTCGTGGTTATACAGGTGAAATTTAAATAAAGTTTGGAGGTTGAAAATTTGAAATCGCTCGCGTCCGTAGGTTTACCCTCGAGACCCTACACGTGGCCCCTGGGTGGTGCTAAACGAGCGATACAACTCCGGTGGTAGGCTTCGGCCGTGGTTGGTCACCACTCTATAGGTTGAGCCAGGCCGCCAAGCGACTTTTGTCGTGTTCCGGCCTGTAACCTATAGAACCTATTCTGGAGCAAGGGTCTGAGCAGTTGTGCAGCGCGCGCGTACCGGTTACAGTGCCCCGTATTTTTGTACGGTGTTTATTAGAGGCGCGCGCAACACCGCGCTCAACTGCCTTCTTTCTTCTTATTCCCTTAAATTCAAGTCTAGGGTGAGTGAGCATTGCTAGGCAAACGTGCTCCATCGTAGGCTTTATCTTCGCTTACCATCAAGCGTGATTGTGGTCAAAGGCAAGCTTAAATTGAATAGTGTTTCCCTAGTGTTTCGAACTCAGTTAATACGCTGAGTAAAATTAATGCTTTAACAGAATTGTTAAAATTAGTCTGATAAAATTTAGCAGCCGTGGTCACGAGTTAACTAAAGTGTAGGGTGTCAAGTTCGTTTAGCCGCGCGAGTCTTTCGAACTACCCGCACTTGATCCCGATTAGAATCAGCACCCGTATCTCGAATACCCGCACTTGAACAAGATTTTTTAACGGCACCCCATCACACCCCACACTTCAGTTAACTCTTTCTATATAGAAATAATACTCTTTGGTTAACTCGTGACCACGGCTGCTGCAATGTGGCCGAAACGTCGAGGTAAATATTAATTGCGTGATAAGTCCCGTTTATTATAGTAATTATGAGTGAAAATCACGAAAGTTCAAAACAGTATAAAATTTAGGATGTTCATAATGTCATTGTGTTGAAATGAAATCGCCTGTCATACATTTTACGAGAGGCAAAATCCTATGTATTTTACTAACGCACGCTGTTTTTTCGACTTCCTTTCCCAAAAACTACAATTTCTGACGCAAGTGTTGCTTAAACGCAAATAACCAGACCGCATCACGTCACAACGTCCTGTGTCAACAGTCTGCTTGGCACCAGGGGGAGATCGTCCCAACAACTGCAACACAGCCTCTGGGGGCGCCACTGTATTTAAAAACTGATATAAAGGTATTAAGTTTTGTTAGTTCATATTTTATCCACCTGAACCAGTAAGTATGTGGAACTACCTACTGAGAATTACGTGTGACGTACGGTGGCGTAATCAAATCACCGCAGTTGAGATAACGCTACGCTATTTAAAAGGACTCCCGTAATCATGAAAATTCATAAATAAACCTAACGAGTGATAGCACTCACGTCCTCATATAATAAATATTATAGTAAAAAATAAATAAACAACAATGACGAAGCTTATATTGTTGGTTGTATCTATCCTTGTAATTTATGCAAATGCGAGGCATATACACCACAAAGAAAACGCAGAAGAAATATGGGAGAGCGAAGTACAAGAAGTGGAGGAGAGAGAAGCGAAAGAAAATGCGGAAGTACCAGTGGTATGTAGTTTTACATTATGTTTAATAAGAAATTATTGTAACCTTAAAAGTTAAAATTTATTTTACTTCTTTGGGTTTGAGATCTTTTGATATCTTTTATTTTCTAAGCCCAAGTTTTATCTGACTGCCTTTCATATCCAGTACTAAGTAATTTGTTAATTGGGATTGATCATTTTTTCTAACACCCCCTTTTTATTTTTTTTATCGAAAATATAGAGCATTTTAAGAAACTAATTTGAATATTTCAGCAATTCATCATTCCAATATTTTTTTATAATTTATTGAAAATTTGAGATACGACTTCTCGTAAATTACATGCCGCGGCTGAATCTGTGTATAAACCACAGACATAATGACAAAAAAAATGTGTCACAATCGATGGTTAGTTGTCATCTGACATTTCTGACAATGTCACTTTACATTACAATAACAATAACACTAAAGTTGCCGATTCTTCCAAGAGAATAGGTAAAAACAACGATTTACGGCTATAGTATTTTTTGTATGTATAAAATAAAATGGTCAGAAGTGTTCCCTTGAAAGTTCTTTGGCGGATTTAATCCATACTTACATTAAAATGATCCTCAAAACAATAAGTACATCTTGTAAACTTTGAATTAACTTTGCGGCACCACTTCTCTTGTAAATCTTCTCTAATGCAAACAATTAATTTGCAGAATCATTTCCACAAGTAGGAATGAAACACTTCCTGTATAAATCCATTATTAAAATATGAAAAACGCGAAGAATGTTTTTCAAAATAGTATCCTTAAACTGACAGATGATAACTACGTCGAAGTGACAGAGAATAGTATAGATAAATTAGACGGACGGCTTTTTTTTTCTTGTTGCAAAGAATTTCAAAGTTAATGCCCACAGAAAGGTCAAACAAAGGTCAAACATTATTTTGCAAAAATACACACGATCGTTTAATATTTTTTTACTACAATGTTATAAAATGATTTAATAAACCTATTCCTCGAAATGGTTTTGGAATTAGACCACATTGTAAAAAAGTGATCAATGCCAATTGTATTGCCCAATCGATCAATGGTATCGGTACGGTACCATCGCCGTTTAGCAAGTTCGTCTGACGTCGCCCGCACAATTTTTACCGAGCCTTAAAATTTCATAAATAAAATTACAATATTTATTGGATAAAACGTCGGATTGTTTATTTTGTTTCATAACTTGCTTATCTGTTCCGTATAAAACATATAAGTACATTATTCTAATCCATACATGCGTTTCCAGGACATTATTCGCAACATCAAGCCTAATCGCTTCGTCCCAATCAACAACGCTATATTTTTCATGGGCTACTTGCCGTGCCAGGAAGGCTTCAAGAGAGACTACATTGGCGTGTGCAGGGAAGTCTGGGACTAGTCAAGGTCCAGTTTCATTGTACTGTATATACCAATTAAGAGAGTCGTTGTGTGTTTGGTATAAAAAGCGTTTTTAAAGTTATTTATCTGGGGGCACCAATTGTAACAGGGCAGGTACGGTTAAGTGCATAAATCGCTCCTTTAGAAGAACACGACACAATTACAAATTATTGTCTTTTCAAAACTAAACTTTCTTGCTTTTTACAGGAAGTTTGGGTTTAAAATTACAATAATTTGTAATCGTGTCAGTGTTCTTCTAGGAGTGAAATATGTATCGATTTAACCCTTAAACCATTTGACAACCCTGTCAAGACAATCGATTTTGGACCGTAAATGTTGCTAATTTTAATCGGCTTTGATTTCTGTTTAACGGCA
The DNA here is from genome assembly GCA_947859365.1 of Archips crataeganus. Lineage (NCBI taxonomy): Eukaryota > Metazoa > Arthropoda > Insecta > Lepidoptera > Tortricidae > Archips > Archips crataeganus. The sequence goes on from OX402051.1 coordinate 7,870,593, forward strand.
AATAACGGCAAGTAAATCCTCTCATCATTATGTACCTATAACTTAATTTGATGACATAAGAACTGTGGGACATATTTATGAGCAAATTGTATGAACCCACATTTTTATACTTGACTGTTCTTATATTATTAGTTATCTAATACAGAAATCTGGCGGTAAAAGTTATTTTGTAATCGGCGTATCGTGAAAGTATCATGATTTGATAATTTATTGGATCCGAAATCAAAATCACAGTTAACAAGAATCGCTTTATTTTTGTGTCATTTAATCAGTGATCATAGTTTGAATCAGTTGATTTGAGTACCATATAAATCTAATAATTTTGAGTTTCCAGATAAATGTTTTAATAAAAGTCCTGCAATGTACCTACTTTAACGACGTGTAAATTCTGTTTTGTAAAGATCGTAGTCGTACTTTTAATATAATTATGTTTGTGATATTAATGCTAAGACTTTGACGGCTCTCCGACTCAACCTCGTATGATATATTTCGTACATGTATATTATACGAAGTTGAGCCAGAGAGCCATTGTTTTTTGTTATACAGGGTTATTTGTAATTCACTAGCATCCTTTTAACCCTAAACTCCTACCACTTGAACAAATGTTTTTTGTTTTACGGCTTTTGTCATAACTTAATATTTTTGGTGTAATATCGTTTTGAAAATTTGAGATTACCTCTTATTTTTACGATACTCTGTGTATTTGTATGAGAAAAAAGTGCTTCATTTTAAAAAGTCGTAAAACAAAAAACATTTGTTTGAGTGATAGGAATTCAGGGTTAAGAGGATGTCAGTGAATTACAAATAACCCTGTATTATCGCTGTTGTTCGTGTATCATGGACAAGGCTGAAAATAAATAGCTTTAGGTATAATTTGATAAGATTACTATGAAGGGCTACTGAGTATTTAAAAGAAAGCCTTTGACTTTTTATCACTTCTTTCATTGATATAAAGTGTTTATCAAATGCAGTGAAACGGTGTTGTTTTAGTAAATAAATAAGTTTAAAAAATACAGAAATTTATTTTATCTTAACAACACAATACAACAATACGATTAACTTTAATTTGATTCAATAACACGTTACAATTTACAACACCAACAAGAAACATTTTTACACATAATTCGAGTATACAATACATAAAAAACGAACAAAAATTAAAAATACTAAAGAACGAATCACAAAAACTACAAGAATTTAGTTATTTTAAGCTCTACTTACACAAAGACCCTTACAAGTCTAGTCCCCCACCTACCTGCAGTGTACTGGGCGCAGTCAAGGGGTGCGGTTAGTGTACGACCTCGTAAACGACAATAATGCACGACCTAATAATTCAAATCTTTATGGCAATTACACAAGGATTTGAATTATAAGGTCGTACATTATTTTAATTCATTCCGGGTCGCAAATTACAGGTAGTACTTTAACCGGACTCCATTTAAGGTGTTTTAAGTAATGTTGGGGTTACATGAGCGACGCAGGGGGCAGCGTGACGGCCCCGTGGCCGGATAGGGGCGAGGGCAGTGACGCGACGCCCCTGATCCAGGCCCCGCGATCGCAGCAGTACGACTCCACATTGTTCAAGGCTCGCATGTAGATCGTTGTAACACCTCCTGCGGAGTTATCCAGTGAGTGTAAATTTCAGCCAAACATATTTAATTTACTCACAAAAGATTTCTGGATTTATAATCCTAACTAATATTATAAATGCGAAAGTAACTCTGTCTGTCTGTCTCGCTTTCACGATAAAACTACTGAACAGATTTAAATGAAATTTGGTACACAGATAGTCTAGAGCCTGAGAAAGGACATAGGCTATATAATCATCAGGCTAGCACCAATAGGAGCGGAGGAATGTTTCAAAATCGGGGACTTTTGAAGTAAAACTTCTATAGGCACGCTTGACTTGGGAGTACGGTGGTGAATGTGAACGTGGGTGTGAGGGGGGTTCGGGGGGGGGGGGGTCTGGAGGGGGGTGCGGGGGCGGGTAATTTTTTTATATCGAGTAACTAAGGAGAGCCATAATTGATGAAAAAGCAAATTGGATAAAAAAATAAGCTGCCTAAATTACTAATTCCACGCGGACGAAGTCGCGGGCAAAAGCTAGTCTTTCATATGGTTATGTTTATGTACTTGTTGGTAGAGGGTGAAACAAAATACCAATTGGAGGGATGTTTACACAAACAACATAACTGACTAGACTGATTGATACTTGTAGAGAAACAATGTTACTGACAACAGGTGTCAACCAGTCTAGTCAGTTATTTTGTTTTTCCCTTCCCTTCAATCTAATTTTCTACGAGGTGTACTTAGACTGTTTATTAATTACCTATTTCAGTCTACATTTTAGACGACCAGATGGCCTAGTAGGTAGAGAACCTGACTACGAAGCTTGAGGTCCCGGGTTCGATTCCCGCGTCGGGGCAGATATTTGTATGAATAATACGAATGTTTGTTCTCGGGTCTTGGGTGTTTAATATGTATTTAAGTATGTATCTATCTATATAAGTATGTTTATCCGTTGCCTTGTACCCATAACACAAGCTATGCTTAGCTTACTTTGGGACTAGGTCAATTGGTGTGAATTGTCCCGTGATATTTATTTATTTATTATTTATTATTTATTATGTGCATGTAACTGCGTCGAAATATGGGAGGCTCAGAGGTAATCAGTAATAACCGTCTACAAGGCGTCACAAAGTTAATCCAGAATATCATGAGGTTGTGTTAACTATAGCTAGACCGTTTACAAAGGGCCCTTTCCCGGCCCCCTTTGTCGTCATACCCCTCAACCCTTAGTATACCGCGAGGGCGAGGACTTAGGGATGCAAATATCGAAAACAAGAACATCGATGTATCGATACATGTTTCACATCGATGTTCAAAAAACATCGCCCCTAAAACATCGATGTATCGAAACATCGATTTTTTTTTTAAATTTTTTAATGATCTATCTATTTAATAGTTAAATAGTATATTATCTATTATCTATAACAATATTATCTATTGAATATGGAAGGTGTAGAGTATAGGAAATAAAATTACCTTTAACAGCTATTTTACTAAAAATTTCTAATAGATGACAGGCAAAACATCGATGTATAAACATCGCATAAAACAACATTGATATATCGATGTTTTGCAATGGTGAACATCGATGGCAAACATAGATGTTTTTTTACTGAAACATCGATGATTCAAAAACATCGATGTATCGTTTGCATCCCTACGAGGACTCAGTTAAACGGTTTAGCTTAGTGATGCGACTCGAGCCGTTTTTTACTCGAGTGACTCGAGTGAATTTGTTAAACTCGTATTCGAGTGAAAAAAAAATTTGACTCCAGTTCGTTTGCACTCGAGTTACCGAGTCAACTCGGTGCGCCGATTAGATTCTAAGGAGATTCGGCAAGTCATTTTATTTTTATTTGTTGATTAATGACATAAATAAGGTAGGTATGTATGTAATATTTATAAAGGTATTTCAAAATTCTTAATCTAAACTAATCAAAACTCAGCTCAAGTGATAAATTCTTACTCGAGTTTTAAGGAGTATAAGTAGTTTACTCGAGTGACGTGGTAAAATTACTCGAATGACTCGAGTCACAAAATCCTACTCGAGTCGCATCACTAGTTTAGCTATAGCGCTAGGTACTGAACATGCCTGTAAATGTTTCTCAGGAATTTTTGATTGCAAATGAAAAACTGTATCGATACATTGATTGATGTTCAAAGTGTACAGCGTCAGGGTGTGACAGCAGCTCAAAAAAAAATCCGATGAAAAAACAGGGGTTTTAATTAAAAGTAACCCTTATAAAATATTCCGCATTAATTTTGAAATACCGACCGAAGAAAATACAATGTAAGTATACCTAATGCAATTAACAGTGAATCGTTTCCTAATTGAAAACCGAAGTTTCGTGAGTGTTTGGGTCCAATGTCTACGTAAGAGTTAAAGGCAGGCACCATTAAATGTAGATGCAAAGCGAGTTTTTGGTGACTCTTGAATAATTTCTAGATACAGTCACGAGCTTTAATTTGGGACCCTCTTAAGGTTGACAGTCCTGTCACATTGTATAGGAATGCAAAGGATATTTTTTCGAAATGGGTCCCAAATTAAAGCACGCGACCGTACTTAATAAAGAAGGTGAACGAATGAGCGATGTATTTTTATAGCTTTGACCATACCGACCTCTTTGTAGTCGACTGTGCAAAGATAGGTTGAATCGATTGATCTCATGACATTGATCTCCCCATCGGTCGAGTACTTAGGCATATCAAGTGATCGACAGATAAAGCTGGTAGACACAAGCATAATGTTATCAGACGGTACCTTGAACATGTAGGTACATTAGCTTTGACATTCAAAACAAGAAATTATACGGAATTGCACAAGGCTGTCCTATAAACATTTTGTTAACAAGAACCTATCGTTAGTTATCTAGGTTGCTTGCTTGGTCACCAATTCAAACATGTACTGAATTCCTGAACATAATTATTAAAGCAAAATACTCACGTCGTATTAATAAAACATGCATCTAATTAATTATAAAATTTTAAGAATTCTACTCCGTCCGTCCGTTTTGGTCTACCATTCAGTACTATTATGTAATCTATATATATAAAAGAAGAAACTGACTGACTGACTGACTGACTGACTGACTGACTGACTGACTGACTGACTGACTGACTGACATATCAACGCACAGCCCAAACCACTGGGCCTAGAGATTCAAAATTTGGCATGTAGGTTCCTTATAAGGTCTAGGGGTGCACTAAGAAAGGATTTTTCAAAATTCACACCCTAAGGGGGTGAAACGGGGGTCCAAAGTTTGTATGGGGAAACAAGATTAGTTCGACTATTTTATTCGAAACTTCACAGAAGTACTCCTAATGATAAATGAGTAAACACGTGTTTCAGGTTTTTTGAGAATTCAACCCCTAAAAGGGGGAAAGAAAGTCTGAAAATCAACATGGGTGTTGTTTCTATGGTTTATCGGGTCGCTGATTATGAAAACAACAACGGTTTTAAAATCCGACGTGGCAGACGTAAAATACCATCTCCCTGGATGGGGTGCGATGGGGTTGAAATGTCTAAATAAACTAAATGACTGTTGATATATCAACGCACAGCCCAAACTACTGGACCTAGAGACTTCAAATTTTGCACATAGATACCTTATACAATGTAGGCATCCACTAAGGAAGGATTTTTGGGAATTCCCTCGGGAACGGGAAAAAACGGGATTTATATATTCGATTCCGAGTGACCCTATCTCAGTAACTATAATAACTAGACTCTTCAAATTTGATACACAAGTAGGTATTACATTAGTTAAAACATTAATTTCAGGATTTTTCACTATTCCCACGCGATAAGGAAAAAACGGGATTTACATATTCAGTTCAACGGGATCCTAGAACTATAATTACTAGGCTCTTCAAATTTGGCATAGAAGTAGGTAATTATAATAGTAAAAAACAGTTTTAAGGATTTTCGGAAAATCCCACGGGATAAGGAAAACACGGGATTTTTCGTTTTACTGGTCGTAGAAAGCTGAAATTCGGCATGTAGGTTGCTTGGGGAGTTTCGAGCTGGATTGAAAGAGGACTTTCCAAAATTCCCACGGGAACGGGAAAAAACAGGATTTTTCGTTTTACTGGTCGTAGAAAGCTGAAATTCGGCATGTAGGTTGTTTGGGGAGTGTAGAGGAGAATTGAGAGAGGACTTTCCAAAATTCCCACGGGAACGGGAAAAACGGGATTTTTCGTTTTACTGGTCATAGAAAGCTGAAATTCGGCATGTAGGTTGCTTGGAGAGTGAAAAGGAGCATTGAGAGAGGACTTTCCCAAATTCCCACGGGAACGGGAAAAAACGGGATTTTTCGTTTTACTGGTTGTAGAAAGCTGAAATTCGGCATGTAGGTTGTTTGGGGAGTTTAGAGGAGCATTGAGAGAGGACTTTCCAAAATTCCCACGGGAACGGGAAAAACGGGATTTTTCATTTTACTGGTCATAGAAAGCTGAAATTTGGCAAGTGGGTTCCTTGGGGAGTGTAGGGGAGCATTAAGAAAACATTTCCCGAAATTCTTACGGGAACGAGAAAAAACGGGATCTTGCGTTTTACTGGTTGTAGAAAGCTAAAATTTCAAAATTCATAAGTTTATACTGTAAGTAGGCCGCAAAGGGCTCTTTAACCGACTTCTAAAAAAGGAGGAGGTTATGCATTCCACTTTTTTTTATGTAGGTATGTTCACCGATTTCTCGGTCACTTGTGGACCTGCTTGCTTGCTTGCCTGTATGCTTGCTTGCTTGATATCTTGGTTCTTTGTAATACTCATAGTACACACGAGCGAAGCCGCGGGCAAAAGCTAGTCAGGAATAAACAAAATAAAAATAAAAATAAATAAATATTAGGGGACAATCTTACACAAATCGACCTAGTCCCAAACTAAGCAAAGTTTGTACTATGGGTACTAGACGACGATAAACATACTATACTTAGTTAACGACCGCCTTAGCCTAGTTGGTAGTGACCCTGCCTACGAAGCAAGAGATCCTGGGTTCGAATCCCGATAAGGGCATTTATTTGTGTGATGAGCACGAATATTTGTTCCTGAGTTATGGATGTTTTCTATGTATTTAAGTATTTATTTATCTATATAAGTATGTTTATCGTCGTCTAGTACCCATAGTACAAGCTTTGCTTAGTTTGAGACTAGGTCGATTTGTGTTAGATTGTCCCCTAATATTTATTTATTTATTTACTTATATAGATAAATAAATACTTAAATACATAGAAAACAAAGCTTAAGGCGGTCGTTAAACGGACAGAAAAATCCGTTTAGTCCTATTAGAAGGAATTAACGGACAGAAACTTAACGGACAAAATTATCCGTTTAGTTCCACTAGTAGAGCTAAACGGAATGACTGCATTAGGCAATCCACGCGTTATGTCGACGGAGACCCGCTATGCGGGGCTCATATATTTGGGCGGTATGCCCTTCGGGCATCTGATGATACCTAACGAACCTAACCTACCTATTAATGTGTAAAAATTATCTAACCAGCCCTATTTCGTGCCAGAAGTATTGGGACTAAACAGATTTTGCGTCCGTTTAGTCCTATTAAAATTCATGCCAGAAGTAGTAGGACTAAATGGATTATTTCGTTCGTTTAGTCCTATTAGTAGGTCTGAATGGTAGACCAAAACGGACTATACGAGAGGCATTACAGGGCACCATGGATGTTACGTGAATTAAGACGGAAAAGGGCTCGCCATAGCAGTATTGCTAAAACCACTGCGGGTTGGTAACTTTACTGACCGATGATGATGATTTGAGTGCCGAGGTAGGCTAGCGCGTGTCCGTGCCGAGGGATGGACATCTCCGTTTCCATTTTCCAGACGCGCTCCTTCCAGTCCCACGAGTCTATTGCACCAACACTGCTCGCTGTTTTTTCCTAAAACCACAAGGTTAGTTTAGTTTATGAAGACGATTACGGCTCATAAGACTGCTGTACCCTGTGAATCCAATACACTGTATCTTCAGTACACGGTCTGTGGGAGTTACAGTGTATTGGATTCACAGGGTACTGCTGGTAATTTGTGTAACGGATTCGGAATTGCAATCACCTTCACCATTTCCTTCCATTAAACGGTATTAGATGAGGGCAGAGAAAGATGGTAAGTGACGTGAGCATTTGCTCAATGTGAGCTGATTAGAAGTTGAATACTTATTCGGCACATCAGTACAGCGAGCGGAATAAATGGAGCAGAACAAACACTCATATCAGTCGCCACCTTAACAATACAACCACATTTATACGTACCTATTCATTTGGTTTAACACAAGGGGGTGTTTCACCACCTTATTGTCAAACTGCTGGTTACTTAACCAATGAATAAAGTAAGTACTGGACAAATCTGTCAGCTAGTGTTTTTTCAGTTTCACCACTCCGGTCCTGTGCAAACTAAGTACCACTTAACTAATCGTGGGTTTAACAAAAAGTCGGAATGGCAACGTCGCATTTCACGACCACGCGTTCCTGTTCGCACACTTTCGTTCAAAGAGTCCACTCATTATTAAAGCAAAAGAAATGGTTAACTATATAATTTTTGAATACATCTATTTTTTTTGCATAAACAAATATGTAACATTATAATTGATCCAAAAACGGTATTTATTTACGATACTTTGTTAACAATAACAAAGAAAAATAAAGTCACGTAAAACGAATCGAAAAGTGGCGCCAAACCATTTGACAGATAATTTATTTTTTAATGGCGACATACAAGTTCAGGTAGAACAAACGATTGAGCCACTGAAAAAAGTTTGTTATTAAAAAATATTACGAAATTTTGGTGTTATTTTTACATACTAAAAGTGAACCTACATTTTTTTATTCAAATCTTGATATTTAAATTATTTTATGCAATTTAGCATGACCTCTTTCTTTAAAAAATAAAAAATACTTTGATTTATTTTTCTGAAACCGGCTGAAGGGCTCTCCAACCATGGTCACAAAAAAATAAACTAACTTTATGTGACGGATAAAAATGCTAAATGCCTCCTGATCTGATGGTCAAATTAAGAAACAGTTTGTCCGTCACTTAGCGCTAATCGAGACTGGTGAAACAGAAATTTTAATTCCATATGTCAAATAAGGTTGTGATTAAGCTAATCCGAACTTTAAGAAAAGTGGTGAAACAGCCCCTCTATAGTTTATCTTTCCTATATTTTAACATTTAGGACCTTCGTAATTATTTTGTTTATTTTAGTGTTAGTTTAAAATATGAAAACCGTCTCAAATACCTACAAATGATTATGAGTATGACGTTTTCTTTATTACGTTTATTTAGCTACGTGATATCTTGTGTGTATAACGGTACAAATCTAATATACTTATAAAAGTCTCGTGTCACGGTGTTACCGAACTCCTCCGAAACGGCTTGGCCGATTTTTATGAAACTTTTTTCTCCCATTCTTCGCGGACGGAGTCGCGGGCAACAGCTAGTAATAGATAATATGTTTTTACGATGGAAAACATCTGAGCGGGTAACTATGTTGGGTAAATTTTTTGGTGTGACTCATTTTCATCAACACCGTAGTGTTTGTTTTACCTATCTAAAGTGAAACCCGTTACCATTTGGCTGTAGTTACAGTCGAAAAACTTAATCGCGTACCGGGGTGGAACTTTCTTACAATCAATTTGACCATCACGTGCCAAAGAGATCATATTTGACCATGATCTCTTTGGCAAAACTTAGGTAGATGAATGTCAACATTATATTTACAGCGAAGAGGTTGCACTGTGATATGCGACTCAGTTTTGCTGACTGTTAATACGTGACGTCGTCTTTAGCATACTCTTGTGTTGTATCCGGAAATAGCACGACTTTGTGATTAGTAATGTAGAAAATCTATTTGATTGCCGCGTCGCTACGTTGAATGGCGATAGACAAACAACCTATGCATCAGAAATGACTCTGAGGAAATTAAATTATCCACATCCGCTATACCCACACAAGTTAGCTTAGTAAATTTTCCTATTTTGTCACAACAATGTATCGTGCAAGCGATTCCTATAGAGATAAACTACGATAACATGGCTCGCCCCTCCAAATTACTATTTCAATGTGTTATGTTATGTCACATCCTTACGAAAGAGTGTGTATGTAGTAGTCTGCTTTTGTTTAATTGCTGTCTCAGCACGCACACGTGCGTTGAAAGTTTTGGTGGTGCTTTATAAACACTTTCACAAATACATTGAAGACTTCTTACATTTTTGAGGAGCGAGCGGGCCATGTTATCGTAGTTTATCTCTAGGTAGGTATAGGATATGTTATGATTTGCTATTTTGTTCAAGTAAGTTCAATAATAATTACAAACAAAATAGCAACACTACAAATAGCAATACTTCAACATTTGTGATAGTACATAGTGGGTTTTTATAGAAGGAAAAGTTGGAAAAATTTCAATTATCGTCGGGGATAATGCAAATCCGCTACTGGCATTGGACAATTCCGCGTATTTAACCTTAGCCAATTTCCAATATTTTACCAAATTCGTTAAAATAAAACAAATATATGACGATAATACCATTCCCTGTATAACTACTAGTGCAAGTACACGAGCTATTTACGTTTAGAAAGGTCAAACAGCTTTTTCGTGAGTAATAAATAAATTTTATTTAATTTGTGTCGACTATTGACAGTCGAGATATTTAAACAGAGACAAAACTTCGACAGGTTGCTTGTGCGGCGCGGCTGCGCGACATGTAGTTCCGCTGTCCCGCGCTAGGTAACGTAGCGGTAGAATAGAGTATCTAAAATACATACGTATGGTAAATAAGCGGGTTTGCACTATCCCCGACTATAATGGGAAAACTAATATTTTTTCTCTGTGAGGGTTTTCGTGCAGTACCTAACCCTTGTAAAGCAGATGGTCGAAGTTACGTATAAATTTTAATGAAGCCACCTCGTTACGTGCTGTCGAGGAAAATAAATTACGTACCAGATTAGAACCTTATGACACTAATTTCAAGATGGTTTCTTTGGCAAATGTATGGAATATCAACATGATATTTACAACGAAAAGGTTCCATTGTGGTTCCCGATTCAGTTTCTTCGACTGCACTTACCTTTTCAGCAACTTTTCCAGCACCACCGACCAGGTACAGTTTGTCGTTCATTGCGAACAGCGTTGAAAAGCATCTCGGAAATCGAAGGTTGTAAATTTCTGTCCATCTATAATAAAATAGCACTTTTTAATAATTGACATCTTTCTATTCATCTTTCTATCAATCATTCTATCATTAGCACGAAGATTTTTTTTTCATCTCATTGGATTTCATAATGATGTCAATATTCAGCACCAATACTTCATTGTGTTATAGCATTTCTACCCTAGACTTAAGCTAAGGTCATTGTTTAGGCTGGGGAAGCCTTAAACCGGAGACTCATCAATATGTGTGTATACTGCTTGTCCTTACTTTAGTGTTCAAATGTGGTTTACATATTGAGTTACAGAAATTCCGGGTGAAGCTGGTTGACGGGATCCGAAATATTATATTTGCTCTAAAACATGCTTTGCCGATGTGCGTACCAAGACTCCCAAGCCGAATTGCTGAATTGGGTTGAGATAAAGATAAGGCAGGCCACGTTAGCTGTGTGGATCCCAGCAGGTGGACTAAAATAGCCACAGAGTAGATATCACAAGATGGATCGCGGGGACATGGTAGGCCCTAGCGGTATTACCTAGACGTGTTCCTTGACGGCTGTCCGTACCCAGCTCAAGGTCGGGACGAGTGGAGAAAATCAGGCTAAATAATAAATATATATAAATATAGGCTAGAGAAAGCACTTACTCGTTAGTGTTGGAGTTGTAGCACTCAACAACTTTGCAGACGGGCCTCTTCTTCTCACCGGTCATACCGCCAGCCACCCATATGTACTCGCGGTACTTAGTGGCGGCGACGGCCATGCGAGCGACGCTCATCGACCGCACCTCGCTCCATGCGCCCGTTTTTGGGTCGAACTTCTCCACTGAACGGAGGACCCTGGGGATGATGTAGGTGCTTCATGTGTGGGGATTTCAAACCACGTTGCTGGAAAAGCAACACTGAGATAGGTCTGTGTTAGGAATGATGTTACACTGTTGCTTTCAGCCAGCAGTCAAGCCACTAAGGAAAAACAAAAACAGTAATAATTTTTCAGGAGTGTGCAGGTAGTAGAGACGATCAGTATCTAGATCAAACATATAGGTCGTTTATATCAGACATATTTGTTACGGGATATTATTATTATTATTTATATTATCAGGCAGGCAGTTGGGGGCAACTGATAAGTGTTAGTATCTAGCTGTTCCTTGGTCAAGTATTCTTTATATTGGCCGTAATTACCTTTAATAAGCTCTCGGATATCTCTTGGTAGTTGTCAGCGTCATGATAATTTCACGCATCTATCATTGTATGTGGTGATACAATGGTAGATGCGTCAAATTATCATGACGCCGACAAAAAAAAAAATTGTAATTGGAGAAAATTGATTGTGACATTATCGGGAGTTCATTAAAGGAATTACAGTCTACATCCCGTTGCAAATATGCGTTATTTAATTTTAACTGTGAATTTATGATTTTTGAGGTCAGTTTTGAGGTGTACTAGAATTACTAACGGTGTCATCGTGGTGATGACTTTACCTGCCCTTTTTGTCCTGCCCTCCTATAGCGTACAGCGCCATGCGGTGCACGACGAGACCAAAATTCTTCCTTGGGATGGAGAGGCCAGCCTCACTGTACCAGGATCTGGTCACCGGCTCGTAACTCCACACGGTCGACACGACCACCGATTTGCCACGGATGTCATCGTCACGGGGATCCGCGCCACCTCAGATCGACAATATATTAAAATAAATATCATTGATTTCGATAGAAACTAAATTTTTTGCTCGTGCACTGAATAGCTATATTATGTCAATGACACAAAGGCAGAGGGTAAAGTTATTCGCTAAGCTATTGCGTAGCGACAAACGAAGTATGAACATGTTGAAGTCCACATCGGCTAGACTAATTAGTAAAACCCGTAGAATTATAAAATAATTGTGAGCCAATATGATCGCGATAAATAAAAATAAGCCAGTTTAGAAATACAAAGATAGCTGGATGTCGGGAATAATAGGTAAATAGGAATTTTTTTATTACGATAAACCTCATTCGCGAAGTCTACAAACGTAAAAGAGACCATGAAAATTTAGTGAAATTCCGAAAATTCAATTTCACTGCCATATATGCAAGCGAAGCCCCGGGTACAAACTACAGTAAAAAAGAAGAAGATGACTTTGAAGTCAGTGTAGATATTTAATATGAAACCATACCTACCGACAAGGTAAACTCTGCCTCGCAAGAAAGCTACAGAATGGTGGTGTCTCGGCTCCGGCAGATCGCCGACGCAGTCCCAAACATTAGTCACTGGATCGAACCTTTAGTATCAAGCACTAGTTAAACTGTGAACATTTTCTTCACACAAAATTCATATAAAATTGATCTCTGTTTGTACCTGCTGATATCTTTGCCAGTGTTTCGTCCAACACCATATGTAGCGTGAGGGTCAATACCTCCAAAAACCAAAACAGTTTCTCTGTTCCAGTTAAACAGAGATCCTTCAGTAATGTAAATCTTATTGGAAGGTCCTAGAATCGAAGCTGATAATTTATTCCTGAAAATAAACATAATATGACAATGACGGTACACTTTTTTGGTAAATTTTGATTTGATTTTGATAAAAGATATCATTCCTTGCTTTAAAGTTTTTTTTTAAATTTCATGTAGCAAGATAGATAAGATGCTGCGTATAATAGCAATTTTTCGTTTTAAGATCAAACTATCATGTAACCATAGGTTACTTTTATTAAGAATAGATTCTTAAGAAACTAAGTATATTTCATTCGTCATAGTTTTATTTCTTTACACACAAAACGTATATATCTGCAATGTAAAAAGTAGAATTTTTCATGATAATAAATAATAACGTCCTCTTTGTCGAATCCGTCAACGTTGAAGTTTGCTAATTCTGAAGGTGAGAGCGAAGATGGCAGATAGGTATAACCAAACTTCGTATTAAAAATAGTACGGTTGTAGGGCCCAGAACTGACCCAATGAGTTGTGACTTACATATTAACTCGTGCCAAGGACTCCTTGGAGTGGTTAAAAAGCGAGATGACCGGGCTGGTGGAGGTGTTCTGCCGAGACGTAGAGGACATTTTCCGACTACGGGATGGCGGCGACAAAGGCGCTTGTGGCACTCTGTCAAAACAAGTATTGACCACTTATTGCAATTTAATATTATGCATTTGGGCAAAAATAACTCTTTATTGTCAACCATTTAAATATATATGGTCTTAGATTTACAGAATTCATTAGAATCAATTACAAAATATAAAGCGTGTAAAAAATATAAATAGAATGTATAAAACTTATATTCTCGTCAGAGAATTGAAATTTAAAAAATAATAATAAATAATATTAATAATGATAAATAAATATCACGGGACAATTCACACAAATTGACTTAGTCCCAAAGTAAGCTAAGCAAAGCTTGTGTTATGGGTACTAGGCAACGGATAAACTACTTATATAGATAAATACATACTTCAATACATATTAAACACCCAAAACCCGAGAGCAAACATTCGTATTTTTCATACAAATATCTGCCCCGACACGGGAATCGAACCCGGGACCTCAAGCTTCGTAGTCAGGTTCTCTAACCACTAGGCCATATGCTCGTCTCTAAAAAATTCTGATAGTATTTCCAATCATTTATTTTCTCGATGACAGCTCCCGTAGAATGTAACTGCGTTTTTTACGCAAAAAATAACTTTTAAATGCGAGGTATAAAAAATACGACAACTGCCTAATTTTGTTCCTTGATCCCATATAATATTCATCTAAGGCAAATTGAGTACATAATACATACATATATGCAGTAATTTTTTTTAAAGTACGATAAACAATAAACGTTTTAATAAAGTTACATACTATGACAATACAAATAGGGATGTAATTATTGAAATATCGATATTGTATTGGTATTGTATATATTGAACCTAGATGTGTTCCCGCGACTTTGTACGCGTTGTAATTTTTTCCCGGGATAAAAAATAGCCTATGTTACTCAGGAATAATATAGCATTCTAATGGTGAAATATTTTTTGTTTGTCCAGTAGTTTTTAGTTTATTCATTACAAACATACAAATCTTTCCTCTTTATAATATAAGTAATATAAGTATAGATAGGTAGTGCTATTCATCATCTCTGATTCTTAAATCAGCTAGTAGTACTATTCGTATATATAAAATTGGATCGATATCGTAGGGCAGATGCCCCAGTTCTGGCCACTTTAAGACTGATTGTCTATTCCAATATCTGTACCTTAGTAAACTCAACTTAAAGTTGAAAATGGCCAAAGCCGGCCCAGTGGCCAGAACCGGGGCATCTGCCCTATCTACTGATCAGTGATCACTTATTTGGTCACAACACTATAACTATCAAACTAGATCTGTCATCGAGAAAATAAATGATTGGCACTACCTACTATAATAAATGGGCTTGTGAATGAACTTTTTCGTGTTATTTACTCAGTCACCAGTTATCCAAGTAACATCTTCATACTGTTTCATAGAAAAATGCTTATTCTTTCCATGAGACAAAAGTTTTAACTATAGCAATGGATGGCAAGAAAAAGTTGATTCACTCAATGGTGTTTTAGTCTATTTGATTCCAGCAGTATAAATAACGTACCTATTGCCAGCCAGAGCAGCAGTAGCAGCAGCTAAGTAGCTAGCTGCAACACTGTGCCTCCTTTCAGAACGACCGCATTGGTTCTGGAAACCCAAAAACCAAAATGAGTACTTCTTGCAGGTCTGACAACCTTACAAATTACCGACTGATGCTCTTTTGCAAGGAATTTCGTACAGGGTGGACTATTTTGTTTAACCTTTTGAAAGCTAGCGACGTATAAATTTATCCAGAGCTTATAATAAGCGCATCTAATCGTTTGAATTATATCGTGCAATTGCGACATCGTGTGTGTGCTCTTAGTTCAAATTATTAGTTTTTGGCTTTTTAATGACATGGTGTGTAGATGATGACTTTTGTGTGCTTCCATGTGGAACGGAGGCGTTTGAAGGATTAAACGGTTAAAAATTAAAAAGAAATCCACTTTATAAAAATATTTTTTTTTAACTGCTTACAGTACTCGTCTCTCCAGTGTCGTTGCTGCTGTCGCTCCGATTCGTGTTAAGTTCCTCAGTAGAATCCTTTTCAGGGGGATCGAAGACTTGACCTTGGGTATGTAAACGTGCATCCTGAAAACAAATTCCATTGATTTAAACCTGGATAATCAAGGAATTTAGTTCAGAATACATTTATTTGTCAAAATCGTAAATGTATGTATATAAATGTTTACGAAATCTATGAATAAGTAAAAAAAATTAAACCACGTCTAATCTGATACCGTCCTAAGTTAGTGAAGCAAAAAAAAATGCAAACTACAACCTTTTTACACATTTTTTTTGCGTAGCGTGGTAGTGGAGGAGCAAGGTAAAAAAAAAGGTTGTAAGTAAACGGAATAGAAAAACAAGACGAAATGTCATAAGTCCCATTTTGTACCGAAAAGTTCACATGCGCATTTATACAAACTTTGAAATCTTGTTGGTTGAAGGTTCGAAAAAAGTACTTGTGAACCGGCAGAATAATTAGAACTTTTCAACAGCGGCATATCGTTGAGAGTATTGCACAGGTATGTAAATGAAAATATGCTACCACCTAGCATGGAATAGCGGATAGATAATTGACAGCTGCTTATAAAAGCAATCACCCGCTAGATGGCTCTAATACATTGCTTTGCTAAACGAACTCTATAAGGAAGCATGTAGACGCAACAAGGCTACAGACTAACAGATGCTACGATGCTACTATCAAATTTAAATAAGGCAACGAAATCGAAGAAACTATGCTCAGTTGTACTTATTTATGACCACCGTATCTTGTTGACAAGTTATTTCCTCTTGTTTTCCTATTCTGTGATTAATATGGAATTCCACAAAATAATGCTTAAATAAATTATCCAAAAAAAATTACATTATCCTGTTGGATTGTGCACATGTGGATCTGTTGTATTTGTTTACGTCGAAACAATGGCGTCGCTTGAAGTTTCGGTGGTTCATAATAGGACAATGGTTTGCGGTCCTAAAATAACAAAATGTAAATAAAAACATCTAATCTTGTTCAGGACGATGATGATGAGCGGTACTAAACATAAGGAAAGAAGTATCGATGGTATGATCATCTAATATATAAAAATATCGTGTCACGGTGTTTGTTATCGTACTCCTCCGAAACGGCTTGACCGATTTTTAGGGTTCCGTAGTCAACTAGGAACCCTTATAGTTTCGCCATGTCTGTCCGTCTGTCTGTCTGTCCGTCCGCGGCTAAGCTCAGAGACTGTTAGTACTAGAAAGCTGTAATTTGGCATGAATATATATATCAATCACGCCGACAAAGTGATTAAATAAAAAAAACTAAAAAAATGTATTCCGCAAGTTTACCTCTACTCCATGTCGAAAGTCATTGCCGCCCTCGTTTTTCCGTCGGTCGTACATGCTCTTCATATGCATCGCCAGCATCGCCTCTTGTGGCGGCGAGGGGGATCGAGCAGCCGATGGAGAATTGTTTGAATCTTGAGCCTGTATTAAAATGATTATTTAGAACAGTTGTATGAAACACTAGCCGTGATAGGTAGCCTAGTGGTATGCGACAGAGGGTCGGGGGTTCAAACGGACGCGTCCTATGATTTTTATTTGGAATTTACGTCCGAACTTACACTTTAAATTTATCATAACCGTTTTGTTGGAGGAAAACCTCGCGTTGAAGCCTTGCATGCACATGCAAAACAATCTAATGGTGTGCTTGAAGTTTCCAATACTCACTGGGCCCGCATGGGAACTACAGCCCAAGCCCTCTTAATCTGTGAAGGTATCCAGCAGTAGGACGTGTACAGCAAAGAGATAATGACGAACCACAAACTATATTGTCATAGGAACAGTAATGTTTCCCTCTTTCTGGTAGGTAAGCTGTTGAAGCCATCAGAGGCTAACAGCAACAATCCGTCCAAAAAAAAGGGAACAATAACTTTATATTGTAATTACCTACGATGCAATTACTGAACATGTAACTTTTTCATTAAAAAGTTCCTTTCCACTTAACTTACTTATACGTCGAGCAATTTGTAAGATCCTATATAGTCAATAAAGTAATGTTGCAGGCGAAAATAATTAATGGTACTAGATAATTATACCTATATTAAAAGAGTCATAGAAGGGCTACGAATTAGTCCAAAAAGTAGCGTGCTGTATTATATTGACGTGAGCTATCCGTTTATTTCACTATGGGACTAGATATTTTTCACAAAAAAGTTTCAGTAAGATGCACCTTCTTTCTGTGTTCGAAGAATTCACTCATAGTGGGCAACGACTTGTCTTTGTCTCCTGCAAGACCTTTTAGAGTCGCCGGTAGAGGAAATTCCATTTTAGGCCTTCGCATTTCCATTTTGTCCGGATCCATGCGCAGACTGCCTGCTAGAATAAACATGACTAATATCAATATAACGCATATTGCCCGTGGTAAAGTCTTAGGCTCTTCGATCAAAGGCTTGCCGTTTGTGAGAGAAACGCGACGTGATAATCTCCGTCTCATTTGGTCATTGATCGATGGGTGGAATCCAAAAAGTTTGACTACGTTAACTCGTAGTTAACCAAACAAAAAGATTACACAGAATACAAAGCTACCCGGAATTGCAATCTCCTTTTTAACCATGTCTGACCGATAGGAACTACCTGTCACTATCATGAAGGATGATTGAAGCTAGAAAACTACGTTCCAATGTCTACACAACGTCGCGTTCCTTCAAAATAATAAGCCTAATTTTGTAGTTACATAGTTTCGCCATAGAGAGGTCTCTGTACCATTCGTTTTGTATGTTACTTAGACCTCCGCTTAACACAATAGCGCCCTCTTTATTTAGATTCTTCATTGAATTCATAGATGGCGCAGAGGTTTTTTGATTTAATCGTCCTGCTATCACCTAAAAAAATTCAACTCCAGCAAGTACCTGTGTTGTAAATTGTAATGTATTAATATATTCCTAATGGCCAGTGGTAGTGGTTGTTAACTCAATCGACTGCATTATTTACGCATCATTAGATGATGGATGACACTTGAATCGCAACAAGTAAAGTGGCGTGCAAATGTAGAAAACTTTATCTACTCAGCTATTATACCTAAGTGGATGTGGGCTGATTTGAATCATGTTTGAAATCATGTACTTACACCTAACTAGTAATTTCCTGAAGCGAAACTAGTGTAGTGTAACCTACGTAGGAAGGTATTACGCATACGGAATAGAATTCATCCAAAAATGACTGGATTAATCCTCATTCCAAATAAGTAAAACTACGATCTCGGCGTTTGTGTAAGAGGAAGGAACAAGCTCATCTGTGAGTTTTAAATAAGGTCACCTAGATTTAGTTCATAGCGTTTAATGTGCGTGACCATATTTGTTTTATATCAGAACTAAGTCCCTATATATTTCTACTTGATACAACCCCAATCCGTCCGTGTACAAAATTGCACAATGATTACTCGAGGCGCTAAACATTAAAACGGAAAAAACATTAAGTAGCTTTAGCATCTATATTTGTTACAAAATACCAGGTATGTCTTCATTTCGTCGCGGCGGTTGCATCATCGCCATTTGCTGGTACATCTGATCTTTCGGCACCATAAACTGTTCCAGGTATTTCAGGAAATCTTTGTACGTCACGTGGTTCTGCAATACAAATAAACAGCAATCGGCCATTGTTTACGAACAGTCCGTTTAGGAAATTTACGGCTCATGCAGACGTAAGGACGCCAGATTTTCCTTATTGACGATTGTTTACTACTTGTTAGAACGTTGTCGTAAGGTTCCTGGTAATACATAAGACAAGTGGAACTACGTGTCATGAGACATGTAAGGTGTGAATAAATTTAGTAACCAACAAGTGTCAAACCGAATCTATTGGTGCGAAAATAAAAGTTACAACACATAAATATATGTATTTATCGATTTTTTCACTTTATAGCGTCATCTTTTTGTAGTCGACTGCACCGTAAATGATACCCCCAATAATATATGACTTCTATTTGATAGTCTCATTGAACTTGATCATAACTTCAAATAAATCTCTAAAATTAAATATTAAGCAAAGGTAATATATTATGGAAATTAAATATAATTTTTCTACTCCTGTATTATAATCTTTCAATTATATGGTCAAAAACTATACAATAGTATTTTATGCAACTGTATCTTAATGGCCGATTATGAATAGTTGCATACATTACTTTTTCTACGAGTTCAAAATAAACAATTATTAAATAATGATTACTTACATAACGGACAATAAATGAATTTTTCGATTTTAAAAGTAGCAAATTATTGCTCACTTCAATTGCCGCCTGTTTTATTTCTAGCGGCGTCAACATTTCTGCATCACTTAATTCAGCAAAGTCACAAATTCTCACAGATAAAAAGTCATTTAAATAGTGATTAACTTTTTTATTTCTTTCAACTTGAATTGAAAGAACTCCGTACAAAGCAAAACAAATTCCCGCTTAAATAAAATAAATAAGTAAGTAAATAAAATAAGTATTAAATAATGAATACTTAAATAACGGACAATAAATGAATTTTAAAGTCATTATTAAATTATGAATATTTTAACATCATTCAATTTGGCTGTATAGTAATTTGACTGTAAAGTTCCCGGGTTCATTCTAAGGTTGTGAATAGTGAAAAAAAAAAGTTTCAAAATAGCGGGAATTTGTTTTGCTTTTGCACGGAGTTCTTTCAAGTTGAAAGAAATAAATAAAAGAGTTAATCACTATTTATATGACTTTTTTTCTGTGAGAATTTGTAACTTTGGTGAATTAAGTGATGCAGAAATGTTGACGCCGCGCCGCCAGAAATAAAACAGGCGGCAATGGAATTGAGCAATAATTTGCTACTTTTAAAATCGAAAAATTCATTTATTGTCCGTTATGTAATTATTCATTATTTAAGTAACAATTGTTTATTTTGAACTCGTAGAAAAAGTAATGTATGCAACTTGGCCCTTATTACGATACAGTTGCATAAAATACTATATTACAAGTACCAAGGAAAAAGTTGTACCAAAATATAGAATCGACGCATGTGGCAATAGTCAGAAACAGCATAGGACTCCTGCCAAGTAATTTGAAAGATCTTAATCGTTACCTTTTCTTCACCAATCCAGTTCCTTTCCGCTGGCTCCGTGAGACCAAGAACATCTATCCAGTGGTAATAGTTCTTCGAATTATTACCGTACCAATATTTGATGATCACGTAACTGAAATGAAAAAGTGAGTAAGCAAATATTTAAACATCACAGCTAAGTATGTGGACTCCATAAATATTGTGCAAAGGGAATCCCATTAGATGATGATGTGATGATTCATGTTTTAGTATTGTTCTTTGAGAAATAAATCTATTAACACCTTTGAGGTCTTATAGCCCACATACGATACAATGACGCAACTGAATAAGTAAAGTATGACGTTATTTGAAAAACAACGCAGGTAAACGTAAACGAAAACGGGACTTAACACCACGTAACATAATCTTTAATGTTTTCGATGTTTCGTGTGTACCTACCAAGATTTGAAAAGACTGAAAAAGTTTAATCTTAAATCATTGGCTACGCCAACAAGAGTGTAACTTTAGAAATAGTAACGTATTGATTTCGATTAGAAGAGGTGTAAGTACTTAAACTTACGCAAGCCCGTCATCAACCATCTGCTGCACTTCTGAGTCATTCACGATCTCCAGTATCTCCCCGTTGTCCGGGTTTCTCTTGATGTCGACGAGCTGCCACGGTGAGATGAGGCCGAAACGCACGCAACGCATCACGTCCGTTGCGAACCGCCGGCGCGCTGGCCAGTCGCCGTACAACCAGCGCACTCCCGCCATTAGCACTTCTGTCTCACTGAATTAATAAAAAAGTTATACAGTCATGTGTTCTGGAAAGGCGGCCATGTGCCAGAAGAGGTATTATAGGTATAGGACCCCACAAAGCGGACTGATGACCTGGTAAACCGGTCACTATGGCGCTCTTTGGGAGAGGTGGAGGCTGATGGTGATGATGATGCAGTCTATTTTGTCCTGATGTTGGGCATACGTCTTCTCTCAAAATGAGAGCTTTTGGTCTGTAAGCCAAAGTGAGAGCGTATGTGCTCAGTCTGGATTAAGAACTTCAAAGACATACAGACTAATTGTAGACGTGTACATGCAGGCTTTACAAAAAATATCATGGGTACAGTCAAGGGCAAAAATATGTATACACTTTAGTACCTTGTCTATTTTCGTCATATTTGAACTGCCATATATGAACTGTCACAGTGGTTAAAGTGACAAGGTACTAAAGTGTATACATATTTTTGCCCTTGACTGTACATTTCAAATGTATTTCCGCACCATCTCCCTATATTAGTCCCACTGCTGGTTTCTTCAAATAGAGGTAAAAAGGTTTGAATTATAATTCGCGCGAGCCTCATGCGGATTGAGAATTTCACACCATAAAATTCCATCGCAAATATACCTACTTAATTATATTCCGGTTTCCTCCGATGTTTTCCTTCACTAACGAGCTCATGGTGATAAATTGAATTTCGCATAATAATATACTTAAGTTCTGAAAAACTCATTGCAGAAGTGTGAATGTGATCCAGAACCCTATTCTACTTGAGACTTGAGACGCCATAGGTCAAATCACTTAGTTACCACGAATAAATAAATAAATAAATAAATATAAACTTTATCCGTATTTTCATAAAAACCGACTCACAGTATCACCAAATTAAATTACACTGGCTTTTATATTTTGCCGCGCCATGTACTTCAAATTCATGGCTGTCAACAGGGAATCCAATCTTAATGTTAAAGAAGCACTAATTAAGAAGTATCTTAAATACCTTGTGACACAAATGTAATTAGACTTAAGAAAAGTGAGTATTTCATCCGATTCCAGGCCAAAGAAATCTCTTGAAGCCACTAGAGGCAGAAAGAATCTCATAACTCGCGGGACCTGTGGAAAATTTCAAAGTCAAGTACCTATAAGACTATAGCATAGACTTAAGAGTCAAGTTCCTATAGGATTATAGGATAGCCTTACGAGTCAAGTATCTATAGGACTATAGGATAAACTTACGAGTCAAGAACCTATAGGACTATAGGATAGGCTTACGAGTCAATAAAGAAAATTTTGTAGGAAATTGCGTAGTTTAATCCGGAAGGGAGCTGATAAATTGTATGTAAGAGGATTACTTTTATTTACAAAGGCTGACTATTACCATCAAGTCCATGACGGGTGTAATGCCCTTTGTTCGCGCTTCTCTGAACAAAGCGAAGGCAGTGTCTTCGGTGAACAAGGAATCGTTGACAATGAAGGCCCAGCACTGATCTTCCAAATCTGAGTAATGTAAAAAGAGTCTTAGAATAATGAAATCCATAGAAAAAATAACAAATATTTAAGTATTTCACAACTAACAAGGGCGTTATGTAATTAATTATATGATGTGAAAAAAGAATTCACTCAGCATTTGTCGGATCGTGGAAGCTGATTGAAGCCGACGGTGATACCTAGGTATTAAGGCGAATATCTTCGACCTCTTGAATAATTTAACCATCTCTGACTGCAATACTTGCTTGCTTATTGCTTCATGAAAACGTGCAAATAAACTCGAGGCAAGTTAAGTAAGTAAATTAACTGATCTATGTATAGTACATAATATTTATATAATAGATTCATACTCAAACACCGTGGGTTCTCAGTTTTTTCTCCAAAAAAACAATTTTTAAAATATTTTACTTAAAACCACTTTGTATACTTGTTCCTTTGTGTGTTTGCAAAACCTTAACTAAATATTTATTTAACTAATACCTTGAAAGTAGTTTTCCACTTTAAGTGGCGGGATTGACTAGACATGATGACGCTAGATTCTAGTGTCATCACTCATCAGCAAAAAAGGTTAAATAAATTATTTGCAAATATGTTTAACAATTTGCCTTTGATTGCAAGGAACTGCGCTGCACAGAATAAGTCCAAAATGTTGTTTCGTTTCAACGCCTTGTTGCTTTCGGGCCCGCTAAAAATCATCCAATCGTATATTGTTTGAAACGCTTCTGGAGTGACGTTGCTCTGCAATAAACACATTACTGGAATTAGCTAGTGGGAACTTAATTCCACCTGTTATAATATCTAGATATAGATTAGATATGCAGTGCGACAGAAGAGCCTTAAACTGTCTAAGTCTAGAAACGATGTGACTTAAATAAGGGTGCGGCTTCATTTATAAACGTTAATTTTATATTCAAATCACAAAAAGCCTAAGCACACGGCGTTTTTTAAACGCGCCGGCGACGCGCGTTTTAGGAACGCGCGTTTACATCGCGTTTTTCATTCCATAGGACAGCCATATAACCCGCGTGCGTATCGCGTTTGTAAAAACGCCGTGTGCTTAGGCCCTTACAAATGCAAAGAAATATAGAAGGTAGATGACACTACAAAAAATAATACCATGACGTAACGTAACTCTAGTAAAACAAATAGATAGTCAATTGAGTCATAACATAACTACCTTTTGGCATACAAAATCTACGGAATAATCGCGATTTGACAGGTCATAAAAATACGACTGGTTAAATCAATTCTTTATTTCCTAGTAGCAAAATTTCCATTCGCATTTTTCCCAAATGCTTTTTTCTCACAATCGTTATTTACTGGAGCTTATTTTCACAGTAGCCTTTTTTCCCAATTTGAATTGACACAGAAACAGTGTCGACGGAGCTCCGTGGAGCTCCTTCTTCTGTGTGTCTTTGGCCCTTCGGGCCGATGCAAACTTAACATAACCTAAACCTACCTATGTTTATGTGTCGATTAAAGTTGGAAAAAAAATGCGGTGGTGAAAATAAGCTTCAGTAAAAAACCATAATGAGAAAATAAGCATTTGGGAAAAAATGCGAATGGAAATAGCCCCTCAAAAATACGTCAGTTGATCGGTAGTGTCATCATCACTATTAAATTGTCTATATTTTTTATTATTATTTTGAATTGACAACATTTCATATTTCTAAGACTATAATTTGATTCGCTCTCTGCATTCTGTTTGGAAAGAGAAAGACGCTGATAGTTTTAAATTTTCACTAGGATTATTAATTAATTTGTTACAATTTTTTAAAGATGTGCTTGTTCTAAAAGAGCGTAACGATAGAATAGATCCATTACTTTTGTCTCGTCTCTATTAAAAAAAGTGATGACGTAAATTTAACGTTAAAGTTGTTATCAAATTTAAAATTATGACAGCTCTTTTTTCTAGTGAAAAGGGTAAAGGAAACGTATCTATTCTGTGGAAGTATTTGTAAGTACATATATGTTTTTAAATTTGTTGTATTTTTTAAATATGGAGAAATAAATTATAATAAATATTTTTCCGTGTTCAGGAGGCGAAACTCTTTCGATTCCTGCAGTAATTTTCAGGTGTTAAAAAAATGAAAGGTTGTCAATTCTGTGTCGTTAAACAAATCATAATAATCTTTTTATAGAGTAGGCGTTGTAGAGCGATATAGGGGTTAAGAATGTCATTTAAACTTACGGTAGACAATGTGATGTCTTTTTGTGTATTACTATTGAAGAAGGCTGAATAAACTTGCAGTACTATGTGGTGACAATGAAAATCTTCATCACCGATGTGTATTATGGCATCTGTGTTCCTGGAGATATCATAAAAATGATAAAACATATTTGATCAGTCCAATCAGCGGTCATAAACCGATAGCTACAATAACGCAACCAAACACACCTTCTGACAGTCTGCGTCATGACGTGCTTTATTATTATTGACACTTATCTAAAGATACGTATTTTATAGAGTATTGTTATTCATTACGAGGAAGCAAAGCAACCGTTTTACAAATTCTTAGGAATAAAGTAGAGTTAACTTGTAAACTTTCATAAATCGTAAGATTCGTAATTTTACAGGAAATTTAAATGGAACAGGTCAGAACGGGCGCTGTGCTTAAAATTACTCGAATAAGACATAATTAAATCTATATCTATAAAATAAACTGACTGAATGATTGACTGATACTAATATATCATCGCGCAGACTTGGACTAGAAGATTAAGATTTTGCACAAAGAGCCCTAACACGTAAGCGAGCACTAAGGACAGGTTTTTGAAAATTTAACCTTTGAGGAGGTGAAAGAAGGGTTAAAGTGTATATGGAAAATCGGAACCGCTGAAGCTACAGATCTCAAATTTTAAGTTCTGGCTATGTCATTAGCGCAACAGTTTCGCCGATAAACGGGTCAATTTAAATTTCTTATTGCACAGACAAAGTCATGAGCAAATACTAGTATTTTAAATGTAATCAAATATTTTTACACATAATTATGGATCCGTCGATAGAATTCTTGGAACAAGTCCTGTTTCTTGGGTAATTGGATTCTTAACCAGTCTACTGGTTCGGCCATGGCGTATCCTAGGCTGCCCAGGTCCTTTCCCATGTCCTCCCGAACTCCGAGTGATTTCGGTTTTCCACCATGCTCGCGATCGTATTGAGTTTTTAATTGCAAATTTGAAACAGGAGTTTCGTTAGTTCCGAATTGTAGCTGAGGCTCTGCGTCACTTTGATACTGCAGACAACAACAAGCAAAATAAATTTAACGACACTGCACTTATCATGTCACAAAACTGTCACTAATTTTGACACTTTCTTTGCTATGTGATACTTTGAACTCTTTCATTTTAAGTATGCTAGATTCAAAGGTAGTCAAAAATTTTATTCATTCTTGTGATTCTTGTGATTTTGAACTTAAAAAATCTTATCTATTGTTAACAGGGAAAGTGTTAAAAAAGCTCGAATTCATAAATCGATAATTTGATTAAGTGGACTTTACGTCGCACACTGTAACCTTAAGTTTAGTTTACACATTGAATTATAATATGATGTTCTTTTGAAAATAGTGACGAGATACTGACATAATTTTGTTCCGTGTCGTCATCAGGTTCGCCGGCAGCTTTACCTTCGAATTTGACTTTGACCTTGGCTTGAGTGGGGTCTGCCAGGAGAACACCTACTGTCGAAGACTGGAAGACAACCTGTGAGGAAGCTTTGGATTTTACTATTATTTTTGTTATTAAGTATATTATTATTATTCTTGCTTATTGTGCCATCGTTTGTATTTTTAAACAATAGACAAGGTATAGGTGCATTATAATCCTTGTTTGCAAAAACCGGTCAAAGGCGATAGGTAGGTACGGACTTGCGCTATGCGCTTGCTTTTTATGTATTGAACTACAAATTTAAAAGCAAGCGAAGAATAAGTCAACCTACTGGTATGTCATAGCATGCAAAATAAAGTTGTTGCGGTTCATTGATTTTGGGACTTTTTCCTTTACTCGTGCTGTTAATTCTTGCCACATTTCATAATTCTGTCAACGAGATGGCCTGCAGAATTAGTTTTCCACTGTTGTGCGTGTATGTAAATACACTTTTAAAGGGTTGTATTTTGAGATCGCGTGAACTCAAAAACGTTTGCAAGAAATCATAGCCTTAAGTATTCCTCATTAACTTCGACTTGATAGGTACCTCCACAAGTTCTTTAGAAAAATGCTCTTCATAAAAACAACCCACAGATAAGATAAAGAATTGATCCCTCTTTCCTTTCGAGGTAAGTATGGAATTTCAACTGTATTACGATAATAATTACTACTTAATACGTGTAGGATCCACATAATATCAGCGTCGAGCCACCTTTAGTGACCCGACGAGTGCTGAGTGGACTCCTTTTTCGCATATGTAGCTATTTCTATTTTCAATTATTGTTTTTACTTTTCTCTTAGCATGTACATGTTACTTATGCGAAATAAAGATTTCTTATTCTTATTCTTAAGAAGCAGCGACAGTTTTGAAAAAGGGGTTAAATACTAAAGAGATCAACTGCTTGCGTTTTTATTTTTGTGTTATTTTAGTCGTGAACTAACACCCACCAGTCACATGATATGTTGAAGGATTTAAGGTTAGTTAACGACAAATTTGTTCGATTAGGTTATACACGCATTGGTTTAAATGCTTATTTGATGTACCTGATTAGACTGCACTTTGAGGTTACCGCTCGGTGTAGATTTGAATGGAAAAATGGGTGTTCGGTGCACGCTCTGTTCTGAGCTGCATACGCTGGAATCACAGACACACACATGTATTTAACAAAACGTAATTGCGGGTAAAAATTTATTAAAGTGACTTCATCAAATTAGGGCTACGTTGAAAGTTTAAAAAACTGCTATAAAATCGATATTGTTCGTATGACATGTCTGTAGACGATAAGGAAATCGGTGAAGACATCAACAGAAAGTAGCAAACGCGAATAGAATTGGTTTAGTTTGCGGTGAACCTAACTCTTTAAGTTGTCCCGCAGTTCAAAGTCATCCCTACCTAGAGTTCTCCGCTGTGGTAGAGTTGGGTTCCATCTCTTCATTGCCTTGGACATAATCTGCGGCAAATTTAGCCCCGTATGAGGCTGAACACATGTTTCCTCTTTTGTTCGACGATCTGAAAAATAATGAATATTATTTGATGTAGTTATACAATAATTATTAATCCTCAGCCAAGGCTCAGGAAATTTACTTGAAGGTCCGTCACACATAGATTAAATAAGAAAGGGTCGGGGTATGTCACTATAATATAACTTTCAGTGATGGATGTGGTTGGTTGGGCTATCAAAATGTCGGAAAGCCACCCGTCATTTAAAATACCTGTGAAAATACCCTTGTTTCTTACAGTAAATACTTTCTTATAATGTTACGTACGTTATGTCCCATATACAGCATATACTTTCGTAGCCTGTGTATGTATATTATATTATATCGCGTATATTTTATAATAACTATGCTGATTGATTTTCCTTCCAAAACCAATCTTAATGGTACGCTACCTGAAAAATAACTTACTTTTGTTGTACAGCCCACGAAATATAGTGCGAGCTGGTGGGGTCGACGCCTTGGTTCACGTTGGAATCCCCGGCTTGCTCGTGGAACCAACTTTTGGTATACCTTTTCGTTAATATACTCTCTGTTTGCTTTAAACAATCTAAAGCTGAAAAAAGCCGGCAGCGAATTCATTAAATGCTACGAGAATAGCAACATTAATCCACTAACGCATATTTGTATCAAATAAAGCTGTAAACTCATTTTAGTTTTGAGTGTATTCAAAAGGCTGTGCAGCTGAAATTTAAGCAAACGATAGTGGTGTGTAATCTACTATGTGAGACAAGAGGTGACAAGAGGGAAAATTTCTACCCACTAAAGTTTTTGCTCTTCTATTACTTATATACATACTTAATCTTAAACTTATATGTACCTACCGTACTTACTACTATTATCGCTGAGGTTGGTGCTGAGTTCGGACAACGAACAACTCCGGCACAGTTTTGGCTTAATAATAATACAATACTTTTCGCTAAAATTTTCAAGCGTGTTCCGAAACCTTTTCTTCGGTGTAGTTATGCTTCTGTTAGAAATAAAATGCTTTTATAAAAGCTAGAGACGAATTGGAGACTAAAAAACAAAAACCGGCCAATTGCGAGTCGGACTCGCGCACGAAGGGTTCCGTACAATTATCTATAAAAATTACGTTTGTTGTATGGGAGCCCCCCTTAAATATATTTTTTATTTTAATTTAATGATTTATTTTTAAAGTCAATATATGAAAAAAAAAATGAAAAATGAAAAATGTTTATTGGTTTAAAAGAAACAGTTTTAACAAAATAGGGGTTTTAATATATAATTAAATATTCTGTGAATATTTCAAGTGTCTACCTGTTGCCGTTATCATGTTATCAATATCGAGCAAAAATGAGCAAAAAAATCACGTTTGTTGTATGGGAGTCCCCTTAAATATTTATTTTATTCCATTTTTTAGTATTTGTTGTTATAGCGGCAACCGAAATACATCATCTGTGAAAATTTCAACTCTCTATCTATCACGGTTCCCGATATACAGCCTGGTGACAGACGGACAGACGGTCAGACGGACGGACGGACAGCGGAGCCTCAGTAATTAGGGTCCCGTTTTTACCCTTTGGGTATGGAATCCTTAAAAAAGACCCTAAAATATGACTTTTTACCCCTCAGTAAAAAAAAAGTCTTGCCTGGTTTAAGGTAATTAGGTTTCACTTTGATAGTTTGAGAATCTTAAATAATTTGACTGGTGTCTTTCGGTAAAAACTGACAACCAAATCAAGATAAATATTTTCTAGTTATAGCTAGTGGGTAACAATATTTAGATAAGTTGTTGAATACCTTCAGTTTGGCAATCATTTAATTTATTATTAGGTACTGCAAGTAGGTATCAGTGAGAATTTTATCATTCAGGTGCAAAATATTACATTTATTACAAGGTAATCAATCGTCATTATTATAATGTAATTCAGCACTATGAATAATCACTTCTCTAAGTATTGGTACGCACAAGTCCAGTAAGTATATATTATTATTAAAACGTTTACTTATAAAATAGTGCCGTTAAAGCCATAAATCCTCATGAAAATTAACCACAAACTATTAGGTATGTATTGTTAGCGAGCTCACACTTACTCAGGAAATTGTCGTATATAAGTGCAACTTTTTGCACTAGACAATACTTCTGTATCATTTACCTGCGGGGCAGTAGGTACACTAAGTGAATAAATCATATAAATAGTAAGTTTAAACTAAATTCTACGTAACTACAAATCTTAGCACTATTTGCTTTCTCGTCATAAAAACCTAAGTAGTTACCTAATTATAGTTTTCATATTTATTTGTGAATTTAGACAGGTAGTTTAGTGGTTTCTTTTAATTATTTTTTTTATAACAGGCCACAATGCTGAGTTCAAAAACAACAAATGCAGTACTTATGCTGGTGGTGGTGACCGTAAGTAAAGACAGTTTATTTGCTTACCACTTATAGGGTCGGGGATGGCAAACCAATGGCACGAGAGGCAATTCCGATACGACAGTTATTAACTCACCATGGTCGATAGTTTTATTTTTGTCTAGTAAGGGGCTGTTTCACCACCCATTGATTAATTTTAACTGACGGATTAAATGTGATGCAGTCTCCGTCTATTCGAACAAAACAAACAGAGACGGCATCACATATATCCGTCAAATAAATTTGATCAATGGATGGTGAAACAGGGGGTAATCACAAAGTCAAGATGCTGTGACACATCGTGGTAATTGTTTTTATTTAAATACTCGTGAAACAGGCTTTATGTTGACTATAAACGTAACGGCTCAAGTCACGATGGTAAGTAGAGAACGATCTGACTAAAGCACTCATCCTAAAGGTCTTCCACAAAGACCGAAACTAGTCCGATCGTTCCCGGCTTATAGACGTAAGTTGAGGCGTTTAATTTGATTTAATTGTACTCATAGAAAATTGGACACATTGCACATTCCTCGATAAAGTTTCACTAAGCTATCTCTGGGTGAAATACCCCATAACAGTAAACATGAGGTACTGTCGCTTAGTACACATAATTTTGTTACACACTGCTTCAAAATGTTAAAAGACCAAAAATGGGTGCGAGAATTGATGATTCCACCATCATAGTAGCATCCCTGGGCAGGGCATGTAATTGTAAGATTTATATAAAATAAAATAAGCAACAATTTACCAACCAGACAACGGAGCCAAAATAAACAATTATAGCCCTAGTTTGTTCAAGTAATTAGCTGACTTATGCCCTAATTTGATTTATGCTTGACATGATAAAACAGTGGTCTTAAGCTGATGTTTGTAAATATACATACTGTGTATTGATCTGTTGTGAGGATTTATATCACATGAAATTTATTTATAAGCCTTTGTTATGTACAATTGTAAAACTGGACATGAAGTACTATTTATGATTACAACTTACTTGTTCCAGACTAGTGCTCTTTTTCATTTCAAGGTCGCTGAAGGAGTAATATAAAAATAGGAACCATATTGTACATAATATTGTTTTTAAGGTTATTAGAAATGCCCACAACTCTTTGTAAATTTTTGAC
The DNA here is from genome assembly GCA_947859365.1 of Archips crataeganus. Lineage (NCBI taxonomy): Eukaryota > Metazoa > Arthropoda > Insecta > Lepidoptera > Tortricidae > Archips > Archips crataeganus. Next base: position 7,902,305 of record OX402051.1, read on the forward strand.
AGAGGTAGTTGATGTCTGCGTAAGAAACTTGACAGACTCGAACGTATTCCAAACATTGACATAACATGACACACTTGTCTATGTACGTAACACAATAATACACCATACTAAGATTATGAGGTTCAATAGGACCTATTGAAATTTTTAAAAAGTATAATCCATATTAGAGTATAGTATTCAATTAGAGCAACATAAGATTTGTTGAACTTCTCATAGGATAGAAAGTACTGCAACCGGGTACGGGGGTAGATACCACAGTAGATACGGACGTCACCTATGTAGTTTATTCACAGACATTCATAAATGTTGATGCACAGCGTATCAAGCTTTATGCTATGCCCAAAACGCATGTCGCAAATCGTGGGAGGGAAAGTAATGTTCATTAAAGTTACCATGAAACCCTGAGCCCCAGATCCCAATTTCATACTCGTAAACGTTACAAACGAAATGTGACACTGACAATTCCGTTTAAATTTTTTAGTCAATATAAATCTCGGTAAACACGAAACTTAAGTCAGCAATGTATTTCGAACTTTAATTTGTCGTCTGTCACGTTTATAAAATAATTTAATTTTAATTTTTAATCGGTTAACTTACAAATTAGGGGTAAGTAAGCTAGTTAAACAAGTCAAGCTGCGTAGCATTCTACTGACATCTTCGATTTTCCAAGGGTAGTTTGGTAAATCATAACATTTACCAGCAATTCTTTTTCAGGGTTTGTGTCTTGGCCCTGAAGCCACAGCTGCGCCTTCACCTTTGGCATTTCCTGATGTAAAGGCTCCCGTGTCGCCACCTGCTGTGTTACCGGCTTACGGCTTGGCCAAGCCAACTGCACCCCCATTAGGCAATATGATCACAGTCCCCGCCAACTGCCCTGAAGGACAAAAGCTAATTCACAATGAATGCAAGGACGTGTGGTAGTCTATTCGTATCGCGCGCACTCTTGCAATCACATTTACCATCTCTTTTTGTCAAACGATATAAGATGGCGGTGAAAAGAAATGGCGAATGTGATTGTGAATCTAAGCGTGTTAGAAAATAATCTGTCTAATGGATGTCATCGTCTGGCTTATACGCCCGATAGTTTTAGTTTTGTAAGTTTAATACAAAGTGTTTGGTGTGCCTATTTATACCACGAATGGACTATGAGGCCGCTTTTTGAAATCACCTACGAAAAAATACCACTTGAAAATGATAAAAATTGCACGAGTTGTTTTAAAAAAGACGAATAGACTAAGACTGGATTTTTAACAACTACCTAACCGGGAATTTAATTTAAGGTGTAAATAGTTTTGTAGTAATATATTTACTTATGGGTTTCTACAGTTTTTAAAGGGTATTTTCATGGACGTGATTTAAAAAATCTGACCTCAAAATTTGTGAAGTGAAGTTTTGTAACATTAAAAACATTCAAACTGTTGTCTGTTTTGTTTTGACGAGTTTCGTTTCCACTATATTTGATCCAGATTAAATTCGGTTTTTAATAACAATAACTCTGCGAACTATCTTTTATTCTGTTACTCCGTTTGCTTAAGTGATGTTTATTATGTGAAAGAGGAGGAATGTGGATTTATCCATGAAAACACATATTGTGGCATAGTCGTTGATATTTAGCTCTTGTGATAGTGGAGTAGCAAAGCAAAAGGTTTTTAGTCCATTCATGTTATGGATCTCTGCGACGTAGGTACCTACCTAACGCCTGAATCAGTCAATTAACTATAATTCTACATTTGTTGTAAAGGAACTGCATAGCATGCGGCCTAATCCGTGATTCCCCACCCCAGTACTTGTTTGGTTGTATAAACAAAATCCGTATCCGCACAGGCATACTTTCGGCATTAATATCGCATTAGCATGTACTACAAGCGGACATTCAACTACGTCACCGGTTTTCTCCGAGTGCTCGCGCGCACTTCGGACGACAAATCTGATCATAAAGATCTACCCTTGAATATAACTATAACCTTCTTTGTTGACTCGATACACAGACGGCGTAAATTCGCTATCGCAATTCCTAAAACCAATCGATAAGTTCGGAGTAAGTAAATATTTGCACAGAATAAAAGTACCGTGGTTCATTCGATTATCTGACACGATGAGTTCTAGTGATAACAGGGTTTACAGCCGTTTACTACCTGGAATAGTGTCTGTTGCAACAACGTAAAAGGAAAACTGACATGAAAGTTGAAAAAACTCTATTTCATCTTTCATATTAAGCGAAACTTCTTTCCTCGCACGACAAAGATCTGAAATCAGCTTTCTGCGGCAGCATTCCCGGAGCGTTACAACTTAGGGATCTTTAAAAAACGAGCCTACCAATTCCTAAAAGGGTCGGCAACGCACCTGTGATGCCCCCCGTATTGCGGGTGTCCATGGGCGACGGTGATCGCTTTCCATCAGGTGACCCAAGAGGTGCTTATATAAAAAAAAGGTACAGCATAAACGAATCAGATCTAACTTAAAAAACCGGCGAAGTTCGAGTCGAACTCGTGCACCGAGGGTTCCGTAGACATTTTTAGGTAAGGTCAAAATATACGTCTTAAGCAGCCGTAACTATAATTATCCAGTGTTAGCAGAGCCCTGCTTCTAAGTAAAATTTACGCTTACGTTTTATTTATTTACTTATTTTTATTTATTGGTTAGTCAGGGCCCCCCTTAACATTTAATATAATTATATTTTTATTTTTTGTCGTTGTACCTTAGGCCTTATAGGTTAACGCATTCGGAATTACAATCTTTTCACCACTCTTTTCTATTATACGGTATATCATAAGGGTCAGGATTTTTGGAAATTCCTGTGGGATAAATAATCTCTTAAACTTCCGAGCCGATTAAAAAAATCTTTTACCAGTAAAAAGTTACACTATCCTTTATTGACATAGGCTACTTTTTCCGGGAAAATGCAAAATTCCCAAGGGATAGAAAAAAAATCAACTTCGGAGCTCATTTTAAAATGTCTTTCACCAATAGTAAAGATACACTGTCCTTGATTAACATAGGATGCTATTTTCCGGATAAATGCAAAATTCCCGCGGTATAGAAAATAGTAAATTTAACTTCGGGGCTGAGTTTTAAAAATAATGACCAATAGAAAGCTACACTATCCTTTATTGGTATAGGCTATGCTACCTACTATTAAGTCGGTAAAATGCAAAATTCCCGTGGGATAGAAAGAAGTGAATATCACTTGAGGGCTGATTTGAAAATTTCTTTCACCAATAGGAAGCTACACCAACCATTATTTACATAGACTACTTTTCTCCGTGAAAAAGCAAAATTCCCACGGGAAAAAAATCAGTGAATTCAACTACGGGGCTGATTTTAAAACTTCTTTTACCGGTAGAAAGCTACAACTTTAAGGACATAGGCTACTTTTTCTCGGGGAAAATGCGAAATTCCCGCGGGATAAAAATAAGCTAAAATTTGCATAGAATAAGGACAAATTTGTTGAAATTCCCACGGGATAGAGAATAAACGGGATTTATAATATTCACTAACTGATACTGATGATGATGAAATGATAAAAATGATGGATGTTGCCGTTGCCGGATTTTTGTTTTATACAATGAAAGAGATGAAGAAGCTTTACCACAAAGTGGAATTCTACGCGGACGAAGTCGCGGGCAAAAGCTAGTATTATTCATACAATCCCCATATTCATATCCGTAATTTTATATCTATTACTAGCTGTTGCCCGCGACTCTGTCCGCGAAGAATAGGGGTAGGTATAAAAAATAGCCTACGACCTATTCTCAGACCCACCGAATACGGAGAAAAAAGTTTCATAAAAATCGGTCAAGCCGCTTCGGGGGAGTTCGATAACAAACACCGTGACAGGAGATTTTTATATATTAGAAGATTTTCCCACCCATGAAGTGATCGTCACTATCAAATTTGTCATGAACATGTTTTATCTGAAAATACTATATAATTCCATATAAAGATGGTGTCATAGCCAATAAAATGAAGATATAGATTACAAATAGAAGCCACTTTCAGCTATCTGGAAACTCTTCCTCCGAACTACTTATTTGCTGTAAATAATGTGTTTGTTAAGGGATACTTAGTACCATTGAGTCATGGCGTTGGTGTTCGAGTATTGGCGTCTGTAGATAAGTTTAGAAGCCGATAGATATATAACGGGAGTATTGGTGGAACGGCATCATTCATCCCACTACGTCGCAGCGACCGGTTGTGTGTAAAACTTAAACTGCAATCTTCTAATTTCAATGTGAGTACCCCTTTAATTTAAAAGTTCTTATTCAGATATCTACCATCCTAACAATCATAATTAGGTAGGGTCGTTTAATAAATTTTCGTTTTTGTCAGTAAAATGTTTGAATAAAAATATCAAAAATTTCTGATTTGCATTTTATATCAACAAACATCGCAATCATCACTCTTGACGCGTGAAAATGAAATTGGGATAAAATAGCATCCAAAAGGGTTCGTGTAAATTTGCCCACTGCAGTGGTGCATGGATTAATTGAATAAATAAATAAATAAATAAATTAATTTTAGTGTTGGCCTAATTATTAGGCCCTAATACATGAGTGTTGATGACTTCGTATTTAACCGAGATTAGCATTTGACATAGTAGGTACTAATAAATGTTAAGTCGTTACCCTATTAAGCCGCACTATCTGTAGAGTTAATATTTGACAATTCGATGTATACCTGATATTAAATTATTTACTTACCTACTTAAATAATGTATATAATTAGACGAGACTAGTAATGCCTAAGTATAACTTATGCACAATCATACTTATCAATAAAGGGATTCATCACAAAATCTACGTCTAGGCAATATGAACGGTCCACGGAAAGAACATGTCTAGTCACAAAGGCATCTTTTTGAGTTATAGCGGTTTGAAAGTTAGTCATCACGAACAATGTTAATTTTCAAAAAAGTTGACTAGACATGTTCTTTCCGTGGACCCTTCATATGAAGTAACAGGTCTAAATAATAGACTTCAGGGCTTGTTATTGGTAGTTTTTACTGATATTACTGGTGTACAGCAACTTTAAACCACATTGCAAAAATATAAAGAAACCAAAATAAAGTCAACGAAAGGCACATAACATCTGGCTTTAACTTCGTCATTATATCCCATAGGTAGAGTCGAATATAGATCCGGTTTAAAATTTATTTGATCCACAATCCACACGCATTGATTAACAAATTGAGTTTGTACATGCACAGACCTCGATATTCGATACCCGGTCTACATTGCAAAAATTACGAATCCAGCATCGCTGCTAAACCAGTTTGGTCAACTTTTTTATTTTGTTTGAAAGTTTCGGTCCGTATCAGGTTCAACATTCCATCTAAACTTTTGTTGGTTAGCGACGTTGTAAGTACTATGTACTAAGTATTTACATCATTGGCCTTGTCTAAGTTTGACAATTACAATAAAACCTTTTAAGATTATTGGTAAAAAAAAAGCAAGATGGTGTTTTTTTGATGTAATTATGAAGCCATTAAATAGATTTTGTGCAGGGCTAATGACCGAAATGACTGTTTTCGTTCCCAGAATTGGCCTTCAACAGTCGTGACATAACATTTTTTCTCGATCTCTATAAGTAAATATTCGAGAGGCCTTCAACTTAAAGCGTTTCTACCTTTAGTAACGTTTTTAGAGTGTACTAGTTTTCTTCCTGGTCATTATCATTCATTATAGTGCGAAAGATATTGTCTCCTAAACTGAAAAGTACCTACTTTGAATTTAGCCAATGATTTATAGCGTCACCAAACCACATTATGCATCTGATTGAGACCAAGCTTTCAGTATTTTCCCTGACTATTATGATACTGACATTCGTAATACTGTAGTCATTTTCATCCATCATAATAGCACAACCTTACTTGCTGCTTTCCAGAATAATGGCTGACAGCGACCGCGTAGTATTTCCCGATGAGGTCGCAGATGAGAAGGCGAAGGCAGCGGAGGCCCAAGGCGCCTCTAGTGGCGACACCAACTCCGTAGAAGAGGCCCCTGAAGAGGCCACACCCAACCCCAATATTGCTACGAGGAATGTAATCCAAGCGCCTTACAACTGTCCTCCCGGGTACACCATGGGCGCGGACGGAGTGTGCCGCGAAGTTTTTTAAGAAATTTAAGTTTTAAGATGAACCTTTTTCTAAGAATTTGATGGATGGATTGGGAGTCTAAACAGTATTATATTATAGGTTGTAATGCACCTAGTTTTTAATTGTGTCGTTTTTGTTCCTATGAAATACATTTTATACGCTTTTCTACTTTATTGTCTTGTTTTATTTTCTAATCAGTTTAAAAAGCTGGGCAAAAGTAATCACCACCTTCAAACTTATCTTTTAAATACTATTTCGGATAGGTAAGTACATACACTTCTGAAATGTAATTAAGTATGACATTGAAGCGGGTCTCTAACCTCGTCTGGTCATAATTAGTAATGGTCACATACATCATCATCATCACTTCAGCCGAAATACGTCCACCGCTGAACATATGCCTCCCCCATTGCTCGCCAAACAGATCGGTCCTGCGCCATCCGTGGCAGTAGGCAGGGCACATAGCTCGTAAAACTGATGGCCGATGGGGCCAAAAGGTTCTCGAGTTGTGTTCACGGACCGGAAGACGCAGCGCAGTGTGGGTAGACCAGACCACCTCCAACAAGATAGAGCCATGACCTGGTAAAGGTTGCGATAGTCACATAAAACAATCATTTGAGTGAACAATACCACTAAACTGCTTAGATTATTGTTTGTGCATCACAATTCCTAATAAACATATGTTATTGATGAACTAAAACAATTACTTTGCTCACCCGCGACCTTACAATAGTTACGTTTATGCAAGAAATGTGCGTTCATGCAGTTCCTCCACCTCCACACTGTACGAACACACACAAATCACATAAACCCAACCATCACCACCACCAAGCTACACTGACGCGTTTCGAACTCAACCAGAGCTCATCTTCAGAGTTACCACAACCGTATGCTATGCTACCAAATGTTAAACTAACAAACCAAAACAAATGTTTTAACTTGTCACTGTAACTTCTCAAGTACCCACTTTATTTTTCTTATTCTCAAACTACCCCACAAAAATTAACTTTTATTGACATATTTAAAACTACCTTGAATTTTTTGTTTATTTATTTATAAGGCATATTTATATTATATCTATAAAATATGTTATTGATTTACTCTACTTGCGGTTTAATTTATTGAACAATGATTCTTAACACAGTTTTGTTATTACGCAGACCCGATATCTGGAGTTTACTAAAATCACAAATGAATAAATATTTATATAACAAAACCATGTCGGGCATAGGTATGCAGTTCAAGAAACTAATTTAAGACGGATAATGTAATCAATGCTTGCCCGGTTTTGAAGTAAATTTGTTACTAATATCGGCAATGACCTGACTTCAAACCATTTCTGATTACAATGATAACAAACTCAGAAAAAGGTGTGTAACATGTGTGCCTAAGACCGTTAGCTACGATGCATTCCATTCCATTGCTACTCCATTGCTCTAGGATATGGTGAAAACAAACATAACTACCTAATACATTTATTTATTTATTTATCGTATGGCTTACAAACTACGCTTAAATCATAACCTAAATTTACACCTCCTAAGATATTCTGTTGCTTCGCTCGTGAGGGTTTTGAAGTCCTCTATTCTCCCTCCATATTTTGTTAGGGGGCACTCCAGCACGATATGGCGTACAGTCTGTTTCGGGTGACCACATTCGCACGATCCACTTTCACTCCAACCCCATTTTTTCCGAAGGTGGGCACAGTGGCCAACTCCTGTCCTCAAACGGTTGAGCAAGCACCAAACACGACGTGACTCCTTAAAACCAGAGGGGCGGGCGTGCGGATCCAGCTCGAACACGTCCATCGGCTCAGCGGAGGCTGACCACTCCGCGAGCCAGGCGGTGCTTAAGTCCCACTCCAGTTGGTGTTGGTGCGACAGTAGTGCTGGCGGGTTACGGGACTTCAGTCTCGTGACCTTAAACGTGGCCAGGTCCACATTGATGGGCAGATCGGGTCTTTCACAGGCCTTACCTGTTTCTCGCCGGAGGTGTTGCATGCGGCGTAGGTGGGGTGGTAAATGCCACTCAAGGCTGGCAGCCAGTGGGCAGGAGTGGGTCTCATACAGCCAGTAATCAAGCGCATTGTGTGGTTGAGCTGCGTGTCGACAACAGTAGTATGCGCGCTGTTCAGCCAAGTCGGAGCGCAGTACTCGAAATTAATAATAATTTATATACGTCCCCATTTACAATTTTTTTTCTATAATCGAGGTGGTAAATCGTATAGTTGCAATTGCGGATGATTAAGTGTTTTGTTTATGTTAATAAATTCAGGAATACTCTATTGACTGCCAATGGGCCCTCGTAAATTATTTGATTTAGTGTTAGCATCTCGTGTAACGTATCCACATACAAATTTTAATGCACTGAAACTGAAATAAATTTGAACATGTGAAGATAGGCAGATGTTATGCCGGGTACAAGGTATCCTCCTGTATGTTAATCTGACGCGCTTTAGTAAATCCCGAAATCCCCTCTTGGGCTCCTACTACTATAAAGAATACACGTAATATTTGTTACTCGATGTCCCAGGTAGGTCAGGCATTCGCCATAAGATGGCGCCACTAAATTAAAATATCTGCCTAAATTGTTTTTACAAAGAAAGAACTTGAACCACAATATACCAGGCCTTAAGTTTCCGGGGAAATCGTGAAAGCCGTTTTTAAGATCGTCGAGGCACATACTTACTTTAACATAATACAGATATGTAGAATAGAATTCCTCTTGTCCTCAACTTCATTTACTACTCATAGGTACTACCTACTCGTAACTCCCATGCCTCATTCAATTAAATAAACGGCCATTCTTCGGTTTGGTGTTCTTCGTCTAATTACCCTGACCCTTTTTATACATCGCTTTTTTGAACTATTTATGACTGAATATGAAATCTTTACGTTCATAGAAGCCATTTTATCGCTGTGGCACTATAATCGTAGTAGCGGTTTTTGTGCTATTGAGGTTTAAAAATCATAGGGTCAGGGCAATTAGAAAATTGAAATTCTTTCGGGTTAGGGCAATTAGAAATATGCATTTTTCTTAGTCAGTATCGTCTATAATAAATGTATGAAGCCATTTAGTAGTTAAATTAACAAGCATTATAAATATTCATTAAACATTGACAAATAAAAAATAGCGCTTTAGTTTTTTTTTGTCAAGTAAATGTGGGAACAGCGACTAAAAACATTAAAAAAAGTTAACGGTAATATTTTCATGATTCAGTTTCTTTGGTTGTATTTTAGTTTAATTTAGTTTCTTGTTCCAGCGCCCCAAGCTTTTACATTCAAATATTATAATTAAAAGCACATAGTTTACACTTCAGCCCAGAAATAGAGACAACTTGAACGATCCATAATTTATTTTTTGTTTTTACGTGCATTTATAAAAGCGTGTTTTTCTAGTGTTTTTTAAACTATTAATTTACATTTTATGTAGTAAGATAGAATATAACGATACTGGCAATTAGAAATATACGTGGCAATTAGAGACGTAGTAATTAGGGAGAAACCTATTTTCATTAAAAAAACTGTTAAAACAAAAATATTGCCAATAAAGATATATCTCAAATCATTAAGGCCAAAATAGTGCATTAGTGTTAAAATACTACAATACGCTAACCTTCACAAATAAGCCAAAAATTGAGGTCAGGACAATTAGAAAATTTGAAAACCAAAGTCAGGGCAATTAGATACTTATGTGAATTCTCGGCATAAATAAGGCTGCAACGCACGTCCTCGCTCGTCAAGCGTCGCAGCGAGACTTAGGGCTCGCGTCTCGAGCTATAGTGACGTGCCAAATATCGTCGGTTAGGGAAGGACGCTCACGAATATGAACGGTATTGGCAATTAGTCCTTGACGCCGGACATGTACTTTATTATTGTTTTTGTACTTAAAGACTGGCTTCAGTGGATCCGTGTTTTAATATATTGTAAATAATATATTCACCTATTCAAAAAGTTAAATAGAATGTCATTAATATCTTCTAAAAATTAATTAAAAATAGTTTTGTAAACTAAGAAAGCGCGCGGACAAGTCAGGGCACTTAGGAGAACGAGGTTTGAAAAATTATTTCTACCAAACTATAAATAAATGAGCATTGTATTTAAGTGCACATAATGGGAACGAGCGTAAGTTATCTTAAAAAAAATAGCTCACATTATTATTATTTCATTTTTATGGGATTTTCGTCTCGGACAAGCAAAATTTCGCCTCCGGAGAATGGCCGTAAATTGAAACACGCTTTACTTGGCAGAATTACTTGCCAAATAAAAAAGGCATATATTAAGAAGCTAATTTTTCAATTCAGTATTCTAGATCAGTTGATAGGCACTGGCAGGAGTTCTGGTCGGCATTCATGTCAATAGAGCGTCGCGGCGGGTTGTGCTGTGAGGGACTGATTGGGTTGTGATTGGTTGTGATTTGCACTTATTGTAAGTAGTTTCTATTAGACGTATATTTTGTTTTGATGTTTACACAGTAGGTATTTAAAAGGTATTGGCAACACTGGTGACCAAAGGATGGTAGCAGACGGTAGCTATGAGCTATATCTCTCACGAATTAGACGAGTTGTGACAGACAGTCTTTGAGAGAGATTCACAAGACATTACTTGCCCATACCTAATCTTTTTCAAAATAGCTTACTATAAAAGTCTGTCTCTTTTCAAGGTTCCGTGTAGTCAAAACGACAGAAACGGAACCCTTATAATTTCACTAAATCTATCTGTCAGCGGTCTACCTCACAGAATCTTAATTGTAGAAAGCTGATATTTTTCACGGGTGTAGGTACAGTCAGCAACAAAGATGGAGGGTATGTATTACAATACCGAAGTACGAAAGACCGAATGTATTAAAACATCGAATGGGTCAAAAGACCGACACGATTTATTTCTGAAACCATTAACTTTTTAAGACTGTTATAAAACAAACCTAACCTAACCTAATGGGTTCTGTATGATGCCGTTTTAATAAATTTTGAGAAGTTTACAGTTTCAGAAAAAAATCGTGTCGGTCTTTTGACCCATTCGATGTTTTAAAACATTCGGTCTTTCGTACTTCGTTATTGTAATACATACCCAAGATGGATGAGCGATTCTGGTGCTCAAAATGATCCACACGCGACTCTATTTCTTAGGTGATAAGGATTGTATAGATAGATCATACTGAGCACCACAGCAGCTCATCCACTTTTGCTGCAAAATTATGAAAGTTATTTTTCATCTCTCATACTCGGAAAGTGAGGCAAATCATATCTGACATACGGGAGGATATGTATTATTTTCTTCCCAAGGGTAGAAATGAATTTAAAAAAATAAAGGCATTGGCTGTCAATGGAACACATAAGCATTCAGCCAAGCATTACGGCATGGAATAATTAAGTAGTTATTGAGTTTTTTTTCTTAATTAGTCATATTACAAATTTTATAATGCCAGTGAAATATTATTAAATTAAATTATTAATTTCTTATTTAGTGACTTAAACCAGAAAAGTTAGAAAATGTTAAGAAAAAAACACGGTAAATAAAATGACTATGTTATTGCCCACACAGCCTATCTCTATACAGCTTAACTCCTTGGTTCAAATCTTTAAGAAATAATCAAGAGCAATAATAAATTCAACGACATTTATTTTTGAGTAACAAACGTTGCTAAGTAACAATAGAGACGTATCTCAATATCCCATCTCCTTTTTTTAAACAAAACTGTTTGTTAAGTGGAGGTTCCTGCTAGCTTGCACAATTCCTGAAGCCGAGGTCTAAATAGAGGCTTCGTTAGAAAATCAGCCAGCTGAGTCTTCGTGGCTATCTTTCAACTCTTAACGTTGCATCAACAACGCACTGCCTCACAAAAAAATGCCTTAGCTTTATGTGCTTCGTCCGCTGGTGAGTTTCATACGGTGGATCATGAGCCAATCTTATTGCAGATTCACTATCAATAAAGAGCTGAGGGATTATCTTCGTTCCATCAATTTGCATGAAGTCAATTATCCGTGTAATCCATATTATCTCTCGTGCGGCCTCACTAGCAGCCACAATTTCAGCTTCTGTAGAGGATATAGCGACAGTAGACTGACGCTTGCTTTGCCATGCTATCGCACCGTTGGCGTAAAGGAATATCATGCCACTCGTTGAGCGTCCAGTACAGCTGTCACCTCCGTGATCAGCGTCACTGTAGCACCGTAAGCCTTGGAGCACAGTGGAAGGCTTGTAAGTAATTCCGTAGTTTACGGTGCCCTTAACATAGCGCAAAATTCGCTTAACTCTCGCTACGTCTTCAGGTTTTGGATCATCAAGTGTGCGTGACACTATCCCGACGGCAAACGCAATGTCTGGTCTTGTGCCGACCATTAGGTAAGATAGAGCGCCAACAGCTTGATGATAAGGAAAATTCTGTGTTTCATTACTATCCTTCGTGGATAGCACGGTATCTTTTACTATCGGAGTCACAGCTGCTTTGCAGTCTTGCATACCGAATCGTTCTAGTAGCCGTCTTGCGTAACCTTTCTGGTCAATCTTGATTGTCCCATCACTTTTCCTTTCTATTTCTATTCCCAGAAAATAGGAACCACATTTACTCGTGATTTTAAAACGTTGCCTCATCTCATTTAAAAACTTCGCAGTTTCTTCAGAGCTCGCAGAAGCAATTAAACCGTCATCGACGTACAAAGCCATAATCAGCTTCTCTTTACCTTCTCCTCTTTTAAATAAGCATGGATCGCTCTCACTTTGCTTGAAGCCAAGTTTGAGGATGTACTCTGTTACTGTGGAGTTCCAACATCGCGGAGCTTGCTTCAGGCCATAAATACTCCGTTTAAGCCTGCAGACTTTTCCATCATTGCTTGAGTATCCTTCAGGCGGTTTCATGTATATCTCTTCTTTCAATGTTCCGTACAAAAATGCAGTTGATACATCGAACTGAGAAAGTGAAAGTTTTTCCTGAGCAGCAATACTGAGCAATGCTCTTATTGTGCTAGTCTTTGCAACAGGGCTAAAGGTTTCCTCGTAGTCTAGACCTTTTTTCTGCGAATAACCCTTAATTACTAAGCGGGCTTTGTATTTTTCTATACTACCATCTGGGTTTGTCTTAATCCGGTAAAGCCACTTGCATGGAATGGCTTTCCTTCCGTTGGGCAGGTGTGACATTTCCCAGGTTTCATTTTCTTTCAGTGAATTGATCTCGCTATCCATTGCTTTCCGCCATTGTTCAGAATCCTTAGCTGTCATCGCTTCTATGAACGTGCTTGGTTCTGTGAAAGGATCGTCGCTTAGCGAATTAACATTGAAGCAAACGTTGCAGACAAAGTCCTTATATTTAGCTGGTGGCTTAAGGTTTGAGCGATCTCGTAGCGTCATCCTGCCTTCTGCCTCAATTTCAGATGCAGACAGTGGCGAATCAGCTCGACCTTCTTCTGTCTCTGGTTCATCAACGACTTTATCATCTGCTTCTATCGTATTGTTGACCTCTTGCTCAAGTAATGGCTCCTCAAAAGGTTGTTCTGCTTCGGAATATGTGTTTTCCACAGGGATTTGTTCTTCAACCGGCGCTTCATTTTGTTCAGACGATGGTCCAGCTGCTTGTTCATCTTGCTGATACGATGATGCAGTTGTTTCTCCATCGGTACTTGTCAATGATTGCTGGTTATCACATTTTTCGTGCTGGCTTTCATATTCAGGCACACTTAAGTTAAATTGGCTAACAGGCTTGTTGACATCATTGTTACCTTGCATAGCATCAGGTTCTTTGTTATCTTCGAGATGACCCAACAAGGGATTCTCATCGAAAATGACGTCTCTTGATCGTATGAGTTTGAAGGAGTCGGAGTCCCATATACGATAACCGTCGTCAGAGTCGTAACCGATCAGTATTCCCTTTTGTGCCTTTCTTTCCAACTTTCTTCTTCGATGTTTAGGAACATGTGGATAACAGTGAGATCCAATTATTCTTAAATGGCTCAGTCTGGGCTTCTTATGGTGCCATAGTTCATACGAGGATTTTCCATCGATACAGGTAGGGCCCGTTCTGTTCAAAATATACACCGATGCCATAACCATTTCAGCCCATAGTCCCGTAGGAATCTTGGCATGTGCATGCATCAGACTTCGTGCCATTTCCACAACTGTCCTATTTTCTCTCTCCGTTGGATTCTGTTGTGGAGTGTAGGGCATTGTCATTCTCTGCTTAATGCCTTCTTTATTGAGAATTGCTTGTACCTTGCCGTTGTCGAACTCACCGCCATTATCGCTGAGCGGTTCCTTTATGACAACTCCAGCTGCTTTCACTTCAGACAGCATTAATGACAGCTTCGCATGTACTTCAGCTTTTTCTCGCATAAAATAAACAAATCTGCACCGCGTGTAATCTTTGAAGAGGACGAAATATCGCAGCTTTGAAATTGAGTAGGGAAAGGGTCCGCAAACATCAGCATATACCCATCATATATGACATCATATATACATAGCATATATGTGTTGCCTTTTCTCTGGTTCCAAACTTTAATCTGTGGTGCTTTCCATAGATGCAACCTTCACAGAGTTCTTTGGTTACTTCTGCTTTAATGTTGAACTCTCTTTCTATCAATTTCTTCACATGACTCTTGTTTTGATGGCCTAGTCTTTCATGATATAGTTGTAACAGATTTGAAGTTGTTGACAACTGATTCACTCGTACTGTTGGTTTCAGACATCTCAGTTTCAGTTTAAATAGTCCTCCAAACTTGTTGCGAGTGCCAATGACTTTTATTTGTCCATCTACTTTGAGAGTGCATTTTGTTGTGGTTGACTCAAAAACACTTTTCTCCGATTTGTCATGGGTAGCGAGTACTGAGTATAAATTTCTGCTGATGCTGGGTACATACCAAAAATCCTTCAACAGTATCGGCTCTGGTTTGCCGTTTATATCAGCCTCTACAAGAATATTTCCAATGCCTAGGGCTTCAATACATTGGCCATTCGCGCCGGTCACCGTGTGCTGGCTTTTGAAATAGGTAAAGCTTTGAAACAGGTCTCCCCTATTGGTGACGTGACTGGTTGCTCCATTGTCCACGTACCAATTTTCTAAGTCCTTTGTTTCGCCAAATCCTTCTGCCGAATGTAATGTCAAAATTGTCAGATTCATGTTTACAGTGTTGGATTCCTTGGGCGGTCTGCCATCATGGATCCATTTCATGCAACTTCTAACTCTGTGGCCCTTTTCTTTACAATAATTGCAAGTGATTTCCTTCTTGGAATAATTCTTCTTCTTACCCTTGCCCGTCTTTGCATACAAAGCTTCTGTAATAGTCTCGTCTTCTCTGATATTTAAATCATTCTGACATAGAACTCTTTCATGTGCGCATAATTGACTAGTCAGGTTTTCAACTGAGCGTTCCTTTTTTGAAATTAACAGCCAACTGGACTTAAATCCTAGATATTCTGAAGGTAGTGTGTCTAGGATTTTACAAATTAGGAGAATTTCTGGTAGTTTCGCCTCATTCTGTAATTCCGTACACAATTCGCTCCAGATGTTCTTTAGAACTGACACATGAGTTATGATGTCGTGATCTCGGTCCTTTTTGTAACTGAAGAACTTCAGGCATAGGTCATAGGTTTTGTCAACACACGTACCTCCAAAGATGCGTTCTAGCTCATCCCACATGTCTTTTGCACTATCAAATCTCAGAACTTTTTGCAAGATATCATCGGACATATTTGTCGTGAACAAAATTAAAATTGCACTGTACAAGCTTTCAAAACTCTGAAGACTTTCTTCAAACTTTACCTTTTCAGCGGCTGTTGCTGTAGGCGCCACGGTTGGCCTGGTGTTATTTCCTTCTAGAATGTCAAGACATCCCGGCATTGCCTTTAGCACTATTTGAATTTTATATCTCCATGTTTTATAATTTTTGGGATCCAGGTTCCCTATTTGAACTTTGCAAGCATTTAGAATTGCTTTTTCCATGATCTCTGCTACCACTTTAAGAAATAATCAAGAGCAATAATAAATTCAACGACATTTATTTTTGAGTAACAAACGTTGCTACGTAACAATAGAGACGTATCTCAATACAAATTGGTTACTTACATATTTTATAAATAAATTTACTAAAATACCTACTTTATCTACTGTTTTCATTAATTATTATATTGAACATTCTAAATACAATAAACTCCATTGAAATATTTTATAACGATCATATTGACCAGTTTAGACATTTTTATTTATTTATACTTATATTTTCTTACTTTCCTTGTAGTCGAAATGAAAAGCAGAGTGTTTAACTCGGGAAAAACACTAATATCACCCTCGGAATATTGGCACCCTCGCTGTGCTCGGGTACCAAGTAACCTCGTGTGATATTGGCTATTTTCCTCTCTTGTTGAACAATCTACTATTTATGGTATGTACCTTCCCTGTACCCGGCCTACGTAAAGTGGGGATGAAATTTACACTCGTCTGCCTCATGGTGTGAGGTGTCGTTGGACGGGTCTTTCGAAAACATTGCAGGTTTGAAGTAATACTCGTACAAGTTAGGTAATATTTAATTTTTGCCACATAGGTACGTATATAAGTAATGGAACCCTATATTTCGCGTAACCCGATTCGCACTTGGCCGGTTTTATTTTTCATCGCTGTACCTATGCATCTCAACGTTCATGCAATCGCAACCTTTAGCGACAAGTACGATTCGCAATAACAATAAAAATATCTTTATCAAAATACGATTTCTTTGTTTCCAGAAAGATGACAGACAATCGTGCCCTAATCCCAAAGGAGGGTTCAGAAGAGAAAGAAAAAGGAGAGGCGGTAAAAGACTTCGAGGTTGAGGTGTCCGTGGAAGCGCCCATGAAAGCGAAAAATGCTTTTGCTGCGGCAAACACAATCCGAGTTCCGTACAAATGCTTTTGCTGCGGCAAACACAATCCGAGTTCCGTACAAATGCTTTTGCTGCGGCAAACACAATCCGAGTTCCGTACACATGCTTTTGCTGCGGCAAACACAATCCGAGTTCCGTACAAATGCTTTTGCTGCGGCAAACACAATCCGAGTTCCGTACAAATGCTTTTGCTGCGGCAAACACAATCCGAGTTCCGTACAAATGCTTTTGCTGCGGCAAACTCAATCCGAGTTCCGTACAAATGCTTTTGCTGCGGCAAACACAATCCGAGTTCCGTACAAATGCTTTTGCTGCGGCAAACACAATCCGAATTCCGTACAAATGCTTTTGCTGCGGCAAACACAATCCGAGTTCCGTACAAATGCTTTTGCTGCGGCAAACACAATCCGAGTTCCGTACAAATGCCGCGAAAACGAGTCTATGGGCTCCGATGGAGTCTGCCGGGAAAAATTAAGATTGATTATTTTTCATTTTAGTCTTTAAACCCTTTATTGTACAAGATAAAAATAAAAACAGTTGACAAACGTTGAGACACATGCACGTACAAAGGGGAAATTATCCCTTTGAGGGATCTCTACCTAAATAAATAAAAGTTAAATTAAAATAATAACAGAAATAAATTAATACTGGTTATTAGCGAAAGAGATTAGTAGTGGTAGAGCCATGTTGTAGCGCTAGCCGCTTTATCTATCACGAATGGGCCGGCTCGTCCGGGGCAGTACCACCCTCTCACAGAACACCGGCGTGAAGCAGCAGTAACCCTGCTGCGTTTCGTACGGTCAGTGAGAGCGCCGGGGGCCCAATACCTCTCCCCACCCCCTCTCCTATTCCCTCTCCTTTTTCAAAGGCCGGCAACAGATCAGTAACTCTCTTTGAGTTGTTGATATTTATGGGCGGGTGGTGATCATTTTCCATCAGATGACCCGCTTGCCTCCCATAATAAAAAAAGGATAATAAATTAATAAGGTAGGCATAGAAATTATACCGATTTTATTTCTTTCAATAAATAAATTGCTTTTTTGCCGTCTCCAGCTGTTGATGCGCACAAGTTTTTCGTCTTCTCATATACACGGTCATTCATAATCGGTGATCAGGAGTTGAAAAATATTGATCCCTAGCCAAAATGGAAATTAATAGGCGAGGTCTCCAGCAATAAAGTCTCAGTACGATTTAAAAGAAAAGTTATTCTTATAACTTCCTCCATCCTCCATCCACCTAATGCATGGTCATCCTACATCCGTTGAAGTTATAGTATAAATCTTCCCAGGTGAATTTTTCGCTTCGAGCCATTACACTAAATTTGAACCTTAATACTATGACGATACCGTTTGTTTTGAAAGACAAGGGCTCGAAGCGAAAAATTCACCTGGGAAGATTTTAACTATACAGGTAGTTTCATCAAGTGTCATCGCTTTGGCGGGGAATTTGACAAGTCTCACGTCAAACTTTCTTTACGAAACTGACTTGTCAACTACGAATAATTTATTATTCGTAGCTTGTCAAAGAGATTTTAGACTCATAGACTAAATCATGTGCAGGGTGACAATGATTTTAATGAAAAAATTATATTCCAAAGAATCATTATATAAAAAAATAAACGTTTTGTTTCACGTTATTGCGACTTAAACGTGATCGCCACCGAATACTAATCTAGAAAAACTGGCTCCTGATCACCGATTAACACGGATTAAAAATCATCGTGTACCTATATTTCGTGCTCTCGCTAGTAAAATGTAATATTTTTGAAGCAAAATCTTTACAATTAAATAAAATAAACTCGAGCGGCGCTTCGTAACACACGACTCCAATGGTAAGGGGCTTCCGAAGTACGTAGCCCTGATACCTTTATTTATACCCTTCGTAGGCTTCGTAGGGGGTCATTGTAACTACCAAGTCTAAATTAAAACAGAGTTTTTGTTATAAATTGTGAAATACCTTCCTTGCAACAGTCATCCATCTGTAATGAATTGATTCAGTCTTTTAACAGAATTGATTTGACAGATAAAAAGGCATACACCCCATTTCTTAACCGATTCTCCTGAAAATTTGTAGATAGATTGGCGGAGCCTGAGGGGTTGGAAACCTAAAAAAATATATTAAATTTTTAATAATGGCGTAAGAAATGATAAAAAATAATGTAATAATGTTTGTAAATTCTTATTCAATACCCAACTTCAGTGGAACCCTATCCTGTGCACTATTAACGTGTCCTGTAAGTACCGACTTTTATTTCAAACCCGAATCCGGAAGCGCGGCGACCGATTTTCTACTTACCGAATACATTCCGTGTGTCGTTAACCAATAGGTATGCGGTTAGCATGTCGACGGTGCAATGAATAGTAAATTCGCCTGAGCTATGCCAGCGGTCGCCTAGTCGAGGCAGATGATTGATAATATTTAGCCGCTACCGTTTGGGTTGGCATTCATCCCAACAGAGCGTCGCGGCCGGTTGTGTTCTGTGATTTGAATTTACTGTAAGTAAATTTTACGATATACTTCTGACTTATAACCAGTGAAATTATACCATTTTATAAGTTATATTGCATACGTTGATAATAATTAAGATCCTCATAATATGCCCGCTTTACTGATTACATTTAAAAATTCACCTAGTTACCTACCAAAAATTGGTATTGTAAACATAGCTTCATTTAAAGACTATTTATAGAGGGATTGAAATATTTATAAAGCTTTTACAACAAGCACCGAAGCTTGCAAGATTTTCGTTAGGTATAAGCCATTCAATTATTTTCAAGTATAGGTAATAAGTGACATCTCCGAGTATAGCGACATTCTTAAGAGTGAGAGTTAAGGGTTCTTTACATAGTTTTAATACTGATCAAACATTTGCTAATACTACGTACAAGATTATCAGCACACGAAGAAAGGACAAAAGTTCCAAATATGCTTATATTATTTATGTATTGTTTGTAAATTAATGATGGCTCACATTGAATAAGAAAGCATAATAATAGAGTAAGTATAAGTTTTATTCAGGATCTTATAAACAACTCTTATACGTAGGTAGCTGTTTCCTGTGTATGGAAAATTATGTTACCTATTAATTACCTGTTTCTCTTATATACCATTGGTAGCTGCTAAATAATGTATGCAATACACCACAAAACCAGCTCTTGAAAACTTTTCATTGCCGCCGTGGTGGCCTAGTGGATTGACCTTTGCTCTCAAGCATAGTCGTGGGTTCGAATCCAGCTCGCATCTTTGAGTTTTTCGGAATTTATGTGCGAAATTACATTCGGAATTTACCATGAGCCTTACGGTGAAGGAAAACATCGCGAGGAAACCTGCACACACCTGAGAAAAATTCTGTGTGATGTGAAGTTCCCAATTGGCAATGGGCCCGCGTGGGAACTACGGACCTTTCAATGTGAGAGGAGGCCTATGCCATACAGTGGGACGTATTTGATTATTGCGTTATCTTTTGACATATACATGTATACACCACCATAACCGTTCGTGTGTAAATCCACTTGTAAGATTTGACCTAGACATAATGTAAGTATTAATATTCTGTGCCTACCTAAAAATTGAAAAAAAAACATTAGCAATTACTGGGAATTTTTACTTGCACGTATGTGTCATCATAAGTGGGTGCGAAACATTATCGTTTATCATCAATTAGATCTTATCTAATCAAGGACAAAGTTATAGGACGTAAAGCCCAGTTTAGAAAAAATTGTGCAAGTTGAATTACATTGCGGCGCTTGATTGACCACTGCAAACTCGTTGGCTTTACAGCCTGGCAATGTAATGCAATGCAACATGCACGATTTTTGTTGCAGGTCTAAGCCGGGCTTAAGAAAAAATACCTAAACTAAATATGGCCGCGCCACTTACAAGATTTTTAAATATGACGGATGCCAACCGAAGGGCTAAGTCGAATTTACACCTGTAAAAGTTGCCGTGCATTTACAGGGCCGCTGTGTTTACGTGGATGATATAGCACGCAATATAAAATGTGCAGGCTTTACATCCTCTGCCTGTCAAAGCAGCTTAAAATGTAGTTTGTGAACTCCACGGTACAGTCAGCAACAAAAATATGAATACACCCAAAGTACCAAAAATATGCATCCACGACTCTATTACCAAGGCATAAAGGCGTGTATACATATTTTTGGTACTTTAAGTGTATTAAGATAAGATAAGATAAGAAAAACTTTATTTTTTCACAACACAAGGCACACACAAAAAAAATGCAATCAAGTGAAACAATACTTAGAACTAAAAATATCAAAGCGTTAGAAACATAATCAACAAGAACAAAAGAAACACAAGCAGAATAAAAAAAAAACATATTTTTGTTGCTGACTGTACTAACTACAATTGAAAAAAATAGAAACGAGATGCGAGTTAAAAGAACGATTCAGTTAGTTTGTCTGAAAAGTGTCGCCACTAGAGTCAATTGCTAAAAAAATGGGATATTATATATATTTTAGCAAACGTATTTATTTATTTATTTATTTATTTCATTATATAGTAGCGGAATGAAAAGGTTCGTCACATATCGATCTTAACTCGTTGACATAGAGTCGAAAAGTGACGAACCTTTTTATTCCGCGACTGTACTAACCCGTCGTATGATTAACACATTCACTGCTAGCAATGCATTATTTTATGCGTTTTCTTGACTTTCGCCCAGTGCCGTTATCATAATTTTACAACCAAATGAACGCACATGTGCGTCTGGGGCATCTGACAAAGTCCCCAGTTTTAATAGCCGGCAGCGAATGCGTTTAAACACAGATCCGTGCCAAATTAAAGGCATTCTTTTTGTATTTTTAATTATTTTAATGTGTAAAATTGGATTTATATGAAACAGTTGAGACTAGAATGCACGTTTTTTTCACTTCCCGCATACGAGGGGCTAAAAATGATCAGGAACATTCCACTTGTGAGCAGGGAAAGGACTTTAGCAAAATGTATGAAAACAAAAAAATTGTGCACGATAACTACTATAGGTAAAAATCCGCGGCATCGGTCTGAAACGAAACACAAACGATAATATTTATTATTTCCATTAATTTTATTGGTAGTTCTATGGTGAGCTCCTTTTAGCCTCAAGCAAAATCTAGCGGAACATCGATTGCGCGTTATATCACTCCACACTTTTTCTCAGACACTCTGTACCTACTGCATAGTGACTCATACATACCATAGACGCTTTCAGGCTCGGGACTTTACATTTGAGACTTAAAGATATCTAAAAACACATGTTCTACTCTCAAAATAGTAGGTACATTGATGCTGCACCCGTACCTTCTTCTTAACATTTTGTCCTTCTTTCCCAGAACGATGGCAGATGAACGCGTCACATTCCCTGAGGATGTTTCTGATGAGAACGAAAATGCGACGACAAAGAAAGACTCTGAGACTGATAGCAGCATCAACGTTGAAGCGCCAATAGAGCCGAAAAAGGCATTTGTTGCCCTCAATATGATCCAGACTCCATATAATTGTGGAAATGACCAGTCTATGGACTCTAACGGAGTCTGTCGAGAACCATTTTAGTCTTTAAATATTGTATTTTGCACTCCTGGGTATAATTTTGCAGAATACGTTGATTCAGATTTTGACCACGTTTGTAATTTTTTTATTATTTGTTGTGAATCATTATTCGTTTGCAAGACAGAGCAGTGAGGTTTATACTAAATATTTAAATTTAATCGTTAACTTATTTTGTCAAAAATAGACTTGATGGATGGAAGAGGCTTGTACGAGTACATAGTTTAAATAAAGCGATCAAGAATGTAGTTAATTTTAATACAATTTTAAGTAGATTCTTCTTTTAGTAACTGTAGGTATGCTCTAGAATATCGTATGAGACGGAGACCGCATTTATGTACATTTTTAGGGTTCCGTAGTCAACTAGGAACCCTTATAGTTTCGCCATGTCTGTCCGTCTGTCTGTCTGTCTGTCTGTCCGCGGCTAAGCTCAGAGACTGTTAGTACTAGAAAGCTGTAATTTGGCATGAATATATATATCAGTCATGCCGACAAAGTGGTTAAATAAAAAAAACTAAAAAAGTTTTTTTTAGGGTACCTCCCGTAGACGTAAAGTGGGGGTGATTTTTTTTTTCTCGACTAACCCTATAGTGTGGGGTATCATTGGATAGGTATTTGAAAATAAATAGGGGTTTGCTAGAACCATTTTTTGATAAAGTGAATTTTTTCGGAGATATTCACTCCCAAAGTTCAAAATATTGTGTCCCCCCCCTCTAACTTTTGAACCGCACGTCTAAAAAATATAAAAAAAATCACGTAAGTTAGACTTAATAAAAACTTTCTAGGAAAATTATTTTCAACTTAATCAGTTGAGTAGTTTTTAAGTTTTTGTAAAAAAATATTTCTAAACTACGATTGTAATTTAACCGCCACTGCAAACATTTTTTTTTCTTTAAGTACCTATGAGATCACGATAACAGTACCTCCTCTCAAATAAAAAAAAAATAATTGAAATCGGTTCATATAATAAAGAATTACGTCTGAAAAACCATCAACATACATACTAGGTCATAAGTAGATTAGTTACCCAATTCGCCAATAGATGGCGCTGTACCACCAACGTTGAATTGGCTAAGTAAAGTTTTTTGAAGAGATGCTAATTATATTTTTTTTTCGACAGTGGTCGACTTCAACACCAAGAAACTGCAGCTGTTTTATTTTTATCTCCTTTTATTTATTGGAAATATTTTTTTAAGTGTTCGAGATGACATTTGTGAGATTTTATGGCTGACAACCGGTTCGTGCTCAGTACTAAGAAGAAATAGAAAAAAAAACGAATTCAACTGTCGCTTCTGTCAATTTCAAATAAAATCTAACCATTTGCGTTTCGTTTGCTTTGCGTTGTCCAAGAAGTAGTTCCAAAATAGTGATCGAAAGTATTCAATCGTGATCCAATTATTGTGCATAGGTCGTGGAGAAATGCGGTAAAATTGAAAGTCCGGATTTTATGCGGAGGTCGATAAAAATAGTCAAAAAATCACACTGAACACACCAAAACGCAAAGCAAACGAAACGCAAACGATTTGACATTGACACTGCTGTTCACTTCGGTTTTTTTTTCTGTTTCTACTAAGTTCTGAGCACGAACGACTTGACAACCATAAAATCTCACAAATGTCATCTCAAACACTCAAAAAAATATTTCTTGTAAACAATAGGAGATAAAAATAAAACAGCTGCAGTTTCTCGATCTCCAGAACGCCGACTGTCGAAAAAAATATATAATTAGCACCTCTTCAAAAAACTTTACTTAGCCAATTCTACATCGCGCTGTTAAGATTTTTCCTGAGTTAATGGGGTCGGGATGGATATGCTTTGTGTTAGGTCAAGCTAATCACTCTCTCGATTTCATAGGTGGTCCTTGGTTTTTGTCTTTGAGTTGTATTACGTTCGTTCGTGGGTTGGATAGTTAATGTTGTTGTGTGTGTTTAAAATAGTTTAAATTAACTAAAACAATTTGTGTTGTGGGGTAACATTTAGTCGGTTTAAATTAATTTGCGTTCCGTTTCGTATTTTGCATGTTGACGGTACTCAATCAAAAATTTTGACGCGAACCAACTAGCTTGACTGATCCGACTGGCGATGCGACCGACACCAGGGGGGGCACACTTACATATATCACACTTTTCATGCGACTACAGCGATCTCTGGTTGTTTGTTAAAGAACTAAATTAGCGGCCATCTTGGTTGACTTGTCAAACTTGTCAGTTGTCATTCATCGGCCATGGCCATGGCGTACCAAATTGTACGGTCAAGGACTTTAATTGATAGGCCACTTGCCAATGTTCGTATTTTAGCCGTATAGTGCAAATCGGGTTTAGCCGCTTATACTTCGTATATGCTGATTTGAATTAGACGGCTAAAATACGAATAGTGGCAATTAGCCTATCAATTAAAATTACGCGTAATTATAGCTGTACATCACTACCAACATATACATATAGATAGGTATACATCTATAGATACGTCACATTAGTTCTTCACCAGGGCGTAGGGCATCAGCACCTTCCATACATGCAAATTTGACCATAGAGTTGCCACTCTTGTTCATATAATATTACAATACTCTTTGACCGACACTGAGCGCTGCCGCTCCCGAGCTTACGCACACAGAGACAATGTGCTTGTGTATCTTCACATACAAGTATGGCTTACCCGCTTTCGTGAGATAAAACATCTGTACCTACCTAACCTACCTATCTAACTAAAAAAGACGTATTTTAAGTCCGCCTATTGTGACGCTCGGGAACTACGGAACCCTACACTGAGCATGGCCCGACATGCTCTTGACAGGTTTTTTCATTTAGATATATTTATTGCACCCAGTCATTAATTCGTTATAACTATTTCTTGTTTCTAATTGAATTAGGTTAATTTTTAACTTTTTATTGTTATTAAAGCTCGATCTATTTTTTTGCATTTATTTATTTGTTATACCTAGAAATTAAATTCATAAATATTCCTTATTATAATAAGCGCCTTTCATTTATTACAATTTTACTGAATTATCTACAGGTGCACAAATGAAACAACGTATGTTCTAATAATTAACGATCATTTACTTTAAAATATTCATATAATTACATAATAACCTCTAACTTTGTAATAATTTGAACATAATGACTAAGATTAAAAAAAAATTTCGTTCTACCCTGATTGCGAAATAAATTATTGTTGATATTCGCCTACACAAATTAAAAGGTTATAAGTAACCGAGCGTTGCATAAGTTTTAACAAATGGAGCGTCACTCTCACAGGAGTTCCTGAAAAAAAAAGGTATTATTAGTATAGAGGTCGAACGAGTGGCGCAACCGTCCGCGTAACGCGTTACGTGTTGCACGATGAGTTGCAAGTTGCATCGGGTGCTGCTTGTTGGACACTCAAGCGCAAAAAAGTTGACACTACTACGTGTAAAGTCTCAAAAATATGTTACGGTTTTTTTTTAAACAGAATACCTGTAATTACTGGAATACAAAATCATTAATTGCCGTCGTTCTTGTTGCAAACTAAGCCCTCCCAAAAATGTTACAACTAAGTATATTGAATTATTTTGTACATGAATTTGTAGTCAACTGTCCAATAAAGTAGAGGCGATAATTCAATGTACATTAAATTTAGTTGTCACCTTACTTACTTATGTACTTAGTTTGCGATTAAGAGAACTAAAGCAGATTAT
Source organism: Archips crataeganus (assembly GCA_947859365.1). NCBI lineage: Eukaryota > Metazoa > Arthropoda > Insecta > Lepidoptera > Tortricidae > Archips > Archips crataeganus. The sequence continues at coordinate 7,928,465 of OX402051.1, forward strand.
AATAGAATTGTGTAGCAACCCAATGGCTTTGAATTCCAGTACGAAGACTAGCTCAGTTCAAAAATAAAGACTTATACACCGTGAAATTTTAGTGGTTGTTTTCCCGAAACGAAGTGATTTAGTATCGATTGTACAATCGATTTATAATGACTATTTTGACTAGAGTCAAAAATCCAATTGTGAAAACGAAAGTAGAAAAAGACCGCAAACCAATAGTAACGCTTCGTTGGTACCTAACCTATCGTACGCTACTTGTACCAACGAAGCGTTACTAGGTTTGCGGTCATTTTCGACTTTCGTTTTTCACAATTGGATTTTTGACTCTAGTCAAAATAGTAATTATAAATTGATTGTACAATCGAAACTAAATCACCTCGTTTCGGGAAAACAACCACTAAAATTTCACGGTGTAGATAATAGATACAGACTTGAAAGCTAAATCCATGGTAATAAAGCTGTGGTTGTATACTCTCAAAGCTTGAGTTGCACCTTTACCAATGCCCTAAATCGCACTTTTCGAGCTATCAAAAACTTTAATTATGAAGACACCAGTCGGTTTATGTGAGAACATGGAAACAGATGATAGCGACATTGTGTGGGAAAGTACATTAAATTTATCGGCGCGATTTTATTCTTCATTACTGTATCTACTGAACTCGGTATCGAGCACTGTCATTGCAATTTACCACTGTTCATTATCTTTGATTGATGACGATAAATATAGTGCGAAAAAAATATTTCTTAGAAATTTAAACAACACACGGCATAAAATGTTGAGTGCAAACCCTTCCACAACCAATAGGTACCTACTACGTAGGTTTAAGGGCGATTTGATCTCATCTAATAATATCTATTCTATGGCGGCTTGGAAAAACGAGCTGTTACAGGCATTGAAAACAAAACGTGCAATCTTTCTACTAGACAATGAGGATAAAGAAACAACAAAATGGCAATATTTAAAAATCATATAATTACGCCACGTAGGCATGTAATAAACTTTATATACACACACATAACAAAAAAATAATCAAATTATTGCAAACCATTACAAAAACTATTTATTTCTCTAATAGGCAATTGCGCAATGCACTTATTATTCTAAGAGTTAAGCGTGTTTAGGAATGTTTACTTTCATATTGTCATGCAGAATCAATCATTTAGTGACGGACAAAACATTGTACTAGCGGATACAGCGTGCGGGCGACGAGGTCGCGCGGTACTTACTCGTCCTCCCAGGGACAAATGTCGTTCCGCTGTTTACGGTCACCGATGTCGCTCTTATTATCACGCTTAACAATATTGGATTCAGAAACTGACGACAGTTCGTCTTTGTGAGCAATTTGATTCGTCGCGTCCGTGTCGGACGCCGCCTCGGGGCCGCCCGAGACCCTTTGCAGGGGCGCCGAAGGCACTTTGTCTACGTCGTCGTCCACGATATCCTCGCCCACGGCCAGCGGCGCCACCGGCGCGGGATGCGGCGCCCCCGGTCCGGGATGCGGCGCTGAGCGCTCGCGCGGCGGCGGCGGCTCCGGCGCCACCGGCGGCCCGGCGGGGGCAGCGGCCGGGGCAGTCGGCGCACACGTCCTCGACGCAACCGCCGCAACCGGCGCGGCCTTCGTTGCCGGCGGCGTGACCGGTTCGACCGATGCCGCGGCCGTATCTGAGACAGGCGAGCACGATGTGGCTACCGGCGCGGCCGACGTGGCTACTTGCGTGACAGACGCTGCGACTGGCGCGCTCGATGTTATAACCGGCACGGCTGATATTACTACCGGTGCGGCCGACGTTGCCATCGGCGCCGCCAGCGTTGCGACTGGCGCGATGGGCATCGTGAGCGACGCGGCTGGTGCAGAAACCGCCGCAGTCTGTGCCGAGACTGACGTTCCGGGTCCGGCAGCTAACGGCCCGCCCGTCGTCTCCACCGCTTCACTCTCGGGAGCACTCTCTGGAAGATCGCCGATTCCGCTACTAGCGTCTTTACTTGAGGCCGGACTGGTTTCCTTGATCGTTGACGGTTCTCTCGTTAGTTTGGGCTTCGCGTCGTCCTCGGGTAAACGGGCGCTCGAGTCCGCGACAGGCTCGGGCACTTTCACTTCCACTCTCAACACTTGGTCTATGGAGCGCGGTTCGGTGGGCGTGGCGTCGGCGGACGCGAACACCGACGAGGGTTCGTCGGAGTGCGCGAGCGAGCGCGGCCCGTCGGGGGAGGCGTCGCCGGAGTCCGGGTCGTCGGGCGCCGAGCTGACGCTGATGGTGGGCGTGGGGTGCGGGGGCGCCTGCGGGGCGGGGGCGGGCGCGGGCGCGGGGCGCGGCGGGCGCGGCGAGTGCGGCGGCGAGGCCAGCGGCGCGAGGTGGCGCGGCTCGACGGCGGAGAGGCGGCGCAGCGGCGGCGGCGCGCCGCGCAGCCCGCCGTCCAGCGTGCTCTGCTGCGGCAGGCGGCGCGCGCGCTCGCCCGGCGCGCACGCCACGGCGGCGCTCACGTCGGACGACGACGAGCCCGAGTCCGCCGCCGAGTCCTGCCGCCGCCGCGCGCTGCCCGGCGCCCCGCACTCCCACGGCAGCACGTCCGCCATGTCGTCCTCCAGGGGATCCCTGTTCGACAAACGATCTATTAGTGCCTTTTCACGTGTACCGGTGGTGGTATACGTACTGTTTTAAATGTGCCGATGTTATTAACCGTCATGTCCATGCACTTTATCAACGAGTATCCGGAGCAAACTACGCGAAGACCGGCAGGTATAAAAGGGCGCTTAAGCTTTTTTGAAGCTGATGTGACATTCCAAGTGCGAGCAAATTAGTCTCCATACTTGGCGTTATGGCGTTGACCAAGATTCTTTATTATGAAAAGATTCGTCATACTGATGGAAAACGCGAAAACGTTAATAGAAAACACCATATCAGGCCGTACAGTCAACGTCATAAATAAAATATCACTTTTGTAGCTTGTCGCTTTCAGTCATTACATAATTTCGTATAGCTTTTCAAACATGACGTTAAAAGTGACAATGCACAAAAGCGATGACGTTCCTTTAACTAAAACTTTCGCGATTGTCACTCATACATAACTACTAACATTGCTAGAACCGTCTTGACGTTTCTGTCACATTGTAGCAGCAGTGGTCACGAACAGACCTCTACGTATGGCTTCATCCGCACGATGTAATAATAACCACGTGAGGAAACTAACGAGTTTCTAGACGACCGCGTCTAAAGAGGACATCAGTGCGGTGCGGTGTGAGAATAGGGCTTCAGTCCGTCCGAACTTTGGAGCACACCGTGACTCTGCCGATTGTAGGCACTATTACAAATAATTAGGCTACAATATCGGTACCTGAAGGGTATGATGTCGGCGAGGTTGGACTGCGAGTGCGAGTGCGGCGGCGGGTCGGACGCGCGCGGCGGCTGCGCGGCGCTGACCGCCAACTCGTGCGCCGAGCCGGACAGCGAGCGGTCCGAGCCGCGGCGCCGCGACAGTCCGCTGCCACTCCCGGACGTCGAGCCCGGCTTCTTCTTCACTTGCCCACCGAAGTTGAAGAACCTGAAGTAGAGGTTTGCTTGATGATCGTTATAATGATAAACAAAGTTACCCGTGTGGTTGTCGTAAAAACCGACTAAGAAAATAGGTTAAGGTATAATTGTAGGTGATAGGCTAGCAAGCCGTCACTATTTAAAACGTTTGTGTAATTTTAAGCTTTAAATTGCTAAAAGTAGCCCCGAAACGTAAATGTAGCGTTTCGTGTGCTCTGCCCACCCCCTTTGGGATACAGGCGTGATATTTGTAGGTATGTATAAACAAAGCCTACAGAGGGCTGGTCGGGGTCGTTTTGGTGTGATTGTATTTAGCACACAGTTCAAATCTAGACAGGTGAACAAAAAGTAGTTGTTGTGGATGTGAGCTAGTAAAATCTGCATCTAATATAAGGCCTAGCCAATAGCGCCAAGCCAACAGCAATGAACATGAGAAGTTTATTACCTAAATGTTTTTTTTATTTAATATATTTTTTGTACTTGTTTTTTTTTATAATCCGTAAAATATGTCTAAATTAATAAAACTAGGCAATTCTAGTAAGTTATTATTGAAATAGCAATGCATGAAACATAAAAGCTTGTAAATTAACATTTATTTGCAATGGTGCTGTTTAATTTCCTTTCAATCAAAATGAAAGGCAGAGTGTTGAACTCATTTATAAATCCATTTTAAAAATAAATTTTACCCTCGACTGAACTATCAACCCTCGCCTGTTAATCGGGTAGATACAAACGTCTCGGTCAAAATGACGCATTTTATGTACTTGCTGTACTTTGACTATAATAGTTTTCAGCATATTATTACGCTCTATTAAACTGCTATTTGGTAGCAAGCTTTCATCAGAAAATTCCCAACAAAAAATACCGTTCGAACAGCCAAGTGAAGACTCATTTCGGGCGCATAGGTACTTAGTACCAAGAAATGAGTAAGTCTTTTATATCCCGTTTTTATCATAAAATGTTGTTCCTACAGTCATAACTACGTGTTATATAAAAACTTTTCGAAAAATAAACTGCTTTTGAAGAGCTGTTTTTCCTTACTTTGCCTTCTTCTGATGCACATTCTTCCCCTCTGTTAGCAGCCTTTGAAAGTGGTCGGAGCGTATGAACCGCGGGTAGCAGTCTTTCTTGAGCAACAGCGAGTAAACGTGGTCGGCCGCGTGGTCAAGCGCGAACCGGGATCCGGAGCGTAACCCCTCCGCCACCTTTTCTGCCGTCGCTCCGTCAATGTTGATCTCACACGGCGCTCCTGGCTTTAGAAACTCCCTGTAGATAGTAAGAAGAGTTAAATACGATGCTGTTGCTATACTTATCATCTTTTAGTTCTTATCAGACTTGGACTTAAAATGGCAATAAAAGTTTAAACTAACAATTACCTACTTATCACTACCCTACAAACCCTACATTTTGTGAAATAAATAATTCAGAAATTAGTGATATATACTTCTGGGAAAAAGCCTCGTCTCAGAATAAGAGGGCGTACGCTGTAGTTGCTGATGTGAATAAAAGGGTGTTTCCCCACTATGTTATTGTGTGAGCACCGTTGTGGATAAACTTACTCATAAATAGCATCCAGTTTCCTTGGTATTTGCTTGAGACTGCTCCGCCTTAGGTCCATGACGGCGGTCCAAAACCGAATATTCTCATGGGAATACTCCTTTCGCAGGAAACTTGTAAATTCCTGCAGGCCCGTAGGGTCGGACACAAGTTCTTCGATGCTCAGCGCCCAGCGTTGCACACGTTTTTCGCTTGGCACATCCACTCTGATGAACAATGTGGTAATGTTAGGTAGGCTGAGGGAATTTACATAGATCGGGAACGAGGTATTTTGCAAATAATACCCGTTCAAGTATTCTAGCGTACTCCGGATTCAGCTTTGCATATCGCTGAAATGGTTTGAGATTTGATAAATTTGTGACAGAGTAAATGTTCTAATGCCATAAAGAAAACATTCTTTGATGTTGACTTTATTTCGATTAACTTTTAAATAGTTAATTAGGTAAGTATGTGGTGTTTTTTGTGCAGCAATGGTGATGGAGAATAAGCTATATTAGGAAGAAAAGCGTGTACAAAGGGTGTTACAGTTTCTAAGTTCAGATGTGTTCATAGATTTTAGTTTGGAGAGATTATTTGGAAAATGTGCAAGTTTAAGTTTAAAGTTAAAACAGTTATCGATTTAAAGTTTAAACTTAGACCAGCTTCAGTTTCAAAATAACCTTCCGAATGAGACACTCACAGGGGGCTGTTGATTTGCCAAAATAAGGTGTCGTCGCTGACCCAAGGGTTGGAGGGCTGCGGCGGGGTGAGCCAGGGATCGTAGGGAGCGAAGGTCTCCGAGTAAGCCAAAAGGGCCTCAAGGGCAATAGACGTCTTCACTCGCGTACGGTCCAGGCTCGCTTTTAGATGTTCGATCTAGAAGGAGAAATCAGAAAGATAGGTTATTAGGTGACATCAGAGAGACAGCGAAGAACGAAGGTTCACTAATTAATTATGGGGATCTAACTAAGTATAAGAAAAAATAAGAAAAATATACAATTTAGACACTGTTTTCCAATTTGGTCAAATTTGAAAGTAGTACTATAAAATTAGTGTCCGACCGAAGTTTCGGTTTCGGTTTCGGTTTCGGCCAATTTCGGCCAAAAAAGTGATTTCGGCCGAGGTTTCGGTTTCGGCCAGAATCCGGCCGAAACCTTCGGCCGGGCCGAAATTACTTCGCGGCCTCTCGCGGCTCTCGCATCGGGAGCGCTCGGCTTAATTCGGACGCGCTCGGCCGGGTAGGTATAGGTAATGCATCGGCGGCCGGCCCAGCTGGGACCAGCGACAGTAGTATGTATGAGTGTTGTTTATTTATTAAATTATTATTTACTTTTTAGAATCTGTTTGGCGACCGCTTTAGCCTAGTTGGTAGTGACCCTGCCTACGAAGCAAGAGGTCCAGGGTTCGAATCCCGGTAAGGGCATTTATTTGTGTGATGAGCACGAATATTTGTTCCTGAGTTATGGATGTTTTCTACGTATTTAAGTATTTATTTATCTATATAAGTATGTTTATCGTCGTCTAGTACCCATAGTACAAGCTTTGCTTAGTTTGGGACTAGGTCGATTTGTGTAAGATTGTCCCCTAATATTTTTTTTTTTATTTGTTACTGCATTTTATGCTGTGATTAATGAACAATACGTTTGATATTAGGATTGTGAATTTAGTTTAGACGTGATAAGAATAGGTTGTTTGTTTTGAATAATATAATACCTATGCCAAGACATTTTTCATTAAAAATAAACGTTTTTTATTTTGTTTAACAAAAAAAGTAACTGTTCTCATATAAGAAATCCTTGCAATAACCTTTTCCTTACGATCTGTACAGTAATTTTGAATATTTTGTTTGATATGATACGTCTTCAAAAGTTTCGGTTTCGGTTTCGGTTTCGGCCGAAATCAGAAAAAAACCGAATATTCGGTTTCGGTTTCGGTTTCGGCTAAAAATCGTGTTTCGGTCGGACACTATATAAAATAAACTACCACAAAAATAACCGTGTAAAAATATGCAGTCCCAAATACAACCAATAATACTTATAGGGCCAGCATAACTTTTATGTTACGTAAATTCTGTGGTGTTTAACAAATTATCATCTCTGAAGAGTGGCACAATGTGTGCCGAATTGTTTTAGTCGCGTCTATTTTGTTTTTCACAACGACGACGGAGATACGAGTAGTCGCACTGCTAACAAGTTACAAATCATTTTCAAGGAAAAAAATAAGCACATCCAATATTATAACGTCTAGAAATATTTAGATTTCGAACTTTGGTGGTATCAATAGAAACTAAAAGAAAAAACCATGAAATTGAGAAATGTAGGTTGAAGGCTAACGAGTGTTTACTAAGGCTATGGTTTCATATAAACGCTTTCGGCCGCCTACAGCGTCATGTTGTACACTGTGTCACAATGCTTTAATAAGCATTACAATGTCGCGGTCTCCTTCACACGTCGACGTTGGCGTCCTGACGCCGTACGCGGCATTCAAACGGTATGCGCCGCATCTCTAGTTATTTCGACGACGATGTCGTATTGACCGCTGATGCTGTGCGTTGCGTCGCGTGCGTAGACGTCGATTGGAGCTTTGACGGTGACGTCAGACGCCGCGTATAGCATAAAATAGGAGACCATAGCCTTATATTAACCTCATTATATAGCTTGACCACAGCAGTTAAACCTCAATCCCAATCCTCAATCTCATTTTTTACTTGAGGAAAACATACCTACCTCTTATGCCAGCTGTCGCGTGTTGATTGTCAGCATTTTGTCAGTACAACCTTTTACCTTGCTTCATTGACATGGACCTCCGCAAACTATCGCCGGAATTAATCCTTCGTTTTGTCACAAACTCCAAAAGCTGACCCAGCAGGCGCAGACGTCAATGTTTGTTGGATGAACTTTGAAAGACTGGTCAGCAGGAGTTCAGAAGAAAAGTCAAAGCATTGGCAGGGACCCTTAGAGAGGAGGCTCATTATGAGAAAATCATAATAATAGTGGGTGTTAACTTGTCTTCTTAGCGAACAGTTTCAAAGAAAAGAGCCTCAAGTAATACCTCAAAGGTGAGGTGCAGAAGACTATCATCCTATACACGGCACGAATCGTCAGGAAATTCCTCACTCTGTCACTCCAACCACACCGGTACCTTGGTAGGGTATCTAAGAATTACCCTGCTACCAACGACATCATAATATTTTTTTGAGTTTGTATTAACATTGTTTTTCGAACTTTATACGAATCAACCTTTTTTTTAAAATAAGCACAGGAGACAACGTTATTGTCGTTGGAATTGTGCGATGGTTGCGTGGTAGTACTGACCTCTCGGGTCAGCTGGTGGACGGAGCGCTTCTTGGGCTTGGGCACGCGCGCGCGCACGGGCACGGGGCAGGGCTCCTGCGCCACCGCGGAGCCGGGCGCCGGCCGCGCCACCCGCCAGTACGCGCGCTCCTGGCTGTCGCTCACTATCTTATCGCCTTTCTTGCGGTCTTTTGCGAGACGCACCTGTCGATACCAGTTATTGATGCTGGTTAATACCGGTATTATCACGTTGGCTGCCACGAGCATCACCGGTGGGATCACGTAATCTTCTCTGTATGGCCATGATTATCATCGGTGGAATCAAAAGCTTACTTTTCAAGGTAGTTATGGGGATTATTTTGGGGGTCAGAATCAAAATGTGAATGTTATTTTGTAGAGGATGGATTTCGAATTCGATTTCGAATCTGCGTCAAAAAAGCAAAAATCATTTACTTGTTTTTTTACACAAAATTGACCTCTATCTCAAAAAAAACACAATTGAGCTATTTATGCCATTCAAATTCAAATTCAAATTCAAATTCAAATTCAAATTCAAATTCAAATTCAAATTCAAATTCAAATTCAAATTCAAATTCAAATTCAAATTCAAATTCAAATTCAAATTCAAATTCAAATTAAAATTCAAATTCAAATTCAAATTCAAATTCAAATTCAAATTCAAATTCAAATTCAAATTCAAATTCAAATTCAAATTCAAATTCAAATTCAAATTCAAATTCAAATTCAAATTCAAATTCAAATTCAAGTTCAAATTCAAATTCAAATTCAAATAATGTATTGTTAATTATAGGTACATATATAGCTGTACCTATATAGCTGAAAATATTCTGCATCAGAAGACCTACCTAAGCAAATCAGCCGTAGCCTATTATATGGCCAAAACCCCCAAAGAATATTTTTCCCATGTCAATTTTCTCCCAATTTATTCAGGCGTTTGACAGTAATTTAATATTAATAAGTTAAATAAGTAGCAGTACACTTGTTTACAGTCAAAAACAAACACAGTAGTTTTCAGTTTAAAAGCAAACTAAAATTAACTAACAAACCACAAGGCAACGTGAAATCAATTTTCACATTTTCTCAATTTACTCGAAATGTCTAAAAATGGTTACCACCGCCTTTCGGAATCTGAGGGCAGAGTAGGCATTGTCTAACCTGCTCCTCGGCCTGCATGGTGATGAAGTCCCATTTGGCCGCCAAGTTCTTCTTCAAGTTGGCGAGTGCCTCGAGCTCGTACTCCTCCAAGCCGTGGCGTTGCTTGTTGCGAAGAGTCCGCTTGACGAGGTAGATGGCGTACTCCACATTATCGGAGCCACCGGTCGGAGCGGTGCCGACGCGAGGTGGCTGCCACGGCCAGTAGTACGGACTCTGGAAAATAGGTTTTGGAAATAAGACTTGAATTTTGAATAAATTGCAAATTGGCTAAATTTGTCCGATACGTGGAATTATCCAATGTCATCATCATCATCCCAGTCTATGAACGTCCCACTGCATGGCACAGGCCTCTTCTCAGAATAGGATTTTTGTAGTGGTAGAGCCATGTTGTAGCTAGCCGCTGCATCACAAATGGGCCGGCTCGTCCGGGGCAGTACCACCCTCTCACAGAACACCGGCGTGAATCAGCAGTACTCCTGCTGCGTTTCGTACGGTCAGTGAGAGCGCCGGGGGCCCAATACCTCTCCCCCTCCCCTATTCCCTCTCCTTTTCCCAAGGCCGACAACGCACTGGCATCGTGTAAAGCGCTGCGGGTGTCTATGGACAGTGGTGATCATTTAACATCAGGTGACCCACTAGTTCGTTTGTCTGGCCTCTTCAACATAAAAAAAAAAAATAGGAGGGCTTGGGCCGTAGTTTCCACGCGGGCCCAGTGCGGATTGGGAACTTCACATACACTATTGAATTTCGTGACGTGTGCTTTAAGATGCCACTTACCATTAGCCAGCGTATTAGATTAAAATCGGAAATGGTCATAAATGGCAAGTCGCATGAAAGACGTTTTTTTTACAATTTAACATCTGATACCGGAATGTAAAGGTAATTATAGTCTTTGTCATGCACACAACGAAACACATGATTTTTCTGTCAGTGTCATGAAATATTAGCAAATTACAAACTAATGAAGTTACTTACTTGAAATCTATAAAGAGAAGAATCATCCTTTAACATAGGGGTTTTAGAGTCGTTGACGGGAAATAAGTAACCATACTGGCAGAGCTGATTGGCTAAATTCATTGCTTCAACTGAAACAGAAAAAAAAGCAAATTTATAACACGTAACTAAAAACTGGTCAAGTACGAGTCGGACTCGCGCATCGAGGGTTCCGTGCAGTCAAGGGCAAAATATATGATAATCTTTATTTTTTTTAGTTATAATCAAGCACGACCTGTTTCATTATTTATTGTATATTTTGAGCATTTCTCAAAAACTTTTTAAGTACATTTAATTTTATACTCTGACTTGCATAGAAATTTACCGGTAAGTAACGTGAATCCAACTGAGCCTAACTAACACACTCCCAAAATGTCTTGATTCATTCATTGAGGCCATGTGTGTATGTGGTTCGTTATGGGTAAGAAAAAAGGAAATTTCCATTCAAACGAATCGGGATATTATTGGAGGCTGTGTTAGTTAGGCTCAATTGTATTCACGCTATTTACGTGTAAATTTCTCTGCAAGTCGGTGTCCAAAATTATGTAGATAGTACAAAGTTTTTGTTTACATTTTAATGTTTATTCATCTCTACTAGAATTTCAAGTTTCAGATTGATGTCTAAACGTTATATTTACAGGGTTATTTGTAATTCACTGACATCCTCTTAACCCTGCATTCCTATCACTCAAACAAATGTTTTTTGTTTTACGACTTTTTAAAATGAACCACTTTTTTCCCATACAAATACACAGAGTATCGTAAAAATAAAAGGTAATCTCAAATTTTCAAAACGTTATTACACCAAAAATATTAAGTTATGACAAAAGCCGTAAAACAAAAAACATTTGTGTAAGTGGTAGGAGTTTAGGGTTAAAAGGATGCTAGTGAATTACAAATAACCCTGTAGAGATAAAACGGAAAGAAAAATATTACGTTTTTTGTAGTACAAATCTGTAGTATGTCAAAATATACGTCATAACCGGCACGGCGGTTAGGTACCTATCAAAATTTAGAATTATTTTTTTCCGAATATTTAAAATCCCGAATGCTACATTCATCCGAATGCATTTTTTTCTGAAACTGTAAATATTTCGGGATTTTTATAAATCAACCCTAATCTAACCTAAAGGATTCGACACGATGGTCCTGAAATAAATCCTGAAATATTTACAGTTTCAGAAAAAAATACTTTCGGACAAATGAAAATTTCGGGGTTACCTTCGGAAATAAAATTTTCTAAACATCGATAGGATCCCATAAGTAAGCACATAATTTTCAGCTGTCTATCTGTTATGGTTTATGGTTCTTGAAATACAATCATATGACGAACATACCGAGAGGCGGACGGATGGATAGCGTAGCGATATTAATAGGATTCCATGAACCCTTCGGATAGGGAACCCTAAAAATTACTTATTCTAGTTATTCGCAATATATTAAAATACCCAGATACTGAGAGCGGGAAATATGTAGCAAGACAACAGTAAAAAAGTGTGAAAACAGAGGCCACACGTATTCACACGTAAGAGGCTACACTTATACGTATAGTTTCCAAGAAAGAAATGGTGATTGTGATTGCGACCGTACGGGCGTTAGACAATAAGCCTTTTGTGTTGGGTTCCTTATCATCATCATCCCAGCCTATATGTATGTATTCGTATACGTCCCAATGCAGGGCACAGGCCTCTTCTCAGAATGAAAGGGCTTGGATGGTTGTTCCCACGCGCCCCAGTGCGGATTGGGAACTTCACAAACACCATTGAATTTGTTCTTAGGTATATGCAATTCCGGTTTCCTCACGATTTTGTCCTTCACCGTAAAGCTCATGGTAAATTTCAAATGTAATTTCGCACGTAAATACCGAAAAACTCAGAGGTGCGAGCCCGGGCTCGAACCCACGACCCTCTGCTTGAGAGGCTATAAATAAACCCTTCCTTATATACAGTTAAATAAAATCCGAGCAGTTATTATTGTAAAAAAAATATTAATTTAACATTTTTTTTAATTTTGGTTTCACAGCAAAAATGAAAATTTTACATTGGTGACTCACCGTTGCTTGTTTCGTCGAAATTGAACCGCTCCATTAGCCATCCGACAAGATCATAACCTGCAACATGTAAAACGAGACATAGTTTTAAGTACACTAAAAACAGCAGTAATATTATTTCGTACCAACCTACTTCACAAACATGTTGACGACGCATGTAGATACTCCATGAATCAAATTTACGGTGTATTCTTAAACCTTTTAAGCTCCAAACGCACAGACAACGGACGCGTGGCGGTGCGGTGATGGTGACGGTTGTAATATTCTAACTTGTATGAATGAGTTCGCGGTACGGTACCGCACAACCGTTCATACAAGTTAGAATATTACAACCGCCACCGCCACCGCACCGCCACGCCTCCGCTGTCTGTGCCTTTAGAGCTTTGCATGTGTACAGTGGCGGATTTATATACATACATTTATATACAAACAACACGTTTATTTATTTATAAATTTTTTTATGCATTTATATACATTTGCCGCCGTAGGCTATACAATTTTTGTCGCCGCTACTAACCTCTGCAATTAGATACCCTAAATTTAAATTGTAAAATTGTACGCTATTTGAATATTTAAAATATTCACGTTCAGAAAAGTATACTTTACAAAGGCTTACTAATTTTTCATATACAGCCGTTGGAGTATTCGGTATACTACTAAAATATTGTGATTTTTGTTAAACTTTCGAAAGTTCTTTTCTCCGTGTATATTTTGTTTTATTTCTCTAAGACGAAAAAATTGAGTCAAATTTGGCGCCCCCCTACGATTTGCCAACCTAGACCCCAGCCTACTCAGGCTGCTGGTAAATCCGCCATTGAATGTTTAAAATTCGAAAAATACCGCCCCAATTTCTTTTGTAAAATACACAGTATTTTTTTTACATAAAACTGACCCTTGATTGACCACTATCTCACCTGATGAAAAGTGTAGACGAGGCTAAGGGTGTATCTCACTGGAATTTGGATGATGACACCACCAATCAACTGATATATTTTTTACTAGCTTTTGCCCGCGACTCCGTCCGCGTGGAATTAGTAATTTGGGCAGCTTATTTTTTTATCCAATTTGCTTTTTCATCAATTATGGCTCTCCTTAGATCCTTCCGGAAGAAGTGAAACTTCATAATAAACCAACCCGCTCCCAATCCACCCCAACCCGCTCTCAACCCGCCCCCAACCCGCTCCCAACCCGCTCTCAACTCACCCCCCACCCGCCCCCAACCCGCTCTCAACCCGCCCCCAACCCGCTCCCAACCCGCTCCCAACCCACCCCCAACCCGCTCCTAACCCGCCCCCAACCCACTCCCAACCCGCCCCCAACTCGCTCTCAACCCGCCCCCAACCCGCCCCTAACCTGCCCCCAACCCGCTCCCAACTCGCCCCCAACCCGCTCCCAACCCACTCCTAACCCGCCCCAACCCACTCCCAACCCGCTCCCAACCCGCCCCCAACCCGCTCTCAAGCCGCCCCCAACTCGCTCTCAACCCGCCCCCCCAACCGCTCCCAACCCGCCCTATCTAACTGGGCTATCTAACACTGAAAGAATTTTCCAAATCGGAGCAGTAGTTCCCGAGATATAGACGTTTTATTTCCAAAACCCCCGATTTGGAAACATTCTTCCGCTCCGCTCCGCTCCTATTGGTGTTAGCGTGATGATATATAGCCTATAGCCTTCCTCGATAAATGTGCTATCTAACACTGAAAGAATTATTAAAATCGGAGCAGTAGTTCCTGAGATTAGCGCGTTCAAACAAAAAACCTGTTCGATAAATTCTTAAAATAGACGTATCTTTCTTATTTGTGAACCGATTCAAATGAAACAAACACTAAATGTTATTCCAAGAAAATACCAACATATCAGTGAAAACCGCATCCTTCTAGGTTAAGCCGTTTCTGAGATTAGCGCGCACAAACGCACAGACAAACAGACAAACAGACAATAATTCTAAAAATCATTGTTTTGGGTTCTATTGCGCTAATAAATAGCCCTAGTGACAATTTTTCTCAAATATCTTCAATGTACAGACACCGACTTGTTACAGATTTATTATATGTATAGAATAGATGAGCTGTCAAAACACGACTCTCCCATAGGATTAGTTTGGCAATAGGTACTTATGACGTTAGTTGTTTTAAAACAAGTAAAAATCTAGATGTGCAGTTATTTTAAAATTAATCTGATTTTCAGGTCTACAAACTGTTTTTTTTTACTAGAGTTGCGAAGATGCGTCTTGGAATTATTGTTTTATGGTGTCATCTACCCTATTGTACAGTTAAATGTAAAGACATAGGAGCACACAACTTGCTCATAATCATAAATATGTCCCTTAGCTCTTATGTCATCGAATTAAGTTATCGGTACCTAAGTAATGATGAGAGGATTCAATCGATGCATATTATTGCACTAGTTGTAGTTTATATTTAGCGTTTAACTACTTACCATAAGCATACCTTTAATTAAAGCATATTATAATTATTTACATACTCGTACTTAGTAGCTTCGCGACAAATGACCCGCTATAGCATATCCGAGTTGAATGCCATCAATAACCAAGAACAGGGTAAGAATTGGCAACGGTGAACGGCCGCAGACATTAAATATGAGCAAGATATTGATTTTATAATCAGACTGGCAGCATATGGCGGACTGGACTACCGAGATCGTACAGTTCTAGATTATTTTTAGTTCTTCGGTTTTGTTGAAGAATATTGATATACTTAAACAACAATCAGGCTATAACTTGCACAACATTCAAATTCAACGATCCAATTGTTTGAAAAACACACTATAAAGTTATAATAAATTGCAGCGAAGAAAACTTTGATTCGGTATTCTTTTGCGACACGTACAATCGTCTAAAATTAACTATTGTTTTAAATTAAATGCATCGGTCTAAAAATTAGTAGGTATTTAGATCTACCACAAATATTAATTTTGTAGATTGAGGACGTAGGTAAAATATCAGGATCCTATGTTGGTTTGACTGCGTGAGATATAGCCTTATGTATGGCTATAATTAACCAAGATCGAGATAAGACACATAATCTTACCCATAAAGGCACACGGAATGTAGGTGAGAAAGAGTTTCTGACTTCGTACTGGCACACCTGTTTCTGGATCTTGCATTTCTTTTATCAAACTTTCCATCTGAAAATAAACATGATTTATTTAATAAAATATTTAGGATAATAATATATATGTATGTTGAATAGCAGTATGTGCACTTAAAAGACGAAAAAAATATTTACTTAGGTATAATGTTGGTCGTACCATAATATATTATATCGATACCGCAGAGCCAGAGACTCGATTTTCGTTCTCATGGAGATTAAGTACATGGTGTCGGAAAAACGTCCATCATTCTTACTTCCGAGTACATAACAACGACAATTTAGCATAGATTCACAGACTACAATATTTGTACACATTAGCACAATGTTACTTTTTAGGGTTCCGGAGCCAAAATGGCAAAACGGAACCCTTATAATTTCGTCATATCTGCCTGTCCGTTTGTCCGTCCGTCCGTCCGCGACTTAGCGTAGAGACTATTAGTGCTAGAAAGCTGTAATTTTGCTTGGATATATTATGTAGTAATTTTCCCGACAAAGTGACAGAATAAAATTCATAATTTTTTTTTTAATTTACCTCCCTAAATCCCTCATGGACGTAAAAAAATTGGTGATTATTTGGGTATCTAGGGGGTAATAATAATAATAATAGGTAATAACGGGCTAGTTATTATCTAGGGGGTATCGTTGGATAGGTTTTTTAAAATCATTACGGGGTTGTCAAGACTATTTTTCAATACAGTAACTCGTTTGCGAGATATTCAACTTTAAAGTGATTTTTTTGTAAAAATTGATCGTCCCCTCCCCCCTCTAAAACCTAAACTGTTGTTTTGAAAATTTTGAAACCTAGAAAATATACCTACTTAGGAAGTTTCGTACAGAATACAAAATCCTTAGAAAAATAAGTACTTATTACTTGTTGAATACAGATAGTGTACATCGTAATGGCTGCGGAACCCTATACTGGGCGTTTCCGACACGCTCTTGGCCGGCTTTTTTACTATACGAAACACACAGGGCGAGGTTTTTAAATTAATTATAAATATTTTTTATCTTTGCAGATCTCCTTCAAAACAAGTACAGTGCATGGAACCGAAGACTTAGATATCTATTCTAATGTTGGAGATTTTTGTCAGTAATTTCAAAAATTGTTAGCTGGGTTCACTCGGTAGTGAGTGACCGAGCTGTAATCTCTTTTTTATCGTCTCAGCGCAAAACATTCTGACTTTCGTAACCACGAAAGAATCTAGGCAAATGACACATTAGGTGTATTCCGAGTTTCAGACTTAAAACAGACCAATATTGTCTATTTTTAAAGTAAACCCTAACCTGACTAAAACGCATTTCTATACAAACAAAATACGCCCTGGAAAGCTCACAGTGATCGGAGTAATCCTTTTTAACAAATATTTACATGTTTAAGTTTGCAAATCAAGTCAGTTTATGTTGTTAATGTCACATAGATACTACTTAATCTTCACCGTTAGGTATTCTATTTTAATCTTAACCATTGTTATTAAAACACATTTATTTGCCGCTAACAACGGGTTCACACGAACCTGCGTGATATAAAAGTTTCACATAATGGTCGTGGCGAAAGCATGCATGATCCCACATCATGAAATTGGAACAAAACTGAACTGATTTGGTTAGTTTTTAACCGACTTCAAAAAAAGGAGGAGGTTCTCAATTCGGTTGTATGTTCTTTTTTTTTTTTTTTTTTTTTTTAACGTGTGTTACCTCAGAACTCCGTCATTTATGAACCGATTTGGCAAATTCTTTCGTTGTTTGAAAGCATATGCTTCAAGGTTGGTCCCGTTGTTACCGGAATCCAGTTCTGATGATGGGATCCATGAGGAATTGAAGGAACTCTTCAAAAGTTCAAGGGAAATGTAAAGCGATTTTAGTATTTTCAGTGACAAATTGAGCATTTGCATTCATAAAGTGTCATTTGGTAAACTAGATCTGATGAAGAAGACCGCAGATGGCCAACGGAACTCCTCAACGGGTCAAATCTTGCAAGTTGAATTTGACTCACTTCCCGGTTTCTGATTGATTTCATATTTTACATGCATGTGTAAATCAGGTGACAATGCAATATTATTGTGACATGGAGCTAATCTGATGATGGAGTTGGAAGGTGGCCATAGAAACTCTGTAATAAAACAACACAACCCCGTCGAGTTTGGGTTCATTTGAAACGTCTTGACGAGCACTTTGATCCCAGATGGTAACCAGGGTCTGATGATGGAGCTGGAAGGTGGCCAAAGTTACTCCATAAAGTAACGGCACTTACCCCATCGAGTACGGACTCATTTGCCTCGTCTCAACGAGTATTTTGGTCCTAGATGGTAACCAGGGTCTGACAATGAAGTTGGATGGTGACCATAAGAACTCCGTAGTAAAACGACATAACCCCATCAAGTTTGGTCTCGTTTGATTCGTCTTGATAAGTACTTTGGTAACCAGAGGCAAAAAGTACAGTCAGTAAAGAGTGCCAGTCCAGGCCATTAGCAACAACTAAAAAGAAAAAAATAAAAAAATTTAAATAAAAAATAAAACCGCCTTCAAAAAACACCCAAAAAAAACTTGGAAATAAAAAAAATTTAAATAAAAAATAAAACCTCCTTCAAAAAACCCCCAAAAAAACATAAAATAATAATTGATTGAACCGACCACAATAAGCATGAAAATATCTTTCTACTAATCTGTTTGAAGTTGGTGCCTCAGCACGAGCCAGCAGGAGTGGACCTAGTAATCTAACTTACCTACATACCTATTATAGGGCTTCTACACTCCTGCTGGCTCGTGCTGAGGCACCAACTTCAAACAGATTAGTAGAAAGATATTTTCATGCTTATTGTGGTCGGTTCAATCAATTATTATTTTATGTTTTTTTGGGGGTTTTTTGAAGGAGGTTTTATTTTTTATTTATTATCTTCAAATATTCTGCAAGGGTGGGCAAACGTAATCCAAAACTTGACTAGCCGATGTATACCTACACAAGAAAATATCTTAGCGAATTTAATTCAAAGAAGAGGGTGGGATGAACCAAGACCATGAACCATGATAGGTCATGGTGTAACTCTCGTGTAACTACTTATAGGTAAAAAAGAAATATTGATTGATATTGCACCTACTCGTACTTCAGAATATGCCTTTTATTCCATTGCATTCTAATTTAAGTAGTTCAGAGAAAAGGTAGAATGAAAATGATCGGGATCGTGGTATACTGCCTGGTCTATGGGTATGATCTTGATAATAATATAATAACTAGCTGTTGCCCGCGACTCCGCCCGCGAAGAATGGGGGGGGGGGGGGATAAAAAATAGCCTACGGCCTATTCTCAGACCTACCGAGTGTAGAGAATTTTTTTTAAAATAACCGGCCAATCCGTTTCGGAGGAGTTCGGTAACAAACACCGTGACGCCTGAATTTTATGTATTAGAAGATATAACCATGATCTTGCACTCGTACTTCAAAATCTGCATCACTGTAGACGTCATCTTTAAAATTAGCGCTGAGTTAAAAAAAAACTCCTAAGTAAGTGTGCTTTTCCAATAGAGATGTGCTATTGTATGAAACTCCCTACTGCAACGCACACTAATCGGAACCGAACGTATTTAATCACCTCGTTGTAAAGCTGCGTACGGACTGCGCGCACTCGGGTACGCGTACCCGGGCTTGCGTGTCCCGGAACGCCATGTCCGTACGCCATGTACGCGTACAGTGTACACGTACACTTAAGCTGCGTACGGACTGCGCGCACTCGGGTACGCGTACCCGGGCTTGCGTGTCCTGGAACGCCATGTCCGTACGTCATGTACGCGTACAGTGTACGTGTACAGTACGTGTACGTGTACAGTGTACGCGTACATGGCGTACGGACATGACGTTCCAGGACACGCAAGCCCGGGTACGCGTACCCGAGTGCGCGCAGTCCGTACGCAGCTTAATAATACTGAACGGCTCGGGTTGATACGGTGACGATCCCCTTCCGAGTTGATAATGTGCGCTATGATCTGACAGCTACCCTATGAAACTATGTGACCGTTTCCATTAATGCTAAGCTATGTATTCGAGAAAGATCCAGAGCACGCATCCACAGCACACATCTTTCCATATAAAATACATAGCTTAGTTGAACCTTTTTCCACCAGTGCTATGCTATGTGGACCAATGAATATGATTGGTGAGTATCTGTGAGTATCAAACGCAACACCTCACAACGAAAAAAACAAAAGCACCCTAATGATTTGGAAACCACGCACAGCCTAAAATACAAAGTTATTCATTCTTAACTTCGTTAATAGCCGATTAATGGATTAAAGCTGTTGTGCCCAGTTCTGTCACTTTGAATAGAGTTCCAGGGGTTTCGCAATTATTGAGTTTTTAATTGCTACAAACGGCAGTACGATTTGTAAGAGGAAAAAGTCTTTCATAAGTAGCATTACGTTTTTCAATTAAAAATTTACTTTGCTCGAGTTAGGAGAGTTTTATAGTATTTTCTAGTTGATACAGTTCTTGCTAGTTACGAAGGCTAGCGGGCTTTATTTGTGGTAAGTAACAAATCGTGTCAAAGTGTGTGTGAGAGCGAAATGTTAGCATGAAAAAAAAATGTTCAACGAATTTATCGTACAACAGAAAGTTTACACACATTCAATCTTATATACCTACTTCACGTTAAATCACGATTAAAGCACGCTCGCCTTTGTGACTTGCAAGAACTATACCTACCTCTAATCTCGACGTAAATCATCTTGGGAAAATAAATGTCTGTAAATAGTTCATCATAGTACCTAATCAACACTATCGTCAAACAAACAAAGTAATGCATAAGAGAAGTTAAAAACCTCTTAAAACAAGGTACAGTCACGAGCTTTAATTTAGGACCCACTTAAGTTTGACAGCTCTGTCATCTATACATATAAAATCCTTTGTCCTGACTGACGGATCAACGCACAGCCTAAACCGCTGATCGTAGAGACCTGAAACTTGGAGGGTGTGTTCTTTGTATGACGTAGGCATCCGATAAGAAAGGATTTTTCGTAGTTCTACTCCTAAGGGGGTAAAAAAGAGGGGCAAAGTTTGTATGGGACAACGTGATTCCTTGGTCCAATCTACTTCAAATTTTGCATAAACATTCTTTAACAGAATTAATGGAAGATGTGTTTCGTATTTTATTGAAATTAATCCCTTGACGGGGTTAAAAAGGAGTAGAAAGTTATTTTGGGGGTGATTTGCTTCGAAGTTGATATCAATACTCCTTAGTGCTTTTGATTTAAATTACATTTTATTTTGACACAATGCAAACGAAACGAAACTTCAAATTTGGCAAACCATTTGTCTACGTTTGTCAACCACTTCCTGATCTGATCTCTGATAATAACTAATTACTTATATGTATAAGGATTTGCATTTCACCAAGCTTTTGCTTTTACAAGCGCAGCGTGGGACGTCCACCAACGAGATGGACGGACGTTTTGGTGAAGGCCGCAGGTTCAGGGTGGATGCAAGTCGCATCCAACCGTAATGATTGGGCGTCAATGAGGGAGGCCTATGTCCAGCAGTGGACGTCCTACGACTGAAATGATAATGAAGCTTTTATGTGACTTCAACCTTTTTCGAATAAAATCGAATTGAGTATTCAAACATCATTGTTGAACTCGCATAAAAGCTTGGTGCAATTCAAATACATATAAAATGCTTTGTCCTGAAGTCCTAAATGACTGACCGGCGGATTAACGCACAGCCTAAACCGCTGTATGTAGAGACCTGAAACTTGGAGGATGTGTTCTTTGTATGACGTAGGCATCCGATAAGAAAGATTTTTCCGGAATTCCCACGGGATAAGGAATATACGGGATGTATATATTTCATCAATCAAGAGTGACCCTATCCCCATAACGAAGATAAACTGTTCGAATTGGGCATGCAAGTAGACTATTAGAATAGTTATAAAGCTCAATGATTTTGAAAATTCCCACGGGATAAGGATAAATCAGGATTTATATACTCAAATCAACTGGATCCTATCTCCGTAACTACAATTACTAAACTTTTCAAATTCAGTATAAACGTAAATGGTCATACATAACAGCAAAAAAAACGATTTGCAGGATTTTTGGAAATTCCTGTGGGATAGATAATCTCTGAAACTTCCGAGCCGATTAAAAAAAATCTTTTACCAGGAAAAAGTTACAGTATCCTTTATTGACATAGGCTACTTTTTCCGGGAAAATGAGCGGGCTGGGTTTAAAAAAAAAATGTCCAATAGAAAGCTACACT
Organism: Archips crataeganus; assembly: GCA_947859365.1. NCBI lineage: Eukaryota > Metazoa > Arthropoda > Insecta > Lepidoptera > Tortricidae > Archips > Archips crataeganus. Next base: position 7,950,397 of record OX402051.1, read on the forward strand.
ATCCTTTATTGGTATAGGCTAGGCTACCTACTATTTATTCGGTAAAATGCAAAATTCCCGTGGGATAGAAAGAAGTGATTATCACTTGAGGGCTGATTTGAAAATTTCTTTCACCAATAGGAAGCTACACCAACCATTATTTACATAGACTACTTTTCTCTGTGAAAAAGCAAAATTCCCACGGGAAAAAAATAAGTGAATTCAACTACGGGGCTGATTTTAAAACTTCTTTTACCGGTAGAAAGCTACACCTTTATGGACATAGACTACTTTTTCTCGGGAAAAATGCAAAATTCCCGCGGGATAAAAATAAGCGAAAATTTGCATAGAATAAGGACAAATTTGTTGAAATTCCCACGGGATAGAGAATAAACGGGACTTGTAATATTCACTAAAGTGATACTGATGATGATGAAATTATAATAATGATGGATGTTGCCGTTGCCGGATTTTTGTTTTATACAATGAAAGAGATGAAGAAGCTTTACCACAAATTGGAATTCTACGCGGACGAAGTCGCGGGCAAAAGCTAGTATTGTATAGGAATTCAAAGGATATTTTTTCGAAATGGGTCCCAAATTAAAGCTCGCGTCCGTACATTTTGTTGCTATTCTATTCCTTAAAACCTTTCAAACACAAAAGCCGACAAAAAAATATCCCTCCGTTTCCTTGCCCTAAAAATAAATCTGAAACAAGTGATGAGCCAAATTGCTTTTGAGTTTAGCGACGTCATTCGTGTCCTTTTAGGTCAACATGCACTTGAGCCGGCAGAGTCGCGGCCCCGAGAGGCCTGCGACGACCCTCGAGCACCCTCGGCCCCATCGAGGGGCTCTTGAAAACAAAGCCGATGCAGCGGCAAACTCGATCAAGCTCAACCAATGACGGAGATGCAATCGGATTTAACGGCTAAGATTGAATATCGAGCCGGCTGCACACTTAGGTTCCGGCAGCAAAATTGAGCCCGGACTTCGGTATAATCAAGATAAATCTGTGATGCGAGATTGTATAGAAAATTCAGCGTAGTTTTATTTAATTGAGGTGGATTTCTGTAGCACCGGGAATGACCATGCATACAGAGAGCTTATAGATGAATGAAGAAATATAATAAATGAAGAGCATATTAAGTATACAAACGAACTACAACCATATGATTGCGCAGTAGCAAGATACTTCGGCAAAGTAACACTTGTACAAATCTATTAGACTACTACATAAAATATTGTAGGTAGGTACTTTTCATTCTTACACCATTGGAGTTATTTTCGTTTTCAAACCTTTGAATAACACGGTAGTATGTATGCGATTCATGTTTGTGCTTTGTTAGTGCGGAAAGAAACATAGTTTCGTTGTTTTTTTACCCTATTTTAAACTAAAATGCCTAAATAAATATGCTAACCACATAGCACAGTGAGATTGCAAAACAAGTGTAAAACGATGCTCCGATCAACGAATTCGCAAACTAAGGAGTATAGGTTTTGCGTAACTAAACTAGTTAAGTGCTTATTCACTGATTCAAAAGTTGTACATATCGTACCGATGATCATTAAATACTTATTCTGTTCAATTTATCTCTATTTTGTTTTGAATTTTTTAACGGACTTCAAAAAAGAGGTGGTTCTTATTCGATAATATTTTTCCCGTCTTTGTTGTCTCATGTCTTAGAACAACTCCGTTATTCATAGACATTTTTGTTTTTTTTTTTATTCGGAATAATAATATATAATATACTTTCAGTTTAAAGCTATAAAGTTTAATGATTATGAGTTAATTTAAATTTAAAGTCAGTTAATTTTTATACTTGAAGAAAAAAAGCTATAAAATTTCCCCTATTTCACCAAGTCAATGATTTCTGCTGAAAAAAAAGCAACAATACAAGTATTTTTTAATTAACAGCTGTATTTTCTTTTATTTAAAATATACAGTGTGTTTTAGTAACAAATAGTGAAGTTTAATTTCGAATTTCTTTTACTACCTACATACTCGGGACGATTGCGAACGAATCCTGGTTAAACTTAAGTATTTTAAGACATGAAAGTTGCATATTAGTGTGCTAAACTGCGGCCGTATAAGCGTCGGTGGCCGGTGATTCGTCTCGGGAGACGGGAGCGCGAAGGCTAAGGCGGTGACGTCACGGGCGATCGATCGCGCGGGTCACATCACATCCCGCGGTCCGGGCCGGCGCGCCGTCGCTCCAACAATCACTGTACATGTGTTCCTTTATTTTGAAACCGGATGCCCAATATTTGGCAACGTTCATTAGCACGATACCACACAGATTGTCAAGGGGATGAAGATGAAACTATCTTTTGTGTTGTCCTAATATTGTTAAGCATATTGTTGAAGCGTGTAGGGTAAAATATGTTGTCGAGTGGAAAACGTTCAAAGTATATTACTAACCTAATTAATAGCGGCAGAATCCATTAGCAAAACTATTATAAGAAACCATTTGCAGATATTTCCATCATTAATCACTTCAAAACGGCCAAAGTTGTTAAACTCCGGACTAGAATGCTCCATTTACATTATATTGCTTTGGGATAGACTGCCAAATTCAATCGCAGGTAGCTGCATTGAGTGAACGAGTCCAGCCTCGGTTTGAGGGCGAGTGTATTGAGCCAATCGGGAGTGGAGGACGGCTAAATGGCGGCGGGAGTTGCGGACCTACTCAGCCCTTTTATTTCCACACCGACCCCTCTGTTCTATGAATAAAACGGTACTTCGACCGCGAGCCTTGCAATTCATGCCCATCACAAAATATGCCGAGATTAAAAACTCTGTTGGGATTTTTTCCTTTGAGTGTTCGCCACGATGCGAGTAGATCCATTGCGAAGTCATCATGTGACGTCAAGAAAATATGGCCGTTCCACTTTGCTTTTTGTCTCCTCGTTCGTTATCTGGCATGATCCCAAACTCCCGAAGGTTTTCTTATAAGTAGGTTCCCGCTTATTACTGCGTGCAAAATTCGAGGGAGATATTCCACCCCCTGAGAAAAATGGCTTTCATTGTTAAATATTTGCGCTTAAATTACGGTAAATACGATCGTGATGTTATGACAATGGGTAGAACAGCATTCTTGGAATCAAAATGTGTTTTCCTGTTTGTTATTCAAGCGTCTATTGTGCGTAGTGCTATCCTGGCGCTCGGGGACAACAAAGGGTTGCAGCGGAGCGTGCGAAACTCTGGCTACAACGCGAACGGTTAGACTGTAAATCACAAATATCAACGGCAGGAACAATAACGTCGCCCCCGCTAGTTATCAACGTAGCATTCTCATGTAATAGCTTTCGCCAATTAATGTAATGGATCGGAGTTATCGAAGCGGCTGTCGAGGCGGATTGTGTAGTTACGAGTGTTACGAACGCGCTGCCGTGACCGCGGCCCATTCAAGGCAATGGTTCTCGAGTATTGTCAACAGAGATTAGGTTGGACAAGGCCCACAGCATTACCAAAGCTTTATCGCTTATCGACCTTTCTCGGCTAGACAGATCAAAACTGCTAAATCCATAACTATTCCAACATAACAAGCCTTGTTCTTTAATGCAATAGTGGAAATGCTTCTTAAAAGTATTCAAATACCTTGATATTATGCATTTCGTGCGAGGAGTTCGCCTTATAAATACGAAGAGAAGCGACCAGCATGGCCGGGGGAAGCGTACCCTATCGATTTTCGGAAAAGCCAGAGGCGGTGCTCTAGGCTTCGTGTTAAAAATAAATAGCTAGCTAGAGGAAGGCGTTGCTTTACGAATCGAAGTGATGCATAATGTACACAGGAAAATGGCGGGTATACTGAAATAGAAATCAAAGTGCTAAGGTTTAAGTGGAGTTTCCTAACGCCGTTTAAAAATAAATAAGTGATTTCCGTCAAGAAATACTGTGAAAATGTTAGTGTTCAGCTTAAGTGAAAATAATCTGGGAGTATCATCATAATAAAGAAAACATTGAATAATGGAACCTAGAATTTCCTTTACAAGTATGCTCACGTAAAACCACTATTAGAAAATTACAGTTTCGAATTTTCACACTTACTGAATATTTACAGTACCTATCGGTAAGGTACTTACTTAGGTAAGAACTATAAATTTTCGTTGTAGGATTTTATTATGTTTACAATGTTAATTTGTAGAGCCACTTGTCTAAAACATATATTGTATCCATATTGTGATCTTTTATTTTGTTTAATGATAAGGATTCATCAATAAATTGTATAAATTTTCTGGAGTAGCTCAGAATAAAACAGGACGCCGCGGTGACCCGAAAATTGAAAACACTGAATAGCAAGAAGAAGAAAAACTTAACAAATTGTCATTTTGTTCTGTTTAACCTGGGTATGTATTACAATACCGAAGTACGAAAGACCGAATGTATTAAAACATCGAATGGGTCAAAAGACCGACACGATTTTTTTCTGAAACCGTTAACTTTTTAAGATTGTTATAAAACAAACCTAACCTAACCTAATGGGTTCTGTATGATGCCGTTTTAATAAATTCTGAAAAGTTTACGGTTTCAGAAAAAAATCGTGTCGGTCTTTTGACCCATTCGATGTTTTAATACATTCGGTCTTACGTACTTCGGTATTGTAATACATACCCGACTACCCGTTTAACTTATAGCTTTTAACATTTCATTTTAAATTTTGCATCTACACAATTTTAGTGAAGTTTCGTAAGAGGTCGTTCTCAAAAAAAAATACATAACTAGGCCTTAATGAAAACAAAATCATGAGTGCGTCCTTTGTGTAACGAAAGTTAGTCATACAAACTGTATGGGTAACTCGTTATACAAAGGAATCATGTTTTGTTTTAATTAAATCCCTTAATTGCGTATCATTTTTTTTTAAAAACGAACCATAATTATTATAAAAATATGTACAATTTATTTACTTCTCAAGATAGTGCTGCTGTGATGTTATATTCTACCAAATTCTACCGATAAATTCGATTTTGTTTTTTCAACCGACGAAAACAAAAGGAGGAGGTTCTCAAGTCGACGTGTATATTTATCTTTAAATAGGTACTATCTTGTAGATCCCTATTAAAGAAAGGGTTGTCCTTGTCGCTGATTGGTAAACTAAGGTTATTTCTCAATACAATATGAATTATCTATTCTCTAAGTAAATATTTATTTAGAAATTTCTATCAAATATTGATAAACAAGAAATTATACTAGATTAAAATTAAGAGAACTTAAGAATAAGGTGTTCGGGTGCCAAGTAACCTCGTGTGATCTTGGTTATTTTCCTCCCTTGTTGAACAATCTACTATATCTCTCTCACACACACGGTCGGCGCGTATGCAAGGGGTGCAGGTTCCAATTTCTTGCCCCGAAATTCTTAGGCCCGGACCGCACTGGTAAGGCGACCGGCGACGCAACGCGACGGCGACTAAATCAAACATAGTTGATTTAGTCGCCGTCGCCGCTGCGGCCGCTCACATAACTCGAACTATGTTTGATTTAGTCGCCGTCGCGTCGCGTCGCCGGTCGCCTTACCAGTGCGGCCCCGGCCTAAAAGCAACACTAACTAACAACTAAACAAAAATTAAACGGAATAAAAGTGCAAAAGAGCTCCTCGCGATATTTCCCCAAAAATGTCGGCAACATTTTATCGATGTATCGCAATGCGAATTCTAATTCCATAAATAGTACCTATTCAATTAAATTTTTCTTCTAATTTGTTGCAGGTTTCAACTTTGAACCCCTTCCAATCAAATACAGAAGCGAGACAGATGCTTTATTTCTTGCGGCTGAACGTGTTAACTAAGGTATTTAATTCCAGTGGACCAACTGTTATGCACTTTTGGGGTTAAATATCCTAGTTCATTAATCATCTGTCACATCAACCCACAAAGGTGGGCTCACACAGTCATTCGGAGATGGCAGGACGATTTTGTCATCTACCTATGCAAAGGACTGGCCTAACATTACGCTAGAGCGGGAGTTATGGAAGTTACGATGGAAGGCCTTTCTTCAGCAGGGGTACACTATAATAGTCATCGTCATTATTTGAATCCCACTGCCTCACACAGAACCAGGCCTCTTCTCAGAATGAAATGAATGAATGAATGAATGAAAGGGCTTGTGCGGTAGTTCCCACGCGGCCCAGTGTGGATTGGGAACTTCATACACACCATTGAATTTCTTCTCAGGTGTGTGTAGGTTCCCTCACGATGTTTCACCGTAAAGCATATGGTAAATTTCAAATGTAATTCCGCATATAATTGTAATTTCGAAAAACTCAGAGGTGCGAGCCCGAGCTCGATCCCACGACCCCATGGCCCTCTGTGAGGCCATAGATCAAACCACTAGCCATCATGGCTTTAACACTATAATAAGTTAAAAAAAAGTTCATAAACACGCGTGAACATTGGTACTGACCTTATCGAAGGCAAGGGGTCGGTGTCTCGGCACGTCATCGAGTTCCATGGCGTCGGCGGGGCGGGTGGGGGAGAGCGGGCGCGGGGGCGGCGCGCGCGCCGCTAGCCGACCTCCATGGGCGTCTGCCGCCGGGGCCGCATGCCGCTCGCGCCCGCGCTGCGCCCCCGACACCTGCCGCACAACGACACTGTTAGAGCTGTCGCATTACGTACACCACAGGCCGCAGCGACTGCCGACAAGATGCGGCCAAAGAGGCCGTCACACAGCTAAACTAGCTTTTGCTGGCGACTCCGCCTGCGAAGAATGCGTTTACCGCTAACCCACGGGAACTATGCAATTTTGCGGAATAAAAAGTATGCTACATGTTACTCCAGGTTACAAGCTATCCGAATGCCAAATTTCATCAGAACCCGTCAAACCGTTTTAGCGTGAAATGGTAACACACATCCATCCATATAGGTACGGTCAAGTACAACAATAAGTAGCGATTTAATCCTCCCATCGTTATATACCTATACCTTAATTCGACGACATAAGAGCTATGGGACATATTTATGAGCAAGTTGTGTGCACCCATATTTATATCCATCAATACAAACTTTCATGTTTATAATATTAGTAAGATTATTATAAGACACAGTATTTTGACGAGATGTCCAAAAGATATCAATCGTCAACATTGTGGAGTATTTATTCAATGTTAAAAATGACAGTAAAAATTAAGCACGGAGTGCAAATGAAAACATATGCAAATTTGATTGCATTGCTAAAGCGATTGTCCAGTGGACATAAAGGAAAAAAGTCAAAAGGTTTTACGTCTGAGGAAATGGATTTTTAAATAACGCTCCTAATGAAAAATATATTTAGCGACCAAGGTATGTTTATGCCCAATTTAAACACTTTTAACAGTTAAAGGCAACGTAAGGCAATTAAAGTACGTTACATAAAATACATTTTTAACAAAAACTTATTTACTTACAGGTTGCCTTGATTTTTGGCATAAGTGGCGCATGCAGAGGGATGGAACTGGTGAACATTACTCTGGCAGATGTAGAAATCGACAATAAATTACAGGCTGTAAATTTGCCTAATACGAAGACAAATAAACAGCGAATGTTCGTAATATCTGGAGAGTACTTGAACAAGCTACTACGAGTACGCGTGTCAATATTCCCGGAATGAGCATGATTTACAACATTAAAAACAATTCAAATTGTACATTTAACTTTAAGTAAACATTTTTATTTTTATTTTTTATTAAATCTTTTTGTACTAATCTGACTATTTTTTTCTCACAATCGAAGTGAAAAATAGAGTTTTCACCTGGAGACTAAAAGTCAATATAAACCCTCGGATAAATAGACACCCTCGCTAAAGCTCGGGTGGCTAACACCTCGGGTATATATTGGCTTCTTTTAGTCCCTCGATAAAAAATATACTATTAAGCTGCGTACGGACTGCGCGCACATTACGCGTACCCTACGCGAGCCCGAGTACGCGTACCCGGGTACGCGTGTCCTGGAACGCCATGTCCGTACTTGCAGCTACGCGTACAGTTTACGCGTACACAGCGTACGGACATGGCGTTCCAGGACCAGGACACGCGTACCCGGCCTCGCGTAGGGTACGCGTAATGTGCGCGCAGTCCGTACGCAGCTTTAAACTATACCTAAGTAATTAAGTTTAATCAAGAAGAACAAATAGATCAATTAATTTGATGCACGGGCGAAACGTAGTAGGTATTGTGCGGGAAAAACTGCACTAACTACACTTACGCAAAACAAGCTTACCGCCTCATCTAGCTTTTTGTTAACGTTTTTATTTTTCCCGGCTGGCTAACTTCGCAATTATCGTAATACTTAGTAGAAAGTAGCAGAACCTGTTGAATAAAAATAGCACTAGAATAAGTAGGGGCATTCGATTATTGACATATGAGTAGACGGATTTCTAATTATCGCCCAAAGTACAAAATATTTACGCTTACATCCTGTTAGGTATTTTTGATTTTCTGTAACTTTAAGAGAACATTCAACAGGTCAAATGAAAAAACACAAAAAACACCTGAACAGTCATATACACCGTGAAATTTTAGTGGTTGTTTTCCCGAAACGAGGTGATTTAGTATCGATTGTACAATCGATTTATAATTACTATTTTGACTAGAATCAAAAATCCAATTGTGAAAAACGATCACGAACGGTGTGTGTACGATCGTACGATAGGATAGGGTAGGTCGTACGCTACTTGTTCCAACGAAGCGTAACTATTGGTTTGCGGTCATTTTCGACTTTCGTTTTTCACAATTGGATTTTTGACTCTAGTCAAAATAGTAATTATAAATCGCTTGTACAATCGAAATTAAATCACCTCGTTTCGGGAAAACCACCACTAAAATTTCACGGTGTATAGTAATAGAAGTCAGAAAATAAATTGATTTGCTTAAAAGGTTTTTGAAATCATTATCACTCAAAAATACACGCAAAGGCGGTAAATACATGTAAATTGCTAAAAGACAGTCGTTCAAATTAAATACTGGTCTATTTTATTATTATTTAGAAATGTAATTAGCTTCTACTCTGATCGTATTTCAAATTCAACTCAAATTTTTGCCCCTTAAGAGTGATATGATTGCAAATGTGATTTAAAAATCGGGGTCCCAGGTTTCTGACTGGTTAAAGGTCATCATCCTAGCCTAGGTATATACGCCCCACTACACAGGCCTCCTCTTAGAATATTCTCTTAATCCTGCCTGTATTTAAATGTAGTGTTGATTTTATTCCAATAAACATTGACACTACACAAACAGCAAACAGAAGCGCCACTGCTGTGTCCATTCGTACGATGGCACCACTACATTAAAGGACCGTTTAAAATTAGTAATTTAGCCATAATATCAATCAGTTATGTGTCCGTATTGAAATCATGGATTAGCTTATTAGTTATTATAGATAAAATTGAAAAAACGTTATGGTCAATGTTGAACTGTTTAATTATTAGATACTTTAGTAGTCTACCAATGGAGCCATGATGATGATGTTACATTTGCACACATAAAACCCAGAAAATAGGCTTTAAGGGCTCGTTATAGTAGGTACCTAAGCTATACTAAACAAATTAAAACCACAGTATGCCTACACGCAAGAACCGTTACCCTATTTTTCGTTTAAAAATACGTACACAAAACAGTGTTTTATAGACAGGCCCCGGCCGTTGCCACGCTCTGCTGGCGAGATCAATAATTCATAGGGAACCGAAACTAGCTTTCTCAGTGTGAACGAACGACTTGAAATAGCTCACCTGTGTGATTGATGAGATCAGCCCATTTAAATATATAAATATGTATCCTTGACGCAGTTGTTTAATTATGTATGTGCGGCGGTGAGTAAAGTGTGTACTGGAACTATTAATACTACGAAAGCATATAACACTAGGTATAACGGATAAGAAGTTTCTTACAAACGTTTTAACAAGGCAGAGATTTACAAGTAGTTCCGCTTTACTGAAGTAGAAAATTAATTTAATTTTTACCGCCTTAGGACTCACATGTTTAAATATTCTTTTTTGGAAGTACGAATGGCAATAGATTGGCGATTTAGTCATATCTATGACCAACTTAATATCTATTTCTGTTCCTCTACATCAGAGGTTCCCAAACTTTTTTTTCACATAGACCACTTTCAAAATTTAGTTGGTTCCGGTGGACCCCCTGCAGCCCTGCTTCCTGCTTGATTTCTACCATATTCCCAAATCCCCCATTTTTGTCTCGCCAACGTAGACCCCCCTCGAGTCTCCTGTGGACCCCTGGGGGTCCACCTGGACCACTTTGGGAATGAATGCTCTACATCTAAGTATACGTAGAGACTACAAACTTTCACTAAACAAAGACATTATGCTAGATGCTATTTACAGAGTTTAATGCTAGAACTAAAAGTGATAAAGGAACAATAGGCTAAAACATTGTGTTAGCCAAACAATTAAGCGGGTGCGGTTAAAACACGACTTGTAATTGTCGATTCGGAACGATTGACAATAAAGTACGACCTGATAATCCAAACCCTCATGTTATTGCCATTGATCAGGTCGCGCATTATTGTCGTTCACTCAGGGTCGACAAATACGTGGTCGTATATTACGCTTATACGAATTAAATAGTAGAGAATATTCACCAGCTTTTATATCTCCAATCTGTTTTAGTTCAGCTAGGAAGCATGAATGTTCCAAGCTTCTCACTCAGCAGTAAGTAGGTGGGTACAAGAAGTGACTTGTATATGAATATTTACTATCTACATGAGGGAACAGTTTTTAAGGCAGTTGGAATGTGACTATTCTGCAGTCATGTAGATACAACGGCCGCAATAATACTGGAAGGATACTCGCGTGACCGATCCAACCTACTCATTAGACTATGCAATAACCACCTTAGCGCGTAATAGTTAGCAAATCATAGTATCGCACATCACAGTTATAACAAGTAGGAAGACGTCCACATATAAAAAGATAATAGTCTATGATACCTTGATAAGCCATGTCGATGAATTCACGAATTCATCTACCGATGTCATTGGATTTGTGCGTTATCTGAAAAGTTTGACATTGTGTTTTGAAACAACGGTATTTGAGTTCTTGTAATGAAATCATTGTTCTAAATTGGGAACGAAATATAGTAACATTAAAATGGAAATGCTCATAATTGCGTGTCAGAACTAGTATTAAAACATCACTCACCTCACTAGTAAATGGCTAAGTAAAACATACGATTCACGAATGCATAGTTTGCGAGATTGCCAACTACGCGGTACAAAACATGTGCACTACTCGTAGTTAAAACTCGTATAAAACGTGCGTACGAGCAAACGTTTTCGGACACCGTTACGAATGGATATTCATTGGCCGAAGGATTGACGACACGGTAAATTGCTATTGCAAACGACGAGCTCCGAGCACCTCACAATATCTTCTGATAAAGCAGATAACGCTAAAATCTCTTCTCAAGTCGTAAATTTTCGACTCACGAGGGAATTTCGGGAGGCTTAAGCACCTTTAGATAAGTGAGATAAGTAGGTGCGCGGCCTCGCATGGCTCTATACCATGCATCGTTAATAACTAAGACGGTGCTGACCCGAATTTTAAAAGCGAAATGATACCTTGAGGTGTGATCATTTCCATAATATATGGGATTAAAGTAGACCTATCTTTTAGCGCAACGAGGTTTTCCGACGCCAGTCCGACAACCCAGTCACTATTATGGGTGAAAATACACTATAAATCCATACTACCTTACCAATATTATAAATGCGAAAGAAATAAAAGTCTGTCTGTTTCCTCTAGGCGCTTAAACTTTGGAGATAGTCTGAGACCCTGGGAAGGACATAAATAGGAATCTTTTTAGCCCAGAAAATTGTTTACTTCCTGTGGGATAGCGATAAAAGAACTCGAACGGAGTCGCCGGCAACAAGTATATTTTATACTATATTAAATATGATAAAGACTATGCCTGAGGGTTTGTTATGATTTTTACCTTAAAGCTGTGTGAACTGTGTACAATTTATGAAAACGTAGCAAAGGGAAATATAATTTTAGCAGATATGTTTAGAAATATTTGAACAACCGCAGTATTTTTAAATTACAATAATAACATGAAATTAAAACTAAAGGGGTTCCCCGTACAAAAGTGTTATTTTTTTCCTAGCTTTTGTCCGATATAAACTTGACCACTTTTCAGTATGTTATTATGCTTTTACGACAAATGCGATTGCAAAGTCCTAAATGCGTATTGAATGACTGTAAAGCCTGTAATTTCCTAACTCGGCCTTTTCCCTGTTTACACAGAGCAGTCGCAACTGTCGCTTTATATTTCCCCATCATAAATGGCTGTAAAGCGGTTGGAGCTGTGGCATTAAATCTCCCAAATTGACGCACCTACCGCATGTCGGTGAACCCAGATATATTTGGAACGTCCTTCTCATGGCCCCTACTCTGTACACTGCCCATAACCTGTTACATTCGATCCAATGAACCGATGTGCAGCCAGCATTGGTGGAGTCACTGCAAATCTAGTTTCCTTCTGTTTTAAATAATTTATTGAATCAGGCGTTACTTTGCGGAGGTCCATATCAATGAACTGAAACAATTACTTTGCTTACCCGCAAAGTAATTGGTTCAGTTCATTCCTTCTGTTTTACCAAAAGCCATCGGCAATCTCTGTTTTCTATGTGTCATCACGTATCAAGCAGCTTTAACTAAATAAAATCGAGTATACACTCCTATACAAGTTGATGGAGTGAGTCTGGGTGGGTCTGAGTAAAAAAACTTGCTAAGAGCAACAAGTACAACATCATCATCATCACCTCCTGTCTATTTATATCCTACTCCTGCTTCTGCCACGCAACTAAAACTATAAGCTTTAAAAACTATTAGGATTTCTTTGTGCAATTACAGCCACAAAATCTTAAAAATGAGTTTTTTCTTTCTAATAATATTTTTTTTAATCAGGCACACTTAATTGCTGGCGGTAGTCACCTAGACCTGAGTATGTATTAAATTTAATTTGTTAAAAATTCTATATTAATGATTAATACCTACTTTTTTGCTGTCTATGCTTTTTTAGGGTTCCGTAGTCAACTAGGAACCCTTATAGTTTCGCCATGTCTGTCCGTCTGTCTGTCTGTCCGCGGCTAAGCTCAGAGATCGTTAGTACTAGAAAGCTGTAATTTGGCATGAATATACATATCAGTCACGCCAACAAAGTGGTAAAATAAAAAATAAAAAAATAATTTTTTTTAGTGTACCTCCCATAGACGTAAAGGGGGGGTGATTTTTTTTTCTCGACTTATCGTATAGTGTGGGATATCGTTGGATAGGTCTTTTAAAACCATTGCGGGGTTGCTAACATGATTTTTCTATTCAGTGATTTGTTTGCGAAATATTCAACTTTAAAGTGAAAATTTTCATTAAAATCGAGCGTCCCCCCCCTCTAAAATCTAAACTGTTAGGTGGAAAAATTAGAAAAAATTCAGAAGGGTAGTAAATATATCAAATTTACTAGGAAAATTATAGCGGCTAAGATTGCTTGGAAATTATGTGTAGTTTAAGAGTAAATAGTAGCCTAAGGTATAAAACATACCTAAACTTGGATGATTCCGTACACATACGAAATCCTTAGAAAAATATTTCTTGATTTTTTTGTAATGGCTACGGAACCCTACCTTGTGCGTGTCCGACACGCTCTTGGCCGGTTTTCTTTTGTTGACTGTACTTGCATTGTTCTTCCTATCCATACCAAATCCTGCCTGAGAAATTCCTGCCCGGACGGACCACCAGAATCTCAATAGCAGATTATTATGCTGTCACCGGACGAACATAAAGCCCAGTTTAAGCTTGTAAGTAAAAACGAGCAAGTTGCGTTACATTGCGAGGCTGTAAAGCGAACAAGATTGACGTGGTCAATCCAGCGCCGCAACGTACAATTCGACTCAACTTATAATTCCTCTCGATGTACCTGCGCAGAAGCAGATTTTTTTAGCGCGGGAAATTTCGATCTACCAACGGCAAAGCAGAGCTTACGCGCGCTAATATCTTGTGCTATCATTGGTTGATCGATTACCTACTCGACTAAGCTGGGAACGACAATGTGTGAGAGAAAAAACAAAGCACTAAACGGAAAACAAGAAAATTTTAATCGTGCCCGCTGTTTAGAGCGGGTTTGGTAGAGCAAAGAAGGCAATTCATTATTGGGAACATTTATTTTGGGCTCTGGAAAAATATTTGCCAATCTACCTGAGAAATCTCACGTCTGAAACTGTTTAAATGTGGTGAGCCGATTTACATCTCTCGAGGTCGGTTGTTTAGAACCACCGGTTAGCGTTAAAATGGTTTGTTACGTTCTATTGACAGATGAGGATCTATTAGCCCTCTAAGCCGAAAACGTGTCTGCATTCCTTTAGTATCGCGAATGTCTATACCATGTTACTATTGTGATTAATAATCTTCATCATCATCATCCCAGCCTATATACGTCCCACTGCAGGGCACTGGCCTCCTCTCGGAATGAGAGGGCTTGGCCCATAGTTCCTACACGGGCCCAGTGCTGATTGGGCACTTCACACACACTATTGTATTTCTTCGCAGGTGTATGCAGGTTTCCTCATGATGTTTTCCTTCACCGTAAAGGTCACGGTAATTTTACGGCCGCGTACGAAACCGGTGCTTCGTAACCGATTGCGAAAAAAAACTTTTTTGTACTTGTACGAAACCAGTAGCGATGAAAGGTTTTTTGTAGTCTTACAAAACTGCGGTTATCCTTTCGTAATTGGTTACGAGCAAATAATTTGTAGGCCTTGTACGAAACTGGTTGAAAACAAGGATTTGTATTATATAGCGATAAGTATCTCTTATATTTTTCACGTAAAAATATGAGTAAATGTCCTCAAATAACATTTGCAGGGACTGCGGCAAGTCATTTGATTTGATTTGATTGTTTTAAACATATTTTATGTCGTTTAGTAAGTAAAATACCTTGAAATCGGTTTGGTCACTGAGGTTCAATTCCCTAAATGTCCAGTTTGCGAAAGTCTGTTGTCAGACAGTCCATTCCTCAAATGTCTAATTCCTCGAATATCTATTCCGCCTAGGTTCAATTCCCTAAATGTCCAGTTTGCGAAAGTCTATTGTCAGAAAGTCCATTCCTCGATTGTCTATGCCCCGAACGTCTACAAGTTATATTTCAAGTTTACGAGTTTCTCGTGACGTCATGACTCTGTATAAACTAAAAATCACAAAATTGAGTTTTTGAGACATACCCGGTTTTGAAATAGCAAAACACTTTCATAGCTGTTGTTTGTTTATTTACTTATCTAATCTAGAACTTGGTGAATGATATTTAATAATAATACTTTATCTATCATTCATTACCTATCTTATTTCGAAACCAATATCGTGTCAGATAAAAAACCTATTATTTGGTAACTGGTTTCGTACAAGTATGAAAAAGGTTTCCTTCGCAACCAGTTCCGTACGCCGCCGAAGGGGTATTTACGCACATAAATTCCGAAAAATGAGAGGCCACAGGTCAAACCGCTAATAGGCCACCACAGCTGATTAATAATAAGTCATTAGTAACAAATTATGCTCACTCGGGGTTAGAGTCGTAACAAAAGTCAATTTTGCGGAGGCGGAGGCGGAGGTAAATAAATAAAGAGTGACACATCTTTAAAGATAAAATCATATTATTATTAATAGAATTGTTAATGAGAGAGAAATTACAATTTACAAACTACAGTTTTATAACTTTTCAGTTTCTAGGCGCGCATCAAACTGAAAAATAAATAAATAGAATCACAAACAATGTCAAAACACAAACAAACTTCTGTTAAAACTCCGTTGAAAGTATGCTGACGCGGAGGTGCGTTTTCTTGCAAAAGTTCCGCATTTGCGGAGGCAGAGTTGTAGTTATATTTAAGTATGACCATATTCGGGATTTCCCTACGTAAAAGAATCAGGTTCAATTCAGAATACTGGGTTCGCATTTGGGCGACATGAGCTGGGGCTCATCTTGATAAAGAATTACGGAATGGTTCGAAACAGTGTAAAATTAATTAATAAAAACCTCTTTTGCTCTATACTTAACTATCATCACAACGCGTTTTATTCACTTATTGTACAATGTTCTTTTGCAAGCAGTTCACTTCTCTTGCTTTTAAAGTTCATATTAATTTACGCTGGACGTAGGCTCCATAAAATGACTTTTTATACTCTAGTGCATAAGTAATTCTTTTGTCTAAGTCTAAGACTATAGCGATCAACGTACATTCAGAGTCACCTACATTAAGAGTTTATAAATAGTATGGAAAAATAGTAAGTAGATTGTACAGTGAGAGCATAAAACGAGCCATTTCACCCGAGTTGTTCATACAGCGAGCGGCCAGGGTGGATAAACACGTCGAGGGGGAAATGGGCTTAATGCTCGAGTTTTACATTCCGCTTTTCACTTTGATTGCAAGGAAACAGCAACATTAGAAATAAATGTTCATTTAAGCTTTAATTTTTATGCATTATATTTTTTATAATAATGTACTAGATTTGCTTAGTTTTATTAATTTTAATTTCGTAATGTAAAACACCTGTTATAAAAAAAAACAAGAAATTTATAACTTTTTAAATTTAAGTACTTTTTTAAATTTGTATTTTAAAATTATAAAACTAGGCAATTCTAATAAGTTATTATAGAAATAGCAATACATGAAGTATAAATTATAATCGAAGTAAAAACTAAAGAAAGTAGAAAACTTGTTCATAAAACTCATGTTACCTTCAACTAACTCTCCTGCGGCGCGGATGGGTATAAAACGCTTTGGGTAAAATGGTGCGTTTTATGCACTTGTTGTACAATTTACTATTGTTACCTTTCTTATTCGCGATTTTAAACCGGTAATTGAAACAAAACACGTGTTTAAATCAAGCGACTGGTAGATACGCAGGTACTGGCATTACTGATTGGGTACTGATGGCATAGTGAGTGACGCTTATGAGGGGAGCATACGGTCTGTTGTGTCATTGCCACCATCGACTAAAATGGTCACCATTTAGGCACTATAAGGCTTCATTCATTACGCGATGATTTGAATTGAATACAGATGCACGTAATAATATAATACAGTTAGCATCATAAATAGGTGTAACACTTAATGCAGTCAACGTTTACTATACAGCCTTTTAATATTTTTTCTTCCCTGAACGAATGAGTGATACTTAACTATTTAAATTTATTATTTTTGAGACAGGTTGAAATTATTTTATACTAGCTGATGCACGCAAATGAGTCTGCGAAAAATTCGTTTATCGCTATCCCGCAGGAACTAAGCTATTTGCGGGATAAGAACTATCCTATGTCCATCTCATGGACTCAAACTATCTCCATACCAAATTTCATCGAAATCTGTTCAGCGGTGTGAGCATGTAAAGGTAACAGACAGACAGATAGAGTTACCTTCGCATTCATAATATTAGTAGGTATGGTTTTTTTTATAAAAAATAAAATAGGCCTACGTTTGGCCTCCATCTCGCTTGATGGAAGGCGAAGATGAGGCCTACGATGGTACACGTTTACCTAGAATGTTTTCTTAAGCTACAATACAGAAATATTTCTCTAGGCAGATGTTACGCCTGGGATGTAAAAAGTATCTTAAAAATCATTCGATATTTTTCAGCAGGTGGTTACGTTTGACTAAACACCTCTGTAAATGTTTTTCAGACTGTTTTTATTGTGGTTGATTGTACTCTGGTTGATGTTCAAATCGATGGCACGGATATGGAGACAGGATGACGATACAAATACAGTCAACAAAAATACTGTCAGCAAAATAGCTTGTATTATTTTTTAACAAAAACATAATATATTTAAGTATCACAGCACTGACGCTATCGGCGACATTCGTTCGTTATGAGTGACAATTAACACCTCCTTGCTAAAATACTGAGAGTATATAGTCCAGCAATGTTGACGATCTACGTGGAGGTAATCAACGTACATTGTGTGCTATTTTAGAGTGAATATGTGAATTTTTGCCGATGGAATTTATAGAATAACTAGTAGTTGCTCGCGACTTCATCTGAGAAAAATTCGTTCATGGGCTATCCTATGTCTTAGTCCAAATTATAAACTGCCTGTGTGCCAAATTTCATCCAAATAAGTTAAGCTGTTTTTGCGTGATGGAGTACCAGACATTCAAACTTTTGCATTTATAACATTAGTAGGATAATCTGTCACAGTCGATGATATCCCACTGTAAAATAAAAATTTGTAAAAATACGTAGTTGATTACGATATTAAAAATTTAAATATTGTAAAAAGTTATATCCTCACATGTCATTGTGTTCGATTGTTCATCACTAGATGGAACTTGATGCCATAACATCTAACGTGCGAATGCTCACAAATGCGTTTACCATCTGTCTACCCTAATTCTTTACCGTTTAACAGAAACAAATGGTAGATGTATTTGTGATTGCGAGTGCGTTAGACAATATGGCTGCTTATTTATGGCACTATTGGCACTGCTCTCTCAACACCGTGTATTTTAAAGTATTATTTAATTAGAAAAGGTAGGTACAGAAGATCCCGATGCAGAGCTTATATTATATTCCGCAGTGTGCAATGATTTGACCAACACTCACTTCATTCATTTAGCCCAGTGATCGTCACTTTTATGATCAAGAGCCACATCAGACAAAGTGAAGGCTTACTGTGGGCCGCACACATACGAATTGGCTATTCATAGGTACATTTTGAAAGTCGTTGGTAGCTTTATGTAAAGAAGTGTACTTTTTTTTTAGGTGCAAACTTTAATACCTACACGTAATTTTTAGAACAATTTAAGACTTAATTTTGAAGTACATTTTAGTTAATATTTTTTTTTTATATCCACGTATAATATAATACTTTCGTATGCAAGATCTGTTTTGACGACCTACTAAAGTCGTTGCAAATGTCGCGGGCCGCAGAAATACCGGCTTCGGGCCGCATGCGGCCCGCGGGCCGCAGTTTGACGACCACTGATTTAGCCTATACTCGTACCTATCGCTTTTTATCTCTACAAGTAATCTCCGCAAAACACCGGAAACCTCTTCAAGATACTTCCATTTTGTTTACTCAAAACTTTTATTAACCGCTATTACCTCATAAAATTATGCGTTATTTATCGCTCAGTGGCAAAAACACGCGGTTGCGTAGAGTTGCGGAAGAGGGCAGTGTTATGAGAGTGATTGAATATAAACACATTTGTTTACGGGGCGGGCACGTGCGGCGTCGCGGACAAAGGAAACGTGAATAGCTACCGCTCTGATTAATTACCCGATTAATATCTATACGCGAACAAACGTGAGCAGAATACAATACAGCTTACATGCCCATTGTCGCCCGGCTCGGGGCGACGCAAAGTGGACAGCAATTTTGCGAATGTGCCTCACCATGGGGCTAATTTAGAGCTTTCGTAACAAGCTTTTAAAGCAAAGAACAATTGTTATTAATTTTCCACGGACATGCTACGCGCTATAAACAATCATTGTTTACGACTTACGCAGGCGTATTACAACTCGGGTACATTGTGTTTTATTGAACTGTGAAATCGTAATTGCTGAAACTTCTTCCATACAATTGTTTGAACAATAGGGAAGTACCATATAGTGTCGTTAAATAGAAACTACTGATATTAGTGATATTACGAACAATCGATGAGCATGTGCTACGACGTAGCATTTGTAGCGATCCAAGACATATTATTTCGCATAAAATAATTTGTTGTAACACATCATTTGACCAAATCGGTCTCTCTCATATATTTCTCGCTGGCTACCTAGATTTATCCATGAATTTTCTCGAAAATGATTGGATTATAGCCAAGTCATAATTTTGCAAAAAGATCATTAGACGTTAAGCTAGGACGTTAGCTTATTTATTATGCATTTCAATGTAGCTCACTATGTCGTTATGATTTATGATCGATGGCCGACGAACCTACCTCGCTCCTGGGAGGTGACCCGCTGATCCCGCAGATCGACAGTCGTCTTACAAAGGAGACGTCTCGTCCCATGGACAGTTGGGTGAGAACACGTCGCGATATCTCGCGGGTCGTTATGGGCCAATTAACACTGATCACGGGGTCGACCTCTGCGTGCCTCCGATCTGTTGTCTAGTGCGATTCCCAGACAGAGATCAGCGCTTGTCCAGCGATTTAGCGTGAGATTAAAGGGTATCTCATATTTGTTAAATTTAGTTACAACTTATGTACAATTAAATGAAGTAAAGTTAAAGTTATTTGAGAGTCGAAATTTGACAAGAATACTCTGATGGACAATGAAGGCGACCCGCGAAAAATTTTTTCAACCGTCTCAAAAGCTGTAAGCTAGCTTTTATGATTGTTTCATAGAGTCAATATTGTATTAATTAAATAACAAAGAGCTTTAAATTAAATAATGATATTGTGCTATATCGATTAATTAAGTTGTTTTATTTTTGGAAATTAAAAAAAAAACTAAAGCAGTCGCGTATTTGTGAAACAATAACATTCACAACGTAAACATTTCTCCAAAACATTATCTCTGCCTGTAGTCATAATAAGTAAAGCTTAATGCATGCTCTACACAGATCTCAATCGATCGTGGAAGCATGATTGGGGAGTCAGCCAAGACTAGCTAGAAGCCTCGTTACGTAACACCCACTATACAGCACCTACCAGATGATACCGCAAAGAAGTACACCAAAATAATAAGTTTATCTCACAACTACTGCAGCTCTATCAGTAGAATAGTGAAGATATAAAGTATAAACTGACCGAGAAGGCATCGGAGCAGCTGGATGCGCAGCACACGGCCGTTGGTCGGAGCCGAGAGCCGCGCGGAAGAGTTCAGATCAATCGGAGATAGTCAGCCGCGTGACGTAGCGCGCTTGACCACCGATGCAACTGTTTGCGTGCGTGATACTGATAACATTACCTATGTACCGTCATGAACGGACGGCGGGGCGACATAGAACAAAGCGCGAGTAGTGGCTGGTTCGCGAGTGCCGCGGGATACTTTACCTAGCGGCGTATTGGGGTGTGGGCTCGGCTTGCGGTGTCGCGGTGAGTCGGCGCGGTCGGGCGCGGTCGGTCGCGGTCAGCGGGCGCGGCGCGTCGCCATGGCGCGGCGCGGCAGCGACGGCGGCTCGCGCACTGCCGCGCCGCGCGCCGGCCGCGCCGCCCGGGCCCGCGCACGCGCCGCGAGCCACAGCCCTCCCGCCCTCCCGCCCCGGCGCGCGGCGGCCCCAACACCCCCGCCCGCCCTACCACCAGATACCAACCACAACTCAACTAAATCTACAAAAGAGCCCGTTAACGTAAACCAACTACGCGGGTATCCAAGCTGTACGAAATGGCACGCATAAACAGATCTATAAATAAGTTGCAAGCCACAGTCATTGCGAATTAATAGACAAGTGAAGTATAAATACTTAAATAATTACAAATAAAAAACATTCAAATTCATTTCTGTATAAAAGCCGATAGGAAAATCTTAATATCAAACAAAAATGCTGTCAGAAAACAAATCATTGCACTAAGATATAAATAACAATGAGTAAGTAACCCACGAGTAAGATTTCAATCGATTTCGACTTCACTTCACTTCACTTCATAAGAGTGCCAGCCTTGCGAGCCTAGCCTAGTAGTAAAAATTTGTAGTAATATAATGCAGTAAGGGTGCAAGGAGACCACGGCCCTAGGCAGCATATGAGATGATAGAAATATATCAACTTAAAAAAGGGGGGTGAATTTCCAATTTTTCCAGTCGGCCCCGGACGGTATAAACGCCTACGCCACTAATTGATATGAAGTAGATTATTAGTTGATATGAAGTAGATTACTAGAATATGTGGTACTTAATACAAATGCAAAAAAGACGCTGTACTAAAAGATTTAACATTGTAACGGGGTAACTAAACCTCAACACGTGTATTATTTCCGCAGAACTCGCGACATCCAGCGCGCCGGCAACCCAGTCACTTTGCTCGCAAATTGATCACCCAGATCCTCGATTGCAATGAAATTTATGACAGGTCGTGGATCTATTATCGACTTGACTACGGCAATGGCACGGGTAATCATTTATAAACCGGCTCTGATAAACGCAGTGCTCGACTGGATTAACTCCAGATTTAAATCGGCTGGAAGATAAGCCCAGTTTATGTAGAGCTTAATTGATTCGAACTTGATAAACTTTCTTATTGGTGAATATAAAAGCCGATTTATGCTTATCGGCTCCCGACGGTTGTGTGTCTGTCGCATGCCCAGGAAAAATACTGGCGCCAAGGACGTTTGACTTCGTTGTTTATTTGCTATTGCATTTTATTTATACGCCTGCCGCAATTTCGTTTGATTGTTTGATATTTTTTAATGAAAATATTTTGTTTGTTTTTTTTTTCTTTACGTATTTGTTATTTGTTAAGTCATGTACATAAAATTTCAAGATGTTACCGCTGACTGTGGTAACTTTCGTCAGCTGGTAGGTTTGGCTAGTTAGTTTATGTAAAACTTCTGAAAAGCGACTTATGACTGTTTTAGGGGGATGTGTGAGTAAGGAGGGATAATAACATAGAGTTGCGGAATACTAAATCACTGGTGGCGGACATTAGAGTAGGTACCTAAGGCTAATAATAATGATAATGTTTTAATAATTAGAAAACCTTTTTTTTGTTTTAATAGACGTTATAAAGAACTAGATAAGTTCTCATTCTCAATTCGATTTAGTTTTTACCCGACTGCCGAAGGAGGGTTATTGTAAGTAAGTATGTATGTTTGTCGATGTCTCCGTTGCCTACGAACCGATTTCGGTTATTATTTTTATTCGTATACCTACTAGCTTTTACCCACGACTTCTTCCGCGCAGAATTCTAATTTGTCGTCAAGCTGCTTCAAACTCTTTCATCGAATAAAACAAAAATTACCTATATGAAATAGTATATTGGTAGGTTGTCTCATTTAATTTTTTATCAAAATCAGTTCAGTTATCATAATTTTATGCACATTTGACTTTGGTGGAATGGTAAAAAATATCATTCGAAATTACTTAAAATCGATGTATTGCTATCAACGGTTAAAATTAAACTTTTGACTATTTGTCAAAATGAATTACTGCTGTAAACTAATCACCCGACTGAAGAAGGAAGATTATGTTTTTCGAGCGTATGTATTTATATGTATATGTATATATGTCATTCTTTGACACATCCTGCAGCCTGAACAGCTCAATGGTTTTTGAAGTGTGAGGTGTCATTAAATTCGTCTCAGTTCCGCGAGTGACATAGGATAGGATAGGATATTTTCCCGGAATTCCCATGGGAACGGGAATGATACAGGCGGGTTTTTTTCATCTAGTATTGAAATTAAAGTTATTTTACTACGTTGTTTGAAAATTAAGAAAATTTCATACCTCAAAATAATTATACGGCTGACTCAACAGTTAAGTAACTAATGTACCTGCCCACCCAGTAGTCTCGACTCTCCAAATAGTAAATGTTTACGTTGAGGTGAATCGCGCGCCGTCTCTCCTCAAAACAAATACGCTCGTAATCTTCTGTCAAATGTTTAAATTTACATGGAGGTAGCTATTACATTGTTCACTGTTTAATTCATTAAACATATTTTGTTCGGGATATTAACCGCGATTACCTTTGACGAGCTCCCGATAGCAGTGTATAAAAAAAATACTATGGTAGACTCGTTTAACGACGATGTCTATGACACTTGCAATGGTGGCTGCTCTCTTTATAGAGGGATGTCGAAAGGTCCACAACGTAGGTATTTTTCACATAAAAATTACAGTCACAAAGATCGTCGCAAAATGACATGACATTAAAAACATAATCGATCTTTTATTTTTCTTTTTTTTATTTATCTTTTTTACCCAATCGACCTTTTATTTTTTTCTGCAGTTTCTAAGTAGGTACCTTCGCGCAAGGAGCGAAGCATTTTAAGTGTAAGAACGGACCGGATTAAAAACACTAAGCTGCGTTCAAAAATTATATTGCTGAGGTGGCCGTAAAGACGGCCAAGTTGAAGTTGGACATGTATGTCAAATGCACCCAGAATGGCATTGGTCCCTAGTGAAAGATATAGTAATATAGAGACAAACCGAAGTTTGGATGGAGGGACGACCTACCTACTATATACCACTTGCTATATTTATCTCTTGGGATGGCGAGAGCACGCGTTTGACAGGTAAGAGTGAAGCAATAAAGGAGAGGCCTTTGCCCAGCAATGGGCTTAAGAGGGTACGATGGCTGAGAGACTTTTGAGAAATAGGTATTTTAATGAAATGTCGCTGTCTCGCCCGGACCCCTCAGTGTCAGTACAGCGAGAGCGGGACAACTGCAGCTCAGACCGTTAATAGGCGCGTAAAATTGATCAAAACCAGCATTTCGTAATCCCCTGTTTTCTTCTCGAAAACTGGACCAATAAAATTTTTTTTTTTTCAAAAATAATTAGAGGACAGATTTAGCTATGCCCCTATGTTTTCCTTTTTTTGTTTATGTGAGGGATTATTTTCTGATGAGTGTCTGAAAATGACGTTGTAATTGGGCAATTTATTCAGTTTTGGAAAGCTCATGTTAATTGAAATATGGAAAAAAACGAAACATAGGGGCATAGCTATGGTAGATACAGATTACACAGTAAAAAAAATTTGGCTCAAAATCCATTATCCAGGGAGGAAACAGGCGATTACGTTTGTATGGAGAAATGGTGCGCATCGTATCCACTTAAAATAGGCTAATTAAAAAAAACTTAGTACTATTTTTAATGGTCTACCATTCATTTTGAAATAAAATGTAACAGTATTGATAAAATGCAAATTATAACGTACCTAATCGTTTTCTGTTTTAGCAGCATAATTGCTTGTTGAGTTGCTCGTAAAGTGAGTAACACGAAGCAGGCAAAATGACTCAGTTACACGTAAGAATATTATAATATGTATGCACTTTACCTATAGTTATCGCCAAGGCATTCTCTAGAGTCTCTAGAGGCGTCTAGACGCCTATTGTTGGATTTTCTGCAATTCTAACGACTATCTGATATCAGATCTGTGATATAAACGCATCGACAAGACGATCTCTTTAATTTGGAACGTTTCTGATTAATTTCCTCGCAATCGAAGTGAAAACCAGAGTATAGGTATATAACACGTACCTACTTACATAAAACTCATTTTACTTTAGACTTAAGCTTATTAACGTCTCGGGTGAAATGACGCTTTTTATGCATTCGTTGTACAATCTACTATTTTTCCTGTCAATATTCATTCACTCTTTAACGGTCTAACTATACTCTCACTCTATTCTTTTTACTGGGCCCTAATTTTGATAGTACTGGTCCTCAAGGGTGCCAGCATGCTACGAAACGGCTCTTCTTACTTCTATGTTTAAAACTCTTTCAGGGCGCTGACTTTTTAAATCACATCCATGAAAAAATATTATAGCTGTAATTTTCTAGTACTCTACTTTTCCAAATCCAACACAGTTTTACATCATTTTCGTGTCCTATTTTCACATATGTGATTTAAAAAATGTCCCCCAAAATCTCGTTACCAATCGAGTCGAATTTGATTAAGTATATAAATGCTAAAATGCTAAAAAATGCTAGAAAAATGCTAGCTTGTTTTATATACGAGTGCATCCATTGATGCGGAGTAACTCCTGTAATAAAGATGGAAGCAATAAAACCCGCGATCAGAACCGCCGCGTCCACACTAATTGGCGACCGGCGGAGCGTTACGAAAATATTGCTATTACGGAGCAAAATAATCTCCTAATGCGTCACAGCAGCTGATGCGTTTAATGAATGTCGCAACGTTAATATGCAAGATACACCTAGATCTTCTACTGTAAGTGAATCCCAGTTTAAACCTATTACATTCATCATCACCATCCTAGCCTGTATACGTCCCACTGCAGGGCGCAGACCTCTTCTCAGAATGAGATGGTTTGGGCCGTAGTTCCCACGCGGGCCCAGTGCGGATTGGGAACTTCACATACACCATTGAATTGCTTCGCCGTAATGCTCATGATGAATTTCAAATATAGTACCTACGCACGTAAATTCCGAAAAACTCAGAGGTGCGAGTCCGGGCTCGAACCCATGGGTCTCTACTTGAGAGACCATAGGTCAAACCACTAGGCTACCAAGCTAGGCTACCACTCATTACGTAGTAAGTTTTAATGCCTACTACTATCCTGCTGGACGTCTTGGCTTGAGCTGTAAGTCCGCAGGATCAATATTGCATAAATAAATAAATAATAATAAATAATTACATTGCGAAGCTGAAAAGTGAACGTGTTTGAAGTGTTCAAACTCGGGCCGCAATGTAATGCAACTTGCACTATTTCTTTTGCAGGTCTAATCTATACTGGGCTTAATAAATTCCTATTTCGCGGACACACAAATCAAAACTTTTTAGGTCATACATAAATGTAGATCTGCAAAATAACGCCTGACTCAATTTGGTTTTGGTTTAATGGACAACGACAGTAACCTTGCTACTCCGCCGCTGCACATTTCGCTCATGCAGAAGAACACTGACACAATTGCAAATTATTGTAATTTCAAAACTAAACTTTATGTACTTATATGACAATTGTGTAATTGTGTCAGTGTTCTTCGGCAAGAGCGATTTGTAAATAACTACTTACGTCTACTATAGTCTATACAATACATAACTAGCCTTCATACAAAATTAAGTACGTTGTCCGTTGTTTTATATACGTATCTTGGTCACTAAATTAAGTACGTTGTCCGTTGTTTTATATACGTATCTTGGTCACTAAATTAAGTACGTTGTCCGTTGTTTTATATACGTATCTTGGTCACTAAATTAAGTACGTTGTCCGTTGTTTTATATATACGTATCTTGGTCACTAAATTTCAAAGATTATTTCCGTATATTTAGCTTTAAATGTTAACCGTCTTCTTAGAACCATATCTCGGTTAAAAGATACCAGTTACATTCTGAGACTCTAATGGAAAAGGGGTTAATTTTGCAGAAGTTGAACAGCTGATTTCGACTTAACCCCCTTGACACACAAAATAGAAAATAGCTGTTTAATTTCTGCAGACTTAACCCCTTTTTCACTAGAGCCCCAGAATTTAGGTGACACTTTAGAATAGTTTTTAGTAGCACTCTACTTCAAATAGAGATCTTTGCCCAGTATACATTGCAAGAAAATTATTGTGCAAGCTGCAAAATTGTGCGAGCATTACATTGCGACGCTCGATTGACCACTTCAAACCCGTTCAACTTGTGGCCCCACAATGTAATGCAAATTACACTATTATTCTTGCAGGAGTAAACTGGCCATTAGAATATATGGCATGGCTGGAGACGAGGCTGCCACTGCGGACTTGCAAGTAAGTTTTTGCACACCTGCAAAATAGTATTTTTCGAGATATTGTATAGTTTAATATACTTAAATTCTTATAAAATTAAGGTTTATCATTTAATCCATAAAAAATCCGTGGTGGCCTAGTGGTTTGACCTATGGCCTCTCAAGCAGAGTGCCGTGGAGTCAAATCCCGGCTCGCACCTCTGAGTTTATCGGAATTTATGTGCGCCATTACTTATATTTTAAATTTACCATGAGCTTTATGAGCTTTACGGTGAAGGAAAACATCGTGAGCAAACCTGCAAAACTACTGCGAAGAAATTCAATGGTGTGTGTGAAGTTCCCAATTCGCACTGGGCCAGCGTGAGAACTACGGCTCAACCCCTCTCATTCTCAGAGCACGTATATATAGGCTGTGATGATGATGATTATATATCTATACTCAACCTAAAAATTCGTCGTTCAATCAATGCAAGTAATTTCTTTAAGTAGCTTTTTATTTGGCTCACTAACCCAACCATCGAATACAGTCAGTGGTCATAAAATATTATCTTCATCAAGTTATCCGAAACAAAATCGATTAGATGAATCGTAAATGTGTCACGAATGGTTTCACGGAAGCTCGCCGGCACGCGATCGTGCAGTTTCGCGACCCGGCCATTATTTGATCGATACGATCAAGTCATTTGCCTGCAATCCTGACGTGCCGAGGTTGGTTTTAAACGGTTATTACGGACGTCGGACGGATGGCTGCTGACGGAATTCACCATTTCACCTCATTTGTCATACATAGAGCGTTAACATTATCCGACCCGATATCGGTCCGGCATCCCACACTGAATTGGTGTATGAAATGTATCGGATCCGATATCCAAAAATTTCGCATTGTTAACGGCTACGAAAATTCTGTCAAGAGTGAGTTGTCAAAGGGCGCATTCATTGATGGCAATATGATAATATTGATAATTTCGGGGTTCCCTACAAAAGTATGACCTTTGCTAACTTTTTAAAATTGACATTAGAAAACTCCTAGGCTATTTTGACACTGGATAATCGCTCCTTAAAGAATTTTTAAACAGGCTTTTTATGGAAATCTTGATTAAGTATATTCCTTAGTCCGCACTCCGCGTTTGTTTCCCAAACACGATTAGGCAAATACTTTTCTAATGGCGCTACCTACAGCGGGCACGTCGGCAAGTAGGTATTTTGACATATTGCGTCCAGGGTTGCATCGACCCGAGGATGGTTAAGGAATCAGATTTTTAGTAACATGTTTTGCTGACGACCGACGCATGTTGCGGATATTTACACGTAATGTTCACCGGGCGAAACTTGCGTTAGGTATCTATTTAATTCATAGCTTAAA
This sequence comes from Archips crataeganus, assembly GCA_947859365.1. Taxonomy (NCBI): domain Eukaryota; kingdom Metazoa; phylum Arthropoda; class Insecta; order Lepidoptera; family Tortricidae; genus Archips; species Archips crataeganus. The sequence goes on from OX402051.1 coordinate 7,979,040, forward strand.
TCTTTAATCTTTTTATAGCTTACAAACGCACTTTTAATAAATTCTTAAGTCGAATATTAACAAACAAAACGTAATAATTACAACTTTAGATTTATGAATACACAATAAAAGCGTAAAGTGCGAGTCGAATTCGCTCACCGAGTGTTCCATATTCCGTATAGGTAGGTATATCTAAAAAATCAAACTAACTAGGTCTAGGTAGAATCGAACGCATAGGTAAATATGTAATACAGTAAGTATAAGTAAGTATATAAGCATACAGCCATCGGGTCAAATATACTATGTATAAGTACTTAGGTACACCAACCATATGGTTTTAGTGAGTGGCATATTAGAGTCGTATAGATATTTTTGACGCTTTGGTAACGTACATACATACATTAGTTATGACCTTGACTGTACCTGTTCATAAAGTACAGCCTTTGACGGAAAAATTACAACGTGTTTATTTTTTCCCTAAGACCGACTCACGCTTTAACAATTGTTCATTATTTCTCTACTACAAAATAAATAGTACACATTATTCAGCTCTCTATTACGATTCGCGAAATACAGCCCTTTACAAACCTTTGTCTATGAGTGTCTCGTTGTCATTCCTGTTAGTTTGCGTAACGTAAGGAGAACCAAAATCAAAGCCAACTTGGTCACACAGTGGGACATATTACCGGCTATATAAAAAAAAAGATTAAAAAAAAGACATGTCAAGCTAAACTTAATCATAGACGTGAGTTATCCGTATTTAAGTATTCGCTAAAAAAACTTTATTTTAACACATTCAGTGCCATGAACCCGCTGTGCTGTGCGTGTTGTGTTCGTAGGCAGTTTACGCTACAAAGCGGAAAATCGCTGCGACTTGTTGCAAGCGTAGCGCGTAGCAATGCGTGGCAGCGAAAGTGTTAATTCTTTTCAGGGTTCCGTCCGTCCGCGGCTTAGCGTAGAGACTATAAGTGCTAGAAAGCTGCAATTTGGCATGGATATATGTAGCAATTACCCCGACAAAGTGGTTAAATAACACACAGAAAAAAAAATTTTTTAGGGAACCAAGGCAATGCATGGATTTTTTCGAAACGGCTAGTGAGTCTGGGCGTGACCGACATGCTCTTGGCCGGTTTTTTTTTCATTAAACTGAACCATGATTTACCCCTATCTCACCCACTGGAAAGTGCAGATCACACCAAAGGTGTATCTTACCGGTTCAGTGGCAGCCTATTCACTCTAGCCTTGAAGAGCCCAAAGTTGTATCTATGTGGAATGGGAGCGAATTCCATTCCTTAGCAGTTCGTAGGAAAGATGAAGCGAACTGCTTTGCACAGAAGGGTGAAGATGCTCCCCCCACCTGGATGTGTCCGTTGGTAAAATCAAGTCAAATCGTTTCAAATAATCTTTATTTTGACCAACATAGGATAGGATAGGATCATAGTGGAAATGGAGATGGAGGAATTAAATTGTGTAATTCTTGCACTCACCACAATCTCAAACCCGATGGAAATGAAGTTGTTACGGCGTCACGCCAATGGTGTGAACCTTAGAGTATACATAAGCAAGCTATAGAGCGCGCGTTACCGAGTATGAACTGTAAGCACAAGCACAAGTATGAACAGTCTCAAAATTTCAAGAGCGAAGTCATTAGTCACGCACAGTCCCACGCGCTGATCGTCTCTCCGTTATTTATCGATTTTTAAGTAATTATGGTCTAAGTTTTATTGACGCAAAGAGGTTAATCATTGCACATCACTAGTCAGCGCACCGACCACGTACAGAACATCTGCTTACGCTATGCACAATGGGCGAAGAGCGATGCGCGCGCTCTATAGCTTGCTATACTCTAAGGTGTGAACTGACCCTAGGAACAGCGGAACAGAGGCCTTATTTTCTCACGCCCTCGGAATCACAATCACTTTCACCACTTCCTTCTGTCACACGGTATAGGATGACGGTAGAAAGAGATGGCGAATGCGATCGCGAGCACCCGCGCGTCAGACAATACTTCTGGAGTAATAAAACAACTTCTTTGTACTTAGCTAGATTAAATCTATTTAAAAATATAGTCATTTTATAAGCACAGAACAACAGATAATATAATAATCATGATCTATCAAGTACTGATAGGCATGTAAATTAATATAATAACAGATTATTACTTTTTACCCTTAAAAATACACTATTATTTAATAATATTCTCTGTGGAATGGATCTAATTTACTGAGGGAACAATACCAATTAGTTGCAATACGTGCAATGCCGTCATATTCCACATTAGTTTACTATTTGAAACTAATAATATGTTGCCTGACGCCCAGCTGCTTATTCCCAGCCACATCATTTAGAATATCTTTGATCACTTTCGTATAATAAGTTAAAAAGCAAGTAATAAAAATGTTTTAACAATACTGCAGGCTTAGTGATTTTTAGCCAGAAACTCGTTCTTTATACTGCACATTGCGAGTCACGAAGGCGTGGAGGCTTTACTTGTGGTAAACACGGTATCTGTATACGTGTCAAAGTGTGCGCGAGAGTGAAATCGGGTAAGGTTAGCATAAAAAGTAAAAACTAATATTCAACAAATCTATTACCACATAACATAATGTATGTATTCGCATACTACCACAATGTGCATCACGTTCAATCGTGACTTATTGTACCTCAAATATAGTTTTTCGAAATGTTCACCAAAACTAATGTGCAAAGTTAGGAAAAACTTCGCCACCGTATCGAGATTATAAACATAATTTTTGAGCAATACTACCAGATTCAATACCGTTATATACCTCTAAATGAACTTCGGCACTTCAAATGGCCAACCGATCAGATAGTGAAATAAAAATGAAATGATTACATTCAATGTGCCAATGACCGGGCGGTTTGCCATGAATCGTATTTGATATTTATCTTATCAGAATACGTGTGCAGCCTTGGGTATGAACTTAGGCGCGCGATTTGTCTGATTTGATGAACTTATCTAGCTCCGCGTCGCTAGCGGGGTCGACCTGGGATAGTTGGCGGAAGCTTTCATCGTCAACGAAGCAAATCTCATGGCCGTCGGGGTCCGCTAAGATGATCACGCGAACGGTAGCCTTGCCGGGGGTGTCGAGAGAGATCAGAGGTGTTAATATCTTCTCGTTAGCTTCTTGGATCTTTCTGTCAATGATGGGCTGCTCTTCGAAGGGGCAAGCGAACGCAATGCGGCCGTATGCTTTCGCGCGGTTTATCGGCTCATCTGGAAAAAGTGACGTATATTGAAATTAACTTTTAAGTTTCATTATATTGTAAAGACATGACATCAACATTATCATCCCAGCCTATATACGTCCCACTCCAGGGCACAGGCCTCCTCTCAGAATCTAAAACTGTGGCCTAAGCCATCTCATGTTTTATGGTTTTGCACAAATACAAGTAAATATGTATACATATAAAAAAAAACAAGAAACTTAAATTTTATAAGTTTATACTATTTGTGGCTGTTTGCGCCTGATTGCCTTGGTCTTAGACGAAGATTTTAGTTTATACACCAGAGCATAAAAATCCATTTTATGCAGCATTCTCTCGAAATAAAGAAGAGCATGACAACAAAATTTATTTTTTTATTATCATTACCTCAGGCCTATGCATGCATGTTTCACTCCTAGGCACAGGTCTCCACTCGGAATGAGAGGGCTTGGGGTGTAGTTACCACGCGGGCCCGGTGTGGATTGGGAATTTCACACACACCATTGAATTGCCTCGCGAATGTGTATAATGAGCTATGTAATTTTTGAAGACAATCTAAAGAAAATTACCAATTTCGACAAGCTCCAACTTGGCTTGGTCGTCGCTGAAGCCGAGGACAACCGACTTTGGTTTCTTCTCAAAGATCTTGAGAGTGAGTAGTCCGTTCCAGTAGGCTGTGGACCGGGCCAAGTCCGAACTCGCCAGGGACACCTTCACTACAGGGTCTGGAAGCAAACGCGAACACAATTATTAGATAACCGTTTCATCTTCATCCTTTATTCAACCTAAAGCCAGCATTATCCTTTTTTATAAGCTTTTATTTAAATTGCCCTGTTAGTGGGTCAAATTTTGGAAGTCCAATTTAACCCACTTTCCGTGGTCGGATTGGCTTGAAATTCAATATACATTATGTAGGTTGGATGACAATGCAAACACAGTCACTAATAATAGCTTGTACTTATACTCTTTAACAAAAAGTAGTTTTTAAAGAAATCTTGAGAATCAGTGCATCTGTGGCAATGGAAGCCTAGTTCGAGAACTTTATAATATCCAGAAAACATTTCACAATACAGATACTTATTGGTGTATGGAAACAGTTTAAAAAGACAAAGACTAATACTAGATACACATTGCGTGATAATCTGATAATTTATCATTATTGTTCTCAGAGAGTTTTGCAAGATTATCTGCAATAAAGGATAAAATCCGCCAAGGTACTTGAGTGTGAATTGAGATTAGTTTTTTCAATAGAAATGAAGTAAATGTACAGAATATTAAAATTTGTCAGTCAAGATTGCATTACAATATACATATGTAGTATATAGGTATGTGTTATTCAGTTGATACATGCACATAGCAATAAACCAATATCTAACTGCCAATCTTTGGTACATTTCCATTGTGCTATCATCATGTTTGTCAAAATGTACATAGTATTGCTATAACTTCACTAATTTTAGTAACATGACAAACACAGATAGACTTATCTTGCAGTTGCTCTCAGGTAGTTTATTTACTTTACATTATAATAACAGATGATCACAGACACGAGTTTCAGTGATGTATGTTGATGTCTAATAAAAAGTAAGTTTCCTTTTATTTACATGCCAAAGTTCATCTTCAAAGCAAAGACTAAAATTTACGCTAGTCTAGTACTTGCAAAACATTAATTCTAACTGTTTCTGTAACTTATACTTTGTACCTAGTTTGAACATAAATACTTGCTTAGTTGGTAAAGTCAATCAAGTGCTTTACCCTTTTAACGACAGTTTTTACTGCAGAATGAAAACAAAAAGGCCGAGCTGAATGTCATATTGAGTTGGAAGTGAAAATAGCCTTTGATGTTTTAGCCGGATCTGTGCGAGGATGCGTTGCGAGGGATGTGTTTGTCATGAACCAATAGAAACACTTCATTTACAAGGTCCTTGTAAGGTCCTAAGCGTTTCTATTGGTTCATGACAAACACATCCCTCGCAACGCATCCTCGCACATCTCTCGTGGAAACGCAGCCTTAAGGCCTTCACAGACCGCAGCGCGGGGCGTGCGGGCGACGTCGACGGAGCGTGCCCAGCGCGCTCTATAACACTGAATCAAACACGGTGTGCCGCACTGCCGGTGTGTCACCGTATATTTGATTCAGTGTTAGAGCACGCTGGGCACGCTAGGTCGGCGCCACGCGCTTTGGCTTGCGGTGGCCTTTCACCTCTCTCGGACGCCGTAACTTAGATGTGCGTCAGATTTTAATCTGTAATACAAGCGCATATCCTAGTCTAGGGTTGGTTTGCCATAAATATGTAATATAAAACACAAAGAAAATGTCATGCTCACTTTCTTATGCAGTAGTGATGCAACAATGCGTCAAGAAGTTTCAATAGCTCTCAGACAGCACTCATGTTTTAGCTTATCTGGGATAAGAACAGACAACCAACACAGGCAGTCAGCTGAGTAGGTATCACTGACTAGCGTCGTGACAATACACATGCCTTGATACGGTGGAGATGATTATATCAGCCATTATTGTCAAGATTGAGTACTGATTAGCATGTATATTGAAACTATTGTTTTGAGGGGAAAATAATAGACGTAGATATAACCAAAACTGTCAAGAACTGTTGCTAATAACATTGTCACAGTAATTTAAGCAATACATAATTTAGGTATGTATGACTATGAGTCACATTCACATACCTACTAATATTCATATTTCATACCTACTCCTAAATGTGGTAAGGACAATGAAAATAAATGTTAATAATAAGCCTCACATAATTCAACTACAATGAAATTTAGCTGTATGATCTAAACTGGTTGTAGTTTCGTAAAAACGATCCAACCTTCAGCAAGTCGCTTTTTGATTTTGGATCTAGTTTCAGTTCAGTACCAATAAAAGTGACATTAAAGAAGAAAATGTCAGTGGTTTGGAATGTTTTTGCAAAACAACATCCAACTGGCCTTTATTAGTCTGACAAGGTGCCAAAATGGTCAATTAAGAATATAAAAGATTAATTGTCTCTTAGTTAACAATACTGCACAAGTCAGAAACTTACCATGGACCATGACCATGTGATGTTTTAAAACTGGTAAGAATATTGTGTAAAATGTCATATGGCCAATTTCTGACTTGTGCAGCTCAGCAATGTAACATCAGACCAAAGATTAGAAAACTCTTCACCAAAGGCTTAATTTGTAAATTAACTTAATTATAATATTCAAATTACCTTTGTCTAGAGGTTCTGGTTTATCAACAATGAAGAATTTGTATCCACCAGGTGCCTCCACATATTTGATTCCGTTCTGTTCTTTGACAGGCCAGTTATTGGCCGCAGCTCTTTTTAGGCTCTCGCTGGATTGGACAGTGAGCCCGATGAAGTCATTCCCAGTCTCATAATGTGTGATGCCGTAGTTGTATGTGAGTTCTACTACAAAGTGTGTGTCTTCAGGGCCATAGCCCACCATAGTTTTGCTCCATCTGTTTGCATATGGTCTGAAACAGCAAATAAAAATGTTTCTTAAAACTGATATTTTTTATACCCTTTACTGTAACAAGGTTCACATACTTTTATCAAAAAAGGAGAATTAAACCAAAATAAAAATAGTTACAAATGGTTCTAAAATAATTTTGACAGTTTAAGTAAGTTGCAATAAGGAAAATTAGATACAAAAAGTTATTTTGTTTATATAATTTTAAGGTGACAAAATGTTAAACAACACCCAATAAAGAAAATAAAAGTAGACATAATAAGAAATGGCCTGAAAATAATGTTAATAAGTGGATTGATAATGACTAACCCATTACAGGCAGCTTCACACCCCTCACTAAATTCCTCATGGCGGAGTACCTGGAAAATTTCGTAATTAACCATGTTAGCTGTAGTCAGTTTAATGAGTCTGGAATGACTAAGCATTTCACGGTAGATAGACATTTAAGTAATAACATACAATTTTTTTTATTATCATTGTTGAATAAGTAAGGACCTTACCCCGGCGCCACACATAGCGCAAATGTTTCAACACATATTTGATCACATGTGAAGCACCGGTATTTGCTTATTTGTTCAATAGAACAACCATACAATCAACCATAGATCAAATGTGTTCAAATAAGTGTTGAAACATTTGTGCTATGTGTGGCGCCGGGGTTATAGGTATGTATGTAAAAACATGTATCTATTTGAACCACTGAAAAATATGTGCAATCAAACCATTTGTAGTGATTGAAGTGTTGTAATGATTTTTATGTCAGGCAATGTAATATCACTGTGACATTTTCTGCGAAAAGGTTACACAGTGAGTCACAATTCAGTTGGTTCGATAGTGCCACGACTAACTCACGACAGAAATAAGGGTGAATATTTTTAAAGCATTTTACAAGTACATTGTACTTAGTTTTAAAATGGTCCAGAAATATATCATATTTCACACTTAATGAAGCCAATTATAGTGTTCTATGTATGGCATTAGTTACACAAAATTATTACCGGTTCTCGGTTGTTTACGTCGACCTTGCAACATCATACTGTTTAATCATTAGCCTCAAGTTTTCGCACACAACAGGAAAAATATTAAAAATTGTGGTAAAAGCTTTAGTAAAATCATTTGATAGATATGTTTGTTACAATAAATAGGAATTTAAAACAATGTTACCTTCATTCCCAGGATATCTCTATAGAATTTCGCTGTGAGAGTCCTATCGGCCACTTTGAATACAAAATGCAAGGCGCGTCCACTGACCATTTTCATTGATATAATTTAACTTGAAAAGAGATCACTTTTTGTTTTATAAGTTAATATTAATTATACGAACTAATATTTGATATTATAGAATTAAATCACACGTACAACATCTGTGACAGTTAAATGACAACTGAACTGAGTACTGACTGGCTGGCTGGCTTCCTTCAGTCAGTCAGGCCGACCGACGTTGCGTGCGAGAAAAAATCAAGAAAATGAATGACTTTGACAAGTGACAATCGAGCGATAGCAGTCATGCGTTCTTAAGGCCACCACAAACACAAGCACAGGCCGTGCGCGGGGCGCTGACGGAGCGTCCCCAGTGCGCTCTATAACACTGAATCATATATACGGTGACACACTCCGGTAGCGCGGCACAGCATATGATTCAGTGTTATAGAGCGCGGCTGGGCACGCTCCGTCGTCGTCACGCGCTTTGGTTTGTGAAGGGCTTTAAACCGATTACTTTCATTGCACGCGTTCACACCAAATGATAACTTATAATAGACATCCTAGTCACTTTTAAATCCTATGGTAATGATAAATTAGATAGAAATAAAGAGAAAACTTATTCGAATGTCGGCATGAAATAGTCTCGGATTTTGGCACCTCCACCGTACATCTACTAAGTATAATTATAATTCCTTGAGATCGAGTCATTCATGATGACGCGCGCCGTGGTTCTTATTGTAATATAATTAATGTCTAATTTTGACAAATTCACGCGTCTTCGTGACTGACACTAGCTGTAGCCTTGTTTTGTTTGTCATGACTTTACGAGAGTGCGCGGATCGGAATGATACGATACGAACTTCTATCTTCTATTTTCGAGTTTCGGAGTAACCTCCCCAGTTTTTAGCGGGAAAATGAACAAAGAAAATATTCATCTGTCACAATTAAAATTAAAAGGTACGATAAAAGGGATGATGGATGCATCATACATAATTTTATTTATCTCATCAGTTGCACTCAAAATTAATAGAGAAAATACTCACCGCGACGCGGATTGCAAGTATTCGTATGGGTAAAACACGTTATGCTTGGCCCGCAGTACAACTTTGTCTCTGTAAGCCTTTTACCTACGTACCTATACTGATCAAGGAAGTCACGGGGCATTTTTTTTTTATTAAGATGAAGTTGTACTCCGGCGGGTCCTGCTTATGGCGATTTACTTAGATAACTAAGTAGTTTAATGTAATATTAATTTTATTTATTTTAATTATTCTATCAAAAACATTTATGTATGATTATGACTATGACAAAGCGTACCTAGCTATAAACAACGCCTTAGAACTTAAATGCTTATTGATAGTGATAAATCGATCCTTTGTTTCTCTAAATTATAAATTTTCTGAGTACGTACTTGATACTTGTTTAGCCATTGATCACCTACCTATTTAACAGGTTCCCTGTCCCATGAGATACATGTCCCTCATGGTGTGACTTTACTGGTACGTCCATGAGGCACATGTTCCTCATGGTGTGACTTTACTGGTACGTCCATGAGGCACATGTTCCTCATGACTTTATGAACGTCTTTATTGTTACTATGGGGACGTGTCGAAAGAACGCTGCACATTGCATCGGGACAGGGAATATGTGCGCTAGTTACGGGGTAAAAAATGTGTACTTAGTACTTAATCATTTTGTATGCTTATGGATGTTTGTTACTCCATTACTCAAATACGACTCAACAGATTGGCAAACAGATAGGTGGTTTTTTACTTGTTAATACGATAAGTACTTTTTATTCCGGAAAATTATCCCGTGCGGCAGTGTTAAATTATCGGTTGGCCAAAAAAAACGTTTTAATATAACCGTGAGTCTCTCTCTAAAAGTGAGATACCAACTTCGATTTTCGAATTTCAGAGTAGCCCCGCCAGTTTAGCGTAAAAGTAATGTTAATATGTAAACGCGTCTTTATTTTTTGCAAATACTTTAGTAGTTTGAAATCTATGTTGTCGACTGATAAAGAGTCTTGCCAGCCTTGCAGTCTTAAATGCTAAAATTCAAGAAATAATCGGCAGTTTGGAGTCAGATGTTTTGCGAGCAACTGCACTTTATAATGCCGTAAAAAGAGCGGGCACTAGACTCTAGCTAGCTAGACTAAAACCACCAGGCCCAGCGACCGGCCGCGTGGCAAGCTTTTTCTCTGTTCATTCCGTCCAAGGCTCGCCGCACAGAAGTTACTTAGCTTGGCAGCACGTCCACGTACCGTGCGTGGCAAGATATATTTTGCTAGGCCTTTATGATAACGCAACAGGCATATAAGAGGACGAGACAACTTTCAAGGCGCGAAGCCTTTCAGGCTACAAGGTCGTAGAGGCTGTGGGCGACGTGGGTCACAGGCTGTGACCCACGTCGCCTACGGCTTCCGCTGTCTCTCGTGGCCGAGATGGTGTTATAGCGATCCACACGGAATTGAACAAGGCCTCATCTCCGGGAATACGCGTTTTCAGTTGATATTTTAATATGTGACGCCATCTTGTGACGAATGGCTGAATTATATGGTGGGTATAACTTTCGTTACACAAAGGAATCAGTTAAGTTTTGTTTTGATTAAAGCCCTTAATTAGTTCCCAAATAATACCTAATATTGTACTATTTCCTTGATTGAATAATTACAAAGATTAGATAAATCATAGACATAGTAACTTTATCAACAAAATAAAATTCCGCGCTCTATATAAATTCACGCTAATATGTACCTATAAGTATACGATAGAGATCAAGCAACAGCAATATTTTGGCTAAGCTCGCTTGGTAGGTAGGTTAGTTCATATAAAAACTAAAAGTAAGTACAAATTACGAAGTACCTACTGCACTGAGAAACGTTGTAGGTACTTTACTTTGTTACGAATTTGATTTGAGGTCAAACCACAAAGCACATTGACAGGTAGAGTACAATGTACCTACGATTTTCCGTATATTTCGTAGGTATTTGTATGAAGATGATGTACCTATGTTAGAATAGTTATTTATTAGTAGGAATGCAATAAGTTTTTTTGCATGCGTGTAGATTGTAGACGATTGCAGAGTGAAGATTTTTGGAATCACATCTGTTTCAACATGATATAATAATATGTAGTTAATAAGCGGTAGTTTTGTAACTATAGATAAACAGATAATTGTGATTTCAAAAACCAGCTCTCTGTACGTGCATTGTTGTAGGTAAGTCATGATGTGACTAGGAATATAAAACTGATAGTTTTTCCACATAGGTAGGTGCTTACTTCAAAATTTATATAAAATAACAGATCATTGGATCCCGCTCATATCGAGGTTTACTTAGAATGCCCCGTCCTTCTCGAAAAGAGAGGAAAGTAGTGTGCTTTGTGAATAAAATTAACCTTCAAAGGGGATGGAATAGAGGAACAGGAAGCGGACATAGGACAGGCAACTACTAGTAGGATACTAAATTGTGTAATACCCTAAAACAATTTAATAATCAAAATCCAATATTCAATCATCCACATAAAAACTACATATAATTTCATACAGAAATACGGTTAATATATTTTCCCCTAATTCTAATCTACATTTTTAATTTCGTGGGTAATATTTTTTTTACATTTTCCATTTCAATAAATATAATCTTACATAAATATCATACATATAGATACGTATTAGTGATCTATAGTTTTAGCTACTTTCTGTAAATACTTATTTTGATTTCGTTTGTGATTAAACATTATCAGGTATTCCGTTAGTTCAGGATATGGTTCGGCCGGGGACATCACATGTCCGCTCTTAGGAGTTCATGCAATTGTAAAATCGCTTGAAGATTCATTCTTACGACAAACAGATTAAGGTACATAATTAAGATTAAGAACATAGACGTAAACGGAAACAACGCTAGCAGCCATCGATCACCAACCATGGAGTGTAGCCTTCAAGTACGAACCTATAAGCGCTTACCTACATTAAAAACGGAGAATAATCTCCTGCATTTTTCAGCAATTCGTTTTCTACCTATATCTTTACTCGTACATTGACCGGCATACACCACTCATAGTGAAAAAGCATAGACAATGCGATAAGTCCAACGATAAAATATTAAATTTACTTAGTTACTCATAATGACTAGTTCAATTTAGATGATGCATCCCATGCACAGTTAGAATAATATTTTTTGTATTTTTTAAGATAAAGATCAACATTTGATTAAAAATATCCAAACATTCGTATCAAATATGCAAGACTATTAAAACTGCATGTACCTATTTGACTTGGTCGACTGTGTCTCCATTAGATGACGTAGTGTCTAAAATTGGACCTATGCCCCTGATTTGGAAACCAACTAGTCGCAAATGAATTAAGGACATTTTAGACACCTCAACAATTGACCGTAATATATTTTTTTCAACAAAACATGATAACGAAGGTAAAATATAGAATAATTACATTATAATATGTTCTTACTTAAGAAATAGTTCTAGTATGTACTTATACATCTTTCATTAAAATAGGACCGAGTGTTTAGTAGATATAAATACCTGTTTCAATGGCATACATATACAAATATAACGACTAAGGATTTCGAATACAATACCATTCGTAAATAAAAAGCAATTTATTTAAAAAAAAAATCGATGCATATCCTTACGAAAATACTTCTTCTTGCAGATAAAAAGCTGTAAAAAAATAAATGCCGAGTTCAAGGCAACAATGGGTAAGTAAGTGTAGCGTGTTATATCCGCGCAGCCATGGGAACAGTAACTTTAGTCTCGCTATTTGGTTCCTAGCATGTCGTGATAAAATTACCGGTATCGCCTAGACGGCTTCACTAGTTTACAACTATAGTTAAAAATTACGTTTTATGATCGCGTCAGGCTTGCAAGATTGCAGTTATTGTCGTCAAGGTTGAGAATTTCGGATATACACTTTGTTTTAAGCCTAAATAAATAAACGGATCGGTGTTAAATAGACAAATCGGCGAAATTCTCAGCCTGGAAATAGAAACACACATTAAATACAATGAGTAATATAAATAAGGGAGCGCTTAGAAACTACGTGACATTTTGAAGAGAGGGGAGAGCTGGGTCGCACGAGAATACTAAGCTCTGTCAGAATACAATTTTTTTTCTATTTCATCCTCAATTTACGTGATTTCGTTTATTTCTTCAGCCAAAATGACAGAAAAAAAAACTAAACAACATATTGTCCAGAAAGAAAAGATTGCAAGCTCTGTTTCCGCTCGAAAAATTCTTGTAAAGATCAAGCAGAATTCCTTGAGCTACAAAAGCCTTGAGCCGAAAGTTCAAATAAAAAGAAGTCATGTGGTTTATGAGCGCTCCTCAATAAACGTAACAAGTGGCCAGCGTTCTGTTCAGTTGTTGGGCTTCTCCTTCTCGGAGGCTTCTTTCTCTTTGTCCTTTTCCTTATCCTTGTCCTTTTTCTCCTGCAGTTGTTGGAGCTGCGCCGGCAGAGCTTTCAGTATCGCATGAACCTGGAAAACGCAGAAAGTAAAAATAGAATAGGTATGCGCAATATATGGCAATATGATTTTAGATAAACGCTTTGATAAACTACGAGTGCAACGATTATCACGATATTAATAATAGGTATACTTAATCTTAACGTAGCTTCTTGGCGTGACTTTAACGAATCTTTTTCCAAATACCTATTTATAAAGAATTCAACTGACGGGCATGGCCAGACCAGGCGTTTTTCTAACATATATTTAGGCATATTTATTACGCAAACAAAGCTGGTGCATGCAATTTCGTCTGCGTTCCGTAGAAACCATGCATTTTCGATATATAAAGTGGCCCATGGTACACGCTGATAATACACTGGCGAGCAAAAATAAAGGGTCGGTTTCAAAAATGTCGATAACTACAAAACCCGCTGTGATAGCTTCTTCGAGTAAAATGAGTTTAGTAAAGAGTTTTATTCTTAACAAGAAAAAGTTTAATTGAGAACAAAACTCTTTACTAAACTCGTTTTACTCGAAGAAGCTATCACAGCGGGTTTTGTAGTTATCGTCATTTTTGTAACCGACCCTTTATTTTTGCTCGTCAGTGTATTACTTTCCATTCAACTAAAGATATTTGAAATCGGTTAATCAGTTTCTTCATTAAAAAGGAATACCCAATCAATTTTTCTGTTTATAATATTAAATTAGTAAATCCGGAACACCACGCTGTCCTCAAAAACACGTATAACAATTGGGAAAAAGACTGTTAAGCTAAAATGGGACTCGACTGGACTGGACAGGTCTGTCGTCTGTCGCATGCATTCACAACGGTGGGGTACACAGTCAATTGGTGGGTGCTAGAGAGCGTCCAGGGACGACGACGCAGACCAAGAAGGAAATGGTGGTACAATTTGGACCTGTGGACCGGAAGTTGTGGAGGTAAAGATGGGAGGAATTTGCTGAGCTGTGGGCCACTACGTATGACGGCTAAACAAAAAAAAATATTAGTGCAGATTTAGATGTAAATTACCTCTTCTGCGACAGCCATAAGAACGAACTCAAACTGCTGCTTGGTTGCCACAGTGCGCGCGCGCTGGTCACGGATGTGCTCGAGAGTGGCTGCGATGTCGATCTCTTTGGCGCCCTTTGCCATGCGATTCAGCACCATGTCTATGAGGCAATAAGTGCCAGAGCGGCCAGCTCCATCACTGAAATGTGCATGAGCGACTTAACACACTTAACATTAACATTAACATCCATCTTACATCTATTCAAGAATTAGTAGTAATAATAAAGGGTTGGGGAAATTTTGTAATGTAATAATGTAATTGAATGTAATGTTCATTGGTATTTTTTTATAGACAAGTTAGGCCATGGAAGTATTAGTTTATTTGATTGACTATACAAGCCCGTAACCTTCTGTACATCCTTATGTATCCTTATGTTGACGACCAGATGGCCTAGTGGTTAGAGAACCTGACTACGAAGCTTGAGGTCCCGGGTTCGATTCCCGTGTCAGGGCAGATATTTGTATGAAAAATACGAATGTTTGTTCTTGGGTCTTGGGTGTTTAATATATATTTAAGTATGTATCTATCCTATATAAGTATGTGTATCCGTTGCCTAGTACCCATAACACAAGCTTTGCTTAGCTTACTTTGGGACTGGGTCAATTGGTGTGAATTGTCCCGTGATATTTATTTATTATTTATTTATTTATTTATGTACATGACCTAAATGACGATTAATACTTAGCGAAATCTGGTGAAAAAGTTCTTTGATTTTCTCCAAAAATATTAACATTTCATCAGTATTTTTATCTGTCTTTACGTAGGTACGTAACTTACTATCTTTCGATTGTCCTAATCAATACAATTAGTTAAATGATAGTCTTGTGGTTATCTAATTTTATCAGGTTATAGAAGTAATTAAGTACTATCAATTATTCTTGTTAGAAACGGAACCTGAAATATATTTGCATTCATCAATCTCGACTATTTTATCCTTAAGATAAAATGAAACCTGTGCCGACGTGTTGATGGTACTGTCAAAGATATCATTTACTTTACCAACACAGCCATGTGATAAGATATTTTGTAAGATCATCATGATATGCATTATAAGTATGTACTAGTAAATATTATTTGTCATAAGTAACTACACGTGTAGGAAGTAGGTACTAACCTGCAGTGAACGACGATGGGGCAAGATCTTCCTCTGTACGACTTGTTCACTTTCCTGAAATAAATAAAACATGGTTACTACACTGTTTGAAATAGTCAAACAAATCACCTGTACAATGCACATAAAAGGAACACTTCAGATATTTCTATTATTTTTGCTAAATCTGGTAATAAATGTAATTTTCAATACGTTTTGCATGATAAGTTTTTTTTTGCGTCAAATGAAGTTATATAAAGAAAAAAAATACAATTTAACTAGCCGTTTCCCGCGACTCCGCTTGCGAAGAAAAGGGGTATAAAATATAGCCTACGACCTATTTTCAGACCTACCAAATACATATAGAGAGAAAATTTCATTAAAATCGGTTAAGCCGTTTCGGAGGAGTTCGATGGCAAATACTGTGACACGAGATTTTTTAATATTAGATAAGTAATTATCTAATACTTCTATTATATATTTAATTTAAAGTACTACTGGTCACATTTACTCAAAAACTTTTACGAAAATAGCCATCTACTTGGCTTGGTCCGATTAAAAAGTTAGGTACTAAAATTTTTTTAAACTTATTCGGCCAGCGCTATAAAGGACAGTCTCACGAGTTCAATAAAGATTGTCTACATGAAATACTCTTTATTACAGATTGATACTGGCCACTTTCGCTGAAAAACCTTTATGAAAAAGCCATATAAGTAATTCAATTAAAAATACATTATTTTTTCTTTATTGAACGCCGTTTTGGCCAGCAATATACTTAGGGAACTTTGAAAGAAAATAATCAAAGAAGGTTAAATGTTACTGTCTTAGACTATACGAGTAAAACAGTTTGGTTAAAAAAAACCGCTGAGTTCAATTACCGAACCAAATTTTTATATTAACTATTTAAATACTGACCTTCTAAACTCTAGTAGAGCCTTGGTGGATGCCGGGACGCCATTCTCCAGCCAGGAGAGGAAATGGAACTGAGTGACCGTTCGCGTTTCTCCGGTGCGTTGATTCTTCAGGTAAAAGCTGCGGACCAGGTAGTCGTCGCACCAGATGTGTTCGCTCACCAGATGCACCTGAAATTATTGGGTTATGATTATGAATAATGATCATCGGATTGTTTAGATTTAGGATATAATTTTATCCTCAACTGGCTTATTGAACAAATAAAACACTTTAACAACTGCATTGGGGATGTCTAATTTTTTGCAATGTATAGTAAATCGAAAACAATTTATGATAAACTCTTTTTAACTCATTTTCTGTAGTTATTTAATTTAAATATTATGTAATGAATTTATTATTACAAATAAGCAATGACCTTCATTTGACATTGGTGTAAATTGCGTGACCAGTCCAAGTCATACTTTATTCTGTGTGATTAGAATTACTTACAATTTACGCGTGGATTATACTACGGAGTTTGATTTGGACCCGCTGTCTGACATCTAGCACTTTGACAGCGCCAGTAAAGTGACACTAGTTACAGTGTACCACTACGCAAAAAATAATTAAAGGGGTGCCTTATCGTACGCATTTAGATAGATTTAGAAATTTGACAGTGTGGGGGAGCTCTCAATTATAATCTGACGTCATCAACCAAAATAAATTCAATAATTAATTTTGAAAACAAGTAGTGAACTAATTGACTAAAAATATTGAAATTAGTTTGTTATAATTGACTTTTCTGTACAAAAAAAAAATAAAAACCACTGGTATTTTTTTTTGACTATCCCAATTGAATAGACAACCTTTACAGCATTGTCATAAATGGCATATATCCATATTATTATTCCAAATGTACAACCTTTTGTTGATCGAAGTTTGCAACAATAAATGACTTCCCACTCGCACTCCTAAACTTGTAACAAAGCTGTCGGTTTCAAAATTCCATACAACGGAGCACTGGTCTTTTTGTTTCTAAATTGAATTGGTATCTCTACCTAATGAGTGGCCTGCTTTCACATTAGGGTGCAAGCAGCGCGAATGATCTTAATCGATATAAACTTGCCGCCATGCTAGCGCCCTGATGTGGAAACAGCCAACGGAAATTCGTGTAGGTACTTAGCAGTTGAGTGTTACCTATCTTTACGTAATGTATCTACCACTGCAGCAGGCTGCAGCTTTATTCTTTTTCCCATACATACATACAATCACGCCTCCTTCCCAGCAAAGGGGTAGGCAGTGACTATTTGTTTCCACCTGCTTCGATTCTGAAATACATCTTTCGCTTCCACAGCACTAATATTCTTTTCATACATGCTCGCCAAATCCTTTGACCTAATCTTTATTCATCCTGCTTTAAACCACCTCACCTCATAGATGTGGTAAAGTTCCGAGCCCTCCTCAGGCCAGTACCGGTGGCATAGCTGCTGGCCGTTCTCTGTCAGCCGCGTCAACATCACCATGACCACGCTGCCCTGCTCCCATACCATCTGCCAGAAGTCTGGGGCCGTGTGGGCTAGCGGGCCCGCTGCCGCGATGTAAGCTGGATTGCGGGGGTCGTGGTCCGTCTGAAAAGGTTTATTTTTCCTTTATATCTACTTTCCCTTCATCGTCAGTGGTTAATTAATGCAGAACGAAAAATTATGAGATTATGAGCAGGAAATTAATTGTTCCGTTATTATGGCAACAATTTTGCTATAGAAGAAATTGCTGTGAAAACTGTTGAAGTACAATATAAAGTTACAGGATATAAAATCAACAACGATAGAATTTCTTAGATGTACTTTCAGGATGTTGAGCCATGCAACTGCGTCTGATGGGAGATGCATTACTTAGGTCTTCTGGCGACTCGAAGTGTACGAAAGCAGAGGGCAACGCTGGACAACATGCTCCATGGTTTGGATCACCTCGAAGCATTCACACAAGGCCGAGCCCTTTCACCTCCATAAAAAGAACAATGTCTAAGTACTTAACTCTACTAGAATTTCTGACTGAAATCCACTGCAAACAGATGATGTTGATGATGTTATCCGTGCCGCTTTCAGATACGGTGCCAGCTTCTGCTCCTTAATTAGAACATTTCTGATAAACACTTACAATAGTCGAAGCGTTGATGTAATCCGAGCCGAGATGGTTGGACAGCTTGTTCAGAGTGACTCTGGAATGGTCGTAGGGTAGCACGTCAGCGTATCTGTTCTTGCCAGTGTTCTCAGGATTGGTGGCAGCATTAGTGGTGCAAGGCTCGGCCTCATACGCGCAAAGAGCTCGCCACTCCTGTTCCAAGCGATCCTTGTTGCGCAGATGGTCTTCCATGTAAGCCTGAAAGAGATCGAAGTCTACAATGTCATAAAACTCTTCATGAATATTTAAGCTGCCAAAGAAAGTAAATTTAAATAAGTACGGTACCTACTTAAAATTTATTACTTTGTGAATTTGGGATTATACTTACCAATACCATGTGTCCGGTTGAGATGTCCATGTTGGTCAAAGCAGGTTCCTCACTCCTGTAAAGAAAAAACAATAACTAGTTCAATTCAGTGGAAATGTTTTAGGTCTAGTTTTCCTCGTCTGATACGATGACGTCCGGTGATGACTTTAGTTTAGGTTTAGTTAACTATATTCACTTTGTAAATAAATAAACTATAAAGATAACGTGATAGATAGGTAATATGATTAATAATTTATCATTAGGTACCGTTTAAACTTTTCAATGATGATGTTGGGTAAACGAGGGGAGAGCATTATGAATTATGATTGTCATTGCCATAGAAACGAAAATATTAGATCAGGCCAGAAGAGTTCATTTGATCCCATTGACTCTCCAAAATTCTTAAATCACTTCACTATCTAGACTAGTACTGTGTAGATCAGTTTTCATGGTTCTGACCAGGAGGAAGTGCTAGATCGTGTGGATGGTGAGTTGCCGTCGGGCTCCCGGGACAGCGAGGTGATCCGCTGTGGTGGGTCGGCGGGGTGCGGCGCCGCCGTCGTTTGCTGCCCGGACCATTTCCCCGACATTCGCGCACGGCACAACTCCTGAAAGAAAGATCAAATCCTTCATACATAAGTATGCTGAACTTGTTTATTTACATCTCATATTGCTATCGCAATCACCATTCCTTTCTGTCACCACCTCATACCGTTTGACAGAAAGAAATAGTGAAGTAGATAGGAAGCACACGTGAGTTAGACAATAAGCGTGTCGGTTCTTTCTTTTAATTTAAAGACTTGTGTTTGATCATATTGCAGTTAGTAAAAAGTGATGTAACGGTAAGACGCACACGGAAAAAGTAAAACGCAGGAGGACATTTTTACCCCGTAGTAGTTTGGCGGGCTATGAAAGACTCATCATCATCATCATCATCATTAATTTAAGAGCCCAGCTCTTGTCGGTGGACGCCATTCTGCTCGGTTCTCTGCCAACGTTTTCAGCTGATACGACATGACATTGACCTGTTCCTTGGCTTGATGTATAAATTACCGTCTTGGTCTTCTTGTGGAAGACCAGTGCCCAATTGCATAACAAATTACAACTAATATTACAAGCGGAACTCTCGCTTCAGTTATATTAACTCGAAAAGGAGTTCCGCTTGTAATATAAGTTGTACTTTGTTATGCAATTGGGCCCAGGAAAGAATATTTACTTAGTGCCTACAAAACGTGTATTTCTGATTCTGGTTACAATACGTTCCCCACAAATGTGATTGTGCAAATAAATTAAACACACCGATGAGTCAAATATTTTTTGTAGCTAAATATCGGTACCTATTTACAAAGTCAAAAGTATATGAGGAGGGTAGAAATTAGCCAAAAACAAACTTATTTTAATTGTAAATTATCACCAACCTGATAGTCTCTAGTAGCCTCTGCGTCGATTTCCGCAGCTGAAGAGAGTCCTTGCATTTTCCTCTTGCCGTTGTAGTCTCGCTTCAGAAGAACCAAGAACACCACGCTACCCACAACTACTACTGACAGGCTGCCAGCTAAAGCTAGGAGGACTCGTCTCTCCAAACCAAGGAACTGTGTATCATTATCATGGTCCTTCACGTGTTCTATCACGGGTCGCTTGCTCTGTAAAAGTAAGTACAACAATTAGGATCTAGATTATACTGTCAAAACGTTTCATTATAAAATTAACGTTTAAGGGACTTGCCCGATCTCCTACACCAGTGGACAAAACTTGAACTCCTGTCTCGTGACTTAATTCATCCTTGATGTCATCTGAAATATACATTTAATTGAAAAGACAACCTTCAAAGGAATTAATGAAAATGATATGGAAATACTTACTAATGTGCCTTGCGACAGTAGCCGCATTCCAGCCTTTTTTATTCTGCTCTACTTTAAAAGTAACCTCGCTGGGATCAACTCTGTATAAAAAAAATGTTTATGTTACGAGGTGGCAAATGGTACATAAATTTGAAAAAAAAATAGAGTAAATTACCGTGGATTTGTAAAAGTATTTTTTTCTAAACCGAGAATGTCTTGAATCCGTGCAATAAATGCGATGCCTTCTTCCCAATTTTTGAAGACTCTGGCAAAAAAAAACAGAAGCGATGCTTAAAAAGTAATACAAGTGACAAAAATATGCATTGAATTGCATAATACTGTGTAACAGCGTAGTGGAAACGTGCAGACCCACCAATCAGATTATTTGCAGTCTTCGTTCTTCTAGCAATGTGATAAATAAATACCTGATCACGAAACAATTCACGCCAATTGACCTAGTCCCAAAGTAAGGAAACTTTATATTATGAGTGCTAGGCTACGGATATATACTTATTACCTATAGATATTAATATCTGCTCTGACTGGGGATCAAAGCCGTAACCTCACGCTTTGTAAATAATATTTCTCGGGACTTATTCACGAAATATTATTTGCTAAAATCACGCTCATGCTTTGTATTGTATAGTCATGTTCTTTAACCATTTGGCCATGCAGTCGTCAAATAATAATGTGATGCCGCCAAATCGAAGCGCAGGTATCATATAATCATTAGATACATACCTGTTGTTAAAGAGGACGAAGGCGTAAGATGGATCGTAATCATAATCATTATGGTCATGAACGCCTGTATATTTTTGTGCACTAGGCGTGCCGTGACCTGAAATGAAAATAATAGCAACGACTCATACAACGCGTAGTAATTCAATAGGTAAAGAGACACCGATTAGGAGTAAAACCATGCAAAGTTTTTATTCAGCGCAGCACACGAGTCCACGACAGTTATTTAGATATTTTTGTTGTTATTAATCTGCGATCAGAGTGCAAAATTATTTTACGATAAATTATTGTCTCGCCACCCCATTCCTTGAATACTACAGCAGTTCAATCAAGTACCTTGCACAGCCGTGTTCTATAAAAGCGAAAAATAAAATAAAACATCAATGAAAATTGCATACAGAACTAAAACATTCAACATTGTGAGAGGGAAAACTTAATGTATGTATGACCACACCAATTAATTGCGACCATAGAGCACATATGATAGCCAAGGATTGTCCAGTGCAAGGAAATACGCCATGGAGTGGTAACAAATTTGAGAAAACACAACATTTAATATACACATAGTAGAATATTGGAGGTTCCCACAGTCTTGAGTGTCAAATAGAAAACAGGGTGCAGCTGTAAAAGTAGGATAGGTAACATTTAGTGCGGTGTTCTAGACAAGACGAAGAAGTGCGTTTAATCGTATAAAAATAATTTAATTTTTTTCTCAAATCCAGCATTAGCATCTTTAAGGAATATTGATTTCGTTGTTCAGTTTAAGGGAACAGCGACAAATCTATTTAGCACAGCTATCTCAGGCCATCATCGTGACACTAACCTGTCACTGACTTATTCTGGTACAAATGCTTTATGGCTTTCGCGTCCAGGCGAGGCCCGGGCTTTTTAACATCATCTCGTTCCCTACGCATAAATCCCCATTCATTACTTAGCAAATCTCGGAAGTCCTCGGGATAAAATTTGGAATTTTCACCTGAAACATCGTCGGCATTTGAAATACCTTCGGTCCGATCGACAGTTGCTGTCCGTCGAGCTTCTTGGACTAGGAGGGCTTAGTTGGAATTGAACAGCCACAAATGAAATGAAAATATTGGTCAACTGAAAATACATAAACTGAGAAAGATGAAATCTTTCAACAAGATGGAGTGAAATAATGTTGCTGCTTTTCCTACAATGCATACAAAGCAAGGAAGCAACAAATTTTTGTATCTTTTACATACAAAGAGGTTAAATAGCGTTTTTGAAAGCTTACCTTGCAGGTCATCAGCTTTGAGAGGACCCCCTTCGGCATAAAGAGCTCCTTGTGGTTTCAATTTTGCATCAATTATCTGACGCCAGTAATTCATCAAGTAATCCATATTTTTTGAATGCTTAACTTCTGAATCCTGTGTATTTACATCTGTGGTAGCAAAATGAAAGGACAAATATCACTACATGTTCGTGAAAACCTAACCATATTAGTACTTCGTACAAAATGGTTAACCTTTTAAAATGTAGGGATCCAGTTCTCCACTACCTAAATCAATAGGCATCTCTTCCAAGTCGTCAAAGTAAATCCTCTGTTCTGGAATCTCATTGCTTGGGTTTTCATATTCGAATGGGAAGTTCTTCTCTGCGAAGCTTTGTTTGTATTTTTCCAAAGCGTTTGAGCGTACTTCAGCGTCAAGAGGTGAAACATTGTTTCCAGTAATATACTCGGCCGTGAAGGGTGGTACTTTCGTTTTAGTTTTTCGAAAGTGAGCTCCGAGACGCTCTTCATCTAAAGCTGGTTCCGAATTGGGTCTGAGTACGTCAGCTTCAGGTAAAGACTTTTTTATTTTTTCGACAATAGCGCTTGCATATGAGTCAGCGTCATCAGCTCTGGCTTTTTGAGCTGTTCTTATGCGTTCTCTAAAACCTTCAAATGGTAGAATGACGGGGGAATCGTCTTCTCCACTCATTAGCATTAGCTCACGCAATTTATCGCTTGGGCTTTCTTCAGCTGAAATGGCTTCGTCTTCATTTATTGGTCCTATTGATCGAAAATGGTATAATTTAAAAATTGTGCAATAGTGAGTTGAAAAGTGTTTTAAATTACAAACTTACCTGTCGGATTGAGAAGTTCAGCTGCTTCTTCTTCAGTTATTGGTGGGCTGTAAACCTCGTTAGCATAGTTAGAGTCAAGGTGGGAGTTTGGTGTGAAACGAACGTAAGCCGTTTCATCATGTTCATTCTGAAAGCAATGTTATTTCTATAGATACATTATAGTAAAGATTTTCTAAGAATACTTTGTTTTTTTTGTTTGTGTGTTCACATGCTGGGAGTAATACCTATCTAGAACTATGGAACCGATTAAAAAAAAATCTTTCATCAAAATAAAGCTAAAAGTATAATATCTGTGATTAACATACGCGGGAAATCGCAGAGTTCTCGTGGGACACGGAAGCAATTGGTGACTACAGAAAGTATAAATTAATTGTCTTACGTCTTCGTCGCTAGTTTCAAGGTCATCAGAGTCAAGCTTGGGATCCACAAAATGATCGCATATTTTTGCATTGACTTTAGCCGGATCGCTGAAATTTCATAAAGCTTTAGTAATAACAATCTCAGACAAGACAAAAGAAGAAATAGGTAGGAGGACCTGGATCGTAAATCTCTTAGGAATCATATCGTAGGTATAGTTGGAATTTTATAAGCTGAGGGTAGGCTGGGGGTTTAGGACTGCAGACCTCATCTGGTAAAGATAACATTGTTCTCCTTTGTTCTATTATGGACGCACTACAACGCCGACGAGCCACCTGAGTACCGCTTACAATGACGAAAGGCCTTTCTTAATGAGTTAAGCTTTTGCAATTTCAACCTTGTAACTTAGAGGAGACGGTAGCTATTTCTTTTAATTTTTTGTTACTTGTTCTGATTTGTTATGCGGTAAGCTTCAACAAACGAGAACAATGTTATCTTTACCAGATGAGTTTTGCAGTCCTAAACCCCCAGCTTATAAAATTCTAACTATACTTATCAATGTTATAATGACATAGCGCTTGCTAAGGTAATTGTTCTAATATTGTTATGCAAACTGTACTAGTAGCACAAATTTTAGTTTCTCGGGTATTCTTATCTAGAAGTAGGTAGGTAAAGAATCGACACAAAATCATCAACAGTCATCCATATACGGCTATTCCAGGAGATAATCATATATACGTTTGAGAAGTTATAAGATGTAAATAAATGCCTTGAATGATCATACAACTGACTGCAAATATTTGGCACAAGATATTTTTAAGTCTCTGGCACTGGGGCACTAGTATCTATCAAGGTTGCAGCCACACACTGTACGCAATGCATAGCCAATAAGTAGCCATGGAGTCATGAGTTGTCGGTAGTGTGGAGGATAGTTACTGAAGGTCACTTGGTAGCGTGTACTACAAAATGGCCTGCAGCATGCAGTGCGTGTACGCTTGCTCCCAGCGGTAGCCGCGCGCCGCTAGCCACTGCGACTCGAACCCTGCGAGCTGTCGGGAGTGCAGCACGAGACAGTTACTGACAGGTCACAGCGCAGCGTGTACAGCATGGCTTGCAGCACGCACTGCGTGTAGGCGTGCTCCCAGCGGTAGCCGCGCGCCGCTAGCCACTGCGACTCGAACCCTGCGAGCTGTCGGGAGTGCAGCACGAGACAGTTACTGACAGGTCACGGCGCAGCGTGTACAGCATGGCTTGCAGCACGCACTGCGTGTAGGCGTGCTCCCAGCGGTAGCCGCGCGCCGCTAGCCACTGCGACTCGAAACCTGCGAGCTGTCGGGAGTGCAGCACGAGACAGTTACTGACAGGTCACGGCGCAGCGTGTACAGCATGGCTTGCAGCACGCACTGCGTGTAGGCGTGCTCCCAGCGGTAGCCGCGCGCCGCTAGGCACTGCGACTCGAACCCTGCGAGCTGTCGGGAGTGCAGCACGAGACAGTTACTGACAGGTCACGGCGCAGCGTGTACAGCATGGCTTGCAGCACGCACTGCGTGTAGGCGTGCTCCCAGCGGTAGCCGCACGCCGCTAGGCACTGCGACTCGAACCCTGCGAGCTGTCGGGAGTGCAGCACGAGACAGTTACTGACAGGTCACGGCGCAGCGTGTACAGCATGGCTTGCAGCACGCACTGCGTGTAGGCGTGCTCCCAGCGGTAGCCGCGCGCCGCTAGCCACTGCGACTCGAACCCTGCGAGCTGTCGGGAGTGCAGCACGAGACAGTTACTGACAGGTCACGGCGCAGCGTGTACAGCATGGCTTGCAGCACGCACTGCGTGTAGGCGTGCTCCCAGCGGTAGCCGCGCGCCGCTAGCCACTGCGACTCGAACCCTGCGAGCTGTCGGGAGTGCAGCACGAGACAGTTACTGACATGTCACGGCGCAGCGTGTACAGCATGGCTTGCAGCACGCACTGCGTGTAGGCGTGCTCCCAGCGGTAGCCGCGCGCCGCTAGGCACTGCGACTCGAACCCTGCGAGCTGTCGGGAGTGCAGCACGAGACAGTTACTGACAGGTCACGGCGCAGCGTGTACAGCATGGCTTGCAGCACGCACTGCGTGTAGGCGTGCTCCCAGCGGTAGCCGCGCGCCGCTAGCCACTGCGACTCGAACCCTGCGAGCTGTCGGGAGTGCAGCACGAGACAGTTACTGACAGGTCACGGCGCAGCGTGTACAGCATGGCTTGCAGCACGCACTGCGTGTAGGCGTGCTCCCAGCGGTAGCCGCGCGCCGCTAGCCACTGCGACTCGAACCCTGCGAGCTGTCGGGAGTGCAGCACGAGACAGTTACTGACAGGTCACGGCGCAGCGTGTACAGCATGGCTTGCAGCACGCACTGCGTGTAGGCGTGCTCCCAGCGGTAGCCGCGCGCCGCTAGCCACTGCGACTCGAACCCTGCGAGCTGTCGGGAGTGCAGCACGAGACAGTTACTGACATGTCACGGCGCAGCGTGTACAGCATGGCTTGCAGCACGCACTGCGTGTAGGCGTGCTCCCAGCGGTAGCCGCGCGCCGCTAGGCACTGCGACTCGAACCCTGCGAGCTGTCGGGAGTGCAGCACGAGACAGTTACTGACAGGTCACGGCGCAGCGTGTACAGCATGGCTTGCAGCACGCACTGCGTGTAGGCGTGCTCCCAGCGGTAGCCGCGCGCCGCTAGGCACTGCGACTCGAACCCTGCGAGCTGTCGGGAGTGCAGCACGAGACAGTTACTGACAGGTCACGGCGCAGCGTGTACAGCATGGCTTGCAGCACGCACTGCGTGTAGGCGTGCTCCCAGCGGTAGCCGCGCGCCGCTAGCCACTGCGACTCGAACCCTGCGAGCTGTCGGGAGTGCAGCACGAGACAGTTACTGACAGGTCACGGCGCAGCGTGTACAGCATGGCTTGCAGCACGCACTGCGTGTAGGCGTGCTCCCAGCGGTAGCCGCGCGCCGCTAGCCACTGCGACTCGAACCCTGCGAGCTGTCGGGAGTGCAGCACGAGACAGTTACTGACAGGTCACGGCGCAGCGTGTACAGCATGGCTTGCAGCACGCACTGCGTGTAGGCGTGCTCCCAGCGGTAGCCGCGCGCCGCTAGGCACTGCGACTCGAACCCTGCGAGCTGTCGGGAGTGCAGCACGAGACAGTTACTGACAGGTCACGGCGCAGCGTGTACAGCATGGCTTGCAGCACGCACTGCGTGTAGGCGTGCTCCCAGCGGTAGCCGCGCGCCGCTAGCCACTGCGACTCGAACCCTGCGAGCTGTCGGGAGTGCAGCACGAGACAGTTACTGACAGGTCACGGCGCAGCGTGTACAGCATGGCTTGCAGCACGCACTGCGTGTAGGCGTGCTCCCAGCGGTAGCCGCGCGCCGCTAGCCACTGCGACTCGAACCCTGCGAGCTGTCGGGAGTGCAGCACGAGACAGTTACTGACAGGTCACGGCGCAGCGTGTACAGCATGGCTTGCAGCACGCACTGCGTGTAGGCGTGCTCCCAGCGGTAGCCGCGCGCCGCTAGCCACTGCGACTCGAACCCTGCGAGCTGTCGGGAGTGCAGCACGAGACAGTTACTGACAGGTCACGGCGCAGCGTGTACAGCATGGCTTGCAGCACGCACTGCGTGTAGGCGTGCTCCCAGCGGTAGCCGCGCGCCGCTAGCCACTGCGACTCGAACCCTGCGAGCTGTCGGGAGTGCAGCACGAGACAGTTACTGACAGGTCACGGCGCAGCGTGTACAGCATGGCTTGCAGCACGCACTGCGTGTAGGCGTGCTCCCAGCGGTAGCCGCGCGCCGCTAGCCACTGCGACTCGAACCCTGCGAGCTGTCGGGAGTGCAGCACGAGACAGTTACTGACAGGTCACGGCGCAGCGTGTACAGCATGGCTTGCAGCACGCACTGCGTGTAGGCGTGCTCCCAGCGGTAGCCGCGCGCCGCTAGCCACTGCGACTCGAACCCTGCGAGCTGTCGGGAGTGCAGCACGAGACAGTTACTGACAGGTCACGGCGCAGCGTGTACAGCATGGCTTGCAGCACGCACTGCGTGTAGGCGTGCTCCCAGCGGTAGCCGCGCGCCGCTAGCCACTGCGACTCGAACCCTGCGAGCTGTCGGGAGTGCAGCACGAGACAGTTACTGACAGGTCACGGCGCAGCGTGTACAGCATGGCTTGCAGCACGCACTGCGTGTAGGCGTGCTCCCAGCGGTAGCCGCGCGCCGCTAGCCACTGCGACTCGAACCCTGCGAGCTGTCGGGAGTGCAGCACGAGACAGTTACTGACAGGTCACGGCGCAGCGTGTACAGCATGGCTTGCAGCACGCACTGCGTGTAGGCGTGCTCCCAGCGGTAGCCGCGCGCCGCTAGCCACTGCGACTCGAACCCTGCGAGCTGTCGGGAGTGCAGCACGAGACAGTTACTGACAGGTCACGGCGCAGCGTGTACAGCATGGCTTGCAGCACGCACTGCGTGTAGGCGTGCTCCCAGCGGTAGCCGCGCGCCGCTAGCCACTGCGACTCGAACCCTGCGAGCTGTCGGGAGTGCAGCACGAGACAGTTACTGACAGGTCACGGCGCAGCGTGTACAGCATGGCTTGCAGCACGCACTGCGTGTAGGCGTGCTCCCAGCGGTAGCCGCGCGCCGCCAGCCGCTGCAGCTGGGACTCGAACCACTGCAGCTGCTCGGAGGTCATGTCATACCTGCAGCAAAAAACTTTTGATTAAGACTGGAGTGATCACGTTGCAGCCTCGAAAAGTTAGGTATGCAATGCATTTTTAATAGAAACAATAATTTGATAGAAACTTAAGGGTTTAAAAAATCAAATGACAAACAATAACATTTGTAAAGCAATAATTTAACAACATGAAACTAAATTTAAACTATGTAATTAAATAAAACCAAAATGTTAATCTACTTATTCAAGGAAAATTTAATTTTAGTGTCTTCAATTAAATTTAAAGTATAAAGAATAATGGAAGGTAAACATTGAAGCTGATGCTGTAAACTCACTGGTAAAGGGCGCCTTCCTCCGCTTCGCTCTCGTAGATCGGTATACACTTGCCGAAAGCGAAATCTATAAAACAAGACCTCGTTTAAATTCTATCCGGATTAACTTAACACGGCTGTAAAATTTGCTTCTATGGCTCAGCATTCATTAGGAAAGTTCAGACAAGTTATGGTACCGAGAATAAAGCTTCATTTTTTAATTAGACGTCGCGAGAAATATCATGCGGGTTTCGTTCCATTGCGGGGACGCGCGGTCATGAATTAAGTGATCAACAATCGACGGCACCTCCCCCTGGCATTTTTTAAATAACTATTTAGTGTAAGTAAAGGCTGTTTAGTCTCAACTGATAAAAGTATTTATTTGAAAAATTATAGGGCTTCGGGGAATTTAAAAAACCGGCGTAATATTTTTTTTCACGAAATGGAAGCCTTGTTTCATTTCTATACAGAACCAACAATAAGTAGGTACTTACTATAAATTGTATAATTTACGTGATGCAACGTGTTCGCAACGATTGCCAAAGATTTTCGGGGAACTCTGCTTATTTATTTATATTTACATACAAAGCTCGGATTAACAATGTTGAGGCATGCAATTTTCGGGGCCACCTTTCAGCCAAATATCAACTGCACTTTCCAAGAAACCAAATAAATAGGTATAATCAACTGGTAGCATGCATCGAAAAATAGCAAGAATACTTATTGCCTTCGCGTTACAAATTTTCCAATTCAGTTTACAATCCGAAACCTTTTTAATTACTTTATTGCGCGCGCGAGGCCCTTTGGCGATGCAGCGCCCCTAGGCAGTTACCTACTTTGTCTCATTAGACAGAGTAGGTAACTGCCTATTTACTTACATAGTTAAGGTCTAAAATTTTTAAGTTTTAACTCACCATCGTAACACCACTCCGCGCCTTCTATGCACAAGGTTGAGCTGAACAAACAACCTGAACAAACATTAAATAATATCAATGATGCTAATGACGAATATACCCTGTGGTCCCTCAGGAGTATTAATTCATTTATCAGTTAGTTAAAAATGAGGTTTTTATTTAATTAATTAGACACCTGCTACATGTTCGCATAGAGCCGTACCTACTTACTTTGAATGGGTATTTATTAAAGCAGAATAGAATACACCAAAATGGTTTGCCTGAATGAACGATTTAATATTAATTGAAGTCGAGTCCAGCCTTCAAACACCTAACAAATCAAAAGTAAGAAAAAAAGCCTCAGCTGAAATTTTAAAACATATTTTTGCAAAGTCCTCCTTTCATTAGCGGTACTCTCGAGTAAATATTGACGAAAAATAATGAATCGTAAGCAAAGTTTGTTCAAGCCCTCTTGAGCTGAATTATTTTACCCGCTCATCGATCGAACTCCTACTTGATTGAACAAGGGTCAAAAGTTTCAAGCTGTAATCTATGCCCTTTAACATCGCTAATACTCATTAAAATGTTTACTGGGTTTAAACAACTTGAAATGCAAATAGTAAGTGAAAAAAAATCATTTTCTCCGATGCTAAGCTTTTGACATCGTATTGAACACAAGTCAAATAT
The DNA here is from genome assembly GCA_947859365.1 of Archips crataeganus. Lineage (NCBI taxonomy): Eukaryota > Metazoa > Arthropoda > Insecta > Lepidoptera > Tortricidae > Archips > Archips crataeganus. Next base: position 8,009,543 of record OX402051.1, read on the forward strand.
GTATCTATTTAGGGAATAATGTGTAGATATCTATTTATTATCTCTAGAAACCTTTAATTGGCTTTATTATATGTTTTGTAATAACTTGTAACAGTAATTTTCTGCTGTTAGTTTTCCAAACGAAACTAAATAAAATAAAATGATAATAAAGCTATTACATTATTTATTCCTGAGTAAATTTTGGTACCCTACACCTTAAAACACAAGACATGGCAACTGAGGTTAAGTGGCGTGGCTTGAAATTTTTTGGTAGGCAGCGAGTGAAGAAAATGCGATTGAGAGTTGTGGGCGAGTGCTGAAAATTTAGGTGACCCAGGGGAATCCAGTTGTTATAGGGCCACGCCACTGCTAGTTAATTTACTTTGTATTCCTCAGATTTATGCTCTTCTGTCTCGTACCGATCGTCTCTTCCCATTTGGTGTTATTTAAATTTGAAGAAAAAATAACACCACTAGGAAGTTCTTTGAATTTTTTTTGTTCAAGTTATTGCGTTTTTGAACTCTACCGTTCATATCCCTGCATCCCTATGGCACGTAGTATGACCTAAATCGATCTACACCTATAGTATTGTTTGTGTTCAAGTAACTTTGTTTTGTAAGCTTATCTGCCCGAGGTGCCACTTGCCCTAAATACCGGCCAGTAAACTTTTGATGTTGTTCGTATTTCCGTTTGTTTTCCTCATCTACGTAGCCCCATACCTATCAAACTTGTTTTTGTACGCAGCTTTGTAGGCGTATCCACCTACCCACTTTTGGGGTAATGAGTTTAACGGCCACTTGTAAGCAAAAACGTATTCAATTTCAGTAGGAATATTATTGTTAACCCTTTAAACGCCACTGTGTATGTACACGTAATAGTGGCAGATTTACACATTTGCCACCATTAGGCTATTAAATTTTTGCCGTACTAACCTTTTCAATTCGATACCTATCCTACATTTTAATTACCTATACCTAATATTGAAACGCTATTGGAATATTCCAGATTGTATTGAAATTTTACTTTGGGAAAAAAGCTTCCAACAAGAAACACTAGTATACTCTCGCGGCACTGCCGCGTTGGAAAATAACGAAGAGTATAAAATATCGTCTCAGCTTTTAAGGCAGTTTTTGCCCCGCAGTCGCGGCCGACCAGAAGTTCAGACTTCAGACCTAGATAGGCTAGATACTAAGGCTCAATATTAAAATCGCACGCCTGTGGTACGCCTACAATGTGGCTCTTAATTACTAATTAAACTAAGTAATAATTAGTTTACCTATGTTTCCATCGGCGCGTGAGGGCGCCAGCGTGCACAGCAGCGCCAGCGCCCACAGGGCTGGCCGCTGGTGGCTCATCACATCTGGAACAAAACACATAAATTCAAATTAAGTAGCTTAAAATTAACTGTGCGGGATCACATCAGAAATTAACGACGAATCAAAATTAGACGACCGGAAGCCCAGTGGTTAGAGAACCTGACTATGAAGCTTGAGGTCCCGGCTTCGATTTCCGGTCGGGGCAGGCATTTGTGTGAAAAATGCGAATATCTGTGCAAGAGTCTTGGATGTTTAATATACTCATTAATATGGAACTCCGCAAAGTAACACCTGATTCAATAAATTATTTAAAACAGAAACTTCATTGCTTTTAGACCTCGTCTATTAAATTCTATTTTGGCTAGGAATCATTATTTTTCAACTCCTGATCACCGATTAAAAATCATCGTACCTATATATATGGTTTTCATATGGGTCAAAATACCATGACCTTACGGTACCTACTATTTGTATACTCTAGCCTTCCGTCCGCAGCTTCGCCCGCGATAAATAAATTTTCGCGTAGGAAAAGGTATTTTCCCGCGGTAAAAAGTTAGCCTATAGCCTTTCTATATAATGGCAAAAGAATTTTTGAAATCGGTCCAGTAATTTTTAAGTTTATTCGTTACATACAAAGATACAATCTTTCCTCTTTATAATATTAGTGTAGATAATAATAATCCTCGTAACATAGTATAACTTGGTTGGTACCTAAGTAATAAATAAAACCATAACCTTGTTTACTCATGCTGGTAATATTAATAGCACATGCTACGCTCGTCCGTAGCAGCTACGAAGCTGTTACGATGCTACGCCCGATTTCATTCCTTGGTAACGTTGGTTAGAACAAACTAACTGGCAAAATAAAAACACAAAATGAAATAAAACCGGCCAAGTTCGAGTCGGACTCGCGCACCGAAAGCTCCGTACAAATTGTCAGGTAGGTATGTCAAAATATACGGAGTAAGCCGTCGTACCTGTAATAATCCAGTGCTAGCAGAGCCCTGCTTCTAAATAAAATCTACGCAGTGTAGGATCATTTTATATTGTTTTTTTGGGACCCAACATAAAGTTGTATTTTTAATTATATTTTATTATTATTTATTGTTGTAGCAGCCACAATAATAAATAATCGGTGATAATTTCAAGTGTCTAACTATTGCGGTTCAAGAGATAGAGCCCTGTGACAGACGCGCGGACAGACAGCGGAGTCTCAGTAGTAGGGTTCCGTCGCACCCTTTACAGAACCCTAAAAAACGCTAAACGCGTTTGCAGGAATTTAAACAAGTAATCAGTAAATTGCCTGATTACTTAATGTGCACAGTAACGTTTTTCGCATTAGTGGTAATATTCTCACTTCAGGCGGCCCGCAGTAATAAAATAGCTTCAAACATAACTAAAAATGTACCTACAGGTAAAAAGTCAGCAGCGGGCAAACGGAATCTATATCAGTACGAACGAATGTATTCGCAATATCAATTCAGTATCTTGTAACTTTATGTTGAACTAGCTGTTGCCCGCGAGTCCGTCTGCGAAGAATTCGTATATCGCTATAAGGGCCTACGCTAGCTGACGCGGATTACCCGCAACGGACGCCCGTCGTGCGCGCGTCTAATAAGAAATTGTATGAACAGCGCTAAGTGGCGCGGGCGCGTGCGACGGATTTTACAAAAAACAAAAAATACAAAATAATTTATTTGACAAAAAACAACATTTAAAATAACATAGATATCCATCAGACACCAAACTAGGCTAAGCCTGTATTTTGGTCATCTGCGAGTGCGGTTAACAAAACAATGAAATGATTTTATCTTAAAAACTATGAATATTTATTTGTTATAGTACACTAAAAACGAGCAATTACATGTGTGTGTATGTGTGTGTTTGTTTGTGTGTGTGTGTGTGTGTGTGTGTGTGTGTGTGTGTGTGTTTGTTTGTTTGTGTGGGTGTGTGTGTGTGAGTGTGCATTGCTTTTGATTACAGGTTGGGATTTACGTAGATTTTTTATGGAGCGAGACCCGCGAGCGTGCGCACGCGGCGGGCGTCCGCGTCAGCTAGCGTAGGCCCTAAATAGAATGCAATTTTCCGGGATAAAAAGTATCTTATATGTTAATCCAGGTTATAAACTATCTGTTTCACGGTCCCGTGCCATCCGCATCCAAAATAAATAAGTTAGTCTGAAGCTTGTTCGGTTCGGAATCACACTTGTTCTGGATTCTGACACCATCGATCGAGTAGCCAAACCTTATCATTATCAATACTTTATAATCTTCGATGTACAAACAAGGCACGTACCTTAATATTGATTATAGGCACTCTAATTAAACAGCTACAAACATAGCTTGTAGAACTAGGTATGGAATTGCTCTATCTAAAAAAATAAGAGGCACCCACCCAGTGCTGTAAAGAACTAGTCCGAGAGCTGGTGGACATTTTTGAGTAGATATTTGAGGCACGATGAAAACTTGTGTAAATGGTTCCCCTATGATAACCAAGTACAGAACCGCAGACCTGGCTGACAGGTGGCGGGGCGGGGGCTAAATTAACCCTCATATTTTTACAGATACCTATGTACATTTTTTTTGATGAAAATGTCATTGATATTTCGATATTTTTATAGGTATACAATACAATACAATACAATGACTCTTTATTGTACACCAGGAAATAAGCAATACAGGAAACAGGTACACAGAGAGTAAGTTACAAGTTAAGCAACAGGCGGCCTTATCGCTTAAGAGCGATCTCTTCCAGGCAACTCAGGTATTTTAAAATTTAACATTTAATTAAAGAGTGAGAAAATAAATAAGCCAGATCATTTAATATTTAGTCGGGACTTAACCTTTGCCAGATGCTTGCAAAAAATTTGCAAAAAATAAAAAAAATATTTTCGAGACGCTAAAATTTTAAGAGAATATTATTTATGATTAAAAATAAATATTTCAAACAAAATAGGTACTGATAATTTCGGATGGGCTATCGATCTGCCATTATAAAAAAAACCGGCCAAGTGCGAGTCGGACACGAGTCGGACGGATACAGCCTGGTGACAGACAGACAGACGGACAGACGGACAGCGGAGCCTCAGTAATAGGGTCGCGTTTTTACCCTTTTTTTTTATAACGAAGTGGAAATCTATCTATCTTATCTTATCTTATCTTAACACTTTACGTGTACCCCCGGGCCCGGGGAGACCCAGATGGTTATGTGGGGCTCTCTCTCCCATACTCTTCCCCTAACGGGAAGGGGAGAGGGAGTATACCCACTAAAACCACTCCGACGTTGCCCTCTTGCCGAGGTTGGTAGGCGCCGTGGGATCCCAAAGATTCTACCACGACTGGGTACGGAACCCTAAAAATGAGGGTTGATTTAGCCCCGCTACCCGTCAGCCAGGTCTGTGGTTCTGTGCTTGGGTATTACAGGAGAAGCATTAGACAAGTTTTCAGGGTGCCTCAAATACCTCCCCAAAAATGTTAATCAGCTCTCCTACTAAACCGTTTCAAGGCTTAATTAAATTATATTTGCCAAGCTTTTCCTGCCATTATAATTCTCCCCGGAGCGTTTATATAGCTGTAGTATTTTTTTATTTGTATACATTTAATAACCGCCCACCTGTACCTGTCAGTCTACCTTCGTCTTTCATTAACAGTCGCCTAGTCGCTCGCGTAGCGTTGGCAGCAGAACGCTGAATAGATATCGGTAGGTAGGAATTCAATATTTGATAGCTATTATATTCCTTGAAATTAAAGGAAATTACATTTATAAATAGAAGTTGAGTTCAATCAAACATTTACATGGACGCGTGTTTGTGATAGTAAAATGTACTACATTTTATACCTATAATACTAATAACTTTTATACCTAAATAAATAAATAAATATCACGGGACAATTCACACCAATTGACCTAGTCCCAAAGTAAGCTAAACAAAGCTTGTGCTATGGGTACCTACTAAGCAACGGATAAACATGCTTATATAGATAGATACATACTTAAATACATATTAAACACCCAAGACCCGAAAACAAACATTCGTATTTTTCATACAAATATCTGCCCCGACACGGGAATCGAACCCGGAACCTCAAGCTTCGTAGTCAAGTTCTCTAACCACTAGATCATCTGGTCGTCAAATACAATACAATATTTTTACCTTGCGTCTCTCTACAACCATTGGTTGATCAAGTAATTGATCTTTATTTATATGGACCTCGTCAAAGTAACGCCTGAATCAAACAATTAATTCTAAGAATAGGTATTCCGAACTGGATATTGAAATTAAAGGACGAGCAAAGCATTTAACTGAAGAATGTGAATGTATATAAATGAATAGGCAAAAAGGTTCTTGTTTTAGTAATTATCTGGTGCGAAAAAGTACGTGCTTACCCATCAACTTTGTACAAAAGTAATTAAGGCTTCCGGTTTCATGCCGTTTCGGCGTTTATAAATACCTAAGTATAAGTAAAGCTCTTCTTAAATTTATTATGTTGGTGTCATTTTACAAGTACATAACTAGTTGTTCCTATCCTATGTAATAGTACGAGGGGCGTTCAATATAAAGTGAGAATGAGATGCAAACTCTTTCAATATTAGGAAATTAAATACTGGCCGGTAAAGCTTATCTATCTAGCTGATTGCTATGAAAAAAAAAAGTAACTGTCTTTTGTTTAAAAAAAAATACGGTAATTTCTTTGCAATGCTATTGAGTACGTTAGCGAAAATGGAGAAAATTTAACTGCGCGCCGTTATCAAATACTTGTGTTTGAAAAATTTTTCTACGGACCAAGTCAATTTAGATTTGCAGGACACTTTAGGGTCTAATGCTCCTCCGTATCCGACAGTCGCACGTTGGTGCGCCGAATTTAGACATGGAAGAACATCGACCATGGACGACCCCCGCTCCGGACGCCCTACTACTGCAATAACTGAAGAAATTGTGAAAAAAGTTGAAAAATCAGTTTTGGCGGATCGTCGTGTCACGGTTCGTTTTATTGCTGAAAATGTAAAGATTTCAACGGGGAGCGTGCATAATATTTTACATGAACGCTTGGGTATGAAAAAGGTATCTGCGCGTTGGGTACCAAGAATGCTTACTGACACGCAAAAACAAACTAGAGTCGAGATTTGTCAAGAAGCTTTGGACCTGATACAGCAAGACCAGGAACTTTTTTTGGCGCGATTTATAACAATGGACGAAACATGGCTCCATCATTACGACCCTGAAACGAAACTGCAGTCTATGACATGGAAAAGGCCATCATCTCCAACTCCGAAGAAATTCAAGGTGGGCCCATCTGCCGGTAAGGTCATGGGCTCTGTTTTTTTGGGATTGTAAAGGGGTATTAATGATTGAGTATCTCAAACATGGAGCCACTATTACGGGCACTTTAAACGCCAAACAAATAGCAACATTGCGCAATGAGATCCGCGAAAAACGGCGAGGTAAACTCTCAAAAGTTGTGCTGTTCCACCAGGACAATGCCCCGGCACACAAGTCCATCGTTGCAATGGCTGCAATTCGTGATGCTGGGTTCAATATCCTTAAGCAACCTCTGTATTCACCAGATCTCGCTCCCAGTGATTTCTACCTATTTCCGAGATTGAAACAATACCCGAGAGGCCAGAAATTTGAAGACGACGACGCGGTAGTCGCTGCAGTACAAGATTTTTTAAGTACTCAAGATGAGACCTTTTTTAAAAATGAAATTTTAAGTTTAGAAAAAAGATATAATACTTAAGTGTATTATGCTAAAAGGTGACTATGCCGAAAAATAAAATTACATTTAGTAAAAGTTGTTTATAACATACTCATTCTCACTTTTTATTGAACGCCCCTAGTATGTACCTAAGTAGAACATAATAATATAAAATACACACAATATGTACAAAGTAGTTACCTATCATTTGAGCACCGCTGATTTTTCACCAAAACAATTATATTAGGTACATGTCCATTTGTGTTTAATACTTACCTACCTACCTAAACAATTCCACAAATCTAGCATAAAGAAGTTTTGTCTAATGTAAAGCACGGGTCGTGACGTATGTTGGACCCGGGCCCACTGACGTAGGCATCTGCCCTTTTCGTCCCACGCAATCGAAATCCACTGCCTACATCAATGCGATCCGGTGCTTCCTTTGTCAACTAAAGGAGAGTTTTGCCTAACTGGATACCTTATTATTCACATCCCGACAAGATCTATAAATAGCCCGCGTTATTGATAAATTAATTGCCCAATCCATAACGCAAAGCTTACTGCACAAGTAGCAAAATACGTAAGTTACATATACATAATATTAAAGGAGTACAAACAGCAATTTCCCAATCGCTACCCGCAACAAGAGCAATGAATATTTCGTCTAATAGTTTTACAGTTTATAAACAAACGCTACCACATAATAATGATTAGTTATGAGGTCGTGTAACAGGTTTCACGGTGGTAAGCTAATGGGTAATGGCGACTTTATGGGCTACCGAAAAACCGATGTAAGCTGTCACGCTAGTAGGAGGAAGCGTGTGTGGTACGCACCGTTTAGAGCCGCCGGCTGGTCGCGAACATGTCCGCAGGCTGGCAACCACTTTAATTCCCACAACAGGCACTGAGACGCGGGATCGGTCGTGGAAGTATTGGCCGAGGAAGGATGCGAAGCCACCAGCTGTGTTCTGCCGAGGCGGACCTGCGCAGTGAGCTTTATCGATCCCGCAGCCATCCATTCACATGCGGCCACTTCTCCGCCCACATAACGTTCCGATTCTATGTTATACACCAATCATCATTAGATAACGCGATATTAGCACTCAGCCTTACCGAGCCTCCATACTCGAAACACTTCACTCGGACACTAATAAAGCCGTCGCGATAACTGCGACAGTGTTTGGGTGAAAAAATACGGTACGGGTCGGTGGGTGATTGCTGTTTGTTTTTACGTAGTCAATGTAAAGGGGGCATTCTTTCAGTTGAGTAAAATTCTTGTTTAGCAAGCGACTGCAGCTAAGTAGGGCCGGCTCGGCGCCCACGCGTCGGTTATCGCGTAAACAACGCTTGAATGCTAATGACGCTGTTACGATAACGCGCCTCGAAGCGACTCTCGCGTCAATGCTTTTGTTTTAAACTAGTACTGTTTATCCTTGACACTTTACAACCTTATGGGTCCTACACAGAATAAGAAACAAAAGTTGTCTACCCTGTGGACATAAGGAAAACTTTGAATCGTTAAACTTAATTTGAATGGGCTTAGGTACCTATAGTTGTGAGGACGACAGAACAATCTAAAATTAAAATATATTTAAGACTAGCTTTTGCCCGCGACTTCGTCCGCGTAGAATTCCAATTTGTGGTAAAGCTTCTTCATCTCTTTCATTGTATTTAAAACAAAAATCCGGCAACGGCAACATCCATCATTATTACCATTTCATCATTTCATCATCATCAGTATCAGTTAGTGAATATTATAAATCCCGTTTATTCTCTATCCCGTGGGAATTTCAACAAATTTGTCCTTATTCTATGCAAATTTTCGCTTATTTTTATTCCGCGGGAATTTTGCGTTTTCCCCGAGAAAAAGTAGCCTATGTCCTTAAAGGTGTAGCTTTCTACCGGTAAAAGAAGTTTTAAAATCAGCCCCGTAGTTAAATTCACTTATTTTTTCCCATGGGAATTTTGCTTTTTCACGGAAAAAAGTAGTCTATGTAAATAATGGTTGGTGTAGCTTCCTATTGGTGAAAGAAACTTCCAAATCAGCCCTCAAGTGATATTCACTTCTTTCTATCCCACGGGAATTTTGCATTTTACCGAATAAATAGTAGGTAGCCTAGCCTATACCAATAAAGGATAGTGTAGCTTTCTATAGGTATTTTTTTTTAAACTCAACCCCGAAGTTAAATTTACTATTTTCTATACCGCGAGAATTTTGCATTTATCCGGAAAATAGCATCCTATGTTAATCAAGGACAGGTATCTTTTCTATTGGTGAAAGACATTTTAAAATGAGCTCCGAAGTTGAATTTTTTCTTCTATCCCTTTGGAATTTTGCATTTTCCCGGAAAAAGTAGCTTATGTCAATAAAGGATAGTGTAATTTTTTACTGGTAAAAGTTTTTTTTTTAATCACCTCGGAAGTTTCAGAGATTATCTATTCCACAGGAATTTCCAAAAATCCTGCAATAAGTTTTTTTTGCTGTTATGTATGACCATTTAACGACCGCTTTAGCCTAGTTGGTAGTGACCCTGCCTACGAAGCATGAGGTCCTGGGTTCAAATCCCGGTAAGGGCATTTATTTGTGTGATGAGCACGAATATTTGTTCCTGAGTTATGGATGTTTTCTATGTATTTAAGTATTTATTTATCTATATAAGTATGTTTATCCGTTGCTTAGTACCCATAACACAAGCTTTGCTAAGCTTACTTTGGGACTAGGTCAATTGGTGTGAATTGTCCCTTGATATTTATTATTATTTATTTATTATTATTATTTACGTTTATACTGAATTTGAAAAGTTTAGTAATTGTAGTTACGGAGATAGGATCCAGTTGATTTGAGTATATTTAGCTTTATACCTATTCTAATAGCCTACTTGCATGCCCAATTTGAACAGTTTAGTAATCTTCGTTATGGGAATAGGGTCACTCTTGATTGATGAAATATATACATCCTGTATATTCCTTATCCCGTGGGAATTCCGGAAAATTCTTTCTTATCGGATGCCTACGTCATACAAAGAACACATCCTCCAAGTTTCAGGTTTCTACATACTGCGGTTTAGGCTGTGTATTAATCCGCCAGTCAGTCATTTAGGACTTCCAGGACAAAGCATTTTATATGTATTTGCATTGCACCAAGCTTTTATGCGAGTTCAACAATGATGTTTGAATACTCAATTCGATTTTATTCGAAAAAGGTTGAACTCACATAAAAAAAAATCATCATCATCATCATTTCAGCCGTAGGACGTCCACTGCTGGACATAGGCCTCCCTCATTGACGCCCAATCATTACGGTTGGAAGCGACTTGCATCCACCCTGAACCTGCGGCCTTCACCAAAACGTCCCTCCATCTCGTTGGTGGACGTCCCACGCTGCGCTTGTAAAAGCAAAAGCTTGGTGAAATGCAAATACTTATTATAATTAGTTATTATCAGAGATCAGATCAGGAAGTGGTTGACAAACGTAGACAAATGGTTTGCAAAATTTGAAGTTTCGTTTCGTTTACATTGTGTCAAAATAAAAAGTAATTTAAATCAAAAGCACTAAGGAGTATTGATATCAACTTCGAAGCAAATCACAACCAAAATAACTTTCTACTCCTTGTTAACCCCGTCAAGGGATGAATTTCAATAAAATACGAAACACGTCTTCCATCAATTCTATTATAGAATATTTATGCAAAATTTGAAGTAGATTGGACCAAGGAATCACGTTGTCCCATACAAACTTTGCCCCCCCTTTTTACCCCCTTAGGAGTAGAACTACGAAAAATCCTTTCTTATCGGATGCCTACGTCATACAAAGAACACACCCTCCAAGTTTCAGGTCTCTACGATCAGCGGTTTAGGCTGTGCGTTGATCCGTCAGTCAGGACAAAGGATTTTATATGTATAGATTTAATCCCTTAGACTTTGTCATACCCATCAGACACATCAGTGGCGGCGCAGGACTGAGTGTGGGCTATATATATTTTGCACACGGATGGTTTAATGAGCAAAATAACGGGAAACTTTCATGGCGCGAAGGCCCTCAGATCGCCACAGAACATTCTAACAACCGTATCACAGTAAACTTCCAAAGAGGTCCTACTTCCTATTTATAACTTACCCGTACTTTTACGTACTAAATGACATCGTGTTGGGCTACCGAAATTTTGTAATTCCACGGCAGCACAGGTCTTAATCCCGTAAGTATACATGTTACGACCGTCTTATTGGTCGTTAGACTGCAATGATGCGGCGGCTGGCGCTTCCCTCTTGGATTAATTTCGTGAAGAGGTACTTTACTCTCTTGCTTTTTAGATTGGTTACATGTATCTTTGTTATGTATTCATCTTATTAAGTCCTTCGCGTAACTACCAACATTAAATAAATTTAGGTAGGTACTGATACAAATACTCAGCAGCAGGAAGGGATGAAGGCTAGTAAGAAGAACCCGCGAAGAGATTCAACTGTCTACATTTGCGTTACTATGAGACCTCTGTTTCCTACTAGGTAAATACAGTGAACTGAACATTGGTGTGGTCCCACTCGTGGCAGTAACGAAATACTTTCGGAAAGACTTTGGGGCCCACTTCTCCTGAAAAGCCCAGGCCCTAAAGCCTTGCTACTCTACATATAAAAAAAGTTCATGCGACATATTTATCGATTTAATTAACACAAAGATGCGGCGGTTGAAATGCACACATCTACAAAGAAATTCAATGGTGTGTGTGATGTTCTCAATCAGTACAGGGACAGGGCCCGCGTCGGAACTACGGCCCAAGTCCTCTCATTCTGAGAGAAGGCCTGTGCGCAGCAGTAGGACGTATACCTACAGGCTGGGATGATGATGATGACGCACCAAAGAGCTACTTACCTACTAATATAAGTGCTTGTAATAAAGTTTAAGTTTTTTTAAGTAATTAAGTACCTAAGTAGGTGTACTTGTCAGTTTAGTAAACTTTCCTCATACTTAAGCACACTAGCTAGGTACTATTGGTGCATGTCAAAATATCTCCCGAGTTAAGTAAGATTGCACGTGGATTTACCAAAGAACATATAAGTAGTAAGATCAACACATCAAATAATACTTGCCTACAACAGCGGTTCTTGATGAGTCAAGGAAGACGTAAACGAGCAAGCGGGCCCTCATGGTAAGGTCCGAGATATCATAGACAATTCCTGTTACAATGGTCAGTTGGATGCTTTGAATGTACGTACCTACCTGTAATCAGCAGCAGAAGTGAATGAGCGGTTAAGGAGCTTAAAATTATCTACACATCTTCTTATTAACGTGGCAGGTAGTCATTTGTAGATGCAGGTATAACTAATAAGTACTTATTTTTTGGGAATTATTCACGCGCGAAGTAGGTACCTTATTGTTGAGATTATCTCGACATTTCGACCGCATTGCAGCGGCCGTGGTCATGACCAGTTAAAAGTGAGAATCGCCAGCGTTTAAAACATTTGTTGATTGTTTTAAGCCCTACTTCATCCATTTGTCGCTGACTGTATGTACAACCGATCCATTTAAAGCCAAATCTATAGGTAACGCCACGAGAATTGAGGTCACGCACACAACAACACGTCGTGTAATGACAGCGGGATTTTGAAATTTATTCGTACCGATAGCAAGTTCTACCTATATAAATTTCTTCAACCTATTTCGTTAAGAATTATTTAGGAAAATAAATCTACTTCGAACAAAAAAGAAAAAAAAAGAAAATAAAATATTTTGATCTATTTCATTTAAATCAGATAAGTATATGGCTAATTATTCGAGAGTACCGATTTTTAGGTGCGAATATTTCTTATTAGTTTCAAATTATTTTATTTCAAAAATAAGTTACATACCTAAATGAAAAAAGAAAAAATATAATATGCCATTGCATAGTATTGCGTAGGTATTTCATCATAAGATCATTATAACTCACATTTTCATTCATTCGCTCATTTAATTCATTCACTATTTTTTTTGCAATCAGTACTTTATGTAGCTGTGTGTGTAATCATTCGCCTCAACTCTCGTGGCGTTACCTATAACACAGAGCTCTCTGATGCTCAGTCTTAGGGTAAAATCAGGATAGTTGCCCCAGGGGTACTTATAGTTGCCCCGATTATAATTACACTAGTTTTGCGAATTAGTCGTGTTTTATTTCAATTATTTATCGAGAGACTTTCCAGTACGCTTAGTATAAGTTTTACTTCACCAAAATACTTCTCGATCGCGTTTACGTAAAAAAATCAATTACTAGGGAAACATGGACAGCGCCTCCGCGGCCGCGCGTCCATGTTTCCATATAATTGAAATTTTTACGTAAACGCGATCAAGAAGTATTGAAGTGAAGGAAAACTTATACTAAGCATACAGTACCTCTACCATGAGTTTACACTAGTTAACAGTGACCGTGCTCGCTAGCGACGGCGTAAATGATTTGTATGGAGTACTTCCGTAAGTGACCGCTAGAGGCGCTGTACAATTCTCCATACAAATAATTTACGCCGTCGCTAGCGAGTACGGTCACGTAAACTAGTGTAAACTCATGGTAGAACAGCTACCTACAACTAAGTTGACCGAGTCGCATTTCTCTGTGTGGTTACATAGGAAGGAAAAATGCGATTAAAGTTTTTAGGGGATAGTTGTCCTGTTTCAGGGGATGGCATCTATCCTATACGGCATTGATATGGATCAGGCAACTATCCCATACGTGAGATAGATGTCACAAAATGAAGAGGTCTCCTAAAATCGCTAATACTCTGAAAATATTCAAGTACCAAAATGATTTTTATTTTTATAAATTTGCCGATGAAAACACAAAGTAACGGCTGGTTTTATAAATAAAACATGTTACACTTTTTTTATTCAGAGATATTTCAAAAGGTGGGAAAACTATCCCGGTTTTACCCTAGGTCGAATAGCACGGAGGAGATTTATAATAAGTATGTACAGCTCCGGGTAAAGTGTTTACCCAGGGTTAAGTAGTGTCAAAACGTATGGAACTGCCCTCCAAGCAAGCAAGCAGAAATGACATAACATTTAATGTGAAACGGTTCCATGTATCGTTCCAACCATGTTCAACTGTACGTCGAACGTCCCGTTCCTTTCCTCGCACTAGCGGAAAATCTTAGCGCAGACTTAAGATATTTCTCTCGGGATTACCTTACCTACCTATTCTGACGCGTCACGTTTTAATATGGGAAAATAACGACCTTTCTTGGTCCCTTGTTGGCTTTATATACTACTAGCTGATGCCCGCGGCTTCGCCCCCGAAGAAGTAGATTAAAACGTATTTTCTCGGGTTAAAAAGTAGCCTATGTCACTCTCCAGGCTTTCAATTACGTCCATACAAAAAATCACGGCAATCCGTTGCTCAGTTTCGACGTGAAAGAAGGACAAACAAACAAACGCACTTTCACATTTATTATATTAGTATGGATGTAAACTGGCATTGCACAATCGAGGAAACTGAATCGAGTACCAAGGGTGGAACCTTTACGTAATCAATGTCACGTTTATTTCTGTGGTAAATGTATAGAATAGAGGTAACATGATATTTGCATTAAAAAAGTTCCACCCTAATACGCGATTCAGTTTCCTGTACTGTACACATCTGAGAAGCTAACCTTTTAACCACCGTAGTCTGATAAATAAGACACAAAAAATAAAAAAAATAATTGTATTAAATACTATTAGATATATGTAATTTAATAACAATGTAGATCTGATTGAAAAGAATATACCTTGTTGAGTTTCTTGGCGGTTTCTTCTCAACAGGGTTTTTCCGAACCGGTGGTAGATTCTTCGACGTTCATAGGAGCATCAATTGATGCCTAATTTGAATAAAGAATTTTGACTTTGACTTTGACACAAAATTTCTAGTTTATTTCGCCGCAGTTTGATAAATAAGACCAAGTTTTGGTTTGTTTTTTAAAGATTCTATTCATCGCTGTAGCGTAATTTAATAATTGATTGATTTATACAGGATAATATCGGTGGCGACATGAGCAGGCAAAACGTAAAATTCTAAGCGGTTAAAGGGTTTCATCATCCCAGCCTATATATGGCCCACTGCAGGGCACAGGCCTCCTCTCAGAATGAGTAGTACAGTGCGGATTGGGAACTTCACACACACCATTACATTTCCTCACGATGTTTTCCTTCACCATAAAGCTCATGGTAAATTTCAAATGTAAATTTCGCACATAAATTCCGAAAAACTCAGAGTTTCGAGCCAGGATTTGAAATTTGAACCCGCGACCCTCTGCTTGAGAGGTCAAACCTCTAAGCCACCATGGCTTTTTATGGGTTTACTATCTTCCAATTAAAAAGCGCATGTCACACGCATGGCTCGTGACGTTTCACAGCATAATACCCTTCAGGTATAAGTTCACACTCATAGTAATTACAATGAACTGCACAATTAAGTAGTAGTTTTGTACACTAGGTCATACATACATGCAGTTCATTGTAATTAGTATGAGTGGGAACTAAGGTATCGATTTGACAACCCTGTCAAGACATTCGATTTTGGACCGTCAATGTTGCCAATTTGAATCGGTATAGATTTCTGTATGACGGAAAATATCTTGCCATTACCCACTAAAGGGTTAAAGGCGACATCGACGTTCCAGTTCCTATACGATGGGAAAACAATGATACGATTTTTACATTTGTAGCTAATAATATTTTATTAAACCACTTTTATGACTATATGTACATTCATTCACATTCCGTAGAAACTTTCTGTTGGAATAATAAAAATAAAGGTTTTTTACACTTATAGTGTTCTCATTTTTATTTTACATCTTATCCAGTAGGTTTCTAAAATTGAAGCAACTGGTCAGTGATCCATACAACTAGATCCAACTCATTAGTGTAACAATTGCAATCAGCCCTGTGTAAAAAATCGGGTACTGCCGTTTCGGTGAAAATTATTTCGCAAAATGATTCATTTGGCAACTGTTTATTTTTCCTGAATCTGTAAACTATTCAGGATATATTTCAGTACTATCCTGTAGGTTAAGTTAGGTTTGTTTCATAACAATCCTGAAAGTTTACAATTTCAGAAAAAATAAACAGTTACCAAATTAATCATTTTGCGACAAATTTTTCGCCGAAACATTAGTAAACCGTAAAAAATAAATGTTTGTGATATCTTGTAATGCACCGTAATGTACAGTCGATACTCGCTAACTTGTCAATTTTGTTGCTACGTCATAATGGGAACAATCGTAACCAGTGCACAAATTTCAAATCAAATCAAATCTCAAGTCAAGTCAAATCTTCTGGTCAAATTCTTCTTCTTCTTCTTCTTTTTCAACCTTTCGCCACCCAATGCTGAGTGTAGGTCTCTTCTAATGCACTGGTCAAATTACTACAAACAAATAACTTACAGTAAAATAGTAAAAAAAAATAAAAAGTAAGCACCGAAACATATTTTTTTTACTATATTAAATCACGTTAAACATGAAACTACCGTGAGACTCACTCATAGTGAAATAAACGGATCACTCACGTCTTAAAACGAGTTTAACTCGACATGTTTCGGGCTAATCCGTAGCCCTTTGGCAGCCGCCGTGACGTGCGACTCCGAGTGGAAGGGCTACGGATTAGACCCGAAACATGTCGAGTTAAACTCGTTTTAAGACGTGAGTGATCCGTTTATTTTCACTATTAAATCACGTATAAAAAATGTGCACTGATTTAACTTTCTTCCCATATTATTTCACGTATGGTTAGCTGAGAATATAAAGCTGTATCACAATAAAATATAATAGGTCAAATTATTTCTCCTATGAATTATGTATTTTTAGCTACCTAACTATATTGATATGATACAATGGTGGGCCCGCAAAACTGCACACACATTTTGATATAGTTATTATTACATAAAAATATCAAGGCAATATCGATTTTTCAGGTCAAACTAATATACAATCACATAATATGTATTTTTACGACTGTCAATTTGCAAAAAAAATTGTATTATATCAATACATCATAGATGCTCAGTATGAGCACTTTTCATTAGTTCGACCTAAACTCATTTTGTGGGTAATTTTGTCATAAAGTAAGAGTCCCTACAAACATATGTTCAAGAATCTAAATTTCTTGTTTATAAATTATCTAAAAAAATGTGAAAAAACATTATTGAATCACAATCAACACATAAAACGTAGTTATTTCAATAAATTATATAACTGCCTTATATACGGGTGATGTATTACCTAAAAGTAAACGTTATATTAGCAACTAGTCTAGCAGGTACATAGTGAGGCACCATGTGATGATTCTTCGAGATTTTTAAATGTAAACGTAATAAATAGCACGACGGAGTTCAACAAAAACTAAAAGTCTAGTAAGGAGGGTATTAACTTTGATCAATTATGGTATTAACATCAGATCAACAATCTTGCAAGAGAAATGTCTAATAGTTTGCACACACTTCGCACTCCAACAGGGGCCTGTTGCATAACAAAGTACAACTTGTATTACAAGCGGAACTCACTTTCTAGTTAATATAACTGAAGCGAGAGTTCCGCTTGTAATATTAGTTGTACTTTGTTTGGCAATAGGCCCCTGATCATAATCTCGGGAGATCCGGCCCCATCCAGGATGGAGGCCGGGGCCTTAGATAGCTTTCAGACCAGAGAATCCTTATCATGTAACTTGGATGCATAGCATTCAAAAGCCGAACCACATTAATTAAACGTCATTCATTTCACAGATTCATTCAACAGATTATTAACTAACACTGAGAGACGCCTATTCTTCTATGTATAAACAAAAAAACAAAAAAATACTGAATTTGTACGACAACACAATGTTATACATAATTATATCACGGAGCACTTGTGTAGTTTGTGTATATAAAAAATAGACCATTTGAATACTCAAATCCTCCATCGGCGACTAGTAAATAAATCAAGTATTTCAAAAGAGTCGTCAAAACGATTGTTATTGAAAATTTTACATTTCTATTGTAATAAAATATTTGTATAGATACTGAACAACATTTATACGATAAAAAAAAAGAGTTAAACATTTAAGCAAAGCAGTATAGAAGAAGAATTAAGAAGGTAGTAATTCGAACGTCATGTTGCGATTGACATTTCAGTGATACATAATAGCCCTAGCAAATAAATCAAACTTCGAACGCACATCACATCAATGCTGAAGGGCAAGAAGTTCCTAATGGCACGATTGAGTATAAGCAGTAATTTTAACTGTATTGCATGAAGAGCGATGTTTTTGGATAAAACACAAAACAGACGCTTTAATTACTGAAATTATTATAACAAAACATCAAAAGTGACTGAGCAAACAGTGCCTTTGCCACAAACTGTAAGCGATGATACTTGATTATTATCCAACCAAGTAACTCATTAGAGTCGCAACATCCAAAATCATCATTCGTTCACTTCACGGTACGGTTAATTTAGCGGCGGAGGTGATATACTGCAAACCTACGCCCCTTGGATGCCAATAGAATACAGAGTGTATACCTTTTAATTAGTCTACTTGGGCTTTGGCGGGCAGGGCGGAGCGGGACGGTGCGGCCGCGGCACGGCGGTCTCATACACGTCGTCATAGAGCCTCGCGTTCCCGTAGTCCTGACTCGCTCCGTACACACTGTTATTCTCGCCGATCTCACTATAAATGTTAAAGGCGGTGTCATTGACCTCATCATACTGCGCTTCACCCTGAGACGTGGAAGCACCGTTCGACGCATAAGCACCAGTATAAGCGTACTGATAATAATCGACGTTCTGATACTTCATTGCCGAATAATTCTTAGAATTTTCAACGGATTCACTGAAATTGCGTAATTTCTCACTTTCTGTGTCGTATTTGGGCACGTAAATGTTCTTTTCGTAGTCATTTGATGATTTCACACTGTTCGAGGATAATTTTGAATAGAAGTCCTTTGTTTCTAGAATAAACTGCTGCTGGGCGGGATTCATGTCAAAGTTTTCGTAGAGAGCTACGTCGTTGTACAGTGTGCCACCGTGTAGTGCACTGTTGGCAGTTTCGGCGGCGGACGTCGAGGGCGCGTCGCTAAAGCTGCTGTTCGCGTAAATATTTTCAGTATTCGAGTTTTTCATTCGGAGATTCAGAGATTCGGAAATTTTGTCGTCCAGAGATAATTCTGCCAACGACGCAATCGGCTGATTTGTCGATGGCACGTTCCTTTCTAATGATAAAGAGTTCGTGTAGGTGCTATTTGGAAGCGTTCCGTATGCACTGGTGTTGATATTTGTAAGTGTCTCACTAGCGTTCACTGAGTTGTATGGAAGTGTCCCGTATTTAGCACTATTCAATTTATCCTGAGCTGCATAGTGAGTCCTATTAGAGTTGTTCTGAAGAGCTCCGTAGTTGCTACAACTATAATTATTAGGTAATGCTGCACTGCCAGTATTACTTACGACTAAACTATTGGACCTAGTAGCTCCGTTGGCGTATATATTGTGTGTCAAATCGGCACTAGTCGACGGTGTATTATTGTAATTGTTCATGGAGTATTTTTGAGATTCGTTTTGTATTTGGGTACTAAATTCACTTATGTTGTAGTTGGGCTGAGTTTGTTCGGGCCAGCATTGCGAAGTGTCGAAGGGGTCGGGCGGTATAAACGTCGGCGAGGTCAGCACCAAATTATTGAGCGATTTAGCTCCGTAGAGATATGGGTAATTGTTTTGTGTATGCGTGGATAGAGTGTAGTTTGGTAAACTGTCTGTGCTTGGCTCGCCCCACTCTGCTTCTTGGTCTGGAAATAAATTATGGGTTACATTTAATATAATAAAATTAGCTTGACCATGAATGAGTACAAATAGAAACGACGCAAATGTACAATCGATACACGACTTCTTTATTGAACACCACAAAGGTAAACAGTATAGAAATAAGGCACAACAAAAAAAAACAACAAATAAATACTTACATTTATAAGCTTCATTAAAGTAATATTGATTGGAGTATCAATGCTTATTTAAAAAAAAAACATATAATTTATGTTATTTAATAAATCTACTAGTATCTATTTATTTGTGTTATTTTATTACAACAAATCAATAGAGTAAAATAGCAAAAATGCTTATTTAAATAATAGTTTTTGCAATATTTATTTTCATAAAAATAATAAAAATACATATGTGTAATTTCAGCTCTATTTGTACACGAATGTTTGTTCTCGGGTCTTGGGTGTTTAATATGTATTTAAGTATGTATCTATCTATATAAGTATGTTTATCCGTTGCTTAGTACCCATAACACAAGCTTTGCTAAGCTTACTTTGGGACTAGGTCAATTGGTGTGAATTGTCCCATGATATTTATTTTTATTTTATTTTTTTATTTATTTGTGTAAGTAGGTACTTATCACAAGTCAATCCGGCTATTAGCACTGGGTGAAAATACACTATCAAAATTTGAAACAAGAAATGAAACTAAATCAAGTTGTAAAAGCAAAGCAAGCTAATTTTGTAGTGGTAGAGCCATATTGTAGCGGCTGGCCAGCCGCTGCGTAACGAATGGGCCGGCTCATCCGGGTCAGTTACCACCCTCTCACAGAACACCGGTGTGAAGCTGGCCCTATACTACGAAGCGCGAAATTCGAACTTCGTTTCATGCCGTTCCGCTCACGCTAATGGTATTTATTACGAGAGTGAGAGGGACCGCACCATCCGAACTTCGAACTTCGAATTTCGTAGTAACCCCCCTGCAGTACTCCTGCTGTGTTTCGTACGGTCAGTGAGAGCGCCGGGGGCCCAATGCCTCCCCCCCCCCCCCGCCCCTATTCCCTCTCCTTTGTTAAAGGCCGGCAACAGATCAGTGACTCTCGAGTTATTGATATTTATGGGCAGTGGTGATCATTTCCATCAGATGACCCTCTTGCTCGTTTTCCTCCCTCTTATAATAATAAAAAAACTGTAAATACTTAAGAATTTTCGTTGATTCAATACATACCTGACAAAAACTAAAAGTAACCAATTTACTTACTGATTTGGGGAACATCGATAGGTGCATCCAGAATAGATACATTATTCTGCGCCGACACATTTTTTGGCGGTGCGCTCAGCCTAGACGAAGGTGGCAGATCCAAATCAATGAGAAGATCCTCTTTCACTGTAAAGGAAAAACATTTCTTGCTTCAAAATTTTCATAAACAGGTATCCGTTGCGTAATTTAACAGAACATATTCGCAGATTTTCGAAGCATTTCAATTGTGTCAAATTTCTACTTCGTAATAAAGATGCAAACGAATCGATACATCGATTTAATTTCAAACGTCGATATATCTCTCATAGACATCGATATTGAAACCCAAAACATCTATTTTAAAGACTCAAAAGTGAAAATAACAAATTATATGTTTAATCAATACCTGTTTTCTGTAAAAATAATGAGTAATCTATTTTTTATAAATATATATAAATGTGTAATAAATATTTATTTCTGTAAAAAAATCAATATATTCTAATATATTATATTTGAGTGGTGATAAAACATCGATATATCGATATATCATTTATAAACATCGATATTTCTAACAACGATATTTCACTTTTGAAAACATCGATGTTTTTTATGGGCGATATTGCATCCCTACTTTGTGATGAAGATTCCTGTAACTTTTGGAGCATTTCTGTTCTAATATAATATATCTAATGTTACTTAATCATGACCACCATCACATGAGATAGGATTTCACTAGTTTGCTGGAGTACTGTGGGAGTTCATGTAATCAACTATTGAACTGAAACAATTACTTTGCTCACCGTTTGGTTTGGTCGCGGGTGAGCAAAGTGTTTGTTTCTGATCATTAATATGGATCTCAGGAAAGTAACGCCTGATTCAATAAATTGTTCAAATAATCATCATTATGATCACCTATATTTAAGCTTTTGCAGTGTTCCCGCTCCATCCGGCTCATGACGAGCATGGGGTCGTTGATGAGCTTATTGTAGTTGAACTGTTTACTGCCCGCGTTGCCAGCGCGCGTGCTGATTGGCTGCGCCGACTCGATCGTGCGCCGCTTGCGCAGTACCACGGTTGAGTCGTCTTGAGATACCGGAGGCGTTGGGATTTGGACTGGAAATTAACAATGTTATTTGACTTATTATGTATGATTAATAATATAACAACCAATACCAAATAGATCTGCCTGTTGATTTTTATGTCGATTTGTTGTAATTCGGTGAAACTTGTAATTATCTAGTTAAAGTCATTGTAAAGATATACTTAAAAAAAGCTGGAAAAAACACGTTTCTTGTATGACAACCCACTTTAATTTTATTTTACTTTTAGTATTTGTTGTTATAGCGGCAGCAGAAATACATCATCTGTGTAAATTTCAACTGTCTTGCTATCACGGTTCATGAGATACAGCCTGATGGCAGACAGACAGACGAACAGTGGAGTCTTAGTAATAGGGTCCCGTTTTTACCCTTTGGGTACGGAACCCTAAAAATTAAGTACAAACTCGTCTTAGCCGTCAGCGGGATTGTGTGATGGGTTTACGTAGATTTACATAGTGTATTTTCCAAAGACAAACCAATCAAGTTCCAACAGTACTATTTATGCGCAAGTAGAAGTCGGTACTTAAATCAAAACAATTCCTACTGACGTAAAGCGTTGGACAAACCCATGAACTCACTATATCTGTGTACATATCGCATGTCTTGTTAAATATATACATCATCGATACCACACTGTATCAAGGTGCGATTTATGTACTCAAGGTGGTCACATAAGCCAATTAGTCATACCAAAGTGATAATAACCCAACTAACTTATACCTATAGATTAGCCATTCGTAATGTTAACGACGAAACATGTTACAATAAAGAATAGTACATTATAGCATCTTTGTGTACCTCCATTGCAACGTATAATTGGCTAATAAACAAAGCCTATAAGTCTTAAGTTGCTCCACAACCAATAATAATTGAGTTAGTGCAGCATTAACTGTAAGATTATTTACCTATTGTTGTTTTATAAAATTAGAGAAATATTTTATTAAAACGTAATGCCAACAAAGTCTTAAACGTATTTAATATGTATTATTTTATTATTCATAGTCCCACCCAAGAATAAAAAGCCCGCCGCTGAGAATAAGAAACATAAACATGACAAGTGTAATAATAATGTTAATAAACTTACGACCCATGCAGTGTCTAATTTAATTACATTTTACTTTCATCAACGAAAGTAAAACGTAACACCAGGTTGGGCCAATATGGCAAACATTTGTAGTGAGTGCTCTATTTGTAAAATACGTGAGTCAAATGTTTGCCAAGCATTACGTCAACTCGTCCTCCGACGTTACCATAAATGTGCTCGATGAAAACGTGCGCAGCATACTAATAAGTATGATATGGCTTGTATAAGTGACACATAAGTAAGTGTCCCAGACGAGCAGCGTGCATACACTTAATAAAGACAAGTTACGCGTGAGAAAGCTCTACTTCCTGAGAACTAACCGGATATCCATAACAGGACAATGATAATGAGATAAAAGCTTAGATTTCATTCCAAACAAACATGTCAAACATGTCTGGTATTGAAATCGAAATAATTCCATTTGTAAACCCAGTGCCTCGGTGAAAGTTAATTACAACTCATTTAAAATCTGCATTAAAAATATTATTCGAAAAGATTAAAATGATGAATTATTATGCTATCGAGCTACACACTTTTGATACAGTATACACGCCACAATTGCTAGTTTAGTTTGTATAAAAATAAAGAAACTTACTTTTTCGCATTGGAGATAACGTTTCCGACTTTTTCTTCACATGTGCAGACTTGGGATTTGGTGCTTTTAAAATATTACTGAAAATGAAATTAACACAGATTCATAAGCGTGTCAGTCTTAAAAGATAGAGACAAAAGTCCCAAATGTATAAAAACTTATACCCAAGATAACGATAAAAATGCTGTCAATGCTGGGTTAATTTACCTTGGGAACAGTCCCACTTCTAATGTCCTCTGGTTCTGCCCCTTCCACGAACGTAATTCCGGTCGCTTATCTATCAGTATGATCACGTCGCCCGCTTCAACTGTCATTTGGTCCTGTCTCCTGTAGCTGTAGAATAAATACATAGTATGTATATAAATAGCAAGTAAAAATAAGCAAAGCAAGTACTAGACAACGGGATACACAGATAATGTGACATTAAAAGCTACTGCTTAGTTAAATTAATTAAGTTACCTAATTAATTGTCTAAGAGCCGGAACGTAGTCCATTAAGAACATTATAGACTTGTTTTCACAAACCCTATCAATACGGTAGGTATATCGTCGACTTAACGTCAACGTGGTAAATTAAATTTGGGTCAGCACTTATTAAAAGTGAAAATCATATGAAGAGTTTTTAGGACGCGGCAAAGCTATCGTAATTAGGTTCTATTCTCAAATAGTAAGATCTATTTTACAATCCCCAACTAAAATAAAGCACCCTTAAACTTACAATCGCAATAAAAAACAAAATCTTATCGTTTGGATAGTCATTCATCAAATAGGATTTCCCAATTGATACATTCAATCAAAAACAGGGTTTTTCCGTTTCCCTGTGTTATTCTGGAGCAGTCAAACTTACCTTAATCGTGATTCATCCTATACTGTTTGGGCAGATAATCTAGTCGCCAATTTAAACACGATTACAGACGAGGCCAAGTAAAATTTTATAAAAATATCTTTAGAAACTTTATATAAATGGCTAGATTCATGCTTTAGTTGCATAGCTAAGAAACCACGAAAATTATCAACACAAAAGGCGGTTTTAAGTTGGCACGACGGCAACAAGTTTATATTAAATAATTTTTACTCTTAGACATATAATTCATACGGAAAGAATTCTTGAAAAATCTCACAACACGAGCATTGAAGTGGAGGCGCCGCAAGGCACTTTTTTAAAGAATGATGGGTAAATTGGCCTGCATATCCAATACGGACCGCATGAATAGTTATTAAAGCTTAATTTTCTAAAATGGAAACCACCTTTAAAAACCCCGGAGAAGCTAGTTAAGCCCTCAAATATGAAAGTCATCTATGTTGATTCTCCCAGCCTTCACTTCACAGTTTAGTTGTCTTAATAGCAATTATAGCAAATGGTAGGATCGAAAAATCTACATACATTATAATTCTACTGGTGATCGATCAGGCTGGGTTCCATACATACATACATAGACGACCAGATGGCCTAGTGGTTAGAGAATCTAACTACGAAGCTTGAGGTCCCTGGTTCGATTCCCATGTCGGGGCAGATATTTGTATGAAAAATACGAATGTTTGTTCTCGGGTCTTGGGTGTTTATTATGTATCTATCTATATAAGTATGTTTATCCGTTGCTTAGTACCTATAACACAAGCTTTGTTTAGCTTACTTTGGGACTAGGTCAATTGGTGTGAATTGTCCCGTGATATTTATTTATTTATACATATCTGCCCATCATTCTTTGCAGTGGGGTTGGCTTCAAACTTACCTAAGCGCAGCAACAGCAGTTTCAAATTTATTGGTCTCCATGTATTTGAGGATGCCGGCGAAGGTCGGCCGCTCCTTGGGATTGAGGTCCCAGCATTGCATCATCAGCATATACACGTCAGGCGGGCACGCGCTCGGCGCCGCCAGACGCTGGTTCTCTCGCATTATTAGACGAAGAATCTCTGAACCGTTCAAGCCTGAAAGAGGGCAATCGGTCAACGGACGTACGGACATTAAGTCGGAATACCTAATTGTTGATTATGTTACGACCTTTAAAATGAACTTGAAAGCAGAAAAGTTAATAATAGCTAGTTCGATTTGCGGGCCATAATAATCAGTGAGTTGTTGGGAGTAATCACAGTGATATTGTTATTGCCCATACGACTTAATTAAACAATAGATATTATTGTTACGATCCAATAGGGAATAATTTTTATAATTTTTTGTAAGAAATAAATGTTGCAATTGAATAAATACCTACTGAAATACGATAAAGTACTTTTCACAATACGCGCTTTCAAAAATAAAAGTTTCAACCTAAATACGGATGTTCTTTACATTTAGTTACGACCTACGTACACACTATTGTCAGGGAAGCCCTACAATTTATTTAGTATGTTGGGTCATGCCTGTGGGTCATGCTAAAAACAATATTAAAAAATCTCATGTCACGGTGTTTGTGATGGAACTCCTCCAAAATGGCTTGACCGAATTTTATGAAACTTTTTGTCCGTTATTCGGTAGGTCGTAGGCTATTTTTTTATAACTATCCCTATTCTTCGCGGACGAAGTCGCGAGCAGTAGCTAGTAATAAATAACAATAACAGCTAACTTGAAGAATACCGGTACCGAATTCTAAGTATGTTTTCTAATTATAATCGTAACTTACAAATAAGTCCGATAATTCGTTACATTTATTTACTCGAAACGGCATTGGGCCATCTGTCCTGTGATACTTTTTATCAATCATCCCATTGTTATCGTAACGTACAAAGTATGCAATACGTAGGTCGATACTAAACCAGGGAACGACAAGCAGCGCCTATATTTCATGAAAAGAAGTTCTAAAAACATGGCAACAGTACTTTTCAACCGACGAAAACATAAGGAGGAGGTTCTCAAGTCGACGTGTATATTTGTTTTTTTTTTTTTATGTATGATCGATCACGCATAACTTTTTACAGAGTAGTCCGATTTTGATGATTCTTTTTTTATTGGAAAGCGTATACCCCGAGGGTGGTCCCATTTAAATTTGGAAATAATATTCCTACCCTAAGGGTAGGAAAGCAGGGGATGATTGATTGTTTAGTTACTGATTGTACTATATGATCACGCATAACTTATTACAGAGTAGTCGGATTTTGATGATTCTTTTTTTAATTGGAAAGCGTATACCCCAAGGGTGGTCCCATGTAAATTTGGAAATAATATTCCTACCCTAAGGGTAGGAATACAGGGGATGATTGACTAACTTTTTACAGAGTAGTCTGATTTTCATAATTCTTTTTTATTGGATAGGGTATACCTACATTGAAGTTGGTATTATATAAATTTGGAAAAAAAAAATTACCCCAAGGATGGGGGAAAAGTATAAAATAAAAACTTTTTAACAAAAAAATTAAACCGCCGAAAATACTGAAAAGCAAAAAAATAATACCTTTTTTGTTTGACCTTAATCTAGGTACCAGTTTGAAGTCGGTGCCTCAGCACGATCCAGGAGGAGTGATAGAAGCCGATCAGGTAGAAGATTATAGGTCCACTCCTCCTGGCTCGTGCTGAGGCACCGACTTCAAACTGGTACCTAGATTAAGGTCAAACAAAAAAGGTATTATTTTTTGCTTTTCAGTGTTTTCGGCGGTTTAATTTTTTTGTTAAAAAGTTTTTTATTATCATTTATCATCATTCGTCATCATACCTACATGAGCTCAGCCTATATACCGTATACGTCCCACTGCAGGGCACAGGTTTCTACGCGGCCCAGCGCGGACTGAGAACTTCACACACACCATTGAATTTCTTTGCAGGAGTGTGCAGGTTTCCTTACGATGTTTTCCTTCACCGTAAAACTCATGTTATTTACAATTATTAGTATGTACTTTTAACCTAATGGGCTGCACGAATAAAAAAAATATGTATGAGCTTGCCAAATGCTAAAATTTACCTAGTAGGAAATTGACAAGTTATTATGACATTTCGTACTAAATACAAACTGAAATATAGATGCACAGAAAAAACCCCAGAAAAAAGACCAATGCTGGGAATCGAACCCAGGTCCTCAGCATTCCGTGCCGCGTGCCATACCCCTACACCACCACTGGTCTAGAGATTAGACACGAATCTTTCCTATACATCATACATTTCAATCTGCTAAATCATCACCTTATGCAGTGACAAGCGCACATCTATGTTACACCCTCATCGAGAGATTTTAACACTCCTTCGGAACTAACCGCTCACCTGGACAAGAGATGGCGCTACTGTGCAACTTTAAACAAGTTAGCTATGAAGTATCTTTTTTTTGTACTTATTTTTTCAACTTCATTTTTTTATTACTTTTACGGTCATCCCGTGAAATCATACATTTCGTACTAAATACAAACTGAAATATAGATAGTATAGTATAGATAGTATGATAGTATAGTATGATTTCACGGGATGACTGTAAAAGTAATAAAAAAAATGAAGTTGAAAAAATAAGTACAAAAAAAGATACTTCATAGCTAACTTGTTTAAAGTTATTATGAAGTAAGTATTTACTTCAAATATTAGAACTAAAATATTATACTTTTCTTCATTCGTACGGCTCCATATCTCTCAGGCTGGTTAATATATATGAAGCAATTTCTATAGCAAAAAACATTCATTCATTTTAACTACAGGATTATGTAGCTGTTCACAGAAGACACACCTATGTACTTTCAAGTTTTTATTCATATATTTAGCCCTTATAGTTTCCTAGTAACATGACCACAACATATGGACTAAATGATAACATTTTGTCATTTGGCTAAAGAATCCTAAATATATCAATTCAATCGCTGGACTGTATGAGGACGAATGGACTCTTTAGTAGAAAAACTGCCAGCTTAGCTCAGACCATCATTATCAACATTTTAGCCGAATGACATCCACTGCCGTACATAATAAGCCTCTCCCAAGGTTCGCCAATGGCCCTGCCCTGCGTCACCCGCATCCAACGCGTTCCCGCAACCTTAACCAGGTCGTCGCTCTATCTTGTAGGATGCCTGCCTACACTGCGTCTTCCGGTCCGTGGACGCCATTCGACAACCTTTTGGCTCCATCAGCCAACGGTTCTACGAGCGATGTATCCTCTCCACTGTCATTTGAGTCTGGCGATCCTTCGAGCTATGTCGGTGACAATACTTGCGCATTTTTATTATGATCCCGCACAGAAACTCTCCGTCGCCCTCTGAGTGACCTCAAACGTTTTTTAACTTTTCGGATGCCGTAACGCAGATATGCGCCAGATTTAAGGCTACCTCTTTTTAATCCCCGACACAAAAAGAGGGGTGTAATAAGTTTTACCGCTATATATGTGTGCGTCTGTGTATCAGTCTGTGGCATCATAGCTCTTAAACGAGCGAACGGATTTGGATGCGATTTTTTTATTTGAAAGCAGGTTTCTTGGCGATGGTTCTTAGACATGCTTCATCAAAATCGATTCAGCCGTTTCAAAGTTAGAAGAAGCTCTTTTCAACCGACGAAAACAAAAGGAGGAGGTTCTCAAGTCGACGTGTATATTTGTTTTTTTTTTTATGTATGATCACGCATAACTTTTTACAGAGTAGTCCGATTTTGATGATTCTTTTTTTATGGGAAAGCGTATACCCCGAGGGTGGTCCCATTTAAATTTGGAAATAATATTCCTACCCTAAGGGTAGGAAAACAGGGGATGATTGATTGTTCAGTTACTGATTGTACTATATGACCACGCATAACTTATTACAGAGTAGTCAGATTTTGATGATTCTTTTTTTATTAGAAAGCGTATATCCCAAGGGTGGTCCCATGTAAATTTGGAAATAATATTCCTACCCTAAGGGTAGGAAAACAGAGGATGATTGACTAACTTTTTACAGAGTAGTCTGATTTTCATAATTCTTTTATATTGGATAGGGTATACCTTAAAGTTGGTATTATATAAATTTGGAAAAAAAAAATTTACCCCAAGGATGAGAAAAAAGTATAAAATAAAAACTTTTTAACAAAAAAATTAAACCGCCGAAAAAACTGAAAGGCAAAAAATAATACCTTTTTGTTTGACCTTAATCAAGGTACCAGTTTGAAGTCGGTGCCTCAGCACTAGCCAGGAGGAGTGGACCTATAATATTCTACCTTATTGGCTTCTATCACTCCTCCTGGCTAGTGCTGAGGCACCGACTTCAAACTGGTACCTAGATTAAGGTCAAACAAAAAAGGTATTATTTTTTGCCTTTCAGTTTTTTCGGCGGTTTATTTTTTTTGTTAAAAAGTTTTTATGTTAGCTGCGGAAGGGATCCTGGCGATCTTAGACGCATAATGGGTATTTACTTTATTTTCAAACATATTAGGTGTGACCAAATTGCGTTGGAGGTTTTAAAAATTTTAATTTATAGTTATTGTATGTTTACCTTCATAAACCTTCTAAAGGCTCACTATTTGTCACTAACGTAATCCTCGCTCTTTGACCCTTCTTTATTCTTTTTCTTTTTTGTTTATATTGTTTCTTTAATTTCCTTTTTAAATCCTTTTCTCACATGCGGCCTTTTGACATTTTTTTTTCCATTGATATTTTGTATTAAGTATATGTAGTGTATAATAAGTATTATATTGAATGTATTTGTTTATTTATATAATTTATATTATATTTGTATTGTTTTTATTGTTTGTTGTCTATTAAGTAATACTGCGTTTCTCTTGTCTGTTATTTCTGCCACCTACATTCGTCTCTTGATATTTATTAATTTCTGAGTAATTGGTTGTCTGGAAGAGATCGCTTTTTAGCGATAAGACCGCCTATTGTCTACCTGAATTTTTATTTTTGTAATGTCACTGTACTGTTTCTGGTGATCAATAAAGAATATTTGTATTGTATTGTATTGTATTGTTTACTTTAATCTGTATTATTAGTATTTTTTGAGACAAACGAGACTAGAACGCAGTTCCCGTGTACGAGGGATTAAAACATGGTTGCGTGTGCGTGTGTAATGTTAAACATAAAGTAAAGGTAAACGCACCGATCCAAGGATCCTCTCCAAAGGTGTACATCTCCCACAGCGCGACGGCGAACATCCAGACGTCGGCGGCGTGAGAGAACTGCCGCGAGCGCAGCGACTCCGGCGCGCACCACGGAAACGGCACGCGCCGACGCTCGCTCATCACGTAGCAATCGTCCGCAGCCGGCAGCGCCCGCATCAGACCGAAGTCTCCGATCTTTACCTGCGATCAACCTTTAGCTCATAAACATTCCCTAGTAATAAGTTTTTGTTCAAAATTCTACTTTTAATACAAGCTTTTTTTGCTGGCTGTACTTTTTGCCCCTGGTTACCAAAGAACTCGTCAAGACGAATCAGACGAGCCCAAACTCGATGCTTTATTACAGAGTTCCTATGGCCACCTTCCATGTCAATCATCAGATCACATGTCAAAATAATATTGCATTGTCAGATTTGCAGTATGTTTACGTTCAAATTGCAGGACTTGTCTGTAAAATGCGGGACTTCTTCAGCTGGCCTAACTTGACTAGGTATATTATGTCAGCATATTGAAAGATTAACTTTTATTGTACATTAGCATTTAAGTTTTATGACACAGACATTACAAATCTAGTTCAATATAGATCGGGAAAGTGCCGAGCGAACGAGTGAGCGCACGGTGTTCGCGCTAATCGTGGTATATTCCAATTAACGTTAATTTTGGTGCTTATAATCTAGTTAGCGTGAAAACAGGACCATCAGCGTCCCGCGTAGATCTTTTGCGGGACGCATACACTAGGGCTCTAGAAACTTAAAATCCCGTGTATAGCGGGATGGTTGGCAACCCTATCTATGACTGTACCATAACCTTTAATAATAATTAATAAATTACTGCATTGCTAAAGAACTACACTACACACATTATAAAAAACACTTCAACAATAAGACAGGTGTAGATAAACGGTAAGTAAACCATTGGTTCTCATATATTTTTTTCAAATTGAAATGTTAATTTTATTCACTTGCTATTTGTTATAAGAATGTTTACAACCAACTCATGAATGAATGTGTAAATGATTACTACATTCTATTTTCCAATTTGCATTATCAAAGGATGCCCGCATGAATTTGTCTTGTTTGTTATCTTGTACTGCCTTACAGATATTATACATACTAAACTAGTATCTATGACTAAGCCCAGTAACTATTTGTCAGGGTCTAATTTGAAAATAAATAAACAAGTCCCTACCACACTAAGAAATTCAATTAAAAATGTATTGACATAATAGTATCTTGAAAATGTACGTAATATATTCAACTAGCTGTTGCCCGCGACTCCGTCCGCGAAGAATTGGGGGGGGGGGATAAAAAATAGCCTACAACCTATTCTCAGACCTGCCGAGTGACGAGAAAAAAGTTTCATAAAAATCGGCCAAGCCGTTTCGGAGGAGTTCGGTAACAAACACCGTGACACAAGATTTTTATATATTAGATTTAGTGCCATTTATTTTTTCAGAGTGTTTACTGTGTTTATAGTTTTGGTCACATGTAGCACAGTCTATAATAATGGAAATCTATAATAATGTGAATCTATTTTAATAACTTACCAAATCCAATGTTGACATTAAGATGTTTCTACAAGCCAGATCTCGATGTAAAAATCTATTCTTTTCTAGATGTGCCATGCCAGCTGCCACTTGTTCAGACCATTTCGAAATAAAATTCAATGAAATTTTTCCATTTTGAGCTCTTAGGTAATCTAATAAAGCTCCCATAGGGGCCAATTCACACACCATCATCAGAGGTTTGCCCACCACACCGTGAAGCTTAATCAGATTGGGATGCTTCAGACTATGCATAGCCTCAACTTCTCTTTGGAAGTCATCGTAAACACCAGGCGCAAATGCATCTGCTTTTAAAACTTTAACTGCAACTGGTATAATCTTTCCTGTTTCAGTCCTCCATTCTCCTCGTTTAACAACCCCATATGATCCAGTACCTAGATCATTTAGCAACCTGCAAAACTTATTCATTAGTAGTAATAATAGCTAAAAGGTACCTACTTTTTACTGCTTGTGGATACTACTTACGTAAGATCTTTTTCAAATATAACAGAAGTTGTTCTTATCTCAGTATATACAGGTGGCCTAATGGCTAAATCAGTCTTTTCTTTGGATACTGAACTTGATGTACCAAACAATTTATTCCAAAACTTTTTGTTCTTTGACATCCATAGCTGCCGGTTCTTTTTCTTAACAGCATCTTGCAGCCTGCGTATGCCAGGTTTGCTGATGCCAATTCGTTCCAGATCATCCGTGTGCACATAGTCAAAATGTGGCAATCTTGTTATCTACAACAATACAATAAATTATTATTTGCATGCTATTTCTTACAATAACATGACTGTGCTCAACCTTGTCTGCCACTGGAGTTGCGAAACGGCGTGAATATTTCACAATAAACTTTACGAGATGATAAATTAACAGGCAGAACTCATAAAATAGGAATCAACAATAACTAAATTTTGTACGAGGGAATTTGAGCGCTGGATAAAAATAGTAATATTTACCTGCAACTGATCTCTAATGGGCAAATAAAATTGCTCTAACTGGACATTTTGCAAAATTTCGCACAGCCAGTCGGTCCCTGAATCCATGATGCAGCTGCGCTGTTGCTGACGCGATTTACACTATCATGTGTATTCAGTAGAAAACATTAGAACGCATCTTATAATAAGCAGGAAGTTGGAATCGTGAGGGAAGCATTAAGCGTTGAATGAACTGGTTTCACGGGGGAGCACAATATAAATAAACTTTACATTAATGAACTAAAAACAAAATTATTGCCACTTAAATCACTTTTCATAAAGTTTTTCTCTCATTTCGTAAAAAATCCAATTTTACGAAACGCACATCTTTTTCCCAGTAAAGAAATCTTGCATTACGAGCGAGTGAAACACGAAGGGTGAGTGAAGGGGGAGAGGAGGCGGAGGAGTTGTTGAAACGTCAAATCAATCGTTGAACACGTTTCTGTTACAGAAATAAAAGCCAAAAATGTAGCAGAATGCCATTAATGCAGTAGAATTACTAGATGCTAAATAATGCATTGTATGGTTTCCTTATCACTAATAATCAGAAAGCCACGTAACGTATGTACGGTATATTACCGATGATGTTTAAAATTCATAATCATAGTGAAACTCGAACATTGTTTGGTTGGCGACCCCATTTTAAAATGGTGGCAGTTTTGAAACTGTTTTAATAAAGGAGTCAAATTAAAATTGCTATTTCTGTTTTCTAACTTTACTTCCCATAATTGAGCCAATCGTAGTTAAGTAAGTCGATTGTTTTCCATATTTATTCAAATATAAATCACCATGCAAAACCCTTCAGAAGACAGCAGCGTCACTGAAGAGAAAATAGTAGATTTTGGATCTATTCCTGTAGACACAGTGGCTGAAAAATCAGTTTGGGTGCACAACCAAACAATGGTAAGTAACTATACAACTTTATCAACTCCAGTTGGAAAATAAATAAATAAAAGGTATTAGTAAACTATTGCTCATTATCGATTCAGTAGGCACATAAGTAGGTAAGTACTTATTTCTGTAAGAGGCATTGCGTCTATCTAATGTATTTACATATTGGAGTAAATCAAAATTGTAATGCAGTCGGCCACTATGATATTGATAATAGGGGTTTGAATGGGTAGTACCTAGTATTTAGTTAATATCTAGTGTATCCTATCCAGCGATTTTACCTAATTATTATACTCTACCTACAGGTAAGGTAAGGACCCTAATATGTATTAGTACATTGTTGTAGAGGCTGGAAAGTAAGCAATAGATGGACGAGTTTGTTTGAGGGCCGACGCGTAGCGGAGGCCCTCGAAAGTACGAGTCCATCTATTGCACTTTTGGCCGAGACTAAACATTGTGGTTTTCACGACTAATGCGAGGAAATCATTATCATCATCATCATCATAATCATCCATCCATCCATCCCGTCCATCCCGTCCATCCTGTCCATCCCGTCCATCCCGTCCATCCGACCATCCGTCCATCCGTCCATCTATCCCGTCTATCCCGTCCATCCATCCATCCCGTCCATCCCGTCCATCCCATCCATCCGTCCATCCGTCCCGTCCATCCCGTCCATCCCGTCCATCCCGTCCATCTGCCCATTCGTCCATTCTGTCCATCCCGTCCATCCTGTCCATCCCGTCCATTCCGTCTATCCATCCCGTCCATCCGTCCATTCCGTCCATCCCGTCCATCCGTCCATCCCGTCCATCTGCCCATCCGTCCATTCTGTCCATCCCGTCCAACCCGTCCATCCCGTCCATCCCGTCCATTCCGGCCATCCCGTCCATTCCGTCCATCCCATCCATCCGTCCCGTCCATCCCGTCCATCCTGTCCATCCCGTCCAACCCGTCCATCCCGTCCATCCCGTCCATCCCGTCCAACCCGTCTATCCCGTCCAACCCGTCCATCCCGTCCATTCCGTCCATCCGTCCATCCGTCCATCCGTCCATTCCGTCCATCCCGTCCATCCGTCCATCCGTCCATCCGTCCATCCGTCCATCCGTCCATCCTAACCATCCCGTCCATCTGTCCATCCGTCCATTCTGTCCATCCCGTCCATCCCGTCCATCCCGTCCATCCGTCCATCCAGTCCGTCTGTCTGTCCGTCCGTCCGTCCGTCCGTCCGTCCATCCATTCATCCATCCATCCATCGCATGCAGCAGACGATTACTGTTGATTGGTCCAATAATGTCATTTCAGCACGCCAGGAATGAAATTCAGAAATTATCTTTCAAAAAGTCGTATCGTATAATGAAATACATATACTGATACGTCCTGTTTTCGATTAGTGTAACTTTGTTGTCGTGTTTGTGCGCCATAAATGAGTCAGCTGTTAAATGTACATATATAGGCAGTTTTGAGTACTGGATTTAGGTTATCTATGGCCACATTTTCGAGCAGTGTCGTGAAAAGTATATTACACCACAACGTCTCAAAAATACGCACATACTTATTTTTGCAACTTTATACAGATACATGTACCTAGCTAGGCATATTTGTGACCTCGACAGTAGGTACGTAGGTAGGTACAAGTTTTATTAATTTACTGAAGTATTGATTATAATGAGCAACTACTATAAACTACTGCAATTTCCTTTAAAATCGAAACAGCATGAACTTGCAGAAATGCCAAACATATCGCGTGTCGCTAATCTACGTGTTGAATAACGTCGACCGCGTATTCAACGTATCTGTGACGTCTGCGCCCGTAATGCCGCGGGACTCCGTCGAAGTGCGAATCAGCTTCCGACCCAACATCGCCGGACAGGCCTTCACGGACTACTATTTGGTCGACGACACAGCGGGCAATACTTACCGGCTCACCGTGTCTGGGAGGTGCTTTGGTAAGATATATATAGGGTGTCTCAAAACTCAACGATAACTTGTACTGGACGAAAGGTCAAGTGATAAGTACCAATTCTGAAAAAAAATACATGTCACCTAGTTAATACATTAATGATCAGTGCGTAAGTACGTAATTTAGACCTCCTTCAAAGTGTGAAGCGATAGTAGATAATATATCGCTTTTAGTACCTATTGGATAATTTGGAAAAAATGTCTATTATTTTCGTTTTACTAAGCGACATGGATTTTTTCCACATTTGTTCTTGAAACTCTCGCCCGGTACCATGTTATCGTAGAGTTCTTGGATAAAAATATAATCAGTATAATAGTTTAACGTGAAAAAATATAAAATCAGCAGTTGTAATATAAGCGTTCACTACTGCTACAGCAACCGCTTACATAAGTACCATTAGGCGGGCTGTACGCTTGTGGTATAAAACTTAATACCTCCTAGCATGTATTAAGTAGTTAATTTGACATCTATTATATGCCTCACTCTGAACACAGTCATAATCGTTTGAATTCGAGGAGTGAAGTAATTTCTATCTGTACCTCTACCATGAGTTTACACTAGTTCACAGTGACCGTACTCGATAGCGACGGCGTAAATGATTTGTATGGAGAATTGTACTTCCGTAAGTGACCGCTAGAGGCGCTGTACAATTCTCCATACAAATAATTTACGCCGTCGCTAGCGAGTACGGTCACGTAAACTAGTGTAAACTCATGGTAGAGGTACTGAATCCACTCGCTCGGCCAATGCATTGTGAACTCGGATTGTGGAGGTTTTATCAAACGTAGGAAGAGTTTGTAGAGTTGACCAGCTGAGCAATAATAAATTTTAATTGTAGGACCAGAAGTATCCTTGAGTAAAAGGAAGCTCAAGTTTCGGATATGCAAGAATGTTGACGAGAAGAGGAAGGCAATAATTAACATTGTTAACAAGTCGGCCGTGGAGACGACTTATCAATGGCTTTTGCCTTTGTCAGGTCAAGGATATTTTCAAGTAAGAATTTTCCCTAATAGATCATTCATTGTGAAGCCTAGATACAGGGTATGAAATGGCATCTATAACTTTTTATCTACAGATTTCTACAGGCAACTGCGGACTTATTAGGGCCCATGAAACTATTACAACGACTGTAGTATTCACCGGAAGTGCTCTTGGCATTTATACAGTCGAACTCGTGTGTTTAGTTTTGTACCAGGTAAGAACATTTTTAACTACTTAGAAACCCATTTAAAATATTAATTACTACACTCGAGAAGCAAACACTCTTCATTTAGGTAGGTAAGTACTATTTTATAGATCAAATAGGCCACTATATTCTATATTCTAAGTTATGCGGGCAGTAAGTAGAACCTTGTGCCAGGTCAGTCCGTAGCACTACCAAAATCTTACTCGCTTATTCTGCCGGCAAGCAACAGTGCTTGCGCTGCTGTGTTCCGGCGTGGAGAGCAAGACAGGCAGTGAAATTATTGACATTATGAGTTATTCTATCTCAGCCCTGTAGTCTGGCTACGCCCCGTCACTTAACGTAATGAACGTACTCAAATTTTTCAAAACATTAAAAGCAAATAAATAAATAAAACCTGCGTATCTAATTTATTTATTTATTTACATCGTAAATATGTGAATGCCTTACTTTTTCCAGGATCCACTTTTCTTAAACGTGCTAGCGACCGTACTCTTGCCCGGTAACCCCCTGTTCAATATTACTGACCACGTTTTTGAAAAGAACTGGAAACTTAAAAATCGCTGTTCACATTTAATGGAGAACAGTTTAAACCGCCTGAGCTTCATACCGTCGGCCTCAGTATACGAAAGATATCTAGACTTTGGCGAAGGCAGCGTTTCTGATGTGACCAGAAATATATCGCAGACTATTTGCGTCACCAATCATGAGCAGGAAGAAGGATATATACAATGGATTCCAGGTCAATAAATTTCTGAACCGTTGAGGGTACGCGCTGCGTATCAGAAAATATCAATTATGTGTTTTTCAGATCCTGAAAATATATTTCTAGTTGATCCTATAGCATCAGTAATCCCACCAAATGACTCAAGATTGTTCACTATCAGATTTAGGCAAGTACCTATAATAAGATTGACAACTCCAACTGAAATATACAAGAATACTTTTTAATACCTTATATAATTTAGGCCTAAATTGAATGAAGAGATATACGGTTATCTCATGTGCGGAGACTATCAGTTTAAGAGGTACGACGATGACAACCCTGACCAAGCGAAAATAAAACATACTTGGTTTCGTATACCTTGTATCGGCAATACATGGTCACCCTGCACCGAGTGGATCACAGAATGGGACTGTCCCACTGAAGTACCTACTTACTTTCATAGTATTACTTATTATTATCAATTTAAACCGCTGATAAAAACGAATATCAATGTTCACCTTGTAGGTGGTAATGCCACCAACTGTTCCAGCCAGAACCACTTTTGCCAACTTCATGTTATCAAACAAATTAGAAACTACAATGTATTTTAAATTTGAAGCTCCTGATGGGACGTAAGTTTCTGATATACGTATAAGTACAGTCAAGTGCAAAAATAAGTATCTATTCGAACCACTCAAAAATATGTTACTACGGCCTTATTGCGTCGGAATAAGAGTCTGTGGTACTTATTTTTGAAACTTTAAATAGGTTCATATTTTTACACCTGACTGTATATGAACAATAAAAAATAACCTTAGCTGCATTAAGTACCGTTAATTACATACTTGATTGATTTTACTAAAACAGCAACTTTGTTGTAATGCCAATGTGCGGGACCGTACAAGGCCGTGGATGGCAGATTATTACAGTAGCTCTAGAGCCGAAATCTTTTGGAGACTATTTCGAGACCTGGGATCTGATGATCAACAAAGTTCACAAGGTAATAAAACATTAAAATAATGATTTAATACCTTTAACAACGTTCATCAGTACAGGGAATTTTCTTCTAGGCTCGATTATGCTTATGTGGCAATGCTGAAGTTAGTCAAGTGGAGGTGATGTCTCACGGGTATAATCCAGCGACTCATGCGGTTTACGAATTCCCCCCTACCATCACTGGCTGCACTAACTATTGTACGGCGTACTTGCACAACCTAACTAGAATGGAGATACAGTTCGTATAATTTTAATATTATCAACATCGTATCAATAGTTTTCAAGAATACTTATATGTCATAATCTAATAAATTACCTTCAGCATCAGAATTTTAAACTCGGTCTCGTGGTTCGGAGCTGACAAAGGTGGCTCTATAGTTCTTCCACCAAGACAGATTGTATGTTATCATTGGTGGTTCTTTCCCAAAGAACCCAACATAGTTTATGAGACGACCATGACGTGCTCATGCATTGTCCTCATTAATGGCAGGTAAGTACTACCACAGGTTTTTTTAGTAAACTTTGTGTAGATTTATAAACAGTATGGCTGTAGGCTTACTATCTTCAAGCATGATGGATGTGTGTGTGTTCTTTACAGACCAGTTGGAGAACCAACAGAATTGTTCATACAAGTCACCGGATTTTCTGAACTTCCTGATTTAAGGGTAAGGAAGCCTAATGTTTAATTTTAATCATCGTCATTATTCATTATCGTCGTCGGCCTGTAAGTACATAGCTAAACATTATATAATTAATTGTTACCTATCCATGTTGAACCAACCCGAGAGATGGATTATATAATAGTAGATTGTACACCAAGGGGATAAAGCACTGCATTATGTCACGGGCGCGATATCTAAGTAATAAAACTATATTATAATTTTAAGTAAGTAAATGAAATCAAATTCAATTTGCATTCAGTTTCTGCCAGCTTTCGCAATGAATGGTCACTCTACCTAGATGCTAGACATCCTGCACCTATACGCTTGCCGGGTCGTGATTTCATACTAATCCTGTGTGCTATGTTGATGAATTTTAACAACAAGAGTAGGTAGGTACTTATCAAATTAAAATTTATCTTTACTAGGTCTTACCGCGACTGAATAATCTTCATGATATTGTGGTAAGAGAGAGCGCGTCACAATCTGTAACTCTTTACAACTACGGTTCTTGCTTCTTTACATCAAAGCTGTATCACGAAATTAATGGACTTGAAGACGATTGGAGCGGAGATAGATTCGAAATGGACTCTCCAGTAGTGCGTATCAATCTTTAAATAGATGTGATATGATAGCTTAGCTGGTAACTGACAGTTACTTAATTGAACATTTTTGTTTTAATAGAACAGCCTTAAACCTTCTAATCATTGTGAAGTGAAACTCACAGTCACACCAGACGGAGCGGGTCCGAGGCAGATAAATGTCAAATACACTGTGCTATTTCGTAATGAATTCGACGAGATTGAAGAAATCCAGCCAATCACTAAGACTATATGTAAGATCTGGTACGATGGAATCTATCCCAGCATCAAGGTACGGTGACTTAAATTACTTATAATTATCTGATATCTTTAGATGCACTGTTTTTATGGCTTTACTTCCAGGTTATGCGAACTATTTCTGTAAAATGTCCAGTAATATTGAGCAATCATTGCGTTTGGAATATTACTAATGTTGACGAGTAAGTGGCGACCCCTGAAAAAATTAATTACTTAGGTATTCATTTTTGTCATTCAATTGTTTTCTTTTCTACATGTATCTCTAACGGTTATTTCGCAATGCAGTTATAATAAAGCCCTAATGGACTGTCGGCCGAATAAACCGTTGGATGTTCATCTGTACGGTCCCGACCTTTGCGTGCGCAATGGTCATGTGGAGCTGATATTCGTCATGGGCTGTGTTTATCGCGTGCCAGTCACTTGGAGTCTGAGCAGGGTGAAAATATGCGACTGCGAAATGGTCGAGGTCAAAATCGGAACATCATTGTACGAATGGAGGCATACATGCATACACAGACCTCTCATCGAACTATTCCCGGTCAATGGCATTGTTTCGGTAGGTTTCGTTCGACCTTTTAAATCGATTGATCAATTTATTAACCAATTGAGATAATAACGAATAAATTCCAGCCCGAAAACCCAGCTCTTCTCCACCTACGATTAAATTATTCTTACGAAGGTCTCAACACGTTATGTTACGGGTTAACGCTGCCAAATCAAAGGTCATTGTTCTTGTACATACACATTTATGCGCATCTTAATTCTAAAGGAATATTAACATCTTTAAGACGCCATAAAGAGTCTTCAGATTACTTAGCGGTGTTGGATTGTGGTAAAGTACCTATAAATAATTTGGATCCTGTTATACGGGTGAGTTTACAGTTGCTTCTTGACTGTAATTTGTAATAAATAAGACCGAACTTAACGAGAAAACAGTAAGTATCGATAGAAAAATATTCCAGATTGTTTGGCTCTACAATCCAACGGATGTGTTCACAACATGGCGTCTTTTGCGAGGGAACATGATAACTCCAGACGCAGTCATTAGATGCCTCTTATATTTCGCAGAAGTACCGCCACTAGGCAAATTGGCGATACCATTTGCTTTCATGCCTACAGAAATGATTGACTATGAGGCAGGAAATCCATGGCAAATATTTGAAAAAGACGAGTTACCTATCTACATATTTAATTCATTACTAAACTTTCGATAATTCC
This sequence comes from Archips crataeganus, assembly GCA_947859365.1. Taxonomy (NCBI): domain Eukaryota; kingdom Metazoa; phylum Arthropoda; class Insecta; order Lepidoptera; family Tortricidae; genus Archips; species Archips crataeganus. Next base: position 8,051,244 of record OX402051.1, read on the forward strand.
AGGTTATCTTCTTATGTTCTTTTGGATACGATACGGTAAAAATAATGGTAAGAGGGCAAGGTGGCTTACCAAACTGCGTAGAGACGAGACTTGATGTGCCATTCTTTGTAGAAAAAGTGATAAGATCAGCCTACAGGTTGGAAGTTGTAAGTAGCCAAATCAGTTAAGATTAAGTATCGGATGATTATAAGATTAATGATGCTCTAACTTGATATATTATATGATTTTGTTAAAGGTATTTTTGTCTGTGGAACACTATACTATCCCAATAATGCCCACCCATTCGCTATCTCGAGATGCGATAGCCATCTGTAACGACACCGATCATGTCATGCGATTTATATGGCTACCGTAAGTTCAAAGGCAATTAGTAAAATTTTAGACAGGTGACATATTTAAACAAATAAATAATGTTGTTTCAGTGAAAGAATTGCTAACATTGTCAATGTAGTGATGACTCCATGTTGGGGAGTTATTCAGCCTAAATGTTCAGAGTGGATCACTATGACTGTTTATACGTTACAGGAGCCTGCGACTTTTACGTAAGATTAAATTATTATAAGTAAAAAAGTTTAGCAAAATATTTATGTAAAACTACATTAATTACAGCACAACAGTAGCATGTGAACTATTGGATTTAACAGAGCGAAGACGTTATCAACGAAATGAGCTCCTCCGGCGAAATAAGATAGAAAAGTGTCACCAAGAATTTATTATAACCGAAGAAGGATTTTTCCACCCTGTAAGTTGCGATTTTTAAAACATGGGACTTGAAATTCTTTGTGTTCTAATCAATCACTTATTTTCAGGGTATTAATGATTCACCACCGTATGTAGAGGATATTAAGAAACCACAACCGTTTTACTTGTCACTGACTGTATCTATATCGTCCAAGGGACAACGAGATGGCTACCCCAGAATGCTATTAAAACAGATGTGGGAACAGGTGATTGCAACTAAAATAAGTTCTGTTTAACCATAATGCTAAGCTAATACATTGAAACTTAATATTCATTCAAGACGCCGCCTTATGATTTGTTATCATCGGACCTACAAGATCACACCGGCGGCGGCGACAAAAATTCTGCGGGTAACAACATGACAATGGCCGATATTATAAGAATTATAGATGGAATACTATGGTAAGACTTTATATAGGTATTCTTAAATTGACAGGTTCAAAGCATATCTACATTTATAAGTACATGCTTATAGCAAATAATTATCCTTGCTAATTCAGGGATGCTCTGCATAGCAAAATGTTTAAGCACCATATTGAATATTACTCCAAAGAGGAAATACCAACATATTCACAACTGGTTAAAGTACTCGACATGGACCCAAAACCAAAGTTAAGCAGGCGGTAAGTAACCCAGGTTTTGAACTTTATCGATTACTTCTAATTGCCTCACGCACGCAGGTGTATAATTATTGCATTTTCCTTCAGAGTAACGTCCGGAATATGCGATGCTATCGTTAATAAAGCAATCTTTCATGTCCATAATCTCAACCCTAAACACGAAATATCTATCTTCGAAGCAGAGTAAAAAAAATACTCTTAAATTGTGTATTTTGTTAGTTATAATTTATAATAAAGTGCGATGGCTTACAACATGACTGATTTATTTATGAACACTTTACAATATACTTACATATCTTATACGCATAGTCAATATCACCATCATTCAGTTAGAAAAAAAAACAGGTACCTTATTAAGTATCATTATCTCTTCACGAGAAGTCTGTGTCTGCTAGTTCAGGATTATATAACGTCAATAAAAACTCAAGATACGATTAGTCTAGTATTCTCTCAAGTCTCAGTTGTATCTTTTTCGGTTTCGTAGACGGTATAACAGTAACCGACACCCGATCGCCCAGTTTAGGAGTTTGATTGCCGCCTAAATTGCTCTTGTGTATTAAACCGTTCTCACCGACACCGCAGTCGACGAAGCATCCGAATGGAACCACGTTGCGGACAACTCCTGAAAAATATAAATTAATTAAAAACATTTCCTGCGTCACATTCAGCCCTTCAAATCCATAGAAATCATTTGTTACTAAATTACCTGTGAGACTTAATCCTTCTCTTATTTGATCAGTGGCTTGAACTGCCATAGAATACACTGGTTTGCAAAATACTATAATGTGGTCTTCGTTTGTTTTCTGCTTGAATGCATTGATGATAAGATCCAGAGTGCTGATATCAGTCTTTAGTTCTTTGCTTACAGCTACAATATCAATGGATGATATATTCCTATCAACGAGTTCCGGGAAATGCGACTGAGTGAGCTCTTTGGCGTTGACGCCAATTTTCTTGGCAAATCTGGAATTATAAAACCGGAGATATCATAAATTAATTTAGTACTTGTTATACACTATGTCTTAGAATAAATCCGGAATATTTCAGTAGCCAGTTGGGTAAGCGTGACTGAACACCATGTAAATGAATTTGCATGATTATTTACCTACTTGTGGTTGACAAATGTTTACATTGGTCGGTGTCCAAAGTGTAGGTACGCTTCAAAGGCGTGACGTGACTACAATTTAAATCTAAAATTCTGATGAAAAACCCTTAACATGCTCTATCTCAAAAACGGTTGAGCGTAAGTAAATATAAAAAATGTTATAGACAATAACATGTATTTAAGATACATTTAATAAAAATAAAAAAAGAGTCCTAACGATTTTTGAAGTGGACGATTTTGGCTATTAAAGTTTATTTTTATTTTTTTATTATTACTTGCGTGTTAGTGACACCTACCATATTTTGATATAATATACGTAATTTCATATTCTATTACATAATTTTTTATTCAAAAATAATAGTTTGGATGAACAAGGTCTAAAAAAGTTATTTGTGTAAGTATATTTTGGTGACCAACATTTGTAGGGTTCCGTAGTCAACTAGGAACCCTTATAGTTTCGCCATGTCTGTCCGTCTGTCTGTCTGTCTGTCTGTCTGTCCGCGGCTAAGCTCAGAGACTGTTAGTACTAGAAAGCTGTAATTTGGCATGAATATATATATCAGTCACGCCGACAAAGTGATTGAATAAAAAAAGTAAAAAAAATTTTTTAGGGTACCTCCCATAGACGTAAAGTGGGGGTGATTTTTTTTTCTCGGCTAACCCTATAGTGTGGGGTATCGTTGGATAGGTCTTTTAAAATCATTGCCGAGTTGCTAACATGATTTTTCTATTCAGTGATCTGTTTGCGAAATATTCAACTTTAAAGTGAAAATTTTCATTAAAATCGGCCGTCCCCCCCCCTCTAAAATCTAAACTGTTGGGTGGAAAAATTTGAAAAAATTCAGAAGGGTAGTAAATATATCAAATTTACTAGGAAAATTATAGCGGCTAAGATTGCTTGTAAATTATTTGTAGTTTAAGAGTAAATAGTAGCCTAAGGTATAAAACATACCTAAACTTGGATGATTCCGTACACATACGAAATCCTTAGAAAAATATTACTTGATTTTTTCGTAATGGCTACGGAACCCTACCTTGGGCGTGTCCGACACGCTCTTGGCCGGTTTTTTTTTTAGATCAAATAGAAAGTATTCGAAAAAAATGTAGAGAAGTCATTACATTGGGTCCCCTTAAATAATACTACCTAAAACGTACAGTTTAGCAATTCCATAACTTTCTGGGTGAATAATTGTAGCGTCAAGTGGCTCACTGCCTCCTAAAACCTTGAGAAAACCGGCACATTGCTGAAATGTAACTTTGCCGATGCCTGCTACTTTAAGTATTTCAGCTCTGGCACTGAATCCGCCATTATCATGACGATAACTTAAAATCTTTTTCGCTCTTCCTTCGTTTAGCCCCGATATTCGCCTGAAAGACAAATCAAATAGATACCAATATGAAGTAACATGAAACATACACGAATTTAGTCTCCATCAATTTGGTAATTAATAATTTACCTCAACAGAGCTAAAGAAGCGGTATTGATGTCGACGCCAACTAAACTGACAATCTTTTCAACTGCACAATCCAAAGCAGAGTCCAACATCTTTGGTGGAATATCGTGTTGGTAAAGGCCAACGCCTAGGTTTTTCGGGTCTACCTGATAAATATAAAAACAAATTATGTTATATGCAAATGAACTCTAAGAGCCTACAAAAATCTGATACCAACTTACTTTAATTAATTCTCCTAAAGGATCTAGCACTCTCCTGGCGATTGACAAAGCTGAAATTAAATTTGGGTCCATGTTTGGATGTTCCTGAAATTGTGACCAATACTTACAGACATTGTTAGACTAACGCTTAATTATTTTGAAATTATGTGTTCACCTTACCTTTTGGGCTTCTTTACTAATAGAATAAATAGATGCTCCTTGTTCTGGCACAATAATAACTGGTATATTTTGTGATATGGCCTGAAATTTGAGCCAGGATTCTGTTTCACGACAGGCTGTTCCATTGCCTAAACCAATTAATTCTACTCTGAAATGATGATTTCATTAAACATGTATCACATCACATAAGGTTAATATTGTCTTTGTTGCAATTTAAATGAGATATAACATACTTATTCATAATTAAAAGGTTTTTCAGTTGCACTGCTGCTGGATCATTTTGTATATTACGACTCAAATTTGGGTAAATAGTAACAGCATCCATCTTTTCACCATCAGAATCTATGATGCCTACCTAGAAGAATAGTCAAATTAAACATTGTTCTTTGGCCAACAAAAACTGATGGGATTTATATTTCGATTTACATAGCATAAATATATTCAGTCTTCAAATATTCACCTTACAACCAGCTTTAAAACCAGGGTCTAAACCAGCTATTTTCCTATTTTTTATAGGTTCAGTCAACAAGTATTTTTCCAGATTATTAGTAAACGTTTTTACAGCCTCTTTCTGAGCTGCTACTGTTAGATCAGCCCTAACTTTTCTGGAGAGCCACGGTTTGATAAGGCGATTGTACGCGTCATCTAGACTTTTGCGAACCCAGTGATTGCTTTTCCACAAAGACAAGCAAAACCTGTAAAATTAAATAAATACTTTAGGATTCTATAATAATAGATTTTGTAATGATGCCCTTAATATTTTAGTTGCTAAGCCCAGTTCAGACCTGCAATAAAATCATACAAGCTGCATTACATAGCATTGCAGAATTGACCACTTCAAACTCATTCCTTTTACAGCTTGGAAGGAGTGTGTCATACTCTCCAGCACTACAACACTAAATTGACAATTATTCCTTTAAAAATAATTTTGCATTCATTTTATATAATTGTATGCCTAATTAATGCATGTTGCTATTTCTATTACAAAAAAAAACATGAGTACCTTTCCAATTTGTGATGAAACCAATCAGGAACTACTATTTTGACCGACAATATTTTTTCATCCTCTCCTCTATTTAAAGCCAGTGTTTGATGTGGTTTAACGAAATGCACAGGGCATTTCCATTCAAAATACAACTGATATGTGTCTGGATCAGATTTGCTATCCAGCTTTTTGTTTTCATCTTTAGGTTTTGTAGAACTTTTTGTGCGGCTGCTTTGTATTGTAAATCTGGTTTCCTCTTTCCTGTAAGCAATATATTCTCTATACTAAATTACAGATATTTTACAAATTTATGTTTAAACCATAACAATACAGATCATGTTGCACTCAAGTTCAACACAAAATTGACTTACAAGTCTCTCATATGTTCAAGTACTCTAGTATCCTTGTATATTATGTCAGCCACTATATGTGTTATGTGATTTTCAACTTTTTCCATAGAAGACAACTCTTCATTATCACTGCATAAGGTTTTTAAGTTGATATATTCACCATTAAGCAACTTAATAGCATATGGTTCTAAGCCAAGATTGCGAGCTTTCTCTGCTAGAGATAAAGAGTGGGTTTTTAAAGGTGCATACTGAAAATAAGTCAGGATATTAAACATTTATTTAACTACCTAGAATAATAGAATAATTTTAATTCCATAACCCCAAATCAGTGAACTTTATAATTATGCACATACCACTAAATCAACTTCTGATAAATTCCGAGCATTTAGAAGGCTTTTTTCTACATCTGGAGTCAGTTTTTTAGATTTTTTCAATGTTTCTATCACAGACTTAATTTTTTTCTTCAGATTTGTGACATTTTGATAACTTTCATATAGTTCTTGAAGCCTGTAAGTATTTTTTTAAGAGATAATTTTATAATTGGGTCAAGGAATGTTAACAGTAATATTTTTAAATAATTACTTAAATCAGTCATTAGTTGGCAAAGATCCATATGTGCCATTCATGTATTCAAGAATATCTGAACATGACCATATTATTAATTTTGTATGTGTTAAGATACATTTGTTTAACTTACATATTGCAGCTCAAGCTCATTTAACTTTTAAATGATTTTCGCCACTCTATTGCACTGAGGCTATTTTATATGTATTTATACCGAACTTGTATGAATAATCTAAACAAATGTGTACAAGGGTCGATTTCAGAGCGTTTTGTCAGCGTTTTTTTAATTTAATTAGTGTCACTCGATTATTGCTGTAAAATAATGATAAATCGCGACAACTTTGGATAAAATCAGACTAAGCCTCGGTACCGCCACACATTTATATAAAAAGTTAACTCTGATCATCATCCCCCTCTGCAATATTTACGTATATTTAGTTTATATAAAAAAGAAGACAAACTAAGTTTTTATTGCATCAACAACAACAAAAGCACAACATTTAAATGTTAAAACAAGGTTAAAACAAAAACTGTGATGCAGGCATATTAAATAATAAATCCGAACGTATAATGTCATACCGATCAGGCATCATGTGATCCACAACAGTCTTTCGATACCTAGCTATAAAAGGCAACGTGCATCCTTCAGTAAGAAGCGAAATAAAGTTTTCAGCCAGCTGTTTAGGCACTCTTTCGATACGAGAAAGCATTTCTGCTTCGTCCCACACATCATCACTGGTGTAATGGCTAGTAGATTCAGTCCCTTCTACTGTTTCTTCTTTTACTTTTCTTGCTCTACTTGTGCCCTTTTTCGTTGGTTCCTTCTTTTCCGTCACTCTCAGTTTTGGTTTAACATCTTTCTCCGTCTTAAGCTTCTTATTCATTAATGGTTCTAGTTTATCATCGACATCGTTTCTAGCTTTGCGTTTGCGCACCGTAGTAGCAGGTTTTTCCATTTTTACTGGCTAACCGGTGATTTTCCTAACCGAAATAAACAAAAACAAAGTGCCAACCAGCTGTCGTAGCGTAAGTAAAGTAACCTAACTAATCATGAACTAATCTAACGGTTTGTTTGTCGGTTGTCGTTTTATTTGTTTGACGCATGAACGTACTGTTTGACGTTTGACTTTGACAATTCATTTGACTTAAGCCCAGAATACACATGCTTCCAAGTGGTGGCCAAGCCAAAGAGTATTGTAATATTATATGAACAAGAGTGGCAACTCTATGGTCAAATATGCATGTATGGAAGGTGCTGCTGCCCTACGCCCTGGTGAAGAACTAATGTGACGTATCTATAGATGTATACCTATCTATATGTATATGTTGGTAGTGATGTACAGCTATAATTACGCGTAATTTTAATTGATAGGCTAATTGCCACTATTCGTATTTTAGCCGTCTAATTCAAATCAGCATATACGAAGTATAAGCGGCTAAACCCGATTTGCACTATACGGCTAAAATACGAACATTGGCAAGTGGCCTATCAATTAAAGTCCTTGACCGTACAATTTGGTACGCCATGGCCATGGCCGATGAATGACAACTGACAAGTTTGACAAGTCAACCAAGATGGCCGCTAATTTAGTTCTCCACCAAACAACCAGAGATCGCTGTAGTCGCATGAAAAGTGTGATATATGTAAGTGTGCCCCCCCTGGGCCAAGCGCTGGTAATCAGCATTCATATTATTATTTTAACTCTGCTGGCATACCAGTTTCATACATCAGCAAACGAGTCTCCCTCTCCCCGCTTGCCCACTAGAGGAAAAATCAATCGAACAGTAATCTACTGCCATTCAAGCTATATACAAGCAGAATCTTGATACACATGCCAGCAGCTGGATCTTACCAGTAACTGGCATGCTTTTGTGCGAGTAACGAACATGTGTATTCTGGGTTCTATAATAAAGGACTTCTCACACTGGGCCTGTACCAGGGGGGGCACACTTACATATATCACACTTTTCATGCGACTACAGCGATCTCTGGTTGTTTGGTAAAGAACTAAATTAGCGGCCATCTTGGTTGACTTGTCAAACTTGTCAGTTGTCATTCATCAGCCATGGCCATGGCGTACCAAATTGTACGGTCAAGGACTTTAATTGGTAGGCCACTTGCCAATGTTCGTATTTTAGCCGTATAGTGCAAATCGGGTTTAGCGGCTTATACTTCGTATATGCCGATTTGAATGAGACGGCTAAAATACGAATAGTGGCAATTAGCCTATCAATTAAAATTACGCGTAATTATAGCTGTACATCACTACCAACATATACATATAGATAGGTATACATCTATAGATACGTCACATTAGTTCTTCACCAGGGCGTAGGGCAGCAGCACCTTCCATACATGCAAATTTGACCATAGAGTTGCCACTCTTGTTCATATAATATTACAATACTCTTTGGCCTATACTACGAAGTGCAAAATTCGAACTTCGTTTTATGCCATTCCTCTCACGCTAATAGCATTTAATACGAGAGCGAGCGAGACGGTACGATGCGAACTTCGATTTTCGAATTTCGGAGTAGCCCCCCTGAATGCGTTGTCCTCCGGTTCAACCAGCACATAATATGATAAATGTCTGGACTAATCGGACCAACTGGAGGACGCATAACGAGTCCAAAATAGGACTAAGTGTCCGTTTTCTTGTTTTTTATGATGATGATATTCTCATTTCAAAAATAAACTTTATAAAAACAGATTTAGTTTTAAAATGAGAATAATTCGACATGGGTCAATGTGTCAGTCTTGTTATATCTACATCAGATTTGCTGTTGCTTTGTATGGGTATGATTTCCGTTACCTTTTGAATACACGTACGAAGAATACAAAAAAAAGCGTGCTTGATTGAAAAGGGTCACTACGAGGCGATATGGTCCCGGACCTTAGCCTGTCCGAACGGACGAACCAGGAAAAAAAAATAAAAAATAAAGGTCACCTTAGACCGTAGCGCAGGGCGTGCGGCGACGCCGACGGAGCGAGCCCAGCGCGTTGTATAACACTGAGTTATATATACACCCTGGCAGCGCGGCGCAGTGTATATAATTCAATATCATACAACGCGCAGAGCCCGCTCCGACAGCATATTACGCACCCCGCGCTGCGGTCTGTTGTGGCCTTAAATTACATTTATAAAACATAAAACATAACCTGTAAAGGCTGAAAATATATTACTTGCTGTAATAACTCTAATAAATTAATATTTTCCGCATCTTTTCTTTGTGGTCCGTATCTGTAAATTCGGGAGGTTATTACTAGAAATGTCTGTGGAAAATAAAACAAGTAAAGTTGTACTTAATTTGGTGAAATACTATTTAAAAGGGTCTTTAGCTTTTCATTTGGAAGTAAGTTAATTTAATAAGTAAAAAGTTTGAAATAATTATCATTAAAGCTTTTGAACATTTTGTTTCATAGATTTTCTTTATATTCCAGCCTGAAGATGCAAAATTAATGTGTTGGGACAATCAACAAGCGTTTTTGGATGCAACTATACAAAATAAATTATTACAAAGTTATCCTGTCAACAATGAGTTTTCCAAACTTTTCTTTAAGAAACTAATTGGTTACATTGAATGTTACCACGAAATCCATGATGACTTTTATAGTTTTCTGTGTTTTTTAATGAACAAAGAAAGTTTGAACACTTTTTGCCATCGTCATTATATTATTGATAATGATACTCACAATATTATTACAATTATGGAAACAAATAATATGGTTGTCAACGGGACCACTGGAATGCGAACTTGGGAGGTAACATAAATAGTAGGTCTGTTTATCATAATTTTAATTATCAAATTAAATTAAAGTGGTTCAAACAATACTGATAGATAAGACATATTTTTGTAAATTATTTGTTTAGGATTTTTATTTTCTATTTTCAGGCTGCATTGATGTTAGCTGATTGGGCTCTGAGTAACAAAGATGTCTTTGCTCATAAAAAAGTGGTTGAACTTGGTTCAGGCGTAGGATTTACTGGTATCACAATTGCCAAAGAGTGTAAAGTTGAATCCATTGTGTTAACTGACTGCCACAATGATGTGTTGAAGACTATGAAGAGAAACATTGAAATCAATTTTCCTGAAATGAACAACAGTGATGATGCTCAACTAAATGCTACATCAAATATAGGTAACTTTTCATTTTAATGATTTAAAAAACATTAATTAACTAGGGACTCCACCTCCATGTATAGCAATAAATTAGTGTTACAAAGTATGCCATTAACCAGGTATTACCATGCTAAGAAAATTTTCCCCTTGCTGAGCTGCCTGTCTGGTGGCTCACCCTCTCTCCAGTAAGCTATAAAAGCCGTTGAGGCTAACAGCAACAGTCTGTCCGAAAAAAAAACAGGTATCAGCTTTGCCCTTCGTTCAGTTACAAACTGTATTATTTTGGTTTAGTATTAAATAATTAAATAAATTGCTGTGTCTTGTTCATTTCAGATGTCATGATGTTAGATTGGAATGATCCAGAAGACCTTGAAAATAATTTGGTGCCTGATATTCTTATTGGTGCTGACATAGTATATGATCCTTCGATTTTGCAACCCCTTTGTAATGTTATCAAAAGTTTTTTTGATAAAAATGACCAGCTGGAAGTATACATTTCTAGTATGATACGCAATATAGATACTTTTAACAGTTTCTTAGAAGCATTAGGTAAACATTATTATTATAATTAAAACAAACCAACTAATAAGTATAAATACATGCTGATTTTTAATAGGTGATCAGGAACCAATTTTTTTAGATCAGTATTTGGTGGCAACCTCGTTTAAGTTGCAGTTATGTGAAACAAAACTTCTATTTTTTAAGTACCTAAAGATAATTTGGAAAATGGCTGTTTAGTTAAAATCATTGTCACCCTACACATGGTTTATGCTGTGAGGCTAAAACCTCTTTGTTGACAAGTCAGTTTCTTAAACTAACTTTGACACGAGACTTGTTAAATTCCCCACCAAAGCAATGATACTTGACAAAACTACTTAACTTCAACTAATAATATAGGATGACCAAAGTTTTTTTTAATGAAACAAATTCCATTTTGACTAGGGATTAATGTTTTTCAACTCCTATAATCTCCAATTAAAAATCACCGTGTATCATATTTATTAATTATGTAATTTTTCAGTGGAGATGTGTAAATATAATGTTTTTTTTATTGTTTTTTTTTTCAGAACAAAATGAACTCAAATACTGCAAGCTTGCACAGGAATACAGCTTGTTTATTGAATGGGAGCATAATAACAAACAAAGATGTACTTTAAAAATAATAAAAAATAAATAAGATAAATAAGATATTTTATTTCTTTCACAAATGAAATTTGTTCCTAGTCTTCGATCAACAATACTGTTGATCAAAGTTCCTAGTGGATAAGAAAAACCGCTCAAGTGCACGTCTGACTCGCACTCAGTGAGTTCCTTGTACGTAGTTCACACGGGGATTATTATAAACCAAAATGTTTCTTATTGGTGTTAATATAATACTGTTAATATATATTATAGCTTGCATATTTTTGTGCCAATACTTGGTGCATGTACTTTCTACGAACTCAAAATTAAATTAGTTATTTTTCTATCACAAGTGTGCGAGCTACTGGCACAAAAATGTGCTAGTTACTAGCATGTACATGACATTCAGAGAACACGGTGATTTTTAATCGGTGATTAGGAGTTGACAAATATTGATCCCTAGCCAAAATGGAATTTAATTGACGAGGTCTAAATGCAATGAAGCCTGTTTCATTAAAAAAAAACTTTGGTTAAGGTCCTACCGAACTTTTCGCGCTAATCGATTTTGGGTGGGCGATTTCTGGCGTTGGAGAGGCACGATGGCTCAAGATAGGTTGGTTGGACTGCACGTGTTTTTGGGTACTTTCAACTTATTACTAAAACAAATACATATTTTAAAAATGTAGCAACACTACGCCCTAGAAAACATCTTGTTTTATTAACATTCAAAACGTCATGACCTGCCGTGCAGTATTAGCGTCGTATTACGAATTTATTTTATTTTTTAGAGGCTACTTTGGATTTTTTTCTATCGAGCGAACTATAAGTAATCGTGTTTCGATAAACACTTATCATTACAGTGAATCTTCAAATATCTTACACATGAATTTCAAGACTATAGTTTTACTTGTAATGAAATGATACAGCACGAGATTAAATTAATGCAAGAAATGCGCCAAGAACACGGTAGGCCCTATGGGTAGGCCCTTAAAACTTCCTCCATCCACCGAATGCATGGTCACCCTAAATTTGTAGTTTTGTCAAGTGCAAGAAGCTTAAATCCAAAATGGAGCTTGCAATACTAACAAATTTTTGAAGATCGTTTTTTGACCTGTTTTGACCTTTACTGTTATCTTCTATCTCACTTATTCTTTAGGTGGAGTTGCCAAGTTCAGGCTCAGTTTTCCCAAATAATACTATTTAGTTCGCTGTATACTATCTGTTACTAATGTTACTATGTATTTTTATGAAAAGATAAAAGTTAGCTAGCTTTATTTCATTTGTTACACGGCGTTGTGCCTTTTGAATAAGCTAGTGACATTATGTCACAGACATATACATTACCAAAAAAGGGATTTTAAATTACATTAGTTTTTATGATTTTTACTCAAAACTATGGTAATTATGACGACGTATTATAGCAACACTGACAGTTATATGTCAAACATTGTAATGGCCGCCGTTATAAATACAGTTATCATACGCTTCGAAAGTTTCCATCGGTTGTATTTATTATTTAAGCAGTATTTTGGAGATATTACATCATGAGTTGTATAGTCCGTGGTTGCAGAAATGTGTGGTATGCAGGATCAAGCGTAAAATTCCACAGGTAAGTTGTTAAATCGATATTTATTACTCCATTGATCGCTTTTTCAATAAAGGCTTATTTCACGTCTATCTTGGCATTTTCCTATGAAATAAAGATAAATAAAATTAGAATAAGTCTTTGGTATCAGATTTAACTTTTCACTTTTGTTGTTAGATAAGTAAAAGTACAGAAAATCATAAATGTTATCGGCCCATAAAAATATGAAGAAGAAAGACTAGGGTAACCATTTTTTACGTTCAATAGGTACTTGTAGGTCAATACCTAATAACGGAAGGTTTTCTAAATTGCCCATGGACAACAATAGATATCAGACAAGTCGAGTAATATTTACAAATCAAATGAAAAAACATATTTGTTGTATTTACTCGCCTCCTTCAACTACGCGTGAAGTCTGATATTGATTGCTTACTTTCTTCGTTACATGCAATATTTTCTTTTTCAGAACGATGGCGAATCACCACTGTAACGGTCTGTTCTAAAAGACTTCAATGTCCAAGCAAATCTTAAGACTACCCGTGAAAAAACTCTAGTGAAGAAAAATAAAATGTTACAGCAACAAGTGAAAAACAGGGTCATAAGATAAAGGATATGAAATCAATAATTAATGCAGTGCGCGTCCATGAGACAAAATATGTGTAACCCTAGCAACGGGTGGCAAGAAAAAGATGATTCACCCAAACTACTATTCTTAAAAATTGGTGTTAATAAAACCCATAAATAATTTTATATCTGTAGTTTTATTAAATAGTATTTTTTGTTCCATACTTCAATCACCTTTGTTGTTGTCTGTTATAATTATAATAGAAATTCACTTTTTTGAAAGATCTAAGTGCTCTTTGCCCATCCGCAGGTCAAAGATTATCCACCTTATTAAGGTAAATATTATTATAATTTACCTTAAGGTGATATCAGACTGTTCATTTTTCTTTCATTTTCTTGTTATATTTTGCATCTTTCACTTAAAATTACTCTTCTGAACGCAAAGTGAAACAAAAATCCCGAATGAAATTATTAATGAACCGATCCAACGATGTTGGGTCTTATCATTTACCAGATGCCGTATTAAAAAAAACTACGGATTAATGTTGATTTCTACATCATTCCAGCGCCGTGTGAACACGGAATGAAAGAAAAATGAAGCATTCATTCTAATGAATTTATGTGCGAAATTACATTACATTACATTTGTAAGTTTAGTAATTTCTAATTAGCTTTACGGTAAAGGAAAACATCGTGAGCAAATCTGCATACACCTGCGAAGAAATTCAATGGTGTGTCAAGTTCCCAATCCGCACTGGGCCCGCTTGGGAACTACGGCCCAAGCCCTCTCATTCTGAGAGGAGGCCTGTGTCCTGCAGTGGGACATATAGGCTGGGATGATGATGATGATTGTATTGATGTCAATAAAGATAGTTTCGTGGTCTTCAGTGGTTTGTACTTAAGTAGATAGTTTATTATTTTCATTACTAATACCTACTAACTGCCCGTTGTTTGATCAATGGTTGAACTAACTAATAGTCAAATAGCCTTTGAAATGCGTTAACTATTGTTATGAACTAAAACAATTACTTTGCTCACCCGCGACCTTACAATAGTTACGTTTATGCAAGAAATGTGCTCTTTGTACTCTAGGCTATGTAACCACAAAGAACAGGTAGATAAGGGAACTAGATCGGGGGTATACAAGCTTACTTGTAATGACTGCAATGGGATATACGTAGGACAGACAGGCCGAAGTTTTAATACTAGATTTAAAGAGCATGTTTCGGCATATAGGAATGAGCATCCAGATAGATCGAATTTTGCAAAACATTTGTTGGAATCAAATCATTCATTGTTAGATTCAGATTCTTATGAAGTGTTACATTATTGCGGCAAGGGGTTGCGTCTGGATGCTCTGGAATGCATGGAAATAATTAGGTACAACACTATGGGGTCTATTATTAATGAACAGGTAAATTTAGTATCTTCTCCTTTACTGCGGCTTGGGTCGAATTTGAACAGTTAGTATTAATTAAATATGCCTTATAAATAAATAAACAAAAAAATTCAAGGTAGTTTTAAATATGTCAATAAAAGTTAATTTTTGTGGGGTAGTTTGAGAATAAGAAAAATAAAGTGGGTACTTGAGAAGTTACAGTGACAAGTTAAAACATTTGTTTTGGTTTGTTAGTTTAACGTTTGGTAGCATAGCATACGGTTGTGGTAACTCTGAAGATGAGCTCTGGTTGAGTTCGAAACGCGTCAGTGTAGCTTGGTGGTGGTGATGGTTGGGTTTATGTGATTTGTGTGTGTTCGTACAGTGTGGAGGTGGAGGAACTGCATGAACGCACATTTCTTGCATAAACGTAACTATTGTAAGGTCGCGGGTGAGCAAAGTAATTGTTTTAGTTCATTAATATGGACCTCCGCAAAGTAACGCCTGATTCAATAAACTATTGTTATGTTTGCCATATATTTTAACTATTAGTTTGTTTAACTATTGATCAAGAAACGTGTTCTTAGTAATCCTGCCTATTAGTTAACGACCCACTGCTGGGCTCTGGAGTCACAGAAATTGCAAAGATAAGTGTTTATTGGCGTCCAACATGCATATACATATGTATGTTTTAATTAGTTTTCTTATGAATTTGAAAGTGTTGTTAAGTATGGAACCATCTGTACGTGAGACGGTTTCGCACTTCACTGGTTTTTTCACATTCAACGAAAGTATTGTCACCCTAATGAAAGAGACAGCAAATAACAGTGACGTCATTCAAGGTCGATTTTTCGGTCTTCACTTTTTTATTCAGTATGCAGGCTCCATTTTGGATTTAAGCTTCTTGGTCAAGTGTCATCGCTTTGGCGGGGAATTTGACAGGTCTCGCGTCAAAGTTTGTTTAAAAAACCGATTTGCCAAAGAGGTTTTTAGCTCATAGACTAAACCATGTGTAGGGTGACAACGATTTTAATTGAAAAGTGATTTTCCAAATGATCATTCATCATTTTAAAAAAAGACGTTTTGTTTCATGTAATTGCGACTTAAACGTGATCGCCACCAAATACTGATCTAGAAAAGTTGGTTCTTGATCACCGATTAAAAATCATCGTGTATAACTGTGGACTTAGTTACAAAGATTTTCGTCACAAAATGTAATGTAGCAAAGAGTTAGAGTTTGAAAAAGACACCGTAACTATATACGGTGCACAGCAATGTGATAGCAATATTATTTAGAATAATCTGTTTTGCTCCCATATGTGGCAAAATGTAAGAGCTCCCATTAAAAGTGAGATGGCGTTGACTTGGGTACTTTTGTCTTTTCTAAGTGATAGCAAAAAAAAAACATTGATATCTGAGGCCATAGACGTAGTATAAGGTTAGACCAGTTCTATTTAAGACGAACAAAAAACCGTCATGTGTCTCTTTCTAGCACATGCAAAATCTCACTGTGAAGAAAAGAGTGAAGCATATACAAACACCGCCATCTTAAACGTCAGTGTGTCAAATTCTGAGTCGCCGTGGTAGCCAGCTGGATACCAACTTTGTTATCAGTTTTCCTTTAATTTTATGCGTTTTATGCCACTTTGAAGAGTGAAATTTAGTTAATTTCATATCACTAGAACCAAAGCTTGTGTGGCTATCGGTTGCAAGAGTAGAATGGGTGTATTAACAGAAAGTGACCAAAGAATATCTTTCCATAGGTAAGTTATCGACTATCATAATGAACTTATTGCGCAATGTTTAGATTATATGATCTGCTCTCAATAAATAAATTGCCGTTCTAAATATCGTGAAGTCATAAAGATCACGTAAGGCCAAAGATTTATTAAAATAATCAACAACAAAACATGTGTTCATGACGTTATGACAGTTCATGTACTTAAAATTTGATAATAGGGATGTGGTTAAATAAAACGATATTGTATGTCCGGTTCAGTTTTGTCACTTTTATTTAAAATTAATATATTAATATATGTTTTAGTTAAACTTTTTATAGGCTCTGACAAGCACTACAAGAAAAACTAAGTAAGTTGTATTATGACTAATATAATGCTAATTGTGGATGTGTATTGTTCTCAGGTTACCTAAAGATCCTGATGTAATAGTGGATACAGAATGTGAACTGGTTTTATTTAGTGGTCAATAAATGATAAAAGTACGTAAAATACAATCATAATTATTATTTCATAATTGTCGTTTTACTTTTCCCCTTGTATCCATTATACTACTCGGACATAAATACACAAATAAATATAAATAACTAGCTGTTGCCCGCGACTCCTTCCACGAAGAATGGGGGGAGGGGGGGATAAAAAATAGCCTACGACCTATTCTCAGACCTACCGAATACAGAGAAAAAAGTTTGATAAAAATCGATCGAGCCGTTTGGGAGGAGTTCGGTAACACACCGTGACATGAGATTTTTATACATATATTAGATTAGATTGATACGCCTTATCGGGACCTAAGTATGGTCTCGTTAAAAAAATTGTACGTTGCACGTATTATTTGGGCCATTTTAGGCGATGGGCAGATGGCGGTACGGCTCGGGGAGGTTAATTTGAGTTTTGTCTTTGTTGTTGTTTTTGTAAATAATTCTGTATCGTTTTTCGAGTTTGTCGTTATTAGATTCGACTAGTCCGCACTGCCCCGCCATCTGCCAAGAGCGTCTCAGTATGCTTATTTTTAAACTCGCAGACTTCTAATTTACAACTTACAACTACTACTTCCTACTCATTCCAATATCAAACTGCTTTTCGTAATTTTTTAACTAAAGGAAAAGAGTATAAAAAGAATCATTAAAATGCTGAATAGTATTCTTGGTAATTTTTCGAATCCAATATGGTCCTTTAAATTATGACACGATAATTATTTTTGACAGCTAAAGTTTATCGATATAAAAGTGGCACATCTCTAGGACATATATATATCGATTTATAAATACACTATAGTAAACTGGCTTCATTGAATTGAAAGCCAATACAGACAGACGTATATCTGTCTCTATTTGCAGATGATGTTTTCTTTAAGAACGAGAGAGAATACCGATGGTTATATTTCGTCTTAAATATGACTCGTCCATTCTATAGTACGTCCATGTCTGAGGCGCTACCATGGACTTAATACCTAACCAGGACTGAGTACTAACTTTTATTAGTCAATCAAAAGTGACCCATATTACCAAGACATACAGTTTAATAATGGCAACTAGAGACAGCGGTCCGAGAGATTACATACAAACTAGAGAAACTAGTGGATTGTGTCCCACTCGCACCATTACTTGATCACCCTAATTGGGGATGTCTTATTTAATTTTAATATTATATAATGAATTTATTACATAACAAATAAGCAATGACCTTCATTTGACTTTGGTGTAAATTGCGTGACCGGTCCAAGTCGTACTTTATTCTGTGTGGTTAGAATTCTTCACAAATTTACGCGTGGATTATTACTACGGAGTTTGATTTGGATCCACTGCCTGACATCTAGCACTTTGACAGCGCCAGTAAAGTGACACTAGTTACAGTGTACCACCACGCAAAAAATAATTAAAGGGGTTGCCTTATCGTACGCATTTAGATAGATTTAGAAATTTGGCAGTGTGGGAGCCCTGACGTCATCAACCAAAATAGTTTCAATAATTAATTTTGAAAAAAGTAGTGAACTAAGTGACAAAATATTGAAATTAGTTTCTTATAATTGACTTTTATATACAAAAAAAATATAAAAACCACTGGTAATTTTTTTTAGACATTCCCAATTAGAACGAGATGCAATCCACTAGTTATTTTTTTTACGGCCTCACTTTTTTGTCGCAGTTCTCAGTCCTGGATAGGTATTAAATCCATGGGCGCTACTCTATACAGGGGGGGCACACTTACATATATCACACTTTTCATGCGACTACAGCGATCTCTGGTTGTTTGGTGGAGAACTAAATTAGCGGCCATCTTGGTTGACTTGTCAAACTTGTCAGTTGTCATTCATCGGCCATGGCCATGGCGTACCAAATTGTACGGTCAAGGACTTTAATTGATAGGCCACTTGCCAATGTTCGTATTTTAGCCGTATAGTGCAAATCGGGTTTAGCCGCTTATACTTCGTATATGCTGATTTGAATTAGACGGCTAAAATACGAATAGTGGCAATTAGCCTATCAATTAAAATTACGCGTAATTATAGCTGTACATCACTACCAACATATACATATAGATAGGTATACATCTATAGATACGTCACATTAGTTCTTCACCAGGGCGTAGGGCAGCAGCACCTTCCATACATGCATATTTGACCATAGAGTTGCCACTCTTGTTCATATAATATTACAATACTCTTTGACTCTATACCAGGGGGGGGCACACTTACATATATCACACTTTTCATGCGACTACAGCGATCTCTGGTTGTTTGGTGGAGAACTAAATTAGCGGCCATCTTGGTTGACTTTTCAAACTTGTCAGTTGTCATTCATCGGCCATGGCCATGGCGTACCAAATTGTACGGTCAAGGACTTTAATTGATAGGCCACTTGCCAATGTTCGTATTTTAGCCGTATAGTGCAAATCGGGTTTAGCCGCTTATACTTCGTATATGCTGATTTGAATTAGACGGCTAAAATACGAATAGTGGCAATTAGCCTATCAATTAAAATTACGCGTAATTATAGCTGTACATCACTACCAACATATACATATAGATAGGTATACATCTATAGATACGTCACATTAGTTCTTCACCAGGGCGTAGGGCAGCAGCACCTTCCATACATGCATATTTGACCATAGAATTGCCACTCTTGTTCATATAATATTACAATACTCTTTGCTCTATACTACGAAGCGCGATATTCGAACTTCGTTTCATGCCGTTCCGCTCACGCTAATGGTATTTATAACGAGAGTGAGAGGGACTGCACGATCCGAACTTCGAACATCGTATTTCGTAGTAACCCCCCTGTCACTGTCACAGTGTGTGTAGCTGTAGTTGTCAAAATCATATGAATTTGAATTGTGTTGTGTTAAAGAAAGTAGCTCTAGCGCTAAAATAAAGTATTTTAATGAAGAAAACTTGTTGAATTTAAACCTGAAATTAAAATGACAGAAAATAAAACCAACACGGAGCCCAGCACGAATCAAACTTCTACTGGTCCGAAAAAAGAAGAAGCATGGGGTTATGATTTGTATCCCGAAAGGCGCGGGACTTTTTCACCCAAAATCAAAAATATTCTTATTGGTAAAGAGGGCAAAGAAAATGTCGAGAAATTAAAATGTGAGCAGAATGTCGTCGAATGTGTTAAAACCAGTAAGTCACCACAAGTTTCAACTTTAAACTGTTCCTTTTGTATATTGAAGATAGTTGATTCAAGTAATACTTATTTAAAATTTAATTTCAGGTCCTATTGTTAAGCTTATGATGAACGCGCTAAAGAGTTCGGGATGGTTAGTTTACGTTTATTTCTACATAGTTTTATGTTTAAGTAAGCTTAAATCCACTAAAAATATAACCTATGAAAGTTATAGAAGAAATAAAGTTTATTGTTACATTTAGCAAAACTGATTCTATATTTTCTCAATCCAGTATTCTAATCTAATCTTTCTAATCAATGCTGAATTAAACTATTTTCATATCAAGATTTTTTCTTTTTAATAATTGGCATTCAGTTAAAAGACTTGTGTCAGATTTGATGAAGTTAGGTTTAACTTGTTAGGGTAGAAGGCCATTGCTCTTTTCTCTTTTTTATAAGACATAGTGCCTTTTCAGCCTCGTGTTGTTGTTCAAGATATTTATTAATTAAGAAATAGTGCAGTCAGAGGGTTTGGGTACTTTGTTAAGAAGATAAAGATCATTCTTTCTTTTCAGCACTATTGATATTCGAAGACATTTTTCATGTGAAGTCTGTGACTACTCTGTGAGTGGAGGCTATGACCCAGAACTTAATCAGGTAATGATCAAATTGGAATCATTGCACAACTATTTGCTTCTCTTGCATAAAAGGAATTGTACTCCAAAAAGTAGTATAGCCCCTACAGCTGGCTTTAATACCTAGTATTCTTCTTTCTATAGCTATGAATAAATTTTGTAATAGTCAAGTGTAATATTTATTGCATAATATTTAAATAATTTTAATGCAACCTTTTCCGCTGAATTTATTTTTGTTCACAGTTGTCATTCCGTCCACATTATATGTATACCACAATTCAAGACAGTTGAATTATGTATAATGAGTGAAATTAGTTCCAACATTTAACACTTTTTTAAAAGCTAGAAAACTTAGTCTCTTGTTGTTGCATTTTACAGTAACATTATTGTGAAAAACTAAAATACTAGAATAATCATCTCATGGTAGCAATTCCTTTCATCAGAATTACAATTGACAGCAAAATTGTGCTATAGCAACTAAATTTACACAAATAGTAAATATTTTTTTACAAGCATTTTATTAACTTTTTATTAACAGGTCAAATCTTGCAAGTTAAATTTGACCCACTTCCTTGATTCCAATTGAGCTGAACATTTAATCAGATGACAATGCAACATTAATATGACATGGTGCTAATCTGATGATGGAGTTGGAAGCTGGCCTATGAACTAAAACGATACAACGGCATCGAGTTTGGGCTTGTTTGATTTGTCTTGACAAGTCATTTGGTAACCCAGGGCCAAAAAGTACAGTCACCGAAAAAAAGCTTGTATTAAAAATATAATTTTTAACAAAAAAATTTTTGATATTTTTTTCTCCAGATTGTTGTGTGCCAGAATGTGAGCACAAGGAAAGGCATGGTGCAGGGTGTCCTTGTGCATGAAATGATCCACATGTTTGACTACTGCCGTAATGAGCTGGATTTTAAGAACATGGAACATCTGGCATGCTCTGAGATCCGAGCAGCTAACCTTACCCATTGCTCATTCACCAGCGCTTGGTCACAGGGTGACGCCTCCTGGGCGAAGATCAAAAAGGCTCACCAGGTTTGTCTAGTGTATTCAGTTTTAAATGACTACAAGAAAGGAGGTCTTCAATTCAGTTGAATTTTTTAGAAATATTTAGGTACTTTTTTTTTTTTTTATATAAGAGGTGGCAAACGAGCAGACGGGTCACCTGATGGAAAGCGATCACCGTCGCCCATGGACACCCGCAACACGGGGGGCATCACAGGTGCGTTGCCGACCCTTTAAGGAATTGGTAGGCTCGTTTTTTAAAGATCCCTAAGTTGTAACGCTCCGGGAATGCTGCCGCAGAAAGCTGATTCCAGATCTTTGTTGTGCGAGGAAAGAAGTTTCGCTTAAAACGCACGGTACTAGAATGCCAATCATCAAGATGGTGAGGATGGAAAGACAAACGGTTCCTAGAAGTGCGGTAGTGGAATTTAGCCGCAGGCAGCAATTCGAACAGTTCGTCAGAACACTCCCCATGATAGATACGATACGGTATAATATACAGAGAGATGCCACATCCCTCCGCAAAGCCAAAGGATCGAGTAGGCCAGAGAGTGCCTGATTACCGACAAATCGAGCAGCTCTACGTTGGATGCGGTCAAATGGAAGAATTTGGTACTTGGGTGCCCCAGCCCAGAGATGAGAGCAGTACTCCATGTGCGGCCTAACCTGCGCCTTATAAAGTTGTAAGCGATGGGCTGGCGAGAAGTACCGTCCCGCTCTATTAAGCACCCCCAATTTAACTTAATGTTTAGTAAACAAACATGAACAACCAACAGTTATGGTGTTGGGTTAATTATCCACATGCAATATTTGTAATTGTCTTTCACGCGTCGCATTATCGACATACTCTAAATAAATAAACTAAAAAGTATGTTGTTGTTGTATAATGCGGCGCGTGAAAGTACTACCAATATTGCATTTGGCTGGTTAACCCAACGCCATAACTGTTGGTTGTTGATATTTGTTTACATTTAGTTAAGTACCTAAACAATTCTAGTATAGCTGATTTAGAAAACCATGAAACTTTAAAACATTATAATTATTTTTGGAAAAAATTGTGTTCATTCCAGTTTTGTTATCTATTTTAAAGGTATTGGGATTTGCATTTGTGTAGAATTGGGAAGATTAATGCAATGAATGTTTTTTTCTAAGTCATTGTTTCTATTTCACCATCAATCAACTTTAATTTATTTATTTATCAAATTTATTTATCAAAATGTAATAAACTCCAGTGAATTATATAATGTCATTCAATTTCTTTTTCAGGATTGTGTGAAAACCAAAGCCTTGTATTCTGTACTAGCAGTCCGACAGATTGGCAAAGCTGAAGCTGTGAATATTATCGAGAAGGTCTTCCCAAAATGCTATGCTGATTTAGAGCCTATCGGTAGGCGAATAAGGAGGAATTCTGAAGATATGACTCGGGTCCTCAGAGATGCTTCATACTATGGATACGATTAACAAGACACACAAATTATGGTAATAGTGTATATAAATAATATAACTGTAGATACCTTTTTTTAGATAGATATTTATGTTAATAGTTGACGTTCAGTGCTAGGAATAAAACGAGTTTTGAATTTAAAATAATGTCTTTTATTTCATTATTTTCATTATTTACAGAACATTATTGATAAAGTTTAAAATTAATATTGACTAAGAGTTCAAACTACTGTTTAATACTGCCCCTTCACACGATTAAATTATATACTTGTAAGTGTGAGTAACGAGAATAGGTATCATAGAAAAGGCACACGTTTATGAGCTAACTTCTCTTTGTTAAGATGTGCAACAAAAAAAAAACATATTTTTTGATTAGCGTGTAAATGGCGGAAAGTATATTGTATGAGAGTCTTTTAACCATTTTAATTATTAACAGCCGTCCTTCCTAGCTGGTAAACCTAACTCAAATAATCTTCAACATGAATTTTGGCAATGGCTAAGAAATGAAAAGCAGCTGTCGTAAATATTTTGCTATACTTACTTGAATATTAAATGGTTGGCGCTAATGTCGTTTGTGACTAAGCAAGCTATTTGAAAACTATATGAGCCACCGTAGCGCAAGTAGGCTCGCATTGTACCAGTTTTGCTGAAACAATAGATTTTACCCTGAGCGCAATCGTGACTGTATCAAAAGGTACTAACATTTTACACAAAGTTATACCATTGCTAATAAATCAATTCAGGCGTTACAAACTTTTGATCAAAGGTTACAAATTCTTGTTGCAGTCGCCAGTTCTTATACTACGAGGCTCGATTTTCGAACTTCGTATAGTGCCGTTTCGTTCACGCTAATGGTGTTAAACAGAGGAGTGAGAGAGACGACAACACGATAAGAACTTCGAATTTTCAATTGCGTAGTAGCTTCCCAGGGCCCTGTACCACAAAAGTTACAAGTGCTACAATTCAACAAAATTGACAAGTTTCTCATAGTAAAATGTTACAATTTTGTCGAATTGTAGCACTTGTAACTTTTGTGGTACAGGGGGCAGGCGTTCACGGAAGCTAGTGCTCCTGCTGAAGTATTTAAAGGCCGGCGCAGACCGGATGCGTGTGCGTGTCAAGTCACGTACACGTACCGGTTGTAGTTAGTGGAGCTGTGGGACGGATGGCACACTAGTGCGTACAAATGGTGTGCCATCTTTCTTACAGTTTCATTCATTACAACTGGTGCGTGACACGCACACGCATCTGATCTGCGCCGGCCTTAATCAAATGCTACTGAGCAAAACGATTACTTTAGTAAATTTTGTTTATTTTATTCTTATACCAACCAGGGTGTCGATTTTTATAAAATAAAAGTTACAATCCTACCTTGGCAGGTACCTATTTATTGCATGAGCTTTGTTAGATAAGCAGCTAGTTAAAAAAGATGATTGCAATTATAAAAATTGACAACATTTCATATTTTTAAGACTATAATTTGATTCGTTCTCTGTATTCTGTTTGGAAAGAGAAAGACGCTGAAAGTTTTAAATTTTCACTAGGAATATTAATTAATTTATTATATTTTTTTTAAGATGTGCTTATTCTAAAATGGCGTAACTCCAAAACACCACACAATAGATCCATTACTTTTGTCTAGTCTCTATTAAAAAAAAGTGATGACGTAAATCTGACCTTGAGGCTGTTATCAAATTTAAAATTATTACAGCTCTTTTTTTCTGGTGAAAAAGGCAAAGGAAACATATCTATATCTATATATATTCTATCTATATCTATTCTTTGGTAGTACGAGGGGCGTTCAATATAAAGTGAGAATGAGATGCAAACTCTTTTAATATTACGAAATTAAATAATGGCCGGTAAAGCTAATCTATCTAGCTGATTGCTATGAAAAAAAAAACTAACTGTCGTTTGTTTAAAAAAATATACGGTAATTTCTTTGCAATGCTATTGAGTACGTTAGCGAAAATGGAGAAAATTGAACTGCGCGCCGTTATCAAATACTTGTATTTGAAAAATTTTTTCTACGGACCAAGTCAATTTGGATTTGTGGGACACTTTAGGGTCTAATGCTCCTCCGTATTCGACAGTCGCACGTTGGTGCGCCGAATTTAGACGTGGAAGAACATCGACAATGGGCGACCCCCGCTCCGGACGCTCTACTACAGCAGTAACTGAAGAAATTGTGAAAAAAGTCGAAAACTCAGTTTTGGCGGATCGTCGTGTCACAGTTCGTTTTATTGCTGAAAATGTAAAGATTTCAACGGGGAGCGTGCATAATATTTTACATGAACGCTTGTGTATGAAAAAGGTATCTGCGCGTTGGGTACCAAGAATGCTTACTGACACGCAAAAACAAACTAGACTAGAGATTTGTCAAGAAGCTTTGAACCTGATGCAGCAAGACCGGGAACTTTTTTTGGCGCGATTTATAACAATGGACGAAACATGGCTCCATCATTACGACCCTGAAACGAAACTGCAGTCTATGACATGGAAAAGGCCATCATCTCCAACTCCGAAGAAATTCAAGGTGAGCCCATCTGCCGGTAAGGTCATGGGCTCTGTTTTTTGGGATGGTAAAGGGGTATTAATGATTGAGTATCTTCGAGCATGGAGCCACTATTACGGGCACTTTATACGCCAAACAAATAGCAACATTGCGCAATGAGATCCGCGAAAAACGGCGAGGTAAACTCTCGAAAGTTGTGCTGTTCCACCAGGACAATGCCCCGGCACACAAGTCCGCCGTTGCAATGGCTGCAATTCGTGATGCTGGGTTCGATATCCTTAAGCATCCTCCGTATTCACCAGATCTTGCTCCCAGTGATTTCTACCTATTTCCGAGATTGAAACAATACCTGAGAGGCCAGAAATTTGAAGACGACGACGCGGTAGTTGCTGCAGTACAAGATTTTTTAAGTACTCAAGATGAGACCTTTTTAAAAAATGGAATTTTAAGTTTAGAAAAAAGTTATACTAAGTGTATTATGCTAAAAGGTGACTATGTCGAAAAATAAAATGACATTTAGTAAAAGTTATTTATAACATACTCATTCTCACTTTTTATTGAACGCCCCTAGTACTGGTAAATTCAGATATATTTTTTTAAGGGGCTGTTTCACCACTTTTCTTAAAGTTCGGATTAGCTTAATCATAACCTTATTTGACAGATGGAATTAAAATTTCTGTTTCACCAGTCTCGATTAGCGCTAAGTGACGGACAAACTGTTTCTTAATTTGACCATCAGTCAGGTGGCATTTAGCATTTTTATCCGTCACATAAAGTTAGTTTATTTTTTGTGGCCATGGTTGGAGAGCCCTTCAGCCGGTTTCAGAAAAATAAATCAAAGTATTTTTTATTTTTTAAAGAAAGAGGTCATGCTAATTTGCATAAAATAATTTAAATATCAAGATTTGAATAAAAAAATGTAGGTACACTTTTAGTATGTAAAAATAAATCCAAAATTTCGTAATATTTTTTAATAACAAACTTTTTTTCAGTGGCTCAATCGTTTGTTCTACCTGAACTTGTATGTCGCCATTAAAAAAAAGTTTATCTGACAAATGGTTTGGCGCCACTTTTCGATTCGTTTTACGTGATTTTATTTTTCTTTGTTATTGTTAACAAAGTATCGTAAATAAATCCCGTTTTTGGATCAATTATAATGTTACATATTTGTTTATGCAAAAAAAATAGA
This sequence comes from Archips crataeganus, assembly GCA_947859365.1. Lineage (NCBI taxonomy): Eukaryota > Metazoa > Arthropoda > Insecta > Lepidoptera > Tortricidae > Archips > Archips crataeganus. The sequence continues at coordinate 8,078,366 of OX402051.1, forward strand.
TGTATTCAAAAACTATATAGTTAACCATTTCTTTTGCTTTAACAATGAGTGACTCTTTGAACGAAAGTGTGCGAACAGGAACGCGTGGTCGTGAAATGCGACGTTGCCATTCCGACTTTTTGTTAAACCCACGATTAGTTAAGTGGTACTTAGTTTGCACAGGACCGGAGTGGTGAAACTGAAAAAACACTAGCTGACAGATTTGTCCAGTACTTAGTTTATTGATTGGTTACGTAACCAGCAGTTTGACAATAAGGTGGTGAAACACCCCCTAAATATGGGTAAATAAATTATAATAAAATAATATATTTTCTCAAACATGCTATGAAATATTGACGTTATGTTCCTTATAATACACCACGAAGTGTCACAATGCAGGTGCGGCTAGACGAGAGGTCAATCATGGAATTTCATACAACATTGCTGGCCAAGGCCAGCATCATACAACATTGCTGGCCAAGGCCAGCAAAGTGATCGTCTGTTGTTTCATACCATGACGTTTATAGGTCTATGGCATCATAGCATTTAGCCTTTAAAAAAAAACTATAAGCAATATTTGCGTTTTGGTTCATTATGACATTCTGCCACTACGCTTATTTAAGGTAAGATGATGATGATGATGGTGATGGTGGTGATGGTGATGGTGTGATGATGATGATGATGGTGATGATGTGATGATGATGATGATAATGATGATGACGATGATTTTATGATGATGATGATGATGATGATGGTGATTATGATGGTGATGATGATGATGGTGATGATGATGGTGATGGTGGGTGATGGTGATGATGATGGTGATGGTGGGTGATGGTGATGATGATGGTGATGGTGATGATGATGATGAAGGTGATGGTGATGATGATGATGAAGGTGATGGTGATGATGATGGTGGTGGTGGTGATGATGATGATGATGCATGTTTGAGAAAAACTCTATACAAGCCTTGGACACGAACAGGGATCGCCGGCCTCGTATCTCTAGATGGCCTCGTTAACACTCGGCCATCTATAACTACTCGGCCGGCAATCCCCTATTTCGCGGCCGCTGCAGTAATGTACTATTCCGTGTTTAGGAGGCAAAACTCTTTCGATTCCTGTAGTAATTTTCAGGTGTCAAAAAAATGAAATCTCGTCAATTATACACCGTGAAATTTTAGTGGTTGTTTTCCCGAAACGAGGTGATTTAGTATCGATTGTACCTAACCTATCGTACGATCGTACGCTAATTGTACCAACGAAGCGTTACTATTGGTTTGCGGTCATTTTCGACTTTCGTTTGTCACAATTGGATTTTTGACTCTAGTCAAAATAGTAATTATAAATCGATTGTACAATCGAAACTAAATCACCTCGTTTCGGGAAAACAACCACTAAAATTTCACGCTGTATTGGCTCTACAGTAACCTACCTACCTAGTCCAGTCCATATCGGGAGCATAAAATTTGTGCTTTCAATTAATTTGTGCTGACTACAGTATCTGAGATCTGACGTAGCATATTATAGCAGTTATAGGATATTAGAACAACTGCTTTAATTTTTTCTGCAGTGCATGTACTAGCACTTTGATAATAGGTAGGTATCCCTCTATTAAACCAGTACTGTTCCACTGCCCTCTGTCACTGAGATGGCTAGTGTAAAAACTGTGTCATTTTTCTATGCTTAGTCGGTATCAGAGGTGTGATTCTCTAAACCTAGACGAATCTCGTCAGTGGAGTCATCGCTGCCTGGCGAATGCGCAACTCGAGCTGCGCACGTGCTGCACGCGTGTTGTCATTACTCCAATTGTTTTGTGCGCTTCTTAAGAGGGTACGATGGCTGAGAGAATTTTGAGAAATAGGTATTTTAATGAAATGTCGCTGTCTCGCCCGAACCCCTCCATGTCAGTACAGCGAAAGCGGGACAACTGCAGCTCAGACCGTTAATAGGCGCGTAAAATTGATCAAAACAGCATTTCGTAATCCCCTGTTTTCTTCTCGAAAATTGGACAAATAAATTTTATTTTCATAAATAATTAGAGGACAGATTTAGCTATGCCCCTATGTTTTTTTTTTGTTTATAGGAGGGATTCTTTTCTGATGAGTGTCTGAAAATGACGTTGAAATTGGGCAATTTTGTCAGTTTTTGAAAGCTCATATTTCTTATGTTAATTGAAATATGGAAAAAAACGAAACATAGGGGCATAGCTGTGGTAGATACAGATTACACAGTAAAAAAAAAGTTGGCTCTAAAGCCATTATCCAGGGAGGAAACAGGGGATTACGTTTGTATGGAGAAATAGTGCGCATCGTACCCTCTTAAGAACAACGAAAAAGGCTTGTACAGTAAGCGCGCGCGTTGCACGATCTGCACGCGTACAGTTCGCTCGCTTACAGGTCCTCTACTGTGACTGTCCTAACCACGTACTGTGAGCCTCAGTTGTAAATTTGCTTTCCAAGATGACGAACTAGAACCCGACTGCTGTTAATATAATTGCTGCATCAACAGCTACTTTATTACTGATAAAAAGCAAATATAAAGACAACGACGCCGGTGTTTCTCACAGGTTCCAATTATTAAATTTTTTAATCAGAAACGAACCGAGCGCGAGGCGCTGTGGAGGAAGGAGGTGCGGCGCGGGCCGCGAGCGTGTAGCTATAGCGAAACGCGCGCGTACGGCGCTTGGCATGCGCGCGAATGGCGCGCGGGGAGCGCAGTACCATAATAAATTCAACCAATAGCAATTTTTGAGATAGTAATGGCCCCTTCAAACAGTACGATGATCCCGCCAATGTCGAGGTTGGATAAGACACTGCCAGACGACCTTTGATCAAGTAGGTAGGTATGGTAGGTCCCCCCCGTGGGTTGCCCACCTTGTCGTGGCGGGGGGCTTAGTAACCGTGTATTAGTCATCCACGGTGAAGCTAAGAGGCAACCAGGGCCGGCCTGTTGGGGTCGCCAGCTGGCCCGAGGAGGGCGCTCCCAGCGGGCTGAACAAGTCCGCTGCGGACGCGCCTTGAGGTGGGACCGCAGAAGAAGAGGAGTGCCGGTATTACGTTGCGCCGTTCTCCCTATCTTCTGCGGCCGTGGAGGGATCGCAGGGGGAGAGGCGTGTTGGTATTACGGGGCGCCACTCTCCCTACCCCCTGCGAGCTGGCGGGGCCGTTCCGTCGAAACGGCACTGGTGGGGCCGCAGAGGAAGAGGCATGTCGGTATTGCGGTGCGCCGCTTGCCCTATATTCTGCGGCCGAGGTGTGATCTGGTGTGGTGTGGGGTAGCTCCGGGGGCCTCCTGGAGGAAAAGTATCCCGGGGCCTGAGTGCCCCGGGTGGCCCAAGGATTCCTTGGGTCTTTTCCTGGCCCCAGTGAGGCGAGCTTTCCCCGCTTCCATCAGATGGACATCGGGTGGTGGATCGGGGGGTCCGTCACCCGCCAAAGATGTCCCGAGGTTGTAAGGCGCTTCAGGTGTTTCCGGAGCGCCTTAAACAGAGGTGGGACCGCAAGGGTAACCGCCGGTGGGGGCCGCGGATGGCGTAACCGTTCCCGTAGCCCCTAAGCAGGAGAGAGGGAACACCGTGGGGTTTTAGTCAGTAGGAGTCTGACATAACCCATCGTCCTCCCCCGAGGACGGTGGGTATCCATTAGGATTTCCCCACGTAAAAAAAAAAAAATTGGTAGGTATGGTAGGTATGGTAGAGCTGTTTAGAACAAAAAAGTTACAAACTGCCACCAATAGAAGCAAGATAGAAGCATATAAATTCAGCGCGTACCTGCAGCGCGAGTGCAGCTTTGGCGTTGACCGACACCTGACTACGTCTCTGCCGAGTGCAGCGATATCAGCACGGACGTGGTTCGTCGTTTAGAGGATTATACCTACAGTCGTCAGTGGGGACCTTTAGAGGGTCCATGGTCGTTTGACAACCAGAAATCTAGGTAGGTACATTATATCCTCACTTGAAGCTACGTTCACTCACCAGCCTACTGTTTGCTTGGTTTTCTGATTGAATGAGTTTTGGGCAAGTATTTAAATCTGTTTGATTGAAATAATAATGTAGACTATCGACTAGACGTGACAACTAAAAACTATATCCAATCACTTCAGAAATTTCGTTGAAATAATGAAAATCGTGTAAGAAAATTGCAACCCTCCTTTTTAGGGGTAATCGGGTAAATATATTTTTAATATAATAAATAACTATACTGAGCAGTAAGTATTACAATAATAAAATCTCGGTCGAATTGCATAATGAAGTACCTACAAATAAATAGTACCTATTAGTGATTTTGTATTGAAATTGACTGATGCTATTTGCTTGTATTTAATTATGCAATTAGACCTATTACGCCTATTTACTAAATTACTAAAACCATATGAAACAATAATATAATTCTTATACTTCGTTTAATTTAAGGTTTGAATTAACGGTCAAATTGTAACACACGTTTCTCGGTATTTTGAACACAAATGGACTAAAAATACATGTATGTAATAAATGTTTATTACCGGTATTTATTATGTTTTCATTATAGAAGTTAACACAAATTTAAATAGTTTCGTTGTTTAATTTAAAAACGTGTGCAAATTTTACCATTAAGTTTCAAATGTTAAATAAATGGAGTATAAGTACCAGAGATTATTTTAAACTTTCATTTTCCTATTTTACTCAAGGTTAGGTAGGTAGGTACTTACATAAGTCCTCCTAAGATATGATGTAGGTAACTAGGAAGGTAGAAAGTAATTTTTTTACATGATATGTTCGTGTATTGCCATTGAAGAACATATTTTAAATGTACTTATTTACAGGTAAATATTACCTTTTAAATTATTACCTCTTAAACTCGTAAAAATAAATTATGTATGTACTTTAGGTACCTTATTAACAGATAGATATCCAGGGAGATTTTCCCTAGTATTTTTCCGTAGGTAGGTAGGTAGGTACTTATTAAATATCTTTAAATTAACGAAAGTTTCTTCATACACATTTCAATTTATACAAACAATGAACCACACAAATGTTTAATTATTACTTTGGTCTCATAATTTTAATAAGTAAAAATAAATATACTTATTTAATAAATCAAATTAAGAAGACCTACAGGTAAGCATATTGGAGGAACTTAGACGCGGGTACTTTAAACGAAATACACATAGTACAGAGAGACGTTGTTTATGGCTGTATGTATGGTATTTGTCAGTAAGACGTTCTGAATTTGAGGTTATGTTTTCCTTGTACTACCTATAGTTCAGTTTCCTAGCAATTCAAATTAATAAACAATTTTGACATGTTTTTAGGGTTCCGTACCTCAAAAGGAAAAAACGGAACCCTTATAGGATCACTTTGTTGTCCGTCCGTCCGTCTGTCTGGCAAGACCCTTTTTCTCAGGAACGCGTGGAGGTATCAAGCTGAAATTTATATCAAATACTCAAGTCTACTGTCCCTTGAAGCTGTGAAAAAATCAAACTTCTAAGCCAACGCAATCAAAAGATACAGCCGTTTATGCCGCAATTTTCCGCAAATTTTCGAAACTCGTAAGGGAATCAAAACCTACAGGGTACTTCCCGTGAACTCAGAATCTTGAAATTTGGTACGAAGCAAGGTCTTATAGTTTCAAACTAAATACAAACTGAAATATAGATGCACAGAAAAAACCCCAGAAAAAAGACCAATGCTGGGAATCGAACCCAGGTCCTCAGCGTTCCGTGCTGCGTGCTTACCCCTACACCATCACTGGTCTAGAAGTTAGCGACGAATCTTTCCCATACATCGTACACTTCAGTCTGTTATAATCACATTTAGGCAGTGATAAAGCGCATCTATGTTATGCCCTCTACCGAGAGACTTCAACACTCCTTCGGAGCTACCCGCTCACCTGGACCAAGAGATGGCGCTACTAGGCCAACTTTTACAAGTTAAGTATGAAGTATCTTTTTCTATTTATTTTTTATTTTCTTCAACTTCATTTTTTTATTACTTTTACGGCTTTATCACTGCCTAAATGTGATTATAACAGACTGAAGTGTACGATGTATGGGAAAGATTCGTCGCTAACTTCTAGACCAGTGATGGTGTAGGGGTAAGCACGCAGCACGGAACGCTGAGGACCTGGGTTCGATTCCCAGCATTGGTCTTTTTTCTGGGGTTTTTTCTGTGCATCTATATTTCAGTTTGTATTTAGTTTGAAATATATGGTTTCACGGGATGACCGTAAAAGTAATAAAAAAATGAAGTTGAAGAAAATAAAAAAATAAATAGAAAAAGATACTTCATACTTAACTTGTAAGGTCTTATAGCACAGATAAAGGAAAAATTGCGAAAAGCATAATTTTTTTTGTCTGTCTGTCTATATCAGTAACCAATCTACAATGATCCCACACTGCGCACATTTTGCTTAGGAGCAGGGGTCTGATAAGACTGGATGTTATAGATACATATAAATTTGTACGGAACCCTCGGTGCGCGAGTCCGACTCGCATTTGGCCGGTTTTTTTGTATTGAAAAAAGGTTTTCAAAAATTAACTGCCGGTACGTATAAAACCATAACAATATGAATGGTTATGTCCAAGGTTCGGAGTTTTCGTAGCATAGCACGGTAATTAAGGCGAAAGCGAAGCATTGGAATAAACATTGATATTAAAAATGTATTCTTACTCATTCACTTATTTGATCCCGAAATTTTTTTATCAGCATTTTCCCATGTAATAAGGTCAAAGATTAAAATTATAAATAAAATAAAAAATCTATTATATTACAAACTAATAGCAATAGCAGTAGATAACTGTTTTAAATTAAGTACCTAATTAGTTATACAGACTTAGGTGTAAGTGTTTGCGCTATAACGCGCTTTATTCCGGAAAATGTGAAAAATCTCGCAATTATTCACAATTTTTTTATCATATCAAGATTTCAAAGCTCAAAGATAATTATTAATCTATAATATAGGTAATTTACATATATGGTGACAGTTACTATTTTTGTTTAAAATATAATTAAATTTTAGAATAATTAAGTACATAAATAATGAGTAAGTAGATATGAGTCAAGAGTTAAATTATAGTGTAAAATACGGATAACTCACGTTTATGTACGAGTTTAGCTAGACATGTTTCGGGCTAATCCGTAGCCCTTTCTCCTGGAGCGCACGCCACGGCGGGTGTTGTTATACGCGCACTACTCGCCTCGCCACCGCTCTGCTCGCGAGCCGCTCAGCGAAACTGATACCGGCGCACAACTACCTACACTCGTTCTCATTTAAACTCAAGTCCTCAGCTAACCTCGTCCATAGACGTCAGTTATCCGTATTTTTCACTATGAGTATATCTCACGGTAGTTTCATGTTCAAAGAATTGAATTTTAATGTTAATGTCGACTCCACTTCACTTTCGTCTTAGCGTGCTACGAAAACTCCGGACCCTGGCGTCACATCATAATTTAATGGTTCCTTTAATGTAACTTATTTTACATAAGTATTCTTCAATAAAAAGACATTTCACAATTGTGTAGTTATTTCTATTGGTAGAAAAAATAGAAGTAGGTACTTATACACATTAGGTATCTTCTAGGCAAGCGTGATCGGTAAAACGCAAGCCTATCATGCATAAAACATACCTAGGTAGGTAATTTTTTCTTGTATTCAATTCAGATCTTATGTAATACTTAATTGATCGTTAATAAATGGGTAAATATAGCTATTGTTAATCCAATTACAAAATATTAAATGAAAACACAATTTAGGTATCTAGCTCCCATACAAGTATTACAGACGGACGAAGAAGTTTAGAAAACGGCGAAAAGTCTTATGACTCTATTACAAAAAACGCAAAGAAGACAGAAAGACAGGTCTAAAATGACTGGCATGTCCACTAAGATCTATTGTTGCTATTACGTCGAGTGGATGCTATCCGTAGATCGATGGATCTTAGTGCACATGCCCAAAATGACATGGACTATCAAAATAAACATGTCGGAACTCATACTGCCGAAGCAGTAGGTATAGTGTCTGTACAAGGTGTCTCGAAAGTTGTCGGATTAGATTGAATTAATACTCCTGCAAAGATTACTATATTTTTTTTTGTTTCAAAATGTAGTCACGCGCTTTGACTTAGAACTAATGTATGGAACATTCGTAAACCATCCTTAAAAAACCCTGAAAAACGTTAACAGGGGTATTCAAACTAACCCAACCTGATTAATTCCGGATTAATTTTCAGACACATTACATTATAATAACAAGTTTCTTATTTATTTGCTTTTACACCCGATTTGGATTCTTGTTGGTACGAAATCATTAAGACTTAGCGAAAGCACTTGGGTAAAGACCTTGTACAATTTTATTTAAGTTAATGGTCCCTTTTGCTCCTTAAAGCATATGCGAAACAGACAATAGTCAGGCAACTAGGCTACTAAAATATTACTATTTGATGTAATGTGTTATTTGAGCATTTCTATTTAATCGTACTTTTATTTAATTTTGGATTTGTTTTTTTTTTTTACTCGGAATCATGAATGGGTATAAACTATTAATTAAAAAGTGGTTCTACTTGATGACTAATTTTATGGCTCGTACTATATGGTTTGTACCGAAAATTGGGGATTTTAATTCTTGATTCTGAATCAACAAGGCGTGATCCCGATTAAAAGAAAATCCAAAATTACCAAATTCTAAAAAAAAATGTACAAGGTAGGTACCACTTTAAATAGAAATACCCGTTTGCATGTTACCGTTACTTAAGATGCCCATTGCTCATGTGCTCCACGGTACTAAAGTTACCGTATAATTTCCGAATTCTTCTAACTTACAGGCAAAATTGATAAAATGATTGACGCGATTAAATAGTATAGTACTTACCATTAGGTACCACTAGAGTACCCATGGATACTTGAGCGACTTTTGCACAGTATTGTACGAATAGTGTAAATATATAATTTTTTAAATAGTTTGTGATATACTAAATATAGATTAAATGTTACGTACAAGCTCAAAGTGAAAGGCATTGATAAAATTGGCTGAAGAAGTAGAGATACGTAGGTAAGTAAGACAGTTTTACCTAATTAGATTTCAACCATTCTAAGAAGTAGTTACGAAATAAGTTGGTTACTATCAAAGGCACTCTTGATTATGGTTTTGGACGGCCGTAAATAGTTATTGCATTTATACCTGGGTTTTTAAGTAAATATTCTATTTACAATAATATTTTTCTCGAAGTCAAAGTAAAACTTTCCCAAGCGATTCATAAGTTCATACAAAGCAGCAAGATATTTAACTATTGTCTAATTATTTTACTCAGGAACACTTGCAGATAACTCGTTCTAAATATTTTAAATTTCGTTGTAAAAATTAACCTAAATTACATGTACAAGGATGGTACGTAAAACTAAAGTTGTATAATCGACTAGCATTTGTCTAATCATAATATGTACAAATAACTCACAACATCTTTGCACAGGCACTTTTAGTCATATTCTAATGCGCGTCAAAAATGTCTCGTCATATCAAAACTATGCCACTTATTGGTTAAAACGATTAGCACTTAGGTACGTGGTCCAGTATATGATGGCGAAAAGGATAAAGCACACGGGGAAAACCATGAGCGCGATGCGGTCGAGGGCCCCATGTTGGGCGCCACAGAACATGATGCCCTTGTACACGCAGGCGCCGAGCCGCTCCAGCACGCCCTCCGACCCGCTCCGCTCCAGCGTGTCCATCATCGGCGGGGAATCCTACCAACCATAAACATGTAAAAGACTACCAATAAATTATAAATTGACAAAAATACACATGCTCTCTACACTTTTAACAAGACTTAGCCTCCCTCCACGAGCCTATAATACCGTTACACATCGAGTAGGCCTAACATGCGCTGAAAGCTGTGCATACAATATACAGTTTGATTAAATCTTAAATTACGTTCTACGTATCTAAGCGAGCTTCAAAGCTCGTAAGCGTCTTACACATATAGGTACTTACAGCAGAGCGTCAATACAAGAACAACAGGAGCAAAGGAAAGTCGTTGGAAGAGTTATCGGAAACTTATAGCCTAGTCCTGCGCGTGATGTTGACACTTCTGTCGTGATCTACCACAAAAGATAAGGTTCGTCCATCTAGTAGTGTCCTTCTACAACCATACTGCGTTGAGCTACAGCCACACAGTGCAGCGTGTTTCTTTGATTTATCTTTACCTTACTACCTGATCTTGATTCAGTTCCAACCTTATTTTTTCTCCAATTCCTTTTTCCCGACAGGGATGACTAGAAATTGGTTACCTAAGTTTAAAACATAATTTATGCAGATTCCTAAACACACAGAACAAACGTTAGTGGCACAGATTTGCCTACTCAATCAATGTTATTTGCAAAAAACATTCTACAGTACTAGTACAATCTACGCAATAATCGTATCAGGAACTAGGGGTGTAAAGATCGTTTAATATTTACCCTCTGAATGGTCTGGTGAGAGAACTGCTGCTTGAGGCCCTCGTCTTCGACGCTCAGCTGCGGGGAGAAGACCCCGCCCTGAGGGGTGCCTGTCACGGGAGTGCAACTCAACCTCTGGAATCGCAAGAAAATAATAATTTATGGCCTGGGATCAACTGCATGCAGTTGCGTCCGGTTTATTGGGTTTGACCTGATGTATTAGGGGGTTTTGAGATCCACTCTCGTCTCATGGTGGATTATGTGAGATAGTGGTAGCAAAAGAAGCGAACTATAATAAGAAAATGGAGTGGAAGGCTACTTCGCATGCACTATGTTGTCATAGCGTCCGTACCTGTGAATGGTTGACATGGAGAGGAGGTGGCGCGAGTTGCGCGGCGGAGGCGGCACGCCGCATGTCTTGCCGCCGCTGGCACCAGCTCTTGTCGTAGCGGATCCCGAACAGGACCACAAAGTATTCCAGCAGAGCCAGGAAAACAAAGATCGTGCATGAGATCAGCCAGACCTCAATGCACTTCAGCTCCAGAGCGTCTGGCGAATTTGTGCTGCGAAAAAGTTATAATAGGAACTTTTAATTAACAGTGTGGCATATCTCTTTATTTCATTGGTTGAAAATGTTATAAATGCGTAAGGGAACCGAATCAACGATTTAGTGATACTTATTCCGCATTTGTTTTTGCTGCCAAATGTGAAGCCTTGTTAATTTTACGTCTCTTGCAGGTATTATTGTGACTTTCTCACAACGGATTCAGATCATACTATGTAGAGTGTGCAGTCGCAATCACTACCTCTTTCTAACCTCATCCTAAACCGTTCATCTCACAGAAATAAATGGTGAATACGCTTGTGGTTTCGAGCGTTTCGAGCGCATTGGCCAATATGGCATCCAACCGTTTTTTTAAAATGATTACCGTTCATTAGACATATATCCTACGAGATGTAGATCCGTCTAGTCTACCTATGACCATGACGCAAGTGCGTCCAAATACCTGGAGCTTGTTAAAGGTAATCATAATCAGGGTCTAAATCCCGTATCAAATTATGTCTAATATGGCCTTTGTTCAGATGACATACCTGACCGTATCAAACATGGTCACGAGCGACAATAGCGTGGTCACGAGCAGCACCATTCGGCCCGGCACGATTTCCGGGATGACGCAGAAGCTGCCCCAAGAGATAATGACGAACAGCGACGACGGCAAGTAGCTCTCCAGAAGGTACCCTCGCAGCTCCCTAGACAAAGTGATCTTCAGCCGCGCTGCCGAATGCTCGCCTAGAGATAGAATAATCATTAAAATATTTTGTTGCTAGAAGTCGCAAGCGACTCATGTCTATCTACAGATTGTTGAAGTGAGACGATTATGGACAATACATACTACTTTCATCAAAGTGTTCTTGGCTGGTAATGGAATTAAGGTGAACCGTTTACTTGTGCACTGTGTAGACACCTATTTACTTGTCGTTGCTTTGTTTAACTTCTACTTGCAGTTCTTAAATGTACTTCTGAAGCCGTTTCTTGCAACTGACGTTAATTACAGGCTACCTACAAAGTTTACAAACACAAAATAGCTCTTTACATCTTCAAACTAACACAAGACATCACATTTAATATTAGTAATGTTAACGACAACGACACAGATAAACTAATGACTGTATATAACATAAATTACTCATTCTGGTACAAGTCATAGTTGATTTAGTGGAGATATGATCAAAAATAGATATTGCACTTGTGTACCATTGTATAATTTTCGTACAGGGTTACCAACATCAATGTATTTTAGAATATTGTCCCCGACCACTAAATTCGACAGTCAAATACTCGTAGAAAGCGTAATTTATCTTTATCCAACAATTATTACATTCACACATTAAGTATAACTATGAAAACAACCTTAAAAGGAAACAGAAAATAAACCGACTACACTTCACCAACACTAAGAACATAATAGTAGGGGAGCCCAAGACGGGATTTTTGAAGTTACTCGAGCGCGGCATATTAATTACGGGGGGATACCTTATACCCTATAGAGTACCCCCATTGAATATGATCACTTCATGTGGGGGGGTTTGCCTAGCGCACCCCGTCAAAATATTTAGTAAAAAAAAATGATTCTTTAAAATAGTCGAGCGCGTCAGATTAAGATAAGGTGGGTTAATTATTAGCAGAGCAATGCACATTTCACTTCCAAATCATCAGTCTTTGGAATTAACATCCCCTATGAAAACCTGACGCGCGCCCTTCCGTACGGCCATCCCCACCATGCAAAGTGGCAGATTATCATACATTTATTATCAGTGGTATCGGTAGTATCAAAAATTATCAAAATCTGACGCGATCGAATATTTCAAAGATTTTTTTTATTTTTAAGTTTTTTGACGGGGTGCCCCAGGCAAACCCCCCCACATGAAGTGCTCATATTCAATGGGGGTACTCTAGAGGGTTTAAGGTATCCCCCCGTATGGGTGATTCTTCAAGGTCGTGATTTTTGTTTTATTCCTCTGTCGTATTTTTTTTTTACTTAGTACAGAAAAAATCATGCTCCCATGAAAATAGATTTGTTCAGTACCATAAATTTATGTTACTGAACAAATCTATTTTCATGGGAGCATGTTTTTTTCTGTACTAAGTAAAAAAAAAATACGACAGAGGAATAAAACAAAAATCACGACCTTGAAGAATCACCCGTATAAAAATCTGCCGCGCTCGAGTAACTTCAAAAATCCCCTCGGGCTCCCCTACCATAAAGGTATCATTTTGCTAGGCGCGGATGACTTGATGGCTAACTACGTGAAAAAGAGAACGATTGTGTACTTATACCAAACATTATTATTTTAGGAGTTAAACCTTTTTGTCACTTTTAATGCTCGAGCTTTTGATTTCTGTGCTCTTAGACAAGATACATACAAGCTTTAACTTCGGATGTCGTGAGCGAAATTCCATGCTACTCTTGCGCGTACACACGCTTACACGTTAAAGAGGGATAGAATTTTGGTCACAACCTAGCGTTTACCTTTAGTACACGTCTTGAGTAAGGGCCTCAGTCTGGCTGGTGGTGGTCTTTGGTATAATGTAGTTGCAAGTGACGGGCCTTATACTACTAAGTTCGATTTTCGAACTTCGTATCATGCCGATCCGTTCACGTTTATAGTATTAAAGAGAAAAGTTAAAGGGATGGCACGATACGAACTTCGAATTTCGAATTTTGTAGAAGCCCCCAACTTCATCCGAACCCAGCGGCCTAGCGACATGCCAGCGACAAGCGACAGCGCGTAGCAACATTAGTAGAGTCAGACCGAGACGGAATACAATTCGGACCATCCACGTAGCTGAAAGCTTAATTCGATAGGTTCTTAATCATTGCAATCAGAGCTAAGATGTTTAACTTAAAAGCAAACTACGTTCAGGATAATTTGTACAAACAACACTCGCACTCGGTCTGAATATCGGGGTACGTACATGATTAGTGATTTATGAGGCGCAAACTTAAGCGCAAAGCAATAAATATACATTTACCTTCACCATATTGGGCTAAATGATTACTTTTGTCCGTTGTGAAGCTGACTACGTATTTGGGCAGGCGGAACTGATTTTTCTGGCCGCCGACCAGTCCCCAGCCGATCCAAGGCGGCACCTCACGCCACTCGAAACGGACATCCTCGGCTGTATATTTGTCTAGATGATCAAAGAGAGTATTTCAAAATACAAATTCGGAAACAGTAGGCATAGTGGTGTTCATACAAGAACCACCTTGATATGATATTCAAGCAAACAACAACTTTTTGCTACTGCGTAAAATTCAGATAGGACCGGGTACACGAATTCGCATTATTTTAAAATTATTATTTAGTTTAATTTTCGTATTAGGACCATATCTATCACTCTTCATTTTTTAATCGGGCTGTTCTAAAGCGTCATGAAATTTTGCGAAACTTAGTTTTAAACTTATTCGCTTGAAGATTACTGTCTTTGGCCTTTTTTTTATTGATTGTAACTTAATTTGACTTCTATATTGTTTAAAGTAGGTAATAAAGGCAAAGTTTACAGCTTAATTAATAATGATATATGTTTTTATTACTTACAGCTACTAAAATCGATGTTACAGTTTTGCACGTCTAAAGGATACAGGACGAAGTCCATCTGGCATTTTATTGTAATCGTCGCGCTAAAATAAATGAAAGGTATATTATTTACACACAAATCAAATCTTAAGTACACAGCTCGAAACTATTAGTCTGTCAGTTGAATTGTATCAAAAACTAAACTTTTAACGTCTCATAAACATAAATTCACTGTAGATGTCAACGCCATTAGGCACAATAGCAAGTTTTATTTCTCGCTAACATTGAGAGATAATTTCAGTTTCTATTTTCGGCTTTCGTCTGATAAAATCAGAGAGCAACATTCTTCACTGAAGTGTGCAATAATAAATAGGCTGCTCTCATTTTTATGTTTTTTGGACTAATAGGTACATTTTATATACTTATACTAAGTGCATTAATATTGAACCTACACTAGAATTTTTCAACTTAAGCATGCTGAGACTTTTCTAGTACCAATGGTACTGATATGTTAGATACGCATAATGCTCTAAAAATGAAATAATACAGTCCAGTTCAAATCGCTTGGTAGATGTTTTAGGTCTTGTCAAAAACACTTTTTTTATAATTATCTCCACTTGGTTGACGACGGTCGAAAGAGATCTCAGAAAATCACAACTAGACGTCGGCACAGCACAAGACCGCGCAAAGTAGAAACTGCGGACAAGGAAGACCGATCCCAAGTAAACGGGTTAAGGTCCCTATGTTATTTTTTTACTCACAATTTAGAGTTTCTCTAAGTAATTGCGTTCGCCAGGCTGTGCCCTCTGGCACATACCGCGTTACAAGAGTTCTAAATAGATTGCTCTGAATTCACCAAAGTGACCTCTTTTGGGATAATCATACGAAGCGAGGGTCACCTAGCAATTTATTAACGCACAGGTAAAATCAAAGAAACTTGAAGGAAATAAATAATGGACGAACCCAATACTGACTGAGACGGTGCTATTCGAGTAGAGCCTTAGCGAGGCCATCTCCTGAAGCACGGACAGGATGCGCATAGTCTGGAGCTGCCAGATGTAGAGATCAGGCGTCCAGATCAGCTGGCGGAACTCCCAGGGAAGGTCGATGAACGGCATGCCCACGCGCAACCGCGCGTCCTGCCACGATACTTGCAGGAACACATCGAGGGTTATTTCCTGAAAAAAAAAAGGCAACTGAACTGAGGCTATGATTTTAAAGACACACAAGGCTAGTCACATTCGCGCATTTCACGTAACCTTCTTGATCACCGATAAGGTTGTGCTTGCATTGATGCTGAGCGAAGTGGGCGTGTAGAGTCACTTAATCAAATAGTCACATGTGGAAGCGAAACAAACATGAGAATGTGGATTTCAATTAATGTGGTCCAACTTTATGAAAGCTCAGCCTAAAGACTGATGTTCATGTTTTATTTATTGTGTTAATATCTCTCGAGCGCTCGGAAAACGTCATTTAGCGAATGCTGTTGAAGATATATGAAGATATAAGTATAAAGTATGTAGTTGTGACAAACCTCCTTGTTTTCGTCGACTCCTGAAACTCGGTTGACATTGAGTCCTATGTACACTGTTGTGTTTTTTCCTGCAAAACGTAAAGTATTTTATTAGAGGGACAACCAAAACATGGTTACCGCTGGGCCGGGTCTTTTTTCACCCAGAGACTGAGCATAGCCGTGCAGCGAGGGAATGCCGCAAGCATGCGATATTTTTTCAAATTCATAATGTTCAATAACAATACCTATTTTAAGTGATTTGTAGAACAACAATAAAGATTATCCTAAATATAACAAAAAATGGAATAACTAAAAATCTGTAATTGCGAAATCTCGAAGCTTTATCCTGTAAATGCTAGACAACCCTTAGAGCCTGAAATATTTTGAATAAATTTGCTATTAATAGCCCTAATTCTATTTAAGGTCGTGTAAGCACATTACAACAAAGTCAAATACCCATTAATTTATTTTCTGAATCGTTTAACCTCGAGGTATACCAAACGACTTATGAAAGTATATTAATACGAAATCATTTCGAGCGATTAGCATGGAGGCTCGAGGGGAAAGTGGCTACGTATTGTTTTACACACATATAGGACAGAATGTACATGTCTATCAATGTATATGTCAGGCCCGTGCCGGGATGCGCCAACCGCTTCAGAACCACATTCATCAAGCGAGCATTTGCATAAACCTTATTATTGTTGTAGGTATTATGAAAGTGGAATGTGAAATGCGGACTAAGTAATTAAAGCAGACAGTAAAAATAGGTCATTAGAGTTAATATTTTTGCATCCAGATTACAAACCAGATTACAGTTGCCGTATAATTGGAATGGTTTTAATTTAAAAATAATAGATTCGTTTTGAGACCTTGAAGTAGGTACCTTTGATATTTTGAGAAATGAAGATTAGTACACTTTTAAAGAAAATAATTAAAACAACTTTAAAGCTTTGTATATTAGTTTTTTTCCGACGAGCTTTGTTTTTAAAATGTTCATGAAGAAGAAAAAAATCTTAAAATGCTACACTGTCTAAATTTTTACTTTTACGCAGAAATAGTTTTTAATATGCTATGAAAACGCTACTACAGCAGCAGATTGTCATGTATACCGTAACTTTGTAGCTTTAAACGCTATCACGACTGTTAAATCAATACTTAAAGTTCAATTCCGCCAAAATGACTACGTCAGAGTAGCAGACAACGGACACCGACTTTCATTCACAGTGTATCTTTAAATATTTAGGATGGGTATACAGTTAATGAGTGGAACATGAGCTATTATTAAAACCAACAATTGCTATCGTACAGTTTATTGTCGTTTCGATAACTAGTTCGTAAAAAAGGTCCTATCCAGCAGTGACGGACAACCTAATTTTTAATTTGGCATTTTGTTGTAATGCTTCTGTAAGGGCGACAAATAAGTCTGTGGCAAATATTGAATTAATACCGGTAATATATTATTGGCATTTGTAAGTTTTAACGCACTTATTGCATTCTCTAGTAAGTGTTAATAAATCAGGGGTCTCACTTAAATCAGTGGTGCTGCGGTTTGCTGCAGCATTATTTAGAATGAAGATGGCATTCCATGGTATAGTTTAAATACTTACTGTAGGGATTTTAAACGTGTAAACGGATATAATGTAGGTACAGTTTTTCACTTTAGAGTACTTCATTCAATTATTATACATATCATCATCATCATCATCATCATCATCATCATATTATACAGATGCCTGCCTTGCCTTTAACAACTAAACGCTTCTCTCATCCACCAAAGGTCGATTAGTAGGCATCCTTTAAAGGGATAAGTTCGCCTTTATACATTTATTTCAAGATTTGTGAATTGTGTTTGTTTCCTTAATTATATGTTTACAATAAAAGTTTTATAAACGTTTTACATAGTTTTTGTGTGCGATTTTATTGTTGGCAACTGTGTTACGATTTTGTTAACTTTTATCTTCTTTTAAATTGAAGTGCCTCAATAGAATGCAATGAGGGTTTTCTGACAGGTGGAATATCGCTAGATGGTGTTATTATCGTAAGGTCTATTGACGTTACACCCATACAACAAATGTCAAAGTTGTCAAACGGACCTGACGATACTAGCGCCAAATAGCCTCTCATAGAAAACCCTCATTCGACTTGTACGAGTATTTCAGCTCTTGACGGAATTTCTACGTATCACACACGCACGCACTTGATTCATAGTAATGTAATCTAATAGAAATATTTTAAATTAATACCTATTTTTAGACTAGATATTGTCTGTCAGATTATTATAGCGTTCACCAAACTATGACGGCGTTCCATCCACTTAAGGCCGGATATTATTCAGCAGAAGCCACATGCCGGGGTTTTAGCCAATCATTCATTAAGGTAGGTTCGTTAGCAAGGCCGACGCCGCCTTAAGGTCAGCATCCGCTGCTGGCATTTTTTTTAATTCACCATACGAACTTACGCCTTTAACCTTCTTGTTATGCACAGACATCAATTGAAAAGTATTTGGAATTATTTCTCCATCAATACTAAATATCAATGATTCCGCCAATATGTCGAGATTGCATAAGGCACTGCTGTTCTACGGTATATTGAAACTATTATTATTGGACCACTATGCCATTTACTTAATATAGATAGATACTTACGTTAAAATATTTGCATATGAAATGACAGATCTTTCAGTTCTATTTACATCGTTGTCTAAGTAGTATAGGTATTCCAAATCATATTTTGAAAAATAATGCGAGTTAAGAGATTACAGTGTCCCAAGAGTGTCCCAGAGAAAATTTTCCTTAGAATGCACGGGAGTAAAAAGACACGGTGTACTAGGGGCGTTCAATAAAAAGTGAGAATGAGTATGTTATAAACAACTTTTACTAAATGTAATTTTATTTTTCAACATAGTCACCTTTTAGCATAATACACTTATTAAATCTTTTTTCTAAACTTAAAATTCCATTTTTAAAAAAGGTCTCATCTTGAGTACTTAAAAAATCTTGTACTGCAGCGACTACCGCGTCGTCGTCTTCAAATTTCTGGCCTCTCAGGTATTGTTTCAATCTCGGAAATAGGTAGAAATCACTGGGAGCGAGATCTGGTGAATACGGAGGATGCTTTAGGATATCGAACCCAGCATCACGAATTGCAGCCATCGCAACGGCGGACTTGTGTGCCGGGGCATTGTCCTGGTGGAACAGCACAACTTTCGAGAGTTTGCCTCGCCGTTTTTCGCGGATCTCATTGCGCAATGTTGCTATTTGTTTGGCGTATAATGTGCCCGTAATAGTGGCTCCATGCTCGAGATACTCAATCATTAATACCCCTTTACCATCCCAAAAAACAGAGCCCATGACCTTAACGGCAGATGGGCTCACCTTGAATTTCTTCGGAGTTGGAGATGATGGCCTTTTCCATGTCATAGACTGCAGTTTCGTTTCTGGGTCGTAATGATGGAGCCATGTTTCGTCCATTGTTATAAATCGCGCCAAAAAAAGTTCCCGGTCTTGCTGCATCAGGTTCAAAGCTTCTTGACAAATCTCTAGTCTAGTTTGTTTTTGCGTGTCAGTAAGCATTCTTGGTACCCAACGCGCAGATACCTTTTTCATACCCAAGCGTTCAAGTAAAATATTATGCACGCTCCCCGTTGAAATCTTTACATTTTCAGCAATAAAACGAACCGTGACACGACGATCCGCCAATACTGAGTTTTCGACTTTTTTCACAATTTCTTCAGTTACTGCTGTAGTAGGGCGTCCGGAGCGGGGGTCGTCCATTGTCGATGTTCTTCCACGTCTAAATTCGGCGCACCAACGTGCGACTGTCGAATACAGAGGAGCATTAGACGCTAAAGTGTCCCGCAAATCCAAATTGACTTGGTCCGTAGAAAAATTTTTCAAACACAAGTATTTGATAACGGCGCGCAGTTCAATTTTCTCCATTTTCGCTAACGTACTCAATAGCATTGCAAAGAAATTACCGTATTTTTTTTTAAACAAAAGACAGTTAGTTTTTTTTTTCATAGCAATCAGCTAGATAGATTAGCTTTACCGGCCAGTATTTAATTTCCTAATATTGAAAGAGTTTGCATCTCATTCTCACTTTATATTGAACGCCCCTCGTATTGTAGAGCTGAATTCAATCGAATAAAAATGATAAACAATCCTGATATAGGCTGACGTTGAATCTGCTGTTAAAAAAAGTGTTTTTTGTTCATCACTTAAATACAATCTACACGAGAATTAAAGAATAAAAAACAGATAGTTTTTGATGTATTGATAATTTGGAATGGCATACCTAATTAAAAACAAAACTCACCGGGTGGAATGTTTCTGTTATAGTTTGTAGGTATGTCGTAGGCCTGTTGCTCCATGTAGAGGATCTGGCTGAAAAGAAGTTTAACACATTTTAGTATCTACACACATAACTACATTACACGAGAATAATACGAGTACTTATATGTAAACCAGCTTTTGTTCGTAACTTCTATCGTATAGGGAGTGAAATTAATGATAATAGTAACCAATAATTCCAAAACAATTCTCGGACTAGAGTCACTTTGAAACCAAAATTTAATTCCCATTTATTCCCTATTCCGCGAGAACTTCAAAAAATCCCTTGTAGAGATACTTATGTTGGGATATATATACGATGTCACCAATGTACGGGCGTACGTAAGTATACTGATCTGACTCCTTAGTAAGTATGAGGAAAGGTTGCGACTAGAGATGATGGAAACAAATATTAGTTTAAAACGTGTATTCACTACCAACTAGATATTACAAGTATTAAGGGACGAGTGTCGGTAGTGAGTTGCGGCGCGGGACTGAAGTGCATGTCTCGAGTCGTACGAGCCGCATGTCGCTGACTATGCACTTATGTCCCCAACAGCAACCCCCTCCTTTTTCAAAAAAATATAATTCCAAATTATTATTTTTTTAAACATTAAGTTACCTTAGATTACGTACCTAGAAATTAAAATGTAAACATCGCCAATGTAACATAATCTAAACATTAACATTGCGACATAATCTAGACAATAACAATGCAACGTCGTCATAACATGTTGTTCGTGCAGCTGCACTGTTGCTGATTCGGCACTACATTGCAGTTGCACGAAAGCTGACCTGTTGTATTAACGGTACACGAGTTACGAAACATAATATGATAATAACTAAACTAGGTAATTACTATGGCTTCTCTTGTGGGGCCTGAAAATGTAGACACATTTACATAACTTAACTTACATACTATCCAGCCTTATTGCTGCTAAATTACTTGCTGCGGAGCAGATCCAGTTGGCACTTGTGGTGGGTCCTTCTGGACTCTAACCAATGTGAGCGGTGGTGCCGCCTTCTCGATAGCCCGTGTCACCCAGGACTTTGCACATTGCTTGCACTTGCTCC
Organism: Archips crataeganus; assembly: GCA_947859365.1. Classification (NCBI taxonomy): domain Eukaryota; kingdom Metazoa; phylum Arthropoda; class Insecta; order Lepidoptera; family Tortricidae; genus Archips; species Archips crataeganus. Next base: position 8,099,756 of record OX402051.1, read on the forward strand.
TGATGAGGTATAACAATAATAGCGTCATTACGACACTCATTATTATTACACTTATGCTCACGTAATTTAACTTCGATTCGACTTGGCCCGATATGTTTCTCACTTGAGCTATGGCAATTGTATCGTGGAAGTCTTTCACCTCCTTACTTTGACCCCAGCCCATTTTTCTCGTGAATATAAATCAACAATGTCCAGAAACAGAAAAAAATAAACGATCTGAGTCGTGTGCTCAGCTTGCTTCCGTGACGAATTCAGAATTAATAAATTGTATTATGATTATCATCTTAATAATAAGGTATCAAATGAGCTTGCTCTTCATTATTTTCAAGTCTCATTGCTAAATCTGTAACATATTTATGCAATTTATATTTATGAATTATGCACATTTTTCATCTGGGTCACGAAAACAATCTTATTTTGTTGACGATTTAATTAAACATACCGCAATAGCGCTTATAATTTGTTTAAGGGAGTAATTGTAAGAGGAAGAAAGTTAGGTACTGTCAGTGAAAGTCAACGTGCACGGTACCTGGGCTCGACCACTGCTGCGGCAAGGATGTTCCCATGGGATAAAGTCACTTTTAAGGTCACAGGGCACAAATTCACAGCACACACAACCACACGCGAGCACGTATCATTTGTCTGTCATTTCAGTGCATTACTAGAGAAAGGAAGAGGGGTGAGCGGGTGATGGGGGGCAAGGCACCTGAGATGGTTAATTTGAACATACCCCCGCCCTAAACATTACTATGTTTACGGAACTAGGTTAGGCATCAATGGGAAGGGAAACAACCTTATTCACGGGTCTGATCAGGATACCACTAACAGTTTTGATCTCTACTACACGGACAACTCCGTCGTTGCCAGGGAATACATTGCTAATACGGCCGCGTCGCCATTCTAGAGGGGGAACATTATCATCTTTAAGAAGCACTAGGTCGCCAACGGAGGGTGGATCCGTGTAGGATGTCCATTTTGGTCTCATTTGCAAAGTCGACAAATACTGTTGATGCCATCGTAGCCAGAAGTGTTGGGTAATCTGTTGTACAAGTTGAAATCTCGTTATACGATTGATTTTTACGTCCTTAAACGGATACTCAGGAACCGCGGTTAGAGGTTGTCATATTAGAAGGTGACCAGGTGTGAGTACTTCAAGGTCATTGGGATCAGTCGGCAAAGAACACAGGGGCCGCGAATTAAGAACCGCTTCGATTTTCGTGAAAACTGTTGTCAGCTCCTCATAGGTCAGCGGGGTGTCACCAATAACACGCTTTAAGTGCGTTTTGGCTGACTTAACAGCCGCCTCGAATAATCCGCCCCAATGCGGAGTTGTAGGTGGATCGAAGATCCAGGTGATGCCACGTTTTGACATTTCATGTCCCAAGGAGTTTTGGTGCTGGCAGAGGCAGGTGTGAATATCACGTAGGCAATTATCCGCTCCAACATAATTTCTGCCACAGTCCGATCGAATAAGAGAGGGAAGACCGCGTCGCGATGAAAACCTAGTAAGAGCGGCAATAAACGCTTCGGTAGTGAGGTCCGAAACTACCTCAAGATGAACTGCCTTGGTTGCGAGGCACACAAAAACGCATAAGTAGGTTTTAACGAGTTTTCTGTTACGAGTTGCTTGGATTTTCGTGTAGAATGGCCCGGCAAAATCCGTACCTACGCCTTGAAATGGTCGTGCAGCAGTCACACGATCTTTGGGTAAGTCGACCATAAACGGTTGTTTTGTAACGGCCTTCAACCGGTAACAAGCCAGGCATTTAAAGATAATATTACCTATGAGCCTGCGAGCGGACAGAATCCAAAACTCACGAGACAGTATAGCATGTAAGGCACCAGGTGGAGCGTGCGAGTTCTTCTTATGGTAGTGAGTTATTAATATTTTCACGAAATGCCCAGATTTTGGGAGGAGGAGCGGATGACGTGCATCAAAGGAAATTTCAGAATGTCGGATCCGACCACCAACTCTCAGGAGTCCTTCAGTGTCCAGATAAGGGCTCAGGCATCGAATTGCGGAGCGAATTTGTATACCGCGTTTAAGGAGGTCAATTTCTTCACGGAATGATTCAGCTTGAATCTGTTTTATAAGGAAATGAAGAGCAGCTTTACGTTCAGATGCAGATAGCACCGGAGAGGAATCACGTGAGTGTAGGGCGATGCTGCACGCCTATCTCTACTTGTTGTAAGGGTGGGGGAGCGCTCCATGCGATGGAAGGGTGGTGGGGAGTAACGGGTAGGAGAGCGAGCGGTAGCACGGTGCCATGTTCGCGATGGTGAAGCTTGCAGTGAAGCACGGGGGGATGTAGGTGGAGTTACTCGAGAGGGGGAGCGGGGCGTAGTATAATAATGACCACCCCCGCCCATGCGGGGATGTGGGGAGCCTGGGCGGGCTGGCTCAGGCTGCTGGCGAAATGATACTGAACGAGACACTGGAGGAGGGGGAAACTCTGCGTTGCGAGGGTCATTAAAGCACAGAAGGGAGTGGTGCGTGGGGCGTCGACAAGTACCACAGCGATAATCTCGGGAGCACGATGCGATAGGGTGCTGATCCAAACATCTGTAGCATAAACCATGTGTCTTCACGAACATTGTGCGGTCACGAGGAGACATACCTAAAAACTCGCGGCATTCACGGATGTAATGAGAGGAACTAGCGCACAAAGCACACCTGGGCGCACGGGGTCCCGCTTCGGCGACAAAGGCCCGCCGAGACGGGATTACTACAGGTTGCGGCTTTGGGAAGGCAGGTCGCGGTGCGTCAACTACGAACGTATTACCTACATTGTCAAAATGGCGGCACTCTTCTTCCAGAAAATCTATCAACTTGTCAAATGTGGGGAGCGCCGTTTGACCGCCACCCTCTCGGCGCTCAAATCTTGACCTAAGGTCAGTCGGGAGTTTTCCGAAACATATGTGAAACAATATATAGGACCATTGTTTAACGGGCAATTCGAGGCGCTCTAAGCACCGATAGGCCGTTAGGAGCGGATTTAAGAAGGAAGCACGCAGCCCGATAAGTTTCGAACTAACGTCTGGCAGTGAAGTTATTTGTGATATATAAGTATCCGCTAAAGCGCGTTTATTATGGTATCGTCGTTTAAGTAAGTCTCGAGCAACGGAATAATTGCCGGCTTCCACACGCAAATGTTGAATAAGACGTTTAGGTTCATCGAACAATGCGCTCATAAGGTAGTGCATCTTTTGTGTAGGAAGAAGGTCAACTCGGGAATCGACCACACTATCGAATTGGTCAATAAAACTAATCCAGCTATCTGGTCTGCCATTAAATGTCGGTATCGGAAGGTCAGGAAGTTTTTGTAGGCGGGGACGGTCGACGTCGAAGCCCACTAGGGTAGCCCGCTCTGCCATCACGGGGCGGGAGGGGGTACTTGAAGCATTAGTAGACGGTGGCGGCAACAATTCGTTTCTCTTAATTTTTATGTCAGTCACTTTATCACGCAATTAAACAACAAGGCTCTGTACGTAAGTGTATTCCTCGACATCAATAGCCTGGTCAAGTCCGCCAAGAAGCTGAGCGCTGGCCGCACGGAACTCCCTGTATTGTTCATCGAGTTCATCTAGGTAAACTACTAACCGTGCCTGGGGTGGGGTGTTTAGTTCTCGGTGCACGTTTAACAACCAGTCACTAGTGAGTCGCAAAGTCCCGATGGAGTTCCGATAATCCGTGGTTTCCGTATATAACGTTGATCTCATTGTATCATTATTTCCACGATCACCCATCATTATGTACTTGACAACAGATTACTTCGTAAACAACTCTGGTTAATTATTTTATTGCGCTAATAAACACTACAGTTGCACCTTCGATACTTGCAAATAAGGCTCAAGATGCAGAATTAATACAGCAAAGAAAAGATTTGGCTCGGGCAAAGGTTAGAACAATGGGCGCTAGCCGGGCGAGCGTTGAATCTCGCACAAATAGAATAATATTACGTTTTAAAACTTTAGGTAAATAACAACTAATATTTAGGAGGAGGGCCAAAAGTGTATATAAGGGAATGCAATGTTATTTTAGATTTGTAACTAAATATTAAAGAGGGGATCGAACCACGCTCTGCTACCAGAATGTTTAAGGGAGTAATTGTAAGAGGAAGAAAGTTAGGTACTGTCAGTGAAAGTCAACGTGCACGGTACCTGGGCTCGACCACTGCTGCGGCAAGGATGTTCCCATGGGATAAAGTCACTTTTAAGGTCACAGGGCACAAATTCACAGCACACACAACCACACGCGAGCACGTATCATTTGTCTGTCATGTCAGTGCATTACTAGAGAAAGGAAGAGGGCTGAGCGGGTGATGGGGGGCAAGGCACCTGAGATGGTTAATTTGAACATAATTATTGATTTCATTAGCGTTCTACATACTAATGTTTACACTTTAGCGTTGGGTCCAAGCGATCGTTGCGTAAAACGCTACCGCTTATGCACGGCTAAAAATAGTTTAACACAATAAAATTAACAAAATATAAGTACTTAACTAGTTGGTAATCAACGTTCCATAATACTTTCGTGAGTGCCATATAAATCCTATGATGTGAAAAACGTTACGTTCTCATAGTTAATCCTATACCTATACTAATGTTTTTTAATAATAAAAATCTTTAAAACTAACAGGTTTTTTGACTGTTCGCCCTCTCCTCGTGACGTAGGGTAGAGGTGCGGACTGATTAGTATGCGAACTTACGTCTAAATCGTTTGTGACTATAGTCTGGGTAAGATTATCTCTGGCCGCTGTGGCGCTTGCACTTGGACCATCGTCTGTGACGTTTAACAAGTAAGCTGGCTTCAACCGATCTATCGAAACTCGAGTTTGCCTGTTTGTGTCCTGTATGAAATACGTCTTAAGACTACGTTCTAAAACTTTATATGGTCCGTCGTATGGTAGTTGTAAGGCCTTACGTACGGTATCGTTTCGAACAAAAACATAATTACACGTGCTTAGGTCCGGATGAATAAATAGCGTTCGCTTATCGCGTGCGGCCGTCGGTATTGGCTTAAGCTTGCGTATTGCATCGCGAATATTTTTAACTAGTTCTAATGGTTCGCAGGGTTCCGTATGTTTTGTTTTATCGAAAAATTCTCCTGGTAACCGTAAAACTTTACCGAAGGTCATCTCTGCCGGACTTATTCCGTTGTCGCTACGCCCTGCCGCTCTTAACCCTAACATAACTAAAGGTAGTTCGTCTATCCATGTGCTATTATCTATGACCCTAGCCATAAGGGCTGATTTCAGACAGCGGTGCCACTTCTCCACAAGGCCATTTGCCTGCGGGTGGTAAGCCGTAGTTCTAAGCTTATCAACCCCCAACAACTTCATGAGTTCTTTAAAAAGATTACTTTCAAACTGACGACCTTGGTCGGTAGTCAGCTTTAGCGGGCATCCGTAACGAACTATCCATGTTTCAAAAATAGCTCTAGCCACGGCTTCCGCGGTCATTTCACATATGGGCACAGCCTCTGGCCATCGTGAGCCTCTGTCGATCATGGTGACTAGGTAGCGAAATCCTTGTCGAGATGTCGGTAATGGACCAACTATATCGGCATGGAGATGATCAAACCTTGCTGCTGTGTCGAAACTACCTAGACCTGACACGGTATGGCGATTGACCTTCGACCTCTGTCTGACATTGTATACATGCCCTAGCCCATATGCCTACGTCTTTTTCCAAACCTGGCCAAAAATATTTGCTTTTCACTAATTTTTTTGAACTTCGTATGCCAGGGTGGTTCAAACTATGCAAACTTTCAAAAGCTAATCGTCTAAATTTATCTGGTAAATAAGGTCTTGCTGTATTAGTTGACAGTTCGCAAACAATAGATTTGCTACACGTCGGAAATAATATAGCTTTTAAAACGATTTTATTAGCTGCCGCGCGATCCCTGTTTTACATTGCTTGCAGTAGGTCATCGTCGCTAGCTTGCGCGTCAGCGAGTTCCTCGAAATCGAGTACGGTGGGACAGCTTATGGTTTCTACGCGAGATAACGTGTCGGCCACGATGTTTTGACTACCACTAATATGCCTAATGTCCGTTGTAAATTCACTAATAAAGGATAGCTGGCGGGTACGCCTAGGTAATTCTTTGTTACTGTTACTTGAATTTTGGAATGCGTCACATAAGGGCTTGTGGTCTGTATATATTGTCAGTGGTCGACCTTCAAACGCTTTGCGGAAATGCACTATGGCTAGATAAACGGCTGCTAGTTCTCGATCATACGTACTATATTTACGTTGCGCTGCCGTGAACTTTTTAGAATAAAATCCTAAAGGCTGCCATGTATTGCCTACGCGCTGCTGTAGCACTCCGCCGGCTGCGGTATCCGAGGCGTCCGTCATCAGGGCTAGCATCGAGTCTGGACGCGGGTGCGCTAATATTGCGGCTTCCTGAAGACCGGACTTGCATTCTAGAAATGCTGCGTCTGCCTCAGCCGTCCACACAATCGGAGTTTTATCCCGTTTTCGGGTATTGACTAAATATCTATCGAGCTCCGACTGTACTTGCGCTGCGTGCGGGATGTGCGGACGATAGAAATTGTACATCCCTAAAAATCAACGTAGCTGCTCTACAGTTTCCGGCTTGGGGAACTCTACTATAGCCTGAACTTTCTCTGCTAAGGGCTTAATACCCACTTGGGACAGCTCGTGCCCTAAAAAGTCTAGCTTCTCCTGACCGAAACTACATTTAACTAAGTTAATTGTTATCCCATATTTCTCGAATCGCTCAAACACCTGCCTCAGATGTTCCTTATGCTGCGACTCATCGTCACTGGCGATAATTACATCATCTAAGTAGCTGAATAAAAAATCTAGCCCTTGCAGCACAACGCTATTCATAAGCCTTTGGAAGGTTTGGGCTGCATTTCGGAGTCCGAAGCTCATTCTAGGGAACTCCCATAAACCTAGAGGTGAGATAATCGCGGTTTTCTCGACGTCCTCTGGGGCTATGCTAACACAATGGTACGCGCGATTTATATCTAACATCGAGAAAATTTTTTTACCCGCTAATATGTAGGTAAAATCGTGAAGTCTGGGTAAGGGATAACGATCTGGTTTTGTTACAGCATTTAACATCCGATAGTCACCGCAAGGTCGAATTCCGCCGTTTTTCTTCGTCACTACATGTAGCGGACTAGCCCAAGCGCTCTTGGATGGGCGGCAAATCCCTAACTCTTGCATTAGGCGAAATTCTTCCTTGACTTTTTGGTACCTATCGGGTGGTAAAGGTCGTGCGCGAGCATACACCGGAGGACCAGTCGTCTCTATATGATGTACAATATTATGGGGTGGAGTTTCCTTGAAAGACGGTGGTTTAGTGATTGCGGGAAAACGGGATAACAATTCATGATACGGATGGCTCTCAACGACTGTATATATAGAAGGTTGTTTACTACTTACAAATACAGCGGTCACGTTCATATCCGTCACTTGGTCTATGAGTTTTTGCTCTCTCACGTTAACCAAAAGTCTGCGCCCAGGATTGGCTGCTTAACGTCAGCGACCACGAAGTCCCAACGGTACGGTCGACGTAGTTTAAAGTCTAACACTAACGATTTCACGCCATAAGTCCCCAACACCCTTGATTAGTGCACCTCTGTTACCCTCAAGGAATATACACACCAAGTTTTTATATCAGTTATTCAGTATAACGTTACCTACTCTTTTATGGGTTTACTAGCTTTTGCCCGCGGCTTCGCTCGCGTGTACAATGAGTATTCCAAAGAACCAAGATATCAAGCAAGCAAGCACACAGGCAAGCAAGCAAGCATAAATCAACGCAAAATCCTGTTTTTTCCCGTTCCCGTGAGAATTCAGGGAAATGCTTTCTTAATGCTGTCCTACACTCCCCAAGGAACCCACTTGCCAAATTTCAGCTTTCTATGAATGGGAATTTTGGAAAGTCCTCTCTCAATGCTCCTCTACACTCCCCAAACAACCTACATGCCGAATTTCAGCTTTCTACAACCAGTAAAATGAAAAATCCTGTTTTTTCCCGTTCCTGTGGGAATTTTGGAAAGTCCTCTCTCAATGCTCCTTTACACTCCCCAAGCAACCTACATGCCGAATTTCAGCTTTCTACGACCAGTAAAACGAAAAATCCCGTTTTTTCCCGTTCCCGTGGGAATTTTGGAAAGTCATCTCTTAATCCTCCTCTACACTCCCCAAGCAACCTACATGCCGAATTTCAGCTTTCTACGACCAGTGAAACGAAAAATCCCGTTCTTTCCTTATCCCGTGGGAATTTCCGAAAATCCTTAAAACTTTTTTTTTACTATTATAATTATCTACTTCTATGCCAAATTTGAAGAATCTAGTAATTGTAGTTCATAGGATCCCGTTGAACTGGATATATAAGTCCCGTTTTTTCCTTATCCCGTGGGAATTTTGAAAAATCCTGAAATTATTGTTTTAACTAAATGCAATACTACTTGTGTATCAAATTTGAAGAATCTAGTTATTATAGTTACTGAGATAGGGTCACTCGGAATCGAATATATAAATCCCGTTTTTTCCCGTTCCCGTGGGAACTCCCAAAAATCCTTCCTTAGTGGATGCCTACATTGTATAAGGTATCTGTGTGCAAAATTTCAAGTCTCTAGGTCCAGTGGTTTGGGCTGTGCGTTGATACTAATATCAACAGTCATTTAGTTTATTTAGTTAGACATTTCAACCCCATCGCACCCCATCCAGGGAGATGGTATTTTACGTCCGCCACGTCGGATTTTAAAACCGTTGTTGTTTTCATAACCAGCGACCCGATAAACTATAGAAACAACACTTATGTTGATTTTCAGACTTTGTTACCCCTTTCCCCCCTTTTAAGGGTTGAATTCTCAAAAAACCTGAAACACGTGTTTACTCATTTATCATTAGGAGTACGTCTGTGAAGTTTCGAATAAAATAGTCGAACTAATCTTGTTTCCCCATACACACTTTGGACCCCCGTTTCACCCCCTTAGGGACTGAATTTTGAAAAATCCTTTCTTAGTGCACCCCTAGACCTTATAAGGAACCTACATGCCAAATTTGGAATTTCTAGGCCCAGTGGTTTGAGCTGTGCGTTGATATGTCAGTCAGTCAGTCAGTCAGTTTCTTCTTTTATATATTAAGAAGATAAGCAATAAAGTCTATGACAGATAGATAGATAGATTCATTTATTTCAGATTGAAAATTACAATTATATTCAGCATTCCAAATATCAGAAATATAAAGAATTCACAAAAAGATCGTCAAAAGAATTTAAAAACATAAATGAAAAATACATTAATATAAAATGTCACAAAGATAATATTAAAAACAATAAAAGTGTAATAAAACAAAAATGTCAATAAAAATATTAAATCACATAATGTGTGAATGTCAAAAAAATTTAGAACTACAACATAAAAAAACCGGCCAAGAGCGTGTCAGACACGCCCAAGATAGGGTTCCGTAGCCATTACGAAAAATCAAGTAATATTTTTCAAAGGATTTCGTATGTGTACGGAATCTTCCAAGTTTAGGTATGTTTTATACCTTAGGCTACTATTTACTCTTAAACTACAAATAATTCCCAAGCAATTTTAGCCGCTATAATTTTTCTTGTAAATATAATATATTTACTATCATTCTGAATTTTTTCAAATTTTTCCACCCAACAGTTTAGATTTTAGAGGGGGGGGGGGGACGGTCGATTTTAATGAAAATTTTCACTTTAAAGTTCAATATTTCGCAAACAGATCACTGAATAGAAAAATCTTTTTAGCAACCCCGCAATGGTTTTAAAAAACCTATTCAACGATACCCCACACTATAGGGTTAGTCGAGAAAAATAAAATCACCCCCACTTTACGTCTATGGGCGGTACCCTAAAAAAATTTATTTTAGTTTTTTTTTTATGTAATCACTTTGTCGGCGTGACTGATATATATATTCATGCCAAATTACAGTTTTCTAGTACTAACAGTCTCTGAGCTTAGCCGCGGTCGGACAGACAGACAGACAGACGGACAGACATGGCGAAACTATAAGGGTTCCTAGTTGACTACGGAACCCTAAAAATGATAAATGAATAGTATTAATTCACATAATGTGATGATGTCATAAGACCAAATAATTAATATTTATTTATTTATTATTTCATAACAATAAAAACAAAAAGAATAAAAATACATTCAGATTCAGATGTCAAATTTAAATAAGGATAATATCATATTCTTTTACAGAGTACAGTGAATGACTTATCCATAAGCAGGTAACTGACATGGTAACGTGTGGTTTCTACCTGTTTTGGACTTGTACCTTTGAGTTTTTCGAAATTTATGTGTTTTTATGTAAGCCTTTTGGTGATAAAAACCCTCTTGAGGATACCTAGATAAACACCTGCGAATCAATCAATGGTAATGATAACCATCTTGCGCATCTCCTTCAATTTATCATTAAAGCTCCAAACGTTCAGACAGCGGCACCACCGCACCGCCACGCCTGCGCTGTCTGTGCGTTTGGTGCTTAAGTAACTAATAATGTTCGGGAGTTCATTATTTAATCATGCATAATCAGGTACTTAGAGAACCCAAACAATAACACGAATTCTGGTTTTTATCGCATATTAATTTTGTGTGGTTAATGTAATTTGGTATACATTTGATTGGCTATTTGCCTAACAAGGTTTATTAATTCAAGCATCAATTATCAGAGTTTATAAAAAGACATATTTTCTGCAATAATTACGTAGATTAGTAACGGAAAGAATATAGCAAAAGAAGATTATACCTACGTCTAATGTTTACTTGTTAAACATAATATGGTGAAGGTAAATATGATTTAATTGTAGTAATGAAGTAATCAAATCAAGTGTCTTCACGCCCTATGTTATCACGATGTTTACTCCCGCCTACGTCACAAACCAGCAATTGACGTTAGCTTGTCATTACCTGTCTATTATATCTAGTGTAGAAATAAGCCAAATGGTGACAGGTTAATTGACCGTATTTTACAGTAGGTAAGTAGAGTCGCCAGAATAGCTCGAAAAATATGTCAGCTGAAGTGACAATGGGCAGGTCAAATCTCTCGAAGATCGAAATTGTGAGCGACGATTAGCGAAAGTTGCAGGCGGAAAGTTCCAGTTAATTGAAATTGTACAGCTGGTGATGACAATATGATGCTGAAGACCTAAAGCTATGATCAAGTTGGAATACCCAAATAAATCTCCTTCGGCAGACGGGTAAAAAGATAAAGTGATTTTGAAATTAATACATATATATCCGTAAAAACTCGCGACAGAAGCGCATTGCATTTTTTGGCAGTGCGCGTAATAAAAGATGAAGCGAAACGTTTTGTAAGAATGACCGGAATATTAGCGACATAAGCGTGCAATATTATCGATGCTCACGCGTGGTCGTATGGCTATGATACGGAAATGATGGATACAAAGTGTATCCGGTAAACAACAGATAAACAAGTCACTTTACGACGATGTTGATGATTGCTGATTTATGATTATCGTGAACATAAGGCACGCATGTCTACTGGGTGAAAAGGAATAGGTACCTATACGTGTGTGCTGCGGCTATTGTCAGCGCCTCAAACTCAAAGGGTGGCATTAAAAGTGATTTCTCTCTTTTTCTCTCTCTTATTATGACCGGCAAGAGATAAAGGAAAGAGTTGAGCGAGAGTTCATTGCATAGCGCAAGAGTACTTATGTTGTGACCTTCGATCGAAGGAGGATTGGTACTTCTTGTTGCAACGGCTTTAGTTTGTTTAGCCTGTAAGAACTTTATAATACCACTGAAAACAGTCATTATGTACTTATTAGCTTCTGCCCGTGGGTGAATATTCGAGCGTTTTGACCGCGCGGTTATTCGTCATTACCATTCGACGATTATTACCCCAACCGCACAAATCGCACAAAATTTCATCAAACTAGATTCAGCATCGGTACTGTCTTAAGTTTTCATAAAAAGTTAACCCTAAGCATCATCCATTTTAATAATTTCTGCTCAAATGGTAATGACAAAAAACAACGCCGTAAAAACGCTGAATATTTACCCCCCGTGTTCGTTTTCGTAAAATAAATAGATATAACATATGTGTTAATTCAGAGAGTAACCGTCTCTACTCTGAATTCTAACCAAATCTGTTCAGCAGTCCTAGTGTGAAGAAGTAACAATCATTCTTACACGCTCATCAACACTTGCGCAACACATATACTTTTTTTTGTATTGAAAAGTCAATTATAAGAAAGTAATTTCTATATTTAATCATTTAGTTCAATTCAAAATTAAATAAATTCCCCATCATCATCATCATCTTAGTCGTAGGACGTCCACTGCTGGACATAGGCCTCCTTCATTGATACCCAATCGTTACGGTTGGAAGCGGCTTGCATTCTAAATAATTCTATTCTATACAGAATAAAATACAATTTATATTTCACAAAATATATTTCAATGTCAAATGAAGCTCATTGCTTATTTGATATGTAATAAATGCATTACATTTACTATACATTAAAAAAAATAGGCAACCCCAATTAGGTAACTGGATGTAAAGTTCAGCAATAAGTCCGTACCACTTAATAGACATATAACAGACTTTACTTAACGAGTATTCACCATGCAAATATGCAAACGGGCATGTATGCAATTTATCTAAGACTTACAACACGCGGTGCATAACACTTTTATGATACATAGCAGTGATTTTGCTTTACTAAGTATCTGTAAGTAAAGTAAATAATTGCACTTTTAATCTACTTTAATATCGCTTATCTTTATCTCTACTATAATAATGTGTAATATTAAAATGTAACCAGACATTATTTCATCTAAGTACCTACTCGGAAAAGTTTTATTTATAGCAACAGGAAAGTACCTAACACAGGTTTAGTTTGAATAAATATATTTTCGAATTATTTATAAAAAAGTAATTTTCCCTTATTATATTCTTTTTTATTTATTTTTTTGTCCAGTTTCATTATGAAATGAAATGAAATGAAAATATTTATTTCGCAAGAACATACTCAGATATTGCACATGTCAGAAGAATCTTAAATGGTACATGTAATGTATGCTCTGCCACAATTTGGCAGGCAAAATCTTAAATCTATTTGGAAAAATCTTAATTAAACTAAAATAATAATAATAACATAATAATAATAATAAATCAATTATCTTAATCATCATCTTAATTTTCTAAACGTGCTATGTTAACTTAACATTATTTTTTCTTTATTTATAGGTCAGTTTGACATTTGCCTAAATAAATTTTGCCATAAGCATGTTTGTAACTTCTTTTCAAAAGAATATCACAAGTCGTCAATCAAAGTCTAGGCCAGTTTTCCGCAAACTTTTTGTGTTCAAGGTACCTACATCTAGGAAAACGAAAATTTGTGGAGGTACACAATAACAAAGAAAAAACAGTTTTTAAGTAAAATATTAAGTACTACGAGTCGGACTCGCGCACGAAGGGTTCCGTACCATTATCTACATATAAAGGCAAAAAAATCACGTTTGTTGTATGGCAGCCCCCCTTAAATATTTGTTTTATTTTAATTTAATTATTTATTTTTAAAGTGAATATATAACTAAATATTCTGTGAATATTTCAAATTTTTAGAAACTTAACAACAACAACAGTTAGCTGTTGCAGTTTTCAATATCGAGCAAAAATGAGCATAAAAATCATGTTTGTTGTATGGGAGCCCCTTAAATATTTATTTCATCCTGATTTTTAGTATTTGTTGTTATAGCGGCAACCGAAATACATCATCTGTGAAAATTTCAACTGTCTAGCTATCACGAGAAACAGCCTGGTGACAGACGGACGGACAGCGAAGTCTCAGTAATATGTATAGGGTCCCGTTTTTACCCTTTGGGTACGGAACCCTAAAAACAATGAAGAATGCTATCCTAGTTATCCAATATATTCCTGAAATTGTGTAAAATAAGGAATGAAACGTTTCATAGTTATGGTATTTGCCCTCATAATTAATACCCGATAAGTCCCAACAAGACTAGGAATACTAATTTTGTACCACTTTGAAATTTTCACCTGGTTCAATTGTGTTTGGCTATTTGTTACATTGCTATTTGCCTTTGCCAGACACATACAGAACATTTCCTGTTTAAAATTATGATTTTACAGATTCTTTTAATTTCCCGTAAATATTAGCGGCATCCAGCTAGCAGGGGCATATCCAAAATGTAACTAGGTACATTTCGCAAATTCCGTTGTGTCGGGGTGGTAGGAGATAGAAAGTGTATTTGTATTTATAACAGAACCCATGCACATGCACCTAGTTACTTTCTTACTTCTTAGGGTTCCGTACCCAAAGGGTAAAAACGGGACCCTATTACTGAGAGTTCGCTTTCAGCCCGTCTGTCACCAGGCTGTATCTCATGAACCGTGATAGCTAGACGGGTATGTATTACAATACCGAAGTACGAAAGACCGAATGTATTAAAAACATCGAATGGGTCAAAAGACCGACACGATTTTTTTCTGAAACCGTAAACTTCTCAGAATTTATTAAAACGGCATCATACAGAACCCATTAGGTTAGGTTAGGTTTGTTTTTGTTTTGTTATAACAATCTTAAAAAGTTAACGGTTTCAGAAAAAAATTGTGTCGGTCTTTTGACCCATTCGATGTTTTAATACATTCGGTCTTTCCTACTTCGGTATTGTAAACATACCCGTCTCAATAACTACAAATTAAAAATTTGAAAAACCCCCAACGCAATTATGTCACACGTATGTTTGAACATAAATTAGATGCCCATTATGTATCTAAGATCCCTTCCGCAGCTAACAAAAGAGCTGATAACTTTGAAACGGCTGAACCGATTTTGATGAAACATGTCTAAGAACCATCGCCAAGAAACCTGCTTTCTATTAAAAAAAACCGCATTCAAATCGGTTCACCCGTTTAAGAGCTAAGATACCACAGACAGACAGACAGACAGACACACACACTCACACACATAGCGGTCAAACTTATAACACCCTTCTTTTTGTGTCGGGGGTTAAAAATATATATCCACGACACTAGTGTCCACTTCATGAACATTTCATGGCATTGATATTTACTTTTACCTATGTATAATGTTTAGACGACCAGATGGCCTAGTGTAGTGTCCTAATACGAATGTTTGTTCTCGGGTCTTGGGTGTTTAATATGTATTTAAGTATGTATCTATCTATATAAGTATGTTAATCCGTTGCCTAGTACCCATAACACAAGCTTTGCTTAGCTTACTTTGGGACTGGGTCAATTGGTGTGAATTGTCCCGTGATATTTATTTTATTATCATTTATTTATGTATGTATATGTATGTATGTATGACTGTACGTACGGTCATGTCTGTACCAACATTTACGTATATTTGTTGTTCACAAGCATTTATTTATGTGACAAGTGATGCATAAGAAGATTCCAGTAATGCAATTATAGGAAGGTGGCTATTCGCCTCGGTGTGTACTGGGATTAGGGCCGTTAAGCCGAGCTGTTTACCCATTTTCCTGCTGGTAAATACTTATAGCGTAACTATTAAAGAAGTTTTTTTGAATACACACAAAATACAATAAAATAAAAATATAAAGTCTGTCAAATAAACCGCCCCGGACCGCACCAGGCGCAAAGGTGCCCAACACACTAGCCGCATTGCCCCGCTGAACCACGATGGACAACCTTTGCACCAGAAACGATCCAGAGCGATGGTCAAGACCTCTCTCACGAAGACGGCGTCCCACTTCTTTAAAAAAAAAGTATTGCCTCGGAAAGAAGAAGAAGTTGGTTCTTATTATTAATAATCAGTTATCTTATCACTACTTAAAATTTCGGTAGTTGTGTTTATTTTAAACCAAATTATGCTGTGATAGTTTCGAGTTTCGTCCACGGACCGGAAGACGCAGTGTAGGTGGTCTCCAATAAGACGGAGCGACGACATGGATAACGTTGCGGGAAAGCGTTGGATGCGGATGGCGCAGGGCCGGTCCGTTTGTCGAGCATTGGGGGAGGCCTATGTTCAGCAGTGACGTCTTTCCGGTGAAAGATGAGTCTAGTCTGTGGTCTGGTGGAAAAATAATAATAATAAATCGTGGGACAATTCACACCAATTGACCTAGGCCCAAACTAAGCGAAGCTAGAGCTATGAGTATTAGACAACGGATAATATCTCTAATATATAAAAATCTCGTGTCACGGTGTTTGTTATCGAACTCCTCCGAAACGCCGAGACCGATTTTTATGAAATTTTTTTCTCTATATTTGGTAGGTCTGAGAATAGGTTACGGGCTATTTTTTATACCCCTTTTCTTCGTGGACGGAGTCGCGGGCAACAGCTAGTACTTACATATATAGATAAATACATACTTATTATTAAACATCCAAGACTCGATTACAAACATTCCTATTTTTCACACAAATATCTGCACCGACCGGGAATCGAAACCGGGACCTCACGCTTCGTAGTCAGGTTCTTTAACAACTATCCGGTCGTGTAAAAGTAGTTCCTGACGAGTAATGAAGCGATAGGTTTCCGGGTTTTAATCTTGTTACGGGCAAACATCTGTGTAATTAATGTGAAGGCTGTATCCTACTTATAGTCAGTGTACCTACTATTTTCTTGAATTATAAATTTGTAACCATAGTTCTTTGCTAGATATCTCTGACCGCATCGTGAGGCTAAAAAGATACCATGTTTTGTAAAAGGTGGAAAGGGCAATGTCTGTTTTCCCTTCCAAGCTAACTAACCTTTAAAAAAACTCACCAAAAGACTGTCGACTGATAAAATTATGATCGATAAATTATAATCGCGAAAGTTTATGAGAATGGATGTTATATGTATGGATATTAGTTACTCTTTCACAGGACCTGAACGGATTTGGATGAAATTTGGTATTAAGATCGTTTATAACATGAATACTTTTCATTTTTTCGTGGAAATTCGCATAAACAGTTCCCGCGGGATAACGTAAGCGTCTTTGTAAAGAAAGTTGCTAACAACAGCTATTTATAGTTATCAAATGTATTTATGTACCCTGTACCTATGTTTTTAAACTGGCCTTGTTCCGGGTTCAAAAACAAGAAAGAAAATATTGCTCGCTCAGACATAATAGGTATACGGCTAATTTCAACGAAACAATAATTCTTTGCAACTCATTGTTAAAAACGCTGAGATCAAACCAGTCACAAGGACGGCTCTGATTTATGCGAATCATCGCTCAGACCAAATATGAATGCGTGTTAAATTATTTCCATCCTTTGTCAATTTCCATAGTTTTCATGTACCTACGTATGCCTGTTGTAACTTAAGAATTAATTATTAAGCCGTACTTCATGACTAGTTATGGGGTACTGAAAAATTGCATGTTCAAAGCTCACACGAAGGTAATATTATACAAACATGTCACAATGAAGGATGACGGAAGTTATTTTATTATTTTTATCGTTGTAGGTCATCTAATGCACTTGAAGAAACTCAGGTCTGCTGCAGCAAAGACCCACGCTAGGAGCCTTAAAAACACGGAAGAATACGATTAGTGAAATTAAAGGTTATATTATTTATATATATAGTAGAGTATACAACAAAAGTGCATAAAACGCGCCTTTTTACCCGAGTCATTTATATACACCAGAGCCGCAGGCGATTTGACTAATCGAGCAGTGTAAACAGCCGGTGAAAACTCTCTCTCCACTAGTTTGTCGCACCAACAGTTAACAAAGATAAAAATCGCTTAGCAATGCTTGATTGACAGTCAGAACTCACGCAGAAACAGCGGTCATTTTACAGTGCGAGTTATTTGCCGTCGCACTCGTACTCTTCCTTATAGCCCGACGACAAAACTATCCGAACTTACACGCCTCTTGCTGCTCGCCAAAAGTATCTACATAATTTGTAACTCTAATCGCTTCTACATCATCGGCGGAGGGACAAGTGCCTGAAGCCCTACGAACACAAAACTACGCAAATCTTCGACACCCGACGATTTTGATCTCTATGCGACTACCGCAATACAAATTCATAGAGGTTCGTACACAGGCACGTGTCGCCAATACGTGTGTCTGTATACGAAACTCTATGAATTTGTATTGCGGTAGTCGCATAAAGACCAAAATCGTCGGGTATCGAAGCTTTGCGTAGCCTTGTGTACGAAGGGCTTTAGGCGATGCTTGAAATATCATGCGAGTTTTGTTACATCGCGTGGCCAATCAGCTATAAATTTATAAATGATCGGTCATCGGCAGCAATTTATCGCAATTCACATGATATTTGTCGTATTATCTAAATGAGGCTTTAGTTGGGAGCATCTTGACTATGAAAGGGCACTGGTCTTAAGCGTCATTGCTGAGGCCGGCACAAGCCCTACGCAAAACAAAAGAATTGTATATAGCCTCAAATAATTGTTTTTCTCTCTCTTTGTTTAAAAAAACCTTTAAAATTATGACTAAAAATAAATGAATTTTATCCCTTTATCTTAGTACCGATCGATATTAAACAATATTTAACTCAATTGAAAGTGTAAGGCATGTAGCTACTTTGAGACTGTCTATGTTAGTAACTAAACCACAAATCATTTCAATCGCGTTTTTCGAGTGCAAGAGGAAATGTTCTAACAATATCGTGACTAATTAAATAATGTAACAAACAAGCGATAGGCGTTTTTGATAGCGAAAACGTTTTATAAGACGGTAGCATGGAATTTAGTGGTTATTGCTTATGGTTTTGTAGATTAAATAAATTATGAGAGTAATTTGTGAATTCGAACAATTGGCATCAGACTAGAGGCCATATTATTGTTTGACGCACGGGCACTTGCTATCGCTTATGTTATCTCTTTCTGTCACCATCTTATACAATTTGACAAAAAGAGGTAGGTAGTGAATTCGATAGCAAGCGCCCGTGCGTTAGACGATAAGCATACATATCAGACTAGATCTTACCATTTCAGAATTCTAGATAAATTAATGTACAGATTACAATACAACGATTCTTTATTGAACAGTACATAATAATCAAAACCGAAAACTGGTTCACGGAGAAAATTTGCTGGCTAAGCAATAGGTGGCCTAATCGTTTCACAGCGGTCTCTTCAAGGAAACATTTACAACAGAAATAGTAAAGGAATAGATTATAGAACGTGGTGCAATTCACAGTATAGGTGCCTAAACATACCTATACCAAAGTATAGGTTCATACCTATTTATAGTTATTTTTAGGCACCTATATACATAGAAATAAAGAAACAAACCAATACACTCCTATCAACAAGCTGATAATATTACTCATGCACAAGATGAGAGGTAGTCCTTGTGTCTGGAGCTTGGACTGTAGTTATTTGCTGGCCAATTAAAAACGTATTACATGTTCACTGAATCTATTTTATTTCAAAACAACATTGATTATGAATAATAACGCAACTGAAGAAAGAAAGATATCACGACCACCATAATAGCTGTAGTAAAAAATAAGCAGAGATCTCAAGATAGAAAGACAAAGCACACCTTAAGTCTGTCGATAAGAAGCTCCACAACCGTAGCCTGGACTACTGTTTCTATTCTTTCTGTTTTTTCGTGTGTATTCTTAAATTGAATAGCCATAATTTTTCAAGTTGAAGAGAGGAGAGGAATAGTAAGGAGAAGTTTATCAGTAGACCAGGCAAAAAAAGGAAGCATGACATTCCGTCGTTCGGATGTGATCATTACTGTAAATGTTCATTACTGCCGGAAAGAACCAGCACGCGACTCGGTAACTCAAACACAGTAATTTTAGATGTATTTTTGTTGCACGCATTCTGTGTATACGAATAAACAAGGAATTCAAATAACAATTTTCACAAACGCTGATGTTTGTGTTGGGAGAACTATTGTGCATATTGTCAAGTTTGTTGAGCCGTACTAGTTTTGTTTTTTGAAACATTGCTATTAAAATAAAATGGAAAATGAATTGTGACTAATAAAATAAGACTATAAACAAAGACTAATCGATGCACCAACACAGTAAGCATTTGCTTCAATTTTCTAAGCTTGTTCTACGAATCTGCGATATTTTTGCACGGTTGAAAATATTACATAACAGTACCTTGGCAACAACTTAGATTAAACCGAAACAAAAGCTCAAAAGAATGTGTAATTAGGACCTGTAAAAAACTTTAACAACTGAAAGTACCGAACCAACCAGAGCATTGTTACAGCTCGCATTATAAACGGACGGCACAAACGGTGTTAATTGCTTTTAGCTGGCTCGTTGGACCGACATTTATGTTTCTTGTAAACGTTACGTCTCTATTATTCTATTTTAATTTACCACCCTCGTAAACACATACGACTCTTAGCAAAACTTCGTTTAAAATGTACGATAAATGAACCAACATGGCCGCGATTGTCTCCTATTGGCCGTGATTGTTTGCATTATGATTGATAATGGTTACCTGCTTTCTTTATATGAGATAGGTAAAATGAATTCATAAAAAAAATAATTAAATATGTAGAGACCGAACGAAGTCGTACAAGAAGGTACTAACTGAATATTTAGCATTTTGGGATTTGTTCGTTTTGAAGTAGCGATATTTTAAGTGTTACGAATTTTTGCAATTACGAAACAAAGTCGTTTTAAAATTCCGATCCGATGTTTTACAAAAATATTAGGCATTCTTGTATTTAGGCATTTTTTACTTATTCGTATTGAAATACTGACGTATTGGTAATCAGCTGAAATGAACTCAAGTCGTAATGGAACCTAATCTATAACGACTACTTATTACTTATAAGTTTTTTCCTACTCCTGTACTTTTATCTGTTTTTTACATGGTCGCGAACAAATATATAAGAACATAGATAATATGACTTCAGAAAATCTATACTTAATCTATTCGCCATAACAGCACTTGTGTCGTAATGTCGTTATTACGATACACCTAGCTGCCACATAATATTAAATGTAGGGTACACTCAACTCTAAAGCCCAGTTTAGACCTGCTGAGTTGAGTAGAGTAGGGTACAGTCGGGTACAGTAGGGTAAAATAGGGTACAGTAGGGTAAAATAGGGTACAGTAGGGTAAAATAGGGTACAGTCGGGTACAGTAGGGTAAAATAGGGTACAGTCGGGTACAGTAGGGTAAAATAGGGTACAGTTGGGTACAGTAGTGTAAAATAGGGTGCAGTAAGGTACAGTCGGGTACAGTCGGGTGAAATAGGGTATAGTAGGGTACAGTCGGGTACAGTAGGGTAAAATAGAGTACAGTAGGGTACAGACGGGTACAGTAGGGTAAAATAGGGTATAGTAGGGTAAAATAGGGGACAGTAGGGTACAGTCAGGTACAGTAGGGTAAAATGAGGTACAGTCGGGTACAGTAGGGTACAGTCGGGTACAGTCGGGTACAGTAGGGTAAAATGAGGTACAGTAGGGTACAGTCGGGTGAAATAGGGTACAGTTGGGTACAGTACCCAACTGTACCCAACTGTACCCTATTTTACCCTACTGTACCCACTGTACTCTACTGTACCCTATTTTACCCTACTGTACCCGACTGTACCCTACTGTACCCTATTTCACCCGACTGTACCCAACTGTACCCGACTGTACCCTACTGTACCCTATTTTACCCTACTGTACCCGACTGTACCCTACTGTACCCTATTTTACCCTACTGTACCCGACTGTACCCTACTGTACCCTATTTTACCCTACTGTACCCGACTGTACCCTACTGTACCCTATTTTATCCTACTGTACCCGTCTGTACCCTACTGTACCCTATTTCACCCGACTGTACCCTACTGTACCCGACTGTACCCCATTTTACCCTACTGTACCTGACTGTACCCTACTGTACCCTATTTTACCCTACTGTACCCGACTGTACCCTACTGTACTCTATTTTACCCTACTGTACCCGAGTGTACCCTACTGTACCCTATTTCACCCGACTGTACCCTACTGTACCCGACTGTACCTCATTTTACCCTACTGTACCCGACTGTACCCTACTGTACCCTATTGTACAGTACAGTACAGTTGAGTCGAGTCGTAGAAAAAATATTGTATGCAACGGTGTATAATTTGGTCTTAACGGCTCGTGCCGTCTTCCATTGCGATACTCGCATTCGCTCGTATCGCAACTCACGTCACCGCCTTTTAAGACCTCACTTATACAACAGTTGCATAAAATACTATAATCTTCGAGGTTGACGTAGAGATACATTTTGAAATGTTAGTCGTAACTCAGTACGCAGCATCCGCATATTTCATTTTGATACGTCGCTACCACCTGATTGCGGCGAAGAATTACGAAATGAATAATCGTGAAATATTTGAACCAAATTACCACTTTACGTCATTTGGTGGAAAAGCAAATAGACATAATTTAACAATGATTTGTATTTTACCTGCCAGACTTACTTATAAAAAAGTACGATTAGGCTAATCTAGACCTACCTAGTACGTGCACAATCGTTTGACGATGACTTGAAAGAAGAGAGAGTACTCTTAAGGTCAGTCTGCTCATATACAGTTAAGATAGAGGGTCTTCAAATATTTTAAACATTAGCAAAAGCACAATGTGTCATTATTTGAGGGTTGGTTCCGAATCACTTTCGTAGAATAATTTTTGTAGAAATTCTCAGTTATCTGGTAAAAATTCAGGACCTCTATAATAAATAATCGAGAACGCCATGAAAATCTAGAGCCAATTCGTAAAAGATGTGGCCACAAAAGTGAGCCGGTTGAAACGCTAAATAATGGCTTATATTATATAAATAATGGCTCCAATTTTTAGCGGTTTACGGCGTTTGTTTTCGTCATTGCCATCTTAACAAAGGTTGTTAAAATGAGATAACGCTCAGAGTTAACCTTTTGTGAAAACGACAGATAGTACTGATGCTTAGTCTAATTTGAACAAAGTTTTCGTGAATTGTACTTCAGTTGTGGTAATTATTATTGTGGGAGACTGACGTTTGACCCGCGCGGTCAAAACGATCGAATATTTATCCAGAAACAAAACAAGATAGACCGTTAATAGAAACAGTTGAAGCATTGACTTAAGCAATCTCGGCCGTCGTCTAGTCCCCGAGTGTCCCCAAGCCGTTGGCTCAGCGCCAGGCTGTCTGCGCGCGCGCCGGTCCACCCGCCAGCGGAATTGCTCTTACAAGCCACCTGACTGATACTATGTAAGACGCCCGACAAGAGGGAATGCAACGCATTGCCACTGTGTATGTCGCACTCTAACCAGTGCTCGGTAAATTGTGTATTACTAGAATGGACAAGCGAGAAAATGCCAAATGACAGAGTTGCATATAGTCTAAATACTTATGTACGAGTACTGTCTCCTAGAAGCATTTGAATTTAAAAGATCTACAAGGTATAGTCGACCAAGAAATTCCTTTACTACCCTAAGGTTCAATGTCAGTTGTACGGCTTAAAACCTCAAAGGCTATTTTCACTTGCAGTCAATGTGACAATCAGCCTTATTGTTTTTCTTCTGATGTAGGAACTGTCACAAAAAATAGTAACACACTTACTTGGTCGACTATACCTCAAAATCATCATCATCATACATCATTCTGAGAGGAGGCCTGTGCCCTGCAGTGGGACCTCAAAATAATTCCGAAATATTTCATTAAGTAGGTAGTAAAGCAATTTCAAATAAACAACAATCACTAACAAAAACGATTTAAAGCTTGTTTAAATGAGCTGTTAGAAAATTTGTTGCGTCTGTCTGCTGTCTTAGTATTGATCCTTACACAGACTCAAAAAATAAAGAAATTAAGTCAAGCGAAGCATACCTACTCAAGTAGATATGCTTCGCTTAACTTAATTTCTGTGGACATCTGTTCTTAGTTTTTTGTTTAGTACCTAAGTCCCATTCGTAATTTTATATACTGTATTGCTGTTGATGCCCCAAATAAATTAAATAAAAATAATAAAACGATCCTGCAAATAGCTTTCATCGGAAGTTTTGATTCAATGTGACGTTTCGTCTTTGCCGCGTTACACTTTGAACATCGGCTAAATTTATGATCAGTCAATTTCCATTAAAAATCTTGCACAACCTTTTCAACTGTATTCAGTTGTGAAACCATATACGCGTGTGTGTGTGAGTGTATGTTTAAGAAAAGTAGGAAATGCATTCACGACAGTAGTATTCCAAATACTGATTAAATAAAGTGAAATATTAAAATTAGATTAGAATTCCTTATGAACAGTAGGTACTAGAACACAGTGAATAAGAAAAGTGTGGACCTAATATGAAACAGCAGGTGTCGTTTTATTCAGAGTGCATGCGCTTATTGGTTTCACTTGTTGGGTGAAATCGAAAGCAATATTGTCTTCTAAAAATATAATATTCAGATTCATGCTCTGTGCCAATATCTAGCAAAGCTGGCAGAACGTTACGAAAAATCAGGTGATATAAATTTCATGGCCTCAAGTAGGCTTTTAGGTCAATAAGTAGGTAACTTAGATGGCTATTACGCGGCTAAATGATACTCAGAAGTTTAAGTACAAAGATTTATTAGAGCCTAGGAAAATATTAAGCTAACGAATTAATAAGCACAATCGAAACATTAGCATCGCTACCAATAATCACTAGTTGCAGCTATTGGCTTTCCATAACTTTAAAAATCTAGTTTGAATATCGAAAACACATTGTTATAAATGATAGGTCAGACAGAAGATGCTGCGGCCTATGCCTATGATAACAATAGTACAACTATCAAGCCAAAATTAACATGTTTATAGCTGCTATTTGCGTCACTAATTCCAAATATAACCCGAACGGCCCGAGGCGGTAACTGTGACAACAGAAATAGACCCTTGCTCTGAATACCTCTCATTGCACACTCTGTCAACTTGAGTTACGGTGCCGTTGCCCAACCCAAGCCGTAGTGTGATTTATAATCGCCAATTAACGAAATATACAAAACATAACTGAAAAAAAAAATACTTAAAATAACTACATGCTCGATCATAAGTCTTCTATACCTATAAAACAGTACCGTGACTGACTGACTGACTGAATGACTGACTGACTGACTGACTGACTGACTGACTGACTGACTGACAGACAACGCATAGCCTAAACTACTGGTGCTAGACTCTTGAAATTTGGCATACATGTACCTTGAGTATTGTAGAGGAGGTAAGGAAGGATTTTTCGAAATTCCCACGGGATAGGGATATATCTAGACTTTCTTTGTTTTTTTGTTTGTAGCGGAATCTCTGAAACTATTAAGCCGATTTTAATTTTTTTTTTACCATTAGAAAGCTACATTATCTTTCATTCACATAAGTTACTTTTTATCCGGGAAAATGCGAAATTCCCACGGGATAGAAATAAATTAATTCAATTTCGAGGCTGATTTTTAAAATTCTTTCATATTATGTGATATGAGTATCCCTGATTGACATAGGCTACTTTTTTTCGGGAAAATACAAAATTCCCACGGGATAGAAAAAACTGAACTCAACTACGGAGCTGATTTTAAAAATTCTTTCACTAATAGAAAGCAACACTATCCTTGATTGGTATAAACTACTCTTCTTTGGGAAAATGCAAAATTCCCACGGGATAGAAATAAGTGAATTCAACTTCGGGGTTGATTTTAAAATTTTCTTGCACCAATAGTAAGTTGCAGTATCTCTGATTGACATAGGGTACTTTTTTACGGGAGAATAAAAAGTTCCCGCGGGATAGAAATAAGTAAATTCAACTTCAGGGCTGATTTTAAAAATTCTTTCACTAATAGAAATCTTCACTATTCTTGATTGGTATAAACTACTCTTCTTTGGGAAAATGCAAAATTCCCGCGGGATAGAAGTAAGTGAATTCAACTTCGGGGTTGATTTTAAAATTTTCTTGCACCAATTGTAAGTTGCAGTATCTCTGATTGACATAGGGTACTTTTTTACGGGAAAATAAAAAGTTCCCGCGGGATAGAAATCAGTGAATTCAACTTTGGAGCTGATTTAAAAAATTCTTTCACCAATAGTATGCTACAGTATCCCTGATTTACATAGGGTACTCTTTTCGGGAAAATAAAAAATCCCGCGGGATAGAAATAAGTAAATTCAACTTCGACACTAATTTTAAAAATTCTTTCATATGATAATGATATGACTATTCCCGATTGACACAGGCTACTTTTTCATCGGGAAAATGTAAAATTCCCACGGGATAGAAAAAACTGAAATCAACTTCAGGGCTGATTTTAAAAATTCTTTCACCAATAGAAATCTATACTATTCCTGATTGGAATAGACTACTCTTCTTTGGGAAAATGAAAAAATCCCACGGAATAAAAGTAAGTCAAACCAAATTAGGGGCTGATTTGAAAAATTCTTTCACTTATAGTAAGCTACAGTATCCCTAATTGACATAGGCTACTTTTCTACGGGACAATGCAAAATTCCCAAGGGATAGAAATAAGTGAGTTAAACTTAGGGCCTGATTTAAAAAAATCACCAATAAAAAGTTACACTTGCTCTGATTTTCAAAATAGGTCAAAACATGGTCAAAACAGATATTTCTACCCCGTGGGAACTTTACTTTGCACTTTCTTAGGATAAAATAAGCCTGTTTCAATCAGGCACAGGCCTCCTCCCAGAACGAGAGGACTTGGGCAGTAGTTCCCATGCGGGCCCAGTGCTTTTTGAGAACTTCACACACACCATTGAAATTCTTCACAGGTGTGTGCAGCTTTCCTCGCGATGTTTTCCTTCACTGTGAAGCTCATGGTAAACTTCAAACGTAATTTAGCACATCAATTAGGAAAAACTAAGAGGTGCAAGCTCGGGCACAAACCCACGACCCTGAATTATAATTCACTTATTCCTATTCCGCCGGAACTTCGCATTTTCCTGGCATTATCCTATTAAACTACATGTGTGCCAAATTTCATCCAAATAACTAACGTTATTGTCTTCGCGTACGAAGTCGCAGGCAAAAGCTAGTAATATTATAATGATTTGCAGGCAGAAGCGATTCTGCATTAACTAAGCCTACATAAAATATTTCCCGCTGCCGGCGACTCCATATGCAAAGAATTCGTTTATCGCTATCCCGTCGGAACTATGCAATTTTCCGGGATAAAAAGTATCATGTTAATCCAGGTTATAAATTATATGTGTTGCCAAATTTCATCAGAATCCACCGTGAAAGAGTAAAAAACATTCATGCATCCATCCATACAAACTTTCATGTTTATAATATTAGTAAGATAAAACATAGAGCTAGATCAAATTTAATCAGTAAGCTGTGGCTGCGTGTAGGTACTTAGCAAATAACAAGGAATAATTGATTTAATATGTCTACCTGTTAAATATACCTGGTAGGTAAGTGTAAGATAGATAGATTAAAAAACCGACCTAAGCATCCCCCAGTGCCCAGCGGGAGAATGCATGCTCCTCTCCCGGCCTTCCAGCAAATGGCTGAGGCAGGAAACTGTGGTTAGATTAAGTCCCCTCCCTACCCGGGAGGGTACTACTCCTCAAAATTTAAAGCACATGTTTTTTGTATTAATAATCAATAGAGAAGGGGACTTGTGACCGGGTTTTTTAGTCCGTGCAAGTCGGACACTGTCTTCTGGGCCCTCCATTCCCAGTTCGTCCGAAGGGATTTTTCCCGAGCACAAGTCACTCTTCCTACCCTAAAGTAAAAAACAGCAAAGACTTTGCGTATTTGACCCCTCTGGCGACTCATTAAAAAAAAAATACAAAATCATACATTAGAAAGAAGTATAAAGGCGAAGTTATCCTTAATAAGGGATCTCTTTTAAGCTTTCCGCTATCCTTGTTATATTGAGGAAAATTTATAAAGATAGGCAAACGGCCAAAAAAACGTCCGGTAAAAGGAAGTATTACAAAAAAAAAACAGAAAATTAACAATTCATCAAGCAAACAGCCTCGTCTCAGGTGTCAGTGCCAAGTCACAATTTTTTCGGCTTTTACCTTCCTATACTTATGTTATGTGTATCGAATCAAAATTTGAATACAAAAGGTTTAATCTGGGAGGCTACCACCAAATTTGAAGTTCTTATCGATCCTTCCCTCTCACTATGCTGTTTAATACTATTAACGTTAAGATAACGCCATGATACGATGTTCAAAAATTAAATTTTGTAGTAGGTATAAGGTAGGACCTACGTTAGTAAAAAGGTGCATAGATACATCACTTACATCAGGTGTTTTAAAATTATTTCGTAATATTTCAGTAGATGATTGGGGTAGCTCTACTGAACAGCCCTGTCAAGTTTGTCATTCAAAATGTAGTACCACCTTTGGCGCGGTACACTTCGAACATCGATTTATGTGGGAAAAAATGTGTCAATCGCAATAAAAACATGCTAAAAAACATTTACAGGCGTAAGTATTTTTAGTCAAGCTAACCGAACCATCTGCTGAAATATATCCGGATTAATTTTGAGATTAATCTTGTATAAAGATATTTTTTGTCATCATCATCACTATCCCAACTTATATAAATTCCACCGCAAGGCACAGACCTCCACTCAGGATGAGAGGGCTTGGGCCGTAGTTCCGTAGTTAGTGCAGATTTGGACCTTCACATACACCATTAAATTTCTTCGCAGGTATTACAGGTTTCCTCGCGATGTTTTCCTTTACCGTAAAGCTCGTGTTAAACTTCAAATGTAATTTCACACATTACATTTCGGAAACACACAGAGCTGCGAGCCCGGTCTCGAACCATCGACCCTCTGCTCGAGAGGGCAGAGGTCAAACCACTAGGCTACCATGGTTTTTTTGTGAAATAAATTAGTAAAGTTTGACACCTAGCAATATTCTTCGGTATTAAGACGGCAAAGACCTGTGAAGAATTATCATTATTTATATCTGTTTTCCCACTTGATATATAAGGATGTTAATTTCTGCAAATTTCCTACATTCAATTGCTTTTGAATAGGTTACTCGGTCAATGATTACGTTTCTATGATATGATTAGTTATGAGTGCTATTCTGCTAAGATCCTCTTGAAAAGCGTTTGAAGAATCCGCTTCCGTGAATCTAATCGAAATTTATACTTCGATTTTTTTAGCATTAGAAAGAAGGTAAGTAAGCAATCTTGACTGTCTTTTTTATTGAAAAACACTTTTCAAAAACAAGTCACTGCTATATATATTATGTAACGATTGGAAAGGAAATATGGTCATTAACACTGTTTTGGTTTCATAAGTAATAGTAACTATTTTTTAAAAGCGTTTTTCAATAAAAAGACTCGTCAAGATTGTTTACTAAAAATGCTAAAAAAACGAATTATAGAGTGTTTGCTGGAATAACAAGAAAAGATAACACCCAAACATGTTTTAGGCAAAAATAAATTATAATAAAATTGTCCTTATAAATGAGTCATGTACGCATATTCTTTTCGTTGTAACAAGGCAGCCGGAGACACCGGACGTGACACGAATTTAATAATATGCAATCGTTCCTTGGCGACAACGGCACCACATAAGCCTGCCGGTCCACTAGAACCGAGCGAGGCAGCGGAGCGGTGAGCGAGACAAAAATCCACCAATAGAATTGCATAAAATCTCCACTCCTCTCAGTAAACAGGGAGTTGCAAAAATAGTTTAGAAATTCGGCTTAGATTATTTATACACTAGATAGAGCTTAGGCGGCATGAAAACGTCCCGAAAAATATAAGCCAACAATTGGCTTTTATGTCAGTTGTCCCCCTTCAGCCTGAATGACGCAACGTGATATTAATATGAAACTGTCAATTGGGTTTTTGGACGTTTTGTATGCCAGTGTTTGCTACTGACACTCTATTAAAAATTCGTGCAAAACTGGGAAGTAGAGAGAGGAAGAGGAGCGGGGTAGGGGGCGGAGAAACGAGCGCGGGCTAGCTATCGTATGATAAAATACAGTCTGCGTCTATGGATGGACATACAGGTTGGTACATTTAGATCGGTCAGTATGGGTAAGTCTGAAACTATAAGACATACAAAGATCTGTTCTTAGGCACCATGTCACTGATTTTAGTAACAAAAAAACCTGTGTTCAGAAATAAAAAAAAAGAACTAAAAAACATAACCCTGTCCTTGCAGTCGGGTAAAAAGACAGACTGTACTTTTGTTAACTGTATTTGTATAGATACATCCTATCTACACATTTATACTATATTTTGAAGTCAATCCGACCACGAAAAATGGACCAAATTTAACATTCTTGATTTGGTTATCGACAGACGGGTACCGGGACTGGAATGTAAATATTTTCTCCAACATGACCGGGTTCGATTCCCGAGCAAAGAACGTTTTTTTAAATCTATGAATGTAGTTTTTCTTGTCACTAAAATCGATAACAGTGTGTTATAGTTTCAGACTTGCCCATACTGACCCATCTAGATAACCCGCAACTCAGCTCCGCATTACCCCCTTGCTCCGCTCCGCTGCCTCGCCCTGCTCCAGTGGACAGGCTGCCTTACATCTGCTTCTTTACAACCACATTTATTGCGAAATAATAGGTTTGCACACATGATTGACGTAGCAAAAAATCGCACGTGTAGTTAAGGTGTAATTTTAAAAGATTCCTTTAAGTACATTATTATGAGTACCTACGACAAGATGGACTAATGTTAGGTTAAAAACGTAACTTATTTCCGGTAATTGTCAGCATGGAAATTAAGCAGGTTAATAATTAATTTTCCTTGAAGTTACTTTCATATACCTAGTCATCTGGCCCGCGGATTCTAATATCTTCACGAGAAACATTTATCATTTACAGTCTTAGAGCTGGGCCTATAAAATCTTACTGTAACATTTTTAAAGTACAATCGGTGAAACTGAACCACGTACCAGGGTGAGCCCTTTTAATTGCAAATGTCATGTTGACATTCCATACATCTACCAAAGAAATCATCCTGAAATTGGCTGTGAAAAGGTTCCATCCTGGTACGTGTGATTCAGTTTCTTCGACTGGACAATGTACTCTCGGACAGCCAACGACGGAGTTAACACGTCATCTTAAAATCAGAGGTACTTCAACGTTATTGGACAGCGCTCTCTATTCTTATCTATCTATCTATCTACAGCCATTGTCCGTCCACTGCTGGGCGTCTCTATTCTTACTTAAATTTAAAATATTATCCCACAGGTAATGCATTACCGGGATATTAATTAACTATCCTGTTTTAATCCAGATTTGTACCAAGTTTCATCTAAACCCAATCAATCGTGATTGCGTGATTGATTAACAACAACATCTTCACAAACTTTAATATTAGTAGGATATGATTTCCACTAATTAAAAAAAAAAAAATATTAGGGGACAATCTTACACAAATCGACCTAGTACCAAACTAAGCAAAGCTTGTACTATGGGTACCTAGACGACGATAAACATACTTATATAGATAAATAAATACTTAAATACATAGAAAACATCCATAACTCAGGAACAAATATTCGTGCTCATCACACAAATAAATGCCCTTACCGGGATTTGAACCCAGGACCTCTTGCTTCGTAGGCAGGGTCACTACCAACTAGGCTAAAGCGGTCGTTAATTGTCATGGCTTTTATTGTTTTTTTTTTCCGAAATTGTATTTTACTAAGTATACAGGTATTTCAAACTAAATACAAACTGAAACATAGATGCACAGAAAAAACCTCAGAAAAAAGACCAATGCTGGGAATCGAACCCAGGTCCTCAGCGTTCCGTGCTGCGTGCTTACCCCTACACCACCACTGGTCTAGAAGTTAGCGACGAATCTTTCCCATACATCGTACACTTCAGTCTGTTATAATCACATTTAGGCAGTGATAAAGCGCATCTATGTTATGCCCTCTACCGAGAGACTTCAACACTCCTTCGGAGCTACCCGCTCACCTGGACCAAGAGATGGCGCTACTAGGCCAACTTTTACAAGTTAAGTATGAAGTATCTTTTTCTATTTATTTTTTTATTTTCTTCAACTTCATTACTTTTTTTTGTTTTATTACTTTTACGGTCATCCCGTGAAACCATATATTTCAAACTAAATACAAACTGAAACATAGATGCACAGAAAAAACCCCAGAAAAAAGACCAATGCTGGAAATCGAACCCAGGTCCTCAGCGTTCCGTGCTGCGTGCTTACCCCTACACCACCACTGGTCTAGAAGTTAGCGACGAATCTTTCCCATACATCGTACACTTCAGTCTGTTATAATCACATTTAGGCAGTGATAAAGCGCATCTATGTTATGCCCTCTACCGAGAGACTTCAACACTCCTTCGGAGCTACCCGCTCACCTGGACCAAGAGATGGCGCTACTAGGCCAACTTTTACAAGTTAAGTATGAAGTATCTTTTTCTATTTATTTTTTTATTTTCTTCAACTTCATTTTTAGTTTGAAATATATGGTTTCACGGGATGACCGTAAAAGTAATAAAAAAAAATGAAGTTGAAGAAAATAAAAAATAAATAGAAAAAGATACTTCATACTTAACTTGTAAAAGTTGGCCTAGTAGCGCCATCTCTTGGTCCAGGTGAGCGGGTAGCTCCGAAGGAGTGTTGAAGTCTCTCGGTAGAGGGCATAACATAGATGCGCTTTATCACTGCCTAAATGTGATTATAACAGACTGAAGTGTACGATGTATGGGAAAGATTCGTCGCTAACTTCTAGACCAGTGGTGGTGTAGGGGTAAGCACGCAGCACGGAACGCTGAGGACCTGGGTTCGATTCCCAGCATTGGTCTTTTTTCTGGGGTTTTTTCTGTGCATCTATGTTTCAGTTTGTATTTAGTTTGAAATATATGGTTTCACGGGATGACCGTAAAAGTAATAATAAAAAAAAAATGAAGTTGAAGAAAATAAAAAAATAAATAGAAAAAGATACTTCATACTTAACTTGTAAAAGTTGGCCTAGTAGCGCCATCTCTTGGTCCAGGTGAGCGGGTAGCTCCGAAGGAGTGTTGAAGTCTCTCGGTAGAGGGCATAACATAGATGCGCTTTATCACTGCCTAAATGTGATTATAACAGACTGAAGTGTACGAAGTATGGGAAAGATTCGTCGCTAACTTCTAGACCAGTGGTGGTGTAGGGGTAAGCACGCAGCACGGAACGCTGAGGACCTGGGTTCGATTCCCAGCATTGGTCTTTTTTCTGGGGTTTTTCTGTGCATCTATGTTTCAGTTTGTATTTAGTTTGAAATATATGGTTTCACGGGATGACCGTAAAAGTAATAAAAAAAAAAAAAAATTAATGAAGTTGAAGAAAATAAAAAAATAAATAGAAAAAGATACTTCATACTTAACTTGTAAGTATACAGGGTTATTTGTAATTCACTAGCATCCTTTTAACCCTAAACTTCTACCACTTAAACAAATGTTTTTTGTTTTACGACTTTTGTCATAACTTAATATTATTGGTGTAATAACGTTTTGAAAATTTGAGATTACCTGTTATTTTTATGATACTCTGTGTATTTGTATGGGAAAAAAAGTGCTTCATTTTAAAAAGTCGTAAAACAAAAAACATTTGTTTGAGTGATAGGAATTCAGGGTTAAGAGGATGTCAGTGAATTAAAAATAACCCTGTATATAACTGCTACAGTAGGTAAGGGCCGATACAGACGGACTGCATTCCAACTGCAGCGTAACTGCAACTGCCGACTGCCCATACGTTTCAGTCGCAGCTAGCGTGCAGTTCGCGTGCAGGTGTGCCAACTGCCATGCAACTGCAATGGAAAATGTATGGGCAGTCGGTAGTTGGCAGTTACGTTGCAGTAGGAATGCAATCCGTCTGTATTGGCCCTTCTATGAAATAGATCGTGCACTCGTCACTGTATAATAAAAAGCCATGAAACAACGGAGGCAAAAGTTGCGTCCACCACTAACTGGCGTGCGCCAACACTAATTCTTTAATTAAAGAAGATTTAAAAAAAACAATGGAACTAGTATTAATGCAACGTCTTTAAACTTCATAGGAGGTGTCAGTGTCGTTGACCTTTTTAAAATTAAAGTATGAAACTAGCCTGAACTAAATAAGCTGAATAACTGGCGTTTCACCCTCAGACCGTATTTTCCACTGAGACACTTCACAAGGCTTTGCATGCTAAACATGTAAACCGACTTATTTGTATGAATACAACATCGCAACACGAATTGTGCTTAAATTCTTTTTATATCACATATTATTGTTTGCTATTTCCAAAGGATTTACTAGTAATATAATTTATCAGTGTCTTTAGGTAGGTAATGTCCACTTAGTTAGAGCCATATCACACTAGTGATTTGCGAACATACTGTACTTCGTTTTTTTAGCATTAGAAAGAAGGTAAGCGATCTTGACGTATCTTTTTTTTGAAAACCACTTTTGAAAAATAAATCACAGCAAATATGTAACAATTAGCAAGGACATTATGGTCATTTACATTCTTTTTATTTCATAAGTAATAATTACTAATTTTTTAAAGCGTTTCGCAATAAAAAGACTAATCAAGATTATTTACGCTATTTCTAATGCTAAAAAAAAACGAAGTATAGAAGCGGAGCGATCGCGCAGCGGATTTGCTTCGCTTCTAATACGTTGGCAAATCGCTAGTGTGATATGGCTCTTATAAGTAATTAATTATTCTGAGGAAATTTAGAATGCGATGTCACTATGACATTTTCGGTGAAAACTTCACTGGGTTTTCATGATTCAGTTATCAGACAAATTTAAAAATTTTAGTTAATGCATTATATTGTCCAGCATTAACTGAGCTAGAAAAACTAATTTTGTATCACGTTTAAAATTTCACCCTGTAAATTTTTTGTTTTTATCTTTTCACTCAGTAAAACATTGGGCTACATACAGATACCTGTTTTCAGATACGCTAACCATCCTTTAGTAAATATTTAATTAGACTGTCGAAGGAAGGTTATGTTTTTCGAGCGTTTGCATTTATGTATTGTATGCGGCATTCTCTTGACGCCCGTCAGCCTAAACGACTCAATGGATTTTGAAGAGTGAGGTGTCATTAGATTCGTCTCAGTTGCGCGAGTGACACAGGGTAATATATTTTCCCAGAATTCCCGTGGAAACGGGTATTATACAGACGGGTTCTTTCCATCTAGTATTGAAATTAAAGTTATGTCATAGAGTAACCAATACGATTTTGATGTTTTATTGTGCTGTGATTTAACAACGCGGAAAAAGGGCTCCGCCAAGTAGAGCTAAGAGGAATTTGTCTCATAGTTGTTTAATTCCCAAATATATTTTTTCACACTAGCGGCTTAAAGATTAGACCAATTTCCAGTTTTTTCCTCTTGTTCAAATCATTTCGCAAGGGAAATGACCACTTGCGTCATTATTTAACAGTGTTTAAGTGTGAGTTGATTTGCTCCCTCACAGCTTTGGCCCAATCTTCGCGGTTTCTCATACCGCTGCGACTCATTATAAATATTACCTATAATATTCTTGAAGAAAATCGACAATGGTAATTGAACAAGTCTTTCTTATCTTTTCTTTTTACCATCAAAGTTAAAATTGATATTTTTGCTTATTAAAGTTGACGTACATTGGACCTGACACAACAGAAGTTTCATTGTTATTGACCATTGGAACAGTTCATCGTTGAAACTAAATGGGCGTCACCACCTCTTATTGGTTACAATTAAATGAAGTTGCCTGCTAGATAGCCAAACACTAAGCTCTAAAGATTTAAAACACTCAATTCCAGTATCTTAACTTGAAAGAAATGTAAAATAATATCTTATAGAGTTGTATAAATAGCATCCACCATTTCTCATTTCAACGCTCTTGACTATAGATAATTTCCGCCTTAGATTCATGGTGCTACGTGTACATCCGGCATTTCTAGCAGCTGTTTATGTGTTTTGATTTGATAATCTGCCAATTATATTTGCCAATTAATGAATAACCAATAGCTATATAGAGTTACATTTAATTTGTAGGTCCGTAAAATAAAAATATTTGAATAATTTTTGTTTTTTTACATTTCATCGAAAAACTATCATAACTCTTCCTTTTGTCTTTGCCGTTGTCAGGTAAAAAAACGTCACGTGTACGCGTATTGGGGCTTGATTTTAGGTTAAGTTAGGCTATAAATATTTTTTGTAAAACATTATAAAATATGCGTAAATATAATATCTGTAAAAAACACTGTTTGATAGAAGAGAAGACAATACTATTTAGTCTCCATTCATCAATTACCAAACCGCAAACCTTTAACACAAAGTACCTAAATGTTCTGCAAAGAATGTTGGTGATTGTATTTTCTATAGTTACGTATAAAATACCAAAGCAACGTCACTAACTGACTGATTAACAGACAGACAGACGACGTGCAGCCTAAATCACTGAAGCTGAGATTAAAATTTGGTCGAGGACCAAACCGGCCACTTCGGCCGGCCGGCCGTCCGGACCTTGAGGCCGATAGCGGTGCAGTAAGGAGGGATTTTCCCAAATGCCTACGAGATAGAGACCTATCCAATTTTTTGTTTTTCTACGGGAATTACGGGAAAAAGTTAGTATTCTTGGATTAGAAGTAGGTATATATTGTATTTTTTAAAGTTGTGATTAACACTATGGCGCGGCGCTATAAAATTGAACACGTGTTCATTGAAAAGTTACTTTTTATGATATAAAATTTTATGGATATTCATATTTCTGTACCCGAAGCAAAAGTTGGAAACAATAATAATTTGGGCAGCTCGCGACGGCAGACGGCGGCGCTGTCTCGCGTGTCGCATCAAAATTATTTTCGTATCCGAGGTCCCCGCACAATTTGCTCGGTTCAATTACGGTTTACTAACTGTCTTTGCAAAATTTTACAGCAGACAATGCGCTAAATCGA
The DNA here is from genome assembly GCA_947859365.1 of Archips crataeganus. NCBI lineage: Eukaryota > Metazoa > Arthropoda > Insecta > Lepidoptera > Tortricidae > Archips > Archips crataeganus. The sequence continues at coordinate 8,136,557 of OX402051.1, forward strand.
GCATTTTTAATGTTATTTGATTGCATGTCATTTCCAAAATTATTAGATAGGTAATCATTTCCGTTTCTTATTGACAAGAGTAACGATACCGTGAAAGTTTCTGCATAACTTTTCAAAGGAAAGGAAGGTTCGATTCCCAGCATTGTTCTTTTTTCTGGGGTTTTTTTCTGTGCATCTATATTTCAGTTTGTATTTAGTTTGAAATATATGGATCGGACACAGTTTTCTTTTACAGTATAAAGCCTTTATAGGGTCAGTAAGTGTGTTTCTAAAAAGTTGAAGCATGTACCACCCTCCCCTTTTGTTATGAAAACTTCCGGTGAGATAAATTGTTGTATCAGCAGCGAACCTTGCACAGTCGAGTAACGCCTTGTTGGCTCCGAAAGTGGCCCCACCGCCAAAAGCGACAAGGGCCAGGAGTGGCACTATTGAATTCCACATGTCCGGGGCTACGGTCTCGTGGGCCGGGGCCAGCGGTTGGCGCGGGTCGCGCTCACAGTCACACACTCGCGACACATCATCAGCAGGCTGGGCACATCACTGCACTGGGTCGCGGGGTCGCGAGGTCGCGGGTCGCGGGCTCTCCGGGGCTCGGTCGGGTCGGTGCGAGGAGCAGCGAGCGCGGCACGGTAGGTACTGCGGCGCGGCGCTCGGCTCGGGCGCGGTCATGGGCGCAACCTTCGCGGATCGCTCTCACCCCGAGTTCTGACGCGCCCCGAGATCTTACAACTCGCTACGCAACCGTCTACGGCACCGCGGCTGCGGCGATTGTGCATCTGCTGTAAACAACTCGCGACAACTCGACGCACGAATATAAACCTTGTGACGTGTGGATTGAAAAATATCTGAATGGTTTCGTATCATTCAGTAGCAAATTTATATGTTAGAGTAGGAAGTGTTTACAGGTGTTCTATGAAAATTTACTTAAAAGTTAGATAAGTTCAAGTTTCGGGAGCTGCATGGAACTGGCTGGTTAGAGTAATATTTTTGAACACGATGTGAGCTTAACTAATTAATTACTGCATGTGTGCATAGACGGATATCGTAATGCGTAACAAAAAATAATTAAGTTAATTCTAAATATGTAAGTAGGTAAAATATTTAAATAAATTTAGACGACCGGATGGCCTAGTGGTTAGAGAACCTGACTACGATGCTTGAGGTCCCGGGTTCGATTCCCGGTCGGGGCAGATATTTGTGTGACAAATACGAATGTCTGTGTTCGAGTCTTGGATGTTTAATATGTATATAAGTATGTATTTATCTATATAAATATGTTTATCCGTTGTCTAGTATCCATAGTACAAGCTTTGCTTAGTTTGGGACTAGGTCAATTGGTGTCAGTCGTCTCACGAATTATTATTATTATTGTTGGTACGGATTTCCGATCACGGGCCCATGGGGACCCGGTCATTGAAAAGGCTTTCATGGGGCCGAAGCTAACATGAAGAGGCCTTTGATACCATATAATATAACATAAATGAGATGAGTGCAACTATGGCCACCACGACAATAGGTACACCATGAGGATGTGCTAGCGGACAGTCCTCCACTGCCTCCACAGTTGCCAAACTATTGCCAGGTAGGAAGCGACATGGAATTGGAATTATTATTCACACTGTTAGATATTCTTCTGTTAGCAGAAAATACAATCAAGCATTAGCTAATAAATCAAATCAAAATCAAAATCAAAAATTATTTATTTTCAGATAATAATTAAATCCATAGATTGTTAGTTTAGTTTATGCCTAAGAACATGTTAGCAGACAAAGTAGCTATAATGCAAATTTTACGGCATTTTCAAGAGCATGTATCTGACGACGAGTACCTGTCATAAGACTGTCATTAATATCTGGTATAATAGCGATATAAAAATTATCTGGCTTAACGTGGATCGCGTGTCTGCGCGCCAGGTACGTCCTAGGATATTCGGTTCTAGAATGACATGAAATATTTCCTCAAACGCCTGAGTATAATCAAAACTAGACTAATATTAATGAAAGACAACCGCTTCCGCTAATCCGCTTGTAACGGATAGTAAGGTCGTAGTTTACTGATATTGAACCTCCGCAAAGTAACGCCTGAATCAATAAATTAAGCAAGTACATAAAATATTTTTATAACACTAGTAATGTAACTATTGATAAATCCCGACCTTTTTCAAGCATAAAAAGATGCCGATATCGCAATGTGCATTGATTAAAGGCAGAAAATCCATGACGTGCTTAGGTACACAGTTAAAACTTCAGAATTACTCGCATTAACTGACATTACGTGCGACATAAGACAGTAAATTTAGCAAAGTATCGGTCGCGTTCAGCGGGCGGGGCTGTTGCGTGCGGCTGCCTGAATTTATTTAATTTTGCCAAGCTGGGCTGCGTGCTGAGCTCGCCGACAGAGTAAGTCGTCGAGGAACCCGCGCCAGCCCGAACTGATTCCAACGGCATTCACCCATCAGACAATATTTATCGTTCCGATCGTATGATAACAGTCGTTCATAATCTCGAACCGAATGCAAATGTTGTTTTGCAAGTATATTTAGAAGGGTAACAGATCGCAATCGATGAATCGGAACGTTTTCCTCTCAAATTATCAACGAGTCTGCATCTGCGCGGTAAAGCTTCTAATTGATTGAGTTCAGGGATATTTTATGACGTGACCAGGACACGTAACATCTGAAAGGGTTAGGTAATATTGTAACCAAAGTTGTGGTGGGTGTAAACGTCACATCACAGAGATAAAGCGCCGCATGCACTTCACACCTAACGACTGCGGCTCACACGCACTTGCTCTTGGAGACGCTCCAAAGATGCGCTCGGCCCTGCATTACCTATTTTAAAAGTGGCATTATTAATAATTATTATTTGGAAGGGTCCCTGATATCAAATTGTAATAAGAAGAAACTTCTACTTTTTGCTGTTTATAATTACTTAGACAGATAAAATGTCTCTCAATCATGCGAAACAAAAGGATGGGCTCTGACTGCGTGCAGCATGCTCGTAGCCGCGTAGCACGCGCTAAAACTAGTTTTAATCGGTAGTAGGCCGTAAAGGCTTAAGTAGTAGAATATAAATATATTTAATTCTTTAGCAGTCCAAAGCGAGGGGGAAGCATGTTGTGTAAACTTGCACTTGACCGGTTTCAGTTTGACCCTGCCCCGAGCGATGGATAATGCCGATCATTATTTGTATTCTTCAGTTTATTTTTATGATAATTTAATGTGTTTTACTGCTAGTACATTAATAACTTTGATCGCGTGTTTATGCCATACGTTCAACCTTTAACGGTCGCACTCCAGGTATCTGCCACAATGCTTACCTAAATTTACGTTTACCTAAATTTCATATTGTTAAATTCTGTCGAAAGTTTTGTTCAATAATCAGCGCTTACCTACGTTAAATGGACATTGTAAATCAAAGCATGTGTAAATAAAGTTTACAATATGTTTTATTATAAACTAGTTTAGTAATTGAAACATGTAACCGAGCGTAAAGCACTTTGTATGCCCAGAAAATTGGGTCACTGCCGTCCCCCCCCCCGCGGTCTATTTGTGAAAATTTGCAAAGTACAGCGGTGATTAAACACAAATCGCTTGATTGCCATCGAGTGGGGTAATGATTGCTGATGCGGGTGCGGAAGTTGGGTAAATATTTAGTCGGCGTCTGGTTGTGGCCGGAGCACACGGCCGTGCTAAATATATAACGTTGTTTTTCTGGCTGGCGTGGAGATCTATCACGGCGAGAGCGCGCCCGTGACGCTGTCGCGGCATCACCCACTCGCGGACACAATTTGTATCCAATAACATGGTGTAGATCAAACACATTCACATTCACCATGTGCGATGATTTCAGAGGTGGATGATCTTTGAAATGCTTACAGACAGTGTATCTCTATAGATATATTGCCTCTATAGGCAGCCTCAGCAGTAGCTGGACACTTTGTACTTTGTCGCAGTTGAAGATGATAAAAGTGTTAAAAATTTGTACAAATCATATGGCACTAAATTAATTAGATGCTTTTGAAGCTGACATACATCATTTTGTTAATTGTATTGTATAGTATTTCCTAAATTGTGTTGGAAAGTAAAAATTGTTGACCTCCACTTGATTTATTAATTCAAAGTAGAACAGCGCAAAGATTGGTTCTCATAATCTCATTATCTTTTATCTGTAAAAAGATAGGAAGAGTTACGCAGTTAAAGTAGTTTATTGTTATTGGCAATTATTTTTCTTGGCTAAGCAATAGGTACCAATGACAGCTGGGCGTATCAAAATCTCCATCATTTTCAATATTTTTCACTTAAATGCAGAAGCTACATACAGGACGGGATTCAGTGGTGTTTCGGTGTCAAAGGCTTTTTTGTTTCTGAACCGTCGGAGCTGGTTGTTAGTGGCTTTAAGATGTAATCTTTGAACATTTCCGTTCATTTATTTTGAGAGTGCAATCGTGGAGCTCCTGGGCACGTCATGGGATTGTTCCGCGGAGCAGACGTAGGCCGATTTTTTCATGGCTGGCGGGCGGCCAGGTGTTTTGGCGGTCTTTGTCAATGTTGGATTTATTAATAAATCACGCTGAAGCTGGCGGCGAGGCTAGTTAACGGTCTCGCCTAATCACTCGCCCTTTGATTTTACGAGGCAACCTTGTCGTCTTAATAGTAGGTGTAAGCACTAACACTAGGTATTAAGTTCTTTCCTTTGTACACTAACCCCTATGGACACCTCATATCTCATAAACTGAACTTTTGGTAGGCGGTGACTCGCCATTCACTAAATGGGCCCCTCAAACTATTGCCCACTCGGGGCAACGAGGCGGCAACATTGGTGTAAACGGCTAAGGATGAAGAGGTGTTCCTGGACTTTAAACTTCAAAATGCCAACTCGCCACTTACGGAAACACATCCATCCTTCGAGCATTAGCTCTTGCGCTCCACTCTAGGCGACCAACAAAGGCAAACTAGAGGCGGGGTGGGTGTGTAACTGTGTGTGAGTGTGTGTATAAGCGCATGTGTGTATGTGTACCCCTGGAGGTCTCGGGTTCGTGGTGTCGCTACGCACCAACAGCTCGCCACAAGCCGCCCTGCGATGACTGACTGCACTGGTGACACGACAACACCAGCGGGCGATGAGGTCGTCATATCCCTACGCCTTTTGACTGACTGCGCTGGTGACAGACACCACAACACCAGCGGGCGATGGGGTCGTCACATCCCTACGCCTTTATTATTATTATTATTATTAATACGTTACTAATGACTGCAAGAATTGTAAGTACCTATTAAGTTTATAGCTTGAAATAACACGGTGTAGCAAAAATAAAATTGTGTAAAAATGTAAAGATCTTGCGAATTGACATGGTTAGAACAGTTGCTACCTCTCGGTATAAAAGAAGCCCGAGACATCAACTAAATATGTCAATTGTGATTGCGTAACGTCGTCTGGTATTTGAAAAATCTGGGTATTTGGGTGTCGGAGCGAGTGGCCGGAATGAGACGCGACGCTGCCAGATGCTGTGTAAAAATTTAGTGCACGTAAATTACAGAAAAAGAAAATACAAACTCGATCACTTGATTCGGAAATTAGCCATAGAGGGTGCTTTAACGTGTCAGTTGTCAACAAATTAATTAAGCATTATTACGTAAAAACAATGCTTTATGAAAATCAACCAAATTTTATTTTACTTTTGTCAATACCAAAAATATTAAAACAATCAAATTAATTTTAGCAACAAAGAGTCGTTGGCTCTTTGTTGCTAATGATGACCGTACGAACAAAATAACACCAGAAATTAAACGACAAAAAGAAAATAATTACCCGCTGTCTTGCTAGACTCTCAGGTGTTTTTAGAAGAAGGTACACTTGATTTTTGAACGAAATTAAAAACTATAGCTTCTATCTGGAAAATAATCGTGCATTTCAAATAAGTTCTCGTCAGTAGCCCAGTCACATTCAATATTTATAAATGTAAAGTGCGACATTTTGTTTCTTGCTATATTTGGCCCTGGCGCATCGGCACAGCACATTTCATACTTGAATCATCATCATCATCATTTCAGCCGTACGACGTCCACTGCTGGACATGGGCCTTCCTCATTGATATCTAATATTAAGGTTGGAAGTGGCTTGCATCCATCTTGCACGTGCGGCCTTTACCAAATCGTCCGTCCATCTCGGTGGTGGAGGTCCTACGCTCGCTTGCCGGTCCGTGGTCTCCATTAGAGCACTTTTCGGCCCCAAACGGCCGCTATGTGGCATACTTAAATAATTGATTTAATTAATTATTTGTCTTATATTTCATTAGTAATAATCGCATCAATGCATTCATAAGAACGTTGCCATTATTTTAAGTATGTACAGGCCGTATTTATTGTCTAGCGCGCAGGCGCTCGCGACCGTATTCACTGTCTCATTCTACCCTCGTAATGCTGTACCGTGTGCCTGAAAGGAACGGTGAAAACAATTGTGTTGATACCGAATGCGTTAGATAATAATATATCCTCAGGTTCAAATTAAGTACTTACTTTTCCAAAGGGTTTTGTGCAAGGTATAGATCATAAATATAGGTATAAGTTGTACATTTACATTGATATATTCACTTGACATTTTAATATACAGACATTTTACAGGAAAAACTGGAACGCCAATTCATTATATAAAAAAATCATTGTTCGTAGAGACTAGAAAGTTAGATAGTTAGTTTGTCTTGCCTGTTTGTATGTATGTAGGTAACTAAACTCTTTATTGCACAAATTAAATAAAAAAAAAAATACAATTGACAAACCATGAGATACTTGACCAAAGACGGACTAATCCCTTGAGTTAGTTACAGGTGGGGATAAATAAAAGAGTGTTTAAAATATCGTCTTTCACAGTGTCTACTGATAAGGAAGCAAAACTTGTATGCGTGTTGAGTTGACGGCGCTTAAGTATCCGACGGCGAAGTAGGGCAAGGAGTTAATGCATGCAGTTGCGATGTTTCATTAAACAAACAAAAAACTTATGCTAATGTCCAGGTCTGCACCAACTGCTTGTAGTAATATAGTTAAGTAATATTTACTTAAAAAAAATTATATTTGTTAGTAGCACTTTTGCTAAGATTAGTGTTACACAAAACATAGCTTTTGGCTGACGTTGTGCAAAGTATAGTAGGGTACGGTCAGCTGCAGAGAAAAGGTACACCCTTGGTATGGTTACCGCTGTTACAGAGGGGTACCTACCGTTTCTCTGCAGCTGCTTGTACCGTCCCGTTTCAGCACAGCAGGAATTTTAGGAACAAAATTCGATGGAATCATGTTACTGTTCAGAATGCTTAATTTGCGTTTCTGATACAAGATGTCTTAAAACTATTAAAAGTGTAATTTTTACCCGTATGGGATCCCTTACAGTTTTATTAATAATTTGACTTTAACATTGGAAACTTCGTAATCAATCGCCTAGTAGTTCGTATTCAAATGTATACATGTAAAGAAAATCACCACGTTAATATTTTTAGTAGTGTCGTTGATTTTAAATTTTATCGACAGAGCTTTCTGGATGTCAAAACTGACAGTCAGTGACATTGTCAGAAGTGACCTTTTATAAAATATGAGAGAGGATAAGAAGCATAGTTATAAAATTGATCGTCCTCTAAGGATATGAAGAAACCAGGAATATGGGCTTTAAATGTTATTTATTTATTTATAGTTATTAAAATTGGTGTTTGTACATACGAAGCGGTAGTATTAATATTACAGCAACGTAATTACGCCTTTGTTTCATTACATTCCGATTTTCTAAGACAAGTACAGAGGAGTACCTATAACATCATTAAGTATATACATACTTAAATACAAAAATTAAACGATAGATTTGTTTCTCTTTCAACTTCAAGGTCTCGTTTTGCAGCACTGCACTGGTTATATATGGGAGGTAGACTGGTTACGGCATTCACAATTTTCATCACTGTTCAGCTTGGGTGAACCCAGAACATTTTTATACACTGAGAGGGTTTTCACATTATCCGATCCGATATCGGTATCGGACGCCGATACGATATCGGAGGGAGTTAAATGTATGAAATAATGTATCTGTCTTTCATATTGTCCGACATGATATCGGATATCGGAGATACATATTTCATACATTTAACTCCCTCCGATATCGTATCGGCGTCCGATACCGATATCGGATCTGAAAATGTGAAAACGCTCTGACAAGAATCCTTTCCCGTCCTTGACAGTGCCATTCGTCTCCACTCGCGTGCTCACTGAAATTATGTTTCGCTAATATACCTACCTACACACCCTGTCAATTAATTAGTATACTTTACTCAATGTTGCGGATTTATTTTCGGTTTTATTGCAGTTTTAAGTTGTTGGACGAGCTTTATGCTACCTGAAATGTCGTTAAAACGTCAAAACGAATCGACTACACAAATGCCCCGAATTCTAAAAGGAGTATTCAACGGATCCCCAAATATTAAGATTAAGTATAAAACTTAGCACCAAAAAATACTTAGTTATTTTTTACCCCCAAACGATGACTAAAATTAGAACCTTTCTCATGTAAAAATATTATTAAAACTTTTATATTTTGCTCCTATTTTATATAAATAACACCGAATTAATTATTTTGACACAATGCAATGAAATTATCACAAAAATAATAACAAAATAAAATTTATGAGACTGAGTTGACAGATCTCCATTTGGAGCTTCTAATCTGCATACGTAGTTCATCCCAACTACTCTAACCTAACTTATCAAAATAGAAATCCAATGCAAGCGTATTAATTTGCTCGCTAACATTTGGTGATATTTTCTTAAGTTTAGTAATCCTGTTAAGTAATTTGGTATTTGAAACCTAGTTGGCAGGGGGGCACTTATAATTTCAGAGATTCGTTTTTGGTGCTCATTTTATTTCTCTAGTGATGAGACTGATGAGTAATTTGATTAAAGGAAAAAGAATCTCGAAATTTTTTTTTGCTCCATAAATTAATTTGTCAAAAAAACCTCGTTATTTTTAGAATACAGAAAAAGCCAACCTACGTTTCCATTCCAACAGCAAATGCGAAGAGGATATAATAATATAACGTAACTAGGCGGAGAGATTAAAGAATCGCACTTAGAATAAGCAGATCGCTTTTTTGAGCACAAACACATTGTATCTATTCCTAACTAGCAATTTATAAATTTGTTTGTTCCCAGGTCTGAGCCGTTGTCTGAGCGCCTGACAGATGACTGATGGCTATTGTTTCTTCTCTTGTGTTCTTTGTTTGTTGGATGTGGTCTTGATGTGGTGGAATATAAAGGGTATGAGTAGTATCTATAGCAATCGAGCGTGTTACACTATGCGAATCTAACTTTTCTACCTTTTATAGTATTTTATGCAACTGTTGTATAAGTGAGGTCTTAAAAGGCGAGTGACGTGAGTTGCGATACGAGCGAATGCGAGTATCGCAATGGAAGACGGCACGAGCCGTTAAGACCAAATTATACACCGTTGCATACAATATTTTTCCTACGACTCGACTCTACTGTACTGTACTGTACCCTACTGTAGGGTACAGTCGGGTACAGTAGGGTAAAATGGGATACAGTCGGGAACAGTAGGGTAAAATATGGTACAGTAGGGTACAGTCGGGTACAGTCGGGTACAGTAGGGTAAAATGGGGTACAGTCGGGTACAGTAGGGTACAGTTGGGTGAAATAGGGTACAGTAGGGTACAGTCAGGTACAGTCGGGTACAGTAGGGTAAAATAGGGTACAGTAGGGTACAGTAGGATAAAATAGGGTACAGTAGGGTAAAATAGGGTACAGTAGGGTACATTTGGGTACAGTAGGGTAAAATAGGGTATTTTACCCTACTGTACCCGACTGTACCCGACTGTACCCTACTGAACCCTATTTTACCCAACTGTACCCTATTTTACCCTGTTGTACCCGACTGTACCCTACTGTACCCTATTTTACCCTACTGTACCCGACTGTGCCCTATTTTACCCTACTGTACCCGACTGTACCCTATTTTACCCTACTGTACCCGACTGTACCCTACGGTAACCTATTTTACCCTACTGTACCCGACTGTACCCGATGTACCCGACTATACCCTAGTGTAACCTATTTTACCCTACTGTACCCGACTGTACCCGACTGTACCCTATTTTACCCTACTGTACCCGACTGTACCCAACTGTACCCTATTTTACCCTATTTTACCCTACTGTACCCGACTGTGCCCTATTTTACCCTATTGTACCCGACTGTACCCTACTGTACCCTACTGTACCCGACTGTACTCTACTGTACCCTATTTGACCCTATTGTACCCGACTGTACACTATTTTACCCTACTGTACCCGACTGTACCCAACTGTACCCTATTTTACCCTACTGTACCCGACTGTACCCGACTGTACCCTATTTTACCCTACTGTACCCGACTGTAGTCTACTGTACCCTATTTTACCCTACTGTACCCGACTGTACCCTACTATACCCTATTTTACCCTACTGTACACGACTGTACCCTACTTTACCCTACTGTACGCGACTGTACACTATTTTACCCTACTGTACCCTATTGTACCCGACTGTACCCTATTTTACCTTACTGTACCCGACTGTACCCAACTGTACCCTATTTTACCCTACTGTACCCGACTGTACCCGACTGTACCCTATTTTACCCTACTGTACCCGACTATACTCTACTGTACCCTATTTTACCCTACTGTACCCGACTGTACCCTACTATACCCTATTTTACCCTACTGTACACGACTGTACCCTACTTTACCCTACTGTACCCGACTGTACACTATTTTACCCTACTGTACCCGACTGTACTCTACTGTACCCTATTTTACCCTACTGTACCCGACTGTACTCTACTGTACCCTATTTTACCCTACTGTATCCAACTGTACCCTACTGTACCCTATTTTACCCTACTGTACCCGACTGTACCCTACTGTACCCTATTTTACCCTACTGTACCCGACTGTACCCGACTGTACCCTATTTTACCCTACTATACCCAACTGTACCCTATTCTACCCTACTGTTCCCGACTGTACCCTTTTTTACCCGACTGTACCCAACTGTACCCTATTATACCCTACAGTACCCAACTGTACCCTATTTTACCCTACTGTACCCGACTGTACCCAACTGTACCCTATTTTACCCTACTGTACCCGAATGTACCCGACTGTACCCTATTTTACCCTACTGTACCCGATTGTACCCGACTGTACCCTACTGTACTCTATTTTACCCTACTGTACCCGACTGTACCCTACTCTACTCAACTCAGCAGGTCTAAACTGGGCTTTAGTGTTGAGTGTACCCTACATTTAATATTATGTGGCAGCTAGGTGTATCGTAATAACGACATTACGACACAAGTGCTGTTATGGCGAATAGATTAAGTATAGACTTTCTGAAGTCATATTATCTATGTTCTTATATATTTGTTCGCGACCATGTAAAAACCAGATAAAAGTACAGGAGTAGGAAATAGTACATTGTTGTAGAGGCTGGAAAGTAAGCAATAGATGGACGATGTTAAATGTTACGAATGTTTTGGCCGAGACTAAACATTGTGCTTTTCACGACTAATGCGAGGAAATCATTATCATCATCATCATCATAATCATCCATCCATCCATCCCGTCCATCCCGTCCATCCTGTCCATCCCGTCCATCCCGTCCATCCGACCATCCGTCCATCCGTCCATCTATCCCGTCTATCCCGTCCATCCATTCATCCCGTCCATCCCGTCCATCCCGTCCATCCGTCCCGTCCATCCCGTCCATCCCGTCCATCCTGTCCATCCCGTCCATCTGCCCATCCGTCCATTCTGTCCATCCCGTCCATCCCGTCCATCCCGTCCATTCCGTCCATCCGTCCATTCCGTCCATCCCGTCCATCCCGTCCATCCGTCCATCCGTCCATCCTGTCCATCCCGTCCATCTGCCCATCCGTCCATTCTATCCATCCCGTCCAACCCGTCCATCCCGTCCATCCCGTCCATTCCGGCCATCCCGTCCATTCCGTCCATCCCGTCCATCCGTCCCGTCCATCCTGTCCATCCCGTCCAACCCGTCCATCCCGTCCATCCCGTCCATCCCGTCCATCCCGTCCAACCCGTCTATCCCGTCCGACCCGTCCATCCCGTCCATTCCGTCCATCCGTTCATCCGTCCATCCATCCCGTCCATCCGTCCATTCCGTCCATCCCGTCCATCCGTCCATCCGTCCATCCTGACCATCCCGTCCATCTGTCCATCCGTCCATTCTGTCCATCCCGTCCATCCCGTCCATCCCGTCCATCCCGTCCATCCGTCCATCCAGTCCGTCTGTCCGTCCGTCCGTCCGTCCGTCCGTCCATCCATTCATCCATCTATCCATCGCATGCAGCAGACGATTACTGTTGATTGGTCCAATAATGTCGTTTCAGCACGCCAGGAATGAAATTCAGAAATTATCTTTCAAAAAGTCGTATCGTATAATGAAATACATATACTGATACGTCCTGTTTTCGATTAGTGTAACTTTGTTGTCGTGTTTGTGCGCCATAAATGAGTCAGCTGTTAAATGTACATATATAGGCAGTTTTGAGTACTGGATTTAGGTTATCTATGGCCACATTTTCGAGCAGTGTCGTGAAAAAAATAGTTTATTGAATCAGGCGTTACTTTGCGGAGGTCCATATTAATAAAAAATAGCTCATACCCTCTGATAGAGAGAGATTAAATGAGAACAGTCTTATGGGGAAACAGTTACAAGTGTCCAGCTTTAAGGCCGGGGCAAATCAGATGCGTGTGCGTTTCACGTCACGCACACGCACCAGTTATAATAAATGAAACTGTAAGAAAGTTGGCGCACTAGATGCGTGCATATAGTGTGTCATCTTTCTTACTGTTCCATCCATTACAACAGGTGTGCGACACGCACACGCATTTGGTTTGCGCCGTCCTTTATACTGTAAATAACAGCTCTATGTATATCCCTCCAGAGTTGCGCTAGAATAGTAAGAGTGTCTGAAATTAATGTAGCAGTTGTTGACGGAATGCTCGAGGGTGACAGCGCCATCTAGTCTAGTATTTTTGGCGTTTCCTTTAAAATTTACCCACTTACTAAGTACCTACTGTAGCGCGTTTAATTATTTATTAACGCTTTCTGACAGATACTTTTGCATACACAAATGGATCTCCTTTAGCCTCAACCCTCCATACATTAGAGTTAGAATGTAGGCAGGTACATAATTATTCAATGAGGATCATACAGCCGCACTAAAAAGTTTTTTCGTGGTTCTCTCGAGACAAGGAAATAGCCTATTTTTTATTTTTTTCGCGAGGGTAAAGCCGCTCTACATATAAATAATTAGACTCAAAGGTAAATGTATTAGTAACTATAGTGGTACGCTATTGTACATTATACATTTTATTTTTTTGTAACATGACTTGAAAGTATGGATAAACTAAAGGAAATTATGTAGAAGACAATAGTGGAGGAAACACAAGATACTGAGAAATGATTGCTTAAAATGAAAGGTTAGACTTTGTAGGTTAATGTTTGTGGTAGGTTTACAGTCAGCTCCGAATTATTGTTGTATTGTACTAGGGGCGTTCAATAAAAAGTGAGAATGAGTATGTTATAAACAACTTTTACTAAATGTCATTTTATTTTTCGACATAGTCACCTTTTAGCATAATACACTTAGTATATCTTTTTTCTAAACTTAAAATTCCATTTTTAAAAAAGGTCTCATCTTGAGTACTTAAAAAATCTTGTACTGCAGCGACTACCGCGTCGTCGTCTTCAAATTTCTGGCCTCTCAGGTATTGTTTCAATCTCGGAAATAGGTAGAAATCACTGGGAGCGAGATCTGGTGATTACGGAGGATGCTTAAGGATATCGAACCCAGCATCACGAATTGCAGCCATTGCAACGGCGGACTTGTGTGCCGGGGAATTGTCCTGGTGGAACAGCACAACTTTCGAGAGTTTACCTCGCCGTTTTTCGCGGATCTCATTGCGCAATGTTGCTATTTGTTTGGCGTATAAAGTGCCCGTAATAGTGGCTCCATGCTCGAGATTCTCAATCATTAATACCCCTTTACCATCCCAAAAAACAGAGCCCATGACCTTACCGGCAGATGGGCTCACCTTGAATTTCTTCGGAGTTGGAGATGATGGCCTTTTCCATGTCATAGACTGCAGTTTCGTTTCAGGGTCGTAATGATGGAGCCATGTTTCGTCCATTGTTATAAATCGCGCCAAAAAAAGTTCCCGGTCTTGCTGCATCAGGTTCAAAGCTTCTTGACAAATCTCTAGTCTAGTTTGTTTTTGCGTGTCAGTAAGCATTCTTGGTACCCAACGCGCAGATACCTTTTTCATACCCAAGCGTTCATGTAAAATATTATGCACGCTCCCCGTTGAAATCTTTACATTTTCAGCAATAAAACGAACTGTGACACGACGATCCGCCAAAACTGAGTTTTCGACATTTTTCACAATTTCTTCAGTTACTGCTGTAGTAGGGCGTCCGGAGCGGGGGTCGTCCATTGTCGATGTTCTTCCACGTCTAAATTCGGCGCACCAACGTGCGACTGTCGAATACGGAGGAGCATTAGACCCTAAAGTGTCCCGCAAATCCAAATTGACTTGGTCCGTAGAAAAATTTTTCAAATACAAGTATTTGATAACGGCGCGCAGTTCAATTTTCTCCATTTTCGCTAACGTACTCAATAGCATTGCAAAGAAATTACCGTATATTTTTTTAAACAAAAGACAGTTAGTTTTTTTTTCATAGCAATCAGCTAGATAGATTAGCTTTACCGGCCAGTATTTAATTTTGTAATATTAAAAGAGTTTGCATCTCATTCTCACTTTATATTGAACGCCCCTCGTAAGAGCTAGAATAAAAGCATTAAATCAAAAGTGTTACGTTTTTGTGACTTTAAAATCGTGTGACAGCTTTTAAGGGCACTCTCCGTCAGCGTCACGCGCACGTATGAAGGTTTATAGTTCTTTTAAAGGCCGGTAAAAGAACAGTGACTTTCCTTGAGTTGTTGATATTCATGGGCGGTGGTGATCATTTCCCATCGACCATCAGATAACCCGCTTACTCGTTTCGTTTGCCTCCCTCTCATAATAAACAAACACACTTACTTTTACATTAGTTATTGTTGTTAGTTGTGCTTATAATAGTTATTGTTGAAAGATTTAATGAGTTAGTTTTAAGTTATGTTCGGACGTGATTTCTTCCCACATCTTTGGGATAATTTTTTTCTAGCAATCATTTACAAAAATCATAGTATTAATAGCTCGTTAGAAAGCTAGAAATACATAGGTAGGTACATGTTTTACGTAGGTATGATCTGGATGCCAAATGTATTAGTAAAATTTTCTGTTTTTGTGTCATTTATGTTGAAACAACCTGATGAAAAATCATATTATTTTTTACTTTTGGGTCTCGCGTTTTTTAAAAGTGTGCAGATAATTCTACTTTTATTATTGCATACAAGAACAGCAATTTTACCTTGTACATAAACAAATTAATAAAGTTGATTTAAATTGCCAACTTTTTTAAAATAATTTTTTGAAGATGCGCGTACACTTGACTTTTTTGCAAAAAACTTAAATTTCAACTATCTCAAAAATAGTTTTGCATAGGGAATTATGGGACAAAAATGATTGCAAATGGCCTCCCCCATAACCCTCTGACGGTAATAGGTCAACTTACCAATAGCCCTGTATAATATTATATCTCACAACCTTAGCTGGTTGCTACCACATCTGCATGACAGTTAAGCTTGTGCGACATATATAAAACAGAGTGCGTGTAGCTATCAGAGGAGCAAGAAAAGAAGTTTGTAGTTCATTAAAAATCACTATTAAGTAATTAAACATCGTAGTTAAAGTGTTTACGGGGCAGACTGTCCTACGCCAGTTTGATGGAAGCTTCGTGCCTCTGCCTTCAGCAGTGTCTCGCTAACTACGTAAGTGCATTGATTTAACAAAACTTTAAAATTCAGCCGAAACTCCGGCACTGGCTCTATTGATTACTTATTTATTACAACAGCTGAACCGTCCGAATAAACGATGGGCAACACGCGAGATGATTACGGAATTCTTTGAATTATTAGAATTCTTTGATTGGTCAATAGTTGTTTTTGTTTAGGGATCGGTGAGTCTACGTTTTGTACGTAAACAGCCATTTGACTTATCAAATTCGGGTTCGATTACCAAATACGCCAATGACGATTCGCCAGTGTTACGTGTAGTGTAAAGCATGCGTACGGACTGTGCGCACATTACGCTTACCCAGGTACGCGTGTCTTGGAACGCCATGTCCGTACGCCATGTACGCGTACACTGTACGCGTAGCTGCAAGTACGGACATGGCGTTCCAGGATACGCGTACCCGGGTACGCGTACCGGTACGCGTAATGTGCGCGCAGTCCGTACGCAGCTTAAGACATGACAGTCTTAAAAACTGCCACTAGTGGCATAAAACCATTAGCTCTTCAGATTGCAAATGCATCGAGGTGATCGCTTAATATCTTCATGATCACTACTTACCCACCTACTAATTTGCCTTCATTGTTTCTTTAAAAAAAACCGGTGTCGCCGGAGCATAATCAACAAATAAAACGTTAAATATAACTCAATATCGTGTGACCCTATAAACATGGAATCTTGGAATCCATGTTGTCATTTAAAAAAGTTTTACGCTACGAAACTAAGTTGGATGCGTGTGAGTTGGCCAAAGCCCCAAGGGCGGTCGTTAATGAAGGCGCTGCGTGACTCGCGTCAAGGCTCTTCCGACGCAGCCCCCCCCCCCTACAACTACCACTGATTTATTCGGACGTCCAACTACATGACACACTTACATGTAATAAATAAGTTTTGATGTAAAGGCTCATGTTGAGCATATTATGTCACGTCGTTTGCTAACACGACATGCCGTTTTTTGTTAGCCGAATAGTGCCGATTTTTACCCGACTGCCTGAAGAATCATTCATTGATTTCTCGCATATACAGCCAAGCTCAAAAGTAGAATAGCCTCTAAGTACTTTGTTACTGTTTGAATTAAAAAAACCGGCCAAATGCGACTCGGACACGCGCACTGGGGATTGCGTACAAAATTTTTAGATATGTTAAAATATACGCCGTAGGTACACAGGCCGTTACTGTAAAAATCCAGCGTTAGCAGAGCACTGCTTCTTCGTAAAATGTACGGAGTGTGGGAACATTTTATATTCGTTAGTTGAGAATATTAACATATTTAATTAAATTGTATTTTAATCATTTTTTGTTGCAGCGCCAGACTAATACATAATAGGTGAAAATTTCAAGTATTTAGTTAATGCCATATTAAGCATAGAGTTAAAAACCGGCCAAGAGCGTGTCGGACACGCTCAAGGTAGGGTTCCGTAGCCATTACAAAAAAATCAAGTAATATTTTTCTAAGGATTTCGTATGTGTACGGAATCATCTAAGTTTAGGTATGTTTTATACCTTAGGCTACTATTTACTCTAAAACTACAAATAATTCCAAGAAATCTTAGCCGCTATAATTTTCCTAGTAAATTTGATATATTTACTACCATTCTGATTTTTCAAATTTTTCCGCCAAACAGTTTAGATTTTAGAGGGGGGGAAGGTCGATTTTAATGAAATTTTTCACTTTAAAGTTGAATATTTCGCAAACAGATAACTGAATAGAAAAATCATGTTAGCAACCCCACAATGGTTTTCAAAGACCTATCCAACGATACCCCACACTATAGGGTTAGTCGAGAAAAAAAAATCACCCCCACTTTACGTCTATGGGAGGTACCCTAAAAAAAATTGTTTTAGTTCTTTTTATGTAATCACTTTGTCGGCGTGACTGATATACATATACATGCCAAATTACAGCTTTCTAGTACTAACAGTCTCTGAGCTTAGCCGCGGACGGACAGACAGACGGACAGACATGGCGAAACTATAAGGGTTCCTAGTTGACTACGGAACCCTAAAAATGCTGAAAAAAAACACGTATTTGTATGATGACGCCTTTAGTTTTTTAAATAAAATAAATAAATAAATATTAGGGGACAACCTTACACAAATCGACCTAGTCCCAAACTAAGCAAAGCTTGTACTAGGGGTACTAGACGACGATGAACGTACTTATATAGATAAATAAATACTTAAATACATAGAAAACATCCATAACTCAGGAACAAATATTCGTGCTCATCACAAAAATAAATGCCCTGACCGGGACTCGAACCCAGGACCTCTTGCTTCGTAGGCAGGGTCACTACCAACTAGGCTAAAACGGTCGTTATATAATTTTTAGTATTTGTTGATATAGTGGCCCAGTAATACGAGGGGCGTTCAATATAAAGTGAGAATGAGATGCAAACTCTTTCAATAATAGGAAATTAAATACTGGCCGGTAAAGCTAATCTATCTAGCTGATTGCTATGAAAAAAAAAACTAACTGTCTATTGTTTAAAAAAAAATACGGTAATTTCTTTGCAATGCTATTGAGTACGTTAGCGAAAATGGAGAAAATTTAACTGCGTGCCGTTATCAAATACTTGTGTTTGAAAAAGTTTTCTACGGACCAAGTCAATTTAGATTTGCGGGACACTTTAGGGTCTAATGCTCCTCCGTATTCGACAGTCGCACGTTGGTGCGCCGAATTTAGACATGGAAGAACATCGACCATGGACGACCCCCGCTCCGGACGTAACTACAGCAATAACTGAAGAAATTGTGAAAAAAGTTGAAAACTCAGTTTTGGCGGATCGTCGTGTCACGGATCGTTTTATTGCTGAAAATGTAAAGATTTCAACGGGGAGCATGCATAATATTTTACATGAACGCTTGGGTATGAAAAAGGTATCTGCGCGTTGGGTACCAAGAATGCTTACTGACACGCAAAAACAAACTAGAGTCGAGATTTGTCAAGAAGCTTTGGACCTGATACAGCAAGACCGGGAACTTTTTTTGGCGCGATTTATAACAATGGACGAAACATGGCTCCATCATTACGACCCTGAAACGAAACTGCAGTCTATGACATGGAAAAGGCCATCATCTCCAACTCCGAAGAAATTCAAGGTGGGCCCATCTGCCGGTAAGGTCATGGGTTCTGTTTTTTGGGATGGTAAAGGGGTATTAATGATTGAGTATCTCAAACATGGAGCCACTATTACAGGCACTTTATACGCCAAACAAATAGCAACATTGCGCAATGAGATCCGCGAAAAACGGCGAGGTAAACTCTCGAAAGTTGTGCTGTTCCACCAGGACAATGCCCCGGCACACAAGTCCATCGTTGCAATGGCTGCAATTCGTGATGCTGGGTTCAATATCCTTAAGCATCCTCTGTATTCACCAGATCTCGCTCCCAGTGATTTCTACCTATTTCCGAGATTGAAACAATACCCGAGAGGCCAGAAATTTGAAGACGACGACGCGGTAGTCGCTGCAGTACAAGATTTTTTAAGTACTCAAGATGAGACCTTTTTTAAAAATGAAATTTTAAGTTTAGAAAAAAGATTTAATAAGTGTATTATGCTAAAAGGTGACTATGTCGAAAAATAAAATTACATTTAGTAAAAGTTGTTTATAACATACTCATTCTCACTTTTTATTGAACGCCCCTAGTATATAATTGGTGAAACTCTCAAGTATCTAGCTTTTACGGTTCAAGAGATAGAGCCCTGTGATAGACGGACAGACAGACACGATACGATAGTCTAAAAATTAGACCGTCTCAGTCTTGTTGCTTTTCGCGGCAAAGTAATTAGGGGTTCAGCTACTTTTGAGTTTCACTGTACTACAGTAATAGAGAAGATGAAAACGCATTATGGTTAAAAATGGGTTGAAAAAAACATACAAAAAAAAACATTCAGACGAATTGAGAACCTCCTCTTTTTTTGAAGTCGGTTATAAAGAAAAGGAAAGGCCATAACAACGCGCTAAATCATAAATAAGTACAAGTTGTATTTGTTATAAAAAAACGTATTGTAGCTTTCACTATTTATATTTTCTTTTTTTATTTATTTTTTATTTAATTTTCTATCATATATTTATTTTTCTCGATTACTATCTAAATACAATATTTGAATTATTACAATTAACATTTTTTTTATAAAGATCACAATTTTAAAATTGGTAAACTTTTTTGTAGATATAGTACCTAGCTAAATATTCCATTTGAATTTATAAATTTCATTCACTGCTGCTCAAGTTCGAGGTTTCATAGTTTTAACGCCCCGGGCGCTCCATTAACTTTTTAACTAATTTACTGTCGGTCCCTTGCTAAATGCTCCTTTCATGCACTCAAAGGTTGACTGGTAGATATCTCTTAAAAGGACAAGTTCGCCATTGTACATAACGGTTCTTTGAACGTAACTCTCAACGGTTGTCAATAGTGTTTTTTTTTCTCTTATTTTTGTACAAAGTGTTTACATACATAAACATGTAAAACAAATTAAACTGAGCATAATTATTATGTCTTTGAATTTAATAATGTGAGTAGCATACATTCTGTCTATTTACCGTGTGACGTGACTCGCATTAAACATCTTCAGTACGACATTTTGCACGGAAGGAGTTTTTTTTTATGCTATGGCATTTTTACCAAGCCTTCATGATGGATTGGATATAATAAAATTTTATCTTCTTTATGATGTCCACATTCAAAATCAAATATTATTGAATTGGAAATGAGTAAATCATTTATTTTAACTTTTTATCGCCATCTAGTTTTCACAACGTGAAATGCTTAGTGACGGTGTTACGTCTTCGACAGTGCCAATTTTCCACACGTGGTTTATCGCCGCTGGCGTATTCTTGCTTTAAGGAAATGCCAAAAGATGCCGCTGCTCATGCTACGTTGACTGTGTTTGGTTTTGCGTGCAAATTCATAACTTGTCACTTGTTTTATATTTATCAAACGCTTTTCTTTTGTTTTTCAGCAGCACTGAAACAGGCGGCCTTGCGATTAGTTGAACAAAAGACCGGTTGATTGTAATTTGTGAGTAAAACATTTCTATAGAACGCAAACCATTGTTTGTCAGTGTGAAAAATAAATTGTTTCTTTGTTTAAAGTATTTTCTTTATTAAATACCTATTCAAAATAGACAAAACGCTCAAAATATTTGTTTTTATAGTATGATGTTACTGTTATGATTAAATTTTTAACCCCCGACACAAAAAGAGTGCAAAACATCCTCTATCTGTTATTTTATTCAAACAGCTATCGAATAGTTTAATCGGTTAGCCTCAGGTACCGTTACCATTTCGAAATTTTAATGGACAAAATGTTAAAAAGCGAAACGTTTCCGAAAAGAGACGGTACCTACATGTTTAGTCACAAAACTAAACTTGCAAGGAACAAAAAAGATTTTTAAAAGGGCGCAGAGAGGGATTTACAATTCAATGTGGAAATTAAAAATATCATTAAAATCCAGGTAGCCATAAGTTCTCATGGCAGCCCTAGTCCTGAGGTGCAAATTATGATACCTTAGTTACCTACATAAATTATGTGGGATGAACTACCGGGGTGTATCGTGTGACCGCACCACTGGCTCTTGCGGTCTAAATGCCTGTTTAAGGTGTGCGTGCGATACAATACACATTCAGGCGGCTTGCGGCTTTTGCTGGCCTCGAGATTCGGTCAGGGAATTAAAGTAGATTAAGGGGGCTGTTTCACCACCCATTGATTAATTTTAACCGACGGATAAATGTGATGCCGTCTCCGTCTGTTCGAACAAAACAAACAGAGACGGCATCATATTTATCCGTCAAATAAATTTGATCAATGGATCAAACAGAAACAGGGAAACAGGGGGTACTTAAATGTTATTTATTCACGCTTAAAAGGTCTCTTAATAAAATTAATAAAGAGGCACGGGCGGACTGTGAGTTTGCGATTCTGCAAAAACTGCCTTTGATAATGATAATACTAGGTCTCTAATGGCGGTTGGGGGTCCTTTGTATCCACGGGGCCCTGGGTTTTAGTCCAAAAAGCCCATATATAAATCAGTCCCTGTAAAGAGGTGAAATGGAGAGAAAATGGATGACTGATCAGACAGATGCCTTGAAATTGTATTATAGGTAGGTATTATTTAGTCAGACTTCCATCTTTTTTATTCACTAGTAGGGAAAACTTTTATAAAAAAAATGTTATTTTCGAAATTGCTTCGCTCACTCAATAGACTTTGAACAGGAAGCGTTGGCAAAAAGGCCCTAAAAAACCAAACAATCGCTGCCTTTTTCAAATAACGATGTAGGTAACTTTAAAAAACGCAGTTCTTTTCAGGAGAACGTATTTAAATTCAAGCAAACGTATTTTTCAAATATTCGTACTGTCTTTTTAATTTTAAATTTGCATATTTATTGCATAATACTTTTTCGTCAAAAAAAGAAAAGAAAACAAAAGTTTATTTATTTAAAACTCTAACAAAACATTATTCTTCTTTTGCCAAATGTTGATTGACTTCCCGCAAGGTGGACAGACGATGCAGGTAAAACCGATCGTCATGGAGATCCCTGATGATGATAAAGCGGAAACCCCTTTCTAACAAGTGAGCAAAAGTGAAAGGGATGGATGCTTACACAGTGAGCCTACCTGTAACTCGCGGTTAGCTGTGATATCGCATCGCGGCTGCCGTTAGCGCCGCCGTTAACCGCTATGTTTTATTCACGCCCAACGTTTACACTAAGGAGATTGTTTTTTTTTCTTGCGCGAGAAAGCCCACTAGAGACAAATGAAAACTGTTCTACTTTAGAAATACAGTAGTTATAGATGTATGTGAGTTAATACCTATGGAGTTAGATATGAAACAAAGTTTTAGCCAAAATAATTTTATGTTTTCCCTGTGAAGCGAACACCATTCTAATGAAAACGTTTTATTCTAATGGTTTTAGGGCATAAGTCGTTATTTCACTGATATTTAAAAAGTAAATGTCACGGGCACAAACCACCATTTAAAACAAACATAATTGGTTATCTCGACTTGGAGATTGTTTAAAAAACAAATTGTGCTTTTTATTATTTTGTGTATACTATTGAATTTATTTGACTGTGTTTTATTGATTATTGTTTGACTATGTTTTAGTATTTGATTGTATTTTATGTATGACACATTTTTGTACGTAATTGAATAAAGAATTATGCTTTTTATGTCATCATTTAATTTCAGCCGAAAGACGCCCACTGCTGAACATGGGCCTCCCACCAAGGCTTTTTTTGTAAGTATAGAAAAATCAATTATTAGTAACTGCAAGTCAAGGCACCCATTAGTTTTGATTTTTTTTTTGTGAAAAATGATTTTATTGTATGAATCCTAGTTAAAAGAGAACATTATTTCTTAATGCATTGTACAAAAGGTAAGAATGTAAATTTGGTCAGAATAAATACTTAAGCTCATTTGGTTGGGGCATTGCGAAGTGTTTCATTCCATAAGCCGACCGCATACCTCTCTCAATCGGGCAAAAAGCGAATGATAACTTTCCACGCACTCCAGTCTAAGTAATTAGGTATTTATACACTACTACACTTCGTTTTTTTTAGCATTAGAAAGAAGGTAAGCGATCTTGACGTGTCTTTTTATTGAAAAACACTTTTGAAAAATAAATCACGGCAAATATGTAGCAATTAACAAGGAAATATGGTCATTTACATTCTTTTGGTTTCTTATGTAATTGTTACCATTTTTTTAAAGCGTTTTTCAATAAAAAGACATATCAAGATTGTTTACTTTATTTCTAATGCTAAAAAAAACGAAGTATAGCTGATGCTCGCGGCTTTGCCCCTGCTGAAGTAGATTAAAAAGGGTTTTCCAGTGGGAATAACATATTTTCCCGTGGTAGCCTATGTCACTTTCCAGCCCTTCAACTATGTCCATACAAAAAAATCACGGCGATCCGTCGCTCAGTTTCGACGTGAAAGAAGGACAAACAAACAAATAAACACACTTTCACATCTATAATTTTAAAGTATGGATTTCTGTGACAGTATTTTAATATTTGTTTTATAACTTTACCCTCGACTTTTCCTAAACAGTACGTTTTTGGTTTGAATTTCCAAAATCCAAAACCGTTTAAAACCATTTAAAACATAACCCCTTTAAATGTCAACACCTCAAAATAAAGTACTACCTAGTCAGGCAATTACAGTTATTAATACCGGATAGCGGAGGATGTAATTCTATGACGGCTTTCATAACATAATGGCAGCCAGTCCTTTGAAGATACAAGGCGCAGCACGTCCCAACCGAAAGATAACACCGTCCTGGAAGAATGTTTGAACAAAGAATTTTCCTTTCCAATATCTTTTCATGTAGTCAACCTACGCCTAAATTCAATTTTACGAGGGTTTTTTCACTAAAGAACCCGCTGTCTTAACGGGGGTATTGGTAACTTTTTAAAAGAATTAGTGTGTCCTATCTCGCGATCGCAAGCTAAACCAAAGTTTTAATCGCCGTAGCGACGAATCGGAGACGCTGCTAATGGTCCTTTAAACTTACGGCCTCGTTCAAATTGGGTATCGCTAATGCTTTTGATTCTGCTCTAGATATTTAAAACGCTCAATTGGGTTAATTTATGTTTTTAGAAGTTAGTTACATTAATAAAATATTTAAGAGCATTTTTAGATTATACTAGCTGCCCGCCTCGGCTTTGCATATTTTGAGACAGTGACATTTTGCCTTTCCGGCGTTTGAAGGAAATGTACATATCAATATTTATTTATTTCGCGGGAATTGAACGTTTTCGGTCAAAGTCATTATGACTTTCGTTCATTTTACTAATGCGTCAATGGATCATGGCCATTTGAAATTTAGTCAAATTAGTTAATAAGATAATAAAGCATTATGCAATTTTGTTTTAATGAACCCTAAGCCTTTTTTGTCCGATTAGTGCCTGATTTAGAATGTACGTAAGTAACTAGTATTGTAGAATACTCGGAAAAAAATCTGTAAACGCCGTAAAATCTGTAAATAAATCTTAGAGTTATAATATCGAATTATTTTTCTCTTGTTTGTGAATATCTAATGAAGTTAGCAGTAATACAAAGTATGGTATAGAGTATTAGATCAAAACTTTACGAACGCAAAGTTTGGCGCGCACTGTGTAGGTAGGTAGGCAATTGTAAATCCTTGAAAATTTGGTTGGGTATTTATCACTTCCATCCCACCTAGCTATGTTGCGTTAATTAGACTTCTTGCTGAACTTTAACATTTATTCAAACTTCGCAGATAAATGGAAATTGTGTTGTCTCTTTCTTAAAGCTCGAGCTAGTAGCACAAATTGTTTTGACAACGGAACTTAATTAAAATATCGAGTCCATCTTAATGTAATAACTCTTTCGCTAATTAATAATAATAAAATAAATAATAAATATCACGGGACAATTCGCACCAATTGACCTAGTCCCAAAGTAAGCTAGGAAAGCTTGTGTTATGGGTACTAGGCAACGGATAAACATACTTATATAGATAGATACATACTTAAATACATATTAAACACCCAAGACCCGAGAACAAACATTCGTATTTTTCATACAAATATATCTGCCCCGACACGGGAATCGAACCCGGGACCTCAAGCTTCATAGTCAGTTTCTCTAACCACTAGGCCATCTGGTCGTCTATAATTTAATCTATAATTAATCTATAATCTATAATTTAATGTAATTTGGTTGTGAAAGGTCAGGCCCTCCTAGGATTTCATTATAATCTCTCCTCAACTGTTCTGATTGTTTGAATTGTTTCCATGCCACTAGAATTGGAAAAGGTTCGTAAAGTTTTTTCATTGCTTGGAGGAAGTTTTTCAATATGCCAAATACGGACGAATACGCGTCGAGTCTGTCTGCCAACGGCACATAGAGCGACCGCGAACCCCGGCTTCTTGTAGGCACCCTGGCTGATTTGGTTTCAATACTTGTCACTTCATTCCAGATTCGTACGGGGTTTCGGACGGGAAGCCGTGGTGGCCTAGTGGTTTGAACTATGGCCTCTCAAGCAGAGGGTCGTTGGTTCAAATCCCGGCTGGCACCTCTAAGTTTTTCGGAATTTATGTGCGAAATTAATTTGTAATTTACCACGAGCATACACCCGTGAAAACCTGCATACACCTGCGAAGAAATTCAATGGTGTGTGTGAAGTTCCCAATCCGCACTGGACCCGCGTGGGAACTACGGCCAAATCCCTCTCATTCTGAGAGGAGGCCTGTGCCCTGCAGTGGGGCGCATATAGGCTGGGATGATGATGATGATGATGATGATGATGACGGGATATTTAATAGGTAAACTTACAAGTTCTGATTTTATCTATATCTATCGTTCTTGCGCATTATGCGCATTCTATTAAGCTTTTAATATGTACCGCTAATATACCGCTTTACTTTTAAAGCGTCAGCTTCACCTCAATAGACAAACAGTCGCCCGCCCGCAGGAATTATCTAATTGTGAAGTTCCTAACTTTTCCCATTAGACAATTTCATTGTTTTCGATTCTGCTTATATTCGCAGAAGTATTTTTATGAATAAATTACGAAAAGCGGATATTTAGGGACTTGGTAATTATAGCAACTGGAACAGTGTCGAGAGAATTAATTAAAAAAAAAGTTTTGAGTTGAATGTGTGTTGTATAAATCTTAGAATGGTTCAAATAAATGAAAACACCTTATCAATACATTATGAGTTCGCTCAAACATTAAATAAGAGTACCTATATTAGAATGGAATTCAATAGGGTCGTTCTCTGATCTAGGCAGTTTTGCGTGATCTTCAGTGGCACGATTTTTTTTTATGATTATCCGACTTTTTATAATTACATCGAAAACTAGTGTTTATTTGAAATGTTTTGCAGAAGGAGGCACCATTTTAGTCCTCACAGTTATCGAGATAAATAATTTCAAATTTTCATATGCCACCGAAATCACAATACTGCGAATAATGGAAGTAAATTAATTTTATTGTTTAATATCACAATGTGTTATAACTACAAACTTGCAATGATGGACTTAAACTATAATTAAAGAATTATCACCATATTTTTTGGAACTTTTCACTAGTTAAATAAGTAACTAAGTCTTGTAAGGTAATTACATAAATTTGCTCTCGTTCATAAGCTATTGAGCTTTAAATAGTAGTTATTAGTATAATTATTTAACGTAGTTAAAGCACACATTCATAAAAACAAGTAATCTCTTAAAAACAATAGTCATTTCCTACTTAATATTTATTTCAACAGTATTTATGATATCAAAAATCGGCTAAACACAAACTAATTTTTTTTTGCAAATCAAATAAATAATGAAACAAAAAAGATATAAATTTCAGAAATATTTGACCAATATTAATCCACCATCAATACATGTATAATTAAATAATTATTTAATAAACGCCGAAAACACGTACAAAAATCAAAGTTTTCGTAAAATCATTAATTTTTACCAATATTATCAACTGACTCGGATTATTTTACATAAATATGTACAGGAAATAAACTTAACAGTTTCAAAAATTCATGTCTAACTGTAATACCACCGGATTCATTCAAATCACCGAATTCACCGCCACCGAATTCACATGAGCAATTTAGTTTTTAACGAACTTGATTTTTTTTCTAGAAGTAGGCATAACACTGCTTAATATGCCAAATTAATTTGAGTTCAATATATCAACACATCAAGCGAGAAAAAATTGCCACTGATATCACTTTCAGAGGTACCAAAAATTTCATACGTGATTCTTACCCTCATAATTCGGCAGTGACGCAAAAAACCTTAAGTCCGCCCTGTTCAGCCGACGCAGCGTGGATGGTTCTTTCTGGCAAGCCATCGTCAAATGTTCTTGAAGTGTGCGTAAGAACAGTATGACGAGTTTTATGAACGAAATTGGATCAGACGCTTTTCTCGGGACATTTATGTGTCGCTGTGGGTAGATAGTGACGTCACACGTAGTTAATTTTAAAAATTAGTTTTAAATCAGTATGCATTGGAGTACAGTGCCATCTATTATGATTTTTGTTTACTTGATTGATTTCTGCATAGTTTTAACGACACCTATTGTCTATGTCCGGAAACGTCAAGCGGTAAGCTTGGGCGTGTTGGACGCAGAACTAGATTGGTTGGGTTGGCTAGCCTGGCAGGCGGAAGTGTCAGGTTTGACAATTAAAAAGCGCGGTAAACGGTAAAAAGATGGCGGTCGAGGGACATTCAGATTGGAGACGTCAAGTAGTGAGCACGTTAATCTAGTTCCGCGGCGAACACGCCGCGTTTCTTACTCAATCCGTTAAAATCAGTGCAATCATTTAAGATTTCCTTGTAAATGTGTTTTCATTTGGTAAATAGATAATTGCGTGTTAAATACGTGAGTGTTATTTCGTTGCCCGCGTCATGTCTGGAGCAGAGGGTCACGAGTCTTCAGGGGAAGACCCGACATCAGAAGTGCGGAATGAATGCCACTCTCCACGATTACCGGGAAGACTTACAAGTAACGACAAATGGCGATTAATAATGGAACAACAAAACAGAAATTTCATGGCTTTGTTGCAAACGTTGAACAAACCGCAACCGTCAGTATCCAAAGAAATCAGACTACCCGATTTTGACCCAGAAAAGCAAGACGTCGACGCTCGTGCTTGGATTTCGACTGCAGATATGTGTATCGACGACCCCCAATGTCACGGAACTTCTTTGATGATGGCCCTAAGCCGCGCTCTCAAGAAGCAAGCTTCAACCTGGTTTTCAACAGTGGCTTACCCCGGAATGAAATGGAGTGATTTTAAAACGCTCTTTCTTACAAGGTACGACTATTCCGAAACACCTGCTTCATTCTTGATTAACCTAAATGGTAGAAAGCCTGACGATAAGGAATGCCTTGCCGCTTATGCGTCCAGTTTAATGTCTTCCATTATGTCACGATGGAACGGATTGACTACCGAACAAATAGCCATTGCCACGGTATTGGCTCACATTTCCCGTTTTGAGCCGCGTGTCGAGCGACTGTCGTTTACAACAGATATCAAATCAAGGACGCAATTGCAACAGGAGCTCAAAGCGGTATCCTTCCTGAAAAGAAAATCATTATCGAGTAACGACAAAGATGAACCGGATGTTAAGAAGACTCGCACAGGGAATGTTAACACTAACATCAAGTGTCACTACTGTGGAAAATTAGGACACAAATCTACAGAATGCTTTCGTAAAAGAGAAATGCTTCAAACCGACAGCCGGTCGAAGAACGATAACCGACCAAGGAGCTTCATCGGCAACAAGGATCCATCTGCGGGAAATGCTGTCATCTGTTTCGCCTGCAGAGGACTGGGTCATTACGCGAATGACTGTCCGAAGCGGAGCAGCCAAGAGGGTAATAGCAATGAAGCTGGCGCGGTGAAGAATAAACGAGTGGACCTGTGCGTCGTGAACAACCCTACGGGACTTCTCCGGCACTCTGGTGAGCAAATGCCATTTTATTATGATTCGGGAGCCGAATGCTCATTAATTAAGGAATCTGTTGCATGTCAATTTAGTGGAAAACGATGTTTTGACGTTGTGACTATGACCGGTATAGGACAGACTTCTGTGAATTCCACCACGCAAATACTGACAGTTGTAGAGGTTGACGACATATTCTTAGAAATCCTTTTTCACGTTCTGCCAGACTCTTACTTACGTCACGATATCATGATCGGACGCGAAGTGTTAGCTCAGGGCTTATCCATTCACATGTCATCTGACAAATTACAGTTTACAAAATTAAAAGTAGTAGAGTCTTGTTCTCTCCCCATGACAAACACGATTGACTTTGACTTAATAAATACTGACGTCCCATTAGAGAAAAGGAAATTACTGACCGAGACCTTAAAATCTTTCGAGACTTCCTTTACGACTGGAGTACCAACTGCTCCTGCGGACACGGAGGCGATGCAGATTCGTCTTAAAGACCCTCACAAGACCGTAAATCGTCGTCCGTATCGATTAAGCCCCGATGAAAGGCAAATTGTTCGTAACAAAATTGAAGAGTTACTCAAAGCCAACGTCATCAGGCCTAGTTCCTCACCATTTGCCAGCCCCATACTGCTCGTGAAGAAGAAAGACGGTTCCGACAGGATGTGTGTGGACTATCGTGAGTTAAACGAAAACACTATACCAGATAGGTTTCCATTACCTCTCATTTCTGATCAAATAGCTAAGTTACACGGCGGTCATTTCTTTACCATATTGGATATGGCTTCAGGATTCCATCAGATCCCCATTCATCCCAACTCTATCGAGCGCACAGCTTTTGTTACACCGGAAGGCCAATATGAATACCTTTCAATGCCTTTTGGTCTTAGAAACGCGCCTTCTGTTTTCCAGCGCGCGATTGTTAGGGCACTAGGTGATCTAGTAAACTCGTTTGTTGTCGTCTACATGGACGACGTCTTAATTGTGGCCGATAGCGTAGATCAGGCACTTGAGCGACTGAAAATAGTTCTCGGAGTACTCACTGAAAAAGGATTTTCCCTAAACATCAAGAAATGCGCTTTTCTAAAACAAAAGGTAGAGTACCTAGGCTTTGAGGTTAGTCAAGGTCAAATACGTCCCAACCCGCGTAAGATCGAAGCGTTGACAGCTTTACCTCCCCAAGAGACGGTAAGACAGCTACGACAATTTATTGGTCTGGCTTCCTATTTTAGACAATTTGTCCCACAGTTCTCCCAAATTATGGCACCTTTGTACGCGCTCACGGCTGGTAATGGTAAGCTAAACTGGAAGTCCGAGCATGAGGCCATACGACAAAAAATCATAACATGCCTCACACATGAGCAAGTGCTTATGATCTTCGATCCAGAGTTAGAGGTACAACTACATACGGACGCGAGCGCTATTGGGTACGGCGCAGTTTTAATGCATAAAAAGGCAGGTAAGTTGCACGCTGTTGCCTATTTCAGCAAACGCACGACATCGGCGGAGTCAAAATACCACTCGTATGAATTGGAGACTCTCGCGGTTGTCAACGCAGTGAAACACTTCAAGCACTATTTATACGGGCGCAAATTCTTGGTCGTCACGGATTGCAGTTCTCTCCGAGCTACACGGAAAAAGCTTGACTTGACTCCACGAGTCCACAGGTGGTGGGCATTTCTCCAAAGCTTCGAGTTTGACATCATCCACGTTGTCGGTAAACGCATGTCTCACGCAGACTTTTTCTCCAGAAACCCTTTGCCGATGCCGATGCCGATGATGTAGAAAAAATAGCCCCAAAACAGATCGACTTCACCGAAGTAACGGACAACTGGCTGCTCGCTGAACAACAACAAGATCCCGAGTTGAGTAAGTTAATAACCGAATTACAAGAAAACAGGCTCCCTGGTGATGTGGCCAACACATATGAACTGAGATCCCGTATCCTCTATCGTAAAATACAACGACAAGGTAGGACCCGTTCATTGCCAATCATACCCCGCTCGCTTCGCTGGTCTATCATCAACAACGTACACGAAAGTCTTATGCATTTAGGATGGCAAAAGACATTGGAAAAAGTCTTCGAATTATACTGGTTTGAAAACATGTCCAAATATGTGAGAAAGTTCGTGGAAAATTGCGTAACATGCAAGGTATCTAAGTCTCACTCCGGCAAGGTACAGGTAGAAATGCATCCAATCCCTAAAATAGGAACCCCGTGGCATACAGTACATATCGACGCGACCGGGAAGTTAAGCGGCAAAAATGACAGGAAAGAATACGTATTTGTACTGATAGACGCGTTTACTAAATACATGTTGCTCCACCATACTCTGCACATAGATTCATCCAGCAGCATTAAAGCACTTAATGCTAGTG
The DNA here is from genome assembly GCA_947859365.1 of Archips crataeganus. Classification (NCBI taxonomy): domain Eukaryota; kingdom Metazoa; phylum Arthropoda; class Insecta; order Lepidoptera; family Tortricidae; genus Archips; species Archips crataeganus. Next base: position 8,168,388 of record OX402051.1, read on the forward strand.
TCTCCTTATTTGGAGCACCGTCACAGATTATTGCAGATCAGGGACGTTGTTTCGCTAGTAAAGATTTTAAGGAGTATTGTGACAGGAACAGCATCAAATTGCATCTGATCGCTACGGGTAGCGCCAGAGCAAACGGCCAAGTAGAACGCATGATGAGCACGCTCAAAAATATGCTTACAGCAGCTGAGGCTACTAATCGTTCCTGGCAGGATGCTCTACCCGATATACAACTCGCAATTAATTGCTCTTATAATCGTGTCACAAAATGCAGCCCATTAGAACTACTCATAGGGAAAGTAGCAAGGCCTTTGTCTCTTATGCTCTCGGATGATGTGCAACACGAAGTTGACATCGATCAAGTTAGGACCCATGCAATAGAAACACTCTTCCTACCCTAAAGTAAAAAATAGCAAAGACTTCGCGTCTTTGGCCCCTCTGGCGACTCATTCAAAAAAAAAAAAAAAACTTTGCTTTGGATGATGTTAAATAGTTGAAAATTTCAAGATATAATGACACTAGTACAAACATAAAACATACAGAGTTTGAATGTCGTAGCTATTATACTTTAGATTTTATCAATGTCTAAAAACCCCCGATTTCGTCACTCACTCACTCACTGATCATCAAAATTCTTAAGGTACTTTCTGAAGTCCTACAAAGCTGAAATTTGGTATGTAAGCTAGTAATAGTATACAAACAACGAAAAAATCTTAAAACTTGAAACTTTTACCCCCCCCAACCCCTTAAACTAGGGGGTGAAAGCTTATATGAGACTTCCGCAAATTTTGATGCTAGAGGTCTGAAAATTGATATAGATGGTCCTTGTACTCCTTGTTATCCTTGTTATAAATAATAAGATATGTATTTCAGCATTTTAAGTAAATCATCCCCTACCAAAAAGAAATGAAATCCCACAAAAACATTTCATGTTAAATGTTGCCAAGACGAGACCAATGTAGCTCGCACTGTCAAAAAGTAATCAGATCTCTTGTAGAGCCAAGTTTCTAAACCTACGTGCCCATCTCTAAATCTATAAGCCCTAATTTTACACTAATTAATCTCGTAGGCGTGCAAACCGTGGACTAAACTGGCGAGTCGGCCGCACGGAAAGAGTTTAAAAGATTGAATAGATTTTTAAGTTCAAGCCCATAATTATGCCGAATTGCAAAAGGTTCGTGCAGCCGACTCGCTAGTTTAGTCCACGGTTTGCACGCCTACGAGATTAATTAGTGTAAAATTAGGGCTTATACATTTAGAGCTGGACACGTAGGGTTAGAGAATGGCTCTACAAGAGATCTGATTACTTTTTGACAGTGCGAGCTACATGGTCTCGTCTTGGCAACATTTAACATGAAATGTTTTTGTGGGATTCATTTTTCTTAATATTATTAGCCTGATGATATTAGAAAACATGGTAAAGATTTAAAATTAAATGCCACTTTGTATGATGCTCCAGGACTGGAAAACTATACAGTTGGTTGCTAAGCGTTTCGAAGTTTTTCTTTTCACGGTGCGACGTTTTATGCAAAAACATACGAAAAGGTGGGCAAAACAAAAAGTTTTCAACTTGTAAAGCTTTTAGTTACACTTGGATGAAAGGAAAAAGTTACAAAATAGTTCTAGCGTCTAATTTTTTGTAAATTTCAGCTCAATAAGTATTCGAGCGTAAAATTTCTATAAAGGGTTGTTATTAGTGATAACTTTTGATATAGTTTTTTAGGATTCCGTTTGAAGATAAACCTTCAGGATATCTTGATAATTATTATTATGTTGTCCAGTAGGACCATAACTTTTTCTCTGAATCAAGGTAAAGCTAAAATAAATAAATAAATTTAATAAAAAACTGTAAAAAATGTTTTTTGGTTTCATATTTGTGCTGCTGCATATGTTGATTTGATATCATTGGACAGCAGTTCAATCATGTCACGAGTTTTCGATGCATATTAAAATTTGCAAAAAAACAATTTAACTATTATTTCAATGTTCATTTGCATGTTTTGATTTGTTTTACCTATTCTGAGGCTGAAACGATTAAGGCAAACAGGGATACTACTAAACATTTACTATTAAACATCATAATAGAATATTCTGTTTTATGAACACTGTAATAAATAAGAATGTTTGTTTTGTCAAAAGGTTTCGAGGAAAAGTATGTTTCGTCCAACGAAATGAAGTCAAATATTGCATAATATTATTACACCTTCGCTTGTCCGTTTGCTGAATCAGATTATGAAGGTGAAAACAGGGCAGTTTGGGAACAATGTCATCATTCGAATTAGCCCAACTTAATTAGAGTTTATTTCATTTAACAGGGACGAAGCTCTTTTTATAATCAAATGACCTTTGACAAAATTGTGGAGCGAACCGCCCGGAGCCCTTGCTGCTTAGAATTTGTTAAAAACATAAATGACATCCACACGACAACAAAGATTCACAAGGGAGAGTTGTTTATTTGTAGACACTTCAGCCTTAATTACTAGTTCATTTCATTGTATATTCAAGCTATTGAACTTTGTTCTTTAAAAGGATCTCTTTTGTTTTCCTGAATTTCATATCCTATAAATGCCATAATATATCGTTTGCCATAATTTTCATTTGTCATCAAGTAATTTATTTCTGAAACAGAATTTTCATTAGATTTCTTGTTTAACTAACCAAAACTAACTTACTGCATTCTATAAGATGGCACTTCAAAAAATTCGCTACTACTGTATATATTCTATGGCAAACGTTGGTAGAACAAGTTAAATTATCAACATCATCATCATCATTTCAGTCGTAGGACGTCCACTGCTGGACATAGGCCTCCCTCATTGATGCCCAATCGACGATGCGCATCCACCCTGAACCTGCGGCCTTCACCAAATCGTCCGTCCATCTCGTTGGTGAAAAAGTGAGTTAAATTATAACAAATTGAACTATGGGCAACGAAGTGATTCGCTTTTAAAAACATGCGCGTAAATTTAAATCCCATTTTTTTTTACTTTGCAACTCGTGCCAGCGATGATTGTAGTTCTCTCATCTCGCTTAATCGGAAGCACTGTCATTACAATGCAAACGTGCCATCGTTGTCGTCGAAAACCGAATAACTGCTATAAACCAAAATTTAATAGCTGAATGTGCACAGCCTGCGTGAATCCAAAACTACCGGTTCGAGGTATCAAAAAGAAAAAGGCCCAAGCGACATACTGCGTCACTACCTGTATGCGATACCGAGCACAAAAGTTCCGCATATGCCGTTCTGTTTTCCACAATATTCCATTCGCATGTGCTGCCGGGGAAACTACATTTTATGATAGTTTTGCGTGAAAATCTGTGAACCTTTTGTAACATAGACAAAGATGAAATTTGCTCGTATAAGTCTATGATGGAGCTGTCGCGAGACATCGTTAGCTCGCATTGTTCACACGTATCGTAGCGTCGCATCGCTCGGAGCTTTTTTAACTTAGTTTTTTTTGTACATGTATATATTTATCATCCCAGCCTATATACGTCCCACTGTAGAGTAGAATGAGAGGGCTTGGGCCGTCGTTCCCACGCGGGCCCAGTGCTGATTGGGAACTTCACACACACCATTGAATTTCTTCTCAGGTGTGTGCAGGTTTCCTCACGATGTTCTCCATCACCGTAAAGCTCATGGTAAATTTTGAAATACAATTTTCGCACATGAATTCCAAAAAAATCAGAGGTGCGAGCCCGGATTCGAACCCACGACCCTCTGCTTAAGAGGCCATAGGTCTGAACAATAGGCCACCAAGCTTCTAAGTATTTTCTAAAGTGAGCGTTAATAATCTTACTCCCTACTACTACATATAATAATGTACCTAATTTTAGTTATCTTTTATTATATATTACTAGCTGTTGCCCGCGACTCCGTCTGCGAAGAATAGGGGCAGGTATACAAAAAATAGCCTACGACCTATTCTCAGACCTACCGAATACGCACTAAAAAGTTTCATAAAAATCGGTCAAGCCGTTTCGACGTTTTCTTTGATTTATTTCGTACTAAATACAAACTGAAATATAGATGCACAGAAAAAACCCCAGAAAAAAGACCAATGCTGGGAATCGAACCCAGGTCCTCAGTGGGGTTTTTTCTGTGCATCTATATTTCAGTTTGTATTTAGTACGAAATATATGATTTCACGGGATGACCGTAAAAGTAATAAAAAAATGAAGTTGAAAAAATAAGTACAAAAAAAAAAGATACTTCATAGCTAACTTGTTTTCTTTGAATTATTTTCCCATTCAAAGTATCGATCAAAAATAATTCTTTTGTTATGGTCTAACAAACTATAGGTAAGGTAAGTGGCCTTATAATAAATGATTCTACTGCAAGCAATACGTATAAGGCCACCGAAAAATGGTACCCTTACTTATTTATTGGAATTAAAAAGTCTGAATTAAACAAACCTTTTTACTTTTCACTGCTGGGTACAAACCTCTTCAGAGATCATAAAATATTATTTACTTCTGCGATAGGAGAAACTGAACCATGTACGGGCAAGATACACCACATAGATTTATATCAGCTAAATAAAGGAGGGTCCGAATTTATAGGGGTAACCTGCGTGCAGGTTGCGTCAGACTATTATTATATTTTCATTTCCTCTTACTCTAGTTTTATTATATCATACGAATAATAAATAACACTGTCGTACCTTCAACACAATTCGCAGTAGGCAAGTAAATCTCTTTTCCCTATAAATAAATGTATGGTTTTTACGATTACTGTAAAGATTTTCTTTTGAGTAAGATTGTGATTCGTTGCAGTTCTTTTAGATTATTTATTTATTTCTTTCATGAATCACATTCGTTAATATGTAAGATCTAAATCTTACCTGTTATTGAAAAGAAATCCTGTCAAATGCTTTGTGCAAAATAAGCTAAGAGCAGTAAAATTTAAGAGCCATTAGTCCCGATTTCACGGGGCTGTTTCTTATACAACATTTACATCATTCCGCTACAGCGTAAATATGAATCAAAGAGCATGATATGTAACTATTCGTCCAGCGCAGGTGGTTAAGTCTTGTGGTAATGGCGTTTCCTATGACTGCGTGGATCCATTGTTTGGGTTGGGATCCGGACGCTGGCACGCCCAGCCTTATTGCTTATTCTTTAATTTTACTACCATATTTTTAATACCTATGACTTTGTCCAGATAACCCAACATTGCACAAACACAACAAGCACAAAATTATGGCTTAATCGCAGTATAAATATGCTATCATTGTCTTTTAAATCAGCTTTTGGTGTGACATAGAGAAGTTATCGACCGTTACTCACCGGTATATTTTTGTTACATGTGTTAAGAGGAAGGATCCTCTTTTTATACTTGCCTGTTTTAGATTTTAAATCTTATAATGAAGAAAGCGCTCATTTCGAATAAGTTAGTTAATTAAATTTTAGAATAGTTGCCTGGAAGAGATCGCTTTGAAGCGATGAGGCCGCTTATTACCTTGTATATTTTTCCATGTACTTGTTTTTTCTGTATTGTTTTTTTATGTGGTGTACAATACAGAATCATTGTATTGTATTGTAACTTGTCCAACATTTTTGTGATTTGGTTTGAAAAATACATGTCTTTTGTGTACAGTAAAAAATGTTCTTAAGACTGTTATCCTACTGCACGCTACCTAACGGTAGGTATATCACTGTAACTAAGTATCACCTTTACATATAACCTACTTTATCAAGGTAAAGAAAAAGTTTGGCCTCAGCTCTATTTTAGTTTACTTTCAGTATTAATCTACACTAACACTTAACGCTCTGTGACATAATCGGTTTAGGGGCGGAAAGCTTTTTCCACGGAACAGAAAAAACTAGTGGAAGTGCCATGAGTCCCGTTTTGTATCGAAACCAGGTGTGGCAAAACTCACACATACACACTCTTGCAATACATTGAAATCTTAGCAATCATTGGTCGTAGCTTCTATTCAAAAAAGTCATAACTTCTGAATCCGGTAACACAATTTAAACTTTACTACCACGGTATATCGTTGAGAGTACACTACACGGAGACGTAAGTAAAATTGCATACAAAGTACTGCCGTCTTTCATCGAGTAGCTGAATTAAAATGACAGGTGTCAAAAAAAATTTCCGCTACTCGCCGCTACTCGCCGTCAGAGGTCGTTAAAATATTCCATTGAATAATGAACTCTATGAGATAGGGTTTGGGTTCATCACGACTGAAAAGTAATATTCGTAAATCATCGTAAATACTAGTGGTGGGCAGAGTACATTTTAAGAGAATATCGATGTAATTCATAGGTCAATAATCTCTACCTAATATTTATAAATCTCGTGTCACAGTGTTTGTTACCGAACTCCTCCGAAATGACTTGACCGATCTTTATGAAACTTTTTTCTCTGTATTCGGTAGGTCTGAGAATAGGTCGTAGGCTATTTTTAGGGTTCCGTACCCAAAGGATAAAAACGGGAACCCTATTACTGAGGCTCCGCTGTCCGTCCGTCCGTCTGTCTGTCTGTCTGTCTGTCTGTCTGTCTGTCTGTCACCAGGCTGTATCTCGGGAACCGTGATAGCTAGAGAGTTGAAATTTTCACAGATGATGTATTTCGGTTGCCGCTATAACAACAAATACTAAAAAATGGAATAAAATAAATATTTAAGGGGCTCCCATACAACAAACGTGATTTTTTTGCTCGTTATTGCTCGATATTGATAACGTCAACAGGAGGACGCTTGAAATATTCACAGAATATTTAATTATATATTGACTTTAAAAATAAATCATTAAATTTAAATAAAAAAATATTTAAGGGGGGCACCCGTACAACAAACGTGATTTTTATAGATAATTGTACGGAACCCTTCTGGCGCGAGTCCGACTCGCACTTGGCCGGTTTTTTTTCTAAGACACAAGAAAACAACGTGTAGATTAGTTTTAATTTTTATGCCCGACAACTAGGAAACGGAATGAAAATTCAACTTTAAAGGCCACCACAAACCGGGAATAAAATATACGGTGACACACACTGGCAGCGCGGAACACTGCATTTGATTCACTGTTATTAACCGCGCTGTTGCGTCAGCGCCCTGCGCTCCCGGTTTGTTGTGGCCTTAACACGGAATACTCAGAAATAAACATCGATAATTTTATCGACAACACCTCCGCTCTTTGCGAGTAGCGGAATGTTCCGGTCTCACAAAGTTCTGTGACACAGACAAAAATTGACGTTATCGTATTAGAATAAAGTCTATTTTTATAATACGCATTTCTAAAAAATGTCTTACGGAAAGAAAAAATATAAATTAATCTAAATTAAAATGAAATACTACTTTCCGATGATACGAAATACCACAATGGGTGACGTTTTTGGTGCGGCTATCATTTTTACACTCTAAAACTGAACAATAAGGCATATTTCCTCAACTTTTCTCTATAATTGTCGTTTTGATTGCACAATCGCCCGACACAAGCCTCTGCGCGCAACTGAGCCGGTTGCGCGCAAGTTATGCGGAACTCCGCATAATTGTGCCACACTCGACATGACTGCATAACACTTCTATAGTTTTTTCTGTTCTGTGGCTTTTTCTCTCCCTATCCTTTACGAGCATGTTTGCCGTGAAGCTATTTTTAACTCACGTTTAGATGTAGCGGTGCATTCAATCGGCCAAGTGCACAGGATAATCCCTCTTAAGCATTGCACTTTGTTAACGTGTAAGTAATCTTTCCGGTAGAATTAATTACATACCTACACCCGAACGATCTCGAAGAGTAATGAGTCAGTGAAACGACTTACCGGGAATCCGTGTTGAGAGTCTCCAATTGGAATATTTTTGTTTCGGATTTTAATTGCTCTTCGTGACATTTCCTGTGACCTTTTTGTGTTATTTGGAAACTTTAAAAAAATAATGAGTAATCATTTGTCCAGCATCCGGTTATTTACACAGAAGGGACAATTTTATCTCGAAAAAAAAAATATACAACTATACCAATCTTTCGCACCGGTAACTTTTTGTAAATTAAACATTTAGTAAAAAATAAAAAATAACGATTTTGACCTGCGTTAAACATATTTTTATCTGTAAAAACCTTTAAACGTTAAAAGGCTGTTAGCAGTGGCAGTGGCTGTATAAGGGAAGCCGAGAATAGAGTTGTGTCTAACATGAAGGAAGCCTATATTCAGCAGCGGACGGACTATGACTGTTGATTGATAGTACTTTCAGAATAACAATAATAATAATAATCTTAATTTATTTATTTAGGCATAATATTAATTACAGCATTAAATTAAATTACTTTAAATTATACCATCTTCACTATATTATTTACCGATCTGCTCACTCTCTTAACAAAAGATCAGTGACTCTTTCTGATAACGGCAAAGAAGTATATTTGCACCAGACATACCAGACGCATTACACGGCCACGGTCGTAGGATGGTACGGAAGGCGTTATTTTAGTGTACCTACTCTTAGCTTGCTGAAACATCTTTTAGCGTACTGATACCAGAGGTGACTAGTGTAGAACGCCGGATAATAAGCCCCGAAAAGAGTTCTTTTGACTTTTGAAAATACCGTAACGGCTAAAGAAAAGATTTGTGTTTTTGTTTAGATATTTTTTAGACTCAGATTATGTCCAAGAGCGATGCTGATAAATAGAGGCACGTAGGCTGGAGTTAAATAAATAAATAAAATACTTAGAGGCATCTTGACTATTTACAGTGACGACTGTTGAATGTATTCACTGTTCTTACAACTTGACAAAACTAAATCTACCTGCGGTAGATTAGATGCCACAGATAATTTATATTTTAACAGTATTAATACGGGTATTGGCCGTGAACAGCAAACTGCCAACCCCTGCTGACCCGATAAGTTGTTTCGCTCTAATTGCTACCAAAGTTTACTGACATCAAATTAATATTTACGATTAATGTGTCAATACAATGTTTGCTGGATTCCGTAAATTGCTAAAGTAAATTAAAGCTTTGTTGATTGAGTTACTCGATGATTTTTAATCGGTAATCAGGAGTTGAATTATATTGATCCCTATCCAAAATAAAATTTAATAGGCTTTTAAGCAATGAACTCTTTGTTTCATTTAATAAAAGTGGTATTGGTCATCCCACATATGTCCTACATTTGTTGAAGTTAAGTAGTTTTGCCAAGTGTCACCGTGAAAAAATAAATACAAAAAGATACTTCATAGCTAACTTGTTTAAAGTGTCACCGCTTTGGCGGGAATTTGACAGGTCTTGCGTCAGTTTTTTTTTTCCTGGTTCGTCCGTTCGGACAGGCTAAGGTCCGGGACCATATCGCCTCGTCATCAGTTATTGCGTCTGTTTGTTTAAGAAACTGCTTGTCAAAGAGGTTTTAAGCTCATAGACTAAATCATGTGTAGGGTGACAATGATTTTAATGATAAAAATACACGTTTTGTTTCAAGTAACTTAACTAAAAAGTATGCACAAAATAACGAGGTATGTAAGAAATTAAACAAATAAATTATGATAATTTCTCGTGTTTTATTTCGATTTACAATTTACGTTAATTTATCGAAAAAAAATATTATTATTAAAATATTTTTGTCGGTAATTCACGTGTTGTAACGTCATCTCAGTCTAGTTTATTTATTTATTTAAGTATTTATTTGTTGCGATCACGAGAGCAAAGCGCTCGTAGCGTCAGGATTTGTAAAGCTACTAGCGCGATGATACTCGTTGAAATTAGTTTTATTCCAATGAAAACATCATGGCTCACTTCCGCGGGTCATGTTTGCTGGGAGCCAATTAATCATCATCGTAATGATAACTGTTTGCGACAGACATTAACAAGTGGATCCGAAAGTAATTAGTACGGATGGATTAAACGTATTATCCCCGTACTGACCCGACAGGAAAATGTTTAAGCTACGGTCGAGTTTACAAAATAAGGTTTTATTACGGGCGTGGCACGATGGCCGCTAGTTAGTCGCGCTTTTAATTTTGATAGTATTTTTTTTGATACTATTATTTTCTTTTTACCACGCGTTATTTTGACCGCTTGCCTATATTTGTAATTTTTTTTCTTCATCTAGAGTAGGTCTAAAGTTCTTGTCTAAAGCAGGTTACTTTTTACTGCTTATCTTTACTTTTATTTTATTATTATTATTATTTTTTTTTTTTTTTTTATGATATAGGGGGCAAACGAGCAGACGGATCGCCTGATGGTAAACGATTACCGTCGCCCATGGACACCTGCGACACCAAAAGAGTCACAAGTGCGTTGCCGGCCTTTTAGGTAGGAGTACGCTCTTTTTTTGAAAGCTTGAAGGTCATATCGGTCCGGGAATACCGCAGCAGGAACCTCATTCCAGAGCTTTGCTGTGCGAGGCAGGAAATTTCTGGAAAAATAATAAATAATAAACCAATAATAATAAATATAATTATTGGTTTATATTATCTTTCTAGCTAATAATTAATAAATGCAGCGGCAGTTAAACCTTGTATAGTTTGCACGCTGCTACGTTAAACACTGTAGGTACTTATTTTAAAAATTATGCGTGTACTTAATAAAAAAAAGTAAGTTGAAGTTACGTAGATGTGTAAAGTATCAAAGGCGTCTTGCATTCTGACGGTGTTTGTTCGCTTTCTATTAGGTTTGTTTGTATTGTCTAGCAACAAAGCGCGTATTAATTAACTTGAAATGCAAGATGCCATTGTTGATTGAATGCTTTCGTTACACATTCAGTGCCAGTGACACAACGTCTGTGATCAAAAAATTCCTACTCCTTGTCGGTGACACGCATGCGTGACAACAGAATTCGTACTTCTATGCCAGTGACACTCATTCGTGACTGCGCTGCGATAATTTCGGCTGGCAAAGCGTAAGGGCTTAGCGGAACGTAAAGTAAAGTTCCAAGTACGTTTACTTAACTTAATGCACCAGTTATAATCAATTGATTTTTCGTACGACTGGAACTGCTTATACTATTTATAATTTACATGACTTTTTTCATAGGTGACGTCGCTTTATGTTATCTTGATATCTTCCGTACTTCTAACGACCTCACATTACCGAATGACAGTTACCGATTCGAGCATGACAGTTCAACAAAACATTTTTTTATGCTCGTCACAGAAAAAAATCTGTCCACAGCGAGTATCTCGATCTCGTAGGATGTGCATATCTCCGGAGCAGTAATTGCGGTTGGTTGAGACTGACCCTCTTCCCGAGGTAAACCGGAGGCGACGCGGTTATCTTGATTCAAGGCGTTGCAGTGGCGGAAACTTAACAACCCTTAATTATAGTTGTAGTTGGTTGATTTGTCTACTTGATCTGCCTTGGTGCCACACTCCGAGATATTAATGACCAGTTAATTCATTAGTAAATAGTAATTAATATAAAAATGCCTGCCATTATGCAGTTATACCAGTATACGTAGGAGGTATCGATTTGTTCCTGAGTTATGGATGTTTTCTATGTATTTAAGTATTTATTTATCTATATAAGTATGTTTATCGTCGTCTCGTACCCATAGTACATGCTTTGCTTAGGTTGGGACTAGGTAGATTTGTGTAAGATTGTCCCCTAATATTGATTTTATTTTTATTTATTTATTTTTTAAAAGTTTAAGCAGTGATATAACGTTGACGGTATTTGGCTTACGTTGATGCAATTTAACAGCAAATATGTGGGCACTAATTATGATTTTTGGGTGAAATGTGTTTGTACATAATTTAGCACCTACTCCTTTACATCATTGTTCGGGTCAAACATGACGGAAAGTCTACGTTTAAGTACAGAACATATTTTAAGAGGTTATGATCCCTTTTGAGCTTCAGTAACGACTACGGGATTACTTGCGACGGGTTGCTTCATTAAAGTGCTCCAAAGATTATAATTACTCTTGAACAAAGACTTGTTTCGTTGCCCAAAAGGTGCCGTACAGGCTCCAGTTGACTGAAGCAATTTAATTCCATAAAAAGACCTCGGAAAATGTTCAGCACTTCCTAACAACTCCGGGCCGCGACACATAATATTCAGTAATGAGAGAAAGTTCGAAAAATCTCATCACAAGCTTTTTGTTCCCATGGTAATTTTGAAATTCCATTCTTTTGTTTCGCCTTCGCGTCGCAAAAATCCGGCTCAACTTGTTTTTAAGACGCTCTTTGAGGCTTTGATGATTTTGTCATGACATAAGTCTGTTTCATCGAAAAAACATTGAGGGTTTTTCATCGCTGCTTTTTTCTGTACAGCTTCATTGAAACCGTACAAAAAGCGTCAAACATTGGTTCAGCTTTAATTTATATTCGTGAAAACATTGGTAATAAGCAGAAACTAGCCAATTTCTTTATTAATACTTTAGTAAACCAGATTTTATACAGATGACTCCTAAGACGTGAACAATAATTGTTTGTAATGCAGCATTTTAAGGCAAATTCGGTGCATTAGCTCTAAAAGCAAATAATTAAACTTTAATTAATTAGAATTAATAAAGAGGTTGAATTCAGGAGGAATCAGTATACAGGGTGAAATTTTGAACGTGATACAAAGTCAATGTTTTCGATACATCTTTCAAGGACTAAAAGGCTCTGCTAAGTCTCGAGTTACCAAAGTAGTAATTTATTGAATCAGGCGTTACTTTGCGGAGGTCCATATTAATGAACTAAAACAATTACTTTGCTCACCCGCGACCTTACAATAGTTACGTTTATGCAAGAAATGTGCGTTCATGCAGTTCCTCCACCTCCACACTGTACGAACACACACAAATCACATAAAGCCAACCATCACCACCACCAAGCTACACTGACGCGTTTCGAACTCAACCAGAGCTCATCTTCAGAGTTACCACAACCGTATGCTATGCTACCAAATGTTAAACTAACAAACCAAAACAAATGTTTTAACTTGTCACTGTAACTTCTCAAGTACCCACTTTATTTTTCTTATTCTCAAACTACCCCACAAAAATTAACTTTTATTGACATATTTAAAACTACCTTGAATTTTTTGTTTATTTATTTATAAGGCATATTTAATTAATACTAACTGTTCAAATTCGACCCAAGCCGCAGTAAAGGAGAAGATACTAAATTTACCTGTTCATTAATAATAGACCCCATAGTGTTGTACCTAATTATTTCCATGCATTCCAGAGCATCCAGACGCAACCCCTTGCCGCAATAATGTAACACTTCATAAGAATCTGAATCTAACAATGAATGATTTGATTCCAACAAATGTTTTGCAAAATTCGATCTATCTGGATGCTCATTCCTATATGCCGAAACATGCTCTTTAAATCTAGTATTAAAACTTCGGCCTGTCTGTCCTACGTATATCCCATTGCAGTCATTACAAGTAAGCTTGTATACCCCCGATCTAGTTCCCTTATCTACCTGTTCTTTGTGGTTACATAGCCTAGAGTACAAAGAGTTGTTAGTCTTAAAGGCAATATTAATATTGTTTGATTTTAAAATGCCATAAATCTTATCAGACAAACCCCCGACGTAAGAGATGCTAGATCTATATTTGTTAGTAGACTGAGAAGGTAACGCAGCGTAAAGCATGCTATTTACTAACCGTGCCTGCTTCTTTTGAACTAAACTATCTACCATTGATTTTGTATAACCATTTGAGATCGCTATCTGATAAATAGTACTCAACTCTAAATCAAAATGTTCCTTAGAAAGAGGCACAGTCAACAATCTATTAACATAACAATGGAAAGCAGCCAGTTTATGCTGCCACGGATGATTAGAAGATGCTGGTATAACAGCATCTGTGTACGTGGGCTTACGGTATATTTTAAATTGATGTTTACCATTTAATTTTGAAATCGTTAAATCCAAAAAGTTCAACGAACAATTTTCCTCCAATTCTTTTTTGAACCTTATCTTTACGTGCTTGTTATTCAAACCATTAATAAACACGTCAAGCTGTCTCATACTCCCTCTCCAGCATAGGATCAAATCATCAACAAACCTAAAATAGTACACAATATTACTATTACCCACAATATACTGATTCTCAAAATGATCCATAAATATATCTGCCATTAAAGGACTCAGAGGTGAACCCATAGCTAAACCATCACTCTGTAAGTAATAAAGACCATTGAACCGGAAATAATTTTGTTTCATGCATAAAGTTACCAAATCTATTAATTCACAAACTTCACCCGGATGCAACCGCTTCCTTTCTAAGTGGTCTTTTAGAATTTCTAGTGTCTCACTATATGGTACGTTAGTAAATAAACTGTCTACATCCAAAGAAAGCAACGTTGCATTCGGCGGTATGCTGATGTCCTTAATTTTACTAACCAAATCTAAACCATTTTTTAAACTATAAGAAGGTTTAAAGGAAGCCTTCACACGAATAATACTATTTAATTTCTTCGCCAATTTATATGCTGGAGCACTCACGTATGAGACAACTGGACGAACAGGCACATCATCTTTATGAATTTTAGGTAATCCATATAGAATTGGCGCTTGCGGATTCATGGGAATTACAAAATTCTTTTGTTGTTCGGTTTCAAAGGCAAACAAAGAACCCTTTATTAGTCTCTTTAGATCTTTGTGAAATGTAATTGTAGGGTCCTTACGTAAAACTGTAAAACCGGCCCCTTGAACGATATCTAAAACTTTCCGATTATATTGATACCTATCCAATAAAACAATACAATTTCCTTTGTCTGCCTTTGTCACCACTAAATCATTATCATACACTTTCTCCTGAATAGATCTCAAAGAATTTAATTCGGTTATATTGACAATACACTCTGTGGAATTGGTATTTTTAAGTGTATTTGCCACTAACACTTTTGTTTCAAAATGTTTTCAAACATTTGTTGTGCATGAACGCACATTTCTTGCATAAACGTAACTATTGTAAGGTCGCGGGTGAGCAAAGTAATTGTTTTAGTTCATTAAAGTAGTAATTAATTAGAACTTTATTAACAATTTTAGTTATCCCATTTTTTATTGGCATGTGTGGTTTGCCTACCCTTTCAATGATAGATCAAAAAGTTTAAATTTGTTTCATAATAGGCACTCGCCTATTTGGTGCTTGGACAAACACATTGACATAAAAATAAAACAATACTGCTAATTCGTGACGTGAGAGTCATAACAAATATTTCTAGGTTTATTCAAATTTAACTGAAAAATGCCGTCTGCTTATCCTTATTTGACGACCAGATGGCCTAGTAGGTAGAGAACCTGCCTACGAAGCTTGAGGTCCCGGGTTCGATTCCCGCGTCGGGGCAGATGTTTGTATGAATAATACGAATATTTGTTCTCGGGTCTTGGGTGTTTAATATGTATTTAAGTATGTATCTATCTATATAAATATGTTTATCCGTTGCCTAGTACCCATAACACAAGCTATGCTTAGCTTACTTTGGGACTAGGTCAATTGGTGTGAATTGTCCTGTGATATTTATTTATATTTATTTATTTATACGCACGTTGAGAATTTAATTATGGTTATTTTTTATCACACATCACGTAGTACGGTGCGGACACAAACATTGTTTCTCGAAAAGTATCCAGACTCTCCAATCTCGTCTCGCCGTTTAATAAACCACACTGTCTAAAAGTTGAGGGATTATGGACAATTGTCCGTTCCAGGACATGCACAAGGATCGCGAGTGCGCTACTCTTTTAATGGAGTGAAATTAAAAGGCGAGTCTACAAACGTGAGTCCCATACAGTCACAGAACTTCGGCAAAAAAGCTATACAGGCGTTTGATGCTCAGCTGTAAAAGCCAATGTGTTTGTGCTTGGAAAACTCAAAAGACAATCTAAGACGTTGCGCAGAGCTGTGCCGGCGGGAAGGTGGTGTCATTTTGAGCACTTATTGAAGTATTTTTGAGAAACCCATTTTTGTTTCTGATATTAAATAATCATTATTAGCCCTCTGTTTGTTATTTATACCAAAACAATGCATAAGAGCTAGGGATTTAGGTTATCTGCGATGTTGATATGATATTATTATTTGAAATTATCCACTAAATGTTAATTACAGCGATAAAACCTATCAAGTGTCAAATGTAGGGTAGCTACTTACTTACTACTTACTTTTAGTTTACTAATATGTAATTAAGACGAATTTTAAAAAACGAGTTAATCCTTTGATCAATTATAACTGAAGATACGCATTGCCGAACAAAATCCCCTTCAAAGAATGTCCGAACTTTTTTATTTGTTTGCATAACAATTAAAATCATCACCTACACAGAAATTTGAACCTAGTCTTTACTTCATTACAGTCGAATTTCGGTTGACACTTGACAGCTAAACTTGACAATTTCACGCAACGTACTGAGAAAAAAGAAGGCCACTTTTATCAAAGTGGCGCTCATTTGGCTCGGACATTTTCGGGCGCGCGACTGTGGATCTACAGTTATAATTGATCAAAGAGTTAATCCATCTAATTATACAGCATCTTCTGAGCAGGAAACACGTAATTTGTATTACGTTCAAAATTTCACCCTGTATTATGCTCGTAAGTCTCAACTTTTCATTACAGACTTAGTACTCTAGATGTGTAGATCAAGCTAAGAATTCCCAGTATTGTGATTGTGGAAATTATTTCAAGATATTTGAGTTCTTATTTTATTTCAAAATTTATACCATTCTTAAAATAGATTTGTACTTTATAAATTACACTGGGACTTACGAGGATATATGCCTGTTAGTTCAAAACACCAATACGTTCTACGTTATTATCCCTCCACCCCGCTTTGAATAACCAAGCTTATCTTCTTCACATCCGTATCAATGTTCTCGGGTGCCGACAAACAAGTTCCTGGAAATACGGTCTCGGGATGAAGATATTTTGCGTTAAGCCACGATGGCACGGTTACTCGAGGCAGACATGAGCGATTTATGGCCACATTCATCTTGATAATGCTGAGGCTTCGCCGACCCTCCCGCTGAGGACCCAGGACGTTATAATGAGCTCAGCCCTGAGCCCCACTGTAAGCCAGTTGGTTTGGATAACTGTTTGTTAAATCGCAATCAAAACCCGCTATAGGTACTCTTTTGGTGAATTTCTAAATCCCATCAAAAATATTACATGTAAAAAGATGCAAGTCTCGCTAGGCAGTTCTTATACTGCAAAAAAGTTTTGAGATGCAATGTTAAACCAAGTCTGTTATCTTAGTCAGTACCGGGTGGTGTCCATAGAAATCGTTAACCACCGAGTTGCTTATTTTAAAACCATTAAATTAATATTAGATATACGGCATTTCAATTTTCTACTTATAATTTGGAAATCGTAGGTATAGCGAATTTTGACGATACATAACTTTTTCCTTTTTTAACCCCCGACACAAAAAGAGGGGTGTTATAAGTTTGACCGCTATGTGTGTGTGTGTGTTTCTCTCTCTGTCTGTCTGTCTGCGTGTCTGTCTGTGGCATCATAGCTCTTAAACGGGTGAACCGATTTGGATGCGGTTAATAGAAAACAGGTTTCTTGGCGATGGTTCTTAGATATGTTTCATCAAAATCGGTTCAGCCGTTTCAAAGTTATCAGCTCTTTTGTTAGTTTTTTTTATATAAGAGGTGGCAAACGAGCAGACGGGTCACCTGATGGAAAGCGACGGATGCGTTGGGGGTTTTTAAAATTTTAAATTTTATACTTAACATGTTTTATGTGAAACTATGTGCCATACTGGCTTTTGTAATTGGCATATTTATTAGCGTTTGACCACACCAAACCTATTAAGCCTATCTGACTTTTTCAAAACCTAGTAAGTGCATGCTACATACTAGGTTTTGTTCATCTACATAGGTTTTACCGCGATAAAATAAATACTCTTCCCTGAAACACATATTTGCAGTCGAAAGACGTACAATGAAGTTTGGTCGCCGAGGAACTATAAGTTTGTAAACATTTTATTTAAGTATTTCTTTTCCTAGCATATTCTCTATACATTTTTAGGGTTCCGTAGTCAAGTAGGAACCCTTATAGTTTCGCCATGTCTGTCCGTCTGTCTGTCTGTCCGCGGCTAAGCTCAGAGATCGTTAGTACTAGAAAGCTGTAATTTGACATGAATATACATATCAGTCACGCCAACAAAGTGGTAAAATAAAAAATAAAAAAATATTTTTTTTTAGGGTACCTCCCATATACGTAAAGGGGGGTGATTTTTTTTTCTCGGCTAACCCTATAGTGTGGGGTATCGTTGGATAGTTCTTTTAAAATCATTGCGGGGTTGCTAACATGATTTTTCTATTCAGTGATCTGTTTGCGAAATATTCAACTTTAAAGTGAAAATTTTCATTAAAATCGGCCGTCCCCCCCCCTCTAAAATCTAAACTGTTGGGTGGAAAAATTTGAAAAAATTCATAAGGGTAGTAAATATATCAAATTTACTAGGAAAATTATAGCGGCTAAGATTGCTTGGAAATTATTTGTAGTTTAAGAGTAAATAGTAGCCTAAGGTATAAAACATACCTAAACTTGGATGATTCCGTACACATACGAAATCCTTAGAAAAATATTACTTGATTTTTTCGTAATGGCTACGGAACCCTACCTTGGGCGTGTTCGACACGCTCTTGGCCGGTTTTTTTATTTATTTCTGTTACCTATCAATAGTACAGAAATCTAGTTGAAAAGCTTCCATACCGAGAGGCTATTCTTGATTATTACCATTGATCTTTGCAGGTGTGTGCATGTTTTCCTTCACCGTAGAGCTTGTGGTAAATTTCAAGTGCGTAACCTAACCTAACCTTCTGCTTGAGAGGCCATAGGTCAACTACTAAGCTACCAGACTTTATATGTATAATAATTATGTGACAAATGAAAGGTTTATGTGAAAAAATGGTAAAAAGGTATCAAATAATGTTTGAATTAAAGGAGACCTAGTACAAATTAATTTGAACCTAGCAGTTGCTTGCGAAGAATTCGTTTATCGAATAATTCGTTTATTTCCCGCGGGAACTATGCAATTTTCCGGGATACACATCATCCTATATTTTAATCCAGGTAAGAAACTATGTGGGCCAATTTCATCAGAATCCGTCGAACCGTTAGCGTGAAAGAGTAACAAACATCCACACATCTTTTATAATAAGTATTAGTGGGATGAAGGACATATATACAGGGTGCTAACAAATTACTTACAAATATTTCTATGGCTTAATCTACTCATCGAAACAAGTCACTTTTATTCTAACAACTTTTTAAAATTTCAAAAAAAAAACTCAAACTTTTCATACATATCCATCCAAACGGATTACGGCTTTAGTATGGAAAATCGAGATTTTTTTTTGAATTTTAAAAAGTTGTAAGAATAAAAGTGACTTGTTTTGATGAGTAGATTAAGCCATAGAAATATTTGTAAGTAATTTGTTAGCACCGGATATGGAGCAAATACAATGAAATAAATGTTTCATTATATAAAGAAGTGAAGGAAAGAGCGGAATGTAGAATAAGCTGGAAATTACTCCACCGACAAGAGCCTAGTTCTTAAATATATGATCACTAGTTGTTGCCCACGACTCCGTCTGCGAAGAATAGGGGTAGGTACAAAATAATAACCTACGCCCTGTTCTCAGACCTACCAATGTTAGAGAAAAAAAATCATAAAAATCTATCAAGCTGTTTCGGAGGAGTTTGATAACAAACACCGCGACACGAGATTTTTATATATTAGATGATGATGGTGGGAAGTGCTTTTATATATTGTGTCCTATATTTACGGCTTTGCTTGAGCCTTTTAAAACCGTACATAAAAAGCTTGTCGGCTTGTACCTGTCCGATACATAGTTCCCTGTGTGCGCACGGTGCAGGGGGGTTACTACGAAATTCGAAGTTCGAAGTTCGGATCGTGCGGTCCCTCTCACTCTCGTAATAAATACCATCAGCGTGAGCGGAACGGCATGAAACGAAGTTCGAATTTCGCGCTTCGTAGTATAGGGCCAGGCTGTAGCTATAATCTGCTTTAATCTTCGGTGCTCGCTCCGATGCACTTTGTAGTGCTCAGAATTAATAACTGCGCGTGTCCACATTAGCTGGCATCAGTGGCAGAACTCAATAACCACGGAATTGAAATAATCATCATCTTCATCATCCCAGCTTATATACGTCCCACGACAGGGCACAGGCTCCCATCAAAATGAGAGGGCTTAGGCCGCAGTTCCCACGCGGGCCCAGTGCGAATTAGGAACTTCACACACACTATTGAAATTCTTCGCAAATCTGTGTGAGTTTTCTTATGATTTTTTCCTTCACCTTAAAGCTCGTGGTAATCTATACATATAAAATCCTTTGTCCTGACTGACGGATCAACGCACAGCCTAAACCGCTGATCGTAGAGACCTGAAACTTGGAGGGTGTGTTCTTTGTATGACGTAGGCATCCGATAAGAAAGGATTTTTCGTAGTTCTACTCCTAAGGGGGTAAAAAAGGGGGACAAAGTTTGTATGGGACAACGTGATTCCTTGGTCCAATCTACTTCAAATTTTGCATAAACATTCTTTAACAGAATTAATGGAAGACGTGTTTCGTATTTTATTGAAATTCATCCCTTGACGGGGTTAAAAAGGAGTAGAAAGTTATTTTGGGGGTGATTTGCTTCGAAGTTGATATCAATACTCCTTAGTGCTTTTGATTTAAATTACATTTTATTTTGACACAATGCAAACGAAAAGAAACTTCAAATTTTGCAAACCATTTGTCTACGTTTATCAACCACTTCCTGATCTGATCTCTCATAATAACTAATTATATGTTTAAGTATTTGCATTTCACCAAGCTTTTGCTTTTACAAGCGCAGCGTGGGACGTCCACCAACGAGATGGACGGACGTTTTGGTGAAGGCCGCAGGTTCAGGGTGGAAGCAAGTCGCTTCCAACCGTAATGATTGGGCGTCAATGAGGGAGGCCTATGTCCAGCAGCAGTGGACGTCCTACGGCTGACATGATGAGGATGATGATGAAGCTTTTATGTGAGTTCAACCTTTTTCGAATAAAATCGAATTGAGTATTCAAACTTCATTGTTGAACTCGCTTAAAAGCTTGGTGCAATGCAAGTACATATAAAATGCTTTGTCCTGAAGTCCTAAATGACTGACCGGCAGATTAACGCACAGCCTAAACCGCTGTATGAGAGACCTGAAACTTGGTGGATGTGTTCTTTGTATGACGTAGGCATCCGATAACAAAGAATTTTCCGGAACTCCCACGGGATAAGGAATATACGGGATGTATATATTTCGTCAATCAAGAGTGACCCTATCCCCATAACGAAGATAAACTGTTCAAATTGGGCATGCAAGTAGACTATTAGAATAGGTATAAAGCTAATTTCAATAATTTTGAAAATTCCCACGGGATAAGGATAAATTAGGATTTATATACTCAAATCAACTGGATCCTATCTCCGTAACTACAATTACTAAACTTTTCAAATTCAGTATAAACGTAAATGGTCATACATAACAGCAAAAAAACTTATTGCAGGATTTTTGGAAATTCCTGTGGGATAGATAATCTCTGAAACTTCCGAGCCGATTAAAAAAATCTTTTACCAGGAAAAAGTTACAGTATCCTTTATTGACATAGGCTACTTTTTCCGGGAAAATGCAAAATTCCCAAGGGATAGAAAAAATAATTCAACTTCGGAGCTCATTTTAAAATATCATTCACCAATAGTGTCTGTCGCTGTAGCTTAATTTTTTTCTTAATTTAAACTGTGTTTCTTTGTTTTTTATAATTTTAGTTTTAGATCTGTTTCCCAGATCAGAGGAAAGAACTGGTAAAACTGGTTTTATTTAGTTTAATCGGGTTATGATTGGGTTGTTGTTGTTGTTTCTTCTAATACTTTTTTCTTTTTTTTTGTTTCTTTAGTGTTCCGTGTTCCGCTAGGAAGAGGCATAGGTCTCAGGAACATTCAGCCAATTATTTTAGGGCCACCACAGACCGAAGCGTTTTCGTTGCCGTCGCGCGCGCGCCCCGCGCTTCGGTCTGTGGTAGCCTTGAATGCTTGAATGTTTAGTTTTTAGGGTTCCGTAGTCAGATAGTTTTATGTTAGAATGATATGTTTTTCTTTTTTTATAATAATTATATAATTTGTGTCTGTTTTGTGTGGCCTTCCGTGATGTTGCTGTAGGTACTGTGGCCCGGCGGAAGACCAGTGCTGGTTTTTAACTAGCAACATGCTGAGCCGGGTCCCTTTTTGTAGCAGCACTAATATGTACATTTCTATGTCTATGTCTATACGTATGTTTGTACTCTTATTTTTGCCTGTGTATGTGTTATTGTTGTTATAAAATAAATGTTTTTCTTTCTTTCTTTCTTTCTTTCTTTCAATAGAAAAGATACACTGTCCTTGATTAACATAGGATGCTATTTTCCGGATAAATGCAAAATTCCCGCGGTATAGAAAATAGTAAATTTAACTTCAGGGCTGAGTTTAAAAAAAAAATGTCCAATTGAAAGCTACACTATCCTTTATTGGTATAGGCTAGGCTACCTACTATTAATTCGGTAAAATGCAAAATTCCCGTGGGATAGAAAGAAGTGATTATCACTTGAGGGCTGATTTGAAAATTTCTTTCACCAATAGGAAGCTACACCAACCATTATTTACATAGACTAGGTACTTTTCTCTGTGAAAAAGCAAAATTCCCACGGGAAAAAAATAAGTGAATTCAACTACGGGGCTGATTTTAAAACTTCTTTTACCGGTAGAAAGCTACACCTTTATGGACATAGGCTACTTTTTCTCGGGGAAAATGCAAAATTCCCGCGGGATAAAAATAAGCGAAAATTTGCATAGAATAAGGACAAATTTGTTGAAATTCCCACGGGATAGAGAATAAACGGGACTTGTAATATTCACTAAAGTGATACTGATGATGATGAAATTGTAATAATGATGGATGTTGCCGTTGCCGGATTTTTGTTTTATATAATGAAAGAGATGAAGCTTTACCACAAATTGGAATTCTACGCGGACGAAGTCGCGGGCAAAAGCTAGTTTCAAATATAATTTCAGACAAATTCCGAAAAAATTAGAGGTGCAAGTCCGGGCTCAAACCCACGATTCTCTGCTTGAAAGGCCATAGGTGAAACCACAGGGCCACCACGGCTTACATTATTTAATAATAATTATTTAATTTATTCTATTTATTTATGATTTTGTCTGTCAGGTTCTTTGGACACGTTAGCCGCAAAAATGGAACGATTGGTGATTGAGGGTGGGGTTGAGGGCAAGAGATTACGTGGTCGATCACCTACCCGATGGACAGATACCATCAAATCTAAAATCAAGATTCCTGTGGCGGAGTGCGCTTGCCAGGCAGCCAATAGGTAGAGCAGACCGGTGGAGAAAGCTCGATCATGACCACGACCATCAAGAGTGAACGACTAAGAAGAAGAGATGATTATGTAAGTACTAACATAGAAATAAGGGACGTAATGTAAATGGCTTAATATTGCAAAACGATTAAAAATACTTAAATAAATTTACTTGTGCATTGAATAATTGTTTTACATATATGTACATAGATAGGGGAGAGTAACCTATATTGAACCGGCGCTTAAATTGGACCACTTCCGTATTTCTACCAAATTACACTATTTATTTACATGCAACTGGCGGACTGTTTGTGGCGCTGTCATTGCTTCATTTTTTGTTGCCAGTGTAAATAAATAGTAATAGTAATTTGGTACAAATACGGAAGTGGTCCAATTTAAGCTCCGGTTCAATATAGGTTACTCTCCCTTATATACTAACCTAATAATATTATTTATTTCAAGTATCAAGGACTCATAATGTTTAAACATGAATCTACCGTGAGACTCAACATAGAGAAAATATACGGATCACTCACGTCTCACATGTCGTAACATGTCGAGTAAAAATCGTTTTAAGACGTGAGTAATTCGTTTATTTTCACTATGACTCATATGTTTGTTATTATTATTATTTGTGATTCCCCTCGTGTTGCGGGTGTCCGTGGGTGACGGTATATCGCTCTCCATCAGGCTACCCGTCAGCTCGTTTGCCCCCTCTTATATAAAAAAAAAACATATCTACCTGTAAAAATCTATCGGTAGTATTTATTTTTGTAAAAATAAAGCAACAACAGTCCGTGAACTGTTTATTATATTTGGTAAATCCTAAAATTACATATTACGATTTAGTAAATTTCTCACAAATAATAATCGTTATTCTGACCCAATTTCATGTCCCACTGGCCTGTCGTTCACAGCCTGTGGTTTTGTTACACGAATTGGTATCTAATTAGAGCTGTAAATACGCTAGGAGGCATCTTAAGTATCTACATACCTTATCCGAGGGCCTCGGGCTTCTATTAACACTGATATTACACCTATAAATCATATCAAGCTATAATTTTATCACAATATCTTTTTACTTATTTTTAATAAAATGGCTAAGTTAATTTAGTTAATGTGCTGTAATAAATTCCGAAATTTTATTAAAATCTCATGAACCTTCGTGTTTTTTACTTTTATTTATGTTATGTTTTATTTGAGTTTTTTCAAGAGTCATTTATTGTATTCTATTGTTGTAAAGCAGTTTAAAGTTGCGGTAAACGGTTGAGAAATCATAACTTAGCAAAGCTTGTAGGTCAGGTTGTAGGTATGGATACTAAGCAACGGGTAAATATATTATATCTATTCTCCGTGTTATTTTTTATTTCCTTTATCTTTAAGGGAACATTCAACAGGTAAAGTGAAGTTAATTTCGCTAAGATTCTTCTAACTCTTAATTTTAAATTTAATTAACTATGCGGAACTGAGCTCATCGTCATCATCATCATGTACAATAAGCTAAGCTATGCTATTATCGAAGTTAAGACGCTATCATATTCGATACTAACTTTTTGTAGGTACTGTAAGCGGGCAATCGATTGCTGGCTCGCAAGTGCTCTATGGTATTATTTGATAATCAAAATTAGAATAGCAATCGAAAATCGGCTTTGAAAAATAAGAATTTAGAAGAAGAACATGTATAATTTTTTTTTATTGATTTGGTGAAAAATTTACGGTAGTTTATATCGATGTCAAAGCCATTTGTCAAAATTAACGGATAATATAAAAGATAACATGGTGTATACATAGATAAAACATAACTACTTGAATACATAACTATTCAACATGTAGGACTCAAAAACAAAAATTCGTATTTTTAGTGAAAATTACGGATCACTCACGTCTTAAAACGAGTTTAACGCGAAATGATTCGGGCTAATCTGTATTCGTATACACTTACATATCCGGGAGTGATCCGTATATTTTCTCTACAAGGTGAGTCTCACGGTAGTTTCATGTTTAAATTCGTATTTTTCATGCAAATATCGGTATGTACCTACTGGAGACTGAACTCGGGATCTCAAAACCCGTAAATAAATTAATAAAATAAATTTTTAGCTAACTAACTACGACATTGATTATTCAATTACCTCAAGCTAACAGAGGTTGGTGTAACATCCGATTAATTATCCCGGTTCGCCATTGATGAATGTACGTTCATTTGGCATCAAATACCGGTAACGAGTGTATACAGTCGCTCCGCGGCGACTGCGACGCATTGCCGAGTTAATTAAAAGCTTTGGGAATATTCGCGTAAAGGCACGTTTACACTTAGGTACACCAAATTGTGACCAAATTAATAAACTAGCATACTAGGAACTATTTCATAAGTTTTTTTTGGTGTAAACGGAGATAAGCATGTTCGTTCGATGCTTGATTCTGCGGCGGAAATTGAGTGTTATTTTTTTATAAAATAAGGTGCAAAACGAGTTAGTGACTTGTCTTTTTTTTTAATTATGAGAGGGAGGAAAACGAGCAAGCGGGTCATCTGATGGAAAATGATCACCACCGCCCATAATATCATTAACTCAAAGAGAATCACTGATCTGTTGCCAGCCTTTAAAAAGAAGAGGGAATATGGGAGAGGGACTGGGAGAGGTATTGGGCCCCGGCGCTCTCACTGACCGCGCGAAACGCAGCAACAGTACTGCTGCTTCACGCCGGTTTTCTGTGAGAGGGTGGTACTGCCCCGGACGAGCCGGCCCATTCGTGATGCAGCGGCTATTAGCTTCAACATGGCTCTACCACTGCTAGATCTAAATGCGCTATACTATCTGACGCTAAACAACGAGCACTAGCAAAGATTGACTTCCGTACAACCAAAGAAATGTAGACTCGTTGCTGCCTAGAAGGCATATAGTGCTTCATAAGTTATTTTGCCAGTCATTTCACCACTACCACAGATATTCTGTTATTACGAAACTCCACTATCCGTGTAAATAGGCCAGTACAGTACTAACTTTATTATTTGAGACATTGTAAAGGTGTCCCAAAACCCACGCTAACCTGGTAGCGGGCGAGAGGTCAGGTTATACCAGTTCAGGAAAAAATAAGAAAAAAAATCCATAACACTTAGATAAGTGGTAGATTTTTTTCGAAAAAAAAAATTGATTGAGTGATTTTTTTACTAATTAAAAAATAAAAAATAAATTTTAATAAATTTCAATTCACTATTCTTATAGTGCAGTAAAAAATCTTAATAAGCAATTATTATATTGTTATATCCAGATCAAAATTTGTAAACAATTCTAAATATTGATAAAATAAATAATAATAGTTTAAAATATTTTAATGTAAAAAAAGCGTGGGGTGCATGGTGTCAATTGTCAAGGATTATCACTTTGATAACATCTTAAAAAGCACCCCACGCTTTTTTTACAATAAAATATTTTAAACTATTATTATTTATTTTATCAATATTTAGAATTGTTTACAAATTTTGATCTGGATATAACAATATAATAATTGCTTATTAAGATTTTTTACTGCACTATAAGAATAGTGAATTGAAATTTATTAAAATTTATTTTTTATTTTTTAAAGCGTGTTTTTTAGTTTTTTTAAACTATTATTTATTTTCTATTTTTTAGTTGCATTTTTTTTCTTTCTAACTTTACCCCCCTCACCTACAACCCCCAAACCCCCTAAACCCAACCCCCCAACATCCCCCACCCCATTTCCCCAAACCCCCCCCCCCAAACCCCACACCCTTACCCCCAATCCCCTAAACCCCCCTTACCCACCTCCTCATTTTACAAACCCCCGAACCACCTAAACCCAACCCCCCTAAAACCGAACCCCCAACCCCTCCCCCCCACCCCGCCAACTACCGCCCCCCCTTCCAGTTCCATCATCAAACCCTTGTTACCATCTAGGCCTCTTACCCCCTCCCCATTTCCCACAACCCCCCAAATTCACTTACCCCCGAACCCCCCAATAC
Organism: Archips crataeganus; assembly: GCA_947859365.1. Classification (NCBI taxonomy): domain Eukaryota; kingdom Metazoa; phylum Arthropoda; class Insecta; order Lepidoptera; family Tortricidae; genus Archips; species Archips crataeganus. The sequence goes on from OX402051.1 coordinate 8,195,638, forward strand.
CCCCACCCTGTTCCCCGTAAACCCCCCCCCCATCTCCTAACCCCAACCGCCACACCCTAACCCCCAACCCTCTAAACCCCCGACCCCCTTACCCCATACCCCATTCCCCCCCACCCCGCCACCTACCCCCCTTCCAGCTCCATCATCAGACCCTTGTTACCATCTAGGACCAAAGTACTCGTCAAAACGAATCAAACGACCCCAAACTCGATGGGGTTGTTTCGTTTTATTGTGGAGTGCCTTTGGCCATCTTCCAGCTCCATCATCAGACCCTGGTTACCATCTAGGATCAAAGTGCTCGTCAAGACGAATCAAACGAGCCCAAACTCGACGGGGTTGTGTAGTTTTATTGTGGAGTGCCTTTGGCCATCTTCCAGCTCCATCATCAGACCCTGGTTACCATCTGAGATCAAAGTGCTCGTCAAGACGAATCAAACGAGCCCAAACTCGACGGGATTGTGTTGTTTTATTACATAGTTCCTATGGCCACCATCCAGCTCCATCATCAGATCAGCTCCATGTTACAATAATATTGCATTGTCATCCAATTTACACATATGTGCAAAATTTCAGCTCAATCGGAAACCGGGAAGTGGGTCAAAATCGCGCCCTAAGGAGTCGGTTACAAACATACAAACATACATACAAACATACAGGTGAAGCTAATATAAAGCGTGTAAAAATGATATGTTATGTGACTCTATTATCGCTTAAGCAACTAAGTGACATGAATTTAACGTTTTTTTTTATATTTAAACAATACATATAGACTTGCGTGTGACCACAATCACTCCTGATGGAAAGCGAAGATGAGGCCTACGATGGAGCACGCTTACCTAGTAAATGCTCATTCACCCTAGACTTGAATTCACTTCACTCACTCACTCTCCAAACAGATCGGCCCTGCGCCATACGTATCCAACGCGAGCGAGCCTTGGGGAGGCCTATGTCCAGCAGTGGACGTCTTTCGGCTGAAATGATGATGATGATGACTCACTCACGCTCACTTACTAAGTTAAGTGATAGGTAATAGACTTTTTTCGAAAGTGTTTGATACTAAAAGTGACTGTATTATGTGACTATAAGTAATTATCGCTTAACTAAGTGACACGGACTTTATTTTTTAATTTTTCAAAAACAGATATAATCTGACTTCTCGTCTGATATCAGGCTAACGTTGAGTTTTGGGACATCTTATAAATGACAGGGAACGATGAATCAGGCCATAAATATTTATTACAATCTTGATGCTGCACATGCTACATTTTAAATATGCAAACATAAAGTTATGAGCTTTATACGTACGTTTAGTAAAACAAGAAAACTTCTTGGAACGGCAAAGAATGAAATTAAAATATAATATTCCAACTAATTGCAGTGTACACCCGGCCCAAAGAAAACCAACACGCAGAGCGAGCACTGAATAATTACGGCTTTTCCACACCCTTGCGGCTGTTGTAAATGAAAACATCGGGATATCCTAAAAGGTAATTTCACATTCAAAACCCATTTAAAATTTTATTATGATTACAATGACATAACAATGTAAAGACGAAACGAATATAACGATGAGATGAAGAATGAAAGGAAAGATGGTTGAAATAATATCTAGTAAAAATAGACAAGTATTCATATATAAGTGTAGTCGATAAAGCCAAATATAAGTAAAAATAAAGTCAGACAGACGGGCGGGAGTCGGTATAGTAAGATTTATACCGAGTGAAAACTCAACGATAACATGGAAAAAATAAGAAAAATACGATGTTTTCTTATACGCAATATAGAATTGCGTATGACCACAATCAGGCGTGATGGAAAGCGAAGATGAGGCCTCCCTTGCCTTGTAAATCCTCATTTACGCTAGACTTAAATTCACTTCAATCACTCACTCAGTTAGTAATAATAGATTTTTTTTTCGAAAGTATCTGAAACTAAAAGTGACTCTATTACGTGACTTTAAATAATTATTGTTTATCTACGTGACATGGATACATGGATTTTATTACTTATTTTTTCCAGTACTGGTATAACTTAATCTCTCGTCCGGTATCAGGTTTTTGTTAAGTTTTTGGACCCCCTGTATATATAAAAAAGACCGGCCAAGAGCGTGTCGGACACGCACAAGGTAGGGTTCCGTAGCCATTACAAAAAAATCAAGTAATATTTTTCTAAGGATTTCGTACCTAGGCTGTTTGATAAGTACCCGTTTTCTGAATTTATTAATATCACTGGCCGAAAATATGTATACAACCTTTTTAAGCCATTTTTCAGAGGCGGAAAATTTAAAAAAAACAAACAGCATTCTTTTGTTTTTTTCTCATTTGACAGCGATTTAGTGAAAGCGAGAACTTTAATTTGTTAAAATGGAGAAAGAACAGTATCGGTCTGTAATTCGATTCCTGTTTTTGGAAGGAAAAACGTGTGATGAAATAAAAGGAAGAATGAATGCGGTTTACCGCAACTGTGAACCTTCTATGACAACTATCAGATATTGGTTTAACGAATATAAGCGGGGGAGGACAACCGTATTTGATGAGGATCGCCCAGGCCGCCCAATTGAGGTGACTACAGACGATATGGTTAGTAAAATTTTAAATATCGTTTTAGCCGACCGCCGAATTAAAGTTCGAGAAATCGTTGATGCTGTAAACATTTCAATCGAGCGGGTACAAAACATATTGGAAGAAAAATTGGGTATGAAGAAGGTATCGGCGAGATGGGTGCCGCGTTTACTCACGGAGGAACAAAAACAGAACCGACTGACTACTTCGGAGCAGTGTTTGGCCGTGTTCAAAGGTAACCCGAAGGAGTTTCTGCGTCGTTTCGTGACTGTAGACGAAACGTGGGTTCACCATTACACCCCGGAAATGAAAAATCAGTCGAAGCAGTGGATTTTACCGGGCGAACCTGCTCCAAAGAAATCAAAAACCGTCCCATCGGCTGGAAAGGTCATGGCGACCATTTTTTGGGATTCCCAGGGTATTATATATATCGACTACTTAGGAAAAGGGAAAACGATAACAGGACAGTACTATGCCAATTTATTGGATAAATTTGACGCTGTGTTGAAGGACAAACGGCCCCATTTAAAAAAGAAAAAAGTACTGTTTCTTCACGACAACGCACCAGCTCATTCGTCCAGAGTTGTGGTGGCTAAATTAACACAGTTACGCTACGAACTGCTGCCTCACCCTCCCTATTCTCCAGATTTGGCCCCATGCGATTTCTTTTTGTTTCCCAACCTGAAAAAATGGCTCGGTGGTAAGCGTTTTGGATCAAATGACGAAGTCATTGCCGCTACAGAGGGCTATTTTAGTGACTTTCAGAAATCATACTTTTTGGAAGGCTTATTGAAGTTGGAATATCGGTGGAACAAATGTATAGAGTTAAAAGGAGACTGTAGAAAAATAAATACATGTATACAAAAATAACTGATTATTTTTTGCATAAACGGGTATTTATCAAACAGCCCTCGTATGTGTACGGAATCATCCAAGTTTAGGTATGTTTTATACCTTAGGCTACTATTTACTCTTAAACTACAAATAATTTCCAAGCAATCTTAGCCGCTATAATTTTCCTAGTAAATTTGATATATTTACTACCATTCTGAATGTTTTAAAATTTTTCCACTTAACAGTTTAGATTTTAGAGGGGGGGGACGCTCGATTTTAATGAAAATTTTCACGATTTTTTTAAAGTTGAATATTTCGCAAACAGATCACTGAATAGAAAAATCATGTAAGCAACCCCGCAATGGTTTTAAAAGACCTATCCAACGATACCCCTCACTATAGGATTAGTTGAGAAAAAAAAAATCACCCCCCTTTACGTCTATGGGAGGTACCCTAAAAAAATTTTTTTTTATTTTTTTATTTTACCATTTTGTTGGCGTGACTAATATGTATATTCATGCCAAATTACAGCTTTCTAGTACTAATGATCTCTGAGCTTAGCCGCGGACAGACAGACAGACAGACAGACGGACAGACATGGCGAAACTATAAGGGTTCCTAGTTGATTACGGAACCCTAAAAACAGAGGTGTGTACTTACGTTTAATAAGATAGGTACATTTAGTTCAACACAATCAAAAACAAGCTTTTTTAACTGTATAAGTATGTAATTAGAGAACTAATATTTGTAATTAATGAAAGCTTTAATTATACTTGCGTGTGCCAAGTGTGAGGTTATACCCGATAAAAATAATTTTAAATAATCCTTCTTTCGTCGCCATTTTTCTGAGACTATCCTAAGAATATGGAATGAACCAGAGCATGCGTTACAATTTCCACGTACTACTGTAACACGTATGTTCAAAGCGAAAGATGCTTCGTTCTACTCGTGGTCTTAGTTGTTGCGAGTTACAACACGACCCAAATTCGAGAATATGGACATACTAGCCTAAAACCGTGGCTTCGCCCGCGCTACAAATACCTTTACGAGAATAATTTAAAATGTTACGAGCAGAGTTTGGTTCTAAAAAATTTACGGCAGCATTTTTAAAACCTAATGTTTGCTCGGACAATACCATAATTATATTGATTGAAGACGAAGTCAAAGCCACGCACATTTATCTGACGTGTTGTGTCATGAGGCATCAGAATAGTATCAGTTTCATACATTTAATGATTGCGTACATATTTCTCTGATGCAACGTGTTGTGACAGCTTGTGCCAAATGAATGAAACCGCGCGATACTGTCCTGTTGCGTCAGAACACAACACGTCAGATTAATGTGATAGCAGCTTAACGCGTCGTCTTGCAAGCCGAGGTACCTACCTACCTCAATGTTCTTGGACAGCGCCGTCTAATTTTGTTTAAAGTGAACATATTATTCCACGGGAACGTATTGCCGAGACAATAAATATCTCATGTCTCAATCCGGAATTTTGTCTTACGCCGAGATTGCGATTGATTACTTCTAAACATCCGAATATAAAACTTTTTATTTTATAACATTAATAGGATTACGTCGTATTTTGAATTTGGGATGCATTTATCAGCTGAAAAACAGACTGTCAAAACGGGATACTATTCTTTTTGAGACCTATAGTTATAATATTTACTATTGGATTCAGTTACATTTTAGTTGGCTTCTGGTTTATTCTGTATTCTGTGAATGTATCATCTGATTTACAAAATTTGAAGCCCTGCCGAATGGTTACCTCTCATGCAAGATAAGGAGGATTATAAAATTACATTTTCGTCGGTCTGAGCTGAGCGCTGAGCATTCCCTGACAGAGCAAAAGTATAATTTTGTTTATTTAGCCGACATGTTCTTACGTGTGTAAAAGCTAGTAATTAAGCTTGAATACGAGATAATATTCCGTAAAAAGCTGAACTTCAAACGGTCTTTGAGTTGAGAGCCTTGGGAGTTAAATTAAATGTTCAGAGTCAAATGTGTACGTACAACGATTTATCTACATACAATCATACATTTATGACTCATTAAGCATAATATCGCATTTATTTATTATGTGCCTATTGAACAGTGACAAATTGTGTTTGAGTAATATATCAAACCTAATATCAAAATAGGTATTTATTCTGTAAGTAGGTATTTTTGTTTTTACCAGCATTCTTTAAATAATATTTTACGGGACTTAATATCGAGTCGAGACTTAATAATCACGAACGCGCGTGGGAACTACGGCTTCAGCCCTTTCATTCTGAGAGGAGGCCTGTGCCCTGTATTGGGATGTTTATAGGCTGAGATTATGATGACGATTAAATGCTGTATTTTCTTTACGTTTCGACCACATTGCAGCGGCCGAGTCTTGACCACGGCCGCTGCAATGTCGTCGAAACGTCGAGGTAAATAAGTACAGCAATTAATAGTGAGTGAGAATTGTGAAAACTTAAACACTATACTACCAGCGTTTTTGAAAAGACAATCATTGCATAACGCATTGCATTAACGACCGCTTTAGCCTAGTTGGTAGTGACCCTGCCTACGAAGCAAGAGGTCCTGGGTTCAAATCCCGGTAAGGGCATTTATTTGTGTGATGAGCACGAATATTTGTTCCTGAGTTATGGATGTTTTCTATGTATTTAAGTATTTATTTATCTATATAAGTATGTTTATCGTCGTCTAGTACCCATAGTACAAGCTTTGCTTAGTTTGGGACTAGGTCGATTTGTGTAAGATTGTCCCCTAATATTTATTATTTATTATTTATTTATAACCAAGCAGAAAGCATTGTAAGAAACGTAACAATAGTACATACTGCAGAGGCCGTGAAATAGGGTATAGTAGAGTATAGGAAATCCAGAACTGGTATATAACTTTGTGTAAGTTTTTTGAAATAAATAAAACTTGACCTATCGCTTGGTACCAGGTTATCATTGAGCTTTGGGACATACTGTATACTACAAGCAAAAAAATTTTTTTTTTTAGACGTAGTGTAGTAGTTTTTAAGTTAGATATCTAGTTTATAGTTTTAATTATTGTTAATGTTTCTTGATATTTGTCTTCTATGAATAAATGTATCTCTTAATAAGACAAGAATAAAGTTATGATAATTCGCTAAAAAAATTAAAATGATTCAATTAACATTTTTGTTTTAGTATCCTGCGTACATAGGGTACCTATTATGGACAGACTAGCTTTTGCCCGCGACTCCGTCCGCGTGGAATTAGTAATTTGGGCAGCTTATTTTATTATCCTATTTGCTTTTTCATCAATTATGGCTCTCCTTAGTTCCTCGATATAAAAAAAAATTACCCGCCCCCCGTATCCATTCACCACCGTACTCCCAAGTCAAGCGGGCCTATAGAAGTTTTACTTCAAAAACCCCCGATTTTTAATCATTCTTCCGCTCCCCCCCGTTCCCCTCCCACACTGAACCCCCCCGCACACCCGCGTTCACACTCGCCACCGTACTCCCAAGTCAAGCGGGCCTATTATAGAAGGTTTACTTCAAAACGCCCGATTTTGAAACATTCTTCCGCTCCGCTCCGCTTCTATTGGTGTTAGCGTGATGGTATATAGCCTATAGCCTTCCTCGATAAATGGCCTATCTAACATTAAAAGAATTTTTCAAATCGGAGTAGTAGTTCCTGAGATTAGCGCGTTCAACCAAACAAACAAACAAACAAACAAACAAACTCTTCAGCTTTATAATATTAGTATAGTATTAGTATAGATGTAGCTGATCGATTCGCAACGGGTACTCGGTAGTTTCAATTGGTGCAGTTAGCATGCAAATAGGTTGATGTCGTGAAAAGATTATGTCGGCGACTGAATATTCATCGTGCTTTAGTCATAAAACCTAAACTAGTTTTAAGATATGCCTATAGTAGCCGAATTGGCTTTTCATTTAATGAAATGTTGAATTTAATTTATATTTTCAGTAGCTGTTGCGCGCGAGTCCGTCTACGAAGAATTCGTTTGTTTGCTATCCCCCGCGAACTATGCCGTTATCTGGGATACAATCTATACAAAAAAAAAATACAAAATAATTTATTTGACAAAAAACAACACTTAAAATAACATAGATATCCATCAGACACCAAACAAGGCTAAGCCTGTATTTTGGTCATCTGCGAGTGCGGTTAACAAAAGAATGAAATGATTTTATCTTAAAAACTATGAATATTTATTTGTTATAGTACACTAAAAACGAGCAATTACATGTGTGTGTATGTGTGTGTTTGTTTGTGTGTGTGTGTGTGTGTGTGTGTGTGTGTGTGTGTGTGTGTGTGTGTGTGTGTTTGTTTGTTTGTGTGGGTGTGTGTGTGTGTGAGTGTGCATTGCTATCATTTATCCTTCCCAGGGTCTCAAACTATATGCACACAAAATTTCAATTAAATCGTTTCAGCGGTTTATCATCGGCTTAGCATGAAGAGATGACTGACAGACAGAGTTACTTTGACATTCTATAATATTAATAAGGATTTTTCTGTACGGTTAGGTCTAGCTTAAAATTTATCCCAATCCTAGCTTTTACTTAGTATTTAAGTTCCATTATTATTCTTGAAATTACTGTTGACCAAAAAGCGTGCTCTTATTTTTATATAACAGGGGGCAACGGCAACGGGTCACCTGATGGAGAGCGATCACCGTCGCCTATGGACCACGCAACACGAGGGGAATCACAGGTGCTTTGCCAACCCTTTTAGGAATTGGTAGGCTCGTGTTTCAAAGATCCCTAAGTAATAACGCTCCGTAAATGTTGCCGCATGCTGATTCCAGATCTTCGGCGTGTGAGGAAAGAAGTTTCGCTTAAAACTTGCTCTGCCAACTTACTTGGAAATGTTCATGCTCACTTGCTGAGACAGGTAGGTATAAAATCATATATAAAAAAAAAATTAAACTGTTTATTACTTTCATAAGAAATACAAATTAATTATTAATATTATTAGTACAACATCTTAAATTTTAAGATTATATACTAACAACTTACTTTCATTAACACTACATTAACTTATTATATCATACCTTACTCTGAAATTCTGACTTGAATAACGTACTAAACTAATACGACTTGTTTGTTTAAGAAATTCTTGCACTTTCTATTTTTATGACTCACGTTTTCTATCTATTCACACGATATTATTTTTGATCGTCATTCATGTGATATTAATAATTTCAGAGGATCAAAGATTTCTCGTGAGAGAAAACAACATGAAAGGGATTTTGAAACGCAGGGAAAATGTACCTTTGCCCACCCTTAACCTTCTTACCCTTGTAACACCGATAAATAACTTAAATCCTGTAGTTAATTAATGCCTATACATAATATCTTAATAGGCGAGAAAAACTAATGCATGGATAATGAAGATGTCAGGTCTGGCGTCAGGCGCCGGAGTAGTAACAATGCAGGGCCTCTGATGCATCCCACAAAGGGAACCACTTCCCCGATTGACATGTTCATTAAGATGACCCTCCCCCATACTCCCTTTCGACAAACTCTAGGAAACTTTCATAAGAACAACTAGGTCAAGCATTATGTTACTCTTGATCAAAAGAGGCATGGTGTGACATTCACCGAGCCTTTGTCGGGGCTGCTTTTATTCAAAAGGTGAACAATGGTTAGAGTCGTCATAAAAATTATCTTCGTGGCACCATAGAAGGTTATATATTCTGCCAAATTGTGTGGCTAAAGTAAATTTATGGGGAGCCCGAAAGGTGCGCGCCGTAATCTGTTTCATTACGCACGGAAATGACGCCTGAGCGCTTTGACGATACCGGTTTTTTGGTACCGGTTTTCGTTAAATATAAGCGAATGGGTGACGTGTTTGATGCATTCAATAAAAATTTGCAAGTCTATTCACTTTCCAAGATTGGTTTTTTGGAGTCTTTTTGAATTTTATTTTTTAACTCCAACAGTCATCCCGTGAAATCTTAATATTTTTATACTAAATACAAACTGAAACATGGATACACAGAAAAAACCCAGAAAAAGAGACCAGCGCTGGGAATGAACCCTCAGCATTCCGCGCTGCGTGCCATACCCACGGGTTTCAGTTTGTGGGTGCGGTTTCAGTTTGTATTTAGTATAAAAAAAAATTATTCACTTTGTTTACTCTTTTGATAATAAACACAAACAGTTAGTAACAATTACTAGTAAAACTGTCTCTAAGCGAGTTTGTCGTAATTACTGCAAAAACAATAAATCGACAATAAACAAAAAATCGGTCAAGGTTCAAATGTCGGACAGACGGAAAACTAGTAAAAATTAAAAAAATATTTATAACTGCGAAGTTCCAAATCTTGACCAATATAATTTTTAAATATATCTTTGTCCGTCTGCATGCCTGTCTGTCTGTTACCTCTTCAAGCTTAAACCGCTGAACCTATGTATTTATATAAAATGTATCTATTTATATTTGTATTTAGTATGAAATATATGGTTTTCACGGGATGACCGTAAAAGTAATAAAAAATGAAGTTGAAAAATAAAAATACAAAAAAAGATACTTCATATTAAACTTGTTATCTATACATATAAAATCCTTTGTCCTGACTGACGGATCAACGCACAGCCTAAACCGCTGATCGTAGAGACCTGAAACTTGGAGGGTGTGTCTTTGTATGACGTAGGCATCCGATAAGAAAGGATTTTTCGTAGTTCTACTCCTAAGGGGGTAAAAAAGGGGGGCAAAGTTTGTATGGGACAACGTGATTCCTTGGTCCAATCTACTTCAAATTTTGCATAAACATTCTATAACAGAATTGATGGAAGACGTGTTTCGTATTTTATTGAAATTCATCACTTGACGGGGTTAAAAAGGAGTAGAAAGTTATTTTGGGGGTGATTTGCTTCGAAGTTGATATCAATACTCCTTAGTGCTTTTGATTTAAATTACTTTTTATTTTGACACAATGTAAACGAAACGAAACTTCAAATTTTGCAAACCATTGTCTACGTTTGTCAACCACTTCCTGATCTGATCTCTGATAATAACTAATTATATGTATAAGTATTTGCATTTCACCAAGGTTTTGCTTTTACAAGCGCAGCGTGGGACGTCCACCAACGAGATGGACGGACGTTTTGGTGAAAGCCGCAGGTTCAGGGTGGATGCAAATCGCTTCCAACCGTAATGATTGGGCGTCAATGAGGGAGGCCTATGTCCAGCAGCGCAGTGGACGTCCTACGGCTGAAATGATGATGATGAAGCTTTTATGTGATTTCAACCTTTTTCGAATAAAATCGAATTGACTATTCAAACATCATTGTTGAACTCGCCTAAAAGCTTGGTGCAATGCAAATACATATAAAATGCTTTATCCTGAAGTCCTAAATGACTGACTGGCGGATGAACACACAGCCTAAACCGCTGTATGTAGAGACCTGAAACTTGGAGGATGTGTTCTTTGTATGAAATAGGCATCCGATAAGAAAGAATTTTCCGGAATTCCCACGAGATAAGGAATATACGGGATGTATATATTTCATCAATCAAGAGTGACTCTATCCCCATAACGAAGATTACTAAACTGTTCAAATTGGGCATGCAAGCAGACTATTAGAATAGGTATAAAGCTAATTTCAATAATTTTGAAAATTCCCACGGGATAAGGATAAATCAAGATTTATATGCTCAAATCAACTGGATCTCCGTAACTACAATTACTAAACTTTTCAAATTCAGTATAAACGTAAATGGTCATATATAACAGCAAAAAAACGTATTGCTGGATTTTTGGAAATTCCTGTGGGATAGATAATCTCTGAAACTTCCGAGCCGATTAAAAAAATCTTTTACCAGTAAAAAGTTACACCATCCTTTATTGACATAGGCTACTTTTTTCCGGGAAAATGCAAAATTCCCAAGGGATAGAAAAAAAAATTCAACTTCGGAGCTCATTTTAAAATGTCTTTCACCAATAGAAAAGATACACTGTCCTTGATTAACATAGGATGCTATTTTCCGGATAAATGCAAAATTCCCGCGGTATAGAAAATAGAAAACTTAACTTCGGGGCCGAGTTTAAAAAAAATGACCAATAGAAAGCTACATCATCCTTTATTGGTATAGACTAGGCTACCTACTATTTATTATTTAAAAGCGAAAAAGTTTTTCGGGTGCGCCGGTGGGATTCGAACCCACGTCTCCTGGGTATGCGCCCTAACGGGTGTTCTACCAATTGAACCACGTCGCATCCAACCGACTCCACCGAAATTCTTAATCGCTTACATACACCAACAGTGAGTGATTCGGTGAGCAGCCGTACTGCTAATAAAATAAATAATATTTACCTACTATTTATTCGGTAAAATGCAAAATTCCCGTGGGATAGAAAGAAGTGAATATCACTTGAGGGCTGATTTGAAAAATTCTTTCACCAATAGGAAGCTACACCAACCATTATTTACATAGACTACTTTTCTATAAATAAGCGAAAATTTGCATAGAATAAGGACAAATTTGTTGAAATTCCCACGGTATAGAGAATAAACGGGATTTATAATATTCACGAACTGATACTGATGATGATGAAATGATAATAACATTAATAATGATGGATGTTGCCGTTGCCGGATTTTTGTTTTATACAATGAAAGAGATGAAGAAGCTTTACCACAAATTGGAATTCTACGCCGACGAAGTCGCGGGCAAAAGCTAGTTTATTTATATAAAATTTAAAACTGGAAAGGACATAGGATAATTTTTATCTCGAAAAATTACATAGTTTTCGCAGATAGAGGAGCGCGCATATCAAATGTTTTAGATACATTTACAATTTCTAAAGCTGCGTACGGACTGCGCGCACATTACGCGTACCCGGGTACGCGTGTCATGGAACGCCATGTCCGTACGCCATGTACGCGTACACTGTACGCGTAGCTGCACACACCGCCTTCGTTCCGGCGTGATTAAAAAGGGCATTTGATGCAATGCAGGAAGCCAGGAGATATTACTGTCGCCTCAGCAACACCTGTACTATTTTACAACACACACGTCATACAAACCCCGTATATATTTTGTGGGTAAAAATGTAAACAAAGTCCCTCGCGCAGATGTTACTTTATTACACGCTATCACAGCTAATGCAGGGTTTCTTTTCTATTTTGTCATTTCCTACCTCCTTTTTTAACTGATAACTTGGGAAAAGGACGCACTTAGTAACAAAGAGGGAAAGCGTCTCGAGCTAGCTCCATAATCCTACTTCTTAGCACTAATGAGAACACTTTCGCTAAACATTAATTTTCTCTATTCAATTACGACGGCCGAAATTAGGAGTGATACATGTTGTGAATGATGAATGCCATACAAGATATTATCGAGACGTCGCTTTTGTTTATTGTCTAATCTAATTTAATAATGAGATATCCAGTTATTAACGACAAGACAAAGATAGCTCGACTACTAAAATGATCAATTTGTATTTTTTGCTCGCTACTATTTGTAACTGCATGTCATTAAATACACCTATAAGAGAAGACAAAATAGTAGTTTAGGAGTGGACAAGAAGTAAATATTGAATGTGTTTTGTGTTTAATTTCTAAATGCTGACTATTCAGCAACAACCAGTATTTGTAGTAGGTACTTATTACACAATATTTTCAAACATTTTCAGGTCAATTAAAAAAAAGGTTATAAATCGAGGTTAAAGTGGATATTTCTGTGTATCGTGTACCTTCTATTAGAGAATGAAGTTTCTTAGCAACCACCGAAGGGTGACCCAATTCTTGAGTGTAAATAAGTAAACCCGGGCGGGACAAACGATTATACCGACGCAGCGTCAAGTTAAACTTTAATGAAATGGTCCAGACGGCCGCTGCAAGGAATAACCATAACGTTATGAATAAGTAATTGACAAAGTTTCTGAGGTGCATTGTTTGTGACACCTGTTTCATTTGTAATTGCAATAACAATAACAGTAGCCTCTAGACGCGGTATTAGGTTATTTAATATTATAGGTAATATACATGCACGCTTTGTTTTATATATTTTTCTCGCTCTTGGGGTTGAGCGACGTATAAAAACCTCAAGAAAATACGTTGTGGGTTGTTCGTGTTGGCGACGCGCGGTGAATGAGGTTTTGAAAAAAATAAGACTTGGTTTTGATGTGATAGCGATATCCGTATTCAAACATAATTTATTAAATATAAAAATTTAACAGACTCCAACAAAACAGCGAAAATACAAAAAAAGCCAAAAATAAAATACAGCTGTAGATCAATGAATGAATGAAATTTATTTATTCACAATGAACATATGGTTACATAAGATCTTAAATTGTATACTATTGCTTCCCATGACATGTTCAGCCAAGGTAAAAATATTTAAGGCGCTACCACAGAAATAAATTAAAATGTTAATGTGTGTGCTTTCTACTAATAGGTTTGAAGTCGATGCGAAGACAATAGGTAGTATGCAGGTAAGAGATGACTAGGTCCATTTCTGAGGCACCAACTTCAAAGAAATCAGTAGAAAGCGCAAATAGATTTTTTTTTATAATGTTCAATGCATCAGGATTAACTTCATTACGGCCTTCGACTGTAGTTTACGTATTTATCTAATATGGCTAGCAATAAACTCATTTTTAGGGTTCCGTACCTCAAAAGGAAAAAACGGAACCCTTATAGGATCACTTTGTTGTCCGTCCGTCCGTCCGTCCATCTGTCAAGACCCTTTTTCTCAGGTACACGTGGAGGTATCAAGTTGAAATTTATATCGAATACTCAAGTCTACTGTTTCTTTAAGCTGTGAAAAAATCAAACTTCTAAGCCAACGCAATCAAAAGATACAGCCGTTTATGCCGCAAATTTTCGAAACTCGTAAGGGAATCAAAACCTACAGGGTACTTCCCGTGAACTCAGAACCTTGAAATTTGGTTCGAAGCAAGGTCTTATAGCACAAATAAAGGAAAAATTGCGAAAAGCATAATTTTTTTTGTTTGTCTTTCTATATCAACCAATCTATTTATGCCGCAAATTTTCGACACTCGCGAGGGAATCAAAACCTACAGGGTACTTCCCGTGAACTCAGAATCTTGAAATTTGGTACGAAGCAAGGTCTTGTAGCACAGATAAAGGAAAAATTGCGAAAAGTATATTTTTTTTTGTTTGTCTGTCTATATCAGCTTCCAATCTACAATGATCCCACACTGCGCACATGTTGCTTAGGAGCGGGGTCTGCTAAGACTGGATGTTCATAGATACATATAAATTTGTACGGAACCCTCGGTGCGCGAGTCCGACTCGCATTTGGCCGGTTTTTATAGTTAACCTAAACCCTATTTTGTTGCTACCGTGAGATTGGCCAAAGTTATAACATAATTAGTTAGGATTATTAATAATGTATGTTTGTATGTAAACTCTTTATTGTACAAAAATAAGGAAAAAAAAGAAAAACATTATTGACAACCGTTGAAATAATAATAATTTATGTTTATGAATAAAATGGTGAAGGGGGGGGGGAGAAATGGGATAAAGCGTACCTGGTTCGACGTACGCGCGGCTGCAAGATGTTATGGCTGCCGGTCTTACGCACTCCTCTTCCGCTCTTCAGCGATGATACGTGTTACCGAAGTAAATTAGATCAGCTCGAAGCCGTGGGCGGCGAGATGGAGAAAACGCTCTTGACATCGACCGACTCGAACCCTGTCGTTGGCTGAACTGAACGAGTGTCAGTTCTTGACGTTTTAACGTTGTTTATGTCTACCCGCGTTTTCCGGGGATAGGAAGTATGAAGGATTTGAGGGTAGGTGACATGAACAGATAAGTTTACAAACAATACCGAACAAATGGTTAGTACTTTTGACGAACGGAAACTACGACAAGAACCTTCACGTAAAGTTCGTAGCAGTGCTACGTTAGGTACGCCGTAGAGCTCTACGAAGTGGATGATTCGATATCAATTTGTCTCGCTGAGGAAGCGAGTCGTACGCATGCGGGGTGATAGTACATGCCATTAATTACTTTACGACAAATCCCCGAAGGCCTCCGCTGTGGGTGGGCTGTTCAGATTCGGGCCTTGCGTTTAATCTAAATTACTTTGGATTAAACTTGGTGATCAGTTAAATGTCGCTAATATTAAGCCAAATATTATACAAAAAAAAACGAATAAGAGCATGTCGATTAAATATGCCCAGGATAGGGTTCCGCAGCCGTTATGACGTGTACTATCTGTATTTAACAAGTATAATACTTTTCTAAGGACTTTAAACATGAAACTACCGTGAGACTCACTCATAGTGAAAATAAACGGATCACTCACGTCTTAAAACGAGTTTAACTCGACATGTTTCGGGCTAATCCGTAGCCCTTCCTCTCGGAGTCGCACGTCACGGCGGCTGCCAAACGTGCACTGCGTGCTAACGCCCTGGTTGCGCGGCTACTCGACGCAACTGACAGCGACACACAACTACCCCCGTTTCCATCATCACTTTTATTGTCATTGTCAAATGTAGGGTAGCACACAACACTAACCACATCACGTGTGTGACGTGTGTTGGAGAGCAATGGGTACAACTAGAGGCAGAGTAACCGGTTCCTGAACGTAGCGGCTTGTCAACGGCCAAGGGCGGCTGATAGGCTGCCGGTATACTTGCCGTTTATAAAGGGGGTAACGGATAAAATCGGGCAATTGTTACGCCGGAGATACACCATCAAGTCGATTTACCGTCCTCATATGCAGCTCAGGCAGTTGGTACGTTCACCGAAGGATAGGGAGCCCTTTAGTGGTCCCGGAGTATATAAAATTCCATGTTCCTGTGGCAAGGATTATATCGGAGAGACTGGACGTAATGTTTCCACAAGGTTATCGGAGCACATACGCAGTATGAAAAAGCAAGACAGCAAGGGGTCTGCGGTGGCCGAACACTCAATGGACTCGGGCTCGACGCACTACATCCGGTTTGATAAGGCTTCCGTACTTGCGAGAGAAAAGTTTTTCATTCCGCGGAAGGTGCGTGAAGCCATCGAGATTGGTCGTCATCCAAATTTTAACCGGGATAGTGGTTGGTCAGTATCCACGAGTTGGAAAACAGTGTTGAATGTTCGTACTGCGTCAACGGTGAGTGTGGCCGAACCTTTACAAAGTGATGTGGTTAGTGTTGTGTGCTACCCTACATTTGACAATGACAATAAAAGTGATGATGGAAACGGGGGTAGTTGTGTGTCGCTGTCAGTTGTGTCGAGTAGCCGCGCGACCAGGGCGTTAGCACGCAGTGCACGTTTGGCAGCCGCCGTGACGTGCGACTCCGAGAGGAAGGGCTACGGATTAGCCCGAAACATGTCGAGTTAAACTCGTTTTAAGACGTGAGTGATCCGTTTATTTTTACTTTTCTAAGGATTTTGTATTTTGAACGGAACTTCCCAAGTAGGTAAGGTACATTTTATAGGTCAGGCTGCTATTTATTCTTAATCTACTAATAATTTTCAAGCAGACTTAGCTGTTAAGGTTTGTAATGCTGTAAGCATTATGTTATTTTTATCCCGTAAATTAGAAATAACATCGTTGCGCAAGTCAACGCACTTTGTTCAGCAGTGACATATGGCTTGGACAGGGCACTCTACAAAACCTTATTATAAGCTTTCCATTTCATTACTTACAGCTCTATTCTTGTTGACCTGTTGGTAACAGGTCTCGAACAATAATCTTGTAACAAAATGCTGAAAATCATCGACGCTTTCCAGCAAAATAAGTACGTTTAAGAAATGTTGACTATTGTTCGAATTGAAAGCAATATTGTCATAATTAATTGAAGCAGGCGTTACTTTGCGGAGGTCCATATTAATGAACTGAAACAATTACTTAGCTCACCCGCGACCTTACCTAACCTAACCTAACTTAAGGTCGCGGGTGAGCAAAGTAATTGTTTCAGTTCATTAATATTGTCATAGTTAAGTGGGATTTATCTTAAAACTAATTAAAATAAGTAAATCTGTCTGTAAAATATTATAGATCTAATAATTACTAAACTAAACGGGACTTATCACGCAAGAAAAATTTATTTATTTAGGTTTAAAACAGTATATTATAGATCTACGTCCAATCGCGGCTCTCCCTAAATACCTATACGTCAAACATGACGTTAACATTGAAAGTTTTCGTTTATAAACAGTTCTGAATTTCTCAATTTTGTGTCTGTTTTTGGGGAAAGCAAAATGTCCAAGTAACAAACGGAGATAAATAATGTCCAAACTTACCTCCCCATTTGTAACTTAAAAGGGGCCAATCTGTACTTATACAGTTTTGACGTAACGGTTGTATTAAAACTTATTCATTAACCGATGGCATCAGAGTTGTACATGTATCATTTTACATGTGCGCAGCGCTAATTAATCACAAAAGTAAATAGAGTAATCATACGTCATGTGAGCTGCCGCGGCAAACGACGGAGGAAGGCATCAGTTTGAACACCCTTTATTAATCTTTTCAAGCGCAGCTGAGCGTTGTGAGTTCTGAGTGATGAACAAGCGGCCATGACACGGGGCTTCTCAAATGGTAGGCATTTTAAATTCTAATCTATCACGGCTCCGTACGCAAAGGACGACGAGATGGACTGGACGGCCGATTTGGTGAAAGCCGCAGGTTCAAGGTGGATGCAAATCGCATCCAACCGTAATGATTGGGCGTCAATGAGGGAGGCCTATGTTCAGCAGTGGACGTCATACGGCTGAAATGATGATGATGATGATGACGCAAAGGATTCCCAATGGGACCCCATTACTAAGCCTCATTTGTATGTCTGTTTATCTGTTCATAGCATAGGTAGATATTTTAATAGCGAATCATAAAAATAAAATAAAGTCAAAATTAAAGGGTAGGTACCTAATTATAACAAGAAACGTGTTTTTCTGGTACGGTTACGGAATCCTTCGTGTTGGCGGTCCGAATTGCACCTGGGACATATATTTTTTTAACATGTTGGAAACGGCGGAGTGTTCTAAGTTTGGCTTGTAATTTAACCCAAACAAACGGATTTACCTACTCCATCTAAGTAAAGAGTGGTATACCTAACGTCTTAGATTGTTAATACTATTGCGTGCGTAGGGGTTCTAAGGGCTATGCTTATGTCGAGGAATTAGCATCGGCTTCAGCAACTGCAGTTCTACTGCGATATGATATTTCAACAGTAACTTCCAAGCTTCTGCAACAGTAGCTTCCAAGCTTATTCCATAGTTTTTCCTTCTAGTAAATTCTACAGAATTTAGCTAATGAAAAGATACTCACTTTCACATGAATCGTTGTCTATTCATCAAAATATTTTTTCTCAACGTGTTAGATACAAGTAAATTAAATTTTGAAAAATAAAATCGCCAACGATAGAAGCAAAGTTCTTAGAAACATCAATTATTTTTAACTCATGATTTGTATTACCAAAAACTGCTGCGACAATTCTGCTAGGAATTTTTTTATTGTATTTTGTAGGTATTATGAAACGCGATCGTGTCGTCAGAACGTGAGAGATGCTTAGATTCTGCTGAATTTTACACTCGTCAACCACAAACATTGTCATTCATACTCTGTAGATTTTAGGTATGACACATACATTTCTGGTTGTTTGAGCTTCTGAAATGATTTTTACATTCAAGTATAACTTATACAGTGAATATGGTAAGTTAGATTACGCGTTTAAATAGTAAATTGATTTACACAGTTTATTAGGTTACGTTTTTTTTTACATAAAACTGACTCTTGATTTACCCCTATCTTATCTGATGAAAACTGCAGACTGTGTTGTAGTTAGCAAAAAGCTACATCTCTGGTTTTATCTGCACTAACCATGAGATAAGTGTCAATCGGTAGTCAGTTTTAAATAGTAAAAAACCGGCCAAGAGCGTGTCGGACACGCCCAAGGTAGGGTTCCGTAGCTATTACGAAAAAATCAAGTAATATTTTTCTAAGGATTTCGTATGTGTGCGGAATCATCCAAGTTTAGGTATGTTTTATACCTTAGGCTACTATTTACTTTTAAACTACAAATAATTTCCAAGCAATCTTAGCCGCTATAATTTTCCTAGTAAATTTGATATATTTACTACAATTCTGAATTTTTTCAAATTTTTCCACCAAACAGTTTAGATTTTAGAGGGGGGGGGACGGCCGATATTAATGAAAATTTTCACTTTAAAGTTGAATATTTCGCAAACAGATCACTGAATAGAAAAATCATGTTAATAACCCCGCAATGGTTTTAAAAGACCTATCCAACGATACCCCACACTATAGGGTTAGCCGAGAAAAAAAAAATCACCCCCCCTTTACGTCTATGGGAGGTACCCTAAAAAATTTTATTTTACTTTTTTTTATTCAATCACTTTGTCGGCGTCACTGATATATATATTCATGCTAAATTACAGCTTTCTAGTACTAACAGTCTCTGAGCTTAGCCGCGGACAGACAGACAGACGGACAGACATGGCGAAACTATAAGGGTTCCTAGTTGAATACGGAACCCTAAAAAGAAGATAAAGATGTTAAAATTTACGTAGGTAAAATAAATATAATAGCAGAAAATACAATAGTAGACTGAGATTACAAAGGTAAACTTAACCCTAAAAGAGATCTCTTCCTGCCAACCTGGCATAAAATAAGCTATCTAACTACCACTTTCACTAAATGAAATAGATATTAAACGTTAATGATATCGTTTATTGTTCTGTTTTTAAATCTTATATTTTTTTTTAAACTGGCGCTCTCTTCTAGTTTAGCTTATAACTTTAGTTCTCGCTTTAACAGGTAGCGTCATCTTTGTAGGCGGCTTTTATAAAGTGGTGTTTTTATATCTTTTGCATTAAACTTTATCTAGCAACGATGGACGTTATATTTATGTAAGTACCTGCTATATCTTAATTAAGTTTAAAAAGACGTCGAGCTGAATCTGAAAACTCTACAGAGGCCGTGTTTTGAGGCAATTGCTCTAATTATATTCAAAGCAATCAAGTAAAATTGAAACGACGCTGAGAACGACGACCGAATCAAGCGCACCTAATGAACCGTCGCGAGGATCACCAGCCAATTAAGGAAAACTTAAATTAGAAGCAAAATTTATATAATTTACTTTAATTTAAACTAAAGGTAATTAAATAATTTCTCTAGGATTTTGTGCGATATATGTAACTCAAAGCTCTGAATTTTGAGAATATGAAAACTTGAAGCTCTAAAGAATATAAAAATAGTAGTTTATTACAAGGTGCAAGTGCAGCCGCGGCTCAAGACTAGTATGATACAAATATATTAATATTTTAATTTTTTTTTCTTTTATATACACGTGAACCTACTAATAATTCAAATAAAATATGCATTTACATTATCCTCCGTTCTTACGATATGAATAGAAGCTGTCTTTTTACCAGAAATTATAGTACATTGAACTTTTAGTTTTGCGGGAGGAAAAATATATGTATGCATAAAACGCTGCGTATTAACAAACCTGTTGAAGCCCGGGTCGTCGTCCCAATTTTCCGGTAATCTCCCTCTCCGCTTGTTATCTCCTTGGCTAGCTTTATTGAGATACGTTCCTCGTGCCTAGATAAAATATGCACGACGATGATTGGGTAACGATAGGTGCCGTATTATTGTGATTAATAGTGTTATCGGTTCAATGATGGAAGACAAAGACCACATGATATTTTATTAACTGTAGGTTTGATCGTGACGGTATTAATTAAATACTCTGGAACAGGCTAGATTGAATAAGCTGTTGCTATTTAAGTTACCATTGAGTTATACTTTTGACCCCATCTGCACTATCCATCAAGCGAGACAGGGATCAATCGGTGGTCAATTTATGGTAAAAAAATCTAATTAATTAATTCTAATTGCTGGATCCAGCATTTGTTCGATGTGTATTAAAGAAGCATTTAATGTGTTTAACCTTTTTTTATGTAGTGATACTTACATGTTTACATTACTAACCCAATAAATTACAAAAAAATCATAAAATCAGTAAGATACTAAGATAACAAGAATTAAAAAAAATTGTAACCTGCATTAAACTTGATATGCATCAATATGCACATTTATTAAGCGGAAGAGAGGAAAGTATATATCTATTTACTTTATTTTATCTTGTTTATGCAAAAATGTCTCATTCACGTAGACAATGTTGCGTAGATCTAAAAGAAACAGGTCGAAATTACTTCTGAGATCTCATTTTAATTAAGAAAACGGAAAAATAAGTTGTTTTTGTAAGCGAAAACACAATTTGCAAAACGAGATTTTTTTAGGTAAACCTAGTAAGTATAAAATAAAATTGTGTTAACTATTTCAAGAAATAGGTGAGTTCACGGTTGTGCTTGTTTCGTTTAAGTTTCTCATCATAAAACAGCTTCTAAATCTGCTTTATGCATTAAAGAAATAAAAAAAAAAAAAACAAAACAAAAAAAAAAATAACTATGCCTCCTTAAGGATTACGCTATGTCCCGTATTTTTATTTATTTTAGTATACAACTAGCTGGTGCCCGCGACTTGGTCCGTGTTAATCATTTATGCTCCGCGACTTTTGGTCGTAGCGTGATATTATATTATAGCCTATAGCTTTCCTCAATAAATGGACTATTCAACACAAATAAAAATTCAATTCGAATTAGTAGTTCCTGAGATTAGAATTAACCAAACCAACAAACGAACAAAGTCTTCAGCTTTATAGTATTAACTTAGTGTATATTTAATAGGTACAACCTTTTTGTTGACAGTACATAGGTATCTGACCTCAGCATTGTAAATACAACTCTACCCGTGTGCTAAATTCCAAGTCAATCGGACCAATGAAAGTATCTAAAAATCAAGGGAAGAATCATTAAATAATGACCTCGCCTTCAAAAGCTAGATTTTTCCAAGATGGCGAACTAAAGACTTGCTAAAGTCTCCTCGTTTTCATTGTGCCATTGTCGTGGCGTAAATCGGCGTAATGGACTTATACTGCTCTTCCCAGAAAGTTAACATACACGAAGACAGGTAATTGGTTCCACTGAAACTGCTTACATTTGGGCAGGTAGTCAGCCCGGCTGCCGCAGTGGTTCAGTAACGGGATTATAATCCGCCCCAATTCCAAATTTAACCGTAGCTAAGGACTTCAACGAGTTTCGGTTGATCCTAAACAGATTAATTACCTCCGAAACTTGTGCTGTAAGTTTCACGTGAGCGAAGCCCTCGTTATTGTATAGGCCGTATTAGCTTAATTGCTGTTCGATTATTTGTTAACTTTTACCACTTATTCATACTTGAACAGTTATTGGCCTAGCAAAGCTCAAATTTTACTTTTTCTCGAGACACATCATGTCTAAAAATGATAGATAAAAAAATTGAACTAGTACAAGCTTAAAGCCGATTCCAACCGTATTGATTAAGTATCAACCAGGGACGTCAATGTCCAGCGGTGGCCCTCTCATGGCTGAAATGGCAATGATAATGATGAAAATCTTTTCAAGAAATTAACAAGAGTATGATTAAGGGGAATTAGGTACGAGTGGCGTGGACCGAACTTTTTTTTAGGCAACTGGAGCGAGAGAAGCGTGAATTAGGTATATCTTTGGTATATCTTGTACCTAGTTAGAGTACTTACACAAGCTTTGACATACTTGCCATTATGTTCAAGTCTAGGGTGAATGAGCATTTACTAGGCAAGCGTGCTCCATAGGCCTCATCTTCGCTTTCCATCAGGCGTGATTGTGGTCAAACGCAAGCCTATATTGTATAAAAAATTGTCAAAATTTAGGTAATGCGGTGGGAATCAAGCACAACCAATTTCACGAAGATTCAACATGACAATTTGCAATGAAAAGGGATCAACCTGGTACGTTTCGGTTTCCTTTACTGTACTTAACTGATCAATTATACCTACATACATGGGCGATGGAGAGGGCTATACTTGGAGTTTCTCTGCGGGATCGCATTAGAAATTATGAAATCCGCGGAAGAACTAAAGTCACGGATATAGATCGAAGAATCGCTAGACTTAAATGGCAGTGGGCAGGGCAAAACGCTCGTAGAACTGACGGCCGATGGGGCCGAAAGGTTCTCGAGTGGCGTCCGCGGACCGGAAGACGCTGTGTAGGTAGGCCTCCAACAAGATGGAGCGACGACCTGGTGAAGGTGGCGGAAACGCATTGGATGCGGATGGCGCAGGGCCGATCTGCTTGGCGAGCCTTGGCGGAGGCCTATGTTCAGCAGTGGACGTCTTTCGGCTGAAATAATGATGATGACCTACATACAGGGTGAGATTTTAAACGTGATACAAAATTAGTAGCTCAGTTAATGCTGGACAACATAATGCATTAAGTCAATTGTTTAAAAATACTGTTTTGAAATTAAATCACGAACTCAATGTATAGACAACTAAAATATAAGACGAATTAAACAATTAAGTTAATGCATAATACAGGGTGTTACAAAATAACCCCTAAAGCCTGAAACCCCATGAACAGTAAATAAAACTGTAATTTTGCGCGCTCTTCTTTTTTTCTAGCTATAATGGTTATGGAAAAAACCGATATCGAAACTTTTTGAAAATATCGACATGTTTTTTAGAAGATTCCTAACACTAGCAATCAGCTGTTCTGGTCATTGGCTTTTAAATCATAGACTAACTATTTATCAGAATGTTAATTTGTCAGCAATTTTACCTTAGTGCGACGTTTCAGTTTTGTGACGTAATTAATAACTATTTTTCTTTAAATAACCCGTAGCGGTCATCCATAAATGACGTCACACCATTTTTGCCCTCCCCCGCCCCCGCCCCTTATCACACTTGAAAATTGGAATTATTTTCCTCCCGTGTCACAAATTGCCAGACCCCTCCCCCACCTAGATGTGTTTCGTTCTTTATGGATGACCCCATATTAATCTGACATTGGTGGCGGTTAGTTCAACATTTCCACCATGTACCTGGTTTGAAAATGTGTCGTGAAGGGTGTCGGAAACTCTCACTTATTTTTAATTTGACATAAACAGAGAGAGAGTAACTAAACTGAGCTGAAAAATTATCAGTGCAAACATCAATTTAAACTAAGTACGTACCTGCCTAACCCTACAATACGAAAAGACTCGTCTGTCTTAGTTTAATCTTTGTAATTGAAGCTTTCCACTAACTCTTATGACGCCTGGTCAAAATCATTCTTATTCACTACAAGCTCCGCCTTCTTTGATTTTATTGGCTAGCGTAAAATTTGCTCACGCGCAGTGCTGCGTTCACACCAACTGTCGGGTGCACTTGCGCTACAGTAACTGAAGTTATGATTATGTAGTCCTAGTAGCAAAATTATTTTAACAAGTGTTTTTTTAACCCCCGACGAAAAAAGAGGGGTGTAAGTTTGGAAACGTAGCTCCTAAACGGGTCAACCGATTTGAATGCGGTTTTTTTTTATTTGAAAGCAGGGTTTCTAGCAATGGTTCTTAGATATGTTTTATCAAAATCGGTTCAGCCTTTTTTGAGATATTGAACTTTTAAATGTCAATTTCGGTGGTTTCCAACTTTTTGTTGGTTAGGTTATTTATGTTAACAACTTGTGTAGGGTACTACCGCATCCACTTTTTTAACTAATACTGGCACTAAGCAACAGTGCTTGTGTTTCAAAGTGGATAGTGAGAGAGCCGAGTCCCAAGCAAGACTCAACGGTACTAGCAAGTAGCGTAGCAGCATGATAGGCGAATAAGATGGCCATCCGCTTTTTATCTAGTTAATCCAGTCGCTAAGCAGCAGTAAGCATGTTTAGTTGTGGTCCCACGTGAAAAGTAAGAGAGCCAGGATTTAATTGCAAGCACTCCTTGCTACAGCCCAACGGCACGTAAGTGTAGCGCTGACCATTAATTTCTGCGCATGTGACAGTCGCGCCCGCCAATCAGCACTACGGCTATGAAGCAGGTCTCGAAAATCTCGCACACGATTACAAAATTAAATTTATTAAAATTTAGGATTAGGATTGCCACACACCACCTAGCAATTGTTTAAAGCTAGAAAAATAGTACATTACTGCAGAGGCTGTGAAGTAAGAGATTGATGGATGAGCTTGGGGTAGACGGCCGAGTCGTAGACAAGGCCGGATAAAACGAGTCCTGCAATCACTGTTCCGGCCGAGCGGCGGCGGTGTTACTCAAGCAATATGAGCAAATATTAAAATTAAAATAAGTACCAGGTAATCAAGTAAATCCCGTTCGTATCGCACGGTCCCTCTCACTCTCTTAACAAATACTATTAGCTTGAGCGGGACGGCACGAAACGAAGTTCGAATTTAGCACTTTGTAGTAGCGAGCCAGAGCCTAGTGGTGGTTGGCAGAATGTAATTTTTCCTTCGTCAGTTTAATGTTAGTAAGCAAATTTAAAAAGTTAGAGCAGCGGACAATAATGGTTTTGCTTAGGATTTTCATTGCTCTATTGCATTGCCTAGGCCAAGAAGTAATGTAGGGAGCCATAAACAAGAAACTTCATGTCTTCATTTCGTGACATTAACGTACACATTTCCGAGCATGTTTAAAAAAAACAGTTTTTCCAGTTTTATTGGAACTTAATACACTCTGAAATATCATAATAATATCATTAAAAATGTGAACACAAATTAAAAACTGCAAATAATTCCGTTCCCGCTTCCATTGACTAAGTACTTAACTAAACATTAAGTAAAAGAAACATAACTAATCACTTGACTATTTTCCTAGCTAAATGAAGCTTTACGCACCCTACCCGGAGCGCAGTTTGTGTCATATTTTCTAGTGCCGTCTCTTTCTGACCTACCCAGTAGGAAAGAGACGAAGGAGAAGGCGGCATTTCTTTGAAAGAAAGCCGCCGCAAGCGGCAAGTACTTTGTTGTTCACTAAATAAATTTAAATTTAGTAAAAAATAGCCAGTATTTCGCGGTCATCTGATTCGAACGGACATAGGTACGTGCAAAGTCAAATTATTAAAATCGTTGTAACCATGCAGTTCTCGAATGCCGAATACTACGAAATGATTTTGTGTGTAGGGCGAGCTGATGGTAATTTAGCTCAAGCTCGTGAGCTGTATCGCGAACGTTTCATTGATGGCAGACCAGCCGCTGAGCAGCGGCAACGGCAATTACCATCTTACCAATGTTTCCACGATATGGTAACACGGCTTCATTCCACGGGCTCCTTTCATCGTTCACGTGGCAGTGGACGACCGAGAGCTGTCGATGTCAGGCGAATGGAAGAAGTACTGGAACTTTTTGAAGAGGAACCAACTGTCAGTACCAGGCGTGCCGCGGCAAGACTCGACATGAACCACGTCTCAGTTTGGCGCATTCTTCGAGCTGACCATCAACATCCGTATCACTACCGCTGTACACAGGAGTTGATACCTACCGATTTCGTCCAAAGAAGAAACTTCCCTGTGCCTTCAAGAAGGAGGACGGCATTTCGAACCTCTACTGTAAATACGTCCCTAGAGAAGATTCCTAGGTACCTTTTTGATTACGGGCTGGACTGTGCTTGTACCATACTAAGCAAACTGTTGAAGATGTAAATGTGAGCGTGTTTTTAGTGGCGTTTGTGTATCAATCAGTTCAGGATCACATCTGGACTGTGCTTGTGGGTGACATACTAAGCAAGCTATTGGAAATGTGAAAAGTAAGCGTGTTTTAATGGCGTGTGTACGTGTATCTGGTCAGGGGCACAATGTAAGTAGTTTTTGCTAAGCTGTTACTAAAGTTTTGAACTGAACACATGGAGAGTTTAGCCCCGCGTCGTGCAACGCGCTCCCGCGTGGCAAGTTCTAATACCTGGTTTACACTCGCGTACGAGTGGCGAGACGAACTGCGGGACGAGCCACGAGACGAGACTGTGAACAGGCGCGCCTCGCGCCTCGTCTCGTGATTTGCCTTGATTAGGCTCGCGTCCGGAGCGAGACGACGAGCGCCTCGCGCCTCGTCTCGTGATTTGCCTTGATTAGGCTCGCGTCCGGAGCGAGACGACGAGGCGAGGCGCGAGGCGAGGTGACGAGGCGAGAGTGTAAATCAGGTATAAGATTTTAAAATCATACTAATTACTCTTTAATCCTCATGAATACCTAGTCATAATAATAATTGTTCACTGCAAGTTACGTCACGCCCCGCTCATCGTCATTCATAATAAATTTGTCCCTTTCTGTCTCAGGAAAGAGAAAAATGCCCCTTTAACCTCATTGGCTCATTTGAATCTGCCTACGCGCTTACGATACGTAGTAGTAGTACGTAGGAGGTGGTAAGTTATTGCTCCTAGTAAGTTCATGAACTTAAATAGTGATGTGCGTAATCTCAGTCGATATTTTAATTTACTATTAAAAACACTTATTTTTCCGACATTGAAAACATACCTATGGAATAAAAAAATATATACTAATTTAATTCTTTACTGGAGTACTTCCATACCCTTCAGTTATTACGGGTAATTTTGTAACACCCTGTATTGTCCAGCATTGACTGAGTCAGAAACACTAACTTTGTATTACGTTTAAAATTTATAATAATAGTACATTACTGCAGAGGCCGGGACTTAAGGGGTTGCCGGCCGAGGCTTGTATAGTGCTTTTCTCAAACATGCACCATCACCATCATCATCATCATCGTCGTCGTCATCATCATCATGGTGGTGATGATGATGATGATGATGATGATGATGATGGTGGTGATGATGATGATGGTGATGATGATGATGGTGATGATGATGATGATGATGGTGATGATGATGATGGTGGTGATGATGATGATGATGATGATGATGATGGTGGTGATGATGATGATGATGGTGATGATGATGATGGTGATGATGATGATGATGGTGATGATGATGATGGTGGTGATGATGATGATGATGATGGTGGTGATGGTGATGATGATGATGATGATTATGATGATGATGGTGATGATGGTGGTGATGAGGATGGTGATGATGATGATGATGATGATGATCGTGATGATGATGGTGATGGGGATGATGATGTTGATTATGACGATAACGATGATGGTGATGATTTTGGTGATGATGGTGACGATGATGATGATGATGGTGATGATGGTGGTGATGATAATGATGATGGTGATGGTGATGGATGATGATGATGATGATGATGATGGTGATGATGATGATGATGGTGATGATGATGATGATGGTGATGATGATTATGACGATAACGATGATGATGATGATGGTGGTGATGATGATGATGGTGATGATGATGATTATTATGACGATAACGATGATGATGATGATGATGATGATGATGGTGATGATGATGTTGATGGTGAAATATTTCTCAAGGCAGATCACCCCATCACCATCACCATCTTACCTTACCTTAAATAAGCGTAGTGGCAGAATGTCATAATGAACCAAAACGCAAATATTGCCTATAGCTTTTTAATTTAATTTAATTTAATTCTTTACTGGAGTACTTCCATACCCTTCAGTTATTACGGGTAATTTTGTAACACCCTGTATTGTCCAGCATTGACTGAGTTAGAAACACTAACTTTGTATTACGTTTAAAATTTATAATAATAGTACATTACTGCAGAGGCCGGGACTCGGGGTTGCCGGCCGAGGCTTGTATAGTGCTTTTCTCAAACATGCACCATCACCATCATCATCATCATCGTCGTCGTCATCATCATCATGGTGGTGATGATGATGATGATGGTGGTGATGATGATGATGGTGATGATGATGATGGTGATGATGATGATGATGATGGTGATGATGATGATGGTGGTGATGATGATGATGATGGTGATGATGATGATGGTGATGATGATGATGATGGTGATGATGATGATGGTGGTGATGATGATGATGATGATGGTGGTGATGGTGATGATGATGATGATGATGATGGTGGTGATGGTGATGATGATGATGATGATTATGATGATGATGGTGATGATGGTGGTGATGAGGATGGTGATGATGATGATGATGATGATCGTGATGATGATGGTGATGGGGATGATGATGTTGATTATGACGATAACGATGATGGTGATGATTTTGGTGATGATGGTGACGATGATGATGATGATGGTGATGATGGTGGTGATGATAATGATGATGGTGATGGTGATGGATGATGATGATGATGATGATGATGGTGATGATGATGATGATGATGGTGATGATGATGATGATGGTGATGATGATTATGACGATAACGATGATGATGATGATGGTGGTGATGATGATGATGGTGATGATGATGATTATTATGACGATAACGATGATGATGATGATGATGATGATGATGGTGATGATGATGTTGATGGTGAAATATTTCTCAAGGCAGATCACCCCATCACCATCACCATCTTACCTTACCTTAAATAAGCGTAGTGGCAGAATGTCATAATGAACCAAAACGCAAATATTGCCTATAGCTTTTTTTTAAATGGCTAAATGCTATGATGCCGTAGACCTATAAACATCATGGTGCTGTGTGACATGAAACAATAGACGATCGCATTGCCGGCCTAGGCCTGCAACGGTGTATTTTGAAGCCTGTTTTAAGGAACACAACGTAAACATTATTACATAGCATGTTTGAGAAATAGTACATTACTGCAGCGGCCGCGAAATAGGGGATTGCCGGCCGAGTAGTAATAGATGGCCGAGTGTTAACGAGGCCATCTAGAGATACGAGGCCGGCAATCCCTGTTCGTGGCCAAGGCTTGTATAGTGCTTTTCTCAAATAAATCCAAGGAAATGATACGAATGTTCAACTTATATATTCATATTTAATTCAAATTGTTTTTTTTTTGATTCCCGCCAAAATATTTTTTTTTTCCAGCAATTTATTTGTAAGCTGTTCCAGTTAATGTTTTTGACGCAAAATCTTGAGATGATTTATATTTATTAAAAAATTACGACCTTATTAATTGGTTATTTTAATAAATTGTTAACAATAAACGCCAATCCTTATTTATTTTATTAAATCTAGCCAAGTAAGATATTAAAAAGTAAATTCACAAACTAAATTTTTCTTAATTGGCAGTATGTCATTGATTGTCAATAAAAGAAAATACGACCCACTAAAACAAAAGACAATCTCTTTGCTGGCCTTGGCCAGCAATGTTTGTATGAAATTCCATTATTGTCGTCTAATTTGAAATTAGAACGAATCTTCCTCAACTGCTATACAATGGCATACTTCATGTTCTATTGTCACGACTATAAGGACCACATTTCCTTGGATGTTTGAGAAAAGGTATTTTACCTAAAAGTTGAACGATCTTTTCTTCTTAGTATAGTTCTTAGAAATATAACACAAAACACAGCATAATAAAAGCGAAACGCTTGAAGACTGACAGGCGACCATTATCGTGATGTTAATATCCAATGACTGTGAAGTTGAACTTATACCGAAAAATGGCTAATTAAAATCGATAGTGTCTTTTATTTTACGTCTTTAATAGTGGAATCATCGATAGTATTTCGATGGAGCTACATTTCCAAAAATGTAATTGGGGATGTCTATTTTTTTACGATGTATAGAAAATCGAAAACCATTTCGAGATAAATGCTTTTTAAATCGTTTTCTGTAGTTATTTAATTTTAATATTATGTAATGAATTTATTATATAACAAATAAGCAATGACCTTCATTTGACATTGGTGTAAATTGCGTGACCGGTTCAAGTCGTACTTTATTCTGTGTGGTTAGAATTCTTCACAATTTACGCCTGGATTATACTACGGAGTTTGATTTGGACCCGCTGTCTGACATCTAGCACTTTGTCAGTGCCAGTAAAGTGACACAGTGTATAGTGTACCTACCACTACGCAAAAAATAATTAAAGGGGTTGCCTTATCGTACGCATTTAGATAGATTTAGAAATTTGGCAATGTGGGAGCCCTCAATTATAATCTGACGTCATCAACTAAAATAGTTTCAATAATTAATTTTGAAAAAAGTAGAGAACTAAATGACAAAATATTGAAATTAGTTTCTTATAATTGACTTTTCTATACAAAAAAAGTATAAAAACCACTGGTATTTTTTTGAGACATTCCCAATTGAAAGTTTGAGTTTAACTTGAACGAGTCATCATCATCATCATCATCATCCCAGCCTATATAGGTCCCACTGCAGGACATGGGCCTCCTCTCAGAATGAGATGGCTTGGTCTGTGGTTCCCACGCGGGCCCAGTGCGGATTGGGAACTTCACATACACCATTGAATGCCTTCTCAGGTGTACGCAGGTTTCCTCACGATGTTTTTCGTCATCATAAAAGTCATAGTAAATTACAAATGTAATTACGCTCATAAATTCCGAAAAAGTCAGAGGTGCGAGCTCCGAGGAATTTGGAGCATTCATATTATTATAGATATTTTCATTATGACTGGAAAATCGAAGGAATTACCATTTTAGGAAACGTTTGTTTAAAAACATTAATCTCGGTCAAAGAAAGCATCTGCTTTTAACTATAAAATTAATTTCTGTAACGGTGCCAATTTGTTATTCAAAGTTTCAAGGTACCTATTTGTTTAAAGAATGATATCGTAGTGAAATAGGAGCAAGCTGAGAAATTAATAATTGTTATAATAAATTCAGTTTCGGATCTGTCGAGACGTTTTGCGGCACGGTAATCAGAGACGATTTACTGCGACAACTCTAATTAAGCAATTTATTTTAGGAAGAGCAAGACTTAACTGATTTTTAGCCGGCTGCGCAAAATGTGAAGGGGGAAAGAGGGTGTGTGTGTGTAAGTTATTAACACGGCCTGTATAGTAGGCACTTTCTCCTTGTTAGACGGTCTCCCCTTGCAAATATGTGTACAAAATGCACCCTCAATCTTATTTAATTGGTATAATTGGACCACCTACTGTAATCTATTTCTTAATTTTTTTTTTTTATGATATAGGGGGCAAACGAGCAGACGGATCGCCTGATGGTAAACGATTACCGTCGCCCATGGACACCTGCGACACCAAAAGAGTCACAAGTGCGTTGCCGGCCTTTTAGGTAGGAGTACGCTCTTTTTTTGAAAGCTTGAAGGTCATATCGGTCCGGGAATACCGCAGCAGGAACCTCATTCCAGAGCTTTGCTGTGCGAGGCAGGAAATTTCTGGAAAAACGCACAGTAGAAGACAACCAACCATCCAGATGGTGAGGATGGAATTATTTCTGTTATAAAAGCTGTTATAAAAATTATTTAAAACTAAATACAATCTGAAATATAGATGCACAGAATAAACCCCAGAAAAAAGACCAATGCTGGAAATCGAACCCAGGTCCTCAGCGTTCCGTGCTGCGTGCTTACCCCTACACCATCACTGGTCTAGAAGTTAGCGACGAATTTTTCCCATACATCGTACACTTCAGTCTGTTATAATCACATTATGCAGTGATAAAGCGCGCATGCGCATGCGTGCGTGCGCTGAAGTGTACGATGTATGGGAAAAATTCGTCGCTAACTTCTAGACCAGTGATGGTGTAGGGGTAAGCACGCAGCACGGAACGCTGAGGACCTGGGTTCGATTCCCAGTATTGGTCTTTTTTCTGGGGTTTTTTATGTGCATCTATATTTCAGTTTGTATTTAGTTTGAAATATATGGTTTCACGGGATGACCGTAAAAGTAATAAAAAATGAAGTTGAAAAAAATAAATAGAAAAAGATACTTCATACTTAACTTATAAAAATTATTGGTAGGATTTGTAAAACAAATTGTTATCTATAACTTATTATTTATACTGTGATAATTAAATTATAGTTATTGCTGAATGTGATATGGTGTAATTGGTAAATGCGAATGTGTGTGTAAAACTAATTATCTGTTAAATTTTAATTTTAATTAGCTGTAAAAATGATTAATAATGTTTTAAATAATAGTTTATAATTGTGCTGACACTGTTTTAGTATATCAATGACATATTATTAATGAAATGCGTATCTGTCCTATACTGTTGCTGCGCCCTTACAGGGTCACATTGAAGCTGTATTTTATTTGTGTAACACCAAATGTACAATGTGAAACGCAATAAATATAGTATTTTATGCAACGGTTGTATAAGTGAGGTCTTAAAAGGCGAGTGACGTGAGTTGCGATACGAGCGAATGCGAGTATCGCAATGGAAGACGGCACGAGCCGTTAAGACCAAATTATACACCGTTGCATACAATATTTTTCCTACGACTCGACTCTACTGGTACAGTCGGGTACAGTAGGGTACATTAGGGTAAAATAGGGTACAGTAGGGTACAGTCGAGTACAGTAGGGTAAAATAGGGTACAGTAGGGTAAAATAGGGTACAGTAGGGTACAGTCGGGTACAGTATGGTAAAATAGGGTACAGTAGGGTACAGTCGGGTACAGTAGGGTAAAATAGGGTCCAGTAGGGTACAGTCGGGTACAGTAGGGTAAAATAGGGTACAGTAGGGTACAGTCGGGTAAAGAAGGGTAAAAAAGGGTACAGTTGGGTAAAGTACCCGACTGTACCCTATTTTACCCTACTGTAACCAACTGTACCCTATTTTACCCTACTGTACCTGACTGTACTCTACTGTACCCTATTTTACCCTACTGTACCCGACTGTACTCTACTGTACCCTATTTTACCCTACTGTACCCGACTGTACCCAACTGTACCCTATTTTACCCTACTGTACCCGACTGTACTCTACTGTACCCTATTTTACCCTACTGTACCCGACTGTACTCTACTGTACCCTATTTTCCCCTACTGTACCCGACTGTACCCTACTGTACCCTATTTTACCCTACTGTACCCGACTGTACCCGACTGTACCCTATTTTACCCTACTGTACCCGACTGTACCCGACTGTACCCTATTTTACCCTACTGTACCCTACTGTACCCGACTGTACCCTATTTTACCCTACTGTACCCTACTGTACCCTACTGTACCCTATTTTACCCTACTGTACCCGACTGTACCCTACTGTACCCTACTGTACCCTATTTTACCCTACTGTACCCGACTGTACCCTACTGTACCCTATTTTACCCTACTGTACCCGAGTGTACCCTACTCTACTCAACTCAGCAGGTCTAAACTGAGCTTTAGTGTTGAGTGTACCCTACATTTAATATTATGTGGCAGCTAGATGTATCGTAATAACGACATTACGACACAAGTGCTGTTATGGCGAATAGATTAAGTATAGACTTCCTGCAGTCATTTTATCTATGTTCTTATATATTTGTTCGCGACCATGTAAAAAACAGATAAAAGTACAGGAGTAGGAAAAATAAATAAATAACCCGGGCTTTGACTTTTGAGTTTTTCGGAATTTACATCATTATATTCGAAATTTATTATGAACTTTATGGTGAAGTAAAACATTTTAAGGAAACCCTACACACCTGCGAAGAAATTCAATAATGTGTGTGAAGTTCCCCATCCATACTGTGCCCGCGTGGGAATTACGGCCCAAGCCCATTCATTCTGAGGGGAGGCCTGTGTCTTGAAGGGGGTCATATTTAGGCCGATATGTAAGCAAAAATTTACCGGCTGGTCTGACATTCAACAGTTTTTCAGGAGCATTTACGTAACAAATCTGGTACTTAGTTCCTTAGATAAGGTTTACTACGCTAAATTCGTAATTGTGTTTTGCGGTTAGTTTATTTAGTAAGCTTAATAATAGTATACCAATGTAATTGCCAATTACGCTTATATGTATTATGCAACTGTTCAGTGTAGGTATATACCAAAGTCGTATAAATTATCCCTTTATACTACGAGCAGCACGATGTTACGTGCCCAAATAGGCAGACATCTATCTATTACCCAGAGTATAACATATGTGTCGTATAATAACTACACAAGATTTAGAGTTAAGGGCACTCGTACTTATGTAGTTAACAGCCAGCGTAAAACAAGACAAAATACCTAGAGCACTAGACAATGGTCTTAGATCGTACCCTCAGGGCTCGTTGATCCTTGGATCTGAGCCCCGGCGGGCCAATTCTAAGGACAGACTAGGGTTAAGTTCTACAACTGTACGTTTAGGGAGGGTGTTACTGTTACCTAACTAACCTCATATCAACTTTGTTCTAACGTCTGTAAGAGACAAGACACAGTAGCTACTATTTCCATATCTACTTTATTTTAGGGATGAGGAATGAAGTTGCGCGTGTCGTTATGCCGCTTGTATTTTCCACATCTACTTCCAAAATAGAATTAAATAACAGAAGTGTCCTTATGTGACAGGTAAGTATACAGTATGTTCCAAAATGAACCTGGAATATTTTAGCCATTGGTTGGGTAAGTTCGACTAAACACCCTTTTCCATAGAATTATTTAATAGTGGCCGACAAATATTTCCGTACATCAATTGATGTTCAAAGTACCTATACCACGTCAAAGGCATGATGCATTTTCAACAACCTATAGGTACAGGAGAGGTTGTTGAAATATTTGGGATTCGTTTTTAAAACACTTTTTACGAGTATTTTTGAATATTTGACGTGTTGTGTTGTATAGCTTTTTGCATACAAAAGACGAAATGATGCTTGCTTACGGAGACAATACATTGACTTACGAAAATAGATAAAAGGTTTATTCAAAGATAAAACAAGAAGTCAATAAAAGGTTCGAGATAAACATTTGAAGATCCGTATATGCTTGCAAAAGATGTAGGGGGAATGCATAAAGGCGAGGCAATCGCGACCTACAAACCTACGAGGAAAATATATTTCGGGAAATGGAATAAAGATTATTAGTCACTAGTTGTGAGTGTATTGTTTCAAAGGGTCTGAGTACTTTTTAATCTACGTCAAACAAATACAAGTAGGTCGACATTTGTTTAAATATTGTATAACAAGCTGCTGCCCGCTACTCCGTCTGCGAAAAATTCGTTTATCGCTATCCTGCGGGACCTATGCAATTTTCCGGGATAAAAAGTATCCTATATGTTAATCCGGATTATAAAACCGTTTTAGCGTGAATAAGTAACAAACATCCATCCATACTTGCAAACTTTCGCGTTTAATATATTAGTAGGATAGTAGGATTAATAAGTATGGTCTTGCAATACCTGTTTGTAGGTATTGATATAACACCTTGAGAAACGATACAGCATTGTTTGATTAAGGATCAAAAAGGGTGCCTGTCATCAATACTGTTCTGTGGAAAAACATTTCTTATAGAACACAAAGTTAAAACGTCTTGAAAGAGATGTAACAGCATTGAGCGTGGTTTGTTCGCGACCGCGGCGCGAAAGAGTAAAGCTTTCAGGCGATAATAAATGTTTTCCTAGGGTATCGCAAAGGAAAAGGTCGGCGGTCGGGAGATCGAACGGTTCGCGGGCTTTAATCAATTTGTTGTTAAAAGTCGGCCGGGGAAACGGATCAAAAGATTTATTACTATCGCTCGGCTCGGATTACTCGCTCAACTCGACTTCCACAAGTTTATGTGTCGAAGGAATTGAATTATACTTTTAATCTTAATTAAAAGTGCTGGCCGTTTAAGTGGTTTCTCGAGTAGGCTTCAGTATTTTAATGGTATTGCGTATTTATAAGAAATAGGTGGGTTTCATGAAAAGAGCAAATAAACACAGCACTTTCATCAACGAATTGCAAAGCGTAAGAACCTTCAACTAGATTTGTGCCACAGATGAATAAAGGACGGATAAAAATGAGCGTCGACGTAATAGTACATTAATGCAGAGACCAGTAAGTAAGCCATCCTGGACGGGGAGAAGTTTGATGGCCTCACCTAGCGAAGCTTGTATAGTGCTTTTCTCAAAAATGAAACAAGTTGATAAAAATAAAGTAAAAGTACACATTGAAAAATAAAGAAAATCTACGACCCGCCATTAGCTCACTCGCTAACCTATGTCTGTCTATGGTATGATTGTTTTTTTTTTATAGGTACCTGGCGGCGATGTTTAGATATCTTAGTGTTGCCGGATAATCGATTATCAATTAATCGATTATTTGCCCCCTAAATAATCTAGATATCGATTATCCAATCGATGTATCGATTATATCGATATAAGCGATACTAAGATTCATACAATTATATCGATTATAATCCATTAATCGATTACAATCGGTCAAGTACACGATGTAATCGATTAAATCGATTACATCTACATAATCGATTTAATCGATGAAATTGTAAAATATTAGCAATCGATATAATCGATTAAAACGATTAAATTGTAAAATATTAACAATCGATATAATCGATTTAATCGATATAATTGTATGAATCTTAGTATCAATTATATCGATTTAATCGATACATCGATTGGATAATCAATATTTAGATTATTTGTGCGCCGCAATTATAATCGACGATTAATCGATTCACCAACAATTGGCCGGCAATCTGCCAACTTTAAATTACAAACGTCATAATTTTAATAAGAATTTTCTTAATTTTGAAACAATTGAAACACGAAAATTGTAATTACAACAACATAAATTAGTGAAAAATGTTCCAGTTATTTAATCAGAGAACTCACATTTGCATACATCCTCTTAAGTGTGAACTTTTTTAATAGGTAGTTTAAGTTTTTCACAGACGTAGAGCTTTTTTTTTAATTTGGATGATATATATGCTATTACAAAACTTCCTTTGTTTTACTGAATTCTGTTCGCACTACACTTACCATTTCCATCCTTTTCTGTGTGTATGTTTTTCTTACAGCTCATGAGACGCTAATTAACTTGATTGCCGTCTCATCTTAATCTTCTTACAGAGTTTAATCAATTAGTGCCTCTAATTGTGGTATTAATGGCACGAACTCTGAGTAGGTAAATGTTGACAAATCGTAGGCGTAATTCATGTCACATACAACGTTTTAAAAACCAATCAGTGATAGAAGCCAATCAGGTAGACGATTAAAGGTCCACTCCTCCTGGCTAGTGCTGAGGCATCGACTTCAAACTGGTACCTAGATTAAGGTCAAACAAAAAAAGTATTATTTTTTGCTTTTCAGTTTTTTCGGTGGTTAAATTTTTTTGTTAATAAGTTTGATTTTATACTTTTTCGCATCCTTGGGGTAATTTTTTTTTTCCAAATTTATATAATACTAACTTCAAGGTATACCCTATCCAATAAAAAAGAATTATAAAAATCAATTACTCTGTAAAAAAGTTAGTCAATCATCCCCTGTTTTCCTACCCTTAGGGTAAGAATATTATTTCAAAATTTAAATGGGACCACCCTTGGGGTATACGCTTTCCAATAAAAAAAGAATCATCAAAATCCGACTACTCTGTAATAAGTTATGCGAGGTCATATAGTACCATCAGTAACTAAACAATCAATCATCCCCTGTTTTTCTACCCTTAGGGTAGGAATATTGAGTTTATTAATGTAATTTTATCTTTGTCATTGTATTTAAATAGAATTAATTTTCTAATTTCGTTCGTACTATAAAATATTTTCTGTGTCTCATCTAAAATTGTATTTGCATGCATTTACGTATGTTGTATCGCAAATAAATGATTGATAAATGATTGATTGATGATTGTTTTCAAATTTAAATGGGACCACCCTCGGGGTATACGCTTTCCAACAAAAAAAGAATCATCAAAATCGGACTACTCTGTAAAAAGTTATGCGTGATCATACATAAAAAAAAATATATATATACACGTCGAATTGAGAACCTCCTCCTTTTGTTTTCGTCGGTTGAAAACAGTTGAAATTGAGTAAGAACAGGTAAGACCAATCACAATCAAGGTTTATTTTTTCAAGTGAAATTTCGTAATTGAGAACACGCTGATCAAGCTCTATGGTACGAGTACGGTCGCAAATTACAAAAAATAAAGTGGGAAATTAATATAAAGTCATTATACATTAAAATATGTTTACATTAACAATTATTAAATTATGAATACATAAATAACGGACAATAATAGTACATTACTGCAGAGGCCGGGACTTAAGGGGTAGCCGGCCGAGTATCTAAGTTGATACGAGGCCGGCAACCCCTGTTCCGGCTGAGGCTTGTATAGTGCTTTTCTCAAACATGCACCATCACCATCATCATCATCATCGTCATCATCATCATCATCATCATCGTCGTCGTCATCATGATGGTGATGGTGATGATGATGATGACGATGATGATGGTGGTGATGGTGATGATGATGATGATGATGATGATGATGATGATGATGGTGATGATGATGATGATGATGGTGGTGGTGATGATGATGATGATGGTGATGGTGATGGATGATGATGATGATTATGGTGATGATGATGGTTATGATGATGGTGATGATGATGATGATGATGATGCTGATGATGATTATGACGA
Organism: Archips crataeganus; assembly: GCA_947859365.1. NCBI lineage: Eukaryota > Metazoa > Arthropoda > Insecta > Lepidoptera > Tortricidae > Archips > Archips crataeganus. The sequence continues at coordinate 8,235,271 of OX402051.1, forward strand.
TAATGATGATGATGATGATGGTGATGATGATGATGACGATGATGATGATGATGATGGTGATGATGGTAATGATGATGATGGTGATGATGATGTTGATGGTGAAGTATTTCTCTAGGCAGATCACCATTACCATCACCATCACCATCTTACCTTACCTTAAATAAGAGTAGTGGCAGAATGTCATAATGAACCAAAACGCAAATATTGCTTATAGTTTTTTTTTAAATGGCTAAATGCTATGATGCTATAGACCTATACTATAAACATCATGGTGCTGTGTGACATGAAACAATAGACGATCGCATTGCAGGCCTAGGCCTGCAACGATGTATTTTGAAGCCTGTTTTAAGGAACACAACGTATACATTACATAGCATGTTTGAGAAAATGAATTTTAAAGTCATTATTAAATATGAACATTTTAACATCATTCAATTTGGCTGTATAGTAATTGGACTGTAAAGTTCCCGGGTCCATTCTAAGGTTGTGAATAGTGAAAAAAAAAGTTTCAAAATAGTGGAAATTTGTTTTGCTTTTGCACGGAGTTCTTTCAAGTTGAAATAAATAAATAAAAGAGTTAATCACTATTTATATGACTTTTTATCTGTGAGAATTTGTAACTTTGGTGAATTAAGTGATGCATTAATGTTGACGCCGCCAGAAATAAAACAGGCGGCAATGGAAGTGAGCACTTTTAAAATCGAAAAATTGATTTATTGTCCGTTATGTAAGTATTCATTATTTAAGTAATAATTGTTTATTTTGAACTCGTAGAAAAAGTAATGTATGCAACTATTCATAATCGGCCATTAAGATACTCATGCGTATCTATAATGACATTCGGCTTCGCCTCATGTCATAAACTCGCATTCGTGTCTTAATGACCCTTATTATGATACAGTTGTATAAAATACTATTATCATGAAAATTTCCAAAAATCAGCGGTCTTTATGTACGTTTCTTAAAAAACACTTAAAAGTAACATGTCCTACATTTAGCGGTTAAAGTTCAAGGATTTTATCCCGTGGGAAGTAGCTCATTTGTCATTCCACAGATCCAGTTATCTGCGAACCGAATTTTGTCCAAACCTGTCCAGTGTGTGAAAGAGTAACAAAAATACACACGCGCACGCACGCTCGCACATACTCACGAACTTTCGCATTTATAATGTTGGTAGGATTATATATTTTTTCGAAAGACATATAATATCCTGTGGGCCAAGATTAATAGTGCAGCGGCTGCGGGCTCTTGATCCTGCCGTCGCTGGAAAGAAATATTGCACCGGCACACGCTGCTTTAATTTTCCTGCTATTCTCGTTTCAGCTTCGTAAACATTTCTGGAGTTTCGGCTCTGTTCTCAATAATTTCTGTTATGTTGTTATCTGGTACAATTAGATATCCTAGATACGATTACTTACTACGATTTTATTTTTCTGGTACGATTAGATATTCTATCCGCCTTAGCCTAGTTGGTAGTGACCCTGCCTACGAAGCAAGAGGTCCTGGGTTCGAATCCCGGTAAGGGCATTTATTTGTGTGATGAGCACGAATATTTGTTCCTGAGTTATGGATGTTTTCTATGTATTTAAGTATTTATTTATCTATATGTTTATCGTCGTCTAGTACCCATAGTACAAGCTTTGCTTAGTTTGGGACTAGGTCGATTTGTGTAAGATTGTCCCCTAATATTTATTTTTTATTCAACCGACGAAAACAAAAGGAGGAGGTTCTCAAGTCGACGTGTATACACCGTGAAATTTTAGTGGTTGTTTTCCCGAAACGAGGTGATTTAGTATCGATTGTACAATCGATTTATAATTACTATTTTGACTAGAGTCAAAAATCCAATTGTGAAAAACGAAAGTCGAAAATGACCGCAAACCAATAGTAACGCTTCGTTGGTACAAGTAGCGTACGATCGTACGATAGGTTAGGTACCAACGAAGCGTTACTATTGGTTTGCGGTCATTTTCGACTTTCGTTTTTCACAATTGGATTTTTGACTCCAGTCAAAATAGTAATTATAAATCGCTTGTACAATCGAAACTAAATCACCTCGTTTCGGGAAAACAACCACTAAAATTTCACGGTGTATATATATTTTTTTTATGTATGATCACGCATAACTTTTTACTGAGTCGTCCGATTTTGATGATTTTTTTTTATTGGAAAGCGTATACCCCGAGGGTGGTCCTATTTAAATTTAGAAATAATATTCTTACCCTAAGGGTAGGAAAACAGGGGATGATTGATTGTTCAGTCACTAATTGTACTATATGACCAAGCATAACTTATTACAGAGTAATCGGATTTTGATGATTCTTTTTTTATTGGAAAGCGTATACCCCAAGGGTGGTCCCATTTAAATTTGGAAATAATATTCTTACCCTAAGGGTAGGAAAACAGGGGATGATTGACTAACTTTTTTACAGAGTAGTTGATTTTTATAATTCTTTTTTATTGGATAGGGTATACCTTGAAGTTAGTATTATATAAATTTGGAAAAAAAAATTACCCCAAGGATGCGAAAAAGTATAAAATCAAACTTTTTAACAAAAAAATTTAACCACCGAAAGAAACTGAAAAGCAAAAAATAATACTTTTTTTGTTTGACCTTAATCTAGGTACCAGTTTGAAGTCGGTGCCTCAGCACTAGCCAGGAGGACTGGACCTTTAATCGTCTACCTGATTCGCTTCTATCACTGATTGGTTTTTAAAACGTTGTATGTGACATGAATTACGCCTACGATTTGTCAACATTTACCTACTCAGAGTTCGTGCCATTAATACTACAATTAGAGGCACTAATTGATTAAACTCTGTAAGAAGATTAAGATGAGACGGCAATCAAGTTAATTAGCGTCTCATGAGCTGTAAGAAAAACATACACACAGAAAAGGACGGAAATGGTAAGTGTAGTGCGAACAGAATTCAGTAAAACAAAGGAAGTTTTGTAATAGCACTATATATCATCCAAATTAAAAAAAAAGCTCCAACATTTTTGCCGAATGCCCTCGAGCAGAAAAAACCTCATAATTTATTTTTGAATCTGCGGCAGTAACAACACGACAACGGTAGGCGCATTTTAAGGACACGATAAAGAATACTTATTTAAAATAAGTACTTCAGATAAAAATAAATGCTCATTTTAGAAGGAATATACATATTGGTATGGAGTTATGAGTGTCTGTGCTTACAATATCGCTAAATTTTCTGATATTTATAATTGGTGTATTTAAATTTTAATTTAGAACTCCACAACTATTTTTCCCAAATAAAAAATAGGCTTTCTGGTTTAGTTTCTCTACTAAGGTATTTATTACACATTTTTATTTACCGCTGTTTGTATTATCTACTATTCGTTTCTGTTAAAATTGTAATTATTAATACATTCAGTAACATTCATTCAGTACTTTCTTCATAAACATCCCAGGCTTTCTGTAATGTATTGAGCTATTTCAATTCCATTCATCAAATCCCTTTGAATGAGCATGTTAAGCAGCCCCTTTGTACGAATAGTTGATGTACTGGAATGATATTATCATTTATATTATGTTGACTAATGTTGGTGAAACGCTAAAAATAAATATTTGAGCTATTATATTTCAATGCATACCTAAAGGTAGAATCCCAAACATTCAAATAGATTTGGTGCGAAGAAGTCACGTACCTTCATAATATTTTAAAACGATAACACATTGAATTTATAAATAACGATTGCGAAATACCTGCGTTGCATTAAAATGAGCTTAATACTTTTAACTGTTGAGCTGCAGTGCATCGTACTATTGAGTAGGAGAACAAAGGAGAAATTCGCTTAGGGTTCAAAGGGTTGAGTCCAATTTTAAAATTAATTTAATAATACACACAATAAACGTCATACTCAAACGTATTTATAGTTCGTAATTAATCATTGGTCAATTGGGTTATTAAACACAGGACAGGATAGTTATCAAAACATCTACGACAGGCTCTACTAATACGGCTTTTCATTTCGAACTTTGAAGGAATCCATACTGCATACTAATATTATAAATGCGAACGTCTCTGTCTGTCTATAGCGATGAACGAATTCTTTACAGACGGAGTCGCAGGCAATAGGTAGTAAATAATTAATTATCTACAAACTCGTCAGCTAACAATAGTTCCTAGTTTATATTTAACAGAAAAATGTAAAACTCTTCAATGCACAAGCACAAAGACTCAGGGCTCGGGTTGTTGTTAAATACAGCCGGTGCTCACCGCCAGACGAAGACAAATCAAGACAAACATTATCCGAGTTTAAGTCTGGCGTGAAGTAAAAGGACTATCCAGGGAGGTATACCGACTAAGCTCCGACGTACCCGGGGTGGACCGCGTCTGACCTTTACAAGCGGTTCAGACGCAGCTCTGCAAATTACTGAAAAAAGTACGAAAAATAGGTTTTAAATTTCATCCTAATAGTAACTGCCGTACGCGCCTAGGCTTCGAACTCGTTGCAGGTCTCCCTATCCCGTAGAAATTTCGAAAATTCCGTCCTTTTTCCTTGTCTGTATCATACTTGGAACTTCTATGAAAGATTTCAGTTATCAAGTGTTAGGGTTGGGTGCTGATGAGTCATTCAGTCAGGTCTTTCTTATATTTCAGGTAGTTTCAGGCTATGCAGGCGTAGCAAGACATCCGCAGAGTGCGTTACAGCGTCGTCCGTTCAAACGAAAACATTTTTAAGTAGGTACTCGTGCACTTGGTTTAATTTAATTTACGTAGTACCAGGTACCAGGATAAATCTCTTTTCATTGCAAATGTCATGTTGACATTTCATACATCTCTGTCAAAGAAATCATCGTGAAATTGGTTGTGAAACGGTTTCACCCTGGTACGCGATTCAGTTTCCTTGACTGTACATACCCATAGAGTGAGAAATAAATAAATAAATATAAATATTAGGGGACAATCTTACACAAATCGACCTAGTCCCAAACTAAGCAAAGCTTGTACTATGGGTACGAGACGACGATAAACATACTTAATTACATAGAAAACATCCATAACTCAGGAACAAATATTCGTGCTCATCACACAAATAAATGCCTTTACCGGGATTTGAACCCAGGGCCTCTTGCTTCGTAGGCAGGGTCACTCTACCAAGTAGGCTAAAGCGGTCGTTAGAGACTTAACCCTTTAATGCATAGCGTGTCCGAAAGGCAACGCTGTCTTTAAACTTGGGAATGATCAGAAAATTTTGCATTCTAATAATTGTATAGATCGAACAAAAAAAAGGTGTGTTTACCCAATATAAATGTGCCCTACATTTTATGTAGATATTCGTTATCAGAAAAAAATTTAAATAAGATTTTGCGCTCTTCAATTTGGTGCCTGATTGCGCGACATGTACGGAAATTAAGCACAAAAAGAAGTCTGATTTAAATTTTCCCTTTTGTTGGCACGGTTTATTGCATAATTGTGTTTGTTTCTTAGTAGTAGAAAGATTAAGTAAAGGGAATAAGTTGGAATTATCTTGCCTGCGCAGTAATCATTTAACTACTTTTATACCTACTAACTCGCCTTGCTCTCAGTTGTTATATTGTTTGTATACTAAAGTTGAGCAATTATAATAAATTCACTGATAAACTTTACTACTTAAACTTTCGGCTGTTTGGAACTCGGCAATTGTGTCCGAAATTCAAGACTAAATATGGTTAGATATCTGAACTAATATCAACTGTCTAAAGATGCTTAACAATGATCTAGAGAGGTAAAGCACTCAAGATTATAAACACTTACCTATCCGTACTATCACTTTTAAAGGTAAATTAGATAGCTAAGACAGGGTATAAAAATCAAACAACCGTCTATAGTATAAATAAAAAAAAAAACATTCAGACGAATTGAGAACCTCCTCTTTTTTTTTGAAGTCGGTTAAAAACTGTAGAACTGCAGCTCTTATGTACTTAAACAGTTCTATAGCTTAAGAATACTATTTCAATTTCCCTGTAGTTTAATTTTACCCATTTTATGTAGAAAATAATAAATCTAGCGTATTACAAAACATAATTGTGCCATAACTGCGTCAAAACTACTTTACTTGCTTAAAAAATCTACCTTAAAAATCCGTAGCAAATCAAAACTGTGACAGAATTTTTAAACATTTAAGAACAATACAATTTCATGACAGAAGTTTTGTTCTAAAATTCATATCAACTTTTCTTTTACACAGCAAACATTTTACGGTGACTCATAATAGTAAAACCTGCAATTAAACCTTCTAAGTTCCAGAACAAACGGGAGTGGACAAGGCGTGATCGATCATGTTTTGATGCCCACAAAATTAGAGCAGCTTAGCCCGATGGCAATAATCGAGCCTCCTTACACGAGACACTTTGATAAATTACCTAATCGTTCACCGGTGATATTTGTAGGGTTTCTATTTGTGCGGAAGTGTCCGACATTTCTGTGATGTTTGGGTAGCTAGGGGCATTTTGTGGGCTTGCTGCTTTTTAGTAAAGTAAACTCTTCGGTGAGACGATTTAAGACCAGGTATGTTCATTTTGTTACTGTTAGCGGCTGGCTGGGTTGATGTGCTCTCATTGTATATTCTATTAAAAATGTTTAAATTGACTTCGGTCACTTTGCTGATTATCAACTGCTACTAACGTAGCGGTTTGTCTTGTAAATCTAAATATGAATTAAGTATCTCTCTTTAATACCTTTTAACAAGTATTTCTTGTTAATATTTTGGGGGTCTCGGTAACGGCTCTAACAATTTCGTTGAAATTTGCTACGTGAAGGTTTTCATCTACACTGACGAGCAAAAATAAAGGGTCGGTTACAAAAATTACGATAACTTCAAAACCCGCTGTGATAGCTTCTTCGTGTAAAATGAGTTTAGTAAAGAGTTTTATTCTCAAGAAGAAAAATTTTAAGTGAGAATAAAACTCTTTACTAAACTCACTCACTCACTCACTTTACTGGGCTGTGGCAGAATATCAGTGTTTTGCTCCTATGAGCAATGTTGACCACTGAGCCACGGCCCTTTTGCACTACTGCAGCGCATACAGACAATATTAAATGTTTTACTTTTATGTTTATACTGATATCTGTATTTTTGTTAATTTTGATTGTGTGTGCTTGCAGTACCAAATAAACGTCTTTATCTATCTATCTATCTATCTATCATTTTACTCGAAGAAGCTATCACAGCGGGTTTTGAAGTTATCGTAATTTTTGTAACCGACCCTTTATTTTTGCTCGTCAGTGTAGTTTGGTAGTATTTCTAGGAAAACGAGCGTTTTAGAGTAAGTATTAGTCCGAGCGAAGTACGGTTGCCCCGTACCTACCTTTAGTTAATAGTTCCTAGCATTCTTGTGTTTGTATTGAAATTAAAAATTATATTAAAACTATTGCGGAAACACGTGGTTTAAATCCATCGTGAAGAAATTACTTATCTCAATTACAGAAGTAAGTCTACTGGGTAATGGTTGTTTAGGAATACCCCGTAGAGTAAACAGGATTGTAACAAAAAATATGTTTCCTATTTATTACATGTTCATGTTTCGTATCCGCATTAAAACTGAACTGGTAATTTGTTTAAAATTTGAAGTGCACATTGAAGCAAAACGTACTTAAGTACGATAACTTTTAATGGTTTCCTCGACCCGGACAAAGAAACGTGCAAACCTTACAACGAATCCACTTAAATATTTTACAAGGCAAGTCACTGGTTCATTACCTGTTACTCGGGATTAAGCACATAATAGGTCTTTTCGGAATTGACGTTATTAATATCTATTGAATTCAGATCAAGACCGCGCTTTTCCATTAACAGAAAATTTCCATTATCGAACCTCGTACAGTGACGAACATACAGACGGTACCTATCGTAATTATATGCAATACACGGAAAACCTTTCTGTTCAGATTGAGTAGTAACAACTCGATCATGGAGACCATAATAATAAATTATTCAAGAAAACGCGATTGGTGTCTGCACGGCTAGCATGGCTGCCTCGAATGTCGTTGGTCTTCCAACTAGTTTCTTGAAGACTGAAGGAGCGGTTCGTGTGACGGTGTTGATCTCAAAGTTTAATTTCCACTTAAAGAGAAACAAAACTAGGAGGTGTAATTGTATCCAAAGTTTTATTTGTCTTGTGCCCTTACATAATAGTACATTACTGCAGCGGCCGCGAAATAGGGGATTGCCGGCCGAGTAGTTATAGATGGCCGAGTGTTAACGAGGCCATCTAGAGATACGAGGCCGGCAATCCCTGTTCGTGGTCAAGGCTTGTATAGAGTTTTTCTCAAACATGCATCATCATCATCACCACCATCATCACCGCCATCATCATCACCATCACCATCACCATCACCATCACCAACAACATCATCAACATCCATCAACATCCATCAACATCCATGAACAAGAACATCCATGAACATCCATCAACATCCATCAACATCCATTAACCAACATCCATCAACCAACATCCATCAACCAACATCCATCAACATCCATCAACATCCATCAACATCCATCAACATCCATCAACATCCATCAACATCCATCAACATCCAACAACATCCATCAACATCCATCAACCAACATCCATCAACATCCATCAACATCCGTCAACAACCATCAACCAACATCCATCAACATCCATCAACATCCATCAACATCCATCAACATCCATCAACATCCATTAACCAATATCCATCAACCAACATCCATCAACCAACATCCATCAACATCCATCAACATCCATCAACCAACATCCATCAACATCCATCAACATCCATCAACCAACATCCATCAACATCCATCAACATCCATCAACCAACATCCATCAACATCCATCAACATCCAACAACATCCATCAACATCCATCAACATCCATCAACATCCGTCCGTCCGTCCGTCCACGTCGACCACGTCGACCACGTCGACCACGTCGACCTATTAAACGTCATGGTGCTGTGTCACATAAAACAATAGACGATCACTTTGCTGGCCTTGGCCAGCAATGTTGTATGAAATTCCATTATTGACCTCTCGTCTAGCCGCACCTGCAACGTGACAGTTCGTGGCGTATTTTAAGGAACATAACGTCAATATTTCATAGCATGTTTGAGAAATAGTATATTCTGTATCAAGGGTGGGAAATACGAATTACGAAGTTCAAAGTCAACTTTTATAAATTTCCCGCACTGCCCTTATAACATACAGTATATTTCATCTTTGCATTTTTGTACGACTTCAATTTTAAGCAAAAGTACTTACCTATTCAATTTTGTGCTTAAGTAACCGCCTTGGTTAAACATGAAAATATAATATAATATAATTGTTGTCATAAATTAAAATCAATTTATCGCAATAAAAAGAAAATTGTTACGGTTCTCTCCTTCTCTTTATGTAACAGATCCTTTTTAACGTAATCTGATTGGATCGAGATACCCGACACGATTGCAAAAAGTTTAAAGTGGATAAACTCTACGAAAAACAAATCGCCGGGAGACAGTCTAGTCTCACCTTGGAACATGACACTTTGCACGTGGCCTCATGGTTTCCTACAAAGTTCTTCAAGAAATAAGCGATTAAGAATTTCGGGGGAGTCGGTTGGATGCGACGTGGTTCAATTGGTAGAACACCCGTTGGGGCGCATACCCAGGAGACGTGGGTTCGAATCCCACCGGCGCACCCGAAAAACTTTTTCGCTTTTAAATAATCCTAGATTCGGTGAGCAGCCGTACTGCTAATAAAATAAATAATATAAGAAATAAGCGACCTGATAAAGTACTCTTAAGAATTAAATTCTGCGAAATTTTTAATAAAACTGCGCATCACGTCTGAGGCAGTCACGACTTTATGGTCCTAAAGCTGTGTCTAGAGACATTTTTCATTCGGATGGAGTGTTTAGAAGAATCTTCCGCTCTTGAGCTTATTTAAAGACTAACTGTCACCCACAATTCCATCTTCGTCCCGCGGGAACTTTGAATTTTCCGGGAGAAGAAGTAGTCTTTGACAATCTGGGAACGTGAAGCTAATGAAGACGTGTTTTGTTATATCGTCTCAAACTCATATTTTCCTAAAAAAAACACCCATGAAAAATATAAAATTTAAAGGATGTTTTTTTTTTGAAAATAAGAGTTTGAGACGATATAACAAAACACGTGCTCATTATTTTTTTAAGTTCTCAAACATTATAATTAAACCAGTAACAATTTGCAATTTGCTTGAAAAAAATTTTTCTATAGAAGTTAGAGGGCTTAGTCACTTTACAGTACTTTGGAGGACAAATTTCTCCAAATAGGTTGAGTTTGGGCAGCTAAAAAAAATATGGGTCTGTTATTTTAGACTACTCTCTAATATGTATATGAAAATAAATCAAATCGGAGCCGGACGGTTGGGTACCTTTCTTTGTCAGTTGCGAGAGTGACATAGGGTATATCATCATCATCATCCCAGCCTATATACGTCCCACTACAGGGCACAGGCCTCCTCTCAGAATAGTTCCCGCGCGGGCCCAGTGCGGATTGGGAACTTCACACACACTATTGAATTTCTTCTCACAAACACAAATTTATCTTGAAAATATCTTACACAAAACTAAAAGGATAGACAGTTTGAAGTTAACGATAAATCTAAAGATAATACTCTTCTCTTCTTCCAACTGAACCCCGTGCTTAAAAAAGTATCAAGTACTCCGTATCAACCCGTGTCGAATAGTTCTTTTCAAAGTTGTAATCCTCTTAAGCGTGCATTGACACTCCTAATAAATCTTTAACGCCAATTCTAACCTTAAGAACGAGTAAAAATGGTCTTTTTGGGAATGACCTTATAGGTATATAAGTAGATAGGTTTGGACGCATATGTCATGTTAACATTGTTCCAGTCAGATTATATTATTATTGTACTCTATTTGCTAGTATCGTAGCGACGGTTTCAACAATAAATTATTAACTAATAACACCAGATACAGCTTCTAGCAGAGTTTTCATTGAACTAACAAGTTTAAATGCTATTTATTATTCAAATCGTCAATATTTTAATGGATGGTAAGGAAGATGCTTTAATCTCTTCAAATATCGTACACCTGTCGCCTACAGAAATTGCCACTCAATAGTAGACCAGAGACGTTTTTTTGCAATCAAAGACGCATTTAAGTCTGCCGGGATATGACGCCTAACCAAAGAACTAATCTATATCTATCTATACATATAATAAATCTGTAACAAGTCGGTGTCTGTAAATTGAAAATATTTGAGAAAAACTGTCACTAGGGCTATTTATTAGCGCAATAGAACCCATAACAATGATTTTTAGAATTATTGTCTGTTTGTCTGTTTGTCTGTGCGTTTGTGCGCGCTAATCTCAGAAACGGCTTAACCTAGAAGGATGCGGTTTTCACTGATATGTTGGTATTTTCTTGGATTAACATTTAGTGTTTGTTTCATTTGAATCGGTTCACAAATAAGAAAGATACGTCTATTTTAAAAATTTATCGAACAGGTTTTTTTTGTTTGAACGCGCTAATCTCAGGAACTACTGCTCCGATTTGAAAAATTCTTTCAGTGTTAGATAGCACATTTATCGAGGAAGGCTATAGGCTATATAATCATCACGCTAACACCAATAGGAGCGGAGCGGAGCGGAAGAATGTTTCAAAATCGGGGGTTTTTGAAGTAAAACTTCTATAGGCGCTAATCTCAGGAACTACTGGTCCGATTTGAAAAATTCTTTCATTGTTAGATAGCCCATTTATCGAGGAAGGCTATAGGCTATATAACATCACGCTAACACCAATAGGAGCGGAGCGGAGTGGAAGAATGTTTCAAAATCGGGGGTTTTTGAAGTAAAACTTCTATATCTCGGGAACTACTGCTCCGATTTGAAAAATTCTTTCAGTGTTAGATAGCCCAGTTAGATATGGTGGGTTGGGAGCGGGTGGGGGGCGGGTTGAGAGCGGGTTGGAGGCGGCTTAAGAGCAGGTTGAGGGCGGGTTGAGAGCGGGTGGGGGAGCGAGTTGGGAGCGGGTTGGGGGCGGGTTGGGAGCGGATTGAGAGCGAGTTGGGGGCGGGTTGGGGGCGGGTTGAGAGCGAGTTGGGGGCGGGTTGGGAGTGGGTTGGGTTGAGTTAGGTGTGGGTTGGGGGCGAGTTGGGAGCGGGTTGGGGGCGGGATGAGAGCGAGTTGAGGGCGGGTTGGGGGTGGCTTGAGAGTGGGTTGGGGGTGGGTTTGGAGCGGGTGGGGGCGAGTTGGGAGCGGGTTGGGGGCGGGTTGGGAGCGGGTTGGGGGCGGGTTGGGGGCGGATTGGGAGCGGGTTGGTTTATTTTGAAGTTTCACTTCTTCCGGAAGGATCCAAGGAGAGCCATAATTGATGAAAAAGCAAATTGGATAAAAAAATAAGATGCCCAAATCACTAATTCCACGCAGACGGAGTCGCGGGCAAAAGCTATAGGTAATAAAAGTAATAGAAATATGACGCGTGCTTAAAACCCGAAGCGCCTGTAATGGCTAAAACGCCATATATTTATTTAACAAACTCAGTCTGCGACAAAGTTAATTGCTCAAAAAACTTCAGTGGTGTGGACTGTAATTTATTATAACATAGAAAAGACAAAAAACTGGTCAAGTGCGAGAAGGTACATGAAGGGTTTCGTACCTCCGTACAGTACGTACAATCAATTTTTTATTTGTTGTAATACTAGGAGCGTTCAATAAAAAGTGAGAATGTGTATGTTATAAACAACTTTTACTAAATGTCATTTTATTTTTCGACATATTCACCTTTTAGCATAATACACTTAGTATATCTTTTTTCTAAACTTAAAATTCCATTTTTAAAAAAGGTCTCATCTTGAGTACTTAAAAAGTCTTGTACTGCAGCGACTACCGCGTCGTCGTTTTCAAATTTCTGGCCTCTCGGGTATTGTTTCAATCTCGGAAATAGGTAGAAATCACTGGGAGCGAGATCTGGTGAATACGGAGGATGCTTAAGGATATCGAACCCAGCATCACGAATTGCAGCCATTGCAACGGCGGACTTGTGTGCCGGGGCATTGTCCTGGTGGAACAGCACAACTTTCGAGAGTTTACCTCGCCGTTTTTCGCGGATCTCATTGCGCAATGTTGCTATTTGTTTGGCGTATAATGTGCCCGTAATAGTGGCTCCATGCTCGAGATACTCAATCATTAATACCCCTTTACCATCCCAAAAAACAGAGCCCATGACCTTACCGGCAGATGATAAATATCTTCGCAGACATAGCCTCGAGCAACAACTAGTCACCTGTAAATATAGCAAGCAATCAATAAAATGTAGAGTTAGAATTGATAATAATTCTACATTTTGATCATAATCATTTAAGGTAAACGGCCCTGTGCTTGACACTGTCCCAATACATGGCACCTTCAATTTTATGTCATAGTAGGAGAGGTGACAGATGGGTGTCATATACTGGGCTTTGAGGTGTCGAGCATTGGTACGTTTACCATATTTGCATAAAAACATAATTAGTATCAGTTGGTGATAAGATAAAAATATGGGAAATATAGTTGCACACTTGCACACGCTTCTATCTCAATATGACATGCAAATTTTAATTTTGCTATTATTATCAAAAATGTTGTCATTTAAACCAACCTATAACCTAGAATCGATATGAATTCATTATAATATGTATTATTTATAGTACGCATTCAATACAATCTAATCAATCTCAACTGTAATCTCAGGCCCATTGTTAACGTGTAAATAAAACGTTATGCATTCAATCAATTCAAATCCTATTTAAAAGTCTAACGCCTAGAACAAAGCGATGAAAGCAATGAAAACCCGAATTGAAAACACCATGTTGGAATTTCTTCATTGAGATTTCAGAGAGGCCGGATCGCGGAATTCGCACCTTACACCGAGCCGGGGAAACCACGACATACCTTTTACATCTCGATTAAATTGGCAATATAAATATTTGAGATTCTTCATGAGAATATAGGTTATTTTTGCTTTTAATACTAACATACAGTTAGCGTACTATCGAAGTCGCTAAACTGTCCGTTCGTCCGTCACAGGGCTGTGTCTCAAGAACCATAAGTAGCTGAAATTTTTGCATAGTTTGTACCTATTTATTATATTACCGCTCCAACAACACACACATAATCAAAATAGAATTAAATTAATAATTAAGGGGTTCTTCGTATAAGAATCGTGCTATTTTTGACATTATTTTAAAAATGAAATACAAAGGCAAACATACAAAACCACTCAAAGGAGAAATGTTCTGCTGATAAAACGATACGTATTATTTTTGTCTTCAATTTGTCTCTGTAATGTTTAAACACACATACCTACTTCGAACTCGGAATGTTAATGGAGATAAATAAAATTATACTGAATAATCATCAAATAATAAAAATCACTCAAATATTAGTCAGTCCTAGGGAAAAATTAAACTTGTGCTGTCTTGGTTTTTAGGGTTCCGTAGTCAACTAGGAACCCTTATAGTTTCGCCATATCTGTCCGTCTGTCTGTCTGTCTGTCTGTCCGCGGCTAAGCTCAGAGATCGTTAGTACTAGAAAGCTGTAATTTGGCATGAATATACATATCAGTCACTCCAACAAAGTGGTAAAATAAAAAATAAAAAAATATATTTTTTTAGGGTACCTCCCATAGACGTAAAGGGGGTGATTTTTTTTTCTCGACTTATCCTATAATGTGGGGTATCGTTGGATAGGTCTTTAAAAACCATTGCGGGGTTGCTAACATGATTTTTCTATTCAGTGATCCGTTTGCGAAATATTCAACTTTAAAGTGAAAATTTTCATTAAAATCGAGCGTCCCCCCCCTCTAAAATCTAAACTGTTCAGTGGAAAAATTTGAAAAAATTCAGAATTGTAGTAAATATATCAAATTTACTAGGAAAATTATAGCGGCTAAGATTGCTTGGAAATTATTTGTAGTTTAAGAGTAAATAGTAGCCTAAGGTATAAAACATACCTAAACTTGGATGATTCCGTACACATACGAAATCCTTAGAAAAATATTACTTGATTTTTTTGTAATGGCTACGGAACCCTACCTTGTGCGTGTCCGACACGCTCTTGGCCGGTTTTACTTTTGTCGGTAGTCAGTTTGTTTTTTTGAAATTTTGTGCACAGTAGGTACAACCTACATATTTTTGCCCTTGACTGCATGAAACTGTCGGTACGCGAGTCAACTCGCATTTGACCGGTATTTGAACCTATAAATATGAGTGTGACAGCCTGCGGAGTTTTTCTTATTATAATTTCTATTACCATTGTTTACTGTGTACCGATTTGTTTATTTATTAATGCATAGTTTTAATTGATACTCATGGAGGCAATACAGGGCTATTCAATACCAAAATATATATCTGCAAAGGACGTAAACTGAATGCAAATTCCCATAATTTTCGCATCAATGTGACCCAGTTTTTGGGCACCCTGAGGATGGAAGGGTCTCTCGACCCTCACAGTGGCCATTAAACCTCATTGGATTTCCCTGGGCGAAATTTGTTTTGACAGATAAACTAATAGATAGAAGAGTTTGAGTTTCTTCTTTTTTTTTTCTTCTGTTGTTTATGGCCATGTTTTAGGTACGATGGCAATTATTGACAAAAACTTCAAAATCACAGTACAAGAAATATTTGAGGAGCACTAAGACCAATTGATCAAACTAAACAAAGTTTATTAGATACATACATGATTGCTCGAGATGTTAATTTACGGAGGTTCATATCAATGAACTACAATATTAACCATAGCTACATTTATGCGATACATATACACACTAACAAGCAGAACCCGCTCTCCTATTCTTAAAATAAAACAATACATATGTCACACAATCCCAACTATCAAAAACTACTCAAAATAGTTTATGGTGTACGTAAACTTATTAAATAGGTCACAATAAAGCTACAATGACATGAATTATTAAACTAATTAACAAACAATATTTGAAACAACCACAAATAAGCACAAATTAGCACTGTATAACAAATTATTTTTAAAATCAAATAGTTGATATTAAAGAGTTACCAACTTTACTAATAAAGATAGACGTTTATTAAGATTTGTAATTTGCAGATTTTCGCGCATTTCGTGAGAAATGCGTTCTCATCTCAGGAGACGTCTAATTCCACGTCTTTTGCTCATCATTATGACGCCCGCAATAGAAACCTCTTCGACTAAATTGGCTTAGTTTTCTCTAATATAATTTAAGCTAAATAAGATAGCTCACCATTAATTTAGTTTTTATGTTCTTGTAATTATTATGTTGTTCTAAAATAATGTTTGTTATTCTTAAACTACACAGAATAAAAAAGAAAAGATTTCAGAGGCGTTAGATGGGATTCGAATCTCTTCATGCATCTCTTGGCCACGCGCTACACAGTCAACAACCGCCCTAGTGGAATGACAAACAACAAAACAGAATTACAGCAAGAAAGACATTGTGTCTACAGTTCACAGCGGCACTTGGTATTCAACAGCCGTCTCTTTGTCTTTTTCGGAAATTTAGACGTGACTTGCTTATTCTTTTATTTGGTTCCTGACCACCACTTTTCTTCTCTTGAGACGCAATACCTACATAGAAAACTAAATATATTCGCCTTAACTGTTCAGAAACTTCTTGAGCATTTTCAGTTATTTGCAGACATTAGAATAAAAGATTTCAAAGCGAAACGATAAACGGTTTTATAAAAGAACGTAATCGTTTCTTGAAACTACGACGAACAAAAAGAGGCGAAATGGGAAATCCTGAACGATAGACTGCCATTAGGAATAATTTATATCTATCGGGCTTGTCTCAATTCCCCGGTGTCATTACTCTTTTGTTTTTTTTTTATCTGGCTTTAGAGTTTAATCGTGAACAAATGACAATAGATTAGTGGTCGTAGCAGCGGCTATTGACTTTCTCTGCAGTATTTTCACACAGATATATATTTTTTTGTGTATGCTTACAAGATATTTTTGTCAAACACGTAACGCTTTTCTACAACTTTAAAGATTTGAATAAAAATCTGATTAATGGTGTACGTTTTTATCCTTATGCTCCGCTACCATACGTGTACGACAACTACGTTTGTGCGATACGTATATATGATCATGCAGAACCCGCCCTTCACTACTCCATCCTCAAGCAAGCAGATCTAAGTAAGAGCAAAAGCAAGGTAAACACGCTGTTTTTAATTTACATGGACCTCCGCAAAGTAATGTCAGGATTAATTATTTATTTAAATGGTCTATTTAAAATCGGCCAACAGTTTAATGAACGATTCGTTTCTCAGCAACGTGGTAGATATTCCACAAAACGTTTGAAACCTGCTCGGAAGAAATGTTCAATTGCAACCGCTGAAAATTCAGTGCACACTCTCACTTGTTGAGCGGAGCTGTCGATTCCCGGGCACCTGCGCCCTCGTGGGCTAATTTGCAATCCCGGGAGACGCTGGGTCCCGAACATTTCCGCCAATGTCCATTTGCAAAGTCGGTCTTCAAATAAGCTCGGTCATGGCTACTATAGGTTTTTCGGTAACGGGATGGAAAGTTTTGAAATCGATAAGTATTATAGAAAATCGGGTTTTCCTGTGTAATTCCCGTTCCCACGGGAATCCCGGGAGCATTTATACCCTACATAGTAAGTCATTCTCGTAACTGAGACAAATTTAATGACACCCCATATTTTAGAATCCATCGAGCCATTTGCGTACCAACGAATGATGTACATACATACGTACGAGGGGCGTTCAATATAAAGTGAGAATGAGATGCAAACTCTTTTAATATTACGAAATTAAATACTGGGCGGTAAAGCTAATCTATCTAGCTGATTGCTATGAAAAAAAAAAACTAACTGTCTTTTGTTTAAAAAAATATACGGTAATTTCTTTGCAATGCTATTGAGTACGTTAGCGAAAATCGAGAAAATTGAACTGCGCGCCGTTATCAAATACTTGTGTTTGAAAAATTTTTCTACGGACCAAGTCAATTTGGATTTGCGGGACACTTTAGGGTCTAATACGTCTCCGTATTCGACAGTCGCACGTTGGTGCACCGAATTTAGACGTGGAAGAACATCGACAATGCACGACCCCCGCTCCGGACGCCCTACTACAGCAGTAACAGTAGTACAGAAAAAAGTCGAAAACTCAGTTTTGGCGGATCGTCGTGTCACGGTTCTTTTTATTGCTGAAAATGTAAAGATTTCAACGGGGAGCGTGCATAATATTTTACATGAACGCTTGGGTATGAAAAAGGTATCTGCGCGTTGGGTACCAAGAATGCTTACTGACACGCAAAAACAAACTAGACTAGAGATTTGTCAAGAAGCTTTGAACCTGATGCAGCAAGACCGGGAACTTTTTTTGGCGCGATTTATAACAATGGACGAAACATGGCTCCATCATTACGAGCCAGAAACGAAACTGCAGTCTATGACATGAAAAAGGCCATCATCTCCAACTCCGAAGAAATTCAAGGTGAGCCCATCTGCCGGTAAGGTCATGGGCTCTGTTTTTTGAGACGGTAAAGGGGTATTAATGATTGAGTATCTCGAGCATGGAGCCACTATTATGGGCACATTATACGCCAAACAAATAGCAACATTGCGCAATGAGATCCGCGAAAAACGCCGAGGTAAACTCTCGAAAGTTGTGCTGTTCCACCAGTACAATGCCCCGGCACACAAGTCCGCCGTTACAATGGCTGCAATTCGTGATGCTGGGATCGATATCCTTAAGCATCCTCCGTATTCACCAGATCTCGCTCCCAGTGATTTCTACCTATTTCCGAGATTGAAACAATACCTGAGAGGCCAGAAATTTGAAGACGACGACGCGGTAGTCGCTGCAGTACAAGATTTTTTAAGTACTCAAGATGAGACCTTTTTTAAAAATGGAATTTTAAGTTTAGAAAAAAGATATACTAAGTGTATTATGCTAAAAGGTGACTATGTCGAAAAATAAAATGACATTTAGTAAAAGTTGTTTATAACATACTCATTCTCACTTTTTATTGAACGCCCCTAGTAAATACATACGCCCAATAAACATAACCCTCCTTCGGCAGTTGGGTCAAAATGGGAAAGTACTTGCTTCGTCGACTATACTTAGTACATTCAATTAATGTCGAGAAGAAACGTGCCACCTGCACGATATTAAAAATATTGAAAATAATAATTGAAATCGTGCAGCTTTTATGCTACGTTGAAGCCACTTGAAGCAAAATTTAATTCAACAGAAGAGTCAACAATGATAAAGCATGCATGAACACCAACCAGATACTCGCGTAATATTTTGATAAATGTATAAATTAACAGTGACATTTTTGCTGGCGAATGTGAAACTTAAGTTTTTTTTAAAGTTTATTCTTTATTAATATTGTTCTGCCTTTGTTCTGAATAAACAGTAAATCCAATATTTCTATTGTATGAGAAAAAATGCAATTTATCTAGCTGAATAAACATTTGTGCTAGGTACTTTTAAAACTGCCACCTCAACATGTAGCGCTCCAGATTGAATCACAGTATTCATGTACATAACTCAAATCCGTACTTATTCAAATATTGAATCGAAAGACCTTTCTGATATCTTATTGAAATGAAATCTTTTAATCTTATAGGTACATTTATATTTTATGCTGAAGCCTACGCTAGCAAGAATTATTCTGTTTAACATGTTTAATCAAATATTCGATGGTCAAAAGAAGATTCAAACTGATGAGCGGTTTATTTGTGGCTTGGTTTTTTTTCTGGTCTCAAACTTTGAAAAAGGAAGAAGAATAATTTAATTTTGGCATGCAATCACATAATACTAGGAGCTCACGACATGTCTGTTAACCCAGAGTAGCCTAGGCCACGTAAAATATTGTTATCAAATCTGCGTGACCATTGGTCTTCAAAAAAAAACGAGTGATAATGTTGTTGCAAAGTTGTTCTCGATTCGCGGAACTGCGGATTAATTGCAAACATTGTTTGTCCTGTGGGGTGTTTTCTGCAGTGTTGATGAGAAGTTAAATATGAATATAGAATACGTAATATATTAGAGAGGCAGAAACACCTTGGGGTGCGTCCACATCTAGCGAAGGCGCGGCGAATGCGCAGCTCACGAGATACATACGCCCTGCACGTGTGCCGTTACTGCAATTATTTGGTGCGCCTCTTGAGCAACTTATGAAAGGCGTGCATAGTGAGCGCGCGACATACGATCTGCGCGCGAATAGTTCGCGCACTTAAGCTGCGTACGGACTGCGCGCACTCGGGTACGCGTACCCGGGCTTGCGTGTCCTGGAACGCCATGTCCATACGCCATGTACGCGTACACTGTACACGTATACGTACACGTACACGTACTGTACACGTACACGTACACTGCACGCGTACATGGCGTACGGACATGGCGTTCCAGGACACGCAAGCCCGGGTACGCGTACCCGAGTGCGTGCAGTCCGTACGCAGCTTTACTGAGCGCGCAGCTTGCGAGCCGCTCGAGAGACACACTCGCTCGCATGGTGCGTATTGCGTATAGGTAACGCCACGAGAGTTGAGGTCACGCACACAACTACAAAACATGTAATGATAGCGGGATTTTGACATTTATTCGTACCGATATAGCAAGTTCAGCAAACTCAACATAGAATTACAAGATTGACTGAAAATTTCTTCAACTTATTTCGTTAAGAATTATTTAGGAAAATACATCTTAGTTCAAACAAAATAGGACATAAAATATGTTGATTTGATCTATTTTATTTAAATCACATAAGCATATTTTACGTTATTTATAAAATTCCGATTTTTTTGTTGTGAATATTTCTTATCAGTTTCAAATTGTTTTATTTCAAAAATGGGTTATGTGGAAAAAGAAAAATTGTAATATACATAGTATTGCGTAAGTATTTCATCAAAAGATCATAATTATAACTCACATTTTCATTCAACACACTCATTTCATTCATTCACTACTTTTTTTGCAATCAGTTCTTTACGAGTATGTAGCTGTGTGTGTAATCATTCGCCTCAACTGTCGTGGCGTTACCTATAGCGTGAGCGCAAACAGTGCGCGGGCGGGGCAGGGGGGTTACTACGAAATTAGAAGTTCGAAGTTCGGATCGTGCGGTCCTTCTCACTCTCGTAATAAATACCATTAGTGTGAGCGGAACGGCATGAAACGAAGTTCGAATTTCGCGCTTCGTAGTATAGGGCCAGGATCATAAAATGCACGCGAGCAGTGCATGAGCAGCTCCCAAGCGGCTCGCGAGCTGCGCATTCGCCGCGCATTCGCAAGATGTGAACGCACCCTTATAGCAAACCACACGCAGCAGCTTGTTTAAACTAAGTTTCAAAGTCTTATTAACTACAATATATTTCTGAACACACTTTGTTACTATTATATCGTGCTGCACATTAGATACGATGGCGTAATAAATCGTATTTAAAATATTTATATTGGGACACAACACAATGTTGAACTATGTCCTAAACTAGCAAATTAAGCCGACGATTCACAGATTCTGAAAATAAATAAGGAATTTGCCCCTTATAATCGTGTACAATTCCGTTAGTTCGGTTGAAGAGGCAGCCGTGCAATATTCCAACTTTTTACTTAAAAGCAAGAACTTAACAGATTACAACTTCATTCAGTAAAGTCACCGACATAGCTAGTTCGAAGAATCACCAAGATGAAGTGGCAGTGGAAAGGGCACATCGTTCGTAGAACTGATGAGTGGTGTCCACGGACCGGAAGACGCAGTATGGGTAGGCCTCCAAGAAGATGGAGCAACGACCTGATTAAGGTTACGGGACCGTGTTGGATGCGGATGGCGCAAGACCGATCTGTTTGGCAAACCTTGGGGTAGGCCTAATGTTCAGCAGTGGACGTTTTTTGGCTGAAATGATGATGATGATGATGAGATTACACTTTCAATGATAGATATGACTTTACACGGGTTAAGTATATTATACACCCACTAAGCGAAAAACTGTATTAGGCAAAGATCTTGGTATAAAATAATAATTCATAGTGTAATTTGGTGTATTTTCCATCGGGCTTGTAATAAGGCCGCGCGGAGCCGGCTGCCCACGGCTCGCCCTCGCTTTCGGTGGTTTTGTTTACGCGCAATTAATAACGGGCGTGTTTAATGTCCAGGAATTCCGTAACATGAGAAATGCTGTTTAGCAATGAACTCTACATAGCCTCAGACGAAGTTCAACGTGTTGATAACTATGAAGTTTAATGAGTATGTGATTTTTAGAGCGATCTCACTAATTAGTAGGCGTAGACACATCAACATTGGAAAACGTAATGTACCTAATATGCGCTAATTTATTGACACTCCAAATATATTCTCCACGGTCATAACAATGACTCCTTTGTCGAAGCGATAAGCGTGTTCATATATTCAATAGTACCCACTCCAATAAGTTGAATGCTCACTGTAAGTTCGTTCAACAAGGCCAATGTATCACAGTGTGACACTTGGATTGTACCGACTGTGAGCTTAGAGCATTAAACAGAAAGGAGAGGTCAACGACGGGCTTGTCTCCCTGCTAAAAATATATGATCAGCTGTCATATCCGTGTGAGTATGATTGTGTACGCTGCCTTTGCAGGGGCAAAAGTGATCGATTTGTTCGTGTAAAATTTTGTGGCTATGACGCCTCCATGTGGCTTAATCCTCCAGGACTGTGTGTACTCGCGGGGTTCTGGCTTTGAGCTTCGCAAACACCTCGTGGCTTTACAAAAAACATCAACATTTGCATATTATCCCTTCATAAAAATACCCCCGGGATATTCCTCGCCGATTTTTTCGCGGTACACGCGTAAATCGCAAATTGTCCTTTAGTTATTTATTCGGGACCTACCGAGGTTCACTTGTCATGCCGTTGGACACTTTGATTTCTTTTTGCTGCCGAATTTGCTGGCTATTGTGAATAGGCAAAGGGAATTGACGGGAAGACTTTTAGACAAAATACTCTTTTACTTTCTACATGATTATGATTATGATTATATTCACATGCTTTCGTGCCTGAATGCGTCAGGTAACAGATGAACAGAAAGCATAAAGCATAATTTATGTCATAGTAATGATAATGAATATATGTAGTGGGTGAATATTCAGCGATTTTACTTTACGACGTTTTTTTTTCTCATTATCATCTCAGCACATATTATTAAACAGGATGATGCTTAGGGTCAACTTTTTATGAAACCTTAAGACAGGACCGATGTTGAATCTAGTTTGAGCAAATTTCGTGCGACTTGTCCTTCGGTTGTTGCTAATCAATGGAGGGTAATGAGGTTTAACCAAGCGAGCGGTCAAAGCGCTCGAATATTCGCCCTCAAACACTACGAGGGGCGTTCAATATAAAGTGAGAATGAGATGCAAACTCTTTTAATATTACGAAATTAAATACTGGCCGGTAAAGCTAATCTATCTAGCTGATTGCTATGAAAAAAAAAACTAACTGTCTTTTGTTTAAAAAATATACGGTAATTTCTTTGCAATGCTATTGAATACGTTAGCGAAAATGGAGAAAATTGAACTGCGCGCCGTTATCAAATACTTGTGTTTGAAAAATTTTTCTACGGACCAAGTCAATTTGGATTTGCAGGACACTTTAGGGTCTAATGCTCCTCCGTATTCGACAGTCGCACGTTGGTGCGCCGAATTTAGACGTGGAAGAACATCGACAATGGACGACCCCCGCTCCGGACGCCCTACTACAGCAGTAACTGAAGAAATTGTGAAAAAAGTCGAAAACTCAGTTTTGGCGGATCGTCGTGTCACGGTTCGTTTTATTGCTGAAAATGTTAAGATTTCAACGGGAAGCGTGCATAATATTTTACATGAACGCTTGGGTATGAAAAAGGTATCTGCGCGTTGGGTACCGAGAATGTTTACTGACACGCAAAAACAAACTAGACTAGAGATTTGTCAAGAAGCTTTGAACCTGATGCAGCAAGACCGGGAACTTTTTTTGGCGCGATTTATAACAATGGACGAAACATGGCTCCATCATTACGACCCTGAAACGAAACTGCAGTCTATGACATGGAAAAGGCCATCATCTCCAACTCCGAAGAAATTCAAGGTGAGCCCATCTGCCGGTAAGGTCATGGGCTCTGTTTTTTGGGATGGTAAAGGGGTATTAATGATTGAGTATCTCGAGCATGGAGCCACTATTACGGGCACATTATACGCCAAACAAATAGCAACATTGCGCAATGAGATCCGCGAAAAACGGCGAGGTAAACTCTCGAAAGTTGTGCTGTTCCACCAGGACAATGCCCCGCCACACAAGTCCGCCGTTGCAATGGCTGCAATTCGTGATGCTGGGTTCGATATCCTTAAGCATCCTCCGTATTCACTAGATCTCGCTCCCAGTGATTTCTACCTATTTCCGAGATTGAAACAATACCTGAGAGGCCAGAAATTTGAAGACGACGATGTGGTAGTCGCTGCAGTACAAGATTTTTTAAGTACTCAATATGAGACCTTTTTTAAAAATGGAATTTTAAGTTTAGAAAAAAGATATACTAAGTGTATTATGCTAAAAAGTGACTATGTCGAAAAATAAAATGACATTTAGTAAAAGTTGTTTATAACATACTCATTCTCACTTTTTATTGAACGCCCCTAGTACACATATATACTTAGGGCAAAATAGAGTTCCCGGTGGGATCAGAAAAGCCGAAGGATAATTTCTTTTTTCTACCTCTTGTGTAATGTACTGCTCTAACTAAGATGCAACTTTATTCTAAGATGTCGATATATTTAAGACTCCGTCTGCGAAGAATTCATTATTACTATCCCGCGGGAATCGTGCAATTTTTCGGGATGAAAAGTATTCCATATGTTAATATAGCTTATAAACTATCTGTGTGCCAAATTTCATCAGAATAAATTAAACCGTTTTACCGTGAAAGTGTAACAAACATCCATACATCCATCCATACAATTTTTCGCATTTATAATATTAGTAAGAATAACCTAGAAGTAAGATTCTATCGAGAATTCGAGATAATATCATATAAGTAAGACGGATAAAGTTAACATGAGCCTTTGAAAATTGGTTGGTTGGTTTTCTTAATATACAGTAGTAAGTATAGCCTATCTTCATTCATATATGAGGGTTCAGCCAGCAGGTAAAATAAATATACAGAAATAAAGTGAGGAAAATGGCAACAAAACCCTTAGTTAATAAATTATTTTATAAGGCTGAATATCTAGTATATTAATTTATTTTTATTTAATCTTTCAGAAGATTATGCCTGCGACTTTGTCCCCGTCGCAGAACTCCCGATTCAGTGCAAATTTTGCATAATCAGTCCTTGTTCGTTGCCTACCTCTTCGTAAAATTTTAGCTATCTAAGTCAAAAGGTTCAGGAGCAGCAGCAGCTCATTCATGAGTTGGTCAGTCAAGACTTTTTTATACGTATAATATTATGATACTTATTTCCACGGCTTCCTCCTCGTGGAAAAAATAAAAATAGGCTAGTTCTCCATTCCAGAACAATTTTTGAAAATGCCTTCTTAGAAACACGGACTGGTTCGAAACATGTAGAGCATACCTTGACTATATAGTAATGCGTGAGTGAGCCGTGTATCTTGTTTATTTTTTAATAATTATGTATATCTGTGTCTCACGGTACTTTTTAAAGAATTCTTTCTTAGATGCACGGCTGTGAGTCTCAACGTATATCTGCCACGTTTCCAGTTTCTAATCCGGTTTCGGTTCCGGCAATCAGTTAATAATTTAAAACCACTTCAGTTTTATACGTATAGATAGTCTCTCTAAAAAACAAAAGTGGTTTTTAATTATTAACTATAACACTCGTAGTCTTTTGTAGGCTCTTACGTTAAATTACTTACTTAAAGGTACGTTTTTTTACATAAAACTGACCCGTGATTGACCCCTATCTCACCTGATGGAAAGCACAGATGCGGCCAAAGGTGTATTTCACCGGTTCAGTAACAGCCGTTTCATGTACTGCTAAAAATAACCCTTCTGGCTTCGCCATTGTCGAATAACAGACTGCGTAGCTTTGCGCATTTTCATCCCCAACTTTACGTTTGATGGGTGTTGCGCATCCTGTCGGCGGGCACGTAGCTAGCCGCGGCACGGCACGGCACGGCGCGGCACGGTACGGCGGGCCGGGCGCGCCGCACTCGCCGCCCGACCGCCCGGCGCCGCGCACGTCGTCGCCCGCCGCTCGCTCGCAACTTACGCGTCACTCACAAAACATTTAGTGCGACGACAAACATGTGCTAAGTGACAACACCAACATGAAGGGTCGACACCAATTCCGCCGCAGGTTCAGCTTGCAACCATCCTTCTTGAAAGAGGAACACGAAGAAGAAAGAAGGCCGCACAGGTATATTCTTTTCAAATTTGTTTATGTTAATGCTACGAGTGTCGTAGAGGGTCTACGAGCGCATCATCTCGCAGCGGGAGCGTAGACGTTTTGTTTGAGCGTTCTCGGCGCGTGGTATTGTCTGAAGTCAGATCAAAAGTTTGGGCTCATAACGTACTAAGCACCTTTCTTTTAGTTCTTTGTAGCTCGTACACAATACGCTTGTAGCTAAATCCCCCTGAAGTAGAGGGTGTTAGTAAATAACTGCTCCTTGTTAATATTTTATCCGCCCGTTCCCGCAAAGTCAGTGTTATCATTTTTCACATCGTAGTAATAAATAGCCTCTGTTTCCGCGGCTTGGATCGCTGCTACGTGCGTGCTCGCATATCTGCATTGTGTACGTACGTTCAATAGATATGAAAACAAAAAAAAAGGCACTGAAAAGATTAATGGCGAATACACATGGGGAAGTTAACTTGGAAACTGAAAGCAGATTCATATTTGATTGCGTCTGATCCAGTGGCGGGTCCGCCGGAGCATTGTGGAGGCTCGTCTTTGAGGCACGCTCGTTATCCGGCAATTTGCTACAATTTCACATCGACGTTCAACAAAAACACGTAATTCTCTACCTTTTCAAACGATTCACTTGCTTAAAGGTTTAACGACCGCTTTAGCCTAGTTGGTAGTGACCCTGCCTACAAAGCAAGAGATCCTGGGTTCGAATCCCGGTAAGGGCATTTATTTGTGTGATGCGCACGAATATTTGTTCCTGAGTTATGGATGTTTTCTATGTATTTAAGTATTTATTTATCTATATAAGTATGTTTATCGTCGTCTAGTACCCATAGTACAAGCTTTGTGTAAGATTGTCCCCTAATATTTATTTATTTATTTATTTAATCTGGACATTTTGGCGGGTATATTTCTTAACAAAAATCCTGCATAGTTGCTCGTATTTTGTGCCAAATAAAATAACAATAGCGTTCATTAAGTAAAGAAGGCTGGCATAAAGTGCTTAATTATTTACTACTTTATACTGGAAATGCCATTGTATGCAAGAAAAATTCGTTTAACCATGCAAAATTTTAGAATTAAATCAGAGTTATAATTTATGTTAATTCTATAACCAATTTATGAATTATTTAAATTACTGAACCCAAAAGTTAGGGATAAGACGCACCCTTGCGAAATTAGACCGTGGCGGAGCGGTAATTGTTGTAAAACATATGTTGGAAAAAGGATGATTTCAAAAAACTACCACGGAATGATTGGGCATCAATGAGATGATTTCATTTTGATTTATTTAAACTGTTTTTTTGTGTTTAATTTTAATTAATGTAACTTATTTTTAAGGACATACATATAATATTATGGAAAATATATTGTACGCGCTATTGCATTAGGTATTAACTTGTAATGATACTTAGTTGCTTGAGTAAATAAATAATAATAATAATAATAATAATAATAATGCCCAGCAGTGGACGTCCTGCGGCTGAAATGATGATGATGGACCACTAAATCTAGGTATCTATCTGTTCTACGATATGTATACGTTTTCAAATATTCGTAGTAAACTAGAAAAAAATTGTTATTGAACTAGTTGAAGGTAAAACAAGAGTTTAAGAAAATATCCGAATAATAGAACATGAAAGCTAATTTTACGAATTTAAACAGGGTTTGAAACTTTAAGTAAGTTTTGCTGAACGTAATACTTGAATTATCATCCAACCTACACAGTTTGCTAAATTTTGAATCCCACTTCCCAGGACTGGCAAATTTTGAATTCCAGAATTGATTTCAGAGAAACCTAGCCACATAGGTACGCGGTAGCCTAGTGGTTTTATCTATGGCTTCTCAAGCATAGTGTCGTGGGTTCGAGCCCAGGCTCTGAATTTTCAAAAATTTACGTGAATAAAATTTAAATTTGACGTACCTTTTAGTTTTGTAGGCTAGGATGGAATGTTGACAGCCAGACAACGCGACTGGCAACACTGAATACCTAAGTGCTTGTAAAATGGCTTAGCTCTACTAGCGTTTCAACTGATATCTCTATCCACACATCATCATCATCATTGAAGAAATGAACCCCACCGAGCGGAAGATTTCTATAAAACGATACGGTGTGCTTGCAGTGGAATTTCAATTTATTAAAACTCCATGCTACCTGTAGCTCATTTTTTCATTATATGCAACAGTAAACTGATAGCGGTTAAAACGCTAGTAGAACTACCCACTTAGGCTTTACCATCGTTGGATATTGGCAGTGTCAATTTGTATTAACATCGTTGTTTAAGTAGGTAATCTGTTGCTCTTTGCGTTTGTAATAAAGTCTGTGTATTATTTTTAGATCGATAATGTAAGTCTAAACTAGACTTAGAATTATGATTGAAAAAAAATATGGGCGGAGACCACATTAAATGGTATTCGATCATACAAAAAAAAAATATATAAATTAAAAATTGAACCGACTCCAAAAATCCAGTAAATTATTTTATTTTTCGGAGTCGGTTCCATTTTAAATTATTGTTTATATCGCCTTTTTGTGTAAAGTTACTATAGCTTAGTGTGAACTGCTCGTCATCTTTTACAAAACTTTTGCTTAACCATCAGTTCTACTTCATTATACAAAGACTCCCAAGAGCAAATGCATGACAAAATGTCACTACAAAATATACCCACCAAATCACTGTAGGTATCCATATACAGTATTGGAAGGTGGAAGTAAAGGAAGAGTTCCGTCGATTTTACCAGCATCCACTCATTTAGATCCTGACTTTGATGGCAACGAAATCTAATTGAAACTATTTATCGTGCAACCAAAATCTTTTTCAAATAGGTTTATAAATAACGGAGTTCTGAAGTATCAAACAAAAAAAAACATAGAACCGGATTGATAATCCTCGTATGTACCGTCTAGTCTGCTTGAGTGGCTGAATGGAAATACAACATGTCTTACATGATTAATAAAGTGAAATACAGAGCGTATAGTATTTCCATTACCAGCATTAAGCTTTGAATTATCGTCTAACAGGCTGAGGATACGTGACACGGGCAACACGACCGTAAACTAAAGCCTGAGAAAGGTCACGTTGGATACCTACGTATCGTATTTTTATCAGAAATAGTTTTCGGCACGTCGGCCGTATCAGCATTTGCTGAGAGATACATGATGTGCGATTTACAAGCCGATTGACACGGGCTGAAATTTAGTATAGGTAGAAGCAGTTTTCTTGGAGCACAAGTACTAATATATGTACATCTTTACCACCGTTTTATTAGAAAATACGGCAAGGCACTTAAAGCAACATCAATTTACATGCTTTACAAGTAAACTCGCTACGTACCTACATAAATGCAGCGTGTTAAATAATAATAAATAAATAAATAAATATCACGGGACATTTCACACCAATTGACCTAGTCCCAAAGTAAGCTAAGCAAAGCTTGTGTTATGGGTACTAAGCAACGGATAAACATACTTATATAGATAGATACATACTTAAATACATATTAAACACCCAAGACCCGAGAACAAACATTCGTATTTTTCATACAAATATCTGCCCCGACACGGGAATCGAACCCGGGACCTCAAGCTTCGTAGTCAGGTTCTCTAACCACTAGGCCATCTGGTCGTCTATATCGTGTTAAGCACATCATTTATGTTCACAAAAATCAGTTTTCGGCCGGTTTTCAGACCTTTTCATACAACCATGATCACTATTTGCTACTATGTTTTTTTTTCTGTTTGATGCAATTATACTTACTTTATCTACTAAAAAAAGCAGTGTTGAGGGATAACCATGATAGTTTCAAGAAACCGTTATACGATGGCGATAGTCGTGTTAAGATCATGAAAATACATTATCTTTAAATTTACTGCAAAGATAATGGCTAACTTTTCCCCACAATCTAATAATAATAATAATAAATCGTGGGACGATTGACACCAATTGACCTAGTCCCAAACTAAGCAAAGGTTGTACTTTGGGTACTATACAACGGATAAACATACTTATATAGATAAATACATACTTAAATACATATTAAACATCCAAGACCCGAGCACAAACATTCGTATTATTATTATTGCTAGCCTATTCTGTCCCACTGCTGAGCAAAGGCCTCCCCCCAACATTTCCACTGCTCTCTGTCCGCTGCATACGAGGACCAATCCTCCGTGAAGAAGTCCAGTTCATCTCGCCATCGCCGTCTGGGTCTGCCAGGTCGCCTTTTCGCGTTTTTGGGTTTCCACTCGGTGGTTATCTTGGCCCACAACTCGTCTGGCATGCGGCAGACATGGCCAGCCCAGTCCCACTTCAGCTTAGACGCCGTTCGACCTGCATCAGTGATCTTATGTCGTACAAATATCTGCCCCGACCGGCATTGGAACCGGGACCTCAAGCTTCGTATTCAGGTTCTCTAACCACTAGGCCATCCGGTCGTCTAAATCTAAAAGAATAATCCTTTGGGTTATTTTTACTTTTTCTAACTACCTACTTAGTTACTTATGAGTAGGAAATTTGGGCCAATATTTCATCAGTGGATTGCAGTTGAGAACTTGATATCTGCTAACAATTTACTTAATCCATTATTATCATCATTAACTGGTTATTTATAATAAATCATTTACCGAAATGCATTCTCTATGATTTCAAATGATAAATACCAGTAAACTCGCATTTGTGTAGAAAACGGACTACCAATTAGTCCCAAGGAAGTACTTTTCGTGAACAATACTTTAAATAATTTCACAATCTATAATAAGGAATAACAATTCAAGCAGAGGCCAACGTAAATATAGAACCTTCAATCAGGCGTTAGATTGTGAATTTACTATTATCATTAACTTCAAAGAACACATAGAATTTAATAAATAATAAAACTTTATAGATATTTAGCCAAAGTTTGCTCCTGCTCAAAATGGTGAAAGAGGCCGCAGGTGGAAATAGTATGCAAAACTAAGCGGCAAGCGCAGTGTGTATTTTTAGCGATCCACCGACACACCAGCAGCATGAGTAATGCAAGCAAAACAGCTTTGTACCT
Organism: Archips crataeganus; assembly: GCA_947859365.1. Classification (NCBI taxonomy): domain Eukaryota; kingdom Metazoa; phylum Arthropoda; class Insecta; order Lepidoptera; family Tortricidae; genus Archips; species Archips crataeganus. The sequence goes on from OX402051.1 coordinate 8,266,665, forward strand.
GGCGGTATTCAACACTATCACGCATTTCAAGTACCTCTCAGCCTACAATGATATCATCGCTGGGTGAAATGTATTTATTTATGAGGCTTGAAGAATCGCATACACTTTACGAATACACACGCCATTTGAAGCTTCTTATTCTGTGTTATGTCACCCACTTGAGCTCGATCCCTTAGAAAAAATACGAAGCAAAACGCATACAAATACAAATACTGTAATTTTAAGGGATCCTTCGAGAAGCTTTGAATCATCATTCTTGGTTAATGTGCAGTGGAATAGGCTACAGTTGGCGTCAGCTAATGCGTCAGTGGGTTTACGAACTAACCATTTACGTGTAAATAAAACCGCCAACGACGCACCTCCTTTCAGCGACTTTTGATTATTGCCCATTCATGCGGAATTAATGTTTTTTTAAGGGCATCAGGGCTTCGACCGACACCGGTGAAGGTCACAGTCGCTATTTAGCCGAAATATTGTTTCAAAATTAGACTATCAGCGTGTAAACTAATAGCCTTTTGTATTCCAAAAAAACTTTGTTCGGAAAATTAAAATTGTTTCTGAATAATGAAGCCCGAAATCAGGAGCGTTACGTAAAAAGATTCCTGAATGAACTAATGTCCAAAGTCTTGTAAATTTACGTGTGAAGTAGCGTAAGTAATTCACTACTTTTATCCCGAAAAGTTTTTGTTCCCGAGGGAAATCTAAGATACCGCAGTGTACTGCAAAGTTATTATAACAACACGTCCGCAAAAGACTTTCACGTACTTACAACCTTTGTGACAGTCATATAAGTAGTGGAAAATTAAAAGTACTTAATCTCAAAAATTTCGATACCATAGAAGATTGACCTAGTTTATTACCTTAAACTGTGTAAATATTTTAAAACATATGTTCAACAATTATGCACCTATTGTTTTGTGGTAACATGGTTAGTGTTTCAAATAAATTTCCATGAGAACTTTTGTACCTACCTTGCAAGTCCAGATTAAGGCAAAAATAAGACATTCTTAAGGGTGTTCTCATTATTTATTAAGCTCTTTTAAATCCTATATCAGGTGTTATTCAATTTCACTAATCGGTTTATTATCACACTGATGAAACTCGATACTAAGTTACCCGCAGTATACGATAAAATAGACTTCAGTCATTTTGTACGTAATAAGTTCACTGTGCACTGTGGCTGAACAATGATTTCTCAAAGCTGCTGTAGCTATTGTACTCAAGTGTATCAATCTAGTAATTTTTAATACAGACGATCTAGTTAGGCTGATCCGGTAAGTAATAAGAATATAAAGAATATAAAGAGTGACGTTGAATGAGAGATGGGTTGGTGGTTAGGAGAATACGAGTTATTTGCGAGCTCGTATACGTACAGTCGACTACAAAAAAATCGATACGGCCAAAGTTACAAAAATATGTATACACGACCTTAATGTTAAGTCAATAAAGGTGTGTATACATATCTTTGTAACTTTGGCGGTATCGATCTTTTTGTAGTCGACTGTACAAGAAACTTTCTAGAAAAATCATGGATTCAATCATTTGGCACCTGATTTTTGCTTAACAAATTTTACTTCAACCTTTATGACTCGACTTTATGAATACAGGTCATCTTTAATCTCTTTCTCAGTAATTTGCTTGAATAAAGAATAATTTATACCCCGGAAAAATATTATTATCTAACGATACCCGGTAGGCGAACTGACACAGTTACTAAGTAGATTTTCGAAAACATTCTAACGCAATAGGAACAAATTACATCGTTTGAATAATTGAGTTAAACCCACTTGCAACTTACGGCCTACTTACGCGTTGCGTCGTTCTACGCAGCAGACTGCGTGAATATTTCTTACTTTGTGCCAAAAGTTTGAATTTTTGCGTGGGAAGCCTACCTCCGCCTTCGTAAAGCAAATCTCAAAGGCCTATTATCGCGTTTCTTGCTTATAAAAGGTTGTAAATAATTACAAGTTACTAATATAATGAGATTACGTGTCTTTTTATGCGGCAATGAAAACAAATGAAGTGTTTTCAACGTTCGCATATCGTGCAAAGCTTTAACACAGTCATTATTGTAAAGACAACACGACAACAAGATAAGTCGTTGCTTTTCTACTTGAGCATAATTTTGTGCATGAAACCGCAGTTTCGCGGGTAATGGATAACACAAGTACAATCCGCTAATAGTACCTGCCGTCAGTATTTTTAAGAAGTGTAGGTACTTACCGAGAATTCTTTGCGTCATGCGCACTTAATTAGTTTTATTACTAAATTAGTTCATAAATGGTGTTGAAAGTAACTAATTATCCGACTCCTCTATGACTAAATTATTTGCCGTAGTAGTCATTTTTTATGTAACTAAAGGTGTTTTAGTTGCATCTACTTACCTGGTGCATTTTGCATGCAGATAATGATTGGATAAACCGAGTTATTGATTTAGGGGAGGATGCTGCCAGCAAACTTAATTTATTACCAAAAAGCTTAATTTGGTAAGGTAATTGAAGAAAAATTGAAGCTGAAAATTTATTTTAAAAGACAAGTGAAATCTATGATACTCGTAAGAGTAGTTGATATCATTGCCCATCAGATGACCCGCTTGCTCGTTTTCCTTCCTCTCATAATAAAAAAAAAGTATGTAACAAGGACTTGGTTTTAACAACTCTCGTAAATTTTTGATATAAGCAAAAACCGTGTTGGTTGTATGTCAAGAAATATATTTCGAGTATCTTATCTATCTATATCTATATCTATTCTATACATATCTATCTATACATATAATAAATCTGTAACAAGTCGGTGTCTGTACATTGAAGATATTTGAGAAAAATTGTCACTAGGGCTATTTATTAGCGCAATAGAACCCAAAACAATGATTTTTAGAATTATTGTCTGTTTGTCTGTTTGTCTGTGCGTTTGTGCGTGCTAATCTCAGAAACGGCTTAACCTAGAAGGATGCGGTTTTCACTGATATATTGGTATTTTCTTGGATTAACATTTAGTGTTTGTTTCATTTGAATCGGTTCACAAATAAGAAAGATACATCTATTTTAAGAATTTATCGAACAGGTTTTTTTGTTTGATCGCGCTAATCTCAGGAACTACTGCTCTGATTTGAAAAATTCTTTCAGTGTTAGATAGGACATTTATCGAGGAAGGCTATAGGCTATATAATCATCACGCTAACACCAATAGGAGCGGAGCGGAGCGGAAGAATGTTTCAAAATTGGGGGTTTTTGAAGTAAAACTTCTATAGGCACGCTTGACTTGTGGTGAATGTGAACGCGGGTGTGCGGTGGGGTTCGGTGGGAGTGCGAGGGGGGGGGGGGGTTCGGGGGGGGGGTTCGGGGAGGGTAATTTTTTTATATCGAAGAACTAAGGAGAGCCATAATTTATGAAAAAGCAAATTGGATAAAAAAATAAGCTGCCCAAATTACTAATTCCACGCAGACGGAGTCGCGGTCAACAGCTAGTAAAAAAATATAACAGGTTTTTTAGTCAGTTTAAATTTAAACTCTAAATAAGTTTACGTTTACGTACATCCGAAATATTATTTTTGTATGCATTTTTGTAATACATTGCAAGTAATACTGCAGGTCTCCCAAAAACTTTATATAGGTCATTGACCGGCTACGCATTTTAGGTTACACTCAGAGAATTGGCAAGAGTCCAAAACGGCACACCCTGTGAAGTTGTGATTGCAGTGCGTGCCTTTTTATGGCTAAGCCCAGCCAAAAGTTGTTCGAATCAAAAGTTGGCTCGGTGCAATCGATGTACTTCCGATATTCAGACACTTTTTGGTCATACATGTAAAATATGCATTCAATCAAACACCACACACAAATAAATATAGTCTTTTTTAAACCCCGACACAAAAAGGTGTTATAAGTTTGACCACTAGGCATGTGTGTGAGTGTGTGTGTGTGTGTCTGTGTCGATCTGTCTGTGGCATCATAGCTCTTAAACGGTTAAACCGATTTAGATGCGGTTTTTTATTTGAAAGCAGGTTTCTTGGCAATGGTTCTTAGACAGGTTTCATCAAAATTGATTCAGCCGTTTCAAAGTTATCAGCTCTTTTGTTAGCCGCGGAAGGGATCTTAGACGCATAATGAGCATTTACTTTATTTTCAAACATATGTGTGACCTAAATGCGTTGGGGGTTTTTAATTCTTTTAATTTATAGTTATGTTTCCAAATGAAAAGAAATCCATCATACTGTATTACCTACTCATATATCTATTCTAATATTTAGGGAAGAAACATAATCTTAAAAATACTTCAGAATGACCTGCATTCATCTCTTCGAAAACATTCATAATAATACTGACAGTAATTTATTGTCTACCAAAAATCTAATCTCATTCATAAGATACGAATCAATGACAGCCTGATTGATGGAAGTAGTTCCCACAACAATAGGGCTGTGTTTGGGCTCTTGGGGTCCGGAACTGTCGAATAGCCTCTTTGCTGACCAACACACAGTACCTAGCTGACAACAATATACTTATTGAGAGCGTGTTATTTGTTGTGGAAATGTAAGATTGTTTTGTCACGATGGTCGTCGCTTTGCTACTAGAGCGGCTATATGACCACTTATTTGTTTCCAATAGAGTTGTTATTACAAGTAATGGAGATGCGACATTGGCAAAGTACGTATTGAATTTCGGCAATTATTACCCTTGCCTTTTTGCCACTAAAAAAGACAGCGCGCCTTTTCAATTGAAATACATTTATTTGTACCCAATTTTATTCTGAAATTGGCGTGTTCCTTAAGAAACATCATTATTTTGAAACAATTAATAGGTATTTGAATTGCGAATGGCCGCGTTTAGGTCTGGATACGGAAATATGGAAATAGGGATGTTGACACCATTAAAAAATAATTCGAAGACACGACTCCAGTAAAAAAACGCTTTATTTTAGCCCTATGAAACCCAGATTAATTTTCGATTAACTGCAAAATTAGATTTTTTGTTGCTTTAAAACAAATAAATAGTTAGTTGATTGAGTATGCGAACAAGTGACGTCATATGTTGCTATGCCATTCAAACTCTATGGGAGAAATGTGTTTTGACAGCTCATAAAAAGTGCGTCAGTTGATTGGTGGTGTCAACATCCCTATTATAAGGAGGAAAAGGCTTTTGCCCAGCAGTGGAACATAAATATAAGCTAAAAAATAACTAAAAAATACGTACAAGAAATATTCTATAGAGTAAGTGACCAGTTATCCAACACAGATCACAAATATTCAAGCTATCTAGGTGCTCAAAAATATCTGAGTGACTATGCATTTACGCGATTGATGCGGTAGTGGATAATATCTATAAGTAAATTAAGCATCTAGACTGCTCTACTGTTGATAATGGCGACTGCATATTATTTAAGTCATTACATTACGTACTACAATTTTATTACTGTTGAGAATGTACAAGAACTTAACAATGGTGCATGAGTCTCCTATACTAGAACTCTATGGTCACTCACGATGAGTGCCAAGTTTGAGCGTCGCCGCTGTAAAAGCTGCTACGAATAACGCAGAGATCACGTAGCAGTGCTCCGGTGTAGCAAGACTAATAGTCTGCGAAGTTTCAAAGATTTACTTAATAAAAGTGAATATAAATTAAGAGAAAAAAAGAAATTGAATTTGAAAGAAATTATTTTGAAACGGGTTAGATAGGTTAAGAGAAGTTAAACAAAGTTGATATCCAATAAATGTGTTTCTTTACAAAAATAAAACGTAACTACCTACTAGTAGGTACCTTGACTAGGCAATCCTGAGCCTTTAATAAATAAATAATAAATATCACGGGAAAATTTCACACCAATTGACCTAGTCCCAAAGTAAGCTATACATAGCTTGTGTTATGGGTACAAGGCAACGGATAAACATACTTATATAGAAAGATACATACTTAATTACATATTAAACACCCAAGACCAGAGAAGAAATATTCGTATTATTCATACAAATATCTGCCCCGACGCGGGAATCGAACCCGGGACCTCAAGCTTCGTAGTCAGGTTCTCTACCTACTAGACCATCTGGTCGTTTAACCAAATCTGAACGTTCTAAAAGTCTATTTTCGACATGGGCCCTTATTAATAGATTTCATCAAGGACGGGACTTATTTACGTAATGTTGAAGTTCTTTTATAAAAAATCCCATTTGGCTCTCGCGTCAAATTTACAAAAGCAAACTCTGTCAGCAAATTCACTTTAGGCATCCCAAAGGTCAAAGGATGTAGGCAACTATTGAGCTTAACTTTTTTTAATGGCGTCCTCAACCCCTTCCATTATCGTTCCACACGACTTGCGCCCGACAATAATATGAGGCCACACAATGTGCTATTTTCTACCTGACGGAGTAATGACTGCTCACCAATTTTACTTTCTGTAAAGGGATGACATGTAGGTATGTCGGATGTCTACAAGGGACACAAAATATATTAGATTTGAATTATGGTTACTAGCCCAACCTCACTAAAATATTCATATTCCTATTCATAATCTCACAATACGAAATTATAAATACAAAATTTCACACTTACTTATACCTACTAAGTATTACCTAATGTTAGTAGCGGCATCCTGCCCGTTTGCCGAAAATATTATTCCCAACTGATTCATTTCCCAACTTTTTTTTCTGAAACTGTAAACTATTCAGGATAAGTATATTTTAGGACTAGCTCGTAGAGCCTTATAGGTTAGGTTAGGTCAGTTTTATAACAACCCTGAAGCTACTTACAGTTTCAGAAAAAAAAAACAGTTTGGTAATTAATCCGTTAGGAAAAATATTATCAGGGAAAAATTAGAAAACTGTTAAAAGCTTAGTAACTATAAAAAAATAGAATAAAAAAAAATCATAAAAATATTAACTAAAAAAAACCCACTGTGGGGCATGAATATTATCCCAGTGTTGCAAAAAATATCACCTACATATTTACTGTGCTTGATAGGTTATAAAACTGATACGGGCACATAAGTCCAACGAAAATACAATAATGAAATCATGCCACAAAAATAACTTAATTTTTGCACGTAAGTTTTAGTAGTGGTAGAGCCATTTTGTAGCTAGCCGCTGCATCACGAATGGGCCGGCTCGTCCGGGGCAGTACCACCCTCTCACAGAACACCGGCGTGAAGCAGCAGTACTCCTGCTGCGTTTCGTACGGTCAGTGAGAGCGCCGGGGGCCCAATACCTCTCCCCCTCCCCTATTCCCTCTCCTTTTCCCAGGGCCGACAACGCACTGGCATCGTGTAAAGCGCTGCGGGTGTCTATGGACAGTGGTGATCATTTAACATCAGGTGACCCACTAGTTCGTTTGTCTGGTCTTTCTAACATAAAAAAAAAAAAAAATACTGGTTATAATAGTATATTCCTACCGGTAGGTGAAGTTTCTTCACTTTATTCAGTCGCCGAAGGTCAAGCGACGAATGCACATCCATTGTCAACAGGTGTTCTCAGCTCAGAAATATGAAGTAGACAGTCAGTGCAAAAATATATCTGGCGTATTATAGTCATATGAAAAGGCAACATCTTTTAAAATTATATTTTCAATTCAATAAAATTTAACATCTTAGTAACGGAAAGAAGTTAAACATTTAAAAGATTATGCGAAGAAATTCAATGGTGTATGTGAAGTTCTCAATCCGCACTGGGCCCGCGTGTGAACTACAACCCAAGCTCTCTCATTCTGAGAAGAGGCCTAGTGCCCTGCAGTGGGGCGTATATAGGCGGGATGTTGATGATGATCATGACGAACGTGGACGGGAATGTGTCCAAAATGCCCTAGCTTGTTGTTAATTAAATTGTTTAGAATTGCAACTAACAAATATTAGGGGAATTCTTTCATCGATAAAATTAAGTTTTTCTGAAAAAGGAAGAGATTTAATTCCCAACCCTGACGGGAGTACATTACGTTTACTATCCGGCTTTGTGACAGTCCACGTAGCGCGCGACCGCCGCTCCCTCGGTGTACAGTCAGCAGGGGAGGATCTACCTATACTAATTCAATTCATCTTTTAAGTGCAACCCTTCCCTATGCTTGTAGCCATGATGACGATCTTGCTATAGATACTGAAACGGTTGAACATATGAACAGTCCAAGTAATTATTAAAAAAATAAACGTACGATAAGCTCATTAAGGCTTTTCTATAACACTCTGCTCAGAAACTTGAAAAAAGTCTTCCGTTAGGTATTACTAGTTTAGAAGCAAATCGTAATAACTTTTTGGTAGACGGTGTTTACCAAAAAGTTACTATGCAAGTTAGACGGTTAATATGCAACGCGCAGTGCGTCAAGTTCTTAAAAATCCTAAAAATTCAATCATATTATGTGGGCTATTTGATTTCAACAGTTCGGCTCCATACCATATCTGCTGATGGTACCTACCCCAACGTGGCTACTTAGCTGCCTCAGTTCGCTACGGGAAAGGTCACTTCACTACAACTTTTGTACTGAAATCAGAAAAGATATTGCAATCTGAGAGGCGTTTCTGGTCCACTGAACGTGTGATACTGTACTTAGTTGCTAATTTTCGTAAAAATATTTCTCATATAGCTATTTTATAATAACATTAAAAATGTAGCTTATATTTTTTCATTATGAGTGCTGTGATCACTAAAAAGGTTTAACCATCGTACTTTGTTTATAATAATGTAAAAGGATACATTAATAATTACTATAAATTATATTAGGTAATACAAAAGTTTCACTAAGTAAGTATTGAACCATGACATGAGAAAAGAGTAGAGTTCAAAAAGTTGGAAACTTTTTCCAGTCAGTCGTTTTGTATGGTTAGCTACAATTGAGCGATTTCCAACTTTATGGTCTCCACTCAAAACTGAACGTTAAATTAGTTAGCTATCTTGTATAACAATAATTTCAAGGTCGTAGGAGTTACTAACAGTTAAGTACCAACCGCATTGGGGAGAGACGCATACATGAAATTTGATTCGATAATTTGTTTTTTTTTCCTAAAATGCGCTCTTTCCAATGTCCCACCTAAATTCTGGTGTAAGCATCATGTAATGTGGTATCACGTACGGTGTTAAACCACGCCAGGAATGACAATTTTAACGACCAGTTTGTGCTGAAAACCCACATGTGAGCTTTATAGCGGCGCCTAACGCGAGAGTGATGTCTAATGGCCTGGCTTTTAGCATTGTTTCTAATATAATGTGCCATCGGTATGACCAACTGGCTTGCCTCAGGGGCCGAGGCTCTCGTCATAAACTCATCTAACACTGTAAATGAATCGCTGAATGTTTAAATGTCACCGCTTTTTGCTGAATATAGAACAACAAGACCTAATAACACAATACGAATTCCTCACTCGTAGAGAGGCGCAATAAAATACATTAATTAGCAACTCTCAAGGAACGAGGGATTAATCGTAGCTTTATTGTCAACTCGCTAACAAGTATAATCTGCCTACTCGAATCAGGCTCACAACATAAGCAAACATTTTCAAACTTTGCCTCAATCGTTCATAGTTTAAACTTTACGAGTTAGCAATGTGTAAACGATGAGTCCCCACACTTCGTTTGTTATTAGTAGGCGAATTACCGAAACAGCCACATCAATTGGGTCGTCGATTAATAACGCAAGCTCTGCTGTTAATTTGTTCATTTATCACGCCTGCGTTTTATTAATAGCGGTGTTAAATCCTAATTGTATTTCATCAGAATATAGGGAAGGAAAAATGGGCGTTGTCATGTAGAAGCATTAAGTGGCCGAATTCGTTTTTGAAAATAAATGTTATGTCATAGTCTATTGTTATGATAGGGGTAGTTGGAAATGAAACCGCTGCGTGCATTTGGGGGAAAATAAGTCGGCGCCGGCGAGTCGCTGTACTTATAAAACATTATAGTCACATACGTGCATAATGCGTGACAAAGGAAACTGTCTTATGTTTTTTATTTCAGAGACCTTATTCTTTGCAAATCATAAATTTCTTAAACAATAAGGCTCTACGTACTTTTAATCAATAGTCCAGGTGATTTTAATTTAATATGTTGATTAATAATAATAAAGTATTATTTCTTTCTTTCTTATTGACTAATGCCCGGATGCTTGCTATTGCATTGACTATTGATCTGTGAAACGGTTAAGACGGTAATAGAAAGAGAAGGTGAATGCGATGGCAAGCTCCTTCGCGTTAGACAATAAAGCATCTGGTGTTTTATTAATAATTTTATCTTTCAATGTTTCCGAGATTTTCGGGAAATTCAATAACTTAATCTGAATCTTGATATTTGTCTTCTGCTGAAATTATGATGGGTTCCCAGGTACAGTGTTCACAAGCATTTTGTTATAAAGTTAGTCTAAGTATGATGGTCTACACGTAAATGTAGGTATGTCATTACGTCATTAGCCTGCAATACATATTAATGCATACTATTTGATACTATTCACTTAAAATCTGGCAGCATAAAATCATTTTGGGTTAGTAAAACTTTGCCCCTTTCCGCTAAAACATAAAAGTGAATTTGATTATTTGTTTGATTTATCACGTCCCAACCATTGGACCGACTAATTTACGGCGTGGAGCGGGATAGGATACTTTTTATAAGGGGAAAATGGAAGATTTCTCTGGGAAGGGTAAGCAAGTTATAGCATACGAGGTAAGCCAAGGAAAAAGTTACGCCGAATGAAAAATCTGTTATACATACTACCAACACATGAGCAAACTTTGTTCTGTTTTCATTTCTACATGAATATTTGGCTCTTGTCGGATTCTATGGGGCGTGAACGTCGTTTTGAATGATAAATTGCCAATTCTCCGTGTCGTTACCGCGTGAATCGGTCGGTAAATCGCAATAAAGAGCTGAAAGTAAACGGTTCATTTTTAACTTTTGGTATAGGGATTCCAGAACAACCGGGCTAGCTTATTTACCTACTAAAAAGCTTGAATTTGGTCCACAAAATTACCCCTTGATGCGACTGGAATCAATTGTTGTATTAAATTACTCTTTGATTATTAACAGAGATAATAACAATAGACAATAATATGGAAAATATAAAATACACCTTGACGATATACGTCGATTACTCTTACAATAGGTCAATAAAATTGATATGGTGCCGCCCGCTGGCAGATAAAGCGGCGCTCGTAAAGTGGTTATTGTGAGCCGGCCTTTTCGGAGCTACAGAATACGTCAGATGAATGTCCCTCTTTTCCTCTCCAGATGATATTGTTCTACTTCAGCAAATAGAAGAACACCCCACATAAAACATTCGGCTCTTATACCATTATAATTAGTTATCATTATTACTTCTGCCTTTTTCTAATGCCATATAGCTTTTGTTTTTCACTTTAATTATTTGTTTCCCGATTCAAAAAGTGACGATACTGACGATGTATTAATTGTGTGTTACTTTTTTATGGCTTTACTTAATGAAGGAACTCGCCGAAATTCAAATTAATGTTGCCGATCGATAAGGACTCAAATGATTTAGACAAGCAAAATTTAATTAAAACGATTCGCGTAAGAGAATAATGAAGTCACAAACTTCGCTCCCTGACTTAACCTAACACCCTGAATAAATAATGAGTGAATTTTGTATTTCAAAATGCTTTATTATCTTTGAGATATTGCAAACTTATTGCTTGGCCATTGAGCATGTTTACAAGATGTGGCAAATCGAAATTTAATCTAAAGGAATTCGTGTAATTAAATGAAAAAGGATGAATATTAGCTGCACTTTAGTTACATACTTCTGTAATGAATTTTGGTCTTGTTCATTATTTGCCTTAAATTTAATAAAACAGTCGATCAGTCAATACACAGTTGATCCTCGAAACTTCGCATCTTATTTGATTTGAATTATGAATTATTCTTTAGCGAAGCCTTGAAAAAACTAGTCGACAGTTCTTGCAACACACAATTAAGTTGACAACTATAATCCAGTCTCGATAACCGCAGATACTCGTATCGTGTCCTGGGCACACATGTCACCCGCTGGCTTATCAGTCGGCAAATATCGTCGCCGATCAATATGCACCGAGACTGACTCATGGCTTGTGAAAAAAACACACTACACCCATGGCTTAGTCCCGGCTGCTAGATACTCAATTTTAATCACGAAAATTATTTTAGCAAGGAATTAATTAGGTTTTTAAAGAAGATATTAGGTACTCCGTTTATATTAGGTACTTAAGCTCATCAGTGTGATTAACAGCCCAGACAGTGCTTTGTATTCCAGCTAGATTAAAACTTTAAGAATATGGAGCTTGGACACTCGCTATGCTCACCTACAATTCGAGTTCGTGCTTTGTTTATACAGTTCATCCCTAGTTTTATACTGCTCCACTATTTTGTTCTACGTTAGCCGCCTGTCAACATGGAAATTGAGTTGGTCATGCAAATACAATGCTTTTAGGCGTACAATGGAGTGCCTGTAATTATTAAATAGTAATGTCAATACAGTAACGATTCAATTTGGGTGCAACATGCATGCTGATTGCCCTATTCTAACCGTAACTAACTTGAACAATGGACGCAAAACAGAGGACAACAAATAGAAGTGACAAAAACGTATTATATTATTAACGCTACGGCAGGATTGTTACTGTTTTATCCTTCAATTACAACGACACAATGCTTTCATTTTAGAGGCACAAAACGATGATGGTTAATAGCCACCATTTTGTCGTTCGACAACGTTGTCGAATGTAAAACTCGGTTTAATTTCATACACATTTTTATGATAGGTAATTTGAACCTTCTTAAAATAACAAAAAATGTTAATCTTACAAGATTCTTACAAGATTAGGTTTTATTACGTAGTACTTTTTGATTTTAGAACATGTAAATACAGTAGAAGTGGTGGATGAGTGAATGTGGAGCTCGAAGGGAGCTGCATAATGACTTTACACCCAAGGTAATAAAAGGATGTGTACACTTAGTTAGATAATTTTTAGCATCATAAAACTGCGTGTACACTTTTAATAATTCTGCTGTTGACTTTACATAGTTGTAAAAGTTGCTAAGTAAAGTACTTGCTTTACTTTGCAACCTACTAGTACGTATTTAAGTGCCAGGATCTATGTACCTACCTATCTCCTTAACTCTTTATATAATTGGACATATACTATTAATACTTATTATGTGATGCAAAATAGACGTATCATAGAGCAATATTTCGTCAAGAAGGCTTGTATAAAACCGGAAAATCAGCGCGTTGTTTCTAATTTTAGCTCTGTATCCGATTTCTAGTACGCCACAAAACAAACACGCCTTAGAAATAATGACATTGTTAGCCGCATAGTTTGTCAATGACTTAATTTAGCGACCCTCCCTGGCTAGATAAGAAACCGGGTACCCTCATTGTTTATCCACCGAACGAATACATTAGTCGCCCTTTCGCGAGGTTTTATCGAAGGACGCCGCCATATTTCGCGCAACGCACGACTGATTTGCATGATAATCGTTCACTTCACAAATGTGTCCCACACGTTGCCGTTAAATTTATTACGTAATTTACTCCGTTTCTAGCCCGTGTCACTGGAGCTGTATGTGTTTGAGAAGCGTAGGCTGTCTCCATTTTTTCTCAGGGAATCCATACTAAATATGTGCTTACGCTCAGTTTAGCGGAAATATTTTAATTTTTATGTTTGATTCTCCTTATACAAATTTGTATTGATATTATGAAGAATATGAAGCGTCTTCTTCAAGAAACCTGCGTAACTTAGGCGTCAAAGCGTAATTGGATAGATAAACCTACTCAAGCAAAAATAGAGGATACAGAACAAAATTCATTAAACTTTTCTAACATGCCAATTAACTTTGTTTCTTCCGTGTTTACACTGTTGTAATAAGAAATTAAGAGACTAATATATACATTTCTACAATAGTAAAAATAAATAAAATAATTCCTTGAAAAAAAAACATTGTTTGGTTTCATTTTGTTACAGGACCGAGCGAACCGAAGAAACAGTTTCCAGTAGTACCAACCTCACCAACAATGCCGTGCGTCACAAAATAGTAGTGCTAGGAGCCGCTAAAGTTGGAAAATCTTCGCTTATAACGCAATTCCTGTACAATTCGTTCTCGACCAAGTACAAACGAACTATCGAGGAAATGCACCACGGCGACTTCAACGTGGCCGGCGTGAGATTAACCCTGGATATTTTAGACACGTCAGGGGCATATGAGTTCCCAGCTATGAGGGCTTTGTCTATGCAGTCGGCAGACGCATTCATCTTAGTATACGATATCACTGACAATGAGAGCTTCGCTGAAGTGAGAACGCTTCGTGACCAAATTCACGAGACCAAGGCCAGCACGGCTGTGCCCATTGTAGTGGTGGGGAACAAAGTGGACTTAGCAGAAACGGGAGCAAGACAGGTAAAACATTTCAAAGTTAAAACCATTAAAACTAACAGCTTCGCGCGTACCTATTTAACGCATAATTTATGTTCTGGCATTTAGAACCTTTTGTAGGTACTTACATTAAAATTAACCTTAGGTGACCATTAAATAATTTATAATCTTTGGTATATTTTTTACTGATAATAGGTAGCATCTACAATTTCAGACACAAACTGGCATCCTCTCAAATTAATAAAAATGGCAATGTACGCTGAATTATTTTGCATTTCCCAATTTCTATTCTAATGACTAATGTGTTTCTGCAAAAATGGTGTTGAATAATTTTCCTCACCGCGCCGAAATATTTTCCGATAGCATTCACAAATTAATTCAAAGCAATGATTTATATGTCAGAGAAACAAAACTCATTTCACCGGTCGAGCTTTTGTTCTACATATTACGCAATTTTTGTTTGCCGATCGCATAAGTCGATAAGTCGGAAATATGGTGAATTAAATAATAATATATATATTTTTTTCCAACAATATGTTTTGTACGTTCGCGATTATCACTCATAATTAATAGCACCCAGGACATAATTACGGCTATCTATGTTTTTAAAATTACCTCGACCTTTCTACTACATTGCAGCGGCTATTACAATGTCTACTCGTAGCCACAGCCACTGCAATGTGATAGATAGTCGTAATTATGTCCTGGGTAATATTAATTATGGTGGTTTAAATACGTTTACCTTAAAGCGAGTGACAATATGACTGTAATAAGAGTGTTTTCAGTTATAATTTATAACTAGGTACATACCTATTGAAATTCAACTTCAGTTAAAATGAACAAAAACCGACAGTAATTGCTATCTAGATACCCCAATCTAGCTTTCGATTTTATTAGATTCAGACTTGTTCAGCCAAATTGAATTTGTCCTCGTTAATTTTTCTTAGGCACCTAATAGTTAATGGAACAGCCATCTTGAAATTTACGTAGCCTAAAAATAGCCCGTTCCACAAAATACAAGTCACGATTGATTCCTTTCAAGTTTTGTCAAGGAAAATCAATATAGGTAGGTATAGCGGCTCGTGCAACGACGTAGGTAACAAGCGAAATTAGTTGTGAAACAAAGTGGTGCGCGAAGAACAAAGAAGTCGAATGCCACGAGCCCCGAGTGCCCTAAAGGCGGCTCTAACACCAGATATACTACGATACCTACCAATAAATCAACAAACATTGATCTGAGTCAATCATTTTTGTAACGATATTTGACGCGCCAATATTATTGTTTGCGTTGTGTCGGAACTAAGCAAACTATTAAATTAAGTTCGTAATTGATTAATAAAGTTTCACTCCAGCACACGATTGCTATATGCTGGTAGGTGGGTTCCACTTAAGTACTGTTACGTTTAATTTGATAAAGTCAGCCTTAGGCAATGTTACGCTTCGAATAACTAAGCACACAAAATACATAGGTACTACGGATTAACTCCATATGGTAATGAATTACTTCTACTCACATACATAATAATATATTGATTAAAAGCAACGTTCATATATTGCGGATTTTGTTTTAGGGTCAGATTTATTCTGGTAACAGAATATTCTTATTTAATTGCTCATAAATACCGGATTCGGATAAAGAGAGGCAACAAAATCAGTGTTCCTGCCCACACGTAGATCCAGCTACGTTTTGTACGTGACCGCAAAGATGTCTTTCAATGCTTTTCTGTAGACGTTTAGGTCTAGAAGTAATAAAGTTTATCAATATTCATGACGATGAATCCTGGTAATTTGGGGATTGAGTTGGTTCCTTTCTTTCTTTTTATTATTATTAAGTTAATTGAGTTAGGTAGAAACGAGTTGCACAAGCTTGGTAAAATATTAAGCTCATAGCTATGTTATTCAAGTGTTTTGTACCTATGTCGCAATAAACAGATCTAATTTTAATGAACTGAAACAATTACTTTGCTCACCCGCGACCTTACGATAGTTACGTTTATGCAAGAGATGCGTGTTCATGCTGTTCCTCCACCTCCACACTGTACGAACACACACAAATCACACAAACCCAACCATCACCACCACCAAACTACACTGACGCGTTTCGAACTCAACCAGAGCTCATCCTCAGAGCACCGCAACCGTATGCTAAACCACCAAATGTTAAACTAACACACAAACACAGAACACAGAAACACAAAACTTCAGTACACCCACGTAAAAAAATTCATTAGTCTCGCGTTTACTTTTATTTGCGTGAAAAATTGGATTGTCCATGCTTAATTGTTATACTGTGTTTCAATTTATGATCTCTCAATAGTTAGTTCTCATTAGTTTGAACCCCGGCACCTCTGAGTTTTTATAAATTTACTAGCTTTTGCCCGCGGCTTCGCTCGCGTGTACTATGAGTATTCCAAAGAACCAAGATATCAAGCAAGCAAGCATACAGGCAAGCAAGCAAGCAGGTCCACAATTGACCGAGAAATCGGTGAACATACCTACATAAAAAAATTCATAAAGTGGAATGCATAACCTCCTCCTTTTTTAGAAGTCGGTTAAAGTGCCCTTTGCGGCCTACTTACAGTATAAACTTATGAATTTTGAAATTTTTGCTTTCTACAACCAGTAAAACGCAAAATCCCGTTATTTCCCGTTCCCGTAAGAATTTCAGGAAATGTTTTCTTAATGCTCCCCTACACTCCCCAAGGAACCCACTTGCCAAATTTCAGCTTTCTATGACCAGTAAAACGAAAAAGCCCGTTTTTCCCGTTCCCGTGGGAATTTTGGAAAGTCCTCTCTCAAGGCTCCTCGACACTCCCCAAACAACCTACATGCCGAATTTCAGCTTTCTACAACCAGTAAAACGAAAAATCTCGTTTTTTCCCGTTCCCGTTGGAATTTGGGAAAGTCCTCTCTCAATGCTCCTCTACACTCTCCAAGCAACCTACATACTGAATTTCAGCTTTCTACGACCAGTAAAACGAAAAATCCTGTTTTTTCCCGTTCCCGTGGGAATTTTGGAAAGTCCTCTCTCAATCCAGCTCTACACTCCCCAAGGAACCCACTTGCCAAATTTCAGCTTTCTATGACCAGTAAAACGAAAAATCCCGTTTTTCCCGTTCCCGTGGGAATTTTGGAAAGTTATCTCTCAATGCTCCTCTACACTCCCCAAACGACCTACATGCCGAATTTAGACTTTCTACGACCTGTAAAACGAAAAATCCTGTTTTTCCCGTTCCCGTAGGAATTTTGGAAAGTCCTCTCTCAATCCAGCTCAACACTCCCCAAACAACCTACAAGCCGAATTTCAGCTTTCTACGACCAGTAAAACGAAAAATCCAGTTTTTTCCTTATCCCATGGGAATTTATAATTACCTACATCTATGCCAAATTTGAAGAGTCTAGTAATTATAGTTCATAGGATCCCGTTGAACTGAATATATAAATCCCGTTTTTTCCTTATCCCGTGGGAATTCTGAAAAATCCTGAAATTAATGTTTTAAATAATGTAATACCTACTTGTGTATCAAATTTGAAGAGTCTTAGTTATTATAGGTACTGAGATAGGGTCACTCGGAATCGAATATATAAATCCCATTTTTTCCCTTTCTCGTGGGAATTCCCAAAAATCCTTCCTTAGTGGATGCCTACATTGTATAAGGTATCTATGTGCAAAATTTCAAGTCTCTAGGTCCAGTGGTTTGGGCTGTGCGTTGATATATCAACAGTCATTTAGTTTATTTAGATATTTCAACCCCATCGCACCCCATCCAGGGAGATGGTATTTTACGTCTGCCACGTCGGATTTTAAAACCGCTGTTGTTTTCATAACCAGCGACCCGATAAACCATAGAAACAACACCCATGTTGATTTTCAGACTTTGTTACCCCTTTCCCCCCTTTTAGGGGTTGAATTCTCAAAAAACCTGAAACACGTGCTTACTCATTTATCATTAGAAGTACTTCTGTGAAGTTTCGAATAAAATAGTCGAACTAATCTTGTTTCCCCATACAAACTTTGGACCCTCGTTTCACCCCCTTAGGGAGTGAATTTTGAAAAATCCTTTCTTAGTGCACCCCTAGACCTTATAAGGAACCTACATGCCAAATTTTAAATCTCTAGGCCCAGTGGTTTGGGCTGTGCGTTGATATGTCAGTCAGTCAGTCAGTCAGTCAGTCAGTCAGTCAGTTTCTTCTTTTATATATATAGATGAGCGTAATTACATTTAAAATTTACTATGATCCTTTTGGCGAAGGACACTACACACACTTTCGACGCAGTTCAATAGTATGAATGAATTTCCCAAATCCACACTTGTCTCATGTGGGAACTACGATCCAAACCCTTAATTCTGAGAAGCTATCAATAGAATAGAATAGAAAAAACTTTATTGTATAACCGTGTAATAGGACGTTAACATAAACGCTTGATGACCAAGAATCTCTTTGAAACCAGAACCGCCACTGCTGGCTGTTAAGCCACCACAAGCTCGAAGTCAATTTTCATTATCACCTGTTGCCCGGTATTTCAGCTATCGGATTTGTTATACGGGACAAGTTGCAATTCGTTGGTGGTGTGGGCGAGATTGAATTTCCGCTACAAACGGTCGCGGCCATGTCTCGGATGCGGGTATGACGGGGACGCTGTCAGCAAGGCAACTGTTATTCTCTACATTGCCTGGGTTATTCTCGCTAAAGGTTGATTAGTCTGCCACAATGCAGTTTAATATAAATTAAACTTAAGAAGCTCAAATTGGAATAACCCACTATTGAAGGTATTGAATTTACTGCACGCTAGGTAATTTAATTAGTACGCGAATAGATTTTTTATAAGCTTTTATTTAACTTGGAATATATGTAAGTACCTATGTTTGTTTATACGATATGTTTGTTTGTTTAAGTCAAATCTTAGTTAATTTGACCTATTTCTCGTGACCGGATTGACTTAAAATTGGGGACGGAGTAGTTCGGATGCCAAGCAAGTGCAGTCAACAAAAAGAACAGTCAGCAAAAAAGCTTGGGTTAAAAATGTATTTCTTACAAAAACTTATGTTATAGGTAAGTCACTGAATATATTATATATGGAAAACACAAGATTTTTTTCTACCTATGTAGCTATGGCTTTTATAGACCTCGAAACAAGTCCAACTGGTTATATTTGAAAGACAAACTCAAACTCAAACATTTATATGCAATGATTACGAAGATGGTTTTAGACCACTAAAACAGTGCATTGTCAGATTCGGTCGGGTCATTATCCGAGCGTTTCAACCGTCTAATTTTGGTAGACACTTTATTGTGGAAATAACAAAAGATTCTGATACAGTTTTTAATTATGTGGTAGAAGTACAGGTCCTCTAATAAATAACTGAAAACGCCATCAAAATCTACAGCCGATTTGTAGAAATCGTGACCACTAAAATTAGGCGGTTGAAACGCTCGGATAATGACCCGGTCCATTCATGAGTCGATGCGCGGGGGAAGTCGCGGACAAAAGATAGTTAAAACCTTTTCTTTTATACATTATAGGCTTGCGTTTGACCACAATCACGCCTGATGGAAAGTAAAGATGAGGCCTACGATGGAGCACGCTTCCCTAGTAAATGTTCATTCACCCTAGACTTGAATTTAGGGGAATAAGCAGAAAGAAGGCAGTTGAGCGCGTTGTTGCAGTGGAAACCGTTTTAAACATGAAACTACCGTTAGACTATCCTTATATTTTCACTATGAGTGCAAACCGTACAATAAAAAATACGGGGCACTGTAACCGGTACGCGCGCGCTGCCCAACTGCTCAGACCCTTCCTCCAAAATGGCTTCTACAGGCGATTGCCTATAGAGTGGTGGGCAGCCACGGCGAAGCCTACCACCGGAATTGTATCGCTCGTTTAGCACCACCCAGGGGTCACGTGTAGGGGTCTCGAGGGTAAACCTATGGACGCGAGCGATTTCAACCCCCAAAACGTCAACTGAATCAATTTATAATGTCACGTTACATAACATAAACATGTCGTTCTGCTGGGGAAACTTGATAAAATCGGTTTCTCTCATAAGTTGCTAACCTTTTTTGCCAGCTATCTGCGCGATCGGCAGCAGTTCGTTCGACATGGTTGTTTTGTCTCGGCTCCTTACCACACTAGGTCTGGCGTCAGTCAGGGCTTCATCTTGGGCCCTTTGTTTTTCGGTATTATGATCAATGATCTCAAATCTGTTCTTCAGGCGGCTCAGTGCCTCTTGTATGCTGATGATCTGAAGCTGGTATACGGAGTTGAGCAGGAAGCTGATTGTGGGACATTGCAGGGAGACATCGACTCGGTCTTTCGGTGGAGTAGGGAGAACAAACTGCACTTTAACCTAGCCAAGTGTTGTGTGTGTACATTTAGCCGTTCTCGAGCTGCTATATACTCGTATGCTCAGTATGTGCTGGGGAACGAGCCCATAAATCGTGTCTTCTCTGTCAAGGATCTGGGTGTGGTGTTTGATGCGCGGCTCACTTTTCACGAGCACATTTCGTCTCTTGCCATAGGCTGCTTTCGAAGGCTGGGTTTCGTAATCCGAAATGTGCGTCATTTTTGTGACCCAGTGGCGATAAAGATGGTTTACAATGCCTTGGTAAGGAGTAAGCTAGAGACTTCGTCCGTCGTATGGAATCCTTACGAATCAACGTACGTATTACTTCTTGAGAAGGTTCAGAAAGTATTTTTAAGGTTCCTTTATAAAAAGGTATTTGGATTTTACCCGTATTTGTATCCTACCAAGTATCTTCTCGGATCCCTTGGGTACAGTACAACTCCTTGGAGGTCAGGCGGAATTATCAGCTTGTGGTTATGGCATGTCGAGCCTTGCGGGGTGAGTTGGACTGTCCCGAAATTGTGGAGCGTTTGGTTCGATTGTTTGTACCAGATATCCCAAGGATAGCCCTTAGACCGCGGCGACGTGATCTGTTGGCCGTGCCGTCTGCGCGCACCGTGTCGTGTAGGAACGCGCCCCTTCCCTGCGCTCTTGCACAGCTCAATGCGCTGCTGGCATCGACACCTGAGTGCGACTTGTTTGCGTGGCGATGGGCGGCAGTTTGCAGTGAATGCTTAAGATTTTGTGAGGCGATGGATGACAGGTGTTCGACTGTCCCAATATAATTTGTTTGTTTGTTTGTTATTAATATTTTTCTGTGTAACATAGATCTTTAATTTAGTTGTTAGTCTAGTTTAATTCTAATAAAGTTCGTGTCGCATTGGTTGTAGCTGTAATAAATTAATTAATTATTGTTCATTTAACCTAAAATTGCTAAAAGTAACTCCGAAACGCAAATGTAGCGTTTTGTGTGCTCTGCCTACCCCCTTTGGGATACGGGCATGATTTGTGTGTCTTGTCTCTGTCTATTATTTATTGTAAACATAGTCTTTAAGTGTTAGTCTAAGTTTCGTGACGCATTGGTTATTACTGTAATGTCATGTAAACTATTTTATCAATAAATAAATAAATAAATAAATAAAAAGTTGAGTGAACTCGTTTACCTTATATTACGTGTCGTGTAGATAGATAGGAAGGCAGTTTATTTGAGATATTTCTGACATCGTCTTTGTTGACTCCCAGATTAAAGATTAAAATCAACGCTAATTTTATGATCCGCTTAGCAAGGTCGTTCTTGACTACTCAGACTTGACTGTTTTATAAAAATACGCTTGTTGAGGATTTCTTTGCAAAAAAGATTTAGACTAGGCAAATTCGTTAGCGGCCCAGGAGAAAATAAGCTACTGCTTTAAGACATTTTCATTGGTACTCTAGTGAAGATATTTAAGGAAATAAAATACGTCTGTCCTCTAGAGGATTGAAAGATTGAGGATCCGAATTGAATTTAACTTACTTAAAAGTAAGTTTAAAATATCAACAAAGCTAACTAGCCACGCCGAAAAATCTTGTACAAGTATCTACTCGTATTAACCTTAAATTTATCAAAATAATGAATCATATATACTGAGGCCATATTGTCTATCATGCGGCGGCTCGCAATTGAACTGTCCCTGTCGTATACCGTCAGACGTAAAAGAAGTGGTAAAAACAGTTATAATTCCGGATGTATTAAGCAAAATGGCCTCTGATACACCAGTCTTGTGCTGTGGACAAGTCAATCTTAAACATATAATCAACTAACCCCATATGAATATTCCGTCATGTCCGGCGCTGCTTGATATATAACATATAATTTATATAAGGAATAAAATAACTTTTCAGAACAGCAAACTAACAACAGAGTTCATAGTTCCGCTGAACGGACTCCCTGCGCGGATAACGTTCTCGCCATCCGTAATAGCCTCCATACTCGTAACACAATGTTTAGCGTCCGGCACAGCTCCACGCTTTTCGAAAATTCACTTGCACAGTGAAATATATAATTTTCTGGTTAACTCCAAACTCCGACTTTATAGACCAACCAGAGACGTGAACTTAGATGTACTAAACTACCGACATCGATTGATAATATGGCACTTTTGACAGCTGACAATAGTGCTGTGAAACACTCTATTTTACCATCGTAACAATTTCAGTCGCGCGAGAAGTAGATTTAAAAAAAGTTTATATACATAAAAATAAAAGGCCATATTCCGTGATTAAATGAAGTTTTAATGTATTTTGACCCGGTTCATTTAAATCATTATTGTTCCTTGAAGAACAATTGTCTCTGTTGTCATCTGCTACGATAATTATGACTTCACTGGGTAAAACATTGTCTACGTTTACATCAGTTTCATAGTCTTCCCATATCCGTCGCATGGCACTGTTTACCACTCGTCCCCAGTCTGTTTTAGTGACATATGCAACGGCTTCTGTAATAATTAAAAGAAAAATACAAATAATAAATCTCAAGATGAAGGTAGTTACGAAATGCGTTTCGGTATATTACCTATACAGTGCCGCGTACACTTCAGTCGACTCGTGACCACGGCCGTGCATTCAGGGCGAAACGTCGAGGTAATTTAAGCAATAAATATTTCGTGACTAAGCCCCAAAAAATATTAGTTGTTAGTGAGAATCGCGAAAGCTTAAACATTATAATTATGTAAGTCTTAAACATTGATTTTTTTCTACAAGCTTTCATTTAACGTTCTTTAATAACTAACTTGTCTTCAAATCTTGCTAGTGGAATTACACCCACTTTTAATAATCAGATTAAATTTTTTGGTACGTAGATCTATGTAAGTAGTTCGGATGACAATGCAAGTACAGTGAACAAAAAGCTTGTATTTAAATGATTTTTTTACTAAAACTTATTTTATTATAACACTCCTTTGCCTGAGCCTGCATGTAATTTTGGATCGTAAAGTGCAGCCTTGGTAAATATCCATTCTCATAATGCCCCAAACCACCCGCACGCCGCTTCGAAAATGTACGACGTGCCAATATCTGCTGTCTATGTAGGTACTGTAATAAATGGATTGGACGCTCATATTCCAGTTTATGGCAAACTTCCACCAGAAAGGAAATTAAACTTTTCCAAAAATGTAAGTTTCAATGATCGGAAAAATCTGGGTTATCATGACATCTATCCAGTCGATATTTTTAGTGTAAGTTCGGTTCACCATTGCAATAAAAGAGATATAAGATAATTAATCTCTATCGTATTGGTTTTACTATTGAAATACAGAACTTAGGCTATATTTTTAATTAAAAAAAAAGTTTGTGTAATAATCATTTACGCGTATGAAGCTTAATTTATTACTTAATACATGTTCTTTTGAATTAAACATTGGCCTTTTTGTACTTAATAGGATTGTGCTTGACTTGACAACTTTAGTAGTAAATGATAATGCGTACTTGGTTCATAGCAAGTACTTGCCAAATCTTCATTTAACCGTACGCGGGTCCCGTAGGCACCGCATGATATTTTTAGATGGAGAATCCACTTGTAAAACTATAAAATTTAAACACACGTAGTTATTGACCTTAATCCCAAGCCCCGAAATTACTTCTGCCCAATTTTGATGCGGAACGAATCCTTTGGATACTTGCCCCGAAAGTTTTAACAGATTTCGATTAAAGTTTGCGTAGGTAGACAAGTAGACATTATTGACTCGATTTTAGATAGGTGCTTATAGAGCTTTCCACGGGTTATAAAAGAACGCCCGGTAATGTTTGCGAGACGAGAGGTCACTTCAGAGCCTCTACCATGAGTTTACACTAGTTTACGTGAACGTACTCGCTAGCGACGGCGTAAATGATTTGTATGGAGTATTGTACTTCCGAAAGTGACCGCTAGAGGCGCTGTACAATTCTCCATACAAATAATTTACGCCGTCGCTAGCGAGTACGGTCACGTAAACTAGTGTAATCTCATGGTAGAGGTACAGACTTCAGATCTGTCCGCTGCAGTAATGGAAATGTTAATAGGTATACCTTTTGTATTAACGCTTTTTCTATCAGTTATGCGTTAAAGCTTGGCTCGGTTATATAAGGTTTTGTATGAATACAGAGTTATTTACCTAGTCAAAAAAAAAAGAAGATATATCTCAGTTATTCACAGTATCTTAACATTGATCTGTAAATGTTATTCAGGATTTTTTAATTGTTATTGCAATTATTTCGATACAGTTATCGATATTCAAAGTGTTGGCTTCAAAGGGTTAACTTCACTTTGAATCAAAAATTCCAATGAAAATCCTTTACAGGGGTGTTCAGACAATCTGACCCACTATGTATTTGCTGAAATATTCCAGATCAATTTTAATACACTTGTTTTAAAATGTAACTCGTTGTCATTGCTCTCAAGTAATATACTTATTTATATTTTTATCCACAACGGAACGGCTATGAGTTACATCTCCCCGTTTCCCTTTCAGATAGGCATCTGTTGCTCTCATTTGTCTCGCCGACGACACTCCACGCACCTCGCGCAACTTGCCTCATAAAACTTCAAGAGCGATAAATCCCGTGGGAGCTCATTACGGCCTGGCCAAGAGTACACGCGGCTGGCGGCGCTGCGAGCGAAATCTCGCATCTCGCGAGCGAATCCTCTGTTCATTGCACGGTCCTAATTCTTCCAGTACAACAGTTAATTGCCAACGCACGCAGTGTATTAGAAAATGGCGTAATCGTCGCCGGGGCGTTATGCCGGTGAGGCGTGGCGGTGAAATTGACATGCTAATTGTGAATTAATTTTCACTTGTCAGAAAATGCTTTTTGTCAAAAGTTTTTGATTTTGGGATATTATTCCAAACTATGATGATTTCGTTGTAAGGAGCATCGCTACTGAGATCATTTTTACTTGAGCAGTCGAATATTCGAGTGGTGTGGATGTTGAGCCGAGCGTGCAAAGCTTACAAACTGGCGCCGTTGATTGCTCGTTTACAAATGCTAGGGTAAGAATGCTCGCAGTGAGGACGCTCCTTAAGATAAATCTGTTAGTTATTTATTAAAGTTTGGAATTAGTTTTCTAAATCTCTCTGCTATTATTTTAGAGCGGCATCGGCCCAGGTCAAATAAAAAGTAAAGATGGAATTCTACGAATGGCAAAGAGAGATCTGTAAAACTACGCCTCGCCATGCACAGGCACAGTTGGACTTACATATATTATGTGTAACCAAACTAATTTATTTTGAGAGAGATGTAGTTTTTCTGGGCACTTTGTTGTTCGCAGAATTCTGCTTTTACTATTTATCTGACCTCAGAATAACGCATAACACAGTAATGACACTAATGAGATTACGCTTAGGAACATTTTCAATTGCGATGTCTTATGCGCTTTCTGTTTCTTGCCGGAATTCTTCGTGCTATTGATGGTCGTTCTGAAAGTGTTGGTAGCACAAAAAGAGACGTGTTAAAGAGCCCTTTATGGCCTACTTATAAACAATTTTTTATCTGAGTATTTATATCAAAATACAAAAAGTTTTTCCATTAACAGGTAGACTTCCACACAACGGAATCCGTGGTCACAGTGGACTGGGAGAACGGTTTCGTGGAAGCATCGGCCAAGGACAACACAAACGTGTCGCAGATCTTCAAGGAGCTGTTGGTACAGGCGAAGGTGAAGTACAACCTGTCGCCCGCGCTGCGCCGGCGCCGGCGGCAGTCACTGCCGACCGGCCCGCAGGGTCCCCCGGGCACGCCCCCCGCGCCCCACGTACCCTCCCCCGCACAGCTGGCGCATCTACAACAGATAAGGGAACGACACGCCAATAGCAAACGCAACTCTTGCATCATTTCTTAAACGTAAAGTAATCATTTTCAATTTTAATACAATAGAAATGTCACGTACAGTAGCGTTGTCAATATTGACGAGCGTTTCTATTTCAATAAGTTCAGTGTTTAAGGGTCTCCCACATTATCGACAAGGAATCGGCTTGAACCGATTAAAAAGGCTTTATGCCCACGCAATAAGAGTGAAAAAGACTTCAATCGGTTCGGCTCAATTTGGCCCGTGGAGCCGAGCCATTTAACGTTTTTTCACTCTTATTGCATGGACATAAGCCTTTCTTAATCGGTTTAAGCCGATTCCGCGTTCATAGACGTGGGGAGACCCTAAACGTCATCTCGTTCAATATATATATCTAAGTTTTTTTCAAATACCACTTCAACCGCTTGTTACCTATTTGACTATGTACTGATACTGCAACTGAATCGAAGTGTTTAATTTAACAAGGGTACTATAGTAATCGACCTGACAGAGCATTAAACAACTTAAAAAGAATTTAAAATTATAAATCTAAAATTAACCATAGAGAATGAGGAGGCATTGTTCCACCCTGTCGCCAAGACCTACGCTTACTCGTTAAAAATTACATGTTTAAAGCAAATAATATTCAGCGCAAATATCAAAAGTATTTAGTAGTACCTACAAACTCAAATGTCACTATTCTGGCCTGGGACTCGCTTTAAAAAAAGGTCCTAAAATTATAGCTAAATTGCACAGTTTATTAAACAGTTCTTTAGCAAAAATAAAAAACAAAGCATGGAGTGATGTCTTTGCAAATAGAATTAAAAATATATTATTTGTATCATTTTAATGTTCCTGCTTAGCAGATCGACCATTGGTTCGGAGTTCGTTTCTCATCTAAAGTTCCATTTTTGCCTAATCGTGGATTTCATTTCCATTCCCATGAGAGGTCGTTTAAAAGTTTGGTTTAACAGCGAAACTTCAGTTCAATCCTTTGAACTATTACGCTTTCAGCTCTCGTGACATTTATAATTACGATTACGTCATGCTCGGTGACGGCACCTATTCAGGAACTTAAGGTCCGTTTCATATTGGTATTGAATGATTTGTAGTAGTTCATTCAGTGCGATTTAATGGTTGAGGTTTGACTAAGGACAGATTTAAGGTCTCAAAATAATATTGATCTTATATCAGTATGATATAGTGATGATATAGCAGTATGATTTCACGGGATGACCGTAAAAGTAATAAAAAAATGAAGTTGAAAAAATAAGTACAAAAAAAGATACTTCATAGCTAACTTGTTTAAAGTTGCACAGTAGCGCCATCTCTTGTCCAGGTGAGCGGTTAGTTCCGAAGGAGTGTTAAAATCTCTCGATGAGGGTGTAACATAGATGTGCGCTTGTCACTGCATAAGGTGATGATTTAGCAGTATGATTTCACGGGATGACCGTAAAAGTAATAAAAAAATGAAGTTGAAAAAATAAGTACAAAAAAAGATACTTCATAGCTAACTTGAATATTGATCTTATTAATCGAGATGTTTATTTCCATCTATTATAGTCATTCGTATTTAATTTTTTAATTAAAAATAACCATAGCATTTCAGTGAGACTCAATAGCGCTTGTAATAAATAATACTATTTGTTACATTCTGTTTCAAAACATCCCGATAAATTGTAACTGTGGCAATTTCATTCCACCGACAAATTTTCTAAACTCCATTAATAAATAATCTGTGGATAGGTGCTTTGTCAAGGATTTACGCCCGCAATAAATAACTTTAAGATAACAAGCGGTGGAAGGGTTTCCGAATAAATTGGAAAACTGTATTTAGCTTCAGTAATTTGCAAAGACCTTAGATATTTTCAGTATTAAAATACGATATTTATGACGCGACTGTACCGAAATATTTAACAAATCTCGTTACATTGTTTAACCAATGTTTTGAATGATTTCGAGTTTTCAACAATTTCCATTTATCTTCCGAAATACATTACTGTCCATTAAGATTTATTAATTTAGTAATAAAGAAATCTATAATATAACCTTTACTAATATAATATAACGCCAATGCTGAGAGCAGATTTTATATAAGATTTAGAAATATTTCAGAGCAATGGACGTAGAGAAAATACATAAATAAGGATGAAGGTATATATGTGACTGGATAATACTGTAAGTTGAATGTAGGCTACAGGACTACGTATATTGATAAGGTTCGAGGCGCTCTGGCTTCAATACAGAAAAAAATCGACTGAATGTATTGTCTGGAACTTCAGATGTGTCCTAGGTAGGTGTGGTTTCTTATCGTGAATAGTAAGTAGTTCGTATTGTCCTTTTGCAGAAAATTCTAAAAGAGAAAATATATAGTAATTTTAATATTTGCCGGGATAAAGAGGTGGCGCGCTTGCTCGGTGTAATCACGTACTCTCACACAGGCGTAAATGGGAAAATGTAGTCCGGATTTTGCAATCATTTTTAATTCCCCGAAGCGAAGCGACAATATTAGGGCCAAATGTTTTCACTGTAGCACAGACTCCACTGATTGCAAAGGTCGACACAGATTGTATCATCGATAACCAACAATCGCTTTATGTATGTACTTACCTGCTATAGACCTATTGAAACGTGAAACTTTCTCGGATAAATGTCCTGACGGCATCGTCATGCCTGACAAGTAAAATCACAATGTCTTTTAATGTGGGAACGTTCTACAGTGGATCACGGATCAAACGGTTCGATTGTGCGTATGTGCCTGAACTTTTTGCTCCCATTTTAGCAACCGACAATCTCTTACATAAACTGTGTACCCTGATACTAAACATTAAAAAAACCTAGCTATAATTGCAGTGGAGCTTATATTCCAGTTAATAATTACTTCTTTGTTTTGTTTTCTAAAGTTAATATAGTTTATATTTTCTGTGGACCAGATCGTGACCGTTAATTTAAGAGTTTTTCTGCAATTAAAATCTAAATTCAAATAAGTCAAATACTAAGGTCAGTGATAATTAATTAACATATTAATTCCAAGGTATAAAGAGGGCTTATTTGAAAATGTCTAAATTAATGTTTTGACTTTTAGCCAAAGAAATATTTACATCTGTGTGTGGGAGCCATTACAACAAGTCAGTTCGTTATAGATACATAAAGACATTTTCAAATTAAACATACTTACTTAGATAGCTAACCAGTTTTTAAATACGCAGATTACTAATAAGCTTTTCGCTGAAATGAAAATGAAAAATCCTTTTGCACAAACTACCCCGGGCAGGATTCACGGCTGTCGTATAAATTAGGCCCGTTTTAATAACTTTCCTGACTAACGATGATACTTGCTAACCTCGAATTAATGGTTTTAACTTGCGACTTCGGTAATTAATCGGCTTTGTAAATGTTTAGCTGAACACAACGAGTTCATGCGTGGCTTTAGCTATGTGAAATACCGATTCCGAAGTTTGATACGACATGATAAGATACAGCCATTTCGGAATTTACCGTAGGCTGTTCAATTAAGGAAACATTCATTTACGATGTGTGTGAATTTCCCAGTCCGCATTGAGCTCGTATTGCAATGAACGTCGTTGTTCTCTCAATTTGAGAGGAAGCCTGTTCCTAACTGTGGTATGATGAAGAATAGTACACCCTGGCAGAAAGATCACGTACCTTGTTTGCGGGTTAAAATGATTAGTTGCAGTCTGAATACACTGCTGAAATTTTCTTTTGTTATGTATGTTTTTCAATTAGGTATACTATAATAACCTTGCAGGCCGACATTAAAAAAATAATTGAAGGATAGTTTTAAATAAGATTTTGTTATTGATCAATGAGCATTAGTTAGCGTTTATAATATCATATTTGCTTAAGTATGTACTAGACCCAAACGGACTAGATTGTTCTGTAAGTTTAAGTTGCTAATTTTTGTTAAGGCAAAAATGTAGGTCGTTTTATTACATATCTATGAAGATTGTGCATAATTTCGTCTTATTCCATCTAAAGTAAAATATACCGTACATCTAACGAGTAAGCCCTTTAAGATAATCAAGACAGTTTGCTTCCTGACTGCGCAAAAGCCTAAATTTTAATGTTGATACTTTGTTGTATTTTTGTATATAATTATATTCTTGATTTTATATTTGATTTTATTCATTGTGATTTAAGGGGATGAGAGTTTGGTGAAATTTTAATAACCATCGTTTTTAGCGATCTATACCCACCATTTTTCTACCATCAATAACAGAACCAGTAAAAAAAAGCATTAAGTGAAGAACTATCTGTCCCTTTCTAGTATATAATCTACCTCGTATTTAATATGGTACGTTAAAATATATTAAGTAATAAATTTAAGCCTTAACTTTTGTGTTTCATGAAATATTCTGTCAGAAAAATTTACTTAAAATTCATGTCAAAGAATTTATAAAGTTAACTTAAAGTATTTCAGATTTATGAATGTGCCTTTTTTAATAAATAGGGTTTGGCGAAGGAGAATGCCCAAAACCAGGTTGTTATTATGCCCCTCATGTGTTTTAACCATTGATATGTAAAATACTCCTTCGAATTATGATTTCACATAAAATAACGCAAAAAAAGCAAAAAAAATAAAAGAAGCAAATAGGAGTTTAAAAGATAAAGAAAATATAGGTAGATACCTATATGCTAAGCTATTACCAGAATCCCGATTGACTAGGATCGCTAAATGATGGTAGTTTACTATAAATTATTTATTCTGATGTGAAATAAAAAAGAACATTTAAGAAACATAAGCAAGTATATTTTCACAGTGACATCTCGTTTTAATACTTTCACACGCATTGTTAAACGCACACGCATTTATGACAGTTGTATTTCATCCGCAGTATTCCAGGGGTCGCTGCTGTCAATGAAAACAAATGGCATTAGAAGTGTGGCTGTTACAACATGTTCCGTTTAATATTTAAAAGGTAAAAATATCCGATTAAATGCTAAGAAATGTCATCGCATGTTTATTTATGTTTTTTAACTAATCTAGATTTGGCTATATCGGATTTAATAATCTACTACTCTACTTAATAGTAGAGACGCAAAAACAGCCCAAATTTCTTATAAACTTGGGCATTCTCCTTTCATTATAATTCACTTATTTTTATTTTACTTGAAATGAAACATTTTGTTTAAAAATTTCTGACTAAAACAAAAAATACTTAATATGTAACTTTTCTTTACTAGTAACATCCTGTATTCTTTTGCAGGCTGAATTTACTATGTGTTGACGAACAAATTTGCTTTAATAATGTTATATTACGTAGTTCTATCTGCAATATAAAGAAGATAATGGTATAGTTCTTTCTTCCACTAGGAAACCAATTACAAATTAATATTGATGTTTATGAAAATATAATTATACACTGTATTAAATACAATAATGATCTTATTTAGCACTGAGGATTTGAAATGTGTAGAACCCTTGTATGATACAAATTCATTATATTCTGTGTTGGCATGATAATACTTCTGAACCAGGTATTTTAATACGACTATTTAGGTTATTAACAGAGTGTTATAATATTGTCTTTAAATAAACATTAATATTGTACCTCAATATACGTTTTTGTTTTTTATTGTTTTAATATCAAACGGGTTGGCTGTTCCAGAATTAATTTGAGTAAATATTATTGCAATATAAACAGCCAGAGCAAAAGGACTGTAAAAAAACCGGCCAAGTGCGAGTCGGATTCGCGCACGAAGGGTTCCGTACAATTATCTATAAAAATCACGTTTGTTGTATGGGAGCCCCTTAAATATTTTTTTTTATTTTAATTTAATGATTTCTTTTTAAAGTCAATATATAATTAAATATTCTATGAATATTTCAAGTGTCTACCTGTTGCCGTTATCAATATCGAGCAAAAACGAGCATAAAAATCATGTTTATTGTATGGGAGCCCCCTTAAATATTTATTTAATTCCATTTTTTAGTATTTGTTGTTATAGCGGCAACCAAAATTCATCATCTGTGAAATTTTCAACTCTCTAGCTATCACGATTCCCGAGGTACAGCCTGGTGACAGACGGACAGACAGACAGACGGACGGACGGACGGACGGACAGCGGAGCCTCAGTAATAGGGTTTCCGTTTTTACCCTTTGGGTACGGAACCCTAAAAATGCAGTCAGTTTAAATATTCCGTTTTTGTGTTAAACTTTATCCTACCTAGGAACTGGAAGCAACCACTTTGAAAGGTAAGTACAGGGAATTACACAGGGAACCTATCTGATATGAATACGTACTTATACGTAACGTGTTTTTTTTATTGTTATGAATATTTTTTCTGTATTTTTTGGTGATCAATAAAGAATATTTGTATTGTATTGTATTGTACTCACTCAAGTAATTTTTGCTTTGCATCTCCTAAGAATAATAATATTTAAAAATAAAACCGCAACAAGTTAACAAAATTAAATGAAAATCAGTCGTTAAACATTCGAGGTGCATGTTTCGTTAACTAACCATGAATTCATTAGTAAGCCAATGTTTTGCAGCTCGTTATTACGTTAGGCTTTTATTTAAGGTACATACATACACATCGACGGGCGTTGTTAAATAAATGCCAAGTGGACTAAATCAGTTCATCTTCGGTCCTCTAACAAGTTTTTTTTTACAAATCTAAACCGATGATCTAATACTCCGCTTCGACGAATATAATAGTGGCAGACATTGAACTCGTTCATTCAATATTCTTACAAAAATTATCTTTATCACATTTTCAACAGTTCCAAACTGAAGCGAAGTTGAAACTGAGCGACGGATTGCTGTGATTTTTTGTATTTACATAGTTGAAGGGTTGGAGAGTGATATAGTCTGTTTTTTACTACTGGAAAACACGTTTTAATCTACTTCAACGGGACCGAAGCCGCGGGCATCAGCTAGTTTACTATTAATACGAGCAATAACGACACCACTAGACGATTTAGACGACCAGATGGCCTAGTAAGTAGAGAACCTGACTACAAAGCTTGAGGTTCCGGGTTCGATTCCCGCGTCGGGGCAGATATTTGTATGAATAATACGAATATTTGCTCTCGGGTCTTGGGTGTTTAATATGTATTCAAGTATGTATCTATCTATATATGTATGTTTATCCGTTGCCTTGTACCCATAACACAAGCTATGCTTAGCTTACTTTGGGACTAGGTCAATTGGTGTGAATTGTCCCGTGATATTTATTTATTATTTATGTATTTAATAACAGTAAAAAGTGAAATTTACCTTACTCTTCTACATAAAATGGGTATGTAAATAAAAAAATAATGATAATAAATTAATGATTAATAATGTGTGTAACCCTAATACGCCTTGTGCTTAAGAGTCCACCAATGCCGTTCAATAAATAAATAAAATAAATAAATAATAAATTCTATTAATGATTGATCATCTCAACTATTCAAATTGCAATCATACTGTACGCGGCGTGACGACATCGGCATCAAATGTACGGGCCCTGATAATGACAGGAAGATTATTTTGCATAGTTTTTCTCCTATCTTTCAGAATTCACACGCTATGATAAAAAGACTGTACTTTTCTAATTTAAATTGAATTGAAAATAAAAATTTGTACTGAATTAATTACTCGTAACTAGCATCCTCAGGTCAGCTAAAAGCATTTCGCTAACAACAAACGGGTGAAACTGCACCTCCCGTGGTCTGCCTGTACGTTACTCAACAAGTTTGATAGTATCCTTTGTCATAGTAAAATTCCCTTCGCTAAGCGACCCGCCCTACAGCTCCTCTCTCTGGTAAGCTGTAAAAATCATCAAAGACTAACAGCAAAATAGAGTTTGAAAAAAAAGTTTCGTCACACTGTGTGCATGCAACTGTATACACACTGTCAAGCGTTGTTTGATCGGCCTCACATTGCATTTCACAGAATGCGGTCTTTTCTTTTTATTTGGTCCGAGTTAGCATAGGATTGATTTTAATGTTGCATTTTAGGTAAATGCGGCTATGATAGCCCAGTTTGTATGAGACTTAAATTGATTTTCAACCATTTTGTCTGTTAGAGCCTATAAGCACACGGCGTATATTTCAATGCACAGATGACGGGTCACTTTTGTACTTGCATTATGAAGATTTGCGGCGCCCTATACGCGCGTCGTTTGCGCCTAAATAATGGGTGATACACACCGTAAGAAACAAAAAATATCTCTCCTGTGGACATAAAATTAGCGACTCCGTGTCAGCAAACTTAAACGAAAGCTGGCTAGGCGTCCCACACGCCGATGTAGACTTGGCTGAAAAATATTAGCTATAGACCATTAACTTTTGCCATGCCCACAGAAAAGACGCGAACAAAAAAATGTGTGTGACCCTAATACGCCTTGTGCTTAAGAGTCCACCAATGCCGTTCAATTCTATTTTTAAACTTCAACTTTGTAGGTATAAAATTGGTCTATTTTCAACCGACGAAAACAAAAGGAGGAGGTTCTCAATTCGACGTGTATATTTGTTTTTTTTTTTATTTTTTTTATTTTTATGTATGATCACGCATAACTTTTTACAGAGTAGTCCGCTTTGGATGATTCTTTTTTTATTGGAAAGCGAATACCCCGAGGGTGGTCCCATTTCAATTTGGAAATAATATTCCTACCCTAAGGGTAGGAAAACAGGGGATGATTGATTGTTCAGTTACCGATTGTACTATATGACCACGCATAACTTATTACAGAGTAGTCGGATTTTGATGATTCTTGTTTTATTGGAAAGCGTATACCTCAAGGGTGGTCCCATGAAATTTGGAAATAATATTCCTACCCTAAGGGTAGGAAAACAGGGGATTTCGGCATATAGGAATGAGCATCCAGATAGATCGAATTTTGCAAAACATTTGTTGGAATCAAATCATTCATTGTTAGATTCAGATTCTTATGAAGTGTTACATTATTGCGGCAAGGGGTTGCGTCTGGATGCTCTGGAATGCATGGAAATAATTAGGTACAACACTATGGGGTCTATTATTAATGAACAGGTAAATTTAGTATCTTCTCCTTTACTGCGGCTTGGGTCGAATTTGAACAGTTAGTATTAATTAAATATGCCTTATAAATAAATAAACAAAAAATTCAAGGTAGTTTTAAATATGTCAATAAAAGTTAATTTTTGTGGGGTAGTTTGAGAATAAGAAAAATAAAGTGGGTACTTGAGAAGTTACAGTGACAAGTTAAAACATTTGTTTTGGTTTGTTAGTTTAACATTTGGTAGCATAGCATACGGTTGTGGTAACTCTGAAGATGAGCTCTGGTTGAGTTCGAAACGCGTCAGTGTAGCTTGGTGGTGGTGATGGTTGGGTTTATGTGATTTGTGTGTGTTCGTACAGTGTGGAGGTGGAGGAACTGCATGAACGCACATTTCTTGCATAAACGTAACTATTGTAAGGTCGCGGGTGAGCAAAGTAATTGTTTTAGTTCATTAGGGGATGATTGACTAACTTTTTACAGAGTAGTCTGATTTTCATAATTCTTTTTTATTGGATAGGGTATACCTTGAAGTTGTTATTATATAAATTTGGAAAAAAAATTTACCCCAAGGATGGGAAAAAAGTATAAAATAAAAACTTTTTAACAAAAAATTTAACCGCCGAAAAAACTGAAAAGCAAAAAATAATACCTTTTTTGTTTGACCTTAATCTAGGTACCAGTTTGAAGTCGGTGCCTCAGCACGAGCCAGGAGGAGTGATAGAAGCCAGTCAGGTAGAAGATTATAGGTCCACTCCTCCTGGCTAGTGCTGAGGCACCGACTTCAAACTGGTACCTAGATTAAGGTCAAACAAAAAAGGTATTATTTTTTGCTTTTCAGTTTTCTCGGCGGTAAATTTTTTTGTTAAAAAGTTTTTATATGCAAGTAAAATAATTAGGATAATTTTGATCGTATCCCTAAATTGTGTTTGCTTCCGAAACACGATTAAACAGGCTCATAGATTTTAATGCCAAAGTGAGCTCTTATTATGAATCCGAAAATACTCCGTTATTTATTATGGCACTATGGTCAAATTACTAAGTCTGGTCTGGTTTACAAACAAAACGTAAAGATTATACCTCTTGCTTCATTTTTCAAATATACATCGCAAGTTTATTGTAAGAATTTTATTTGTGGTTTTTTTGATGAGTAAAGGCTTGCGCCACGTCGAAGCTATATTGCCGGGCGGCATTGGTGGCCTCTAAAGCCCAAATGTTGTGACAAGCAATGCTGCGGCCCGCTGCAACATTAATATAACACATTTGTGGCCTATACAAAAAAAGTTAGTGGTAAGTTGAGTATGTCTGTGAAACTAAAGTAATTAAAGGTGACGTTCGCTGCACGTTTCATATAAACTACTTCCTTTATTGTTCTAATACCTACACTAATATCGATCGGAAGACCCAGCTTAAAGGCTCGAGTCGGCACATCCGGAGAGACCCTGCGCTCA
Source organism: Archips crataeganus (assembly GCA_947859365.1). Lineage (NCBI taxonomy): Eukaryota > Metazoa > Arthropoda > Insecta > Lepidoptera > Tortricidae > Archips > Archips crataeganus. Next base: position 8,303,572 of record OX402051.1, read on the forward strand.
GATTCAAACCTTTTAACGACATATCAAGCGTAACAAATTCCGGAGCTTCGTTTTATCTCTTTATAAGTTGAACAGGAAAAGTTCGGCGATAGTGGACGACTTGGAAGGCTCCAACTACGATGCTGCCCGACTTTACGTTGCCGATTAGAAAAACTAAACTAAAAGTCTCTGTTATTTGCTCCGGTTATGTTGTACCTATGTTTCATAGTATAATACAGGGAGATTCTGGATGTGATCAGGATCAACCCTTAACTAACTCAATTATGAGCTAGTGTTTCACAGCAGTAATTGACAAGATTAATGTTCTTTTGTTTTTAGTTTTTCCTCGTGTGGGTAGGTATGGGTTGGTAGCATTCGAGTAATGCTCGTGTAAGGGCAAAAATTCGAGTATTTCACGCTAGGTACTAAGCGTATGGTAAGCGACTTGTATGCATTCTTCACTTAGTTAAGTTTGTAAGGTTTATTCCGATCACTTCTCCAGGATCAACCTGTATAAGTAATCAACATAATAAAGTTTCTGTTATTTTAGATCATAAATCTCATGAGGACAGTGGTTTATGTAAAATATTCTTATTTAATCATTGGCTCATCAGGTATTTTCGTCACAAGTTTAACTCATAAAGTAGGTTATTAACTCTTTACCGTTTCTTTTTATTTACTTTTAACTAACTTCATGGATATTGTCGATTCTTTACAAATAATTTAAGTACCTAAGTATATTATGATGAGTTTTGTGAATCAATGCGTACAGCGAAATTGTCCGTAACAATCTTAAATGAATGGAGCGTCCGATGAAGACGTTGGATGGTGTTGGCGCGCGACCCGCGGCGCGGCTTGTGTGCGGGACCCGGGCCCGCGGCCGGCGGGCACTTGTTGCGCAGCCCCGATCGATCCGCCCCCCCGCCTGCAGCCGCGCCGACACCTCCTTCATCCGATCATCTAGACTCACCATTCAACCTGACAACCTCCAACACCCTTCCCCTATCCAATCTGCAACTCATCAGAATCTCATCCGCAATCTTTCGATTCCAATAGCTTCTACCCCCAACTCTGATGACTCGGCGTTCCCATTCAATTGCGCTTACGTGACAAATCTAAGCGGTTCTCGGTATGCCTAAAACAATTGTAAGAACGTTTTCAAGTTTATGGACGTCATAAATCGCCCCCGCCCTGCCAGAGGCAATTCCCGCTGAAGAGCCTTCACTCCGCAAAATGAAGTGGACAATTATTTACGTTAATGCAGAGATGCTTTTACGGATCCCATAAAGCTAATGTTTATGTTCGCTTATTAGCAATCAACTCTGTCCGAGTTAATGCGACATTGTTGTGAAGCAATGTAGGTCAAAAATCTGAAAATTTTCATAAACATTTTTTACTTCGAAGCGTTCTACAAACTTTTGACATTGTTTTTCGGCTCCCTTTTGTTTAAAGATACTTTATAAGGCTGAATTTTATTTACCCTTGTGCCTTAATAAAGTGCGATCTAAGCCGCCGCCGCAAGCCGTTCAAAGACGCGGAAACGGGGGCGGAGAAAATAGATAATTTTAAAGGTAGAGATGCGTGAAACGAATACCAAGACCAAGATAATTTTTCCCAGTGAAACAAACCATTGGATGTGACATCAGAAAAGGTTTACCTTTATTACATTTGAAAAAAAAGTGTATTCTCCTTTCGAAGCCTTAATTGGACAATGAAATTGCCAGTGCCATTATGGTAGACCACAATCTTATTCAAATAAAAAGACATCTCTATTGTTTGTCTGCCCATTGTCCTATTAATAAGGAGGAGGAAGCTGCGCTACGTTACATGTTTAATACGTATTAGTGGGAACACAAAGGAGCCTTTGTACCCACGAAACTGAACCTACAATTCGAATAGTTTAGTACAAGACAGAGTAAGCCTTGACATTTTGCCTCATAGATAGTTTCTAATTACTTACAAATTAGCTTATGCTTACAAGTAGGTTGAGAGTTAAAGATAGTTGAAAAGAAGGTCGGCAAATTTTGACATTAATTAAAAACTATATTTGATATAATTATATTTTAGGATAGGTATGTATTACAATACCGAAGTACGAAAGACCGAATGTATTAAAACATCGAATGGGTCAAAAGACCGACACGATTTTTTTCTGAAACCATTAACTTTTTAAGATTGTTATAAAACAAACCAAACCTAACCTAATGGGTTCTGAATGATGCCGTTTTAATAAATTCTGAGAATTTACGGTTTCAGAAAAAATTGTGTCGGTCTTTTGACCCATTCGATGTTTTAATACATTCGGTCTTCCGTACTTCGGTATTGTAATACATACCCATATTTTACTAGCCTTCCGTCCGCAGCTTCGCCCGCGTTAAATTAATTTTCCCGTAGGAAAAGGTATTTTCCCGCGGTAAAAAGTAGCCTATGTGATAATGTAGTTTATCGGCAAAAGAATTTTTGAAATCGGTCCAGTAGTTTCGGAGCCTATTCAATGCAAACAAACAATGAAATCTTTCCTCTTTATAATATTAGTTATTATAATATTAGTATACCTAGATAATTTGCGAAATTAAAACACATATTAGAAACATACATTGGCACGGTAAAAGACGAAAGATCTCAATTCTTAGATATTGTTAAGCATGTACTAAAAATAGGCATTATAATAATTTACTGAGCTCCTTTATGTGAAAGCAAAATAAAGCTGAAGTTGTATTGTTAAGTACTCAAAAATAGTAAATTATGGACTAAGGAGCGTTCTTTTTTAGGATTATATTTTTCTACAGCTATGTTCATGCTGTAATATGTACCTAATGGATAAAATTCAAATATTTCATATTGTATTTACAAAAACATAATGTACGAGCATTAAGTAAGTAACCTACTTTGAAAGCCATTACTTACAATTTACGGAGAAATAAAACATAACAAGATAATTTACTCAATTTCTTGATTTAAATCCTTGCGTACAAATTCCTTTAGGTCAAAATTTATAAAAGAAGAAGTCGTAGTGTTAGCTTGTGTTTACTACGGAGTGTAAAATTCATAACACTAGCGCATATTTCCCAGAAAACTCTCAAACATCTTAAAACACGCTTCCAACTTTCATTGACGTCTTTGACTCAATCGGCTTTCAAAGTTTCTTACAATAATAGTATGTGACATCATAGGGATTCTATGGCAACGTCGCAACCTGCATGAAAGAAGCCGCTCATCTGAGAATATTTCTGCCCAACGAAGTATAAACAACCAATACGTCTTAAGTTTAATGAATGCCTACATTAACGCACCTAACCTTGGCCGATCATGTGAATAAATCTTTCAGCTTTTATATGCTTAACCCAAGGAGAATCACACGGCAGAAAGTGAAGCCAAGTTTGTATAAGAAACGTGAGTATGTAAGTGTACTAGGGGCGTTCAATAAAAAGTGAGAATGAGTATGTTATAAACAACTTTTACTAAATGTCATTTTATTTTTCGACATAGTCACCTTTTAGCATAATACACTTAGTATATCTTTTTTCTAAACTTAAAATTCCATTTTTAAAAAAGGTCTCATCTTGAGTACTTAAAAAATCTTGTACTGCAGCGACTACCGCGTCATCGTCTTCAAATTTCTGGCCTCTCAGGTATTGTTTCAATCTCGGAAATAGGTAGAAATCACTGGGAGCGAGATCAGGTGAATACGGAGGATGCTTAAGGATATCGAACCCAGCATCACGAATTGCAGCCATTGCAACGGCGGACTTGTGTGCCGGGGCATTGTCCTGGTGGAACAGCACAATTTTCGAGAGTTTACCTCGCCGTTTTTCGCGGATCTCATTGCGCTATGTTGCTATTTGTTTGGCGTATAAAGTGCCCGTAATAGTGGCTCCATGCTCGAGATACTCAATCATTAATACCCCTTTACCATCCCAAAAAACAGAGCCCATGACCTTACCGGCAGATGGGCTCACCTTGAATTTCTTCGGAGTTGGAGATGATGGCCTTTTCCATGTCATAGACTGCAGTTTCGTTTCAGGGTCGTAATGATGGAGCCATGTTTCGTCCATAGTTATAAATCGCGCCAAAAAAAGTTCCCGGTCTTGCTGCATCAGGTTCAAAGCTTCTTGACAAATCTCTAGTCTAGTTTGTTTTTGCGTGTCAGTAAGCATTCTTGGTACCCAACGCGCAGTTACCTTTTTCATACCCAAGCGTTCATGTAAAATATTATGCACGCTCCCCGTTGAAATCTTTACATTTTCAGCAATAAAACGAACTGTGACACGACGATCCGCCAAAACTGAGTTTTCGACTTTTTTCACAATTTCTTCAGGTACTGCTGTAGTAGGGCGTCCGGAGCGGGGGTCGTCCATGGTCGATGTTCTTCCATGTCTAAATTCGGCGCACCAACGTGCGACTGTTGGATACGGAGGAGCATTAGACCCTAAAGTGTCCCGCAAATCCAAATTGACTTGGTCCGTAGAAAAATTTTTCAAATACAAGTATTTGATAACGGCGCGCAGTTCAATTTTCTCCATTTTCGCTAACGTACTCAATAGCATTGCAAAGAAATTACCGTATATTTTTTTAAACAAAAGACAGTTAGTTTTTTTTTTCATAGCATTCAGCTAGATAGATTAGCTTTACCGGCCAGTATTTAATTTCGTAATATTAAAAGAGTTTGCATCTCATTCTCACTTTATATTGAACGCCCCTCGTAAACTAAACATTATTAAGATGTAAGAAACATAAAAACTTAAGTACCTTTTAAATATAGGTTGCAGAACTTAGGTTGTTTCTGCAAGTTAAGTAAGTATGTTGGTAAAATCAACGTTCTATAGTAAGTATGTTAAGTAGGTAAAATCAACATTTTAGTAGGTTTTTTTAGTGCTAAACTTGACTCAATATTTCTTCTTTACAGTTTACGAAAGATACCTATAGTTAATCACAACGACAGCTGTTCTAACGTTTTAAGCCGATGAAGTTGTTCGGGCGCATTTTTATCCACTTTTTTCTTTTAGAACCTTCGTTGAGCAATTCACCTTGAAAAAATGTGACTTTTTTATGCAAAATAGGCTTGCATTTGACTACAATCACGCGATGATAACTGAATATATATAATAGGTATAAATTTATAAACATGTGTCTAAGAACTGCAACATTGTTGGATTGAAAAACACTGAGACAAAATTTTTACAGACAAATAATAGCTCATTGTTAGGCTGAAACTTATAGGTAACCACCGTTAATTGATACAAATGTGACTTCTTTAAGTGAACTGTGAATTTAACACCTCGCATTTTATCATTATATTGGATACACATATGACCGTGGGAAACCCGGGTTCGACTTTACCTTCAAGTATTTTGGGATTGAGGTGAGGAATTTAATTTGTTTGCAGAAGCTTTTAGGTGAAGGAAAACATATTGGCGAACCCTGTGTACATTTGCTAAGCAATCTAACGCACGGAGTTTGAAGACACAGTTTTTCTCTTCATGATCCTAGATCTCTGCCCATCAGATGGAACGAATACATATTTTCCACTACACAGTGAACTTAAAAACTTAATTTTCTTATATTTAGTTTCAATCCATACTATTATTACGAAAGCGAAAGTTTGTCTACCTGTCTAGTTGTTACCTCTGCACACTTAAACCGCTGACCCGATTTAGAAATAGTTTGAGACCCTGGGAAAGACATAGGAATAGTTTTTAGGGTTCCGTACCTCAAAATGAATAAACGAAACCCTTATAGGATCACTTTGTTGTCCGTCCGTCCGTCCGTCCGTCTGTCTGTCTGTCCTTTTTCTCAGGAACGCGTGGAGGTATCAAGCTGAAATTTATATCAAATACTCAGGTCTACTGTCCCTTGGAGCTGTGAAAAAATCTAACTTCTAAGCCAACGCAATCAAAAGATACAGCCGTTTATGACGCAAATTTCCGCATATTTTCGAAACTCGCAAGGGAATCAAAACCTACAGGGTACTTCCCGTGAACTCAGAATCTTGAAATTTGGTACGAAGCAAGGTCTTATAGCACAGATAAAGGAAAAAATTGCGGAAAGCATAATTTTTTTTGTCTGTCTGTCTATATATCAGTAACCAACGCAAATTTTCGACACTCGCAAGGGAATCAAAACCTACAGGGTACCTACTTCCCGTGAACTCAGAATCTTGAAATTTGGTACGAAGCAAGGTCTTATAGCACAGATAAAGGAAAAATTGCGAAAAGCATAATTTTTTTTGTCTGTCTGTCTATATCATAAACCAATCTACAATGATCCCAAAACGTGCACATTTTGCTTGGGAGCAGGGGTCTGCTAAGAATGGATGTTCATAGATACATGTAAATTTGTACGGAACCCTCGGTGCGCGAGTCCAACTCGCACTTGGCCGGTTTTTATCTCTGAAAATGGTATAATTCCCGAAGGACACCGATAAATAAATTCTTTGCAGATGGAGTCGCGGGAACAGCTGGTACGATATGAAACTGAATATAGGACAACTTGAGAGCTTGTTTGAGTGATAGCTTATAGCTTTCACCATGTAGTTTACTCATGGTTTTGAAATTCGAGCAGGTAAATATATACTTAGATTCGTTTACAAAGATATTACGATTACTAAGCCAAAAAATATTACAATTTCAACGTGCTTCGGGATAAAAAAATCTGCCCTAAATTTGCCAGTTTTTTGCCGCTGTAGGACAATCTTAGTAAATAATGAACCTTTTGAAAAGGCTGAGGCTGAGTGGATGGTTTACCAAAACAGTGTCCAGGAGTTTGAAACACAACAAGAACAAAAGTCTAATTTGCCAAAATCCTGTCTTATCCCTTCCGTTGAGCCAGTGGGGTTCCTAATGAACTCGTCGGACTGCTTGTTTCAATAATTCAGCCTCTTACTTTCCATTCATTTCCGGAACACTTTGTAATGAAGTAAATTAATAAAGACTCCTAAAGATCTCCAACTAGATATACAACTTAATTGCTTTATACAGTTATGTATCGGTTTATTTCTCAAACAAGTAAGTACTTAGTTGAACTACTTAATTAATTTGCGTCAGTAATCGTTTAGTAGATATGTACAAACAACAAAATATAGAAGTAAATATTGTACATGCAAAAGCTATCACTATGCCAACACAAACATCAAAAATAATTAAACAACACACATGCCGGTTGCCTTTACATTCAAAGAGATTAAATATTATGAATACAAATTCCATGTTATCCCTTCGCACTTTAGGTTTTCATTCGGGACTGCCGTCATTTACGGCGATGGACTGGCGGGCCCTTTGTTTCTGTCTATTTATTTACCTGCCTCGTAATTAAAGGACCCTTGTCATTGTATGGGCCCGATTTAGCTGTGCCATAGGCCTTCGCCATACAAACCTGCTGCCATATTGTGATTTGTGATTTGTGATTTATGGGCTTCAATGCTTTCTAGTAAGATTACCTAGTAAGTACCTAACCTAACTTCCTTACTCGGCCTCAAAGCCTTAGGTCCGTTTGGCAGTAAGCCTACCCATCTAACCCTACACTGAGATCAGTACATACACTAAAGCAAGTAATTAATCACAAGTGTTCAACCCAAGCATGCTTATTATGTAGATATCTGCATTTCGATGAGACAAAGTTTGCGATATTATTTTTATATAATTTGTACCGTGTGAACCTGACTAACCAATTGCTTCTTGCTTTATGAAAATTTCACAAAAGCTTGTAATGTAATAGTAATTTAGATTCTCGAGGGAAAATATACCTTATCACTTATTTGTGAAATGAAACTTTAGTATGGTAAAGCAATTATTTTGTGGAATATTAACGGCAGAGGTTTAATGGAGGACGCGCGTTTTATATTTAAACATAACGTTAATTTTAGATGTTTCGAAATGTCAAAAGCAGACGATAATAATGTCGTCGACGTTGAACGCGGTCCCCTGTAATGTCTCATTTTATATCCTGTAACGGCTTGCTTACGGCGATTAGGAAAGTTTGCCTCCGTTTTGGCGATTAAACAGTAGAAATACAGTTACACATTTTCGGTGTTAAGAATAACAAACTCAGAGGTCATAAAAAATTAATGAGACCTAAATGTATGAGATTGAATGTACCGAGCAGTCGAGTGTTTCTCATAAATTTCAGCGGTTTTGTTGAAAGGCCAAAATCTTCACAGATATTTGTTTGTACCTACCTACTACATACATATTTATAAAAGGTTTTAATTTGTGGCTGAATGTTCTTCATTATTATAGGTATGCAATGAAATAAACTTTATTTCGGTTTTAAGTAACCCTTGCAACAGGATTTGATTTTATTTGAAAACTTTATTCGAAAAACGTTTTCAGTCGAATGTCGTAGGGTTGCTTATAAACGACTACTTTCAAACGGAGCTCTGTTTCAGAGATTCTCGTTCGGATTCATAGAATCGCATGCTTATTTAAATCTCCACATGCGATATCGCTTCAAGTATTTGCTGAAGTCAATATACGACTTAGTAGTTGATATCTATAGTAAAAGTGCTGGGATGCTGGGTGCGTTACAAATAAATGTACTTATATTACACTATGGTTAGAACCCATTCATATTTTGCACTACTGGATAAGTTTCAAAGTCATTAATCTTTGCCCAACTGTACAATTAAAAATCTAGTAAAAACCCAATTATCGAATGATTCACTCAAAAAGCGATCGAGCGAGCTATGCGAGTTTCCCTTCCTGGGGCCTTACCATGATCTCTTAATACGATTCAGTTTAAGCTCTAAACTGAACTGCATCGCTATTTCGTACCACGACGTTACTTACTTTTGCGATTCAGTTCAAGTGCGGTTCAGCGGTAGCGATACAGACATTTTCATTCACTCCCTTCAAGTTCTAGTGGTTTTCGTACGCTTAACTTGAGTGGGAATTGAATCGCTTCAGTGTCAAATTTAGCGATTCAGTATACGTTACTCATTACGGCTGTCAAAGTTTGTTATTACGGATGCCAAAACAAAAATTGACATTTAATATTTAATTATTAATTTCATATTTAATACAATAGAACTGTAGAGTAAACGTATTGGCCATGCCACAGTGTTGCGCAGTCCCGTTTTGCTCGGAAAAGAAAGGCGAACATAAGTTTCCGAAAGATAAAAGTGTCTCAAAGCAGTGGTTAGTAGCGATTCGCAGGGTCAACTATGCCCCTTCAAAACATTCACGTATTTGTAAAAAACATTTAAATCTTGACGATTATGCATTACCTAAAATAAAGAATCAAATACAGAAAATCGTAAGTAATGATTTTTCTTATTCCTAAATACCGTGCTTGCATCAGGCATTTGATTTACCCCAACCTTGAAACTGAGCAAGTTGTTAAAAATTTTCAGCTATTCCTAAACTAAAACCAGCCTAGTCGATTTTCCTGGAACCATGAAAATAAAAAGTATTGGTAGGAATTTCTGGCTCTAGATGTGTGACCTTTGTTTCAGATGCATATGGTGGATCTGTCAGTAACAGAGAGTTATTCGAAAAGTGTGGCATCATAATAAATCTACTTCAAAAAAGGGACAAAGGGGACATTATTCTCGGTGATCGTGGCTTTAGTATTCAAGATCTTGTTTCACATATGGATGTTACAGTAAACATGCCACAGTTTCTGAAAAAAGGGTGTAATCAGTTTGAAGGACACCAACTCAGGCAATCGAAAAAATTGTCATCTGAACGTACCTATCAATGTTAAGCATGTCATTGATTTAGGAAAAACTTTAAAGATTCTTAGTAATAAGTTATCTATCATCTAATTTAGTACCACTTGGAGGAAGAATCATATTTGTATGCTCTATGCTCACTAATTTCAGGAAGAATATAATGTAAATAAGGATTTTGGACAGTTAATTATAGGTACTTAAATAAAAGTAAAAATAAATCAATCATCTAAACTTTTTATTTATCCTTTCAATACATAGTCATCCCTATTATCTACTATAATAATTAACTACATTTGAAAGGTTTAGGTAATTAACCAAATGTAAACAAAACAATGACGACTGATGTCTTAAATACTGTAATTCTCCCATTGAACTATCTAAACATTTACATTTCTGTATTAAAATACGTTAGTCTAGTTTGTACAGTCAGCGTCAAATAGTTCGTGACACCCAAAGTGGCCAAAAAGTTAGCAACACGGCCTTATTCCAACTGTAATAAAGACGTGATGCGAACTATTTGACCACTTTGGGTGTCACAAACTATTTGACGCTGACTGTATTAGAATGATAGATAAATAAAATGTTTTGAATCCTTGAATACGCCAAATTTGGAAACTGAAGCTTGTTTACATTTAGTTAACTACCTAAACCTTTCAAGTATAAATAACACATGAAATAGACACATAACATAGTAGAAGGGAGTAGGTAGGGTTTCATTGTACTAATTTAAGGTTATTTATGGTCATTAGATATTCCATGCAGGAAAGCAACTTCAAACACACCACTTATGCCAAGCCGTATTTTCTCTAAAGAGCAATAGTTTATTACATTGTTATATATTATGTTAGCATAATCATACCATTGTACAGTGTTGCAAGTGTTATCAGTACGTGGATCAAAACACATATTATTTCGTTTAGATTTGGTGACATTATATTTTTGTATTTCAAATGTAAGATTTTCAGCTTTTTTAGGAGACAAGTTCATTTTCTTTTTTTTCGGCTCATGCCATGTCTGTTTGTTTACTCTTTAAATCGTAAAATTGCATAACATACACAGGCTATGTGCTCACAAACTGCCTTTGGTCCCATACCAGCAGCACACTCACACATGGATTGAACAATTTTTCCATCTGATTCAAAGGCAATGCTCATAAAATATGATAATGCTTTCGTGTTTTCAGAGTGGACTTGTGGCTATAGAAAAGCAAATTATTTTGTGTACATTGTCACTAGAGCCACTAAATATTCATTTATCATTATAGCCCTTTCTATGAACTGCAGCACACTGTCTTTGTAAACCTCTAAAAAGTAAGTGTTAATATTCACTATATCTAAGTCAGGTGATAAGTACACTTCTCGATGTTACACTGCTGTACGAACTGTCTGAAGGCCACTCAACAGTATGTACGCCAAATCGGTTTTTAAGTATTTCATCTCCTATGTTTCCAACAAAATTATTGTTCCTATCATAGTCTTGAAGCCTGTAAAAAGAAAAAAACAGCTGTAATCTTGGTAAACAACAATGTAAATAAGCAAATTTTACACAAAAAATAGTTTGTTTATAGTAATAAACTAACCTCTTAATTAGCTGTTCTTTCAGACCGTATAATTTTGCACCTCTTTTTCTTAACTCCGCTTTTAAAGCAATCACATTCATTAATCCGTAACTTATATTTGGCATAATTAATCTAACGTATTGCTAAATATTCGCAATATTAATATAAATAGAAATAAACCCGCGAAGCCAAACCGTAAACAGTGACATTTCAGTGTTGCCAGATGAAATCTGAACAAATCAGTAGAAAAATGAAAGATTTAGCAGTAGATCTGGGGAAAAATCAGTAGACTGTAAAAGTGATACCCCAAGAGCAAAAAAAATGCTATTAAGTTATTATAGTTATAGTCTAGCAAATCAAATTGTCAGTAACAAACAAAATAAAGAAAATGATCATACTTTCGCATAAGAATGCTAATATTACTAACCCAAAAAGGGACAAGTACCTATAGATTTTATCTTTATTTTATACTGTTGCTATCCATTTTGTGTCTACAAACCTTCGATCAACAATACAAGAATGCATTACCTTACAACAGTATAAAATGTAGAAATACACAACACAAACACAACAAAAGTCTCCGCTTTAACCGCCGACATCCACCAATACTACCAATCTACCAATTCCTAGTATCAGAGATGTAGTAAAAACAGAAAGACATAAACTAAACCTCACTACAGATAAAAATACCATGAATGTATAGTCGCGGAGTGAAAAGGTTCGTCACTTTTCGACTATATCAACGAGTTAAGGTCGAAAATGACGAGCCTTTTCATTCCGCTACTATACAAAACATTTATTAAGGCGGAACGACACAACACGACGGCAACGACAACATAAAATAATTAATTAATCCTAAGATTTGGAAAAAGCAGGTAGATTTCTTAAGTAATAACAAACAAAGAAGTAGATCAGTAGATTTTTTTCAAATCAGGTAGATCTACTGCTAAATCAGTAGATCTGGCATCACTGTTTGACATTTCGAAGACCTCAAGCTACACTAGCGCCTCGCAAATTATACGCGATAGCCCTCGCGTTCCGAATCTTAGCTGCAGGCAGATTGCTTAAAATGTACAAAGCAAAGAGAATAAATAATATAACCAATACATTTTGTACAAAGGTTTCACAACCACTGTGTTAAAAATTATATTTAGCTCTAAAAAAAAGTCATATAGTCAAAGAAACATTATTTAAGGAAATGAGTTTTTTATAAAGTTTTCAGTACTTTAAAAATGAAAAAGAAATCAAACCGTATGCTAACTTTAGAAGTACTTTGGGTTTCGAACGTCCAAACGTCAGTCGAGACTAAAAGAGATAGATATATTTGGTTTGCATATAGCGGCATCCCTTTCGCGACTTAGCGTTTCAATTTCGGACCAGAGACAATATCGGTCTTTCTTTCACTTGTAAGCGATTGAGACTCAGCTCTGAGAAATAGACGTCGTGGTACCAATTTCGACGATTCAGTTAACGTGCCTAAATTGAACTGCTCTGCGTTTGGAACGTTCATTGAAAGATCATGGTAAGCCCCCTGATCAAATCAGAAACGAGGTGATCCGCAGCAGAACTAAAGTTACTGACATAATTATCTTCCACTATCTTCTTCACTGCCTATATTTATTTTTGACGTCTATTATATGTACGATGTATGTATGAGTAGATGTACTATTTTTTTTTGTTGTGTTTATTTTTCTGATCCACTGTTGATGCACCACCTGCTGTAAACTAGTCCTTCCTTCTTTCTGCTAAAGGGTTGCCTGGAAGAGATCGCTCCTAAGCGATAAGGCCGCCTATTGCTTACCTTGTAACTTACTCTCTGTGTACCTGTTTTCTGTATCGCTTACTATTTCTGGTGTACAATAAAGAGTCATTGTATTGTAATTTATTGTATTGTATCTCGGAGAGTCGCCAAACTTAAGGGCCTACCGTGTTTTTGGCGCATTTATTGCATTCATTTAATCTCGTGCTGTATCATTACAAGTAAAGCTATAGTCTTGAAATTCATGTGTAAAATATTTGAGGATTCACTCTAATGACAAACAAGTGTTTATCGAAACACGATTACTTATAGTTCGCTCGATAGAAAAAAATCCAAAAGTCGTCTCTAAAAATAAAATAAGTTCGTAGTACGACGCTAATACTGAACGGCAGGTCTTGACTTTTGAATGTTAATAAAACAAGATGTTTTCTAGGGCGTAGCGTTGCTACATTTTTAAAATATGTATTTGTTTTAGTAATAAGATAGAGTAGTCCAACCAACCTATCTTGAGCCATCGTGCCTCCCCCACGCCCGAAATCGCCCACCCAAAATCGATTAGCGCGAAAAGCTCGGTAGGCCCTTAAGTGGCAGTGGGCAGGGCACATTGCCTGTAGAACCGGCGGCCGATGCAGCAGGAGCAGCATGGTTCTGGACTGGCGATCGCGAACCCGAAGATGTAGCGTGGAAGGTCCCAACAAGATGGACCGACGATCTGGTAACTAAAGGTCGCAGAGGAACCACCTGGATGCGGGTAGCATGTGACCGATCGTTGTGAAACTTTTTGGGGGAAGTAAAGAGTTCTTCCAAAAAGGACAAAGGTTCAGCAGTGGATGTCTATTGCCTAATAAATATGACGGTTAAATGATTAGTAAAGAGTCTAGTATGGTAAAATGACTTAATATCAAGAACCATGCCTCCACATAAAGTATGTGAGCATTTATGTGTAAATATTAATGTTAACAAGGAAAGGTACCCAACTGTCCGGCTCCGATTTGATTTATTTTGATTTATGTTAGAGAGTACCTAGTCTAAAATAACAGACCCAAAATCATATCTTCATAAAATATATCCTTTAAGGTTTTATATTTCTCATCGATGCTTTTTGTAGCACGTGCATTATGTTCTCAAACATGTTATTAAACCAGTAATAATTTTAAACTTGTTTGAAAAAAATATTCTATAGAAGTTAGAGGGTTTAGTCACTTTTCAGTAGGTACTTTGAAGGACGATTTCTCCAAATAATTATGTTGAATTTGGGCAGCTAAAAAAAATATAGGTCCGTTATTTTAGACTACTCTCTAACATTATATCAAAATAAATCAAAGCGGAACTGGACAGTTGGGTACTTTTCCTTGTAAGGTAAGATTATTTAACGCACTCGTAATAAGAATCGCTTTCATTGTTTCTTTCTATCAAACAGTATCTTGCATGCATATTGCATGCGATCGCTAGCTTCTGCGCCTTAGACAATTATCGCCTTATGCGAATTTTTTTAACCCAAGCTACGCAATTTAGATATTACAAGACATTCAAACGTGCGTAGGTAAATAATAATTTTACGAAATACCCACAACCTATGAATGATGTTAATTTAAGTTCCGGCTTGGAAATCAAATAGGTACGTTAACATTTGCCGGAGGCGGCTTAATCAAATGCGAAGAGCCGGTTATTTTCTCAACAGTGGGATGATTGCAAAATCCATTATCCTCGTTGTACTCTAATTTTTTCTCTGTAGTTAAAATATTTCTCTAAATTGTTGTAATTTTGTGATTAAAATCTTAGCTCGGCACAGAAAAGGATAATTAAAAAATAACTATTTTCCGACATACTCGTAAAAGATCAAATTATACTAGAGTCGCCAACAAGCATGTGGTTCATCTGATTGTAAGTGATCACTGCTGCCCTTTGACACTAAAGCCATCATTGGGGCTACTGGTGTGTTCCCGGTCCTGCTGTTTTGCTGCTGTTGCTGCAGTGCGGTTCTGATTGGTTGATGCGGAAAATAGCTGTGGTTCACGAAAGTTTTGCCGTATTGTGAATTTGGCTTTACACGCCTATATGACCTCTATTGAGGAGTCGTTTGGGCTACTTACAAGCCTTATATGTAAGAGTAGAATAGAATTTCGCTCTCACCATCCATCATTTAGGAGGCTGTAAAGTGAAATCAAAAAGTAGCCTTTACATACTAACGGTGATAACGATTTCCAACCCCTAAACGTTAACCGATTTTATCCTATATCTGACGACGTCAGTAAAAATAAAATCTAGGTTAGTATTATTTATTTTTAGTATGTAAACACTTAACGGTACAAAAATGATACGAATGACAAACATGAAGATACGTAAACAAAGATGAATAAAATTAATCTGGTATAAGTCCCAGTCATCGTAGTTTTGTTTATTAAAATACTGATTAACTATTTAGGATATAGTAATTTATGTACATATTGTCAAGCTCAGAAGTAACTGAAACGCTTAGCACTTTTTTATTTTTTTTAATTTATTTAAGGAGAGCAAACAGAAGCAAGCGTACATCATTTACTTATGTAGAGTGATAGCAAGAGTCGATACTTTTCTTGCTAAGGTTTTTAAATTACTGTTACACAGATCGTTTAGAATTAGGAACTCTCCCATAATTATAAAAAAATTACCGACATTAGATTTTTATGAAAACGCATAAAATAAAAGGTATGGATTTGACTGAAGTAAAAACAAACGTAAAAACAGTAGCTTTGTTACTTTTAATGACAACCTATCAAACTTTAGGAGGTTGAATACACTATCGCCGTTTGTATGAGAAGCCGTCTAGACGATCCTCTTTACGCTTGTCATTATCATCATCATCATTATCATCATCTTAGCCTATGTACGTCCCACTGCAGGAAAAGGCCTCTTTCAGATTACTACGCACATAGACAAAGTCAATTCGCTCTGGTGTCGTAACTCGTGCCAATATAAGACGGTGTATTCTAATTAATGATACCTAATCCCTAATCCGATTAAAGGATTGACGACATGCTGAGTTTAGAGTAAAAACAAATGTAGTAGTGTGTGTGTAGTGTAGTGAGTGTAGAGGGAGTGTTGGGGCTTAGACTTCAATGATGAGATGAATTTTTATATAACATGCATTTAATTAAACTTCCAAATTTGTATACAAAATAATCAAAATGTTTGTATGAATGTCGTGTGAGCTCGCGTCTAGAGTGGTAAACCATCTGGCTGTCCGAGCCCGGCCGCCGCCGGCACTGCGCGGGGGGACGTTCCTCTTGCATCTCCAACAGGGAGTGTGTATTTAGCACAGAAATAATAATAAAGAGGATAGAAATGCCTTAGTTCCTATTTTCTTCCGGAACTCGTGTCGCTGCTTCATCCCCTCTACTTACTGTGTTAATGCACACATGCAAAAGACCGGAACCGTACTACGCAATCACGCACACAATTACTAAAATTTTTGCTTACAAACAATTATGAACCTTACACCTTAGAGATAGCGTTGAATAACACTCAACGTAAGTCATACCCACATTTACACAACGGCGCCATTTATTGGCCGCGTCGGCATTATGTCTGTACTAGTCGTAACCTGTTTTTTTGTCCGTACCACGAACTTTTGTGCAAGACGGAAGGGTTATCAAAAATTACTTTACATTGCTGCGTATAATTCAAAACGATCTGCGTTTTTATGGGCATGAGTAGCAATGGTATATGAAGTTACGTGTTAATAACGTGTAAACCAATATTTCATAATGAAATATTTTCTCAAGTTGTATTTTGATATAAACCGCATTATTACATTAAATTAATACATACCAATGAAATGTAATCCCCTTATTAGTGTAATTACACAGTGTGGACGAGTTTCCGCAATTGCTAATGCTGCAAAACACCATTTTAAAGCACTTGTTGTCATACCCACGTTTCAAATAGCACTGAGCCACAAGTCGCGCGCTTGTGACCTACGAGTCACAAGCGCGGCGCCAAGGTCACGCGTCTAAGGCACTTCTATCCTCTTTATTATTATTTCTGTGGTATTTAGTGTGTTTCTTTAAAACATTTTTAGTGTCTAATATATTACTTATGACCCAAAAGAAGAGGGCTCTTTGAAAACGAGATATTATTATTGATAACTTAGATTATGATATTTAGATTTAATGTATCGAATTGATTTTAGCTAACCAAGACCGCACGTGTGTGTAAAGTTTATCATAAATTTAATTATCTGAGGGCGGTCAATTGGCGGACATAATAATCGTAATTAAATTTCATTTTAGTTATATTAGGTGTAGCCTCATTTTAAAACTAGCTGAGCATAAACACAACTTAATATTACCTATTCGCCTAACGATATTTCTTTACCAATTTTTCAAGCTTAAAAAAAGCAGGATCGTACGGTTTACGGTTGAACGTGATCGTATGGACCGAGACAACATTTCTCGAATTTATTTATTCGTCTATTGAATTATGACCAAAGATTCCTTTCAGTTATATTATATTTCTTAAAGAATGGCAGTGATTCGGCTCAGAAATATTTAGCCCCCGTCCCCTGCGGGATAAAGATTTCAATGGCGAAAGGATTTGCTTCCTGCGTGAGTGCTTCCCGGACTGCCTGGAATCAGAACGGGTAAATCTTCTGGCACTACTTACGCGATATATTCGGAGAGATACTTTTTGCATTCATATTTCAAACAGGCGAAAATTCGCTTTTGTTAAACTTTTTTAGTACAACAAAGAACGCTACGGCATTGTGTAGTTATGAAATCTTGAGCTGCTTGAGCTTGAGCTTGAGAAAAAAACAGGGAAGTATGAGTCGGCACAGCATACAATGGTTTCTATACCACCGCCACTTAATCTCAAGCGCCAAATTATATAAGAAAGACACAAGCCCTCCTATACGTACACCTACAATTCACAAGTCTAACACTAGTGAACAGCTTTTAATTTTTGGCAGCTACCTCGGACTAGAATTAGTTAAACTATTCAAAGGGGGAACGCTGCCGGCCGGAACCTTGCCTAAAGGGACTCCTTTTCATAATATATTTTAGTTATTATTATTATATTTCTTAAGGTTTTTAGTTTTATTTTATTTATATTTCTTTATTTAAATAGATTTGCTTTCCTTTTCTTTGCGTCTCGATTTTTTTTTCATATTATAACGGCCGTTAATACTGCGAGACCAATTCGTTCTCACCTAAATGTCGACCCTTTTCTAATTAAAGGTCTAAAAATATTTGTTTTAAACGAAATAAAAAGATTATTTAAAAGCGAAATAGTTTTTCGGGTGCGCTGGTGGGATTCGAACCCACGTCTCCTGGGTATGCGCCCCAACGGGTGTTCTACCAATTGAACCACGTCGCATCCAACCGACTCCCCCGAAATTCTTAATCGCTTACATACACCAACAGTGGCGCTTTTTAATAATAATAATAATTTTTTCGCTTTTAAATAATCTTAGATTCGGTGAGCAGCCGTACTGCTAATAAAATAAATAATATTTAAACGAAATAAAGTCAAAAATAAGCATAATGTCTCTACTTGGGTAGTGTGACATTGTTTTATTTGACAGCCACACTACCACCTTCCTCTTATTGGGTAAGGACTTTGCTGAGTCCTCACCTTTTCACAAAATTGTATTTGTCTTTTTTTTCATGGTTTTTTGTTTTAAGTTTGTGAATAAACATTCTTTTATTTTTTTTTATTATTCTTTTTTATCTGATGGAAAATTATCACCACCGCCCGCGTAAATATTAACAAAATAAATCAAAGAGTCACTTTTTTGCTGCCGGCCTTTGAAGGAAGTATAAACCATTTTCTTGAAAGCCCCGATGTCATAGTGGCCTGGAAACACAAAAACAGTATACATAAAATATTCTCATTTCAATGTAACGCATGGCAGGGAATTCATTAGAGCCCATCTCGGACCGTAGCCAAAACAACAGCTACCTACATGTGCTTTATTCCCGCGGCCCGGACCCGCGTTTAAGAGCGACGTGTTCATATTGTGCAAACGGAAAAACACTACACCATATTATAGTATATTATTTATCGAGGGACTAAAAGAAGCCAATATATACCCGAGGTGGTTAGCCACCCGAGCTTTAGCGAGGGTGTCTATTTATCCGAGGGTTTATATTGACTTTTAGTCTTCAGGTAAAACTCTATTTTTCACTTCGATTACGAGAAAAAAATAGTCAGTTTAGTACAAAAAGATTTAATAAAAAAAAACAGTGCGTGGAGTCCCTCCGCAGCTCCGCGCGGAAGAAGTGAAACTTCATAATAAAGCAACCCGCTCCCAATCCGCTCCTAACCCGCCCCCAACCCGCTCCCAACCAACTCTCAACCCGCTCCCAACCCGCCCCCAACCCGCTCACAACCCGCCCCCAACACGCTCCCAACTCGCCCCCAACCCGATCTCAACCCGCTCTCAACCCGCCCCCAACCCGCTCCCAACCCGTCAAAAACCCGCTCCCAACCCGCCCCCAACCCGCCCATATACAAACTGGAAAAAATAGAATGGCGCCACCTTCTATGCGGAAAAAGCATAGAACTAAGACCACGTAGACTAAGAACGTAACATTTTCGTCGTGAAAATGGTCCACACAATCTTATTTTTTTTATATATATTATTAGGGATGATCAAATAAACGAAAAATTACAACTACTAATTTTATTTAATCAAAATAGGTAAAGTTACAAATAATTGCAAGACGAACGAAAATATGGAGAAAACACTTTCTAATCTTAAAATTAGGCGCGAAAGGATAAGCTCAGAGCAATACGACCGTCCTATGCCAAGTGCCCGGTAAGAATGGCTCATGAGACTGAGCTCCGGCGCTCACCACTGACATAACGGCGACAGAAGTCAATTGACGATCTCTAAAATCAACGCAGTGGTGTTGCAAGTCTTATTTATTCCTAACAATATTTTGTTTTGCCACTAAGCAAGTACTGGCTGTTTGAGTTTATCTAAGTCACTCAAAATAAATTAAAAAATTAATTACTTTTACTCCCTAGGGACTAGCACTCACTTTACTCCCGCCTCGTAATGCTATATTGACCTACTTTTAGAGCATGAGAAGTGAAAAAATACTAGCTGTTGCTCGCAACTCAGCCTGCAAAGAATTCGTTTATCGCTATCCCGCTGGAACTATGCAATTTTACTGGATAAAAACTATCGTATGCCCTTCCCAGGGTCTCAAACTAGCTTCATACTAAATTTCATCTAATTCTGTTCAGCGATTTCAGCGTGAAGATGTAACAGACACTAGACAGTCAAACGGAGAGACACGCACACCTCCGCATTTATAACAGTAGAATATTATGTTCTCATAGGTGTGTACTGTTAATATACGTTATTACAAAACTAATCTTAACTAAACCGTTACCTACATTTTTAACGTTAGTCTGAGTTTTGGAAGTTGACAGGTTATGAATAAAATAAAGAGGAGAATATATTTAATCAGAGTACTATGTAATTCAAGTCAAGGATCAGTCATCATCTGGCACAATGTGGATATTCCTTCTTAAACATTAATATGCTAACGTTGTCGTCTCAAAGTGAAACTCGTTTCGGTTTTAAAATATCTTTGCCCGTGGAAAAAAGATGTTCACTACATCTGTACTCCGAGGAATACCGCATCGTTGAGCGAGTCTTTTGTTTGGAATCTAGCCTTTACCTACTCTTTATTTTGAAAAAAATCTTATGTTCTTATCTTGTGTTTTTCGTGGCGCGGTGCGGTCCGCGCGTTATTTTTTTGGTAAAATAGCTAACGTTTACGCTTTTGGTACTGGGTTAATGATTAACGGATTTTAGGAAAGTAATCGGAAATTAAGGAGAATGACATTTTTTAAAGTTAACTTAAAAGTTAATTCATTACTTCAAATATTAAAATATAACTTCCGTATCGTTAATTAACGATTGATGGATTAACGGTCTTGTGCACAACTCTAAGTTTTCTAAATATTACTTCTAATTTTCTTACGCTTGATTTATACCTAAAAATATAGCTAAGTCTTCAACGTATGCCTATATTTTTCGATGGGTGAATATTGCAATATCGTTATTCTTTAAATTGTGTTCCTGCGACCTAAAGTACATAGTCTCATGGTAAGCATGTATAAACTTGTTTTTTTGGTACTTACCTATTTTGAAATCTGCCAGTATTTGGCTGAGATCCTTTTCTAAATAAATATCTTATTGGACATTTAAAAAAAATGTAAGTAATACTAAAAAAAACTTATTAGTAGTCTTTAGATATAGATAGATAAACAAATTATGTTAAAGTGAAATAAAATAATAAAATAAATATCACGGGGCAATTCACACCAGCTGACCAAGTCCCAAAATAAGCAAACTTGTGTTATGGGTACTAGGCAATGGATAAACATACTTAAATACATATTAAACATCCAAGATTGGAGAACAAGTAATACTATTTTTTTTTTGTACAACACCAATCTATTTAAGATAACATTTTACACAATAGAAGTCTTAATACTGCCCGAAGCTCTGTACGCTTAGTATAAGTTTTCCTTCACTTCAATACTTCTCGATCGCGTTTACGTAAAAAATTCAATTCTATGGAAACATGGACGCGCGGCCACGGAGGCGCTGTCCATGTTTCCCTAGTAATTGATTTTTTTACGTAAACGCGATCGAGAAGTATTTTGGTGAAGTAAAACTTATACTAAGCGTACTGGTCTAAGCTAAGTAGTAGCAGCTTGTGCTCCCATTTAATATTTAATGGACGATAAAGAAGACAATTGTGACGCCCTAATAATTACCCTGGCAGGGATACCTTTTATTAAATAATTACACTTTTTATACAATGGCAAGTCAAAAGATCGATTAACTGCCGGCAATTCGCTCGAGTAACTTTTATTTACCAGCGTCTGAACACGAAGTTAATAAACGTTCTATGATAAAATAAAGTGGCGCTTTCCCCTATTTATAGAGTTCCCTTTGAAATTTACTGTATTATGTTTCTCGCCCGTAAAACAATCAATTCCCTTCGTTAAATGAATCAAATAAACTGGCTCAACTACTGTTGATTAAGCCTTGAGTTTATATTTACCATGACAATTTTATTGAGAAATAGTAATTTATTTAATTATCATTAAAATTTTACACCATTTTGGTAAAAAGCTGAAAAATGCAGTTATATTTAGGATTATCATACATCATCATCATTTCAGCTGAAAGATGACCATTGTTGATCATAGGCCTCCTCCAAGTTTCGCGAAACCGATCGGTCCTGCGCCATCCGCATCCACATCGTTCCTACAGCTTTAACCACGTTGTAGGTGTAGGACTTACGTGAGGTAATCTCGGATGAGTATGAAATCCAAAGTCACTTTTTATAATAGTTTATTAACTATTTGTACAGCACAGAAGGAGTAATTGAAGAAGCACACACAAGAAGAAACAGTTCGAAAGAATAGAAAGCGTATCACAACAAGTATAACAATAAAATCAATAAATTAGTTAGCGAGCCGCGAGAGTAAACAATGCTCGGGTAGGCGTTCGTATTAACTCTCTCTCGGAGTACGGTAGATCGACTCCGTGCGCGCAACGTTACACGCCTGCTGCGCGTGCGCAGTCGACGGTCGGATTCGATTGCGCGGTTGCATTGTACCGCGACCAGTTAACACGTCAACGATAATCGGTGACGATGATGATGATGATGATGACTCATGTTAAAGTACTTAGATAATTATAGTGTGTTAGTGTTACTAGTGTTTATGTTTTAGGCTAAGTAATTATTATTATTATTATTGTAGTGTTAAGTATTTGTAAATAATTAGATTATAAGTTAGTTAATAGTATTATGATAAAATGTAAGTTTTTCATGTATTATTAAATGTAAGTAGCCTACATAGGCATCAGTTCTACGAGCGATGTACCCTGCCCACTGCCTCTTGAGTCTGGCGATTCTTAGAGATATGTCGGGTGGGCGACTTTAATTTTTGCGCGGATTTCATAATTTCTGATGCGATCCCGCAGAGAAATTCCGAGCATAACATCTCCATCGCTCTCTGAGTGACCTTGAGCTTTCTTATTAGGCCCATCGCTAGCGGCCACGTTTCGGTGCCATAAGTCATCACTGGCAACACACACTGGTCAAAGACTTTTTACTTCACAATGCGCTCAAACCAGAGGCAGTATTGTCTAACGAGCAGGCGATCGCGATCGGATTTACCATCTCTTTCTACCCTCATTCTATACCGTATGACAGCAGGAGGTGGTGAAAGCAATTGTGATTTCAAGTGCGTTAGACAATAAGGTCTCAGGAGTCAGAACGTAGGTCTACTGGTGCTCATTCAGCGGCCATCAGAGTCTAAAGAAACTAGAACTGTTAGCCCCATTAGACTCGAGAGGGTCCAAAAACAACTGGAGTCTTTGTAACTGATCCTGTGCTGCCTCGCGAATGTGCTAGAAGACCTTTTCTGTCGTCGTCATCTTGTCCAACTAAGACAGATTATACATCAATGAAACTGCAACTAAGAACAGGTTGAAGCTGAAGGGTTGGTAGCACGTTGATTGTGATGAAAAATTTCAAGGAATCCTGAACCTATGAATAAACATTTTTGCGAAGCCAATAAAATTCTGTGTGAAGTTCCTAACCCACGTGTCTAAAAATAATAGAAGTAGTAGGTAAGCTACGAGCATATAACCCCTGGAGACGTAATGCCTGCGAATTTAAAAGGAAACGATTCTGTCAACTAGCTGAGGTGCGGGGGGAGTTGCGATCGGTTCGAAGTGTTCCGAAGTATTCCGAACCCGATCGCTAGGGCGTGCATCGTAATGACTATGCTTTCTATCGATATCGATAAAAGGTTGTGCAAAAAGGATTTTCAAGCAGTACACTCTGGTAAAATTTAAATGCCAACTTTGAATTTATTTTAAGCTTAAACTAAACAAGTTGAAAAGTACTTTTAATGGTTTATTGAACTTAAGTAAGTACTAAAATATTATCATAATAGGTATAGTTCAAATAAAATTACGTTATACCTATCCAATACAGGTACAGTCGAACAAATTGAATCCACCCAGGGTGGACCTTTGTGCTACTAATGTTATGTTGACATCTCATACTTTTGTCATGGAAATCATAGTGAAATTGATTATTAAAAGGTTCTGTCCTGTGTCATGATTCAATTTGCTCGACCGTACACGAAAATAAGAATTATAATTAATATCACGAAGTCTAATAGTAATAAATAGCATCCACGAAAAAAAAATCCGATATCAATAGATACAATAATCATTTAGTGGATAATTATCGACAATACAAAATAAATGCATCGCACCACACTAGTCATTGGCGACACGAGACTAATTACAATAATAAGAGATAGATATACACGATTGCAGTGAGAAAGAAAAAGATGGGGGACGGACCAGTCCAATCCAACTTGACCCGCGTTGCAACTAATCAAATTTTCGTAAATATTTTGATAAAATAAACAAATGGACTTACCGATGAAAAGTAACATTGTTTTTTGTTTCATTACATTTTTTACTGTTGTTTCCGCACCATTTAACTGCACAACAAGACATGATGCCGTATATTGAAGCTGTTTTACGTCGTAAATGTCAGCTGTCTCATCGGTCATACTTTATGGTTGAAACTGACGGTAAACCAAGGAGTCGGGAAATACATCATTGATAAATCACTGACTAGTCGACAGATAAGTGTCGCCTTTCACTACGTCTCTAGGGGTTATATGCTCGTAGTAGGTAAGTAATACTTTTAAAATGACGCACTCTGTAAAACAATTGTAGTAAATACTCTGCAAGCCGCTAGCATAAACTTTTAAAAAAACCATGTGCCTATTTAAGAAAATATACTTTCGACTCTATTCTTCGAGAACCCAGTTGGAATCGAGGATTAAACTTGATTTACTTGGCAAATCGGTCGAGTTGAGAGTAATATAAATCTATTTTGCGTCTCGTATTGAATCCGGTGGCTGTAGCAAATTACAGGGCCGCGTCACTTGATTGTATTCGAAGTGAAAACCGCATTTCTCGCTGTCGGCTTGATGAGCGCTCGTGGCGCTGCGGTAATGCAGAAATCTGTGAGCTGTTAGTTTGACGTCGATTGCTTATGTAATCAGCTATTATTGTTTAAAATTATTTAAGTGTATCAGTATTAGACTATTATTTTACTTTAAAATAATACTTAAACTAACATTAATTATACAACTTGACTGCCGTCTTTTCTACATTTATTATTACTCGCATTCATACTTTCCATATTTTTAGTTTAATATGGCTGTAAAAGGGGCTTTATGTTATATCAACTTCTTTCCTCTGCGCATTTTCAATTGGTTTGTTAGCTCAGTAGTGCGCCCTACCTGAGCAACTAAGGAAGTTTCTAGAAACTTTGTACCTATATAACAGGATATAGGAAACATTGTATACGTACTACAGCACAGTGAGGTAAAACGAATAAGCTTTAAATAATGTAAAAAGAGGTTTTCAATTTTTTTGCGTAACATAATACGTTACAAATTCAATAATTATAAAGACGGCTTTAATAAAAGAAAATTCAAAGGAAAAGCCTGTAACTGTTGTTAAGGAAACTAAACATTTCTTAAATTTCCTGACTGTTATTTATTAATGTCTTGACTGAGAAGAAAACACAACTGAAGTGATCATGCCGAACTTGAGAATTTGAAAACAGTTTCATGCAAATTCACAGGGAATCTGAAAGGAATCTGAATAAGTACCTACGTTTTTCCCCTCCTTTATTACAATTATTACGAATTCGGAGGAAACACCGTCATCTTTAACATTAAACCTGCCGGCCGCATTCAAAATTTCCAGAATAAATTATAACAAAATTTGAACGAGAAAGGTTAGTTAACCACTTTTTTAAGTCAAAACAAAGTGGTCGAGTCGAATTTCGTTGCTTCTCATTTAATTTTCCCTAGAGGACAAGCGTAAAGTATCGAAAACAGGAGCATTATTACTTTTTATCGGTGCCCTTATTGACGCACCTGTCAAAGCAGGACTGTGTAAATGTTTCCGTTTAATATAATGATTGCAAATATTGTTATTCTAAACGCAATCTGAGTTCACAGCGGCTGGTTCGTCAATATCCAGGCCCGAGGAACGTCTATGAAACAAAGTGTGGCAGGAATTCAAATAAGTAACAAGGCATCGAAGGCGTTTGGGGCTTGCCTAGCGATTGATCCATGAGTGACTCTCGAACGTGACACTTTTTGTCGGGTAGCTACTAGTCTCTCAAACCTTAAACTTTCTACTACTTATACATTAATATATCTGTTTTCTACTTATTTTCAAGGCCAAGACAGAGACGGATGATTTGGACGCGTACAATAGATATTCGCCTGACATTGCGCCAAGGTGGGAGTTGTGGAGCTCAAGACGATAGGCAGCGTGAAACACTATCTCAAGCCAAAGTAAAAAAACTTCAATTATAAAATCTTCTTACAGGTAAAACTTGAAAAAGTACTCTGGAATTAACCCGTTAGCATTTTAATTGAGGATTAAAAGCCACACCTACGCAGCAATTTACGGGCTTAGATGTTTCAATGCCATGAAGCGTTTTATTGCGGTGGGTGCTTCTGGATTTTTTGGTGTGGGTGCCTCTGTATATTATGCGACCATCTAGCGGTTTACTTCTAATTTTCCATGAATTTAATAATAAATTGTTATGAAGGTTACGGAAATAGGGGTACAACATTAAGTTAATAGTTTCGACTAAACGTTTTGGCAAATAACGTTAGAAGTTATAATCCATTCCCAAGGCGGAGCTACTTGTGACGGCATAAGGACGGCATGGTGCGAGCATGAAGATTAGCGAATGTAATAATAGAGGAATATTAAAATAAGAACGGCAGCGGTAGGCAAGCTGTAAAACGCGTCGACTCGATGTGTTCTGATATACATGGACAGTTAATTAAATATTTCAACATCTTCTGTAAGAAGAATGATTATGGTAAACAAATCTATCGTTAGCAAAACACGATTTGATATATTTCACTTGTCAAGTATCAGAACACGAATCTACAAATTAGGTTCTCAGAACAATTTATCTTTTTATCATCGCGTATACCCCAGGCTTTCATCTTTCATTGTGATACGACTGACATGAACGACACGGAATTCTCTGGGAATCATAAACGTGTTCGGGCTACGCAGGCGTCATGAATTAATCCATCATTCTCTGTGCTGCGGTGTTATATGATTATACGGATACCCGCTTCGGGCCTTTAGAAATATCACGCCTTTTAAATATTAACGCCAGTTGCGATAAAACGCGGATGATACGGGTTACGGTGCGGCTTCTCGGCGTTAGCGTATACGTATATTATGCGGACCTTTTGTTTCTGACGCTTTGGAGCACTGAAAAGAGATGAAGGCCGACATTTGGAAACAGTTAAGATTGATTACGAGGCCTGCAGACTACTTTATTACATCAGTAAGTGAATAAAGTCCAGGTCATGTAATAGAGTAACATTTACAAGCAGCTTCAGACCATGTTATGTCTATGTATATTGTCAGAGATAAGCAAACATGTCTCTATTGTAAAGAGCATTTTGATTATCTTACCCTAAGTCGGATCGGTGTAATATTCCTAAATATTTATTCGTGCATTGGTAAATTAAGTTATACAAGGTATTACAAATTAATCCGGAAAATTTGAAAAAAAAAATGAAATTTTACTTGACGTTGGCTAATATTTAGGTTACATTTAGGCAATGTTCAAAGTAGATACATGATATAATTATCATTTTGAATGAAATTTTAACAATTTGGCGTGGTTGTTTATTTGGAACTGCTCAATCACCTTTAAGAAATATTTTGGATTCATTTTGTAATAAGTACGCCTACTCTAATAATAAATAATAAAATAAATAAATATCACTATTGACACCAAATGACCTAGTGCCTAATTAAATAAAGCTTGTGTTGTTTCTACTAAATAGGAAATGGATAAACATACCTAAATAGATAGAAATGTCGCACGCTTAAAGTCATAAAAATAAAGGTCTCAAAACTGATATTTTTAATAGAATCAACGATGAAAGTTTTATCTCTGCTCGCAGTAAATTACATACGAAATCGACGATACGATTTTTAAAATACGAAATAAATGCTTTGTTTGAGAATACTTGCACTATTTAGTAATTGATTTATGGGTGAGAGTTAGGGTGAGGCCACACGGGGTGCGAAGTCGGAAGCCTCCTCGAGTGCCCGGGCGTTACCACTCCCTTCTATCCGAGGCGTAGGCCTCACGGGGTGGGGAAGGGTAACGCCTGGGACGGTGCACCCTGGGCAACAACGGTAAGCTAATGTATTCGTACCCGGGCGGTGGGGAGCATCCACTCTGCCGTCTGGGCTGCACGACCGTTACGGTTCTCCCCTGTTAACCCTGGTAGTAAAGGGGGAGAAGAGTAGCGGTTGGGCCCATGGCCTGTGGTGATTTGCTGACACATTGGGGAGGTAGGGGTGGTGAGGTGAACCCGCAACTAGTTGCGGGGGATCCGAACCAGCGGGCCCATTCGTGGGTCCGCAGAGAGGATGGCGTCTCGCCCTTGGGCGGACGCCTTTGACGGAGGCGAACCCGAACTAAGTACCTGCTCTGCCACGGCGGACAGGGAAAGGCGAGGGGGAGCCTAGTGGGCGGAAGCGACCGTGCCCTCAGTACCGCTCTGCTTTCAGAGCTGTACATGAGGGCGCGGGAGATAACGTGAGGGCACGTAAACCTGGCTTGCCGGGAACGTGGGCATCTGCGGAAGCCACGAGGAGTAAACCTCTTTAAACAATCCTTCACCAGCGGGGGAGGCCGGGGAGTGCTGAGCCCGCATTGCACGGTGTCGACAGAGGAGCCCCATCCCGGGGCGGCCAGTGGGCGTTGCGGTGACTCCTTGTGCTCCCGCGGCGTTCACAATGGCAAACGAGGGAATCCGTGTGGTTTTTAGTGGGTAGGCCCCTAAGGGAGAGCCCCACATACCTCCGCTTCCCCGAGCGGAAACGATGCATAAGGTGCATTTTCCACACCAAAAAAAAAAAAAAAAGGGTGAGGCCACACGAGCGTAATTTTGTGAGTCGTGAGCGGCAGAATTTCGGTTCGCGCCATACAATATGCAGGCCATCACGTGACACTCACGTGACACAATGTATGGCGCAATCGAAATTCTGCCGCTCACAACTCACAAAATTACGCTCGTGTGGCCTCACCCTTAGAGGTTTTATCAGTAATTAAGCAAAAAAGATAATGACATTCAATTATTTTATTCATCTTAGAGTGTCTTTCTACCAGAAATGTGCTATGCCACGTTGCTATGGATGATTTGGTATCCACCAATCATGTTTATTGGTCAACACAACACAGCTCTGGTGGAAACGGGTTCAACTAAGCCATGTGTTTTATATAGAAGGATGCGTGCTCTGAATGTTCCTCGAACAGCTCCATAGCTTACCATTAGTGGGAAAGGTTACATATGTAGTTTCGTAGCGTAGCTTTCAAATCTTTTCAGCATACCATATCTCTGGTGGAAAAAGACCCATAGTCCGAATTCAATAGCGGTTGGAGTTTTCCTATTCTCATCGTGCTGTTAGTGCGCTTATGTTTAAATATCAAAATTTCTGACATCTTTTTTTATGCTTAAGCGTGCGAAATGCTTAAAAAATACATATTAAACACCCAAGACTCGAGAATTTTTCACACATAATTATCTGCCCCGAAAAAAGCTTTGTAGTCAGGTTCTCTAAACATTGGGCTATCCGGACATCAAACCGACATTTGCTTGCCATTTAGAACTCAGCGAAACGTGACTTTAGATTTTGTTCAAGAAAGCTGAGAACCATTTCTAAAGCGCAGTCGTGCGCTGGAGCGCAAATATTGGTCCATGTTTTCGCGTTCACTACCAACGATCCCATATTGGTGCTGCGATAGTGTTCAGTCATATTAGGTTCCCTTTGAATTTATAAATAGCGTAAGCTTTACTTGTATTTGCTGTGGTATTTTATCATCTATTATAATCTCAGGAACCGTAACTGACTGACTAGTGACAGTGCACTGCCTAAACCACTGGAGAGATAGGACTCTTGACGTTCATAGAGATGCACTTAGAAGGGATTTTTGCAATTTCCACGGGATAGAGAATAACAGGGATTTTTTTGTTTTAAAATGCCTCTATTTCCGTAATTTTAGTTATTAGAGAATCCAAATTTGGCACCCAAATTGGTGGAAATGGGATATTTATTAGATTCAAAGTAACTTTATCTCTGTAGCTATTATAGAAACTTGATATTTGGCAAATTTCATAAAGATGATTCTAAAAGAAGGATCATAGAAGTGCAGTGAGAAGGGATTTTTGTAATTTCCCGTGGGATATAAAACGAGATTTGGCCACAATTGATCTCTGCACGGAACGAAGTCGCGGGCAGAAGCTAATATAAAATAAAAATATGTCTATCTACGATTTAAATAAACCTTCATTACTTAGGTCAAAATTGTATAGGTGTACTTAAAATGCTAATTTCTGAAGTAAGGTATCGTAGAGTTAATTGCTACTTGAACAAAGGCGTAAATTGGAGCCAGACGAAGCAATACGAGATAGCTTAGTTTACGACATAATTATTTCGTTACATGTTACAAAGATTAGAAAGCACGTATATACAGAGTGACTCCCGCGACGAAGACTCCTACAACTTCTCCTCCTCCTCCTCTTCCCCCTTGTCCTCTTGACGACTTATAGTGAACAATAATTATTGTTTCAATCAAAATTCAGGGTGTTATGCTGCATTATAATGCCAAATAAATTTATTGAAATATTAGTAATAATAAAAGATACAAACTTAACTTTACTTAATTAGTAAAAATTACCAACCACTACCAATTTTATGGCCACCCTATTCTACAAGACTAGTCTTATGTTAGGACCTCTGTGTCTTTCCGTGCAACCGACCGTGTGGCAAATCCTTCACAGAATATTTTTAGTATAGTCAGTATCAAATATAAGAGAGCGGGCAAGGTGCTCAAATCCATGCAGGTAACTAGGTACTCGTACAGTGCGGAATAATCTCAGACACTACTATACGAATTGTCATACGGCTTTCACAAATAGAAAAAGGGATTATCTATAAAGATTAAAGCCAATATTTACGATCTTTTCGCGAAAATAAATTTGACTTTTGTTATATTGGAGCACACTCCAACTAGAACTCAAAAGTCACAACTTTTGAGTTCTATTTTATGAAATGCCTTTTTCGGTAAAAGTCTAATCTATAATCTAACTACAAACAGTTTTGTTTTACTACTTTTGTGCCAACATGTTTTTTTATACAGATTTCTTGCCTCAAATTACTTTAGATCAAGTAAACTTTGCATATTTTGCTATAATATTGTTATTTTGTTTTACAATAAATCACAGAATACATGTTGCGTCTTTTCTACTATTTATTCTGAGCGAGCGTCGATCCGTTGTCCACCATTTTTAGTTTGTTAGCCACTTGTAATTTTTCTGTTTCTCATTTAGTTGCCATTCTTACTTTAGTATCGTTTAACACTGAAACATCACGAAGTTCTAACTCCCACGAACCAAGCCTGTACCTCTACCATGAGTTTACACTAGTTTACGTGACCGTACTCGCTAGCGACGGCGTAAATTATTTGTATGGAGAATTGTACAGCGCCTCTAGCGGTCACTTACGGAAGTACAATTCTTCATACAAATCATTTACGACGTCGCTAACGAGTACGGTCACTGTAAACTAATGTAAACTCATGGTAGAGGTACTGGTGACATGATTCAAATTAAAGTTATTAACGTTTTTGTCTTAATGTGACGTGTTTCTGTTTTAGTCCTGCGTTTTCTATTTTTCAGTTTTTGCTTTTATCTCTAAAACTTGACACATTTCGTTTAGCAAATTGTATGGCAAAGTTCTAGAACATTACATTTCTTAATAGTTTGTTAGTGAACCAGAGTTTCAGGCCTAATATTGATAGAGACACATCGGATAACAATTGGACAAAGTTTATGCTTTATATTATAAGGAACCCTATCTCTCGTCTTAAATCAAACCCCAACGTTGTTCACACAATGCAACGTGGAACACAAAAAAAGCGAAAAACAGTAAAAAGTCGAGTTTTTGTTTGAGGTTTTCTGGTTTAAAATAAAATACTTTTTTAATAGAGCTGTGTCTAGAAGTATTGATTAATGGCGTCAACTATCCTAACTATTGATTGAATCAAGCCGCATTCACATTTATCTGTTTCATACGTTTATCATGGTTGAGTTCATATTTTTCTGATGCAGCGTGTTGTGATGGCTTGTGTTAAATGAATGAAACCGATACTGATCTGATGCATCACGACACAACACGACAGATACCTAAATGTGAATCCGGTTTCAGGCGTTATTTTGCGGAGCTGAAGCTGAACCATCCATGAACTAGAATCATTTAATTACTTTGCTACTCCGCGACAATGCAAATACAATTGCAAATACAAGGCTAAAGAATTAACGGATCTATTCAATGCACAATTATTTTGATTTCCGTAACCAAAGTTTTTGATAAGAAAATCGTCTTCAACCGTAATAATCTTCTCTAGGTAATTTTTTTCCTTTGTATATCTTAACCATAACTTTAAAAGTACAACATTGGTTTAGGCGCTGAATGAATTTTTATCATTTAAGCTTCTTTAATTGAATCACAATGGCCGCTTTAAGATGAGCTTCTTGAAAGTGTTGCGAAGATTTTTATTCAAAGTGATTAAGCGTTTTAATAGCTTGTAGCTCTGTACATGCTTTTATTCAACTAGTATAATAATAATAATAATAATAATAATAATGATTTATTGTACAATCAACATCAAATTAGATACAGTGCTCAATACATAAAGTAGGTTTGTACAGAGAAGTCACAAAAGATGTCATACAATCTGACCCCCCAAACTAGGTAAAGACCTGTGTCTTGGGGGACTAATTTTGAGTATCTCCGGCTTCGGCGATCGACGTACAATATTTACAGTGCAGAAGATCAACAGCAATGATAACTGAAGTTATACAATAAAACAAAAATTGAAAAAACAAATAAAAATAAAAATAAGATGAAAACAAAAACTATAGATGATCAGAGACTCAACCGTGTAACTTTAGACGCAAATGTTTTGGCATAAATATAAACGCGTGGGAAGATAACTCATAGTAACGCTAAGACACTGTGAGGAGGAGATTTTCTGTATCATGATACGTAAGACTCAGCAACCATTTCTTAACTTTAATTTTAACTTCATATTTGTTTAGTATGGATCGTTTGAGCATACATACATGTAAGGGTTGTCTCAAAATTTGCAAATAATTTCTCGACCACTTTCTAGTATCCGATCAAGCAAAAATTTTGGATACTTAAGTAGCTATATAAGTTTGGTAACAATACAATAATCTGGTAATGAAATTCTCGTAATAGGTCAGGATCATCTTTGCAGGATAAAACTCTTTACGGTTCGTAGCATCGACTTGAAACTTGTATGGACATGTAGTTTGGATAACAATGCAAAATACAGTCAACAAAAAGTTCAGTCACAAAATTAAGCTTACTTAATATCGAAAACTAGCCTTTGCCCGTGATTTCGTCTGCAAAATTGTCGTGTATCGCTATCCCGCGGGAAAGATGGAGTAGATAGATACTTAAACACATTATACACCTAATAGAGCAAGAGCCCGTGAACGCCAGACCTTCGTCATTTTAAAAAAGCTGAAAGTTTGTCAGCGCATGCTCCCAACACTGGTAAGAACGATGGACCATTATGAAGTTTGGGTAACAGTGGCTTTGGCAGATAAACGGTACTAAAGGTACATCATCGTGGCAACCCCTTGCCAGACCCTTAATGTTCATGAAATTATAATTCTACTTACGTTAAAGTATAAAAGCTGAACTTTAGGGTTCAGTACCCAAAGGGTAAAAATGGGACCCTATTACAGAGACTTCGCTGTCCGTCCGTCTGTCACCAAGCTGTATCTCGGGAACCGTGATAGCTAGAGAGCTGAAATTTTTACGGATGATGTATTTTGGTTGCCGCTATAACAACAATTAAGTACTAAACAATGGAATAAAATAAATATTTAAGGGGGTTCGCATACAACAAACGTAATTTTTTTGCTCTTTTTTGGTCGATATTGCTAACAGCAACAGGTAGACGCTTGAAATATTTACAAAATATTTAGTTATAGATTCGCTTTAAATATAAATTATTAAATTAAAATAAAACAAATATTTAAGGGGGGCTCCCATACAAGAAACGAGATTTTTTCCCCGTTTTTAAAGATAATGTTACGGAAGCAATATGATAATGATGGATTTGTACAACAGCGTACTTATTTTTAAAGATTTTTTAATTACCTACTTACATATTTACTTTTAAATGTTTAGTCTAATGCACGATGATTTTTAATCGGTGATCAGGAACCAGTTTTTCTAGATCAGTACTCGGTGGCGATCACGTTTAAGTCGCGATTACGTGAAACAAAACGGTTATTTTTTTAAATAATGATTTTTTGGGGAATCCCTCCCCTTCCCTCCCCTCCCCCTCCATTCCCATTCCCTCTCCTTTTCCCAGGGCCGACAACGCACTGGCATCGTGTAAAGCGCTGCGGGTGTCTATGGACAGTGGTGATCATTTAACGTCAGGTGACCCACTAGTTCGTTTGTCTGGCCTCTTTACCATAAAAAAAAAAACATTTTTTGATTAAAATAATTGTCACCCTACACCATGTTTTGGTCTATGAGCCTAAAACCTCTTTGACAACTCATTTTCTTGAACAAAATTTCACTTGAGATCTGTCAAATTCCCCGCCAAAGCGATGACAGTTGACGAAACTACTTAACTTCAACAAATGTAGGATGACCATGCATTCGGTAGATGGAAAAAGTTATAAAAATAAGGTTTATTTTTTTAACTAAACAGAGACTTCATTGCTTAAAACCTCATCTAATAAATTTCATTTTGGCTAGGGATTCATATTTTTCAACTCCTGATCACCGATTAAAAATCATCGTGTATTTAAGAACAAATTTGGTTTATCAGATCCTGGATACCATTCATAGTCAAAGTAGGTACACCAATTTGTTCTGGCTTAATGTTCCAGTACCTAGCTTCCGGGTCTATCATCAGATCAGCTAGGTACCATTGCCATTTATTATTTAGTATTGTGTTGTCATCAGAACTACGCAAAATTGCCGACCTACATGTCTGTACGTCAATTACAAATGAGTGAAAATTAAGTACCTACCTATAATCGATTACAAACTTACTTACATTCAGTTTGACCTAACAAGCGTGCCTCTATTCATACATACTTGTCTTGTTAAGCTTACGAGTTTGTTAGTTATATTATTTTTTATGTAGGTCTATGTTACTTTGACATTTTCCTTTGCCAAATACGAACTAAACATAGGTCAGCTGTCACAGATATGTAACTCTTGAATAAATCACATTGTTACGTAATTTAAGCTATTGTTCTTTTCAGGCACTTCTTTCAATTAATAATAAGTAGTTACTTATTAAATGGCTATTGCGTCAATTTCTCGCAAGAAATATTTCAACATTTTAAAATTTCATTTTTGTATTCAGGCTATTGAGTGACACAATAAGGGCAAAGGTAAGGTGGGCGTTAATGTAACGCCACGACGGAGGCGACAGTATTTTTTATCGGAAAATGGCATTACAATTGGCATTTTTCAGATCTTTAATATCCCTTTATAACTTAAGAAGCCCGTCATACATTTCTCTGTCCATCAAAGATATCTACTTTAAAGACTTTAATATCTAAGCACTTTCGTTAAAACTTCTAAACGTATAAATTTTTCATGATCTTGCACATGTTTTTCGGAGGGCGAGGTTCCTAGTATACTTACCTTTCGCCCTGCTGATTAACTCACAGGCAAAATGTAGAAGTGAGTACTTAACTTGGTAAAGAACTTCACCATATCACACGTCATTTTAGAAAAGTGGAATAAAAATTTACAATTGGTTGATTATACATAGATAGCCTCGTTAAGAATAACTAGCCAGGAACTAACGTGGCATATTTAGCGTTCCAGGTAGTTAGTTAACTTGAAAATTTCTTAACTTTACGGTATTTCTCTGTTAAATTTCGTAAACTCTATTACCACAAATTAATTCGAAGGAAAAAATGATGGTTAACTTAATTACAGGTCCTTCGACGTGATTTAATTATGCCCAGTTTTCCCCTTTTATTCTACAAAAAAATAACCTCCCAACTGGCTAAAAACATTTAATAAGTGAATCGTTGGATGACAAGCTAAGTTTATGACTTTGATTTTTATTGGTTTTGGTAGCTTGCGATTGGAACTATTTTACTCATCGTGGTAAAATCAGCTATAAAAATGTTCATGGAGCCAAATACACTACAGTAAAATCCTACTCTTATAGCTTGTAACTAATTTTTTTAAAAACTTTTAACTAATTATTTTTAAGTACGGTTACTTACATTTCCAAGCATACTTTTATTTTTAGTTTGTCAGTTTGTAAGGAATCTTTAAAAACATTTTAAACAAACAAAAAAAGTCCTTGAATGGAATAAGTTTTCGTACAGAGCTCTATAAATACTCGTAAGTACCTACCCACGTAACCTTACCAATTTAAACCGAAACATCCACAATCAACAGTTGCGGAGTTAGCATTTAACTATCACAGACGTCTATTTTCTCCGAAGGCCGTGCCTGAAGTTACATTAATTTAATCAACTACATAAACCAGAGGTACATAATCTATTTATCAGGCTGCGTGGTTTTGTTCAGAGTTGCAGATGTTCCGGGCAGATATACTGGCAAAGTTAATGACGGCCTAATTCTTAATTAATTATTACCCTTTTCGCTTCAAGAACGTGCATTTGACTTGTTGATGAGTAAATCTATCTCAACACATATATAGTAAATAGGTAATTTAAAAAGTAGCTCATCATTTTGATGTGTTTTATTTTATAACAGAATAAAGTTTTTCGTCTTTCATACGATTATTATTAGGTATATTAAAAATAGGTACTGTAACTATTGTAACAAATGTAAAACATTATATTTGAACAATTTATTGTTAAATCATTGAAATCAGCTTGAAATTCTACGGTACAAACTGTAAATGTCGTCACTATGTTTGAATAGGTATGTATGCTTATTTTAAAACTCACATGAGTCAATAATAATACATATAAGCGTAGGCATTTATTACATTAATTTTAAAAATAGAAGCAAAATATATATTCAACATAATTTGAGTTGGTCGTCTTCATCAGGTGAGTTATTTTTAAGACACCCACTTAAATTTCTCCATAATTATAGTGTAACCTGTCTTAAAAACTAAGTTAAAAGTGATCATGCAATTGAGTACGATCTTTTAAACGTAGCGATTCTTTTACTTCTACAAAACTTTCGCTTGAACTTCTTCCTGCTCTTGATTTCTTTGAACGTTTCACTATGCGATATCATGTCAACTATGTGAGTCCACTTGTCATCAGCATCATCAGGCGGTCTGTCATTCACTAAGATTATCGGTTTTATAAAACGATGATTTGGTTCCACTGAGATGTTGCTTTTTCTGCTTAACTTTGAAGGAACCCTCGATAGGTCCATGTGGATAGACCCGTCGGGAGACTGCGGCCGCGGACTGCTGCGGCCACTAGATTGGCCATCCTTCTTCTTTTCAGCAGCTTTTGCTTCTTCTCTCTCTTTTACGGCCGCAGCTTCGATCGCTGCTTCCAGATCAATGAGCTGAAACAGAAGAAAATTAAACTGATTTACTTTGTTTGATATTTGTTGGGATCCTGTAATTTAATTACTAATGAATATCGGAAAATCCCGATAATGCGTTCACGTATAATAATATTTTAACTTTAAATAAGAGTAGATGACACTATCTAGGTATTTAAGCACATCGAAGTACACAATGATTGTGCACAATGTTCGTTCGGATAACGCCATCTATTGATTGCAGACGAAGTTAGTAGGTCATTTTGAAACCCAAGGTACTTCGATCTGCTTAGATAGTGCCATCTATTATTGTGCTTTAAAAAAGTTCTATCTACAACCATTGTCCGTCCACTGCTGGACGTAGGCCTTCCTCATATTAAAACTCTCTGTCTTGGACGAAGCCATGTATAAGGCTTATACCTATTTAATAAATCAGATACCTACGTATTCAATTGGGTGGCACACGAATGCGTTTTGCTCATAGGACTCATAGGTCTTCTTGATTTTATTAAGGGCGGCAAGAAAAATGACGATTAAAACCTGCACCGGATGTTTATATATATATGACAAAGAAAACGGTTTTCTCTGGTTTTGCTTAAAGCAACGATTACAGTAAATTTTTTGCTAATTAAACACGCTTTTCTAGGTTGTTAGCGTATTCTAACAACAGACTTGGATGATAAAATCAGCAGTATATTCCGTTTTAATCCCGGAGGCGTTTTACAATAAGGTTTATTACGAACAATAGACGCTAAATGTACTTGCTTGACATTTCGGCAAAATACGGCGATGCGTACATTACTCCAGTTTGCACATCGTTAATAGAAATGTTCGGGTTCGTTAGCGAAATGACGATTGAATTAACATTTCTGATCACCGGCTCATAATAAAGTCAATACACCCCACGTATGTATAATTTGCGGATAGCGGAGAGTTATATTAAGAACGGTCTCAAACAGTTTCTAACGCATTATAGCTCTAAAACTTAAATACTTAGCTGTACTGCGTCTAAGATGTAAGGTGAAAATAAGCAAAGGAAAATCAAAGTCCTTAACGGGTTTGTTTTCGT
Source organism: Archips crataeganus (assembly GCA_947859365.1). Classification (NCBI taxonomy): domain Eukaryota; kingdom Metazoa; phylum Arthropoda; class Insecta; order Lepidoptera; family Tortricidae; genus Archips; species Archips crataeganus. The sequence goes on from OX402051.1 coordinate 8,342,349, forward strand.
GACATTAGTGACATGGAGTTCTACTTTATTTGTGTGTTTTTTAATAAAATTGGTTTAATCCATCCAAAGGACACCAATAACCTCGTAACTCCCAGTGTACTTGATAACTGCAAGAATAACTTTCGAATGTACTAAGTATATACGTACAATTTTCTCAATAAATAAGAACTTTAAATTGAGTTCAAATAATTTCAAAAATCAGTAAAAAGGGAATTTTGGGCTCGATTTGAAGTACTATGTCTGCTGTTAAAAGTAAGGTCTTACGAGGTCAAATCCCATCAATTAATTGATCACTGCAGCAGTTAGCTTTTTGTCCTTTTCCGTTAAATTGAATGCAGGGTTGGTTTGCATTGGATTAATCTAAAACGTCCACTGGCAAAAGCAAGTTTAAACAACGACTACCAATAACGTTTATCGACTACCAATTTTAAACAACGTCTAGACAAAATATTATCTTGCATTACTCTTAAAATGTTCCGGCCAGCTGTCTGGTCTGTCTTTCAACCAAATCTCATTGTCAGTTCGGTTCATTCATCAGCCTGTGTTTAACGTAACTCAGAAACGTGCACTATGCTCAGTTGCTCATATTAATAACACGTTTGCCTTTGAACTAGCACCGTCTAGTGTAACATGACGTATTTTAGTGGATAGCATGACGTATCCTGTACCTAGTAATCCTAAACGAAATACTGTTATTTCATTAAATTTTCCGCCGCGCGGGATGTCCGCGTAAAAATAAGCAGCTAGTTATTTACCTAACTCTTCCGAAACCATTTACCTAACTTTCAAACAACGACCTAAGAATAGACGATAATAAAACTAAAGAGTTACTGCCGGCGATTTATGTGTAATGGAATATCTTTCAACGACAATTGCCCTATAAACAACAAAAACAAACAACTAGCCGTGGAGTTAATACGCTTTAAAACGCGTTAGTTGTATTCCGGAGCTTCCAGAAGCAGTAAAAGTGATGCCGGTGGAGAACAAAGCCCGTGGCTGTTGTGTCGATTAGCATCGCTTCCTGCGCTAAGTTACACACGGAATCAATGATTTCGTACCTTTCTGATCTTGTTTTATCACTCTCGAAAATGCCTCACTATTCAATTATGCTCTTCGGTTGTTTGTAAGTACCTACTGTGTAAACATACAGAATTGTACTACAGGTATGTACAGGGGCAGGTGTAGTCGAGCTAAATTTTAAATAAGAAATAGTTTTAGGATTTATGTTTATAAGAACGGATAATTTGAACGCATCGCGAGCGTGCGGCGTGCAGTCTATTTTCCAGATATCCAGGGTATACCTACGTAGCGGCAAGTACGAAAATACATGGCGTTTGAAAAGATAATGGACAAAATACATAACGGTCCTTCGTCATCATGGACATAGCCCCCCTCCCCCCGTTCATCAAACAGACCGGTCCGCCATCCGCACCCAACGCATTCCCGCAACCTTAACCAGGTCGTTGCTCCATTTTGTTGGAGGCCTACCTACACTGCGTCTTTCGGTCGGTCCGTGGACGCCATTCGAGAACCATTTGACTCTATCATATCGGCCATCAGTTCTACGCGCAATGTGCCCCACCCACTGCCATTTGAGTCTAGCAAGTCTTCGAGCTATGTCGGTCACTTTAGTTCTTGCGCGGTTTTCAACATTTCCTTCGTTATAACACAATCTTCAATCAAATCAATCCGTACATTACAGGAACAAGTACGTTCGTTTTGCTAATAGTTTCTCTGAAGATTTATAATAAGTAGGTATATCAAATTTCAAACACCGGTTTTTGATAAGTCATAAAATTTAATAAATTTCTTTTACATAGTATGAACGTGAAGCTATAGTCTCCTGGTTTTAATGCGTATTATTAAATTATATCCGTCACATGATTTTCATTATGAGTAGGGTCACATTTTATATCATGCGTGAATCATGACCTAGCGTAAAATTTGCGCTAATCCCATTTGCGCCCATCTAAAATAAAATGCAAATATTATCCAGCCAAGGCGCATTTCATTTTTTTGGGGGCTTTAGAACAATAAGCTTAAAAATCGGCCAAGTGCGTGACGGGCCATCCATAAGGTACGGTCCCGTACAAGTTCCAACTTGCGACAAATGTTAAATATGAAGTTTTGATGGACTATTATACTAAACTGTGATAGTTCGCCTTTAAAATATATTGGTTATATTATTGATTGGTGTTTTATCTTATTGGTTGTATAATATACTACTATTATTTTGTTCAGATTTTTAAGCCAACATTTTAACGGGGGAAATATCCCTTCTTTACGTGTAGAGAAGGTAGGGGAGACCGGGTACAAAAGTAGCAGCGGGTCGAAAGTAGCAAAGGCTCTGTAGTTTTATCCAATAGTCGAAACACCTCTTCGCTACAGTCATATGACAGTCGATTCCACCCCTCTTACTTGCATCCAGCCGCTGTCGGTGCTCCGCGCTGCTACTTTGAGCTAGAGGACAAAACGTGATTTCACGAACTAAAAATAACTTTCTTGACTTTCATTCATGTCACGTTTTCATATTATTAAAAGAATGATTTTTATATGAATATTTGTATAGTCATTCTTGATTAAATGGATTACACGGTGTTTGAGTTCGTTTGTGTCAATCACGTTCCACTTCAAGGCTAGCTTTAATTTTTTGACAAAAATGTGGCAGGGTACAAAAGTAACATAGGCAGACATGATGATGAAAACTGTGTGTGTCCGAAACAAACACTGTTACCAAATACTTAGTTTGAATAGAAAAAATAATTCTCACGCCAAAAAAACATGTAATTTCCTAGACTGACAATAAATGCTAACGAAAAGTTATTTTTTTGATTATTTTCATAAAAAAATACTTTTTCAATATTTTCATATACTTATAAAGTGCCAATATTTTTTTTTTTGCTCATTCAATGTTTTCTGATACATAACTTATTAATTGCATATTTCATCTCATATTTAAAAATACTTCTTTATCCTGTTACTTTCGGCAACGTATCGGGGTCGAAAGTAACAACAGGCGAATTTTTTTTAAGTCCCTATTTTTCACACAAAATAAGTAATAATTAGGTAAATAAAGACATCAATTTGAAGAGCATGAACGAAATTTATAGATAGCTATATTCATTTAATCAAAAATATTACGCTTAACCAGATAATGAGGTAAAAGTGCAAAATGTTAGTTTTGTACCTACCTTAAGTTTTTTTTTAATTACTTTGTGTCTCTTTGTACGCGTGGTTAATATAAATGTGGTAGAATCAGTTTTGCATGATGGAGATAAACATTCAAACCACCAAGGATAAAAAAATCAGATTTTATTATATGAGTAGATATGATATAAAATAAATACGTATAGAGGCTAATCTGCATCGAATTATATAGGAAAAGTATGAAGAATGATGAAATAATTTGTTTGAATGAAGAATCCTTTCACCATCACTCACACTACAACATATATAAGCACCGCAGTTATAAATAGAATTGCTCAACTATGATTGAATTTTATTGGACGAAGACGACATAATACGAATCCGTCTTACTACTCGCCCGTGCTTTAAGGATAATGTACAGTACAGATTAATTAATCTTTTCTCCAAGTCGAAGCACGCTATCGTTTCACCGTTTGCGAAGAACGAACTCGAGTCTAGCTGAGAGTATAATGAATTGAACGTAATGAGAAATTTCCCAACAAATTTTCCAACCAACTGATTTTCTTATATTGCATTTTTCATCTGCGTAACAAGAAAACTAATTTACGTGTCATTACGATTTATACATTGCCTATGTTAACCTTGTGTGTTGTGTTTGTATCTGCAAAAGAACCCAAGTAAGTAACATAGCCCGAAAAGTTGCCAAAGGGCCGGTTATTGCGACATTCTTTGGGAGAGGCCTATGTCCAGTAGTGGACGTCTTTCAGCTGACGATGAAGATGACGTTTTTTTTAACGAGGATGATTATTTTAAGGAAGCCAATCATCAATTTCATGTTATTTATTACGCGCACAATAGATATGATTTATCAGGATAATGTAGCCACTGAAAAAAGCTACAAGTATATGAAGGTAAATGTAGCTATGCGGATAACACCACCCACCGCCCGCGAGGAACAATCATTTTACAGGGAAAATCAAGTACAGGACTTCGTACTAAGGGAGTCCTGAAAATGTCCAGGTAAAATGACATCTAAACCATATCAAGTTATGCAGTAAAAACATTTCGGGAAAATAAAATTTTGACTATGATGTATTTTACTCCTAAAATATTCAGACACAACGATATGGCAGTACAAACTTTTTGCACTATTTGACAATGTCACATTTGTTACTTTTTGCACTATTTGACAATGTTGCATTTGTTACTTTCGTATATTTCGGTATTTAGTACCAACATTTGGTGCCAAAATTATACTTGCTCAGTAGTAATATTGAAAATGTATCAAAAATACAACCATCCAACAGAACTTTTCACGCTTATTTTTTTTTATGTTGTACGCACAAAAAGCAAAGCAGATGACCCAAAGATGGACGTGTTACGTAAATAAAGGAATTTGAAACATGAGGGCCACTTTTGGGTGTAAAAAAGAAAAAAAATACGCAGTCGAGCTTTTTATCAAAACACACTATGTCATTTAAGCAGTTTCGTTACAGACTGAGCTGGAAAAATACAAATAATGGCTTTTTAGCGTTTTTAGCTCGCGTGACATTTCCATTCCCTTTATTAGTTCTGTGGGTTTTCACGTCGGTCTACTTAGCGCTATGTAATTGAAACGGCCTGGTGATTCGATCTGGACGCTGTGGGTGACCGCGACGGGTCGTTAGCTGCACGCTCGGCTATTAGCACCCGCCTGGAGCTAGGCCAAACTGATGAGCCATAGGCAATATATATTCGAAGGGGAAGGTAGGTAAGTATGAAATACTGAAACATGTACGACCATCTCAAAAGTTTAGAGGTGTAGTTATGTATCTACAAGGTATACTGCGTTTTTAATGTTTTCTATTTTTATTTTTTTCTTCTAGTAATAAAATGATAGAACTTGATATTATCTAGGCTAAAAGCGAAAGTGTTAAAAAATTTGTCCGAATTTTGCAAGCATTTGAAATCACACATCAAAGCAATCCCGATAGATTGCAATAATTGGAATGATGAATAAAGGAACACTATCTAGGACATTTAAATTCAAAATTCCTCCATATTATATATTATGTTAACGGCGCTTAAAAAAGTTACGGACTGACAGACGGCATGAGGCTTAAGTTTAGGATGACTCCGTCTACAGTCCCATTTCGTCACCTTCTTAAATCGCCCACAGTGTCATGTCATCAGCCTATAATTTCTAAATCGTCACCTTCATAGCTCGTCCACTTTCTGATATAGATATCTTTTTTATTGTCAATAGATATCCCATTTTGTCTGCATTTCTATTTCGACCACAATACTAGTTATTTGGTCACCAGCACCGACTCGTCCATATTCCTTTATCGCCCACAGTTCTGTAAGACAACCAACAGGCGATATGACACTGTGGTCGAAATATAAATGTTGACAAGTACCTAGGCCCACGTAGAAATGCGAACAAGATAGGAAACTGACGATATAGGTAAGAATGTTAGCGAATCAGAACAGTTTAACAATGAGAACGATTTAAGAAGGTGGCGAAATGGGACTGTGGACGAAGACAAGTCGTCCTGAGCCGGCAGTGAATGTGTTAAGAAAACATTAGTACCTACTTATTCAACTGTACAAAAAAACTAGGCATGAATCTGTTATCTCCTCTTACCGAAATAATAATATACCATCTTAAGCTTGAAGAAATAAAGATCAATTTATTCTATTTGAGTACTTGGAAAGATCGAAAAAAAAAACCAATGGTTACTTAACTAAAGAATAATATATTCTTTGTGTACATGCTGTAAAAAACTTTTAGAATGTAATGAGAGGCAAACTAGTACAGTAAAGACCGGAGAAGTAGGTACTTAGGTACATAGTTAAAGCAACTTCGTAATATCACCGGGGGCTGGAAATTAACGAAGAGACGGCGTCATGTCTAACTAACCAAATTTTCGAGACATTGAAAAGTTTTTTTTATTCACAGGAACCTTTTACTTTGTATGGAAAGTGTTACGGTAAACATGAGCTAGTCCTGAAGGGCTACTACGAAATTAGATTTTTGAACTTCGTATAATGCCATCCATTTCACTCTTATGTTTAGTACTATTTAGCGTGAACAGAATGGCACGATGCGAAGTTCGAAAATCGAATTTCGTAGTATAAAGGCAGCTCTGTTGACATAGGATTTTTTTTTGTTAGGTAACGCGAATTCAATTTTCAATGTTTAAGCTCTCTTCTTACGTGGGAGGATCTGTTTATATGGGTCAATCAATCGTGTAAGTCTATTTCGTTATCTGCCTACACATATTGAGAGACAGATGATATGTAAAAATACGCCAAACTTATCAATTTATTTTATTTTTATACTCCTAGGCCAAATGCTAAAAGTTTTGAAACTGATCCCAGTAAACAAATCGAGTATAAGTAAATTTGAAAATTGTACTAAGTACTTAGTAATCACACAAAGCTAAACTTGGCAGATGAAATACTGAAAAACATTTTTGTATTCTGAACCGCGTTTTAAGTGAATTACGCTGAAAGCCACGGCATTTTAGACACACTTGCACATCACTGGACAAAAGGATAAATAACTTAATGGGCGCTCAGTAAAAAGAACAGCAAAAAGTTCCATCCTACTAATAATATAAGTATATGAGAAAGTTTGTGAAGATGTTTCGAAGTTTAGAAGTTTGGATGATTGTTACATCACAGAATAACGGCTGGTCGGTTTTGTATGAAACTTGGTGTAGGTACAGACAGACAAAGATCTGGATTGAGATATTGGTTACTTGATATCCCGTTAATGCATTCCCGTGGGATAATGTTTCAACTTTAAACAAGAACAGAGGGCGCTCTTCAAGGATTAAAAAGTACAGTCGAAACATTTGATTTCTGACCCATCGCAGAACGTTTACGCAGTTAAGCGTCATACATAAAGATAAGCAATGCGATGTTACTGTGACATATTCTGTGAAAAGATTCCACAGTGGTCACAATTCAGTTGGCTTGACTGTACCTCGGCTTTCAAGATGTCGTGTTAACTGTTAACTTCGTCTGCTATGAACAGATGGCAGTGTTCGAGTGAACGTTGTGTTGTGCTTAAGAGTCCATCAATGCTGTTAAATGTTATTTTTAAAAAGACTTTGTATAAAATTGGTCTTTTTTATGGAAGTAAATAAAAAATATTAGGATAATCTTGATCGTATTCCTTAATTCGTGTTTGCTTCCGAAACATGATTAAACAAATTTGGCTCGATAGATTTGAATGCCAAAGCGAGCGCTTACTTTGATTTTGAATCTGAAAATACTCCGTTATTTATTATGGCACTATAGTCAAATTACTAAGTCTGAGCTTCAAACAAAATGTAAAGATTTATACCTATAGCTTCATTTTTCGAATATACATCATAATTTTATTGTAAGAATTTTATTTGTGGTTTTTGATGAGTAAAGGCTTACACCGCGCCGAAGCCATACCTACCTATTGCCGGGCGGCATTGGTGGCTTCTTAATAAAGGTTACCGTATCCAGAGCCGCCTTAGGGCATGCCGGGCCCTTGGGCACCAAAGAATAACTAAATATTTCCTAGTATACGACTATATTTGACGTTCGGGGCCCGGTAAGTAAAGGCCCTAGGCACGGGCTCCGTGTGCCCTTATGGGAAAGATGGTACAGTAAAATTACATAAAGTTTACCACTGACAGATGGTTTGCCTTCATTTCATATTCAACTTTAACGACCTACAAATAAAGCCAATTTTAGAATACTGTTACCCCCGTTTGCAGATTTTGTAATAATTACTTTATTTGTATGGTGTTAAAGTTGGAAATGAAATGAAGGCAAGCAATCTGTCAGTGGTAGACTAGAAGTAAACGTATTGTACAGACCGTACCTCTTTTCAAGCCAAACTCTAAGATTATAAATGTTTTTCATGAAGATAGGTATATCTCATAAGAGCGAAGCCGTAGGTTAAAGCTAGTAAAACATAATATAAACGTCCATCTCCTCTCCTCATGCCATAAATAATAACTCACCTGAAATTTAAACAAAACCATACGTTTAATGGCGCACTTGACTTTGTTAGCATAACCTTGGCGCGAGATATAAACAACTCAGATAATTACTTATACTTCCTCAAACATCAGATCTGCGAACTCTTTAGCTAACGATATCAATATGTTGCTTCATTGGGAAAGCGTATGTATACACAGATGTAAAGTATACATGTATAGGAAGCTTAAGGAATCCGACCCGTCTTAACCATACGTAAAGCCACATTTGCACTTGAGTAAAGTAGGCACTTATATACACAGATATTACAACTCAACTCGGTCCTTTTTAGGATTCCGTAACCGAGGGGTGATAAATGGAACCCTATAAATGTCGCTATGCTGTCCGGCTGTCTGTCTGTCTCAGGGATGTAACTTCGAGAGCCGTGATAAATAGACAGCTGAAATGTATCATCATCATTCCAGCCTATACGTCCCACTACAGGGCACAGGCCTCCTCTCAGAATGCCCGAAAGGTGCCAATGTGACACAATCACTAAGGCGGCGGTCCGTCTGTCACAGGACTGTATTTTTTTTGAACTACAATAAGTACACCAGGAACCTGTACCACATAGACCAGGGTTCCGCAAACTTTTTGTGTTTAAGGTACACCCAGCCAAACGAAATTTTTTGGATGTACGCCATAAATGAAAAATCATGTGAATCAGCGTGATTTACATCTGTTTAAGTATTTTTCTTCCGACCGTCTATTTAGGTTTATGAGATACTAGCTTTTGCCCGCGGCTTCGCTCGCGTGTACTATGAGTATTCCAAAGAACCAAGATATCAAGCAAGCAAGAATACAGGCAAGCAAGCAAGCAGGTCCACAATTGACCGAGAAATCGGTGAACATACCTACATAAAAAAATACATAAAGTGGAAAGCATAACCTCCTCCTTTCTTACCTCCTCCTTTCTTAGAAGTCGGTTAAAGTGCCCTTTGCGGCCTACTTACAGTATAAACTTATGAATTTTGAAATTTTAGCTTTCTACAACCAGTAAAACGCAAAATCCCGTTTTTTCCCGTTCCCGTAAGAATTTCGGGAAATGTTTTCTTAGTGCTCCCCTACACTCCCCAAGGAACCCACTTGCCAAATTTCAGCTTTCTATGGCCAGTAAAACGAAAAATCCCGTTTTTCCCGTTCCCGTGGGAATTTTGGAAAGTCCCCTCTCAATGCTCTTCTGCACTCCCCAAATAACCTACATGCCGAATTTCAGCTTTCTACGACCAGTAAAACGAAAAATCCCGTTTTTTCCCGTTCCCGTTAGAATTTGGAAAAGTCCTCTCTCAATGCTCCTCCTCACTCTCCAAGCAACCTACATGCCGAATTTCAGCTTTCTACGACCAGTAAAACGAAAAATCCTATTTTTTCCCGTTCCCTTGGGAATTTTGGAAAGTCCTCTCTCAATCCATCTCTACACTCCCCAAGAAACCCACTTGCCAAATTTCAGCTTTCTATGACCAGTAAAACGAAAAATCCCGTTTTTCCCGTTCCCGTGGGAATTTTGGAAAGTCCTCTCTCAATGCTCCTCTACTCTACACTCCCCAAACGACCTACATGCCGAATTTCAGCTTTCTACGACCAGTAAAACGAAAAATCCCGTTTTTCCCCGTTCCCGTGGGAATTTGGGAAAGTCCTCTCTCAATGCTCGCTCATCTACACTCCCCAAGCAACCTGCATGCCAAATTTCGGCTTTCTACGACCAGTAAAACTAAAAATCCCGTTTTTTCCTTATCCCGTGGGAATTTCCGAAAATCCTTAAACCTGTTTTTTACTATTATAATTACCTACTTCTATGCCAAATTTGAAGAGTCTAGTAATTATAGTTCATAGGATCCCGTTGAACTGAATATAAAAATCCCGTTTTTTCCTTATCCCGTGGGAATTTTGAAAAATCCTGAAATTAATGTTTTAATAATGTAATACCTACTTGTGTATCAAATTTGAAGAGTCTAGTTATTATAGTTACTGAGATAGGGTCACTCGGAATCGAATATATAAATCCCGTTTTTTTCCTTTCCCGTGGGAATTCCCAAAAATCCTTCCTTAGTGGATGCCTACATTGTATAAGGTATCTATGTGCAAAATTTCAAGTCTCTAGGTCCAGTGGTTTGGACTGTGCGTTGATATATCAACAGTCATTTAGTTTATTTAGATATTTCAACCCCATCGCACCCCATCCAGGGAGATGGTATTTTACGTCTGCCACGTCGGATTTTAATACCGTTGTTGTTTTCATAACCAGCGACCCGATAAACCATAGAAAAAACACCCATGTTGATTTTCAGACTTTGTTACCCCTTTCCCCCCTTTTAGGGGTTGAATTCTCAAAAAACCTGAAACACGTGTTTACTCATTTATTATTCGGAGTACTTCTGTGAAGTTTCGAATAAAATAGTCGAACTAATCTTGTTTCCCCATACAAACTTTGGACCCCCGTTTCACCCCCTTAGGGAGTGAATTTTGAAAAATCCTTTCTTAGTGCACCCCTAGACCTTATAAGGAACCTACATGCCAAATTTGGAATCTCTAGGCCCAGTGGTTTGGGCTGTGCGTTGATATGTCAGTCAGTCAGTCAGTCAGTCAATCAGTCAGTTTCTTCTTTTATATATTAAAATTATTCTTCCCAGGCACATCAACTAATGACCACGGTACATACACCAGTGTGCCGTGGCACACCCTTTGCAGAACACTGATATAGACCACAAGAGCAAATCAACATAATTATTAACTTTTTTACAAAAAAGTGACAACTATAATAGTATGATCACTATGGCCGCCATAATAGCAACTTATAGAATAACGTTAAAAACTAAAGCCTATCTATCACGTAAGAAAGTTATCGTTATTTTTTTACATTTTATCGATTTTTGCTCAGGCATAGTACCTAATAACAATATAACACGAACTTCTGGCTAGTACAGATAATTAAGTTAAATCTTTTAGGACTAAATTAGTGATTAATTCGTTAAAATTTAGCAAACACACAGAATGAGTAACGCACTGACTCGATTTCATACTGTATCACAGCAACTATCTTTTCGAGTTATCTCAGTGTTGATTTCAGATGACTTAGGAACTATTTTGTCTGAACGACCACACACAAAAGCACTGTTATACACAAAATATACCTTAATGCTTAATATAAATGTTTACTACGCACTAACTTTTTATGAAAGCTACTCGGTGGTATTGCTGAATCATTATCGTTCTCTTAAATATTTATGAATGGACTAGCCGTTGCCCACAACTTTGTCTGCGAAGAATTCGATAATCTTTATCCTCCGGGAGCAATGCAATCTTCCGGGTTAAATACGGGTAAGTATCCTTTTTGTTAATCCAGATGCTAATTTATCCGTGTCATCCAAATCCGTTTATGTGGTGGGGTAACAAACATTCAAACTTCACATTTATACCTATATTACTACTAGCTGATACCCGCACTTTGTCTGCAAAGAATTTGTTGATTGCTCTCCCATGGGAGCCACGCAAGTGTACCAAATTTAAATCAAATCCGATGAACCTTTTTTGTGTGATATAACAAATATTCAAACTTTTAGATTTATAATATTAGTAAGAATGAATATTACTTTTTTACCATTGTCAAATTTCATTAACGTCTATAAAACAGAAACGAACGCTTTAAAGCCTCTTTAACTTCGTAAATAAACAAACGGACGGTAATCAAATTTAAAATAACACAGCAAATATGCAATTAGCGATGCTTCAGGTGACCTGGTTACGAAGACGTGTTTAACCTAACGACGTGACGACACAGTTCAGGAATAACTGCGTCACAATAATCATTATGACATTGGCCACAGTACACAGAATTCAACACAGTGCAATATGTAGCCAGGTTAAAGGCAAAACAGACTGTTTCGTCCGAAAATCAATAGCAAATAGTCAGTTTTGCTTTTAGTGTGGCGATGTATGTCAATCCCTTTATTTTTTACTATATAAATGTGAAAGTAACTCTATCTGTCTGTCACCTCTTCGAGTCTTCACACTCAAATCGCTGGAACGATTTAGATGAAATTTGGTGTGGAGACAGTTTAACAACCGCTTTAGCCTAGTTGGTAGCTTAGTGACCCTGCCTACGAAGCAAGAGGTCCTGGGTTCGAATCCCGGTAAGGTAATTTATTTGTGTTATGAGCACGAATATTTGGTCCTGAGTTATGGATGTTTTCTATGTATTTAAGTATTTATTTACCTATATAAGTATGTTTATCGTCGTCTAGTACCCATAGTACAAGCTTTGCTTAGTTTGGGACTAGGTCGATTTGTGTAAGATTGTCCCCTAATATTTATTTATTTATTTATTTAAAGGTCATAGGATAGTTTGTATCCCGGAAAATTTCATAATTCCCGCGGAATAGCGATGAACGAACTCTTACCAGACGGAGTCACGGGAAACAGATAGTTATTTACAATTAAAAAATACAATGATAGACTAAGAGTAGTTACAAAGGCGAAGTTGCAGTAAAAATAAAACTGTTTTATCTACACAAATGAAGTAAGTACGTCATTTTATTAGACTTTGCTTGTGTTGTGTTTTTATTTCCAGGGTCTATTCTCTCGAACAGATGCTGGAAATTGTTTAACCGGTAGAAAGCTATCCGTGTAACACGCTATTATTGTTGCTATTGTCTTCATAAGAAGGAAATCTTTAAAAATTAATTATTTTATGTCATATGAAAATTATGTAAAACTAGCTGGTGCCTGCGACGACGACTGCTAAGAATTCGTTTATCGCTATCCCGCGGAACTATGCAATTTTTTAGGATAAAATGGAACTTATATGCTAAAAAATATGTGTGTGCCAAATTCCACCAGAATCGTCAAAGCGTTTTAGCATGAAAGAGCAACAAACATCCACACATCAATCCATACAAACTTCCATGTTTATAATATTAGTGGGAAACATTACGGCATATGAAATTTGGGCAAACGATAGAGAATTGTTTTTCGGAATTTATGCGCGAAATTACAGTTGAACCACGAGCTTTACTTTACGGTGAAGGATAACACAGTGGGGTTCTACACAGCGTAAAAAGTAAAAGTTGCCTCTTCTGTGGGCATAAGATTAGCGAAACCAAATCAGCAATCACAGGATTTATTTAAATGGGCAAAAAGTTATCCAGGCGTCCCACACGCCGATAAAGACTAAAAAATGTTTGCTAAAAACTAGCCATGTCTACAGGAAAGACCCGAACAAAAAATCTGTATGACAGTGATATGATTAAAACCTACACGTACTTGCCCGATGTAAGTCAAACTCAATAGTGCGTGTGAAGGGAACTACAGCCCAAGCCCTCTCATTGTGAGAGGAGGGCTTTGCCCAGCAGTGGGACGTAGATAGGCCGGAGATGACTATTTATACCGACAAAGTACAGGTTCCCGAGGGGCGCAAAGGAAGTTGTGGGCAACCGCTAGTAATAAAATCAGGCTTATCCTTGTTTCGAATCCACCGTACATCGCCAGTAGAAAGCCCCTGGGGGGAGGGGGGCTACTACGAAATTCGAATTCTAGTTCGAAGTTCGTGTCGTGCCGTCCCTTTGTCAATTCTGTTTCACTGTTTCATATTAGCCTGAACGGAATGGCAGTTATTAAGAGAGTAAGAGGAAAGATATGATATGAACGTTTAATTTCAAATTTCGGAGTAGGTCCCTTAGCATACTAGGTTTTGTCGCGGATGTTTATAAACTGTCAGTCAATTGAAATTGCAAACAATGTAAACAAACCTTGTATTTAAAATGTCTTTAATTTCCATTTTCCCACATCTAATACTGCTAAATCCGTATGTTATTTAAACCATTAATACAATAAACAAGTGCTTGAATATGGATAAATAAATAAATAAATAAATAAATAAATATCACGCGACATTTCACACCAATTGACCTAGTCCCAAAGTAAGCTAAGCAAAGCTTGTGTTATGGGTACTAAGCAACGGATAAACATACTTATATAGATAGATATATACTTAAATACATATTAAACACCCAAGACCCGAGAACAAACATTCGTATTTTTCATACAAATATCTGCCCCGACACGGGAATCGAACCCGGGACCTCAAGCTTCGTAATCAGGTTCTCTAACCACTAGGCCATCTGGTCGTCTGGTCGTCTGGATATTTCATTAAATGGTTTATTTAAATTGTTCGCAATTTCAATTGACAGCGATTTTAAGTAGGTGCTATTCAATGAACATTAAGCTCAGTTTAGACCTGCATTACATTGCGCGGCCGTAAAGCGACAAATGCAACTTGCACGATTGCACTGAGGTTTAGGATTAGTATTTGCTGACAACTTCACTCGCTGTCAGTGACAATTGTTGCAAGTTTGTTACAGTTTTGTAACTTTCTTTTCAGTTTGTTTTTTGTCACTCTTTGGGCACGGAATCCTCTTACTGCCATCCATCCATATACAGTCGGCATATGTCCATCTGTCTCTTAGAAGGCTGTATCTCAGGAACCGTAATAGACGTACAGCTGAAATTTATACATAATGTGTATTTCTATTGCCACTCCAACAACAAATAAAAATAAAAATTAAATTAAAGGAAAAATTTAGGGGGTCCCATACAAGAAAGGTATTTTTATTTTTGTTGTTTGCCTAATATTTAAACATAGAACCCTCGAACTTAGAATAACATAATCAACTAGCTTTTGCCCGCGACTTCGTCCGCGTAGAATTCCAATTTGTGGTAAAGCTTCTTCATCTCTTTCATTGTATAAAACAAAAAACAGGCAACGGCAACATCCATTATTATTATCATTTCATCATCATCAGTATCAGTTAGTGAATATTACAAATCCCGTTTATTCACTATCCCGTGGGAATTTCAACAAATTTGTCCTTATTCTATGCAAATTTTCGCTTATTTTTATCCCGCGGGAATTTTGCATTTTCCCCGAGAAAAAGTAGTCTATGTCCTTAAAGGTGTAGCTTTCTACCGGTAAAAGAAGTTTTAAAATCAGCCCCGTAGTTGAATTCACTTATTTTTCCCCGTGTGAATTTTGCTTTTTCACGGAGAAAAGTAGTCTATGTAAATAATGGTTGGTGTAACTTTCTATTGGTGAAAGAAATTTTCAAATCAGCCCTCAAGTGATGTTCACTTCTTTCTATCCCACGGGAATTTTGCATTTTACCGAATAAATAGTAGGTAGCCTAGCCTATACCAACAAAGGATAGTGTAGCTTTCTATTGGTCATTTTTTTTAAACTCAGCCCCGTAGTTAAATTTACTATTTTCTATACCGCGGGAATTTTGCATTTATCCGGAAAATAGCATCCTATGTTAATCAAGGACAGTGTATCTTTTCTATTGGTGAAAGACATTTTAAAATGAGCTCCGAAGTTGAATTTTTATTTCTATACCTTGGGAATTTTGCATTTTTCCGGAAAAAAGTAGCCTATGTCAACAAAGGATAGTGTAACTTTTTACTGGTAAAAGATTTTTTTTAAATCAGCTCGGAAGTTTCAGAGATTTCATCTATCCCACAGGAATTTCCAAAAATCCTGCAATAAGTTTTTTGCTGTTATGTATGACCATTTACGTTTATACTGAATTTTAAAAGTTTAGTACTTAATTGTAGTTACGGAGATAGGATCCAGTTGATTTGAGTATATAAATCCTGATTTATCCTTATCCCGTGGATATTTTTAAAATTATTGAAATTAGCTTTATACCTGTTCTAATAGTCTACTTGCATGCCCAATTAGAACAGTTTAGTAATCTTCGTTATGGGGATAGGGTCACTCTCGATTGATGAAATATATACATCCCGTATATTCCTTATCCCGTGGGAATTCCGTAAAATTCTTTCTTATCGGATGCCTACGTCATACAAAGAACACATCCTCCAAGTTTCAGGTCTCTACATACAGCGGTTTAGGCTGTGCGTTAATCCGCCAGTCAGTCATTTAGGACTTCACTTCAGGACAAAGCATTTTATATGTATTTGCATTGCACCAAGCTTTTATGCGAGTTCAACAATGATGTTTGAATACTCAATTCAATTTTATTCGAAAAAGGTTGAACTCACATAAAAGCTGCATCATTATCATCATCATTTCAGCAGCCGTAGGACGTCCACTGCTGGACATAGGCCTCCCTCATTGACGCCCAATTATTACGGTTGGAAGCGACTTGCATCCACCCTGAACCTGCGGCCTTCACCAAAACGTCCGTCCATCTCGTTGGTGGACGTCCCACGCTGCGCTTGTAAAAGCAAAAGCTTGGTGAAATGCAAATACTTATACATATAATTAGTTATTATCAGAGATCAGATCAGGAAGTGGTTGACAAACGTAGACAAATGGTTTGCAAAATTTGAAGTTTCGTTTCGTGTCAAAATAAAAAGTAATTTAAATCAAAAGCACTAAGGAGTATTGATATAAACTTCGAAGCAAATCACCCCCAAAATAACTTTCTACTCCTTTTTAACCCCGTCAAGGGATGCATTTCAATAAAATACGAAACACGTCTTCCATCAATTCTGTTATTGAATGTTTATGTAAAATTTGAAGTAGATTGGACCAAGGAATCACGTTGCCCCATACAAACTTTGCCCCCCTTTTTTACCCCCTTAGGAGTAGAACTACGAAAAATCCTTTCTTATCGGATGCCTACGTCATACAAAGAACACACCCTCCAAGTTTCAGGTCTCTACGATCAGCGGTTTAGGCTGTGCGTTGATCCGTCAGTCAGGACAAAGGATTTTATATGTATAGATAATAGTTTTGATAGCATAATCAGTCTTAGAGAAAAAATTAAAACTTTTTATTTGTTTGTCAGCGGTTGTAGGTACTTTATGAACTTAAACTGGTAGACCTAGACCTAGTGCGTTTGCTGTTTAGACATATATGGAACCCTCGGTGTGCGAGTCCTAATCGCATTTTACCGGTTTTTGTGTCTTTGTTCTAATATGTGATGTTCAATTATGCCAAATATAATAAAACTTCGATATCACGTAACGTATATTTGCAAATATTACGTTCCTCCCGTACGTATGTTCCTTGATCTAGTTTTTGTGGTAAAATTAGTAGCCAATAAAAAAATGTAATTCAATACAAAAATAAATTGGGCAGTTTCACTTTAAAGTTTAAATGGTACAGAATACTTTTTAAATTAGGTAATTACGAGCACTATTCATTTGCATAAAGAAAAAAGTGTCTTTACTTTTGAGTCAGTTTCGTAACTTTTTTTTCATATACTTACTAGTTTGTATAGCTAGTTACGAAACTATTTTTTTATCATCAAAATCAACAGCGCTCTTGAATAAGAAAACACCAAAATTTCCTCATTTTAAAAAAAAATATCTGCGCCATTTAAAATGAAAATGCCCAATAGTGCGGATTAATTCTGCATACTGTGTAACCTAAGAAGGTCGACTCCACCCCAGAAATTAGGACACAATGACAAGACGGTCGAGAGATTCCACGTAAGGACACGTGGCCGACATGTGACTCTTCTTCTTAAAATCTTACAGAAGAACCAAAATGAAGTCAGAAATATGTATGTGTTTTTTAGTGATTTAAGAGCTGTATGGATTTAGATAAAATTTAATATGTTAATAGCTAGGTCTCTGAAATAATTCATACCTAGGTTACTTTTATCCCAATGCCAATGTTTACATCATCGGATTAAACATGCAAAATTCCGAACTCTTAACCGATAAGCCTAGAAACATGAAACGGTTGTTCTTTTGCATTTGACATGAAGACTATAGATTTGAATCTCAAACTTTAAAGCTGGTTATGTACTATAACTTAATATTGGATTTAATATGGATATCTGAAAATAATATAAGTATATATTTTTTTACTTTTAATGAAATGGTTATCATAATAATTGTTCATGATGGATGACTAACTTTCAAGCCGCTATAACTCAGAAAGTTGCTTAGGTGATGAGACATGTTCTTTCCGTATACCCTTCATATGTATATTGCTTCGTGAGGGATCCCTGAGAAGAAAAAAAACCTGCCAAGGTTTATAAACAGCTCTATTACAGTTCCAAGTAAAATTTTATTGGCCATTACCGTATTTGACGTGTTTTGAATCATCCATCACCGGTAATGAAGTTCCTGTGCCTCAATTTCCGCGTGCCGCGAACAGTTTTCGACTACTCGTAAACGCACATTATAATCCAGTTTCATAAACAGGCTGTCAAGCGAACATCCATCGATGGCGCTTACGTTAACGTGTCTGTTTACGTTTGCGTTTCGTGAGCAGACGGCCTGTGAATCAGCCGGAATGTTTGTGGACGCCGACCGCCTATATACTACAACTTTGATGTTGCCTCGGTTTAATTAACAATTTGATTGAACTAAACAATGCCGCGCGTTTACAATATTACCATTGGTTGATTTACATAGTTTGATTACTGTCAGATAGCGCAAGATCGCATATTATGCGGTTTCGAATGGGAACGTAGAGCGAATGAACAAGTAGAGGGCACCCAGCATCTGAACAGATTTTTTAATGTTCAAAGGTATCGACATTTTTATCTGATTTTACTTATACTAATACTAAATCTAATCTTCTTCTTTTTTAGTGTGTTTTCGTCCACCGTTGGGCATACGCCTCTTCAATCTTTTTTCACCCATATCAGTTATGTGTTTCCCTTTTTTAGACTGATCCTGCTGTCTTCTTGCTGTCTGCTTGCACTTCTTTTGCCTAGCAGGGGTCTCCAGACCAAAACGCGCTTGCTTCACCGTTCGTCGTGTCGTCGGCACACGTGGCCCGCCCAAGCTTAAGCTTGGCGACAAAATGTAATATAATTTTATGTAGGTACTACTGGTGGCCTTTTTAACGGCTATACTTGCACTGTCATCCTATCTACATATCCATACCAAATATCAAGTCAATCCAACACTATACGTAAAAGTGATTAAAGCTTGTAAAAATGGCTTGTTCAAATTTTGATTTTGTATTCTCACCGAATTTTATCTGTTCGCAATATGGTTGTGCAATCCAAAACGTCAGAATCAAGGAAGATTAGAATTAGGTCAGCAAGTCAAAAAAAATCTATTGCAAGTAGGTATTTATACAAATTCCCTCAAATGCCTGTAGACGTATCACATGACTTGAATTAGTCGTAGGCAGTATACTAGGTACATTTCGTTTGTCTATTTCTAGTTAACTGAAACGTATTCGTACGCCTTCAAAACTAATTTTCTTTCATAAAACAATTTCTTCGAATATTTTCAGCGAGACCTACATAACTGAATCGCTTTATCTTTTTTTTCCTGGAACGCGCGGGATATGTAATCGGTCGTATTTGAATATAACGAAGGCGGGTCAACAGAACTGTCGACCGCTTTGAACTTTATTCTTCGAAGGCTTTATTCGTGTTATTTCGCAAAGTATAAACATAACAAGAACACAGAAGAATCACAGATTTATTTAATTATGACTAACTTTTACTCGCTGCTTCGCTCGCGTGAAGCATTAGGACTGGCAATTGAATCAAAATTCTGTGATTTTAGATAGGTAGGTACTAAGTTCAAGTGGGACCTCCTAAAAATTGCATTGCGGTCTTCATTTGCGTTATCAGAAGAATATCTGTGTATAATGCAAAACTCTATAGATACTCTTCGGTTGAGATTAAGGGTTTTAAATAGATAAGTCCTGATTCCATGGCAATAACGGAATAAATAGAATTCTATTAGTCTATATGTGTTATTCCCAGGATTCAAATGCGTTATGCCGGTGTACCGTGAAAAAGTAATAAACACACACATAGATTAGGCTGGTGTAGTACACGTACTAAGTACTAAAAATAATTAGTTTCTGACTCTGTATTAAAATGAATTTGTTCCCATCTCATTTCTACTCTTAGTACAATAGAGAGCAAGCAATAGAACTGAATCGCTCCGAAGTAGGTACTCCGAATAGCTAGGATTGACCGACTAGCCAAGCGCCAAAGCTGAACAGTGTGGACTTAGTGAACGATTCCTTGAATTGCACTAGTTTCAGTGAAGTGATAGCAAAAAGAAAATGAACGAATATTGGAACGGGAGCAAATGCATAGACTATATTACGTACTAATGTACTAATAGAATTAAAAGACCGATCTGGTACATTATACACGCTGAAATAGATTAAAACGTGTTTTCCCGTGAGATTGAGATACGTAGTAAAAAGTAGTCTATGTCACTCTCCGGCCCTTCAACTATGTTCATACGTACTTAACTATGTGCACGAATGTCGACGTGAAAGAAGGACAAACAAACAAACACACTTTCATATTTATAATATTGGTATGGAAGTATGGATTCTTATTGAATAGGGTACCTATAAAGCGTCACATGGTCAGTTTCTGACTTGTGCGATTTTGTTACTATGCAACGATTTATAATATAAGATTAGTAAGATAAATTATGCTATAGATAGATTAAAGAATTACCTATATTGCTTGCGTGTTAAATACCAACATACCTAATACCGTATCTTTTTCAAGTCACATGTGACCCTAGCCTATAATATTCCAGCTTATGCCTGTAATCTGATATGCAATAAACGATTTTGACTTTGACCCGTATTTTAGCGGGTCAAACACTTATCAAACACATTTTTTTTGTTCGCATCTCTCCTGTGGACATGGCAAAACTTAGGGGTCTATAGCAAATATTTTTGAGTCAAGACTGCATTAGCGTGTGGGGCTGGCCATCTTTCGGCCCATTTAAATAAATCTTAAGTTCGCTGACTCGGAACCACTAATTTTACGAACACAGGAGAGACAACTTTTGTTTCCTACGGTGTGTATTCGCACTTTACCGGTGCATTTTTTTTCAGTAAACAACTACGACTCAACGCGTTACTCACCCTATGTTTCTCTCTATTCGCGGAGAAGAGCACCCATCCCACGTATATAAACATGATGAGTGCCGGAACGACCAGGCTGGCGACCACGGGGATGCGGCGGACCCACGCGTGGTAGATCGCCAGGAGCAGGAGACAGATGCCCACGAGGATCGCGATATAACGGCCCGTGCGCCGACGCTCTTCCTAGAAAAATCATCATCATCATCATTCCTATACCTATACGTCCCACTGCAGGGCACAGGCCTCCTATCAGAATAAGAGGGGTTGGGCAGTGCGGATTGGGAACTTCACACTCACCATTGAATTTCTTCGCAGGTGTATGAAGGTTTCCTCACTATGTTGTCCTTCACCGTAAAGCTCATGGTAAATTTCAAATATAATTTCGCACATAAATTCCGAAAAACTCAGAGGCGCGAGCCGGGATTTGAACCCACGACCCTCTGCTTGAGAGGCCATAGGTCAAACCTCTAGGCCACCAAGGCTTGTTTTTTTAGAAAAGTACCGCACATTTTTTTAAGTTCTGCATTAGCAAATCGCTGTAATAGGCAGACTTGTTTGGTCGTTTAACATCTGACTGTATGAAAGTGTTAAGAAATATTTCTACATTCTACTTTATTTAGGGGAGAGGTGGCTTAAAAGGAACACATATTGAAAGGGACAATTCAAATAACTGTCCATTTATCGACCGCTTTAGCCTAGTTGGTAGTGACCCTGCCTACGAAGCAAGAGGTCCTGGGTTCGAATCCCGGTAAGGGCATTTATTTGTGTGATGAGCACGAATGTTTGTTCCTGAGTTATGGATGTTTTCTATGTATTTAAGTATTTATTTATCTATATAAGTATGTTTATCGTCGTCTCGTACCCATAGTACAAGCTTTGCTTAGTTTGGGACTAGGTCGATTTGTGTAAGATTGTCCCCTAATATTTATTTATTTTATTTTTTTAATTATTTAAGATAGGGAAAATACCTACACATTTTTTAGAGAAGCCAAAACAAACAACTAAGAATTGATTAATGATAATTATTGTATTTCATTTCAATAGTTTAAATAATAAACGCTTCCAGGAAGCTTCCTATACTAAATAATAGGGGTATAAAAAATAGCCTACGACCTATTCTCAGACCTACGAAACACGGAGAAAAAAGTTTCATAAAAATCGGTCAAGCCGTTTCGGAGAAGTTCGATAACAAAGACCGTCACACGAGATTTTTATATATTAGGTAGATTGTCCCTTTCAATACGTGTTCCTTTCATGCCACGTACCTCTCCTCTATACCTACATGCCTCTTCCTCTGCGGCTCCACCAGTGCCGTTTCGACGGAACGGCCCCGCCAGCTCGCAGGGGGTAGGGAGAGTGGCGCACCGTAATACCAACACGCCTCTCCCCCTGCGATCCCTCCACGGCCGCAGAAGATAGGGAGAACGGCGCACCGTAATACCGGCACTCCTCTTCTTCTGCGGTCCCACCTCCACGCGCGTCCGCAGCGGACTTGTTCAGCCCGCCGGGAGCGCCCCCCTCGAGCCAGCCGGCGACCCAAACAGGCCGGCCCTGGTTGCCTCTTAGCTTCACCGTGGGTGACCAGTCCACGGTTACTAAGCCCCCCCGCCACGACAAGGCCGGCAACCCTCGGGGGGGACCTCTCCTCTATACCTAATTTAGGACTACATGTGCATACCAGAGCTCGCAGGTGTCAACAGAAATTATAGAAAGAATTTTGAGATTCGATTATTTATTTAAATGAAGCGACGACCTGGTTAAGGTTGCGGGAATGTGTTGGGTGCAAATGGTGCAGGGCCGGATTGTTTGGCGAACCTTAGGAGAGACTTATGTTGAGCAGTTCTGTTTGACTGTAAATTTTGATTTCTAGTACCTCTACCTTTACAGTATTAATGAACTAAAACAATTACTTTGCTCACCCGCGACCTTACAATAGTTACGTTTATGCAAGAAATGTGCGTTCATGCAGTTCCTCCACCTCCACACTGTACGAACACACACAAATCACATAAACCCAACCATCACCACCACCAAGCTACACTGACGCGTTTCGAACTCAACCAGAGCTCATCTTCAGAGTTACCACAACCGTATGCTATGCTACCAAATGTTAAACTAACAAACCAAAACAAATGTTTTAACTTGTCACTGTAACTTCTCAAGTACCCACTTTATTTTTCTTATTCTCAAACTACCCCACAAAAATTAACTTTTATTGACATATTTAAAACTACCTTGAATTTTTTTTTGTTTATTTATTTATAAGGCATATTTAATTAATACTAACTGTTCAAATTCGACCCAAGCCGCAGTAAAGGAGAAGATACTAAATTTACCTGTTCATTAATAATAGACCCCATAGTGTTGTACCTAATTATTTCCATGCATTCCAGAGCATCCAGACGCAACCCCTTGCCGCAATAATGTAACACTTCATAAGAATCTGAATCTAACAATGAATGATTTGATTCCAACAAATGTTTTGCAAAATTCGATCTATCTGGATGCTCATTCCTATATGCCGAAACATGCTCTTTAAATCTAGTATTAAAACTTCGGCCTGTCTGTCCTACGTATATCCCATTGCAGTCATTACAAGTAAGCTTGTATACCCCCGATCTAGTTCCCTTATCTACCTGTTCTTTGTGGTTACATAGCCTAGAGTACAAAGAGTTGTTAGTCTTAAAGGCAACATTAATATTGTTTGATTTTAAAATGCCATAAATCTTATCAGACAAACCCCCGACGTAAGAGATGCTAGATCTATATTTGTTAGTAGACTGAGAAGGTAACGCAGCGTAAAGCATGCTATTTACTAACCGTGCCTGCTTCTTTTGAACTAAACTATCTACCATTGATTTTGTATAACCATTTGAGATCGCTATCTGATAAATAGTACTCAACTCTAAATCAAAATGTTCCTTAGAAAGAGGCACAATCAACAATCTATTAACATAACAATGGAAAGCAGCCAGTTTATGCTGCCACGGATGATTAGAAGATGCTGGTATAACAGCATCTGTGTACGTGGGCTTACGGCAAAGTAACGCCTGATTCAATAAATTATAAATTCTTTACAGTATTATTTACTTTAAAAAAGCGTTTTAACTGTTGTTAAAAAGTATATCAATTGATTGGTGGTATCAAATAACCTGTCATGACATACTGGGATTGGAACCTTGTATATTCAAATGCAATGGAGAGAAGAGGTCACCAACCAGCAAAGACAATAAAAGTTAGGGTACTTAACCTTATAATTCTTATAAACTGTTGATCGAAGTAAACTTAACAGCAAAATGATTTCACATCAACTTTAGTACGTTAACGGATACGCGAAATGCGATGAACATTTCCATTCGTTAGCAAAAACACGTGGCATGCACCTCAGTATAATTTTAATTCTGTACTGTACCACAACGATTTGTTAGGTCAATAAATATACCCGTAGTGTAAACTCTAACTTTAATAGAATGCACTAAAACGTGAATCGTGAAGTCATTACATAGTTTAAAACATACAACAAAGTCCTCTGCAATGTTTGACGGTGTCTATTCATGACTTTCTCTGCTCAAAGTTACATTTATTTATTTATTTATTCACCCTAAATTGTAGTTTATACATGAAGATCTTAGTTTAACATGCAATCAGTAGTGTCTCAATACAATTAAACACAACATGCATACCGCGGATTAAATTCCCGTTTTCTAATTACTTGAGGTCAATTAAGTAAAAAAAGTATATTCTAAATTTCAGCTACCACAAAGCGACCAGAAAACAAATATTTGAAGTCAGTACGGTAGTGACAGTCACTTAAGCGCAAACTCGTCGACATGTGTATTCTTCCCATCTTAACCTACGGCGCCCAGACTTGGTCATTAACTAATGCTCAAAAGTCCAGGCTTAAGGTTTGCCAGCGAGCAATGGAGCGCAGTATCCTGGGTGTTCGAAGATCTGATCGAATCAGAAACACTGCACTGCGCTCCAAAACTCGTATTACAGATGTGGGTGTCAAAACCGCCAAGCTGAAGTGGGACTGGGCCGGACATGTCTGCCGAATGCATCCGGACCGACGGGCGCGAATCGTTACCGAATGGGTTCCGAGGGATGGCCAAAGGAGCAGAGGCAGACCTAAGAGGAGATGGCGGGACGACCTGAGCGCTTTTCAGCTCGATTGGCAGGTGCATGCCCAGGATAGGGAAAAATGGCGGAGGAAAGGGGAGGCCTTTGCCCAGCAGTGGGACATATTATAGGTTATATAAAAAAAAAATACGGTAGTGTTTAGTGGTGATAATTATTTCCACTACTCCTAATACTTAACGAACGATACTTATACACACTCCTAATAATATACCAATTTAACTTAGATCTTTCAGAAAACAATTAATGTCTTTCAGAAATTAATTGAAGTATATTAAAATGGTACATTATTTTGAGTTGATGCTCTTTTGATCTAGGAGTGCGAATGAAGATGCGTTGTCTGCCAGTCACTTATTCACGTTACTGTTTTATAAATAAAGAAGATTGGCTCAGTAATCTCTTTCAGTATCTCTAACCTAATATTTTTCCTTAAAGTGCAACAGAGCATGAAGTAGTCGTAGTTAATTACAATTAGTGCATTGAAATTATTTCCGCAGGAGAGTTGTTCTGTTCATTGAAGATTCGAGTTGCGATCTGCAGCTAACAGGAGTCGCTATTTAACTTTGCCAAAGCGTTATCGTAGGGATTGTTTATGATAAATATTCTTGATTACTTTATTTCTTTAAAAATATAATCTTTAAATGCTTGATTGCTGTGTGCTTAAAAGCCGTCACCAAAATTTGCCATCGGTTCTTGTCATCCTCGCCACCAGCCGCCAAGAACGGCCGCTCCACTTGCCCTTGTGGCAGTAATTTCCCCGATCGTCTTTACTTTTACTGCAACTACCTTTGAACTCCAAATCAGTACGCAAGTCAATTTCCTGTCTCACTCTTATAAGATTAATACGTAAAGGATCTGCCACACGGTAGATCAAACTACAGTCAAGGCAACTGACTCGCGTAACAAGGTGGAACCTCTTCACATACAATTTCCCGATGATTTATTTGGCTAATGTAGGGAATGTCAACATGACATTTGCAACAAAATGGCTCCATCCTGGTACGCAATTCAGTTTCCTTGATTGTACGCTGACTGTGCTTATTATTAAATTGCTTTCTGAAGGACGTCACATCAAACCTCGTAAAAACTGTCTAGGTGCATAATCGCCGCGTCTGCTTCGATGTGATCGATCAAACTTATCACTATATCGAAAAATCGTCTTAACAACCTTGAAATGATTTTAAAATACATATCCAACGATACCCCGCACTATAAGGTTAGACGAGAAAAAAATATCACCCCTACTTTACGTCTATGGGATTGAGAAAGTATTGGGATTTTTTTTCTACTTTTTATTTTTTCACTTTGTCTGGATTATTGCTACACATGTCCTTACAAAATTACAGCTTTCTAGCCCTAATAGCTAATAGCCGCTGACGGACGGACGGGCGGACGGACGGACAGACAAACGTGGCGAAACTATAATGGTTCTGTTTTTGCCATTTTGGCTCGGGAACCCTAAAAATGAGAGTTAATTAGTTAGATTATTGAGATTAATGAGTTTAACGACCGCTTTAGCCTAGTTGGTAGTGACCCTGCCTACGAAGCAAGAGGTCCTGGGTTCAAATCCCGGTAAGGGCATTTATTTGTGTGATGAGCACGAATATTTGTTCCTGAGTTATGGATGTTTTCTATGTATTTAAGTATTTATTTATCTATATAAGTATGTTTATCGTCGTCTAGTACCCATAGTACAAGCTTTGCTTAGTTTGGGACTAGGTCGATTTGTGTAAGATTGTCCCCTAATATTTTTTTTTTTTTAATTATATCAATGAACTAAATATTCGCTCGAAGAATCGCTAAACTGAAGTGGCAGTGGGCACGACACTTCCACGGAACGAAAGATGCAGTGTAGGTAGGCCACGAGATGGAGCGACGACCTCGTTAAGTTTGCGGGACATGTTGGATGCGGATGGCGCAGGACCGGTCTGTTTGGCGAACCTTGTGAAATGATGATGATGATGAAATATTGTTACCTTTCTTCGCTACCAAACGTACACCACAGCTACGTCTGTGCGACACTCATATCGACACCCGATAGCAAAAACATTGTAAGTAATTTTACAATGTAATTTAATATTCAAAGGTTGAAATAAGCAAAAGCTGACCTATCTGCGTATCTAATTGCTTTTTGCCTAAGATAAAAATTTAAAAAGTTAGTTCGTGTGATAAAATTGTAAGTAATTATTTTTTATCTCATTTGTCTTATTATGTTTTAACTAGCTGTGGTACACGTTTGGTAGTGGAGAAGAAAGGTAAAAATATTTCATTCATCGATATCATCTTCCGCAAAGTAACGCCTGAATCAATCAATTAGATAAACATCTTGTGCTTCTCTCCTATCTGTCTTGGACGATACAGAATAGTGTTTGGCTCATTTCGCTAGCGATTAACTCAGTTTGTGCCATGCGATCCGATGTGGATAAAATGGATATGCGAAACTATTAGTCTCCTTGACATTAACGTTATATATATGTACGTTTCTTTGTTTATTGAATGTATGGCCATACCACCCATTTAATAAACAACGAAACTTAAGCGAAAAAGAAACGCGTAGCTGCGTAATTTTCTCTTACAATACCTACCTAACAATTTCTACCTATCTCTCTATCTTCCTACTACTATTATAAACGCGAAAGTTTGTAAGAATGTATGTATGGATGTTTGTTACTCTTTCACGCTAAAACGGTTTGACGGATTGTGATGAAGTTTGGCACACAGATAGTTTATAATCCAGATTAACATATAGGATACTTTTTATCCCGGAAAATTGCATAGTTCCCGCGGGATAGCGATAAACGAATTCTTCGCAGGAATGCCAAAACCGCTAGAGTTACACTTATGTAATGTATGATGGAAATGTTTATAGTCCTACAAAAAAACCCGCCACAGTATATATCTTTCGAAATTCCCACGGGATAGGGAAATATCTAAACTTTCTTTGCTTTTTTGTTTATAGCAGAATCTCTGAAACTATTGAGCCAATTTTAAAAATTCTTTCACCATTAGAAAGCTACACTATTCTTGATTGACATAAGTTACTTTTTATCCGGGAAAATTAAAAATTCCCACGGGATAGTAATCAATTAATTCAATTTCGTACCTGATTTTAATAATTCTTACATATTATGTGATATGACTATCCCCGATTAACAAAAGCTATTTTTTCTTCGGGAAAATACAAAATTCCCACGGGATAGAAAAAACTGAAATCAACTTCGGGGCCGATTTTGAAAATTCTTTCACCAATAGAAAGCTACAGCTATTCCTGATTGGAATAGACTACTCTTCAACAACGGCACTGATTTTAAAAATTCTTTCATATGATAAAATATAACTATCCCCAATTGACATAGGCTACTTTTTCTTCAGAAAAATGCAAAATTCCCATGGGATAGAAAAAACTGAATTCAACTTCGGAGCTGATTTTGAAAATTCTTTCACCAATAGAAAGCTACACTATTCCTGATTGACATAAGTTACTTTTTATGCGGGAAAATTCAAAATTCCCACGGGATAGAAATAAATTAATTCAATTTCGTAGCTGATTTTAATAATTCTTACATATTATGTGATATGACTATCCCCGATTAACAAAAACTACTTTTTTTTCGGGTAAATACAAAATTCCCACGGGATAGAAAAAACTGAATTCAACTTCGGGGCTGATTTTGAAAATTCTTTCAACAATAGAAAGCTACAACTATTCCTGATTGTTATAGACTACTCTTCTTCGGGAAAATGAAAATTCCCGCGGGATAGAAATAAGTGAATTCAACTTCGGGGCTGATTTCAAAAATTCTTTTACCAATAGTAAGCTACAGTATCCCTTATTTACAAAGGGTACTTTTTCCGGGATAATAAAAAAATCCCGAGGGATAGAAATAAGTAAATTCAACATCGGCACTGATTTTAAAAATTCTTTCATATGATATGATATGACTATCCCCAATTGACATAGGCTACTTTTTCTTCAGGAAAATGCAAAATTCCCACGGGATAGAAAAAACTGAATTCAACTTCGGGGCTGATTTTGAAAATTCTTTCACCAATAGAAAGCTACACTATTACTGATTGGCATAGACTACTCTTCTTCGGGAAAATGCGAAATTCCCGAAGGATAGAAGTCAGTCAATCCAAATTTGTGGCTGATTTCAAAAATTCTTTCACTAATAGTATGCTACAGTATCCCTGATTGACATAGGTTACTTTTCTACGGGAAAATACTAAATTCCCACGGGATAGAAATAAGTGAATTGAATATAGGGGCTGATTGTTAAAATGATTTCACTAATAATAAAAAGCTACGATGTCTCTGATTTTCAAAAAAGGTCAAAAAAGTCATTTCTATCCCGCGGAAACTTTACTTTGCACTTGCCGGGATAAAAAAGCCTGTTTCAATCAGGCTCAGGCCTCCTCCCAGAACGAGAGGACTTGGACAGTAGATTTGGGAACTTCACATCACACCCACCATTGAATTTCTTCTCAGGTGTGTGTAGCTTTCCTCGCGATGTTTTCCTTCACTATAAAGCTCATGGTAAACTTCAAACGTAATTTACCACATAAATTCGGAAAAACTCAGAGGTGCAAGCCTGGGCTCAAACTCACGACCCTCTGCTTAAGAGTCCATAGGTCTGACCACTAGGGCACCACGGCTTAGCGGCTATAGAATTCACTTATTCCTATTCCACGGGAACTTTTCATTTTCCTGGCATTATCCTATGTGTTAATTCATGTAATAAACTACCTGTGTGCCAAAATTTCATCCAAACAACTAACGTTATAGTCTTCGCGTACGAAGTCGCGGGCAAAAGCTAGTAATATATAAAAGAAGAAACTGACTGACTGACTGACTGACTGACTGACTGACATATCAACGCACAGCCCAAACCACTGGGCCTAGAGATTTCAAATTTGGCACGTAGGTTCCTTATAAGGTCTAGGGGTGCACTAAGAAAGGATTTTTCAAAATTCACTCCCTAAGGGGGTAAAAAGGGGGTTCAAAGTTTGTATGGGGAAACAAGATTAGTTCGACTATTTTATTCGAAACTTCACAGAAATACTCCTAATTAGAAATGAGTAAACACGTGTTTCAGGTTTTTAGAGAATTTAACCCCTAAAAGGGGGGAAAGGGGTAACACAGTCTGAAAATCAACATGGGTGTTGTTTCTATGGTTTATCGGGTCGCTGGTTATGAAAACAACAACGGTTTTAAAATCCGATGTGGCATACGTAAAATACCATCTCCCTGGATGGGGTGCGATGGGGTTGAAATGTCTAAATATCAATATGGGTGTCGTTTTTAATGTATAGCCCAAACCACTGGACCTAGAAACTTGAAATTTTGCACATAGATACCTTATACAATGTAGGTATCCACTAAGGAAGGATTTTTGGGAATTCCCACGGGAACGGGATTTATATATTGGATTCCGAGTGACCCTATCTCAGTAACTATAATAACTAGACTCTTCAAATTTGATACACAAGTAGGTATAACATTAGTTAAAACATTAATTTCAGGATTTTTAAAAATTCTCACGGGATAAGGAAAAAACGGGATTTATATATTCATTTCAACGGAATACTATGAACTATAATTACTAGACTATTCAAATTTGGCATAGAAGTAGGTAATTATAATAGTAAAAAACAGTTTTAAGGATTTTCGGAAACTCCCACGGGATAAGGAAAAAATGGGATTTTTCGTTTTAATGGTCGTAGAAAGCTGAAATTCGGCATGTAGGTTGTTTGAGGAGTGTAGAGGAGCATTGAGAGAGGACTTTCCGAAATTCCCACGGGAACGAGTAAAAACGGGATTCATATATTCAGTTCAACGGAATCCCATGAACTATAATTACTAGACTCTTCAAATGTGGCATAGAAGTAGGTAATTATAGTAGTAAAAAACAGTTTTAAGGATTTTCAGAAATTCGCACGAGATAAGGAAAAAACGGGATTTTTCGTTTTACTGGTCGTAGAAAGCTGAAATTCGGCATGTAGGTTGCTTCGGGAGTGCTGAGGAGCATTGAAAGAGGACTTTACAAAATTCCCACGGGAACGGGAAAAAACGGGATTTTTCGTTTTACTGGTCGTAGAAAGCTGAAATTCGGCATGTAGGTTGTTTGGGGAGTGTAGAGAAGCATTGAGAGAGGACTTTCCGAAATTCCCACGGGAACGAGAAAAAACGGGATTTATATATTCAGTTCAACGGAATCCCATGAACTATACTTACTAGACTCTTCAAATTTGGCATAGAAGTAGGTAATTATAGTAGTAAAAAACAGTTTTAAGGATTTTCAGAAATTCCCACGGGATAAGGAAAAAACGGGATTTCGCGTTTTACTGGCTGTAGAAAGGTAAAATTTCAAAATTCAAAAGTTTATACTGTAAATAGGCCACAAAGGGCTCTTTAACCGACTTCAAAAATGGAGTAGGTTATGCATTCCACTGTATGTATTTTTTTTATGTAGGTATGTTCACCGATTGTGCGGTCAAAATTGTGGACCGATTTTAAAAAATATTTTTTTATACGAAAGAATATAATATACTCCTGAGATGGTCCCATTGTCACCAAATCAGGATCTGATGACGGGATCTCAGGGAAATCGAGGGCAACCTTCAAATTTTGTAGGCATGCATTACGTTTTTCATATATTTTCTCAAGCTATTTAAGTGTTTGCGTCTGGTAGACACCATCTCATGTTGATGAGCTGATGATGGAAGGTAAAACTCCTTAACGGTTAGGAGTTGAGGATATTTTTTCAAATATTATAGGTACCTACGTATAGACCGATAGTTGTATTTTTGCAGGTTATCCAGGTGAGCTGATGATGGAAGGTTAAACTCCTTAACGGTTAGGAGTTATAGGAAGTTTCTTTAAATATCATATGCATGTATAGACCTTTAGTTGTATTCTTTCTGGTTATACAGATTTTTAGTGCTCGCTTCCGAATTAGTGAAAAACATTGTATACAAAGAAATACTGTAAAGGATCGTATCTACCTGAAGTTTAGTCGTGCTTGCTTGCACGCTTGCTTGCACGCTTACTTGCACGCTTTCTTGCACGCTTGCTTGCTTGCGTGCATGCATGCTTGCTTGCATATTGCTTGCGTGCTTGCTTGCATGCTTGCATGCTTTCTTGCTTGCCTGTATGCTTGCTTGCTTGATATCTTGGTACACGCGAGCGAAGCCGCGGGCAAAAGCTAGTTTAACATAAAAAAGAAAATCAAAGTAGCACTGTAGATGTGTTTTAAAAAAAAACCCGACTGTGTTTATATATTTTCTTATTTACCCCCAAAAGACTTAGTTTGTTTGAAATTTATTTTAACGTTACACTTCCGTCTTTGGGTCACCGATTTACATATGAATGCCAAATTTCAACTGAAATTCAATAGAAAGTTTTGAAATCGTATAAGTAATATCGGAAATCCGTGTTTCCTGTGTAATTCCTGTGCCGAAGGGAGTTCTGTGAAAATACTTACTCTATGTCACTCTCGCAACTGAAACAAATCTAATGACACTTCAGTTCACACTTACATTCCATCGAGCCGTTTAGGTTGCAGGGCGTGCCACAGAACGATACATACATACATGTGTTTATATATGCCCGAATAACATAAAACTCATTCGGCAGTCGGGAAAAAATAAACATCCGCTGTTAAACGGCACTTATTGGAGTGCGAAAAGCTCTAACGCGTCCGCCTCTAGGCCTTATAGTCGCAAAATAAGCATCATTTATCAACCGCGAAGCTGGCGAAATGAGGTATTATTTTAGCTAAGCTAAATCAGGTTCTACTTAACGCTGTTATTTCAGTAAATTCCATAAGGGCATTATTAGATTAGGATATTCCCTCTGGTCTCCGGGCCTAACCAGTCAATCAACGGTGTGATTCAATCGCAGCACAGCCTTCCTCTTACTGAATATTCAGAGATCAACTGTTGGTTCATTTGTTTTGGATAATGGGTATCGATGAGGTACATTTGGGGATGCGGTGTTTCTGTGTCGTGGTATCGAATAGTAAATTAGTATTTTGCAGCAGTTGGCGCTGACTTATATTGGACTGTGGATTGGCGTGTATATGAGGCTTTGGCTTTAAGTTATAAAGTATAAAGGAATCATTTCAATTTATGATGTACATACCTACGCCTGTCTGTCTAGTACTGTTATCTGGGATTTAAAAAAATCGACCATAAGTAACTTAAATGTTTCATTAAATATGACTTAAACTAAAAATGTTATGTGCTTTTATAGTCCGGTCATTTACTTTAGCACAATGTAACGAATGGCTAATTTGGATAGTTTTAAAATTCACGTGGAAAAAGCTTTGTTCTAAACTTAGTAATGACCTGTTATTAAAAAGTGTTGGAAATGAACGCGACATTTCAGTTTTAACAACCAAAAGTTTTAGGAATTTTAATTGTATAGTAAAAAAATGTTATATACCTTGATCGTAGATGGATGTTTTTTAACATTAATTCTTCTTCTAGGTTGTCGAACTTCGTTATTCAATTTCAAGTTCATCTTGTAGCTTCTGGTCGAAAGTCAACAGGCAATCAATTCCATATTTTACTCTCCTACTATTTTGCACCACTTTATTTCACTGAGAAACAAGTAAAATTTTGACCTAAGAAGAATTAATAGAGATAAAATAACTTGAGTGCTTACTGATTAAACGTACAAAAATTAACGCTAGTCAGTCTGACTTATTTTTCAAATGCACAGCCACGGCACTGCTTCGCAACTTCAAGGAAACACGGTCAGTTGGATGCGTGTGCGCTCTTTCAAACGCGCGCTGTCAAACTGCAGGGCAGGAATTAATTCTGCATGAACGCGCGCCGCCTCTGGCCGTTAAAACCCCGTAAACCCAGACGATCTCGACTAAAGACCGGCCAAGACAATGCCGCCATTAATCACGATCAAGTAAATATCGGCAGATCTGAAACTTTCCAGAGCTTAGTTTTACCGCCGAGCCGACGCTAACCAAACCGCTGGAGCGTTCTTTAAAGTTCTTTCCTGAAAATAGTTTACCTATTCTGCTTGCGGTGAAAGTTTAGGGGTGATGCGGACGATCACCGGGTACCTGCAACATTAATACGTACCTAAAACCATTTAAGTAAGTTTGCTATGAAAATATTTATACCTAGCAACCAAAAAAGTCTAAAATAATAATGATTGCAACTGTTTATTTGCGGTCCTAAATATGCTTATTGTACTGTGTAGATGGTATAAATACCTTTAATTGTTTAATTGCTCGTTTGAGCAATTCTTGTATATATATATATATATATATATATATATATATATATATAATCAGAATCTCAGAAACGGCTCCAACGATTTCGATGAAATTTGGTATGTGGGGGTTTTCGGGGATGAAAAATTGATCTAACTTAGTCTTATCCCTGGGAAAACGCTTGGTACCGAGTTTCAGCCCGAGCGGAGCTCGGCCGCCCAGGTACTGACTCCTAAATGCTGCAAAGTTCGATCATATTTAAACAGTAGCTTAGTACATTCCAGGGCTGGCCCACAACAGAATTAGACTAAAGTACTAAATTATCACTATGAGGGCCGCAACACACAAATTTTGTGAGAATTTTCCTCGAGTTAAATAATATTTAGGGAGACAACCGTACCGCTGTGTTTCGCCTCATTCTCTAATGAAATTCCCCAGCCGTCATTAAAGTCAATGACTTGTAAGAGAAACACGCCCGTTAAACAGCAAAGCTCTTTGGAAAGTTTTCCATTACTTATCTATTGTCCCCTGCGAGTCAACTTGCCTGCAAACGGCGAAGCGGACTGTACTTGTACTTAACTACTGGCGCAAACGTTGTACATTGCCTATGGGATGTTTTGTTTCGACTTAACAATCTTTCGTCGATTAGGTCGTCGATAAGTGTTATTTAGAATAAAACTTCATAACTTCCAGTAGGTAGGTAATTTAATTAGATTTTGAATCATTGAGTGGCTTTTGCGTGATGCGCGAAGAAACAAACCGATGAAAACAATAATTTCAAAAATCTACGATTTTATTATTATACATATGCTTAGTTAATAGTTATGTATGAGTTATGAGTGAAAAACACGAAAGTTTAAAACATTATATTTATGTTTAGATGTATAAATATGTAGATACCTTATATTAAAAACATTGGGACGTGGTCAACGTAGCTCTTTGCTTCGCGTTATCTCCTATTCGTGTGGTTATGGTCATCACGCCTCGCCCCTTGCTTGACACAGGCTTAAACTATCTTAATTTAACCGTACCCTAACTTAAAGAGAGTAAAGGTGATTTTAGAAAACGAAATATGAGAGGTAATGGTGGTAGAACGATGACAGCGTGAATCGAATGGGGACAAAAAAGGGGATCAAAAATTGTACGTATGACGTCATTACGTCAAAAATGTGTCAGTTACGTACCTACCTAGAGTGTGAGACAGACGTGAGAATTAGAAAATCCGCATCCACGGATGTGAAAAAATCGGCATCCGTAACACCCTTGCTGGGTAGGCCGCTGCATCACATTTTGCCGATAGCTGTCTCGATAAAGGTTTGTTTATTGCTATTGTGCCTTGGGGAGATTTTATTAGGGCATTATACCTAGCTCGGGAAAAACTCCCTTACGTAATGTAGGGGCCTAGATCCTGTTATATATTCTATTCAGTAACTTGTACTTTAGGTTAGTTAGGTTAAGTTATGTTATGATGTGCTTATTGACATTTCCACTTAGGGTTAGAGTGCTTCAATTGATATCTATGACGAATCAGCCACGGCCATTTTTTATACAATATAGGCTTGTGTTTGACCACAATCACACCTGGAATGCGAAGATGAGCCCGACGATGGAGCACGCTTGCCTAGTAAATGCTCACTCACCCTAGAATTGAATTTAGGGGAATAAGTAGAAAGAAGGCAGTTGAGCGCGGTGTACATTTTTTTTATATACTTATATAGGAGGGAGGCAAACGAGCAAGCGGATCGTCTGATGGAAAATGATCACCACCGCTCATATATCAACAACTCAAAGAGAGTCACCAATATGTTTCCGGCCTTTAAAGGAAATATAAACCCTTTTCTTGAAAGCCTCGATGTCATAGTGTTTATTGATTTTACGGTCAGATATTTATTCATACATTTCGTACTAAATACAAACTGAAATATAGATGCACAGAAAAAACCCCAGAAAAAAGACCAATGCTGGGAATCGAACCCAGGTCCTCAGCATTCCGTGCCGCGTGCCATACCCCTACACCACCACTGGTCTAGAGATTAGACACGAATCTTTCCTATACATCATACATTTCAATCTGCTAAATCATCACCTTATGCAGTGACAAACGCACATCTATGTTACACCCTCATCGAGAGATTTTAACACTCCTTCGGAACTAACCGCTCACCTGGACAAGAGATGGCGCTACTGTGCAACTTTAAACAAGTTAGCTATGAAGTATCTTTTTTTGTACATATTTTTAGCAGATTGAAATGTATGATGTATAGGAAAGATTCGTGTCTAATCTCTAGACCAGTGGTGGTGTAGGGGTATGGCACGCGGCACGGAATGCTGAGGACCTGGGTTCGATTCCCAGCATTGGTCTTTTTTCTGGGGTTTTTTCTGTGCATCTATATTTCAGTTTGTATTTAGTACGAAATGTATGATTTCACGGGATGACCGTAAAAGTAATAAAAAAATGAAGTTGAAAAAATATGTACAAAAAAAGATACTTCATAGCTAACTTCAGATATTTATTTGCGTGATCTTATGTTTAGTTCCCGACATCAAAGAAATTTCGGAATAAACATAATTTTCAATCAAGTAACCTACATAGAATCTTAATTAAAACAATAAACACTTGCTTCCAACTAGCTGCATGTTGTCTACGACTCCGTCTTCGAAGAATTTGCTTATAAAATATAGTATGATAAAATCTATCCTATGTCCTTCCTAGGGTCTTAAATTACCTCCAAACCAAATTTCATCTAAGTTGGTTCAGTGGTTTAAGCGTGGAGGTGTAACAGACAGACTATTACTTTCGCATTGCCGTCTGCGAAGAATTCGTTTATCGCTATCCCGCAGGAATCTAGCAATTTTCGGGGATAAAAACTATCCTATTGTCCTTTCTAGGGTATCAAACTATCTCCGTACCCTATTTCATGTAATTCGGTCTAACGGTTTTTTTTCTATTTTTTTTTTCGAGGCTTTTGTGCACCTGTGTGACTATGCCAGCCTAACGGTTAAAGCGTGTAATGGTAACAGACAGATAGTTAAGTAACTCTTAAGTACTTTCGCTTAAAGTATAATAATAAGCAAGGATTACAAATAAGCGAACATCTAAAAATAAACTTCGAATGTGAAGGATTTATTTACAAATGCACATCGTATTTCTGCAGGATTTGGGTTAGGTCCTGCCCGGAGGAGGCACTGTGCCCATGGTGGGTAGCATGCAAATCAGAAACGTATTTGCCTAAAAAAATATGTGTCCCAAACTGATATTGGGCTCAGAATAAATAACAGTATAAGTTATTGAGTCCGTATGCATGAGTTGAATTGAAAAAGAAGAGCATGAATAAGGAACGCTCTTAACGCTAAATGTTTTTGTATTACAGATTGTAAAATTAATTGAAAATAATTTAAACGGATGCAGTCTGAGGAGGTCGGAGCCTAGGGTAGTAAATTTAGCGAGGGGCGCCAAATTTGGCTCAAAAAATTTATTCTCTTACGAAAATAAGCATTCTTATATGCGCGGAAAAAGGTCTTTCACGTCAAAAAATTGCTTCCCAGCCCAGCGTAACAAATGAAATAACTGTTGAACTTGAATTTAACATCTTTCTTCCAGCATTTTACAGATAACCAAATGTTATCTTTTCAATGTAAGAACTTTACAGTGTTTCGATTGAGAAAATTCACAGACAAAATACTCCGAGAAACGGTCCGAATAATAGCATCAACCATATTCTTGTTACAACAATGTTATTTTACACGTACCTCAGCTGAGGTATCGCGTAAACTTTGTACGAACAATGTGCTTCAATAAAACTTCCACGTCTCAACCACAACTTACAACTCGAAACAAAAACCAACGACGGCAACACATAAACTTGTTGATTATTCATGCTCATGCTTGCGAATAAAGTTCAGAGTTATTCCAAAGTTGTCTTGGCACTTGGGCCTTTGTGTTGCTGAACTTCGCGAATTTAACGCCGTAGAAAAAGCCAAGTAAATTTTACTAAATACAGTCTAGGAAATTTTAAAGTGGTAGACTAAAATTTTAAATCAGCTTATAAAAGCTCTATATAAATAGAACATCTAAACTAAGTAAGTATATTATTATTCAAGTATAGTCAAATATATTTGTACCTACACTAAATTTTTACAAAGTTGCAGGCTCAAGTCTTGCCCATACTGGACTCGTACAATGTCTCACTTTACAGCGCATTTCACTTTCATTGTCTAGAATACATGATAATAATTTACCGTAAACTTCTAGCGAATTTGTTCAAAACATGTTGGATAAAATGTTTAAATTTTCGCTATATCCAAGCCCTAACTTTGTAGTAGTACCTACTATAAATCACATTAAATTTCAGACGTTAAATTGCATTTGTAATTCTAGTTTTTCTAACCGAATAATTGCTTTCCTTGCTATGAATAAGTACATTATTACATACGAATTTAATCCCAACTAGCTTAAATAGGTAAGTTCTTAATGTTGAGAAATTATTTTATATTTTAAGGTATAAATTGAGTTATTACTGAAAACAAACCGAACACAACTCAAGTAATAC
The DNA here is from genome assembly GCA_947859365.1 of Archips crataeganus. NCBI lineage: Eukaryota > Metazoa > Arthropoda > Insecta > Lepidoptera > Tortricidae > Archips > Archips crataeganus. Next base: position 8,381,264 of record OX402051.1, read on the forward strand.
TTACAGTGTACTTATTTATAAATAACTTGTTATAATAGTAGTAGTAGTGTAGTGTTGTAGGTAGGTATACGTTTTAAGAGTACTTATTGACTCTAAAATATATAACAACAGAATGGTTTAATTTTGTGGGATATTAATTTAACGATTCATAAAATGTCGGATGTATAAATGTTCAGAAAGATTTTTATGATGTAAATTTCACAAAAGATTTTAAATTTCCTGACCCGAATAAACTAAATTATGATGTTAAAATGTGTAATAAATTACCCGTTTGTATCAAATTTACGACTAACAGTTACGAGTAGGTGCCTGTGCTAGGTGTAGATATAAATAGGTATATTCTGTAGGTGAAGCTACAGGATGGTAGATAAGAGTAACTGAAAAACAAAAAAAAACACCGTTTACAGCCAAATAATTCCAAAATTAATTAATTTTAATCAGTTTACTATGACACTCTACACTTCTCTACTTATCTATACCACTAAAAACACTAACTTTTAGCTTGTTCATTTCATTCATTACTTAAGTACCAACTGATTTAAGAAAATAAGTAGGTATTTCAGAAATCCACCGGACACTACCGGCACAAAAAGTTGAGGAGCAAATGGTGTCCATCGGACGCTTTACGGGTTAAGAAACTGTCATAGTTAAATAATTTTTCACCTCAGCACCTCAAACAGGCAGGTTTTGCTACTAAAAAACAGTGAGCAAAATCCGATTTTGCTCACTGCGTGAGACAAAGTAGCTTTTTAATTTTTTTTTAAATGTCGAGGACAACGATGGCTCTAGGTACCTACTCGCTGAATTCGAAATATTTGAACTTCAGTTTGATCTGTCACTTTCATTTCGATACGAAAAGAGCGAGAGATAAGATCAAATCGATTCTAAGTTCGATTTCAAATTCTATACCTAGTAGGCCTGAAAAATAAACGAACGATTGAACGTTCGGATACTCATAATAAGTACTTAACCTTAAAATTGTAATTCGTCTGTTAAGGTTTTAAATTTAATTATTGGTCTTTTTTAATAATTGGATTATATTATTATATAATCAAAATAGTAAAAATGTTGTTGAAAAAATACAAAGTTTAACATGTCTCTATATAATTATTAATAATTTTAACAATCTTGAACATCGTGATAAATACAGCGAGCGGGTGGGACAATCCACGAAAATCCAATAATGCCGAATATATGCTAATAATAAATTAACTAGCAGAGCTGCGTTTTTTTCTTAATTCACATTACGTTTCTAGCATGTTTTTACATAAGGTGCCTGTATTATACATAGTATACGACATATAATTAATTAATTATTACAATAAACACGCACCAAACGTCATCGCCATATACAAAAAAAAGTTGAATAGTAAACTTCTTTATTCATTTATAAAAAAGTTACCGCGTACTTTCCGTTTTTCTTTTCCTATTTCTAAAGTGGACATGATCTAGAATAGCAAAATAGACTAGCAAAGGGTGCAAACGCTTTTTCGGAGAGTGTATTGTTATCTACAATATGGAGTAGGTAGGTATTTACTCAATGTTGAAAGCCACAATAAAGGCAAAAAGACGACGTGCATATACCTTTAATAATTATTATGTTCTCGCTGCTGAGGTGAAAAGTTGTATGTGTCACACGAGACCAAAGTTTTTTTGCATCTCGTGTATTTTAATCTCTCGCGCACTCAGGATTCTAACTTAGAATCACTCGCTCACGCTCGTGATTCAACTATAGAATCCTTCGTTTACTCGCGATTCAAAATCAACACTCGCAGTAAAAACCAACTTTGCTCTCTTGTTGCACAAATAACTATATTGATTCAGGCGTTACTTTGCGGAGGTCCATATTAATGAACTGAAACAATTATTTTGCTCACCCGCGACTTTACGATAGTCACGTTTATGTAAGAATTGCGTGTTCATGCAGTTCCTCCACCTCCACACTGTACGAACACACACAAATCACACAAACCCAACTATCACCACCACCAAACTACACTAACGCGTTTCGAACTCAACCAGAGTTCATCTTCAGAGTAGATACCACAACCGCACCCTATGCTACCAAATATTAGACTACCGTAAAGTCGCGGGTGAGCAAAGTAAGTTTCAGTTCATGTAGGTATAGGTAAATTTTGAGAATTGATTCGATCTAAAGATCAGTATAAAATCAGGATTAAATAGTTGAAAGGAAAAATACTAAAGGTCAGCAACATAAAGTGGCATTAAAACATATCCTCTTTAACTGCATTTTGATTTACCTTTCCCTGGTAATGAAAGCGGTGCTGTAAGCGATTAACGCATGCAAACCCCGAAAAGGTAATTTATGTGACCGTAATTTTTCCGCAGTTAGAGCGGTTATATTACGTAATAAAGCGAATTATTTATGGCACCCTTAACCTGACAAGATTGCGAGATACAAAGTAGCCGTGTACCCAGAGTCAAGTCTAGGATGTATTAAGACTAAGCGCCGAGTTAGAGGACCCAGGGAATATTTGGCGAGTATGCAACTGCCCAGACCAAAAATTTAGGTAGGTTAGGTGCCTACTTACATTGGATAGATTATCTCTCAACTAGCTAGTTCACTGGCATTAAGGATTCATGACACCATCGGAAGCCTTGGATTTGATTATGCGCCTTGCCAGAAGGGAAGGTTTATTCGGCCCGAACATACTTAACTTATATTTACCAAAGCAGTGAAGGCTGTCGGCTCGGTGATGCTGTCATACGGAACTACATCGCTGATTTGCAGCTGTAGCCAAAAATAGGTACTTACTTGATTTAAAGTAAACTAAAAGACTAAAACATAACAAAAAAACATGCCAAACATAAATAAAAAAAAAATATATTAGGGGACAATCTTACACAAATCGACCTAGTCCCAAACTAAGCAAAGCTTGTACTATGGGTACTAGACGACGATAAACATACTTATATAGATAAATAAATACTTAAATACATAGAAAACATCCATAACTCAGGAACAAATCGCACCTTCGGTACAACAGTGTATCATCTCGAAATAATACACCATTTTAATTTAGACTTTACTTAATTTCCGGAAAGTCTAAATTAAAATGGTATATTATTTCGAGATGATACACTGTTGTACCGAAGGTGCGAAATATTCGTGCTCATCACACAAACCCTGTGCCCTTACCGGGATTCGAACCCAGGACCTCTTGCTTCGTAGGCAGGGTCACTACCAACTAGGCTAAGGCGGTCGTTAAACATAAGTAATAAACATTATAATTCGATTCACATTTAGCTTATACCCCCCGGGCCCGCAAATTAACAGTTAAGTAGCTACTCAGACCGAAAGAAATTATGAAAAGCAGAGAACTGGGTATTAAGATCAAAAAGAAGACTTTTGATACTTGTATCCTACCATGCATCACATATGGCTGCGAAACCTGGGCTTTGACAAAACACCACAGGGACATATAAACATGATAGCATTGATAGCGTTGGATATCTAAAAAAAATATCTCATGTTCTAGGTTAGTACAATACGTTTACTTTTAGTTTACCACTGACAGATTGCTTGCCTTCATTTCATTTCCAACTTTAACACCATACAAATAAAGTAGTTATTACAAAATCTGCAAACGTGGGTAATAGTATTCTAAAATTGGCTTTATTTGTAGGTCGTTAAAGTTGAATATGAAATGAAGGCAAACTATCTAGCTGTCAGTGGTAAACTATTATGTAATTTTACTGTACTATTATATATTCTGTGTCAAATCTTAAGCAAGCGTAGCGATAGACCCTCGGGTATTCTTTGAATGAAGACAAATAGCTGCACTGCTTGCTTATCTGTAATTAGGTGGAAGTGTAAGTACCAGTGGCGAAAGGTACTAATAACCCGATTCCCCCGGGTTGGTAACTGTAAATTGAACTGCAAGCACGCTTCTCTTCCTTTAAGTACTGCACTGCTTTTCAAACAGAGAATTAATGGGGTATGTTTTTAGGGTTTTTTGCTCCGGCTTTACCTGCAAAATTTTTAACGCCCCGCCACTGGTAAGTATCTAGGTAGGTTATATCTAGGTAGGTTATCTAGGTAGGTTATATCTACTTTGTTCATTAGGATCTTTATTTTTTACCCGACTGCCGGAGGGTTATGTTTTTATTTCTAAGGAGCTAATCAACGCGCTTGTCACTAACCAAGCAACATTCGGCCTGGCCTTATTAGACTCGACCATCTGTTGCTCTAGCACGCAACATTTATCACTGACATTAACCATTCCTTGTCTCACACATTCACGTGTAGCTAGAAGTTAGAAGGGGATGTAATGCTTTAATGTCAACGTGAAAAGAGTGTGCTGGAACCTCTACTTAAGTGTGGTCGTTAACAAGCCCACTATTCAGGCTCGCCAACAAAATCCTTTACGATGCGAGGGAATAAGCGCTACTTTTTATTGTCTTTTCGTACCAAGAAAATCGGCAGAGAAAGTTTTGATAGATGAGTTAATAGCAAGAGTTAATTTCAACATTTAAAGTTTGTATTTACTTACTTAATTAAATTTTTAAGTATATAAAATTTATTGGAAACAGTGACATAACAGATTCCATAAATCCGCAGCGCAGGCTTCGTCAAGCAAACATATTGTTATCCGCAACAAGCTTCGTCATAACAACAGATTGGAATCCGCAACAGGCTTCGTCAGCTAAACAAAAACTAAATACTTAACTGTCATAAATTAGGTACAAAACTGGAAAAAATATTTAAAAGTAATTAAAAACTGGAAAAAATATTTTTATCTCTTCTGGAGTTACTGATATGATGTGGTTCTCCTACTCCTACTACCACCAGCTACTGTAGTAGGTAAAGGCTTCTGACCTACTTATGTGATTTGCAAGTTTCGAACAGTTCCTTACGACTTTGAAGGCTGTAAATGGCATCCATAGGTACGTCGCAAAGTTCTAGTCAGCACTTAAGTAATAGTTTAGCACTTAAGTAAGAATTTTAACGAGTTTATTGTAACTTTAAGTCGATTAAAATTAACTTTTGACGTTATTGTACTCACTGAATGCTGGCTTACGGAAGGAATATACTTACCTGTAATCAATGGATACCATAGCCATCGTACAAAAAAGTTCATAAATAAGAGTGGTGGTGTAGTAGCTTACGTTAGTGATTCATGGAGCGCCAATGTGTCAGAACCCCTAATGAACAATTGCAACTGCTTAAGAATCTCTTTAGGTCCAGACGTAAATATATTAGGCATTTATCGTTCTCCATCTTTTTCTTTAATAGATGAATTTCTAACCTCCTTAGAAGCGGTAATTCGTGAAGGGAACAACAGCAAAATTATGATTGTGGCAGGAGATTTGAACTTAGACATTTCTAACAACCCTCTAAGTGAACAATGTTCTGAGTACCTGAGTCTTCTTACTGAGCACTTATTGCTCCCTGCTATTACCAAACCAACTAGGGGTTTAGCTTGTTTAGACCATATTTTCGTCAAAAATGGAATCGGAGGTAGTGGATTTGTAGTGAGGTCAGGCATAACCGATCATGATATATGTATTTTAGGGCTACCAAGTATAAAGGTAAATACAAATCCGCCCAAACGCACCAAAACTATAACAGATCACACCGCGATTGTTTCCAATTTAAAATCTGCAGACTGGTCGCCCATTTTCAAAAGTAATGATATAGACAGTGCAGCAACGTTTCTCGTTAATACTTTAGATAATGCTATTCGTTCAAATACGAAAAATGTTGTTTGTTCTCGGACTAAATTTACTATAAAGCCGTGGATTACTCCTGGCCTCATAAAATGTCAGCGAAATCGCGACTTTCTCCACCTTCAGGCTAGAAAAGATCCAAATAATCTTATTCTTCAAGTAACTTATAAAAGATACCGAAACTTTCTCACGAATTTACTTCATAGACTTAAATCTAATTACGAGAACGAGCTGCTACTTAAAAGTAAAAATGACCCAAAGAAACTCTGGCACAGCATTAAAAGTATATGCAATATTTCCAAGACGAAAAATGATGCAACATCTCTTCTCTGTCCCATTAATCCTGTTAAATCATTAAATGCATGCAATGAATACTTTTCAAATATTGGCAAAAAACTAGCAGATAGAACATTAAACAAACTGAATACATCCGAAGACACACTCGCAGCTGAATTCAATAATTTAAACTCTCCAGTAAACTCCTTGTTCCTTCTACCCACTGATGAGAAAGAAGTTTACGAATTAATCCAAAATTTACGGTTGGGTAGCTCCCCAGGCTTTGATGGATATACTCCACAGTTAATCAAATTGATTCATCCATACATAGTGGCACCTTTGACGCATATTTTTAATCTTAGTTTATTAAATGGGAAGTTTCCCAACGTATGGAAGCTGGGCGTTGTGACACCAATCCACAAAGATGGCGACAAAACCTCCCCAAGTAACTTTCGACCTATTACCTTATTAAGTATATTTTCTAAACTCCTAGAAAAAATAGTAAACAAGCGTCTAGTGCAATATCTCGAAAATAAATCTCTTCTCAATGATAAACAGTTTGGTTTCAGACGAAACAAGTCTACGGAAGATGCCGTAGTGCTTTTAACTAAACAAATAGCGCATTACTTAGATGACAACAAATGCTGCCTCGGCGTCTTTCTTGATCTAGCTAAGGCGTTTGATACTGTTTCGGTTCCAATTCTACTACAAAAACTTGCCAGCATGGGAATCAGAGGTATCACACTTGAATGGTTCCGCAGTTATCTTACGAATCGTCGTCTATGCGTAAAGGTTGGGTCGTTAGTCAGTGAACAGCTCCCAATAAAGTATGGAGTACCTCAGGGTAGCATACTTGGTCCAACTTTATTTATTATTTACATGAATGACTTATTTAATATTCCAAACCAAGGCACTGACCTCATATGCTACGCTGACGATACGGTTATTTTATTTCACGATGAGTCATGGGATGCTGTTAAAAAGACAGCTGAAAAGGAAATGTCAAAAATAGCCCTCTGGTTAAGCAAAAATCTTTTAACTTTAAACGTAAAAAAGACAAAATATCTAACTTTTAGTAAAACACGCATCTCTAGTCCTCCGAAAACGTATGAACTTAGCATACATACCTGTTCACCGAATGAAACGCCACTCTCAGACTGTAACTGTCAACCCACAGAAAACGTTGATATGATTAAGTATCTTGGTGTACTGGTTGACAAAAATCTTTCATTCAAAGATCATATTTCCTCGCTAGCTGGTAAGATTAGAAAAAGTATTTTTATCGTCAAATCCTTACGTAAATCTGCGCCTAAATACGTATTAACTTTAGTTTACAAGGCCCTCTGCCAGTCTGCCCTCACATACTGTCTGTTAGCATGGGGAGGTGTCGCTAAAACCACACTGCGAGTACTGGAGACTGCTCAACGTGCAGTTCTAAAGGTCATGCTTGGTAAACCTCGTAGATTTCCCACAAACGAACTTTATTATGTAGCTAAAGTATTACGAGTGCGCCAATTATTCATCTCAAAAGTAAGCACCGTAATCCACAAATTAACTGTCTCTTCGAAAGATTTCGTGACCCTTACCAAACAACGCAGATACAAGATCCCAATCCCGACTATTAGGTCCACCTTCGCAAGGCGATTGCCGCCATACTCCCATTCGTATATTTACAATAAAGCATGTAACCAAATACAAAATGTGAAGAATTTGTCATACAAAAAGCTTAAAAAAGAAGTTGAGTGTTGGCTAATGAGTCTAGACTATGATGAAACTGAGGATATAATTGCAGCCTGTAATTAAACACACAAACACACACGCACATACACACAAACACACACACGCACACGACCACACACACACACACACACACTTTTAGCATAGCATTTATTTACTAAAATGTTTCAACTTAGTACTAAGCAACTACTGTCAAATTGTCACTGGTCCCCGCGATACAGGCCTAGAGTCTAGTGTGGAGACCGCCAAAAACCATATAATTGTAATGTTTTTATATTTCAAATAAATATCTTTATTATCATTATTATTATTAGTTTATGAGCTTTAAACTTCGACGTTACCTAAGTATATAGCAGACGATTGGTATTTGAAATAGTCGGCAACTAAATGAATAAGAGCTCTGCCAACCGAGTAAGTACCTACATACCGGAGTGCGTACGGCGAATTCGCTGCTCCTATTTAATTTACTCTGTACCTACTACAGACAATTATAATACTAGGTACCGTACTAATACTTATACTACGTATGTAATTATTTTTTTAGAGTACTTTCCTACATTATAAGGTACTATTACCATGTAGGTAAAAAGTAAGCAATAGCCGTATCCCATGAACGAAGAGCTCTAAATGTAAACGGTCTACTTTTCTAGCTATGATCTGTTTTTTTTTTAGAAAAGTGCATAAAGAACGCAGTGAATTAGTTTTTCAGTTAGGTACCGGTAAACTGGGGTTACTTTAGGAAATTTTGGGGCTACTTTGATAGATTTAAAATGGTTATAAAAACGCAAATATTCATAGCTCGATTAAGCAAATGACGTAAAAAGTTAGGTAATTTATCATGGTAGTTATTTCACTGCCACAGATGGTCTTAAAAAATAAGGACTCTGCGTAAAAACTGTCTTCCAAAGTAACCCCTGCATTTGAAAGTAGGTAACCCCAGTTTACGGTACTTAACTATGCAAATGCGTGAAAATTTTTGGTTGTGCCAGCATCACGTCCCGGCCTTATACCACGATGTCAGTATGATACGAACTCCGAATTTTGAATATCGGAGTAGCCCTCCTGGACTTTCCAACCGACAAGACGTGATACCTACATTCAGCGGCGCACAGATCAGACAGCAAAACAATACCAATACAGAGGAGTATAGAGGATACAATTGGACGAGTAAAAATGGGAAAAAGAAAAACATTAGTATTTGTATTATTTTATTAAACACTTCATTTTTATGCAAAACTATCAAAAGCTATGCAACAGTTTACTGTCTGTAAAAATTAAAGCGCATTCATTTCACTAGCTACCGACCAGCGGTCGGCAAATATAAATCACTGTAACTGCGGGCTGGGGCCCCCACCTACGTAATTGAGGTACGTTTTGCTTCATAATTAGGCACTTAAATGTATCTTCTTTAACATAAACCAAGCATTAATGCCATTTTAGAAGTAATTAAGCTAATTTGCCGAGTTTTACCTATTTTATTCCAGAACATTCGAGCAGAGCTACGAGAAACACCGAAGTACTAAGTTTGGGATCCCGTAACGCAGCGTGGTAACTGTTACTACTTGTGTAAAGAAAAGAAATAACAGTTACTATAAGGCGACCAAATTGACGCATGGGGCACTTTTTCAATACTTTGAAATGCATGTTAATACTTATTATTGGTATACCATTTCAATTCTGAGCATCGTAAACCTATCGTTTAGTTGACAAATCCGGAAGCAGATTGATAAGTCTCTCTCTTTATGTTAATCAACATATCATTTAAACCGATATGATTTTCGTCCGATATTTAAGAAGCATGCCCGTTTTTCCTAAAAATATTACGTAACTTGCTTGCTTGTTTTCTCTTAGATACTTATATAAAATATTAAAATAAAACTGAATGTCAAAATCGTAAATCCAAATTTTACGTCCTGAAAATGATTCATTATATTTCATTCATTATTTGATTTATTATTTTTTTATTATTGATTATGATGATTTCTGATTCGTCAGGTAGTGTCATTAGTAATTTACACGTGATTTTGTTTACAGCTCGTCATTTCTGCTTGTATTGCAAATGGCGGAATGGTCGCAGTTGTGTATGGTGTCCTGGAAACTATGCGTGAGGACACCCAATGGACAGAGCTCTTTGTCACACATCGGCAGTTTGACTACGCGCTCCTGATGCAGAGTTAGAAGATGGTCGCCGTCCTTGCATCTGTTAAAATAAAATTCGGTGAATACAGGTATTTACACAAATAAATGCTAAGCTTGGTAAAGTTTAAAATTGACAACATTTCATATTTTTAATACTATAATTTGATTTGTTCTCTGTATTCTGTTTGGAAAGAGAAAGTCGCTGATAGTTTTAAATTTTCACTAGGATTATTAATTAATTTATTACATTTTTTTAAGATGTGCTTATTCTAAAATGGCTTAACTCAAAAACTACCACACAATAGATCCATTACTTTTGTCTAGTCTCTATTAAAAAAAGGATGACGTAAATCTGACGTTGAGGTTGTAATCGTGTAATCGAATTTAAAATTATTACAGCTCTTTTTTCTGGTGAAAAAGGCTAACGAAACATATCTATTCTGTGGAAGTATTCGTAAATTCAGATATTTTTTAAATTCTTGTATTTTTTTAAATATGGAGAAATAAATTATAACAAATATTTTTCCGTGTTTAGGAGGCAAAACTCTTTCGATTCCTGTAGTAATTTCTAGGTGTCAAAAAAATTTAACCTCGTCAATTGCGGTATGACTATGGGGCCATGATTGACTATTGGTTCGCGCTGATCTAGACAAGCAAGAAAAGTTGGTTTCACTACCAGTTTGAAATGTGACTGTTTGTCATTTTGGCGATGTTCGGTACAACCGAACACCGTTGTGACGTCAGTCAGTGGTGGCTCCCGTCTTTTACGTATTTTAGTGCTCTTTACGGTATTGTCGCGACCGGGTGCATTCATAACATTACTTAACATTCTACTTTTCTATAACAATTAAATCGAAGTATTTAGATAGTTCCAGTGTTTTACTCAATAACTAACATAATAAACGCCACTCCCCGAACAGGCGAATTGAGTAAGGTAGGGGAATCTACACAAATTTTCCATTTTATGACATTACAACTCATACTAATCAGGAATGATGAGATTCGTAGAAGAACAGCGGTCACCGGCATAGCCAAATGAATTAGGTCGTTGAAATGGCAATGAACAGGCCATAATAGCACGCAGAACAGATGATCGTTAGGACCGAAAAGTTCTTGAATGGATTGGCAAGCGCAGCGTGGGACGTCCGCCAACGAGATGGACGGATCGGATGATTTGGTAAAGGCCGCAGGTACACGGTGATACAAGCCACTTCCAATCATATTTGACAAAATACTCCACAGTTCGCCTTTCACCCAAGTAAGGCTGCGTTGAATACTTTTTAACGATGGAAAAATAAACCCAATTAAATTGGCATCTTCTCCGGTGATTTGTTATTAACTATACATCGTTTTTTTAGCATTAGAAAGAAGGTAAGCGATCTTGACGTGTCTTTTTTATCTAATCTAATACCTACGAGCAATTCTTGTATATATAATATATAATCAGAATCTCAGAAACGGCTCCAACGATTTCGATGAAATTTAGTATGTAGGGTTTTCGGGGATGAAAAATTGATTTAGCTTAGTCTTGTCTCTGGGAAAACGCTTGGTACCGAGTTTCAGCCCGAGCGGAGCTCGGCCGCCCCGGTACTTAAAAGATTAACAGGGACATAAATGGTCATTTACATTCTTTTGATTTCATAAGTAATACCTAATTATCATTTTTTAAAGAGCGTTTTTCAATTAAAAGAAACCTTATTTCTAATGCTAAAAAAAACGATGTACATTCATCCCCCTTTTAGATATACCTACATTCTCACCTTGGTAAATAAATAAATACTTACTCAAACAATACAAAAGCCAAGTTAGAAGCGAAGCAATCAATATCAGACATTCTCCAGACGTTATCTTTCGGAATGGCGTCTCCTCTCAAAGGAGTTTTTGGTTTGTACAGATTCATGTGCGCGAGGATTTTGAGTAGAGTACCGGAATGGGCGAACAGGAATGTTGCGTTTGGTGCCGACTTAGAACTGAAACATAATTTTAAAGTCTAGAATGGAGCCACAATATCTGTCGTTATTGATTTTATGAGCACGCATTTAGTACTTAATTTTAATTTTAATTATGTTTGTCTATTTTCATTTGTGTGATCAAAATGATCTGAATCTTGGTGTACCTAAGTGCCGATGACAATAATATATTATAGAACCTTCAACAAAATAATATATTTTTTTCAACTAAAGTTAACTAGGTAATATTTCAAACCACCATACCATAAAGCAGTTTTTTTTTTTTCAAAATTACTTGGAATGATAGCGTAAGTGCCATTATTTTATCGTGGGTAGGAAGTACTTACATAAATAATAATTAATCATAACCCTCGCTCCTGGTCGTACCTAGTTCAGCAGATTGCAATGGCCATACAGCGCGGCAATGCTGCTGGAGTTATGGGGACTTTTGAGCCAGGTACGACGCGGAGTGATGGTTTTAAGTTTGTAAGTTTTATTTAGATAACATTGGTCTGTTTTTTCTTTACGTTATATTTTATTGCTACTTTATGGTTATTATTGTAATTTGTTTTGTTAATTTCATTATTGAAGTAATTCATGTTATAGTTTGAAACATAAATATAGGATTAATCATAATAATCAATATCATATATCTTACGTCAAATTCTCAAACATGTTCTTCACGGACGAACAAGCCGACCGATAGGTTAATTCATTCCCATAACCATCTATCCAATAATGTTTCAGATCGTGATAATACTCGAGAACCTGTAAAATACGTAAATTAAATTAAATTTCAAGTGTGTATACATATACCAGTTGGGAATTTTGATTAATCAGTAGGTATACGCGAAAATTGCGTGTACAATATAAAAAATAGAATGTAAAAAGTTTTTCAATACCTTTATACTCTCCTTATCTAATGCAGCGCACCACGGTGCGATGTAGTGCTTCGACCAAGCTGTTTCAAAAGCACAGGCCTTGTATATCAAATTTGCTTCAACTGAAACAGGAATAAATACTTATTAGAAATTTTCTAAGTAACATCAAAAACTTTAAGGGATCAGACAGCAAAACCACAAAGCCAGGATGACTAACACTACTACGAACCTAAACTAATAGTTTCGTTAAGACCCAATCTTTGTGAAATTGACTCCAGAGTCTGTTTCATAAGTGTGCTTTGGCGCAATTTTTCTTGCTCGGCATAAGTATGTGGATTTTTCTTTACTTGCTTTAGCCATTTGTCACAGTACTTGTAAAACTGGAAAATTGCAACTTAGTAAGGAAAGCTTATAGTGGGGTGTAACGTACATGCTGTTTCGAGTAAGTACCTACCGGATGTCCATACCGGCCTCAAATCACTAAAAGGTGTCATGCGAAAGCGTCTCACTCTTGCTCAAGGTTAATAACTTTAAAAACTAACATTAACACAAGCTTGCCTAGCTTACTTTGGGACTAGGTCAATTGATGTGAATTGTCCCGTGATATAATTTTAATTTAATTTTAATTTAAAACTGATAATTATTATACTTTGTCTTAACGCATTCACTTTCACTGCGGGGAACGCATATAATATTGCCTTTTTTATGACTTTCGCTTATTTTCGCTGTCATAGTTTGGCACACACATGAATACACATATTATTTGAACGCTCATGGGCGTCCTTGGGCCCTGAAGAAATCTCGAGTCTGACATCCAGCAGCGAATGCGTTAACTAAGTACATAGTTGTTTCACTTCCAGGATTGAAATTTATTAATGACTTGACTAGCCTTTACCCACTCCTTCGCTCATGTGAAACATTTTAGATTAAGGAATGGAATTTAAATTCCGAGATTTTACCGACTTCTTATGTTAATTTCCTATAATAATGGTAATTATTTACCTATGTTGCAAGAAGAAATCCTGTACAAAATGTTGTGTCTTTAAATTTAGTGTTAAGATTTTGGGAATTTACATTATGCTTAAATACGCGTCTTGTGGGAATATTGACGTAAAAAATAACCTGTTCTAGAGACCGATAGACTCAGCTACAAACAAATCAAATTTTCTGAAAATTCACACACACATACAAACATATTTATATTACTAGAACGGAAATCCCGGCATTAGATCTTCTAGTCTTGCTGGTGCTCCAAACGGATTCATGGATTTAAATGCTCATGCTTTTAAATGTATGGCATATTTAGAAGGAGAAAAGTAAGAAATAAATAATTGCAATAACTGCTCCATACTCTGAGAACTGGGTCTCCTTTAGATGATTTTGTCATAGAAACATTTTGTGCTATTTTCTCATCAAACAGACCAATTGTGAAGTGTATAGCGCTTTCTTGTGCTCTCTCTGTAGGTGTATAACGGATCTGAAAAAATATTATTTGAAATTAATAACAGAATACAAATCACATGTAAATAGATGTCTTAAATGACCGATCGACTTTTAGTTTTCTTTAAATATTAATTTAATAACGTAATACGTAAACAGATAATGGTCAAACTTAGTTTTGAACCAAAACACTATATCAAGGGGCATTTGTTCAACCGTTTATACCATCTCATTTATCTGGTCATATTTCTTAAAAAATGGCTGTAGATTTTGATGGGGCTTTCAGTTATAATATTAGAGGTCCTGTGCGTCTACCATATAACTGTAAACTGTATCATAATCTTCTGCCATTTCTTAAGAAAAGTGACCAGATAAATGAGGCGGTTGAAAAGCTCAAATAAATGCCCTAAAATGGGAATAAAATAAAATTTGTGATTCAATTGAGAAAAACTAAAAATATAAAATGTAGTTTTAGTTTTGACTGACAAAGTATTAAAAGTTAGTTAAAATCGGTTTATATTTTAAGAAGTAAACAGCATTAATGTCATTTATATCTAAAGCTAGACTATGTATGACTAGACTTAGGTTATATGTAAGTTAAAATTAACCCTTTACCTACGGGCATAATTAGGACAAATATGAATTCTCTACTCAACTCCAGTGACAGAAAGTCTATTTTGTACTAAACATACTGTCTGTAACTGTGTATAGTTGACACCCGTAGACAAAGGGCTAAAAACTAGCATGGGAAAGCATGATTTATATAATAAATTTACTATCTACTCATATTGTATACTTAGACTAATTACGCGTGAGCAACTGTCTTTTGCTAACCGAGGCCACGCAAAATCCTTAAAATTAGGATTAAGGACTCGTTTTGCATATTATGTAAAATGTTTTATGCTTGAAATAAACAGCTTGAATTTTTTTTTTTAATTCAATGGTTAAAGTTTGTACTCACCAAATAAGCGTCTTTATTGTATTTACGTTTCATTATATTCGGAAATCTACTCTGCATCCTCTTAGCTAGGTGTACCATCTCAGTGCCACCCTCAGGTACGAGGTTCTTTTCATCCAGTGGATCCAGATTACAAGACCAGTCCTCGAGTCCTGCTAACTGTTCCTGGGTTAATTGACCTGTAGTCACCAATTAAAATAATACTGTTATGTGTGAGTGTGTAACTCTGAAAAGAAAGAGTTAGTGAATGTGATCACAAGCATTCCGTCCATTAAATGGTGCATGATCATCATCAAATATAAAAAAACCTCATGTCACAGTGTTTGTTATTGAACTCCTCCTTGACTTGACCAATTTTTATGAAATTTGCTGTCTACAAATTTGTACTGTATTTGGTAGGTTTAGGTTGTAGGCTATTTAAATATACCCTAGGTGATAAGAAATAATTCATTATGGCAAAACAACATTTGCCCCGTCAGCTAGTATTATTATATTACTAAAACTAAAAGTTTTCTGTTAAAACCAACATGCGGGAAAGTTCATAAAAAAAATATATAAGTATAGGAAAATATACTCTTCATGTAAGTTGAATAGTTTTCGCATGTTATAATAAATAAATTCTTTGCAGATGGAATTGAAGGCAATGGCTAGTCTGTTATAAAATAAAAATGGACAGTTTAAGACTATATGCAACTACAACTTTTTGGTCTACAGTTTAGTTCTTTATCTACATCTGTCAACGAAAACGAGTTCTGGGCAGAACTTTAGTTTGCTAACATTTACAAACTAAACGAAAATTGTGGAATTTAGGGCAATTCGTTAACAAACCTTTTCCATATTTATGCCCCAACAATATTTTAAATGAAAGTGGTTTTAGTATTGAGTGCATTTGTTCTATATCTTTGGCGCTTGGTAACCTTGTTCCATGGCGTATCACCATCCATATTTTAGTATCTTTACATCCTGAAATGGTAAATGAGATTATAAAGTAAAACATTCAAATTTTGTATGTAGAGATTTGAATGCTTCTCAAATGTTTGAGATTTCAAGGCCCTTCTTACCTGGAAATATTATCTTAGAATCATTTTTATTGTATTTAAATCTGTAGGGAGTTTTAGTGCCCAAATGATTGCGAATATCTTCAGGCTTGAATGCAGCTTCTATGTTTTGCAAAATATGCAGTAGTGTTACGGTGACGATAAGTAAATAACAATGAAACATGTTGCTGGTGATATTGCACTAGTTTTTATTTATTAAGTTAGTTAGGTAGGTTAGGTAGTTTTAGTTTTATTTGTGTTTCCTATATTTATTTACATTTTATTTTTGTAACAAAATATTTTGATTTGTTTGATGTGTTGAATGAATTGACATTGACTTGACACTGATTTTTTTTTTGTAATTTTATGGCCTGGTTACTAGACCTTTAAGCCAAACTTGACATTGACGTAGGAAACAGAGTGTTGCCTTGCCATTAATATAATTTCTTTACATATAATATATATATATATTAGTACGTAGGCATAAAGTACATCCATACTATTATTTATTAACGCCACAACAAATTGGGAACGCGCCGAGCGGGGGCGCCGATGGAGCGTGCCTAGCGCGGTGAATAACACTAATCAAATACGTAATGCCGCGCTGCTGGTGTGTCACTGTATATAAGATTCAGTGTTATTGACCGCGCTGGGCACGCTCCTTCGACGCCCCGCGCTCTCTGTTTGTGGTGGTCATAAATGTGAAAGTGTTTGTTTGTTTGTCCTTTTTTCGCGTCGAAACTGAGCGACGGATTGCCGTGAGAGATTGTATGGACATACTTGAAGAGCTGGAGAGTGACATAAGCTACTTTTTACCACGGGAAAACACGTTTTAATCTACTTCGGCGGGGCGAAGCCGTGGGCGTGGGTATCATATAGTAAAACATAACCAGGACTGAGTAGGTACTAACTTTTATTAGTCAATCAAAAGTGACCCATATTACCAAGCCATACAGTTTAATGATGGCAGCTAGAGACAGCGGTCCGAGAGATTACATACAAACTAGAGAAACTAGAGAATTGTGTCCCACTCGCACCAGTACTTGATCACCCTAATTAGAACAAGATGCAATTCTCTGGTTATTTTTTTTATCGGCCTCACTTTTTTTGTCGCAGTATTCAGTCCTGGTTAGGTATTAAGTCCATGTAAAACATACAGAAATAAGCTATGTATAATTTGCAAACCTTGTTCTTATAATAAAAAGGTCATAACCCCATGAGGAGTCAGATTTTTGCCCCGGTTCGAAAGTTTTGTACATCAGCATTACACCCAACTCATTTCTGCAATATATTTAAGACCACTTCCTGCTGAAAGGTGTTACAATAAAGAGGAGAAATTAAGATGAGGGTGTCACTTTCTACATAAGTTACATACCTAACTGTACAATAGTTAGTGTAAATGCTTGTTCCCCTTTCACCTATTTTGTACTCTTTGATAAGGGACCCTACTAACACTAGACATAAATAATACAAATTAATACCACTTAAAAATTTATTTTATTTATAGGCATTAAAATACAAAAATGTTCTTATTCAACTTGCAAGACAATTTTACCCTGTTGTAATGTAGCTTTCAAAGCAAAAGGTTTACACAAAGTCTCCACATCAAATGTTTCAGACGCAAATGGTTCATCCTCAGGACTTTCATGGAGTGTAAAGTTAATAGATTTTACATCCTTTCCCTCTATGCTGCAAATGTTTTGTGTAAAAGGTGGTGCACCTTTTTTGAAGATTTTGACTGTTTGATCAAGGTACTTTAGATATACATCACTCCCCAGAAACTCAACTTTTGAGTTTATATCATTGAGAGTGAGATCTGGTACATCTAACAATAGCCCAGCTTCACGGGCACAGCCCACAGCAATCACCTCGTCAGGGTTAACTCCAGAAAGTAACTCAGCTTCCGGCAACAAGTTGGCAATCGCAGACTGCAATTTTGGGATCTTCATACTACCTCCACACAACACAATTTTGCTTATTTTTCCATCAAATTCTTCTATGACTTTCTGAGCTGGTTCAATATAAGAAGATATCTTGGATGAAATAAGATTCTCGAATCTTGCTCTGGAAACATTCTGATTCCAATCAACACCATCTAACAATGACTCTATGTGGACGTGAGCAGAGTTCATAGTAGATAAGATATGTTTGCAGTTGTCAGCATGGTTCAGTAACTTGGCCATAGCACGTCTACTTTCTTGAGGGTCTAGCTTCCACTTCTGCTTGAATTCCTGGGCAATATAGTTTGCCAAATCTTTGGTCAAACATTGGCCACCCAAATCTGAACGGAATATGCTTTTTTCTACTGAGACAAAACCTACACAAACTTTGACAATTGTGGCATCACAAGTGGATCCACCAAGCCTGTATACAAGGACATTGATATCTTCTACACTGTCCTCAAGATTATAGGCCATAATTGCTGCTGCTGGTTCGCACATAACTTGGACAACATCAAAACCTGCCAATTCAGCACATTTAACCATTCGCTGCCGGCTTGCATCTGACCAGTGCAATGGTGCAGCTAGTACTAACTTGAGGTCACCTTCATCTCGCATCGAATGGCTTGCAATAGTAAACAGTTTAGCATAAATTTTAGTAGCAATGTTGTCCGGATTGGCATATATTTTTGTCTCACTTGTTTCAAATTCATATACTAGCTTTTCTTCATTCTGGATGCGGCATGATGAAGAAGATTCGACGTAAGCCAAGTCCTCTTCACTGAAATCGCAGTTCATTAAGCGCTTATTATGTTTTATTATGGCCTTTGAGGAAGCTTGTCCGGATTTCGCAGGTAGACCGATTTCCCATTCTGTCCCATTGAGTGCGATGACTGCTGGTGTAACACGATCTCCGGCGTCATTGGCGATTACAGAAGGCGCCCCGTTGGTGAATGAAGCCAGACATGCCGAACTGTTACCCAAATGTATTCCGTAGGCAGCTGCCATTATGAGAACAGTACACGAATTGAAAAGTCGTACAAAGTAATGGACATAGAATTTAATATCTTAATCAAACGTAGACTCGATACTACTAACTGTAGTGCACATATTTAAGTAAGGTGAAGGTAGGCAAAACGATAGCCGAGCCGCGAGTATTCAGTATTCTAACCTCAATTTTTACAAAGCAGAGCTGTCAGATCGGTCGAATTTTTTTTGTAAAGCTGTCAGCTGTCACCACAGGCTGTCACCTGCGGTATTCTACTATAAATAAATAAATAAATAAATATTAGGGGACAATCTAACACAAATCGACCTAGTCCCAAACTAAGCAAAGCTTGTACTTGTATAGATACATTTGTTATACAAATATGTGTGAAATCGACATAAAAACCAAAAAACACATATGGTCTCTTTCTTTCTAAGGTGACTTGGCATATGAAGAAAGAGATGGCAAGACATTTGTTTGTTCTATGTTCGGAAATATTTTGACATAACGAGTAGACAGCATTTCCGGCTGCCGCTTGTGACAGAGGCTCTAGGTATTTGAGCTGTCAAGTGAACGATAACTGCGCAGTTTTTAGTGTTTTTCAGCGATTTTTAAATACCATTCCATTTGGTTTTGTGTTGTGGATATCTATTAATAAAAACGCAATATGGCTCCGTGTTCCATAAAAGGGTGTGCTTTACGAAAAACTAAAAATCAACCGAATCTAACTTCTCATAGGTTAGTAACAGATTTTTCATCAAATAGTGTCATTAGATTGTAATATTTACTCAGTGATAGTTAATTTTGGTAAGCTTTTGTCGCTGCCATCATAGAAATGCAGATTTTTCTCCATTTATCGTTGTATTTTTGATTTTGTTGAATTCAGTACAATTGTCATTCTTCATTAGTGTTGTGCTGAATATCGACATAAGTAGAACTGAAATAACTCCCATGTTTTCTGACCGATGTCTGTTCTAATTTGACAGATTCCCTAAAATTTTTTTGCTCAGAATCAAGAGCGCTAAGTATTGACTTTGATGACTAAAAAAAATGTCCCCAATTTTCCATTCCTTTTTTTTGGTTTCATATTTGTGTCGAGCCTTATAAACTGTACGAAAAAAACACAAAAATAACTGTACGGTACACTTTTTTAGGGTTCCGTATCCAAAGGCTAAAAACGGGACCCTATTACTGAGACTTCGCTGTCCGTCCATCTGTCCGTCTGTCACCAGGCTGTATCTCATAAACCGTGATAGCTAGACGGTTGAAATATTTACAGAATATTTAGTTATATATTCGCTATAAAAATAAAATTAAAATAAAACAAATATTTAAGGGGGCTCCGTACAACAGACATGATTTTTTTCCGTTTTTATAGATAATGGTACGGAATCCTTTGTGCGCGAGTCCAACTCGCACTTGGCCGGATTTTCTTTATGAAAATGAATAGTATGTACTTGTGATTTTGAATAAGTAGACCCCAACATTTTCTCCTGTTAAAAAAAGTAAATGACACACATTACTTACAATCCAAACTGCAATTGTGAAAAATTCTTGTATTATTTTTGTTGTTTTACAAATAAAGGGCATTTCATACTTTGTTATACTTGTTATTTTATTTCGTCAGCACAAAGTAATCACACACTACTTAATTTCTGCAAGTTTTTGAAATAAGCGCGTTTGGTTTTATTGTACATTTTGCAGTTGATTTTCACAATTTTTTTTATGATTTGGTATTTTGACCATACCTAAAAGACTCTGTGAATAGACATTGCAAACTTGTATGTTGGTTTTTAATAATTTTTTTACATAGCTTTTGAACTATTAATTTTGAGATACCTTTACCCCTTACAATTTCCAAAGGAATATAACATTATAAATTTTCCTGTATAACGAATATGCCATAACCGAAGTAATTATGAACAAAGCTAATTTTAAACTAACTTTTCCACTAAGAAACTCGAATATTACCATTGCTGCTTGAAATGTCCGCTCACCGTTCAAGTATCGATATCGACTATTTTGGTTTCAATGTCACAACCCTTGAGCGCCATTGTTTGTGACAACTTTAGGTATACACGCATGATTTGTAGGTATCACAGGTCCATTGGTATAGGTCTATGAGTATTCTGGTCTTATACTACGAAGTGCAAAATTCGAACTTCGTATCGTGCCATTCCTCTCACGCTAATAGTATTTAATACAAGAGCGAGCAAGACGATGCGATACGAACTTCGATTTTCGAATTTCGGAGTAGCCCCCCTGGGGGGTTACTACGAAATTCGAAGTTCGAAGTTCGGATTGTGCGGTCCCTCTCACTCTCGTAATAAATACCATTAGCGTGAAAGGAACGGCATGAAACGAAGTTCGAATTTCGCGCTTCGTAGTATAGGGCCTGGCTTTCTACTCCAATACGTTCCATACACTACCGGAAATATGTATGTAAGTAAATATTATAATAATTCTGACAATCGTCACAATACAATGTCAAAAGTTAAATATATATATAAAATATATCTAAATATATATCACTAACTTTATTTTCAAAGATTATTTCATATCGTTCAGTACAATTTGTGAAGTTCTCAGTACTAATTTGAATTTTATCTTAGAAAACGCAGAAAGGAACGTTTGGTTGGAACGTAGGAAATAGTAGGAATATCCTTAACTAATTTGTTATGGCAACACTACGACACGGTGCATCACTTATACCATTGTTAATGAAAATAAATTAATTATTTTACATTTTTTTAAGAGTACCTTAAACAGCGTAGGTCCTGATAAAAAAAGAGCGGGAAAAAGAAATATTTATGGTAAGAAACTTTTATATTTTGATAAGTGCAGTTGATTTATGTACTTGCTTCAGATCAATAAAATTATATTAATAAGTTTGATTCAAATATTATAATTAACATGATAAGACATGGATATTAAACAAGAAGAATCAACCTTGAGTAATGACCGCTTACAAAAAATTATACAGAGTTTGTCAAAATGTAAAATCGTAAGTTTTGCAAAATAATTAATTTTTTGTTTCAAGTTTTAAGATAATCGCAAATAAGTTTCTAATAATTCCAGGAATATACAAAAGAAAAAGAGGAGATCAGGAAGTTACGCGAAACAAATTCAAAATTGGAATTAGAACTAAAAAACTCGCGTGAGACAGAAAAATCTCATCGTTACCATTTGACATCGTCCCGGGAAATGATAGGAAACTTACAAGAGACGGTCTCACAACTTGTTTATGTAAAGAGAGATGTTAAAAAGTTACATGACGAAATTATATCAAAAGATTCCATTATTTTGGGATTAGAGAAGGTTTGATTATTATTCATCTAAGTGATATTATAAACATGAAATTTTGCGCGTGCGTGTGTGTGTGTGTGTGTGTGTGTGTGTGTGTGTGTGTGTGTGTGTGTGTGTGTGTGTGTGTGTGCGTGTGTGTGTGTGCGCGTGCGCGCGCGCGCGCTCTACAACGGCGCACATCTGAAACAGACTCCTATTATTCCAATATTTCCCCGGGATCAGCGTCCCGACATCCCGTTGTTGCCCGACATGTCTTGCGCGGGAAATGTTCAGTCCCGCTTTTGGGGGATTGCGCGACTCTACAACGACGTAGTACATCTCTATGGCTTTTCAGCTAAGTATTTACTTTTTTCACGTAAACGTAATTTGGAATTCAAATAAGAGGACGAAAACTGATAAACCACTGAGTTTATACGGTTTTTTAGTCTGTCCCGCTTTCGACGAATAAATTTGGCAACGCAGCCCGGGATCTACTTATGTAAAATCCCTAAATTAACCGCTAAGTCTAGACTCTAGACACATGTTCTCTAGGGACATAAAACTTTGCACAGGTATTTGTCATACAACATTCTTCAGATTACGATGTAATTCTAGTATTGTATTGTATTTAGCAAAAACATATTTGAATCCAAAAATGGTTGCCGCGAACCTGCAAAGGTACTTTTGCAAGATGTAATTCAATGATATAACTCCCACCAACCAAGAGAAAGATGGTAAAAAGTTCCTATATCCTCACTTTACGCTCAGGTATACACGTTACGCATGGGAACTACAACCCGAGCCGTCTTAAGGCTGGCGCAGACCAGATGCGTGTGCGTGTCACACACCAGTTGTAATGGATAAAACTGTAAGAAAGACGGCACACCATGTGGACGCATCTACTGCGCCATCTTTCTTACAGTCTCATTTATTACAACTGGTCTGCACCGGCCTTCATTCTTAGAGGAGACCTGAACACAGCAGCAATGGGAACATGCATGATAAATGAATATACATTTAAAACAGAACGGTGATAAGGTCGGTCTATTTCCGTTTTAATTTATTTAAGAAATATTTTTTACTAGGACAAAGAAAGTGTAGTACAAAAGCACAATGCTGCCGTTCAGGAGTTACGTGGAGCCCATGAGAAACAGATCGAGGGAATAACAACCGCTAATGAAAGAAAAAGTTAGTATTATTGAGTCCCTATCTCAGTAGGAAATCAGTTGTTACATTATGTTTAGTTTATTGTTACAAACCTTAAAAGAACTTTAACTAAATTCATATTTGCCATAGAACTAATATTATAAGGAATTGTTGTTTTGTTTCGATGATATAATCGGGTAGTCGTGAATACCTAACTCACCATCGAAAAGTACCTAATACTTACCATGCATTTTTTGATTAATTGACGACCGTTTTAGCCTAGTTGGTAGGTAGTGACCCTGCTTACGAAGCAAGAGGTCCTGGGTTCAAATCCCGGTAAGGGCATTTATTTGTGTGATGAGCACGAATATTTGTTCATAAGTCATGGATGTTTTCTATGTATTTAAGTATTTATTTATCTATTTAAGTATGTTTATCGTCGTCTAGTACCCATAGTACAAGCTTTGCTTAGTTTGGGACTAGGTCGATTTGTGTAAGATTGTCCCCTAATATTTATTTTTTATTTTATTTAATTAACTTCATTTTAGACTGGTCTAGAAAAACAATTAGGCACGTACGAGTATATGGCTTATTAGGCGTATAACCGCTTCGCGCTTTTACGTAGCTTTTCTATTGCTCTTGTTATTATTTCTGGATTATTTGGTATGTAGGCGTGTACACTAGCGACTCCTAGCGTCATCTACATAGGTATCAGATAGAAAACTTGCTAGGTACATCTTACATCGCGCTATCGAAGTTTCTGAACTCGGCTTCATAAATACAACTTCTAACTCTCTCCCTCCAGATTTCGGTCCCCAGCCATAATAATCTACCTGGAGAGAGATCTCTCTATTGATGTCTATCCCCAGGCCGCGGTCAATGTTTTCTACTGCCACATTTTGAACGTAAAATACATACGTATGTGTACTTACGGCGTCAATTTTGCATGAAAAATTTTAGGTCTACTTTCAATCGCTTTCTTCTTTTTTTGGATATCGTTAATCGTTAGCCTCAGTTCAACAGATCCAGCAAGACTTTGATACACAAGCCGCGCAGATGTCTTGCGCAATCGAAGAACTACGCGCAAAGAATAAAGAACAAGAAGCTTCTTACAGGGACAAGGTAGGGTCTTTGCGGGTCTGTGTATAAGCACGGGTAGGTACAATACTCAAGCAGAGACAAGCTCCGGAAAAGGGGGGCAAAGCAAGAGTTCTCTGTAGATAAGTGGATTAAGGGATGGGAAAGCCCACTAAGCCCAGGGATAGCAGTGCAAGTTTCACAACTTCACAACTTTCCACTCGTATGCTCATAAGTACCTATTTATAAAGGCTGTCCCAAAACTCAACGATTAGATGGTACCGGGCGACAGGTTAAGTTATACAAGTTCTGGAAAAATTAAGAGAAAAGAATCATGTCACGTGGAAGCGACATTATAGAATAGTCACATAAACATATCACTTCTAGTGTTAGATATTTTCGAAAAAAAATATTACCTATCCTTAATAACTAAGTGACATGGATTGTTTTTATTATTTTTTCCAGAACAGTTAGGTACTTACTTGTTTTTGTTTTGTTTTCGCTGTTGCCCGCGACTCCGTCTGCAACGAATTCAATTATAGCTATAATCCCACCGGAACTATAAAATTTTCCGACATAAAGCCTAACGTATTGGCATTGCCTTACAACGAGACCAGAGGCCCTACCACGAAGTGTATAATTCGAACTTCGTTTCGTTGCCGTCCCGCTCACGCTAATATGATTTGACACGAGAGTGAGAGGGATAACACGATACGAACTTCGATTTTCGAATTTCGTAGTAGCGCCTCAGCCTTCAGTGCACCGTGCCCATCAGCAGCGATCTGGCGGATATTTGTAAATACTTATAGATTTTTAGGTTTAGATTGTTAGTTTGAGTTTTATTTAGTGTGATTAAAAAATATTAAGTACCTTTACAATTATCAATTGAAAACTGGAAACGTCCAATTATTATAATGTCTTAATAGATGAACGAGGTGGTGTTAGAATACGAAGAGAAAATCCAGCGAAGTGCGGCCACGGTCGCTCAGTTACAAGAACAGTTGGCGAGACAAGCGGCTCGCACCGACGCCAATATCGATGCATACCGACGGGTAAGGTTCAGACTTCAGGGCAACTTTGAAATTCGAAGTTCATACCGCAGCGCACGGTCCCTTTTACTCTTTAATTGCAATACTATTAGCGTAGGTAAACGAAACGGCACGATATGAAGTTCGAAAATTGAATTTCATAGTAAGTATAAGGCATGGGAGATACTCACTCATTGCTCATGTATTTTTCAGAAGGTAATAAATGTCTATCCATCTACAGGTCTAACTGAGTCTGTTTCTGAGGTATAGGAGCGGTACGGGAGGGGTGACAAGTGACACCCTTGGGGGTGTATTTACGAGTACGGAGCGTCAAACGACCTTACGACGCGTAACTTCAGTCGGGCGTCACTTGGGGTGCCTTCCGTACCGCTCCCATACCTCAGTACCTCTACCATGAGTTTACACTAGTTTACGTGACCGTACTCGCTAGCGACGGCGTAAATTATTTGTATGGAGAATTGTACAGCGCCTCTAGCGGTCACTTAGTGGTCAGGGTAATGCACCGCCTAGCATCACGCGGTGTGTAGGTTCTATGCCTGAAATCAAATTCATCCTGCGTGATGTTCGTAAAGCTCTTTTTTCCCTGGACGTCCACAAGTCGAGCGGGCCTGATGGTATTCCTCCTGTTGTGCTTAAGGTGTGCGCTCCCGAGTTAGCTCCGGTTCTAACACGCCTGTTCAGGCTCTCGTACTCGCTTGGCATGGTCCCGAGCTCGTGGAAGACAGCTTTGGTTCACCCAATCCCAAAGAAAGGTGTTCGCTCAGACCCAAACAACTACAGGCCTATTGCTATTACACCCCTCTTCTCTAAAATTATGGAAGATCTGTTGAACCAGCAACTGCTGAGGTACCACGAGGATCACCAGTTTTTTTTTTTTTTTTTTTTTATATAAGAGGTGGCAAACGAGCAGACGGGTCACCTGATGGAAAGCGATCACCGTCGCCCATGGACACCCGCAACACGGGGGGCATCACAGGTGCGTTGCCGACCCTTTTAGGAATTGGTAGGCTCAGTTGATTAGTGATCGTCAATACGGTTTCCGCCGTGGCCGCTCGGCTGGTGATCTTTTAGTTTACTTGACTCATTGCTGGGCTGAGGTGGTGGAGAGCAAGGGCGAGGCACTTGCCGCCAGTTTGGATATAGCAAAAGCCTTTGATCGGGTGTGGCATAAAGCGCTTCTATCTAAGCTGCCTTCGTACGGGCTCCCCGAGAGTTTTTGCAATTGGACGGCTAGCTTTCTTTCAGGGCGGAGTATCAAGGTCGTTATAGACGGTTCATGCTCTGATCTTATGCCCGTGAACGCTGGTGTACCGCAAGGCTGTGTACTATCCCCTACCCTGTTTCTTCTGTATATCAATGACTTATTACAGATTTGTAATATTCATTGCTATGCGGACGACAGTACGGGGGATGTAAGATACTCTGGCCGAGCTGACACCTCTCGGGACTATGTCGCTGAGTGCCGAACTATCCGAAATTGAGACGTCTCTCGGAAAGGTTTCGGATTGGGGCAGGGCCAACCTTGTTAAATTCAACCCCACAAAGACGCAGGTGTGCGTGTTCTCCGCTAAAAAGTCCCCGTTCGCGCTATCTCCCCGCTTTGATGGCGCTCCCCTGGATATCCAATCCAGCATAGGGATTCTCGGCGTGGACATAACGAGTGACGTTCAATTTCGCGGTCATTTGGAGGGAAAAGCCAAATTGGCTTCGAAAAAGCTTGGGGTATTGAACAGATCCAGCCTGTACTTTACATCAAAGCACCTTCTTCAACTGTATAAGGCCCAGGTGCGGCCGCACTTAGAGTACTGCTCTCACCTCTGGGCGGGGGCGCCCCAATGCTTTCTCCTTCCATTTGACCGTATCCAACGTCGCGCAGATCGACTTGTCGGCAACCCGCTAGTTTCTGGTCGTTTGGATCCCCTTCCTTGCGAAGAGACGTAGGTTCTCTTTGTGTGCTCTACAGGCTCTACTACGGGGAGTGCTCCGAGGAGCTATTCAATTTATTACCAGCTACGGGCTTCCACTATCGCACGTCGCGCCGTAAGTCTGCGTTCCACCGTCACCACCTTGATGAATATACATCTACAACTGTGCGTTTCCGTCGGCATTTTCTGCCACGCACAGTTAAATTGTGGAATCAATTCCCGTCTACGGTGTTTCCAACTAACTATGACATCGGGTCCTTCAAGAAAAGAGTGTATTGTTCCCTTAAAGGCCGGCAACGGACTAGTGACCCTTCTGGGGTTTCTGGTTCTCATGGGTGGTGGTGATCGCTTACCAACAGGTGACCCACTTGCTCGTTTGTCTCCCTCTATAAATAAAAAATAAAAAAAAAAACCTTACGGAAGTACAATCTCCATACAAATCATTTACGCCGTCGCTAGCAAGTACGGTCACTGTGAACTAGTGTACACTCATGGTAGAGGTACAGGAACAGACTCAATTACGAGTAAGCGTTAGGCCTGTACCTATAGATATTAAAGACTTCCCCAAGCCTTCCGCAAAGCAACGTGAAAAAAAAATTACATTGTTTCTTTTTATAAAATGTCAACCGCGATTCCTCATGGATTTTATATGAGCTTCATTTAACTTATTTGCCTTCAAAGGTTGGTTATATTGATATTACATTGCATTTTACTGTGCAGTGTTTTTTCCGCGATTGACAGTTGTATGCGTGTGAAGAATTAAAATAAAAACATTTTGCAATATATAATACTTCACAGGTGCGAGTTATTGTTTGTATAAATTTATTTCATGCAACCATTTGGCATTTGGCAATGATGATAGCTGAAATCTTCCGCAAGAACTTAGCCACAGAGTAGGTAGACTTTACATAGTAAAGAATAGAGCAACACAGCGAACACATGTAATTTTGGGGGTTTCCTCCGGCGGCAAATAGAGCAACACAGCGAACACATGTAATTTTGGGGGTTTCCTCCGGCGGCAAATAGAGCAACACAGCGAACACATGTAATTTTGGGGGTTTCCTCCGGCGGCAAATGGCACTATCTCTCCATACAAACATTTTGGTACTAAGTCCAAGTACTGTTACTTCTAGTGAAAAATACGGATAACACACTTCTTTAATCTATATTTCAAACTAAATACAAACTGAAATATAGATGCACAGAAAAAACCCCAGAAAAAAGACCAATGCTGGGAATCGAACCCAGGTCCTCAGCGTTCCGTGCTGCGTGCTTACCCCTACACCATCACTGGTCTAGAAGTTAGCGACGAATCTTTCCCATACATCGTACACTTCAGTCTGTTATAATCACATTAGGCAGTGATAAAGCGTATCTATGTTAATGCCCTCTACCGAGAGACTTCAACACTCCTTCGGAGCTACCCGCTCACCTGGACCAAGAGATGGCGCTACTAGGCCAACTTTTACAAGTTAAGTATGAAGTATCTTTTTCTATTTATTTTTTTATTTTCTTCAACTTCATTTTTTTATTACTTTTACGGTCATCCCGTGAAACCATATATTTCAAACTAAATACAAACTGAAATATAGATGCACAGAAAAAACCCCAGAAAAAAGACCAATGCTGGGAATCGAACCCAGGTCCTCAGCGTTACTTAACTTGTAAAAGTTGGCCTAGTAGCGCCATCTCTTGGTCCAGGTGAGCGGGTAGCTCCGAAGGAGTGTTGAACTCTCGGTAGAGGGCATTAACATAGATGCGCTTTATCACTGCCTAATGTGATTATAACAGACTGAAGTGTACGATGTATGGGAAAGATTCGTCGCTAACTTCTAGACCAGTGATGGTGTAGGGGTAAGCACGCAGCACGGAACGCTGAGGACCTGGGTTCGATTCCCAGCATTGGTCTTTTTTCTGGGTTTTTTTCTGTGCATCTATATTTCAGTTTGTATTTAGTTTGAAATATATGGTTTCACGGGATGACCGTAAAAGTAATAAAAAAATGAAGTTGAAGAAAATAAAAAAATAAATAGAAAAAGATACTTCATACTTAACTTCTTTAATCTAGTTTAGCCCGACGTGTTTCGGGCTAATCCGTAGCCCTTCTTCCTGGAGCACACGTGACTTAAGATCCGTATTTTTCACTATGAGTGAGTCTCGCGGTAGTTTCATGTTCAAACTGCTACTTCTGTTTGGAAGACGTATTAGTTAGGTACCTCTTTAACAACTTCGACTGACTCTACCCACAGAACTATTAGTACTACTACCTACTATAATATTATTAGTTCCTACATTACATGTAGTATATATAACTTACTCGTATATAGTACAGGAAAGTACAGTCAAGGAAATTTAATCGCGTACCTGGGTGAAACCTTTTCACAACAAAATTTCACGATGATTTCTTTGGCAGATGTATTGGAATGTCAACATGACATTTGCAATGAAATGGGTTTGTAGTGA
Organism: Archips crataeganus; assembly: GCA_947859365.1. Classification (NCBI taxonomy): domain Eukaryota; kingdom Metazoa; phylum Arthropoda; class Insecta; order Lepidoptera; family Tortricidae; genus Archips; species Archips crataeganus. The sequence goes on from OX402051.1 coordinate 8,411,245, forward strand.
CCCAAATTGGTGACCCACGACATTGGACAAAAATCGCAACCTTCAGACACACAAAACGATGACGCAGTCTCACAGCAAGCCGTACTCACCGCACTGTGCACCATTAGCATGTATATATTATCTGCCTGGTGTCTACAGTTCGCAAAATCCTCCTCCCACTACTTCCACTTGCCAATCAATCAACCAACACTCGCCAACAAGGCTCTGAGCAATCACGCAACAGGCATGCATCTACAAGTAGCAGAGAAACAACAATGCTCGCCGACGAGGCTCTGAGCGACTGGCCCTTGCAAGAGCCCACATGACGCACAGACTGCACTCCACTGCATTTCGTATCGACCTCCGGTCTAAAAAGGGGGCTGATGTAGCGACTACTAGCGCCATCTAGTCATCACATAAGGAGCTAATTACTACAATCCTACATCACGCTATCGAAGTTTCTCAACTCGGCTGCATAAATACAACTTCCAACTTTCATCCATTGGACTTCGGTCCCCAGGCATAACATCTGCCTGGAGAGAGATCTCTCTATTGGAACTACCCCCAAAGGTTCACCCTGGTGCGTGATTCAGTTTCTTCGACTGTACCTACTATAGTAACAACGTAGAATTCGCGATAGTTTAAAACAGTATAATACCTACTATTATTATATAACTACATTAAACCGAGTTATTCTAGTGTTTCCACTTACTCCGCTTCCTATCATTAGACGCTATTTACAGTTAAATCTTGGTAGCGTAACGTCATGTCAAAGTCAGCATAATTCAGCTATTTCCGACTCGCACCAAACAATCAAAACCGTGCTAATTACCTCCACAATCTAGTTCAGTTACGTGAACAAACTCAAGTAGCCTACTAAGTCTATTGTCCATAAACACAAGATCTACCAGATCCACCTAATCCAACAGAATATATCCGACCACTATCCGACACTTTCACTTAATAATTGCTGTTATTTACCCACTCGCAGAGGCTTGAAGAATTGGAAGAGAAACTTAAACAAAGACAGTTTAAGCAGTATTTAGCTCAGAGTTCTTATCCGTCTGAATCTCAAGTAGAAAGACCATACTCAGTAGATAGAGATCCGTATCAGGATACTTGCACCGTAAACTTGAGTCCAGTGCCTGAAGACTGGAAGAAGCTGAGTACTGGATGTCAAAAACCAAAGGCTAATAATACTTTGCAAGTGAATTATTATGGTAATAAGCCGCCTGGACTCCCAAAAACTGAGAAGAAAGGCCAGTTCAACATCACCAAGAAAAGGAAGCTTTATAATGATAAGGAGTTCTTGGATTTTTAATTTGCTTTATTTCATAATAAATAAAAAATTCCTTGCTTGTTTTATCTGATATTATCCTTTTTCTAAACCATAGACGGAAATGAGAAAAACTTTGAAATATAATTACGATTTAAACGGTCGTAATGAGGTTAGCTAGGTAAGTAGATTAAAAAAAATACTTGTATAATTAAAACATTCCAAGATTGCCTAAGATAAAATCTAAATCTCACAAAACCTGCCGATCTGAAATTACTGACGTTCGAAACTGTTAAATATTTAGTTTAATCTATACATATAAAATCCTTTGTCCTGACTGACGGATCAACGCACAGCCTAAACCGCTGATCGTAGAGACCTGAAACTTGGAGGGTGTGTTCTTTGTATGACGTAGGCATCCGATAAGAAAGGATTTTTCGTAGTTCTACTCCTAAGGGGGTAAAAAAGGGGGGCAAAGTTTGTATGGGACAACGTGATTCCTTGGTCCAATCTACTTCAAATTTTGCATAAACATTCTATAACAGAATTGATGGAAGACGTGTTTCGTATTTTATTGAAATTCATCCCTTGACGGGGTTAAAAAGGAGTAGAAAGTTATTTTGGGGGTGATTTGCTTCGAAGTTGTTATCAATACTCCTTAGTGCTTTTGATTTAAATTACTTTTTATTTTGACACAATGTAAACGAAACGAAACTTCAAATTTTGCAAACCATTTGTCTACGTTTGTCAACCACTTCCTGATCTGGTCTCTGATAATAATTAATTATAATAAGTATTGGCATTTCACCAAGCTTTTGCTTTTACAAGCGCAGCGTGGGACGTCCACCAACGAGATGGACGGACGTTTTGGTGAAGGCCGCAGGTTCAGGGTGGATGCAGGTCGCTTCCAACCGTAATGATTGGGCGTCAATGAGGGAGGCCTATGTCCAGCAGTGGACGTCCTACGGCTGAAATGATGATGATGAAGCTTTTATATGAGTTCAACCTTTTTCGAATAAAATCGAATTGAGTATTCAAACATCATTGTTGAACTCGCATAAAAGCTTGGTGCAATGCAAATACATATAAAATGCTTTGTCCTGAAGTCCTGTGTGTAGAGACCTGAAACTTGGAGGATGTTTTCTTTGTATGACGTAGGCATCCGATAAGAAATAATTTTCCGGAATTCCCACGGGATAAGGAATATACGGGATGTATATATTTCATCAATTAAGAGTGACCCTATCCCCATAACGAAGATAAACTGTTCAAATTGGGCATGTTTGTAGACTATTAGAATAGGTATAAAGCTAATTTCAATAATTTTGAAAATTCCCACGGGATAAGGATAAATCAGGATTTATATACTCAAAACAACTGGATCCTATCTCATAACTACATTTACTAAACTTTTCAAATTCAGTATAAACGTAAATGGTCATACATAACAGCAAAAAAACTTATTGCAGGATTTTTGGAAATTCCTGTGGGATAGATAATCTCTGAAACTTCCCAGCCGATTAAAAAAAAACTTTTACCAGCAAAAAGTTACACTATCCTTTATTGACATAGGCTACTTTTTTCCGGAAAAATGCAAAATTCCCAAGGGATAGAAATAAAAAATCAACTTCGGAGCTCATTTTAAAATGTCTTTCACCAAAAGAAAAGATACACTGTCCTTGATTAACGTAGGATGCTATTTTCCGGATAAATGCAAAATTCCCGCGGTATAGAAAATAGTAAATTTAACTTCGGGGCTGAGTTTAAAAAAAAAATGACCAATAGAAAGCTACACTATCCTTTGTATAGGCTAGGCTACCTACTATTTTTTATTTAAAAGCGAAAAAGTTTTTCGGGTGCGCCCGGTGGGATTCGAACCCACGTCTCCTGGGTATGCGCCCCAACGGGTGTTCTACCAATTGAACCACGTCGCATCCAACCGACTCCACCGAAATTCTTAATCGCTTACATACACCAACAGTGAGTGATTCGGTGAGCAGCCGTACTGCTAATAAAATAAATAATATTTACCTACTATTTATTCGGTAAAATGCAAAATTCCCGTGGGATAGAAAGAAGTGAATATCACTTGAGGGCTGATTTGAAAAATTCTTTCACCTATAGGAAGCTACACTAACCATTATTTACATAGACTACTTTTCTCCGTGAAAAAGCAAAATTCCCACGGGAAAAAAATAAGTGAATTCAACTACGGGGCTGATTTTAATACTTCTTTTACCGGTAGAAAGCTACACACTTCTAAGGACATAGGCTACTTTTTCTCGGGGAAAATGCAAAATTCCCGCGGGATAAAAATAAGCGAAAATTTGCATAGAATAAGGACAAATTTGTTGAAATTCCCACGGTATAGAGAATAAACGGGATTTATAATATTCACGAACTGATACTGATGATGATGAAATGATAATAACATTAATAATGATGGATGTTGCCGTTGCCGGATTTTTGTTTTATACAATGAAAGAGATGAAGAAGCTTTACCACAAATTAGAATTCTACGCGGACGAAGTCGCGGGCAAAAGCTAGTATCATACATAATGCACCTAAATAAAATCATCACGCATGAAAATTCGTGTAGTTTTTCTACTTCCTCTTAAAATTAGAACGTATAAAATTGTTAGTAATTAATTAAGTATATCAAAAGTTGCGCAATAACCAACATTATTTCTAGCCAAAATGTTCATTTTAATGTGTTTGAGGTCTTATCTTAAATCGCAAGTGGTTTGTATGAATAAGAATGCGATTATGAAAATTACTTACCTATTCATAAGTTACGTCACCGACCTACATTTGACCAGTTCGAGCGTGCATATTTGGATACATAGTTCCTCTGAAGCGTGAATAGATTATTTATTGGATGCTTGAAGCTGACCTCCATTAGCAGCAATGCAACAAAAGAAGCTTAGCCACGACAGCTGCAATAATTTGGTACGATACCATAATAATGCCTAGGAGAAGGCAAGTGCCCTTTGCGTTAAATTCATCTTTTAGGGCTTCGTGAAAAATTAAACTAAGTACCTAATACACTATCTGTGCACTAAAAACACTTTGTTTTTTTCTATTTAGGTACCTACTTAAAAATAATTCTTGAGCTACCTTAAACTAAACTATTAACAAAATTAATAGAATAATGTTAGGCATTTTCATTTAAATGCCAGATTCAAATGAAAACCCTAATATTTTAAATATCAAAATTGTAACCTGTGCGTAAGAGCGAGGTAAAAAAATTTCATATATATTCCGGCTGTAATTCATTGTTATATTTTTCGTTTTAAGAAATCTTGTAAATCTGCATTTGTCCTGTAACTTATCAGTGCTTGTTTTATCACTTATCACTCAGTCTTAGGATAAATTATGCAGTATCTGTGATCTGTCAATTTTCCAGGTAAAACTGTGAAAGCGTGGGCAAGTTCGTTCGGTTGATGCGCATTGACTCAATCTAATGAAATATCGAAAGTTAACCGCACTTCAACATCAGCATTGCAATCTAGCCAATAACTCCTCATGCTGTGAAAGTGCCTAGTAATCTTGGCTAGATAAGAAAATGTCGGTTTATTGACGACTTGAGGAAAATTTTCTAATAGGAAGTTTGTTCTCTGCAAAAAGTCAACGAACGATAGAACATCGCTTCCTTCCCACAACTTGCAAAGAAAAGAAATGAATAAAACACAGATTAATCTAAAACATAACATTTATTATCTTTGGCCGCATTAGTTTCTCAGCAACTTTTACAATTTCAATAACATTTTTTAGCTTTCTAAAAGCACCAACTATGTTGGAGTTTTCCTTATACATTACGATCAACTAAATACGAATATTGTCAAGAAATGACTTAAGCCTGAATGAAAAAAGATATGTTGCTTTATCTACACTTTTCTAAAATTTCTTATCGTCAATAAAATGTAAATATTATGTGTTGCGAACTTTCTTCACCGTCTCGAATCATATTAATTAATTAATAACACCTTGAACCACAGGTTATGCTGATTCACGGTATTTACTAACAATCATTTACGATAGAAAATTAATCGAATCATTCTTTAACCTTTGGACTTTTGACAACACAATTCAAATGAACCTATTTTCAACGGATGATTGTAGATCGCGTAAAGGATATGATGAATTTAGTAATGGATAGAACAGTGCGTCGCTCAGGCTTTGGACTTGCACGGACTTGAGTTAACTATACTTATACCTAACTCTTAGTTAGGTGCTAACCCTGGGTTAACTGTTTAATTTTTAGGGTTCCGTATTTAATCCGACCGTGCAAGAGGCCCTTGGGGACTTAGCAAAAGGTTTGTGATCAAGTGTATTTAGTTCCCTAATTACACCTGATCATAAAATAATGTTGGTGAAAATATATTGAAATTATGTTGAAACTAGGCTTGTGGTTCCGAACCAGAGTTAGATCACGAAGGAAGAACGAATTCGAGCTACAAATGTGAAATTATTGAAAACTTGAATTACCGTACCTAATTGAGTGAGTGTTTTCCGCTGCCGATTATATCCGTTTAAAACCTTATTTTAATTGAAATATACAAATAAAATCTTAATGCTATATTGCAATTAATCTATACATATGGGGCTACTGGTTGCGAATAAGCCTGTCAAGCGAGTTCCAGGAGCAAGAATAGTCTATCTGCAGGTGCCCATATCGCGACAGGTGGAAATTGTCGGGAGCTGTTTTGGGAAGTGGCCGAGCCCAGTCCTCGTATTCTGGAGACAGTCTCTCGTTTGCGAAGTGCTCGTATGCATCCGGTAATCTGGGGACAAAAAGGATTTAAACAAAAAACTTGATACTTTTTTTTCTTTAAGTACCTGTTTAAAAAGCGAAACTCACAGTCATAGGTACCCAATTACATATTGTGGCTGTGATCCTGCGCATACCTACTACTACCACTACAATACCACTGAATCTTTTAATAGATTAGGTAGATTGGGTCTCAACCCATTTGCTTTTTTGGGTATAAGGGATTTAGGGGCATCCCAGTAGTACAAATAATTAGACCTGTGACCTATCTAGTTACTCTAGTTAGTTGCTAAAAAATTTAAAAGTTACTTCATCTATTTCTTTAAAATTAGTAGCGTAATCGGTGAACATACTTCAACGTTCATTGCATTGCAATTTATGTTTGTACCTACCCTATCTACATACCAAATAAACATGGCCTAATGCCATTAACTACCTCAAAAATCTTAATCAAATAATATGCATTGAGTTTTGCGCAGTCATTGTGTATTACCTACAACAGATATTCCAATAACGTGCAACTAGGCCGTTCAATAAATACGTAACTGAACCGTCTTCGCACTCGCAACGATTACGATCTTTCATCCGTGTCAACGGATCATGACATGAAAATATCGTAATCTTACTTCCTACGTTACGACTTTTGCACCGATTCGCTAGCACTGTGGACCATGGACAATGACTCAAGACAATTATGAGGAACATGGCCACTTGGGCAGTATGAGTTGACTTTCTAGCTATCCGCTAAATTTACCTCACAATGCTCGTTCACGTAATCCGTGACTAGAAAGTGGGTGTGCCGAGTAATTGCTCTTATGCTACTATGTCCATTATTTCCGGTGCACTCCTAAAATTTATTACAAAAGAGCAATTAACCTCACCTTCATCAAACCCCGATATTTCAAACGCAAGAGATCAATCACAGATAGTCAGATTCTATGTCGGGCAGGATTGTGAAGTATCTACCTAAGAGCGAAAACTACTTAGCCTATACATTTATGTTAGGTTTTCAAACGCTAAACGTTAACCGATTTTGACCAATTTCTGATACTTACTCTATGTTGTCAATCAAAATAAGATCTAGGTTTGTACGTATTGTGTTCCGAAATATTGGTAAGAGCCAAACATACTTACTTAATTACTGAAAACAATAAAACATATTATGGAAATAATTAAATTTATTGAATAAGTACATTTAAAAAATTGAACGTCCGAACCTTTATAGCTTTAGTTAGCTTTGCTATAGTAAAGCTGCCTAGCTGCCAAAATTAAAAAAATTGCCCAACATTGGTTAACATTTTGGCGGTGGAAACCAGTTTCACCGTTGATTATAAGCCCGTGACGACAAAATAGTAATCGCCAAGAAATTATGTGGATAATTTATAGTAGTCCTACAATCCTTTATTTCGCCATGACCATCTGTCCATCCGCGGCTTTAGCTTAGAGACTGTTAGCGCTAGGAGACTGGAAATTTAAATGGTTACAATGGTGGTAGAGATGATATTTTTTTCGCGTGTTAACCCATAGTGTGGGGTGTCGTTGGACATATCTTTTAAATACCTAACTATAAATTTAAAAAAAATCCCCAACGCAATTAGTTCACACATAGTTTGAAAATAAAGTACTTAAATGCCTATTATGCGTATGAGATTCGTTCCGCACCTAACAAAAGAGGTGATAACTTTGAAACGGCTGAACCAATTTTGATAAAACAAGTCTAAGAACCATCGCCAAGAAGCCCGCTTTCAAATAAAAGAAACTCTCTTTTTGTGTCGGGGGTTAAAAAAGATTAGGATTGCTAGATTTAGGGATATGTTTGCAAAATGATAAACTTCTAACTTTGGGCATTGGGCTTAAATCGGTTCCGATTTTGTTATTAAATTGAAATTAAGGTTCAAGGATCAAAGGGAGGGTTTCCTTGGGTTAAAATACCCCGAACTTAAGGTAGGTAGGTATTGAAAATTATTCACTGCGTTTGGCCGATTTTTTTTATTATGTTTTTATTTTTTTTATTGTGAGAGGGAGGCAAACGAGCAAGCAGGTCATCTGATGGAAATCAGATAAATATCAACAACTCAAAGAGAGTCTCCAATCTGTTTCCGGCCTTCAAAGAAAGTATAAACCCTTTTCTTGAAAGCCCCGATGTCATAGTTGTCTGGAAACATTACTGCCGGAAGCTGGTTCCACAGTTTCACCGTACGCGGCAGGAAGTGCCGAAGAAAATGTACAGTGGTAGACTGCCATTCATCGAGATGGTGACGATGGAACTTAGACTTACGGCGGGAAGTGCGATGGTGGAATTTTGCAGCAGGCAGCAAATTAAACGTGGTAGCTTTTTTGTGGTTTTTGGAGGTAGGTAGCTTTCTTTTTATTGAAGCCGTTTAAAAACAATATAGAGCGCCTGGTCACATTCTGAAAAATCTTAATTAAAACTGCCATAGGTAGGTATGGCTAGATATCAAAAAACTCCTGAAGCATGGAATTACTTACAAGACAAAATAATGTACTATTCTATAAACTTTTTCCAAAGGTCAATTACGAAAATTGTTATTACGAAGGTAAGTATTATCATCAATTAATTTATAATGTGTCAAATGTTCGACAAGTAAAAAATCTAATACATAAAAATCTCGTGTCACGGTGGTGTTTGTTATTGAACTCCTTCGACCGATCGATTGACAGATTTTCATGAAACTTTTTTCTCTATATTCGGAGGGCCAGAGAATAGGTCGTAGGCTATTTTTTATACCCCTATTTTTCGCGGACGGAGTCGTGGTCAACAGCTAGTATACTTATGTATAATTTTAATGAAGATAATAACATAACTAATAACTATAACTTACTAATTGACATTGACACATACCTACCTACCTTGTTACAGTTTTTAACTTTTTATCGTTTATTAATAGCCACAAGAGAAAGCTCTATTATGTATGAGATTCCATGATTACAAATCAATAGCTAGAAAAGTCACGCATTAATAATGCCACTGTTTCTGTGGTATTCATAATTCTTGGAAATCCGATTCAAATACGTGCATTTTGTTATTGAAGCGAAATGTCGTAAATCATTTAAGTATTTTATAAACAGAACTCGGTCTACATAATATTACCATTTTAAACAACAAACTTTCGCTACCAATTTAGGTAACAGCGTATCGTGTAATCGGTTACGCGCATTCCACATTTCCGTTCGTAATAGGTAATCACTCATCTAGTAATGAGATTACTCAAACATCAATCAGCAAATATGCTCGGTGCATGTGGTTACGGGTGTCTGATCTCTGATGCAACGGTCAACGCGGGGTCAATGCCGGCGGTTTCTCTGGTAAGCCAAACAAACAAGAAACGAGCAAGATTCACACAGGTGCAACTTTCATTTGTAGGAAGCAAAAAAACTAGCGCACATTCACACGATGGGTGTAGGTATGAGGCGTCGTTATAATAATAGCGAACGCGGAGTATAGGGCTGGTCTTTGAAGCTACTACTTAAGACAGCAGATCTGAGAAAATGAGTATTTTTGCAGACAGTAATTTGAAGCTTTCAATAGCCGCGGGAATTTTATATAGTTCATTTGATGAACAGAGCGTTCCACACAATAGCTGCATGGTAACGGTACATTCATCAACTAATATTATATGTGAGTATGTGAATGTATGTTTGTGTGAGTGTTTGCTACTACATACTTCACGATAAGACGGCTGGATGGATACTTGCAAAGTATCCTACATAAATGTTAATCCAGGATACAAACTCCCTGTGGGCCAAATTTCATCAGACAGAATCCGTTGAACCGTTTTAGCGTGAATGAGTAAAAAACATCTATACTTACATCCATACAAACTTTGGCTTTTATAATATTAGGTAGTAAGATAAGATGAATGCAACTATTATAAGTGTATTTACCAACCATAACAGATAGGTAAGTACACTTACTTATATGTTGCACCGAACAGAGTTGATGTGCGTTTTTGTGGTTTTCCGTGGAAGGCAGCATCACGCGCCTTAGTGATGGGAATGAGACCTTACAATAGGAGTAGGTAGGTACATACGGGGTGTCCTGTAAGTAGTAGGCACGACAAACGTTAAGGGAGATAGGTGTGCAGTACCACTACCATGAGTTTACACTAGTTTACAGTGACCGTACTCGCTAGCGACGGCGTAAATGATTTGTATGGAGAATTGTACTTCCGTAAGTGACCGCTAGAGGCGCTGTTCAATTCTCCATACAAATCATTTATGCCGTCGCTAGCGAGTACGGTCACTGTAAACTAGTGTAACTCATGGTAGAGGTACAGGTCACCTACCAAATATAGAAAAATAACTTTGTTAAAGGTCTCAGCGTTTTTAAGAAATTTCAGAAAAGGTAAAATTTTTACTCAGGTAAAAAAAGATAACGACTGCAATAGTTTTTTTAAATGTTTTTCTGCTATTCAAGATTTTATACTTTAAAATTAAATACAAAAAAATGACAATTCCGAATATCACAACTCCAAATCTTAGCACGACATACTTACTTTTTCAAAAAATCTAAATTCTCTTTAACGATGAGAATTTACCAAGGTAATTTTTCTATATTTAGTAGATTCCTAAGGTAATTTTTCTATCTCCCCTAAGTTTGTCATAATATTTTAGGTGACACACAACACAGTAGGTATATTTATTAATAGGTATATTTATTTTTTATTTATGCAACTATACTGTGGTACTTTAGTGAGACTTTAATTGGTAGATGTTACAAATCCTTAAGATTTTTGCATCTAAATTTAACCCATAAACCTATCAAGGCATGGCATAACATAACACTTGTAATTATTTCGCGAGCATACTTAAGTTTACTTATTTCTCAATAAATCGCCTACAAAAAGTGCATCTCATGCGATGGACTTTCGCTGCTGCAGTAATTATAGGCCAAAGACCAGTGGCCATGGAAATAGCCGGTTGCATGCGGACAGATCTTGAGAGTGAGATAGAAATCCGTCAGATGGTTCCCGTGTGGTTTCTATTAATCGTGTCGGCGTGTCTACGTCTCGTGGAACGGCCATCTTGAGAGCAGGCATTTGTGGGCACGGGGCGGAACGCCGTGTTTACTTACGCGGTTAACGCTATGAAATGCTATTTGAGCATCGTTGTTACAATTTGGTTTCTGCTTTATCGTTTGGGTATTTTGAATCTGCACGTTTTTCCACCGCGCCAATAGATTAATCGAGGAACAGATAGGTACTTGGATAATATCATGATCATCGTCATCTCAGCCCATATACGGTCCACTACAGGGCATAGGTCTCCTCTCAGAATGAGAGGCTTGGGCCCTAGTTCCCACACGGATCCAGTGTGCAAAAGTTTACATACACCATTGAATTTCTTTGCAGGTGCGTGCATGTTTCCTCACAATGTTTTCCTTCACCGTAAAACTCATGGTAAATTTCAAGTGTATGTAATTACGCACATAAATTCCGAAAAACTTAAGAACTTGGACGTTAATACCGTAAGATGCGTTAAGTTGGTTTTTCACCTTTGTATAGCTTTTTCTTTATTGCCCTTATCTAGAAGCCATCACTCTCATGGCCCATTAAACTGACATGGTACGAGTAGATGTTGACAATGTGCGTAACCAAACGAGGAAGCAGTAACGACTAGAAAGTGGCCGTACATAATATCATCGTTAGACAAAGTGCTAAGATAAATAAAAGTATACCTGGAGTGTCTTCTATGTTGGCTGTGTTGTCTGTATCCAAGGTTAGCCATCATGTACTCGGGGTGGTGCGGAAGTGACATCCTGGAGCGAGGGGGTGGAGGCAGGTAGCCGGGGGGCGGTGGCAACATATGTCCATATAAGGGCTCGTACAGCATCGGGTGGGGTGCGTACACTGGCTCCTCGATGTACATCGACCTTCTGCGATCCCCTGTATGCAGAGTTTGTTCTGGTTCGGAGATAAACAAAATTCACTGCTTATTATACAGGGTGTACAAAAAAACTCCAATAACCTTGGTACCTGGCGGTCAAGTTATAGTAGTTGTGGAAAAAATAAGAAAATCCATAACACTTAGTTAAGCGATATCAGAGTCACATAAGATATCACTCTTGGTATTAATGTTTTCGAAAAAATGTCTATTACCATTACGCTGAACTAACAAATAAGTGACATGTCCTTTTTTCATGGCCTCTCGCCCAGTACCAGCTTATCGTTGAGTTTTGGGACATTCTGTATACTTAAACTTAGGTACCATAATATTTAGATTCAAAGAAGATAATCGAGTAAGTAAGTATTTTTAGGGTTTCGTAGTCAACAAGGAACCCTTATAGTTTCGCCATGTCTGTCCGTCTGTCTGTCTGTCTGTCTGTCTGTCTGTCTGTCTGTCTGTCTGTCTGTCCGTCCGCGGCTAAGCTCAGAGACTGTTAGTACTGGAAAGCTGTAATTTGGCATGAATATATATATCAGTCACGCCGACAAAGTGATTGAATAAAAAAAACTAAAAAAAATTTTTTAAGGGTACCTCCCTTAGACGTAAAGTGGGGGTGATTTTTTTTTCTCGGCTAACTCTATAGTGTGGGGTATCGTTGGATAGGTCTTAAAATCATTGCGGGGTTGCTAACATAATTTTTCTATTCAGTGATCTGTTTACGAAATATTCAACTTTAAAGTGAAAATTTTCATTAAAATCGACCGTCCCCCCCCCCCTCTAAAATCTAAACTGTTGGGTGGAAAAATTTGAAAAAATTCAGAATGGTAGCAAATATAAGTATATTACTAGGAAAATTATAGCGGCTAAGATTGCTTGTAAATTATTTGTAGTTTAAGAGTAAATAGTAGCCTAAAGTATAAAACATACCTAAACTTGGATGATTCCGTACACACACGAAATCCTTAGAAAAATATTACTTGATTTTTTCGTAATGGCTACGGAACCCTACCTTGGGCGTGTCCGACACGCTCTTGGCCGGTTTTTTTTTAACTCAATCAGACTACAGCCACTTATACTTCGTTTTTTTTTTGGCATTAGAAAGAAGGTAAAACACTTTTGAAAAATAAATCACAGCAAATATGTTACAATTAGCTAGGAAATATGGTTATTTACATTATTTTGGTTTCAGTAAACAGTTAGTATTTGTTAAAAAGCGTTTTTCAATAAAAAAGACTCATCAAGATTGTTTACCTTATTTCTAATGCTAAAAAAACGAAGTATAAGTTTGGTTACTTTAATCGAAGATTAAGGGAGATAACTAATATACGTTGATCTACCTACACGAAATTTACCTAACACGTTTGCACTAAATGAGATGTGGGCCAATGGTTTCCTTTATATGCTTATTTCGGTTATGATCTAAGTGGTTGGTATAACATAATACCTATACCTACCTACCTAGGTATTGTTAGTTAAATACCAAGCAAAGCAGTGGCGAAGAATACTAACAACCCGATTCCCCCCGGGTTGACTAAACATTCGAAGTAACTATTATTTGTTTATTTTAATAAACAATTTGAATTTGGAGTCTTCCGTTACTGCAAAGCTTTTCAAGAAAAGACTAAATTTTTGTTCCGGCTTTAACTGAAAAAAATTTCACCGGGCCACTGATACCCAATACTTACTCATTTTTGTCGTGATTTGCCTCAAGTGCCATAAGTAGTATTTATATGTAGTAATTTTTGCTACAAATTCACCTTTTACGACAACAAGAGTCGTTAGTCGGGTTGGCATTCCTTTATTTAATTAGTTCCCTTTGCATTCGGGGCGAAGAGCAAGAAAAAATTGCGAACATATTCTAATGCTACTACAACATATGCATAATACTTACCTACTTAATAGGTACAGTCGAGTTCTCCAATATCTGTACAGCCAACCGTTCATAAATATATAAACATGAACCTTATGTTACGGGAATAAGGTCTATGTACAGATATTTATGAACGGTTGGCTGTACAGATATTGGAGAACTCGACTGTACATAGCTTCTGGGTTTATTTAGTGTTAGGTCCCTTTATGAACTGCAAATTAGGTGACTCTATCTAAAGGTAAATGCGATGCACTATTAAATAAAACTTTGAATTAAATTTATCATTTAATTTCTAGGAAATAAACAATGTGGTATTTGCGTCAGGAAAGTAGAACAATTATATTCTAAGTATTAAGTATAATTAAACACATCTGCGGATAATTACCCAGGTGTTCTTAATTCTAGTTCCAGTTTTATTCAACTCATAAACAAACAAGACTGTAATGGTACATAAATTAAGATAATAATACTCACGCATCGGTCTTTCGCTGTAGATAGGCATTTCTGGCATAATTGCTCGCGATACTTTCCTCCCGTACACGGCATATTCGCACGGAATAATCTGTTCAGGAGGGGTTATGTTCCTTCTGGGAGCCGGTAGGTCTTCTTCAGAGTCATAGTTTTTGGTCGGCACGTAGTAAAAACTAGAACTGACTGGCTCGCCGACGTAGGAATTGAAATTTTCCCCTTGACTGTCCGTGTTATCTTGAATTACCCCGTATACCTCGTTGTCCCAGGGGTCTAAGTAGACCCTGTGATTGTTTGCGTCTAGTTCTTCTTCGCTGTCGAAGTCTACAGCAGCCCAGTACGGACTCCCGGCGTGTCCCGGCATTGTCACACACTGTCACTGTTTCACTCACCACCCAGAAGGAATAAACATTACCACACTTCACCACGCTTCGCACTTATATGGTACGTTATGGGCTGTTATGCTTGGTAGGAACTGTTTGTTATGCTGGGCACGGTGTCTGTGGTCATTCGACAAGCGAACGATGCAACAGGCGGGGAACTTATGGCTCGTGTGCGCGCGCGCACCGCGGCACCTGTCTTCGAATGCGAGGCGTGACGCATGCGAACCATCTGAACTATTATACTTAGATGCTTAATGTTTGCAAAGTGTGGATTCACACGCAAACTTTGAAAGCGGTTTTTGTAAACTAGGTACGTAAGTATAACCTACATTCACTCTGCTTAGGTATTATTATAATTGCAGTGTACATACCATGTTAAACACAATGTCTTTTGACACAATAAACAATTCAAAAAAATTAACTACCTACCTACTACATTTAAAAAATTACCTATAAGGTAAGCTATAGGCGGCAAAGAGTGATTTCTGCTGGACAACTTTTACAATGAAAGAAAGAAGGAACTGGCACAATAGTAGAAATATCAGCCTACCTACCTACCTGCCCAGCTTATTTTATTGGCAACTAAATTACAATTAACTAGGTATTTGGGATTCCCAGAATCCGAATCAAGTGGTTTTTGGAACTTGAATAAACATAACTAGGTACGTACCTACCTTAGGTTGTTTTGGATGTCAAAATATGTTCGGAATTTCTAAGAAAATGGGAAAGGTGTTATAGATGGACAGAGGCAGAGGGATAAAGCGGGAGATAAGGTAAGACTTTTGATAGGTATTTTTTTTATCTCGAATAGAAAATCCCAGTCAGTAGGTACTTACCTAAAAGCATGCCAATTTACTCTCAAAATTGGGTAGTAGGAGTCAAGGAAACTGTATGTTAAAAGTATTACAAAGCAAAAGAAGTATAATCGGTTTCTTACTGGAAAAGAAAGTAATAAGGTACCTTCCTCAAATCCAAAGTAAATATGAGCGGTTTTGATTTTAAGGAGTCGGAACGGGACAATGGCATGATTTTAATATTTATATTTACAAACTTCAGCTACTAGGACTGCAAGCTATTCAGCGAGCGTACGAGTATTCAGGATGATGATGAAACTGCCAAGACGCTGTAGCGCGTCGGGTAAGTATGTTCGCAGAGGCGCGCACTGACGGCTTCCACGTAGGGCTTGCAATTCGAATAATTCGAATATTCGGCGAATTTTCATATTCGAATATTGGGGGGCATGGTATTCGAATATTCGATATTCGATTTTATGTTCATCATTATTTCAGCCGAAAGACGTCCACTGCTGAACATAGACTTCCCCCAAGGCCCGCCAAACAGATCGGTCCCATGCCCACCGCATCCAACGCGATCCCGCAACCTTAACCAGGTCGTCGCTCCATCTTGTTGGAGGCCTACCTACACTGCGTCTTCCGGTCCGTGGACGCCACTCAAGAACCTTTTTGACCCGTCGGCCATCAGTTCTACGAGCGATGTGCCCTGCCCACTGCCACTTGAGTCTGGCGATTCTTCGAGCTATGTCGGTGACTTTAGTTCTTGCGCGGATTTCATCATTTCTAATGCGATCCCGCAGAGAAACTCCGAGCATAGCCCTCTCCATTGCCCTCTGCCTCTGAGTGACTTTGTGCTTCCTTATGTGGCCCGTCGTTAGCGGCCACGTCTCAGTGCCATAAGCCATCACTGGCAACACACACTGGTCAAAGACTTTAGACTTGAGACACTGCGGTATATTGGATGACAAGATATTGCGGAGCTTCCCGAACGCTGCCCAGCCGAGCCGGATTCGTCGATTGACCTCTTTCTCGAAGTTGAACCTACCTAATTGGATTGTGTGTCCCAGGTAGATATAGTCATCAACAACTTCGAGAGGAGAATCTCCAATTATGATAGGAGATGGTACAACATAGGCATTCGACATGACCTTCGTCTTGTCCATGTTCAATTTAAGACGAACTTGCTCAGAGACAGTCCCGAGGTCAGCGAGCATCGCACTTAGGTCTTCCAAGGTCTCAGCCATAAGCACTGCGTCATCGGCAAATTGAAGGAGAGTGATGTATTCGCCATTTATATTGGTGCCTCGCCCTTCCCAGTCAAGAGTCTTGAAAGCCAGAGGAGCCAGTGCAGCGGTGAACAGTTTCGGATAAACAACATCTCCTTGTCTGACTCCACGCTGGAATAGAATAGGCTTCAACATCTGGTCCTGAAGTCGGACGGACATTGTGGCGTTATTATATAGACACTTCAACACTTCGATGTACCGGTAGTCTACTTGGCACCGTTGGAGAAACTGCAGTACAGCCCAAGTCTCGATCGAATCAAAAGCTTTCTCGTAGTCCGCAAATGCCAGGCAAAGGGGGCGGTTATACTCCTCGGTTTTCTGTATACCTGCCGCAACGCATGTATGTGGTCTACGGTGCAAAAGCGCTAAAGTGATCGTAATATTTAGATGATTAGGTGAATTAGGTAGGTTGTTAAAGTGGAAAGTTGGCTTTTAACGACGTACAGTACAGTGCACTATGAATTAAACAATAATTTCATACGTTAAAGCCATGCATACGTTAAAAACTTAAAACAGATTGTTAGATGTGTGTGATAATGATAATTTATTTTATTATGGTACTAATACATGTTTCCTATGTTTGCATTGATATCTTTGTTGATTTTTTTTATGAAAATTAAAATTACTGTTTTGTTTTTATTGCCATGTGTTTTTCAGACTGATTACGTAATTACTACTAATTACACAGCTGATTCTGTAGTTTTCTGTGTATTTATTAAACCTTTCTAAAATATTCGAATATTATTCGAATAATTCGAATACTTCCGAATTTACGAATCGAATATTCGAATAATTAAAATGGTCGAATATTGCAAGCCCAAAGGTACTTCCACGCCATCAGACGGAAGAGAGTCGCGTCTCTGCTGAACAGAGTGCGCGGCAGTTCCAATATCATTCTGAATATGTTTGCCGTCCGCCTGGACTGCCCTATGACAAAGTACTTACTGGGTGAAGATCGTCACTGGTCAAATTAAGTGACGATCTTCACTCAGTGCCGCGCAATTATAATTTTCTTTTTCTTAATCTTAATGGTTATTATTTTCATTTCATTTAATTTTTTTCTTTCGACTTGTTAGAATTAATTCACTATCTTTTAATTTTATATTTTAAATATCTTGTAATATGGGTTCTGCCTGAAATAAATTATTTTTATTATTTTTTTAAAAACCGGCCAAGTGCGAGTCGGACGCGTGCACCGAGGATTCCATACAATTTTTTAAGTAGGTATGTCGCGAATTATCGCGAGAACATCAAAACGGTAAGTAGAAACACATCGTATTAAATTTGTGTGCTAGTAACACTACTGAGAGGTGCCATAATGTTGTGGTACGATTGCAGGAGAAGATAGAAAAGGAAAAGAAAAAAAGAAGCTGTAACCGGGAGGGTGAGTTGGAATTGGCTAAGTAAAGTTTTTTGAAGAGATACTAATTATATTTTTTTTCGACAGTGGTCGACTTCAGCACCAAGAAACTGCAGCTGTTTTATTTTTATCTCCTTTTATTTATTAGAAATATTTTTTTAAGTGTTCGAGATGACATTTGTGAGATTTTATGGCTGACAAGCGGTTCGTGCTCAGTACTAAGAAGAAATAGAAAAAAAAAACGAATTCAACTGTCGCTTCTGTCAATGTCAAATGAAATCTAACCGTTTGCGTTTCGTTTGCTTTGCGTTGTCCAAGAAGCAGTTCCAAAATAGTGATGGAAAGTATTCAATCGTGATCCATTTATCGTGCATAGGTCGTGGAGAAATGCGGTAAAATTGAAAGTCCGGATTTTATGCGAAGGTCGATAAAAATAGTCAAAAAATCACACTGAGCACACCAAAACGCAAAGCAAACGAAACGCAAACGATTTGACATTGACAGCAGTAACAGTTCACTTCGGTTTTTTTTTCTGTTTCTACTAAGTTCTGAGCACGAACGGCTTGTCAACCATAAAATCTCACAAATGTCATCTCGAACACTCAAAAAAATATTTCCAGTAAACAATAGGAGATAAAAATAAAACAGCTGCAGTTTCTCGATCTTCAGAACGCCGACTGTCGAAAAAAAATATAATTAGCACCTCTTCAAAAAACTTTACTTAGCCAATTGTCTCTGGTCCGGCTGAAGTTCAACACCTGAAGATCAGTGAGTAATTTGATGTATCCTCCTGAGGTCCGATGTCCTATTATTAGGACTTATTCTAATGTGACATTGAACTCAACTCATTAGTGAAAAAGTTTAAATTTCATTGAACAAAATTTGACGTGGGCGGCAGGAGGGTATTGCTAATACGAATAGAAAAATCAAAATACAAATAGCATAATAAGTAAAGTTGAAAACAACTGAACATGGCACAGAATGGAAATATGAATTGAATGTAAACTTGTGGCTTGGGATGGACTATAAGGGGAGTTGGGAGGTCCTCCGAAGGAACCCGAGGGTTCCGATGCTGAAAGGAATGTGGGTACATTGTATGTACACATTCCTAGTTGAAAGTAAAATGCTTTGTTTACTGATATACCTGAAATCTAGACTAAAACTTTGTCGTTATGAATTTTACTGTGAACCTAGGAATACTCCGCGTTAAAATGGTGGAGATGCTGGGATATGAACCCAGGAATTTTATTCAGTTGCTTTCAACTCTACATGCTTTGTCTTCTGATTTTTCTATTCGTATTAGCAATACATCAAATTACTTACAGATCTTCAGGTGTTGAACTTCAGCCGGACCAGAGACAATTCCAACTCACCCTCCCGGTGACAGCTTCTTTTTTTCTTCTCCTTTTCTATCTTCTGCAATCGTACCAACATTATGGCACCCCTCAGTAGTGTTACTAGCACACAAATTTAATATGATGTGTTTCTACTAACCGTTTTGATGTTATCGCGATAATTCGCGACAATGTATGTCAAAATATACGCCGGAAACAGCAGTAGGTAACTATAATAATCCAGTGTTAGCAGAGTTGTGCTTCTAAGTAAAATGTACGCAGTCTGGTATCATTTTATATTGGCCTTACGGGACCTCCTTTAATATTTAATTTGATTATATATTTTTTATTTTTGACTGTAGCGGCCAAGTTATAGTTACATAATCGGTGAAGATTTCAAGTACCAATCTAGTTAATACCATTATACAGATCGAGATAAAAACGCTGAAAAAATACGTTTTTTCTATGACGACCTCCCTTATTGAACCCTTGATTGAACTTTATTTTATTTTTATTATTTTTTGTTATAGCGGCCACAGATATACATAATTGGTAAAAATTTTAACTGTCTAGCTATCACGGTTCATGAGATCTCTACAGCCTGGTAACAGACATACAGACGGACATTAGAGTCTTAGTAATAGTTTCCTGTTTTTACCCTTTGGGTACGGAACCCTAAAAGGACATTGATTTAGTTATCAAACTAAATATTTTCAGTTCATCCACCATATCTCTCATAGATAAGTACTTATTTCGTTTTCTACTATTTTTACCGAATATCGGTAAAATACATTAAATACCTACTGGCAAAATTTGTCCTCTGATGGACAGAGTCAATTTTTTTAAAAATTTACAAACTTAAATGACCATATAAATTCTATCTGGCCAACATCTTATGTGCCTACTTTTGAAAACATAAATATCTCTCCTTTTTTTTATATAAGTACCTAAATTATATTATATTTTGTATTGGACCGCTTTAGAAAATTTGTATTTTGTGTTTAAGTGTGCTAAAGGCATGCAAGCGAGACAGTGTAAAACAAAATAATAATTGTGAATTAAAGAATCGATCCATCCATTGACAGTTATAATTTTTTCCACTTCAGTTTCAGTAGCCTAACCTCACTCAAGCCTCACTCACACTGTCAGACTTTTAAACCCCTTCTACACGGTCGGGACCAACCGCCGACCGTCGTGTCGCTCGCGTCGGCCGACAGCGTTCCATACGGTTGGAGTCGACCACGGACAATGCGATCGCGACCAAGGCCGTTGACATCAACCAAATATCGGTCGGGTCAACCGATTTCTACACTGTCCATTTTTAAATCAACCCGACCAAGGACACGATGGTTGGCGGTGGGTCCCGACCGTGTAGAAGGCCTTTTAGTGTGATAAGTAGGTAAGTAGTTTTATTTTTAATTGTTTCTGTGTGGTAAAATAAGATATTAAGGGACTTTTTATTTTCTCAATGCACCATTTTTATATTGCCACTTTGCCATTAAATAATAAATTCTCTAACATTTTTTACGATAATGCATGGACTTAATACATAAACAGGACTGAGTACTGCGACAAAAAAGTGAGGCCGAAAAAAAAAACAATCCAGAGAATTGGCTATGTAAAGTTTTTTTAAGAGGTGCTAATTATATTTTTTTTCGACAGTGGGGTTCTGAAGATCGAGAAACTGCAGCTGTTTTATTTTTATCTCCTATTGTTTACTGGAAATATTTTTTTAAGTGTTCGAGTTGACATTTGTGAGATTTTATGGCTGACAAGCCGTTCGTGCTCAGTACTTAGTAGAAACAGAAAAAAAACGAAGTCATAAGTCACTTTTGTCCATGTCAAACCGTTTGCGTTTCGTTTGCTTTGCGTTTTGGTGTGATTTTTGGACTATTTTTAACGACCTCCGCACAAAATCCGGATTTTCAATTTTACCGCATTTCTCCACGACTTATGCACAATAATTGAATCACGATTGAATATTTTCGATCATTATTTTGGAACTAGTTTTTGGACAATGCCAAGTAAACGAAACGCAAACGGTTAGATTTCATTTGACATTGACAATTGACTTCGTTTTTTTTCTATTTCTACTAAGTACTGAGCACGAACCGCTTGTCAGCCATTAAATCTCACAAATGTCATCTCGAACACTTATAAAAATATTTCCAGTAAACGATAGGAGATAAAAATAAAACAGCTGCAGTTTCTCGGTCTAGAAGACGACTACTGTCGAAAAAAAAAAATATTTAGCACCTCTTCAAAAAACTTTACTTAGCCAATTGCATCTCGTTCTAATTAGGGTGATCAAGTACTGGTGCGAGTGGGACACAGTTCTCTAGTTTCTCTAGTTTGTATGTAATCTCTCGGACCGCTGTCTCTAGTTGCCATTATTAAACTGTATGGCTTGGTAATAATGGGTCACTTTTGATTGACTAATAAAAGTTAGTACTCAGTCCTGGTTAGCTATGTCCATGAGATAATGTGAAACTCGACTGGAAGAGTATTTCTGACAAATTTTTCGCCAGAATTAAATGTCGAAGAAATGAATATTTCAAAAATGCTACTAGCGTTCCTTTTTCAAATTTAACAGCACAATTAACAGCAATATCGTCGAAAAATACGATAAACGTAATAAATTAAATCGATTTTATCCTCGTAAAATCGAAGAGCAATCGACTCGCAGATTATTTCGCGCCAGAAAAGCATCAAACGTCAAACAAAATCGTGTAAATCGTATTCATTCATTTCATTTATGGTTTACAATTTTTGCAATTTAGCATTGTTCCAGTGAATAATTATTCTTTAAATATTTAGTTTATCACTATCAAATAGTAATTTGTTGATCAAGTGCATCAATTATATCGGAAACGTTTTGTGTTGTTTTGTTTGTTTTTCACTACTTACTTTGGCGTACAATGATACGCCGACGTATCGTGTTGCACTCGATCCTTTTTATTTTGTGATTTCAGCAGATAAGAGTAAGGTACAGTCCGTCTAGGCTATATTTAACCGAAAATTGCTCAATGAAATTGTATAATGTGCATCACG
Source organism: Archips crataeganus (assembly GCA_947859365.1). Classification (NCBI taxonomy): domain Eukaryota; kingdom Metazoa; phylum Arthropoda; class Insecta; order Lepidoptera; family Tortricidae; genus Archips; species Archips crataeganus. The sequence goes on from OX402051.1 coordinate 8,433,724, forward strand.
TTTCATATTTATGAATTGCCTACCTAACCTTTTGTTAATTGAGACATTCAAGTTCCAGCAATGCCCGATCAGCTAATTTCCGTCAACAAAGCCCTTGAGTTCCTTGAAGACAACACGTTTACTGATGGATTAAAGAGTAACCAAAAGCTTGAAATAATTCAGAAGGCCTTACAAAGTGATAACAATTTCTCTCTACATACACTTGACAGAATACTAGCCTTATGTATTCATAATCTAAAAGACAGTGTGAATCAATCAACAGTTCTCTGTTTACATATCATCTCAACAATCTTGAAGAGGGTTCAGGTATTTATAATCTTATCTTGTATTTATAACATAAATTAAGCAATTAACTTAGGTAAATTATAATTTACCCTTATAAAGAAATTTATATGTAGCTACTTAGTAGGTTATGTGATACCAAATGGTACCCAAAGTAAAAAGACTAGCCTAACCTAAACAAACCTTTTCTAAGTCCTGGGTACCCTTTGCTACACCCTAAGCGTGAAGTTGTGGTAGCTTTAGCTTAGTGGTTTGACCTATGGCCTCTCAGGCAGAGGGTTGTGAGTTAATACCTGGGCAAACATGAAAGAGAGAGAGAGAGATGTTTATTTACACATATTCAATACACAGGAAATACAGTTGACAGGAAAAGATACAAATAAAAATCATCGAATAGTATAAATTGGGCCCCACTCAGCATAAGAACATCTGAATTTTTCAAAATTTCGGTGAGAAATTACATTTGAAATTCACTGTGAGCTTTATGGTGCAGGAAACATAGAGGAAATTAAAATGTGTACATGAAGTTCTTGTTCCGCAATGGGTCAGCATGGGAACTACAGCATAAGCCCTTTCATTCTAAGAGGAGGCCTGTGCCCTGCAGTGGAATGTATGGATGTTAAGATGATTTGAGATAAACAAGACTAGAATGGCTCTTTTTTACTTCCTGCATACGAAGCTGATTAGTTGGCATTCATAATTTTAACTGATTGTACCATATGTATATGCATATAGTGTGATATTTATACTATAGTTCATAATTGTGTGGTATTGTGGGTCCCTACAATTCTACCATTGCACCTCCTGCCAAAAGCCTTAAGTTCTGTCATCACTATCTCAATGAATAGCAGTCTACCACTGTGTTTCCTCTGGCAGGCACTTCCTGCCACATACACTGAAATTGTGGAACAAACTTCCACCAGCAGTTTTCCCACACAATTTTTTTTTTTAATGTGTCGCCAGAGGGGCCAAAGACGCGAAGTCTTTGCTGTTTTTTACTTTAGGGTAGGAAGAGTGACTTGTGCTCGGGAAAAATCCCTTCGGACAAACTGGGAATGGAGGGCCCAGACAGTGTCCGACTTGCACGGACTAAAAAACCCGGTCACAAGTCCCCTTCTCTATTGATTATTAATACAAAAAACATGTGCTTTAAATTTTGAGGAGAGGAGGGGAAGGGAGGGGACTTAATCTACCCACAGTGTCCTGCCTCAGCCATTTGCTGGAAGGCCGGGAGAGGAGCATGCATTCTCCCGCTGGGCACTTATAATATTGGGACTTTCACAAAAAGGGTTTACACTTCTTTTCAAAGGCCGCCAACAGACCAGTGATTCCTTAACTTGTTGATCAAGATAATTTCATATCAAATGACACACTGGCTTGTTTGCCTCTTTAATATTAAAAAAAATACTCAATTTTTAAGCTCATAATTTTTCTATACCTTGCTTTATATATTTTTCAGAATGGATCCACAGCACCCAATCTGCTTCCTTCGGCAGAGGCAGTCCTACAGATTATACAGACTTCTGCTACATTAATTACAGCTGAGTCGTTACAAACCATGTGTTTTAACGTCTTATTGGAATACCCCAATAACATACTTGCTTCTCTTGCTCTTGAGAATAAGGATTTATGGGAACTGTTTAATTTATACTGCAGCCAAGACTTACCCGTAGAAGTCAGATTTCAGGTATTGTAACTTATTTATAGTGTTTGGCGACCGGTAGCATTTTATGTCACTTTGACGTTAAACATAATGACTGATATGGATAAGTCTATGTTGTTAAAACCATTTTGTTGCAAATGTACAATTTGACATGTAAAATAATGATAGGAACGTCAATGAGACAAGTGCAAGACATGGGTTGATGTAAACATTTTTGTTCAATAGATTATTACATTATTGATTATCAATGATAATAAAAGTATAAAAATGATACATTTTTAAAAGATATTATAAATTGTGTACTGAATTTAAATATAATCATGCCCATATAATACTTGCGTCAAAAAATTGCTACTGGTTTCCAATCATTAGGTACTTATTTATAAGGAAATACCAACAGTCATTATAGTCATTGAAACCTCATATGAACCTATTTTTGCTTCTTCACTAAGAACTATAGTAACAAATGCAATGATGTTTTCAAAATTTTCCTTTATTTCAATTTATTTTTATTGTTAATACTAATCATTTACTTACAGCCATTAAACATTATTTTGAGACTCCTGAAAATAATGTCACCTGAAAATAAAGCTATATTTGTGAAAAAAGGTCTGGCAGTTTGGTTTTCTAAAATAGTGCCATGTGTGATGTCCTATTGCCAGAATGTTCATAATATTGGCCCAATACTTTTGACATCTTTAGAAGTGCTTGAGATGTTGACCGAAGAATTGGTTAAATTGGACTATTCCAAAAATCCTCAATGGCTGACTATTTTGGATAATATTTACAACCCGAAGAAGTGAGTATGACAGTCCATTTCTCTTCATAATACTTTTAATTTGTATATGGCATTGCTAACACATATAAGATATCTTAATGTCCTACTTTAAAGTTTATTATTATAATAATAGTTGGTAATAATGCCGACTGAAAATTTTCAATTAAGTCATCATCCCAGCCTGTATATGTCGCAATGCAGGACACACACCACCTTGCTTGAGTCGTAGTTCCTACGCGGGCCCAGTGCGGATTGGGACCTTCACACACACAAATTAATGTCTTCAAATTTGTGTGGGTTTCCTTACAATGTCTGCCTTCACCGTAAAGCTCACAGTAAATTTCTGATTTAATTTTGCATATAAATTCTGAAAACTCAGTGGTACATGGGTTTGAACCCAATACTTGTTTGAGAGGCCATAAGCCAAACCACTTGGCTAACACAACTTAAAGTAGCCCTTAATATTACTTAATACTTAAGTGTTATATTTCTGATAGAGATTAACATTGAAGGAAACAACATTATCATTCTAGATATCCAGCTATAATGAAGAATATGCTTGTCAATGACAATAAACATTGGCAAAGACTGTGGATAATTTTTATTAAGCTTCTGGAAGATCAGATTACAACATATCGACCAGGAGTTGGCAGCCCCATCAACTCAATGTTGCCAGTTGTGGAGAATGCATTCAAATTGGACATCACCAACAGATGTAGAGCATTTCAGTGTTGGAAGGTTCTAATAGACGTCTTTTCTGCTGAGATCAATGAGCAATTTGTGATGAAAAGGATAAAATTGCTTCTCATTCCTCTAAAGTTGAACAATGCTAAAGTGGAAGAAACCGCATTGGCTAAACTCGATACTTGGTGGCATTTAATAAAGAGTTATGAAAGCAGAATGGATGATACTATTTTGTATCCATTCTTACATTTCTGTTTTGGTAAGCATATTCCTGATAAGATGCCAACAGTACCTGGGTTAATTTCACCGAAGATGCAAGAGAACTGTGTCAAAGCTTTTGTGGAGTTGGTTGGTCATGTAAACTGTGAGGGTTGTGGTCTACAAGAAAGGCTGAAAGGCAAAGTGATTACTTCTAAAGTATTGGTAAACCACTGGAGTGATTGGGTGTACTCCTTGAAGATGGCAATTCAGATGTCTGGAAGAGATGATGTTGAGTTAGGAACAAAGCCAATATCTTGCGCGTGGAAGTCATTTGTCATGACGGTTGCAGAATTGCCAGAAAATAACATCCGTAAAGACCTTTTCTATGAGCTGTTGACAGTTATTAAGCAACTCGCACAGGTTAGTAAATTTAGTAAGTAGTTATATTAGTTTTAAATTTTGGCAATTACTGTGTATTGTTTTTTTTTTAAATTATGCTGTTAATCAACTACAACACTGGAATATAAAACGCTAGCTGTTGTGCGCGACTCCGTCTGCGATGAATTCGTTTATGGGTATTAAATAGGAACTACAAAATTTCCATGATAAAAACTATCTAATGTGATTCCGAGGGTCTCAAACTATCTCCATACCAAATTTCATCTCAATGGGCGCAGGCAGAGCTACAAGTGTAAAAAGGTAACACAGATAGATTGTTACTCTCTCATTTATAACATTAGTGTGGAATGAACAGGCTCTCTTTATAATTTTCTATTTTTTCGCATATTTGAAAAATAACCCAAGTATTTTTAAATTGCAGGAATGTCATATCAACATGAAATTGGCTGACATCATTGTAAATGTTCTCATTACTTCACTGTTTGAAGAAGATTCTATAAAGCCCCTCCTGAAAATCAAAGAGATCCACAATGGACCACTACGCCAGCTGCTTCATATTCTCACAATCATCCAAAAGTAAGTGGAGTTGGTAAGGGAAAAAGTAAACTTTGCATAAAATAATACGAATGTTTGTGCTTGAGTCTTGGGTGTTTAATATGTATTTAAGTATGTATCTATCTATATAAGTATGTTAATCCCTTGTCTAGTACCCATAGTACAAGCTTTGCTTAGTTTGGGACTAGGTAGGGTTGCCACGCCATCTCTAAAATTCGGCAACCAGGACTAAAAGCGTACTACCCCCGGATTTTGGAGCTCAGAAACCGGACATGTCATCTTTTTTTGTTTGTATTATTTTAATCTGTACTACTACTAGCGGAACTACAATCTAACTACTACAATTGAAACCCGGACTTCAAATGGAACCCCGCCCGGACGTTCCCCGGACACTCTCGAAACTAGGACAAATCCGGGGAAACCTGGACGGATGGCAACCTTAGGACTAGGTCAATTGGTGTGAATTATTATCCTGTGATATTTATTTTATTTATTTATTTATTTAATGATGCTGTATTTAAATGATAGTAAAAACTAACCCATTAATTTATTTGTTTCTCATTTCAGAGTCAACAAAGAAGAATCTTCAAATACAAATCACATGAAGGTAGTTACTGAATTCATGGCAAAAGAGAGTCCTCATTTATTGGACGAAGCTATAGAATGGTTGGTGAATGATTTACAACCAAATGACACCACTTTGGAACTTTGGACAGCTTTGTCAGAATCATTGCAAATAGGAAGACCAAAAGAAAATTATTTACTTCAAAAGTTATTACGCTGGCCAATCAAACATATCAACAAGTTTAAGAATGCAAGTATAATGTTAAAAATAGCTAAGTTAAATTAATGAATCTGACTTGTTTGTAGTATAGTTCCCCACACCTTTGAGGGGACAATAGGGATGATGAATTGATGACTCCATAAAAAATAATTCCAAGACATGACTAGTAAAAAAAAACACTTTATTTTATCCCTGAAAACGAATTCAATTTTCAATTAACTGCAAAATTAGAATTTTAGCTGTTTCAAAACAAGTTAATTTTTTAGTTGATTTAGAAGTTATGTCATAACTAGCAATTTCCATATAAAATCTATGGGAGAAACATGTTTTGACAACTCATAAAATGTATGTCAGTGGATTGTTGGTATCATTATCCCAATTAACAAGTAATCTCACGGTTTAATACAATAATGATGTTCCTTTGCAATGTACAAAATCTTGAACCAAGGGACAATTTTATTAAATAACCAGTGAAATATCAAGTATGTAACATATTAAAGAACTGGGCTTAAAGTTCTCAATAGAAGACCAGATGGCCTAGAATCCTAAGAAGCTTGAGGTCCCGGGTTTGTTTCCCACGTTGGTGCAGATATTTGTATGAATAATATGAATGTTTGTTCTCGGGACTTGGCTATTTAATATGTATTTAAGTATTTATCTATCCATATAAGTATTTTATCTGTCTAGGTCAATTGATGTGAATTGTCCCATGATATTTATTTTATTTACTTTGTTGTCTACATAATTTAAGGGTTTAGGTTATAAAAATGTATTGAGAAATTTAGTTAGAATGCTAAATTTAACTATTTTTTCAGGCTAAAGAAGCAGCGCAAATATGGTCATCGACTTTCTCGTTACTGTATTTGACGAAGGAAAAAATCACACACATTGATGATGACATTACTTCAACTTTGGAAAGAACTGACATTGACATACTTGTATCGAGTCCCATAGCTCTTTGCGCCTTACTTTCTATTATCAAGGCGTCATTACTCTGGGAAAGTAAGTGCATTTTTACGGATTAATATTTTATTTCGATCTAAATTGTGATATAATGGTAGCAGCTTCCGAGCTTCATACGCAATTTATGAAAGCAATGGAATATGGGTGGTGTTCAAAAAGTTGGACAATATTAACCAGTAGTTAACCGTACAAAACAAATAACTGGAATCACAATGGAATGCTTTATTGCTTGCTTGCTTAAAATCATTAAGATTTTGATTTTTTTACCTTCTCAACAGTTGACTATCCCCACAAAATTGAGATGCTGCTGAATATAGTCAGTCAATATAACAACTACAATCAATTTGATAAAGCATTTCCTTTATTGATTGATACACTAAATCTCATGGTATCATTACTACCTCTCCACGAAGGCCAAGCTCTTGATTCTACGGTATGCATTATGAAAAAAATATTAAGTATCTTGAACAAAGAAGTAAAAGAAAATGTGAGTATGCAAATGGATGTTTAAATATAAAATGAATGCCTTACTGCAGCTCTTACAAATTTTTGAAATGTTACCCTTTCAGAGTACAATTGATGAGAAGATATTACTTGCTGTGAACACTATTAAGCCACTTTCCCAAACCGATAAATATGTTGAACTAATGATTCAATTAGCAGATGAACTACTTGAATGCCGCACTTTGTGTAAATCTCAATCGGTGCAGCTCAGTGTGGATTTTATTTTGAACTCAATTAAGTTACATAAAGTCACTGTTCAAGAACTTCCTGAAAGAATACAAGAAACTATAGAGAAACCTGCAGTTAGTCAAAAAAGTGATATCAATGTCATGGAAAATCTTAAATCTATTGAACCCAGTGAAAGTGAGTTTACAACACCTGTACCAAAAAGCGCAAAAAAGAACCCGAAAAAGAGAGAAACAAATATAGTTAATACTGTGGTTGAAAATGGGGAAGAGTTTGCCGTAATTCAGTCTAACTGGAAATTCAATCCAAGAAAATTAACAGAAAATCAAAAGGAAAAATTGCAAAGAAAGAGAGAAGATATTCCAGCTTTATATCAAGATTTGTCACAATCACAAGATGAATTCAAACTTAAGTCTTGGAAAACTGATTCACAAGATGCATCAACGACAAATAGCAGATCAGCTAGTACAACATCCAATGAAGACATTTCTACAGCCCTGAAAAATATACCTGATGCGAATATCGTGCCAAAAATCATAAGTAACTTTTTTTCTGAATCTCCACAGGCAGACACAGCTGAAAAAATAAAAAATCAAGAAATCAATAGTCCCAAAACAAATAAAGATAAAGCTAATTTATCTCCATCTGTTAAAACGCCACGCATGGCTCTTAAGGATAGAGTTTTTAGAAATGTTCGGAATTTGATTGAAAAATCGACTGTAACAAAAGATGGCATTCAAAAACCAGAACTTCTAAATCAGACAATCAGTTCCAATATTTTTAATACTCCTATAGCTAAATGTAAAGAAACAAAAGCTGAAGTTAATTCCGCACCATCCAAGATATCGGCTGACAGACCTGCTCGTGTTAAGAGAAAACCAAAGAAGTTTGATGATACAGAACTGTTTTTACTTAAGAAAAGGAGAAATTCAGCAAACCTAACCGACTCTCAATCTTCCGTAGTCAATAACGATTCTGAAGTTATTAGTACGCCATCTGAAATAGTTAAAGATTCCAAGGTTGAATCAAATAAAATACCTAATGTCATGGTTGAAACATGTGAGTTTACAACAAAAGAGAGTAATAAGAATGATGTAAGTGGTTCAGTGGCAGAATCACAAGATGGAAAAACTCTCGATGTAGATAAAGCTGAACCGCTGGATAATAAGGTAGTTGAAATTTCAACTTTATCTGAAAGCGGAGCAGTAAATAATTTAAACGACCAAGCTCTCCTGGTCGCTTCTATTCCGGAAGTGATGCCTGACGAAGTAATCAATTGTCCTGCTTCTGATATATCTGCTGAAATACCTGTAGAAGAACAAACACAAGTAGAAAATATTAAAAAAAAGAATTTAAAAAACGCTCAATCAACGCCTAAACTGACACCTAAAAGAAAAGACTCAAATGAAGTAAAATCGTCAACCAAAAAGAAATCGCGAATAGAAAAAGAATTGGCAATAGATATGGTAGAAGGACACCCTTTTTTGAAATTGCGGTCGGAAAAACGTGTGACTAGAAAATGCTTAACAAATAACCCAAATAGCAGCCGTAGAAAAAACTTAACTGAGAAGTTAAATAAATCTAAGATAGATGCTAAGAGTGCTGCAAAGCCCAAGAAAGAAACAAATAATAAAGACCCATCAAAAGAAAAGTCTACTGCTATGTCTACAGACTTGTCAATTACTGTTTGCGAGACACAAGACGTATGCGCTGACGGCACTCAGGATCTCTCAGAAGACATCATTGAGAGCTCTCAAGATTCATCAACAACCATTTCAATTAAATCCTTTAAGAACAGCGCTAAGAAAACCATTGATATAGAAAAAAATGAAAAGACTGTTACAGAAACTCAAGATCTATTAAATAATGATTCTACACAAGATATTAATACACCTGCAGATGTTTCGATGACTGAAGAAAGTAAGGACGATACTGAGATTCCAGCAAATAAAACAGACACAGAAAATGCTTGTAAAGATTTAACGGAGGAAATGGACACCCAACCAACTGATGATAAAAATTCAAGTTCTGGAGAAGTAATATTAATCAATGATGATCCCATCATTGTATTAAACTCTGAGGATACTTTACCTGGACCTGACACTTTGGAACTTGCGAATGCTGATACTGAACCCGTGATTCCTTCTCAATTTGTAGACAATACAAATGAAGAATCACAAACTAGCACAAATGATACCATATCTCGAAATAACGATTTACCTAAAGAATCTAATCTTGAAGACAGTGAACTACCTTGTACTGAAAATGATAGAACAGTTACTCTTCCGGATATTATTCAAAGTGAAACGACGAACAATGCCTCTTCTCCTTCCAGAGACGAAGACCAAAGAAAAAAAGATTTTTTGAATAACACTTTGGAAATATCACCAATAAGACTGTTAAGTCCTATAGAACCAAAGTCGCCTTCTCCTGAAACTAGTAATGATTTTTTGATAATTAAACTTTCGGGGCCAATTCAAATGAACGGTGAACCTTTACAAAGTAGTAATTCACCGGAAATATTTACAGAGGAAAAAAGTTCCCCCGATAAAAGAGATCAGTCGCCTCCGAGAATTCAAGTCACAGAGAGTAAGAGTAGTCCGAGTTCGTCTTTATCTCTTAAGAAGAATAGGCCTCAAGTGCGCGGTGGGGGTCGAGCGGCACACATGTTGGGCCTATGTGTGCCAAACATGACACAGTCCATTATGAGCACCGACAGATCAGACGCTGATGAACCTAAGAAAAGTAATCCAGTAAACACCCCCGTACGCAGGAACTTACGTATGCTTTATACTTCAACAGTCGACAGCGAAAACTCAGTTGAAAACGACGATAGTGAAAATTTTCTGAAATTTGAGAAAGTCTTGCCTCCGGCAGATTGCAGTCCAGCTGGCCCTATTTTGAAAAGGAAACTAGCCGAAATTTCTGACGAAGCTACTCTATCACCAGCTAACAAAGTGCGTAGTTTTTGAAACATATTAAGCGTATATTATATAGTTTTTCGCAAATAAAATATGTGCACTAATATTTTTGTATTTATTTTTCAGAGAAAACGAGTCAGTTTCCATGACCCGGTATCAACATCAGTGTCTGTACAAAAGTACATAGATACAAGTGGAGTGCGGTCACCACAACATTCGGCACTTAAACGCCTTGAAAGACAAATACGCAGCAATTCTCATATGAAATCGCCAAAGAGACTTGAAAGCTTATTTAAACTTGATTCCATACTGGTTAAGACTGTTGAAAGCTTTACTGAAAACGATGTGACCAATAATGATACGCAAATGAGCTCTCTAGAGCAGACTCCTGCTGTTGAAATAGTTAAAACTAGTGAATTAAATGACACGGATCCCATTTTTCCTGATCTCATTGATTGCAAAGACTCTATTCATAACATAGCTTCGGAACTTTCATCACCGGCAATGAAGTTATTACTTGTTAAAGAGCTTGAAGGAAAGATAGAAACTGTGGGTGATCTTGCTAAGCTGACAGAACTGGAAGTAAATCGAATATGTATCAAAGCTCCTAAAATACAAGTAGTTAAAAAAGTATTAGGTGATTATTTATGTAAAAAGGATAAAATGATTAGCAAGAAGAAAACTTTCGAATCTGCTTTGGATAAAGAACCAACAGGGGTCCATGCAGAGGTACAAACTAGTATTTTAACGAGTGAAACTGAAACGCAAACTTCTATGGTCTTACAAAGATTATCTTCGACACAGACTGATAGTGTAGCGACGATGCATAAAGGTGCACAGACTGAAGAATCAGGAAGCAAATCAACAGAGGATATAATTAAATCATGTCTGCAAGAAGTGAGTAATGCTATGTAATTAATGCAAAATTAATTATAGGTCCCAATGGAAGACCAGCGTCAGCTTCACGGCCGACATCATGCTGAGTTGGGACCGTTGCGTGATGTTGTGTCTGTTACCGTTTTTATTTGTTACTTTAAGTTTATGTCACGAATAAATATTTTTCTTTCTTTCTTTCTTTCTTTAATATAGTCAACAAGTTTTTTTTTCTAAAACTATGGTGTTTTTATTACAGAGAAAAGATTTCGTCCATGAACTTAGTGAGCAATTGGATCAGAGTTCAATACGAAAGCTAGCAGATTGTATGTTAGTAAAGGATTGTACTGACATTCTTGTAAAGAATATGACCAAGTCTGATGCCAATACTGTCTTCAATCGTGTGCTACAACGTGAATGTGAATTGCACCCTGGTGAGCAAAGTGGTAACAAAGAACGGTCATTTTTACTAAACTACTTATGCGATAAATTTGACGCGAAGGATTTGATTTTGTTCTGCAGTCAGATATTACAAAAGGTACATGATAAAAGTACCTGAGATTGAAAAGTTTTACTATTAATTTTATTACGGTTATATTATTATTTAGCTTTAAATAGCGACGTTTGTTTATGTATCATAATCTTGATGGCTAGACAATAAACGTATTGCTACAGCATGTACAGTCAAGGGCATAAATATATGTACGTTACCAAGGCGTCAAAAATATCTATACAACTCTATGCTACTAACCATAATGTTGGTGTTTGAATATATTTGACGCGATGGCTGTATAGATATTTATGCCTTCGACTGTACTAGGTGCATAACAGCGGACTTTGTCTAGTTCCAGTACATTTTGCATTGTTGAACTGACCAGTAAACCTTACTATTTTGGTTTCATAGTGTCTACACTTACTTGAATATTATGTAACGGTATTGATAAGTTTTCAATAGCAACCGATCTCTAAATGTGTTCATTGCATTTTGATTTGAGGCAAAACTGTCGTGTATAGATACTATTTATTAAAGTGACACTTCTTCCTTCAATAGATAAGATTTATTTGTAATATTATGTACTGAATTTATCTTATTAAACTCTTATTTATTACTGCTTACTGGTAGCTGATATATATAAACTTTATTTGCCTGTTTCTAACATTTTTTTTTAATATTTCGACGGGTCTCTGATTCAACATCGTATATAAATATTTATCAGATTGGGATAACTACTAGATACACGGCGCTTGCTGAATGCAATAAGGGCCGAAGTCAAAATTTTTGGGTTTTTGAGTTTAATCCGGAATCGGAGACGTGTGTGTGTAGAACATGATTCCGGATTAAACTCAAAAACCCAAAAATTTTGACTTCGGCCCTTATTGCATTCAGCAGGGGCACGGTCTAAAGCTGCTGTTCCAATTTCATAACGTTTCAAATACCGCATTGAGTCAGAGACCCGTCCATTTGCTTTCGTTAGTTTAGAACCAGGCGAACTAATTATATTTCAGGCAAAAAGTTAATCACAGGTGAATACAAGAGTACAAATGGCTGAGGCAGGACACTGTGGGTAGATTAAGTCCCCTCCCTACCCCTCCCCTCCTCAAAATTTAAAGCACACGTTTTTTGTTTTGATAACCAATAGAGAACGGGACTTGTGACCGGGTTTTTTAGTCCGTGCAAGTCGGACACTGTCTGGGCCCTCCATTCCCAGTTCGTCCGAAGGGATTTTTCCCGAGCACAAGTCACCCTTCCAATCCTTAAAGTAAAAAACAGCAAAGTCTTTGGCCCCTCTGGTGACTCATTAAAAAAAAAAAAGAATACAAGAGTATTAAATTCAGTGATATATTATTATGAACTACTTTATCCTAAGAATGAGGTAAATTGTCACTTTAGTATAGTATCTCTAAATGCGGCACTTAGATCGTATAACGTGGTAACCTAAGTTATTTGAAATGTTAACTGTGTTTTTAATATACTGGTATACGTATCGCCACGAGAGTGGAAGTCACGTACACAGCAACATGTCGTGTAATGACAGCGGGATTTTGACATTTATTCGTACCGATAGCAAGTTCAACAAACTCGAGTGAATTGCAAGATTGACTAAAAATTTCTTCTACCTATTTCGTTAAGAATTATCTAGAAAATACATCTAGTTCAAACAAAACGGAACATAAAATGTTTAAATCTATTTTATTTAAATCATATAAGCATATTTTTCGCTATTTGTAAAATACCGATTTTTTTTTGTTGCGAGTATTTCTTATCAGATTATAATTGTTTCATTTCAAATATAGGTTATAATACATATATGCGAAGTATTGCGTAGGTATTTCATCATAAGATTATAATTCACATTTTTTTTTGCAATCAGTAGGTATTTTATGTAGCTATGTGTGTAATCATTCAACTCAACTCTTGTGGCTATACCTATAATCTTAGATATAATATGCCTAGATCTTAATTTTTAATTAAAATATAAGGCAATAAAACCAGGAAATTATCAAAACTAGTTTTATTCAATATAAAACATGTCAATAATATTTACAATATTCAGTCAAAGTGACCAGACTGCGATCACAATATAAGGATTATTTTTGGGTGAATCAACTTTTTTGTGTTGTTTACTCTATCACTGGTTGTCCAAGTGACACTTCATACTGCTTTATAGAAAAATGCTTAGGTTAACCTGTTACCTGGTGTAACCATAGCAACGGGTGGCGCTAAAAAGTTTATTCACCCTTTTTTATGTTTTGATAAACAGGAATACACCTGTAATATACATACTACATACAGCATACAATTTTACGTACTTATTGTTAATATTAGCCAGAAATCGAGCTAACTTTTACAAATGGCACTAATGGACGCGACCGACACATTTCTCATATTCTGATCAGACAAATATTATCTTTTGATGTCCACTAGCACCATTTACTAAAAAAAAGAAATGGCCATTTTCTGTTTTATGAATAGTTTTCATCATAATTAAATAATGCGGGGCAGAAACAAAAATATTTACACGATCTTTGCCCTCATACGGGTAGTTCTACAAGCGTGTCAACCGCTATCCGTATCCTGTCTTAAAATTTAAAAAATGAGTTATACTAAGCGGAAGGATTTTGCAAAACTACACAGTGTGCTTGTGATACAAAATCAATTTATTGAAATTTGATGATCAGATAGAAGAAGATAGATGAAGTGTTGTGAAGTTAAATGTTTGTAGGTGAAATGACTGGATCCCAATGGAAACACTAGTAGAACTACTCATGTGCGAGTATTTTGGAGATTTATCTAGGTGTCTTCACTTACACAATACTTTATTAGAGCAAAAGTTTTTTTTACAAGAAACAAATAAAATAATTTAACTACATGTTCTTAAATTACACATTTTCTTGTGCATTCATGAAATAATTAGAAAATTGCGACGTACTACACACACAGGTGAAAAGCTTAAGAAGATTACCTGTTGTACGTAGTAGCGCACAAAATTGATATGGAGCTTAAGTCATTGTTCTAATTTGGAAAGTCAATTTGTTTATACGGACACGTAACTACTACATACAACAGGTCATCTTCTTAAGTTTTTCTAAGAAGTTTAGATTGTCATATCTTCGCAGTGATTTTAACAGAAAGAATACATAATACGTAATATTCATATTATAATGGGACAGTATTAGTTGTGGGTAGTAGTTCTAGTGGTACTATGAAATTATTGTAAGGCAACTAATATTTACAGCGATCCTTCGAGACGAGGTCGTTAAAGCTTTATAAAACAAGTGGGCTTACACTTATTTTTACGTAATACAAGTTATATGTACATTGTTTATATTCACCCACCCAGTTAATAATCACACTAGCATTATATTATTACGTTATAACTAAAGTTTACCTAATATTACGTTTAAAACTGATATTTTCTGATTGAAAGGCGTTTTCTAGAGAGTTCACAAGATTAATAACTAGATGCAAAAAACACTGGCAAAAAGACACACGAAAACCAGCTTTTCTAAAAATGAATATATCTGCTTACGTATCTTATTTTATGGAGTATGTTGTTGGGTCTAGAGTCCCGAGGAATTGATCCCACTGTCCTGTAACAGGCACAACATGAACATATACTTACTCTAGACTAGAGTAGTCACAAAGTCACAACTTACGCCAATTAGCGCTTAATTAGGTACATACACTTCACATTTTATCTATTAGACGTTTTCGTGACCTATTTTTTATAATTATAATTATGGAATGCACAACATGTAGCGCATAATTTTTTTGGCTATATTTTACTATGATACTTTTTACATTTACATTCTAGAATCAAAAGAGATTTTTCTATCCAGCAGTGAGCGGGTTTGGGGTGATTTATGCCTGGCAGAAAATAAATTTGCTACTTTTAACACTTCTGCTTTTTAAATAAGATTTCATGTAGGTATATGTACAGCCGAAGAAACTGAATCGCGTACCAGAGTGGAGCCTTTTCGCTGCAAATGTCATATTGACATTCCATATCTAGAAATTGATTGTGAAAAGGTTCTACTTTGGTACAAGTGTATCTAATTCAGTTTCCTCTACTGTACAACGAGAAGCTTCAATTTATGTATTAGCTTATAAAATAATGTTTGATAATGAAGGCGATCAAAAATTCAGCGAAACAAACGTGACAAACTCGCAAGTTCACTTGATTTCGTTATATTTTCGACCCTCAACTTTACTGTGGAACTTTGGTCCATAAATTGAGCACTTGGTTTATGTTATCTAAATTGTACATAGAAGTTAGACAGTTTGTCAGGGAAAACGCATTTCCGCCACATAATCTAAATGTTCTAGGTTGTGGTGCGAATTAGACCGGCGCGGGGCGCGCGGCCGGTGCAGGTTGTGATGCGAATGAGCGCGCATCACACGGTAGGTGCCTTCTCGCCGGGGGCCGGCGTCACTTGTCTTCCGAGCTGGTCGCACCAAATCATCATCTCTCGTCACCGGCCTGCTCCTTCTGTAGTTGTCCCCAGCACGACTCCTCGTGGGCTCTTCATAAGGCTGTCTTTGCCAAGCCCTGTCCGCCTCAAGCCCGTATGGATCCAACTCTCCCGAAGGCTGAAATTGGCTAGTATTTTGACCGTAACTAGACCTTTTCCACCCAAGGTCATATTTCCTGCCGCTATCATTTTCCCCGATCTGTCGTCGCTGTGACTGATTAGAACTGCTCTCGCTTGTGTCTTCCCCCGACGTTCCGATGCCTAGGTCCTTGTCATCTCCATATATTTTGTATACTCCGTTAGGGCTAATGTTTTTTCCATTAAATATTTGATCGTTTAATACAAGCTGCGGATGCGGTATACAATAAGGGTGCGGAAAACATTGGTCTAGTTTCGACATTTTCAAATCTTCTTGCTTTTTAGAACATGAGCCTGGTCCAAATAGTGATAGAAGTACCGGCAATAAGAAAAGCCCGTGCATTGCTCCGAAGAAAATTACCATAAATACCATCTTGAAGAACACTGAAAATATGTAACTGTCAGCCAGAAGTAGTGCCACCACTCCAAGAATAGTGCTGAACGATCCTTGAACAATGGGTAGACCCAGGGAGTAGAGGCATTCGCTAACTCTTTCGTTTGAGGTCTTTGCTTTTGAAGCCATGTAAGCGTAACAGATGTGAGCTGTAAAATCGACGGAGAAACCGATGCACATAATCAGATTTATCATGGAAATGGAATCTAGACTGATATCCCATAGAGCCATGTATCCCACGACTCCTATTTCTATGGATATGATACTGAATGCTACCCAAAGTGAGCACAGTATATTGGGAATGAATATAAACGAGATGATCATCATCATTAGGGCTCCGTAACACAGGTTCTGGATCGAAGTTGGTTTTACGAGCTCGAACTGAAAAGAAAAGGATATATTCACATCGAATTATCTTAATGCATTGTATATAAATCGCTATTCTGAGAGCATTGGCACATCCATTTTAAGTCACTTTAAGGCTAAAGTTTACCTGATCGAAAAAGACGAAGTAAGGGTGGAACACTGATACATTGAGTGGCGATTCGGCTACGACGTCTCTAAGCACCTTCACCATCTCCTTTTCGTGATTGGTGCCGCTGATATTGACAGCTTGTATCAAAAATCTCGAAGCCACTATGCGATTCCCGGCTTCATTGAATTTGACATCAAGCGAGAACGGATTTGCAGGGAACAGCCATAACTGATAAAAAAGATAACATAGGTATTAAAAAAATAATAAATTTAAGGGGCTGTTTCACCACTCATTGATTAATTTTAACTGACGGATAAATGTGATGCCGTCTCCGTCTATTGTAACAAAACAAACAGAGACGGCATCACATTTATCCGTCAAATAAATTTGATCAATGGATGGTGAAACAGGGGGTAAATCTATTATTTATGGATTGTCAATTCAAGGTACCTCTCGTAGGTTTTGAATGAAGTCTGATTCATTATCAATGGTAACATTCAGGTAGTCGTTGTTTCTCGATACGTAATTAACAAATGTGCGCAGCCATGATTCGGTGTACAATGAGTTGGATATATACGAGGTGTTTTCCAATCTTTGTGTCAATAATTCTACTTCGTCTTGTATTTTCGGATCCGAATAGTTATAGTCACCACTGATCACCACCTATGAAATGAGGAATTATTAATTAAAATCGTGTACCTTCTAATAATTTATTTGAGTTCGAGTTTGAGAGCAAAGCATACCTGAATTCTGTAAGGAAATTCTCTGTAGTATAAATCTTCTCTGTCAAAGAACTCTACAGAGTACGAATCTATTCTGGACAGTTTTCTTCTCTCTAGGCCCTCCTTAGTCTTTGTGACTCCGTAACCGGCTCCAGCTAGGTAAACCAAGAATACTCCGATAACTACAACTTTCACGGCATTGTTGTTTAGGATGTTTGCCATAGTGTCGCGGAAAAATGCCATGATGCAGTGCTCCTTGTTATCGATAGGGTTGTCTGGGTCAGCAACATCAATACCACCGCTGCAGAATATTCTGTACAGCCAAGATTTCTCTTCTGTAATTAAGATAACACGGAATTATAATTATTAACAATTAATTATTTAAAAAGATGTTTCAAAACATTAATCGGGATGGGTACCTTTCCTGGCTCGAGATTCTGGTAGAACTTTCAGCATGGTGATAGTGTGTCTGTTTTGCTTCTCACGATATCCGGACACGGCGACACATCCAGCGAAGAATGTCAAATGCCAAACAAACGTAAAACAGACGGCAAGACCTGTAATTCAAAACGAAAAACACAATATATATTATATTTGTGTAACCAAAAACAAGTGCCAATTAATCAACATGTAACATTACATAACCAAGTATTAATAAACGCTTGTTAAGTTTCTGTTACATAAGTTTGTATCTATATTTGTTTCTTAGCCAGGTACAGACGAATCATAACTTATGACAGGTTTGTAATCTTTGGGAGTTAGTATTTTACTGTAAGTAGATGAAATGGCAAATCATACCTGAGTACATGCAAAATATTTGCACAGATGGGAATGGAGAGAATATTCCAATGAAAAACGACAACATATCAGTGACAGAAGTGATGGTGATGGAAACTGCTGCTTCAGATAACATGATGGCCATTCGTTCTGGAACTGAAAGTTTTGGGGAGGTTCTTCGCCACGCTGCTAACATCACGAATGTGTCGTCTATACCAATACCTGTAAAAATAAATTAGACAATTAATTGAACGATCAAAATATACCCACTTAACTACAGATTTCACTGATAATTCTTACCAATCATCAAAAACGGAGCAGCCAAATTGATACCAATGAAAGATATCCCCAGATACATAGCACAACCAAATGCAGCAGCGGTAGCCATTACCGCTGAAATGTTTCCTAGTAATCCCAACCAAGGCTTAGAGCGCACCCAGTCTGCCATCATGCATGTCACTACTGAGAATATGCCCATGAGAATGAAAGTGGAGCTGAAGAATGGAACCACTTGTCTTGTGTTCTTTTCGAGCTCGTGATCCAAAGTTCTTGAAGCAAATCGTGATATGGAGATGTGTTTAAAACGGCCTGTGTCTTCTGCCACGCCAACCGCGTCCAAAAATGCGTCCTCCCATGCTGCACCCCTGTAAATGGAAATGAAACAAATTTATATTAGTAGGTATTAAACAAGTCAAATACAAGAAGAGATACGCGTCACAACATAGATACTTAGATGATGTTTATCTTGATGTTAATCAATCAATAAAAAGGGGGATCACTTTGGTCAAAACAACCAAAATACAGAATTGAATAGAAGCAGCTAGAACTAGAGCATGTGTCACAACTACACAAGGCATGTCGTCAACTAAACCAGGAAATCAGACTTTTAGCAATTAGAATACAATATAATTTTAAACGGTTATTGTTATGTTTAGCAATGGACATTCTTATTTTTGTAAAGTCTTATTCTATTAATATCATTCAGTATTATCATTATCAAATACTATAGTGTCGAAAACGTAAATTCAGAAATGTAATAATAATTTGGACATTTGTATAGTTAGGTATGATCAATTGTTGAACGGAAGGTCAAATCAGAATTGCACAGGAATGTTCCATTAGGCGGAAAACTTTGAAATATTGTCGTCAACATCACGCTGACCTACAATTAGTTTAACCAACAAGCGAAACCTTTCTATTCGTATTCTGCTCTGCCATTACGCAGTGCTTAGTATTCGAAACGATTTCCTAAACCGTGTCAAGATCGGTTCCTATTATCTAAGAAACTAAGCCATTTAACTTTATGTAAAAACATTAGAGAACAACATAAACATCGTGTAAACAACATTATTAGGGCACTTAACGAAACTATGAACCTTCAAACGTGCTTATTTCCTTTCCATAGACGATTAGACCTACAATCATTGTTTCCTTGCATTGCGTGTGATACTTAAGTGTACCTACGTGTGGTCATTAACTCGGACTTCTTCGGTTATTCTTATTCGTTTTGGAAGGATATCCACTCTTAGAAGAAAGATATCTCCGCGAGAGGTAGGTAGCTGTCCGCTTGAGTTTATTTTAATTTTATTTGTGTCAGATGTTTCACATTTAATTTTGTTGATACCTAACTGATTATGTGAACTATTAAGCGAAGATGGATAGGAGGAGCAGGACTAAAAACGTCACGCGAAACCAACCCTGTTCACTGAACTGCTGTTTATTGAGCAATTAGACTGCTGTAACGAAGTTCATCATCATCTCATCTCGGCCTATAAACATCCCACCGGCCCCACCGCAGGGCACAAGCTTCCCCTCAAAATGAACGTACCTAACCATATAATGCTTTTAAGATAATGAAGGGGGTATGTCGCATTTTTTCATTTTCGGTTTTATGCCATAAATGAAGGTTCTAAGTCTTAATGCAACACCGAACGCTATCAGTTCTCATGTTTTTAAACTATAACAGCTTTAAACCCAGTGTATGAAGGACCTATGTACAGTCATGTGCAAAAATAAGTATCTATTCGATCCACTCAAAAATATGTTACTACGGCCTTATTGCGTCGGAATTAGAGTCTGTGGTACTTATTTTTGAAACTTTGAATAAGTTCATATTTTTACACTTGACTGTACAAGAATAAGTTAGCTTCTTCGTGAATGAACGTGCTAAGGGCACATGACTCTAGAAGTGGTTACCAGTTTGCGAATGAATGTAACAGAAGAAAGTGTCATGTACGCACTTGGCTCCTTCATCCATGTTATGAGACAAACTTTTATTTTCTCTTATTCTGAGATATCCGATATCCCAAGAAAAAAAAGAAAACATTAGGGATCAGCAGAAATTTAAAAACTCTGAATGCAGATATTTTTACGAAGAAATTCTACTAAATCAATAAATTTTGTTACAATAATCACTTTCATTTATTTAACTTATTTTCATTGCAGAACAGCTTAAAGGAGAAAGAAGGGGTTATGTACTTTTTTATATAAAAACATGTTTTTTAAAAGCATTTATTAAAAAAATCAATAGATCAGGCCATTTGGTTGATTTTTATAAAAGTTATAATACCCTATTCAAAAGAAAAAGAAAAAAGAAAATTACAACGTAAAAACCTTTAACTGCGATTTACTCGAAATAATGTTTTTGTGACATACCCCCTTCATCCACTCATGTCTTCAATTACAAAAAAGTTACAATAATAGGTAGTAAGTTAACCAGGCTAGTAGGTAAGTACGTGTCTGATTTGATTTCTCATTGAAGACAAAATAAAAGCTTTGCTTGAACTAAAACATCCGTAAATATTTTATTAAGGTGAAATAGTAACTACTTTATATTACAAAATCAATGTAAAAACAAGTTTTATTATAATAAAATTAACAAAAAACTGAGGGAACTTAAGAAATGTACCAATCTCCGCGAATGCCAGACAGTTGGAAGACTTAAGCCCATTTTAGACGTGCAAGAATAATCGTGAAAGTTGCATTACATTGCGAGGCTGCAAACTACAAGTAAATTACAAGAGTTTGAAGTGGTTGATCGAGCGCCGCAGTGTAATGCAATCTGCATGATTTTTCTTGCAAGTCTAAACTGGCCTTTAAAGTCCACGTTTGACACATTTTTCATCATTATGACATCAGAGGCCGCCGTCGGCTATGGAAATGGTGATGTTTTAAGTGTACCTCCTCTGAAAACAGTCCTATCCGGTAAGGCATAACCTAATTACTCGTGTTTACCTTTGTATTTGCAATTTGTTGTCTGCCCGGATGAACCACACGAGGTGTACAGCTGGCACGCTGACTATAGTGTCGTCGACGATCTTCGAGCCTCCGAAGTACACCGGAAAAGCGTGCGCCTCCCAAGTCACAGGATTGAACATTATAGGGAATGTCAAATTCAGGTCGCCCCGCTCCACCTGAAATTTCATAGTGTTTGTTTTAAAACTCGAAGGTTTTTTCGAAGGTAAATATTGGGTAGGTACAATAATGAAAACATATCCTAAGACAATAATTTCATAGTCATTTTGGCAGGGTAGATCTGATTCGGAGTTTTTTTTGGACTTACTATGACAATGGTAGGTAGTATTGGTAATGGAATACCAGACCACCTCTTTATCTACTTTTACTTGTATTTATCAGAAGCATTTACCAATTTTACCACTTTCACTGAACGTAGATAGTTTATTAAATTTTGTCATGATCGGTAGAGAGTAGGTACAGTCGAAAGCATAAATACCCATGTATCAGTCATCGCTCCAAAATATGTAAACATAACATAGAATTTTATAGATATTTTTGACACTTTGTTAACGTAAATCGTATACTTATTTATTTTCGCACTTGACGATACCTACCTAAATCCTATACATATTCCTGTAAAAACTAGCTAGGTATTATAATGACGAAATTGATTTCGATAAGTACCTACCCACATAATATTTTGCTTTTATAAGTACACCGTGAAATTTTAGTGGTTGTTTTCCCGAAACGAGGTGATTTAGTTTCGATTGTACAATCGATTTATAATTACTATTTTGACTAGAGTCAAAAAACCAATTTTGAAAAACGAAAGTCGAAAATGACCGCAAACCAATAGTAACGCTTCGTTGGTACAAGTAGCGTACGATCGTACGATAGGTTAGGTACCAACGAAGCGTTACTATTGGTTTGCAGTCATTTGTTTGGCAGTCAGATGTTTATCCATCCATTTATATATAATGTAGTCTGTAGGAACGTGGACATTAAGAATTGTACAACGTCAAAGGCGATTTACATGACTAGGAAATGGCTTACGTCTCTGTCATATGCTCAAACAGAAAACATGCTCAATATTTGTTCTTAGGTCTCAGGATACATACCTACATCCACACACTCATACACACACACACACACACACACACACACACACACACACACACACAATACATTATGCGCTCACATTTTGACTTTTGGCATTTCTGTATTGTACCTACTAGTCTAATCAGTTTTTTGCCCGTATATACTAACTGTAAAGTAAACACGCAACTGTAAACTGAGATGTTAAACCAACTCACTGGGCCCCAAGATACAGGCTCAGCCTAGTTTGGGGACCACTGTATACTGCTAAAAATGTAATATTTCTTTATGTGTAATAAAAATTTTCATTTCATTTTCGACTTTCGTTTTTCACAATTGGATTTTTGACTCTAGTCAAAATAGTAATTATAAATCGATTGTACAGTCCATACTAAATCACCTCGTTTCGGGAAAACAACCACTAAAATTTCACGGTGTATATTTACTAAGCTAAGTGACTTGTAACACAGCATTTGTTTGAAGACAAATGACTAGGTACGAAGTTTCTTGCGGCGCATTCTTCTTAGCAAAGCGGTGGTAGTTTAAAAAAAATAGACTTTTAACAGAGCCCTCTGTAAACGGTCTGATTTAGATTTGCAAATACATAGGTGCTCATGTATCTTCCTAAATACTTTTTTAGTAGGTAACTTAAGTAAATGTGAATTAATGAAACCACTTCGATAGAATAAATAGGTATACCTACTGGTTAAAGCTGTCTTTGATTGCGGCGGCTGTTTGGAATATAAATCATCAATGACACATGCTTAGCCATCACCGATAAGGTTTATATTGTATCTATGTTTGTTTGTGACCACAACAATACCAGCCATGTCAGTTTGTTTTGAATCCTGACATCACCTTATGTTTGAATATTAACTATTCGCACTTTCAGTCAACAAAAGCAGTATTATCACGTATTATCATATTCCTTTGTAGATTATTCTGTGACAAATCTTACAACAGGTAGCCTTGTAGCTTTTGGCTCTTGTTGACGAGGTGTCGAAGTTTCATGCGCCTGGAAGATGTACTATATTATGTACACGCACGCTTGATAAAGAACTGACTGAATTCGAATTAATGTCATTTCAAAAATAAACTTAATGTAGAAAGGTTAAGGTTTATTATTTGAAATGAGAATAATTCGAATTGAGTCATTTTTTTATTAAGTGACATGTGCGCTTGTATGGTGCGCTTTCATGAGCAAAGCAGAACGGAGACGTGAAAACGACCAATCATCATCATCCCCGTCCCAGTCTATATACGTCCCACTGCTGGGCACAAGCCTCTTAGAATGAGAGGGCTTCGGCCGTAGTTCCCACGCGGGCTCAGTGCAGATTAAGAATGCTTTCCTTCACCGTAAAGGTCATGGTAAGTTTCAAATGTAATTTCGCAAAAAATTTCGAAAATATCAGGTGTAAGTCCGGGCTCGAACCCATGAGCCTCTGCTTAACCAGGCCATATGTCAAACCACTGGGCTATCATGGCTCTACGACCAATGACATTGGTTAAAGTCCCTGTCACATCGTCATTTTAAGGTTTGGCTATACCTACTGCTGCTTAAAATACGTAGACGTTACGGAATCGCAGTGACGCATCGTATCCGTAACGTTTTTTTGCATGCCTTCCAGCCTGCTCAAAATACGCAGACGTTGCGGAATCGTGACTTCATACGCATGCTCTCCATAGTAAAGTGCGATTCCGTACCGTAAACGTATTTTGAGCAGCGGTGTGGAGGGCATGCTATAAAATCGGGTGCAGATACGATGCGTCACTGCGATTCCGTACCGTCTCCGTATAATATTCTATGCATGCAACGGTTTGGCCGAACCTTCAGACCCGGCCGCACAGCGATATTTCACCGCGTGGTTTTTTATTAGCAATTCTGTAACAAATTGAATCAATGTGCTACGAATAAAAACCCGCGCGGTGAAATATCGCTGTGCGGACAGGCCCTTATAAGGAGATCGGGCGAAATCAGGCCTTATAGGTACTACGAAATTCGATTTTCGAACTTCGTAGCGTGCCGTTCCGTTCATGCCAATAATATTAAACAGGAGAGTGAAAGGGACGGCATGATATGAAGTTCGAATATCGAATTTCGTAGTGCCCCCCTAAGACCGAATCGTAACGCGCGGGCGTTCGCGATCGCATTCACCATCTCTTTCTACTCTCATCTTATACCTACCGTGTGACAAAAAGAAGTGGTGAAAACGATTGTGATTCCTATTGCGTTAGACAATAAGGTCTCTTGATTTGAATTAATGTGCTAATGAATTCTAAAGGCTCGAGTTCGCTCTACTTCTATTGAGCACATAAGTACTTAGTACGAGGCCGCACGTGTATGGATTTATGGAATTTCGCCAGGACTTTGTCCAGCTTTTTAATTTAATTATATAATGTTAGATATTTTTTTTAGGTAGGTACTAGGCGGTGTAGGTAAGCCTCCAACAAGATGGAGCGACGACCTGGTTAAGGTTGCAGGAACGCGTTGGATGCGGATGGCGCAGGAAATAACCTGTTAGGCGAACCTTGGAGGCCTATGTTCGGCAATGGACATTTTTCGGCTGAAATGATGATTTTTTTTGTAAAAATAATTTCCTATGATTTTGATTTTTATTGTTTTGGTTCTTTCATTTTTCGTTTTAGTCCGCGCAGGGTTGTATACTTGGCAAGTGAGATATACAAATTATGTTCAAGAAATTTTGTTATTATTATTTGCTTTTACAATTTACAAATTATTTATTTACGCATGTACCTAGTCTTATGTATGTAGCTATTAGTGTGCAGTTTATTTATTTATTTATCTATCTAAACAGCGATCCGGGTGTCACCAACGGTACTGGCTGAAAATCAGCGCTGGGGTGCTTTAAACGCCTCAGCATTATGCTGAGCCAGTGTCCGATTTGCAACCGCAATGACACATTCTATCTTTAGCTTTAGTATTGCCTTTTTGTTTTGTAAAATATTGTGTCTTGTGATGTTGTAAATAAATGTATTTTCTTTCTTTTCTTTCTTTCTTTCTATGCTTTTATAAACACCAATGTAAAAGTCCGCCTTTTTGTAAGGATTTTTCGAGTTTTGATAATGGTAACCCTTTGTAAATCTGCATGTCAACTTGCTTGCTCCCAAGCATTGTCAGTCGCGATTGAATCGGCGGTATCCTCAAAAAACACTTAGGATAGGACTAACCCCTACAAACGGAGATTTTTGTCTCCTCTTACCCCGCCTTATCGTTGCCAAGTATGGACACGGAAGCAGGGGGGTTCACTCCGCAGTTTAGGTATGCTCGGCCGGCGCTCCGCCCGGGCGGAGTATGGCAGTAGGTTGTCAATTGGCCTTCAGTTCGCACGCTAGCCGCGTCGCGCGTAATTAAGAATCTTTTTTTTTGTGATTTTTGCAACAAACTATGACTTCTTAAGAAGATTTAATTACTTGGCTGCTGGGTCTGGGAACCGGTTGCGGTCAAGTGATAATCTTTTGCTAGCCTTTCCTATATCTAAATCCAAATCCTATTCCAAATCCTTCTCCGTGCACGCTGTTAGTCTGTGGAATCGGTTGCCGAGTGACATCAGGCGGTCGCAGTCGATAGCCATCTTCCGGAATCGCTTAGGGGCGTACTGGCTTGACATGCAGTTCCTCTTAAATTGAGACTACCTCTGTTGTGTTCTTTGTTTAGTGTATATGCGTATATTAATGTAAGTATTTGTAGTTTTTATGTAGTCTATTTATGTTGATATGATATGTATTAGTCTATTGTATTCATTATATAATATATGTGTGTACTTGTGTGTATTCTTTGTAAGTATGGGTATTGTTTATGTTTTGTTAGTTTGGGTTTATTTTTGATTTCGGCTCTTTTTTTTTTTTTACTCAGCATTGTATGCCTACTCTTGTCTCTAATGTCCTGTCAATCGTTCTAAGGTTAACTGGAAGAGATCCTTTAAGGGATAAGTTCGCCTTTGTACATCTGTATCTCTTGTTAACTAGTTATTTTCATGTTTTATGTACAATAAAGAGTTTTACATACATACATACATACTTCTAAACGATCTTATAAATAACTTACTTACTTACTAAAGGTGGTTTACTGAATTAATACACACTATTATCTTTCTTGGTCTTTATACCTACCAAACATCGGCGAGTCGGAACCCTGTGCCCTTGGTTTCGGATCAGCGGTGCCCAACGGAATATGAACGCTCGGATCACACGATAAGTTTCAATTTCGCATGCAAGCAGTAAGAATAGACAAGTTTTTATACCTAAAGTTGACTTTTGTTCGAGAGTGATCCTTCTGTACGTTAGTACTATTACTTATTCTGTGACGGAAGTAGATATTTAAAGTAGATTGTAATAAAACTCTTAACATAGGTATAAAAAGCATTGTCTCACAATCTAACAAGCAGTTATTTATACAAAGAGTCGTTATAATCGTAGACCACATAGAACGTTTAACTTCAGTTAGGATTATGGTAACTAGTAAACTGTCTATTGTTCGTTTGGCTGATCTGTTTTATAGCTGTGAGTCACACGAAAACAATATCGAAAGGAATCAATCGGAACACTTCAATAGACGTCGAAATTTAATTTAATTTTTGCCTTGGGAAAGTCACTTCCTAGAACAATCTCTCAGTATGGGAGTTGCCTTTCTTTACTTTACAGATATTTAGACCAGACATTTTGTGGTCGAGACAAGTACCTACAGCACACTTCTTTAGTGAAATAACCACAGAACTAATAACGAATAGAAATATTATGCGAAATAAAAGCACGCTTTAAGTATGGCTAAGTAGCCATATAGGTACCTACTTATTTATTTTCCCAACTCTACTTCATATAATGACGAAATTAATGCTCAAAAGATGGGTCACACAGATTGTGTTCGAAAAGGATATGTCACTGGCATGTACAGTCAAGTGTAAAAATATGGGTAAAATAAAATAAAATAAATAAATAAATATCCAATTCACACCAATTGACCTAGTCCCAAAGTATGCAACGGATAAACATTACTTATATAGATAGATATATACTTAAATACATATTATCCGAGAACAAATATTCGTATTATTCATACAAATACACATACAACTATCTGCCCCGACGCGGGAATCGAACCCGGGACCTCAAGCTTCGTAGTCAGGTTCTCTACCTGCTAGGTCGTCTGGGTGTACACAACATGCTCATAAATATGTCCCATAGCTCTTATGTCGTCGAATTATGGTACCTATAGATATTTAACGATGGGAGGATTAAATCGACACTTATTTTTGCACTTGACCGTACGTACCGTAATTAATGAGTAAAATCTAGGTAGGTAAACACAATTAAAAATCATTTACGCATAATAATTTGCGCTACTGAAATACACGCGATAATATTTCTATTCCTGCAATTATTACTTCTGTGCTTACAATTGTTTTAATAAGCAACTTTCTTAAAAAGTCATACAATAACATCAAATAAATATTTTCAAAGATCAACCAAGATACTAGTCATTCCTCGCAACGTTCCAGCAGAGGGGAACGTGTGTCGTTGCCTACTCTCGTCATGAGTGCTTTGTGCTACCTAGTGATAATTGAAATCTGTTTATTCTAGTCTCAATCTCGACGAGTTTTAGTGTTAAATTGGAGTTTCGATGTTGTGGCCAAAAATCTGCCGAAACTAAGACTGAAACCGAAACACGGTTCGTGGGCTTTGGTGCGTCGTTTGGGAGCAATTGGTAGGTATCATAGAGTGGCTGTGCTACCCATATATCTATCTGGCTTTGTTTGTTATTCCACATCAAATATAAAATATACCTACTTTTTAGAGCTACCAAACTATTAATTTATCGAATAGTATAAATACATTTAAAAAAGCTAAAATGAAAATGAGCTTAAAAAATGTACGGTAGAATACCTAGACCTCGAATAAAGTTTCGGCCTCGATTTCAGTCGCCAATACTATTTACTTTCGGTTGGACACAGTTTATTCACATGCAAACGCCAATTTATTTTTAAATAATTGGCCAGAGTTATTATTCAGCTGTCAACAAAACAAGCTTCGCAAGAGTAGCAACTGCGTCGTGTATTTTTTATAAACAAACGAATCAAATTTTTATGGTTAGGTATTGTGGTAATTGTGCTGCAGCATTACAGCGTAATAATATTCAATTGATCATTTAAAATGCGGCTTGGCTAGCGGATAAACCGCAACTAGCGAGTAAAACGTGTTTTTAGTTTTAATAACAATACTTGAGTATTTGTTCAAGCCCCTTTGTCACGCCGCGTGGGAGAAAGTTTACGAGAAACAATAGTGTATCGGCATATTTAGACTTATGTTTACTTCAGGAATATGATTTTAATTTAGTATAAGTAAAGTATTTCAAACGACGAAGACGACTGTACCACTACCATGAGTTTACAGTGACGGTACTCGATAGCGACTGCGTAAATGATTTGTATGGAGTCTCCCTACAAATCATTTACGCAGTCGCTATCGAGTACGTTCACTGTAAACTCATGGTAGTGGTACTGAAAGCGTTTACGGGCGGGTACAAAGTATCAGCTTAGCGTATTAAGTTCACGCCGAAATTACAAGAGTTACAAGTGCTACAATTCCACATGGTTGTTATTTTTTCGTACCTAACAGAAATTTAACAATTATGTCGTTTTGTTTTTGTGGTACAGGGTCCAGGTGTATGATATCGAGTATGTGCATTTTAAGTATGGACGGTTATTTTGGTATTTAACTCGCGGGGTCTTTAAGATACGAGGCGCAACGTGGATCGCTACTTATCAGAGGCCCTACCACGAAGTGCATAATTCGAACTTCGTTTCGTGCCGTCCCGCTCACGCTAATATGATTTGACACGAGAATGAGAGGGATAATACGATACGAACTTCGATTTTCGAATTTCGTAGTAGCGCCTCTGATACGGCGTGTTGCATGATCTTATATCTTTTCACGTTCTAACTAACGATCCACAGGGTGGGTCCACATTTGTATCATTTTAGCGTATCGTTATCTCTAACATAGCACCAACGATTTGAGGTGACTCGTGTTTCGAAGGTCTCTGGTTCATAAAATAATTAGGTAAATTAAGAAAAAAATTTAGCAAAGTGGAGATATTTGTTCTATTGTAATTACCCAGGGAGGAAACGGGGCATACCTACGTTTGTGTCTGGAGCGATAATAACGACCGACCGTATTTCTCAAACTGACGATCATGTCATGCATGATACTCATTGTTGGTACGCAAAGGAGATGGACCCAGAAAAGTGTGCGCATTAGATATGGATAGAGTCGCAGTTGGCGCCTTGTGTAGCGCATTGGACATAAATAAATAAATAAAATAAATATCACGGGACAATTCACACCTAGTCCCAAAGTAAGCTAAGTAAAGCTTGTGTTATGGGTACAAGGCAACGGATAAACATACTTATATAGATAGATACATACTCAAATACATATTAAACACCCAAGACCCGAGAACAAATATTCGTATTCGTATCTGCCCCGACACGGGAATCGAACCCGGGACCTCAAGCTTCGTAGTCAGGTTCTCTACCTACTAGGCCATCTGGTCGTCTAAACGCCGTCTAGGCCATCTGGTCGACATAGACTAAAACAAAGATCATTTTACTATGGGTAACTTGTTCTCTAATCTTAAAACTTGAGGAAGTATTTTAATACGCACCCAACTCTATAGGTACGCCGCTTTGATTAACACGGCTGAGTAAAATCATACAAAAGAATATTTTTGTAAAACAATTCGTAAGTAAAAATTAGACATGGCTTTTATAGTTTCACGCTATATTATTGTAATGCTTCGGACAAGTTGACAATAAAGCTGTTAGTCACACTGCTGTAATACAATACAGTCATATTCTGTATAAAAAGAAGAAAATACGTACTTCTGAGCATCAAAAGTAGTAGTAGTAGTAGTACTAGTATACAAAATACACAAATAAATATGTTCAAATGTGTTGTTGTGTGACAAAATGTGATCAAGTATAATTTTTACGCTGCCTTTATCTGCTTACTAAAGTTTTTTGCCGCACTAGAGTGTAATAATCATTATAGGCATATGCCATCATCATCTCTGGGTCTTTACACGTTTCATTGTTGGGCACAGGTCTCCTATTAGGACGAGATGGCTTGAGCTGTACCCAGTTCCTACGAGGCCACTGTGCGGATTGGAAACTTCACACACACCATTGAATTACTTCGTAGGCGTATAAAGGTTTCTTCGCTCAGATGTCAAATTGACAAGCCCTAAGTTTACTTGACCATTTTCTTGATTAAAGCCCTCAGATCAAATAGAAAGTAAAGATAGAGCGCTGCGAACAACGAAGTGAGGCCGGTCAACTACACCAATCCGTATGCTTACACAGTGACACGCACACACTTGCAACCAAACTACACCAAATTTTGCTTAGAACCCAAAACGTCAACACTAGTGCTGCCATTATAATGTTGTAGTTACCCTATTATTGGGTAAATGCCGCCTATAATTCTTTTTTCATTTTAAATTCTATTCTTTATTAGCACGGCTTAAAACGTGAGAACGTGACACGCAACAAAAAGTTATTTGTTTCTTGTATCGGGGTATTAAGAATTATTATGGCAACACCGGCCTACGCACACATGTTTATAAAACCGGCTTCACTCATCTGTTCAACGCGCTCTATCTTTACTTTTTATTTGATCTGAGTTAAAGCCTGACCAGTAATATATGACCGACCATGCGCCATGTTGCGGATTTAATTGGAACTAATTTCTGGGTCTCAATTTGAAGCCACTTGCCCTATGGACACCGAATTTGGATTCTGATTTTGATTACGGTGAATAAAAGTAGGTACCTAAGTCAAAATAACGAGTTGCCAATCCACATTGCTCAGACTATGCTAAAATGTTTACACAAATGAAAATAGTACCGCCCTCTTGATAATGTTCATATATTTCTGGTCAGGCTTTACTTAACTGTTGTTTTTGTTGCTTAACGAACAACAGCCGACCAATAGAGTCTTTATCAACGCCGACATTGGCGGAATCATTGATAATATCAATTTATGTAGCCATATTATTAAAGATTGAATGAGAAATAAATGTTTTTGTTGCTGTAAGTATCAGTTACATTCTCGTTTGCCTCTTCTATTTTTGTAAGAGAACTTATTCCACAAGCTATTTTCTTAACGAATTCATCGTTTCTGGAAGTAGTTACGACTTGAGCAATGTGACTAAATTCAAGTGGAACAGAGGCTCAGGAGTCGCGGCATTGCCCCCGCCTCAGTTGGGTTAGATTATGCAATGCTCATTGTCGAAGCTTACTGCTCAAGTCTACGATTCATTACAGACAGAGACAGGCTCAGTGACATTGAGGTAGGTACTTTATGGCTTTTGGACCATCACAGTTCGCGGCAAATCGGTACCTTCTGGAGTTTGCAGCAAAATGTCCATTTGAGTAGAATTAGTTGTTAGGTAAGTTTTTATCAAATCTACAAAATAATGCCAAAAAAGACGTTTTTGAGTACGTAAATAAATAACGAAACCGGTTCATGCAAGTAATTATGGGTAGGTAGTTATTATACCTAACATGGTGTATCGAAATGCAAGAATTCAGCGGTAATTATTTAAGTCTACCTATTTATAAACGTGATTGAGCGTTCTTTGGGTATTTTAACCGTTTGTTATAACATGTGGGCATTTTTGTGGGTAAATCTAGTCCCTTCATGGCAATGCCGCAGTCAGTTGAAAACTACTTAAAGGGAAAACTTCAATGTCCTTCAAAGAGGTTGGCATAGCTCCATAAGTGCACTTAAGCTAATTTTCACCATTTTCTGTTAAGTTGCCGTTATTTTATGTGACAGATATCTGTGATGCCGCCTTCGTTTAATGGAACCAAATAAACACAGATGACAGCACAGAGATCAATAAAATAACAGGAACTTAACAGAGAATATAGGGTGAGTGGGGGTAAGATGAAAAGCAGTGTAAGATAAACACTTGGGTGCTACGAGTAGTTTTCATCTTACACTGCTTTTCATCTTACCCCCCACTCACTATAATGAAACATAGGGGTTTTAGAGAAAATGGGCTCAAGCGTTTATTTCCTTACCTCATCAATAATTTTGTCCAGATTGAGTATGTCGTTCACGAAGCACTGCCCCTCCCATTTGGCACACTCCTCTTTATACGTGAAGGTTTCTCCGGTCGGCAGGGTCACCGTGATGTTCTGAACTAAGTCATCCAGCTGTCTCAGCTCCTTCCACACTTCAGCCCGCAGCATGTTCGTATTATTGTCCTTGGCCACGATTATCGTCCGGCCGAACCGCCCTGTGGGACAATTGACATTTGTAACTCCAGAGTTCGATGGAGGACGCATCAATTGGTCGAATTCGGATGATTGGTTAAGATGATTCTGGGCTTTGAGATGTTTAATTTGATAAAGTCATCCGTCATCCGTGCGTTATTGCTACCTACATGCCATTTTAAAGGGGTCAGTATACTGTGGTAACTTTGCTAGTGTTTGAAAGCGTTACTTCTAGAGGGAATCGATTGTGATCGCTAAAAATATTAAATAGCAACAGTCTAAATTCACCTACTTTTTACGTCATTGGAACTATCCTACCCCTTAAAGAATTACGAGTAGGTATAGTTGCCGGATGTAGCTTTATATTTAGATATATTAATTGACTGTAACTAACATCATTTATGTTAGCCCATATACGTCCCATACCAGGGCACAGGTCTCATCTCAAAATGAGAGGGCACGGGCCATAGTTCCCACGTGGGGCAATTCCGCACATAGGTTTATTCTAAAAAAATCACGAGGTTTGAGCCCGGGCTCGAACTCGCGACCCTCTGCTGGAGTGGCCATAGGTCAAACTACTAGGCTACCACGACTCATCTAACATCTATATTGACGAATTTTATACAAAAACTAAACCGGTCTTGCCTAACCTGGGGCATTCAATAGAGACCTGATGCCCGGAATCGGGACTGTATAATAACTAATTACACTAAATTACCTCGACGTTTCGGCCACATTGCATTTCAGTCGACGTTATGAGTGAAAATCACGAAAGTTTAAAAACAGTATAGTGTATAAGTATACACTACAGTGGAACAGTATAGTGTGTGTGTAGTGTGTGTAATAAGTTGGAAAATAATAACTATTTATATTACCTGCTCTAGTTATCCTGCCTACATTAAATCTATGCGAATAGTTCATCTTGAAGTGTTCTTCCACTATCCGCCTTTCCAATTTCCCCTGTCCTCTGACCGGTGAGAACAAGTACTCTGGATCCATTTCATAGTTGACCTGCTGATAGCCTGTGATCATGATCATAGACAGCAGGACTGGAATGATGATGAAGTAGCCAGGGTTCTTGCCGACCGCAAGGCCCAGCTTGTAGAACGACCTGTTTAGGACGTCGTCGACGAACGTCAATTTGCAACCCATCTGGAAAGATAAAGAAGTTTATTGAGCAATTATCGAAGTAAGTACATTGTGTTGGAAAGATAAAAGAGTTTATTAAGTAATATTTTTTCTAAGTACATTGATCTGGAAAGATAAAGAAGTTTATAGAGCATTTTTTAATCGCTTTTGAAAGAGATACATAGGTAGTGTGGAATGAACAGTTTTGTTTGGCAAATCAAAGCTAACCAAGGGTTAAAAATTAATTTCTTTATCCCTAAAACACGGCCAGAAGTCGGAGCGTAGGATAGGAACATTATATTAGTGCTTGGCAGGCACTTGGATGGAGCCTAACAGAGCTAATGCTAACCCCATTGGACTCGAACCGTTCGGTAACACCTGAGGTCTCTGTGACCATAGAACTAATAATCAGAGGAATAGAAATATTACGCGATTAAAAAGCGAACGCATATGGCTAAAAAGAGATATATTTATTTGCTAACTTAGTAACGAAGTTTACTGCTCAAAAAAATACAAGCTTAGATTTTTATTTATTACAGAGATGGTAGTTCTAAAGGATTACATTTCATAGGTGAGTACCATAATCTATAGGTAGGGTCAACAGCATAAATAAGTGGTCATTTCTGTACCTTGTCGTTTTCAATCGTTTGACAATTTTGTATGACATTTCAAACATGACGTTAGACTGACAAGGTCCATAAATGATCACTTATTTATACTGTTGACTGTACCTATGAAAACAAAAAAAAAGTAAAAAAATTACAGGGGGGACGCGAAAAACTGGCGGCATCCTGGAAGTCTGTAATCAACCCCATACCTACTGCCTCGCGGATGTGCTCTAGAACCTTCCCGGTCATGTGACAACTCATTAGTCATCCATCAATGACACGACACGTCGATTTTCTTTGTACCGAAACTAATAAACTGTTTTGAATATACTTATTTAACGGATTAGTTCATCGTAAAGTATTTGCCGAACAAATTAAGTGTATTTTTTACTACAAACATGTTCTCAAAGTTGAGATAAGTACGTGTTAATATTAGTTTAGGTTTAGAGCTTAAGTGACGTCAGATTATCGGCATGTTAGATGAACTTGTGTATAAACACAAGTTTTTCACATACGGAAAAGTAATCCACATTCCAAAGCAGTACACCCCACTTTTTTTAACGTCCGCTTTAGCCTAGTTGGTAGTGACCCTGCCTACGAAGCAAGAGGTCCTGGGTTCGAATCCCGGTAAGGGCATTTATTTGTGTGATGAGCACGAATATTTGTTCCTGAGTTATGGATGTTTTCTATGTATTTAAGTATTTATTTATCTACATAAGTATGTTTATCGTCGTCTAGTACCCATAGTACAAGCTTTGCTTAGTTTGGGACTAGGTCGATTTGTGTAAGATTGTCCCCTAATATTTATTTATTTATTTATTTACTTATTCACACTTTTCACCTTCGTATTGTACAGTAAAAAAGCCGGCCAAGTGCGAGTCGGACTCGCGCACCGAGGGTTTGTACAAATTTTTAGGTAGTATGTAAACGGCTACGCTCCGGTTACGGATACGGCTGTATCTAATAATCCAGCGTTGGCAGAGCCCTACTTACAAGTTAAATGTACGCAGTGTGGGATCATTTTATATTGGTACGTTTAAACCCCCTTACAAAATTACAATTAACAAACTTTTAGATTTTTCCCTATACTTGTAGTATAAGACGGTATTACTTAAAAAAAAATATGGTTCTAGGTCAACGGAAAATCTAATAAGTATTATTTATTTTATTAGCAGTACGGGTGCTCACCGAATCTAAGATTATTTAAAAGCGAAAAAGTTTTTCGGGTTCGCCGGTCCCACCGGTCCGGTTCGGGAATCCCACCGGCGCACCCGAAAAACATTTTCGCTTTATATAATCTAAATCTAATAAGTATATAAAAATCTCGTGTCACGGTGTTTGTTACCGAACTCCTCCAATACGGCTTGGCCGATTTTTATGAAACTTTTTTCTCTACACTCGGTAGGTCTGAGAATGGTCGTAGGCTATTTTTTATCTTCGCGGGCAATAGCCCTATGAATTTTGATTACTTTGAAAGTGTCGAAATAACTAGTAACTATAATGTACGTTTTTTGCGGCATAAACTGCCTGCTTGTATTACCTTTATGTATGATTGTTGCTGTTTGTTTTCCTTAATAAAGAAAATAAAATAATAGTATTTTATGCAACTGTTGTATAAGTGAGGTCTTAAAAGGCGAGTGACGTGAGTTGTGATACGAGCGAATGCGAGTATCGCAATGGAAGACGGCACGAGCCGTTAAGACCAAATTATACACCGTTGCATACAATATTTTTCCTACGACTCGACTCTACTGTACTGTACTGTACCCTACTGTAGGGTACAGTCGGG
Source organism: Archips crataeganus (assembly GCA_947859365.1). NCBI lineage: Eukaryota > Metazoa > Arthropoda > Insecta > Lepidoptera > Tortricidae > Archips > Archips crataeganus. The sequence goes on from OX402051.1 coordinate 8,470,151, forward strand.
TACAGTAGGGTAAAATGGGATACAGTTGGGAACAGTAGGGTAAAATAGGGTACAGTCGGGTACAGTCGGGTACAGTCGGGTGAAATAGGGTACAGTAGGGTACAGTCGGGTACAGTAGGGTAAAATGGTTACAGTCGGGTACAGTAGGGTACAGTCGGGTGAAATAGGGTACAGTAGGGTACAGTTGGGTACAGTCGGGTACAGAAGGGTAAAATAGGGTACAGTCGGGTACAGTAGGGTAAAATAGGGTACAGTAGGGTACAGTCGGGTACAGTATGGTAAAATAGGGTACAGTACGGTACAGTATGGTAAAATAGGGTACAGTAGGGTACAGTCGGATACAGTAGGGTAAAATAGGGTACAGTAGAGTACAGTCGGGTACAGTAGGGTAAAATAGGGTACAGTAGAGTACAGTCGGGTACAGTAGGGTAAAGTAATGACATTGGCGGAATCATCAGTAGTATTACGATACGTCGTATCGTATATATGACCAATATTTTAAAATTTAAATTTAAATACAGTAAAATGAAAATAAAAGTCAGTCAAATAAAACGCCCCGGATCGTACCAGGCGCAAAGGTGCCCAACACACTAGCCGCATTGCCCCGCTGAACCACGATGGACAACCTTTGCACCAGACACGACCCCGAGCGATGGTCAAAACCTCCCTCACGAAGACAGCGCCCCACATCTTTAAAAAAAAGTACTGCCTCGGAACCCCAACAACCAGTCAGATTTACATTGAATTAAAAATTGGGCCTACCATAACGTACCTACTGAATAAAGTTTTTTAGCGATAAGTGTAATAAAGGATATTATTTAACTACTAATTATAAATATCAACAAGTACTTAAGTAGACCTTGGATAGGCCGATAGATATTCGATATGTTTGCGCAACCATGATTTTTAAATGCTCTAAAATTATTGGCGGCATTTAATATACAAATGATTAAGTATGGGTAAATATTATGATCATTAGGTACACGTGCATCAAGACGGTAGTCCATTAAGCCGATATAGTGTGTACTAGTATATTAGTGAGTAGTTAAGTAAGAAAGAAACGTTCTGATTGTTTAAGTCCTCCTCTGTACCTCTACCATGAGTTTACACTAGTTTACAGTGACCGTACTCGCTAGCGACGGCGTAAATGATTTGTATGGAGAATTGTACTTCCGTAAGTGACCGCTAGAGGCGCTGTACAATTCTCCATACAAATAATTTACGCCGTCGCTAGCGAGTACGGTCTCGTAAATTAGTGTAAACTCATGGTAGAGGTACCTACTGGTCAAAAATATTGGGTTCGATTGGGTTTTAAGCGACGGGCTCCGGAGCAGGGCAGAACAAAACGGAAATGGCGGGATGACTTGGACCATTTTGACTCATTTTGGCGGAATTTTGCGAGGGATAGAGACGGGTGGATAGAAAAAGGGGAGGCCTTTGCCCAGCAGTGGGACATCCATAGGCTAAAATAAAAAAATGATTGTAATACGACTATTTTATAGGACTTTAGTTATAAGAGTTTAATATTACCTAACAAGTGGTAAGAAATAATTTTAAAATAATATTGGTATGTCACTTAGGTGGCCTAATCTTTGGAAGATTAGGTTAAAGATAATGAAACATACTGTTATGTAACACACAATGTCCAGTTTATTTTAAATTTGAAAAATAAATTGTATCAACTGTTGTTACAACCGTAAAATAAATGATATAATAAAAGTTGTTCAAGAAGGTTAAACGTAATGATTACGGTTGCAATTCGCCGCTGTGTATACTTCAGAAACGGGGACACGCAAGACAAGATATACCTAGACTGTGTCGAGTCGATTCTAGCCGCAATAGTCAGCATTAACTTGTTTTGCTCATAATTGGACGCACATACGACCTTTTGGTAACTGAGCGTAGCCCCAATGCACGACTTAACTGCTTAATCGTTTTAGCCCACTTCAGCTATATAAATAAGATTTTCATATCCTAATTTAATATTATAAATGAGAGAGTTTGTGGAGATATTTGGAAATTCCATGTTTAGATGTTTCGATGTTCGGTTCTTTGATAAAGCTAAACCGTTTAAATGAATCCTCGCCCGCGCGGTACAGGGGCTGGGGGGTACGACGACAAAGGGGGCCGGGAGAGGTGCGGGCGGCAGGCACACGAGGCTTGAGGCTTCAAACGGTCTAGCTAAAGTCAATCACGCAATAACGACTGAACGGATTTAGATGAGACTTTATTTGATTTTTTTACTTTATTTTTATTGAAGAACAAACAGTCATATATAATTATGAATTGGATATAGATAAAAACTTGGTGCACAAATAGACAAAAATGATTGTTCTCGGATTGATTATACGAATGATTGTTCTCGAGTCTTGGATGTTTGTTATGTATCCGTTGCCTATTATAGTACCTATCCAATGTGCGAGACTCTGTCAATTGGTGTCAATGTTGCCACGAATCATAATTATCGAGGGTTGGGTTAGATCTGTAAAGCTGTAACTAAGCATTTCGTTCAAAAGTGGTGTAGTGATTGGATAACTAGAAATAGGGTGACGGCACCAGTAGGTAATGGACAAGGACCAATTACACACACACATACACACACATTCAATCCAAATTTTCTTTCAATCCTTCTCATTAAATATAGAACATTTTGTCACCTATGCAGGAAATCCCCCCGATAAAACCATTCTCTTTTGCTTTCCTTGGACTTGGACACTGTTTTCAGTATATATAAAAATTGTCAAACCTTTTTAATTATTAAATTGTATATTGGTTTCTGTATAATATTATTAGTATATAATTAGATCTAAGAATTCCTGACATATGCATCTCCCGCCCATACGACAGGTGAGCTCCGGACGGGGGACGCACCCGGTAGTCCCAGCGGGGACCTCGTGGGAGCAACGGCGGAAGCCTAAACAGAGAATCGAGACTAAAAGTTTCTTCTCTGGCCCTTCAGCATTGGCTGGGGTAAGGGTCTGCCGAGCTCCGCATGATCCCTTTAAGACACTGGGGCGTCCAGCCGTCCGGGGGGCATTCCTCGTCCCTCCGTATTATTATAGCAGAAAAACTATCGATGGAAGCGGAAACGAAAAGAGGGTAGCGCTAGGAGACAGGCGCAAAAAAGCACACAGCATGCCAAAAAACCACCAGGCATAAAGGGTAGCCCCACCCAAAAGATGGCATCCAAAGCCACACAATGGGTCCAAAAGATCTCCGACCCACCCTTCCATCGCAGGGCAAAAGAAAGGAAGCCCGTAGTTATAGATAAATGCGACAGGAAATCCCACCAACCCAACCAATAAGACTAAGTAATTGTACAGAAACGGGCGAGGGTCGGTCAAGGAAGTAACCAACGGGTAAAAACATAAAAGACCGACCTAAGCACCCCCAGTGCCCAGCGGGAGAATGCATGCTCCTCTCCCGGCCTTCCAGCAAATGGCTGAGGCAGGTCACTGTGGGTAGATTAAGTCCCCTCCCTACCCCTCCCCTCCTCAAAATTTAAAGCACACGTTTTTGTTTTGATAACCAATAGAGAAGGGGACTTGTGACCGGGTTTTTTAGTCCGTGCAAGTCGGACACTGTCTGGGCCCTCCATTCCCAGTTCGTCCGAAGGGATTTTTCCCGAGCACAAGTCACCCTTCCAATCCTTAAAGTAAAAAACAGCAAAGACTTCGCGTCTTTGGCCCCTCTGGCGAATCATTCAAAAAAAAAAAAAAAAGGACCAATTATGGTCACTTTTTTCCGTAAACCCAAATTTCAAGAAACGGACATACTACATTTTTAAATTATCAACACCACCCTCTCACAGAACACCGTCGTGAAGCAGCAGTACTCCTGCTGCGTTTCGTGCGGTCAGTGAGAGCGCCGGGGGCCTAATGCCTTTCCCGCTCCTCTATTCCCTTTCCTTTTTCCTCACCCTTTTAGGGCCGACAACGCACTGGCATCGCGTAAAGCGCTGCGGGTGTCTATGGACAGTGGTGATCATTTAACATCAGGTGACCCACTAGTTCGTTTGTCTGGCCTCTCTAACATAAAAAAAAACTATGCTCACATAACTGATGATTATAACTGGTAAAGCCCATGTATGGTAGGCTATAAGGCATTGAATCTCCTAGTACTAAAAATGGTGGGTCTATTTTACGTAAACGCATTTTTATATTTACGTACAACTAATGAGAGTTGGTTAGCTTTTTTAAATAGCTTTTTCTACAGTTCTTTGTAAAACTCTACGTACAAATTCTTAAGGCCAGACTTCTTCGTCCTTGATACACAACTATTAGTTATACTGTGGGATTGGAGCTACTGAAACTTTTCCAGTTCAATTAATTTTGCGATTCTCAAAGCCTCATTTGGCAGTACGAGAAACTTTGCACGAATTGCAATACATTGCTGTCAACGTTTGTTGTGTGTAAACCCCCTTTCATTTTTGTTTTAATGTTTATTCATTTTCTCAATGTCGGTACTTTTTTAGGGTTCCGTAGTCAACTAGTGACCCTTATAGTTTCGCCATGTCTGTCCATCTGTCTGTCTGTCTGTCTGTCCGCGGCTAAGCTCAGAGATCGTTAGTACTAGAAAACTGTAATTTGGCATGAAAATACATATCAGTCACGCCAACAAAGTGGTAAAATAAAAAATAAAAAAATAATTTTTTTTAGGGTACCTCCCATAGACGTAAAGGGGGGGTGGTTTTTTTTTTCTCGTCTAATCCTATAGTGTGGGGTATCGTTGGATAGGTCTTTTAAAACCATTGCGGGGTTGCTAACATGATTTTTCTATTCAGTGATCTGTTTGCGAAATATTCAACTTTAAAGTGAAAATTTTCATTAAAATCGAGCGAGCGACGATTAAAAGCGACCCCTCTAAAATCTAAACTGTTAGGTGGAAAAATTTGAAAAAATTGAGAATGGTAGTATATATATCAAATTTACTAGGAAAATTATAGCGGCTAAGATTGCTTGGAAATTATTTGTAGTTTAAGAGTAAAGTACCTGGGCGACCGAGCTCTGCTCGGGCAGAAACTCGGTACCAAGCGTTTTCCCAGAGATAAGACCAAGCTAGATCAATTTTTCTTCCCCGAAAACCCCCACATACCAAATTTCATCGAAATCGTTGGAGCCGTTTCCGAGATTTGCGGGGGAGGGGGTTCGGGGGTTTCAAGGGGGGATGAAAATTTCATTGATTTTGCCGTAGGATGCACAGTTTTCAAGATATTTGACAAAAAAACCGGAGGGGGTGGGGGGGTGAGCCACGTTAAACTATCGTCCGTAAACCAACTTTACAGACAACCGGTTTTTCTTGTTCTTTGCTCCCAATAGGGAACGTGCACATAGACGGTGCTGCCAACTGGTGTCATAAGGGTGCCATCAATTTGAATGCTTTACCTTGATAAGTTTGTTTTACTGTCCGCATAGTGTCTCTTTTGTCGCATTAGTGCTGCCGCCTATAGTTACTGCACGTTCCCTATAATACTTTTTCTCACAAAAAAGTAACTTCGTTTTCTCATGAAAAATAAACTTAAAAAAAAACTAAAATCCTTAAAAAAAAACATGGAATCGAACCGAGGTCGGCTGGATCCGCGACCACCCGATTTCTACTGTGCTATTATGATCTGCTCGAAGCCGGCGAAATTTAGCTTTGTATTCTAATGCAAACAAAAATAGCCGGAAAACACGAGTAAAAGCGGTTTTCTGAAAATGAAACATAGCTAGATCAGTTTTTCATCCCCGAAAACCCCCACTTACCAAATTTCATCGAAATCGTTGGAGCCGTTTCCGAGATCCTGATTATATATATACAAGAATTGCTCGTTTAAAGGTATTAGATAGTAGCCTAAGGTATAAAACATACCTAAAATTGGATGATTCCGTACACATACGAAATCCTTAGAAAAATATAACTTGATTTTTTTGTAATGGCTACGGAACCCTACCTTGTGCGTGTCCGACACGCTCTTGGCCGGTTTTTTTTCTGAATTGTATTGCATTATTTGTGAAACTCTCCTGATACGGTTGAAAAGGGACAGCGAAAACTTAGTTATGATTCCCTTCTATTTTTCCCTTCCCTTGAAAAAATACAGAAATTCTACATTCGTTAACAGGAGTTTAAAAAGACTGATTATTTATTTAATGACACACATTTCACAAACAAGCTAAGTACCTACAGTTTCATTTCACCAGCACGTGATAATGACTTAAACTTACAAGGACAAAAGTCAACATTTGCACATGTAAATAATAAAAAGGCAAGTGACCTGTTATTTTAAGTTATGAAGATCAAAGGAAGATCAACATGTCTCAAATGTTGTTTGAACTTTCGTTACTTCAATAGCGTTATAATGCGTAAAGATAGTAATGTAGTAATTCTAAAAAGTAATTTGTAATGCCTTTGAACTCTTGTTATTATTATGCCATGCATTAATTATAGTCTAATACTCTTAATTTAATGACAAGTAATATTTCAACTGAGGTAGGAAAAGTACTTTGAGAGAGTAAGAAATTCAGGCAAACGTTCAGAAACGTCTTAGAGCGCCAAAGAATATGAAGCCTCGCTGGGAAATGTTAAGAGAGAGTCATTGACAACAAAAACTTCTTATTTTCTTACACGGATACATCTGACTTTCGGGCCCCCTGAGGCTGTGGACCAGGTACGGACCCCGAGTGCTCTTATTAGAAAATCGCTAGGTACAGCAAAATATCCAGGCATATTGAAAGCCAACTGAAATAATCCATCAGATCATGTTAAAACCACACAGTATTGTCTGCATCTAACCGGAACAAACAATCCGCTCGTCAACTTCGTTGTTCGCTGCTAAGAAGACACTTTACATGTCCAATTTTCACGAGTTCATTCACCCGCAGAACTGTTAGCTACATAATGTGACTTACTTACTGAGACTCCGTAATCTCCTCGTATGATTTATTACGATATTCGGTTGCAATAACGGTGTATTACCGCGTTGGTTTGCGAGCCACTTTTTGCAACATCGATTCGTAACAAATGTGCTTGGTTGTGTCTGAAGGCACGCCGAAAAGAATCATACGTATGAATACTAAGATGTTCGGATGGAGTTACTGCTATCTGTGCTAATTCATCATCATCATCATCATCATTTCAGCCGAAAGACGTCCACTGCTGAACATAAGCCTCCCCCAAGGCTCGCCAAACATATCGGCCCTGCGCCATCTGCATCTAATGCGTTGGATGCTGTGCTAATTAATTAAGAGAAATAAGTATTTGTACCGTGGTAGCCTATAATGGTTTGAGCTATGGCCTCTCAAGTAGAGGGTCGTGGGTTCAAACCTGGGCTCGGACCTGTGAGTTTTTCGGAATTACGTGCAAAATTGCATTTGAAATTTACTATGAGCTTTCCGGTGATAAAAAACGAGGAAGGAGGAAACCAGAACACACCTGCGAAAAAAATCAAAGGTGTGTGTGAAGTTTCCAATCCGCACTGGGCCTACGAGGGAACTGCGGCCCAAGCCTTCTCATTCTGAGAGGAGGTCTGTGCCCTGCAGTGGGGCTTATACAGGGTGTTACAAAATTACCCGTAATAACTGAAGGGTATACTCCAAGGGGTAAGGGGAAGTACTCCAGTAAAGAATTAAATTAGTATATTTTTTTTTGGGATGGCGGGAGCTCTCCTTTGATAGGCAGGAGTGGAGCAAGAGAGGAGAGGCCTTTGCCCAGCAGTGGGACACAAAAATAGGCTAAATAAAAAAATATAAATGAAATATTTGTTGTTTTATTTACTGTTCATGGGGTTTCAGGCTTTAGGGGTTATTTTGTAACACCCTGTATAGGCTAAGAAGAAGTACCTAATTATAAAGCCGTTATCATCGGTTTCGTCATTTGGCCAGTATCGTCCACTCAGGATCGTCTTCACAGGACAAAACCATTTAAGTAAAGGTTAAAAGTCGTTTTAAAAAAAATTGTACACAAGGGATTTAATTAAAACAAAACTTAATTGATTCCTTTGTGTAACGGTTGTTACCCATACAGTTTGTATGACTAACTTTCGTTCCACAAAAGATGTGATCGTGATTTTGTTTTCATTAACCCTTTAATTGTGTAAGTACATTATTTTTTTTAAATTACCCTAATGTCATCGACTTAAAACTTGGTAGGGATATGTAGTTTGGATAACAATGGCAGCACAGCTAGCAGAAATAGCTTGTAAGTATTTAAAATTATTTTTTCAACAAAAAATTTAACGAGTAATTATGGCAATAAAACGGCCCAAATGTTGGCTAACAGGGAACATTGTATTTTAGTTGTACAAAATACAACCAACAAAAAGTACCCTACTCAATCTTACCTAACTGCAATTTTTAATTGATACCGTTAAGTATCGTAAACTGTAGTAAAAACAAATGGAACCATCGTAACTGTTAAGCCGTTATTCTAAGAGGAAAAAGTGCTCGAATTTGCGACTGACTTAACATCGCCGGTTATTTGCGATTACGACATTCAACTCGATGCTTTATGACGCCCGAGTCGTTTTCGGGTTTCCTTCATGTGCTCCATCGTAATGAATCACAAGGATTATATGATGATATCTCATAAAACGAGGTCAGGTAAAAGTCTTCTAGCCTCTCGAACCAAACTAAAATTGAACAGAATTTTACTAATACTTAATTTTGTGCATTTTTTGGGCTTATTTAGGTAAAACATGTACCTCGTAGCATGTACCTAACAAAAGTGAACAGTTTACGTTTACATTGTGCACTGAGGCTCTTAAAATATTGTCGCTGGTAGCTTGACTATCCGTTAACTTTTGTTTTCTGTAGTTACGACCTTTGGCTTGATATTCCTACCATTCGACGACAAAATACATTTGTAGTTCTCTAAACATAGAACTACAACATACTTAATGGTGCAGCTGTAGCTGTCTCGAAAATCATATATTTTCTTTCTAATGATACTGTATTACGGCTACTATACTGTTTTCAAGATAATTGTTACAAGAGGGAACATCCTAGACCTCCTTGATCGGCGCGCTTGTCTTTCAGTTTTTTTAACCATCTTACACCTGGTTTAAATTTTTGCCGTCAGGAGTCATATTCTATTAAAATTTGTTACGCAATTATGTCATCATTGAGGCCTATGAAAAAGTGGAAACGGTTAGTTTTTTGACAAGTAATTTAATTGAACAATCTTATAAAGTTTTACGTCGAATGACACCATTATTATCTTAACCAAAACCACACCCATGCTCAGGCAAGTGTGAATTGCCATGCTATAAATTGAAGATATGTGAAATAGAAAATATTTATTACAACTTGCCATCATTTTTAGCTAAAAGCGTCGAATTACTTTAAATATGTAGTTTCTTGTAAGATGAAAGCACTGTAAGTTGGTTTCTATGTATATTTTTGTTTAAAGTCCTGCATGATCTACGCATCAAAATGTTCATGATGAGAACAACTTTAGCCCGCGACTTCGTCTGTGAAGAATTTTTTTATCCCAGTACCGGCGTTAGGGGGGGGGGGGAGGGATGGGGCGACGGGCTGACGTTCCATGACGCCAAATTTTAGGGGGCGATCGGTGGAGGTAGGATGCTCCCCCCGCCAAACTGGAACTCGATTTTGATTTTCTTAAATGGGCGCCATGCCATGGGCGCACTGGTTTTATCGCTATCTCGCGAGAGCTATGCATTTTATCGGGATAAAAAGCATGTGTGCCAAAGTTTATCCGAATTCGTTAAGCCGATTTTGTAACTTTACTTTCACAAGCATATTATTAGCGTGAAGTGTAATTAGATGTGCTAACTAATTCTGCTACTAATTATGTGGGATATCCGTAATTAGAGCGTAATATTTATTTATAGATTATCCTTGTAAAAGTGCATAAATTGCCTTACTATTTTCAAGTCATCGAGATTGGGACAAATCATTCAAAATTTTCTACGTGATATATTATATGTATAGATCGAGATTATCTTTAACGGTCTACACCCTGTGAAAAAAGTCTAAGGTAGTTATAATATATTTGATTCACATTTGAAGCTGTTTTTAGCTTATGGGCCACATGATTTTACATGAAGCGTTATCTTATAAATTATAAAATAAGTAAGTAAGTAAGCAAGAGATTCTGGGTTCAAATCCCGGTAAGGGCATTTATTTGTGTGATGAGCACGAATATTTGTTCCTGAGTTATGGATGTTTTCTATGTATTTAAGTATTTATTTGTCTATATAAGTATGTTTATCGTCGTCTAGTACCCATAGTACAAGCTTTGCTTAGTTTGGGACTAGGTCGATTTGTGTAAGATTGTCCCCTAATATTTATTTATTTTTATTTATTTATTTGCTTTAAATGTGGTTAACAATAGATCTTTAAATATATTTATAATAATCACACATTTAGCTGTCACATAGCTTGCAAAAAATACATCTTAATCTAAATCTATTTCAAGAAGTAAACTAACATTCAAACATAATAATTAAAATTGTTGTATAATTATTAGCTCTATTCAGTCATGTCATAAAAATCATAAAAACATATATAATTAATTAAATTAATAATAATAATACAAAATAGCACGTTACTTACAACAGTCATAGTCAAAATACTCCTTAATATTGTAAAAATTGTTATCTATAAGCCATAATAATTACTTTAGAGATACAAGGTTTCTGTATGTGGGTTGTCGTGACTTGTGGGTAAGTTAACGGTGTAAGTTTAGTTGCACCCGTCGGCCTCGTACCTTCTACACCTGTTAGGCACAGCAAAAATGCAGCTTTTCTATGTACTTTTAGTAAGAATTTATCCTTATAGTTTGATAAGGAAAATGCGTTTAGTGTAAAAAATACCTGTCAAGTGTGAGTCGGACTCGTACACGAAAGGTTCCGTAAAGGTAAACCAAAAATATGTGACTATTGTCAGGAGGGCGCTATTGTTCTTATTTATATGGCAGTATAGTCGGAACAATGACATCTTGACTTGTCTACAACGTTTACCTGTTAGCTCTGATGTTAATTTGGAAAGGTTTTGTAGCGAAATAGTTTCATTCCCCAAGCGTTTTTTTCCAGTAGTTTAATATTAACATTATTGACAATAATCCGTTGTTGACTACAAATCGTTTTGGGCATTTTTTGTTATTATTATTATTATTATTTTCCCTTAATGGCGGCCAATGTCAGTTACGATGAGAGGTTTGCGGTTAAACCTGCAGAACGCCAACAGTTTGACAGAAGCAAGAAAATAATTTTGACACAAAAAAAAATTAAGACTTTTTTCCCGGCCGAACGCTGTTGTGGGAACGTAACACTACGACAAAGACAAAACATGTTATTATTAATTAGAACTATAGTCTTATATGTTAGAGGACATAAAGTCACACAGAATGATAATAAAAGGGGAATATACACATTTTTTGTTATTGTTCAAAGAAGCCGCCACAGTGACACTGACAATCATTAAAATTATTGCCAGTGTAAGAAATTACTTCCAATGAAATTCCGCAACATGGCGAATAGTCATATATTTTTGGTCAGGCTTTACCTCCGTACAATGTTTTAAAAATAGTTCAGTAAAAAACTTATAATATAAAGATCAAGTTAAAAAATCTAAAAAAGACGTTTTTTTGTATTTCAAAGTCAAAGTCAAAGTCAAAATTCTTTATTCAATTTAGGCATCAATTGATGCTCTTATGAACGTCTAAGAATCTACCACCGGTTCGGAAAAAAACCCTGTTGAGAAGAAACCGGCAAGAAACTCAGCAAGGTATATTTTTTTCAATCAGATCTACATTGTTATTAAATTACATACATCTAAAGTATTTAATACAATTAATTTTTTTAACACAGTAGATACGCTATTTGAGACTAGGGATCGCCAATGCGGATCGGAATTATTTCCAAACATCCCTGTCCATGATATAGTCATTAATTTTATAGTACGCCTTAGATATTAATGTTTTCTTCACAATGGATTTGAATTTTGTATCAGTTTGTTCGGTTATTGTTTTCGGAATTAAATAATATAAAATCCCAGAAACGACTTTTTAGTTTTAGCCAGTCTGTAAGATGGGACTTTAAGCTTCCCTGTGTTTCTAGTAGCCTTTGGCTTATCGACGTTAGTGGGAAAATCACATATGTTTTTTCTTACATAATGATTATTTCAAATATATACAACGACGGCAGGGTTAGGATACCTATTTCTTTAAAAAAAGATCTTAAAGAATCGCGTGTCCTTAAGTTATATATCGCTCTGATAGCCGTCTTTTGCAAAATAAAAATTGATTCCAAGTCTGCAGCAGATCCCCATAAAATAAGGTCGTATGAAATGATGCTATTGAAGTAGGAAAAATACACCAACCGTGCCGTCGCCACATCAGTTAGCTGCCGTATCTTTCTGACTGCAAACGCAGCAGAGCTCAACCTACCTATTCGCAATTGCTGTGGTGTGCGATCCCCACTGCAATTTAGAGTCCAGTGTTATTCCTAAGAATACCGTTGATTTTACAAATTCAATACTTTGACCGTTAAGTTTTATATTTGAGACTGAATTTGAATGAGGCGGATTTAACAATGAAAATTTAATACATTTTGTTTTATAGCATTTCTTATTATAGCAGCCAAAGTAATACATAATCGGAAAAATATCAAGTGTGTGGCTATTACGATTCAAGAGATAAAACTCTGTGACAGACGGACGGACGGACAGCGTAGTCTCAGTAATAGGGTTCCGTTTGTCACCCTTCGAGTACAGAGCCCTAAAAAATATGAGTCATTATTTCTTTATTTTCTGGTCGTATAAATATTAACGTAATTTCATGTTTGCTCCCACGTGAATTATGATTTATTTAAGCAATTCGGCCTCTATTTCAAGTTCACTAAACTACGATTTTTAATTTCGTGCAATTCTGACATTTCTTAGTGTTACCAGTCAAAAAATATTTCCCGAAAATTTAAACGAGATAAAACAAAAACTAGAAAATATAGAGCACAAATAAATAAATAAATAAAATAAATAAATATCATGGGACAATTCACACCAATTGACCTAGTCCCAAAGTAAGCTAGGCAAGCTTGTGTTATGGGCACTAGGCAACGGATAAACATACTTATATAGATAGATACATACTTAAATACATATTAAACACCCAAGACCCGAGAACAAACATTCGTATTTTTCATACAAATATCTGCCCCGACACGGGAATCGAACCCGGGACCTCAAGCTTCGTAGTCAGGTTCTCTAACCACTAGGCCATCTACAGGCTTTACTATACACATTAAAATTTCACATAATGTATTAAATCATTAATTAATACGTAGTTAGAATAATTTTTGACCTAACTGTTTAGACGTAATAAATTATTTAACCCTTTTATGAGTAAAATATAAATTGTCTCTGGTATCATTGCGATGATTGACATATATCGCAAACTTTCGGACTTCATTATAATTAATAGTAACTAAGTTTAAATCGTCGTCTCAATAGGTTTGTAATTTACAAGACTTGATTGTTCGAATGTGCTCGCTCTCCTATTTCCGTATTATTTTTGTCGTTTTCTTTGATTGATATTGTTATTTACTTGCTAAGTTTTTGTTTTTTTGTAATGTGTAATGTTTTTTAAAGAGGACTAATATCATTATAAACTGTCTCACACGAATCATGAATCTCTTAAAAACCTATGAAATAAATATACACAAATAAATATGAAAACTGATAACTTCTTATACTATTCATCTTCTTCTTATAGTACTCTATCGTCTTCTCCTCCACTATATTTTATAATTAGTAATGTATATGCCTATTTTATTATATTTTTGAAATAATAAATACATTTAAAATGAAAAAATGTTTGTTATCTTTGAAACATCTAAATCTGACATTTGTCAGAATTCCACGAAATTAAAAATCGTGGTTTATGGTGATGTAATTTTGTACATTTTTTTTACCGCTATGGGGTTCTATAAGGAAATACTTAGTAAAGAGGCTAGTCGACATGACAGGAGATCGACTATCTGGCAGCTACCTCGGACAAAGAATAAACTCAGCTATTCAAAGAGTACATCGCTGTCAGTATCTCCTATGTCAGGAGGATGTCAGGGACTCCTATTCATTACTTTTTAAATATTTCTTTTCTATTTCTAAATTAACCTATTTTCACCTGACTGTCGAGGGAGGGTTATGTTTTTTTTTATATAAGAGGGGGAAAACGAGCAGACGGGTCACCTGATGGAGAGCGATCACCGTCGCCCATGGACACCCGCAACACGAGGGAAATCACAGGTGCGTTGCCGACCCTTTTAGGAATTGGTAGGCTCGTTTTTTAAAGATCCCTGAGTTGTAACGCTCCGGGAATGTTGCCGCAGTAAGCTGATTCCAGATCTTCGTCGTTTTTCGAGTGTATGTATGTACGTATCATTCTTTGGCACGCCCTGCAGCCTAAACGGCTCAATGGATTTCGAAGTGTAAAGTGTCATTAGATTCGTCTCAGTTCCACGAGTGACATAGGATATATATTTTCCCGGAATTCCCATGGTAACGGGAATTATACAGGCGGGTTTTTTCGTCTAGTATTGAAATTAAAGTTGTTAGTTTAGGATAGATGTACAAATGTAAATAATAAATTTGAGGTGAATTAATTTCATGTCATTTTGTACATTGTAGAGCGAATTATTTTCTTCTAACAAGTCGATGTTTGTATCTGAAAACAGTAGGTAGTACAAAAGGCATAAATTATGTCTCAGTTTCACGGTAGCAAATTGGAGCATCTCATTATTTCTTACTTCTTTCATTTCTAAAAGAACACGTGAAGGAGATCGCTCTGTAGCAATAAGGCCGACTATTGTTTGCAATGTATTTTTTCCACTATGTAGTGTTCTCCTGTTATCTTTAATACAGTTAGTTTGGTATGCTATAAAGAATCTGTAATCGATTGGTGGCAAACAATTATTTTCACCTTGACCACCACGATAAATTGTGACCTAGATTTGGATTTGGCTTACTAATTATTATTATAGTAGGTAGTGATTCTAGGCATTTTAAAATAAAACTAAAATAACCTTGACCAAGGATGTCTGGAAAAACCGAAGTTAGTAAAGTTTCGCAATACTTCGATTCATCACGCTCTCTTGCAAAATTGCAGAACTAAAACTATAAGTACGCTGATTTTACACCATCGTAACCATCGATATAATGTTACCGTTCAAGAAATCAAAGACAGTTTAATGTAAAAAGGCTTACCTCTCGGAGCTCATCCCAGTCTATATACGTCCTAATACCACACAGGCATCTTCTGAGAATGAGAGAGCTGGTCGTAGTTCCCACGCGGGCCCAGTTGAGTTTAATTTCAAATCACGCAAAAGAATTTAAATATGTGCGAAATTTCAAATGTAATGCAAATTTAAAACTCGAGGTGCGAACCCACAGCTCTCTGCCTGAGAGGTAACAGTTCCAGCCACTGGGCTACCATGAGTCATGGTCCATGACAATTAGTATTCATTAATTTGCTCAAATTGTCCACATCCAATTTCCGATTTCCCGGAGCGCTCGACCGTAATTAATTTAAAACAGTAAAGCTGCGTACGGACTGCGCGCACTCGGGTACGCGTACCCGGGCTTGCGTGTCCTGGAACGCCATGTCCGTACGCCATGTACGCGTACACTGTACATGTATACGTACACGTACTGTACACGTACACGTACACTCCGTTAGTCCGTGCGCAGCTTTAGAGCTACAATAAATTCAGGAACAGTAAGCAATGGTGTTTTGTATTGTTATGTAATATTAAAGCATGTTGTGTATTCTTGATCGCAGTATTTCGTAATAAGTTACTTAATACTTAAACAGTTGACCTCAAGGAGGCCTTGTTTCAATGCTATAATTATAAATATATGGATGCTTTTTAGACGAAAAATAATAAAAGTTGTTTAAGTTGAATATGTTACTTTGATCGATTACTCGATCGGTCACAATAGGTACAAATCTCATGCATTAAGGCAGGTTTAGACAGGGTCAGTAACTGACTTCGAATTCGAGACAAGTCAGCGCTGACCTGAGAAATACCAATGTAAATTGAAAGTCAGCGCTGACCTCCCACCGCTACATTGGGTATTTCTCGGGTCGGCGCTGACTTGTTTCGAATTCGAAGTCAGTTAGGTACTGGCCCTGTCTAAACCTGCCTTCATGTTCCGTTTTGACGTAAAGATTATTCCTTACATTGTTAGTTTAGTACAATTGTGTGTAAAAGTTCTTGAATGGAGACCACGGACTGGCAAGCGCAGCGTGGGACGTCCACCAAAGAAACGGACGGATGATTTGGCAAAGGTCGCAGGTTCACGGTGGATGCAAGCCGCTTCCACCGCCGTAATGATTGGGTATCAATGAGGGAGGCCTATGTCCAACAGTGGACGTCCTACGCTTTTGTCAGAACATGACATACAAATTATAGTTATAAATAAGTATAGTTATACTTCTATCACCAATTTGATATTTATGAAAATTAATTATTAAGCATGATCTTTAAGACTAAACAAATTTAGTTGTAACTCAAGTATGTTTGCTATGCGATTAAAGAAAACAAGTCCGCATTAAGTGTCTGGTAACGTCTGAATATTTATTATCTTTCAAATTGCTGCTTATGGTATTAAAGTTTTATTTATTTACATAAATTTAATAATTACCTGTTCAAAATCAAGGTCACAAGAAGAATGACCTCATAAATTTTCATAACAGCAATTTAGCAGATGCTAATTTTTTTTATATTTTTCTCGTCACTTTTCATCGAATTTTGTGACTGGGGCAATAAAAAAACTTGATTACCTACAGATAACGATATACTTAATATTCTTTATGTTAGCATTGACAAGTGAAATATCAAGGTCAAATTAAAAGGCAGTAGGATAAAATTAAAAAAATAATTAATTACTTGAAAGAAATCCTACTATACTACTCATATAAGACGACTAGATGGCCTAGTGGTTAGAGAACCTGACTATGAAGCTTGAGGTCCCGGGTTCGATTCCCGTGTCGGGGCAGATATTTGTATGAAAAATACGAATGTTTGTTCTCGGGTCTTGGGTGTTTAATATGTACGAGAGGCGTTCAATATAAAGTGAGAATGAGATGCAAACTCTTTTAATATTACGAAATTAAATACTGGCCGGTAAAGCTAATCTATCTAGCTGATTGCTATGAAAAAAAAAAACTTTCTTTTGTTTAAAAAAATATACGGTAATTTCTTTGCAATTCTATTGAATACGTTAGCGAAAATGGAGAAAATTGAACTGCGCGCCGTTATCAAATACTTGTATTTGAAAAATTTTTCTACGGACCAAGTCAATTTGGGTTTGCGGGACACTTTAGGGTCTAATGCTCCTCCGTATTCGACAGTCGCACGTTGGTGCGCCGAATTTAGACGTGGAAGAACATCGACAATGGACGACCCCCGCTCCGGACGCCCTACTACAGCAGTAACTGAAGAAATTGTGAAAAAAGTCGAAAACTCAGTTTTGGCGGATCGTCGTGTCACAGTTCGTTTTATTGCTGAAAATGTAAAGATTTCAACGGGGAGCGTGCATAATATTTTACATGAACGCTTGGGTATGAAAAAGGTATCTGCGCGTTGGGTACCAAGAATGCTTACTCAGTAACTACACTAGAGACTAGACTACTACTTTTGTCAAGAAGCTTTGAACCTGATGCAGCAAGACCGGGAACTTTTTTTGGCGCGATTTATAACAATGGACGAAACATGGGTCCATCATTACGACCCTGAAACGAAACTGCAGTCTATGACATGGAAAAGGCCATCATCTCCAACTCCGAAGAAATTCAAGGTGAGCCCATCTGCCGGTAAGGTCATGGGCTCTGTTTTTTGGGATGGTAAAGGGGTATTAATGATTGAGTATCTCGAGCATGGAGCCACTATTACGGGCACTTTATACGCCAAACAAATAGCAACATTGCGCAATGAGATCCGCGAAAAACGGCGAGGTAAACTCTCGAAAGTTGTGCTGTTCCACCAGGACAATGCCCCGGCACACAAGTCCGCCGTTACAATGGCTGCAATTCGTGATGCTGGGTTCGATATCCTTAAGCATCCTCCGTATTCACCAGATCTCGCTCCCAGTGATTTCTACCTATTTCCGAGATTGAAACAATACCTGAGAGGCCAGAAATTTGAAGACGACGACGCGGTAGTCACTGCAGTACAAGATTTTTTAAGTACTCAAGATGAGACCTTTTTTAAAAATGGAATTTTAAGTTTAGAAAAAAGATATACTAAGTGTATTATGCTAAAAGGTGACTATGTCGAAAAATAAAATGACATTTAGTAAAAGTTGTTTATAACATACTCATTCTCACTTTTTATTGAACGCCCCTAGTATTTAAGTATGTATCTATCTATATAAGTATGTTTATCCGTTGCCTAGTACCCATAACACAAGCTTTACCTAGCTTACTTTGGGACTAGGTCAATTGGTGTGAATTGTCCCGTGATATTTATTTTATTTATTTATTTATATCATTAATGTGAATGTTTGTACGTTTGTTAGACAAACACGATACTTAATATCCCGGTAGAGCATTCCCCTAGGATAATATTTTAACTATGAACGAGAATAGGGGGCGCTGTTCAGGAACTTTGCAGTAGGTGTAGAAAAATTACCGAGAGCGTGGAATTGCATTATGTAGTGGTATTGTATGTTTATAGGCTTTCCACTTTAGTGAGAGAGAGACAACAATATAGAGATCTCTCTCTCCAATGCCTATAAACACACAATACCACTACTATGTAATTCCACGCTCTCGGTAATTTACAATACATTATTACCTCGAATTTCAAGATGACGCGGTAACTTCCTCTCCAATCAATAGATGGCGTTGTTCAAGCAAAAGTTGTGCTTTAAAAATGTTACCGTAACCTTTTTTCAGGCAACTCTTAGATTGCAAATGTTTCTCGTAAGGGGCCAAGCCACGAGCGTTTCAATCGCCTCATTTATCTAGTCACATTTTTAAAAAAATGGCAGAAGATTATGATACAGTTTTCAATTATACTGTAGCGGTACAGGATTTCTAATATATAACTGAAAACTCTATCAAAATATACAGCCATTTCTTTAAAAATGTGATCAGGTAAATGAAAATTATAGTATATAAATAAATGCCCACTTAAGGTTATTTATCGTATAATTAATCTTCTTTAAATATTCTAACAGCCTTTAAATCTAATGGTAAGGGCCGTTGCCTCATCGTGAAATAATGGCTGTCCTTTTCAGCTCTCAATATCTGCTTTTAATTACTGGCACGCGATGTTAGGAAACATGCCAAGTATATGGCCGCGTGGGTAATTACTAATCATTTAAAGGCAAGTGCCCACAAGCTTGCGGCGATCGTATCGGCGAGGAGGGGCATGATTAGAGAACCTGGCCTTATACTACGACTACGAAGTTCGATTTTCGAACTTCGTATCGTGCCGTCCCGTTCACGCTAATAGTACTAAACATAAGAGTGAAAAGGATGGCGCAATACGAACTTCGAAAATCGAATTTCGTAGTAGTCCCCCTGGTCCGCGACGTTATAGTTACGTTCGGCAGAGAATTATGACTGATCAATCTTACTAATATTATAAACGCGAAAGTTTGGATGGATGTATGTGCGGATGTTTGTTACTCTTTCACGCTAAAACGGTTAAGTAGACGGATTCTGATGAAATACTGCACACAGATAGGATACTTTTTATACCGGAAAACTGCATAGTTTCCACGGGATAGAGATAAACTAATTCTTTGCAGACGGTGTCGCGGGCAACAGCTAGTAATATTATAAACACGAAAGTTTGTACGGATGGATCGAGGTATGAATGGATGTGTGGATGTTTGCTACTCTTTCACGGGTTTGACGGATTATGATGAAATTCCGCACACAGATAGCTTATAACCTGGATTAACATATAAGTATGCTCGTTACTCATTAAGGAAAGCTTTAACTTCAACTAAAGAGACTTAGTCCTTCTCGTTCTTTCACATAACGATACAGTACGCTTAGTATAAGTTTTCCTTCACTTCAATACTTCTCGATCGCGTTTACGTAAAAAAAAACAATTACTAGGGAAACATGGACAGCGTCTCCACGCGCGCGCGTCCGTGTTTCCATAGAATTGAAATTTTTACGTAAACGCGATCGAGAAGTATTTGGTGAAGTAAAAACTTATACTAAGCATACAGTTCCCTAATTCTACGTCTGTTTGTTTTCCTTTTCAGAAATACCATGCATGTTTGAAACAATGAATTATCTCGTCCTGCTTTACAAAATCATGCAGACTTGTATCTAACAGTGCAACATTCGACCTGATCGGTTATACCGACTATACATATGAATTCAGTGGACGCTCGCCTTTAAGGCACGTGCATTTAACGTGGATTGCTAATACAAATACCTTGTTCGCGAATCTGCGCGCACGCTATGTTTTGTGCGCTATCGAAAGTTACGTATCGTCGTTGCATGTAGTAGGTACCTACATGAAACTATCACAACGAATGTGTAAATTAATCAGTCAGTCATAGTTGTTAACAAGTATAACGCTTTGCAAACGACTCCGTAAAAAAAATAGGCAAATATTTGGTGTCCAATAACTTTCTCAATAAAAGGGTCGTGGGTTCAAATCCCGGCTCGCACCTCTTGGTTTTCGGAATTTATGTGCAAAATTACGTTTTAAATTTACCACGAGCTTTTACGGTGAAGGAAAACATACGCCTGCGAAGAAATTCAATTGTGTGTGTGCAGTTCTCAATCCGCACTGGGCCCGCGTGGGAACTACGGCCCAAGCCCACTCATTCTAAGTGGAGGCATGTGCCCTGCAGTGAGTCGTGTATAGGCTGGGATGATGATGATGACATAAACGTTTGTCAAACTTATTAGTAGAAAAAAAAGAAAAAAAAAAATTGAAAAATGTTTTATTTGTTAGGTAATAGGATTTTACATAATAGTGGCTGGAGCCTCCTTTTAAGCTTGAAAAAGCCTGTGTCAGGAGGCACCGCTCCTCCTCCTTCTCGACATTATTTTATATATTGTATATTTTTCACACTTATCAATTGCCTTTGCGCAGACGCAGACAAAACATAACTCTCTAGCTGTGACTATTAACGAATAAGAGCCACTTGCACAGTTAAAAAATGAAATCTTTCATCCATACATTTTTACACTTCTTAACCCTGGGATACCAATTAACTAGCTAACTCGGAGAACTATATTTATACTAATATACTATACTTATACTAATATTATAAGGAGGAAAGATTTGTATTTTTGTATGTAACGAATAAACTTAAAACTACTGGACCGATTTCAAAAATTCTTTTGCCGTTAGAAAGTTACATTATCACTGAGTGACAATAGACTACTTTTTACCGCGGGAAAATACCTTTTACTACGGGAAAATTAATTTATCGCGGGCGAAGCTGTGGACGGAAGGCTAGTAGTCTATATAGGTAGTTAACTCTGGTCTGTGCTAGTTAACCTAAGAGGGTAGTGTATAGACAAATGCAGCAATTTACTCACTGCGTAGGTATTTTTCATTTCATGGTGGCAAATCAAAATATATAATAGTTTAGCTATCATATCAGCAGCTTCCCGGTTTTTAATTGACTTTGGAAATTCGCCGAATCTACTTAATTAAAAATCAAGGTTTCAAGATGCCTATTTCTCGTAGTTAAATGCAAAGTAGGCCGCAGAAGACGTCGCATTTAGTTGATGTACTAAGCAAAATACAGCCGCTAACGCAAATATCTTAATAGTGGACCTACGCGCTGCGTGAATATTAAAATTTAAATTAAGGTTTCATTTGCAATTAAAATTTACTGATGTTATAAGCATTATCGCAAAGATGGGGAAGAGTAGAAAACGGATAAAAATCCATCCATCCATCCCAGCCTATATACGCCCCACTGCACGGCACAGGCCTCCTCTCAGAATTAAAGGGCTTGGGCCGTAGTTCCCACGCGAACCCAGTGCGGATTGGGAACTTCACACACACCGTTGAATTTCTTCTCAGGTGTGTGCAGGTTTTCTCAAGATGGTTGTTTTCCTTCACCGTAAAAGCTCATAGTAAATTTTAAATATAATTTCGCACATAAATTCTGAAAAACTCAGAGGTGCGAGCTCGGAATCGAACCTACGATCCTCTGATTGAGAGACAATAGGTCAAACCACTAGGCCACCATGGCTTTTACAAATACACCAACATATTATTTCAGGCGAAATTATTGCCATATTAAGGCATGTTTCTTCATATATGCCGTTTTCTTAAACATACTTATATGAAGATAACGGCGCCCCTATTTATTTTCTACTCTGTGTTGTAGGTACCTATATACTTATACAGGGTTCGGATTTTTCCTCGCACGGTAAGATGAAAGAAAACTATGGAGTCGATATTAAAGTTAAAATTTAAGTCATATTCATACTCATACTCATTCATGTAATTAATACCGAGAGTAAATTTTAAATGAAACAAATAATTTAAATTCAATTACTTAAATGATATTTTAAATAAAAAAACGAACTGTCGCACAATAAAAAAAATAACATTTAGATAGCTTCTATTTCGTAATATCCATAGGGCATGTAGATACAGGAATGGGCGTCAAAATCATGATAAGGTAGGTATGGCGTGTGTATTGTCCATTTCAAAATTACAATCGTAAAATGAGTATTTTATAATATCATGGCGAAGTTTTTCATAATGTCTAGAATAAAAGAGGTTTTATATTGGTTGGTAGTATATTCTAGACTTCCCGCATTGTACTACAAAAATTCATTTCTATTACATTTTTTTTCAATTACATTAAGTAAGATTAACTTTTGAGTATAAATAAGTATGAATATGACTTAAATTTTAACTTTAATATCGACTCCATAGTTTTCTTTCATCTTACCGTGCGATGAAAAATCTGAACCCTGCTTATAACCCTACACAAGAAAACTGGCCCAAAAAATACACATGGCCTTATGGAATGTAAACGTACCTAAACGAAGGTAATTTGACTAGATATTTAAGTAACTTACTTGGAATAAATGTTCAAGTTTTTCTGCTGAATTAAGCACGTATCTGGGTAATTCTACTAGCGTTTCTACCGACATCAGTATCCTGGTGCCATATTGAAGAAGTGAACCACACCGAACGGAAGATTTTTATAAAACTATACCATTACTTTTTAGGGTTCCGTACCCAAAGGGTAAAAACGGAACCCTCTTACTGAGGCTCAGCTGTCCATCCGTCTGTCTGTCTGTCCGTCTGTCACCAGGATGTATCTCATGAACCGTGATAACTAGACAGTTGAAATTTTCACAGATGTTGTATTTCGGCTGCCGCTATAACAATAAATACTAAAAAGAGAATAAAATAAATATTTAAGGGGGCTCCCATACAGCATACGTGATTTTTTTGATCGATACTGATATCGGCAACAGTTAGACGCTTGAAATATTCGCAGAATATTTAGTTATATATTCACTTTAATTATTAATAATCAAATTAAAATAAAACCAATATTTAAGGGGGCTCCCATACAACAAACTTGATTTTTTGCCGTTTTTATAGACAATGGTACGGAGCCTTTCGTGCGCGAGTCCGACTCGCACTTGGCCGGTTTTATATTATTGCTGCAATTTTACTACAACGTAATATATGCCATTTAACAGAAGTCCAATTATTATGAATCTTAAGCTTCGACTTTGAAAGCGAGAATTAATACAATTAATATTGTAGTCACGTATGCATGAAATTTAATAGGACCCATTGACCTCCTACATCGTACGCTGTTCAAACCAATACGAATGCGAGACGGTCTCACGACCCGAAACATATTCACTGGTTTGCCAAACCATTTCATAAAAAATGTAGGATCATGAATATCCATAATTTGTGTTTGAACTCTTTACATGTACTTACATCAAAACACTTAAGAAGTAGGTATCTTTAAAGTTGTGATATAAAAACCTTTTATTATCCCCTAAGAAAAAGTACCTACCTAACTGATACAACCAGCATATAAGTTGCTTTTGCAAATTTAAATTCGAAGATATTTTTATAGGCATAAAAACTTTTTCACTTCTCATTCTCGTAAAGTTCGTATTTACGCTGGATGTAAGCTGCATAATATTACTTTTTATGCTCTAAATAGTACATGAAGTAAAATCTTCGTCTAAGACCAAGGTAATGGGGCACAAAACAGCCACGAACAATATAGGTAATAACGGGCTAATTTCCGCAACTCGACGGCTTTTACGATATCTACATTTATAAAATAACTTTCTTGTTTTTTTTTTTATAACCGGTGTTTTATATCACAAAATTAATAAAACTAGGCAAGTTTACTCATAGTATAATATAATATTATAAAAATTTATATGCATGAAAAATAAAAGCATGTGATTGAACATTTATTTCTAATGTTGCTGTTACCTTGCAGTCGAAGTGAAAAGCAGAGTGTAAAGCTCGAGCATTAAACCCATTTTACACTTTGACGTGTCTATTCACCCTCGCCGAACCGGCCGTTTTATGCTCTCGTTGTACAATCTACTAACTATAGAAAATCCCCAAGCTTTACCCGTATAGAATAGAAAAGTAGACGTTCCAAATTAGAAAAATTACTCAACTTCTATATCAGTTTTGTAATACATGCCCATGCAAGAACTATGCACTACTATATGCAAGAAGGGCACTCCGTAAGTTTTTTTTTAAACTAAGAGCAAACGTTGTCAATTTATCAAGTTCGTACCGTAAAATGGGGTGAGTTGGGTCGAAATCGAAGTTCGAACCTGGATAAAACTTAATTTTTATATGTGGCACATTGATTTATATACAAAAAAAGTGTTCCGGAGGTATGAATTTTGGTTTGTCAATGATAATTTGTTGCTTCATTGCATAGTTTCAACGAAAAATACATAATAGTAGGCAAACCCAGCTCACCCCGTAGTTGGGGTTACAAGGGCTAGCAATGGGGTGAGATGGGAAAATTGCTAGGGTTGACACTTTCGGATTAAGACAATAGCTTGACTTGTCAAGAGAATTTTTATTAATGTAGCAAAATTATGTTTTATTTATGCTCCTACTTAAACCGGTATAATGTTTTCTGTAAGTTGTGACCCTTATTTTTACGACGTATAAATAGTTTTTTAGACCAATTTTAAAAAAATACTTTGATCTATATGGAATTAGTAAGGTGAATCCCATCAAAAACATTAATATGAAATTAATGATCTGCATGACACACTGTGAAATAAATAAAATGCACATTTTAATGTAACATATTTATTTAATATTCTTGTTTTTTTTTTGTCTTATTAGGTGTGGTCGACCGGGTACTTGTTTTGCCATTTGTAATGACAGTTCCTACATCAGAATGAAAGCAATAGGACTGGGGGGTTACTGCGAAATTCGATGTTCGAGGTTCGGATTGTGCGGTCCCTCTCACTCTCGTAATAAATACCATTAGTGTGAGCGGAACGGCATGAAACGGGGTTCGAGTTTCGCGCTTCGTAGTATAGGGCCTGGTTGTCGCACTGACTTGTGAGTGAAAATAGCTTTTGATGTTTGAGCCATGCAACTGTCATTGAACCTTGGATGGTGAAGGGATTTCTTGGTAGACTATACCGCTATACGTTTTTTTTTATCGTCCTACCCGCCTGTTTTGCACTGTCAGCACGCTATATAGGGGCGCAGGCTGAAAACCAGCGCGGTGATGAGTAATCCTCACCGCACATGCTGAGCCTGAGCCTTTTGCCACATAATTTTGTGTATTTTTTCTTTTTCTTTTTTATGGGCAATAAATGGTTTTTTATTCTTTTTTTTTTATTTTTTTAATTTGCAATTTCTTTAATTCCTCCGCAACTTCAATATTTTTTAAAATACTTAATATTTTCCATTTTTTCATAATGTAAGACACTTTTGACTACTTATGTAAATCGAAAACCCTGAACTACGAACACCAACTCCCCCGTCTATCATCCCGATACACCCCGTTCGTAACACCAACTCTCCCCATTCATGACCCAACTGTCCCCGTTGTCGATCCAACTCACCCCTCAGTATATCCCTGCTCTCCCCATAAAAATCCTCAAATGCGGTTACATCGTTTTCTATGTTAAAACCATTATACTCGTAAATAAAGAAAATATAACTTATGTTTTTCTGTTTCCAATAAGCCATGTAAGCATATAAACGATATCCGAAAGGTAAATGAACACTTACATAGCCAAACATCACATAATAACAAAGTTAAATTCAACTAAAAATCCGCCGCTTTCGAGCATCAACGTTGACAGTGAATTTGTGTTTCAAAATTGTATGATTTGGCATCTTAGTGTTGCGAAAAGAAGAAAAAATATATCTAAAACATAATCAAATTACTTTAAGAGCAACCTGAGCCAAAACTTAAAGTAGCTACTGAAAAAATAAATTCTGGATTCGCAACCCAACTCCCCCCGCGAACCCAACTCACCCCATTTTACGGTAACAGTAGTTTTCATCTCTAGAAATATATTTCACGATCATATAAATTATAGCGTCTTGAAGATTATGTGCGGAGATTTTAAACAATGGTAAACCACAAGCACAATAACAGCCAAAGATTATTGTTTATTATTTCTACACTGTCCCACAAGCGGTTATGTTCTGTGAGCCGTAACGCTTTGTGAAACAATGGGCAGAGCCGGGAAATATCTATTTGTATTCTTTCGCTCTATGTCCGGCTTGTGCTTCTACAGATTCGCCCTACGTAAAGAAACAATATAGGAAATGGAAACGTAGTTATAGTGCCTCGTGTGAAAATACTTGGGTCATACACATTTTTTTTGTTCGTGTCACTCCTCCAAAAAGAAAAAACAAGTCAAAAGTTAAGGGCTTATAGCCAATTTTTTTAGTCAAGTCTTCACCGAGGTATGATGTTGTGGGACGCCTAACCAACTTTCGGCTCATTTAAATAAAGCTTAAGTTGGATGACTCGAAATCGCTAATTTTATGTCTACAGGAGAGACAAGTTGTTTCTTACGCTGTGTATGACCCACTTATAAGAGGAGTTTCATATATTTCATAGCTATCTATGTACGGATATCTATTTTTATTAATATCAAGGAACAATTCACAATTTTCACCAATTTATAGTCTCAATGTAAGCAAAGCTTATTATGTTATGACTACTAAGCAACGGATAAACATAAAGTAGTTCCAGTGATTATCCTCTGCACTGCACACCTACCAATCAACTAAAAAGAAACAAAGTTCACGTCTTTATTGCAAAATTCATAACATTTTTACTATATTTATTTATAATAGTTGATTTAATTGCAGACAGCAATAAAAAACACTGGCTCTAGGTAGAGTAATTGTATGAATACCTCGGTAAACTAAGTAATATTCGCAATTATTGCTTTAATATATTAATATCAAAAGATTGGTAGTGTTTTATTGAAGAAAGAATGCAGGAATCATTGTAAAATTAAACTAACATAGCAAGTAAATTAATGTATTCAGTTAAAATTAAAGAGCTGGTAACTTCTTCACACAATGTAATCATCAAAGGAAATACTGCTACTCGAAGCATCGTTGGGTCCATGCCGCGGACAGTTCTCTCATATATATTATTTCTAGTTTTCAGTATTTTATATCATTTTCAAAGTAAAAATAAAATAAAATCTTCATTGTTCCGCGTTAAAATTATAAATAGCTAACCGTTATCATCATCTATAGGGACATGACTAACAGCTACGCACGCAGTTAGTTATGCGTTATCCTTGCAAGGATCAACATTTACCAACGCATTAGGGTTAACGGTAAGTAACTATTCAGAATTGGAAATGTAAGCAAATTAAAACAACAAAGATAACACATTCTAATATTGGTCGGAAACACATGAAACTTTGAACATGAATCTGGCAAAGAAAAGTATATGATTGCCAAACAATCCAGTGCAACATTTAAGCAACATCTACAGAATATGTATGTACGCGCATAGCTTCAGAACGGCTGGATCTATTTGTTTAATTATTTTTTGCTGTGTTAGTAACTATTGAGAGAAGTTTTTTTTTTAATTACTAGTATACCCGTGAGAAAAGGCGGGCAGCTAGTAAATACATACCTTATGGTTTTTTTTAATCCTTTGATCTTTTAAGCAAAAGTTGCCCTCTTTATGTCACATAATTGACAAGCACGTTACGTTGCACTTAAAACATGAAAAAAATTGCCCAGATTTGTTTTCAGTACAGTTTGCGGCCTAAGTTATCTTAACCATAGTTACTGTAAGTCTAAATATAGTTGTACCATAGCTATTGCCAACTTAGGCGTGGCAATTTTACCGGCAAGTCACAGGTCGTTGACAAGGCCGTTGGGCAACTCGAAGGATGTCTTCTGAAGAATGGAGCACGTCCGCACGAGGTTAGGCCGAGGCTGTGTTGGGCTTTCCTTAACTGACACATCCGGGACATGCCCATGTCCCTAGTTCTATTAGAGCGTAACACGGAATAATACATTTAAGGGCCTACCGTGTTTTTGGCGCATTTATTGCATTCATTTAATCTCGTGCTGTATCATTACAAGTAAAGCTATAGTCTTGAAATTCATGTGTAAGATATTTGGGGATTCACTCTAATGACAAGTGTTTATCGAAACACGATTACTTATAGTTCGCTCGATAGAATAAAAATCCAAAGTCTTCTCTAAAAAATAAAAAAAACTCGTAGTACGACGCTAATACCGCACGGAAGGTCATGACTTTTTGAATGTTAATAAAACAAGATGTTTTCTGGGGCGTAGTTTTGCTACATTTTTAAAATATGTTTTTGTTTTAGTAGCCAAGATGAAAATACCCAAAAACACGCGCAGTCCAACCGACCTATCTTGAGCCATCGTGCCTCCCCCACGCCCGAAATCACCCACCCTAAATCGATTAGCGCGAAAAGCTCGGTAGGCCCTTAAGGGTGCAAGTAAATTTGTAACTCTTAACGGATTAGTGTAAAAAAATAAATCGTTATCCTGCTAGATGCTGCTGTTAGACGACAGTTCCATATATTTTGACAATACTACCATGGACCAGGACCCTATTTCACCAACGTGACCATTGTTGCACCTTAATTACATACGAATAATATTAAGATACACGCGTATGAATTGTTATTAACATTATTCAGTGCCAAGAACCCGCTAGTGGTAGTCGTAACGCTAGTCTCTCGACATATGTCACTGACAATTGTCACGTTAGTGAAATAGGGGCCAGAGTTAATTGTATAACTCTGAAAGAGAATTATGTTATGTACTTAACTCTGTTCCGTCCAAGTCTGCTTAAAGTGTAAAGTTAGACTCGCGGAAGAACTTAGATGAAAAAGTTAATACTAAACAGATTGCATTTAACCTCGCGGAAAATTTAACAGGTACCTAAGTATATGTAGGTAGCAGGCTGCGGGTCAAATTGAGAAGAAGATTTTACTATATGTAGAATATTTTTGGAAATTAAGAATGCGTAGGTATTTCCGGTTTGAGTGTCTATATTTTTTAATTTTATGAGGAATTTTAAGGACGAAACTTTTAAGTTGTTTTTTTTTTAACCCCAACAGTAAGGTAACGGCAGTGATTTCCGTAGTATTCAAAATCGGCATTCTATTCCGTGGTATTTTTATTTATGCGTTTTGTGATGTATTTAAGAGACTTGCAGTAAATTGGCTCATACAGGAATAAAAAGTAATTTTTTGTCAACGAAATTAACAGCACTAGTGAACATATATCAAGCAAGGGGCCATAAAAATTGTCAGTAAACGCAACGTTGCCGCAGAAGCAAGTTGTGTCATACAAACGCAAGATACCTCGCGTAAGTACAACCGTGTTTCTAATTAGTGATTTGGATAATAAATATGACAGTTACTTTAATGTTGCGGTTTTGTAATGTTAGATAGTAGTTTCTTTTATGACTTAAGATCATAATTTTTTCATATTTTTGGACAGAAATACGTTAAAAACGGTAAATTAAATACAGCGGAATAAGCATCCATATTTTTGCAGTGGCAGATTATTCCGAGGTATGCCTCGGCTTAAGATGTAACAATACTTTCCATTCCGAGTTAATTTATTTTAAATTTTGCTTAGCACTTATATTAAATATTTATGGAAATGTAATCTTTAGCTAATACAGCAGGTAAAGAGCAATATCCGTGGTGTTAAAAAGTGATCAGAAATCTTAATTTTTAAAGATTCGCTGATCACAATAAAGTATGTTTTCTTTGAAACCCTTAAATATACACGTCATTTTACTTTTATGAAAAATTGAAGTATTTTGCTTGTTAAGATATGAAAGTTGAGTTTTTTGTGAAGATTGGAATATGAGCTTTCGATTTACATTAAAAAAATCTCTGTTTACTTGTTTTTTTATGGGTCGGAATTATGTTTTTTGAAAACCTGGAATGAAGATAAATCCGATGGTGGGAAAACCCCAACACACGGAAATAGCATATATGGGAATCTAAATCCGTGTTACGAAGAATTTGTACCCCTCGGAATTATCTTCTCATATAATGTAATTCCGAGTGGTATTGAAATTTAGGGTACCGTAAAATTGGATATAAAGACACTGTCAATTGAAATTGCAAACAATGTAAAACAAACCTTGTATTTAAAATGTATCAAGTATAGCTTAAACAATTATAACTGACATAAGGACTGTAACTATCATAAATAATTTTTATAATTACTTGATATAAGTAATTATAAGAATTATTTTTGATAGGTACAGTCCTCAAAATTAAATTATTATTCTTATTTAAGTATCTCTACCAGTAAACCTTTCTTTTCTAACCTTTCCATACTTTCTGGCCATTATTAATTTGATCTCTAACTTGTGTCCATAGTTCTGTATTTTTGTAGTAAATCATACTAAATATTTTTTTAATTTATTATGTGTTTTTTTTAGGATAAGTTATTAAAATATTTAAATCTGCGCAAAATATACAGACGCTACAAAAAATATTTTTATTGTACGGAACCAAGCAAAATATTTAGTCGTTACCCACGGAATTGTCAGCCAAAACACACGGAATTAGATTTACTAGCTATGGATTACCACGGAATAAGAATTTTTCACATTCCTGCCTTTAAAAAATATTTTTTACTATTAAATCATCCAAGACAAACTACATAAGTAAAAAAAGTCAAAGTTCACTAAAGGTACTCCTAAAAAAAAAAAATATTCTGACTCTATTTTATTCAGAAGTGCTTATTTTTTGATTTATTTTAAAAATGTCCTTAAACCCCACGGAATTCGCTGCCGTTACCTTAGCCCCCATGTTTAAAATTCATTTATTTACATTACAAGTCCGTTTTTGGGTCACAGATTTCCATTATGTGTACCGAATTTCAACTTAAATTGAATAGAAAGTTTTGAAATCGTATAAGTGGTATCGGAAATCCGTGTTACGCGTGGAATTCCCGTTCCCACGGGAATTACGGGATAATATATTATACACTTTCACTCTCGCAACTTTAATGACACCTTACACTTTAAAGTCCATCGAGATGTTTAGGCTGCAGTGCGGTGCGTACATAAATACATACGCTCGAAAAACATAACCCTCCTTCAGCAGTCGGGTAAAAACAAGTACAAAGTTTCGCTTAAATCTTGCGCAGTGTATAATATATATGTCGCTATACTGTCAAGTCTTACTGCCAATTAATTCCCATGTCTTCTTTCACAGCGTGTATCCAAGAAAATACGATAATACCGTTTTTCTCCGTTTTCATAACGTGTGGGCAGCTGAGCTATTCAGTGTTCCATCGTCCAATTATTTTAATTCTGGAAATGTTCGCGTGTCGCTATTGCCCACGCGCAGCTTTCCCTACACCGGCCATCGCTGACGTCGCTAATTAATCCAAGCGAAAATAACAAATACTTTCCGCAGTACTTCAACATTTCTTCGCCCTGCAGAAGTGGGATTTCGACAGCTGGCAAAAAAGCGTCGAATCTATCGACTACAGCCACGAAACTTATGAATACTTTCCATTAGCCGCTTAAAAATATTGTTTTGTAGATAGCTACGTTATATAAAATATAAAGAAGATAAAGTTGCATTTGACATAGCAAAAACGGTGATCTATTGATCTATTCTATCGCTTCACCGCGCTGCAAAAAAGAACTGTCATCGCTCAATTACTCACGCAATACTTTATTTGCTTTCTCACTCAATATAAGGTTTACTAATGTTTCGCAAATTACGTTTACCAAACTGATTCACTTGGCAAATGTTTAATTTCCCAAATGTTTATTTTTTCTGAAACTGTAAACTTTTCAGGATTGTTATAAAACAAACCTAACCTAACCTAACCTACAAAATAGTCCTGAAATGTATCCTGAATAGTTTACAGTTTCAGAAAAAATAAACATTTGGGAAATTAAACATTTGCCAAATGAATCAGTTTGGGAAACGTAATTTGCCAAACGGAAGTACACCCGGTAAAGATTCTGGTTAGTTTGTTGCCATTCATAAATTACGACTTACATTAACCATTTGTGGTTTTAGGCTTAAAACAACTAAATTTCATAATACCTTATTCACTAATACCCCTAATTTTCAAATTACCATGGGCATACCCCTAATTTTCAAATTACCATGGGCATTTGAAAATTAGGGGTATTAGTGAATAAGGTATTATGAAATTTAGTTGTTTTAAGCCTAAAACCATTTGTGAGACAGCCAGAAAATAATTGCGATTTCTATAATAATAAATGCTACAAGGAGGGCGGGGATCTAAAATTATCAAAATCGGTGTGACATAATTTTGTGGATGGCCCCTTATATTTATCCTCCTGCTTCCCACGTTAAATTCAGTTCTATGAACGTTGAACTTTATGTCACTTATGAATGCGTTCAGTGCCACATTGCATTAGTACACATGGTTTACAGAAGGCTCTATCTATTACAGAATGGTTATTGAAGCATATGCCCAGTATACGATAATGTTTTTTTTAATGTCGATCGGCCTTCAAATCAGCATTTTAATCACTGTATTTACCGTTTATTCAATTATATTTAATTTATTTCCTCCGTTTAATAATAAAGATGTTGAGCTTTATGATTGTCGTTTACATTTCGGAGAAAGGTCATATTATTTTATTTCCGTGCTTACTGTAGCCATATAAACACGCAGTAATTTTCCTTTTAACAGACACCAAATAATAATTTCCTTGTACAAAACTGTAGCTGATTGATAATGTTAATTGTTTGCTGATATGAATTGTGTGAAAGACAGATGCGGATGGAACGGATATACAGGGTTATTTGTAATTCACTAGCATCCTTTCAACCCTAAACTCCTACCACTTAAACAAATGTTTTTTGTTTTACGGCTTTTATCATAACTTAATATTTTTGGTGTAATAAGGTTTTGAAAATTTGAGATTTCCTCTTATTTTTACGATACTCTGTGTATTTGTATGGGAAAAAAAGTGCTTCATTTTAAAAAGTCGTAAAACAAAAAACATTTGTTTGAGTGATAGGATATCAGGGTTAAGAGGATGTCAGTGAATTAAAAATAACCCTGTAGTTTTCATCAAAATTATTGGCACTGCAACTTATAAAGTGTCACAGTACATAGAAATTGAAAATAGAGCGGTAAAAAAAAATATTATAGTGGTATTTCGATATAGCATAACTTTGGTGAAACTGTTGATAAGACGAAGTTCTTTGATGGCGTAAGTTGTGGTTAGGTTTTAATTATAAGTTTTGTGAAGACGTAAGTTACCTACATACCTACTAAGGGGTGAAAATGATTGTGAGTCTGAGTGCGAAAGACAATAAGGCCTCTGTACTTGTCTTTACTTACATGTTTAGATTTTGTTCGGGTTACATTTACACTGCCATGATTCACAACGCATACAAACGGGTTTTTCGAAGAACCTGCAACTACATGCCGCGCCGATAAGTTACGTATCTTACAACACCTACCACAAGCGATCGCCGTCGGCGGTCGTAGGTCAAGACGCTTTCACTGGCGTTGTCAGAGTATCGGTGCATTTGCCCTGCAGCACCGTCAAGCACGAATTGACCAGATTTAAAATTAGGGTTGTAGGGTTTCTTCAATAGAAATAGAAATAGAAAATTATTTATTTGCCAATATAAATGCACATTACATAAGTGTTTACACAGCTACTTAGCTAATACCTAGGAACTAGAGATTAGCAGCGGTTCTCACACTAGGTCGAGCCTGTATCGTGAGAACCAAGTGATTTGGCATAAAAGATCAAATAGTAAGATTTCGCTTTTACAGAGCAGAGATGCTAGCATGCACAAAAACAAAAAAAAATCACGTTATAAGCTAAAATAAGAAAATAAAAAAAAATATATAAATGGATTTCTAACAATAACAATACCTGCAATAGAGACTGCTTGCATATGTGTGTGTAAGTGTGTGTGTGTGCGTGTGCGTGTGTGTGTGTGTGTGTGTGTGTGTGTGTATGTGTGTGTGTGTGCGTGTACGCGTGTTTGTGTGAGGGGAATAGGTGAACGGAATCCTTATAGGACACTTCGTTGTCCAGGTGTGTTTGTCAATCATGATTATATTCACAAGAAATCTAACTGTTTTCTTTTAAATTGATACAGGTGTAGGTGTGTAATCTGCTCAGTCCTCAAATTGTTTAAGAAAAGCACTATACAATCCTCGGCCGGAACAAGGATTGCAGGACTCGTTTTATGTGGCCTCGTCTACCCCAAACTCGTTCTGCAATCCCTTACTTCACGGCCTCTGCAGCAATGTACTATTTTTATCGTTTATTGTGTGCTAAATCAATATGTGAATTGCCGTGTAATTTGATTTATGTTTGGATCTTTGATATCAAATTGCCGTATCAATCGCAACACTGAATGATATTATTATCCAGACCGATTCAATTGTAGAGTCACTCTCTCCCTAGCGCTTTCATTATTACTCATCAACCGACGAAAAAACGGAGGACGTACTCAAGTCGACGCGTATATTTTTTTGACTGTAGAAAGTAAACAAATTTTGCCTTGTTTTATCTGTCCTTGAGTATTCGTTTTAAAGACATTTCATTCGATACATACTCACTATTGAGTTTCGCGAAAATTCTGGTAAAACCACGAAAGGCAATGTTTACACGACACTGCCTTTGTCGCTAGTTGCCACGTGTGTTAACGCGTAACGAGTCCCGTCGTGTGGCAACTGGCAACTAGCGACGAGTTGCACCACAGTGCCAGTGCCTACGTTTCCGCTTTTTGCAGAAACACCGCAATTTAGTCTCTGTCACCTTTTTCCGGACAACGTTCTATACTAATAAAAGTAAAGTATACGCTTTGCAAATTATGAAGTTCCGCTGTTGTGATTATTCGTCTTGTTGGTTTACAGGAGGTACCTATTTGTAATCTTGGTGGTCAATAATATTTTAGCATAGAATCACCATCACCATCATCATGATGATTCTGTGGTAAAGTAACATTGACATTAGGTTTAGATTACGAGATTACTTTGAGACCTATTTGTAATCTTGGTGGTCAATGATACGTAAGCATAAAATAACTAGCGTATAGCTTAGCCAAGAAAAATATATAATTATTATTAGAATTTTCGACCGTAGCGTAATTTGAACTACTTTTTTAAAATGCCCCGTGATTGACCACAATCTTACCGAATGAAAATTTTGTACAGAGGACGCCAAGGATGTATCTCACAGGTTCAGTAACACCCTATTCATTCTAGCCTTGAAGAGCCCTAGGTTTCATCTATCTGGAAATAAATAAAATATTTCACGCCAGCTACTCTACTTTTGGCGCCTAATTTAATATTTGATGACGGCCAGGTCAGTTAAGAAAATAACATAAAACTAAGAAAGGATAAGACTTTTGTATTGCCGTGACATGGCATATAATGATCACATATATTAAACAGTTACTATTAAAGGATATAATGCTAAATGTCTCGTAAAGTACAGTTTTATTTCATGTCTACCTTGTCGATAAACCATTACTGATTCAGATTTCTAATGTTTTACAGACAAAATATGAAAACATTGACATAGACAATAGACACAGATAGAGTCCGTGATTATGACAATAGAGCGTCAGTTTACATAATCCTACGTAAACTTACTTCAAAAGTCTTAATGCAGTTCTTAATGATTCATATAAACGACATTCTATAGATTAGATATTAATAAAGCTTTTAACAGGAAGAGAAGCTGTCCCCAATGTTTTGATGGTATCACGATATCAAAGCACTGCACGGACGTGTGGTTGACTTTAGATTCAATTCTTGATTGAATTAGAAACTTAAGCGAAAGCCGTAAATCCCGTCAATGTTATCTAGTCTAGATTATAATGTGGAAATATAAAGAAAGAAAGAAGAAAGAAAATACATTTATTTACAACAACACAAGACACATAAATATTTTTACAAAAAGGACAATACAAAGGCTAAAAATAGAGTGTGTCATTGCGGTTGCAAATTGGACAGCGTAGCGTAATGCTGAGGCGTTTATAACACCCCAGCGCTGATTTTCAGCCAGTACCGTCGGTAATACCCGGAACGCCACACAGATAGATAAAATGTACACTTATAAATATAAGTGATAAACTACATAAACTACATGCGTAAATGGATAATTTGTAGATCATAAAAACGAATAATTTTAACAAAATTACTTAATCATAAATTACTATACTATAACTCACTTGCAAAGTATACAACTCTGCGCGGATTAAAACAAGAAGTGAAATAACCGAGACAAAGAAAAATCAAAGAAGTTTTGTGAAATAGAGCTGGAAAGGAAAGGAATTAAGTTTTCTGAAATGACAACAAATAGCCTTTAAGCTTTCGCCCAAAGGTGTACCTGCTAGTCACTCCTAGGATGGGAGGAGGGATGTCATTCCAGCACTTAGACGCCGCAAACCTGAAACTGCCTCGAAACGCCACCGTCCGGTGAAAAAATATGGTATATTTACCTAATTACATTAACTTCTAACAAGTATTTATTTATCGAATTATTAAGTGTGCACATTAATTGATCAGAATATACGAGTATAACTGGCTAAACCTGATTTGAATTACACGGCTAAAATACGAACAGTGGCAAGTGGCTGATCAATTAAAGTACGCGACCGTACTCTACTGGATGTTTCAGTCAATATTAAGATGTTACGTGTACTATAACCCTAATGTTTGGCTCCTCAAATATAATTCCCATTTGTCTATCACATTACGAACAACGTTTAACTAACCTTTAGTTTAACTAAGTGGTTCTAGGCAACCACAATTTAATCACAAATTCACTCGTATTGAACTGCGTGTTTCAATTCAAAATATTACTCGTACAATTTTCAACACATTCAATCCTGTTTCTATCTTATATGCAGTTACTGTTACACTAGCACACGTACAACAAAGTAAATTTATACATGTTTCAGTAAGAGATATGATTATGGTACTTAAAAGATTAGGGCATTCGACACCGTCTGCGCGCAAGCAAGATTAACATCTAATTTTATTTATAACACACATTTTACGTAAGAGAAGTTACCAATCTCACTCGCAACATATGCCAGACGGACGGACGGATCCTTTCAGTATGGAGGCTTTAATTTAATTTAAGTAAAGATACTCCAACTAACTCGAATAGCAAGCTAAAAGTTAAGC
This sequence comes from Archips crataeganus, assembly GCA_947859365.1. NCBI lineage: Eukaryota > Metazoa > Arthropoda > Insecta > Lepidoptera > Tortricidae > Archips > Archips crataeganus. The sequence goes on from OX402051.1 coordinate 8,507,793, forward strand.
TTAAACTCATCCTTACTAAGCTTAAGCTTAATAATAACAATTTGGGATATAGATTCTTTTGATTTGGAATAAACGATTTTATTATTTACTTAGGTACTTTAATAGCGTGAGTATTTAATATAGGAAATACTTTATTGTTTATAAAGCTTCTGCATAAAGCCAATGTCGTGTTTTGCGGAAGGTTGTATTATTTTATCATAATTAGATCTGTCATTGAGCGGGTCATCGCATGGAAATCCGAATCACGCAGATGTAAGTGACCGTGAAATTAGGTCGTGCACGAAATTACCTCCAACATTTTTATATATTTAGCCGAAAAACATGTCAATATAGTATTCTAATACTGTATCTGCTGGATCGAGAACGGTTTCACCGGAAATGATAGCGATCACATAAAATTTAATACTGTTTGACTCAATATCTGATACAGACTGTCATTTGTCACTATCAACCCGTGTCCCTTTAACTGCGTCAAAGTTTTATATTTTTCCCGACAATAGACAATAGAAAACTCAAAGGAAGTGATAAGCCCCGTTTAGTATAGTAATTATCTTAGATTATTTGAGCACTAGATAGAGTGTCAGTAGCAAACTCTGCGATACAAAACGTCCAAAAACCCATTTGACAGCTTCATATTACGATCGCGTTACGTCATTCAGACTGAAGGGTGGCAAATGACATATAAGCCAACGGTTGGCTTATATTTTTCGGGACGTTTTCATGTCACCTAAGCTCTATCTAGTGTATAAATAATTTAAGGTAATTATGTGTTAAAATCACGAAAGTTAAAAACAGTATAAGGGTTAAATACGATTATGATTTTAGTAAACTTATTCTCTATGTTTGTATTATCGTATGTTCCATCGTAGTGAGTATGAGTTTAGAAAAATTTTAGACCCCCCCCCCCCCCCCCCCCACTTATCATATTTCAGCCGTCTCGCAAGGTCTACGACTCCCTAAGCCACTATAGATAAAAAACTTAAGTAAAGGACCTGAGGCAGTATTGTCTAACGCTTCTGAGGCTTGCCTTCGCGTTCACCATCTCTTTCTGTCATCATCTTATACCGTTTGACAGAAAGAAATAGTGATTGCGAAAGCAAGCATCAGAAGCCTTAGACAATAAGCCTGCTTGCTGCTGTTGTATGTAGTAGTGCAGAGAGCTTAAGTAATTTTTCAAATTCGGAACGTCAATTTGTTTATACGGATACGTTACTACTACACACAACAGTACCTCTACCATGAGTTTACACTAGTTTACGTGACCGTACTCGCTAGCGACGGCGTAAATTATTTGTATGGAGAATTGTACAGCGCCTCTAGCGGTCACTTACGGAAGTACAATTCTCCATACAAATTATTTACGCCGTTGCTAGAGAGTACAGTCACTATAAACTAGTGTAAACTCATGGTAGAGGTACTAGTCATTTACTTAAGTTTTTCACCTATAGTAATTAATGCCTTAACAAATGACGTCAGTCAGCTCATCAAATCATGTTTTTAAGAATTTGTGATATCAAAAAGACGTCATTCGACTTACGTCCTACCTATAGTGTACAGCAGCGATCTACCTGAACGAATACATTGAACGGGGCTACAACTAAGACTTGTAACGGTTAATCCCTTCGATTAAATCCCGAGGTATTGTTCTTGTTACAAGTATCCCTTGCGGCTAATCCTTATTGTCCATTGTACTAAGGCCCATGAGGATTAATATTCCTAAAGAATCAAGAACCATAATGTTCCATAGTTGCAACATTAATTTAAAAGAATCACTGTTTTGATTTAGAAAATGTTAATTTTAGCGTTGCACAATGCTACGGCGATTTAAAATGTAAACAGAAATATTAATGAAGTCCTCTACAAATACATTAATTTTAAGGCCAGATTCTTGTTAACTACGGCTGTTTAGTTAATTGGAAATGATGTTCATAAATAAGATAAAATTATTATTACAAAAAAATACATATATCGAGGAACTAAGGAGAGCCATAATTGATGAAAAAGCGAATTGGATAAAAAAATAAGCTGCCCAAATTACTAATTCCACGCGGACGGAGTCGCGGGCAAAAGCTAGTATTTCAATAATTATTAATGACTGATCATTATCAATCATGTAATTATTCCGGAATGATGAAGGTTTTATATAACTACGGGGAATATTGTTATTAAAACGTGTTATTATTTTTGCTCTATCCACGGTTATATATCGCTTCTATCTCTATCTATATATATAAAAATGAATCCCTATTTCCCTTGGTCACGGCATCACGCATGAACGGCTGGACCGATTTCACTAATTCTTTTTTTGTTGTGTTCGTCATTGTCAGGAGAAGGTTCTTATGAAAGAAAAAATTAAGAAAATTGCGCGGAAAATTAGAAAATATAAGAAAAATTACCGTCCATAATAACTTTTCTAATGTAACCTTATGGCGTTTGACATAACTGCCATGCCAGTCGTTTGACAGTTGGCGTGATTAACAGAATACGATCGTTTAAATTAAATGTACGGGTCGAAATTTTATTCATAAAACTAGCGACGCGCCCCGACTTCGTGTGGGTGTAGTTTGGGGAAAAAGAGGTAAATATATATAAACTTACCACCTTAAATTATAGACTTTCTTTATTTTTCACACCTATTTTTCAAAGTTACACCCGTGCGAAGCCGGGGCGGGTCGCTAGTTCTGGATAATTTTTATGTAGTGCAGCTAGAAGTTTCCTTTCTTACCCGTAATTCAGGTTAGCGTGGAATACTTTAAATATTTTTTTACAATAGGTAACCGAACCCCTGTCTATTATTACGCGGACGCGGACACATTGGGAAAGTATATGATTTGTTTATTTTTAGAGATGTTTATACCGAAGAAAAAACTTTTGTCTTTGTACCTAAAACCTTACTGTTTTTTTTTCTAATCTAGCTAGGTAGGTACTACTTAGTTCCCGAAAGACAAAAGTCAACGACCTGACTTATGACAAAAATTAAATTCTTAAATGACGATATCCTTGATAAGTTCGATCACCCTTATACGACACGACACAAGTCAAGAAAATTACCCACCTAGCATAACCGGCTTATGGTAGCATGATTACTTCCGAGTATCACTTCCGCAAGAAAATATCACCGTGCGTATCCGTGTCGGCCTAACATGGCGCGTTGATCAATGGACAATCTTTATGACCATCTTGTAAAGTTCATGTAAACGTGATTATAGTACAGGTCATAGTATAAATAATTCACATCAACCTTTGCCTTGGAGTTATCCAATTAAAAAAAAAGATGAATGAGGTGAGGTATTTTCGGAATGAATTTCAGGTTAATTCAGTTTTTTATTTAACTTGTGATTGGGGTTTTAATCGGTGCGTCAAGGTGAATTAAGCTCGTGACAACATTTCGATTGTTGCTTCAGAAAAAAAAATACGCGTTTCAATTGTTTAAAACGAGTTTCATGTTTTACTATGTCGTACATACGTCGTTGGTGTCATTATTAAATTTAAATTTTATTCGTTTCTAAAAAGTGATTTTGTGATAAACGAATCATCATTTTAAACATACCATGCTGTTAATGTTGATAATTTGAATTATTAACATAGTAATATATTCTGTAGGTGTATGTTTAAAACTCGTTTTTTTATTGATTAATGCAAGGCAAACCTGCTTGAGACCTTTCGTACTTATGTACATACCTCAGATACTTCTCTACCTATCTGTTTAAGTTGTAACTACTGTATAATTAATAATTAATTATAATATTAAATCTACTCAAGGCAGATATAAGAAAATAAAGATTAAACGTAAAATTTTAGACGACCTAGTGGTTAGAGAACCTGACTACGAAGCTTGAGGTCCCGGGTTCGATTCCCGTGTCGGGGCAGATATTTGTATGAAAAATACGAATGTTTGTTCTCGGGTCTTGGGTGTTTAATATGTATTTAAGTATGTATCTATCTATATAAGTATGTTTATCCGTTGCGTTGTACCCATAACACAAGCTTTACTTAGCTTACTTTGGGACTAGGTCAATTGGTGTGAATTGTCCCGTGATATTTTTTTTTTTTTTTATAAAATAGCTGTAAAATAACTATAAATTGGTTTGGATTTTGTCCTAGTCTGCTCTAGCTTATATTATAACCGTGGTTTCGTCCCCATGAAGAAACAAAAGGTATGCGTGGAAAAAAATCGAAAATTATCTTCGTAGTGCACCTTTGACTTATATATTAAAGGTATATAAATAGGTATATATAAATGTACATACTAGCTGTTGCCCACAACTCCGTCTGCGAAGAATAGGGGTATAAAAAATAGCCTTTGACCTATTCTCAGACCTACCAAATATAGAGAAAAAATTTGATAAAAATTGGTGAAGCCGTTTCGGAGGAGTTCGATAACAAACACCGTGACACGAGATTTTTATATATTAGAAGAATATAATTATGTCTGCTAAATTTCAAATCCCTTCCAAGTCTAGTAGTTCAGGCATTTTGGTAGTGAGACGGTATATAATTTTTTATTGTAAGGTCAAGTGCAAAAATAAGTATCGATTTAATCCTCCCATCTTTACATACCTATACCTTAATTCGACGACATAAGAGCTATGGGACATATTTATGAGCAAGTTGCGTGCACCCATATTTTTATACTTGACTGTACAAAATGCAGTTGTGTATAATAAAAACTGAATAGGTAAATAATGATGAACACGGCCAAGACTATCTGAGAGCCTAGCATGCTATCGTTTATGTGGAAATATAACATTAATAATACTGGTTAGAAAAAAAACATTTGCTTTATGTCTGCTACAAAAAGTAGCATGCTTGTTCGGATAACCTATAGGAAGATGTTACACATTATGTACCTACATGACAAAGGAAACACTAAATATAGTTACATAAAATCTATTTTAAATACAAACAAAAGCATTAAATGGTTAACTCCTGAATTTTTTTAAAATACTAATACGACTGATTGAAAAATATTTATTGTATTTTCTCCTGCAATAAGACGCAGAATATCGGTACAACTTATGCTTTTACTGTAACTGTAGGTAGTACCTTGGCTGTAGAGGTAAGTAACTCCTTAGTGTAAGCCAACTCGTAACAGGGGGCGTTTAGCATGTAACTATAGTCTGTAGTAATCTGCAACGGACTGCATGTGCGGTTAGTTGCAACAATGTATAAGTACACATTCTACTTACGACTCTTTTGAGTGGTCTAACATGTTATACATTTTTGAAAGAATCTATGTCTAGAAGAGTCGTGGTGGCCTAGTTGTTTGACTTATTTGCTTCTCAAGCAGAGGGTACCTATGTTCGAATCCGGGCTCGCACCTCTGAGTTTTTCGGCATTTAAGTATGTGCGAAATTATATTTAAAATTTACCATTAGCTTTACGATGAAGGAAAACATCGAGAGGAAACCTGCGAAACGAAAAAATTCAATGGTGTATGTGAAGTTACCAATCCGCACTGGGCCCGCGTGATAAGTAAGTACCAACCCTACCTTAACAACCAGCAACATTTTAGCATACCTAAACGCACCTTATCTAGGACATCCGCGAGTTGTGCTAGAGGAAATGATAATCTAGTCCGTTTAATTTGCATTACGACTTGTATATCTTAAGTAAATGCTTAATGCTATAAACTAGAAAACTTTGAACAGATTATAGTTCAGGAACGAAGTAGGTAGAGATATGTAGGTATATAAAGTTCATTGTAATAGAATCTAACAATGTGCCAACTGACAAGGGCACTTAAATAATCATCACTTACTTAGATTAGATAATCATCTAGGTTCCTAAAAAGGTATGACTGTAATCAAAAATCGATGTAAAAAAAATATTTTAAACATGTCATTAAGGACTTGGATAACCCGATGTCCATGTCAGTTGGCCATAAAGTGTCTACGAGATAGTCAGATTCTATTGAGATGGAGTTTAGATCGCAACATACAAAACGCAAAATTGTGCCACCTGAGTGCTGTACAATACTAGGGGCGTTCAATAAAAAGTGAGAATGAGTATGTTATAAACAACTTTTACTAAATGTCATTTTATTTTTCGACATAGTCACCTTTTAGCATAATACACTTATTATATCTTTTTTCTAAACTTAAAATTCCATTTTTAAAAAAGGTCTCATCTTGAGTACTTAAAAAATCTTGTACTGCAGCGACTACCGCGTCGTTGTCTTCAAATTTCTGGCCTCTCAGGTATTGTTTCAATCTCGGAAATAGGTAGAAATCACTGGGAGCGAGATCTGGTGAATACGGAGGATGCTTAAGGATATCGAACCCAGCATCACGAATTGCAGCCAATGCAACAGCGGACTTGTGTGCCGGGGCATTGTCCTGGTGGAACAGCACAACTTTCGAGAGTTTACCTCGCCGTTTTTCGCGGATCTCATTGCGCAATGTTGCTATTTGTTTGGCGTATAATGTGCCCGTAATAGTGGCTCCATACTCGAGATACTCAATCATTAATACCCCTTTACCATCCCAAAAAACAGAGCCCATGACCTTACCGGCAGATGGGCTCACCTTGAATTTCTTCGGAGTTGGAGATGATGGCCTTTTCCATGTCATAGACTGCAGTTTCGTTTCTGGGTCGTAATGATGGAGCCATGTTTCGTCCATTGTTATAAATCGCGCCAAAAAAAGTTCCCGGTCTTGCTGCATCAGGTTCAAAGCTTCTTGACAAATCTCTAGTCTAGTTTGTTTTTGCGTGTCAGTAAGCATTCTTGGTACCCAACGCGCAGATACCTTTTTCATACCCAAGCGTTCATGTAAAATATTATGCACGCTCCCCGTTGAAATCTTTACATTTTCAGCAATAAAACGAACCGTGACACGACGATCCGCCAAAACTGAGTTTTCGACTTTTTTCACAATTTCTTCAGTTACTGCTGTAGTAGGGCGTCCGGAGCGGGGGTCGTCCATTGTCGATGTTCTTCCATGTCTAAATTCGGCGCACCAACGTGCGACTGTCGAATACGGAGGAGCATTAGACCCTAAAGTGTCCCGCAAATCCAAATTGACTTGGTCCATAGAAAAATTTTTCAAACACAAGTATTTGATAACGGCGCGCAGTTCAATTTTCTCCATTTTCGCTAACGTACTCAATAGCATTGCAAATAAATTACCGTATATTTTTTTAAACAAAAGACAGTTAGTTTTTTTTTAAATAGCAATCAGCTAGATAGATTAGCTTTACCGGCCAGTATTTAATTTCGTAATATTAAAAGAGTTTGCATCTCATTCTCACTTTATATTGAACGCCCCTCGTACACCGTGTTTTTTTTTATTTCCGTTAACTTTAAGGGTCAAATAGAGTTAGTTTCTCGAAGAAACTAGTGTCTTAACTCTTAATATTTTTGAGATATTCAATAATTAAATTTAATTGCTGAACCAGTGTAAAAGGTCCTTTATTACGTCATATTATTATTTATCTTTTAAATTTAATCAGTAAAGAGTTTTCCATTCATAGCTATTTATATGTATATGAATTATGCACAACTGTCGGAAATATCTGTGCACCTCGCTCTCGTGCAAGTAGTTTTTTTTTCGTTATTACTAGTACCCCGTAGTAGTACAAGCGTAAACGCACTTGTATGACGTTTGATTGGCCTTTAAAAACCGGTTCTCTGTTCGTTGGAATCTTTATTTGTTGTGGTATTGTTTGCTCCACATTTGATGTTAAATAGACGAACGTAAGTGAAATAATGTCATAATGTAAATAGTCAGGCGTGCTGATACGAGTACTTCGGGCATTGAAATGACATTAATGAATCCTGGGGTCATTCCGGTTAATGTCCTCAAAAACATTAATCACAAACGGGTCGAGTGGAAGTGCGGAGAGTTAGTATATTTTCAGCAGAACATAGGGGGTAGACCGGAACACAAGAGGACGGGCCATTGAAAAAAGAGTAGAGCGTTAAAGAAAAAAGATTTGGCGACCCTAATGCTGTTTTGTTGATATCTTTTAGTGGTCCTTAATTAGTAGCCGGGCACAGGTGAAACAGGATCAACTCTCCAATAACCTTGATACAAGTCGATCGTTTTCGAAACAAATCGATTCGCGAAGCAATGCGCGTTTTAATAAGTTAACGTCACTGTTATACAACGAAACGTGACGTGAACACAAATGAACAAACAGACGGACACGTATATAAAATGTTCTATAGCACGTCAATGGGGACAGATATAAAAACTTATGTCACTGGCTGCCTTAACCTGCCAGTATCAAATCTTTTTATTCACGAGGTTTAAAACTGGCCAGAAACTTTTGATTTTATGTGAAGTATGTAAAATACAAAAATGTTCCAATAATGTTCTAATTACATTCAATTGTACTTAAGTGTCAGTAGTTAAGTCGCGGTAACGATGGTCATCGTGTGTTAATTTTTCTTATGAGATATCGGTGTCGGTATTTAAAAAAAACGACAATCGTACGCTTTATGCTTTTTTAGCATGGGGGTTGTTCTTTGTTCGATTTACTAAGCCATAAAAATAGGAACGATCGAAGACTTCTTATACTAAATTCTACAAATCAGAAAATGAAAACCTTCGTAATTTATTGTAAGGACCAAAAAGTAACCTGTTTACCAAAACTACGTCTTCCTGCTTTATCATATAATTTTGAAACTACAATGGACTATAAATTACGATGAACACCTGACAACCAGCTGTTCAGGGTCCATAACCTTTTTTGCTGACGTAAATCTGACTTTTCTTTTGAATAGCAGGTAAAACTTTTTATAAAACTAGCAGGTAGCTTCCTCTGACTTCACAATTTACAAACTTGTGAATTCGGTGACCAAATTCGGAAATAACTACGTGTTATATGGCCTGCGCAATTTCCATTTCAACGAGCTAATCCGTTTGGCTATGTCGATGACCCTTGTTCTTCTACGAATCTCTTCATACACCGATTGACCGATTTTAATAAAACCTTTTTATCTATATTTGGTAGGTCTGAGAATAGGTCGTAGGCTATTTTTTATTTATAATAATAATAATAACTATTCTTATACCCTATTTTTCGCAGACGGAGTTGCGGGCAACAGCTAATTTTATTTTAATAAAAGGGCCATTCTACTTTTCGTTGACCAGTCATTTTTAGTAATGTGCTCTTCAAATATTTTTTTTACAAAAACGGTAAAGTGCTCGGTTTTATCATTAAAGATTTAAATAGGCACATATTTAAGCTTATATTTAAAATTATCACTACGCATAAAAAGTAATCATTATTATCTATAAAGTAGGTAACGCAGTGGACATGCGTGTCCCCGCCATTTGTATGGAAATTGGTGTATTTTCCGCTGAGTTACCAATTTTTTCCACAAAATTTCTTTGAATTTAAAGTTTTTTTGCTTTAAAATATTAAATTTAGTTATTTCAGTTTTCATATAAGTTATTTACACTTGAAAAAAAACACCAGGTATGCCTTATATTTCACGAAAGATTAATGGTTACTTAAAAGTAGAATGAGTAAGAACTCTCGTGTCGCTTTAGTGCACATGACACGGTCATTGGTACTAGATAATTCGCGTCAACAATACCGTCTAAGCGAAGATCATTATCGTGGAGGAACACATTTTAGGAACACATTTCTCAAAGATAAAGTACCTAAGCTAAATTAGCTCCAGATTACCAAGCAAAACAAAGCGCTTCGCGTCATCCTTCCTAATGCGAACTGCTAGAGAATGGAATTCGCTCCCGTTGTCTGTATTTCCTGATAAATACAACCTAGAACTCTTCAAGGCTAGAGTGAATAGGCTGTTACTGAACCAGTGAGGTACACCTTTGACCTCATCTACACTTTTCATCAGGTGAGATAGTGGTCAATCACGGGTCAGTTTTATGTAAAAAAAAAGCTCCAATTTTGCATTAGGGAAAAAAATTTTTCGGGGCACCTATGTACTACTTCTCCTTTGTATAAAATGGGGATGATTTTCCTTTTCTGGTCTTAATGTATATGTCTATAATATATAGTATCTTTGGATAGATATTTAAAAAATATATAGGTACTAGGTTTCTTTTTCACCGTCAGTATTAATAACATACATACTCAAATTTCTTTCTCAGGCACACTTTGATTTAAAAAAAATCGAATACAGGATAATTTATTTTCTTTAATGCTAGCAGTAAATGATCAGTGATCACATTGGAAATAATTAAATATTTTTTTAAGTAAAGCATTAAAATTAATGTAGGTAACTTCGGAGAAAGAAGCCCCTGTAATGAGAGGACGAAAAATCTACATTTAAATTTTGACCTAGTCATCTCGTCTAAGTAAAGTTGCTATTTATTACTCAATCACGCAACAACAAATTGAACGGAAGTGATTTGTTTAAATCTGATTATTGCTCCGATAACCACAAGTTATATGGACTGTAGAAGAATACAAAGAGTTATCTTGATTCAATATCATAACGAAGTAAAAGCAACTATAAAAAATGTCCGATTGGTAGGTTCTTTACATTTCGTAAGCCTACATTAATTTTCTTTGATAAATTTATGTATTTCTAAACAATTTGGCTGGTTTAAGACGAGGCAGTGGTGTCGTCTAACTAAGAAAGCAAGTTATTAAATTGGGTATTTGCTATTATGAACCGATAATTTTAAGACACATTTCTAAATAAAAAAAAAATGGAAAACCAATTTAATTTCCAACTGACTGTCAAATCTTATTTTAATAGCATAGAAATAATTAAATAGTTAATTGAAATTGAGTTCACTAACAAGTGACGTAACAGTTCAGTATTACCATACAGAAACTTTGAGAAAATCTCGTTTTGACAGCTCTTAAAAAGTACATACTAGGGGCGTTCAATAAAAAGTATGTTATAAAAAACTTTTACTAAATGTAATTTTATTTTTCGACATAGTCACCTTTTAGCATAATACACTTATTAAATCTTTTTTCTAAACTTAAAATTTCATTTTTAAAAAAGGTCTCATCTTGAGTACTTAAAAAATCTTGTACTGCAGCGACTACCGCGTCGTAATCTTCAAATTTCTGGACTCTCGGGTATTGTTTCAATCTCGGAAATAGGTAGAAATCACTAGGAGCAAGATCTGGTGAATACAGAGGATGCTTAAGGATATTGAACCCAGCATCACGAATTGCAACGATGGACTTGTGTGCCGGGGCATTGTCCTGGTGGAACAGCACAACTTTCGAGAGTTTACCTCGCTGTTTTTCGCGGATCTCATTGCGCAATGTTACTATTTGTTTGGCGTATAAAGTGCCCGTAATTGTGGCTCCATGTTTGAGATACTCAATCATTAATACCCCTTTACCATCCCAAAAAATAGAGCCCATGACCTTACCGGCAGATGGGCCCACCTTGAATTTCTTCGGAGTTGGAGATGATGGCCTTTTCCATGTCATAGACTGCAGTTTCGTTTCAGGGTCGTAATGATGGAGCCATGTTTCGTCCATTGTTATAAATCGCGCCAAAAAAAGTTCCCGGTCTTGCTGTATCAGGTCCAAAGCTTCTTGACAAATCTCGACTCTAGTTTGTTTTTGCGTGTCAGTAAGCATTCTTGGTATCCAACGCGCAGATACCTTTTTCATACCCAAGCGTTCATGTAAAATATTATGCACGCTCCCCGTTGAAATCTTTACATTTTCAGCAATAAAACGAACTGTGACACGACGATCCGCCAAAACTGAGTTTTCGACTTTTTTCACAATTTCTTCAGTTACTGCTGTAGTAGGGCGTCCGGAGCGGGGGTCGTCCATGGTCGATGTTCTTCCATGTCTAAATTCGGCGCACGAACGTGCGACTGTCGAATACGGCGGAGCATTAGACCCTAAAGTGTCCCGCGAATCTACATTGTCTTGGTCCGTAGAAAAATTTTTCAAACACAAGTATTTGATAACGGCACGCAGTTAAATTTTCTCCATTTTCGCTAACGTACTCAATAGCATTGCAAAGAAATTACCGTATTTTTTATTTAAACAAAAGACAGTTAGTTTTTTTTTCATAGCAATCAGCTAGATAGATTAGCTTTACCGGCCAGTATTTAATTTCCTAATATTGAAAGAGTTTGCATCTCATTCTCACTTTATATTGAACGCCCCTCGTACATATATCAATATTGATGGTATCAAAAATATTTTTATTTATTATAAATGCTGTCTGGGTTTTGAGATTATTAAATATGAGTACGAAGAATTGATATTCCTATAAGTACTGACCTGTTAACCAAGTTGATATATAGCTTAATCATAAATGATAATGAATAATAATATTTTTAAACAAAGGACTCGAGTTTAGTGGCTTACTAGTTTTAACAATGTTGGCCTTTGCATTATCATCCGGAAATAATTCTTCTTATTTACTCATACTTCAAATATTATTGACTCGTGCGCCATTTTGAAGGAGCATATCTAGCTTTGCTTTAGTTATAATTAAATCCCAAGGAATATAGAAAGGTCAGTTGGTTTTTTACATAAGGCCAAGTTTACACGTATCACATCAGGCAAATTTTGAATCGATTTAGAGCTCTCTGCTGATTGTTAATATCCAGAAGTCATCAGAACATCATTATCAGAACTTACTTGAATTGGATGGGATATAATTAACAGCATATATGAAATCAGGAATACTTCCTACATTACGAGTATAAGTGATTAAGTTAATTTAACTGTACTTTTTCTGAATTCAATAATTAGTAAAGAATGAGGAATTTCTGATGCACAGTTAATGAAGTAATTAAGAACGGTATGGCCATCATAAATACCGACAAACAAAGATAATTACTGAAACAATTACTTCGCTCGCCCGCGACTTTAATAAAATAAAAGAGTTTTGCAGTCTGGCTTATAGATCCTGTATCGCATCAGATGGTGTAAGAACTCATATTAAGAAAAATGGACTAAAGGAAAATGCGCCTACAAGAATTTTATTCTTGAACGTTGATGGTGATGATGTATTATTGCCTTTTAGCTTATTAAGCACAAAATACCGTGCATTTAATCAATAAGTAAATAAACTAAGTATAACTCACCTCCCATCCTTGGGAGCGTTCGATACTTATATTATGTATCTACCGATTTTCAAAACTACACATTATTTTCCGAAAATTGTCCATTGTATGAATATTAGACTGTATTGATACATATTGTTTGGTCGGCTGAAACCAAATAAAGCGGAAGATTGACGTTGTTTACAGGAGGTGAAAGAACTAAAAGGAAATGACTTGCATACTGAAGAGTACTCCTCAATATCGAATAACTGATCATACCACCTATAGACGACCGCAATGTCAGAGGATTGCCGAGACGTTGCCAGCCTAGAAGGTTAAGATAAAAAATATTTTAGCTAAAATTTTAATATACTCGTAGTTAATTTTGTTAAAATGAAAACACCTGAAAATGTAGGGTTTGGCGAAACGACATTTTGTACACTATATCCTATCTATATTTGTTACCTAAATTCCACAGATAATAAATGATTATTATTATTATAGTAGAATAGCTCATGTGCCGCCAATTTCGGCAGTTTTGGTGGTGGCAGCGATTCGGACGGTCCTTGCACAAGGTCTACCCGCATCCCGCATCACATGTTTGTTCATTAATAATATAAACATTGTATTGAACAATGAGCTACGCATGAGGTTGATTGCCTATTAATGACGTAATTAGAACATAAACACACTGATTAGATGTTTTCGTAATAAACGCGTATACTAATGGGAGACGTATTATTCTACAATCTTACCAGCTTTCTAAGTGGTGGGATAAAATAATGCTCCTCTAAAGAGAAAATGTCTAGGCTAATCAGTGACATGGATGGAAGATGAACTAGAAGAGTTCTAACTATTTGAAAATACAAACGTGTAATTGTATATGAACGGTAGAATTGGTACCGTTAAGAATTTCTAAATCCATTTGGAAGCAATGGGGATACAATAGCTGAAAATACGATAGTGAATAAGAGCATCGTCATTTATATATAAGGGCATACAGTAAAATCTATTATTTATAATAATAATAACAATAAACAAATTCTTTATTTGCCGAATATGGCAAATCATTGACACAATCACTAACGTATCTTTAAATCACTCTACGATTTAAACTCTATTAAAATTACAAGAAGAATAATTAGCAAACGTTTTCTAAATTTAACTGTATAATAACAAGTTAAGTTACACCAGCCTATATGAACCTTTAGGCGCTCAAATTTAATGCAGGTGTGCAAGTGTGTCACAGTCACTCCTGCGCAAGTCTAAATTAGCAAACGCTCGTGAGTGGCATCCGCAATACCAGTCAGGCGAATTAGATATAATTTAGACAATGGCCCTGCATTATTATGAAAAACATATAATTATCAACATTTAGACAATATTGTAGTTTTAGAAGCAAGCAACACTATTGCAAAAGTGAGTTGGAAGTTATAGAGTTTTTACAAGGTTTTATTTATTTAACTTGCAATGATCGTATAGTAAAAATGAGAGTGCCCAAGCTCTATCATTCTGAGAGGAACTAACCAATTTTTGTATGGACCTTGAATTCTTGGGTATTTCAAACATATAAAAGTACCTATAACCCAATCGAGAACGTCCTCCTTTTCGGCTGTGATATCGATTAAAATGCTTATAAATATTAAAAATGAAATGTTTAATAAAAACTTGTTCCAAGCATAACGTATAGTTAATACAAAAACCAAAAATAATAATGATATAATAATAACTTATAAACATTATTATTATTTTTGCGCGTACTTATGTAGTTACGATACATGCTCACATTTCGCAAAAAAAAACGATTCAAATATTGCATGATGCATATCTCTACCACTGAGTGGGTACGTCTTCCTTCACGCTATGATGATAAATGTAAATAAAACGAAAAAACACTTCGAATAGAACAATAGAGGAAGAAGGATTTCCTTTTCACTAGTATTCAAACATTATGTACGGGGTTCCCTTGCTTTAATGTCAACTGAACAAATTAAATCTTTAAGTACATGTGCCTTGGAGGTTAAAGGCTTTACCTACTGATTTATTGTAGTACCTACGTGCCTTTAATAGCTCAGTGTGCTAGGTAATAATTTATTTAAAAATACATTTCCTTTCAACTTTAACTAGTCAGTCACATTAAGTAAACATTATTGTAACTAAACTATAAGTACAAAAATTTGGGACAGTTTACCTAACCAAAAGTTTATACAATGACATACTTACATACGAGTATATTATTGAAAGAAAATCTCGTCTAAAAGGTCTGACCGCGGCAGACTCCCCATGATGCTGAGGGTATTACCCTTTTGGACCGCAAGGGCGATCCGTCGGGATAAGAACGTCCCAGTTCTTGGATCCCTGAGGAGTCGATCAATCGGGACGACAGAACCCTTATAAATGATTGCATGTCGGCTGACCATGGCTCTAATGTATCAATTGCAAGTGCGGCATAGTCCTTTAGTAAGATGGAGTACTTGCGGCGTTTGAGGATTGGGGTCGAATCAGCTGCACCGGTGGCTTGCCAGCTGGTTGCCTGTATGTAGAATAGAGCGAATGTGTCAACGCATGTGGCGTCCCACATCAGAGCCCTACCAATTTTCCATGGCAACAAAGTCTGGACGTTTGCCATTGTCTTTTTCCTTTGGTATGAAATAGTTTTCATTCAATAAACAGATGGATGAAGTACGGTTTTAGATGGAATTTGAAACCATAACTTTGTTATGGATACTGCTAAGAAAACAATTCACTACTGTTCTTATTTCACTCCAGTCTTTATTTTAAATTATTTGTATTGTAAGTTTTGTTATTTGAAAACATTTTGTTTGAAATCTGAAGAATGTTCCTGATTATTTGTTGTATATTTAGCGACATGAACATGAGGTACTCAGTTAAATAAGCGGAGGCAGCTCGCGAAATGAGTACACAAGTAGGTACTATTAAGACTCGTTACTGTACTTTCCTAAATAAGTTAACTTCAAAATAAGACTCACATTTTCAATCATTTCGTACTGAGAAACGGGTTGGTCGTATCGGACTTTACTCAGCCTTCAAATACAAACATGTTTGTAAATACATCGACTTGATACTTATTAGTTAGTAAATGAACACACTTACAATGTTGACAATGACATGTTTGATCTGATTATGTTTATATCGGTGTTACTAATTGCAATACTTTTTAAAACTTAGTATAGTTCGGAAGTCGTTGTTTAAATATTCTTCTTTCTGGTAGTAAACTTTTGATTCTCCCAACTAGCCAAGTAATAGTTGACTATACATTTTAATGTTATTATAATAATTGTTATTTAATTACTGAACGGATTTTGCGGTAATTTAAAGAACTAACTCAGACTACGCAATGATATACCTACATACATAATTACAAAACTCCGAAAAATTGCAAGTCGGGCTTGCGCACCGAGGTTTCCGGACAAATAGCAAGTGTCAAAATAATAACGGCTGTGTCTATGAAAATCCAGTGTTAACTGAGACATATTTCTAAGCAGAGTGTCCGCAGAGCGGGGTAATTTTATATTAGTTACTAAAATAGACATAAAAATAAACTGAATTTTTTTATTGGTTGTGCCATAACATCTATCTTTATACCAAATTTCAAGTTCCTAGGAGAACTGGAAGTATTCAGGTTTTGATTCCACAACCATTTCTATGGAAACACCTTTTTCAATGACCGTAGCTTTTGATTGCGTTGAGTTAAGTTTTTTTTACAGCTTCAAGGGATTGCAGACTTGAATGATATTGATTAAGCTTGATACCTCCACACGTTCCTGAAAAAGGGTTTTGACAGACCGACAGACAGATGGATAATAAAGTCGTCCAATATAGGTTTCATTTATGCCTTTTGAAGTATGGAACAAAAAAAAACTGAAAATCTCTTAATTTCTTACTTACTTTAAAGTAGTTTAAACTAGACATTATTTTTGCGATTTGCAACTTTGAAGGAAAACAAATATGATGATATGAGATAAGTTACTTCCTCTGTGTAAAATGCCTCATTAACTTTTCGTTGCATGCGTTTAATACTTATCATAATTGCAGAATTAAACCTTGGCCAATGGACTTTTTTCGTACCGACATAAATTATAATAAATCTACTGTTCGAGAAACAGGAAACAAGGCATTCGGCAAGGGTTCTTGACAGACGCTATGTCTTCATCATCTCATGTACTTAAATATATATTAGATAATGTCAGGGCGGGTCGTTACACTCTAATAGGTAACCCACTCCGTCTTCTTACGCTACAATAAAAGACGGTAAAAAAATCAGTGTGCATGATATACTCGTATTTATGGACTTTCTATAAATAGTTAATTAATTTTACGACCGCTTTAGCCTAGTTGGTAGTGACCCTGCCTACGAAGCAAGTGGTCCTGGGTTCGAATCCCGGTAAGGGCATTTATTTGTGTGATGAGCACGAATATTTGTTCCTAAGTTATGGATGTTTTCTATGTATTTAAGTATTTATTTATCTATATATGTATGTTTATCGTCGTCTAGTACCCATAGTACAAGCTTTGCTTAGTTTGGGACTAGGTCGATTTGTGTAAGATTGTCCCCTAATATTTATTTATTTTTTATTTATTTATAAAATTAGAAAATTTGTTAAGATGTTTCGAAGTTTGAATGTTTGGATGTTCGTTATTCGTTCACGCAATAATGCCTACTATGATGTAGATGAAACTTGGCGTACAAAATACAAATAGACAAAGATCTATATTGAAACATATGAGTCTTGATGTGCAAAAATGTGTATCGATTTAATCCTCTTATAATATTATGTACCGATACCTGAATTCGACGACATAAGAGACGAAGATGAGCAAGTTGTATGCACCCATATTTTTACACTTGACTGTGCAAGTTCTTGTGCAATAATAATTTTGACCTTAAAGTACCTAAGTTTTCAAAATGACGTGTTAAAAGTCATCTGCAATCAATAGATGGCGTTGTCCAAGCAAGCTTTGTGCTTTAAAAAATGTTAATGTAACCTTTTTTTTAGGACAAACTCTAAGATTGTAAATGTTTCTCGCAAAGCTATTTCTAACGTGGGGAAAGCCACGGATTACAGCTAGTTGATCGTATATCACGAACAGCATGACAAATAATATTTAGAGCAGCTTCTGTTTTCATTAAAAGTTACGTGATGTTACGATTAGACATCGGTAACTCGTGGCAATTAGGTGGCACTAGTGATGAGACACGTTTTTCAAGTGTCTTTTCAGATAAGATAAAATAATTCTTTAAAATTGAAATGTCACATTTATTACCGAGAAGACTACATCCAAAAGGTAAACTTGTTTATCAAAAGCTAAAAATAGCATTATCAAAAATCCAGGATATCTTACAATCTTCGATTTTAATAGCTTATTACAAAATAAAGAAGTTGAAATCAAAGAGAACACCAACAAACTTACGCAAGAATGCTTTTTACAAGCTTTTATTTATCTTGCAATGTAAGTACTCATGTATGTATGTATGTACGGGTCAAATTTTGGAAGTCGATTTTGACCCACTTCCAGTGGTCGGATTGACTTGAAATTTGGTATACTTATGTAGGTTGGATGACAATGCAAGTACAGTCAACGAAAAAGCTTGCAATAAAAATGAATTTTTTAACAAAAACTTTTTTTTAACCAACTCACTAAAATAGGAGACGTAGGATAACTTCTAAAAATTTTGAACAAATATTTATTGTCTATCACGAAAGTCAAATATTAAATGGTTGAAAAAATTTCTTGTAATTGGTTTCTTTGCTCGAGTCGTACAGAGGAACATAGTCACTTCACTAGTCTGTCAGAAACGTCAAATGCTACCTAAATGCCATGAGTTACCGATGTCTAGTTACGATAGATTAACAGTTCGATCATTCGAGTTGAATGCTTCTTTAGTTGTACAGCTAAAGTGTGATTACGACCATTTAAAATTTTATGCAGATAGTGCTTTTTAATAGGTCTATAATAGGTAATAAAGTCTGTCTGTAGTTGATGAAAAGGGATAACTTTCTTACTTCCAAAATATTTAAAGATTGAAGACACAATAGTTGAAATTTAGAATTTTTATATCGGAAATGAATATTTACATATTGTATATACCTAAAAATAGAATTTGTAAACGCATCCATATGCGGCATCCGTTTTTTTTTACTTTATAAGTTGCATATTATAAGTATTCGCCTCCAAATATTCATTAGCTAAATCAGATCAATAAAGAACGTGTTTTGGTAATTATGTTAAAATGAGCCAGTACAGAGTTTATCTAAAACTTAACCAGACATCTTAACTATATTGTGTGCGACTTGTAGACAAAATAAGTTAAGCCGCCTTGTCATATCCGGGCCTTAAAATTAGAGGTTTTTCTGTGCTTTGGTGATTTGGGTTTATTTACCAGAAAACAGTTGCATGATTATGTAGTTTATAAAAAAGAAAAAAACCTTCGAATAAAACACATTAAGAAACTTTGAAGAACTATCTGATAGTGATGTCTGAAAACTGTTCAACTTTTTTTTAGATTGCTTAATTGTTTCACGTCCCTCAGCACAAGGAAAATAAAACAATGATTATCAATTATGGCCAGCTTAAGAGGTCAATTGGTAATGCATTTATCGTTCTAGATACCCTCTTCTGTGCAACATCGGCGTGAAAGTGGCGGGCAGCGACGTGTGTTGAAATTATCCGCAAACTAAATTGCAAAGTGCAACGAGTTGACGCGGTTGCAACAACAACAACCAGTCCGTTCACATTACTTTTCATTTCCACTTTAACTTTTTTTAAACTTAAGCACTAAGTTACACAAAAGAAATTAAAATTACTTAAGTAAATAAATAAAAAATACCTTAAATTTTTCAAAGGGTCCACTTTATAAATCCTTCACAATTACGCGTTCCAAAACACAATCGCAATACACAGTTTCACCTCAGCACTGTAAACGAAAGCATTTTAAAATTTGAAAATAAATCGAACTCGTTCGAATGTGGGTCGGAGCGCGAACGCGGCGTATAGCTGCTGCAACGGTTAGCAGTCTTGTGCGCGCGCGCCGCCCCACTCCGAACCTCTCTACTCGAAACTCAAACTTTAGATAAGGACCCGGTGTCCCGCTGTGAAGCCCCTAAAGGATTAGCCCGTAGAGTCTATGAACTTTGTTTTTTGACTCATTGTCTGCAGGAATTCTACTTATTTTTATTTGTACAACGTACCTGTGATATGGTGTTTACTTGGACGTTTGAAATAAACGTTAGCCGTTTCGAAACTTATGTACAGCACAATTATGTCATAAAAAAGCAATTTATGCGTATTATTTATGGGTAGTATACGGTGAAATTGTTTTTTTACGTTCTTGCTTCAATTGGTTTAAGAAAATGGAAAATATTGACGAGTTAGACGCTACTTTTACTGATCGTTAAAATCTTAGATGTGAAATGAAATGCAATCGATACCAACCTAGCTTTGAACTGGTTTTTTTTTGATAAATTTCCAAAAATTTAAATCACAATTTTGCTGTCTTGTAAGTACGGTGAAGTCCAATGAATCTAATAATTTTCATGTAAAAATAAAATCACTATGTTGTATTGGATTTACAGTAAGGTGAAGCACTTACGGATAGTTACATACAAACTTAATACGTAATACAAGCATTTTTCTCTACCATCTCTTATGTCAGTTTCACCTGCACGCTATCGGCATCATGTTCATGGCATTCCCTGGCGACCGAGTAAATGGTGGGATGACTACATATAATAATAATAATAATAATAATGATTTATTTCAGACTTAGGTCCATACAAAGGTGTTAGTAAACAATGAAAACCTTAAATACCTAAGTGATAGTACTCAATTATAACAAAACTATACACATAAATAAATAAAATAAAATAAAATAATCGAGCAGTTCATCACTGTGATACATGCAGGGACGTCCACCGGGCCATCATCATATACAAACACATTAGAACTTTAATATACGTGTTGTATCCACTACAATTTACCTTCCCCAATTCACTTAAACCCTCATAATGTCTACCTGATTACTTCACGTCCTTTCGTCTGTCTTCTAATCGTGTAAACACTATTTATTACATACCTATGAATTATATATTTATTAAAAGGCAACTGATTAACATAAAAAAAACTTTAAAACTACACTTATCATACGACGTTTTTCAATAACACGTTTTTTAATACATTTGTGAGAAAATAGGAAATTAATAACACAAAATTGAAAAATAAAAACTAATTTCTCGAGATTTTGATGGCAAAGACTATTTTGCGCGATTTGCGCCTTCCTTAAAATGTCGGGCGGAGTTAATTCCATGTTATTGTCGACTTCATCACTTGAAGATCTCATTTTGTTTGGTTTTTGTACATATACTTTAATCAACAACACACACAACAACGCAAAGTTTTACAAAAATGGCGCGTCCGTAATGCGCATGCGTAAGTTTTGTTTTTAATTAGGTTAACTAAAATTATCAGGCAAAGGTTCGACGCGTTCAGCCACTGCGATTTTCCCGAATAAATGAAAGGTGGAAATCATTAAAATCTAAGGTAATTAAATTACAGTTTATAATAATTACAATCAATTTTGCATTTTAACTACTTTGTTTTGTATATTTATACATTTTTCTACGTACAAGTCGATATTTTTTATCTTTCTGATTTTAAACTCTTTGCTTGTAAACTTTTAAAATGGAGAATTAAAAAAACTGTAAAAAATTGCACTAGTGCGGTAAAATGAACTTACGAGCCATGTATACATTCTTTGAAAGTGAATTTTTCGAGCAAATGTATTGAAAAAGTTTTTATCAAAATATAAATAAATATTTCAAATATTGTTAGTTTAAGATATTATTATGGATATTTAATATGTATTTTCAAGGGTGGAACAAAGCCCTGTCCCGGGAATCTGGTACGTGACGAACAACCCGCACGGTGCCAATTTGATAGTTAATACTTCCTCTAGTGCTATGTGGGTGGTTTTATGCAACAATAGAATTTGAGGGTTGAATAAGAAAACGAAAAAAAAGGTAAAACTACATTGTTCATAGTTAAATGACTCACATTACCATTTCTATGACGTCAAAATCATAACATGTTGAAATGATCGAAGAACGATTTATTAATTTTGTTTGTATTTTGTTTTATTAACAAAATTAAGAGGAGGATAGGAAATCCCCCTGATGCGGTAAGATTTTTTATTGTTCACATATTAATTTACTATTAGCGGGTGTTTTGCGCGTATTAAGTATGTGATTATAAAAAATGGAACTGACTCCAAAAACCCACTAAAAATAACTAAAATATGTTTATGTGTGCGCTTCCTACTGATCTGTTTGAAGACTCATCCAAGATCACCGATCTAATCCTGCCATCTGGCGACGAGAATTAAAAAGTCGGTGAAATTACTCGAGTATGAGGTATTACAATTAATCCAAATCCATGACCATTCCGATTCCAATAAATTCATGATAATTCCCACATTCTATCTCTATGGTTATAATCCTAACAGTCATAATTTTATTTTCATTCAGACTTTCTTTTTCTTTACATTAACTGTACCCATATTTTTTGTTAAAAGTTAATCTTAGATTAGTTCATGGAAAATACAGATATCGCCTAGTAACAAAAGTTTGTGCTTTTAGCTCAGTTAGAGGTCTACCACGCTACACTGACGCTATAGTCAGATGGAGCTGTCACTGCTGTCATTTTGTTAGTCATCAATCATGCGATAAATTATTCCGATTTAAAAAAGTTCATGTTCATGGTTAATCGGCTTTCGTACAAGAAAACGTTTACATCATACGTTAGAAAGTAGTTGAAATCTAAAAAAAAACTGCCAAGTGCAAGTCGGACTCGCGCACGAAGGGTTCCGTACCATTGTCTAGAAAAACGCCAAAAAATCACTGTTGTATGGGAGCCCCTTAAATGTTTATTTTATTCTGTTTTTTAGTATTTGTTGTTATAGCGGCAACCGAAATACATTATCTGTGTAAATTTCAATTGTCTAGCTATCACGGTTCGTGATAATTATACAGCCTGGTGACAGACGGACAGACGGTCGGACCGCGAAGTCTCAGTAATAGGCCCCGTTTTTACCCTTTGGGTACGGAACCCTAAAAAAGATAAGTCAAAAGAGATTGAAAGTTGCCACATCAAAAATACAATACAAATTAATGTTGTAATAATTAAAATAGGTTTCAACAAAGTCGGATGCTTAAGTCACATGCTACGTACGATCCTTTAATTCCCTATATCTGATCTAATTCCGTTTCCCGGTATTGCTAGCTTTCGCAAGGACCAAACGAGCGATGCTATGTAAAGAAAAGTCATGTGCCTTAAAACAAATGACCACTACTGGACAATCATGTCAAAGTATTGTAAACATTGGTGCTATTATGACAAACTGCAAGTTTTTTTTTCTATTGTTAAGAGCACCATCATTATGTCAGCACAGCAGACTCGGACAATTACGTATTAACGGCGGACCTGTCATTCGCAATTACTTAATTAAGGAAATAATTGACAAGAGCCTACGATATTGACTGATTATGATTAGTAAGTGGTTAAAGGACAATTAGTAACTCCTAGTCATCGATAAAGAAATAAGTAATTATATTAATCAATATTTCAAATTAAAATAAAATAACATAATTTTGGTGCTTAAGCCCTCTCATTCTGAGAGGTGGCCTGTGCCCTGCAGTGGGACGTATGTAGGCTGGAACGATGAACATAATTGGTTAGTGCTTATTTATTTAGGGTTTATTTTTGATCGACATTAATGTAAAGATTTGTAGAATCACTTTTTAGCATGAAGAAAAACTATAAGCGTTTCCACTTTCCTAGATTTAAATAAACCTTTATGTATAAATCATCACAAGTATTATATATAAGTATTTGTCACTTACAGGAACGAGAACAATGTGGGTCGCTAATCGTTAATATAGCTAGCTTTTCTTAATAAAATTTGTTAAAAATTACCACGTATTATTATATCCGTCCGTTTAATTTCAAGATTTTCGTTTTATGCACGAGTCCATCAAATTACTTTTATGTACGGATAGTTGTACAGTCAGCCTCTGAAGTCGCTGAACACTTTAACACTTTGTCGCAATAACCAATTATACCTACTGTGAAGTCACTTTTCGACCTTAACTCGTTGACAAAGAGTCGAAAAGTGACGAACCTTTTCTTACCCCGACTATACATACTCGTAAATCCATACCTACTTATATTATAAATGCGAAAGTGTGTCTGTCTGACTGTCTGTCTGTTACCTCTTCACGCTTAAACCGCTGAACCAATTAAGATGACATTTGGTATACAGATAGTTTGAGTCCGGGAAAGGACATAGCAATTTAATGAATTTGAATTATTTATTTCGTACGCACAAATAAAATAATGGTGTCAAATGGAACAAAAATATATAGAGTAGCTGTTACATTATATTTTTTTCACTATAATCATAATAATTAGTTTGACTAAAGCCGAGTTTAGGCCAACAAGAAAAATTGTGCAAGTTGCATTACATTGCGGGGTCGTAAAGTGAACGAGTTTAAATTCGTCAGTCGGTTGCCGAAATATAATATCTCAACGGGCTGCGCAGACGTTAGAGTAGACTCGAGCACGTCGGGTTTTAGACGCTCAACGTCACGCATCTAACAGAGCTGCAGAGACTTTAGAACAGACCCAGGCCCTTCAGGTTTTAGACGCTCAGCGTCACGCATCCAGTAGAGCTGCAGAGACTTTAGAGTAGACCCAGGCCCGTCAGGTTTTAGACGCTCAGCGTCACGCATCTAACAGAGCTGCAGAGAATTTTGAGCAGACTCAGGCCCGTCAGGTTTTAGACGCTCAGCGTCACGCATCCAGTAGAGCTGCAGAGACTTTAGAGTAGAACCAGGCCCGTCAGGTTTTAGACGCTCAGCGTCACGCATCTAACAGAGCTGCAGAGAATTTTGAGCAGACTCAGGCCCGTCAGGTTTTAGACGCTCAGCGTCACGCATCCAGTAGAGCTGCAGAGACTTTAGAGTAGACCCAGGCCCGTCAGACTTTAGACACCGAGCATCACGCAGCACAAAGAACTGCTGAGACCTTAGATCACACTAATAATAAGTAATTAAATAATAAGTATATCTATAATAACACAAATTGGATATTATTTGATGATTAAATTTTGTTCGTCCATCAATATACCGGTAGCTATACGCAATATTCATAATATGGATATATTATATTCTGTAACGTAGTTAGACTTTCTCTTTTTATGATATACAATACAATTATTCCAAGGATATATCGGAAATAAAAGTGTAAAGTTTTTAATCGCGTCATTACGAAATTAAATCCATAAACCACAGCGGAAATTACGCAGACTGAGGTTAATCTAGTAAAAGTGACATTATCCACCCACTTCCCTCACGGAATAACAATTGAAATGGCTATTAAACAAACCTCAATGTAACCTGACCTTACTACTTGCTGAAATTGCTTGGTGACTCCTTGACTTTGTGCTTTGTATTAATGGGCAAATTACATCAAACATTTGGCACGCAGGGTCACTCCTCCCACTGCGTCTAGTCCGAGCTAGTATCCTTAGGAAAAGATCCACTGGAGTCATATTGTGCTAACCATAGCTATCTACCATACATAAATATCGCGTATCCGGAATTCATGTAGTTTTGCAAGGGATGGTTTTAACTTCATATTTATTTTATTTTGAATTTGGACAAGTTAGCTATGAAGTATCTTTTTTTTTGTACTTATTTTTTCAACTTCATTTTTTTTTATTACTTTTACGGTCATCCCGTGAAATCATATATTTCGTACTAAATACAAACTGAAATATAGATGCACAGAAAAGCATTGGTCTTTTTTCTGGGGTTTTTTCTGTGCATCTATATTTCAGTTTGTATTTAGTACGAAATATTTGAATTTGGAGTAAAAATTCGGAATTGGTTAAATTTGGAATTACCCAATGCTAGTTAAGCGGATTTGCACCATGTCAACGACGTAGATGCTGGAAATAAATTTCTATGGGTATTCTATCAATAGCGACACAATGATGTCCATTTTAATGTCGTCAAAA
Organism: Archips crataeganus; assembly: GCA_947859365.1. Classification (NCBI taxonomy): domain Eukaryota; kingdom Metazoa; phylum Arthropoda; class Insecta; order Lepidoptera; family Tortricidae; genus Archips; species Archips crataeganus. The sequence goes on from OX402051.1 coordinate 8,533,851, forward strand.
TTGATCTCTATATAAAAATTAAATATTTACAGTCGAGGTCAAAGATATCTTTACACTTTAGTAGGTACCTGCCTTGTATGCCTTCTGATAAATTTTCATAAAAGTTCAAATATGAAGTGGCAGCAACAAGGTAGTAGAATGTAAAAATGTATTTGCTGCTTCATGTAAACTTTTAGTTTGTGTAATAAATATTTTCTTTCTTCTTCTTCTTTGATCTCGACTCTACACTGTCGAGAACATCGTAATCGAGATGAATCTCGAAGGCATTTAAATCGGCTATTTGATTAAACGATTTTAATGTTAAGACTTAACAAACTGCAGACACTTAGCATGAACCAACTTTATATGCTTCCTGGCATTTCCTTTGTCTTGTACCATGCTTGTCTTGGAACAACTTGAATAATATATGAAGCACAGAAGCATAAGATGACATCCACGATTATGAGAATTGAATCCGGTGGCCGATGAAAAGGATGTAGCTCCTTAAGAAATGTGAAAGTCCTTAAGGACTTGAGTCTTAAGTTATGTCTACTAATCGCCTACGCACGGATAGTCAATTCATTTGTCACTGTCACTTCGGGAGATTACAGTACTATATAGGTGTAATACATTTCTAAGTGTTATTTCTCTTATCTTTTTCTTTCTGAGCTTGTTGGAAAAGGAGCCAAATAGCGACAAAGTCTCACGTGGCAACAGGCGGAATACCAGCGGACAGAAGATATTTAATATTGCGGTTACTGATGTAACTTTTACCCGCTTGGGACTTTTTTTTTTTGCTTAATTTAAATGTAACAGTGAATGGAGATTTAGAGCGGCCCAGTTTGTAGCACCAAGAGTGATGATTAGGTGACGTATTGAAGAAGTTGATTGTGTAAGTAATAAAGAATAATGCAAAGGTTGAACAAAAAAGAAAACAAATCTTTTGAAGTTTGATGTTACGTCTTGGACTATACTGCATACCATAGACAAGAATAATGAGTCTGCTAGAATTTTTCAGTCGTTCCAAGTTTGACTTGACGTATTCTTGAAGAGGTGTTTCCTAAACATAGTTACCATTTTTTTCTATGTAAAAAAACAGTTCTCTGGCTTCTCGCGGAAAAAATTTTTCCCAACTGATTCATTTGCCAACTGTTTCATTTCGCAACTGTTTTTTTTTCTGAAACTGTAAACTATTCAGGATTGTTATTAAACTAACCTAACCTGAGTTACAGGGTTCTACAGGATAGTCCTGAAATATATTCGGAATATTTTACAGTTTTGGAAAAAAACTATTGGAAATGAATCAGTTGGCAAATTAATCAGTTCGGAAAAATATTTTAGGTGAAAAGGCAGGATCCTAAGAAAACATTGATTTTACTTAGAAGTTCAAAAAACATCGTGTAAAAAAACAGTGTATTACACACCCTAATACTAGGCATCTCCGCCATTATCTTAATCCAATCGCACTGAGACTTGGTGCCCATAAACTTGGGTCTCTACATAGAGCCAATAATGACCACACAATCCATGTCTGCATTTATTATTTAAATAGAAATATGAAATGCAATGGGACATGGGCCCGCGTGGGAACTACGGCCCAAGCCCTCTCATTCTGATAGGAGACCTGTGCTCTGCAGTGGGACGTATATATAGGCTGGGATGAGATGATATGTAATCAAAAAATTACGGGATCAAAATGAATAGTCTCCCTCAATTTCAGTTTCAAATTTTAGTGAATGACAATAAAAAACTCAAAATCTGTGCCAAAAATACCAATTTTTTTTTATTGTTAGCTGGCATCAATACTTATAATACACTCCAAGAAGAAGTGCTATAAATTTAAAATACTTTGTTTGACTGTGTTGTAAAAAGGAGTGACTTTGATCAAATTACTACTTTAGTAGTTTTTCGAATTGCTATAAAATCGATATTAACCATATGAGCTAAACATTTGACATGTATTAGACGAAAATAAAAACGGCGGAAACATCGACTGGGAAAAGCGATTAAAAATGACTCATTTTATCATCAAGCTAATTTTTAAACACACCCCAATATTACGGCAGTATAATTAAATTGGACTTACTTTTAGTCGCAACATGCAGTTTTTCTTAGACTATATAGGTATTTATTTTAGCACGCGCGTGTCATTTTCTACTTATTTACCCGTTGACGTTACGATGTATTAAAATAACTGTGAAATTCTGCACTTGAAAGCAAACCTCTTCACATACCTGCCCATTAGCTACGTATATGCGTGGTCTACTTAAGCTACATAGAAACTGGAGCGCAACTCAATCCCGTTGTTATTAAATTTCATAGAAACTCATCTCTGATACCTATATTATTATCGATGGAGGAAAAAGTAGGCAAGCGATGATCGGAACGGATTAGCTAACAGGTAAAATTAACTTGTCTACTGTTAAGGTACATTTTATCTGTCTTTCTGCCATTTCTGTCGGTTCAAAAATCATGACTCTATCCTACTTAGAAGATATTCACGAAATGTATACTACGATTTTTAATTTCGTGGAATTCTAACAAATGCCAGATTTTGACGTTTCAGAGGCAACAAACCTTTTTTCATTTTAAATCTATTTATTACTTTAGAAACAATAAAATAGGCACATTACTAATTATAAATATAGTGAAGGAGAGCTTTTAATATAAGAAGTTATCAGTTTTCATTTATTAGTATATATTTATTTCATAGGTTTTTAAGAGATTCGTGTATTCATGGTACGTGTGAGACAGTTCATAATGATATTAGTCCTCTTTAAAAAACATAACACATAGCAAAAAACAAAAACTTTTCAAGGAAATAATAATATCAATCAACAAAAACGACAAAAATGATACGGAAACAGGAGAGCGAGCACATTCGAACATTCAAGACAGAAGCCGAATGACTTTAATATTGTTTTGACAAAAGAATGATATTTGATGGTTTTTATTATTTAAGTATGAAACTTGTCTATGAAATTTTAAATTAAAAACCTCTTGAGACGACGATTGAAACTTAATACATAACTATGAATTATAATTTAAGTCCGAAAGTTTGCGATATATGTCAATCATCGCAATGATACCCGAGACAATTTATTTTTTACTCATAAAAGGGTTAAATATTTTATTACGTCTGAACAGTTAGATCAAAAAATATTCTAAGTATTAATTAATGATTTATTACATTGTGTCCAATTTGTAATGTGTATACTAAGGAATTTGTGCTCTGTATTTCCTAGTTTTTGTTTAATCACGTTTAAATTTTCGGGAAATATTTTTTGCTTAGTAAGTAACACTAAGAAATGTCAGAATTCCACGAAATTAAAAATCTTAGTTTAAGTTTAACGCATTTATCATCTTTTTCAAGCGCCGTTTATTACCATTTGACAGATAGAAATGGTGATCGCGATTGCTACCGTGTGCGCGTTAGAAAAGCCTTCAGAGGCTATATTGTCTTTTTTATGATATCGGGTGACAAATGAGTAAGTAGGTCCCCTAGCACCACTACCCATTGATACTCGCAAAACCAAAGATTTCAGATGCTTTGCCAGATATTTGTAAGATAGTGTATATTTTATGTGCCAGTAATTTCATCTGTTAGATAGAAAAATAGCCAAAATCGTCCCACGTTAGTTAATGGACCCCCCAAAGTGCATGACTGACTAAAGCGATAAAAATATTAATCAGTATATTTCCATAAGTTATCCTCACTCCATCTACTATCAGTCGGAAGAGGATTAACTCCAACAAGACCTGATCCTTTCTTAACAACTATGCTCTATGCTGCTTAGATATCAGTTCACGCTTACCATAAAGCAATTATGTCAGGAGCAGGCAAAGCGAATTTTCCCCTCAGCCAAAGCTCACAACCACTGTAACCATGAGAAACGTCTTGTTTCGCACCTGAAAAAGTGTTTTTTTTTCATGAAATAAAGTTGCATTCAAACAAGCGGATTACCTGATAGTTAGCGAGTACCTACACCCATACACTCGCAATGCGAGAGCAACCTAGATCCTGATCCTGGGATCTTAACCAGACTGGTCTGGAGGACTAAGATAGAACAGAACACCTCATCTAGTAATTTCGCCGGTTGTCGTACTCTCCACGCTGGAACACAACAGCGCAAGTACTGAGTTTGTTTATAGATAGCTAGTGGTAGTGACTAACCTTGCACAAGGTCTTTTCACCCGCTAAGGCAGCTAGTATCCTTTTATAGGAACGTAATAAATGTTGACAATAGTTTGCGTAATACGTGTCGTATACACGTCGTCCCCCTTAATTAATAGCAGAAAAATGTACAGTAAAAATTGGTTCAATATAACTCCTGTTTTACGTACTTTTGTGATTATTACTGTAGCAGGAACTATGGATTAAATTAAGTCTCTTGATTAGAAAGCTGTCTTCGAAACTACCTAAAGCGTTTTTAAAATTCTTGCCGTAAAAAACCCTTTAATTGAAAAATAATCTAAGGCACGTCGTGAACATTTCGGTATTGAATACCTTTGTAGTGAAGCCATATTTGTTCCTAATGCCATTAAGTAAGCCGTGGTTTGACATGGATTAAGTAAACGTATAGTATACTTTTATTTCTCATTAAGGCTTGTATCAAAACATGATACGGCATGCGAGTTTCATATTGAGGCTAACTGCGTTGAAGGAACTAAAATTATTAAGTGTAAGTGAATGCCACAAATCCGTTATTTTGGTCGAGGCCAGTAACTCTAAGAGGTAAACGAGCCTTCAAAAACTAACTACATTGATTTCGCCCTTCACTACCTTACACTACTCGGATCTTTTAAGATATCGGTATTTTATAACACAATTTAATTTAAAAACCGTTCTAAATATTATTACCCGGCCGCGATAAGCGCGACCAGCGGCGCGGCAACCGTTTTCTCTGTTCATTGCGTATCATCATACGGCTCAAGCAGGCGATTTGTGAACAATTCCTTTAAATTAAGACTAGACATAACGTCAAAAAACTGAATAAATTAGACAAGCCCGTCTTAACCACAGTGGGCGCCGGGATGAGAAATAATGTTTTTTTTTGGATAATTTGGCTCCCAGTATCCTGTCCCCAGGTGCCACGCTTCCTTTGTATCTTCGGGTAAAGTCTTCCCTAAAAGACTAGTATATAGGGGCATAAGATACCTAAAGCTAGGCTTCATTTAAGCATTTTTACAACTTCATTCGTGTGACCTAGGTATTGGGTAAAAGTATCTGACCGCGATGATTAGTGCAATACAGTGTTGCTGTCGTACTGGCCGCGGTTGTGAGAAATCGTAAATAAAAACAAAAAACAATCGTACTGCGCACCGTTTACCTGCGCACGTGTCCGACCTTTTTTTTTTCTTTTTTTAGACAAAGGTTCGTAACGTTTGTGAGTCTATGCGGCCAGGCCTCATAACGTCATAGACGTCTCAATTATTTAGTTCTCGTTTATAGTTTGTTTCCTGCGCCTCAGTCAGATTGTTACATCATCAGATCGGTTTGCTCCCTACCACGCATAGCTAAAAAATAATTGGACAATCTGTTTAGTCCGATCAGTGTAGCCAAAAGGAACATGTACCTTTTAGTATTTGCAAGATATATTTACATGAGACTATAATGTACTATTAATCCCAGGCGTAACATCTGCCTAGAGAAATATTTCTCTATTGTGGCTTAAATTGGGTTATTTAACCGCATAAAATTGTTTTACGACTTCTACCCACAGAAGAAAATTAATCTTTTAAATTTTCAAAATCATCATCATAGGCAGATACCTAGAGAGAGGCTTCTCTACTATTCCAATTACCCCCAAACCTACATGTAAATTAAGCCACAATAGAGAAATATTTCTCTAGGCAGATGATAATGTGATCTTGCTATTGGGGATGTGATAGTCTTACTTTATCATGCTCAATGATTTTTGTCATACCTACATATTAAAAAAAAAATCTATCGGACCTGATTTTAGGATTGCATAGTTGCATACTGCTATTGGAAATTTTCGAACGCGCTTCAGTAAAAGGTTTAATATAGAATAAAATATAAGTTGCACTGGTTTTGATAGTTTGTGTAGATAACTAAGAACAAACAGCCAACTGTGTCATCATTTCTTACGTGGGAACATTTATACATATAGGTGCATTCGCACCGAAGGCAACAATAATAAAGAAAGAGTGCATTCATAATCGTTCTCGTAATGGTGTTGATGCGGAAGTACCTACGATTTTAACAGGAAAAAGAAAAAAAGTAATGAAACTTAACTGTTTCTAAAACTAAAGGTCGGCCTAAAAAGCAACATGCCAATGACGCTTTTTGCCTAAAATGCGAGTAAAGCAAAGTAGCGAATTAGGTACCCTTCTAGCTGACGCAGAACAAATATTTTCCTAAAAAAAACAAATGTCCGTGTTCCTCATTACAGGAAATAAACAAAAAATATGTGCAAAATCGTATTCATGTCGGATTTATATATTTTTCCGCCAAATAGCCAAACTGTTGAGAGGCCACAAGAGTGAAACAGTCATCATGCCCATTAAGTATTGTACTAACTATAAATGCTCCATGTTGTATCCCACTGGGGGATTACCTGAAGTTGAAATTGCTCGTGTTCGGTGTCCAGAAAATTATTAAAAAAAACCCTCTTCACAGAGACAAGCGGAGAAAAATAAGAAAAAGAGCCTTTGCTGACCATTTAAAAACTATTACAACTTTTAATTTGTTACAAATACAACACTGTTTATTTTTCCACGTTTGTTGATACCACGCTTATTATTTTTTTACACGACTACGGCAAAGCCAAAAGTGTAATGATTTTTAGCAGTCTATGTTTGTATTTACGGATGTTTCACCGTAGCGTCGTCGCCACTATTCATCTGATTTTTAATAAATAAGGTGTCAATCGATTCGCTATTGACATTAATTCATTCAAATTTGTGTTCATTACATTAGGCGGTAGTTTTGCGAGATGTTAGGTGCCTGACACCCGGTTAGGGAGAAGAATGTCAATCTATCACAATTTGTACTTATAATTATTTATGACAAATTAATATGTTTTATTGATGAATTATAATTCACGGTATTTAGACTCTAATGGGTATCACAATCAATAAATAACATAAACCAGTCCGTAAGGAAAACAAGAAGCGGTTATGCAAGACCTGAGAACCGTGTTGCGACCTACTCAAATCGCGTCAAATAACTGATATTCGCAGAAAACTCATCGAAATCAGTTCATGGACAGGAATGTTTGGAAATAATTCCGATCCACTTTGGCAATCCCTAGACTCAAATTTAATAGCGTATTACTGTATAAAAAATATAAGTTATGCACGGGACGTAGTAGGTACATTTTGTCGCTAAGTACACCTCTGCCGCTACCTACACTGAATCGCATAACATACATGATCTTGAATAGTTATAATATAACAGAGGGAGAAAGTTTGTTTGGTTTAGATGAATCTGTACCTCTACCATGAGTTTACACTAGTTCACAGTGACCGTACTCGCTAGCGACGGCGTAATTGATTTGTATGGAGAATTGTACTTCCGTAGTAGAGGCGCTGTACAATTCTCCATACAAATAATTTACGCCGTCGCCAGCGAGTACGGTCACGTAAACTAGTGTAAACTCATGGTGGTTACGGTAGAGGTACTGGAGCTAGGTACTGCGTCGATTTTACTCATTATTACACGTATAGAAAGCTACACTATCCTATCGTTGATAATAAACAAAGGCTTTTACTCCTTAAAGCACAAATATTCCGTGTGCTGCAGACGCAGTTGACGTGGCGTTAAAAGCTAGATTAAAACCATCTTGCTTAACCATATATCTTGTAATCTATCTGTTGCAATGATCTGCGGTGAAAGTATAAGGAAAATCCTGGTCGATGCGCTCGCCGGCACAGCATGGTGTATAGTCCACTGCGTAACTACTCTGTGCATTGCTTTAATCTCTTGCACAAGTCATTATAATCATCATCCCGCCCTATATACATACGTCCCACTGCAAGGCTTAGGCTTGGCTTGGGCGGTAACTCCCACGCGGGCCCAGTGCGGATTGGGAACGTCACACATATGTACCATTGAATTTCTTCTATATTGTGTACGGGTTTCTTCACGATGTATCCCTTCACCGTAAAGCTCTAGTAAATTTCAAATGTAACTTCGCGCATAAATTCCGACCACCTTTCTTAGACCACCACGGCTTCTTACACAAGTAAATGCGTCTATAGCTAAACCGTTTAATTGAGTGTTCGCCTGCGCGGTACAGGGGCTGAGGGGTTACCTATCAAAATTTAGAATTATTTTTTTCCGAATATTTAAAATCCCGAATGCTTCATTTATCCGAATGCATTTTTTTCTGAAACTGTAAATATCTCAGGATTTTTATAAAACAACCCTAACCTAACCTAAAGGGTTCTACACGATGGTCCTGAAATAAATCCTGAAATATTTACAGTTTCAGAAAAAAATGCTTTCGGACAAATGAAGCTTTCGGGATTCTAAACCTTCGGAAATAAAATTTTCTAAACATCGATAGGATCCCGGGCTGAGGGGTATGACGACAAAGGGGACCGGGAGAGGTGCGGGCGGCGAGCGCGCCTCGTGTGCCTGGCGCCCGCACCTCTCTCGGCACCCTTTGTCGTCTACCTCCGCGCCTCTGTACCCCGCGAGCGAGGAATCATTTAAACGGTTTAGCTATAATGTTTTATTTTGAGTGCGCGGCAGTGATCTCGGTCTAATGCCAGTTTCACACGAGGGCAGAACAGTAGGGCAGGACAGTAGGCAGCACAGTACTGCTACAATCTGAACGCACACGCCGAGACAGTACAGTACTGTTCTGTCTCGGCGTGTGCGTTCAGATTGTAGCAGTACTGTGCTGCCTACTGTCCTGCCCGACTGTTCTGCTCTCGTGTGAAACTGGCATTAAGGTGAGGAGACGATCAGATTCTAACAAGTCATATTAGTTGAACTCCATTATGTCGTTCGCTGTCCATGGAGGGGATGTACTGTACAATTATTACATTGTCAGGTCTGAACTCATATGCCATTTTTCAGGTATGAAACCGTGTAAAAGTAAAATAATACCTTGAAAAACGCCCATCAAATTGTGCAAATAAGTCAATATGACATTCGTCGACTGCGAACGAACTCTTTCGATCAAATTGGGTCCTAAATTCTCGTCATTGTGCATCTATCTACCTACAATACAAGTGAAATGACGAGCGATGTTTGACGATTGATATGTATTCCGTAGATCGCTCGGTCGTGACAGGCGATAGCGCACAGCGCACGGTCGGCTGCGCCTGCGGCGTCTCTTGAATGCAACAGGTGCAGTCACGCGCGCAGAGGCTCTGGTTGCCCAAATATTCGTCTAGAAGATCTAACTAGAAATCATGAACCTTTTGAAATGTAAATTTGAGAAGGCACTTAATAAACCGTGAATTTGTTTTAGGGCATAAACTGGCATGTATTCACACAAATATAAATATTTGCAGAAAGTTTTGTAAAAAAAGTCAAAAATAGGTAGTTACGTACTTTTCGTTATAATTATGAAATGTTCGGCGAAACGTAAGTTTTAAAATCAAACAATTTCGCTTTGATTTTTGGTTTTTCATACGGGTTAGGCAGGCGCACTATTCATCATCATCATCCCAGCTTATATACGTCCCACTGCATGGCACAGGCCTCCTCTCAGAATGAGAGGGCTTGGGCCGTAGTTCCTATTACGCAATTGGCAAATAGCCGCAAAAAATGGTTTCTAAGACCTTTTGACTCTGGCTTATTTACTGCGAATTATTCTTACCTTTTCTAGCAGTCCTAACAAATAAAAAAAGTCACTTGCTTATTATTACAGTGGTTTTACTTGCACACATTTTATCAAGTGAGTAGTCAGATTAAATATTAAATTTACCCCCTTATTATGGGGCAATAAAATTGGTTAACTTTTGCTGTGAAAACACTGATACATCGTGCAAGTCAAAGTGCTGTCCTCAAGCTTGCCTCAAGTTGTAATGAATGGCAATACCTACTATCGATGAGATGTCAACGGTGTTGCCCCCGCCAAGTCGAGCAAAACAAAGGCACGGCCGTGTCTTCCTTTTCTCGAATTACTTTTTAACAAGCCGATGTTCTTCCGGTTCGGAACTTTGGTGCGCAGCTCTTTAAAAGTTACAGTACAGACTTATTTTATTACGGAAAAGGTCTAGGTCTTACCTGTGTTTTGTCTGTGTCTGATTGCCAAAAGAAAACCTCAAAGTGACTGATAAATTAAATTTCTCCTTTACATCAATGACATACCTGACGCAGTTTCGCATAAATGTTACTTATTCGCGGATGACAACTCTATAGTAATCAGGTGTAATAATCACTCAACTTATGAGGGTGATATTAATGATACGCTAAGTAAAACAATACAATGGCTAAAACTTAACAATCTTAATGTGAATCTGTCTAAGACTAAATTGTTGCAGTTCCATACGCGTAGAGGTAAAGCGCTGCCCTTAAATATCCAATATAATGGTGTGCAAGTCGATCAGGTTAATAGCATAAAATTTCTAGGCATTACACTTGATTGTTTTTGTGAATGGAAACAACACGTGGCAGATCTTTGTTCCAGGATTAATCGTTTTGTTTTTGCTTTGAGGAAGTTGAGCCAAGTAGTATCTAAAACAGCGGCTATCACTGCGTATTATGGATATATACACTCTATTCTGCGATATGGTGTGACACTGTGGGGTAGATCTTCTGATGTGGATGATGTTTTCTTAATGCAAAAAAAATGCATTAGAGCTATATTTGAACTCAAACAAATAGATTCATGCAGACCTTTCTTTAGAGAGTATAATATTTTAACACTACCTAGTATATACATTTTAGATGCATGCATATTTGTATATAAATATGAACATCTGTTTTGTCATGCTAAAGAAATGTAGGTACAAAAGTCCTTTGCGATCTCAATATCGCAACAAATTATATGTACCATAATCAAAATTATCACTTGTAGCAAAAAACAGCTATTTAATGTGCATTAAAATTTATAATAAACTACCTGACACATTAAAGGATCTGACCTTCTGTAAATTTAGAATAATGTTAAGAAAATGGCTAGCTGATAAGTGCTTTTATAGTGTACAGGAATTTTTAAACTATGATTAAAGTTAAGTTATTGTTTTCGTTTTTATGTAAATTTCGCATGCCTTGTTTAGTAGATTTTAGTGAGACTTAATGTACTTTATTCATGTAATATTATTGTACAGTCGAGCTCACCAATATCTGTATCGCCAACCTTTCATAAATATCTATACATAGACCTTATGTTACCGTAATAAGGTCTATGTATAGATATTTATGAAAGATTGGCTGTACAGATATTGGTGAACTCGACTGTACCTGAAATCAAGTGAAATCAATTAATTTGAATTTGAATTTAAATTTGAATTTGAATTTGAATTTGAATTTGAATTTGAATTTGAATTTGAATTTGAATTATAAAGCAAACAAAAGATACAAATGTATTTAGAATTTACATCTGCAAGAAAAACCGTGCAAGTTGCATTACATTGCGTTTCTCGAATGACCACATCAATCTCATTCGTTTTACTGCCTCGTAACGTAATGCAACTTCCACTTTTTTTCTTGCAGCTCTAAACACGTTTAATGCTAATCCTTAGCTTTAGGTACGGATATTATAAAAAGTACTTAACTCTGTCTGTGTGTGAGTCTGTTACTTGAATTAAATTAAATTTGGTATGGAGATAGTTTGAGACCCTGGGAAGGACATAGGTTAATTCTTATCCCGGAAAAATGCATAGTTCCCGCGGGATAGCGATAGACGAATCGCAGGCAACAAAGGCAATAAGGAGATAATGTAGGTGCTAAGACACTTCATTGTTTGTGCTATCGCCTATCTTATAGGTAGGTATAAAAATAAAAGAAAAGTATCTAATATAAAGATAAAGAAATATTAGTCTGCCTGTGGTATCCGCAGACGGCCTTGAGATTTCTTAATTAAAACTGTTGCCTAAACCAGAATATGTACCTAATCGCAATGTTGTAATACTAATGAATTTTCAGCAATATATTAATACATTGCTTCCAAGGCAGTGGTGCGCAACCGTTGCGTCAGTTGGAACCTAATTTCAGTTACTTAATTGCGCTCAAGCCTCTACTATTTCTTAGAATCCGGTTACATGGAAAATGGTGTTTAAGTCTGAAATGCTGATGTTGTCTTACACTCACTTATACAAGTTATAAAAAACCTATAACATCGTCTTCTTTTGCATAATTAATTATAGTTTAAGAAAGACTGCGCGAACTGTACCTACCCAACTCGACAGTTGTAAAGAATTTTGCTGTGTTGTAAAAAAAGGTGCATTTTGGGCATTGGAACCTGCTTTCGGTAACGGTAGCACGGCTAATAATAAATTACTAATTACTAACTATTATCAAATTGTCCTTACCTGTTTGTAAGTAAATAAAAAATAAATATCACGGGACAATTCACACCAATTGAACTAGTCCCAAAGTAAGCTAAGCAAAGCTTGTGTTATGGGTACTAGGCAACGGATAAACATACTTATGTAGATAGATATATACTTAAATACATATTAAACACCCAAGACCCGAGAACAAACATTCGTATTTTTGATACAAATATCTGCCCCGACACGGGAATCGAACCCGGGACCTTAAGCTTCGTAGTCAGGTTCTCTAACCACTAGGCCATCTGGTCGTAAGTATAGGTAACTACTCGATGATTGTTAGTCGGTGATCACTAACCAATTTTTTAGATCATTATCCGGTAGCGAACACGTTTAATTCACATTTCATTACATGAAACAAAACGTGTACCTACTTATTTAAATTATGAATGATAAATCATTTTTTAATTAAAATCACTGTCACCCTACACACATGGTATAAGTCTATGTGCCTAAAATCTCTTTGACAAGTCAATTTTGTAAACAAACTGATGTGAAAACTTCAACAATTTTCATTATTTGTGGTTGTAGCGGCAATAGAAATACTCATTACGTATGATTGATGAGGTTTGCGAGATGAATACAGCCCTATGAGTGACAAGACAAAAAAAGAGACATACGGAAAGCTTAGCAACATTAATACGGTTTTGTTTGGCACCGTTGGGGTACGGAACCCTAAACGGATATGTTCACTTCAGCAAACTTATGTACTTACTTTTTATGTTACTTGTGTAGCTGTCATTATTCACTGGCTTTAAACTTACTATTTACTATTTTGTCGATCCCTGCTAAATGCTCCTCTCATCCACTCAAAGGTTGACTGGTATAGAGATAAGTTCGCCCTTATAGGGATAAGTTCGCCTTTGTACATGTATCTAGTCTCTCAACGGTTGTCAATTGTGTCTTTTTTCTTTATTTTGGCACGATAAAGGGTTTACATACATTCATGCAAGCAAAACTGCGAGTGTAACTAAACGTCTAGTCTCCTATCAGTACTTTACGAGTATTTATAGATCAATAGAAGCTGTTGCCTAACGTGAGTTCGTTCACTAGTTCACTACGCAGGAGCGATTAGTTTAGAGAGCGGACATCTCCAATTTGTGAGGTTCCCCCTTAGTACACGTGTGAGTGTACTATAAGTGCTCTCGTTACCCTTTAGAATATGCGTAGCAATAGATCTACGTAATATACAAGGTGGCAAGATCGAACGCCACATGGAGGGTCTTCTTCTTGCGGTGCCTCTCCACTACTGGAGGTTGGCTGTCAGCTCCGCATATCTCTCTAAGGAGAGATAAGTCTCTCTCCAGAGAAAACAGTTCTTCCACACTGGCGATACCGGTCCACTCTCTGATGTTTCGGAGCCACGATTTCTTCCTTCTTCCGACGCGTCTTTTCCCCTCAATTTTGCCCATCATTATTGTCTGGAGTAGATGATAACGCTCATGCCTTAATACATGCCCCAGATAGGCTACCTTTCTTCTCTTAATGATTAACATGAGTTCTCGGGATGGAGGAGTAACTTAAATATTGGAAATACAAAGGGCGGCGAGCGGTTCTCGGTGCCTGCCGCCCGCACCACTCCTGTACCGCGCGGGCGAGGAGTCATTTAAACGGTCTAGCTATAGGTTAGTACCAATCTCGGGACTTAATCACGCCAAATCTTAAATGTAATGCATAATGATAAACAAGAATTGAGAAGTGCGAGTACTTAGTCTCAGAGTTCTATTCGAAATTGGTGTTACAAGAGGTATAGAATGTTAGTGGAAATAAACGGATCACTGACGCTTTAAAACGAGTTTAACTTGACATGTTTCGGGCTAATTCGTAGCCCTTCCTCTCGGAGTCGCACGTCACGGCGGCTGCCAAACGCTCACTGCGTGCTACCGCCCTGGCGCGCGGCTACTCGACGCAACTGACAGCGAAACACAACTACCCCCGTTTTCATCATTACTTTTATTGTCATTGTCAAATTTAGGGTAACACGACAACATCACTTAGTAAAGACGAGTTAAACTCGTTTTAAGACGTGAGTGATCCGTTTATTTTCACTATGAGTGAGTCTCACGGTAGTTTCATGTTTAAAGGTATGGAATGTTATCTCAATAATGGCTAGTCTCATTAAAACATTTTTAGTGCACTTGCACTTAATTTAAAGCATACATAATGGGTATTTTAGTCACAAGGTTTGTCCTGTAGGTATAGTGCCACAAACGTTTCTGGCTTATACTACGATATTCGATTTTCGAACTTCGTATCGTGCCGTTCCCTTTACGCTAATAGTATTAAACATAAGAGTGTAAAGGACGGTATGATACGAACTTCAAATTACGAATTTTTAATATTTTCCAACGGGGCTCTATATTTGTTGGTTCCCAAGAGGTTTTGGGTACACTAGAATCACTTTCAAGTACGTAAGTAAGAAAATTAGATTTAAACTGGGTTTCATTCCAAAAAAAATATTGCCCACAATTTATGGAATGATCTAGCAAAGTATCATACCAATTTCGAATTCTCATTAAATGCGTCAATTTTTTGAGTTACTTGCCAAACTCGTGTGATACATTTTTTTTTTCAGTACTTGTCAGTTAAAATGGGGTGAAATATTAATTTTCAATACTTGGTTGGGCAAAAAGTGACATTTCCTTCGAATCTGAAGCAGTTGGCTCTAAATTCCAAACAACGATTCACAGAAGCATTATTTAGGATAACATAACAATAATAAATAAAAAAGTTCAGATTTGTAGCAACAGGAGCGAAAAAACTGTTACAGGGTTGTTAAAAGCTTGTAATTAATAATTACCTACAGTTCATAAATAAATACGCACGTAAAACATAACCCTCCATCGGCAGTCGGGTAAAAAAAACACGCAATGTGTGTATGTGTAATACACCTTTGGTGTTATTTAGTTTATATTGTTTTAAGACTCGCACTCACGAATCGTTTAAAATGGGTAGTTACTCAAAGGTTGTGGTGACATCCGCTCATCAAAAAATTATCGTCACGACTGCTATTATAATAATAAGAAAGACACTATAATACACGTTAAATAATGCATTAATCATTGTAAAATATCATAATTACTGTGTGAATACAAAAACAGTTAACTACAATTATTTGTTTTCAATGGGATGGATACTACTATTGTTGTTATTACGTAATTTTGTGATATTACTTTATAATAGGTATGTGTACGGCTATTTTTCATAGCCCACCGCATCAGCACGCTGAAGTGGCAATGGGCAGGCCATATAACCGAAGAACCGATAACCGTTGGGGTAGACGAGTTCTTGAGTGGAGACCACGGATTGGCAAACGTAGCGTGGGACGTCCTCAGACTCGGTGGAGCGATGATCTTCGCAAGGCGGCTGGCAACAGCTGGATGAGAGTGGCCGAGGATCGTGCTCAGTGGCGTGCCATGGGAGAGGCCTATGTCCAGCAGTGGACGAACATAGGCTGATGATGATGATGATGTGTACGGCTTCAAGGGTTGACAACACCGGATTTTGACGCTTCGAAAATAAAGGGATGTGAATCAAAATCAACATTTTAGGGGTGGTAAGACCCTGTGAATGGTCCGTCCTGTCCTGATCGTTGTTTGCTGCGCTGCCGTGTTTTGGCGTGGAGTCACATGAGGGATTGGATCATCTGCAGTCTTTTGGTGGTGCGGGTGTCCGTCCATAGCGCATGCTTAGTAATAAACGGGCTTAACTCAAAATCGTGAATTCTGGTAAATTGAGTTTAAAGTTTAAACTTTAAAATCGATTTACCATAATTCACGATTTTTGAGTTAAGCCCGTTTATTACTAAGCATGCGATAGGTGGTCACATACCGTTAAGTGACCTAATCGCTCATTCACCATCCTCATCATCATCATATCGGCTTATGTATATACAGCCCTCTCAGAATTTGACGTACAGTCGAGGAAACTAAATCGCGTACCGGGGTGGAACCTCTTCACAGTAAATTTTCCGATGGTTTCTTTGGCAGATGTAGGAAATGTCAACATGACATTTAATGATAATAATAATAATAATAATAAATAATAGTTTATTTCATAAGCCTCTTCCAAAGGAAATAAAAGAAAATATAAAATCAAGCATTAACATTATACAAGGCCTGCTATTATCGATACAATTTAATAGTTCCCTGGCCTTCATGCTAGGATACCCTGTGTTATGAAGGACAGTGGTTCGGAGCTCGAGACACTGGTTGTGCTAACCTTAATCCAATGCTGATTTTAAATGAGTTGATATTTTGTGGTGTGTGTATTGTGGCATTTGCAACAAAAAGGTTCCATACTGATACGCGATTCAGTTTCCTCGATTGCCCGTGAATTTTTTTGGAAGTATAAGTATTCAAGTTTTCTCACGATGTTTTCTTTGACCGTAAAGCTCATGGTAAATTTCAAAAGTGATTTCGCACTTAAATTCCGAAAAACGCAAAGGTGCGAGCCCGGGTTTGAATCTACGACTCTCTGCTAGAGAGGCCATAGGTAAAACCACCAGGCTACGACGACTTAACCCTATTTTATTTAAAAAATATGTGTAGGACTCCATCCACCAGTACGCTTAGTATAAGTTTTACCTCACCAAAATACTTCTCGATCGCGTTTACGTAAAAAAATCAATTACTAGGGAAACATGGACAGCGCCTCCGCGCGCGCGCGTCCATGTTTCCATAGAATTGAAATTTTTACGTAAACGCGATCGAGAAGTATTTTGGTGAAGTAAAACTTATACTAAGCGTACTGAATTGTATCTTTCCACTCCAATCGTTTAAACAATCACGGCTATGTCTAATTGAATCTAGTGTAAAGCAGTCTAGGTTAACATTACACGGTTTTGCCTTGTTTACTTTACAGGAACCATAACTCATTATATTACAACCCATTATAATAATCTATTATATCCACTAGCATAACTTCACTTGCTCAATATGTTATTACTACATGCATTTAAAAGTGTTACACCAAAGCGTCTTAATTTATGAAGTAAGATATTTAACGTTTTTAATGTAGCTCGTATTTTTATGCTATATCCCTCAAACGTTAGGATTCTGTACCCTCAGGGCACCAATGGGACCCTATTGTTCAAAAGTCATAGTCAAAGTCAAAATTCTTTATTCAATTTAGGCATCAATTGATGCTCCTATGAACGTTGAAGATTTAAATAAAAAAAAAAATATATATCACGGGACAATGGACACCAATTGACCTAGTCCCAAAAGCAAGCTAAGCAAAGCTTGTGTTATGGGTACTAGGCAATGGATAAACATACTTACATATAAGTGATCACTTTTGTACCTTTTCACTTTAACGTCATGTTTGAAGAGCCATACGAAATTATGTAACGAGTTAAAGCGACAAGGTACAAAAGTGATCACTTATTTATGACGTTGACTGTACGGAACCCTTCGTGCGCGAGTAGGACTCACACTTGGCCGGTTTATGTAAACTATGTTGCCCTTGCGCAGGTCGCGTTGCAGTGTTGCCCAACATCGAAAGTAGATACCACTATAAATCATTACGATTAGTTTGGTGGGTAAGGCCACGGCAAGGTAAGTGAATACAAACTGTCTTGACTTGACACTGTTTTAAAGATTTATAGAAAAAACGTCGGCCAAGTGCGAGTTGGACTCGCGGGCTGAGTGTTCCGTACGCTATTGATAAGCAAACTTTTAATTTAAAGTGTATGGGGAGGGGGAATGGGGGCCTTCGCCCAGTAGTGGGGCACCAAATTATGCTACAAAACAATTTCAATCTGTACGTGTGGTTGAAGGCCAAAATATTTTCACTTTCATATAACGTAGCGAAATAACGGTATAGGCATTTTCAATTTAAGACGTACTAGGTACTTTTTCAGAATTAGGTAGTTTTGGGGTTCTTTGACAATTGATTTTGATGATTTAAAAAAAAAACATAATTTTCTATATATATATTTTGTGTCAATTGTGCGACGAGCCATATAAACTGTATGAAAAAAGTCACAAAAGCAACTCAAAAAATAAAGATACGAGGGGCGTTCAATATAAAGTGAGAATGAGATGCAAACTCTTTTAATATTACGAAATTAAATACTGGCCGGTAAAGCTAATCTATCTAACTGATTGCTATGAAAAAAAAAAACTAACTTTCTTATGTTTAAAAAAAATATACGGTAATTTCTTTGCAATGCTATTGAGTACGTCAGCGAAAATGGAGAAAATTGAACTGCGCGCCGTTATCAAATACTTGTGTTTGAAAAATTTTTCTACGGACCAAGTCAATTTGGATTTGCGGGACACTTTAGGGTCTAATGCTCCTCCGTATTCGACAGTCGCACGTTGGTGCGCTGAATTTAGACGTGGAAGAACATCGACAATGGACGACCCCCGCTCCGGACGCCCTTCTACAGCAGTAACTGAAGAAATTGTGAAAAAGTCGAAAACTCAGTTTTGGCGGATCGTCGTGTCACGGTTCGTTTTATTGCTGAAAATGTAAAGATTTCAACGGGGAGCGTGCATAATATTTTACATGAACGCTTGGGTATGAAAAAGGTATCTGCGCGTTGGGTACCAAGAATGCTTACTGACACGCAAAAACAAACTAGACTAGAGATTTGTCAAGAAGCTTAGAACCTGATGCAGCAAGACCGGGAACTTTTTTTGGCGCGATTTATAACAATGGACGAAACATGGCTCCATCATTACGACCCAGAAACGAAACTGCAGTCTATGACATGGAAAAGGCCATCATCTCCAACTCCGAAGAAATTCAAGGTGAGCCCATCTGCCGGTAAGGTCATGGGCTCTGTTTTTTGGGATGGTAAAGGGGTATTAATGATTGAGTATCTCGAGCATGGAGCCACTGTTACGGGCACATTATACGCCAAACAAATAGCAACATTGCGCAATGAGATCCGCGAAAAACGGCGAGGTGAACTCTCGAAAGTTGTGCTGTTCCACCAGGACAATGCCCCGGCACACAAGTCCCCCGTTGCAATGGCTGCAATTCGTGATGCTGGGTTCGATATCCTTAAGCATCCTCCGTATTCACCAGATCTCGCTCCCAGTGATTTCTACCTATTTCCGAGATTGAAACAATACCTGAGAGGCCAGAAATTTGAAGACGATGACGCGGTAGTCGCTGCAGTACAAGATTTTTTAAGTACTCAAGATGAGACCTTTTTTAAAATGGAATTTTAAGTTTAGAAAAAAGATATACTAAGTTTATTATGCTAAAAGGTGACTATGTCGAAAAATAAAATGACATTTAGTAAAAGTTGTTTATAACATACTCATTCTCACTTTTTATTGAACGCCCCTAGTACTTCTTTTTTATGAAAATGAATACTCTAAGAAAATTAAAATCTCTTGTTAGAGGGTGTAACATAGATGTGCCCTTGTCACTGCATAAGGTGATGATTTAGCAGACTGAAATGTATGATGTGTAGGAAAAATTTGTGTCTAATCTCTAGACCAGTGGTGGTGTAGGGGTATGGCACACGGCAAGGAATGCTGAGGACCTGGGTTCGATTCCCAGCATTGGTCTTTTTTCTGGGGTTTTTTCTGTGCATCTATATTTCAGTTTGTATTTAGTACGAAATATAAGAAAAACCATCAAAAACAGCACTTACCTATAGCTAGACCATTTGACTCAGTCCTCGCGCGCGCGGTACAGAGGCGCGGGAATAGACGACAAAGGGGGCCGAGAGAGGTGCGGGCGGCAGGCACTCGAGGAGAGCTCGCCGCCCGCACCTCTCCCCTTCCTTTAACGACCGCTTTAGCCTAGTTGGTAGTGACCCTGCCTACGAAGCAAGAGGTCCTGGGTTCAAATCCCGGTAAGGGCATTTATTTGTGTGATGAGCACGAATATTTGTTCCTGAGTTATGGATGTTTTCTATGTATTTAAGTATTTATTTATCTATATAAGTATGTTTATCGTCGTCTAGTACCCATAGTACAAGCTTTGCTTAGTGTGGGACTAGGTCGATTTGTGTAAGATTGTCCCCTAATATTTATTTATTTATTTATTTATTTATTTATTTATTTAGTCCTTGTACCGCGCGGGCGAGGACGCATTTAAACGGTTTAGCTATAGTCACTGCGTATTGAATCATTTGTAGAGTTAAATAAATAATGAAAATTTGAGATGACTCGAAGATTACTTTTGAGTACCTATGACTGAATGATGAATTTGAATATATGAACACTTCAGTATAATTCAAACACTCTTGATAGATTATTATACTCCAAGTACATGTTCAAAAAAATATTTATGATCAGCAGTCTAAGTTATAGGTTTTCGTACCTACTACCGTTTGCTTGTCACGATTCTCCCGCCTTAGAATTAGTCACCTAATCCATCATTTTAGAGTTTCGTAGGTACTCAAAAGGACCCTTCAGAGCCCCGCTGTCTGTTCGTCCGTCAGTCCGTTTGTCACTTACTGTGTTTCTCCTTTAGGTATTTGTTTTGTGAAGTCCTTTGGTCATGAATCGTAAGATTCATTCTCCATCGGATCCGATTGACGTCAGATTTTTTTTTCGTCTAAATCTTTATTAATCTGTTACTTCTCAATAACGTTTGAAGTTGCTGTCTTAGCATTAAATAATTTGACGACTTAACGAAAAACAAATCTGACAGTAAACGGGTCTGACAGAGAAAGCATCTGTTATTAACCAAAATCAGACCAAAAACATATCTGACGTAGGTTGTGATATATCTATATAAAATTATGGCAACGTAGTCGACTACAAAAAGATCGATACGGCCAAAGTTACAAAGATATGTATACACACCTTTATTGACTTAACATTAAGGTCGTGTATACATATTTTTGTAACTTTGGCCGTATCGATTTTTTTGTAGTCGACTGTACACGTGGGACGGAACTCTTTGTGTGGGAGTTTGATACGCGCTTGACTGTTTTTTTTCCAATATTTAAACATGCCACGTTCTTCGCATCAATAGAATTGATTATTATGTTGGATATATTGAGTAGGTATGGGATTTATCGGTTACTTACTCAGAAATCTATTAACAGATTTATAAGTATTTTAACTCATAGATAAAATGCTAATTCAACATCGACTGTACTAAAATCTATTTGCAACTTTACAGATGAACCCCACCTGATGATTGAAATTCCTTTTCTGAATACTGATGAAGGCTTTCAAAATTCGGAGAAAAGTTCAGAAACCTATCGTGGTCTTAAACCATACCGTAATGTTAATAATATGTAAGAATTGGAGCAACGAGGCGTGGTGTTTACGTAGAGTTAAATAGACCGTTATTTCAGGTCAGTAAGCAAGCTCACGATGTCTGTAATTAATAAGAATATTAATAAATGACGGCATAACTGGTTTTTAATTACTTTTCCATATTTTTTTAGCAAAAAGTTTAGAATTTGAATATTAATAAATATAATCAACTTTATTTTGTTTCAAACGAACTGTGAACGTGGTAAAATTATAGACAGTAATATAAACAGTAAAAAGACAGTAATTATAGACAGTATTATGCGGCAGTCCATTTTACTGATTGTCTTGCCATACAGAATATGGATTTCGGAAACCAATGTTAAACGAAATCTACATTTAAAATTCGTGAAAAACTTTTACTGCGGTGTTCAGTCAAAGATGGTCAATCATTTGATGAAATTAATTTTAAAACATTTCCTAAAAAAAAACACAAAAATACAGAACAAATTAAAGGGCTAAGGGCTATGCTATTGTGATGAAGAATGATAGCATGACCCCTGGTGACTGCTAATGAAGAAATAGGTTGGTGCTATAGAGGGTACTATCATAAAATAAATATAAGCAAAAAAAAAGTATCGAGTGATGCGTTTTTTGTTTAACCATGACCGTACCTCGGGGTCAAGGTGAAATTAACCATGGTGTCGATCAACCTCCAAAGGCACTTGGTTTTTAAAAAAGAAGATGCATGTTTAATTTGACGACTTATTGCTCCTAGTTGGAAAGATTAAGGGGCTGTTTCACCACCCATTGATTAATTTTAACTGAAGGATAAATGTGATGCCGTCTCCATCTATTTGAACAAAACAAACAGAGACGGCATCACATTTATCTGTCAAATAAATTTAATCAATGGATGGTGATACAGGGGGTAAACCTCGATTAATTTTTCCAGCCAGTGACAACTACTCACGAGTACACATGAAAAAGGAGTTTAAAATTGACTAGTAATATTTGCACCAGTGGTAGGGCAAATTCAACTGAATATCATAAATATTTCTTTTCAAAAATTTTTTTGTTTTATTATATTTAGCCAATTACCTTCTAAGGTATTCACTTAGACTTGCTTAACCACTGGACAAAATATATTTGAAACATGTTGAGATAGGTATTAATTATACGGGATACCTATCTCAACATGTTTCAAATATATAATGTAAATATTTACGATCACTTTTATTAATTGTCTCATTTTTAGTAGCTACGCTTTGTACACTACAATGCTTTGCTCACATACAATGCTCTCTCGAGTAAACACGTCATAAAACCACTCGCCCGAAAAGAAAATGTGTGCAAATCATGTTTCCCAACCACGTACATTTATATTACAACACAAAATAAAACTAATAAGACTCCCATTCAATTCACTTGAGGACAATCATGTCATGCCGCTTGTTTTCTTGTCGCATTACAAATAGGTATTACAATACATGTTTTGCTGAACTCTAGTGGGTAAGGAAGGGAGGGGCTATTCCACTTGTAGGGAAATTCAAACCACCTTTAAAGGATAAGGTAAATTGCCCCACATTTATAATAACATCCTTATTTATTAAGCTGGAAAAGTATCCCACAGCTGGGCATAAGCCACCCCTATTGTCTCCATTCACCCCGATTTCGAGTGGCGTCCTTCCAGTTCACAAGGTAGGTACACGTCTACGTCGTGCCGCCAACGACTCCTGGGCCTACCTCGTCACCGTCACCTTCATTCATCTTATTGTATCCAGTCCGTGGCTATTTTGGCCCACTTATCTGGATCCATGCGACTGGCGTGACCCATCCATTTCCACATTAATGCGTGTTTTGGATCCCCTTACGTTTAAATATTTTTCGACACATTTCTTTTTTTAGGTAAAGTACAGTGTCACCGCTGCCTATATAGATACATACCAACAGCAGATTTAATACATTTGAATTTCAATTTATAGAGCTCAGGTGGCATGCCCGTTCCTATAATTTTCCGGCATGGCAGAACCTTGTGCAAGGTCTATCTGGATCCCTACCACCATCTTGCTCTGTAATCCTACCGTCAAATAGCAGTGTTGCTGTACCTACTGAAGTGGACAGTAACACAGCGTGGAGAAATTACTGTTTTCGAATGTCCATGGATGGCGGGCTTTACTTACCATTAGGTGGCCAGTAAATATCAGAGCAAAAACAGCTGAATATGATAAGATAATGGTAGCAAATTGGACGGACTATATGGTGCTTCCGAAAATCTAAACTGAATCCCTTCTAACCAACTTCGCCATATTGTCACGGAACCATAACAATGCATTGGTAGAAACATATACACGGAATCTATGCCACGTTGAAAGGTGAGAACTAATTTCTCTATTGTTGGTTCGAAACCAGTTTTTGAAAGAAAAAGCGTCTTAATTAGATTAGATATGGGCAATTTTATAAACATGTGTGTCTTCTTTTTTGAGGTTACTCCATTTGGACTGATGCTTATGCTTACATACGTACCTGTTTTTTGGCTACTATTTACAATTCAAATGCGCTATTTACCGTAATATAGGTAGTCTAGATTTCAGCTAATTACTATAACTACTTATTTTATAATTAGGTAAAGTACTATAAAGCATGGACATTGAAACACACCTGTCATTTTTAAGCGCACGTTCCTGGCAAGAACTAGCCCTAACTCAAACACACAAAGGTCAAATTATCTAACAGTATTGTAAATCCACAACGAACTGGTCGCGTGCGCAACTCAGTGACACACTTCCGAGGGAGATTTCCGACGCTCGGCCTACTGACCGAGTCCCTTGGTTATATCACCACCAATACAGTTTCGCGGTAATCGCAAGCCATCGTAATTACATACGGTGGCAAGTGACGAGGAAAATACATGTTAAATTGGGTAATGTGTTAAATGAGAGCAAGTAGGGATCGATACAGATTGGGCTATTGTGGATAAGTATGTAGATCGAACCAAAATATACAGAAGTCCCCGACTTTTTACAACTAATATGAACTCGCATAAGTGCTAGTGAAATTGGTACACGGTGGCAAAATCCGGAGACGTACAGTTTTTGGTGTTGGCCGTTTACCGGTGTGCCGTACAGAATAGACTCAATCCAGATTTTATTATTTTTTTATTTGCTCAGGTCATATAGGTCATAGAGTCATAGGTCGTTTTACATTTTAATTTGTTCTCATAGTAAGTATCCACGAATAAAATTTATTAATCTGCCTGCTAATTGCTTCTGGAAACAGCTTCAAAGTGATCAACGCGAAAGCACTTAAAAAAAAACCAGCCAAGTGCGAGTCCGACTCGCGCACGAAGGGTTCCGTACAATTATCTATAAAAATCACGTTTGTTGTATGGGAGCCCCCTTAAATTTTTAATTATTTGTTGTAATAGCGGCAACCGAAATACATCATCTGTAAAAATTTCAACTCTCTAGCTACCACGGTTCCCGAGATACAGCCTGGTGACAGACGGACAGACGGACTGACACCGAGCCTCAGTAATAGGGTTCCGTTTTTACCCTTTGGGTACGGAACCCTAAAAATGAAGGACTAGAATCATCGCGGATGATTTGAGTTCGCGTGGACGCTCTACCGGTATAATATTGCCGGGTCGGTGGTCAGCGGGTTGCCTAAGTTCATACGTGACGTCAATGTTGCAAAGCTTGCGTACCTTATTTACCAGGTGTTGCATCTGAAGATATACCTAACTCATTGGCTTCATTCGACACTACTGGTCGGTAGCATTTTATCTTTGTCTTTTGAAACAAGTATGAAAAGGACGGCTAAATCTTTACTAGAGTGAGTATATAGGTATAAGACGTTCACCACACAGCTAATCAATGTCACAATGCACATAACCGGAATGTTACGCGAAGTGGAGCGCCACGTAATCCATCAGCATTTACTCCATCATGCGTCTGTCTTATTTATTCTTTATTATGCCACCTTTTATAGCGTGCTATTTTATATTGCTAGAAGTGGATATCA
Source organism: Archips crataeganus (assembly GCA_947859365.1). Lineage (NCBI taxonomy): Eukaryota > Metazoa > Arthropoda > Insecta > Lepidoptera > Tortricidae > Archips > Archips crataeganus. The sequence continues at coordinate 8,559,509 of OX402051.1, forward strand.
ATAAAGGCATGGTAACCTAGTAGTTTGACCTATGGCCTCTCAAGTAGAGGCTCGCACCTCTGAGTTTTTAGGAATTTAAGAGCGAAGTTAAGTGTGTATGAGAAATTTCCAATCCGCACTGGGCCCGCGTAGGAACTACGGCTGCATCTTTGTAGTTTGTCTTACTTGGACGGCCGCCTCGTTCCCTCTTTTTCATAACTGGCTGCTAAAATAGAAATCAATGCAAACAGTGACCAAGATTTTCAAGCATTTACGGCTAATTAAGTTAGTCTTTTTTTATTTTTATTTTATTATGATTATTTACCGCATATTGCGTTTAGTTATTATAATGTCGCAAGTTCCTGAAACCATAATTTCAAATTATGAGCGTCGTAATCAGCATGGTAGTAGTTGAAAGTTAAATGTTGTTTGTAAGAAAAGCGGTCAAAAAAGTCTATTTATGGTATAACATAGCTTTTGTTGATGTATGTATGTATGTTTTGGCTTAGTGTAACATTAAGCACAAGTAAAAAAAATACTACTGACTTTTCCTACTGAGTCTGAGTTTTGTGACATTGTTCGCGGGAGGATTATTTCCAGCAGTGGACGTCTTTCGGCTGGCGACGATGATGATGATAGGTACTAAAAGTAAAAAAAAATAGTCAAAAGTGTTTTTTTTTTGTGAAACATAGGTCATGGCTACAGAAATACAAAGATGATACATTACTAATGCTTTTAGTACGTATATAAGACGTCTTAGGAGATGCTGTAAAAAACCTGTTGTACATTAACATAGAGCATAGGTCTAAATTAACACGTTAAAATTTTATTTCTTCATATAAGCTGTTTAAAGATATTTATGAACCCGAGCAAACTTAAGATTTAATTAAATGGGCTAAAAGTTGGCCAGGCGTCACACAAGCCGATGTAGACTTGACTAAAAAATATTAGCTAGAGTGAGTGGGGGTAAGATGAAAAACAGTGTAAGATGAAAAACCACTCGTAGCATCCGGTACTAAGAGTAGTTTTTCATCTTACACTGCCTTTCATCTTATTTTCATCTTACCGCCACTCACCCTATAGACCCTTAACTTTTTCTATGTCCACAGGAGAGACGCGAACAAAAAAATGTGTGTGACCCACTAGCGTAGTGTCACAAGAAATAAAGTTCATTGGACAATTTACACTAATTGACCTAGCTCCAAACTAAGAAAAGTTTGTACAGTCAGCGTCAAATAGTTCGTGACACCCAAAGTGGCCAAAAAGTTAGCAACACGGCCTTATTCCAACTGTAATAAAGACGTGTTGCGAACTATTTGACCACTTTGGGTGTCACGAACTATTTGACGCTGACTGTACGTACCTAAACTATGGGTGCTAAACAATGGATAAACATACATATTTAAATACTTAAATATCCATGGCTTGAGCTCAAACATCCACATTCATGACACAAATGTCTTCCCCTATCTATCGGGACTCGAATCCCAGAATAAATAGTTAGGAATTTTGTCACTAATAACACTCTTCTTATTGGTAAACTTTTCAGGTGTTAAATTAGTATGCATGCCCGTGTAAGTCCCAACTAGAAGGTTTAAACTATTTTTAAAAATCTTTCATGCCATTATTGCATTAAGACCCGTTTAGTGACATCAAAACCTATAAAAAATATAACTACATTCTCAATTTCATTCCTTCAGCTAAACGACCCAAATGCCGGACACTAGAACCGTTCTATTGGACCAGTCACTGATGTAAACAAACAGTGGCGTGTAGCGGAACATTTATCACCTCGCCTCACCGTTAACTCATTTTTGTGGATTTTAGAAGCAACCGTATCTGAGATTTATGTATTTAAAAGTGTCATATGGCTGCGGATGGTAGAACCCTTTGCAAGCTCTTCCGGATCGGTGTTACTGCTTGATTGACGGGTAGGGCCGCCAAGCATTTCAACCGCCGTATCCCGTGTTTTACCATAATCTAAGGAAGTCCATGAATTGAAACCAAATGGCTTTTCGACAGTCATTATCTTAAAGATCGAGGAACTGCAGCTGTTTTATTTTTATCTCTTATTTATCGCATTTTTTTTAAATGTTTGAGATGACATTTGGGAAATTTAATGACTGACAAGCTGACAAGCCGTTTGAGCTTAGTCCTTAGTAGAAATAGAAAATAAAATTAAGTGTACCTACTGTCACTACTGTCATTGTCAAATTTAATCTAATCGTTTGCGTTCGGTTTACTTGGCGTTTTGGTGTGATCCACGCGTGGTGGTGGTCAGTAGGATATTTAGTTGACGGACATACTATTATTCGATTTTGGTATCACACGGGACACGGCGGTTGAAACGCTTCACCGCACCACCCTGATAATTCAAACAGCGGTGCTTGCATTGTTGTGTTTGTTGTGTTTACGTGAAGAGTAAGAAAGCCGATGGTTATAGTGATGAAGTATTCTGTTTTAGCCCTCTAGGCTGAAAACGCATTTCTGCAATTTTATTCTTTAGGGTAGCGGGTGTCCAGGTACCTATGGTGATGCTTACTTACTATACACCGTGAAATTTTAGTGGTTGTTTTCCCGAAACGAGGTGATTTAGTATCGATTGTACAATCGATTTATAATTACTATTTTGACTAGAGTCAAAAATCCAATTGTGAAAAACGAAAGTCAAAAATGACCGCAAACCAATAGTAACGCTTCGTTGGTACCTAACCTATCGTACGATCGTACGCTACTTGTACAAACGAAACGTTACTATTGGTTTGCGGTCATTTTCGACTTTCGTTTTTCACAATTGGATTTTTGACTCTAGTCAAAATAGTAATTATAAATCGATTGTACAATCGAAACTAAATCACCTCGTTTCGGGAAAACAACCACTAAAATTTCACGGTATAGAGTGACCCATTTCCTAGCATTCAATTCAAGTTACTTTTAAAACGCTGTTGTAATTACCATTGTCAATCTTTGTATATTATGATTGCGGAGTATTTATTGTACCTACTAACTTCAACGCCAAACTAACCAGTCTCTTTACCCGGCTCATTCTTACTTTAAAATTGTCACTGGCAGGATATTCTGACTTCGAAATAGTAGCCCTACCCAGGTGGCAATGTGTAATCTCGACCAGAGACTGGGTTAATACGACGGCTAATGGTCGTGATAATGTAACGTGTTCGGAGTCCATGACTGTTGACGCAACTGTTGAGTACTGCTGCGTTAGACCTGAGATTAGTCAGATGTAAGAGTTTCTTTAGATTTATTATTTTTTTTTTAAAAACTAGTGGTTTTGTTACAATTTTAATTTTTAATACAATCCTTTTTTGCTGTACTTTTGTTGACTGTATACTTGCATTGTTATCTAACCTACATTGCATACCAAAATTCAAGCCATGACGACTGAAAGTGTGCTCAATTTGACTTCGAAGATTTGACCCATAGTAACAGAGCAAGTGCTTGCAATAAAAATAAAATTAAAAGAACCGATCTAGAAGATCTTTTTAGTGATGATATAATGTCTTTCAAATTCAAATTAGACCTAACAGAAATATAATTTTGCAAATCGTTTAGACATAAGGCTATTCTGTGAAAAAAAAAATACAACCAAGTTGAGAACTTTCTCCGTTTTTAAACTGTTTAAACAAGCGTAATGGATGTAAATGTGATATCGCGTAATTAAGAAAAATACTTTGAATAAGCCGGGTAGAGTTCAGTTTAAGAAAATGTCGCATTGCAGCGTGCTCTGGCTAGCACCACATGATAACACTTACTTAAAAGCTGTTGTTGAAAACTTAAAGCGCACCGTCCTTCCAGACCCACAGACACAGACTGACCTCCCGACACACTTTAACGACCCCGACTTAATAAACCGGCATTTCTTAAATATACCTGGTAAACCGGCCGTATCTATATCTGACTTGACACGGTATGAATTCGATAGACATAGTGACAAAAAATTTACTCTTTCACCAACAACGACAGGAACTGTGACAAAAATTATGACCTCTATTAAAACAACTGCAAAGGGACATGATTCGATTGCTATTGACATGTTACTTATGACTCTTCCGGTGACTTCGAAGGTACTGACATTCATCATCAATAGGAGTATTGAGACTATGACTTTCCCGACTGATTGGAAAATTGCTCAAGTGACCCCGTTACCTAAAAAACCTAATCCTGTTAATCTGTCCGAACTCCGTCCTATTAGTATCCTTCCCTGTGCGTCGAAGATAGTGGAAAGGGTAGTTTGCGAACAGCTGTCGGAATACTTGGAGAAGTACAGCATCCTACCTGAACTGCAATCGGGTTTTCGCAAGGGTCGATCGACAGCTACTGCGTTACTCGATGTAGTCGATAATATTTTGCAGGCTAGGGATGCTGGAAAAAGTACTATTTTAGCACTTTTAGATTTCTCCAGGGCTTTTGATTGCATTAGCGTTCCCTTGCTATTATCCAAGATGTCGTATTACGGATTTGATGTCACGGCGATAAAATGGTTTAGCAGTTATTTGACTGACCGTGCGCAGACTATCGTATTGCGTGGGGTGGATGGTGGTACTCTGCGGTCTTCTCTTTGCCCTGTGACACGGGGAGTGCCGCAGGGCTCGATACTGGGTCCCCTGCTCTTTATATTGTACAGTTCTGATATTGTCAGCAGTATAAAGAGCAGTGGATACCATCTCTACGCGGACGATCTGCAGCTGTACGTCTCCTGCGCGCCGTCAGAAACTTCCATTGCTGTAGACGCCGTCAATGCAGATCTCGATCGTATTTCAGCTTGGTCGGAGAGGAACTGTTTAGTCCTCAACCCCGACAAGTCGAAGTATATAGTTTTTGGATCGAGGCATCAAATTCGGAATACTATTGATGCTCTGACTACCGGGGATGTTGCCGTTATGGGTAAACCAATAGAACGGGTGGTAGAAGCCAATAACCTTGGTCTACTTATGGACGGCAAGCTGAGCTTTGAGAACCACATCCTAAAAGTTGTGAGTAACTGCTTCTACCGCCTCAAGGTTCTGTACAGTATACGCGATTACCTTAGTGTTGATTTGCGTGTTAACCTTTGTGAATCGCTTATATTGTCCAGATTAAACTATTGTGATATTGTTTATGACGGCTGCATTGTTGGTCGTTCCAAGAGGCTTTTACAGCGAGTGCAAAACGCATGTGCTCGTTTTTGTTTCCGTGTCCCTCCCCGGTCCCACATCACTCCTTACCTGAACGCCGCTAACTTGCTGAACATGCCTGCACGCAGGCGCATGCACCTCGCCACTTTGCTGTTCGGTGTGAGACGCTACAGGACACCGTTGTACCTCTTCAATAAAATTGTTTGGTCGAAGAGTGAGCGCAGGAGTGCTATGGTTCTTGTGCCTAAACACCGGACCGCGGCATTTCGAGGAAGTTTTAAGTTTGCGGCGTCCAAGTGCTGGAATGATATTCCTCCCCCTATCCAAGGAGCGTCTAGTGGGTACACCTTCAAGCGCAAGCTGAAGGATCACTTATTAACGCTCCAAAAATCCTACCTATAAAACCAGCACTTGATATGCCAACCTGTTGTTTTACAGGGTTATGTTTTCGCAGTTTACTTTTTCTTTATTGTATTTATTTATTTACATATTATGCTACACAATAATAAATCTAAATTGTTTGTTAATTCATTATCTTTTTATTAATTTATCTTTTTATTAAGTAGTTTATATAGTATATTTGTGTATCGTTCCGTGTGTCACAGACGGTTCTGGCAGAAAATCAGCGCTGCAGGCGTCTAACGCCTCAGCATAATGCTGAGTCAGCGACCGTTTCACTTTTGCATGGACACACATGCAGATCTGTGTATTTATTACTTCGTTGTTTTGTGAACCTTGTTTATTTGTATGAATTTGTGTGTACTTTCTTGTATTTGTGTGTCTTGTAAAAGTGAATAAATGTCTTCTTTCTTTCTTTCTTTCTTTCTTGATGACTGATGAATCATCAACCTTTTAAAAAGAACCGCGCTTGTCTACACCAATCAAACCGTTTTTCAGAAAAAGAGGAACATTCGTTTTGTACACAATCAAACGGTAACTCTAGAACATTGAAAACGCATTGCACTGAGGTCAAGTTACCGAAATTGCGCCCGTAAAAGTTTCCAGAAACTTCCTAAAGCTTTCCTGTATTTTTGACAATGTTGAGAATGTTTATACCTTCTCCGTTTCTTTGTGGGTTCATATCGTCGTTTGATTTATTTCTTATGAGGTTACTGGTTTTTTTCGCTGAATCCGTAAAATGTTCAAAGTTAAAACCGTAAAATGGTGCATAAAGTTATCGATAGCGAAAAAAGTCTGCTAGGACTTCTTTCAGAACTATGATGATCATAAGAATAAACAGCAAACCAAGCCCCCTTTAACTCTTTACTTCTATACTTACCTTTATTGTATTACTAGCCTTCCGTCCGCAGCTTCGCCCACGATAAATTAATTTTCCCGTAGGAAAAGGTATTTTCCCGCGGTAAAAAGTAGCCTATGTCACTTAGTGATAATGTAGCTTTCTAACGGCAAAAGAATTTTTGAAATCGGTCCAGCAGTTTCGGAGCCTATTCAATGCAAACAAACAAACAAACAAACAATCAAATCTTTCCGCTTTATAATATTAGTATAGAATTATAGATTTAACAAAGTAAAATTTAAACAATAAGCAACACACTGAATACACAAGGTATTTTAACTTGAAGTCTATAATAAAAAACATAAAAAAGTCGCGTATTACTGACGTAGGTAATTATGAAATGCGTTATTATCCACTTGCGAATGAATAACTTTCAACAAACTAATGAATGAATATTAAATAATATAATTTTCACAATATTTATACAGACAGTACCAACTTGTTATTGAAAGAAAATGTGGATAGTTTCACTGTTAATAAATAACAGAATCCATTAGTAGTAGGTACTAAATAGGTAAGTATAAGTATTATAAATATTGGATATATACCTAGTACCTACCTGAAATATAACGTGTAATGCGGATTTAATGGAACTTTAATTTCACAATGAGGGTTATATAACAGGCGAGTTAGCGGTAGTGTCGTAATATCCGTTAGACATTTTTTTTTAATATTTGTGTCAAATACGTTCGGGATTGGTTTAATAACTAAAATAAAAAATAACCAATAATAATAATGTAATATATAAAAATCTCGTGTCACGGTGTTTGTTACCGAACTCCTCCGAAACGGCTCGACCGATTTGTATGAAACTTTTTTCTCCGTATTTGGTAGGTCTGAGAATAGGTCGTAGGCTATTTTTTATCCCCCCCCCCCCCCATTCTTCGCAGACGGAGTCGCGGGTAACAGCTAGTTATAATATAAATGAGTCAATCGCAATCACGACTTTAACGTCAAACGGACGATACTACCTCATGATACTAACGCCTTAGGGATGGCACAATACGAGCTTCGAATTTCATAATGTAGCCCCCAAGTCATCTCGCCATATCCGCCTCGGCCTGCCTTGCCATCGGTGACCGTCGCGCGTTGTTGTGGGTCACGATTGGGTCATGCACAGTGTAAGAAACAAAATTTGTCTATCCTGTGGATATAAAATTAGCGATTCCGAGTCGGCAAACTTAAGATTTATTTAAATGGGCCGAAAACTGGTCAGGTCGATGTAGACTCGACTAAAAATATTAGCTACTAGCTGTTGTCCGCGACTCCGTCTGCGTGGAATTAGTAATTTGGGCAGCTTATTTTTTTTTTATCCAATTTGCTTTTTCTTCTATTATGGCTCTCCTTAGTTCCTCGATATAAAAAAATTACCCGCACCCGCACTCCCTTCCAAACCCCCCCCCCCCCCCCCACCGAACCCCCCCGCACACCCGCGTTCACATTCACCACAAGTCAAGCGTGCCTATAGAAGTTTTACTTCAAAAACCCCCGATTTTGAAACATTCTTCCGCTGCGCTCCGCTTCTATTGGTGTTAGCGTGATGATTCTATATCCTATAGCCTTCCTAGATAAAATATGTGCTATCTAACCCTGAAAGAATTATTCAAATCGGAGCAGTAGTTCCTGAGATTAGCGCGTTCAAACAAAAAAACCTGTTCGATAAATTCTTAAAATAGACGTATCTTTCTTATTTGTGAACCGATTCAAATGAAATAAACAATAAATGTTAATCTAAGAAAATACCAACATATCAGTGAAAACCGCATCCTTCTAGCTTAAGCCGTTTCTGAGATTAGCGCGCACAAACGCACAGACAAGCAGACAAACAGATAAACAGATAAACAGACAAACAGACAAACAGACAATAATTCTAAAAATCATTGTTTTGGGTTCTATTGCGCTAATAAATAGCCCTAGTGACAGTTTTTCTCAAATATCTTCAATGTACAGACAACGACTCGTTACAGATTTATTATATGTATAGATAGATAGACCCTTAACTTTTGCCATGTTCACAGGAGAGACACGAACAAAAAATGTATATCACTAGAATAAATGTTTTTTTTTAAAAGGTGTAAAGAGTAGGTAAGTAAAAAGCTAACTGTTTTACTAAACGTACCTGTTCTTTTTTAAGTAATCAAATATCAAAAGTCCGGTAACTAGGCACCAATTGTTCACTAATTGAAATCAATTACTCAATGATATCGGTATTAAAAGGCATTTTAACTTTAAGTACTTATACTCCAATATTTAGTTTTTCTATCTATCCTTATTTTCGCTATGGACTTAACAAGGACAGCATGCGTGTAGTCGTGTGGGTTCTAAATGCGTTTACGTTGAAGAAAGTATTATGTAAGGAATGGAGACGGCGCGGCCGCGCGTTTGCGAAACGCGCCGGTTTGCATTACGTCATAGCGCCAGCGCCAGCGCACGCACGGCGCAGGCAACTGTTGCGGTAACGCTGCGGTTGTAGATATAGTTGACTACAAAAAGATCGATACCGCCAAAGATAATATATGAACATATATATACACGACCTTAATGTATGTAAATGACCTCAACAGAGTCGTATAAGTAGTAAATATGTAGACTTGGCCGTATCGGTCGACTTTACAAGGTATCACGAAATTAATCCGGAATAATTAGTACAGTGATTGAGCAAGTGTAAATTAACACCTGTACAAAGAGTTTTCACCTGAATTTTTTCATATAAGATGACGGTCAGGTCTTCAACACTTAACGTTTTAAACATTTGGATAAATGTAAATTTTGTCAATCTCAATTAAAATGTTGAAAAACTTTTAATAGAGGTAGGACATCCAGTTGTATTTATCCACCCAGTGGCTGAAATAATTTCGAATTAATTTAGTAATTCGTTTCTAAATGAGCAAATAGTATTTGTAACGTATTATATTGTATGTTCTTAACTGCAATTTACGTGTACCTATTTAATGTTTCTATACTTAATATGCTGTAGGTTTTTTGTGCAATGTGTTGTAAAATTAATCCGGCATATTCCAGCAGATGACTGACGCAAGTTTGACTGTCCCTGTAAAAGTTTTAAAGTATTTTTTAATTCAGATTGTTTAATGTTTTCACACATTGTTTATATTCAAAGTATATCATGTCAAAGTTGTATTTTTCTGATATTTTTTTATTTTCGTGACCATTTCAGGAAGGTTGAGTTTCCTTATCTTAAATATCATCTGCTGAAATACTAATCCTAATACTAATTTTAATATTTTTAGTCTAGCTTAAAATAAATGATTACAAATAATTTAATTTTTAAAAGACTTGAATATTTCATGGAGTTAGCTTTTTATTTCAAATGCAACGCTCTCCAAATTCATAAAATGGCTGTTAACTCAAGAGTTAATTGAATTCTAGTTATTTTAAGTTTAGTAGGGACTATTTCGCACATATGTTTGCATGTAAACTCTTAATCGCACAGAAACATTTAAAAATACAAATAATATCTACACTGAAAGTAGTATGACGGCAAAACTTGTAATGTCACGATTAGATGTTTTTCTTACTTTCCAGATAAACGCCGCGTTTTGTGCGGAATGCTTGCCCGTATGTATTCATACGACGTCACTCGCCCGCCTAACCCGTATTACACCTTCCTGCTTGAGGCTCCTAAAAACTATATCTTTTTGTATTACTAATTCTTAGTAACACTTGTTACCGCTTAATGCTGCAATTAAAAATAATTTGTGATTTTCGCGGAGTTTTGTAATATAAAATAAAAGGAGGCATTAAATAGAGTTCTGTGTCAGCAATCATTATTGCTTAAGGGTTATTAGGGTTCTGTATCGACAAGGATACCAACCGGACCATGGGGGCTGCTACGAAATTCGTAATTCGATGTTTGTATCGTGTCGTTCCTTTCACTCTGCTGTTTAATCCTTTTAGCGTAAACGTAACGGCACGATGCGAAGTTCAAAAATCGAATTTAATCTTATAAGGCCGGATTACTAAACCTCCGCTGTCAGTCCGCTATTCCGTCAAAAGGTTGTTTTGAACTGCTGCAGGTGTCACCAAATCGCTAATTTTATTTCCACCGGAGAGACATTTGTTTCTCAGGGTGTGTATGACCTACGTGTGTATGGGCTGCTAAATCAACAAACAATAAAAATAAACTATAGTCATAAGTTAAAGGGAATTCACGTACAAGAAACGTGTTTCGGTATGTTGCCGATGTTACGAAACTGTTCGTTGGGTCCTGTTTTTTCCGGCGTTACTAAAAACGTGTATTAAGTGGTGTTTTTAAAAGGCACTCATGTCTATTGCGACTTTTTTTTTTGTCAACATGACGTCCGATGCGGAATCACCAAAAAAAAATGTTGTTTTACTAGTTATTTTATTAAAGAAGGATAAAGTACGTTACATTACTTTATCGACTGAAGAAATCCGTTTTGAAATCTGTTGTTGTTTAAGTATTCGTACAAGATTTATTAATGTCACTTTTTGTAATCAAAATGGTTTCCAATATAGGTACCTACTGAGATGCTCAACTGTGTTTTGATACTCGTCCAATTCGTCCATATTTTGTTTATTTGAGAAAAGAATCTTTCGATAAGCGCTTTACCTCCAGACAGACTTTTATGCCTTCACCGGGGACAGCTTGAAAGGCACTGTCCCGCCCAAAGTCAAAGTAATGTCTCTAAGGGGCGTAATAGACGGACTGCTTAGATCAGTTGAGACCAACGGCATGAGAGCAGTCGTGTTGCGGTTGGTTGGAGTCGACTTCAACGAATTTTGTATTGAAACTGCAGTCAGTGCCAACAGTTTCAAGCGGTCGACCGCTTCTAAACACTTCGTCTATGGCCGGGCTAATAAAATTTTTTTAGCTATCTTTTACTTATAGACAGACATCCTTATTGATATAACCTCTACTAGTATCACCTGGTTTCTATTTCCATAAACGCATATCACAGATTGAGTCATAGATTTGCGCTGACGATTCTTCGAAACATTATACAAATGTTTATTCATACTAGGTTATCTTTTGCCGTTTGGCGAGTGTCAACAGGTACGCCTATTTTTTTTAGGTAAATTATACAGACAATAATAATGTGAAACACCGACACAGAACTAAGGTCATCGACATAGCTCAGAGAATTAGCAAGTTGAAATGGCAGTGGGCTGGTCATATCTGTCGAAGAACCGACAACCGTTGGAGTAAACGAGTTCTTGAGTGGAGACCGCGTCTTGGCAAACGTAGTGTAGGACGCCCTCCGGCCAGGTGGAGTGACGATCTGCGAAAGGCTGCTGGTAGACGCTGGATGCGTCTAGCCGAGGACAGGGCGCAATGGCGCTCATTGGGGGAGGCCTATGTCCAGCAGTGGACTGTTATAGGCTGATGATGATGATGATGATGATGAATAATGTGAAAAGATAACTTAATTTCTTAGCAAAGGGAGAGCGAATATTTGAGCGTTTAATCAGCACGGGTCAACCGTCATTGTCCTCGCACCTTCGATCAACAACAATTGTATTGTTGATCGAAGCCTCACACGGTTATTAGGTAAGTATTAGGTATCACAATAGGAAGACGAGATGCAACTAAACTTTAATCAAATTGAACTCAGTATCGGTATACTTTCATTTTCATAAAAAATACCTTTGTATGGATGATGATGATGACAAGATACTATTTTAGTAAAAAATCACTTTACTTTAGTCCTGAAGACCCTATTAATTTTCAATTAACTGCCCAATTAGGTTTTTAGCTGCTTTCTAACAAATTTAAAAAAAAAAACGAAAAAATCTATATAAAATATGATAAACTGTCTGTAAACATAGGGTTGTCAGGACTTGTCCTGGCATGTCAGGATTTTTGACCCTTTGCCAGGATTGCGGCCGGACTAGGCTTACAGGATTTTTAGAAATTACCTCACTAAATAAAAATCTAAATATTAAATAAGTATAGATGTTTTCATGATACATTTATTGCAAAGTTTAAATAGTTTTAATTATTGGATTGATTATCGTCATTCAGCCGAAAGACGTCCACTGCTGAACATAGGCCTCTCTCCCAAGGCTCGCCAAACAGATTGGCCCTGCGCCATCCGCATCCAACGCGTTCCCGCCACCTTAACCAAGTCGTCGCTCCATCTTGTTGGAGGCCTACCTACACTGCGTCTTCCGGACCGCGGACGTCACTCGGAAACCTTTGACCTTGACCTTTGACCTTTTGAACCTTTGAACAAGTGACGTATTGTATTGTAATTGGATGTATTGCGTAGTCGGCCTTCTCTTCTGGTAGGAGGCCTGTGCCCTGCAGTGGGACGTATATAGGCTGCAGACGTTATAACTAGCTATTGTCATACAAAATAATAAGGGAGATGGAAGATATTATGATACGACATATCTATCTGTAGTCAGTTAAAAATGGTATGGTATCGAAGAGAACGTGCTTGAGTTATAAAATTATTTGTAGCCATTTCAACCTAGCCTCGTTTTAAGTAGGTAGACGGTAGCTTTAAATATCAATCAATATCTAACTAAATAATAATTTCAGATACCAAAGATCCATGTACATTGTTAGTAATCTGTCCTTAATTATAAGTATTACTGGAAAACAATTAGGTGCACTCACTAGGCAAGAAATTAAAAACGTCGTAAAATTAAAATACCAATGAAAACCAATTAAAATTTAAAAATATCTAAGAAAATCATGACATTAAAAACAAAACAAATAAGATGGATAAAACATCACACACAACCGTGTGAAGGAAGGAACAAATAACAAATATTTTATACTTGAACGTGAAACCTATGAAAAATGTTTGATTGTAAAAGATAGAGCCAAAACTCTGAAACATCAAATAGGTGCACAGTGCCATCTCTGATGCGTCACGTACAACTTTTAAGTAGTTACCTCGCTTAACAGCCATTCGTACCGCTTCGAAGTGTATTACTCTAAACTCGAGACCAAGTAGTTCATATTCTTTATAATAGATGGCGTAGAAAAGAAAATTTTTAGCGCACGCTGTTTTCGGTGAAGAAATCTTATTTTATTACTAGCTGTTGCCCGCGACTCTGTCCGCGAAGAATGGGGAGGGATAAAAAATAGCCTACGACCTATTCTCAGACCTACCGAGTGTAGAGAAAAAAGTTTCATAAAAATCGGCCAAGCCGTTTCGGAGGAGTTCCGTAACAAACACCGTGACACGAGATTTTTATATATTAGATAAACACAGTTAAAACAATGCTATATCACTCACAACTCATACTTAAATTGCTGTCCAATTTCTTCTTTTAACTTAGACCTTATCTTTAAACTTATTTAGATATTTTGATACCTACCCAAGCTACTAAGTTCGCCTTTGCACACTTTATAGGGTTCCGTAGTCAACTAGGAACTCTTATAGTTTTGCCTTGTCTGTCTGTCCGTCCGCGGATAAGCTCAGAGACTGTTAGTACTAGAAAGCTGTAATTTGGCATGAATATATATATATCAGTCACGCCGACAAAGTGGTTAAAATAAATAAAAGTAAAAACAAATTTTTTTAGGGTATGTCCCACGCGCCAGTTCCCACGCGGGCCCAGTGCGGATTGGGAACTTCACACACACCGTTGAATTTCTACGCAGTTGTATGAAGGTTTCCTCAAGATGTTTTCCTTCACCGTAAAGCTCAAAACCCTGAGTGCGCGAGTCCAACTCGCAATTGGCCGATTTTTTTTGTATCCAAAATCACAAATCATTATTTTACGTCTTATTATCTATCTATACATATAATAAATCTGTAACAAGTCGGTGTCTGTACATTGAAGATATTTGAGAAAAACTGTCATTTATTAGCACAATAGAACCCAAAACAATGATTTTTAGAATTATTGTCTGTTTGTCTGTTTGTCTGTGCGTTTGTGCGCGCTAATCTCAGAAACGGCTTAACCTAGAAGGATGCGGTTTTCATTGATATGTTGGTATTTTCTTGGATTAACATTTAGTGTTTGTTTCATTTGAATAGGTTCACAAATAAGAAAGATACGTTTATTTTAAGAATTTATCGAACAGGTTTTTTTGTTTGAACGCGCTAATCTCAGGAACTACTGCTCCGATTTGAAAAATTCTTTCAGTGTTAGATAGCACATTTATCGAGGAAGGCTATAGGCTATATATGATCACGCTAACACCAATAGGAGCGGACCGGAGCGGAAGAATGTTTCAAAATCGGGGGTTTTTGAAGTAAAACTTCTATAGGCACGCTTGACTTGGGAGTACGGTGCACGGTGTTAAATGTGAACGCGGGTGTGCGGGGGGGGGGGGTAATTTTTTTTTATCAAGGAACTAAGGAGAGCCATAATTGATGAAAAAGCAAATTGGATAAAAAAAAAATAAGCTGCCCAAATTACTAATTCCACGCGGACGGAGTCGCGGGCAAAAGCTAGTGTAATTATAATTGATTTCAATTTGATGCAGAATGCGTGCGGGCGGTGTGTTGTGTTTGAACGCATTTGGTTTAAGTACCTAAATTCAGCAAAAAAAATTAAACAATTTTTAAACGTTACTACCAAATTTAAACCCATTCTTGAGACCCATTTGACCATCGTAAAAAAAAAACATTTTTTGAGCAAAAATCAAAATGTAACATTACAAAATGTCAGGTTTCTTTTTCAGTTTGGACGCATTGCACAACTCACTGCGTATAAAAGACGGTCTTTATTGATCCAAAACACCAATTTAAAGCCTCAAGTCTTGCATTATTGACTAAAAACGCTGTTTTTCGGGATCCATCTCAGTCTATTAAGTTAACAATACCCAGCTGTAGTACCTAGCTACAAACCTCCCTCTGAGGTAGTGGGGTTGGGCGGCTTACGCGTCCGCTTTCAATGTCATGCGTTCGTTCGCCGCGCCCTAGAGGTCGCTTGCACCTAAACTTTGCTACAAATTTATATGTATACCCTCCTTTACAACAATCGAGACGCGCTGATTAAGCGAAGTTAAATTAAAACTTGACGCATTTTGACGCGAAAGTTGGTTGCATTTTGTAAATGATGAAGTGAATTTTAATGTGACGTTATTTGGGAGGAAACAATTTCATAATAAAATTGGCGGGGCACCAGCTTTCTCTCAGAATTAGAAGGCCTGCACCGTAGATCCCACGCAGGCCCATTGCTGACTGGAAACTTCACACACACAACATTGAATTGCTTCTCAGGTGTGTGAAGGTTTCTTCACTCTATTTTTTCATGGTAAACAAATTCAATTTCGTACATAACTCAGAGGTACGAGCCCGGGCTCGAACCTGCTACCCTCTAGGCAGAGACCATAGGTCAAACTACGCTTACGTCAAACTAAGCTTCGCTTTCTAAAAATTCGGCAACATATGGACGGAAGAGATTACTAGCAACAGCTGACCTATGTTATAAAATAAACAGCCCGCCTTTGTCTCATGTTCTCCGAGTCCTACATTCGAGACTTGGCGGGATATTTGTCTACTTCGAGCATGTCAGGAATACAAGGACGTATCTCACTGCATGAGAAATTTGTAGGTCACACTCATACAGTACATTCATATACTGGAACATTATTTGTTAGGCTTTTGCGTATAAGAGCTTTAAGCTAAGTGTTGTGATGGTCCTTCCTTCATTGAAAGACATTATTTAAGTTATTTTATCAACATAAAAAATTCGTAAACAATTTGGGATTCTTGGGAAAACTGATGGCTGTTGGGGTCAATGTATGATTTAGGGAAAACCCGACGTGAGTTGGCCCTCCACAAGAACTGATTACTTGGCGAAGGTCGCAGGTGTACGTTGGATGAGGGTAGTGCAAGACCACAGTATGAAATATAAAGTACTTGGTAAGTACATAATAAAAATATTCGAGTAAAAAAAAAATACTTTATCATCATATTATTGTTTTCGCATTGTACAGATTTCCTTACATTGTTTGTCCTTCACCGTG
Organism: Archips crataeganus; assembly: GCA_947859365.1. Classification (NCBI taxonomy): domain Eukaryota; kingdom Metazoa; phylum Arthropoda; class Insecta; order Lepidoptera; family Tortricidae; genus Archips; species Archips crataeganus. Next base: position 8,575,836 of record OX402051.1, read on the forward strand.
GCGCTCATGGTAAATTTTAAATGTAATTTCTTAGGTATCACCCGAGGTTCGCCAAACATATCGATCCTGCGCCATCCGCTTCCAACGCGTTCCCGTGACATTAACCAGGTTGTCGCTCCATCTGGTTGGAGGCCTACCTACACTGCGTCTTTCGGGCCCTAACGACATTCGAGAACCTTTCGGCTCCATCGGCCATCAGTTCTACGAGCGATAAGCCCTGCCCCGTACGTGTCACTTGAAGGCTCGGCCACGACTTCGCGCGTTTAGCGGCGCGTCGAGCGTTTTCTGTGTCCATTGCGCGGCCGAGACGCTCGCCGTACAGTGGTTACCTGGCGGCACACGCAATGAACTGATAAAACGCTCGCCGCGCCGCTAAACGCGCGAAGTCGTGGCCGAGCCGTAAGTCTGGTGATTCTTAGAGCTTAGTTAGGTAGGTATTTAGTTCCGGCGCGGATTTCATCAGACACTACAGTGAATAAATTCTAAAGATTCTGAGCGTAACGTACATATGAAAATGCATTCACAAATCGTAGCAAAACGTTGCGTGTTCATCGTGAATTAAAAGTACAGCCCTGCCACAAAAACGCGCGACGGGCGGTGAACGAGCGTGTTCTGTATTCATTGCGCGGCCGAGACGCTCGCCACCCAGTGGTTAAATGGCAGCACACGCAATGAAATAAGAAAACGCTTGCGCGTCGGAGATCGCGACTAGTCATGGGCGGGTATTTGTTGCGTGAGCGCTTACTACAATGGTATCGTATCGTATTATATTGCCTGAAATGGCATGTCAAATGATTTATATTGCTGCTAAAATGTCATAACCTAGCCAAATGATACAATATAGTATTATCGACCTTTATTCGGCATATGTGACATACAGGGCCGGTAAACTACGCAGGGCGATGCCGCGATGTTTTGAACAAGTATTTGTCATTGGGAGGGCAAGATAATGGGTGGAATACATTGACGTACAATAAAACAACTAGACTCCCAATCACGCTCAAAAATTGTCCGAAGCAAAAGTCTGCACACGCGCCTATTGTGCAGAGTTTTGGTTCAGTTGTGTTTCGACCGCGCGTTGATTACAACGTCACTTCTCGCTCCGTATTCGTATATGTCTCTTTCGCACCGTAATCAAACTCACGAGAAAAAAAGAGACAGACAGTCTAGCTTCCGCTTCGCATGACCACTCCACTGCATTCTTTACTCTTTAGGCGGTTTCCAGCGCGTGACGTCATGTGACTACTTCGAACGATCGTATTCAATTGACATTAAACATTACTGCTACGAAATAAGGTGTTAATTTGAATGAATGCTGTTAATTTTATCTGTATAAATTGATGTATACGTACACACAACGCCGCTCGGACGTTTTTTGGGGAACTTTTGTTAAGCGATTGGGAGTCTAGTTGTTTTATTGTACGTCAATGGTGGAATATCGCTCGCTAGCGTCGTTTCGCGATTTTCACATCAAATTACTATATCACACATAGCACATACATCTTATCTTACTAATATAAACGTAAAACTTTGTATGGATGGATGTTTGTGATACCTGGTTTACACTCGCGTACGAGTGGCGAGACGAACTGCGGGACGAGCCACGAGACGAGAGTGTGAACAGGCGCGCGCTCGTGATTTGCCTTGATTTTGAGGCTTGCGTCCGGAGCGAGACGACGAGGCGAGGCGCGAGGCGAGGTGACGAGGCGAGAGTGTAAATCAGGTATTACTGTTATGCGCTAAAACGGTTTGACGGATTCTAATGAAATTTGGCACACATTATATAGTTTATAACCTGAGTTCGTATTGTATACCGGGCGGGCGCTCGCCATCGGTTTCGCCATCTCTTTCACGCTTAGTATAAGTTTAACTTCACCAAAATACTTCTCGATCGCGTTTACGTAAAAAAATCAATTACTAGGGAAACATGGACAGCGCCTCTGCGGCCGCGCGTCCATGTTTCCCTAGTAATTGATTTTTTTACATAAACGCGATCGAGAAGTATTCGGTGAAGTAAAACTTATACTAAGCATACAGTACGCTTAGTATAAGTTTTCCTTCACTTCAATACTTCTCGATCGCGTTTACGTAAAAATTTCAATTCTATGGAAACAAGTAAGCGCGCGCGCGGAGACGCTCTCCATGTTTCCCTAGTAATTGATTTTTTTACGTAAACGCGATCGAGAAGTATTTTGGTGAAGTAAAACTTATACTAAGCGCACTGTTACCATTTTATACCGTTCGACAGAAATAAATAGTGAATGTGTTATAGCAAGCGTCCGTGTGTTAGACAATACAGACTCAGATTCAGTGTCGTTAAAATAACAAATTTCAGTATTTTTCGTTATAATATTAATCACTTTTTTTTTGTTTTTCATAGTAACTCGACCAATTATTGGATGAATTACTATGAACAACCCAAACTTCAAAATTTAAAAAAAAAATCTTGAACAGATAATCGTGATCTATCAACGATACTGAATCACGTATCAAAATTTGTGCACTGATTAAAAAATTACCCTGTATATGATCTTTTTTTTCCCGGAAAATTGCATAGTTCCCGCGGGATGCGGGATATCGATAAACGAAGTCTTCGCAGACGGACTGGCGCGAAACAGTACGCTTAGTATAAGTTTTACTTCACCAAAATACTTCTCGATCGCGTTTACGTAAAAAATCAATTACTAGGGAAACATGGAGAGCGTCTCCGCGCGCGCGCTTAAATGTTTCCATAGAATTGAAATTTTTACGTAAACGCGATCGAGAAGTATTGAAGTGAAGGAAAACTTATACTAAGCGTACAGATAGTAGATAAAATAAACTGTGAATACTCCTAATATCTACTTGGAATAGAATTTTCTAGCCTATTCGAATGTTCGCTCAGTATTCAATGAAGAACTCAATTTGGTTATTTCTTGATTTCTTTACACACAAAGTATAAATTGGGTAAACTTTGCGGTGTGGGCGATATTATATCCTACCTAACTTTCAATGAATTCGTTACGTCTCTTGTCGACAAAAACTAATTCACAAAAACAGAATTTCGTACGCGTGAAATATCTTCTTTTGCCTCAAAAATGTTTGAATGTTAGACTTACCTAAGTAAGTAGGTACCTAGTAGTAAATTTAGGTAGAAACTTAAGAAAGGCCCCTATTTCTAGTCGTATCTTATACAAGTCTACATTCGAAATTAAGAAAGTATACATAGGTAGGTACAGTTCTGAATACTTCCTAGGTGCAAAAAGAGCCTTTCCAGTCCAGTGGCCGGAAGTTAAACAAACTCACTTACTTACATACTTTATAAATATTATACTTACCTGCAGTCAAAAAGGTGTATCTCATCATCATCACCCCAGCTTATATACGTCCCACTGCAGGGCACAGGCCTCCTCTCAGAGTGAAAGGGCTTGGGCCATAGTTCCCACGCGGGCCCAGTGCGGATTGGGAACTTCACATACACCACTGAATTTCTTCGCAGGTGTATGCAGGTTTCCTCACGATGTTTTCCTTCATCGTAAAGCTCATGGTAAATTAAAAATGTAATTTCGCACATAAATTCCGAAAAACTCAAGAGTTGCGATGCGAGTCGAGATTTGAACCCTCGACCCTCTGCTTGAGAGGCCATAGGTCAAACCACTAGGCCACCACGGCTTCAAAATGTGTTCGCACACCAATTAAAAAATATGACCTATTTCCTTAATACGTCAGAATACATATTTTTACACTGAAGTTTATGGTTAAGCAAAAGCTTGTAATAAATTAAGAATACAATTGTATGACAGCATATTTTAGTAATAAAACAGCTACGTAATAATTGAGCCGTTGAACATGACCTAGGTCACTTAAGTCTAGTTATTACTTGTATACTCTGCTCCGAACTGTATACCTACTTCTAGTCGACCACATGGTAAAATGCTTTACTTACCATTTTTATGACAGTTCATTAAGATAAAAAGAATATGGCCGATTGTCACATTGACTTGAAATTAAAAGTACAAATAGCCTTTGATGTTTTATGTTACTACGGCCTTATTGCGTCGGAATAAGAGTCTGTGGTACTTATTTTTGAAACTTTGAATAAGTATATATTTTTACACTTGACTGTACATGGCATTGAGCCCTATAGTGATAAAGGAATTTTTTGGTCGACTAACTTATAGCCATATGGCTATATTTTATTTCATTGTTAGTATTTTTTTCGGAATTTATACGTGCTTTTACGGTGAAGGAAAACATCGTGAGCAAACCTGCATACACCTACGAAAAAATCAATGGTGTGTGTGAAGTTCCCAATCCGCACTGGGCCCGCGTGGGAACTATGGCCCAAGCCCTCTCATTCTGAGAGGAGGCCTGTGCCCTTCAGTAGGACGTATATAGGCTGAGATGATGATGATGATCGTCCACCAACGCCTAGCATCTGAGCTATCGTAAACACAACACTGATGCATTGTCCTCAAAATTTGAATATCGATTTCAGGCCCACCTCCCCCTCCCACCGGCGTTTCCAACTTTCAGGCTTCAGACGCCCTCGCAAGGTCGCAGACAACGCACACACGCAGCCTACGCACACACGCAGCCCACGCACACACGCACAAGCTGCAACCCGCGGCCATTAAACCTTGCGCACTTATTTATACCTTAAGGGCGTTTTGGTAGTTACAGGGGTCATAAATTGCAGACCCGCGATTTATTTACGCGCGTAGATTTTTGTGATTATGACAAACCTGGTTTTTATGTTTACTATGTAGTTTAGTATTTCTTATCTACTTACCGATTACTTACCTTACTTACCAATAATGCTATTTTTTTTATTTGAACAGTCACATTTACAAGTTTTCATGAAGAATATTAGTGATAGATTTTGCATTTTTAATTCAAGTAAATATTTGGTAACAAATATAAAATTTAAATATCAGATAAATATTGCTTTTAGTATTTGAATTCGTCTAGCTTATAATAATTATAAAAATGTAAAAAAAAAGCAAATGTACCCCTGGTGGGACTCGAACCCACAGTCCCCGGCTTAGGAGGCCGATGCCTTATCCATTAGGCCACAGGGGCGGACAGGATGAAGGACAAAATACGTCTACGCATAGCCTGCCGTGCCCCTGTCAAACAAAATTCAACGGGAACTTTTTCTAAAGATCCATTGTTTACTTTGTACCTTCATAAAAAGGAGTTGACTTTAGGAGTCGATTCATGTTTTTATTATAGCGTGACTACTACTGACCTTCAAATAAATTGCAGCCACCTCACCACACCATTTTGAACAAGTAAATCCACAGATTATTGTAAAAACCACTGTAAGCTATTTATCACACACACATTATTATTAGACACATCTGAAGTGAGAAATTGCTAAAAAATAAAGACTGACTTAGGTCAATTACTTATTTGGTGCTTAGATTTATTTACAACATTAAATTGATGTTGAAAGGGCTGTCACTTCACTGATATTGCACTTCTTTTATTTGAGACCATTCGTCTTTTGTTATTTTATTTAAAAACATTATACGTGTCAAGATTTCCGCCAAATCGCGGGTGGTTGTAAGTTGTGATAGTACCTTGACGTTGAACACTGTTACATTGTGTGCAAGAACGGGGTGACGTTAAAATTAGTGATGCAAGATAAATTCTGTGTCTTCTTAGCCCTCTGGATTGCCAAAGTATCTACAATATTGTATTTATCTCCCAGGTATTTATCTCTTTTACGAGTCTCCATTAATGTTTCTAGATATTTTAATAACAAAGTGATTAGCAATTTTCAATAAAACAGTCAAGTGCAAGTCGGACTCGCGCAGAAGTGATATTTTTGCTTACTTTATTTATTCTATATTATTCTGTGCGGTTAAAACACGATCTGTTATTGTCGACCCTGAACGATGGACAATAATGTAGGTAAAACTACGTCCTGACAGTTCAAACCTTCATGTTATTGCCATACTTAAGGGTTTGATTTGACTAATTATAGTATTTCCAATCATTTATTTTCTCGATGACAGCTTCCGTAGAATGTAACTGCGTTTTTTACGCAAAAATTAACTTTTAAATGCGAGGTAGGTATATAAAATACGACAACTGCCTAATTTTGTTCCTTGGACTCATATAATATTCATCTAAGGCGAATTGAGTCCTATATGCAGTATTTTTTTTAAAGTACGATAAATAATAAACGTTGTAATAAAATTACATTCTGTGGCAATACAAATAGTGATGTTATGATTGAAATATCGATATTGTATCGGTATTTTATATGTTGAACTAGATGTGTTCCCGCGACTTTGTACAGTCAACGTCATAAGTAAGTGATCACTTTTGTACCTTGTCGCTTTCAGTCGTTACGTAATTTCATATGGCTTTTCAAACATGACGTAAAAGTGACAAGGTACAAAAGTGATCACTTATTTATGACGTTGACCCTACGCGTTGTAATTTATTTCCCGGGATATAATATAGCCTATGTTACTAAAGTGAAATCATTATTATTTGTCCAGTAGTTTTTTGCTGATTCATTACAAACATACAAATCTTTCCTCTTTATAATATAAGTAATATAAGTATAGATAGGTAATCGACAATGAAGTGAAATAATTATAATAACAGGTAATTTTTATTTATTAATTTTAAAATTGGATCGATATCGTATCTACTGATCACTTATTTGGTCACAACACTATAACTTTCAAACTAGATCAGCTGTCATCGAGAAAATAATTGATGATTGGAACTAACTATAGAGGGCGTAGGGTTTGCCATCCCTTTCACTATCTCTTTCGGTCACCATCTTTTACCGTTTAACAGAAAGAAATAGTGTCTAAATTGTTGTCGTTCATTCAGATTCCTAGAATAATAGGGGTCACTGTCATAACCAAACGGATTAGCTCGTTGAAATGGCAATGGGCAGACCATTATAGCACGGAGAACAGATGGCCGTTGGGGCCCAAAAGTTCTCGAATGGAAACCTCGGACTAGCAAGCGCAGCGTGGGACATCCACCAACGAGATAGACGGACGATTTGGTGAAGGCCGCGGGTTCAGGGTGGATGTAATGCTTATGTCCAGCAGTGGACGTCCTACGGCTGAAATGATGATGATGATGATTCAGACTCAGGGCCGTAATTTAACTGTACCTACCTTATAATTCCATGTTGACGGGAAGTAGGTGCCTCAAAGGTTTTGATCTTATAGCTTTCATATATTTATCTTGTATCTTTTGATCGCGTAAGCTCAGAAACGTAATTTTTTATGGTTGCAGAGGCCATAGCCGTATACTTACCTACTGCTTACGTTGACTTTAGTAGTAATTTTACGGCAAATGTTCTTTCTTATCAGTATACGATACGTCGTGTTTTTATTGAAGTTACAATACAATACAAATATTATTTATTGGTCACCAAACAGTACATTCCTTTTACAAAAAAAAACCAGGCAGACAATAGGCGGCCTTATCGCTAAAAAGCGATCTCTTCCAGACAGCCAATTACTCAGAAATTAATAAATATGAACAGACTAACTAATGTAGGATGTACGTAGGTGACAGAAACAACAAACAGGAGAAACGCAGAATTAATAGACAAACAATAAAAATAATAATAATTGAAGTTGTATGACACAAAAAGAGGCGTGTTATAAGTTTGACCGCTGTGTGTGTGTGTGTGTCTGTCTGTGGCATCATAGCTTTAAAACGGGTGCACCGATTTGGATGCGGTTTTTTAATAGAAAGCAGGTTTCTTGGCGATGGATGTTAGATATGTTACATCAAAATCGGTTCAGCCGTTTCAAAGTTATCGGCTCTTTTGTTAGCTGCGGAAGGGATCTTAGACGCATAACGGGCATTGACTTAATGTTCAAACATACGAGTGACATAATTGCGTTGGGGGTTTTTAAATTTCTTAATTTACAATACTCACTCTTTGGCAGTCCTTAATTAAATACTCTTCTCGGCCACTCAAAGGTCGGTTGGTAGACCATGGAAGGGATTAGTTCGCATTTGTTTGATCTATCGCAGTTTTTGACAAATTGAGTTTATTTTTGTATTTTCATACGATCAAAGGATTTACATACAATAAAAATACACACATAATAATAAGATCCATGTATATTTAACGACCGCTTTAGCCTAGTTGGTAGTGACCCTGCCTACGAAGCAAGAGGTCCTGGGTTCGAATCCCGGTAGGGGCATTTATTTGTGTGATGAGCACGAATATTTTGTTCCTGAGTTATGGATGTTTTCTATCTATTTAAGTATTTATTTATCTATATAAGTATGTTTATCGTCGTCTAGTACCCATAGTACAAGCTTTGCTTAGTTTGGGACTAGGTCGATTTGTGTAAGATTGTCCCATAATATTTATTTATTTATTTATGTACGTTTGGCTGTACACATATTGGTGAACTCGACTGTACCTACCAGTTCAGTAGGTACGTTCGTTGTAAAAGTTGCCGTTCCTGCGCTTACGTCACCTCGCGGACGACGTCACTGTTCGAGGGTGCTCCGACTGAGGGTACTCAATGCATGCAACAAAGCCTCTATTCAGGTCAATCGGGCGGTTTTAATTTTTATTATACAGACCTTTCGAGATGAAAGCCAGAGTTATTTTTGATCTTCGATGAAATGCTTCCTTAAAAGGAGTGCCGGCGTCCTAAAGTTTAATACTAGCTGTTGCCTGCGACTCCGCCTGCGAAACATTTGTATATGTCCTTCCCAAGATCTCAAAGTGTCTTCGTACCAAATTTGTGTTTGTCAGTTGAGTATCTACCAAATAGGGATGTTGACACCACCAATCAACTGACGTACTTTTTATGAGCTGTCAAAACACATTTCTCCCATAGAGCTTGAATGGCAATAGCAACATATGACGTCACTTGTTCGCATACTCAATTAACTAACTATTTATTTGTTTTAAAGCAACAAAAAATCTAATTTTGCAGTTAATCGAAAATTAATCTGGGTTTCAGGGCTAAAATAAATAAATAATTAATAAATAAATAAAATTAATAAATAAATTATTTTTTAATGGTGTCAACATCCCTATTTACGCATGGAATCGTAAACGTTTACCAAGCTCAGTCATTCAGGTACAACACCCAACCTAAATTTTTTTTCGAATAAAACGCCCTATTTTAATCCTCTTAAATTACCTACGTGAGAAAATGTCATCAAAATGCCCAAGCTGAAATCTAGATGTTCTTTATTACCCATAACCTCCCTCGAAGACTTATTGGCTGGTCGTAAATGTAAAAAATACGATTAGGATGTCGTTACCAAAGGCAATAGAGATAAGCACCTGAAATTTCGTCACGTCACGTAAAAACTTCAGCGATCTTATGTCGATTTGAGATTATTTAGGCAGGTACCTACCTAATAAAATAATAACTAAGCCTTGGTAGTCTTCATCTTATCGCATCGATAGGGATTTGGTAGCATGTTTTGTGATAAACACAGAAATAGTAATAAAGAGGATAGAAGTGCCTTAGACGCGTGACCTTGGCGCCGCGCTTGTGACTCGTAGGTCACAAGCGCGTGACTTGTGGCTCAGTGCTATTTGAAACGTGGGTATGACAACAAGTGCTTTAAAATGGTGTTTTGCAGCAGCATTAGCAATTGCGGAAACTCGTCCACACTGTGTAATTACACTAATAAGGGGATTACATTTCATTGGTATGTATTAATTTAATGTAATAATGCGGTTTATATCAAAATACAACTTGATAAAATATTTCATTATGAAATATTGGTATACACGTTATTAACACGAAACTTCATATACTATTGCTACTCATGCCCATAAAAACGCAGATCGTTTTGAATTATACGCAGCAATGTAAAGAAATTTTTGATAACGCTTCCGTCTTGCACAAAAGTTCGTGGTACGGACAAAAAAACAGGTTACGACTAGTACAGACATAATGCCGACGGGGCCAATAAATGGCGCCGTTGTGTAAATGTGGGTATGACTTACGTTGAGTGTTATTCAACGCTATCTCTAAGGTGTAAAGTTCATTAGTAATTGTGTGCGTGATTGCGTAGTACGGTTCCGGTCTTTTGCATGTGTGTATTAACACAGTAAGTAGAGGGGATGAAGCAGCGACACGAGTTCCGGAAGAAAATAGGAACTAAGGCATTTCTATCCTCTTTATTATTATTTCTGTGGTGATAAACCTGTACCATAAAGCTACATTTTAGAGTGCCCTATCTCAAAAGACGAAAAGGAACCCATATAGGATCACTTCATTGTCGGTCCGCATGTCTGACAGGGACAAACCCTCACTGGTCCAAGTTAAATTAATATGAAATACTTACTCAGAGGTCGTATTGTCGAACTTTCTTTCACCGTCTCATATCGTTTGACAGAAAGAGTGAATGCGATAGCAAGTGTCAGTGCGTTAGAGTAGGACAATAAGTAGTCTGCAGTCTCTTGGAGCTGTACAAAAATTAAATAACCTGAACTAAAACAATTACTTTGCTCACCCGCGACCTTACAATAGTTACGTTTATGCAAGAAATGTGCGTTCATGCAGTTCCTCCACCTCCACACTGTACGAACACACACAAATCACATAAACCCAACCATCACCACCACCAAGCTACACTGACGCGTTTCGAACTCAACCAGAGCTCATCTTCAGAGTTACCACAACCGTATGCTATGCTACCAAACGTTAAACGTTAACGTTAATGAACGCACATTTCTTGCATAAACGTAACTATTGTAAGGTCGCGGGTGAGCAAAGTAATTGTTTTAGTTCATTAATATGGACCTCCGCAAAGTAACGCCTGATTCAATAAATTAAATAACCTACTAGCTTCAAATTCAAAGTACGCTATAATATATTATGTAGGTATTTCAGTACCTATGTAGGTACTTATCTTATGAGTAAGTTTATCCGTGGCCTAATACCATACCAACTGATTAGTTTTAATCGGTTCGATTAGGTACTCTAGGATTAGGTCAGTTGGTGTAATTGTCCCGTGCTATTATTTGATTTTTTTATACAGAGTTTTTTTTTATATCCGTTAAATTCGACACGTTGATACTACCTGGTATATTGATTTCTGTTTTCTTGAACGACCGCTTTAGCCTAGTTGGTAGTGACCCTGCCTACGAAGCAAGAGGTCCTGGGTTCGAATCCCGGTAAGGGCATTTATTTGTGTGATGAGCACGAATATTTGTTCCTGAGTTATGGATGTTTTCTATGTATTTAAGTGTTTATTTATCTATATAAGTATGTTTATCGTCGTCTAGTACCCATAGTACAAGCTTTGCTTAGTTTGGGACTAGGTCGATTTGTGTCCCCTAATATATATTTTTTTTAAATTGTTTTTTTTTGTTGTTAATACGTAATAAATCAATATTACAGTGCAAAAGGTCCCTTAGAGTTACAGTTAGTGTCAATTACACAAAGTTAAAAAAAAAGTATGTAATGTCGAACGAACTCACCTCAACAATCTCCTTGTAGCGAATAGCTATGAATGGAAAACTCTTTACTGACGAAATTCAAAAGATAAATAATAATAGACCAGATGGCCTAGTGGTTATAGAACCTGACTACGAAGCTTGAGATCCCGGGTTCGATCCCCGTGTCGGGGCTGATATTTTTTTGAAAAATACGAATGTTTGTTCCCGGGTCTTGGGTGCTTAATATGTATTTTAAGTATGTATCTATCTATATAAGTATGTTTATCCGTAGCTTAGTACCCATAACACAAGCTTTGTTTAGGTTATTTTGCGAACTGTCCCGTGATATTTATTTATTTATTATTTACTAGCTTTTGCCCGCGACTCGGTCCGCGTGGAATTAGTAAATTGGGCAGCTTATTTTTTTTATCAAATTTACTTTTTCATTAATTAAAAATTACCCCCCCCCCCGCAACCCCCCCCCGCAAACCCCCGTCACCCCCGTCCCAACCCCACCCCCCACCAAACCCCCCGCACACCCGCGTTCACATTCACCACCGTACTCCCAAGTCAAGCGTGCCTATAGAAGTTTTACTTCAAAAACCCCTGATTTTGAAACATTCTTCTGCTCCGCTCCTATTGGTGTTAGCGTGATGATATATAGCCTATAGCCTTCCTCGACAAATGGACTATCTAACACTGAAAGAATTATTCAAATCGGAGCAGTAGTTCCTGAGATTAGCGCGTTCAAACAACTAACAAACAAACTCTTCAGCTTATTAATTCTTCTAAAAACTGTTCGATAAATTTTTAAAATATACGTATCTTTCTTATTTGTGAACCGATTGAAATGAAACAAACACTAAATGTTAATCCAAAAAAATACCAACATATCAATGAAAACCGCATCCTTCTAGGTTAAGCCGTTTCTGAGATTAGCGCGCACAAACGCACAGACAAACAGACAAACAGATAAACAGACAATAATTCTAAAAATCATTGTTTCGGGTTCTATTGCGCTAATAAATAGCCCTAGTGACAGTTTTTCTCAAATATCTTCAATGTACAGACACCGACTTGTTACAGATTTATTATATGTATAGATTAATAGGACGTAATGAAGGACTTTTAGACTGGTTCAGCCATTAAATTTAATTATTGAATATTTCAAAAATAGTAAGAGTTTAGACACTAGTTTCTTCGAGAAATTAACTATATTTGACCTGAATAATCTTCCCTTAAAGTTAACGGAAATAAAAAAAAATACGGTTAATTTTATTTTCACGAACATGTAATGTGTTTAGCAGTACTTGGTTTGTGTACTTAATACAAAATCTCTACTCGTAAAGTAGGTATATTATGCCTTTAGCAATTTCGCTGGAAAATATTTACATAGCAATCTTTCGAAGGCAAATTTGTTCGCAGCTTATCTGCCGTTGAGTCGAGAAGATCAAATAGAGTAAAAAGTGAATATTGTATGGAGCTTCCACACTCGTGGCGTGAATTCACGGCGAGCAGTCTCACCGTCGACTTGACGCTCGCAAAGTTCACAGTAAGTAGTGTCCACACACTTGTTCAAAATGGACGATGCAAAAAACAGCTGAACCCTGATATATTTTACAAGCTTTTATTTAACTTACCTTGTTGAGTTTCTTGCTGAATTATTCTCAACAGGGTTTTTCCGAATCGGTGGTTAGATTCTTCGACGTTCATAAAAGCTTCAATTGAAACCTAATCTAGATTTTTTTTTTGACTTTGACCTTTACAATGTCTGTTTGTTACGGGCAAATAATATCTTGCATCTTTTTCTAGGTGGATTTCACCCACTTCTAGTGATCGTACCGACTTGAAATTTAATACGGATATGTAGATTGAACACAAATATAATTAACGAAAAGTACTAGGGGCGTTCAATAAAAAGTGAGAATGAGTATGTTATAAACAACTTTTACTAAATGTCATTTTATTTTTCGACATAGTCACCTTTTAGCATAATACGAGGGGCGTTCAATATAAAGTGAGAATGAGATGCAAACTCTTTTAATATTACGAAATTAAATACTGGCCGGTAAAGCTAATCTATCTAGCTGATTGCTATGAAAAAAAAAACTAACTGTCTTTTGTTTAAAAATATATACGGTAATTTCTTTGCAATGCTATTGAGTACGTTAGCGAAAATGGAGAAAATTGAACTGTGCGCCGTTATCAAATACTTGAGTTTGAAAAATTTTTCTACGGACCAAGTCAATTTGGATTTGCGGGACACTTTAGGGTCTAATGCTCCTCCGTATTCGACAGTCGCATGTTGGTGCGCCGAATTTAGACGTGGAAGAACATCGACTATGGACGACCCCCGCTCCGGACGCCCTACTACAGCAGTAACTGAAGAAATTGTGAAAAAAGTCGAAAACTCAGTTTTGGCGGATCGTCGTGTCACGGTTCGTTTTATTGCTGAAAATGTAAAGATTTCAACGGGGAGCGTGCATAATATTTTACATGAACGCTTGGGTATGAAAAAGGTATCTGCGCGTTGGGTACCAAGAATGCTTACTGACACGCAAAAACAAACTAGACTAGAGATTTGTCAAGAAGCTTTGAACCTGATGCAGCAAGACCGGGAACTTTTTTTGGCGCGATTTATAACAATGGACGAAACATGGCTCCATCATTACGATCCAGAAACGAAACCGCAGTCTATGACATGGAAAAGGCCATCATCTCCAACTCCGAAGAAATTCAAGGTGAGCCCATCTGCCGGTAAGGTCATGGGCTCTGTTTTTTGGGATGGTAAAGGGGTATTAATGATTGAGTATCTCGAGCATGGAGCCACTATTACGGGCACATTATACGCCAAACAAATAGCAACATTGCGCAATGAGATCCGCGAAAAACGGCGAGGTAAACTCTCGAAAGTTGTGCTGTTCCACCAGGACAATGCCCCGGCACACAAGTCCGCCGTTGCAATGGCTGCAATTCGTGATGCTGGGTTCGATATCCTTAAGCATCCTCCGTATTCACCAGATCTCGCTTCCAGTGATTTCTACCTATTTCCGAGATTGAAACAATACCTGAGAGGCCAGAAATTTGAAGACGACGACGCGGTAGTCGCTGCAGTACAAGATTTTTTAAGTACTCAAAATGAGACCTTTTTTAAAAATGGAATTTTATGTTTAGAAAAAAGATATACTAAGTGTATTATGCTAAAAGGTGACTATGTCGAAAAATAAAATGACATTTAGTAAAAGTTGTTTATAACATACTCATTCTCACTTTTTATTGAACGCCCCTAGTACACTTAGTATATTTTTTTTCTAAACTTAAAATTCCATTTTTAAAAAAGGTCTCATCTTGAGTACTTAAAAAATCTTGTACTGCAGCGACTACCGCGTCGTCGTCTTCAAATTTCTGGCCTCTCAGGTATTTTTCAATCTCGGAAATAGGTAGAAATCACTGGGAGCAAGATCTGGTGAATACGGAGGATGCTTAAGGATATCGAACCCAGCATCACGAATTGCAGCCATTGCAACGGCGGACTTGTGTGTCGAGGCATTGTCCTGGTGGAACAGCATAACTTTCGAGAGTTTACCTCGCCGTTTTTCGCGGATCTCATTGCGCAATGTTGCTATTTGTTTGGCGTATAATGTGCCCGTAATAGTGGCTCAATCTCAATACTCAATCATTAATACCCCTTTACTATCCCAAAAAACAGAGCCCATGACCTTACCGGCAGATGGGCTCACCTTGAATTTCTTCGGAGTTGGAGATGATGGCCTTTTCCATGTCATAGACTGCAGTTTCGTTTCTGGGTCGTAATGATGGAGCCATGTTTCGTCCATTGTTATAAATCGCGCTAAAAAAAGTTCCCGGTCTTGCTGCATCAGGTTCAAAGCTTCTTGACAAATCTCTAGTCTAGTTTGTTTTTGCGTGTCAGTAAGCATTCTTGGTACCCAACGCGCAGATACCTTTTTCATACCCAAGCGTTCATGTAAAATATTATGCACGCTCCCCGTTGAAATCTTTACATTTTCAGCAATAAAACGAACCGTGACACGACGATCCGCCAAAACTGAGTTTTCGACTTTTTTCACAATTTAATCCGTAGCCCTTCCTCTCGGAGTAGCACGTCACGGCGGCTGCCAAACGTGCACACACACACGTGTAAAACATGTCGAGTTAAACTCGTTTTAAGACGTGAGTGATCCGTTTATTTTCACTATGAGTGAGTCTCACGGTAGTTTCATGTTTAAAGTGGGTTTTCTGTTTGTTGGCGCTTTTCGCTATATTGGTGAAAATGCACATTATCGGCTACGAGCGCAGCGTGTAGCATGCGCTGCCGCTAGGTATATTACTGTTTACCAAGTCCAGCCCTCTATTAAATTACTATGATTTTTAAACCGGGACAATTTGCTTATCGGCCGGGACGCCGGGACACTATGCTTCAAACCGGGACATGTCCCGGCGTACCGGGACGTATGGCAACCCTATTTTACACCCGTTAGATACCTATATTATCATTATTAAGAGTTAACAACCTGTGGCCACTTTGTTGGTTAATTTTTTAATGTAACTGTTTGTAGTATAAGTTTTATTGTACCGTTTGTGCCCTAAAACATAAATAAATAAATATCACAGGACAATTTACACCAATTGACCTAGTCCCAAACTAAGCAAAGCTTGTACTATGGGTAATAGACAACGGTTAAACGTACTTATATAGATAAATACATACATATTAAACATCCAAGACTCGAGCACAAACATTCGTATTTTTCACACAAATATCTGCCCCGATCGGGAATCGAACCCAGGACCTCAAGCGTCGTAGTCAGGTTCTCTAAAAACTACGCTATCCGGTCGTCCCGAATCCGGATCGGTAGGAATGTACCTACTTTGCTCGTTTACCGCCGCTTCTCGTATCACCTAACGTTTACTGCGTGACTCTGGAAAGTCTTTAGGTTTCTCGGCTTCGAACGTAAAAAACCTTCAAAAAACCGACTTGGAATCGTGAACTGGCGAAAACCTAGACAACACGTGTGAAAACTTCCCATACTCTCGTTCACGCGTGTCCTGGCTATTCCCGCCGTGAGTGTGGGTGGAGTCTCCAGCAAACTTTCACTGTCTGTGAACCGTGTTGTTTTGGTAAAGGTAAAGGAATGACGCCCGTAGGTTTCACTCTTGAACAGTGGATGTAATTGTTATCTCCTTGCTTTTGATAATACATCATATTTATATACAGTAACATCCTTATCTTCGTAAGTCTTATTTTAGTGTCATGCATTACCTATAATAGATCCTTTATATAAGCTTAGTTAACTGTATTGTAATTCACTGTTTTATTGTTGAATACATAATGACTGACCTATGATCTAACAGTTTTAAACAATTCATATTGAATTAGTTTCTATTGACATTATAACTGCAAATCTGTCCGTCTATCTATCCGTTACCTCTTCATGCTAAAAACGCTGAAGCGATTTAGATGACATTTAATGTGGAGATAGTTATAGCCCGGAAAATTAATAAATATCGATAAACGAATTCTTCGCAGACGGAGTCGGGGGCAACAGCTAGTAGTAAATAAATAAATATCACGGGACAATTCACACCAATTGACCTAGTCCCAAAGTAAGCTAAGCATAGCTTGTGTTATGGGTACAAGGCAACGGATAAACATACTTATATAGATAGATACATACTTAAATACATATCAAACACCCAAGACCCGAGAACAAACATTCGTATTATTCATACAAATATCTGCCCCTGAACCCGGGACCTCAAGCTTCGTAGTCAGGTTCTCTAACCACTAGGCCATCTGGTCGTCAAAAGTAGTCTTCAATGTAGTCTTCAATGTTTTATGCCGTACAACTGACATTCAATCTTACTATGATTTTTAACCCGGGACAATTTGCTATGCTATGGTTCCAACGGAAGACCAGCGTCAGCTGCAAGGCCGACATCATGCTGAGTTGGGACCATTTCGTGACAGTGACAGTATAATGTTGTATCTGTTACCGTTTTTCTCTTGCTAATTTAAGATCATGTCACGAATAAATATTTTTCTTTCTTTTCATTCTTTCTCTAAGTTGCTAAATTAATTTCTTGGTCGACTAAGTATACCTACCTACTTAATAGTTAGTAATCAATAACTTAGTCAGTAACTAAGTAGGTCTTGTCTAATATTGGCGACAAAACTTGCTAACTAAACGATTGCCATTAAATTCCATTTACATTAGATATCAAGAACGCACTAATAACTATCCCTGGATTATGTCAACATATTGGAGATATAACCCTGGTTCTTGTCAACATGTTGGGAGCAATGAATGACAGTTTGTACCCTGTGATTAGGGTTTTCTAGGACAATAATGACTAATTTTAATAATAAATCAATATTTTTACTAGTTTGCCGGGGCCACAATCTGAATGGAGCACCTCGAAAAAAAAAACGATTTAAAACTAATACGATTACCAATGAACCGAAGAGAACTTAATAAAACAAATAACATATTTTTTAATTAACACATCGCTGCTTTTAAACGAAAGGACCATAATGTATATATCAAAATCAGAAAATTTAAAACCTCAAAGTTAAAATACTTATGACACAAAAGCGTTGAAAGTAGAAGTGCGAAAAACAAATAAAAAATCCGGCCAAGTGCAAGTCGGACTCGCACACCGAGGGTTCCGTACTCTTTAGGTATGTTAAAATATACGCCGTGAACAGCCGAACTATAACAATTCAGCGCTAGCAGAACCCTGCTTCTAAGTAAAATGTACGCAGTGTGAGATCATTTTATATTAGTTGTCAAGACCCCCCTTAATATTTAATATAATTATATTTTTATTATTTGTTGTTATACCGGCCACAGTAATACATAATCGGTGAAAATTTCAAGTGTCTAGTTAACGCCATTATAACGATCAAGTTAAAAACGCTGTAAAAAACACGTTTCTTGGATGACGATCCCCCTTAGTTTTTAACTTTATTTTATTTTTAGTATTTGTTGTTATAGCGGCAACAGAAATACATCATCTGTGAAAATTTCAACTGTCTAGCTATCACGGTTCTTGAGATATAGACTGGTGACAGACGGACAGACGGACGGACGGACAGCGAAGTCTCAGTAATAGAGTCCCGTTTTCACCCTTTGGGTACGGAACCATAAAAATGAAATTAAATTTTTTATTAGGCATTCCTGAATAAAAAACTTGATTTGTGGCCCTTTCGTTTTAAATCAGTGAGTCACGTTGCACTTATTTTGTGATAGAGTTTTTGCAATAAATTTTCTACATTAAAAAAAAACGGCCAAGTGCGAATCAGACCCGTGCACTAAGTAAAGAATAAAGAGACAACAAACGGACACAAAACGGAGACAACAACAAAAAGTGATGCAACAATAGATTCCTTTTGATTTATGAGATATGGAACCTAAAAAGATAACATTTGCCTTACAAAACCGGTATAAAACCTCCCGAACCGTCACTTTTTGTATTTGCTAATTTTTCACGTGCCAACATGCATTAGCTTTTGGTCGGTTTTCGCAAATAATGTTGGCAACCCTGCTTGTAATTCGATACAGTCGATCCCAAAGTCATAAATATCAATCAGCGGTCATTAGCTGCATCGTGAGAGGCGCATGCGACGCTGTGCTCGCGAATGATCTAATCGACGGAAAGATAACGTTAGAGTTTGCGTTCTGCAATGTTATTGCAGTTTAAAATAAGTTGTTGTTAAAAAATATATTATTACACGGTTTTTGTGCTGGATACTGGAAGTACGTTAATATTCGACTTTCAAGATTTGATCCGCACAAACATACACACTAACTAACTAATACAGCAAGATAAATAAACGGTTGTAAAAAATGATGATGATGGAGTACGAGTATTTTTTAAAGTCAGCTGATTTCTGACACAACTGTTTTTAAATGCATGCGATGCGGGCAGCGCAGGACCCATCGTTTTGGAACTCTTTGGGGAAGGCCTGTCTCCAGCAGTGGACATCTTTTGGCTGATTATGGTGATGAATGATGATTTGACAACAGTCAAATTGTAACGGCCTGACTCGTGGTCACACCAGGTTGTCACAACACTATAGAGACGGGTGAATATTCGAGCGTTTTGACCGCGCGGTTAAACGTCATTACCATTCGACGATTATTACCACAACCGAAGGACGAATCGAGCGAAACTTCATCAAACTAGATTCAGCATCGGTACTGTCATAAGTTTTCATTAAAAGTTAACCTTTTTAATAATTTCTGCTCAAATGGTAATGACAAAAAAAACCGCCGTAAAAACGCTGAATATTTACCCAGACATCCTTTCGCTTTCGTCGGAAATTCGTCAGAAATAATTTTTATTCCGCAAAAGTTGGTAGGTTAGGTTGGTTTGGTATCTATAGATGCCCGAAGGGCAAATAAGCCAGAAATAGGAGCCCTGACACAGGCAGGGCTCCGTCGAATAGCATGGATCTGACAACCTGTACCTCTACCATGAGTTTACACTAGTTTACGTGACCGTACTCGCTAGCGACGGCGTAAATTATTTGTATGGAGAATTGTACAGCGCCTCTAGCGGTCACTTACGGAAGTACAATTCTCCATACAAATCATTTACGTCGTCGCTAGCGAGTACGGTCACTGTGAACTAGTGTAAACTCATGGTAGAGGTACTGGTGTGACAACGAGTCTGGCCCCAAATTGTACAACGGGTTTCTTGACGACTCTATTTTAATGTTGTTCCTGGGCGTTGATAAGCAAATATTGTCTTTTTAAATCTGTTCTGAGTACAAGTCCTTCATTTTATTCGTTGTAGAAACCTGAATTCTCCCATTACTTATCAAAACATTGCAAAATAAAAAGGTCCAACCGCAGACCCGAATCTCTCGCGTCCAGACTGACAAATTGTTTGGATGCCCGTCCCCCCGCAGATTGCCCCGAAGTAATAACTTTACATTTTTAACATTCTCATTAAATTTCCTCACTCTTCCACAACTTCAAACCAGTTTGACACCGATGGTTTTAACTAGACGAACCCCTCGAGCGTCTAATCTCATCTCATTCTATAATATATTTAAAATCTCCGGGTAGCACGCCGGCTTACCCAAAATTCCAAATAAAAAAGATTTCAATCTACATAAGCCTGCCGGGCGATAAATTGGGTGCACTAATCATAGGGCCGGTCTCAAAATTCGTGATTATTAATCATCAGAAGCTCTTTTTGAGGATTAATTTGGAACAGACCTCCTGATTAATGAGCTAAGGATACTGCAACATGCAACCTGTCTGCGGCGCTGATAATCTTGTTAAATTTGCTCTTAGCAATTGGAAGATTAATCCTCTTGTACGAAACAATCCGCCGTTAGCAAGATAACATCGCCGCGTGTACCATGTTAGGTGAGGCGGGACGTCTTGTAAATTCGCTTGAATATTTTACTTATCGGCGACGAAATTACATGTTGATGGCTTCAATCTGTCATGTTAAGTTGGATAAGGCAGTTCAAATGGACTTTATGCGAATGCGATACGAGTCACATTATTTAATTGGGGCGATATTAAAACCTGTTGAGAATTATTACTTTGGTCCATAATTAGTTTTTAAAAGAGGTCTTTGACAGGCCTGAGGTGTTTACGTGTTAAATCTTAGCGTTTTTTTGATTCACATTTAAACATCCATTTATGTGAACGTTTGTTTTACAGAAAACCGAAAGGAAAGTGGAATGAGTACAAGTCTTTATAGAGCAAATTCTCTTGTGGTTTTACGAGTACAACTTGTTCGTTTAGTCTAGTTTATGTAAGTGCTACATCAGAAGGCGCCCTTGACCAGCGAAGGGGGGAAATGTGGGGGGACACTGTTGCTGTAAGCTGGGAGGTAAACGCTGGGATAGGGGTTTGGCAACATTGAATTATTACAGTACCTAAGGTGAAAAAACCGGCCAAGAGCGTGTCGGACACGCCCAAGATAGGGTTCCGTAGCAGGTACGAAAAAATCTTTGCATACTTTATTAATGTGGTTGTTTTGGACCCAACGTCGGCGGTACAGCGCCATCTATCGGCGAATTGGGTAACTAAGAACTAGTATGTATGTTGATTGTTTTTCAGATGTAATATATTTTTTATTTGAAAGAAGATACTATTAGCGTGATCTTATAGGTACTTCAAGAAAAAAAATGCTTGCAATAAATTACAATCTTAGTTAAGAATATTTTTTTTACAAAAACTTAAAAACTGCTCACTCAACTGATTAAGTTGAAAATAATTTTCCTAGAAAGTTTTTATTGGGTATAACTTACGTGATTTTTTTCATATTTTTTTAGACGTGCGGTTCAAAAGTTAGAGGGGGGGACACATTATTTTGAACTTTCGGAGTGAATATCTCCTAAAATATTCACTTTATCAAAAAATGGTTTTAGAAAACCCCTATTTATTTTCAAATACCTATCCAATGATTCCCCACACTATAGGGTTAGTCGAGAAAAAAAAATCACCCCCACTTTACGTCTATGGGAGGTACCCTAAAAAAAATTGTTTTAGTTTTTTTTATGTAATCACTTTGTCCGCGTGACTGATATATATATTCATGCCAAATTACAGCTTTCTAGTACTAACAGTCTCTGAGCTTAGCCGCGGACGGACAGACAGACAGACAGACAGACAGACGGACAGACATGGCGAAACTATAAGGGTTCCTAGTTGACTACGGAACCCTAAAAAGAGTTAATTTAATTCTCAGCGATGCACAATAATTTACAATCTATAACTTGGTCCTGCTGCTTTGTCCTCTTTTAGAACTCTGTTCCGTGAGAATTTTGCTAAATTTGTTTTTATTCTTTGTTTAGGTACCTACGTCATATCTTTTTTATCTTTTTTATAAAATAATCGCAGTGACTTGACTCTGTCAGCGATCGATAAAGTTTATACTCGTAGATTTTATAAAAAAAATATTATATTGGTAACCTTACAAATACGCATGTACTTATAACTAAACAAAACATACTGCTAGTAAATTTAGCTAAGTAAGCTGTTAATTATAACTTTATCTTCAGTGAGCAAAAGCTCTCTGGTAAGGGATAGATCAAACTCAACAAAGTTTATCATTAGTTTCTCTAATTCATTAATAATAATTAACTATATGAACAATCAATTTTACATTTACCTGCTTCTATATTATCGCTTTTTATCAATATGCACCACCAAATCATTTGTTGCGTGACCCACTGTGGAACCCTGTCACATAAAATAACATAGTGATATCGCGTTATATAACGAGGAAAATCATTATGATGTTTACTGTGATAATACTCTACGACAGGTCAGGATTCAAAAGGTTAAGGTTCATTTGGGAAAGTAGCTTCTCAAACTAATAACTTCTTTTGTTTAATACCTTTCTTAATGATAAATTACATCTCTAATTGGATCTACGCATCCGTAAATTCGTTACTTTGCTGACGCCAGATTTAATCCCTTTTTACATCAGCTCATACACATTAGTACAATTCTGACCCCCGGCGAGACGAGGGGGGAGCGAAAGGAAGAGAGTGCATCGGGCGCAGTAGTGTAACATCCCAAAGTCAACCCCCGTACCAATGTATCTGCAAAACGAAGACAGCAAACAAATTTTTAGTGATTCACAAATTGCTAAAATATTTATTTATACTCACACCTATAGAGATGTGGAGTTTTACCAACTGATGAGAACAACAAATTAATTACTGGATGGCGTTCCTATGGGAAATATAGGAAATTAATTTAATATTCAATGAAAACAAGATTTAAAAATACACAAAAATATTTTTATTACTTTATATAGACTAATTACGACCAGAAATATAGATATAATTAACGATGAAGCCTGCGCTGCGGATTTATGGAATCTGTTATGTCACTGTTTTATGCTTCTTAATAAACTTGATATAATTAAGTAAATTACTTGAACTTAAACTAAATTAATTAAAAATATAGGTAGTAGGTACGTGAATCACGGATTTATAATATAATACTATTGAAGCTGTGCAAATACCTACTATTCTGATAAGATGCTGATTTGAAAATGTTTGCTATGAATTAAAATAGATGTTAAAAACTATTGAAAAGAGATAGCTTAAATTACCTAATTGGCCATTATCGTTTAGGGCCATACATATATTTTGTTCAGGTCTCTCCTGTAGACATAGTAAAAGTTAAGGGTCTATATAATATGGCCAATATTTTTTAGTCAAGTCTATATCGGCTGGTGGGACGTCTGCCCATTTAAATAAATCTTAAAGACTTGGGGTCGCTAATTTAATGTCCACAAGAGGGAAATCTTTAGTTTCTTACACTGTGTATGACACTTTATTACTTAACTTGCATCACGCGTCATTTACGTGTCTTGGTACAGGCAAATGCAAATGGCCGGCTAGCGCAAGACTATACACATACATACCTATGTAAGTATGAGCTAAGCTAGCCCATCCTGGCGCGCCCTGCACAATTCCAAGTGTTGCCAAGCGAGCTATTATGGCTACTAGTGGCAAATTTCTAGGGTCATCTTATTATTCAAAATAGAACTAACTGAATCAGTTTCCGACGCTTATCTCTCGGACCAAGATGAAATTTTGCATAGAAGTTCCATTTAGGTTTAGAACGTAGGCGAGGAACAAGGAATTGCGAAATTCTCACGGGATAGCGTGTTCTACTTCTGCATCAGGAACAAAGTGGGCACAAAGTAATTCAGCTACAAAACTTTTACAGCCACTTATTACTTTGATATTTATTGAAAAAGAAGTACTGAATAATGCCTAATATTTTTTTTTTGTTTATAACATATGTATCTAATATACAATAATATTTTCTAAAGTTATTTCTATTGTAACAGTAGTTCTCATCTAATTTTGTTTGTTTCCTACACACATAAATATAAGCCAGTATTTATGTCATCAAGCTGACTTTAATACTTATATCTTTTAACTAATTATTAATTTAATAAAGAACTTTAATTCATATTTGTAGGCTACCACAAAATATAACTAGGTACGGCATTTTTGTTTCGTTTACTGGTAACACTGCACCATTCGTACTCGCTGCATTCCTGTTACATATCCCAACTAACCCGAGTCAATCTTTACTATAATAGCTTCTAATATAACCAAGAATGTAAATCTGTAGGTCGATTTTTATACTAACAATGCGCAATAGTCCAGTTGACTTGAACCTGTAAAAAAAGTAACGTTACAGACAGCGTAGGTACAGGCTAAATTACTGGAGCTGAAGAATGAAAATTCGGCAGATATTCCTTAAGGATTATAGAGGTTCCCAAAGTGAGGAACCCAGTCGGTCACGATTGAATATATACTAGATGGGCCGCAGAAATCAGTAAAGCCATAACGGACTTTTAATGTCACTTAAGCAGGTCCCAAACTTCGTAGCTTTTTTCCGGTGAGTCGCGGTCTAGAAAACTTTGGAAAAATTAATAGAGGAGGCACTACGAAGGATTTTTCAAAATGCCACAGGATAGAGCCAGCTAATGTTACATTCTATTAGGTACGGAAACGAAACTGTGGATTGAAACTAATGCAATCCAAACTAATATTATAATATTTATAAATGCGAAAGTGTGTCTTTCTGTCTGCTAACTCTTCACGGTTTAAACGCTGAACCGATTTAGATTAAATTTGATATGAAGATAGTTGGAAATCCTCGGACACCTTCCAGCAGGAGCCGCGGGTAACAGCTAGTAAAGAAAATTTAAATCTTCTTTTTAGGTGCCTACCTGAAATTTATTTACTAGCTTATTGATAATATTGTTAAGCTTAATTTCTATTACGCCCAATCTGACGCATATAGCTACAGCTGCCTCTTTTATTTCTTTTTTCTTTTACATGGTTATGTTATGGAGATTTGGAAGTCAAGAAGAGAGGCTATTGTCCAGCTATGGGACTTAAATAGAAGCTGAGAAATAAATAAATAAGTAGTATCAAGTAGGTATAAAACACATTCCCGTCAATTATTCCATCTCGGAAAAACAATAGTCGTAAGCACCTAATAATTCAGCTAATACCTTCTTGGCAAGTCACTGGCTGTGCTGTTTCATTTAACTCAGATAAGATCTGTAAAGATTTCTGCGAAATTTTCCGAAATCATAGCTTTACCACACACATTATCATTCAAGTCACGTCTTTGAAATAGTATCGACTGATGAATATTCAAATGAGGTGTCATTGACGCGCGCACCGCACGAGTTGTCCTGAAAACCATTAACAATACAAAAATTAAACGCCAAGTATGCTCGAAAAGTTTAAATATTGTTTTAAAACACAAAATTACAGCTGCAGCAATTTTGTATTTAGTGAAATAGAGGTGAAGTGATAACTGATAGCGCAGTCAACGTAAATAACGCGTCAATTTTTTTCCTCAAAAGTGACGCTTTGGTTGCACTTAGCGTTTCATTCTCATTAATGTCTCGATTTTGTGAAAGCGACGGAGTGCTCAAATTTGGAGAATGACAGGCAACTTATTATGTACAAGCCTATAGGCCTCTCTATCGTAGCTTAGGTACCAACATAGTGATGTTGCTAAACACCACGTTGTAACAAAACAACGACCTCGTAGCGGTTCATGGCTACGGTGGCGCGTGTAGCCATCTACGCCTTTCCCCCTTATCAATTATGTGTTGTTTGTTACCGCATTATTTTATCTAAGCTGGTATTACCTAATATCCGATAGTGAGAGTTCAAGGTTGGTCGTCGCTGGTCGCGAGATGTGACGCAGCGCGCTCGCTCGGGCCGCGGCAGCCCCGCGCCCTGCGCTTTTATCAATACGAGCCGCCCGCAACGCCGCCTAGCGGCCGCCGCCAGTACCGCCTCGGACACGAGTGCGCACACTCAATGCTCCACGACGTCGCCGCACTCAATTCCCAACTCTTTCTCCTTCAAAACAATAAAAAACCGATTTAATTTTCCGCGAACGCATCCCCCGAAGCATCTGCGACGTCAGTGCCGCGCGCTTCCCGGCAATGCTGCCCTCGAATCCTTCGGCGCGATTACGTCAATAGCCGAGCGCTTCGGTCTGCGCCTATGGACTTTATTATTTGTTATTGTTTTACTCGTTGCATTGATTTTGTCGTCAAAGTGTAGTTTAACCAACCCGCTGGAGTCGTGGAGCGCCAGCAATACGGTGAGTGTTTATGGATGTCGGCGTGGACATCGATTTCTTGCTTGTTTATGTTCGGGTCGGTTTCAGCGTTGCACTCACGTATCGCATTATCTAATGCGCGTAGCGAGTTACTTTCGCCTGTTAGCGCGCCCAGGAATGAGGTTACAATCTTTAAATAAACTATTTTTTTAACCAAGCAGTTGGAGCAGCGAGAATAAACATACTTATTTGAATGGGTGCGCAGGTTGTCCTATAGATAAGATTTGTTTGTTTTGATTTGTGCTTCAATCGTATCTAGGTTCAACGTAGATAAAGTCCATTTATAGGTATAGGTAAGTACTTACTAGTAGCATGAGTAAGTGGCCTGTCTGGAAATAGGTTGAGTGATTGTTTATTCATGCCAAAGCAAGCGCTAGTTTCCAACTATTACGAAGCAATATTCTACTTGGCTACGTCCACAAAATAATTTCTAATGTCGCTTGCAATGTAACTAGGTTAATTATGCTAAACCTGAACTTAACAAAACCTTTCTTTTTGGTGACAAAATGAACACAGAATAACAATTTACGTACCTACGTATATTACCAAAAACACAGTCCTTGTATGTGAAGCTAAGACATCTCCTGTCTTTAAGAGAGCATTAAATTTACGTCCATAAACAACAGTGGCGGGGCGTGAAAAATTTTGCAAGTAAAGCCAAAGCAAAAAAAATCAAAAACCCCATTTTTATTATCTTTTTGAAAGTGCAGTAATGGAAGAGAAAAAGAAAAAGCTTAGTCAACCCAGGGGAATCGGGTTGTTAGTACCCTTCGCCATTGATAAACAATATAAAATAGTGGCTCGAATATTTAATAAAAATATCATCGACAAAAACCGCTGTGAAAGTGGCCGCGCTATTTGCTGCGGCACTTTCTGGAACAATAATGTCTTTATTGTAGCCATTGCTGTCCTCTTCTCGCTATTTTATATCTGAGGTATCTATTCTACATCATAATATTTATTTTATTAACCCCCGACACAAAAAGAGGGGTGTTATAAGTTTGACCGCTATGTGTGTGTGTCTGTCTGTCTGTCTGTGGCATCATAGCTCTTAAGCGGGTGCACCGATTTGAATGCGGATTTTTTAATAGAAAGCAGGTTTCTTGGCGATGTTTCTTAGATACGTTTCATCAAAATTGGTGCAGCCGTTTCAAAGTTATCAGCTCTTTTGTTAGCTGCGGAAGAGATCTTAGACGCATAACGGGCATTGACAGTGACATAACTAGCTGTGTACTAATAATCTTAGCTAACTGGCTATATTCACACCGTGCTTTTCTCATGTTTACAAATGCATCGTTTTCTATAAATTTCAATTGTCATCAAGTAATTTATTTCTGAAATAATATTTTCTATACCAATCTTCTTATCTTAAACTATCCTAATCTAACCTGCTCTATTCTATAAGGTGGCGTTTCAAAGAATCCTGAAAACACCACGCTTCTAAGACACTGTTTCGGTTTTATTAGGGCCAGAGTCAAAATAAGGGCTGAATTCAAAAGTAGTATTTGTATGGTCGGTACCGGTTGTCAGCAAATTCCACCGTAACCTTAGTTACTTAACTCATAGCAAGTTGTCATTGATAAGTAATAACTTATACCTACTGTATGTACCTGTCTTCCAATCTAGCCATGCCGTTGGTGACTCCAGATCATTCTGATCATTCATGACGATGATTCACGATGGATTCAGAGATTCATGTGAGTAGTTAGTATTCCATTGACCCACACGAAGCGGTTCGCTTCATCTGTCCTAAACTGCTAAGGAATGGAATTCGCTCTCATTCTCTGTGTTTCCAGGTACATACAACCTTTCTTTAAGGCTAGAGTGAGAACCAGTGAGATACACTTTTAGCCTCATCTGCAGTTTTATATAATAATGGACAGACAGACGGACGGACAGCAAAGTCTCAGTAATAGGGTCCCGTTTTTACCCTTTGGGTACGGAACTCTAAAAATGAAGCTCATCGCTTTTATAGTTAGCTTGTAACGTTTAAAAGTGGTATTACAGATCCCACGAGAGAAATTTTGTCACGAATAGGACACAGCTTCTGGAAGGGATAATTAAGGTTCCTAAAAGGTCCACGTAGGGCTCGTAAATTCAATAACTGACCCAAATTTTAGTAATCGCCCGTCATTAAGGCTGTACGGGTCTTAACGAACCGTCTAATGAAAATAGTAATACCTACCTAAATGAGTATAATGTCACACAGTCAGCCGATTTGAATTGTAAGCTGTTCTAGAACCTTGCCGCATGTGTCTTTGGTGACATTATTAATTTTATTCCGAAAAGTGATGTGGGTGTACTGGGAAAGAGTGTAACGGGTAATTACATAGGATGTCAATAGGATTTTTTACGTTTTAAAACCGTAATCCGCGGTAACATTGTTTTTGAGTTACCGCGTAACATGCGCAAAGGTAATATTTGTGCAAAATATACTTACTCAATAAGCTGTCGTTTTGGTTTTCTAAAGATGGCTGGACACGCTCAAATTCAAAGTCAATATATCTATTCAATTTAAGCTATAACAAGCACTTATGTATGTCGAAGAATCTAAAATGTATACATCTAAAGTATTTAACGGAAACAAATTATTTAACACAGTAAATAGTTACTCTGTTTGAAACTAGACTTAGTTTTTTTAGCATTAGAAGGTATTCTTGACGTCTCTTTTTATTCAAAAACGCATTTGAAAAATAAATCACAGCAAATATTTAACAATTAGTAAGGACACATCGCAAAACTTATACCTTATACTTAGACGTTGTATTCCACACGGTACGCCATGAATCGTCTGTAATAGACGCAAAGGCCTATATACAGGGTTAGTTGTAATTCACTAGCATCCTTTTAACCCTAAACTCCTACCACTTAAACAAATGTTTTTTGTTTTACGGCTTTTGTCATCTATACATATAATAAATCTGTAACAAGTCGGTGTCTGTACATTGAAGATATTTGAGAAAAACTGACACTAGGGCTATTTATTAGCACAATAGAACCCAAAACAATGATTTTTAGAATTATTGTCTGTTTGTCTGTGCGTTTGTGCGCGCTAATCTCAGAAACGGCTTAACCTAGAAGGATTCGGTTTTCAGTGATATGTTGGTATTTTCTTGGATTAACATTTAGTGTTTGTTTCATTTGAATCGGTTCACAAATAAGAAAGATACGTTTATTTTAAGAATTTATCGAACTGTTTTTATAAGAGTTGTTATTATGAACGCGCTAATCTCAGGAACTACTGCTCCGATTTGAAAAATTCTTTCAGTGTTAGATAGCCCATTTATCGAGGAAGGCTATAGGCTATACATCATCACGCTAACACCAATAGGAGCGGAGCGGAGCGGAAGAATGTTTCCAAATTGGGGGTTTTTTAAGTGAAACTTATATATCTCGGGAACTACTGATACGATTTGAAAAATTCTTTCAGTGTCAGATAGCCCAGTTAGATAGGGCGGGTTGGGAGCGGGTGGGGGGGCGAGTTGGGAGCGGGTTGGGGGCGGTTTGAGAGCGGGTTGGGGGCGGGTTGGGGAGCGAGTTGGGAGCGGGTTGGGGGCGGGTTGGGGGCGGGTTGGGGGCGGGTTGGGAGTGGGTTGGGGCGGGTTGGGGGCTGTTTGGGGTCGGATTGGGAGCGGGTTGGTTTATTATGAAGTTTCACTTCTTCCGGAAGGATCTAAGGAGAGCCATAATTGATGAAAAAGCAAATTGGATAAAAAATAAGCTGCCCAAATTACTAATTCCACGCGGACGGAGTCGCGGGCAAAAGCTAGTAACTTAATATTTATGGTGTAATAACGTTTTGAAAATTTGAGATTTCCTCTTATTTTTACGATACTCTGTGTATTTGTATGGGAAAAAAAGTGCTTCATTTTAAAAAGTCGTAGAACAAAAAACATTTTTTTGAGTGATAGGAATTCAGGGTTAAGAGGATGTCAGTGAATTAAAAATAACCCTGTATATATATATATGGTCATTTACATTCTTTTGGTTCTATAAGTAATCAACTACTTAACTGCAAATATGTAACAATTAGTAAGGACTTATAATGGTCATTTACATTGTTTTGGCTCTATAAGTAATCAACTACTTAACTGCAAATATGTAACAATTAGTAAGGACTTATAATGGTCATTTACATTGTTTTGGTTCTATAAGTAGTAGTTACTATTTTTTAAAGCGTTTTTCAATAAAAAGTCTCATCAAGATTGTTTACCCTATTTCTAATGCTAAAAAAAACCGGCCAAGAGCGTGTCGGACACGCCCAAGATAGGGTTCCGTAGCAGGTACGAAAAAATCTTAGCATACTTTATTAATGTGGTTGTTTTGGTCCCAACGTCGGCGGTACAGCGCCATCTATCGGCGAATTAGGTAACTAAGAACTAGTATGTATGTTGATTGTTTTTCAGATGTAATATATTTTTTTTTATTTGAAAGAAGATACTGTTAGCGTGATCTTATAGGTACTTAAAGAAAAAAAATGCTTGTAACGGCGGTTAAATTACAGTCTTAGTTAAGAAATTTTTTTTTACAAAAACGTAAAAACTGCTCAACTGATTAAGTTGAAAATAATTTTCCTAGAAAGTTTTTATTAAGTTTAACTTACGTGATTTTTTCCATATTTTTGAGACGTGCGGTTCAAAAGTTAGAGGGGGGGACACATTATTTTGAACTTTCGGAGTGAATATCTCCTAAAATATTCACTTTATCAAGAAATGGTTTTAACAAACCCGTATTTATTTTCAAATACCTATCCAATGATACCCCACACTATAGGGTTAATCGAGAAAAAAAAAATCACCCCCACTTTACGTCTATGGGAGGTACCCTAAAAAAAATTGTTTTAGTTTTTTTTATGTAATCACTTTGTCGGCGTGACTGATATATATATTCATGCCAAATTACAGCTTTCTAGTACTAACAGTCTCTGAGCTTAGCCGCGGACAGACAGACAGACAGACGGACAGACATGGCGAAACTATAAGGGTTCCTAGTTGACTACGGAACCCTAAAAACGAAGTATAAGAACAATCCAGTGCGTCTTGCATTACAAGCATGTCTGCCAAGTTCTCTATTTTAAACTATAGATATTTTTAACTAGGTACAAGTAGATAATATGGGGATTATAACCGCTTTAGTTAAATACCAAAGTTACAAGCCAACGAAGTATCTACCCGACCTACATGGCTCGCAACATAATTTTAATAACGCAAACGTTTGTGTTATACATTTATCCACGTAAATGTCTCCATAGAGAAATGGTTAGCAGCTAAATGTGTTTTAGTTTAGAAACATTCAACATTAAACAGCGGAGGGTGTGCCAAAATGGTCGTTGGTCGACGGCTTAGACTAAACTTATTTGTAGAAACCTATCTTTGATACTAATTCTTATGTTAGCACATAACATAGACAGTAAACAATACAAAGGCGAACGTATTCCTAAGCAAGGATAGTAGCCCAAAAGGGAAAGGGAAAGCAGTAGATACGTAGCATAATAGAAGTAAGTACTCGTTACAAAAAAATAATGTTTTTATGTTCGGGGAAAAATTGTTGGTGTGTTAATGTAACCTGTTAGGTTAAGTATCTTAGAGTTTTATGTTAACAACATTATTGTCACAGTCACCTTTTACTTACAGCAGGTAAAGCATCATCATCATCATCTCTATTATTTCCCTATGTAACCAACTTGTAGGGCCATTTAAAGTCATCAAAATTACATATTTTTTCCTAAGTAGAATTTTTTCAAGACCTTTCTTGAGTTCAGAACTAATTTTTGAAATTATGAAAAAGGGTATCAAAAAAGATAGAAAACTAATTCTAAATCAAAATATTTATTCTTTAAGTAAACCGCA
Organism: Archips crataeganus; assembly: GCA_947859365.1. Taxonomy (NCBI): domain Eukaryota; kingdom Metazoa; phylum Arthropoda; class Insecta; order Lepidoptera; family Tortricidae; genus Archips; species Archips crataeganus. The sequence continues at coordinate 8,608,259 of OX402051.1, forward strand.
AAGGGCTGTTTTAAACGTCTATTTTTTTAGACTAGGTACCAGCGCATTTCGCAAAAAATTTCGTTGCCAAGAAAAATACGCCGCAAGAAACTTGACAGAAAGTATTTTTTTCCCAACAAAATTTATATTAAAACTAATTCTAAGTAGATGGCTCGCCTACGTCGGGTAACGAAAATTAAAAAACGTTAAAAATTGTGGTGTAGGTAAGGATAAAATAAACACTAAAACCCGTGCAAAACCGGGACCAGTTGCTAGTGACGAATAGATGTACCAGAAGCATATATGCATATTGTGCATTTAGTATGCACCTGTACAGTCAGAGGTGACTCCTATTCGAATGCACTTGCCATCTATTGTGGCCCAATAAAAGTGACATTTCCAATGAGACATGTCCTTTTGTGAAGTAACATCCGGTTGCTGCTGGCTTGACTCTTAAGGTGCGACCAAACCGCCGCTTAAAAAACGATGACGGTACAGAATCGCAGTGACGCACCGTAAACGTCTGAATTTACCGCATGCTCTGCATAGTAAAATTGTGACGTTTACGGTGCGTCACTGCGATTCCGTAACGTCACCGTTTTTAAGCGGCGGTTTGGTCGCACCCTTATGTTGCACTAATTTTCATACAATAGATACGGTTGCCGAAATTAAATCACCATCGAGGATGATTTTTGCAATCAATAACAAAATAGCGTACCTACCAATGTCTAATTTATCATCATATTATGCGTCCCACTGCAGGTGGTCACAGGCCTCATCTCCGAACGCCAGGGCTTGGGCGTTGGGCTGTTGGGCTGTCCCAAGCGGTGCAGTGCAGATTGGAAATTTCACATGTACCATCGAATTGCTTTGAAGATGTGCGAAGTAGATGTTCAATTCAAAGATGTGATCGACGCGATGTTTTCCTTCGCCGTACAGTTCGTCGTAAATCTATATTTAACACATTATATTTTGAAAAACTCAGAGGTGCAAACTCAGAATTAAACCAGAATTAAATTTTTTAGACGACCAGATGGCCTAGTGGTTAGAGAACCTGACTACGAAGCTTGAGGTCTCGGGTTCGATTCCCGTGTCGGGGCAGATATTTGTATGAAAAATACGAATGTTTGTTCTCGGGTCTTGGGTGTTTAATATGTATTTAAGTATGTATCTATCTATATAAGTATGTTTATCAGTTGCTTAGTACCCATAACACAAGCTTTGTTTAGCTTACTTTGGGACTAGGTCAATTGGTGTGAATTGTCCCCTGATATTAATTTTTTTTAATTTTTAAACCCAAGATACTTTACTTGAGAGGTTTTCAGTGAAGAAATTTGCTTTGCATTTTTAGATATGTACGCCCATTATATATTAAATTTAATTTAATGTTTTGTTGTACTAAAAAGACTACACAACAATATGACAATTGTCTATTCCTCCTTTGTTGTAATCAAGGATGATATAGACTGTAGCTATCGTATCGCCATAGTACTATTTTTCCGCGGCCGATCTGTACTATGGCGATTGCTATTCCAGTCTATATCATCCTTGGTTGTAATATTGAAATATCGATAAAAAGATATCGGTATACACCTCTTGTTACAAGTGCTTAAAAAAATTGATTCGACAACAATAGCACTCCCACATGAACAAATGTTTTAAAACAGAATTAAAACCTTATTGCAAAAACACAACACAAAGTCCATTTCAGGCTGAACCCTATCTTTATTTTTACTCAAATATAGGGCCTCACTCTCACAACCAAGCCTAAATCTAAATGGCATTAATAAAATTAATAGAATTAGGTCTTTTAAGTACAAAAAAAAGCTAGTTTTGATTTAATCTATGTAGTCACGTCATTATAATATGGCACTGTCAAAGGTAAACCTTAGGCACTACTGACTAACTCACTTGGGGATTCGATTTGTGGCATTCGAACATGGCGGATGTAGACAGTATCTGATTTTGGTATTTCTGTTTCTTTGGCTAGTTGTGGTATAATTTTGATAGTGTTTTATGCGGCGATTAACCTTAACTGTTACAGTGATCTCAAAATTCTATATTGCTCTCGTGTCTGACATTTTTTAATGCGCAAGTTGTCTCCACGTGGTTTCTGGAATTTTACTATCAAGTTGCAAAAACTACAATCACCGTACAACGTCGCTCCAAAGAGAGCAATTAACTGACATTGGCACAAGCCTATTAGCCGCCATTAAGGAAGAAGAAGAAGACTAACTCACTTCGAAATATAATCACATTCAATTTTTTTTCTATCAAACAGGAAAAGATGAGAGTAGAAAGAGATGGTGAATGTGATTGCAAGCATCAGGCTTAACAACTTTCATTCACATACCTACCTATAATAACTAGCTGACAATTGGAATTAACAATTTAATCTAACTCGATGTTCACATTTTTTGTTTTGTTTTCTCTTTTTTTTGTGTAATAAGGCTAATTTTTATATCTGTTTTGCGTAAGTTGTTTTGTATCAATCTCTCCTCAATCACAGGAACCATGTCGTGCGCACGGTCTTTTTTAGGTTATGTATTGGTCGTTTGTTCTGTTTGCCGCCAGAGAGCGCTGCTCGATGCAATTGCAACGGCTGCGTTCAGCATACCGCGTAAGGTCGTGTTGCGCGGCAGGGTTTCTGTGACCGATAAAAATGGTCTCGCCGGAAGACCAGCGCTGGCTCCACCCCAGGAGTCCGCATTTATGCTGAGGCGGGACCTTTTTCGTACACTTTTTTCATATATATTTTTTTTTTTTTTTTATTTTATATTTTAAAATTGTATTGTCTTAATAGTTGTTTTTTATTTATTTATTTTTTATTTTTGTGTGTGCGAAATAAATTTTTTCATTTCATTTCATTTCATTTCTGACCGCGGCAAAAGTTGTTTGCCTAGCTAGGGGTATAAAAATAGCCTACGACCTATTCTCAGACCTACCGAATACGGAGGAAATAGTTACATAAAAATCGGTCAAGCCGTTTCGGAGGAGTTCGATAACAAACACCGTGACACGAGATTTTTATATATTAGATTAGAAGAAGATAACTCCAAGTGACCTTTAAAATCCATAAAGCTGTAGCCTGCAGCGTGCCAAAAGTAGATAGGTATAAATAAATAAATATCACAGGACAATTCACACTAATTGACCTAGTCCCGAAGTAAGCTAAGCAAACCTTGTATTATGGGTACTAGGCAACAGATAAACATACTTATACACCGTGAAATTTTAGTGGTTGTTTTCCCGAAACGAGGTGATTTAGTTTCGATTGTACAATCGATTTATAATTACTATTTTGACTAGAGTCAAAAATCCAATTGTGAAAAACGAAAGTCGAAAATGACCGCAAACCACTAGTAACGCTTCGTTGGTACAAGTAGTGTACGATCGTACGATAGGTTAGGTACCAACGAAGCGTTACTATTGGTTTGCGGTCATTTTCGACTTTCGTTTTTCACAATTGGATTTTTGACTCTAGTCAAAATAGTAATTATAAATCGATTGTACAATCGATACTAAATCACCTCGTTTCGGGAAAACAACCACTAAAATTTCACAGTGTATAGATACATACTTAAACATATTAAACACCCATACCCGATATACGAGGGGCGTTCAATATAAAGTGAGAATGAGATGCAAACTCTTTCAATATTAGGAAATTAAATACTGGCCGGTAAAGCTAATCTATCTAGCTGATTGCTATGAAAAAAAAAACTAACTGTCTTTTGTTTAAAAAAAATACGGTAATTTCTTTGCAATGCTATTGAGTACGTTAGCGAAAATGGAGAAAATTTAACTGCGTGCCGTTATCAAATACTTGTGTTTGAAAAATTTTTCTACGGACCAAGTCAATTTAGATTTGCGGGACACTTTAGGGTCTAATGCTCCTCCGTATTCGACAGTCGCACGTTGGTGCGCCGAATTTAGACATGGAAGAACATCGACCATGGACGACCCCCGCTCCGGACGCCCTACTACAGCAATAACTGAAGAAATTGTGAAAAAAGTTGAAAACTCAGTTTTGGCGGATCGTCGTGTCACGGTTCGTTTTATTGCTGAAAATGTAAAGATTTCAACGGGGAGCGTGCATAATATTTTACATGAACGCTTGGGTATGAAAAAAGGTATCTGCGCGTTGGGTACCAAGAATGCTTACTGACACGCAAAAACAAACTAGAATCGAGATTTGTCAAGAAGCTTTGGACCTGATACAGCAAGACCGGGAATTTTTTTTGGCGCGATTTATAACAATGGACGAAACATGGCTCCATTATTACGACCCTGAAACGAAACTGCAGTCTATGACATGGAAAAGGCCATCATCTCCAACTCCGAAGAAATTCAAGGTGGGCCCATCTGCCGGTAAGGTCATGGGCTCTGTTTTTTGGGATGGTTAATGATTGAGTATCTCAAACATGGATCCACTATTACGGGCACTTTATACGCCAAACAAATAGCAACATTGCGCAATGAGATCCGCGAAAAACAGCGAGGTAAACTCTCGAAAGTTGTGCTGTTCCACCAGGACAATGCCCCGGCACACAAGTCCATCGTTGCAATGGCTGCAATTCGTGATGCTGAGTTCAACATCCTTAAGCATTCTCTGTATTCACCAGATCTCGCTCCCAGTGATTTCTACCTATTTCCGAGATTAAAACAATACCCGAGAGGCCAGAAATTTGAAGACGACGACGCGGTAGTCGCTGCAGTACAAGATTTTTTAAGTACTCAAGATGAGACCTTTTTTAAAAATGAAATTTTAAGTTTAGAAAAAAGATTTAATAAGTGTATTATGCTAAAAGGTGACTATGTCGAAAAATAAAATTACATTTAGTAAAAGTTGTTTATAACATACTCATTCTCACTTTTTATTGAACGCCCCTAGTAAATACATAGGTACCTACAAGTGCGCTCGAAAATCATAACCACAATCATGAGCATTTACTAGGCAAGCGTGCTCCATCGTAGGCCTCATCTTCGCTTTCCATCAGGCGTGATTGTGGCCAAACGCAAGCCTATATTGTATAAAAAAAAAACCATCCTTTCCGGTCCGGAGGCATACTGGTAAAAGAGTTGCTCCTGTCACTCTCTTTTTAGCATTACGCGTCAAAAACCTAGGGGTAGCCACTGAATATCGTGGGAAAGTGGACCAAGTTCAGGGTTGTCGATGCAACGATTATATTAGCCCGATGTAAGCGCTTTCGACACAGCAGAAAGACAGGGGTGTGCAAAACGGGTTTTTGTGAATTGGACAACAAATTATTAAAAAACTTATCGTAATTTACTCTTTCAACTACGATCTAGTTATTCTTAAATAGGAAAGGGCTAGTCTTTTGTCGTATTGTCGTATAATATAGCCTTGTTGCCAAGTGGTGATGTTATGGGACGTATGAGGATTTTATAAATGTCTACACATTGCATTTCATGCAAACGGCTATAACGGTTTTCCATCTCCTAGATGTTAACCGATCTTGACATTTTTTTAAATACTTATTTGCCAATCAAAACAAAATGTGGGTTCGTAATTCGTATGTTTCGTTCTTTTAAATTTATTCAATACATTTTGTTTTATCCTTGTTAACTTATAAGAAAATCGGCCAACATCGATAAATATTTTATTCAATTATGTTGTCTTACTTAAGTGTTGTGCTACTTGTGCTGCTCAAAATGATCTACACACATTCTCATCACCTTGGAAATAGGTCGTGTATAGATCACTATAAGCACCGAGCCATTCATCCACTTTTGCTGCTGACTGTTCCTTGTTAAGCAATATAGAAAACTGGGACTATCAATTAAATTAAAATGATTATATACAACTATCCTACATTTCATCATCATCATCATCAACATTTCAACCGAAAGACGTCCTCTGCTGAACACAGGCCTCCCCCAAGGCTCGCCAAACAGATCGGACCTGCGCCATCCGCATCCAATGCGTTCCCGCCAGCTTCATCAGGTCGTCGCTCCATCTTGTTGGAGGCCTACCTACACTGCGTCTTCCGGTCCGCGGACGACACTAGAGAACCTTTCGGCCCCATCAGCCGTCAGTTCTACGAGCGATGTGCCCTACCCACTGCCACTTAAGTCTAGCGATTCTTCGAGCTATGTCCGTGACTGCAGTTCTTGCGCGGATTTCATCATTTCTAATGCGATCCCGCAGAGAAAATCCAAGCATAGCCCTCTCCATCGCCCTCTGAGTGACTTTGAGTTTCTTATGAGGCCCATCGTTAGCGGCCACGTCTCAGTGCCATAAGTCATCACTGGCAACACAGACTTGAGACACTGCGGTATATTATAGTAGGTATATATTATTACGACAATGATGATCCTACATTTACTGTATACTAAAAGTACATAAAAAAACTAAAACATTGTGAAAAGGAATAGGGATGTTGACACCACCAATCAACTGACGTACTTTTTATGAGCTGTCAAAACACATTTCTCCCATAGAGTTTGAATGGCAATAGCAACATATGACGTCACTTGTTCGCATACTCAATTAACTAACTATTTATTTGTTTTAAAGCAACAAAAAATCTAATTTTGCAGTTAATCGAAAATTAATCTGGGTTTTAGGGCTAAAATAAAGCATTTTTTTACTGGAGTCGTGTCTTCGAATTATTTTTTAATGGTTTCAACATCCCTATTCCCCTAGTTCTGAAAATACTGGCAGCATTCCCTCTTTGAATAGCTAAGCTAGCTAGCTAGCTGCCAGGTTTCGGTCCCCCGTGACGTCAACTAACCTCTTTACTATTTCCTTCTAAAGCCTCAAAGCGCAAGAACCCCACAGACCAAGTTTCTCAACACCGAATGGGATACTAAAATTACCAAAATCCTTTTTCTACTGTCCTTTTACTTTACAATGCTCTTAAAGGTTCGGTTTAATTATAGTAAATTATAACACCATAAAAAGTTTAAATGGACCATTAAAAGGATGATTATAGAGGAGAGGTTATTGAAATTTTGCGAAACCTGTTAGTGCATTAGTATGCTACGCATATTTACAATTTGTCGTAAAAACTTATTAATTAAAAAGAAAACTAAACTAAAACGACACTGCAGCCCCGGATCTAAGGGGGGCCAACCGGGGCACTTGCCCCGGGCAGCAGTTTCATGAGAGCGGCAAATCCTTGAGGCAAGAATTCGAATATCAAACAAGTGAAGGGAGGGGGCGCCACTATCAAGTTTTTGCCCCGGTTCGAAAAAATCGTAGATCCGGGGCTACGACTCTGACCCAATACATGGCACCTTCAATCTTATCTATACATATAATAAAGCAAGTAGATCATCATGCGCCTGCCTGCCTGTATGTCCGTACACGCTAATCTCCGAAACTACTGAACGGTTTTTTTTTTGCGGTTTTCGCAGATAGATGAAACTTAACTTGGTGCAACATTTAAGATTTGTTTCATTAAAATCGGAAACAATGAAAAAGTTATCGTCGTTTAAATCTCCTTCTTCAGATACAAATAATAAAACAACAGAAATCATGCGTCTGTCTGTCTATATGTACACGCTAATCTCCGAAACTACTAATAACTACGGACAGCTTTACTATGCGGACGAAGCTAAGTCGCGGGCACCAGCTAGTGTCATTTAAGCATTGGTACGTTTACCTTATTAGAATTCCGTACCCAAAGGGTAAAAACGGGACCGTATTACTGAGACTTCGCTGTCCGTCCGTCCGTCTGTCCGTCTGTCATCAGGCTTTATGTTATTAACCGTGATAGCTAGACAGTTGAAATTTTCACAGATGATGTATTTCGGTTGCCGCTATAACAGCAAATACTAAAAAACAGAATGAAATAAATATTTAAGGGGGCTCCCATATACAACAAACGTGATTTTTTTGCTTGTTTTTGCACGATATTGATAACGGCAACAGGTAGACGCTTGAAAATATTCACAGAATATTTAGTTATATATTCACTTTAAAAATAAATTATAATAATTAAGGGGGCTCCCATGCAACAAACGTGTTTTTGTGCCGTTTTTATAGATAATGGTACGGAACCCGTCGTGCGCGAGTTCGAGTCGCACTTGGCCGGTTTTAATACTATATTGAATTCAGCAAGCTGAGCACGGCAAGCTAAAAGATGCCGGTCAAAATCCTGACCCCGAAGAACTTTTTAATTTTTAAAAAATCTTATTCATTAAGCTGCTGATAAAAATGAAAAGATATTTATATCTTATATTTATATTATATATATTATATTATACAATAAAATAAAGTAACTTAATAAAAATATGTTTTCGAGAAACATATGTTTTCTTGTTATGGATTTGTAAGTTTTTGGTGATGTTGCCTCCGGGCGGGTGGCACCCATATCATACTGGGCAGGCAAATATAGTCGACCAAAAAATTACTTTACCACCATCCAGTCACAGCTTTAACTCTTCAACTCTTCTAACCTGCAGGTCAATGGTACGTCACCTTGCCTGGCTATATATGTATACCTAGAAAAAAAGGCTTTAGGCTGCTGGTTTCTTTAATTTGTGTCACCTGAGTACATTGGACTACAGAGAATCTACAGTTATCATAAAGTAATAGGTACTTAGTAGCAGTAAGCAATTGTGGACGACATGTTTACGTGTGTGAGGGAGCAGCAACAGTATACAACTGTACATGATCAGAGCAGATGACCGGGGTCAGGATGGACTCTTCCTTTCTTGGGCATTTCATTGATCTGAATATGGTGAGAAGGGCTCGATGGGGGGTGTAAGAAGTAGGCTACTACGAGTACAATTTTTAATATGTGCACATAGTTATTCTAACGTAGTTTATAAGTAAACTATTTCTAACAAAATAAGAAACTTGTTTTCTGAAATAAGTGAGATTAATTTAATTTTATGATTTACATCTTTATTTTATTCGCGTATATGCATAAGTATAAATAATAAATAAAATAAATATCACGGGACAATCACACCAAATTGGCCATGCTTCATATTTTTGTTGTATGGTTTTTATAATTTATTTGATAAATATAGACTATTTTAAGAAACTAATTTCGGTATTTTTGTTTTTAATGAATCCTATCTACATTAAAAAAAAAAATTAATATATTGCTGACGTGACGTCATCAAACGCATAATGGATAATGTAGTCTTTGCCTGCACAAAAAAAATACAGTAAAGTCTATGGTAAAGTCAACATCAAGGTGTTAACGTCACCGCCGACGGCTAACCTCAAAAAAATTTGAAATCACTAACTGAACTTGTTTGAAATGGAAGGCTACGAGTGTTTCGCCCCTTTATGTTCGAATAACAGCAGGGATAACCCGGATTTGTTATTCGTACCAATCCCAGAACGACGGCGAGAGGAATGGTGTCGAGAAGTGAAGCAAAAATACTTCAAGAACTATTTGCAGTTTTGTTGTGAAGATCATTTAAATGTATGTGCCTATTTAAAACAAACACATTACTTGTAAACAATGGTTTAACAATAAAGTCTTGACCGTTGAGTAGCTCCTCTTATTTCAGCGATGTTGTGGTTGCTAGAATTCGTCATGAACTCCAGTATCATGACATTGTCCACTTGTGGCAAATTGCGAGAATCGGCTTTTTCGTTATTAGCCGTCCTTTTATAATAAAATGCTGCTTAAACCTTATTAGGTATATGGTTTTACTCTTTGTGCTTAAATAACAAATAAACAAACAAACTACAAAACGAAACGACACGTCAATGTCAATTTTGAGTTTATGTTTGATATAGACTAGACAGACGTCAGTCGATTTTTTTTTAAATAAGGCAAAAGAATCATTATCCATTATTCGTTTGATGACTCACAGAAAGGGCATTTGAAGGTCAAAACATTTCAACGAATATCTTAATAATGTAAGACTTTTTTTAAAATCTGATATACAGAAACTGTACCGAAAGCTTGTTTCTCGAAATGGTTTTGAGATTTCAATACATATTTAAAAAGTTATCATGGCTAATTGACCTAAACTAAGCTAAGCAAAGCTTGTGTTATGGGTACTAAGCATATATATATTATGTATTTAATCCGCATAATTTTCTGTTGTTATCCACGGTACCTATACTATAAAACTGGGTTTATTTAGCTTCTTACTTTACATCTTAATGTGTATCAGACTTGAGATAAAAAAAGTAAACTACCTAATAACGTCTTAATTGCTTAAGTATAAAAGCTGTTTACAACTTAACAGCTCCCATGGTCTTAAAAAATCCGATTACACAGAAGCTTTAAGACGAAAATTATAGGTGATACGTCAGTAATCTATATCGTAAAATCATGCCCATGTCAGAAGAACATTCGCATTTGTTTACATTACTCGCGTGGCAAATTTGAAACATATTACAAAAGTACTAGAATTTGCGTACGGAACTCTAAAATTATACAAAAACATTCCAGTTAACACATTAGCCCAATTAGTTTCCACCTATAGCTACAGTAAAATTACATAAAGTTTACCACTGACAGATATAAAGCCAATTTTAGAATACTGTTACCCACGTTTGCAGATTTTGTAATAACTACTTTATTTGTGTGGTGTTAAAGTTGGAAATTATATGAAGGCAAGCATTCTGTCTGTGGTAAACTAAAAGTAAACGTATTGTATTTTTTTCATCCTAATTTTTATACATTATCATCATCATCATCCCAACCTATATACGTCCCACTGCAGGGCACAGGCCTCCACTCAGAAATAAGAGGGCTTGGGCCGTAGTTCCCGCGCGGGCCCAGAGCAGATCGGAAACTTCACACACATCATTGAATTTCTTCGCAGGCGTATCCAGGAAACCTCACGATGTTTTCTTTCACCGTAAAGCTCATGGTAAATTTCAAATACACATACCTACATACATATATTTGGATTTTATTATGCAATACAAAATAATACAATACAATTTGTAGTTTTAGTACATCTATGTAAATGTAAACCTATTATATTATTCGGTAGGTACTCATTTTATTTTCAAATCGTCGAGGTAAGGTAAACGTACCAATGATCGACACCTTAACACCCAGTAGATGACATCCATCTGTCACCTCTCTTACTATGACATAAGATTGACTTATAGGCAGAAAATTGTAATTAGAAAAACTTAGAATGTAATATAATTAGATAAAAATTAAAAGGCTTATGTTATTCGCTTCATTAAAAATATGTACTTATATATCCATAGTAAAAACCAAATTCCTTTACGTGGAAACACGCGTAATTTCTCCTAGAGATTCCTAATTAGTTGAATAACTCGCAGTACATAATATACTAAATGTTACAATAGAGTTAATAACAATGGGAGCCCGTAGTAATATTTGACAAAATATTCCGAAGCGATTATTGTTGTTTTACTTTAATTGTACCCAAGGGCAGAATCATTTCAAGGTATTCTCGTTATTGTTTTACTTCAGAGACCGCAATAACACAAACAGTTTATTTATGTAACGCAACAATTGTTTCTCGGTAGGTATACAGGGTTATTTTTAATTCACTAGCATCCTTTTAACCCTAAACTCCTACCACTTAAACAAATGTTTTTTGTTTTACAACTTTTGTCATAACTTAATATTTTTGGTGTAATAACGTTGTGAAAATTTGAGATTTCCTCTTATTTTTACGATACTCTGTGTATTTGTATGGGAAAAAAGTGCTTCATTTTAAAAAGTCGTAAAACAAAAAACATTTGTTTGAGTGATAGGAATTCAGGGTTCAGAGGATGCTAGTGAATTACAAATAACCCTGTATATAATTTGGGAATAAATAGATTTCGAGTAATTAATTTAAGACCTTAATTGCTCTTCTATCGCCATACCTTACGATTGGTTCAAAACTGAAATATCCCATTTAAAACTCTTGTTGTTTTGCAGGTAAACTAATTAATCTGACCACGAAAGATTTTCACTAAAACTATAGAATATTATGTAAAGAATTTTTTGATAAAACTATTAAGAGTAATATTTGCGTATTGAAAACCATAATAAAGCTACTTGAGAAAGTGAACAAATAGAACTTGACGTATTGTTTTCAATAAACTTTGTTTTTTTTTTATTTCCGTTAAATTTCAGGGAAGATTATTCAGGTCAAGAAACCAGTGTCTTAACTCTTACTATTTTTGAGATATTCAATAATTAAATTTAATGGCTGAACCAGTGTAAAAGGTCCTTCATAACGTCCTATTATTATTTATCTTTTAAATTTCGTCAGTAAAGAGTTTTCCATTCATAATTACACTATTGTTTTATTGTGTCACATCAATGTCATAATCGTAATTTGGTATTGTATCAATAATCGTGTTTATCTCAACGGAAAATGCCGCGATTTAAATGTTTTTTTTTTTTTATTTTATTTTTTCGATTTAAAAAAAACACGGTATATAGGGTAATTTTTTTAATAAGTGCACAAATTTTAATATGTGATACAGTGTCGTTAAAATAACAAATTTCAGTATCTTGGATGAATAAATTACTATGAACATCCCAAATTTCAAAATGTAAAAAAAAATCTCGAACAGATAATCGTGATCTATCAACGATACTGAATCATATATCAAAATTTGTGCACTGATTAAAAAGTTACTCTGTATAAACCATGTGCAAATCTGTTGTATAATGATAATATTTATAGTTTGCGTTTGGAACAAGAAGTTCACTGATAGTTGAAGAGGAACATAAAAAAATAAGAAAAGGCTAGCAATGAACATAAAAAATACAGGTTTGTAAAAATTACACATGTTTCATCTTTAACAACGGCCGACCATCATTGCAAAGATCGCATCGAAATGCACAACGATTCAATGTGTGCGTAGGAGCTGTCCATCATAAATTTCGAAATTCAGTGTTAGGATAAATAAAATAAATAAATAAATAAATAAATATTAGGAGACAATCTAACACAAATCGACCTAGTCCCAAACTAAGCAAAGCTTGTACTATGGGTACTAGACGACGATAAACATACTTATATAGATAAATAAATACTTAAATACATAGAAAACATCCATAACTCAGGAACAAATATTCGTGCTCATCACACAAATAAATGCCCTTACCGGGATTCGAACCCAGGACCTCTTGCTTCGTAGGCAGGGTCACTACCAACTAGGCTAAGGCGGTCGTTAAATAGGTTAAATAGGTCGTTAGGATGACTTTTAAACCCGTCCACTTACGGCCAAATGGTTCTAAGTCAGAGATTTTAAATCACATTTTCCATCAGCAAGTTCCGTATTGGTTTTATTAGCACTCGAGGGCAAAGAGAACCCAGTATTCGTTCACGCAACTTAGCAAATGACGTCATCATTCGAATACACGCGGTTTGTTTGAGAAAGTGTAGGAAATTTTTTATTATCGTTAATTAGTACCTTTCTGAGCGTTTCAGCTACTTGGGTGCCGGCAGCGAGCATCGTTTGCCGGTCGAGCACCAATCTTATTTAGGTTTGCTCTTCTACTTCGTCGAAAACATACTCTGAATCCTTGACATTGCCTGACATTAAAACTCAATAACGGGCTATGAAAAAGAAACTCATATTAAAAAAAATCGGGCGTGCAGCTCCTCCGCGCGGAAGAAGTGAAACTTCGTAATTTGGAAATGAAAAAGGCACTTATACATCAATATGAACCTTATTGCAACAACCCAAAGCAAAGAAGCGGCTAGCAAGCAACCAACTACAACGCTAGCGAAACAAGTTACATAACTCCTCGCTAGATGGCGTTGCTCCTCGTGCGCACGTAAATTTTCAATAATTTTTCTTGATTTTTCGTAATTCTCAAAGATATTCAATACTTTTTTTTTTACTAAATACGTTTAAAATACTTTATTCTACGATCTACCATTAAAATAGTTTTGATTTTTACAAGTTTTCATACTAAACCACGCAATTGTTGTGGATCACACTGACGAAGTTTTTAACAACCGTTAGTATATATATACAATGCGAACGTCTCGTAAACGTCAACATACTTATTACAATACATTGATTTAGTCCATCTTGGAGGAAAATTTTCAAACCAGATTTAAGTGTTAAACTTCGTTAAACTTGACAGCTGCACTACTAAACTGATCTTAACACAAATTGTTTTTTTTTACCAAGTGCCCAAGCAAAAGTATTTTTTACATTACATATGTAATACACATGGAGGAAGGACATTTCTTTCACCAAATTATTCTTAGGATTTTTTTTCCAAGAAGAATAATATTGACAGATTGGGGATGTCTTGAAGAAAGGTCAGGTCAATACCCGAAACCGGCGAGCATGTATGACATGACTAATGAGGTTGTGGAAGCGAAAGACGTACGTCAGGATCGTAGCAGGTGGAAACAATAGTCTCTGCCAACCCCTTTGCAGAGAAGGAGGAGTGATTGAAAAAAAAAATCTTTAGAATAATTTGGTGAAAGCAATATCCTTCCTCCATGTGAGGTTGTATACCGAAAAATACTTAATATCGACACGTCCAATATATATCAAATGAGCGGCTAACAAATGGGCCTAATAACGGTAGGAAGGACCAGTTATCTAATGCCCGTGACGAATACCTCCAATAACGGCAAGAATCTATCAATCTCTCTGGTATAAACTAATTGAATTCCGTGGCTGGTCGCCATGCCAGCCTAAGGCTGTGTTCAGTTCAGAGATGACTACAAATTTCCGAATTTCTTCCTTAACACGTTCGCTGCGGTATGAGGTCGATTTGACCCCATATATGTATGGTTAATAACAAGTTAAACTAATTAGTACTTAAGTATTTTTTCTAAGCGCGTTATCTCTACGAAAAAATTACGTATTGTAAAGGTCTTCCGGATAATGCCGTAACTAGTCACCAGGCAGTGGGCGTAGACAATCTCGGCAGAAATGGCAGGCAGGCACAACCAAGGCAGGACCAAATATACTTAAGTAGGGCCTTTCTCCTTTCCAGGGCGCAGTAAGGAAACTTCGACCAGGCGCATAAAAGGATAGCTAAGGCTGAGCTTTGGAATATTTAGGAATCAGAATTATCTGTCAATCGACATTTAGGAACGAACGTTCTTTAATTGAGCACGCCATTTTGAAATTTTATCTCATTTTTCTTTTTAGTTCTGTTTACAGGTACCTAAAGCCTTACCAAATTTAAAAATGTAATACTTTTAATGTGGGAATGCCATTTGAAAACGTATAACATGCTTTTGCGTACTGTGTTGCTTGACATAAAGCGCATCACTCCTTTTAATATACTATACTTCTATTCTGGGACATACAGTTGTCTGTCCCAGAATAGAAGTGTAGTATTAGTTATAGAAGTTTAAGTTTAAGCTATCTAGCTTTGAGAACCTGTAGACTAGACTTATTTGCTCTTAATATGGACGGACATAGTGACAACTATGTCCATATTGCAATATCCGTATAAGCTGTTCTTCAATAAATAAATTACTAACTTAGTTAGTCCAATTAACGTGTATTTTTTATGTAATTAAATATGTGATCGTTAAAGATAGTGATACCTACGTATTAATCAACATAGCAAAAATGGTCTCCAAATAATTTTATTCAGTGTTCCTAAAATCTTGAAAAATGTGATCGCCGAAAGATAGAAGTTACAAGTAGGTATGACGTGTATTTCTGTCTATTGCATCGTAGGTAGATCCCAAAAAAATAAACCGATTTTGATTTATTTCTCTAACCTTACCAGGAATGTACACAAAGTTGTATAGAAAACTAAAAAATTAAAACGTCTTAAGGTCGATTCTTATCTACAGACACCAAGCGTGTCAGACACGTGCCGTGCCAGACAAAATAATATTCTTCTATACAATTTCTATTAACGATTTCATATCTATCGTAACACGACCGCGCAGACACGGGCCGCGCCCGGCCAGTATGCGCAAAGAACATTTTGTCGGTGTCTGATACGGCACGTGCCTGACCTGACACGCTCGGTGTCTCTAAATATTCAAAATAAATTACATTCAAATTCAACCTCCTAGTTCTCTTACCGGTTTGCGCAGGGCCTTAGCATCGAACCCCCTTTGTTTACCGGTAACATGTCAAGGACCCTCAATGGGTTCTCAATTTGACGGAGAATGAAATTCAACGCGGGAAGTGTGATATCAAATACCTGTAACATCTAATGAGATGTCGTGAATGTTACGCTTGAATGAGAATATTTTCAATATGGCGTTTGTATACAAAGTTGGGATCGAGTTTTGATTGTCTTACCAGGCTAATTAAAATTACGTATGTGTATTAAATACTGTTTTTATTGTACCAGAAATACCTATCGACCTTTTGGCGCTAATCGATTTTATCTATGCACTCGTGTATGTGTGCGTGAGAGCGTCTAGAATCAAAGCCGTGCGTAAGCGCAAGCGACACAAGTTCCCCGTCCGATGGCCGAAGGAGACCTAACGCAACTAGCTATCGAAAAAGGGGGAAGCACGATGGCTCAAAATAGGTTGGTTAGACTGCGCGTGTATTTAGGTATTTTTATCGTATTACTAAAACAAACGCTACGCCCTAGAAAATATCTTGTTTTATTAACATTCAAAAAGTCATGACCTTCCGTGCAGTATTTAGGTAGGTACGTCGTATTAAGAATTTATTTTATTTTTAGAGACGACTTTGGATTTTTTTTCTATTGAGCGAACTTACAAGTAATCGTGTTTCGATAAACACTGGTGTCATTGTATTGAATCCTCAAATATCTTATACGTGAATTTCAGGACTAAAAGCTTTGCTAGTAATGATACAACACGAGATTAAATGAATGCAATAAATGCGCCAAAAGCTCGGTAGGGCCTCCCAGAAAAATTGTTTATAAGGCTCGGCTATAACTTTTAATAAGATAATCAAATAGAAAAATCAAGAAGTATGAATTACGTCTCAATTTTTAGACGTAAAAGTAGTTGTATTCTAACGGTTTGATCTCTCAAGCAGAAGGTCGTGGGTTCGAGTCCATGCTTGCATCTCTATCTTTTTCCAATTTTCGGTATTGACGTGCGAAATTAATTTTAAATTTACCATGAGCTTCATGGTAAAAGAAAAAATGGTGGTTGTACACACCTGCGTAGAAATTCGATGGTGCGTGTGAAGTTCTCAATCCGCACTGGGCCCGTGTGGGAACTACGGCCCAAGCAATCTAATTCTGAGAGGAGGCCTGTACCCAGCAGTGGAACGTATATAGGCTGGGATGATAGTAGACGTGTTTGATCACTACATATTTTTGAGAAAATTACAGATTCAGATTCATGTTACCTACCTACCGACCTATTCAGGATCAAGTTGTTACCTTAGAAAGTTCGTACCTACTGTATGATTTCACGTAGAACTGGTGGAAACATAATAATTATTAACCTGTGTGTAGAGCTTAATATACGTGCTCCGGGTTCCCTGAGGTACGTAATTGTTCGCAAATTTTTAACATATGTCCAACTTGAAACTTAGTAGGTATCATTTTGCAATGTAGGGTGAGGCTGAATTGCTAAAGTTAGATTCTATCATACGTCTAAATAGAATATTTAAATTATTCATTGTATGTGCTGAGTGGGCATAATTTCATGAAAATTTATTTACGTTAGCTTAGATAGCAGCAAAAGTTAAATAAGGTTCACACTATTTATTTATTTGATTGTTCTGGATTGATGCCATTGATGGTAGATGAGACGGAGAGACATCGATTGATCTTCAGTTAGATAAAGTACCTGGGCGACCGAGCTCTGCTCGGGCAGAAACTCGGTACCAAGCGTTTTCCCAGAGATAAGACCAATCTAGATCAATTTTTCATCCCCGAAAACCCCCACATACCAAATTTCATCGAAATCGTTGGAGCCGTTTCCGAGATCCTGATTATATATTTGCGGGGGAGGGGGTTCGGGGGTTTCAAGGGGGGATGAAAATTTCATTGATTTTGCCGTAGGATGCATAGTTTTCAAGATATTTGACAAAAACACCGGAGGGGTTGGGGCACAGAAATAATTTATTATTATTTCTGTGGGTTGGGGGGTGAGAGGGGGGAGGGGGTGCGGGGGGGATGCGTGGGGGTATCAAAGGGGGGATGAAAATTTCATTGATTTTGCCGTAGGATGCACCGTTTTCAAGATATTTGACAAAAAACCGGAGGGGGTGGGGGGGTGAGCCACGTTAAACTATCGTCCGTAAACCAACTTTACAGACAACCGGTTTTTCTTGTTCTTTGCTCCCAATAGGGAACGTGCACATAGACGGTGCTGCCAACTGGTGTCATAAGGGTGCCATCAATTTGAATGCTTTACCTTAATAAGTTTGTTTTACTGTCCGCATAGTGTCTCTTTTGTCGCATTAGTGCTGCCGCCTATAGTTACTGCACGTTCCCTATAATACTTTTTCTCACAAAAAAGTAACTTTTTCTCACAAAAGAAGAAACTTCGTTTTCTCATGAAAAATAAACTAGAAAAAAAAAACTAAAATCCTTAAAAAAAAATCGTGGAATCGAACCGAGGGCGGCTGGATCCGCGACCACCCGATTTCTACTGTGCTAATATGATCTGCTCGAAGCCGGCGAAATTTAGCTTTGTATTCTAATGCAAACAAAAATAGCCGGAAAGCACGAGTAAAAGCGGTTTTCTGAAAATGAAACATAGCTAGATCAGTTTTTCATCCCCGAAAACCCCCACATACCAAATTTCATCGAAATCGTTGGAGCCGTTTCCGAGATCCTGATTATATATATATATATATACAAGAATTGCTCGTTTAAAGGTATTAGATAAATAAAGTCTCATTTGTAGTCGTGTTCGCCAAATGAGCGATAGACGGTATGCATGGCACGCATTAAATTCTATCTAGAATTTATAATTTGATACATCGTGCCGTAGCTATAGGTAAGTTCGTTAAAGTCCTCTAGGATAACATAGAAAAGTGTTCCAAGGTTACTAAAGAAGGCTTGAACTTATAATTCTTAGATACCCGGTGCAAAAAATCAGCCAACAAGAGGCCTAAGCGCGCCAATATATTTCTCTCGCCGACATCAGTTCAGTAAATTACAGGACATTATCTTGCCGCGGTATATTCGATCTGTCACACATTGTTAGCCGCGTCGGCTGGAGCCGTCGACCGCACTGCTAATGTATTCCTTTCAAATCCAGCACCATTGTGAACCGATATTATGTATCGACGCAAAAAGATTTAAGCAAAAAATAAAACCAACATGTCCTCCAGTTTGCCGTCAAGGTGAGGTTTCGAGTGGTTTTAATACAAATTAAAACAATGCGGGCCGCGAGTCAGCTCGACTGTCGAGCCATCGCCAAGGCGATTATACTTCGTACTTTTTTTAGTTTAGGAAGACTAATTGTTTGTAACCTTTAGAGGTGAGCTGTTGTTTAATTGCTTACGTGTCCAAAATTTGGCTTAGCAGAATGTATTTCTGGTGGTATTTTGCTGCATAAAGCAAGAAACTTTAAGTTAGTTATTTATACATATTTTTAAGTTTCTAAACGGCTCAACATTTCTTGATTCTTTAAACTAATAGGTACAAAAGATTAACACTACAGATGGCGTAAAATGCCGTGCCTACACTTTCGTTAGCAATGCTAGACTGCATAGCGGAGTATTCTGTAAATTGCTGCGCATTTTTGCAAAATTGTTTCATTACGCCCGTCGTTATGCGAATAATTGTAATTTAGAAGAAAAAGCTGGCTTTTGCTCGACTCTTAACTTTTTTCTTACCGACTTAATACAGTCTGTCTCAATTATGCAATTTCATTTTAAACTAGCGGTTGCCCTCGACTCCGCTTGCGAAGAATTCGTTTATCGCTACCCTGCGGGAACTTTCTGGATTAAAACTATCCTATGTCCTTCCTAGGGTCTCAAACTATCTCCGTACCAAACTTCATCTAAATTGTTTTAACGGTTTAAGCGTGAAGAGGTATTATATAGACAGAGTTTCTTTCGCATTTTTAATACTAGCTGTTGCCCGCGACTCCGAAGAAGAATGCGTTTATTGCTGTCCTTTTTTTATATAGTATAGGCTTGCGTTTGACCACAACCCCCATTTCACGCGGGAACTATGCGATTTTATGGGATAAAAGTATTCTATGTCCTTCCCAGTGTCTCAAACTATCTCCATACCAAGATTGATTCCTAATTTCATCTTATTCCAAATGCGACATTTTCCAAACTGGTCATATTATTCCAATCTCGTCATATTCCAGATTCGTCATATTCCAAATTCTTCATTGATGAAATCGCGAGAAATCAATTAATTTACGACAAAGGCTTTCTATAATAAGTTTGACAATGTAGATGGTATGACAAATCTGGAATAGGTCTGACGAGATCAGTTTGGAAAGTGTCGCATTTGGAATATGACTAATGCGGAAGATAACAGACAGACCGACAGAGTCAGGTACTTTCGATTTTATGATATTAGTAAGGACTAGCAAGGATAAGGATCATCATCATCATTTCAGCCGAGAGACGTCCACTGCTGAACATAGGCCTCCCCTAAGGTTCGCCAAACAGACCGTCCTGCGCCATCCACATCCAACGCGTTACGGCAACCTTATCCAGGTCGTCGCTCCATTTTGTTGGAGGCCTACCTACACTGTGTCTTCCGGTCCGTGGACGCCACTCGAGTCGACCCTTTTGGCTCCATCGGCCATCAGTTCTATGACATTTGACACTTGAGTCTGGCGATTCTCCGAGCTATTGTCGGTGATTTTAGTTCTTGCGCGAATTTCATCATTAGGTACTAATTCCCGCGGAGAAACTACGAGCATAGCCCACTGTGATTTACCATCATCTCTTTTTTGGCGTTGTTTGCACTTAAAGGCACTACTAAGTAGGTTTCTTCTGGTCCAAGTGCCACTTGAGTGTGATAGCACCGGTGCACGGCGCCACCTAGCCCTCCAATAGCTACGCCAGTAACATACACGAGTATAGCAATTATGCGACGTAGCATGTTCTCTATCCCTAACTAGATGGTGCTAGGAACGTTTCAACACATTTTTACACGACTACGGCAAAGCCAATAGGAAATGTAATGATTTTAGCAATCTATGTATTTTTCAACAGATTCTTTTTTTTTGATTCTCGGGTCTAAATTATTGGTATCGCCTCGTCAAAAGTGTATTGCCAGTCTTAAAATTAGCATTTAAATAAGAGAATTCCGTCGTACGGCAAAAAGATCGGTCAACGATCGGAAAGGCCTGAGGTTCTTGCGGTACGGTAGCTATGTCGTAATGTGATGTGACGCGTCGTGCGGATCCCATGAGCTATAATTCGGCGAACCCGTCGGAGATATCAAGGGTTATAATATTACAAAAAGTCGGCCAAAGTCGAACTCACGATCTGAAGAATTAGTAGGTACAAATTTAAAGCCAGTAAATCATCATCATCATCATCCCAGCCTATATGAGACGACCAGATGGCCTAGTGGTTAGAGAACCTGACTATGAAGCTTGAAGTCCCGGGTTCGATTTCCGTGTCGGGGCAGATATTTGTATGAAAAATACGAATGTTTGTTCTCGGGTCTTGGGTGTTTAATATGTATTTAAGTATGTATCTATCTATATAAGTATGTTTATCCGTTGCCTAGTACCCATAACACAAGCTTGCCTAGCTTACTTTGGGACTAGGTCAATTGGTGTGAATTGTCCCGTGATATTTATTTATTTTTTATTTATATACGTCCCATTGCAGGGCACAGGCCTCCTCTCAGAATGTGATTGGAGGGGTATTCCGAATAATTCAGAGGTGCGAGCCACGATTTGAAGCCACGACCCTCTACTTGAGAGGCCATAGGTCAAACCACTAGGCCACCACGACTATGCCACGCACGGCTATGCTAAAGCCTGTAAATAAAACGTGCGAATTACATTTGAAATTTACCATGAGCTTTACGGTGAAGGAAAACATCGCGAGGAAACCTGCAAATACCTGCGAAGTAATCTAATTGTGTGTGTGAAATTCCCAATCCGTATTGGTCCACGGCCCGGGCCTTCTCATGAGAGGAACCCTGTGCCCTGCAGTGGGACGTATAAAAAGTTTTTTTGTGATTCAGTGATTTTCGGACTTTTAGGCCTTACATACCATGTCAACGGTGAGCAGACGTTGTGTTAGCGTATCTTGGAATGATAGTCAGGTTGTGTCAGCAAAACTTCAAACACAGGAGCTTTACCGTACTTGACCAAAAGTTGTCTGCGAGTGTCTTATCCAACCTCGACATTGGCGGAATCATCGCACTGTTCGATGGGGCCATTAAGGCCGCAGTGACACATCGTAAATGTCAAGACTTTACTATGGAGAGCATGCGGTAAAATCTGACGTTGTCTGCGATTCCGTAACGTCTCCATATTTTAAGTAGTAGTATGGCCGCACCTTTACTACGTATATCCAAAAAAATAATTGAATTGATAATTTTCCTTTAAACTAATTGTTGGTATAGATTTTACTAAACAATTCTGAATATCTTCAGCAAATACGCCAACTTGACGCATGCTGAATCTGACGCGTTATCGTCTGGCGCAAAAACGGATTACATTTGCGTTTATTCGTACGTACGTTGTGACAGCTTGTCGAATTCTACATATAAATAGAGATGGTTTTGAAGTATCCTGACTTACGCTCAACAGTCAAAGTGTATCTTGATATAATCTGAATGGCTGACAAACTGTCATATCCAGGCACAGCACAAACTACTGGGACTTAATCTAGAAGGTTGAAAATTCTTTTTATTATTATACAGGCGAACCTGAGTGTCACCGCCGCATCTGAGCGGCTGTTACTTTCAGGATTCAATACAAGCACTCGCGCTAAACAAATATTTTGCACCCTACTAAAATAATTTATGAAACGTAAAAATATCAAAATTTACAACTTTTCCTAAGTTTTTGATCCCAATGCATTGTCGGGGGTATAAAAAAGAATTCCTGCTTCATGGTACACAAACAAACTCGGGAAATACGGAATCCTACCATTTGCTCAGTATATTTACCACTGTAAATAAGCGTAAGCTTTTTTTTTAGGTTGGCTAACTCTGTGTAAGTATAACATTTAAACGCGTCTTTTCTACGACCGCGATCTTTATTCCTTTCTAAACTATAGGAAGTTTAAGAGCCACATGTACCTATAACGACAAAACTAGCAAATATTCCATTACACATTAAAAACAAATACGTCAGCATTAGCCTTTATTTATTTGTAATTCACTGACATCCTCTTAACCCTGAATTCCTATCACTCAAACAAATGTTTTTTGTTTTACGACTTTTTAAAATGAAGCACTTTTTTTCCCATACAAATACACAGAGTATCGTAAAAATAAGAGGTAATCTCCAATTTTCAAAACGTTATTACACCAAAAATATTAAGTCATGACAAAAGCCGTATAAAACAAAAAAACATTTGTTTTAGTGGTAGGAGTTTAGGGTTAAAAGGATGCTAGTGAATTAAAAATAACCCTATATACGGTTTAAGGGGATAATTGAAAGTCCAGAAAGGGTCAAAAAGGAAAATCCGTGGCGCACCGCAGTAGAACAATTGAGGACTGCCCGCTTGCGGTGGCTCAGGCGATAAAATTATTGTTTTATTGTACGAAGCCCGCCCAAGAATGAGCTTTGGAAGGGGATTGACGGTCTTTGGAAAAAACGCTGCTTACGCTGCATTACGAATTTACGAGTGCGTATATATTTTCTTAGTCAATTTTCCTTTATAAGAAACTGACCCTTGATGACCCCTATCTCAACTAATGAAAAGTACAAATGAGGCCAAGCCTATTCACACCAGCATGGAAGAGCCCTAAGTTGTATCTACGTTGCAGAACTATTGATAGTTGACTTCTAAAATTATTCAGGATATCGATAGTACTATCGATAGCATCGCCAGATGTCGATAATTTTATGTTCAAAACAATCGAAACTATCGATAGTATCGATAGTTTTTACCATCAATAGTATCGAATTTTTAGTACTATCAATAGTATTGTTTTCTTTTTGGTACTGCCTTATTTAGCAATACTACGACGACCGGATAGCTTAATTGTTAGAGAACCTGACTACGATCTTGAGGTCCCGGGTTCGATTCCCGGTCGGAGCAGATATTTGTGTGAAAAATTCGAATGTTTGTGCTATATAGTACAATCGTTGCTTAGTTTAGGACTAGATCATTTGGAGTCAAAATTGTACCCATATTATTATGAAATTATACACCGTGAAATTTTAGTGGTTGTTTTCCCGAAACAAGGTGATTTAGTATCGATTGTACAATCGATTTATAATTACTATTTTGACTAGAGTCAAAAATCCAATTGTGAAAAACGAAAGTCGAAAATGACCGCAAACCAATAGTAACGCTTCGTTGGTACCTAACCTATAGTACGATCGTACGCTACTTGTACCAACGAAGCGTTACTAATGGTTTGCGGTCATTTTCGACTTTCGTTTTTCACAATTGGATTTTTGACTCTAGTCAAAATAGTAATTATAAATCGATTGTACAATCGAAACTAAATCACCTCGTTTCGGGAAAACAACCACTAAAATTTCACGGTGTATAACCAATAGCTGTTGCCCGCGACTCCGTCTGCGAAGAATTCGTCTAACACTATCACGCGGGAACAAAGCAATTTTCCGATATAAAAGTATCCTATCTAGTAAAGTATGTTAATCCAAGTTATACACTATCTGTGTGCAAAATTTAATTCCGTGTAATCATTTTAGCATGAAAGAGTAACAAACATCCACACATCCATCTGTACAAACTTTCACGTTTATAATATTAGTGGGATATGACGCAAGTTGCTTAATCCATCAAAATCAATGGTTACACTATGCTTGGCAGCAAACCCCCTTAGCAATGAGAATAAAACTCAAGCACCATCGAGTTTACTGGCCATGTTTTACTCCCACAATTTGCAGAAGTATCTAAACACGCTTTTATTCACTGGCAATAAAGCTGTATACCAAGCATTTTTTAAATCAATAGTTGATAAATGTCGGTGAATACGGCGGTACCTGCCGCTCGCCGAATATTTTTATTGGCTGGTCATTTCGCAATGCAGCTCGTATATCGATTGACTTTGGTAAAACCCCAATATTTCTCTGGAAATAAATATTGCACGGTCACCTTTTATAAAAACTTGACATGCTTCAGAAACTTGGCAAGTTAGTTTTTTGGCTTAGCCAGAATTGTGACTGATAATTCTGGATACTAATGACAAATACATAAACAAAAAAGTGTTAAAAAAAATTGTTTTCTTCCAAACAACTACTTAATAGCTTCTAGCTAGAAAATTATAAAACTCTTCGCTGGTTCGTTCAAAACGTGCGACGTTGCTACGAAGTAAAGCAAGATGATTAAATACGTGCCATAATGGCTCTCAATGACATTCAGCTGTATCTTCATTCACAAGACTAAACAGGTTAAAGATATATCAGAATCAAATACTTACAATCCACGTATTTGCCTGTGGCTACATTATTCTATTAAAACTGTAAAAGGCTTCACCATTTTACCAACAACGACTCAATTAACGTGCGTAGCAACTTGACTAGCTTCACAAGAACGCTGAAAGGCCTGGAAGTTCCGTGATTAATTGCTTTACCCTAAAATATGCCGACATGGCCCGCCCCACAATTTAGGCCAAATACCTAAGTAGGTTTCGCATCCTGCTCTGAGATCAAGAGGAAATAAATTGAACCTGAATGCCGTTTAGGTAAGCGATATCAAACACACTATCAAATTTCCTGCACACTTACTCTTTGAACTATTCAACCTAATTGCCGCGCCTGTTTTCGAACTCGAAAATAGGGGATTTGCGTGGGTAATGAAGTACTTGTTTGTGAAGTAATTTACGGACATGTACTTACTTACATAGTAATGTTGGTGGCAGAAACAATTTAGATGTTTCTTTATTAACTTGTAATAATATGCTAACCATATCTCTTCAACATAAGTCTTTTTTACAACGTAGTTTTTTGTTGAAATTTGGTTTCTCATCATATTTGCTAAAAGTTACAGTTTGAACCTAAAAAATTTAATGACATTCAACTGTATCTTCATTCACATAGTTGAAACGCGTTTCAGAAAACTGAGCCTCTCAATTTTCTGCCGTTTAGCTATCAGTTCTGCAAGCGATATGCTCCCCTCGATCTGCTAACATAAAGCAATACTTTGATATTACAGGTAAAATAATACCCAAAAACTTTATCGCCAATCGGCAAATTATCCTGCTCGCAAAAAGTAAACGCAATTGAGCAAAGCCAATCTAAACGATGTGCCAAATCAATTGAGCTTCCGTTGCCAAACCCAGTCTAAATTTTCAATTTGTGGATCCATCATCTTATTTACGCGGACGTGAATAAATTATTCTTTTATTGCGTCTGCGCAGACACCGATCATTGGTTTGACATTCAAACAGTCTAGCTAACTCATTGCAGCGATGCATTCACTTGGCAACTAAATGCATTATGGCTGGGCGGTTACTGAGCAATTTTCGACCCAAGTCTCAAGAGATGGGAGGCGATTTTGGGATGGAGTGGGTGATTATTTTCGATGCTCGTTCTGGCTGTAGGTATAGTATATGTGGAATGAAATGACCGTACGTTTCATTTCCAAGGGCAAGGGTACAACGCGGATTTGTTGACCGATTCATCACAACATGGTTGCGAGGTTGATTACATTTGCGGTAGACCATTGTTCTGGGCCTTTTGAAAATACGTTTGAAAATATAACTAAAATGCGTTTGTTAATTAGAAGGCCGGCCGCTCAAACGGTCGTTATTTTCGATGAGGAGGATATTTTTGCTGTTGCTATTTTTAGGGTTCCGTACCCAAGGGGTAAAAACGGGAACCTATTACAGAGGCTCCGCTGTTTGTCCGTCTGTCCGTCCGTCTGTCCGTCTGTCCGTCTGTCCATCTGTCCGTCTGCCCGTCCGTCCGTCTGTCACCAGGCTGTATCTCATGAACCGTAAGCTAGACTGTTGAAATTTTCACAGACGATGTATTTCGGTTGCCGCTATAACAACAAATACTAAAAAACAGAATAAAATAAAAAAATTTAAATAAAAAATAAAACCGCCTTCAAAAAACACCCAAAAAAAACTTGGAAATAAAAAAAATTTAAATAAAAAATAAAACCTCCTTCAAAAAACCCCCAATATAATAGGTATGTAGGTAAGTTAGATTACTAGGTCCACTCCTGCTGGCTCGTGCTGAGGCACCAACTTCAAACAGATTAGTAGAAAGATATTTTCATGCTTATTGTGGTCGGTTCAATCAATTATTATTTTATGTTTTTTTGGGGGTTTTTTGAAGGAGGTTTTATTTTTTATTTAAATTTTTTTTATTTCCAAGTTTTTTTTGGGTGTTTTTTGAAGGCGGTTTTATTTTTTATTTAAATTTTTTTATTTTTTTCTTTTTAGTTGTTGCTAATGGCCTGGACTGGCACTCTTTACTGACTGTACTTTTTGCCTCTGGTTACCAAAGTACTTATCAAGACGAATCAAACGAGACCAAACTTGATGGGGTTATGTCGTTTTACTACGGAGTTCTTATGGTCACCATCCAACTTCATTGTCAGACCCTGGTTACCATCTAGGACCAAAGTACTCGTTGAGACGAGTCAAATGAGTCCGTACTCGATGGGGTAAGTGCCGTTACTTTATGGAGTAACTTTGGCCACCTTCCAGCTCCATCATCAGACCCTGGTTACCATCTGGGATCAAAGTGCTCGTCAAGACGTTTCAAATGAACCCAAACTCGACGGGGTTGTGTTGTTTTATTACAGAGTTTCTATGGCCACCTTCCAACTCCATCATCAGATTAGCTCCATGTCACAATAATATTGCATTGTCACCTGATTTACACATGCATGTAAAATATGAAATCAATCAGAAACCGGGAAGTGAGTCAAATTCAACTTGCAAGATTTGACCCGTTGAGGAGTTCCGTTGGCCATCTGCGGTCTTCTTCATCAGATCTAGTTTACCAAATGACACTTTATGAATGCAAATGCTCGATTTGTCACTGAAAATACTAAAATCGCTTTACATTTCCCTTGAACTTTTGAAGAGTTCCTTCAATTCCTCATGGATCCCATCATCAGAACTGGATTCCGGTAACAACGGGACCAACCTTGAAGCATATGCTTTCAAACAACGAAAGAATTTTCCAAATCGGTTCATAAATGACGGAGTTCTGAGGTAACACACGTTAAAAAAAAAAAAAAAAAAAAAAGAACATACAACCGAATTGAGAACCTCCTCCTTTTTTTGAAGTCGGTTAATAAATATTTAGGGGGGCTCTCATACAACAAACGTGATTATTTCCTCGATATTGATAACGGCAATAGGTAGACGCTTGAAATATTCACAGAATATTTAGTTACATATTCACTTTAAAAATAAAAAATTAAATTAAATATAACAAATATTTAAGGGGTGCTCCCATACAACAAACGTGATTTTTTTGCCGTTTTTATAGACCATCATCATCATCATCATTCCCAGCCTATATACGTCCCACTGCAGAACACAGGCCTCCTCTCAGAATGAGAGGGCTTGGGCCGTAGTTTTTATAGATAATGGTACGGAACCCTTCGTGCGCGAGTCCTATTACTCGCACTTGGCCGGTTTATTTAGACACTTTGTCACTAGCGCTTCAAGGTGCGACTTTGACAGCAGTCATCGGTTCAATACAATTTATCCGGAATATTCAGCAAGTGGTTGAGAAAGTTTCACTGAATACTTTCAGTAAATTATCTCAAGACTAGCTTCTGCAAGCGACTTCGTCCGCGTGGAATAGTTATCCCCCCCGCCCGCAACCCCTATAGCCTATAGCCTTCGTCGATAAATGGGCTATCTAACACTGAAAGAATTTTTTTCAAATCGGACCAGCAGCTCCTGAGATTAGCGCGTTGAAGCAAACAAACAAACTCTTCAGCTTTATAATATTAGTATACATTTTTAATTGTACTTACTTGTCAAATTATGTTGTCATACATAGAGCTCTGCTACTCATAGTTGCAGCACTTGGTGAATCACCTCCTATTTTTATCAATGATAAATTATCATCATCATCAGCTCCTCTTAGAATGAGAGGGCTTGGGCTTTAGTTCCCACGCGAGCCCAATCCGGATTGGGAACTTTACACACAATATTGAATCCCCTTGAAAAGAGATATTCGATGACCAGTTTGCCTCTATTTAAGTACTAAATTATTTTCTTTTTGTTCCAGATCTAACACCAATGTTCGTCGTGAATCGAATAGACGTAGCTTAGCTTTAAACTTGTAACTATGCCATAATCGTAAGCCAACTTTAGTCAACAAATGCAATAAACTAGTGTATAAGTTCATCCGGGTTAAGTGAAGAAGGAAAAGTGGAGGACGTCACGGCAAACAGGAGTGCCGGGATCACCCCGGTCACCGACAGGTTAGTAAATTAGATAAATATTACATCCCTCCCCCTTCCCTTAGTGCCCCTTAGTGTTGGACAGGACACGCCTTGAAAAAGAGTTTGTAAGAGTAGCCTCTTTTTGCACTTAACCAGTACAATGCCCTACTTCAAATGAGGCGAGGCGTACTAAAGCTCGGCGATACGTTTGAAGTTTGAATTTAAAAGTGCATGTATGAAATTTGATGTTATTGTCGGTCGCACGGTGAGTGAGTAACGCGACTGCCACTGTGCAAAAAATTTAATTTTAATTTCACTTTTTAAATGTTGAGCCCCTCTTACATTTTGACGTCATGTAAAGGACGAATGTAGCTCCTCTTGTATGTCCTACTCAACATTACCTTTCCTGCAAAAGAGTAACGTATTGTTGACTGACTGACAGACAACGCACAGTCTAAGCCAATGTAGCTAGAGGCTTGAAATTTGGGAGTCATATTTTTTGATACATCCACCGTGAACCTGCGGCCTTTTCGAAATGATTCGTTTATCTCGTTGGTGGACATCCCACGCTTGAAATGATTATGATGATGATTCCTTGATGATCATAGAGTCAGAGCCGTTTTCTTTTTAAAAACCGGCCAAGAGCGTGTCGGACACGCACAAGGTAGGGTTCCGTAGCCATTACAAAAAAAACAAGTAATATTTTTCTAAGGATTTCGTATGTGTACGGAATCATCCAAGTTTAGGTATGTTTTATACCTTAGGCTACTATTTACTCTTAAACTACAAATAATTTCCAAGCAATCTTAGCCGCTATAATTTTCCTAGTAAATTTGATATATTTACTACCATTCTGAATTTTTTCAAATTTTTCCACCTATCAGTTTAGATTTTAGAGGGGGGGGACGCTCGATTTTAATGAAAATTTTCACTTTAAAGTTGAATATTTCGCAAACAGATCACTGAATAGAAAAATTATGTTAGCAACCCCGCAATGGTTTTAAAAGACCTATCCAACGATACCCCACACTATAGGATTAGTCGAGAAAATAAAAATCACCCCCCCTTTACGTCTATGGGAGGTACCCTAAAGAAATTATTTTTTTATTTTTTACTTTACCACTTTGTTGACGTGACTGATATGTATATTCATGCCAAATTACAGCTTTATAGTACTAACGATCTCTGAGCTTAGCCGCGGACAGACAGACGGACAGACATGGCGAAACTATAAGGGTTCCTAGTTGACTACGGAACCCTAAAAAGGAAGAGGCTTTCAAGTCGTCGAAATCTGTCACTTTGATATTCCCCTTTGTCAGATACAGACCAATTCTTAAATGTAATAATAAGTAATATATTATTTGCAATTTACCTATTTAACATCTGAAATCCGAAGCCAAATTTTTGGAATACTCGCACATCCTAAAGACAGATAAGTAAGTATTTACCTACCTACAGTTTTTTTATTCACTTATTTTACCTTTGCCAACGAAACACATACTAGGTACTTAACTTTTATTTTCTTAACTTGGCCACTTCCCCTTAGTCCATTCCAAGTTGGACTTGTATGCAAATTTCTTTTTTCCACCAAGTAAATCTACAAAATCGTGCCCACACCGACTAGATAATGAAGCCGATAGCAGCTACGTGAGCAAGCACTTAATTGATCACAATACGGGTCCCTGGCACAGGGTTCCCAAACTGTTGGCATCTCAGAACCCTTTTCACGCCACTATTGCTAGGCGTAGAGCCGTGGTTGCTTAGTGCTTTGACCTATTGCTTCTCAAGCAGTGTCTTGGGCGCAAGCCACACAGTAGAGACGTGAGACGGGGGCGCGTCGTTTGTTCGCAGGCCGCGTCTCCGCCCCGTCTTTTTTGTCTGCTTTGGAACGCGACGCTTCTGTACATTTAGTATGAAAACTGATTGAAGGGGCGCCGCGGCTGCGACGTACCCCCGTCCCATGTCTCTTCAGTGTGGCTTGCGCCTTGGGTTCGAGACAGGGCTCACACCTCTGAGTTTTTCGGAATTTATGTACGAAATCACATTTAACCGTGAACTTTACGGTGAAGGAAAAGATTGTGAGGAATCCGCACGCACCTGCGAAAAAATTCAATGCTGTGGGTGAAGTTTCAATCCGCACTGGGCCCTAGTGGGAACTATGGCCCAAGACCGCTGATACTGAGAGGAGGCCTATACCCTGCAGTGAAACGTAAATAGGCTGGGATGATGATGATTGCTAGGCATACTCACATAGTTCATATTTGTACATGTATCCAGTATTGGTTGTCTGGAAGAGATCGCTTTTGAGCGATAAGACCGCCTATTGTCTGCCTGTTTTTTTTTATTGTTATGAATATTTTTTCTGTATTTTTTTGGTGATAAATAAAGAATATTTGTATTGTATTGTATTGTATTGTTAAAATATTCAGAGTGCGCACGTCGAAAAAGGAACAGGTATCTCGGATGCAAACCATATATTTTTGTGTTTTATTTGTGTTACCTAAATAATCATTGTAGGAAAGATACGGAAGAAGAGCGCGTTTTTAAAGAGTTGACAGCTCGTTCGTGGAAGCCACTTTAGGAAACGCTGCCTTGGCACACTATCGTTTATCGCTGCCTTAAAGTA
Source organism: Archips crataeganus (assembly GCA_947859365.1). NCBI lineage: Eukaryota > Metazoa > Arthropoda > Insecta > Lepidoptera > Tortricidae > Archips > Archips crataeganus. Next base: position 8,640,184 of record OX402051.1, read on the forward strand.
TCCATCCGTCCTTATCGCACAGACTTATTAGGTTAGAAAGGGAAATGAGCTTTATGTCGACAAAACCTAGCGTGAGGACACAACGTGACTTCCCATTACTACACAGACGGGAAAAAATAACGGATCACTTGCCGTATAAATTTTATGAAAAGTAACCCATTATTTTTGCTGGTTAGTGTAGTTTATCAGTGTAAATACTTCGTTGCGGGTTAGTTGGACAGGTATGCAATGCAACAAAGTTAGTCGTGGCCTCGTAGCTTTGTGTTAAATTTGCTGTGCACTCGTGACGCGTGCTATCTAGGTATTTTCTTTATTTGTTTCATTTTTCTTTCTGTTCTTTGTAACGACTTACGAGTACTATTATAGACATTGTTTTTGCTTGGTAAATAAAAAAGGGTCCTAACATTCCTAACATTAAGGTCTAACATTTGGTAGCATAGCGTACGGTTGTGGTACCTACTCTGAAGATGAGGTCTGGTTGAGTTCGAAACGTGTCAGTGTAGTTTGGTGGTGGTGATAGTTGGGTTTGTGTGATTTGTGTATTTTCGTACATTGTGGAGGTGGAGGAACTGCATGAACGAACACGCATTTCTTACATAAACTTAACTATCGTAAGGTTGCGGGTGAGCAAAGTAATTGTTTCAGTTCATTAAAAAAGGGCTTCAATTATTCTCTCTAAGAATATAATGTAAGATGAATTGTTTCATTATATTATAACGCACTATTATCTCTAAAAATCTAAGTTAGTCTTCCTTGACTGGGTTCGAATCCCGGTAAGGGCATTTATTTGTGTGATGAGCACGAATATTTGTTCCTGAGTTATGGATGTTTTCTATGTATTTAAGTATTTATTTCTCTAAATAAGTATGTTTATCGTCGTCTAGTACCCATAGTACAAGCTTTGCTTAGTTTGGGACTAGTTCGATTTGTGTAAGATTGTTCCCTAATATTATTTATTTATTTATTTAAAATAAATAATAAATCAAAAACACCACGACAAAATAAATTTACAAAACAAAAAAACGTAAATAGAATATTTATATAAACAAAAAACAATGTTGAACATATTTTCTTTTTGGCATTTGTCCAGCTGTCCATCGTTTCACTGTCACTCTTTCATCAAACGAAACATTCATGCAGTTTTAATATTCATTAGATTCATTACCCTCGCGCATAGGTACTAACCGTGAATGATCTCATTACTACATGATTTTTAATTTAATTTATTTTAAACCAATTCATTTAAATCAGTATTATTACCCCTTGAAGAACAATCGTCACTGCTATGTTTTGCTAAGTTAATTATGATTTCAGTGTGTAAAATAATGTCTACGTTTATATCTACGTTTAACGACCGCTTTAGCCTAGTTGGTAGTGACGCTGCTTACGAAGCAAGAGGTCCTGGGTTCGAATCCCGCTAAGGGCATTTATTTGTGTGATGAGCACGAATATTTGTTCTTGAGTTAAGGATGTTTTCTATGTATTTAAGTATTTATTTATCTATATGTCTAAGTATGTTGTGCGATAAGGCCGCCCATTGCTTACCTTATTTCTTTTTTTTCATGTACTTGTTTTTCTGTATTGTATTATTTGTGGTGTACAATAAAGAGTCATTGTATTGTATTGTATTGTATGTTTATCGTCGTCTAGTACCCATAGTACAAGCTTTGCTTAGTTTGGGACTAGGTCGATTTGTGTAAGATTGTCCCCTAATATTTATTTATTTATTTATTTTTTATATATTTATTTATTAACCATAAGGTTGATGTCTACAAATATTTGACGGGATGGATGTATAGATATTTATGCCTTCGACTGTACACTACACATACTATCCAGCAGGCTTATTGTCTAACGTTTCTAACGCTTGCCTTCGCAATCACTATTTCTTTCTGTCAAACGATAAAAAATGATGACAGAAAGAGATGGTGAAAGCGAAGGCAAGCGTCAGAAGCGTTAGACAGTACGGCCTCAGGACTATCCTACAAAAATCGCAGTGGTCGATTGCTATAAGCTATAAGGAATCAAGGCAAAACGTCACGTGCTATGGTTTTAATGAGTCAGATGTTAATGACAATGCGATCTGTCAAATTAATTCATTTACTACAGCGAACAATAAGATGCAAGACAACAATATGCAAATTAGTCTTCTGCCACGAATATTTTACGCGTTGGTAAAACGCTCAAGACAAACAAGTGCACTAATTTCAGTACAAAAAGTAATGTTTCATGTTTTTTCAACTGCTTAAGATAATTTTGCAGTTCAGAAAGCAAAATCCACAAGGTGATTGGCATTAACAAACACAAAATGTTCTGTCACAGACCAGTGGTGTTATTTTATTACCTTGTGTTGCCATGTCCCATACAAAAAAATATTTACACAGACTCATGATTGCAGGTATTCAAATCCATACTAATATTATAAATGCGAAGTTTTGTCTACATGTTACCTCTTCACGCTTAAACCTGACCCTGATATAGATAGTTTGAGTCGCGGGAAAGGATATAGGATAATTTTTAACCCGGAAAATTGCATAGTTCCCGCGGGATTGCGATAAACGAATTCTTCGCAGCCGGAGTCGCGGGCAACAGCTAATAATATCATAATAGCTCATGTTTGGCATAAGATAGCTGAGCCTGAGAAAACAATATGTACATACAGTGGAACATAAAACCTTCTCCTGTTTTGAAGTCGTTTAAAATATCAAATAATTACAAGGCTAGTTTTTCAGGCTAGAGCGGCAAGCTAGCAACGTAACAACTTTCGTGTTATACATAACTACAGTAGAACTAGAATAGTATTGGATGTGTACACAAAGCCAGACTTGTTAGCTTGCTCGTGTCACAGGAATAAATAAACGGAACAGAAGAAAAACTTCCGAACAGAGCTCGTAATTCTTACCTATTATCATATATATTTACTCGGTAAAAAAAAAAAAAATCTAAATATTTTATTCAAACAAGTACTTAAGTATCTAATATCTGTATATCTACAAACACTACAACAGGTAGGCATCTTTAAAAACAACCGAACACCCGAACTATGTAGCTAAACGCTAAACGGTCGCGGCGTCGCTGGCACTGAGCTAGTTCAAACCGGTTTGTCTCCGAGCGGGCGCCGGTGCACGCCCCCCCCGTCCTGTCTGTGACAGGTCACGCACACATATGTTGTGCGTGTAGTAGTGTTATGCGTGCGCGGCGTTGTTTGAAGCGTTTATTCTATTCCGTTTATTTATTCCTGTGCTCGTGTACCCCGAGCATTTTCTCAGACTCAGCTTTCATAAGCCAGAAATTAGTGCCCACGTCTCTGAATTTCATTTTTAGGGTTTCGTAGCCAAACGCCAAACGGAACCATGACACTGCGGTGTCCGTTCGCCCGTCTGTCCGTCACAGAGCTGTATCTCATGAACCGTAATGACATTTATTTTATACATAACTGGTTGACCCAGCAAACGTTGTTCTGCCATATTAAAAATTGCGATTGAAAAACGGGGGGTGGGGATAGAAGGGTGAATAATACTTTACGACCTATTCTCATACTACCTACTAAATGTAAAAAAATAACATAAAATCGGTCGAGCCGTTTCGTAAGAGTGCAACCACAAACACTGAGACACGCGAATTTTATATATTAGTTAGAAGATGTGCATTTTTATTCACGCTATATCAAAAGTATTAAAATAAAAAATAAAGGTCCCAACCAATCAATATAAAATGATCTAATGCTGCGTACATATACATATTGCTAAGAAGCAGAGCTATGTGAAAACTGGATTTTTATTGATACGGCCGTTTAAAAAAAATTAAACACCCTCCCAAAGGAATTGCTAAACAAAGTTGTAAACGCTGCCACCAACCCCATTGAATGTAAAAAAGTTCTCAAAAAATTCTACCTAGAGAGTGACAATAAAGTACCTAACTAGTGGTACTTACTTTAGTTTAGTTAATTAAAACTTGTACTGAACCGCTCTGACTCGCCTACTATTACATAAACCTCTAGTGGGTTTTCCAATAGGGCATAATAATTCCTACCTTATTTATATGTGCTCTTGATTATATTAAATAAATAAAAATAAAAAATAGCATTTATTTTGAAAATACTTACTTACAAATTTTTGCGGAACCTTCGGTGCGCGAGTCCGACTTGCACTTGGCCTTTTACTATCGCTACTCCGCGGAAACTAATTTTCCAAGGATATAATGCTCCGTCGCGATCGAAAAATTTTCGCGGCGCAAGTAATCCATGGCAATCGACAGGCGTATTGTGATTCCTGCGCCCAGATGTTTTTCAGCACCTAGAAAACTGACTCAAGGTTGGTCGTGAAACGGTTTTGACATGAAAGTGGCGAGAATCATGTCGAGGTCTGCACACAAACGATTAAAATTTAAAATGTGGAACGACCGAAGATCGTATAATCACGCTATGAATAAATCCGACGCTGTTTGTGTATGGCTGCTTTAAAGATGCAGTAGTTACAACCAAGTGTTGGGATTGGGACGTTTTATGTTTTCAGGTTTAAAAATAACGACGGAGTTTACTAAACAATATCTATAGCTATTCTTAATACTCTACGAAGGACCTATTGGTATTATCAGGGCCCACTTGCATAACAAATTAAAAGCTAAGTATTAGCTACTTTGTATTGAAATTCACTAATACTATTTGCTTGTATTTTGTTATGCGATTGGGCCCTGATTTATCAAAAGTATTCTTAAAGAAGTTTTAAAAAAATTGAACACAATTAAGGGCTTTAATTAAAACAAAACTAAATAGATTCCTTTGTGTACCCAACGAAAGTTACTCGTATAGTTTGTATGACTAACTTTCCTTACACAAAAGATGCGATCGTGATTTTATTTTATTTTATTTCCACACTTACAACTATTTTTACAGGATCTTAGCCTAAAACAATCAATAAGCCTTTAATGTATGTACGTTTTTTTAACTAGGTACTCCTTAATAATTGCGTGATAGACTAGGCGATTAATATGGAAAAGGACAGCGAAAAACAAAATGAAACAGCATTCTTGCCTCCAAAAAAACTAGCAGATAGCAAATTTTCATATGCCACTATCTATGCCATAACTTCACTCAACTGCGAAAACTTCCTAATGATTTATAGCTGAAACATTCTTTATGGACGTTCGTTGTGAGCTCAGATGACGTCATCGATGTTAGCTTTGCACAAACATGGTTCGTGTGGAAATTTTTTGCCAAATTAATACTTTGTGTGCGAGTGGGAAATTGGGAGTAAGGGGGCTTCGTGAGATATCGTCATCCCAGCCTATACGTATAGGGTGCAGGCCTCCTCTCCAGGGCTTGAAATACCGGTATTTTCTGGTACCGGTAACGTGATCTTACACTAGAAATCACTGTTAGTCTTGGAACCTGTATCGGGGTACTGAGACAGAAAGAAAACACACTGAGTTATCTACTCATATCGCGAGTATTCCCGTGGATACAGGAACCGTTCACTAGCATCGCACTGCACTATTTATTTAAACGGTAATGTAGCATACAATATGTGTACAAAGAACCATTATAGAAAACCGCTATTATTCGGTGTTAATACCGGTATTTTTCCTTATCACTTAAGAAAAAGTTACAGTATTTTCGGTACCGGTTCCAAGCCCAGCTTCTCTCAGAATGAAAGGGAGCCCGTAGCTCCCACGCGGGCCCATTGTGGATTGGTAACTTCAACGATGATCATGATGATGATGATGATGATTATGATGATGATTATGATGATGATGATGATGATGATGATGATGATGATGATGATGATGATGATGATGATGATGATGATGATGATGATGATGATGATGATGATGATGATGCCTAATAATTAAAAGTTAAGTTTAGGGGAAATTACATGTAAAATACCTAGACGCTTACTATAAGTCTTCATAGCACCGGTAACTTGATCAGCTTTGAGGATTTTGTTATAAAGATGTTAATAATCCCTTGAAGCATGTTCCGTTACGCTAAAATTACATTTCGTGAGATAAAATTGCGCGTGGGATGAAAAATTTTCAACTCACTTTATGACAACCTAAAATGATTTAACTCAAAAAAAAAACATCCGTTCATTCACGATATTGATCTACTTACCTTTTATCGAGTAAGTATGTTTGACATATTTGGTACAGCCCAGCATTTATTGATCCTGATTTATCTAATAAATCATATTATTGAGGACAGTCGTAAAGGACAATCAGAATAATCGTAACTTGTTGCAATAAGTGTCGCATATATCAAACTGTTTATTACATGACATTATTACATAACAATAATACCGTACCAAACCGTTGATATTAACCGCCATCTAAAAGCTCCTAGTAGGTAAAATTACGTTACATTCATCATCGTCATCATCATTTCAGCCGAAAGGCGGCCACTGCTGAAGATAGGTCTCCTCCATGGTTCGCCAAACAGATGGGCCCTGCGCCATCCGCATACAACAAGTTTTCGCAACCTTAACACTTTCGGCGCTCCGTCTTGTTGGAGGGAGGCCTACCTGCACTGCATCTTCCGGTCCGGTCGAAAACCTTTTGGCCCCATCGGCCACACATTACATTACATTGAATCACAAAACAGTACATTAGATTTGTAAATATAATTAAGTAATTAAGTCCATTGGGCTAGATTCTATTTACAATGCCCTGTAATAAAATTAACAACGTTAATTGACACCATTCTCCAAAGCCTATTTTTATGATCAGTTCCAGTTAGCCATTAAATCTAATTACTTAATTTAAATTTACAATTACAACTTAACGATCACTAATCCATTAATTAAGTACCTAATATTTAATTTATTTTTGACTATCCTTTCCTCGCGATTTGCTCGCTTTGACAATTAGATCCGGCACTTGAATTGAAATATAGGGATTTCCAGAAAATTCCCGTGGGAATTCCCAAAACTTACATAATATTTTCATAATTTTCATAATACGTTTCATATAAAACATCAGGAATTAGGAGATCCGTAGAACAACAAGTGTCGCCGACATAAGCAAACAGATTTAGCTCGTTGAAATGGCAATGGCCATGCCACGCAGCACATAGCACGCAGAACAGATGGCCGTAGGAGCCGAAAAGTTCTCAAATGGAGACCAACAAGATCGACGGAAGATTTGGTAAAGGTCATAGGTTCAAGGTGCAATGCATGCAAAGGATGCAAGCCGCTTCCAACCGTAATGAATGGGTATCAATGAGGGAGGCCTATGTTCAGCAATGAACGTCGGATAAAATATCTGTGCCATTTGATGTCTACAAACCTAGCGGTGGAGATTTTGGGATTTTACGATCGAAGCCATTAAAAAAAACACACGTCAGAAATATGCAAAATGGATATCTAACAGACTTCAAACTATTTAGGCAGAGTCTAAATCATGTATTGAATGAAACTCGATTTTGTACAAGTCAACGCTCAGCGAACGACATTTTATTACTCCTTTATATTCCTCAGCTCATATCGATCCACTGTGTGTGCAAATACTCGCATAAATCATTACATAACCTGATATCAGAGCACCAGCCTTCCCGGCGTTATCACACTTCCCGGGCCGATACGTCTGGGTGACCTTTGCATTCGCCGCTCGGAAACTAGGTCGTCGGCTTCTGACCTTTTTGTTTGTATCGCAGCGGATTAAAATAGACAAACGATCTAGCCCGAACGCAGTCGGAAACAGGCGAGCGGCAGCCACTGCGCCAGCGCTATTTCGGAAGCAGATGCATGGTGCTGCCATGCGAGGTCTGGCGGTTATGGGAAGAGACTGAAGTAAGCTTTCAAACATTTTCTTAAAAAAGATCCCATTAAAAACTTAGACACAGACAACACCTGTGGCGTTTCAGCCACACACAAACACATGATTTATGAAAACATTACGAATTAGAATCTATGTCATTGTTCCATTTTAGGCAGCAATTCCAGTTATATGCAGCGATTACAACTGGCCTGAAGACCTTTAGCGATTCCATAACACCTCATTCGGCCCACTTCGTACGCATTTAAACTTGAAACATGAAAACAAATGAGCCTGAGCCTATCACCGTCTATAGTCAATTAACAAGCACTTTAGTGCTCGCTCCGAAATCTAACGTCGTCTCGCCGACGCCTGATTGACCACAGTCGCCATTGAAACGAACTACAGTCGCTGTAACGACCGATAACGGCTTTTACAGCTTAATCTAGTGAGATTAAATGGCAACTCAATTACCACTACATTCAAGATCTTGTCACGATTATACGTTGCGAATGTATCACTGATTCATCTGATATAGGCCGAGGTGATAGTGCGGGGGTTTATCTTATGGCTTATCACTTAACTTGCATTATCACTACAGGTCTCTAATAGTTTAGTTTATGCAGGTCCGTTAACGTCGTCAAAACCAGACGTATTTATCTCGAGTTTGATTACCATACAGAGCCTACCACAATGCAACAAGGGCAAAGTGCGATATTGCCAGAGGGCCATGTGTATTCCGGATTGATATTGAATCAGAGCACGTCCTAAGGGGGTGCGGGGATGTGACCCAAATCCGTGACCTGGCCACGAGCGGGCTCGCAGCTGCAATTAAAAACTAACTGAACTACGACGGTGTTGATAGTAGTTGGATTGTTTTGATAACAAAATTTTGAGTTATTGGCTGACATTGCATTTTCGGATATGGTTTGGAATTTTTGGCAGAAGTAAATTAATCCGAAGGAATTCGTTCCGGAGAACGATTATAGACTAGCACAAGAAAACTATCTAAATCGTAGACTAATTTGTTTGTTCTACTACCCATTAAGCAGTGGGCTGTTGGTAAGACCTCATTTAAGTAGTACAACTTCGGCAAACCAATACAATGATATGTACGTGTGAAGTTCTTCCGTCACACTGAGCCCACGTAGATATTTATTTCATTCTGAGAATTCTGTGCTCATTATTAAATGTATTTGAGCTGAAAATGAAATGAGATGTAGATACTCGTAGTGATAAAAGTTAAAGAAACTTTCCAGACCGACCAGATAGTATCCATTTCACTGAGAAAGACACCTTGACCCTTCCCTTACTTAATATTGCAAAAACAACATTCATTTTCAGATTTGAACTTGAAATTTCTCATTTAGCTCCAGCTATTGGCAGAACGGCTTCAAAGTTAAGAAATGGAAAACCTTTCACGTATCAAATTACAGCCATACCTTGCGGAAAATGAGAGGTAGGTAGATTTTCACACGAGTTACGAGATTAATACCGCAGTTCAGCTGATTACAGTACTAAAGTTAGCTCAAACCTTAGTTAGACTATCTGAAATAAATAAAATAACCATTTCATATACAGGGTTATTTGTAATTCACTAGCATCCTTTTAACCCTAAACTCCTACCACTTAAACAAATGTTTTTTGTTTTACGGCTTTTGTCATAACTTAATATTTTTAGTGTAATAACGTTTTGAAAATTTGAGATTACCTCTTATTTTTACGATACTCTGTGTATTTGTATGGGAAAAAAGTGCTTCATTTTAAAAAGTCGTAAAACAAAAAACATTTGTTTGAGTGATAGGAATTCAGGGTTAAGAGGATGTCCCCCTGTAGTGATCCTGTTGAATCATAGACATGTGTCATAGGCCTGTTAGCATTTTATATTGAGGCATTAGAGTAATAACCAGGGGGGGAATTAAGATATGGAATTGAAAGAACAATACTTATACACCTATGTACATATAACTTAGTTGAGAGAAGAAAATCTACAAAAGATAAAAAAGTCAAAAACTGAAAAGGTAACATTTTAATTTACGCAATTTGGTATTGGTGGTGGTAATGATGCGGACCATTCAAACCTTAACGACCAAAATGACGATTGTCCGTCCAGTAATGCCATTTACTCATAGTACTATAATTTATTCGTTGATGCTGTTCGCGGTACAAGTTCCTTTTAAATATTTTCTCTTTTACAGAGGATATCTAACTTAAAAAAAATGTTTCCATACTGTCTATGACGCTCGTGTGGCGTTATTAACTTCTCCTAACTCCAAGCAAGGGGCGTTTGAATCGTAATTTTCCGCGTTACGGCCGTCAAATCCCAAAAGGTTTTTGGCACTTACATGAATGTATATCTAATAATAATGCTTATCCCCATAATCCTTAGTAATGTTGTTGTTGCTAATCCGTCACGCTCAGACACCTACACGTTAATTAAAGCTCCATATTTCAAAGTAGCTTTTATCTTTATAAAATGACATTTGACATTTGGTTATTTATTTTGACATCAACTTTTCATACGTAATTAATTATAATTTGAAGGACTTTTTCATGTGTACAAAGATGCCCTATTTAGCGAAAGTATGTTTTTAAGTCAATTGAAAAGGCTTCAGAAAATCGTGAGTGGTTTTAACATAATATAATATTATATGCGATGTGATCAAGTAGACGTCCATGTGCTGATACTGACGACCTAGTATAGTTGCACTCTTTAATTTTATGTCATTAGCAATAGAGGTGTTATGCATATCAGTATGTCAGATAATGATAATTTTACTAATTAATGCGAAAATTTGTGTGAGTGTGGGTGTGTGCTAAAACGACTAGATGAATTTGGGATGAATCTTGGGAATAACACAACTACTTAAGTTTTATTTCAATATTCAGAAAAAAAACACAACTAATTTTTATTTCAATATTCCCGCGGGATCGAAAAATCTCAACCGTTAAGTCTAGAGACACGAAATTTTGCATGGATGTTCTTCAGAGATCGTAAATAAAGACTCCAATGTCATTTAAAGAATTCTCATGGCAATTTAGTAAATCACAGAATTTAATATCAACTGTTAAATCTAATGATTCACAGAAGCGAAACTAGTCCTTCGAATATTTTCGAATAGCGTCATTATTGACTGCCTTTTTACTCGCCAATGAGCTTTGTTCTGATATTCGAATCGCTGGCGGATATTCGAATCGAGCTTCGTTCGGGCGGACGCGGCACCCGAGCGTGAATGTCACCGCGAATCCGAGTGTCACGTGCTCAACTGCTCAATCCGCTCACTTGGGAGCGGAATCAAAGACCCATGAAAATGTGACACTCGTCAGAACTCTAGGTACTACTCGCGGTAAAGGATGTTTTTAAACGAATCCCGTATAATCCAGCAGTTGGTTAGCTAAGTTGATTAAACACCCTCGTAAATGTGTTTCAGGGTTTTTATTTTTTTGGCCGCGCTCCCGTGGAAGAATATTAAGTTAACTAGCTTTCTATTCCTTCAGAATTTCGAAAAAAATCTTTTTAATAATATGTATTTCAAATCTCTAGTTTCATTGTTTTAGGTGGGGTTAGATAGAGTTGTCAATAAATATAATATTCGGTCATAGCATTGTTGGTTTACATTCATGAATTTACAAGGTCGTAAGATCAATGCCGGAGGTATTCGAAAATTATCGACATGGACGATACTGGTTGAGGATTTATTGGGTAGGTACAAACTTGATAACAAAGAGACAGTACGCTTGTATAAATTAGTCAAATGTTTTAAACTCAAGTCGAATTTCTGAAGTGACTGTGCATTTTTAACATCCTATTTGTTGTTGTTTCTACTCTGAGTAATAAATTAATTATCAAACTCATTATTTGTTTAAAGTTATTTCATATGTATCCAAGCCAATCTGAACCGTTTACATTTAAACACGTTCAACGCAAGCGCTGCGTAGGTACTCATATTCTCACCAGCGGCTATTTATTTTCTACAACACTCGGTTAGAACAATTAGTACGTTTGTTTGTTTAAAATAACACGACTGGTGCATACCGGCAACCGGCAACCGAAGTCCTTGACTAAAGGCGTCTGACTCATAGTTCTATTTCTTATTTTCTAAGAATACATCGAAAACTGCATGTATGACGCATTATTACACCCGTAAGATGCTTAGAGGGCAATGACCCGTTGATCTTGTAAATAACAAATGACGGATGGGAACAAAGAAAGTGATATGTCACTCGGGACAAAAACAAAATTGAGCGCGCACAAAAAATTAATGCTATAAAGTCGTGTTGCGATTGTTTTTATAAATAGTTGTGACCATGTCATCTACAGTGAGTCTTCCTTAAAGCAAATCAATTTTGGTAAGTATTTAGGTAGTTCTCTCATCGTCAGACTAAAACTCGAGACTTGAAGTCGATTCGAGCGTTGAGTGAGACGGACTCTGGGCAATAAATTGTCACGTACCTACGAGTTCAATATATTTTTTTTATGGTATAGGGGGCAAACGAGCAGACGGATCGCCTGATGGTAAACGATTACCATCGCCCATGGACACCTGCGACACCAGAAGAGTCACAAGTGCGTTGCCGGCCTATTAGGGAGGGACAGTAAAATAAAGCCTATATAATAGAGTAGAAAATGAGCAAGTGGATCACTTGATGGTAAGTTAGCACCATCATCCACGGACACCTGCAACGCTATGCGCCCCCAGTCTAAAGGGCTAGAATGCAATACATCATGTGCCATTTTCACTGGCTATCTTACTCTCTTCGCCAGAACACAGCAGCGCAAGAACTGATGCATAGCTGTAGGTAGTATAAGTAAGTAAGACGGTGGTAGTGAATCAGATGGACCTTGCATAAAGTCCTATTCGCAGATAAACGTAAAAAGCTATGTGGAATCAAGATGATAGAGCTAATCCAAAAACTTTTAATTTTACTAGAAACTTTAAAACTATCGCAGCAGCGTAACATTTACATTACTCCCGCATAGTTCTTAATTACAAACCGCCAAGTTCCCCGGGCCCAGCCAACTTGTGTTTAACTAGTCTGCATCTCAAGATTTGCCGTCAAACCAAGGTTAACTTGGGTCTTTATCCAATTTGCGGCAAGGATCGGGGTGTGTACGAGTAACTAAACGGCTGGCGCGATTGCCTTCTTTCTTGCATGTCACACACCACGCCCTTTTCCATTGAATTCGGTAAGGAACCCACTCTGCTCATCGATTTAGAATACCAATCGATGACTTTGCTACAAAAAATGTGACGGCCACTGATCCTAACCCTATTGAGAGAAAGGGATAAAAACTGGAAAGTCCTGAACTGTCCTAAATGAAAGTTTTTTATTTAGGACAATCCCTGAACAAATGCAGCTGACCAACTATAAATGTAAAAATTAATTTTGGAATTTAAGTAGATTACGTGAAAACTTACCTACTGCTTACATTAACATACGGGTAAGCATACAATTGAAGGATCATCCAACAATGAAACTGCAATTTTTAAGTATTTACTGACAACTTTGTAGCAAACCAAACGAATTACTTACAGCAGCTTTTGATTTTTCCTTAAGATTTATTGGCGTCGTCGTAAGTTCAATCCATGATTAAAAACAAACAAGTTAGTTGAAGATATTTTTTTATACAAACTTTCTTTACCACTTTCTTTCATTTTTGCATAAAATAGTTCATCTTCATCAGCAGCATTGTTTGCAAACGTCAAGCCTTTGGCTCGATATCCGATAAGATCTGCCTTTCTTTTCAATTCTATCGTCAAATCCAACAAGGAAACTGTGAGTATTTCAAAAAAGTATTTAAGTAAGTAAGTAAGTAAGTTCTAAGTATTTTATAATGATCTACTCAATTCATCAATGCATCAATGTGGATTCATCATCCATTACTGAACATAGGCCTCCTTTAAGGTTCGCCAAACAGACCGGTCCTGTGCCATCCGCATCTAACGCGTTTCTGAAAACTTCGTCGCTCCGTCTTGTTGGCCTACCTACACTGCGTCTTCCGGTCGGTGGACGCCACTCGAGCACCTTTTGGTCCCATTAAGTGATTATTAATGTCAGATTTTTGTAGCTATTTGACCAAATGTCACATAGTTTTCACGCGCGTGATGTCTTCGTACTCAAAGAGTAAGTCAAATACTTACCTAACTTTCATAAACCACTATCTTTGTTGTTCACTACACTTACGCGATAACGTGTATTGTCTTCAAAGTTATGCTCACCGTCTTCCGACAAACACCTAACAAGTTAATTGTACGTGCAGGGCTAGTCTATTCTAACTTTCAAGGAATTAATTTAACTAGTTCAAAGATGCGACCGACATTATAAATATTTTACCCTTTAATACTTTGTACCTTGTGGCTCTAGTAATTTAAAAAACTATCCCGAACAAGGTCCGTGATAAAGTTTTATAAGAGTCATTTTCTCGGTCTGGAAAGGTCTCTTCTCCCGACTGGGGCTAGAAGATATGATTAAATCTCTGATAATTAGCTAGTTAGGTACATCCTATTAGCAATAAAGTGTTCCAGGATGGAATCTCGCATCCGGCTCCATCATTAACAAATGAAATCGTCTCGTAATCTTCTAGATCTAATCAAGTTGACTTACATTACTTTCCTAAAGCGGCGCTTATACCCAGTACTTCATATGTAACTTGCAATGCACAGCTTTATTACAACCAAGGACTGCAGCGTGAGTTGCAGCGGATTATTTTAATGACTAGCTCGCCTTTGTTCCTCTCTCTGCAAAAGGTTTATTTGAATAAGAAAGTAGAACTTTCGCTGCGCCATTGCTGCTGTTTTCATTCGTAATTGAATGCATGGTTGAACGTTTTCGTTTATATTTATCAAGATGGTTCAAAGTAAAGTAACTTGATGAGGTTTTGCATATTTTAGGTAATGATATGATAATTTATTTAGGCATCCACTTTAGCTTGCACATTACAGATAACAAGACACCATTAATGTCTAAGGCGTACTAAAAAATTAATAACTATATCATGGACAGGGATGTTTGGAAATAATTCCGATCCGCATTGGTGATCCACAGTCTCGAATATCGCGTAATCTTCTGTGTTAAAAAATTAGTTGTGGTATAGTACATTACTGCAGCGGCCGCGAAATAGGGGATTGCCGGCCGAGTAGTTATAGATGGCCGAGTGTTAACGAGGCCATCTAGAGATACGAGGCCGGCAATCCCTGTTCGTGGCCAAGGCTTGTATAGAGTTTTTCTCAAACATGCATCATCATCATCACCACCATCATCACCGCCATCATCATCACCATCACCATCACCATCACCATCACCATCACCATCACCAACAACATCATCAACATCCATCAACATCCATGAACAAGAACATCCATCAACATCCATCCATCCATCCATCCATCAACATCCATCAACAACCATCAACATCCATCAACATCCATCAACATCCAACAACATCCATCAACATCCATCAACATACATCAACATCCATCAACCAACATCCATCAACATCCATCAACATCCAACAACAACCATCAACCAACATCCATCAACATCCATCCATCCATCCATCCATCAACATCCATCCATCCCTCCGTCCGTCCGTCCGTCCGTCCGTCCGTCCATCCGTCCGTCCATCCATCCATCCACGTCGACCACGTCGACCTATTAAACGTCATGGTGCTGTGTCACATAAAACAATAGACGATCACTTTGCTGGCCTTGGCCAGCAATGTTGTATGAAATTCCATTATTGACCTCTCGTCTAGCCGCACCTGCAACGTGACAGCTCGTGGCGTATTTTAAGGAACATAACGTCAATATTTCATAGCATGTTTGAGAAAAATACTTTATCTAATCTAATATATAAAAATCTCGTGTCACGGTGTTTGTTATCGAACTCCTCCGAAACGGGTCGACTGATTTTTATGATATTTTTTCTCTATATTCCGTAGCTCTGAGAATGGGTCGTAGGCTACTATTCTTTGCAGACGGAGTCGCGGGCATCAGCTAGTATTTATGTAATCTAATAACATTGTAGATCAATAGATCAATAGATCTACAATGTTATTCTAATAAGAAGAAAATATGCCTTGAGAGTTTTTTTCCGGATTCTTCTCAACAGTATTTTTTCGAACCGCTAGTAGCGGCTTCGACTTTCACAAGTGCTTGTTGATATTTTGACTCTGACTTCCTCTTCCAACCACTGTATTCGATATATTTTTTTCTTCCAAAACTACCACCAACCGGCACCCTTCTGCTAACTAAACTAAGAAATCTCAATACATTTGGCGCCTTAATATCCCAGAGGCTTCGTGATTCGATGCCCTTGTCCGCGAGCGGAACTTGCCCTTACGAGATGAGATAAGTAAAGAGATTTCCCTGGCGTCCATGCGCTAAATAGTTGGCGACGAGGGGTGTTCATTGACACGCAACGTGATAAGTTTGGCCTTGACAAATAAATAATGAACTCTGCGATACGCTACGCTAATTGTTTCTGTACGTACACTATTAGATCTTTTTGCAAGTTTTGGATTAAGTAACTTACCGTGTTGGTTTGTGCCAAATCTAGATTAATAATACAGGTTAAGTGCAGTCAATAAAAATTATACAGTAAGCAAATAAAGCTTGTCTTAAAACGAAATTTTGAACAAAAATTTATTCGCTTTTTGTGAAAAAGGTGAGTAGGTATCTATGGACAAGGTGATTTAAAATTAATAGAAAATATTTTAGCAGATGTTGGGATTACTTTGAGTCAAAGCCCTTGTAAAGGTTTTGGATCATAATTTTTTCTTCGAAATGTTGTTGAAAACCAACTGATGTATGAAAACTTGAAAACCAAATTAAAAAATCCAATAAAAAGAAGAGTGTTCAGTGAAAAATATTCGAGATTCATTTTAAAACACCTTGTATATCGCCGTGATTAAGTCCTGGATACTTAATAGTTTTCAATTATGCTTGAAAAGCGCGAAAGTTCATCAAAATTTAGTAAGGTGGTGGTGAAAAACGACCGTTACGATTTAGACGTAAATCGTTCTTTGTCGGATGCCTTTCAAGTTCACCAAGTAAGGAATAGGTAACATAAGAGAGTCCAGTTTTTGGATAGCCCAATACTGCGCGAAGGGTCGTTACGTTAAAGATCTACAAACCTCAGTTTTATTTCAATGCCTCAGATTTATTTTACTTTAGAATTAAGGTGTAATTATATAACTGTTGACGGCTCACTTTTATTAGTACAAAGAATTTAATTTTTTACGCCTGAGAGATTGAAATAAAACATTTTACCTTAGATAAGAGGTAGGATTTTACAGCGCATTGGTGTTATACTAACTGTAAACTTACTTAAATTATTCCTGGAAAGTAAATAATTTATCTAAACTTCTATCCTCCTCCTCCTCGCTAACCGAGGCCACGCAAAATCCTTAAAATTAGGATTAAGAAAAAGTTCTTTGCTTGAAATAGACAGCTTAATTTTTTTTTTTTATCTAAATATTTTTAGTCTGCCTATATGGTTGTACGAGTATTTAAATAAAAAAGTGTGGTTGTTTATCAGTTGAATAGATTAGCTCCACAGACAGGATCACGTTGAAAACACTAACCTCAGACTAAGCTCAATGATATAAGGCAGTTCGCTTTATCTTTCCTAATACGAACTGCGAAGGAATTAATTTCGCTCCCATCATCTGTAATTCCCGATAGATACAACCTAGGGCTCTTCAAAGCTGGAGTGAATAGGCTGTTACTGAACCGGTGAGATATACCTTTGGTCTCATCTGCACTTTCCATCTGGCGATCATGGGTCAAACATGGTTAATTTTGTGTAAAAAAAATGAAATAAATAATAGAAAAAAATAGCAAACTATTAAATAGGCTATACATAATAAATATCTACCTACCTAGTAAACTTAGACAGTGCATTTAATTTATTAAATCAGGTGTTAATTTGCGGAGGTCCATATTAATGAACTGAAACAATTACTTTGCTCACCCGCGACCTTACGATAGTTAAGTTTATATAAGAAATGTGTGTTCATGCAGTTCCTCCACCTCCACACTGTACAGTAATTGTACAGCAAAGTATTTGTTTCAGTGCATTAATCAATGCAAGCAAAGTTTCCTCCTCATGCTCATCTGTTATTTTTGGTAAACTCGAAGTCCTTGAACGCGCTGTTACTGTTAACAAGGCTGCAGTGCTTCATTTTATTAAATAAAAAGACGTAGCTATTGATGTTTCTGATAGAATTCTATCCCGCTACGGTCAGGGAGGAACAAAGGACGGCGCGAGCGCCTGCGGCCAGTAATCCGTCTCGGATAGATAAAAGCTGTTACACCCAAACTATCCTTTTTGCTTTGTTTCTGGGAGCGCCATCCAATTTTGTATATTACAGTTGGATAGTATGTTAGGATTACATAAGTATTATAATTTTCCGTTAAAGACAGGTTTTCGCTGTAACGCCGCAGAGTTCCAATTGCACTGAAAAATTTACATTAAATGCCTGGGGCTTTAAAAAATGGAGTTGACAGTTTTGTCATACCTTGGTATGATTTTTCTAAAAAAAATCTAGCAGGAGATTGCGAGTAGAATATATTATTACATTATTAAATCAAATACAACACACACATACACTGTGTATAGGTGGAATTAGATATGTATCTGTCTACACACTATGTCAAACAATTAATGAGGATTATTTCAGCAAACATTGGCCTATGTTCAAAATAGTCCAATAGAGTACATTTTGAATCAAAAATTGTGATGAAAACCTTTCAAATACTCTGAGTTAATTTTAAAACATATTTTGTTTAAAAAGAAGTCTTTGACATTCCTTTGAGACGTATCTTTACTTTGAAGTGTCCACTAATTAAACTATTTATAATTTATTTGAAAAATTCTTCAAATTTAAGTCAGCTTGGCAGATACAGTCGAGTGCACCAATATCTGTACCACCAACCTTTCATAAATATCTATACATCGACCTTATTACCTTAACATAAAGTTTATGCTTAGATATTTATGAACGGTTGCCTGTACAGATATTGGAGGACTATAGTAACTACTGATTAACTAAGGGACAACGGATCCTATGTATATTGTATTACAATAATTCCATTTCATTCAAAAGTTGAATAATCTCGCCTGAATCTGTAAGTGAAGATGGACGATTGGACGTGTACAAACATTAAATCATTGCACACAATTTAAATTTTCAATATCACTTTTTAGTGCCAGGGATGATTGATGCCTTCATTTAATGCGTGGAGCTGAAAATTGTTCAGTGTGCGTAATATATGAGCTTTATGGTCCATTGCAGCTCTCATTCATAATCTGGAATTTAATATTTTGCGTGTATGTAAAATATTCATGCACGCTCAAGATGAGCTATGAGCTGTCGTTACCCGCCGTATTATTATTTTCAGTTAAAAATAAACTTAAACGTTTTAAAGTCATTGAAAGTATACCATTGCTTTATATGTATAAAACTTGAAGACGGAGAAACTCCTACACAATTACAGAATTTAAACAAACAAATGGTTTGTACTTAGGAACATGAACAAAATCAACAGATTTAGGGAGGAATAGGATATTTTCGATTAAGTTGGGTTCTACGCTCTGGAAAATTCGTTTTTCCTACTCGGTCTTCTAAGTATTTTATAATGATCCACTCAATTCATCAATGCATCAATGTGGATTCATCATCATCATTTCAGCCGAAAGACGTCCACTGCTGAACATAAGCCTCCTCCAAGGCTCACCAAACAGATCGGTCCAGTGCCATCCGCATCCAACGCGATCCCGCAACCTTAACCAGGTCGTCGCTCCATCTTGCCCTGATCTAAGCAGTTCCTATGACCTTTATCAGATCATCGGTTCATCTTGTTGGGACCTTTCCCACACCACTTCTTCCGATCCGCTTCTTCTTCTGCCCCAACGGCCGTCGGTTCTACGAACAATGTGCCCTGCCCACTGCCACTTAAGTCCGGCCACTCTCCGAGCTAACTGCATCAGTAACTTTGGTTTTCCTGCGGATCTTCATATAATATATCTGCGGAACATAGAGGCTACAAACAATTAATGATACAATAAACATGTTGTAAACACAGTTGTTAGTTGAAAAACAAAAAACTAGTCCAAATAGTCTCCCTAGGTGATTAACATTTGTCATTAGTAAAGTAACACAAACATTGCCATCAATTTTCAACAGAAACATAATCGTTTATTTCCGTGCGTAAATAAATGCCACACGGAATGTGTTAACATATAAAACAATTGCTTTAATTATTCATTTAACTAACCCGTAGAATGGTTTGAGTTCATAAACCAACACCTGTCTTATTTTAGGCTGTAGGTTATAGCAATTTTGTCTTAATATCGTAATAAGTATTTTGTTTTAAGCACCGATTAAAATTAAATACACCACATTTGCTTCGTGACGCGATGATTATACGAATACCTACTTTTATCTTCAATTTGGATTGCGACACATTCTGTTTACATTTACATTCTCACAGAACACCGGCGTGAAGCAGCAGTAATCCTGCTTGCGTTTCGTACGGTCAGTGAGAGTGCCGGGGGCCCAATACCTCAACCCTTCCCTCTTCCCCTCCCTCACCCCCTTCCCCTGTTCCCTTTCCTTTGGGGCCGACAACGCACTGGCATCGCGTAAAGCGCTGCGGGTGTCTATGGACAGTGGTGATCATTTAACATCAGGTGACCCACTAGTTCGTTTGTCTGGCCTTTCTAACATAAAAAAAAAAAACTGAAAATTTTACAATTATATCTAAAAATGGAACCAGATTCAAGAAAAGAGGTTTTGATGTACCCGCGGAAGCAGATCATACTGTTTCTTTTTAAAGCATTTGTATGAAAATGTCAAGACTACGTTACCTATTGCGATTTATACCTATATGTGACTATGACGAGGGTTTTTGATATGTTATTATCTCAATAAAACTTGATTATTAATTAAGGTCCTTGAAATCAGCGCCAAAAAATTAATTGGCACGCGTTTTAAGCGGAAGTTTAAATGAGCCAAAAAATATTTTTGTTTGAAAATAGAGATAACGACAAATTCGGCGGTTGGAAATGTTGTAGATAATGATTTAACTTTGGAGAATTTTTTTGGTGTTTGTTGTTTTTTTTGTTTTATATATTAAATCCCACGCCTCCCTATCCTGCGCCGCCTCCCTCACGTGATCCCACGTGGACCCCACACGCTTCAGCTCAGCGTGGAGACAGACATCAGCGGCCCTTAGCTCCACCTGGGAGATATAGGAAGACATCATCATCATCATCATCATCATATTAAATCCCATCATAATAGCTATTGAAATTCTGGGAGCAATAGCAAAATCAAAATTATATTGAACGGGATTTTAAAAACTATTTTTAGACGGAACTTTTCCAGTTATACTGCGAATATCATAAAATCATCAAGCGACAAAATTACTAAAGTAAATATACTAATACAAAACTAAGTATTATACAAATAAGTACTAAATACTTACAAATTTTCTCCCAAATCGCTTGGGACAAATATCTGCATAACTATCTACGAATAGAGTTCTTTGTGCCTCAGAGACATATACATCATCCCGATTTCAACCTTAATATACTTGTTATAGAAGCGAGTAAATGCGCAAGAATGTAGTACAAGAAATGTAACATCAAAGAGCGTTGTGTGCCGTTCCGGTTAGTAGCGCCCGCGTCGATTATATCGCGTCCGGTGTAACGTCATGGCTGCTGTTTTTTTCTACTGTTAGATAGTTTAGATTGCGGGTTAGTATTGAATAGTATTCCATACAATCGGTACATAATACCATCCATCGACCATTCCATTTCCTCGTAGGGAATCAGAACCTACCAAACTGACTCAGATTGGTGGACACTCAGATGACTTCTACAGGAAGTAAAAGACCGTGTCAAACGAAAGTCAAAGTAACAAACAAACATAATAAGGTTCCTTAAAGTTACTTATCGTGATTAGGCCACGAGGCTTTGCTGAGTGGGCTTAACAAAAAACACGCTTTAAAAAATAAAAAATAAATTTTAATAAATTTCAATTCACTATTCTTATAGTGCAGTAAAAAATCTTAATAAGCAATTATTATATTGTTATATCCAGATCAAAATTTGTAAACAATTCTAAATATTGATAAAATAAATAATAATAGTTCAAAATATTTTATTGTAAAAAAAGCGTGGGGTGCATGGTGTCAATTGTCAAGGATTGTCATTTTGATAACATCTTAAAAAGCACCCCACGCTTTTTTTACAATAAAATATTTTAAACTATTATTATTTATTTTATCAATATTTAGAATTGTTTACAAATTTTGATCTGGATATAACAATATAATAATTGCTTATTAAGATTTTTTAATGCACTATAAGAATAGTGAATTGAAATTTATTAAAATTTATTTTTTATTTTTTAAAGCGTGTTTTTTAGTTTTTTTAAACTATTATTTATTTTCTATTTTTTAGTTGCATTTTTTTCTTTCTAACTTTACCCCCTCACCTACAACCCCCAAACCCCCTAAACCCAACCCCCCAACATCCCCCACCCCATTTACCCAAACCCCCCCAAACCCCACACCCTTACCCCCAATTCCCTAAACCCCCCTTACCCCCTCCTCATTTTACAAACCCCCGAACCACCTAAACCCAACCCCCCTAACACCGAACCCCCATACCCCCGGAACCCCCCCCAACCCCACTCCCCCCCCCACTCCCCCCCCCACCCCTCCCCTCCCACAGCCCCCACCCCGCCACCTACCGCCCCCCCTTCCAGTTCCGTCATCAAACCCTTGTTACCATCTAGGCCTCTTACCCCCTCCCCATTTCCCACAACCCCCCAAAATCACTTACCCCCGAACCACCCAACACCCCCACCCTATTTCCCGTAAACCCCCCCCCCCATCCCCTAACCCCAACCGCCACACCCTAACCCCCAACCCGCCACCTACCCCCCTTCCAGCTCCATCATCAGACTCTTGTTACCATCTAGGACCAAAGTACTCGTCAAAACGAATCAAACGAGCCCAAACTCGATGGGGTTGTTTCGTTTTATTGTGGAGTGCCTTTGGCCATCTTCCAGCTCCATCATCAGACCCTGGTTACCATATGGGATCAAAGTGCTCGTCAAGACGAATCAAACGAGCCCAAAATCGATGGGGTTGTGTCGTTTTATTGTGGAGTGCCTTTGGCCATCTTCCAGCTCCATCATCAGACCCTGGTTACCATATGGGATCAAAGTGCTCGTCAAGACGAATCAAACGAGCCCAAACTCGATGGGGTTGTGTCGTTTTATTGTGGAGTGCCTTTGGCCATCTTCCAGCTCCATCATCAGACCCTGGTTACCATATGGGATCAAAGTGCTCGTCAAGACGAATCAAACGAGCCCAAACTCGATGGGGTTGTGTCGTTTTATTGTGGAGTGCCTTTGGCCATCTTCCAGCTCCATCATCAGACCCTGGTTACCATCTGGGATCAAAGTGCTCGTCAAGACGAATCAAACGAGCCCAAACTCGACGGGATTGTGTTGTTTTATTACATAGTTCCTATGGCCACCATCCAGCTCCATCATCAGATCAGCTCCATGTTACAATAATATTGCATTGTCATCCAATTTACACATATGTGCAAAATTTCAGCTCAATCGGAAACCGGGAAGTGGGTCAAAATCGCGCCCTAAGGAGTCGGTTACAAACAAACATACATACAAACATACATACAAACATACAGGTGAAGCTAATATAAAGCGTGTAAAAATACTACGAAATTCTCATACCTTTTGCCGTAGCACTTAAAAATTGTTATGTACGTAAATAGAACTTTTCTGGACGTTGGTTTTCAAATTTCCGTAAATTATTTTAGCGATTTTAATAATCTTTTGAGAATTAGATAAGTAGGTTCTGGATAAAATACCATCTTCAGAACAATAACCAAAAATAAAATAACCATGGTCCGAATTAAACGTCTGATTAAGTGTAACCAAGTAATGAATACCTACTTGTAATGGATCACAAAGCAAGAGACTGACCGGATACCTACTAAGTTTAACCAATCAGGAAGTAGCAAAGTGTCTAAATTTTATGACATCATAATTGACAAATTCAGTGAAGAACGATTTTGAATTTTATTAGGGCGATTTTTTTTTACTTTTTTTCAATTGTACAACACTTTAATGATTTTTTTAACACCTAACACAAAAAAACCAGCCAAGTGCGAGTCAGACTCGCGCACGAAGGGTTCCGTACCATTGTCTATAAAAAATTGCGATTTTACGATTTATGACGTATTAAAAAAAACTACTTACTAGATCTCATTCAAACCAATTTTCGGTGGAAGTTTACATGGTAACGTACATCATATATTTTTTTAGTTTTATCATTCTCTTATTTTAGAAGTTACAGGGGGGACACACATTTTACCACTTTGGAAGTGTCTCTCGCGCAAACTATTCAGTTTAAAAAAAATGATATTAGAAACCTCAATAATCATTTTTGAAGACCTATCCATTGATACCCATGAAAAAAAATTTTTTTGAGTTTCAGTTCTAAGTATGGGGAAATTAGGGAACCCCCAAAATTTATTGTTTTTTTTTTTCTATTTTTGTGTGAAAATCTTAATGCGGTTCACAGAATACATCTACTTACCAAGTTTTAACAGCATAGTTCGTATAGTTTCGGAAAAAAGTGGCTGTGACATACGGACGGACAGACAGACATGACGAATCCATAAGGGTTCCGTTTTTTGCCATTTGGCTATGGAACCCTAAAAAGGCGGCGAAAGACGGAAAAGGTGAGGCGGATGAAACGCTCGAATAATAAAACATGCAGCGCTAAATACATCATCCTGACGGATTAGTAAAAAACTATATTCATTACTATGCTAACAAAAAGCAATAGCAAGAGAGATGTCATAAACATTCTGACAAGTTACTTACACACACAAACGTGGCACCACTTATTTCTTTGTCATTCTTCGAATTCCCACCCAGAGTAGTGTATTGAGCGATCAGTTGCTTAATAGAATTTCCAATGAGCATGAATGCATATGCCAAAAGAGGACTGCAGATGCCAATCTCGTTATATTCTACAACGATTCAGTTAAAGTTTTTGATTCAATAAGTATCCAATTACTACAAACAAGGTACTTATATAATTAAAATATGTTAAATTGACAAGATGCAGCGCTCATTATTTTTCCCATTTTTGACTTCTCACACGATCAGATGTTTTAAGTAGGTTTTAAAAATGTTGCCATAGGATCAAGATCTAAATATGTACCTACAGAATATACCCCTCTCTCAACTCGACTTTCTTTATTCTCTCGAGTCTATTCATGACCACGGCCGCTACTATGTATTCGAAACCACAAGGTAATTTTAGCAATACATGATACGATAACCTGGTACCAGGTGGTCAAATTGTACCAGTTCTGGAAAAAATTAGAAAAAAAACTCCGTGTTCCTTTGCGATAATAGTCACATAATGTATCACTTATTGGACAGTTTAAAAAAAAACGCTTTAAATCAAAATCAAAATGAAAACGTTTATTCTGCAATTAGGCCGTAAAAGGCTCTTTTACATTTCTCTTTAAAAACTACCAGCGCTTTAAAAAGGACCAGCATTGCCAAGAAGAATGGCGTAAGAAACTTGGCAGAAAGTCATGTTTTCAAACAAAAATAAAATAAATAATTACAAACAAAATAAACGTATAAACTACAATATTAAATTAAAAAGAAATAACATATAAAAAAGCGTGTTAAAAACAAATACAGGGATGTATGGGGTCCCTTAGTTAAGAAACTAAAACTAAACATCTTAACTTTATCTACTTTCAGTGCAAGTGCAGAATGCTTCCACCGTCACAAAAAAAAGGAAAAAAAAATATTGGAGACAGTCTTCCGAACAATGTTAAAATGATTCTGAAATATAGTCCAGTATCCTTTAATAAGTGACATGGTTTTTTTTCAAAACTGTTATAACTTTGCGTCTCGCCCGGTACCAGGTTATCATTGATTTTTGGGACACCCTTTATACTAATATTTCATACTAAATACGAACTGAAACATAGATGCACAGAAAAGACACAGAACAAGACCAGCTTTATACATATCATATTATTGTTCTAATAAATCTCAGATGTTGTATAAACGTAACGTACCATGTGTGATAAACTCCGAGTGAAAATCCCGAGAGTTTAAAACATTCTAAAATTAAAAAGTTGTTTGATATGGTAAGTAAAAGGTTATTTAAATTTCAATCTCAATGAAGCTATAAAGAAAGACCTAGAATCCCACAAGAAGCAATGTAAATCTTCGTAAAAATTGACGGCTGCAAAGAAACATTAATTTTAAATTCGCGATAAAGAGTTTTTGAGTTTTAGTTTGGATTTAATTAAGAGCTTTAGAAAATTATCTGTTAAAACTTATGAAGAAAGTTAAAAACTTGTTTGTTTAAGTGGTTCTGTAATTGGTATTAATTCTGCAAGTGACTGCAAACTTAAGCAACTTTAGGTTTTTTACGTTTATGTAGGTACGCCTGAATTATAACGTTAATTATGTTAGTAAAATTATTTTCTCACTATTTTCACGATGATTTCTTTGGCAGATCTATGGAATGTCAACATGACATTTGCAATGAAAAGGGCTCACACTGATACTTGATTCAGTTTCTTCGACTGTACCTACCTACCTAGATAATTATGCTAATTCAAAACTTATGTAGTACAAATTTGACGTAGGTGAACGAGAAACAGGTTCACTTTATAACTTTCTCTTACCCATTTCACGATTTAAATGAAAATGTGTCAACTGTACTACTAAACAAACCTTTTAAACTTTCTAAGTAAATTAAGTCCTTTGGCCTTTGATTGCGACGGAGAAAGTTTAAGCTTTAAATCCTTTAAACAGAAGGTTATAAAAGAAAATTGTTGTTATAAATTTTATTTACACAGCCATATTCTTAATATTACGAGTAAAAAGAGCTAATGAGAAAATGTAGGGTAATAAAATAATTGTACGGTTATATTTAAAACGTGTAATTCGAGAATAGTGCGTCGTACTTTCTTGAGATGTTCTCTCTATTTTCAAAACTACTAGAAAATATTTAGAAAATGTCTTTTAAGGCCGGGGCCGCACTGGTAAGGCGACGGTGACGCGACAGCGATGTGACTAAATCAAACATAGTTCGAGTTATGTGAGCGGCCGCATTGATCAATGAGCGGAATAAACAATATTTATTTCATCAATAAAAATATATAGGTAATGCTAATGCGCTATAAATCCAAAAACATAATTTTTGCTTCCCTAAAGCGACGGAATACCAACACCCTCCGTTCAGAGTCGGACCGCAGAAACATCTAATGGTGCTTGACAGGCACTTTGAGTCTAAAGGAGCAAAAATTGTTAGCCCTGTTAGACTCAAGCGTGTCGACAAATAACTTGGATCCCTGTGACCAACCCCCAACTGCCTAATAGATGTGTTCAAAGGCTTCTCTATCGCCATCTTCTTGTCCAACAGATTCAGGTAGATGATCACCATCGGTACTGCAGCTTGGATACAGGACGACGCTGCAGGACTGACGCCATTTTGTGTATTTGACAATTATTCTAAAGCACGGCCGCTCGTTACCACATTCACCATCTCTTTCTGTCACCATCTTACACGGTTTGACAGAAAGGAATAGTGAATGCGATAGCAAGCTCCGCGCAAGACAATAACCGTAGGCAGGCACAGTGATTGCGATTCCGCTTTAGATGAGATGAAGTAAAGCCATCGCCATTCACAACCACGTGTGTTAATTATTTGTTTCTTAGAACCCCTATCATTTACATTAACTTAGGCGTGGAACGCGTAATTTTCTAGTTGAGTTGTCGTACAAAAACCAATTCCCTGTAGAGACCAAAACAAAGCGTACCGAGAAATGATGTGTGTATTTTTGCCTCGAAAACAAGTAAGTAGGTATGTTTTCCGGTAATTCACGCGTTGATGCCAAACTGAAATTGAGAGTCACGTTCGTTATTATCATAATAAAGACCCCGCGTCTTCATTTTACGGGCACGTATGCCAATTAATGTTTGCCGTCCCGAAAAGTTCTAAAGCGAAATTTGAACAGGGGCTCTATTTCATACCGTACAAGTCCAAATAATAATATTAATAAAGCAGCAGCTAAAGTTATTTTATGAAATAAAAGATGTCGTTATAGATTAGTATAGTCTCTTTGAAAGTAAAAATTGGGTCCTGTCGTTGCTACCTCAGGGATAAGAAACCCTAAACAGATTCAAGACCTTAAAATCGGAAACAAGGTTTGATAGTAAACTGAAAGTTTAGGTATATTCGACTCATGCAGCCTACATTCGTAACTGAATGACATTAAATAAATTTTACATTAAGAAAGAAATGTTAGAAAACACGTACTTACAACAAGATCATCATTCATACTTAACGAAAACGAATATTTAATGTACTTATTAAACACTATGAAATCTTGATTTGCTTGGCTTAATAGACTTTATTTATACCTCCATTTGTACTTAACGATTTTATTTGGCATGATGTCAAAATGGTAATTAATTACTATAGAATCTGTTAAAAAGCCGGATGACGAAAGGGATGGTGACAGTGGTGATTTGACGATCGCAAGCGCGTTAGAACTCACTAAAGCTAAGAGCATGTCTTACTGTTTTTATTTTCAGAGAGTTTTGTTTGTCTCCCATACGTACAAATTCATTATGTTTAAGGCACATCGTTTCTTTATTCATTCCGTTTCCGTGCCATTGTATTTTCCCTAGCGACATCACCATATGATCCCCATTTCCATTCTCCTTATCCCGGTCTAATAAATTATCTCGTACATTTTCTTCGCGTCACGATATGAAGGCGCCGTTTACTCCGTTAAGGTAAACATGTTTGTTCTTAGGCTGTCTAGGGTTAAGACCGGATCGGATTTGGCACGTTTTAACTTTAGTTGAGACCTAATTTATTCCGCGCTTTGCTCCCGTGGATGAATAAAAAGAAGTTAGTCCCAGGAATATTATAAATTCCTTTCTTAATGCATCTTTATGGCACTAAAGGTATGTGATGTGCATCAAATTTCAAGTCTATAGCTCCAGCGATTGAGGCCCACAGGGTCTATGGGAACAGAAGTAATACATGCCCTTCTGATGTCTAGTTTCTTGAGATGCATTCTTGGCATTGATGGTGATGAGATGAATAAAAAGTGATGATTGAAAGAGCCTTTTGCGGCCCAGTTACAAAATAAACGTTTTGCTTTTTTAGGGCGTACCCAAAGGGTAAAAACGGGACCCTATTTCTGAGGCTCCGCTGTCTGTCCGTCTATCCGTCTGTCACCAGGCTGTATCTCACGAACCGTGATAGCTAGACAGTTGAAATTTTCACAGATGACATTTTATTCGCTGAAATTACAAAATGTTTTTTTCTTCTTTCAGATACAGTGTCATTCTTACTATATCGACCAACGCCTCTGACGGATTCGCTCTCATCAACGGTGAGTTTCCTTTAATTTATAAGTATTTTCTCTATCACCGATTGACTTAACTGAAGAATTTTCATGATTTTCGTAACAGTGTTTAGATTTTATAAAAAAAGAGCTGGTATTAAATACGAAGCAAATATTCATCAAAATTGTCATATAAATCTAAACAATATACCACTAAAACCAAATAAAAAACCACACGATATATTGCAGACTTTGACAGCACGTAATAAAATCGGTTCGATTTAGGATTTTTTGCACTTTATTTGGGATTTTTTGACTTTATGACTCAAAAATTTAAAAGCCACTGTTACCTTCTAAAGGAGGCGATTAAGTCAAAAATGGGATAAGCGTTTTCGACAGATCATTAGTGGGGTATAATGAACGAGCCAAATTCTGCACTTGACCGCTCGTATATAATGTAACTAAGGTCAAGTTTGGCTATAGGTTGAGCGATAAGCGGTAGCGTTAAACAAAAATAGAGCTCCACTTTTAACCAGCCGCCTAAGGTAAAGTCACAGCACAGTACATAATATTTACGTGTGTAACGAAACAAATAAACAAAAAAGTGCTCTAAAAATTATATTGTTTATTTTTAATCGACAGTGGTTTTAATACGTTGTGGATCCTAGTTTTAGCCCAGTAATTGATTGAGCTCAATATTTTTTGCACAAAACTACAGACAAAATAAAAAAACCGGATTCGAGGCCCAATTCCACACACGTTGTTATTTTAAGCAAAAAGAACACTAAAACTGTACTATTTATATTTGCTGTGGATAGAAAATAAATCATACCTTACAGTTTCTAGTCGTTTGTCTAGATCTGGAAACTCGTGCGTTGGTTTCAGCCCCGATAGTTGTCTCACTCTAATTTCTTCGTGTACCATCTTAGGCCTCGTCTTCGTCTTCCATCAAGCGGGAGTGAGGCCAAACGTAAGCATATATTTTATAAAAAAAAATACAACATGATAGCTCGCATTTTCTTGCTCCTGAAAGCTATTCAGCTAATGCTTCAAATTAACCCACTTTTCCATTGACTCCATTTATTGAGCTTGACCACATGAAACCCCTAGTTCATTAGGCCCATAACTCAAATGCAGAATGACACAAGAACTGAGTTCACCAGGCTCTACAGAGAACTAGTCGTTATTCATTTTGTGCTTCCCCTCATCGCTCGTAAATTGGCTTCAGCCTCATCCAGATGGAGGAGGGCTCAAAAATAGCGGCCAATTGACTCACTCGACCCTAAGAGCACTAGCCGTTGTGAACTGTGCCTCAAACTTCGCTCTAGTTTCATCCTGAAACCGCTCGTGTATTGGCTCCGGCCTCATCCAGATGGAGGACGGCACAAGGGCGGCGGGCAGACAGTTGACTCACCCGACTTTACGGCCTGACTGCCCGCATTTGCCCGCAAATCCGTTTACACAGTTACAAATGCATCTAGGGTTGCCAATTTTTTTTTTGTTGCACTTGGAGGGTTTAGTCCCATTTCGTAATACGCCAGCCGCATTACGCCAGCTGTACAGTTGCGAAATTTTGGTTACCAAAAGGTACTTAACCACTTGTAGTCGTGAAAATAAACGGATCACTCACGTTTTAAAACGAGTTTAACTTAAGAACTTAAGAAGAAGAAGTTTAGCGAGTTTGTTTTCACTATGAGTGAGTCTCTCGGTAGTTTCATGTTTAAAAGTCACTGGGAGTAGCCTTGAAATGTAATGGGGATGGGGTGAAAAAATAGTATTTTATGCAACAGTATCATAATAAGGGCCATTAAGACACGAATGCGAGTTTATGACATGAGGCGAAGCCGAATGTCATAATAGATACGCATGAGTGTCTTAATGGCCGATTATGAATAGTTGCATACATTACTTTTTCTACGAGTTCAAAATAAACAATTATTAAATAATGATTACTTACATAACGGACAATAAATGAATTTTTCGATTTTAAAAGTAGCAAATTATTTCTGCATCACTTAATTCACCAAAGTCACAAATTCTCACAGATAAAAAAGTCATTTAAATAGTGATTAACTCTTTTATTTCTTTCAACTTGAATTGAAAGAACTCCGTTCAAAGCAAAACAAATTCCCGCTATTTTGAAACTTTTTTTTTCACTACTCGCAACCTTAGAATGGACCCGGGAACTTTAGTTCATACAGCCAAATTGAATGATGTTAAAATATTTAAATTTAATAATGACTTTAAAATTCATTTATTGCCCGTTATTTAAGTATTCATTATTTAATAATTGTTAATGTAAACATATTTTAATTAATGTATAATGACTTTATATTAATTTCCCGCTTTTTTTTTTAATTTGCGACCGTACTCGTACCATAGAGCTTGATCAGCGTGTTCTCAATTACGAAATTTCGCTTGAAAAAATAAACCTTGATTGTGATTGGTCCTACCTGTTCTTACTCATTTTTAAGCAACCAATCACGTGGCACACGCATATTTAAAGAAACTCGATTATCAAAATTGATTTCAGTATTCTTTTTTTGAATGTTATTATATTACTCTGTCCCGTAACATAATGAAATTACTATGGGTAATTATGTTACTGTATTTGCACCATAGAGTATAGAACTTGGAACAGACTTATAACGTTAGTTAAGGTAACGGCAGCGATTTCCGTGGTATTCAAAATCGGCATTCTATTCTGTGGTATTTTTATTTATGCGTTTTGTGATGTATTTAAGAGACTTTCAGTAAATTTGCTCATACAGGAATAAAAAGTAATTTTTTGTCAACGAAATTAACAGCACTAGTGAACATATATCAAGCAAGGGGCCATAAAAATTGTCAGTTAACGCAACGTTGCCGCAGAAGCAGGTTGTGTCATACAAACGCAAGATATCTCGCGTAAGTACAACCGTGTTTCTAATTAGTGATTTGGATAATAAATATGACAGTTACTTTAATGTTGCGGTTTGGTAATGTTAGATAGTAGTTTCTTTTATGACTTCAGATCATAATTTTTTCATATTTTTGGACAGAAATACGTTAAAAACGGTAAATTAAATACAGCGGAATAAGCATCCATATTTTTGCAGTGGCAGATTATTCCGAGGTATGCCTCGGCTTAAGATGTAACAATACTTTCCATTCCGAGTTAATTTATTTTAAATTTTGCTTAGCACTTATATTAAATATTTATGGAAATGTAATCTTTAGCTAATACAGCAGGTAAAGAGCAATATCCGTGGTATTAAAAAGTGATCAGAACTCTTAATTTTTAAAGATTCGCTGATCACAATAAAGTATGTTTTCTTAGAAACCCTTAAATATACACGTCATTTTACTTTTATGAAAAATTGAAGTATTTTGCTTGTTAAGATATGAAAGTTGAGTTTTTTGTGAAGATTGGAATATGAGCTTTCGATTTACATTAAAAAAATCTTTGTTTACTTGTTTTTTTATGGGTCGGAATTATGTTTTTTGATAACCTGGATTGAAGATAAATCCGATGGTGGGAAAACCCCAACACACGGAAATAGCATATATGGGAATCTAAATCCGTGTTACGAAGAATTTGTACCCCTCGGAATTATCTTCTCATATAATGTAATTCCGAGTGGTATTGCCAACAAAATTGAAATTTAGGGTACCGTAAAATTGGATATAAAGTCACTGTCAATTGAAATTGCAAACAATGTAAAACAAACCTTGTATTTAAAATGTCTTTAATTTCCATTTTCCCTCATCAAATACTGCTAAATCCATGTGTTATTTAATCTATACTTACCACAACATTATCCTAAATTAATTAAGATATAAGTAATTATAAGAATTATTTTTTATAGGTACTACAGTCCTCAAAATTAAATTATTATTCTTATTTAAGTATCTCTACCAGTAAACCTTTCTTTTCTAAGCTTTCCATACTTTCTGGCCATAATTTATTAATTTGATCTCTAACTTGTGTCCATAGTTCTGTATTTTTGTAGTAAATCATACTAAATATTTTTTTTAATTTATTATGTGTATTTTTTTAGGATAGGTTATTAAAATATTTAAGTCTGCGCAAAATATACAGAGGCTACAAAAAATATTTTTATTGTACGGAACCAAGCAAAATATTTAGTCGTTACCCACGGAATTGTCAGCCAAAATACACGGAATTAGATTTACTAGCTATGGATTACCACGGAATAAGAATTTTTCACATTCCTGCCTTTAAAAAATATGTTTTACTATTAAATCATCCAAGACAAACTACAAAAGTAAAAAAAATCAAAGTTCACTTAAGGTACTCCTAAAAAAAATATATTTTCTGACTCTATTTTATTCAGAAGTGCTTATTTTTTTGATGTATTTTTAGTAGTGGTAGAGCCATGTTGTAGCTAGCCGCTGCATCACGAATGGGCCGGCTCGTCCGGGGCAGTACCACCCTCTCACAGAACACCGGCGTGAAGCAGCAGTAATCCTGCTTGCGTTTCGTACGGTCAGTGAGAGTGCCGGGGGCCCAATACCTCACCCCTTCCCTCTTCCCCTCCCTCACCCCCTTCCCCTGTTCCCTTTCCTTTAGGGCCGACAACGCACTGGCATCGCGTAAAGCGCTGCGGGTGTCTATGGACAGTGGTGATCATTTAACATCAGGTGACCCACTAGTTCGTTTGTCTGGCCTTTATAAAATAAAAAAAAAATAAAATAAAAAAATGTATTAGAAAAATGTCCTTAAACCCCACGGAATTCGCTGCCGTTACCTTATTATTGCATAGTTTTTGACCATATAATTGAAAGATTATACTACAGGAGTAGAAAAAAGTATTTTTTCTTTGTGTAATAATTGTTTAATATCAACGTCTACAGGTTTGGATTTCAAATCTAAATCAATAACTATTACGTCGGTTATATTTACACACTTAAACCGCAGAACCAATTTTTATAAAGTTTTGGTGTATTCTTATGAATGTTTACTACCTTGAAGAAGGGCATGCTATGGACGTTCACTTGCGCTTGCCTGATTATAGATAAAAAAAATTGTGTCTCTAAACTCCTGACCAGTGGTGGTGTAGGGGTTTGGCACGCAGCACGGAATGCTGAGGACCTGGGCTCGATTCCCAGCGCTGGTCTCTTTTTCTGGGTTTTTTCTGTGTATCCATGTTGATGTAGTATGAAATATATGATTATAGATAGTACGAATCGGGATTTTTTGTAATTCTTAATTTTCCAAATGCCTCAGTTTAATATTAGTAGATAGGTACCTATGATAATTTTGTATGACACCATTTGTGTTGCCAGCCCTACAGGCACCCCACTGCTCCGATCAAACATTCCTTGTTTTCATAATACTGAATGCACGCCGGAATTAATTTCGACAAAGGCGGTTGTGCAAGGTTTTAAATAAGAAGTACGAGTGTGTATGCTTTCATAATAATTTTTCTTACTGCCATAATTTCAGCCGTATAAGTTCAATTAGCAGCACATGTAGATGAGCAGTTGTGGTGCTCAAAATGAACACAAGCTCTAATCGCCTTGGAAATATAGTCTTGATTTATTGAATCAGGCGTTACTTTGCGGAGGTCCATATTAATGAACTGAAACAATTACTTTGCTCACCCGCGACCTTACGATAGCTACGTTTATGTAAGAAATGGGTGGTCATGCAGTTCCTCCACCTTCAGACTATACGAACACACAAATATCACAGAAACCCAACTATCACCACCACCAAACTACACTGATGCTTTTCAAATTCCACCAGAGCTCATCTTCAGAGTAAGTACCACAACCGTACCATGCCACCAAATGTTAGACCATAATACCATGATGATGATGATGATGATGTTAGACTGCTTGAGCACGTATTTCTTACATAAACATAACTATCGTAAGGTCGCGGGTGAGCAAAGTAATTGTATCAGTTCATTACTAGTCTTGCGTAAATCATTTTGTGCACCAGAACCACTCATGCACTTCTCCTGATGCCTGTACCTATCTTTTTTACTTATACATATAAAAAGCTGACTGAGCCTTATAACCATTGGTATTGGAAGGCTGGCTGGAATTTTAAAGGTTGCTTTTATGACGTAGACAAGGCATAAGGACGAAGTCTTGGAAATTTCCAGGGATAAGGAAAAGCCGGACTTTTTTATATTCAACCGCTGGACGAAATAGGTAATCTAGAAACTTCTTGGGGTATACCTAGGAGTCTCAGTAAGTGCACTGCTAGCTAATAAACAACACATAAATTATTATAAGTACCTGTAATATAATTACCTATAATATTTACGGATTACAGAACAGTTAAGAGAAAAAATGCGATTACTCTCAAACATTTTATGTTTTTGGAAACAAGGTATAAAGTAGCATAATCATAATCATTTATTTGCATAGCATTCCATATAATTTTCAAAACTCAATGCGTTTATAAAATGCTATGCTATAGTTACATAGAATTAATTTTAAAATTAGTATTAGTTACTAAAACAATAATAAAATTAGGTACTTATTGCTAAATATCTCAAACGTGACTTAATTTTCCACAGAATTCAAAACAAAACAAGTGAAAGTAAACAAATCTCTACAAAATGCTGGCAACCTACTAACAAATTAAAAATGGAATTTTTTTAAATATGCAAAACGTATTTTAAAATCCGTACGCGTACTGGCACATTGACGGGCGGTATTTTTCACGCGTGCAGGAGGCGTCAAGGTCATTGGTGACGTCACCGCTGTACAATGACCTCCCGAAAAAGGACGGTGCCTCTTTCGACCGAGCTTCAATAGTTTCACGCGGCCATACGTTCAGCGGTGGAGTTGAAATTTTATAGAGTTCTATGAAGATTCAATACTGCTGGATGTAGTGGATACGTATGATGGTTTTTGTGAGTACTTTGCAAGTAGGTATGCCAAGTAATTATTTAATAAAATTTCGTAGATCAACCATAGATAATAGATTTATTTATTTATTTATAGATATAGATCAACATAGGTAATGTAAATTATTGAAAACGTAAACGTTTAATGATTCAATTTTTTGGAGTTTTTTTATAACTTACACAGATTAAACATATTAAAATACTTAAACTTAATTACTAAACATTACTAAGAAAATGGGTAACATTTAATAAAATTGTACAATTATTTAGGTAGAGATTGGAACAAACCTGTCAAAATGAACAGTGATGGCCGACCGATTTGTTGTGGTTTCAATGACACTTTATGATTATGGCTATGTTTGACAACTGGATGAATCGCGTGTATCCAAGCCCTTAGCCGTGTTATTAAAAAAAAACTCAACCAAAGACGGTTGTCAAGCAGGACACAGATAAAGACAAAGCGCGAAATTTCAAAGGGGTCACTTTTCTACAAAACAAAAAGCGATCAAAAAAAAGATCTCAAATATGAATAATCAAAATATCTTACAAGACGAATCAGCCGCGCGTGTAAACAGTTAGCGTGCATATGTATTTTTAAATTTACCTTCTCGCCAGTAATGTACACAATAAGTCCGCAAATATCTAGTCATTTGAAAAACCCAAGTGTAATTTTACATGTGCTTTTGTAGTTTATTTGTTTTTTTTTGTCGTTCCAAAAGCGTACTAGACGAACGACAGCGAATTGGCCAAATACGTATTGGACGGACGGTCGGCTAACAAATGATATTGGTGTTGTTGACAGCGGTCACGATCAATCCCCGCCAGACACTATGAGATACATACCCACTCACTTGATTTTTAGGGTTCCGTACCCAAAGGGTTTCAACGGGACCCTATTACTGAGACTCCGCCGTCTGTCTGTCACAGGGCTATATCTCTGGAACGGTAGGTAATAGCTGGACATTTGAAATTTTCACCGATTAGGCATGTATTACTGTGGCCGCTATTATAACAACAAATACAAAAAATAAAATAAAGTCAAAAATTAAAGGGGATCGTCGGTCGTCATACAAGAAACGTGTCTTTGCCAGCGTTTTTAACTGCGGTGCTGGTTGTTGGGCGACAGCTGACAGTTGCTAGGCAACGATTAACAGCCAGAGCCTTGGCCGCGCGCATGCGCGCTAGCGACCCTATGCTGTTTGATGTTTTTCGAAACCTATATGTATAGGTATACCTATACATATAAGTTTGCTTATTGCTTACATTTCGACGATTCTTTACTGAATTGTTTTTAAAACATTGTAGGTACGGTACGAAACCCCCCCAGTACGAGTCCTACTCGCACTTGACCGGTTTTTTTAATTTATTGACAAGTGATTTTAAACAAGGTCATTATTGTTTTAGGAATGAATAAATTGGCAACTACAACTGCATAAAGCATACGAGTGGATAGAGCCTTTAAGTATAAGTTGACAGCAAAACTTGTCGAACGCGATCGCATTAAAACCAAGAAGTTCGTGTTGTGCCATCCCTTTCACTTTTCTCTTTATTTTTATACTAGCCTTCCGTCCGCAGCTTCGCCCGCGATAAATTAATTTTCCCGTAGGAAAATGTATTTTCCCGCGGTAAAAAGTAGCCTATGTCACTCAGTGATTGATAATGTAGCTTTCTAACGGCAAAAGAATTTTTGAAATCGGTCCAGTAGTTTCGGAGCCTATCAATGCAAACAAACAAACAAATCTTTCCTGTTTATTATTATTAGTATTAGTATATTAGTCACTAAGTTTAGTTTAAGGCCTCGTCACCGCCATTTACTGGCTGTGCCATGTTCGCGAACTGTTGCTCGTAAGCAGTCACCGCTGGTCCGCGCTCTGTACTATGCCAAATCAATGCTCTTCTTGCATCAGCTCCTGAGTGTGATGTGCTTGCTGGACGTTGGAAGAGTGTGTGTGTTGCATGTATTAGGTTCTGCGAGGCGATGGATTCACGATTGTCTTCATGTACCTAATAGTTTATTTTAATTTATTTTATTTTAATTTTTTTAAATTTTATTTAACTTTTTATTTCCATGTAATTCTTATATTTTGTGTTTCTTTTTGTCCTACTCAGTGCCCTAGTATATTACTGTCATGCTAAGTTGTTATAAATAAATAAATAAATTAGTATTAGTATAGATTAGTATGAACGGAAGGGCGCGATACGAAGATATTATTGACAGAAGTTTTGCAAAAACAATGACATTTAAAGACAAGATTTTAAACCCAATACAATGTGTTTCTGGGTCAGTTAATTGGCTATGTGCGAAGCGGGTGATGGGGGTACAGAAAACGATCGCAGTGCACAACATGGCAAAAATTGGAAGTAAATTCGGAGGAAATGTTGTCAACGCTACGCGGCGCTACCGTCGTGAACGTAGCCAGAAGCGGGTGGTGGGGGTACAGAAAACGATCGCAGTGCACAACATGGCAAAAATTGGAAGTAAATTCGGAGGAAATGTTGTCAACGCTACGCGGCGCTACCGTCGTGAACGTAGCCAGAAGCGGGTGGTGGGGGTACAGAAAACGATCGCAGTGCACAACATGGCAAAAATTGGAAGTAAATTCGAAGGAAATGTTGTCAACGCTACGCGGCCCCACCGTCGTGAACCTAGCCAGAAGCGGGTGGTGGGGGTACAGAAAACGATCGCAGTGCACAACATGGCAAAAATTGGAAGTAAATTCGGAGGAAATGTTGTCAACGCTACGCGGCGCCACCGTCGTGCACGTAGCCAATACTGGACAATATAATGCATTACTCGTACGAAACTCGATTGTTTAGTCCGATAAATTATAGAATGTTCATACTTTGATGAAATTAAAACACATACTCAACGTAAACCTGCATAAAACTGAGAATAAATTCAATGGTTTATGTGAAATTCCCAATCCGCACTGGGCCCGCGTGGGAATTACGGCCCCAAGCCCTCTCATTCTGAGAGGAAGCCTGTGCCCTGCAGTGGGACGTATATAGGCTGGGCTGATGATGATGATGATGACTCAACGTAATGGCATCGCAAATTATAGAAGACTAATTAAAACAATTGAGTTAATGCACTATAATGGTCCAGCATTAACTAGGCTAGAAACACTAATTATATCATCACATAGTATCCAATATTTACAGACAACAGATTAGGTAAATAGAGGATAAATTACAAGCGGCATTACCTGCTTTCGTATTTCTTTAACCGAATGAGGGCTCAGAGCCCCAATTCGGGAATGGCACGCAAGGGATAAGACCGAGCGTTAGCAATGCCTAAGTAATGAATTGCTATTCGACGTTGTGGAAAGTCACGGCTTCGCGAGAATGAGCGATAGAATCGCGATGCGTCTTAGTTTGCTATCGAAGCGCTACGTCATTATAGTAAGGCAATTATCGGCGGCTATCAAGGTGTTTTTATTACTTTGGTAAATGTAAAAAGCTGTGTAATAATTATTTATTTAGTGTGGAAACATGACAATCATCGCAATTTATATTTTAATTAAGGAAAACTCAAATCTCAAATGGTCAACTAGTCTTATTACGTTTGTATTCAACAGCCACCGCAAAACTATTAATCTAGCTGTAATTTTTTGATATTTCTTCAGTCAAAACACGAGAGGAAATTCGTAGTATGTAACTAATGTATTATATTTACCATTATCTCCAAACTCCTTCGCAATTAGTCGCCCTGAACAAAGAAACAATCACTCTTACGTCTTATTACCTTATATTCAGAATTAATAAAAAAAAACAACTTAAAAAAAGATCTAAATTATTTTCTTTACCACGCTGTGTACATTTGTAAATTAGCGCCATATTCATTTGGCGTTTTTTATAAAATATATTTTGGCAACTCGCTGTGGCGTAGGCGGGCGTCTGTCGATCCTTTCTGTCAACTGTAAAATGTGGTGACCCCGTTTATTAGGTACATTTTGACGCGATGCACAGCCAAAAATGTCAAATAAATACTTTGGCTATTTCATCGCGGTTGGTGCATTGTTGACTTTTATTGCAGTTACGTTAGTCGACGACAAGTTGGACCGGGGCACTAATTTACGTACCTATCTATGATTCTTGATTCAGTAGTGGATTATGCCAATTTTACACTACGGAACCAATATTTTGTATAAAAGCTTTATAAGTTGCAAATTTTGTAGTACCTATTCAATACCATCTAATTTAACCTAGGAAGTAAGTCGGGGTAAGAAGGTATGTCAAAAAAACCCACTCTAAATG
The DNA here is from genome assembly GCA_947859365.1 of Archips crataeganus. Lineage (NCBI taxonomy): Eukaryota > Metazoa > Arthropoda > Insecta > Lepidoptera > Tortricidae > Archips > Archips crataeganus. Next base: position 8,680,516 of record OX402051.1, read on the forward strand.
TCCGTATCTATAAGAATCCACTGAATCCAGTGTTAGCAGAGCTCTGCTTCGGAGAAAAACGTACGTTTGCGGTCATTTAAACGGACTCATTTAATATTGATTGCAATTAATATTTTATTTAATTCATTTTGGAAGTAGCCGGATTTTGCCACCTTTCTTTTCTTTGGTTTATAATTTAGATAGAGGTAGGCTTCATCCAACATGAATAATGGTCTTTCTTCTTAACTTCTCCTAAATCTTTTAGTTTTTGCATAGAAGTTTCCACTTTTGATTTAAGATAACCCTTAATCCTCCAGAATTCAAATAATATTTTTTAGCAGATACAACAACATTAACAATTAATTACGTTATTTAAAATTATTGATGTACATATATCGAACGAAAAGATTCACCTGAATCAGGCGTCAACAATTAAGATTGTTCAGTTAACCTCCGGTCAAGACTTCGATGTTTTCTAAACATTGCTGTTTTTTTAGTAAGAATAGAGTCCTGTTGCTTCATAATATGTTTGAAATTACACAGCACGCGAAATGGTAATTTCCGCACATCGTATTTGTATGATTTCATCGTGTCACATCTACACATCACATTTACCAAGATATTGACGTTTTTTGATGGCACAAAACATTATTGTAATACGTTGTTGTTGCCCAATTATTCTAATGCATACTTGCCGTAGACTAACTTTTTTCGTTTAGGTTCATTTCGTCCACATTCCCACTCCGTCCACATTCCCATTTCGTCCACATTCCCATTTCGTCCTTTTCCCACTTCGTCCACTTTCCCACTTAGTCAACATTCCCATTTCGTCCACATTCCCATTTCATCCACATTCCCATTTCGTCCACATTCCCACTTAGTCAACATTCCTAGCCGATTTTAATGCGGTTTTCGCTATCACTTAGCTTAAATCTCAGGGAAGATTTTATGTATTTTTGTGATTAGGTACCTAAGGTAAGATATTCATGTTAAGAAAAATACTTGCTAAGCACGATGTGGGTCAATACTATTCAGATACACTACCAATTTCATTACTATTTTGTTACGAAATGGGAATGTGTACGAAACGGGAATGTGAATGAAATGGGAATGTGGACGAAATGGGAATGTTGACGAAGTGGAAATGTGGACGAAATGGGAATGTGGACGAAATGGGAATGTGGACGAAATGGGAATGTGGACGAAATGGGATTGCTGACGAAGTGGGAATGTGGACGAAACGGGAATGTGGACGAAATTAACCTAAACGACTTTTTTAAATGGTTCAAAAAACTGTCACTCAACGGCCTTATTCATTAAAAACTATATTTATTGTGTTGCCAGCATTTATTCAGAATATCGTCTTAGAATTATTGACCTACCATCATCAGAAGTTACTGACGTCGTTTTTTTATTGCTTCTTCCATGAAGCTGAGTCATTTCAGATTTACTTTGAGGATACTTGCCGCGTCGCACACATAAATCACAACAGCTAAATCACTTAACTATGCTTCGCATGTCTGTATGTGTTGTTTACTTGTATTCTAAGGTAGCTGCTCTGCTGTCCAGTAACTCTACGCTGATCAAATATTTTCTACATGAGTGCGAAAAATGTAAAAGTGATAATACATAATTATAGTGAAATATTTTCGACGTATGTGATTTAACTAGTAGCAGCACGATTTACTGTGGATCTACCAGTTTATATTAAAACTAGCTGACCCCGCAAACGTTGTTTTGCCATATCACCCAGGGGTATAAAAAATAGCCTACGACCTATTCTCAGACCTACCGAATATAGAGAAAAAAGTTTTATAAAAATCGGCCAAGCCGTTTCGGAGGAGTTCGGTAACAAACACCATGACACGAGATTTTTATATATTAGATTATAGGGTACCCCTTTTAGCTGAACATGTTTTGACTGTCTTTTTTAAAATCAAATGTCAAAATAATTCAAATAATACATAATAGTAGAACATAGAAGCTATTTTTTTTAAATCAGTTAAAAATAAATTACGTGAGCGTTTCTGAATAAGAATACGTTTTTACTAAAAACAAATGAAAACATTTACTTCTAGAAGTAATTTCGAAATAAAATAAATTGACACCAATTGACCTAGTCCCAAACTAAGCAATGCTTGTACCCACTATGGGTACCGGTCAATGGCAATTTTTACACAAATATTTGCCCCGACCCGGAATCGAACCTGGGACCTAAAGCTTCGTATTCAGGTTCTCTAAGAACTAGGCCATCCGGTCGAAAACTTGAGAAAAACCATAAAATAATCGTTAACTGTAGAATGCAGTTCCGTAATAACAAATAATGTAAAATGTTATTCCAAGCTTCCTTCCTTTGACACTGAACAACATAGAGAAAGTTGAACTAATAATTCACATTTAAGCATTAGCTAACGAACCACTTAACAATTACATAATAACGTTTCCTTAGCATTAAGTAACTCAGTCCAACTCAATCGCACGATAATTTTATCTCAGTGTGTGCACATCCTTAGTCGAAATTATCAAAAACTTCGATAGCCGTCTCGGCCACAGATAGGGCAACGACAGAGGTTTCACTTAATTGGAGAGTCACGTCTGACGGCGGTGGGCAGTTAATCTGAGGTAACCGCGTTGAATATTGATGTGCCATTAATCATACCTTACCCTTGCCCGGGAAGATTTTCGCTCAAACTTTTAGGATTCCTTAACAAAATTTATGAACGTAAAAGAAGGATTCTGGTATCCTATAGGGTCAGAAACGAATTGAAAATAGTTTCCACAGTGATGAAATGCGTCAAGAAAAATTTGGAAAAGCTTAGAAATTCATTTCAATAGGATTTCTAAGTATTTTATTTCAGGGTCAGGGTTTCATCATCATCATCTCATCCTATCTATATAGTCTCACTGCAGGGCACAGGCCTGAGAGGTTGGGTCGTTAGTTTCCATGCGAGCCCAGCGCAGATTGGGAACTTCACACACACCGTTGAATTTCTTCTCAGGCGATACAGGTTTCCTCACGATGTTTTCCTTCACCAGCTCACGTTAAATTTCAAATGTAATTTTGCTCATAAATTCTGCAAACTCAGAGATGAGAGCTCGGGCTCGAACCTATGTTGGAGAGGCTAATGGCTATGTGCGAAGCGGGTGATGGGGTACAGAAAACGATCGCAGCGCACAACATGGCAAAAATTGGAAGTAAATGGGGAGGAAATGTTGTCAACGCTACGCGGCGCCACCGTCGTGCACGTAGCCAATAGGCCAGCCACTAGGCCACCACGGCTTTTTTTTCCGGATCGCAGATTTGAGGCTATTATAAAAACACGTCACTTGTGTTAACGTAATTTTTGTAGAAATTGCCTTTGTTTTAATTTTGCGATTGGAGTGAACGTCGATACAGAACCCTCATGCCTTATCATCAATAGGAAACTTTAGCTCAATGATTTTGTGTCATTGCCGTGCGCACGCGACGACAATATAATATTTAATTCGCCCTATGTCATTGCACCTAGATATGTTAATCATTTACGTGTTTCACGCACTGAACCATGTGGGTGGTGGGCAAAGTTAAATAATAAGTGGTTAAGGATTCTTTCTTACTTTGGAACATTCATCAAAAAATAAATGACAGTGTTTCGAGCCTGTTTTGTTTTTTACAAGTTGAATTTTTGTGACCCACGATGCGGGCAAAGCCGAGATATCCTATCCTACTAATATAAATAAGAAACTTGGTAAAGATGTTTGGGTGTTTGAATATGTAGATGTTTGTTAGTCAATTATGCAATAACCGCTGAAACGATTTGATGAAACGTCAGGTTGCGATACAAGATCCTTAAGCGATCTCCTGGGATAATATTTTACACTTTAAACAAGAAATAGAGGGCGCCATCCAAGAAAGTTAAGGTAGGTACCTCAAGTGCCTTTAATTTGACAGGCAAAAAAAAGATCTATTTTACTTATTTTATTTTTTTCTACTCTTTGGATGGCACCTAATTTGTTAGAACTTTGTTGACTAGCTAAAAACCTAAGATCACAAATAGAAATAAATTACCCTTATTGGCCCAGGTCGCAGTTACTCGTAGATATTTAGTAAAAATGTTCTAGGCCAGCAAAAACATCGCTTATGTCACCGACGATACAATGTGCCACTAATTTTATTACCCCCATAGAATCTAAATATGTGCCTAAGGTCGATTTGTGGCAGCTGCGGATTTATAGCTCCATTTTCCAGCCACAGCCTGTTTCCAATTGATTACTTTGTTTACGATAACAACTGACATTCTTTGGCAGAACGATTCAAACCTCACCTTATGCAAAATAAAAAAATAAAAAAAATAACCAACCAGTGTTATGCGAAAACTTTTTAAATCATGTTGAAACTTGAACTTTTTCTTTTTATTCGCCAGTGCCAGTGTTTAAATCGTCATTCGTTATTCATTTTTAAAAACATGTGAAATTTTAGCCGACATACGGTACTTTTTACGTTATAGCTGAGTTGGTTGTAGGTGTGTGCGTAACATCTAATTTTAAATAGTCCTCCAGACAATCGATTTTACTAGTTAATGCACGTAGCAGATGACCGATAAAGGGGTTACACACGTTAATTCTTCAATGTCGCGGGTTAGTGCCATCAATAACACAAAAGTAGTATTCGTTCATAATTCACAAGCCTACTAATGACGGTCCATGGGGCGGGGGTTGATGACCGACCTTGCGTTGAATCGCTACGAACGTTTTAGTTAATTACCCCGAAATTACAGCGATCAGTCACGCAATCGTAATATTGCTCCTGTTTTGGTAGCCACTCCAATATTGCAGCAATACGGTGCTGGACTAGCGCGCCATTATACTATACACCGTATTTTTTTTTCTATTTCCTATAACTTTAAGGGAGGCTTCTTCAGGATAAATTAAGCTAATTTCTCTAGACACTATTATCCTAGCTCTTACCATTTAAAAGATATAATCAACTATTAAATTTAATGAGTAATGCGTGGTTAATTAGTGTCTACTTCCCAGCCTATATACGTCCCACTGCAGGTCACAGGCCTCCTCTCAGAATGAAAGAGCTTGGGTCGTAGTTCCCCCGCGGGCATATTGCGGGTTGGGAACTTCACACACACCATTGAATTTCTTCGCAGGTGCATACAGGTTTCCTCGCGATGTTTCCCTTCACAATAAAGCAAACCAATATACCTAATTTCGCACATAAATTCCGAAAAACTCAGAGGTGCGAGCCGGGATTTGAACCCACGACCCTCTGCTCGAGAGGCCATAGGTCAAACCGCTAAGCCACTACGGATAAGTTAATTAGTGTAAGTATTGCTTCCTAATTTATCAATCTAGTACCTATTTTCTTTTAAAATTTCGTTAGTTAAAAGGTTTAAAACGTGAATTTGTTTAGCATTAATCTCTTTGTCTTTGATGTGTCACGTTAATGTCATGACACTCAGAGCATTAAACCTACTGGAAAGTGTATTTTTTTTGTTAATACTTTGAAAGACAGTATTTTCAATTAAGCGTTGTTAGGCTGTATATTTGGACGCCTATAGGCGTAGTGTCCATGAAAGTGTTAAAAAATTTGAGTGCTTTGCTCCGCCCTTTTGATTAATGTTCTAAGTCAGAATCTTAATACTTGACACTGACTTTTGCTAATCATAAAGTGCCATTCATTGATCATCAGTTAGACGAATACCCTTCAAAAAAATTTATTTCTCCAGACGTAGCGGTTAAGATTTTGAAATTTTACATTGATCCCGTCGGAACATTAGGATAAAAAGTAGCATATGCCTTATTCTAGACGTCCAGCTATGTATCTACATTCTAAATTTTATCCAAATCTGTCCAGCCGTTCTAGCGTGAAGTAGTAACAAAACACGCACACACTCGCGCGCACGCACATGCTCACAAACTTATCAATTCACCAGCTGACTCAGCAAACGTTGTTTTGCTATATAAATTGTAGCCTACGACCTATTCTCAGACCTACCGAATAAAGAGGAAAAAATTTGATAAAAATCGGTCAAGCCGTTTCGGAGGAGTTCGATAACAAACACCGTGACACGAGATTTTTATATATTAGACTAGCTGTTGCCCGCGACTTCGTCTGCAAAGAAAAAAATAGCCTACGACCTATTCTCAGACCTACCGATTGTAGAGAAAAAAAAATCATAAAGATCGGTGAAGCTGTTTCGGAGGAGTTCGATAACAAACACCGTGACACGAGATTTTTATATATTAGATAGATATATAATAGTGCAGCGTTCAGTGTTTGGGTGTAGCACAATTGCAACATCCGACGCACCGTCTGCGGCGCCAATTGCGCCCGCGCACCCTACGGTCACGGCTGCAGGAACAATTGATAGTGCAGTATGACCTCACTGGCTACAGACCGCAGTGTGTTACTATGTGCTTGTTGATGATAGAACAAGCAAAAAATATTACTTTTGTCACGTCATTGTAATAATAGGTATATTGAAATGAATTCAGAATATTTCATCCAGTGTTTAAATTTAAATTTTCAATGTAGATAGATGACAATGTCTTTGACGCGTTACACTTCGGACATCGATCATGAAACCACTATCGGCATCAGTGTTGCAGAACTATCGATAGATTGACTATCGATTGTAGACCTCGCAAACTATTCAGGATATCGATATTGCTATATCGATAGTATCGATATTGCTATATCGATAGTATCGATATTGCTATATCGATAGTATCGATAGTATTGACATGTGGCGATATTATCGATAGACTATATCGATAGTCTATCGATATTGGACCATTGATAGGCAACACTAATCGGCATTGAAGCATTGAAGCATTTGAACCATAGTTCGGAACTCGTAAAAAATGAATTTAACACATTAGATTGACCTTAAACAACCATTAGCTGAAATGCTCCTGATATTATGTTATGATACCTTATTCAAACAAAACTCGTTTAAGAAGAAAACTCGTTTGAGAACTGCAGTCTCACTTCTATCTGTAAAACAATGTAAGATGGCGCTTATTACGTATTCATTTATATGAATACGCTACATGATTTGAAAATATCACTGTCTGGCCTGAATCCCTGAAATTGCTTACCTCCAACTCACAACCCTATACATGATGAAGAAACACATGACAACGACACAAAAGCACCTGGATACGTACCAGTGGTGGGGCGTGAAAAGTAAAGCCGGAGCAAAAAAAAACCTGAAAACATACCCCATTTCATTTTATCCTCTCCTTAAAAAGCAGTGCGGTAATGGGAGAGAAGTGTTTGGTTACTTTGAAAGTTTAGTCAACCCGGTTGGAAACGCGTTGTTAGTAATAGTAGGTAACTATCCTTCGCCACTGCTGGATACTTACTCATTCTTAACTTTACCGCCCTCGCTGCTTAATATCCTATTTTCAATTACGTTCGATCGAATGTAGACTAGCTTACCATAGAGAAGAATCGAACTAATTTCTATTATTTCTGAATTGGCGCGTAGCCTTGGCGGGATGCGGGCTGACCTCGTACATCACAATTATTCCGGTGGACTCGCTGTGAGGTATTGCAGCTGTGGCGCGCAGTGGAGCGCACATGGACAGACGGATCATTTTAACAAAATAACTGCTTGAGCTTACAATTGATTACATTAGTGACTGGTGTGTTTTAATAAAAGAACACGGAACTCGGAAGTTGATAAATTAACTTGACAAACACTTTCAAGTCACGACAAATCTTACTAATATTATAAACGCGAAAGTTTATTTGGATATAAATATATTATATGGATGGAAGTGTGAATGTTTTTTGCTCTTTCACGCTAAAACGGTTCGACCGATTTTGATGAAATTTGGCAACTATGAAACTTTTATCGCGGAAAATTGAATAATTTCCGCGGGATAGCGATAAATGAATTCTTCGCAAACGGAGTCGCGCGCAAGAGCTAGTAGAATTAGGTAAAGGTTTTTTCCCATGTAATGGTAAGTAAAACTTATTTTTGTTTATTTCATGGTTAACTAAGATTAGAAAAACACAAAATGTTTACTAACGTAATAAAGAAATATATTATGTAGATTAGGAACAACATATAATTTACCAAATTTGCAAAGCTATAAAACGAGGCACCTTTGTTTTCACCCGACTGTCGAAGGAGGGTTATGTTTTTCGGGCGTATTATATTTATGTATGTATCTATCATTCTTTGGCATGCCCTGCAGCCTAAACGGCTCAATGGATTTTGAAGTCTGAATTGTCATTAGATTCGTCTCAGTTTCGAGAGTGACATAGGGTATATATTTTCCCGGAATTCCCATGGGAACGGGAATTATACAGACGGTTTTTTTTTTTTAATTTATTTAATCAAACGGTACATGCTTTTACAACAAATTCTGTTATCGCCAAACTGTTACCAGTTTGTTGGCGATGAAGCACTCCATACTATAATTGAATCATGCACCAGATACACAAAACAGTTAACAACTAAATAAACTAACATGCACAACTACCTACTTACACTTTTTACATATTTTTCTAAAAGGTGTTTTTTCATTCTCTTTTTAAGGACCGGTTTACTAAACTTAGGTTTTTCTCTTAACCACCCCATTTCGTTAAATAGCCTCGGCACTAAATATTTATTTAACCTTTTCCCGTAATAATTGACTGCTGGAGGCTGTATTAATTTACCTTCTCGTACCCGCCTCGTGTTGTATTTATTAGTTACGGGGCATTCATATTCATCTAAATAATAGTTTTCTAAAGCAATCAGATACTTAATTTTTATCTCGACAGGCAAAATTTTACAAACTGGAAATAGCTCCATGTAATCTTCACACATATTTTTTTCTTTCTTCTTCTTCACATTATTTTCATCTAGTATTGAAATTGATTTGTGCATTGTTTTCTACACATAAACGTATTTTTCTTCATTTCAAGCATTATATATAAATATACCTATTCGTTTGATCATTAAAACAAAGAAAGCGTTTAAAACCTACAATCGATATTATTGTTCTAATCTGTACATTAGTCGCTGTACAGTGGAGGGCAATTTACAGCTGTTCAAAATCATCTATTGCTAAAAGCAAAAATTTATGCATGTTGGCCAGGGCTGTACAGTCTTACACAAAAGCGATTTATAATTAATGTTCAACAACAAGCATGCATCTTCATGGCCTCGAGGCCAAGGATGATAAATCGCTATTTGACCGCCTGTAAATTATGTTACTGATTAAATTCACTTGGCCATTTGAGCGACTGGCTTTCTCGCGCAGTATTTTTCCATCTAAGTTTCTAATTTATTTTGTATCATAATTTATTGATCTTATTCTAATTTTTACTGAAACAGAAACAAATCTAACCTAATCTAACCTATCCTTAACCGGGTTTTATGTATTGTATAAAAATATAGTTTCAGTTTTAATTGCATAATGCTTAGGATTTTTTTTAAACTATGTCGTTCGCAACTTTATCTGCGTTCTATCGGAACTTTACACTATCCCGGCATAAAAGTTGCCCATGTTAAAAGGAAAATTTAGCTTTTGTATTGGTGAAAAATTAAGAGATGGTAGAACTGTTTATTAGCTTTTTAAAACTCTATTGATTATTCCACTGCTGGGCAAAAGCCTTCTTTCTTCTTACATTAGAACAGATTAGAAATGAAATTAACCCGTCACGCGTCCACCATACTAAAATTGGTCCCAATTTTTTTTGTGCGGGACGTGTCCTAGTCACTTCAGTAGCAGACTCTGGGACATTTCACGCAAAAAAAGTTATGGACTAACGTAGTCCCTGGGACGCATGACGGGTTAATAGCAATTCTGCTGAATAAAATTGTGAAATAATAAAATAAATGAATTATACACCGTGAAATTTTAGTGGTTGTTTTCCCGAAACGAGGTGATTTAGTATCGATTGTACAATCGATTTATAATTACTATTTTGACTAGAGTCAAAAATCCAATTGTGAAAATCGAAAGTCGAAAATGACCGCAAACCAATAGTAACGCTTCGTCGGTACAAGTAGCGTACGATCGTACGATAGGTTGGGTACCAACCAACGAAGCGTTACTATTGGTTTGCGGTCATTTTCGACTTTCGTTTTTCACAATTGGATTTTTGACTCTAGTCAAAATAGTAATTATAAATCGATTATACAATCGATACTAAATCACCTCGTTTCGGGAAAACAACCACTAAAATTTCACGGTGTATAAGTTAAAATCAAACAGCGAGAAAGACAAGAAATTATGCATAAAAATGAGAATTCTTCTTCATTCTACTTATAACTGCATCCTACTCTAAAGTCTTAGCAAAACGTTTTTTTATTCATCATCATCCCATGTACGTCCCAAAGTAGGGTACAGGCCTCCTCTCAGAACGAGAGGGCTTAGACCGTAGTTCCCTCGTGAACCCAGTGTGGATTCGGAACTTCAAACACCATTGAATTACTTGGCAGCTGTGCAGGTTTCCTTACGATGTTTTCCTTCACCGCAACCTTGAACGTCACAATGTTTTTAAAGAAACTAAAATTTCAACAATTTTCGATTATGTCCGCCTTTTCCGCTCAACTCGCACTTGGCCCCGTTTTTTGCTGCATTATGAGCTACTTGTTTACTGCATCGAAAGGAGACTGGCCCTTCATCGGTCATTCACCCCGCAGCCTGGGATCGGACACAGTACTATGCTAATATCAACTCGTTCCACCGAAAAAATCTAGGTCCATGCGTCCTTCAGTTGATATGTGCCATATGTGGCCTATTTTCTCACTTGAAATAAATTAAAGCTACCTATTTTAAAGACACTGATATGTTACCGATGATCTTTCACAGTAAATGTACATAATCTTCAAGTATATTATTTTCTGTCTAGTGCCTACTTTGTCTTGTTCTGGCGCGGTAATTTTTATTTGTCACTTATTTTTAATACCTACTGACTGGCACGATTTCTGTGACTTTTAATACACGTTTTTATTCAACTTGCAATGATTTGGTTCACTACCTACTTTGTTAATTTAGGTAAAAAGTTCTAAGTCGTCAATTTGACTTCTTTGATTTTAAGATGAATATTGTATGATTATTAATTTATTATTTTGTCTTACTAGAATAAAAAATGTAGTTATTAGCGTTGCCGCTAAAAAAATTAGCTACGGGCATGAAAATTCCATCCCTGTTACCTGTTATTAATAATTAACACGTTCCCTGTCCGTGCCTTAAAGTAGAACCTTATTACAATGGAATAAGAGCTATCGTTCCCCACATAAGGGCCACTGTACTGTGAACGTGTTAATAAAAAGCAAGACACACCATTACCCTCGTATTAATTTAGGTATTGGATAATTTGATGCGCACCTGTGATGCAATTCTTGACCAAGGATGTCGGATAGATCAGAAACTTTCGGGAGACTGTCCATTACGTGATGACACAAGTAATCCCAGTGTCTTGTATTTATACAAAATTAACAAAAAAATATATAATTATACCAAGGAATGTGCCTAATTTATACGTACTTATAAAAGATAAACTTGACTGACTGTGACTGACTGACAGACAACACACAGCCTAAACCACTGAGGTTAGAGGCTTGATGTATAGCAGACATATACCTTGAATACCATTGAGGTGCAATAAGGAATTCTTGAAATTGCCATGGGAAAGAGAACAAGCTAATTTTTTTATTCCACAGGAGCGAAACCGTGGGCTTAAAAATAGTGTAAGTAAAAGAAAGTAAATATTTCGCAGAGCTAACAAAATCTGCGTGCTTTATAGTTAACTTTAGGTACCTAGTACTAGTACTGGAGAACCAAGTTCGCTTCTTTAATTATGCTCACTATCCTGCTCTACAGGTTTTACACGTCTTTCTATAAATAGTAGTTCTCCGCTGCATTCGAAACGGCACAAGACGAATCAAGGCAAGGGAGTAGATACCTTATTTTCAGTGAAGTACAGTCCATGTTTATAATACGGGGTTTCCGTTTGTTTCGTTTTGGGATTGACAGAATAGTGGCCCAGTCGCAACTGGTAGGAATGAATTTCGTAGACCGCTTGCACTTTCAATGTGGCCTGTACGCGACTAAATATTGGTTCAGTCTGAATAACTTGCAATTCTTAAGTAAATTAAACAAGTAACAATGGTTCTGTAACCCAGACCGTACTGAATTAGTGTGCTAATTTCGCGTAAACATATTATATTCGAAGCGGGTCAGCGTAACCATCAAAGTTGGGTGGCTTTTGAGTCATAGTGAAAAAAACGGATAACTCTCGTCTTTATAAAGTTTAGCTCGACTGTTTCAGTCTTTTGAGTCTTTTGTACGATTGGTTATGGGATTGTTATTTTTTTAATTGTTTAATAATTTCATGTGGTATTAGCGTTCGTAAAGTTTTCCTCTATTTTATTTTATATTGATATGTTACATTTACCAAAGTAGGTGTAGTAAAGTAGGGTTCAAACTATCTAAAACCCAAATTACCATTAGAGTTGCTAGCAACGGATGTTTATTTTTATTATGAATCTGTATAGAATGTTATCGTTGCAGAAAACGTCCCCCGCTGCGCTGTTCAAACTAAACTTTTTAGGTACGGGCTTTCTAATGTCTAAAGTCGACTTTCTCAACTGAGTGTAATCCCTAATTTTAATAACGGTTAGATGAGTTCGCGACCTAGCCATATCTCTTGCCGAAGTTGAAAATTACCTAAAGCCGATACATTTTTCAAAATATATTTGTATAAATTTCATTTTTTTTTGTTTTTTTTTTTAATATTAGCACATACATAACACTATATTTAAGTACGCCAAACTGTGAAACTGTTGGCGTCACGTTCTGACAATAAGATTCTTGTGCAAAGTGATGCTTACTAACTACATAACTTTACTAAAGATAAAAAGATAAAATATACAAACGAAGACTCAGTCACCATACCCATGCAGTTTTTATTACAAGGTGTAAGGTATAAGGTTTATATATGTTTACCATTCGATAGTGACTGAAGTCTTCGCTGGTACAACCCTATTACTAACCTTAACATTACAGGGTGCACAATGATACTTTTTTTAGATGCAAAACCAAATTGAATAAGTAGATACATTTAGTTATCAAAATTATTCGTCCAATTACTGCAGCTTCGAAATTATTTGTCCAATTTTGATTAATCAGGTGCTCATCGATTCTGGTGACAATAGGTTACATTTTATACCTACAAATAAACCATTAGGGCGACTTTACATCCAAATACAGTTTTCTTAGGTTTAGTTTAGTAATTTCTTAAGGCCGCCAGCATTACCCCCCCCCCTGACCCACCCTGCCTCAACTCCACCCTGAACTCTGCCGCAGTTAGACTTTTTAGACGGTGTTTCTATATTTTTGTACTTATATACTTTTTTGTACGATTTGACATTGTTTTCTCCGATTATATTACACTTCTTAGCAACTTTTTGATTTAAGCAAATATTTTTGTGCAGCAATATGTGTACCTACATATATGTGAGCCCTGAAAGTTGTCTAATTAGTAATCGTCCACCTTAAAAAGGGTGTTATAAGTTTGACCGCTATGTGTGTCGCAGTGTCGCCAGAGCACTCGCACCCAGAAGCACGGTCGAATGGCTAAAAAAGCACGGTTTTAAATAAAAAAAGCACGCATTTTTCCACGCTTAAAAATAATAACAAAAATTAAGAAAAATAATCAGTGAATTTCGAGTTACTCAAAAATAAACCTAATACAATGAGAGGTTCTTATAAATTTCACTCTTATTCCACTAGACCGGTTGTGTGAAGCTGAAAAATTGACCACTAATGCCCCTGCTACACGGTCGGGTCGACAGGAGACAGCCCGACCGACAGAGATCACCTTGATCGCCAGCAAAAAGCTTATATACAAACTGGAGGTAGCAAGCTGAACATTTTTTTGACGACAGATAAAATGACCTTGATTAATTAAATTACCTTTTAGGGTTTCTTATCCTAACTAAAGAAAGAGATGGAACATAACAGTGACGTAATCAATTTTATCGGTCGTCAAAAAATGTTCAACTTGCTATCTCCAGTTTGTATATAAGCTTCTTGATCATCAGGATAGAATTCAGGCGGGTGGGGCATTTAGTCTCACTAAATACATTTTATTTGTAGGTAGGTAAGTAATGATACAGAACCTAGCAGACAGAAGCCATGACAAACACAGTAGCGGCAGCCATAATCATCAACGGACAAAAACTTGAATACGTGTATCTGGGTCAGATAATATCACCAAGTGATCAAATGTCCAATGAAATTGATAAAAGAATCGCCACAGGGAGGAAAACATTTTGGGCTTTGAAAAAAATCATGAAAAGCAAGGAACCCTGCATTAAAATCAAGATAAGACACTCGATACCTGTATTCTCCCCTGCATCACATATGGCTGCGAAACCTGGGCTTTGACGAGAAATCATAGGGACAAACTCGCAAAATGTCAGAGAGCCATGGAAAGGAGCATTCTAGGACTAAAACTAAAAGACAAAGTCAGGAACATAGACATTAGTAGGGATAAGTTCGCCTTTGTACATGCATTTAAACGGTTGTCAATAATGTATTTCTTTTTTTTTCCTTATTTTTGTACAATAAAGAGTTTACATACATACATACATACATTGGGCACAGAACAAAATTAACAGACATGTTATCATGTTATGATTGATTTGATTTTGATTTATCTACCAACTAAAATGGAGATGGACTGGGCCTTTGCTCCGTTGTAGTTACGAAAAATGGAGCAAACAGGTGACTGTCTGGTATCCTAGAGATGGGGTTAGGAGCAGAGGTCGCAAAGTGAGAAGATGGGAGGACGAACTGAAAAAAACCTTGGGTCCCCGTTGGCAAAGAGTGGCAGCAGATAGGAAACAATGGAAGGTGTTGGAGGAGGCCTATGCCGTGAGGTACACCGCGCAAAGAGACATTTCGTGAATGGTGTAATCATTTTTTTAGTATTTAAGTCAAATTTTATGAAAGTTCGGAAGAAAAGGCTCTATTATCATTATTATTATTAGAATAGGTAAGGCAGGATAACGATAGCGGTGGGGTGGGGAAGTACTTTATTGTATTGAGTGTCATGGCCGAGCAATTACGCTTATGTGTTATTGACAATGTACTGAGGTGATACTACGAAATTCGAAAATCGAAGTTCGTATCATACCATCTCGCTCACTCTCGTAATAAATAATATTAGCGTGAGCGGGACGGCACGATATGAAGTTCGAATTTTGCACTTCGTAGTAAAGGGCCTGGGATGTCTACGTACTGTTACGCAGGAGCAAAAATCGCTCCACTGTCACCGTACTTGAACTTGATTGAATTGAATTTACCACAATAAATGAACATCCAAACCGGCACCACAGACAAGGTATACTTTTCCACAAATACAATGTAAGTTTAAGTTCAAGTTGTCAGTGTCGTCACTGTCCTATTAATTGAGGGATTTTCAATTATACCAACAAAAGGAATCTATTTTGCCTTAGAATCATTGATTAAAAAGCACCGTTTTAGCACGCTTTTTGTCCCCGCACGTAAAAAGCACGCATACCGCTCAAAAAGCACGTAAAACCGTGCTAAAAAGCACGATTTGGCAACACTGTTGTGTCGTGCCTGTCTGTCTGTGAATCATAGCTCTTAAACGAGTGAACCGATTTGGGTGCGGGTTTTTCATTAGAAAGCATTTTCTTGGCGATGGATTTTAGATATGTTTCATCAAAATCGGTTCATCCGTTTCAAAGTTATCAGCTCTTTGCTAGCTGCTGAAGGGATCCTATTGATAGTTTGGGCCAGAGCGACATTATGACATGTATTGTTTTATATGGAGGAGGAGGAGGAGGCGGTTCTGCTTGTCAAACGGAGAAGTAAAATAAAAAAATTGTAGTTTTCAAATGCTAACTTGTAATATTGAGAATTAACCACTTCTGTGTTCTTTAGGCTGCGTTCAAACCAAACCGACTGTCGGCCGCCGAATGTGAGCAGTACCTCTACCATGAGTTTACATTAGTTTACAGTGACCGTACTCGCTAGCGACTAGTAGCGACGGCGTAAATGATTTGTATGGAGAATTGTACTTCCGTAAGTGACCGCTAGAGGCGCTGTACAATTGTCCATACAAATAATTTAAACTAGTGTAAACTCATGGTAGAGGTACAGGCTCACTGTGAGCCCCAGTGTGAACGTTATTTTGTACGGTATTTTATGTCGTCGACTACGCATGGCGTATGTATGGCGTATTGTCGGTTTGGTGTGAACGAAAAAGTGAACGCGCGAGTAACGCGCGCTCACATTCGGCGGCCGACAGTCGGTTTGGTTTGAACGCAGCCTGAAACAATCACATTTACTTGGCTTCAACTGGTAACTAAATAGACCGTATTAAATATTAATTACTTACGTAAAATGTTCAGAACTCATTCTAATTGGCAATAACAGTAAGTTTGGAACTTTTGGGGGTTGCTTTGTTATATAGTAGGTAGTTACGAATAACGAGGCGCTAAGTTTTCCATTATAGCCATTTTACTGGCGTTTCTATAACCGAAACAATAAATGTGACAATTCTCTAGACTATTACGATGAAAATATTTATTTGTTCAAAAGCCCTAAAATTTAATACCTATTTCTAGCTAGTAGCGGCGTGATCCAGTCACTGTAGATTTTATAAATCGAAGATGTTCGTTAACAAGTCAGTAAGCGAAAAAGTGCTTGTAATGATCTACAGAAAATGCAATACAAAAAAAAAACAAGGAAAAGGGGTGAGGAAACAATGAACCAATCCGAAAATGACAAGACACAAATCACTTCACTTTTATTGGTCATAGAAAGGTCGTTAGTTCAGGATCTATGTGTAGGAGGCGCCTCTGTCGAATATGTTGCGATAAACTTTGATCATGATCACAAACAAGCTTGATTTCTATTTGAATAGTTATACAAATTTAATGTCACGGTCAATGAATATTGATATCACTATATGATCGCCGTTAGTAAGTAGGTTGACCATTTGACGAACAAACTGATAAATTATTTATTAATTTTCTATGAGTGAAAAGTTTAAAACTCTTAATAACTGCCTTTGAAATGTTCTTTACTTAAATAAAGTGCAATAAAAAAAAGTTCGGGACGCATTGAAACTTTTTCTTACCATTTAGTTTATTTGTAGGTAATAGAGCTTAATGTAAATTTTAAAACAATCATTTTTTACCCATTTTATTTCGAACTTAAAGATTTAAATAGAAATCAGTGATTTGTATTTAAATAAAATTGCTGAATTATTCACTACATTAGCCATAATTTAATTCTTTCAGCAGATGTTGGTACAAATGTTGTTTGTTTAAGATTACTAAATAAATAAGAATTCTTCGGATCAAAAGAACGTGGGATGATTTTAGTATAATTAATAATTATGCTACACGTACTATACGTATTCCGCCCTTATCTAATCCAACCTAGTCAATACTATTTTGTCATTCATGTAATTTCATGAATAATACCTAATGATAATTTACCTAAATTATATTTTACCTACTTTTGAGTTTAATTCGATAAATTAGTATCACTTAATTGGAACAAATTGTATCACTGAAGTATGTAAAATCTGCTGTTAAAATGTATAATTGATTATGGTATGTACTCCAGAATAGAGTCATCATTATTAAAATATCAATATGTGCTTAACCAAAATAACCGTATTGTAGCGTGCCGTACCGTTATAAGGAACGCGAAAAACAAAACCTATATAACATGAGTGAGTCCCTCCAAGAAACTTTCCATTTAAGAATTAATTATTTTCTAAATCTACGCCATTCGCCATTCGCGGCTGTACCCGAGATGACCAAGGCCCAGACTATCCTGCATCTGCGCATAAATTACAGGCTCTGTGGTCGTGGCTGGCGGCCTCTTTGCCAAACCATAAACAAACTAGAGGCACCGACAACCGACAAAGCCTTAAAAGTGTCTGGACGTTACAACATTCCTTAGATATTTAATGTGCGCCATTGTAATGGAGCATTTGATCGGCATGGCGAAGGGTCTTTTTTGTACTTTTGCAAGGCTCTGAAGCCGTATAAAAGACAACCTCGTAGAACCTGAGAACTAGAGGTAAACGACGACCAGGGGCCTGTTGCATAACAAAGTACAACTTATATTACAAGCGGAAAGTTCCCTTTCTAGTTAATATAAATGAAGCGAGAGTTCCGCTTGTAATATTAGTTGTACTTTGTTATGCAATTGGGCCCAGCTCTCTATACCAGAAAAATTACAAGTGAATGTATTATTAATTCAACATAATTGTCACTTTTTGCACGAAAAAAACAATTATATAGAAATTGTAGAATTGTAGCACTTGGAGTTTTTTAATTTAAATATAAGAGTGCCTAGGTCACGAAGCAAGTAGGTATTATCTGCCAATAATACGGAAAACTATTTTTTTCTAATCTCGATAGTGACTTTTCGCTGCAACGGAATTTTGTAGGAAGTCATAAATCAAAGATAACCTATGCTAACATCTCCTAATTAATGGGGTAAATAGGTAACCAGAACTTATTCGGAGCATCTATAAATTAACCGAAGATAACCTCACGTGCACTAAGGTGCAGCCAGGCAAAAGAAGAACCATTTTCATAAGAAATCTTAAAAATGAAAATAAAATTATACCTTTCAAGAATGCTGTTTATAACTAGGCCAGTTTCATTCATTTTAAATCATATCATATTAACTTGTGTATAATTTAATTTTACCAAAATGTTGCAGTAGACTTATATTCTTATTTTACTTTGTTAAAGCAAATCTGAGCGAGCAAGCAAGTAAAAAGCGTCCATCTTGAAAGCAATTTGTGTTGTACCGCTGCATTATTGGACGGAACTAATAAGGCAATTCTACGTTGTTTCCCTGGCTCATGGATGTTACCGTGTTGATGAGCCCCCCCTCCCTACAGCACAGCCCAAACTCGTCCAGTCCCGTTAAGTGGCTTCTAGAAACGCAAGAAAGTTCCGAACAGGTCAAGCGCGACTCCCTACGAATGGGCACAGCCATGCGTAATACTAAAATGGAACTAATTTTTATAATTACGAGGATGATACGGTAAACAAAGTAGAAATTGATTTTATCTTCGTTCGTTTCGTATCTGTCGTTGTATTTTCACTGGCTGTGAATGGCGGTGAGGTGGCTTGTTGGCGAGCATATAGCAAATAGGAAAAAACAGGACAGATCACTTGTGTTTTAAAAACCCTAAAATTAATCAGATATATGCCAGCAGGTCGAGTTTAGTAATTAATTGTACTATTATTGATCATAGGTGTATTATCATCCTGGGTGTATTAGTTTGTTATCTGATTTTGTGATTCAAGATGAAGTCATCCCTTTGACGCCGCACTCTTTGAACATCGGTCAATGTACAAAATGTGTAGTTGTTTACTTAGGTTTAGTATAAGGAAACTCTGTACCTATTAAGTTATTCTGTAAAAATCAAATTTTCAGTAAATTTATATTTATCTTTATATTCCAGATGAGTTTGAAAACACAGCTGTGTATTTATATAAGCTGTCTGAAGTAAAAAGTGGAAGTACCTTCTTAAACTATCGTATTGCCTACCTCTTTGCAATCTGGCGACTCTAAAGCAAAAGTTGAGTAAAAAAAACTACCTATCGCATAACAGTTTTCACAGTTCTACAGTTCGTAGTAAAATATCTATAATAGGAATTGCTTCTGTTTTATTTCAAAAGGTCCTTCCCACCAACACCGTCTATGTAGAACTAAGCCAAGAATGCAATCATCAACATTCTACAGTGAAATCTTTCGATTCCGAAGATTCCGAAGGCCACATTCTATTCCAACCAAGTGTCTGAAGTGCGAAGAAGTCCACGGTTCTATCCTTACAAAACCCGCTCGCGCTGCCCCGGGTCCCCTAAAAACTGGCTCCATGCATTCCGCGTCGTTTTGTTTGTCTATCTATATTACGTCAGGCGGTCGTTCGCCCTCGATGCGCGGGTTTTTACATCGAATCGGGTCAAAAATTTGGGTTGAACCACGTTGAACTCGAATATCGGACGTTTGTTCACCTCTCTAGGTCGTGGTCTGGTTTGGTTCACATTTGACGTTTATAAAGATTGGACGGGCAAACAACTCATTTTATTTGTAGGATATGCCTTTCCCAGCAAATTTTGTAATTTACATCGTAATATAGCAGGAATTGCTTTTTTTTTTCTTTTCCTCCACCAGTTTTTTAATGCTTAGCTGGTACCTATTTTCATCCGAAGGATTTTGCCATGTCCATTATAGCCACAGATATGTAGAAAAGTGTTTTTTTAATTATTGAGGCTACCAGACTATCCAAATCTTTTCCTTGGTAATGTTACGGTCAATGACCCCGCGATCCTTAATAATAATAAGATCCTTAATAATTAATGTAGTATAGATAGTAAAGTTGTTTGGTCACACATTTGCCCTGCTGCTCGCATACTGACCTAATGATGGACGAGTGTGGTCTAAAAAGGAAATCCTACTTGCCAGTTGCGCCCGCGCAACTGATACGCGAGTCTAGCGCATTTATGATTACAACCATTTAAATAAAATACACACGCAGTATAAAGGTCCGATACTATTAGTTGTTGATCAATGCTTGACTTGAATGCCGGATTGGAAATTATCAGACCCAACTCTTTTCAACCTGAAGATCATGCGTCGCCAGAGTAGGATATCGATCTTGCCAATGATTAGGAATAGAATAAGACCTAATCTATTTATTGAAAGAAAAGAGAGTGGGCAATGCCGTTGCTAATACATCTACATACAGTTTCTAAGCTAGTCGCTTTTTTAATTGACAATTCCAACTTATACGAGTAATAGGCCCACGAAAACTTATGGAGAAATTTTAACAAAAAAAGAGAACGTAATAGGTACCTATTACGAATCCGAATAACCGAAAGTCGGAGTGAATTTAATAGTTTGAGGTTCTTATTAAGTTGATATTGTCCATATGTGGATAACGTTTGGTATGTAGTCAAAAATTAATCGATGAAGACATCGACTAGCAAACGCGAATAAAGTTAGCGAATTCGTCGTCAAACTAATTTTAAAGTCGCACAACAGTTCAAGTCACTCCGTTTTAGGCAATCACTTTAAATTAGTATGATATTATGATTCACAAAAGTAAAATTTCTCAACCAGTAGGCGTGAACCCCGCACCTGGGTCGTGAATTCAATTTATCAATTCGCCGGATATCACAACGTCGAACATTTTGAAATCTCGTGTCCGATCGATCACGCCCAAACATGGCGTCTGGCTCATCCCCTCGACGAGGATTTTTTATTGCAAGGCCCGCTGTGAAATTAATATCGGTTTATAAATCAAAAGTTCATAATTATACAATCAATGGTACGTATTCATTTGGGTGTATTGATTTATATGGTTTTAGCGAGTGACATTGAGTGCGCGTAGGCAGCATGGGCGGCGCGTGGGATGCGCAGGCGCCGCGGGACATTCGTTAGAGGAAGCGACCTCTGCAGGTGTTAATTGCAAACCTTGTACCGACCTGCCACAAAACACGCTTAGAGTTCTTGGACTCGGTGAAAGATAGAATCTTCGGTCGTTGGATGTGTTGAACAGAACACCTGCCCATTTAGCTGTCTGCCTATTTGCATTTTGTTTTATATTATTGAGTTGTTAATGTGCCTTACAAAATTCACTTCTTGTAAATCTCACTTATTAGTCTTAATGTCTGCTTGCATCTTAATGAATGGTAATCAAATTTCATAGTCACGAAAAAACTAAGTTGTTTAATTTATATGATCTACAACAATACAATACAACTCACTCTTAATTCAAATAATAAGGGATATTTACAAGGAGTGATTTAAAACGCATTATTGTTTAATTAAGTATAAAATGAACGAAATGAATGAATGTTTATTGTTTACTCTTTCGTGACTAATAATAGTAGATTGTTCAACAAGGGACTAAAACAAACCCGGTTACAGCGAGGGTGGCTATAATTCGAGTGTCATTAGGTGCTTTAGTCTCGTTTTAAGCACTCTAGTTTTCACTTTGAATGCGCGGAAAAAAAGCGGCGTTTTATACAAAATTACAATACTACTTTTTTTACAACGAAAGCTCAATATACGAATAATGGACATCTGTTCAAAATTCAAATACTTAGCAAAAAACTTTTTTCTTTCTTTTATTTTTTCTTTTAATGAACTGAAACAATTACTTTGCTACCCGTGACCTTGCGATAGTTACGTTTATGCAAGAAATGTGTGTTCATGCAGTTCCTCCACCTCCACACTACACAAACACATACAATTCACACAAACCCAACCATCACCACCACCAAACTACACTGACGCGTTTAGAACTCAACCAGAGCTCATACTCAGAGCACCACAACCGTATGCTATGCTACCAAATGTTAAACTCAAAACAACTTGTTGGAGTTTCACACAAATATCTGCCCCGACCGCGAATCGAACCCGGGACCTCAAGCTTCGTAGGTGTTCGTAGTCAGGTTCTCTAACAACTAGGCTATCCGTTTTAAACTCGTGACCACGGCTGCTGCAATGTGGCCGAAACGTCGAGGTAAATAATAAATATTAATTGCGTGATAAGTCCCGTTTAGTATAGTAATTATAGGCTACCCGGTCGTCAAAAATAAGTTTTTCATTTTAATTTTCATGACAGTTTAATTCATAATTCACTCTTTGAAATGTTAATTATGCGGTATTTATTATACAATTTAGTATTGTTATAGAATTTATTTCCTTCTTGTTTTTACAGTGCATCTTTTTAGGGTTCCGTAGTCAACTAGGAACCCTTATAGTTTCGCCATGTCTGTCCGTCTGTCTGTCTGTCTGTCTGTCTGTCCGCGGCTAAGCTCAGAGATCGTTAGTACTAGAAAGCTGTAATTTGGCATGAATATATATATCAGTCACGCCAACAAAGTGGTAAAATAAAAAATAAAAAAATATTTTTTTTTAGGGTACCTCCCATAGACGTAAAGGGGGGATGATTTTTTTTTTCTCGACTAATCCTATAGTGTGGGGTATCGTTGGATAGGTCTTTTAAAACCATTGCGGGGTTGCTAACATGATTTTTCTATTCAGTAATCTGTTTGCGAAATATTCAACTATAAAGTGAAAATTTTCATTAAAATCGAGCGTCCCCCCCCCTCTAAAATCTAAACTGTCAGGTGGAAAAATTTAAAAAAATTCAGAATGGTAGTAAATATATCAAATTTACTAGGAAAATTATAGCGGCTAAGATTGCTTGGAAAATATTTGTTGTTTAAGAGTAAATAGTAGCCTAAGGTATAAAACATACCTAAACTTGGATGATTCCGTACACATACGAAATCCTTAGAAAAATATTACTTGATTTTTTGTAATGACTACGGAACCCTACCTTGTGCGTGTCCAACACGCTCTTGGCCGGTTTTTTAATTGGACGTACCACTGCTGGGCAAAGGCCTCCACTTTTTCTAATCTTGCCAAACTGAGTCATCATTTCAGCCGAAAGACGTGCACTGATGGAGGCTCACCAAACAAATCGGCCCTGCGCCATCCGCATCCAATGCGTTCCCGCTACCTTCACCAGGTCGACGCTCCATCTTGTTGTAGGCCTACCTGCACTGCGTCTTCCGGTCCGCGGACGCCAATCGAGAACCTTTCGGCCCCATCGGCCGTCAGTTCTGCGAGCGTGCCCTGCCCTCTGCTACTTAAATAAGTCTAGCGATTCTTCGAGCTATGTCCGTGACTTTAGTTCATGCGCGGATTTCATCATTTCTAATGCGATCCTGCAGAGAAACTCCAAGCACGCAAGCAAAATGAGTCAATACGGTCTAAATTATTCTGCCATCTCCGTTTTGGTCTGCCTCTACTCCGGTGCCCGTCGCTTTGAACCCAATCGGTGACGATTTTCGCCCAGCGATCCGGCTGTATTCGACAGACATGTCCCGCCCAATCCCACTTGAGTTTGGCGGTTTATCAATAGTCCATCTACCAATTCTAAAAACCATTACCAATTTTGATTCAACACAAACTGTACCTAACCCCGCAAGTCTCAAACACCAAAATATTTATGAGTTGCATAAAAGTTAATTTAATATCATATAATCATGCATGACTCAGACCCGAAAAATCGGCTAACGAGGTCCGATCACGTTTATGGAAATTGTCTGTGAAAATTATTTAAGATCGTCACCAGTACCTACTACTTAAAATAATAACATACCAATAAATGTTAGCTGAACTTGGGCAGGAACCGATGAGGCGAAGAAAGAAGAAAAAGTAAAAAAGCTTGTATCAAACAGAAACGTACTCTTTGTCATAGACAGTGGAACCGTTAAGATTAGAATGAGCTTCAGGACTACGGGAAATAAGTTAGCTGAGTAAGCAATCTTCCAAATTCAGCACGCGCAATCTGCGACATGCTTGATTAAAGCTGACCTTAAATTATCCATACCATCTTCACTTCATACTACCTTCACGGTAAAACTACTTATTTACCACACTGGACTTCAAAGAAGAATCCCTAGAATC
Organism: Archips crataeganus; assembly: GCA_947859365.1. Classification (NCBI taxonomy): domain Eukaryota; kingdom Metazoa; phylum Arthropoda; class Insecta; order Lepidoptera; family Tortricidae; genus Archips; species Archips crataeganus. The sequence continues at coordinate 8,704,999 of OX402051.1, forward strand.
GTGTGAAATCTTTCTATTCCATCTTGTACTTCCACAGTAATAGCTTGTTTGTACTCATTTACGACTATTTGTTAGCACGTTTATGTTTCTACAAATCGCGAAAACGCTTCTTTGAGGCGCAACTGAAAATATCTAAACGTTTATGTCGCATTGTCCACTGGCGATGCATTCAAGGCAATCAGAGGGCTTTGTGTAGTCGGCGGCTTTTTAAAAGAACTTTTCTAAATTATATAAAACGTAATGTTGTTGGATGCCAGAGGGCAAGAGAAAATATTTAATAATTGTCACAAGCTTGGCTCTCTTATTCAATACTAAATATTTTTCTCCTAATTATTTATTTGCTGTAGGTTTAACGTGTCAAGTCCGGTTTCTGAATAAAACGAACACATCTTCTGTGGCTGTCGCAAATAGCGACTAAGGGACTTGAAGTGAGAATGGTCAGCAATATTCTTTAGGTACCTATTTACCACAAACTGTGTGGTTAAAGACAAGATGAAACCACCGTGCCATTTTCCCAGGAAAGTAATCATTAACGTTCGCTACCAATCGTCATCTGACAATCACGACCGCTCTGTTAAAGAATATAGTGACTTGGAAGGAATAGATTAACAATACGTTTTTCACTGAAGGCATATTATGGTGGTAAGCTATAAATAAATAAATAATGTCAAAGACCGTGAGTAAAATTATTGAAAAAGATTTATTTTTCAAGCCCAATTTTTAATTAAACATAAAAGCAACTTTGTCTGTATTTTATATTTTCACGCACCCCTATGAGTTTGATGGATCTTTGTATAGTTAAAGCAGAAACTTTATAGGAAGGATAATTATGGCATTTTTTCTTCCTTTTAGTTCTCGCGGGCTAGTGATAATTATAGGTATATTATAATAATTGTATATTAAAATTATATACTTACGTTGTCCTGCCAGAACACGACTATACTCATACTCCATACTCACTCATTTATTCATAATATTTATTACATGTAAAATAACAGATCTTTATTTAAATTAATAAAGATCTGTTTGAAAAAATATCCAAGAAACCATTAATCTTGACAACACGTCGTGTGTAACTAATTAAGCGCTAAAAGAGCAATAATTCCGTCGATAAAATAAACCGATAGAATTCGCGTCGCCTCGAAAGTAAATTTGTTATTCTGTCTCAAAATAGCCGCTAAAAATTGGAGATATCGTACGTCAATGGGACAAGGAAAATGAATTGTTCGTGGTTGCTTGGACTGTCACTGTCACTGCGCAGAGCTAATGAGTTGTCGGGAATTTCACGCATTCCCTGCGCCAGCGCACCCCGACACTGAAAGTTTCACGGGCATCACTTGTTATTTGACACGTTATTTTTATCTCCGTAGTTCAGTCGTATTTTCATTTTTTAGTGGCAACAAGACTCCAAATTACTTTCAAGCCCTGCTCCTTCAGACTGTTTTGATGCTTAGAAATCGCAATATTAAGTAACTCAAAATTGTGTACTGCCTGATTTATATTCCTAAATTCCTATTCAACCTACATTGCACAATTATGCCTTTCCGATCATAATCAGACCCCAGTTTTAAGAAAACACAAAACTAATGCTCTCCGTAAAGGCAATGATTTCAAAATATCAACATAATTTCACGGTAATATTGGCACACCAGCCCACGTGATCTCAATAAAATTTTAACAAATTCCTACGTTGATAACGATCTTGGCTCCCGGCATGCTATTAAGTATTATTGTTTTTGGAATATCCATCGCCGTGCTTTTTGCATCCCACGTTAAATTGTTTTCTTAATGCGAACAGTTTAGTGTGTGCATGTTGCCGGAGTGTTTTGAGGTTTCTTGTTTTTTGCTTTAAGTGTTTCTGGCAATGATCCGTCGCCGGCGGAAGCCCAGATTGGTATCCCGAGCGACCACCTCGCGCGAACAGGCCAGGCTTGTCTGTAGCCATCACCGTGTCCTTCACATCTCGAGTTGACAATAAAAGAGAGACTTTAACTACCGGATTTCTGGATCACTTCTTCAGCTGTACTACATAAATCTACTTTGAGACTTAACATCACTCCTATTATACTTTTTATCTCCGTCTCAAAATGACTACTCTTTTCAAACTCCGCGTTAGTAACAATTTAAATTAAACTTGCTATTTTTTTATGCAAATCCTGTTGTTCTTTCTTCCTTTGTTGCTTTGGGCATTATATAATTTAAAGATACGCCTACTTTGATTTATTATACTTGTTTAGCTAGTTATAAATTCATATTTTTAGTCTGATATCGTTATTTATTGCGCAGATAAATGATTATTAATTATTATACGTAGGAGTATGAGTCAAAATATCCTGGTTGTGCTGTTAAGACTTTAGTGGTGCCGACGCATTTTTCTATGTTATTTTGCATAATATACATTTATCGGATACTCCTTGCATTAAGTTATTCTACAGGGTGAATGAGGATGATCACGTAACATCCAATCATGTTATCCAGCATTAACTAAGCTTGAAACACTAATTTTGTATCACGTTCAAAATTTCACCTTGTATTTCTATGGTCAAATCTTCAAATCTCATAATGTGTTCTATCTGTTAAAAAAGTTCTAAACCATTTTAGCGTCATTCATCGCTTGGTTTTATGTAGTAAATTGTTTCCTTATTCTTCGTAGTATCATTTTGCACTACATCACCACCTACGTCTTGGTATTCATCGTTTCTGTTCATTTGATTATGTTGTACATGTAGTTGGATGTTACGTGATCATCCTCATTCATGCAGAAACGTGGTTACGTTTTTTGTTTGTGCTATTCGTCTATCTTCGTGTCCTGGCCAACTTTTACGCGTTTTGCGCGGTGGCGATGCGAGTAGTATTTGTAGTCGCCATCACTTCCTACGCCACTTACCACTAGTATCTGTACAGTGACGCCCGCGCTACGCCCGCTATTATTAAACGAGTTCATTGGAACATTAGAACATCTATTTGCGCAATTTTCAGCACAGCGACTATAACACTGGTGACCTTACTCTGCCTCCACACAAATTATGTTGCACTGCGGACTACTGCCTATAGCAACGCTGTGGTCTTCGTAGCTACAGCATGTTGTCTATCAATGGTGTCAGCAGCTTCACAAACGAATTGAAACTTGGCCTCACGTTTTAATTTGTTTTTCAATGTACTTATTATGGCTCTGTCTGAAAAGTTTTCATATTACGTTAGTTACTAAGACTTATTTTGCATGTCCCATTTTGGCCTCGCATAGACACAAGTGTTCGAATTTCTAGTATACGTTCGGTTACCGTGTGTGCGTGGCGCATGCGCTCTCGTCGATTTTACACGCGCCGTCCATTCAATGCGCAACTAATTAAATAAGTCCTGTGTTATAACCTCAGTTTCAGTAAATATTCCTGTCCAACGGCTCACGTCTTGTAGCGTATCTGGTATCATTTTAAAGTCAAATTAGGTTTAAAATATCATCGAATCTCCAAGTCGAGAGGCGTGGAGTGACGGCGGTGGTAGCGTTGTGACGGCGGCGTGGCGCGGGGGAGGAGGTCGCGGGCGCGAGTGTGCGCGAGTGCGCGTGTGTTGGTGCGGCCTAGGCTCGTCGCGGCGCGCCCCGTCAGTCGACGGCGGCGAGTCGCGCGCGGCGTCTCGTTACTCTCTCGCATTAGCTGAAGCCGCACACCTGTTCTGTTGAGGCTTCGACGGCCCTCGAGTGTGCAGGTCGGCATTGCGCGGCGGTTTCACCTCGGCGTAAACTGATGCTCACGTTAACCTTTTAATATTCGTACTGTCAAAAACATCTGTGGTGCGTGCCGTGACTCCGGCAGGCCGGTCGGCCGCCGCGTGCTGTGACAGTGAAATCGTGAGTCTAGCCGTATCGTGCGGATGTGCAGTGATGGATGAATAGACAGAGGCGCGTTTGTATGGCCGGACCGCCCGCGCCGAGTCGACTGTATTTCTGGCTGAGTGCGAGAGTGGGCCGTCAAAATTGAGCCCAAACTGTATCTAGGTGGGTATCTTTAGGAGACTGGTGGTCGGCGTCGAGTCTGCGTCGGTGAGAGCGGCTGCTGGCAGAGTGGCCGTTGAATATTTATAGCAAGTTGGAAAGTGTCACTTGTCGGCTGGTATGGGGGCTGCGGGCTCACGCCGGTAACCCGCTACAAGCGACAACACAGCTGATCATTCACTCGAAATTTTACTTGTTATGTTAATATTTATTTCGGTAGTAGGTAAGTATGTATTGAAACAAAAATTTCGACACATGTTCACCGTTAAGGCCAAATTGTGAAACTTATTTACCAATGCAACAAGAATACTCATTTCAAACAAGAAAATAAGTACAATATATCATAACAAAAAACGCTACACGAACAAAACCCATTTAACTTTGAAAGTACCTACCTAGTAAAGTTAACTTACAATACAATAACCTACTTAACTGACTCTACTTTACCATTATAATCATGAACAATTGCATCCGACAATTCTCTAAAACAAAAGAAGACTGCTGCTTTTATAACAATTTCATCATCATTTAATCTTTATTTGATATTCGCGCTCTTTTTTCTTGAAATTAATATACTAGCAGCACGCGACGCTTGCATTGTCTCGGTAGATATATTATGACTTGAATATTTCTCTGCAAAAGCATTAAAATTTAAAAATTATATTAAATTTTACTGTAATTAAGCAACCGAGTTGCACCATCAACCTCACTGTTAGTTACCACCAGATGAAATTATGACCAATGAAAAGCCTATTAATCACAAAAAAACTGCTGCAACATTATCCTTGGATCTTTATTGCATTAAGTTCATCAACCGTTGCCTACCCCACAGTACGCTAGCTTAGCCTTAGCTTTGCTAAATTGAATTAGTGCGAGTTATCTTCAATACTACTAAGCTAGTACTCTATAGCCGATTAGTAACTTGTACACATAAATAAATAGATACATACCTAGATACTCCAGGAAGACTATAAACGATTTTCCAAAGAGTCAACAACAACGCATCGGGTTGCACGTAGTGTTACCATCTCAAAATAGACTAATAATGCCTAATGAGCTCGCAATGGCTTATAAAATTTTCCATTGGTCGATTTATTTTACTAACACACACACAGTTCATAAGTTTGCCAAATTTTGTTCTAGTTTTAACTGTTTCGGTTTGAAATAAAACATTTTTTTATTTTTATTTGTCTTCAACGCATCGCAATAATTTCGCTTTCAAATTCTTTGTTTAAATTACCATGTCGGCTTATGTTTTGCCAGATTTCTCCCAATTAACTGTGCTAAGAATATTGCCAACGTAATAATTGACTCTGTCATATTTCACAACAATGTAAATCTTTATAGTAACTACGGTCCATGTAAATCCAATTAACTGATTCCAGTTAATTGAGTTGCTAAATGTGTTGCACGTTATTAATACTACTTTCTTTTTTAAGTTGTTTTTAATTTATGTTTCTAGTATATACCAGTTTAGCTTATACATGTCTAATCGTAATTCGAATAGTCATTTCATCGAATGATTTTTTTTCTCGATGTAATGTTTGAAATATCTACCAGCTCGTTTAGTATGGCATGGAAGTTATTGTTGTCATCGGCAATTGCAACTTGTTCTGCCTGTCTGGCTTCTGTTTCTGTGATAAACACACTTAGTTTAGCGGCTATCTAAAGCAATAAATACCTACGAGCCTACGACTAGAACTTTTATCGATACATTTCTCACAGCTGATTGATTTGTACCAACATAAATTGTGTTTATTCCTAGAACAAGTTCATTGCATGTCGTTTAGCACGATGGCTACTTATCCGTATTTTGCTATCAAAAAAAAAATACTATTTATTTATTATGCATTAGCTACTAATAGCATCTCCATCGTATACACGTCTCTCTGATTGGATATAATTAGGAACTTCACAGACACTGTTTTTATGTAAATGCAAGTTACGTCACTGTGTATGTTTTGTTTTTTGCACCAAAAAGCTTATAAATAATAATTTCTTACAAGAAATTTAGTAACGAAAAATTCGTAGAAACTCATGATATTGTTATCCTGATACTTTTTATTCTACAAGTTAAGTATGAAGTATCTTTTTCTATTTATTTTTTTATTTTCTTCAACTTCATTTTTTATTACTTTTACGGTCATCCCGTGAAACCATATATTTCAAACTAAATACAAACTGAAATATAGATGCACAGAAAAAAACCCCAGAAAAAAGACCAATGCTGGGAATCGAACCCAGGTCCTCAGCGTTCCGTGCTGCGTGCTTACCCCTACACCATCACTGGTCTAGAAGTTAGCGACGAATCTTTCCCATACATCGTACACTTCAGTCTGTTATAATCACATTAGGCAGTGATAAAGCGCATCTATGTTAATGCCCTCTACCGAGAGACTTCAACACTCCTTCGGAGCTACCCGCTCACCTGGACCAAGAGATGGCGCTACTAGGCCAACTTTTTATTTTTATTCTTATGAGGCACTAGGTTAATCCAGCCCGTTGCCATAGCTTTTTGTTTATTACCTGCGATTTCGATCTAACTTTGTCAAGTTCAGGAGCTGCAAAGCTAGCAAATCTTATGAGCTCCACATTGTATTCTTCAGCAATTCACAATCTGTTTCATCGGGAATCTTATACGACTTCAAATCCACCATCAATCATACAAAACCCTAGTCCGTTGGCCGTAGTTCAAAGAGCAAATAAAAAGTGCCAATCTTGAGAAATAGGGCAAGGCCGCGGCCCCGATCCCACGCGGAAAGCTGAGGACTACGTTAACTCTAATGAACTGCTGTCTACGTAATTTGATACAACGGCACTAGTCAGTGCTTTCATAAATTCATTAAAATGTAACATGGGTTAATTTGATTTTACATTATAATTAAAAGCGTGCAATGTGCTGACGGATCTTTCAATCTCACTCGTGTTTCGCTCTTTTGATATTATTCGTATCTGACAAAATGTAAACTTCTCAAAAAAAAAAAAAATTTTAATTCATCAGCCCACATGTAAATATTATTCGTTGACAAATCGAATACCACACCCAATTTATCACGTTTATTAATTGCTTTGAATTAAAAACTGTGACAGCCTAATTCCCGTATACCTTAAATCAACGTGTCCAATAAATAACAAAAATCCAGTCGAAAAAATTAGTACCAAGCAGACAGCGCTAGGTGCGTTGCACCGACTGTCATTATCACTTGAGAGTTGTATCCACGCGTGTCAGTTGCTTGTGTCAACAGAGGCGACGCAGGTGCCTGCGAACCAACTCAGGTCATTCACCCACTCCGCCTCCGATATTTGGCTACACTATACAACACCCTAAGTTTCTATAGCACCATAGCTATAGCGCGTTCTATTAGACCCGACGGATGGGGCGTCACGTGCCGGCTTCAAAATATCATTATGTCCGTCCATGTTACGCACATTCATTAGGGAATTAGGCGGGTTATTGTTAACAATTTTAGAGGCTCAGTAAGTGCTGTAAGAATCCACACTTATTTTTACAATGACTGTAGCTATTTGATTCAATATGGTACTGACTTTGCTTGTGAGTTGTTTTGTCAGGGGCTGTTTCATTGTCAATTCCACGTGGCGTCGGGTCACCTTCGCCGTATACAATTCTAGTGGGAGTCCGCTAGGCGCGGGGTACGCGGGGGCCTCGAAACTGGGACAGATCGCGGTTTATTTCGGGGCCTGAATTGGGGCGTCCCGTTAACATCGGGGTTTCCGAGCCGCAGACGATGATAACAAATAGCTAGCTCCTCACCTGAGTGGGCGGATTTTTAAACCAATAGATGCCAGTTCACTACGGTGGGCGTTATGGCCAACTTGATGACTCGGCCACGGTGCGACGTGACAAATTGCTTTTTGGCGAGCTATTGAATTGGACTGTAAAATTGAGTCGAAAAAACGCCGTTTGTATTGAATTTGAACTTTTGTTCGAAATCAACCAATAGCTGCTGAACGAATCACGATCAAATTTTTGGACCCTTAGCTAATTACATTAGCACTTTATCCATAGTAAAAATCCATTTGGGTCAACTGCACTGTTTTGTTCAGCTAAATTGATATTACAATGTGAATGTTTGAAATACGCTTGTAATGCAGGTTATTAATATCACCGATACTGGAACATGATACCCTTACAAAGCAAATCCACAATGAATGTAGGTGATCGTACAGATATGCTGCCGTGCCTGTTTGTAAAGGGGTGACACATTCATTTTTCAAACGTGCCATTTAATACGACCACAATATTATTAAAGAGTGCATTTATATTGTACATTTTTGTATGAATAAAAAACTGTCGCACATTTATCGGATTGGATTGAAGTTTACATTCGAAAAGAAGAATAAAGTGTACGTATTACTTGTTTATTTTCAAATCCTTTGGAAGTACGTACCGACACTTAACACAATCATTTCCTTTACTGGCAACATTGCTAAATGTTATGTTGAGAAGTGTCACTTGTCTCAATTCCAAGTTTACCTAGCATATTTGGAATAAGATAAGCCAGAAAAATATTTTAATTCATGCACAAGCAGTTTTTCAGTAAAAAGTTGTATTTTAAGAGAAGCCACTTAAATTTGTTTTCCCAACAATACAAGTCGCGTGCGTTCATGACACCTAGTCATGATATTTGACACTACTTGTTCAATATTTATTTCCACGATGTTCAGATGACTCAACAGTTCATGGTGTTTTTTTAAATATCATAGTGGAACATCATGGAACTGTTTAAATTCCATAGAAAAAAGCAAATTTGTACAAGTATTACTCGCGAGAGAGAGCCAAAAACTGGAGAACCTAAATATGAACTCACAAAGTAGCTCATGCAACCACCGAGATGATGCAACGTATTTTAATTTGGAGTCCCAAAATTAGATGTGGTCAAAAAACACATTAAGTAAGGGTTTACGAGAAAAATTTGAAGTCAGTGACCCGAAAAAAAAGAAGCTCACTACGGCATGCGCGGACCAAGGAGCTGTGTAGTTAACCGGCGAATCGAATGCGCTATTAAATTGTTAATAACTTTTTAATTTTGATCAAAAAGCTATTTTAGCTCAAAATTAAATAAAAAGATATTCAAAGTTAATCACTTCAACGTCGATTAGATAGAACACTATGCAGAATATTTAATTGTTAAACCGAAATAATGATATGTTTAATTTTTTTCTCTACGCATTACGTATGATAATTTGATTATATCTACAGACAGTAATCATAATACAAGAGACCACCTAACCCATTATAATGGGGCACGACCGTAAAAATTACAGCGAATGATTGCAGGAACTAATTTTGAATTACCAAACAATTGCCGGTGCGTCCGAAATTGAATGTGCAAAAAGTTTGAACCCACGCTCAGAAAATTATAATTTCGTTCGCAATATTTAAATGGGGATCGAAACATGAAATTAGACAGTCAATTTTACCGCTATAAAATCTAAGTATCGAATAGGTACAACTAAATGCGCAACCGAAAACGCTGCACAGTTTCGAATCATGCCGGTCCGTCCCATGCATTCCACAACTCGCTCACCCACAACGGAATGGACCGGTCTCGAGCATTGTACGAAACTTGAATACGCGTCCAATTTTGATACGTTTGTTGCTGTACATAAGTTGAGAACTAGGCGGAGTAACTTTTCTTGGTAGGGTTATCGGAGGCGATACTGGTTGGCGAGGCGCGGTCTCAAGGTGAATCGCCCGGTCAACATACGCCGATCGAATGCCTAGCTAGACCAAACACAGCCGCGTGTTGGTACAAACGATTTGGGTGGGTGCTAGGAGTAATACTGGTAGCAACATTGTATTATCGTATAACCTTTGTTCTAGAGTTATTATTAAATCTGACACGATAATGGCTTGCTGCGACCACTATAGATGATGTGATGATGTCAATAGAACCGGTCATTTGCTTGTACTTGCCGTCTTCGTTAAAAAACATTAAATATTCAAAAACTATTGTTAAAAATCCACAAAGAAATAGATGTATCATTTCAAACCCTCGTTTGGTGCTGACATAATTAAAAACATCAAACGGTTAGGTATAGAAAATGAGTTCACAATTCGAATTTCCACAAGTCCCCAAGCAGTATAGCGAGTGATATTCAAAAGACCTTTATTCCATAAATAGTGGCCTTTGCACGTGTGGCTTCAATAGAAAATGGAGAAGTTAGTCCTATTTAGGACGGTTAGGTTTAAACCTATAAATTGATGTCAATGGAGCGCTCAATGGGGCCGTACGGCTGTTGACCGAAATAAAAATAAAACATAAAAGGACCGAGTCACTAAGGAATTGGGAACTCGAACGCTTGAATGTATGGTTACTACTCTTACTGTGATCCAGATTATAGGCAGATACGTAGCAGTTGATGTTATTTACGTTTTATTACAACCGGTATTTTTTTTATTTCTCTTAAACAAACCTGATAATTTTGTAGTGTTTGGCATTTCTCGGTAGGAAATCAGGTTAGGTTAGATAATGGGTTAAGCATATATATTTATCTACTTATTAATTAATATACAACTGACATATTAAGAAAGTGTGCTGTTTGGTCACCATTCATATAAGATTCTTATTAGTAACTAACTTTTAGAAGTACTTTTACTTTTGTACTCAATCTTACTGATTTTATAAAAATAAACGTCAATGTTTTCTTGGATATTTATTAAAATCAAAGTCAAAATATCTTGATTCAATTTAGGCTACAACAAGCACTTATGAATGTTGAAGAATCTACCAACGGTTTGGAAAAACTTTTTTGACAAGAACCCGGCAAGAATCACAATATGGTATTTTTATCAAAACAAGATTCAATCTTATCAAATTACTTCGTCGTATTCTAATTAATTACGTAAACCCGCAGGGTAATTGTGTAACTTTTTTGACACTTGGCATCGGATTGAAATGACAGTTTTTGTATGGCTGTGACAGCTGGCTGTTTCCAATACTAATTGTCAGCCCATAACAAGAACTGTTAAAATGAACGCGATGGCAATTGCGAGGGAGTTAGACTATTAGCCTGCCGACGTATTTAACAAGGCTTATTTTTTTAACATCTATACGCTATTTCAATCTAAGGATATAATTTCCAAACATCCTGGTCTATGAGCACATTCAAAATGACCTTAATATTTTATTAACCTTCTTAAATTAAAGATGAAACATTCAACGCAAAACGGCAGTTGTCGCGAGTCAAAGAAAACGTAGAATTGAGAAACAAAAGCATACCAGATTGCAAAGTCGACGTGATTGACAATGGGCAGTGCTGCTCGTTCCACTTGCCCGGCGAACCGGCACTGGCAGATGTGAAAACCGGCCAAGGTGATTTTAGGTTATAAATGCCCGCGACGATCTATTCTCACGTTCTTGCTACAATGTCAATAGATCTGATCTACAATAAGACGACGCAATACATAATCAAGTCTTTTGAAGAAGAATTCTTCACAGATGGGAAACTTGCGATAGTTCTTTTTATGGCAAAATGGGAGAGGGCTCGGTTTTATTGCGGGCTTGCGTGGCTTATTATTACCATTGGATGTTAGTTCTTACACGCCGAAATTTATTATGATTTAATACGTTTTAGCTCTATTATAATTTCTTTGTAAGGAGAAACATTCAAAGTATATTTTGCTATGCCCTTTGGTTGTACTTAGAACTAAGGTGACATGTACAAAGTGCAATAATGAAATAAATAAATAAAGCTTGAGCTAGATTGATTACTGATAGACTGAACTTTATTATTTATAAAAACGTAATCTCCAGACGATAGAAAGTGTCTTTACGTAAAAAGGAGGTGCATTGTCCTAAGCTACCATATCTAACCGACCTAGACTAGACGCACGTAACTCATCGGAAGCGATGCAGACACGTGTGTCACAATGCATCGTTTGCTTTCCATCTAGCACTGTCGCCCACCCCACTTATTATGCTACGCTACAAACACCGGAACAACTAACAACGTTGCACACAGTGTCTACACAACGATTTACTCCAAACGCAGCGTAGGAGGAACTATTGATCGGTGGCCAACGTTGGAAGGACCACACTATTACTATTTCGCGTTACGTAATTCAAACTAACACAATACTCGGATCGCGTGACATCGCATTATTTACTAAGAATTGAAACAACGGAAATAGTTTTATTTTTTCTAAACATAAACAAATGCAAAAACACCTCATCAGACTCGTGGGAATTTAGCACAAAGTTTTTTATGAAGATAGATCCAAATGAGCAAGTGGTCGACCTAGTACTTGATTGATTTCATAGCTTTTGAGAATTACTGACGTTTGGACCTATTTGTAAAAGAACTTAATTTTATTATTAATATGTATACTCGTATTCTACGATGTTTATAAATTGTATCTACTGTTGCATGATAGGTGTGCGGAAGACCTATGTATAAGAGGTAGTATAATAACAATCGCTTATTTGAATCCCGTTAAGCCCATCCATCGAGTGAAACAAAAATGGATACGTACGTTTATGATAAGGGCGGCAGGGACGCCAACAGCCAACGAAATAGGTAAATCTGTTTTCATAACTTCAATAACACAAGTTTTTAACAAAAGAAAATTTGGATGTATTGAGACTTCACCCCAAACTTCCTTAGAATATATAACTCTGCATCTGTGTCGCCAAATTTGAAATAAGACGTTTATTCCGAACGCTCCGGATTCCGTAAAACTTTGGTAGGGTAAGAACAATTTTGTCAAGCCAACGTCGGCGAATATAGGCACGTGTAAGCCGGAAACTGTGTAAGTAGGAAGCTATTGATCAGGGCGCAGGGGCGCGGGAAGTAGAGCAGGGGGAGGGGCGCCTAGGGCTGCCAAACTGACCCACGGCAAAAATCTGACGAACCTTTGACTTTACCCAGATCACTTAAGTTTGAGACCCATTTCGATGTCAATTTCAAGAAATAATTTGAAAAGATTTGAAGTACGAGTGCTTACTTTTTTATCTTTACAAATACTTCATTCATTTAAAATTACCGTAAAGACGTTTCCTAAAATCACTTGGAAATCTAATTGAAATATGACCAGATTTGTTTATAAATATCCGGCGTCGCTTCGTCTCAAGCGTATTGCCCTTTGCAAGTTCATTGTCTGCAGTTTCATCACTTGCCAGTTAAGAAACAATTTAGCCTCCTAATGATATATCGGCTAAAGTAAGGCCTCTAGACTCGCCCGGGGAACCCGCTCCAACCCTGAGGCCGCGAGAGGTGCGGCCATTTGGGCGGTGCGTGCCGCGGCCCGTGCGTTCCCCTCGTCCCGAGTTCAAGGGCAAGGCCTGCCCCCATTCAGCTAGAAACACGTGCCTGAAGGTAAATATAGTATTACCCGTTACGCCATCACGTTGTAATACGCCAGCCAAATTCGCGCGTCATTCGGTTTTCTTAAATCACGGAACGTAATGGCTGACTCATGTTATCAGCGCGACTCGCGCCGTCCGTCTAGCCCGATGCCTCAATGCTTAACCCGATACTTCAACTAACTCAATTGAGGTTTAGGTTCTACAGAGCTACGGTATGGTCGATCAAATAAGTGTTTTACCATTTTTTATTACAATTCCTAGATCATAATAAAAACAATAAGGCTGACTGGCTAGTGAAAATAGCCTTTGATGTTTTAAATCACACTACTGACATTAAACCTTAGAGTGATAAAGGGATTTATTTCTTGGTCGTCTATACAACCAATTATACAACTATGAAAACAGTTTTGTTTTTGGGATTCCGTACTCAAAGGGTGCTATTGAGACCCGATTGCTAAGGCTGCGTTGTGCGTCCATTCGTCTGTCACGGGGTAAAGAAAAAATCAAACTATTTATTTCTTTCATAAAAATACAAATTAATTATTAATATTATTAGTACAATCTTTTAAACTTTAAGATTATACAGATTATACTAACAACTTACTTTCATTAACACTACATTAACTTATTATAATTAGTTAATATTTGTTAATAGGTAGGTACTTTTTTACAATACTCTTAGTCTGCTGTGTTGGCTTATTAAGTATACAATTTATGGTATTGTTAGGGAAGCTGTTTAGGATATGTGGCAAGTAATTTGACCACACTCTTTTGCCATATTGATTTATGCTCTTAGGTATCTTGAAATAGGATTGATTGGTTATGCCGGAGGTTGGCTTGTCTTGTAGGTTGGGTTGCATTGCATCTTCTATATAATATTAAGTATATACTTCATTTTTTTACTGGCTAAAGGCTGGAACTACACTGACGAGCAAAAATAAAGGGCCGGTTACAGAAATGACGATAACTACAAAACCCGCTGTGATAGCTTCTTCGAGTAAAATGAGTTTAATAAAGAGTTTTATTCCTAACAATAAAAAGTTTAATTGAGAATAAAACTCTTTACTAAACTCATTTTACTCGTAGAAGCTATCACAGCGGGTTTTGTAGTTATCGTCATTTTTGTAACCGACCCTTTATGTTTGCTCGTCAGTGTATTACAAATGGCAAACATGTTCTTCAAGTTTAAAGGGAAACGAAATTTGAAATTAAATATTTACGTATTGCGTAAGAGTAGATACAAAAAATATTCATGTTTTTTTCGGCAATCGAATCTGTATGATGCGGATAATGTGTTTATACGGTTCAACTTCAAGGAACAGAATCCTTCATGTGCAAGAGGGATTAGAGTCGTATAAGGTACTTGGCCAGTTTTTTCGACTACGTTATAGCCAAAAACCCACTTCAACCATGCGATTTACACTGTTTACATCTTTTTCTGGAAATCTTTTGGCTATTTTTCGACTACGTTATAGCCAAAAACCCACTTCAACCATGCGATTTACACTGTTTACATCTTTTTCTGGAAATCTTTTGGCTATAGGGTTATGTGACGATGCTTTATATTTGTGAATTTACATATTTTAAATTTCTAAGAATTGCTAGTGTTGAACTTTGAATAAGACTAAAATAGATATGATAGGAATTAGCAGACGGGGTTGTCATTGGCCATCTCACACTTTCCTCGTGATTAATTTATCATTAATACCTAACAATAAATGTCGTCGGTGACTAAATATACTAAGCTAATCTAAATGTCAAACTAAGTTTTGCTGTGAATATAAAATAATTCAATCGTCAAAAATGTATACAAGAAGGCTAATACAAAACAGTGAAGTCGACAATTCTGCCAAAGAATATGGCCCCTTATATTGATATAATCAATCAATTTACCTATTTTAAGCACGATTAAACGAAACTGTGATCTTATAAAAATCTGTGTAAGAAAATTGGCATAACTCCTGTAAATTTTGTCGATACCGCTTTCGTTCTCACCACCGCCTCCGTATTCAAGGTGCCGTGAACAAAAATAACTTCGCTATCGTCTGAAAGTTCCGCATATTCACTTGACTACCGAGCACAGATTTAGAGAAATTTAGTGAAATTATCTAAACTAGATGATAATAGCTCTGTTTTTTATGAATCATTAATTTAAAATTTTATGTAGTCTACTCGTAAAGACCACGACAGAAAGTTTTATAGGTACATAATATTTTATAAAAGCCTTCGATATCCGGAACAGGCTTATGACTAATAAAATAACGTTGCTTTCCTTCGACGGTTGCCTTGGTTTTATCCTCATTTGAAGTATCTCAATCAGTCAGGATAAAGATCAATACCTAAAGCCTCTTATTTATATCAATGATGGAAATGTTAGTATAATAAAAACGACACCTAAGACCATAAATATTTAGTGGAGAGCGCATTTTTAATTTTATAATTTGCTGTCTTTTAAAGTGTTACTTCATTTGGTGCTAGAAAATTACTAGGGGCGTTCAATAAAAAGTGAGAATGAGTATGTTATAAACAACTTTTACTAAATTTCATTTTATTTTTCGACATAGTCACCTTTTAGTAGAATACACTTAGTATATCTTTTTTCTAAACTTAAAATTCCATTTTTAAAAAAGGTCTCATCTTGAGTACTTAAAAAATCTTGTACTGCAGCGACTACCGCGTCGTCGTCTTCAAATTTCTGGCCTCTCAGGTATTGTTTCAATCTCGGAAATAGGTAGAAATCACTGGGAGCGAGATCTGGTGAATACGGAGGATGCTTAAGGATATCGAACCCAGCATCACGAATTGCAGCCATTGCAACGGCGGACTTGTGTGCCGGGGCATTGTCCTGGTGGAACAGCACAACTTTCGAGAGTTTACCTCGCCGTTTTAAGCGGATCTCATTGCGCAATGTTGCTATTTGTTTGGCGTATAAAGTGCCCGTAATAGTGGCTCCATGCTCGAGATACTCAATCATTAATACCCCTTTACCATCCCAAAAAACAGAGCCCATGACCTTACCGGCAGATGGGCTCACCTTGAATTTCTTCGGAGTTGGAGATGATGGCCTTTTCCATGTCATAGACTGCAGTTTCGTTTCAGGGTCGTAATGATGGAGCCATGTTTCGTCCATTGTTATAAATCGCGCCAAAAAAAGTTCCCGGTCTTGCTGCATCAGGTTCAAACCTTCTTGACAAATCTCTAGTCTAGTTTGTTTTTGCGTGTCAGTAAGCATTCTTGGTACCCAACGCGCAGATAGCTTTTTCATACCCAAGCGTTCATGTAAAATATTATGCACGCTCCCCGTTGAAATCTTTACATTTTCAGCAATAAAACGAACCGTGACACGACGATCCGCCAAAACTGAGTTTTCAACTTTTTTCACAATTTCTTCAGTTATTGCAGTAGTAGGGCGTCCGGAGCGGGGGTCGTCCATGGTCGATGTTCTTCCATGTCTAAATTCGGCGCACCAACCTGCGACTGTCGAATACGGAGGAGCATTAGACCCTAAAGTGTCCCGCAAATCCAAATTGACTTGGTCCGTAGAAAAAATTTTCAAATATAAGTATTTGATAACGGCGCGCAGTTCAATTTTCTCCATTTTCGCTAACGTACTCAATAGCATTGCAAAGAAATTACCGTATGTTTTTTTAAACAAAAGACAGTTAGTTTTTTTTTTCATAGCAATCAGCTAGATATATTAGCTTTACCGGCCAGTATTTAATTTCGTAACATTAAAAGAGTTTGCATCTCATTCTCACTTTATATTGAACGCCCCTCGTAAATCAACTGCAATGAGATTTTCTTACAAAATCGTGATTTCAAGACTAGGTACTTCGAGACTTCGACTGTTTCACTAAGTGTAAACTTTTTAGCTTACATAACATTACAATTTGGATGTTTCAACATCTTACAGGTCTTGTGGTGACCGGTGAATTTAGCTTCATGTTACGACTAAATTTAGCATTTCCATAAGCATTATTCCACGAGAAGAAATAATTATAATAAATAATATTTGTACATAAGAATACAATACAATACAATACAAATACAGTAACTCTTTATTGTACACCACAAATAATACAATACAGAAAAACAAGTACATGAAAGAAATATGTAAGGTAAGCGATGGGCTGCCTTATCGCTTCGAAGCAATCTCTTCCAGGCAACCTTTAAAAAGAAAAAAAAGCCTGGAATACATTTCAGCAGGTGGTGCAATATAAAAATAATAGTAATAAAAACAGACATTTTATTAAAACAACTAAAACACATCATAAACACTACACTTCATAAAACATACATAGATAAGTGATACACAAAATACTAACTTTCAAAATGACTGGGTTTATTTATCACTGACGCTGAAAACTTGGCACTTGTTATTTTACGAGATGGCGATGGCTCATTTAAGGCACGCCAAGCAAAATGTTTTGGGGAAAAAATTCGTATTCTTACAAACTTTTGCCCAACCAGCAAAAACCTTAGCACGTCTTATTCAGCAATGTTACGTTGATAATCATAGCCATACTTAATGTAAAATTCCTTCACAATAACAGCCTGTGTAATAACGACATCGTCGAGTACCTATCATGATTATAATTCTGCGACGATGCACCTCTTTCAGTGCCGTAGCAACCGGCATTCAAAGCAACCCTTGTACGTGTTCTCCTATAAACATAAACATGGAAAACGCACAAAAGCCTCTCGGCGTCGCTGTCGGATAAAGTCGTAGAGTTTCTTTTGCTAGACAAGCTAGACTGACGCCCGGCGCGGCCACGGGATCGAGCGAGATGGAAAATGCACGCCGATCGTTAGCCCTGATCTTCAGCGCGCCACAAACACACAGCCCGACCGAGAGCGAAATTGCAGCCAGAATGCACCTAGCTGTGTTATTAAGCTGCCAACCCGGTCACAAACGGCCTACAACGAAACTCCCACCCGTTCGAATTCAGACTTAATTGTAAAGACTTAAGACCGAGAATGGACTGGTATGGAGACGTAACCGGTTATTTTCTCCGAACAAGCAATTGTAGACGTTGTAGTTGCGCCATAAGTTCCGTTCGGCGAGCAGCAGGCAGGAGCGCAGCGGATTCTGTACCTTTTATATATAGCCCGCATTGCACGCGGCCGTCGCGGCTTGTAGTAGGTGTATAGGTCGCTCGCACGCACTGCTGAACTAGTCTGAGGGCTTCCTATTATCGATTCACTGGTGCGCTGCGCTGCCGTGCCACATCCTACACTTCAACTTCACGTACAAGTTTTTCTTGATTTTCCGCCGCACCGCGATCTGGTTTCTCTTTCGCAGAGAGCTTATCTAAGTGAAATTTCTCGTTTGAAAGTATGATGCGCGTTTCACTTGTTATTGTTGGCGAAGTTGCTATCTTTGTGAGCTTATTATCTAGACTTTATTTTAACTCGTAAATCTAGCAAATCCAGTTTTCCTCCGAAACAAAACTAGCACAACGCTGATAATATCTTTAAGCCAATTGCGGGGCATGCACTGAGTTACACAATTAACAGGGCAAAGCAAATCATACTACATAAGTGTCAATTGAAATAACATTGTGAATACGTACACGTGTAGTCTATATATGTATGACCGCCGGCTTTTCGTGCAGCAGGCTTGTGGGGGCAAAGGGTTTGGGGGGAGGGCTGCGGTTTACGCAAACACGCACGACGACACCTATACAACCAACAGCCAACCTATCAATGTTGTATGCACTACGGGATATGAGGTACCGAGCAAATTTGATTACGAATCGATAGTCAGCTTCGAAGCTTGAAAATATAACTCTGATTTTATAAGCTTTATACTTGAACTTTAGTTAAAAAAATAGCTTCGTTGTCATCACAAGTAATACTTGTGTCTTGTTCTCGCATTGATCAGAAAAATTAAAATAAACGTTTAAAAGTACAGAACCAGCCACCCAGCAATTGGTACAAAAGGTACGTCAAAAATCATATACACACAATGAAAATTTTCAACTGAACTGCTAATAATAGCAAAACGAGACTCTACTCCCTAAGAAAACGTTTGTTATTCTCACAGTTCAATGTCACACAACAACAATTTTCTACAAATACATACAATGTTACCACAACAATGGAGTAATAACAGACCTGTTCGTTTTTCCCTAGCATCATGTAAAGCCCAGGCTTTGTTCGCTCGCCGAGAGACCATCGTCAAAATAGCAATTTAACTTTACTGCTCAAATGATATTTCATTTTACGGTTCGGGTGCGTTTGGTTTCTGGGTCCCATGGCGTGCTCAAAGGGATCACAAGAATATTTACATGGACAACCTGTAATCAGGATCGGCTGCTTTGTTCGTAGCTCGTTGGCATGTTATTTGTAAAATTACAGGTTTTTTGTCGTTCACACTGCTGAACAAGTGCTTAATAGTAGCTGACAAAATGTTTGGTATTTTTTTTCATAGGACGTTATGTCGAGAAAAATTAATGTTTAGAACTTAGAGCTAAATCATATTTCCAAATTAAGACTATTTATTAAGAACTAAATGCAAGAAGCAAGCGTTCATTAAGAGTTCATATAAGTGTGGTAAGTATATTAATAAAGACCTAATATAATTTAAAATCAGTGACAAAAACAAGCAAAATTTTTGAAACATTAAACAATAGTCATGTACCAAAAATTACTTAAAACCCGCCTCAATTCCCAGTGAAATGCAGCGCTAAATATAGCCCTGCACAGGGAAGCGTTGTGCGTGGTCAGGACTCCCTCCCCCCTGCAGACGGGGGGTGCCAGGGTACCTAGGTCACAAGGCACACTGTACGATGCGTTGAGGCAGGCTGCGTTTTAATGAGTGCGTGCAAGTAGTGAGGGAGGTTAGTTCTGAGGAATCCATTTGCGTAAAAAAATTTATAGTGTGTTGTGGTTGGGAATAGTTTTGTTAATTTGTAATTCACATTATATTTACAAGTTTTTAGGATTAATATTTTAGCTGTTTATGTATTAGTATTTACGTAATTTCAACGTTAGTTCGTAAACTGGTTGGACGATTTTGATGAAATAAGGTGTCAATGTGGTGTCGATCAATATTATTAGTTATCACGGCCTGAGTGGCATAGGGTAGATACGACCATTCCTACTGCTATCCTACAGCATAGAATAGAAATTAAATAAGGGCATTCCTTTCTTCGTAACTATCACAATTTTGGATTCAAATCCTTGAATGACCCTTTCTGTCCGTTTTGTACCTAGCCACTCACTCTTTATTGTCGCACTCTATCATGTCACTTTGACTCCCAAGCCGCAATAAAGTTTTATGATGATGAAAAAACATTAAACTATTTAATGAACACTTAAGGCGGTAATGCTATTAATAGATCGACGTCTAGAGTCAAACTCGAATATAGAAAGGCAGCATTTTTTGACCTAAAATAAAAAAAAAAAAAATAAAAAAAAAAATATTAGGGGACAATCTTACACAAATCGACCTAGTCTCAAACTAAGCAAAGCTTGTACTATGGGTACTAGACGACGATAAACATACTTATATAGATAAATAAATACTTTAATACATAGAAAACATCCATAACTCAGGAACAAATATCCGTGCTCATCACACAAATAAATGCCCTTACCGGGATTTGAACCCAGGACCTCTTGCTTCGTAGGCAGGGTCACTACCAACTAGGCTAAAGCGGTCGTTTAACCTGCATACTTTAGTCTTTAATTGCCTTCAAATTTGAGGTTTTCAGTTTAGTGGAATCCTTTCCCAAGTTGTAAAACCCAATGTCTTAATAAAATACGGCTTGTCAACGTCCCGCGGCGCGTCAGCCCTGACTTTTTACATAAAGAGGGAGAGGTACCTAAGGGAGCTTGCGTGCACGGATATTATGCACATATTATGCATGCGTAATATGCAGCCAGTCGCATATGCAACGCTAGGTCTGCGCGGTTCTGTCGCTCGGGCATTTCTTCGCGTGTATAGGTCATGAAATATATGAAGTTCAACAGTAGTTCAGTAGTAGTTTGAAACTTAAATGAAAATATTAATGAAGCACTTCAAGATTTATGTAGGGTAGTATACATATGTTTTTAACTCTCGAGTTTTTACTTTTTAATTATAAACTAAAAATAGGCAAAGATTTAGCATGGTATGTTCCACAAATTACTACTATATTATTTCTTTAAAACATGACAGAAGTAAGTATAATTGTAATCTTTATCAGTGAAACCAGGGTTATCTCGCTGTGTCGGGTGATTTCTAATTGTTACGAAAACAAAAACATCAGCCCGCGCTTAAGTATTAAGTTTTAATAAAAACATAAAAAAAGAAACCTAAGCATCAAGAAATACTAAAACTTGGTCTACACATCTTGGATGGTTGGTTGTCTTCTACTGTGCGTTTTTCCAGAAATTTCCTGCCTCGCGCAGCAAAGCTCTGGAATGAGGTTCCTGCTGCGGTATTCCCGGACCGATATGACCTTCAAGCTTTCAAAAAAAGAGCGTACTCCTACCTAAAAGGCCGGCAACGCACTTGTGACTCTTCTGGTGTCGCAGGTGTCCATGGGCGACGGTAATCGTTTACCATCAGGCGATCCGTCTGCTCGTTTGCCCCCTATATCATAAAAAAAAAAAAAAAAAAATGTAATAAAATATAATCGTTGCCATAGGTCAGTGCACATAAGCCATGCGTTTATCCACTGTAAAGCTATGTAGATAAAGGTAAGTTAAGCAATGAGTCAGCTCCATAATCAGTACGGTTCTAATTTTGCGGCAATTTTAAATCTCGTTATCTTACTGAAGTAGTTTTCATTAAGGGTGTGCTTTTATTGAAGCGGAGTGAGCGGCGTCTCGCCCTGCATCCCTCCAAAATGGTGATTAAGTAATATGATTGGTTGCCTTTGCTAGTTTTCGCTCCGTTATCAATGATGGTAATAGGGCCTCTAGTGATCTGAGAAGTTAGTTCTTACAAATAAAATCATCCTCATATCAGCCAGACGGCGTCCACTGCTGGACAACTGCATCCTCCAAAGATTTCCTCAGTGATCTGTCCTGTACTGCCCGCATCCTAATAGTTTCTGCAACCTTTACCAGATCGTCGGTCCATCTTGTTGTGGCTTTTTTGGGAGACAAATAAAGTTCTTAGTATAAAATTGATCAGTGTAGAATTGAGACTAAATAAATTAACAATTATTTGGATGTTCCATTTACAAACAGAATAAGTTAATTGAGTGTCAATTATCATTAAAGTCATACATTTTTAGAGTTAGCATTATATTCCTCACATTATCTTAATTGAGTACTGTCTACTTTGTTACCGAAAACAGTCTTCACGTCAGACTTCACCCGACAGCGGGGAAACTCTAATATGTTTGGCCTGTATCAGTTTGACTCAACTTATAATTCCGACCAGACCAGAACATTCCCGATAGCAGCCGAAGATGTAAATCAAATAGCGCGCATAGGATTGTGCTTTGCCGTTGGTAGATCGAAGTTTCCCGCGCTAAAGAAGCGTCCTTCTGCGCAGGTACATCGAGAGAGAGTAATTAAGTATTGTCGTTTTACAATTCTGTTTAAAAAACTTACCTTTTATCCTATGAACAACTACACAAATCACTAATACAGTATTTTTGAGAAAAAGTGACATAAATATAAAATACACTACTAGTTGGACCGTCATAATTTGTACAATATAGATTAAAACATGTTTAAGGCCTCATTTGTCTCCTAAAATTGGGTCCGAAAGTCATCGTTTAAAACTTCAACTGAGCCAATAATTATTATGAAGGCGTAAATTTTTCTACACTTTTTTACAAAAAAATCTTTTCAAAAGTATTTTATCTGCTGAAGAATGTTTAAAATATTTTGTTGATAAGACCTATTTTAATTCCACCGTTTTCGTTTTGATCAAAAAAATTCCAACACTTGAAGAAATTTTCTTTCATGTTCCAAATTAACTATGAAGACTTACTTTAAAGGTAAAGAATAATAAACATGACGTAGGTTTTTCTTAGAAAGAAAAATAAAAATTAATATAAATTTGAAAGCGGTGCTCAAACGTGGGCCCTGACAGAGATTCAGAAGTCCAAGTTGAAGGTCTGCCAAAGAGCTGTCGAGCGCAGCATTTTAGATTTAAAAAACCGGCCAAGAGCGTGTCGGACACGCCCAAGGTAGGGTTCCGTAGCCGCCATTACGAAAAAATCAAGTAATATTTTTCTAAGGATTTCGTATGTGTACGGAATCATCCAAGTTTCGGTATGTTTTATACCTTAGGCTACTATTTACTTTTAAACTACAAATAATTTCCAAGCAATCTTAGCCGCTATAATTTTCCTAGTAAATTTGATATATTTACTACCATTCTGAATTTTTTCAAATTTTTGCACCTAACAGTTTAGATTTTAGAGGGGGGGGACGCTCGATTTTAATGAAAATTTTCACTTTAAAGTTGAATATTTCGCAAACAGATCACTGAATAGAAAAATCATGTTAGCAACCCCGCAATGGTTTTAAAAGACCTATCCAACGATACCCCACACTATAGGATTAGTCGAGAAAAAAAAATCACCCCCCCTTTACGTCTATGGGACCCTACCCCTACCTAAAAAAAAATTATTTTTTCATTTTTTATTTTACGGCTTTGTTGGTGTGACTGATATGTATATTCATGCCAAATTACAGCTTTCTAGTACTAACGATCTCTGAGCTTAGCCGCGGACAGACAGACAGACGGACAGACATGGCGAAACTATAAGGGTTCCTAGTTGACTACGGAACCCTAAAAAGGACCGATTGAGTCCGGAACACTGTACAGCGCTCCAAAACTTGCATCGTATGCAGCAAAGCAACCGCCAGGCTCAAATGTTACTGGGATGGCTACGTCTGCCGCATGCATCCAGAGAAGTGGGCTTGGATTACCACTCAATGGATACCCCAGAATGGTAATCGGTGCCGTGGCAGGCAAAGGCGAAGGCGATGGCGGAATGACTTAGATACGTTCTTGAGCGACTGGACAGACATAAGTGCAGACAGGGCGAGGGGAAAGGCCTTTGCCCAGCAGTGGGACACTGATACGGGCTAGCAATACTAAGTATAAATTTACTTTTGAAACCATCATCGTTGGAAATACTTTCACATTGAAAGTTATCTGGCGAAACTAAATCTATAGGTAGAAGTAGAACCCTGTAGGAGAGAATTTACCAAATTTGACATTATGTTAAAACAGATTGAGAGATCTAAGATAATTACTTATTTAAAAAATATTTAAATGCATTATGTTACAAAAAAATTATAGGTATAGGTATGTTAATCAAAAGCAACTCAAACTCTAGGTATTTCCTTAAAGTAATGAATGCATTGCGAAATCTGAACAAAAACTGTTACTAACACCGAGAATAACTCGAAGTCTGTATACATCGTTTAGTTAGCGTCTAAGTTCGTAGGTATACATAAAGCAGCGAACTCGCACGTATGTGCGTGTATAATTTATGCTCAGCAATCATGCGCGTGAGTTGTCGCTGTGTGTGTAGACGGAAATTTGCATGCAGTGTATGTTGCCAGCATTATCGTACGCGATTCACTGAATAAGCGCTCAGTGTGTCAGTCTGACACTTTGTGGAATGGAAATTTCAAAGTGTCCAGTTTTAAATTGTTTTTGTCTGTCTTGCGACATTATTTCGGTGTGTTAGCTATTTATGGCCTGATGGGATGTGAGGTGACTTGTAAGATGAGAGAAACGTGATTTCTAGACACAACATACGAACAAATACGAACAATCTTAATCTAGGTAACTAAACAGGTAATTTCGTCAGAATAGTAGTAGGTACCTATTTGGTTTTTAACGCGCAGAACGTTCTCACAGCAAGTGTCGTTATGGTTTTCTTTATCAGGCAATGCAATATCACTATTACAGTGAAAAGTTTCACGGTGGGTCATAATTCTGTTGGTTTGATAGTGTCTAAAAGCAAAAATGATTACCAATTTTTCTCAAAAATGGTCTCTCGACCGTATGTAATTATTAGTACCTGGGCGACCGAGATCCGCTTGGGCTGAAACTCGGTACCAAGCGTTTTCCCAGAGATAAGACCAAGCTAGATCAATTTTTCATCCCCGAAAACCCCCACATACCAAATTTCATCGAAATCGTTGGAGCCGTTTCTGAGATTCTGATTATATATCTGATTTATACAGGGTAATTTTTTAATCAGTGCACAAATTTGTTTTTAGTTATTACACCGTACAAACCTTGTTATCAATAGCAGCATTGCCATTCATTCCGAAACCACACGCAGTTGCCCTAATCCTCGTGGGCGGTATGTTAATATCACAACAATAAGAGCTTGCTATTGTGTACCAACACAACACGGTAATGGTTTAATCAGTTTGAGTGGTGACATTCTAAAAGCGTGTTTTCGTATCAATAACATCTTTTTTTTTTAATAAGGCTGATTTTGTGCCCAATTGTTGGGCAAAGGTCTCTCCTCTCTTGTTCCACTCTCACCTATCAAATGCGAGCTCCCCAAGTAAAAAAAATATCTAGGTCGTCCCTCTATCTCCGCTTCGGTCTGCCTCTATTAAGATATAAATATAAAAATAAAAAATGGCCTCTCAAATAGAGGGTCGTGGGTTCAAATTCCGACTCGAACCTCTGAGTTTTTCGGAATTTATGTGCGAAATTATATTTTAAATTAACCATGAGCTTCTAATCCAGTCCGTTCTTCGGACACCAAGAATGTTTTGCTCCATTAAATCGAATTGACTTTACAAGTTGTTAAATTGTGATATTATTTTTAAGGTTCTTTTAAAGATTTGGGATAGATATTTGCAAAGTCCTGTAATTTTCTTAGTAAACTAACAAGGTCTAATAGAGAATAACTTTTTCTTGCAATTTTATTACAGCTAAGAAGGCCTAGGTATTTTATTTTATTTAATATATCAGCTTTTGTATTTTGTTTGTTATGAAACAGGAATTACTGTATAGCGTTAAATGAGTATGACTCGCTGAGCGGAAGATTGTTCCAACTTACTTGCTTTCCTAAGCTTAAAGCCAAGACGCATAGAAGCGCAAGCGCTGCTTAATTCGGGCGAATATCCTTTCGACACTTACGCTTAGGGCTTGAGCCCTATCTGTAAGATCCGTACCTCTACCATGAGTTACACTAGTTTACAGTGACCGTACTCGCTAGCGACGGCGTAAATGATTTGTATGGAGAATTGTGTACAGCGCCTCTAGCGGTCACTTACGGAAATGCAATTCTCCATACAAATCATTTACCCCGTCGCTAGCGAGTACGGTCACTGTAAACTAGTGTAACTCATGGTAGAGGTACCGGGTTGCATATCGCTCCCGTCATGCAGAGTTTTGCTTGCATGCGCCTTGGCTAGTACCACAGGGTAGCTAGCGTATCAAACTTTAGTAAAAAAAAGTTTTTAATAGGTACAAACTTTCTTTCCTGTCTGAATTGCATTGACATCCAGACTACATACATATCCGCACCAAGTTCCAAGACGACGCCAATAACCATTGAATAGTTCCGTCCTGCAGAAACGATCCTGGTCGGACTATTAAATTTTTACTACCAGATTATTATATCGTTCCGTAGAATGCTCAATTTCCGCTCAATCGGATACCAGGAAAAGGTCAAAAACTGGTTTGTAAATTTTCAAACCACAACATACTTACATAGGTACATATTTACTATTTACAACTATCCTCGACTAAAAGTAGATACATTAAGGAAAAAAAGTATAGGTATATAATATAATAATAATCTAATTAATAATAATATAATAATAATAATAAATCATTTATTTCAAGTAATGTACACTCATAGATTGTTAGTAAAGCTTACTTCATGCCTTTAAACGAGCAATTCTTGTATCGGCTCCAACGATTTCGATGAAATTTGGTATGTGGGGGGTTTCGGGTATGGAAAATTGATCTAGCTTGGTCTTATCTCTGGGAAAACGCTCGGTACCGAGTTTCAGCCCAAGCGGAGCTCGGTCGCCCAGGTACTAACTAAAACATATTATAAAAAGGGGTCCTTCCTTAGGTAAGGCCCTAAGATAGTACTAGCAGCGTTCCTTCTTTGAATAGCTAAGTTGATTCTTTATCCGAGGAAGCTACCAGCTCTTCGGTCTCGTGTGACGTCGACTAACCTCTTTGCTATTTCCTTAAGAGCTGGTTCCCACTGGTCGGACGTCAGGCCCGGATTTTAATCGGTTGTTACAGTGGCAGAAAATTTTATACGAAGTTAATTACACTTGCCCGACACCAATTTTGTGTCGGTGCCGACAAAAAAATGCCGGGTGTTTCTGTTTGGACAACCGACGTCCGAAAAAAAAATTGTCTCGGGTCTCGCTCGCCTATGATTGAGTATGACGCAGTTCTCATTGGTCAGATGTCGGGGCGTGAAAAGAGGCGCCGACAACCGATTAAAATCCGGGCCCGATATCCGACAAGTAGGAACCAGCTCTTAACTTAATAGCCTCTTACATAGCGCAAGGAAAATAATGTACTACTTACTTACATAGAAACGTTGCAAGTCAAACAAAAGCTTGTAAAGGGAGACGTCATTGACGGTTGGCGTCGTTCAGGCTGAAACGCACTTGGTTCCATAGTACGAGTGCGATAGTTGCGTAAGCGTCATCGTGTCGTTTACCTCGCGGCCTTCGCCACGCTTCCCGCTTTACGCGCCAACAGCCATCCGTTCCACTTTAGTGGTAAACGTGACGAGACTCAGCAGCCTTATCGGCGGTCTGTCGTGTGTTTGATAGTACACGGTTCTCAAAAGTCGGTGCATTTTCTGAGAATTATGCCACTGTTTTGTGGACGATGAGCACGAGACTGCTTAAGACTGTTAATTCTTCACAAAAGTGCAAAATCTGTGATTTATCAAGTTTTCAGACTCGACTTTCGTAACGTTAGCAATTCACAAAAAAATATTTTTACAAATTATCCCATTTAGTATACAACTTGGGGCATTTCTTTCATCAACATTTTTGAAATCTGGTAAAACTTGTTGACTTAGATGTCAATTTAATCCTAAAACTGCACAATTTTAACGCCTTGTGTATATTTTGGTTTACACTCTTTATTCACAAAATTATTGAAATCTTATGTTTTGTTTAACTGAACTGACTGAAGAAACCTACGTATTTATTGCTAACTTTATGGCGTTTTTAATTATTTAATTGATAGCCAAAGTGAATGTCAATACATGAATAAAATAATAACTTGTCCTTTATCTTATAAACACAAAAATTTTATTTACCTTTTTAGAGTTCCGTACCCAAAGGGTAAAAAGGGACCCTAATACTGAGACTCGGCCGGTTTTTTAAAGTATGTGCCTTTAAAACACAGCGCGCATAAAAGTAGGTAGCAATAAAATTGAAAGTCAAAGTGTTTATTGTACAGGGTTGCACATTTTTTCATGCACATTAAAGTAACAACGAAAATGTAGGCCGAAAACATCGCAAATTGTCGATTTTTCACTTTTGTGGAATAAATCCTCTTAAGTGCGATTAGCATTTGCGTTCAATGAGGGTTTTCTATGAGAGGCTATTTGGCGCCAGTATCGTCAGGTCCGTTTGACAACTTTGACATTTGTTGTATGGGTGTAACGTCAAATAGACCTTACGATACTAACGCCATCTAGCGATATTCCACCTGTCAGAAAACCCTCATTAAATGACGCCTCCATATTTGGATACATACATTAAAAGACTTAAAGCGCCAACCGTCAAAACGGATTGTATTGTTAAGCAATGCCATTGCTACAATTGCAGTGCAGTGCATACCGAGTTGCCTAATTTTTTTTACGTTACATTAGTGATAACGATAACAAGTTATACAAAGCACCAGTAGGTACACTACATAAATTGCGATATGTTGCGAACGAAGACATACCGAACTCACGTTTCCTTCTCTCGGGATGGCCTATGAAAATATACACTCCACGTAACAGGTAACAGGTCAAGAACAAGATTGTAAAAAAAAACCTAAAAAATAGTGTTTTTACTCTTCAATTTAGGTTCAGAATAAAATAGGAAATACTGGACCTTCAAAAGGTGGACCTTCAAAATCCATAATATTCAGTTTTACAAAAAACCATAATTGAAGTTATTTTTCTTTTCAGATTACAACGCCGCCCCGCTGTTCGCCTCGGAAAACGCCTCCAGTGGTAAGTGACACTCTCAAACTTGTTTAGAATTTTTCACTTTTCCATTTAAAAATAGAACACAAGAAATGTCTCATTTTTGCTCCTCGAAATAAAAAATAAAAATACCTAAACTTCTCTACCAAATTAAGTACCAAAATCCATTTACCCCGCTTCTCTAACTTATTAATAAAACTTTAAGAGGACCATAGAATAATTCCATACAATACAGCCAAGCAAACCACTTGATTTTTATCGCAGTGCGGAAGTTTTTTTTTTAATTTTATTTTTTAAATAACTAGGATTAGAAAAAGGTTATTAAAAGGCGGTAAATTTTATTCATTGTGCGTGATCCAACCTATAAAGTACTTGTTTCTTGCAATATTTGTTTGTTCGCTATTCGTAGTTTGTTTGGGTTAAATAGATTGGCTTACATTTTAGTACGTATATGTAAGATAATGTTATATGTTGCTATAATATGAACAGAAAAATACCCCGTGAAAAAAAATTCTACAAATATTTATTGTTTGAGAAAAGCACGCTATTTATCACTTGACAGTCGACGGAAACATTGAATTGCCTGACTCGTATCTTTACAATCATCGCGATCCTCGGCTTGCTACTAACTCGACAGGCAATTCCCTAATTTTCGGGCCTTAACAGTAATGTACTATTAAAAATACTCCTGATCTATAACTAAGTACAGATAAAAATCTAGGTATATCTAATGTAAAGCAATAGCGTGACTGGATCGTGCTGAAGTTTACATTTTTAGTTTTTAATCAATCAGCTTTGTAAAATGTTGATAAAGTTTTTACTTAAGTTTTTTTTTTCAGTGTGAACGAAAATAAAAATATTGTTTTTACGACCACAGTAAAAACATAACTTAGCTTTACGATGCAATATGCATAAATTACGTTTGAGTTTTGTTTCGATAAATTGAAACACTAATAACTAAAGTACCTAACTGTTTACTTAACAGCGTACTTAAAACAACATGCGACTTTTATAAAATTTTATCAACGAGGGAATGAAGCACACAAAAAGCAGATGACTAAATTTCTTTTCACCGCCTCGCTCTTAAAAATCTAGCTCACATATTTCACAGATTTCATGCCAGAGCAAAGCTAAAAAAAGCTTTTGAAAAAATAATTTAGTCGAAGCCTCGGCATCGCATAGAGAAGTACGTATATTAGACTAAGTAAGTGCTTTACCATAGTTTATGACAATTCCTGCGGCAAAAAAAAACATAAGGCTAAATAAGCATAAGGTTAAATTGGCTTTTAATTACTTAAGTGAATCTAAGTAGTCTTTGATATTTTAAAATCTACAAAATGATAATGAACCGTAGGGTGATAAAGGACTTTTTTGGTCGAATATATATGGTTTTTTTTTAATAGCCCATTGCTGGACAATGGTGTCTGTCCTCTAGAGTCTAGACTATATTTATTCCCGGTTTGGTACATTGTCGCCTAACCCTTCTTGATCTCAACTTGACTAACTTCAATTAAGATTACAATTAATTCCTCGAACAGCCAATCAGACGTCTAGAGAGGTGACCGATAGCAGTGATTGCAGCGATACCCAGCCATAGGTTGTTAACCCAGAAAGATAGCTTATCGCAGACCCCGACACGAGCGTCCTACATACTTCCGTGCGTTCGAAAACAACTCAACTCAATCATAAACATACCTAACCAGTTTATCCAGAAAATAGGTCAGGATTTGTTCTGTTTTTTATGGTACCGAAGCACGGTTAATTGGCCTTTTATTATACCACAAATTGGTGAGAACTGAGAAGCAAACATGTGGTCAAAAATACTATGAGAGATAACTTTAAATACCTTGTTTAACTACATTGTATTAAAAACTCACAATAATATCTCATATACACTAACAATCTATAAAAATTAAAACTAACTAAGTATATTAAGATAAAATAAACTAAAACTACATTTAATCAAAAAATGGCCCCTGCGGCATGGTACCGAAGACGCTGGCGCATTTCCTCGCTGGATCGTAAGCTTGATGCGTTGAGCGAGGAAGCTGCCAGCTCTTCGGACTCCTGTGGTGTCTCTGAGTCTCTTTGACAAGTCTTTGAAGAGACTCAGAGTGTTATTTATACTACATTGTTTCGTATGCCTATAGCTATGTAAGTAAAAAAGTCGTGGTACACTACTGGTTTGACCTATTTTGCCATTCAAGCAGTGAGTGATTACGTGATTAAGACTCGGCCTTTTCTTATCTAGCTATCGTTATATCTCTATAACATAGTATCGCGATTGACTAGCTGACTAACAATCCACAGCCTAACCACTAAAACTAATTTATTGAATCAGGCGTTACTTTGCGGAGATCCATATTAATGAACTGAAACAATTAAGTACAGTACTTTGCTCACCCGCGACCTTACGATAGCTACGTTTATGTAAGAAATGCGTGTTGATGCAGTTCCTCCACCTCCACACTGTATGAACACACACACATCACACAAACCCAACTATCACCACCACCAAACTACACTGACGCGTTTCGAACTCAACCAGAGCTCATCTTCAGAGTACAGCAACCGTTCACTGTGCTACCAAATGTTAGATATACAGGCATTTTTTACATAAACGTAGCTATCGTAAGATCGCGGGTGAGCGAAGTAATTGTTTCAGTTCACTAAATCTAAGACAAACACTGGAAATTTGGTAGACATTTGGTAGTTATCATAGACATGTAGACATGTAGTTTAGACGACCAGATGGCCTAGTGGTTAGAGAACCTGACTACGAAGCTTGAGGTCCCGGGTTCGATTCCCGTGTCGGGGCAGATATTTGTATGAAAAATACGAATGTTTGTTCTCGGGTCTTGGGTGTTTAATATGTATTTAAGTATGTATCTATCTATATAAGTATGTTTATCCGTTGCTTAGTACCCATAACACAAGCTTTGCTAAGCTTACTTTGGGACTAGGTCAATTGGTGTGAATTGTCCCATGATATTTATTTATTTATTTATTATTTAAAGACAGTTTTTTTTATCTTGAACGGGGATGAAGACGTGTGATTATATAAAACGTCGCGGTAGCCTAGTGGTTTGACCACAGGGTTTGACCTCATCATCATCTTCATCATTTCAGCCGTAGGACGTCCACTGCTGGACATAGGCCTCCCTAATTGATGCCCAATCATTATGGTTGGAAGCGTCTTGCATCCACCCTGAACCTGCGGCCTTCACCAAATCGTCCGTCCATCTCGTTGGTGGACGTCCCACGCTGCGCTTGCCAGTCCGTGGTCTCCATTCCAGAACTTTTGGGCCCCAACGGCCATCTGTTCTGCGTGCTATATGGCCTGCCCATTGCCATTTCAACGAGCAACGAGGCACGAGCAACAAGGCGTGCAACGATGGTTTAAACTTTAACCTATGACCTTACAAACAGTTTATGAGTACATTTGAAATTCACCATGAGCCTTACGGTGAAGAAAATCGTAGTGAGGAAAATAGTAATGCACACATCTGCGAAGAAATTCAACCGTGTGTGAAGTTCCCAATCCTCACTGGGCCCGCGTGGGAACTACGGCCTAATCCCTCTTATTTTATGAGAAGGCTCACACCCTGGAGTGGGACGTACGTATACGTCTATACTGGGATGATGATGGTTAATATAGCTAGCCAAAAGTCGATCTAAGAACTTAAATCGATTCGCAGCTGTTTATATCGGCCCCGTCGCGTCACAACCGCAGTGCAGTGGGCTTGTGGGCCGGTTTCACCTTTGCGCACACAGCTCGCTCGGACCAACCGAGCCGGGAAGTGGAACGATTCGATTCATTGAAGTATTTGTTGGTTTCAAAACGAATTCCGTCGTATTATTAATGCCTCGTTTAGACACGAGAAAGAGAGTTTCGTTACATTGCGGAGCCGCTTGGCTATGGATTTTTAATTAATCTGCCATCGGCGGCAACGTACTGCAACGTGCACGATAATTTCGCACCATTACGTCTGGGCGTAATTTTAATGTGGTACAGCACAGCCTAAAAATTTAAAATCGATTTAAATAGGGATGATGATACTAATTAACTGACATACCTACTAATGAACTGAAAAAATTACTTTGCTCACCCGCGTCCTTACGATAGTTACATTTATGTAAGAAATGCGTGTTCATGCAGTTCCTCCACCTCCACACTGTGCGAACACACAAATCACACAAACCCAACCATCACCACCACCAAACGTTGTTCATACATAATGCGGGCTGCGGTCAATTTGACCTGACCGCGACCGCAGAACGCATTCAGTGTGACAAATCCTTTAATGAATAGAAAAAAAAAC
Organism: Archips crataeganus; assembly: GCA_947859365.1. Taxonomy (NCBI): domain Eukaryota; kingdom Metazoa; phylum Arthropoda; class Insecta; order Lepidoptera; family Tortricidae; genus Archips; species Archips crataeganus. The sequence goes on from OX402051.1 coordinate 8,738,762, forward strand.
GTGTATTGGGTAAATAAATGACTTTTAGATTTTTTTTTAATCCAAGCTAATTTTGCTGATTTTACTTGTCTTTTTGTGGACTTTAGATACCTACTTATGCTGTCATCCGAGTTACGTATCCATACCAAATTTCAAGTCAATGAAGTCAGTGTAACAGGAATTCGGAGAAATTTGACTTGCAAGATTTTACATAACACACATTGCAAGTCAAATAAAAGCTTGTAAAAATCTGTTCTATTGTTTTTGATCCGCAATTAAAATATTATACTCACTGTAGTGGACAAAAATCAATGTTCATATTTTGTTAGTACATAATAATAATAATATATTATGAAGATTAGGCTACGGTGGATTGTTATTTGAATTAGTAAAAGCTACTCGACTCGACACAATAAGAGCAAACAAGTTCAGTGGAAGTAAAAAAATCTGTACACAATCATATTAAAATGCGGTTTACTCGACGTGTCTACCACACGGAATGCGCTCGCGTTTCTTTCTTGTCGTCAGAGAAATCTTCAACGCGCTATTAACACACGTGGTCTCCACTACTTTTTCTTTAAGTGCGTCTCTATCCATCTAGTCTAGTAGAAAAGAGACGCACAGAGATAGAACGCTAGTGGTAGTAAGCTCATAAACGATGTTACCATACTCAGGCAAACCTTTAAGACGTAACTATTAAAATGAAAGTGGACTTGGCAGTCGTGCAAATTAACCTTTAGGGTTTTGTTATATTGAGGTAGAGCATGGGCAGAATCGACTAACACATTAGTTGAAATCGACGTCCTAATCTAATACCTTGAAACGAGCAATTCTTGTCTAGTTCTTTATCAAGTTGAGGATCTCGGAAAACAAAAATTTGGTGTACGTGTTTTTGGGGTTGACCAATTGATGCAGCTTGGTCTTATTTCTGGAAAAACGCGTATATTCGAGTTAGATCAAGCGAATTTCGGTCGCCCAGGTACTGTCTTAAGCTAAAATATACTTTTCTTCTAGTTCAGTCTATATATGTATAGCTAGTCTCTAACATATAGAAATGGAACATCGGATTACCTTCAAATGTAATACATATGTAACATATTAACTTCAAAGGAAGACTATAAATAAGTATTAAACGTACTATTTTACAGTTATCTTGTTTGTCAGTGCGCAACACCATTCTAGAATAAACATCACCTCCGTAATGCCGATGGAAATCATTCATCCCTTTAACATCCGATATCTTAGTATATTCATGCACCCATTCGCCTTTAGAATTTGACTTTGAAAATAGTCCAGATGTACCGTTGTCCATACTGCGTTGCCTCGAAAACTGCATCGGAAAATATAGATCGAGAAGCAATAGTAGGTGTTCACGGATCCAAACGGCAAGTTGTTTGGTAGCCGTATGTGAGCACGATCGCGTTAAATAAAGATTTGTCTGGCATGAATGTATTTATTGAATACATTATAATAAGACGAACTTGCGTCAATGGCTTGCAAGATCATTCGGCTTGAATAACACTCAACATGGACGTGCGCAGATGATTAACCATTTATTCCAAACCAGTACACTTTGAAGGAATATAAGAGTAAGTTTTCCAATGCCTTTATGTACAGTAACGCCTGTGCCAAGGAAAATAATGAAACTGCCAGATGTGAGTTTATTTGAAGATTAATCGTTTAATTGTGACAAAGTAAATAAACCACAGAGTCCATAGGAGTGTGGATTTACAGCTTAAATTTGCTAATAAAAATCAAGTTATACATTTAAAGGAAATCTCTAACATAAACAGTTGCAATAACAATAAAATTAAACAGAATAATGATTCAGATTATGTTTAAGAGATCAGCAAAGACCTGAACTGAGATAGGAAGGAATAGAAAGTAATTTCAAATTACAAAACGAATCCTCCAGCGCTAAAGGCTCGTGCATTTCTAAGAAACGCATCAAATTAGAAGCTGCAGAAGTAGTTAAGAGTACTTTGTGAGTAATGGGGTACTGTTTGGCGCATTAACTGAACACTCGAGTGGAGATACACCCGCGCTTTGTTATCACCACGTAACGCATTAGCGAGTCCGCCGAGAGAGCAGTCCCATTTATCATCCGCCAACTTGTGTGAATCTCCATAAATAATCTTTACTTTACCGTCTTCATCTTTTGGAATGTACGTAATGGCTTCTCCTGTTTATGTTTTTTGTTATTATTATTCGCCTTTGCTTACTATGTTTCATGGGATAAGTTTTGAAGTGCCAAAACTTTTTGAATATCAAAATATTTAGGCGAACAAGGCTTGGAGTATTTAATACGACCAAGGGACCGAAATACAGAAATTCATTCACGTAGTTATGTATCTGGTTACAGCGGAAATTAACTTTTTAAAATTGGCGGTGATTCATTCAATCTTGCGGTTGTTAAAAGTGGCTTATACCTAAATCAATTTTGCTAGAATATTGAAGTTATCAAGTAAACATAAAATGAATGTTGCTACGTTTTTATGAGGAGATATTACTTTTTAATTTCCAAAAATTTAAACAGCCTATATGATTTCCACGTGGTGAACTGATTAAAAATCAATAATGCTACTAAAAATTTATTAATTTAATAAGGTTTTCTCCAATGTCGTTTCCGATCCTTCAACATGCGGTGTGAAATTTGCGCGACACTGCGATTTATCTTGCATAAATAAGTTATCAATGTTTTCATGATAATTTGTGATACCAATCAGGTCGCTAATTTTTGTTTAGTATTTCTACAAAAACAAATCGTTTTGGAAAGTTGAATTCTATTTGGCTTTTAATTATTAGTATTAGCATTAATGAAACGTGGTTCCAGTATTGATGCCTTAATCTCAACTATAAAATTTATATCTTCTAAAGGCTAATATCATTATAGACAAAGACAAATACCCTTTGGTGTGTTATTTCAGAGTGACAAGATAATGGCAAAGTAAAAAAAAGGATAATATGGTGTGGGTTTCTCGAAACAAGAGACGGGCTCATCAAGAGGTTATTCACCCCACGTAAGATCATACATGTTTTTCACGCTAATGGATAAGGGTTGCAGAGATTTTGTAATGTGATATAGGTGTTTTGATTATCCTTAAAGTAATTTTTTTTTTCATTTATTAAGGTTCACCAACAATAGTTTACAACAATACATTGCATTTATTTTTACAGAATGAACTTATATGGAACATTGTAACTATTACTTAAAGGTAAACTCAGCATGCGAAACTTACACTAACTGTATTGTGCAGGGGATAAAGTAGAAATAGTCGTAGGAGTTAACTAATACAAAATTAAATGATAAATAAATCTATAAACATTATTAATAAAGAAAACAGTGTCATATTGGCAATAATTGAGCTGAATTAGGTTTGTATAGCGCGCTCTCTAAGAATTCTCACTATTTTACCAGGCGGATCAAAGTGTATATCTAGGTCGATGCATTCATTGGCTATCCGACACATTCAGCTTATTGGCCAATTTCTTCCTGCTACAGAACTTCTCATTGGTGGGCATAAAGGAGTACAAGGAATACGAGGGACCCGATATATAGGATGGGCGAGAATTATGCGTATATTTTTCACTGCTTATATTTTTTTCGTGTTTCTTTGGTGAGGTGACGCAATTAGGCACTCGATAACAGATTGACTGACTAATTTAGGAAGACTTAGGAGTAAAGTTATGACAAATGATCCAAAAGTATTGCGAAAGTATTTGTCTATTCGCGCAGTAGTTATTTGTTCTTTCTACGGCTACATAAAAGTGACAAATGTAACAATTACAACGACGAAAATACAAACGTTCCTACCTTAATTTAATATCGAACCCATGTTTACGGAAATGAATGTTTCTCTTAGAAAATGAACGACATATGCGATTCGAAGTTAAGAGAAAAGATTGTTTTTGCAAATTGTTTTTCTTTGTGTGCAATTTATTTATTCCTTTTTGTTTCTTTTTCCTTAAAAAGTGCTACGAATATTATATTTATTTTTTGAAGCGTGAATTTATTTTTTCTATGACCGTCGTCGGTCGAAATTTGTTGGCAGCGAAGCGTCGTGATGACTGTTTTGGGAAAATAGTGTGGTGGTTTCATTTTGCTTTCGACACCGCGGTGCTGGAGTCCTGAGTTCATAGTTCTCTCTTGCCTCTCTCTGTCTCTCATGCAAAGCGAGACATCTCATTGAGGTATTACGTCAACGAGTACTTATTTGACGTGTCATGTCATAGTGTGAACCGATTCTATGTTATCCGGTTGTCATTTGTTTCCAGACTAAGATTGCGAGACCCACCGGCACTGTCCCAGAATGCTTGTGTTCATACGGAATTGAGAATAATGTCCCGGAAATCATAACATAAAATTATGTAGGTAGGTACATCGCAGTCAGACGCCAAAGTCTGCGATACACATGCCATCTCGAATGTTTTACCTATGGAAAACATATACACGAAAGAACGAAACCGCCCGTCCATTGATATGCTTAAGGCGGAACTTTTGGAATATTATTGCAGCCGCAAAAAAAGATAAATAAAGTTAAATAAATCCTTTTATATAGGTTTTGTATTTGTCCCGGATTCACACAGAATCTGGCAACCTTATTCCAGACCCTCGTGCGCTGCTTCCTTCGGGTAGGTCAGGCTATCCCGGCCCGCAGAAACCGAAAGTGCGGAATCAGTTCAAGTGCAGGGCGTGACCCGGTCGCGACACAGCCTCGCAGCGCCCGGCACACAACTTGGGATCCTCCTCCTAACAGCTTAAGGCTTGAATATTTTGTGGGTTATAGAGATTGCGTAGTGGCGCGTTTTAGTTCGTAATTTTCTGCGTGAAGTGATCATAAGGGATTACTGGTAGGTATATCGACATCTATAATCTATTTTAGTTTGTGATTTATAGGTACCTATATAAATTTTGTTAAAGTGAAGGTACTAAATAAATAAAATCAATAAATGTCACGGGACAATTAATTTGCACCAATAGACAAAACCCAAACCCAAACAAAGCAAGACTTTCACTATTGTCAACGGCATAAATAAGTGCAATGATCAGTTTTGTACCTTGTTGCTCTTAGTCGTTACATAATTTCGTATGGGTTAAAGTGACAAGGTACAAAAGTGATCACTTATTTATGACCTTAACCCGACTAGGCAACGGATGAACATAATTATATGGATAAGCATTCGAGAGCAAAATCACCATCACCATCACCATTATGATATACCTGTACATAACTTTCAAATTATAATTTATAACTTTCGTGGTGGTAGGTACTTTTGAGACAGTTTCTTTCTTTCTTTCTTTATAGTAATCATTGAGTTTTGGGACATTCTTTATAGTAATAACTGTGTCGTCACGCCACATAAATTCATGTAAGACATAAATTCAAAGTTATTTTACGGCTGCAAAAGCAAAAGTGGAGCAAGCGCACGTTAAAATATCTCATCCGATTAATGGCCTAATTTAATTTCTCATTATGATTCACGGTGCGCTTTATTAAAGTTTTGATACATAGGTTTTAGAAATAAATAAATATCACGGGACAATTCATATCAAACTAAGCAAAGCTTGTATCTACTATAGGTACTAGACAACGGATAAACATACTTATATAGATTGATACATACTTAAATACATATTGAACACCTTCGACTCGAGAACAAACATTCGTATTTGTCACACAAATATCTGCCCCGACCGGGAATCGAACCCGGGACCTCATGCTTCGTAGTCAGGTTCTCTAACCACTAGGTCATTTAATGAACTAAAACAATTACTTTGCTCACCCGCGACCTTACAATAGTTACGTTTATGCAAGAAATGTGCGTTCATGCAGTTCCTCCACCTCCACACTGTACGAACACACACAAATCACATAAACCCAACCATCACCACCACCAAGCTACACTGACGCGTTTCGAACTCAACCAGAGCTCATCTTCAGAGTTACCACAACCGTATGCTATGCTACCAAACGTTAAAACGTTGAGTTTAACGTTTGGTAGCATAGCATACGGTTGTGGTAACTCTGAAGATGAGCTCTGGTTGAGTTCGAAACGCGTCAGTGTAGCTTGGTGGTGGTGATGGTTGGGTTTATGTGATTTGTGTGTGTTCGTACAGTGTGGAGGTGGAGGAACTGCATGAACGCACATTTCTTGCATAAACGTAACTATTGTAAGGTCGCGGGTGAGCAAAGTAATTGTTTTAGTTCATTAATATGGACCTCCGCAAAGTAACGCCTGATTCAATAAACTAGGTCATTTGGTCGTCAATCGTTTTAGTGGTGGTGTCACCGCAGATAGCACTGTTGAAACGTAACTGCATGTAGCTACGTCGCTCGGAAGAGGACCACGCCAGTCGGTCCACGTATAGGCCATCATAAACATTGGAGCATTCAAGGTGGTCAAAAATATGTGAAAACGACCGTATTTTCATTCGCGTAGCGTGCTCATATATTTTTGAGTATCTTGACTACTCCGAATAGCTGACTGACGCATTGCGGTGGTACACTAGGTAACCCGGCTACAAGACATAGACGTAACTTTATTCGACACCAAAAAAAAAGTAAATGCGCTAACTAATACAGAAAAATAAAATAAAATAGGTAACAATTCAAAAAACATAAGGTAAAGTACTTATCCATGCTCGACACCTCAATGCCCATTAGATGATATGATACCCATCTGACAACTCTCTTACTATGACATAAGATTGAAGGTGCCATGTATTAGGTCAGTGTCGAGCACAGAGACGTTTACCTTAGTTAATGTTGGCGAAAAGGAATTTGACACGGGCACAAGGACTTTTCAGTGTAAATTTTCATTCATGACGTCACGTCTCGCGGTACACTTGGACGTGCGATTTGCGCCGATCGTCGGTCGAGTATCCATCCAATCCAGCCTTACACAGAACAAATAATATGTGTGATAGAGGAAGCAATTACGTTTGTACAAGCTTTCATTTCACTTGCAACATTTTTATGTAACGTAAGCGTGTTGTTTTTTCACAATTTATAAACCATTTTTTGAAAACTTCCTGATATCCGATTGAGTTGAAATTTGGCATACTTCCGCAGTAGGTAGGTACGGAATTCTTCAATGGTCAATGGCATCGACTTGAAACTTGATACGGACATGTAATTAGGATGACAATGCAAGTACAGTCAACAAAAAAAGCTCGACTTAAAAATGCGATTTTCAACAAAAACTTTTAATTGAATCTACATGACATTTTAAAGCGGCGAAACGCGTTCAATTTACCAAAAAAACCGGCCAAGTGCGAGTCGTACTCGCGCACGAAGGGTTCCGTACAATTATCTATAAAATCGGCCAAGAGCGTGTCGGACACGCCCAAGGTAGGGTTCCGTAGCCATTACGAAAAAATCAAGTAATATTTTTCTAAGGATTTCGTATGTGTACGGAATCATCCAAGTTTAGGTATGTTTTATACCTTAGGCTACTATTTACTCTTAAACTACAAATAATTTCCAAGCAATCTTAGCCGCTATAATTTTCCTAGTAAATTTGATATATTTACTACCCTTCTGAATTTTTTCAAAATTTTCCACCCAAAAGTTTAGATTTTAGAGGGGGGGGGACGGCCGATTTTAATGAAAATTTTCACTTTAAGGTTGAATATTTCGCAAACAGATCACTGAATAGAAAAATCATGTTAGCAACTCCGCAATGATTTTAAAAGACCTATCCAACGATACCCCACACTATAGGGTTAGCCGAGAAAAAAAAATCACCCCCACTTTACGTCTATGGGAGGTACCCTAAAAAAATTTTTTTTATTTTTTTTTATTCAATCACTTTGTCAGCGTGACTGATATATATATTCATGCCAAATTACAGCTTTCTAGTACTAACAGTCTCTGAGCTTAGCCGCGGACAGACAGACAGACAGACAGACAGACGGACAGACATGGCGAAACTATAAGGGTTCCTAGTTGACTACGGAACCCTAAAAATGACATTTGTTGTATGGGAGCTCTCCTTAAATATTTTTTTTATTTTAATTTAATGATTTATTTTTAAAGTCAAATTATAATTAAATATTCTGTGAATATTTCAAGCGTCTACCTGTTGCCGTTATCAATATCGAGCAAAAACGAGCAAAAAAATCACGTTCGTTGTATGGCAGCCCCCTTAAATATATATTTTATTCCATTTTTTAGAAGTTGTTGTTATAGCGTCAACCGAAGTACATCATCTGTGAAAATTTTAACTCTCTAGCTATCACGGTTCCCGAGACACAGCCTGGTGACAGACGGACAGACGGACAGACGGACGGACGGACAGCGGAGCCTCAGTAATAGGGTCCCATTTTTACCCTTTGGGTACGGAACCCTAAAAAGCGTTTTTTTTATAATTTCGTTATGAATGACTGGGCCTTTTTCAGTAATAAAGCTAAAACTGAATTAACATAGCAGAGGTCGTATAAAATATTTCAATTTGGGTTGCGTCAGGCATTATCTCAATGTAGGTCAGACGCGGGTCAAAGGTCGTGGGTAGGTCGGACGCCCAGCCTTCCAGTGTAAATATTCCTCCCTGCTCACCTTCTCAAGGAGAAGTGCCCCCTGTGGCTATAAAAATAGGTACGTTCTAAAATTACGTTCAGTACCATAAATAGTGCGTGAAACTGACTACCACAGGACGTCAATTCATTTGAATAGGACATTGAAACCATAGATTTTAGAAGCGGAAAAGAAGTGAGCTGACCAGGGGCTAAATTCAGGAACGGCCCAACACGGTTTGCGAGCGGTAATTCAATCGTTTACGAGAGGATAGGGATGGGCTGAGCTTGGGATGAGCCTTATTATCCTGTTAATTCGCTTTGTAAATAAATAAATGAATAAATAAATAATTAATTAAATAAATTAATAAATAAGGCTAATCCCAATCTCAGCCCAAACCTCTCGCAAACCAGTGATTTTTGGCGTTCCTGAATAGCAGTAGCAATTCATCCCTATCCTCTCGCAAACGATTGAATTACCGGTCGCAAACCGTGTTGGGCCGTTCCTGAATTTAGCCCCTGTTTGTTAGTCAATTACACCGTACGTAGTCCACCCGCCCAGCTTACTCCTCCGTATAACTTGATCGCTTATGGTACATCATAATTATCATAAGAGGCACGTGGTTCGAAATATGTTTTTTTTTAGAATAATATCCTCATTTTTTTAAACAGTCATTGCTATTGATGCCAACGCCTTCTGTTATCAACTAGCTACAGTAACATAATATATGTCATCTTTAAACTACTTAAAGAAAAAGAAAACATAAATGAAATTGTTGACTCTATTTACATAAATAAACTAGATAATCTAGACTATAAAAATGTTAGGCTGCAGACATTGTCAAAAATTTTTGTAAACAACTATAAGCGCTATTGTATATTGTTTTTCGATCGCTATTTTTAACGGTTGACATTACCTTGACCTATGAATGAGTTATGGACGAAAGGGGTAGCATTAAATACAGTGTCATTTTAGGTAAACCTAAATTTTGTTACACTATTTCCTTCCTGGAGCGTTTTGCCTATCTCCTCTCCTTCCTCTTAATGTGTGTTTTTGTGTTTTTTATTAATTTTAACAAATCACAGTACTTACACCGGTGAAATTTATTCTTTTTTAAATAGCAATTGCTGCAATAACCTACTCGTATTTTTGAGCAATTAATTCGAGCAAATATTCAGTACTGTCTAAACTAGAACAAATGATACAAGGTTTTTTAAACAGAAGCCTTTGCGTTACACTTCTATTTTGTAAGACTTACACTAAAATAAATATAAAAGATTTACATTATAACTCGAAAATGTCATCATGCTCATTTTAACAAGAAATTGGTCAAAATGTCTGAATTATAGAATCAACATAGATTAAAAATTTCACATAAAAAAAACCGAAGTTCTCGAAGAAAATACGTAAGCGTACATTGCTATTGTTGATTTCAATGTTCAGACTACCTGGCACAACTGAAGTTATTCAGATGCAAGGCTTGAGCATATAATTATGCAAATCGGGTGAACAATAGCTTTACAAAATGAAATTGTCCATCACGAACAACTCTGCTGGTCTTAAGCTAGTGTTGTTTAAAATTATTTGTTACCTTTTTGTTAACAGTAGACATTTTAAGTAGGGTATCGCCATTTTCATGTTCTACAAAGTGTTGATGCTTGAGACTCAAGATGTTATTCTGGAAGAAGTTAAGAAAATAAAATTCTCAAACCAAAATTACAGTGCTTATTAAAATGCTCATTACAAAACTTAAAACTATTACCTACATAAACCTAGCTAATTATTGTGCTCCGAACTAAATTTAATGAGCACCTAATACGACAAAACGACAATGTTCAGAAGGCTTTAGGAGTTTAATGCCTACCTTATATCCCTGCTAGATCCATTTAAGAAATAAATGATTCTTAATTTGTCCCTCAATCTGAGTTTTTGGAATTTATTTGTGATGTTATATTAAATTTACCGAGAACATTTCTGTGTAGATGTCGTAAGGCAACCTGTATATGACTGCAAAGTAGTTCAAGGGTGTGTATGAAGTGGAATACAGCAAAAAACCTCAAAGGAAACCAGAGGCCGTATTGTCTAACGCGCGATCCCATTCACCATCTCTTTCTACACGATCCTGAATCCTGTGACAGAAAGAAGTGGTAAAAACGATCGTGATGCCGAGTGCGTAATGGCCCGGCCACGCAAGACATCGCGTGACCGGCGGTAGCGGCGAGCGTTTTCTCCAGTCATTGCGCGGCCGAGACGCTCGCCGCACAGTGATTATTTTCTTGCGGCACACGCAATGAAACGATAAAACGCTCGCCGCTATCGCCGGTCGCGCGAAGTCGTGGTCGGGCTGTGACTTCACGGTTTCTGTACGCAGCATCGTCAGTCTGCTAGAGATGATGTTTCTTATTCACTTATATATTGACATGCATGAGCTGTAGTATATAATAAAGCACCTTTATTATACCAACTGCGGCAATAATTAACGATGTAAATACTACCAACCTTTTGTCACCAGTCTACTTAAAATAATATCAGAAATAATATACGTTGACAGGATGCCTTGACCGAATCTCGCGTGTTTTTATTGAAAACATTTATTTTCTTCGCAAATGATAAATGATTATCTTAAAAGTTAGCGCTTGAATATTCGCCATTCCTTAAATAAACGGTTTAATTGCACCTAATTGCTGCATCGAGACGGCATGCTGCATTACTTGATTAAGACCAAAATATTTTTACGATAAAACCCTTATTACGACTTGCAAAGCACGCCCAATCAAAGTAGACATCTTTAATCAAATAGGATACAAAGAGCCAGGGATAAACATACACTAGCCGAGTTAGTTGGAGCAAAGTTATGCACTTTCTCACGCTCGCTCCGCATTGAATGCAACCAATTTTCCACAAGAGCAAAAACAACACAAATTCAATTAGGGAAATGGTTTCTGTTTTGCACAGTACAAAGGAGAAATTTATAGGTTTAACGTAAATAGTGGTGCTGAGAACTAATCAACAGATGGAGCGCTTTGAAATAGAACGGTGCGGAAGCGGTCGTGAGTTATGGTTATGACGCTTGCATTGTTGCTTATTCAAGAACAATGTCTTGGTAACGTCAGGAATGCCGACGTACATGTAAAAACTAAAAACTTGTAAAAAGCGCACATTATATTTTATTAAAAGAACATTGTTAGGTTGGAAATCAACATCAAAGGCCATTAAATATACTAAAGAAGGTAAGATATATTATAATATCGTCAGTGTAAAAATAGAAGAAGGGAAATAGCTCAATTCTGATTAGCAATTGTTATCAGTTATCATTGTTGTTGAAGAAGAAATGTAGACATCAAATGTTAAAAATATATATAAACTAGCTGTTGCCCGCGACTCCGTCCGCGAAGACTAGGGCTATAAAAATAGCCTACGACCTATTCTCAGATCTACCAAATATAAAGAAAAAATTCGAAAAAAACCGGTCAAGCCGTTTCGGAGGAGGTCAATAACAAACACCGTGACACGAGATTTTTATATATTAGAAGATTTATATATTTTAGATGAAGTTGGAAGTAACAATGCAAGTAATAAATTGTCCTTTAACTAAAATTAAATTTCCAGATGCTGATTAATCAATCGCACTGAACTAGTTATGCTACCGGCTACCATGTAGCTGTATATTTTATTTATTAGTTATAAGTATCTAACTTGTCATGATTTTGTTGCCATTTGACAGTTAAGATTCGATTTAGTTTTCGGTACACGACTATCTCAAAAAATTAGGTAAGTGCTCCCAACATTCGTGTAATAAGATTATCCGTCCGCCTTGCCTCTTGGATGCTGACAAAAACCAGACATCAGATACCATATAAATGATTGAAGTAAGACCTGGTTAATTTAATAATATTCATTTCGAAAATTTACATGTGAATGAAGTTGTATTTACTTATTTAAGCATGATAAATGTCTTTTTTTAACCAAAAACTAATAACACTCAACAATTGTTGCTTTTAGTGAGTGAAACTCAAACAGACGTCTCACATTTTTATTCGTTTAAAATTGTGCAAATACAAATAAGATTTCGTCGGAAATTGGATACCATTCCTGATAGGGATTGTAAAGGAAATAGAAATCGCGGAAGGACTCGAAGCATTTTCCAACTTACAAATACGTATTAAGCTTCGGGCTTCAATTTTCAAGTTTCGCCTCGAAAAAAAAATCGAGCGGAAAATGTAATAATATGATAAGGATGATTATTGGATAAGCGAAGGTATTTTAACCCTATTTACTTTCGAATTTCATTCAAGAAAGATCGTGACCTTTTCGCCCTTCCTTTTAAAATATCTTTTATCCACTGGCTTTTCTTATCTGCAACCCTTACTATTTAGGTCTAACTTTATAGCTTAAGATATACGTAGGTCATCTGAAGGGGCATTTCCTAACTCGGTCGCCAAATTAAGAGATGTAGATAAGATAAATATGAGCTTCTCTCGTCCTAACAAACCCAATTCCAAAATTTTACTGTCATTTTGTGGAGGTCCTTCAGATTATAACTTACCTAGGTGGACTCCTAATTTCAACTAAGTAATCCAATTAAGCTTCGAATACAAGTTTTAAGTTAAAGTCTACTTTGTACCTCGTTACAGCTTGCTAACGATTGAATCTCTAACTCATTTCCGATTCAATCAAAACGGTACAAAGAGATTGTATCCTCACTTAATTTAAATTTGGTTTCGGTTGATACTGCTGATAGCGATTGAGGACCCACGTAAACATTTAAGTATTAGCTCTATGAATTCGCTGCTTTCATGAATGAACTTGGAACCTCAATCGGGAGACTAAATAAGTACCTTCCAGATTATATCCTTTAGTGAAAATAGAAGCTGTTATTACAGCAATAATATTATGAATGCACCAAAGTCATAATTAGATTATCCCTTTCTCTATCTCTAATTGTGCGAATAACATGACTTAAAATCATTTACATATTGATTGTGACTAAAAATCTTACAATATTCAGAGCACCGTTAGTTATTATGGGTCTAAGAATCTTATTGATTGATAGTCCTAATGTGTGATTTAATTACCTGTGTTTAACAAAAATAAGTCAAGGTTCTAAAATAGGGCTGGCTTGTTCTACTAATCCTAATAATATTATGCATAAATGCGAATGTTTGTGAGTATGTGTGCGCGTGTGTGTGTTTGTTACGCTAAAATGGCTGGACCGATTTTTATAGGATACTGTATATCCCGATATCCTCACGGGATTGAGACAAAATCCCAAAATTTCAACCGCTGCGATTAGAGATTTGAATTTTATTTATTTTATTTATTTTAGGTATTTCAATTCTACCGGAATTTAAATTCTACTACTAATATGGTTTACACGTTCGAAGCCCGGGTTAAGACTAGTTAAATAAAATAAGCTTATAGTTTTAAATTTATTTGTGATTCCATTCTTAATTACAATAATGCACGAATGTGAAACTGCATCAAGGCGTCCTTCCTCAGCTAGTTAGCTCTATCTAGTTAATTGCTTGTCTAAACTAAATGTAAAACTTTTCCCCGATCTGTTAAAGTTATAATTTACATTGAAGCTTATAAAAGCATGACTTAACGAACGATAGCAAATATTACCATTTTTTCTGAAGCTAAAGTTACTCTGAAGTTCATGCCGTTTGATAATGAAATATAAATGATAATAGATGTAACACAAAATTATTTAGGTACTTCTTTAATATTTCAAATACCACGATGATTTTCTTTATAAAATGCGGCAGCTTCATAAATAATTGCTCAATTAAATAGACAGTGACAAAAATATTATCTCAGTGGCGATAGACCTTAAAATTTAACGCATATGATATGACGCAGTCATAATGTTAGAGCAAGCAGTGCTTATTCCTGTCTTATTCTATCACATAGCCACTTCTTGTGCATTTTTGGCAAATGCCAAATATGGGACACGGCTTTTAGGGTGCCTTTCCACCGAGATGTGCTACGCTGCGTTGCTATGGATGTGTCTGATATCCACCAATCATGTTCATTGGTCCACATAGCATAGCACTGGTGGAAACGGGTTCAACTAAGCTATGACTTTTTTATTTATATTTTCATCATTTTTTATATTTTGGCATTTTCTGCCACGCACAGTAAAATTGTGGAATCAACTCCCGTCTACGGTGTTTCCAACTAACTATGACATCGGGGCCTTCAAGAAAAGAGTGTATTGTTCCCTTAAAAGCCGGCAACGGACTAGTGACCCTTCTGGGGTTACTGGTTCTCATGGGTGGTGGTGATCGCTTACCATCAGGTGACCCACTTGCTCGACCCGCTTGCTTGCTTGCCTCCCTCTATCAATAAAGAATATGGAAAGATGCGTGCCCTGGATGCGTGCTATGGATGGTCGCGAGTCTCCCCCCTCAGTGTACTGCCGCTCCGCGCGCCCCTCTCGATACATCGCATAGCTCGAGCTGCGCATCTTCTTCGCACAGCAGGGTACATGGAAAGAACATGTTTAGTCACCTTTTGAAAAATGAAATTTTAATCTCAAAATGTAGAGCTTGCAAAGTACTATAACTTACCATTGGAGTAGATATGGACATCTGATTTTTTTTTCACTTTTAAAGAAGTGGTTACCATAGTAATTGTTCGTGATGGATGAGTAACTTTCAAACCGCTATAACTCAAAATTTTGCTTAGGTGACTATAGACATGTCCTTTCCGTGTACACTTCAATTGATGTATTATTACTAGCTGTTGCCCGCGACTCCGTCTGCGAAGAATAGGGGTATAAAAAATAGCCTACGACCTATTCTCAGACCTACCAAATGTAGAAAAAAAATTGTTAACGATCGGTCGAGCCGTTTCGGAGGAGTTCGATAACAAACACCATGACACAAGATTTTTATATATTAGACTAGCTGTTGCCCGCGACTCCGTCGGCGAAGAATAGGGGTAAAAACCTTCGACCTATTCTCAGACCTACCGAATATGGAGAAAAAAGTTTCATAAAAATCGGTCAAGTCGTTCCGGAGGAGTTCGATAACAAACACCGTGACACGAGATCTTTAACACGCTTTTATTATACATTATATTAGATTGACATGACGCCATGTTGTCGGCTACCTGCTGAAGATATTTGCTCATGGGTAAATAACTGAATGAGGCATATAATTCTCGAAAATTTTGATAGTGATCTGAATTAAAGGATTGAATTTTCTTGAGATATTGTTGCCGGAGTGAAATAATTTTATAGACCTAATAATAAGGGGATTAGTATTTAAATATAAGATAATATCTAGCAAGTATGTACACGTTTCTTCGTATTTAATTAACAAAGATTTTTAGAGTATTCTAAAACTCTGAAGTGTAAAAATTGCTCTTGCCTCCTAATTTCTGACCATGTTTATGACATATTCGCAGTATTTTTACCCTCACAAGTTGCTAACTAGCATTTTAATACTTTTAATAATACATCTGTGCTAAATAAACAACGCCTGGAAGGGGAACTTTGCAATATGGGAATAATGGTATGGGATTGTTCTTTTAAACGACACATAATTTTAAGGGACCAGTTCGCCTTTCTATTACTTTCAGTCTACGTAAAAGTTTACATACATACATACAATTTTTAAACTTCATTCTGTATAAATAAAGGGTCCTAGACCAGAACAATGTAGGTAAGTTACAGGTAAGTTCAGTTTGGAAAGCACACAAAATCTTACGAATAATTCTGTTCTGTATTGTTGATATTATTTAATTTGGCACCATATTCACTTATTTACTTACTTATTCACTTATTTAGCCTATATTGTATAAAAAAAACATTCACTTATTTAGAGAGGACATGCAAGGCAGACATCTTTAAGGAGGGCTGGTCACACATCTGGTTAGCTCATTTTCATACAAGGCACTACTTTAGTACTGACAAAATCTCAATCCCGCAACCCAGCTTTTCAGCTAAAGCCAAATTCAATTTACATTTTGCGTAAGAAAAAACGCGTAGTGGCCTAAAATCAAGGGCATCCTAAGAGCTAAACTTACGGGCTATAATTTAGAGTTTACGCTCTGGCACATCCAGGCCCTCTTTTGGGCATAGTCGGCTGGAATCTGAATTGAGGGCGCCAGATCGATAGCACCAGACGGGCTCAACACGCGCAGTGCGGGCCGACCCATTCAATCGGTCTCAATCGGGGCCCACTACAACATTAGACAGCCTATAAGACCCATGATAAACCAGCGAAATTTTATTTCTATGCGATAAAGGAAAACGTAAAGTTTTAAAAGAATGAAGAACAAAATATTGAATTTAAGAATACGACGAACTTTATTCATCTTTATGTGTTTTGCCCGTAAAGATGCCCTTATTCAAAGTTTACGTAATTTGATAAATACCCGCGATGAGGACAGGTACAGTCAAGTGTAAAAATATGGGTGCACACAACTGACATGAACATGCTGTGAGCTGACACACGCACATATACATACACATATATACACACACACACACAGACACACACACACACACACACACACACAAACACATACACTCTCCCACATACCACACACACACACACTCACACACGCACACACGCACAAACTCACACCTGTAGCTTTCTGTTTATCTTTTAAAAATGTATTTTTAGTTTGTTTAATGTTTGAATTTCTCCTTCTTTTTTTTTGTCAATATTTTGTAATTAAGATTCAGACCGCATCACTGTGTGTAATTATTATTATGGTCTTTTGGCTGCCACGATACAGGCCTAGCCTAGTGTGGAGTCATTGGTATTTCTTTTTGTATGTTTTGTTCTCATATGGTTAATAAAAATTTACTTTACTTTACTTTACTTTTACTTGCTCATAAATATGCCCTATAGCTCTTATGTCGTCGAATTAAGGTATAGGTATATAACGATGGGAGGATTAAATCGATACTTATTTTTGCACCTGATCGGACCTAAAATTCACTTAAGTACTTAGTTAATGTGTATCTTCAATGTAAAGTCTGGACAAAGTCTAAATTACGAAACGAGAACAAGGATTCGCGCCAGATCGATTATTTAAATTAGAAAAAAAAATACTAACCATTCAATTTTAAAATAACACCTCAATCAGAACCTAATTCTGTGATTGAACATAATACAAGGTGATTCAGGAGTCATGAGCAGGAGTGAAAGGGGTGATAGGGAGATTCACACTGAGCAACTTGTACCATGGGACCTGCCCCGAAAACGCGAAAAAAACATTAATCAAAACTTAATTGATCACTAAAATTGATTGCTAACAATCTGAAATGTACGGAACAGCAGATTTTTTTGCGATTTCATGGCTGGTCCTATAGTGAAAGTTGCTTAGTGTGGCCCTCCTCATCACCCCTTTCACTCCTGCTCATGAATCCTGAATCACCCAGTATAGGTATAATTCAACAAATATTAATTCGATTGTTTACAACTATTTATCGACTCAGTTTATGTTCGTCATCATTACTCCTTTATTCAAAACTTAAAATACATATCTTATGAAAAGTTTAAATCGTTCTCACTGCAGTCAAAAAAAGAGGTAAAAATATAATATATCTGAAACTAATAAAAGGTCAAAGGTCGGAAACCATTAACTTTGAACTGAAGCGTATGATTCGTTAACTAATATTAAC
The DNA here is from genome assembly GCA_947859365.1 of Archips crataeganus. Lineage (NCBI taxonomy): Eukaryota > Metazoa > Arthropoda > Insecta > Lepidoptera > Tortricidae > Archips > Archips crataeganus. The sequence goes on from OX402051.1 coordinate 8,756,900, forward strand.
AAAGCTTTTACTGGGTAAATTTACTGTAGAGATATTTCAGAAGTGTGTAAGTTCAAAAGTGGGTAGCTTATCGAAGAATACACCAGCACAAAGAGAAAGCCGTAATACTATGATAAAAATCTTATAGCTAACATTAATGAAGAAATTAACTAAATATTTTGCTACATTTTCGCCCTTTCCTGAGCTGTGCTTCATAATTATAATTCGAATAAGGAAAGGTCCATCAAAATAAGCTACTTATTTTCTAGAAAGGTTGCCTTTCACTGCGACATTTAAATTGTGCGTCAGTTGCTAGTGTTTTTGTCAGCTAAATAATAATTAAAACTGGAACATGTCGCATTATTTTAGCTAACAGAAGTAGCTGTCTATTTTATTAGACTTACTTAAAAAACAATTTGTCTTCGTGAACATTATACTTCGCAAAGCAGCCAAATTATAACACAAAATAGTTTTTTTGTAATTTTATTTTGTTGATAAATTCGTTGAAAAAAAATCGATTTTAAAGCGTAAGTGGCGTATTTATTGTTTTTAAAGGTTAATTTCTATAACCTATTGATAATTTTAAAGGAAAATGATTCCTACGATATTACAAGAAGGAATAAAGACATTCGAAGCTAAAACGTGTTCGGAAATTGAAAGTCACTCGTAAAACCAAAGCGTTCCCAGCTTTAAGTGTTTCCGGCGAACGAATACTTCTACAGTCTATATTGCCTTGGAATATCATCCTTTGTTAGTCTTGATTGTTTTATAGATATTTAAAGATTTATCCTTTTATTTGCTCTTCGTTATTTGCTTTACGGTTAGATGGTTTTCTTATTTATTGACAAAGGAGAAACGATCACAGGTTAACGATGAGCTGAGTATTGTGATGTAGTTATTGATATTTTCAGTGCTGATAATACTGTTTATATTAAATTACTAACTAGCATAATAACGTAACAACATCATTAATTGATACGATTGCCTTTTCTATGTGCTAAATATAAAAGCTCTGTCCAATGAGGGTTTTCTATGAGAGGCGATTTGGCGCTAGTATCGTCAGGTCCGTTTGTCAACTTTGACATTTGTTGTATGGGTGTAACGTCAAATAGACCTTACGATACTAACGCCATCTAGCGATATTCCACCTGTCAGAAAACCCTCAATACCCTCATTATTTCTCGTTTTATCTCTCCAGTACTTCATTTTCAAAGTAGGGAAAAACTTGTAATTTAGCAACATGTCTTGTTCAGTGTCATTCTTTAGCACTTCGTGTAATAAATACCTACCGTACTTTTGAGTGTGTACTTTATGTTATATTTTCCGTGCCCGTTTGAATTTCATAGAAAGGGTGCAATAGAAGCGTAAAAAAGTACTTCAAATCGTAGGGACGAAGACATCATTATTTTGCCACAGCTAGATTACCCCTATTAGATAGATAGATAGATAGATACAAACTTTATTCACAACAAGCACGTACAAAGCTCAAAGATAGATAGATAGACACAGAAAATTTATAAAAACAGAAAAAATTAAATTTAGACAAATGAAATAAATTTTCTTACATAATCACTAAAATTAAGAGCCATGCGATGATGTTACGAATAGGCGCTGACTCAGCATGTACTACAGGTTACAGCAGTAACCTGCAGTGCTGATATTCTGTCAGAAACCTGAGGTGTTTGCTGTACAAGACAATCAGTCTGTGCCTTTTCGCTCATTTCCTTGACAAAAAAACTAAAAAGAAAAAAGAAATAATTACAAATAATTAGAAATTCACATTTATAATATGGAGAATATACGTAACAAATATTATTATTATTCATCGCTTAAAACAGTCGACCACCGACCACCTAACAAGGCGTCAATGCGACAATTGATATAGAACCAAAAGTAAGGTAAGGGGGACAGAATCAGGCTCAGGACGATTGCAACTGGATGGATAGCAAGTGAACCTTATATTTGCTGCGAAAATTGGACCTCGATTCTAAACTACGAATCGGTGGCGGTATATTATTCCAGCACTTTGTTGCCCCGAAAAGCGCAGGTTTTGCTATTCGATTTTATCACAGCGCGCTCTAGCAACTTGCATTGCAGGCACTGGTTCAGGGCTTCTATAGTAGCACTAGTGTAGTGTAACTAAGTCTGGGTAAGCTGGAGCACATTTACATGCAAAGTGCGCTCGTGTAAGCCCGCCACTTTAAGTATCACTCACCGTGATTACTAATGCGGCTTTCTTGGCACCTTTTTTTTCTTTCACACTGCTTTGATTTAATTTGTGGTGTGATGTAATTGGCGATTTAATTTAATTTGTCATTTCTTGTTTGTCTATGGACTTCTTGAGTACCTAAATTATTTTTCACGTCATGCCAGTTCATTCCGTTTTGTTTTGTTTGGTTTCACTTTATTTATTTCTGGTTGTTCGTTCTTAATTTAAATTTAATTGCAGAACTTAATTTAAATCACTTAGTATTAGCTTGAAGACGTGGTGGCCTAGTGGTTTGACCTATGGCCTCTCAAGGAGAAGGTCGTGAGTTCGACCCCTAGCTCGCAACTCTGATGTTTTTAGCATTTATGTACGTAACTTACATTTATAATTTACCATAAGCTTTACGGTGAAAGAAAACATCGTAAGGAAACCTGCACATACCTGATAAGAAATTCAATGGTGTGTGTGAAGTTTCCGATCCGCGCTGTGCCCGCGTGGGAACTAACGCCCAAGCTCTCCCATTCTGAGAGGATGCCTGTGCACTACAGTGGGACCTATATAAGCTGAGATGATGATGATGAAGTGTTAGCTTGGAAAAACTCCCTAAACCATGATGTCTGTAAAAAAAAACTTTCGTATCCTACAATCCCACATTTAACATTAAACTTAGTTAACCGAATTTAGTTATATTATTGTAGATGTTGTATTGTAGGCTTGATAAACGTGGGTGCGGAACAAAGTAAATTATTTAGTAAACATAAAATCATAATGCTTTTAGGCTACGTACATAAGTACTTTGTTAAAATTATTCTAGGTACTTTCCATTCCACCTTGACGGTGATTAAACGTGGGAGCTTTCACATCTCATCAGAATAATATCCAATTAATTTTCTAAGTAATAAAACTAATAAACCATCGAGTGTAGGCGGTAATTTATAGCCCATAAAAGATGTACAAAGGACATCTTAGATATAGGTGATTTAATTATTGGTCTAGTGATCCCCTGAAATGTGTAATGTTTCACATAAAATAAATATTACAGACTGACCAACTTTTCTCTGAATTGAAAAAGTTTTTACGCCGTTCGCATAAAGTGCAGTATTGCTTGGTCTGGATTACAGATAAGTTTTTTAGTCTATTATATTCCTAATATCGTCCCGCCACCTTCTCTTAGGCCTACCTCTGCTCCGGTGCCCGTCGCTTGGAACCCAATCAGTAGTGATTTTGGCCCAGTGATCCGGATGCATCCGGCGGACATGACCATTGACCTGCCCAGTCCCACTTGAGTTTGGCGGTCGACTTTTGAACGATTTGGATTTTCGGACGATTTGGAGCGATTCCAGAAGGACTGGCAACACTTTGCCGAAGCCAGAGACGAGTGGAAGGAAAAAGGGGAGGCCTTTGCCCAGCAGTGGGACACTGTATAGGCTATTTAAAAAAAAAACCTAACATATAATAAATAGTACATTGTTTTAACGAAAGTCGCAACAGAGAGACAAACAAGTAACGTTCCTGTAGTATCTGATCACAAAACTTAACTAATATATCATTTTATTTCACAGCCATTTCTATTTAGATAAAGTTGTCTAAAATCAAGAGACACGATTTCTTCGGCTTTCTTTAAACTTATCTCAGTAACGGAACATAATAACACTTTCACAAAACTCAAATGTTACTGATATTTACATCTTTTGCACCTGAACGCGATGCATTCACATAAAAATGTATTGAAACATTAAATTACAATAAAACTATTACGCGAGCAGTCTTACTTGCGAGTTGGAACTCGCTTCTTTACGACTCAACTTTGGGAATATCTCGGATGCCCGAGGAAAATTCGAGAACTCACCAACACCGGGGGTGTCGTATACGTGAATAATTTGAATTTTAAAAATTTCATTAATATTTCGCCAGAGTTGCAAAATGAAAGTGAGTAAAGTTTTTATTGTCTTCCAGCACAAGTTTTTTGGGGCAATAACAAATGCCCGTCGGCACAACTGTGATGTCATGCCTAGGATTAGGTAATTTGACTAAATTATGTAAGGATCAATATAATACTAGCGTCATAAGACTTAATGTTCCGGTAATGCATTCCTGTGGGATAATATTTTAACTTAAAACAAGAATAGAGGGCTCTATCCAAGAACTTGAGATAGGTCTAACAGCTTTCAAAATGACGCATGAACTTCGTCTGCATTCCATAGATTTCGATGTCCGAGCGAACGTTGTGCTTTAAAAATGTTACCGTAACCTTTTTTCAGGGAAAATTCTAAGATGTAAATGGAATTTCTACCTCGGGTGAAACCGCAGGTGGGTCAATCAACTTTTTTTGTAAATTTCTATTTACTCCTTTACAAGTAACTCTGTAATCTCTGGTTAGTGAAACCATGATTTTGCAGTAATTAGATAAACTGTTTATCATAGTGCGTATGTGAAAACCAAAAAAAATAAGTATTTCTATGAAAAAATCCGGTCACCCAGGGGAAATACCACTATTTTCATACAAATTTCGGGGACAACATTGTCCCCTGGGTCACCCACGAAATAGAAGCTAAACAAAATAAAATAAATATGGCAATTATACCATTATTGACTACAAAAATCTAGGGTTTTGAAAAGTATACTTTAAATAAGGAAAAACAATCAGTTTTTTAATTATTTCGGTTTTCATAGAAAGTAGCAGAAAATCGTTTACAAAAAAAAGTTGATTGACCCAGGTACAAATAATAATAAATCATTTATTTCAAGCTACGGAAGCCTTCAGTATTTTGTTAGTGCCAAAAACCTTAGGACTATTTATCACCCAACGATGCGCTACATAAATCCCGACACCTATGGATATTTCGTCCTGAGCTAAATCTCGACAGCTATTACCAGCCGAAACACGAAGTCGATTTTCGAGACATTCGACATTACCAGCGTAGCTTTGGTACCCACAGGGGAGTGCTTCAGTAATGCGATTTCCAGACATGTTCTGAATGTAAAATTGGACGTACCATATGACGTTACTGCTTAGGAGAATCTAGACTCCTGTCTAGAGATGGAGGGACAGATGAAAAGATTGGAGGAATCGGTTCAGGGACATCACGTTCGTATTTTATCGGCCCAGAGGAAGCCTGATGGTCTGCCAATGCTGGGAATATATTTGAAATTTACAGACACTCGTTTTATATTTATCGTTAAGGAGATAATCGCTTATTAAAAATTAAAAGAAAAATAAAAAAAAATGGTATATTGTAACATCTTCACAAATAAATTAAATAATTTTGTTTACTTACCAAATTTATTTCAAACTTTTCAACAATAAGTATAGCTAAAGAGTACAAGAAGATTATTTAATGCTGTACTTTCTGACGAATATATTTGTAGTTAGCGTTGTAAATATAACAAAAAAATAACCAATCACTTTTAAAATTATAAATCAACTCATGAAAGTCTCAAACTTAAAGATGCTACCGCTGTTTTCATTTGTCTATAAAACATCAACATCAACAACATTTGGAACTCGCACCTAGTATGCTTCACAGTAAAAAATACTGAAACAAGTCGCCGGCTCCCAAATGGTCCGCATTAAGCCGAAGGGCACAATGAGATGTGCCGGATGATTTGCTTGATTCCGTTGCGCCATAACAAATTGCTCAACTCTATACAATTCTTTTATGAGAGCACAATAACAAATATGGCCACGATTTGTTATAAGGCGCAGACCGGTTTGATTTTGTTTGACACCTCGTTTAATGTTGCGAAAGTTCTTACGTATATAGAACTGTGACCGATATTAATGGTTGTAATATGGTTGATTGCTCAAAGTATCAAACATTCTGCTGGTCTTAGCGGCTTCTCCAAGTTAGCATTAGACACCACTGAGAGGAAAAAAAAACAAAATGATTTCCAAACCCAAAGAGTGCCAATGAAACCCTATAACATGTTCGTCTTTCACAGGGCTCTATTGAATCAATGGTGTCTAGCAATTTTTTTTTGAAGAGCTGCTCAAATTTAATTTTTAATTCACCGTCTAAAACATAAATCAATTAAATCACAAACAGGAGACAAATATTTCAATTGTAACGTCAGATTGTATTGAAAACCTTTTCACATATTTTATTCCTCTTTTCACAAAAGGTCTCGGACGCAATTTCAACTTAAGCGAGGACGCGATATCGCCTTTTCATAAAAATGCCAATTCCAACGACAACAGGAAAATAATATAGCAGTCAATGTGGAACGAATCGCATATAATACGATATCAAATGCTTAACTCCGATATTACTTATTCAGTCGTGAATGGCTCTGTTTTCTTCTAACAAACTATTGAACTGTACCGCGGGAAGGCTATAAAATTTTACACCGCTATTACTATATTTCATAGGGCACCATCTAAATTATTTTATCTTCTGAGTCTTGCTGGTTTGCATTCAATTGCATGACACTATAAATAACGCTAGGAAGTAAACAAGGTTTTGCAAATTTTGCATCGGTACACAGAATAATTTTTATGTTGTCACGTAACCTTGTGTGTATTTTATATAGTATTCATCTTCTACTATAGGTGTCTATAACTTTTTTTACAGTCCCACATTGTTTTTTGAACAGGCGTGTGATTTTAAAATCTACCTGAACCCCAGTTTATTATGATAAAGTATGTGTTCGTAAAATTTTATTTGACAAATTGGCCTCGGAGAATAATGCTCCTTATTTTAAAAAAGTACGTTGAAATGACCGGACGCGGTCACCTTGCCGTGTTGTGTTGAGCTCTTACTTTATTTAGCAAACATTTGTTTAAACCGTGTCATTGACTTGGAGGTTCATAGCTATGACATTAATGAGCCATTTGCATACTGACTATGTTTATTTATGTCACTGGGTAACAATACGAGAATGTCCTAGAAGCTTCGGCTTTTATAGTAGGTTCTCTAACATAAGTACCAACTAACAGAAAAGTGCAGAAGCCAACCTGCATAATGATTACAATGATATTGAACATGAGACTATCAAATATTCTACCTTAATCTATATATTTTCGGTTTCCTATTATGTGTAGCAGGCCGAATTTAGGTAGGAATAGTGTACTGCCAAAAGTTGCTATTTAAATAGGAAATCGAAGTAAGAAATTACTATGAATAATTATCGTCGATCCTCTCTCCTGAAGTCGCACGCTGTGCGTATTAAGTATGACGGAGAAGGAGGTCTCTCTTGCACTCATAATTGTCAAACACAGTAATCTTAAATAACAGTTTTAATTGTCTTTTAGTATGGCTTCTTATGAAGTAAACTATAAGCTAATTTTAAATGTCTTAATTATCATTAACTACTGTAAACTAATTATGCTAATGGACACTACTAAACGTAAGACAGTTCCTCGGTATGCGTCTGTCTCAAGCTCGCTCCAGTGCTTCACTGCCTGTACCGAGACTCTGCCAAAGCAACACTTACGGCTGTCATGTGTTACTTGCGTTAAGTAGTGCCATGGTCTATGGCTATACTCCGACAAGTATTTATATATATATATATATATATATCGTTGACCAATAACAAGTAGCAATGACTAAGAGAGAGATAAACGTAAACGATCTCTTCCCTATCATGACATTTTGCACTATCCACTCTCCAATGATGAACGTCGATTTGATTTCTGACTCATCGTAGAACGTTTTCGCAGTAAGCCTCATAATGATTTTCCTTGTCAAGCAATGCGTTATCACACTTGTCACTGTGACATTTTCTGTGAAATAATTCCACAGTGAAATCAATTCAGTTGGTTTAACTGTACATGTTCGCTTTTTGATAAAATTTCAAGTTTTCTATATTTTCTTTTTATTTCACTGGCACACTCATAAGTTGACTAGTTACCTATAGGTGATATAGCCATACCATACATTCATCATCATCATCCCAGCCTATATACGTCCCACTGTAGTAGAGCACAGGCCTCCTCTCGGAATGAGAGGGCTTGGGCTGTAGTTCCCACGCGGGCCCAGCGCGGATTGGGAACTTCATACACACCATTGAATTTCTTCAAAGGTGTATACAAGTTTCCTCACAATGTTTTTCTTCACCGTAAAGCTCATACAAAATAAAATAAAAAAATAAAGTAAATTTCAAATGTAATTTCGCACATAAATTCCGAAAAACTCAGAGGTGCGAGCCGGGATTTGAACCCACGACCGTCTGCTTGAGAGGCCATAGGTCAAACCACTAGGCCACCACGGCTACTACCATACATTAATAACGATAATAGTTAAAGATAACCGTCACCGCCACCGCACCGCCACGCCTCCGCTGTCTGTGCGTTTGGATCTTAAGTGTCGTAGGTCTAGGTCTGCGTCAGTACGCATGTTGCATGTTGGATGTTAGTAGGTATGTTTGTTAGGCAGTAATAACAAACGTACTAACATCCTAACAACTTCACAAACTTTCTTATTTATAATATTAGTATGATATGATAGGATATTAAGGCTGAATGATAATAAGTGTCGCTCTTATGTGGGCGAAAGATAGTCCAGTGACAGGTAGAGGCGGGCGAAGCGGCAAGGACGTGGCCTCGCGATCTCGATGCAGCCGCTTCCGGTCGTGAACTTACTGCTGCACCGGCAACTTGTATCTTACAGCCTAGTTTGGTTGAGAATAGTTTTAGTTTATTAGGTGTATACCATTGAGAAGATTGCATTCAGAGAGTCAGGATCCGACTATAATTACTCGTAATGTGGGCAAATAAATAAGATTCAAGCAAAAAATTTAACTGTTTTGTGAGATGTAACAAGTTTACTACTTTATAATTTATTGAATCAGGCGTTACTTTGCGGAGGTCCATATTAATGAACTAAAACATGAAGGTCGCGGGTGAGCAAAGTAATTGTTTTAGTTCATTAAGTTTACTACTGTACATACATACATACAATCACGCCTTCTTCCCAGCAAAGGGTAGGCAGAGACTTCTTGTTTCCACCTGCTACAATCCTGTCGTACCTCTTTTGCTTCCATAACATTCATTAGTCTTTTCATATCTACATGTTCGCTGCTTTTACTATTTATTGTAGCTAACACATAATAACTGACTACCCAATGTTCATAATTCCATGTATATAATACTAGCAACCCGCCCCGGCTTCGCACGGGTGCAATACTGATATTATGCATGTATTATACATATAAACCTTCCTCTTAAATCAATCTATCTATTAAAAAAAACCGCATCAAAATCCGTTGCGTAGTTTTAAAGATCTAAGCATACATAGGGACAGACAGCGGGAAGCGACTTCGTTTTATACTATGTATAGTGATGTATGTAGAAAGTATTATGGTCTTAATTAATATGGTGTGTAAGTAGTAAAATAAAGCAGGGTATCGGTGCTAACGAGTTTTAATTGATCGATCGGCACACAAGATCTTACACGGTTTTCCTTGCATCATGTCAATTAGGCAAGTATAAAAGTTCTCGGAAATAATCATGTTACACTGTTAATTTAACTTAATTAATGTAATGACCCAAGCATAACTAAGATTATATAAATAGCTCTACTCCGCGTAAGTCCCGTGGGAACTCTCGCAATTGCCGGCAATCACATTTGAAACATGTAAATATACGTAACGTGTTCGGTTTGTTCAACACTTAATAATTCAGAAGGCTAGGCGTACTTAGCGCCGGTTCTCTAATCACGACTAACAGACGGTTAATTCCCACCTCGCCAGGTTATCGAACTCAGAAGCCTGTCCTAACAATCTCTGTGATGTATTCTGAACAAGCCTGGTCCACTAATGACGCAACGCTGTGCAAAACAGCAAGGCGCTGACCTCGCTTAATTTATCGAGTGAGCAGTGCACTCGGGGTCGCGCCAATCGTAAATTCTATTTCCGCGTCATCGACAAGTCATAATGGCGCAGCAGCGACAGTAGCCGACAGGGAGCCCCATAGCTTTGCATTTAGATTACGAATGTGCACCGGTCAGATACTTATGGCGCGCCACGCGCACTACGACACATCAGAAGCCACTGCGGCGGCACTCAATGCATTCCAGTACATTCCCAGGACACTGCCACCGATATCCGCCGCTTCTATGTACTCATTCTCTCGATAAATCTCTTTATTCGATCTAAGCGAATATCCGCTGACCGCTCCAAGGATTCTTAACATCTACTCTGGCGAACCGTACCTGATTTATTTCGAGCAGTGAATATTTTCTGAGCGTGAACAGAGAATAAAATCGCGCATAAATCAGGCGATCGCAATCGGGACGGCTAGCGACTACGGTGAATAAATTTCTGAAAACAAGATACAGTGTGGAGGGAGGTTGCACTTATATTCTTTCGATTGCTGTCGGCGTATTTCATTCTAGCGTTATCGTAATGATTCATAAAAGTTTAGAGGCGACGTCGCAAAGTAAAGTTCGGTTTGTTCTAACTGTAGTAGTGTGACAAAGCGTTGCCGAGACGCCAAGGGTTAAGTGTGTGAAATCAAACAAAGCGTATACCTAGATCCCAATACCAGATGACAAGTCGACGCGATCTGCTCAAACGATCCGTGGAAATTGAACCAGGGCTAGCTTGTCGGCCATTTATGAAAACGTTTTCTCGGAACGGAGTGCAGTATCTGAAAGGTCACGATGTAGCATTGAGAACATTTAAGTACTAGGGAAAAAAAATAAACGACCCATAGTCAGTTCCGTGGCTTTCACACCCAGTCATAACGACTAACGTTATGATTATGTCCAACATTAGCTAGAGTGCCATCGTAGTAAAAGATATAAGTTTTTTTGTGGTTTCGGTGTTCCTGGTCGTTGCTAATACTACAGTGTACCTAACATGAAACTTGAGATTTCTATTATCTTCTAAACTCAGTATTCGCCATTTCTTTATGTATTCTTTAGCAAAGGATATTTCATTTGTCTTTAAAAGTGGAACACTCCAAACGTCCTTCAGAAAGTGAAACAAAAGCATTTGTCGAGTTAAAATCTTTTGTTACAGTAACAGAAAAGGTCTTCACAATGCTGCTAGTTAATCACCACTCAGTAAATCATGCATAAGTGAAGAAAAATAAGTATTTTTTTCTTTAATAGGTTACGTAGATCCATATAAAGTTCACTTTAATATTTAACAAATTTGACATCTTTAATGTGCTCTCGATATTTTTACGCATCTACCAGCGTCATGAACCGGGTATACTTTAGAAATTGCGGGTGGATGTTATTCTTGGGTGGACCGTCTCCTGTCTTCTCTCATCCTGGCACGTCGACTACATGGGCTCTCCCGTTTCATCCACCATCGTGACGCTGGTAGAATGTGTCGAGATATCGGGAACTCATAAAAGACATCGACTACATCACATAGAAAATATGACAAACAAGAGCCTTCTTATTAAGATTTTAACTGCATACATGTAGCTCCAGATGTAGCAAACAGATATATATGTAACCGTCTTCAATGCATTTGATGCGCTTTGCATCCTACCGAAACGTCACTTCTGTAGCAAGAGTCCAATTTTAATATACAATACAATATAATACAATACAATACAATGACTCTTTATAGTACACCACAAAGAAAACAATACAGAAAAACAAGTACATGGAAAAAATATACAAGGTAAGCAATACTCGGACTTGTCTATACTAATATTATAAAGAGGAAAGATTTGATTGTTTGTTTGTTTGCATTGAATAGGCTCCGAAACTACTGGACCAATTTCAAAAATTCTTTTGCCGTTAGGAAGCTACATTATCACTGAGTGACATAGGCTACTTTTTACCGCGGGAAAATACCTTTTCCTACGGGAAAATTAATTTATCGCGAGCAAAGCTGCGGACGGAAGGCTAGTCTTATATAAATACTAAGACTTGTATATTTTTCAGCTATCTGGGATCAATTTTTGCTACGGCTTTCTGGCTCAATCTTGCATAATATAGGTACAGTTGCTACTACAAGCATCAGAACTGTCTATGTGTACTTAGATATTTTTGATGTTCTAGAGACAGCTCTGATGTTTATGACGGCGACTATATTCAAGGACGAAATTTACGATATATAAATAAATAAACACTCGACACCAATTGGCCTAGTCCCAAATTAAGCAAATCTTGTGTTATAGGTACTAGGCAACGGATAAACATACTTAAATAGATAGATACATACTTAAATACATACAGTGATCGGAACTCTGGGTGCAAAACTTTAACAAAACTTGCAAAGCGGGCATGAACCAGTGCTTACAGACATGAAAATATTAATAAACTAGGTACTGAAAATCTGAGATTTAGATATAGAATTAAATTGAACACTTATCTGCCAATAATATTGTTATTTTTCTTGGTTGTAAATTCTCCTTAATGTCAGCTTTACAAGTTTTGTTAAAGTTTTGCACCCAGAATTCCGATCACTGCATATTAAACACCCAAGACTCTAGAACAAATTTTCGTATTTTTCAAAGAGGTGCCTACATAACTCCTCCGACCGGGGATCGAACCCAGGACCTCAAGCTTCGTAGTCAAGTTCTCTAACCACTCGGCCATTCAGCCGTCTGTATATATCTGCCCCATAGGCCATAAGTAATAAGAAGTTTATCAGAGACGGGTGGAAGAGGTTTTAACAGCAAGGTTGGAGATTTTGATGGTGTTGTTGTTGTCGTACAAGATGTCGATTAGATTGGAATGCTCGATTGGCGTATGTGAGCCCCGACACGATCAGAGAAAGCTCTCAGCGACATTGGGCCGTCGGCAGCCCACTTCTGTGGAAGGGGCGGGGCGTAAGTAGGTGAGCGTGTCGAGGTCGTGACGTCACGCGCTTTCTCTGCGCCGGCGCACGTTGTGCAATGCTCGTACTTGCACTATGGCCCGTGCAGCGACCTGCTGGATTTTCAAGGCATTTCATCATCATCATCATCATCATCATCATCATCCCAGCCTATATACACGCTGCATAGCACAGGCCTCTTTAGAATGAGAGGGCTTGGGCCGTAGTTCCCATGCGGGCCCAGTGCGGATTGTTAACTTCACAGACACCATTGAATTACTTTGCAGGTATGTGTAAGTTTCCTCACGATGTTTTCCTTCACCGTGAAGCTCATGGTAAATTCCAAATGTAATCTCACACATAAATTCCGAGAACTCAGAGGTACGAGCTCGGGCTCGAACCTGCGATCCTTTGCTTGAGAGGCCATGCATAGGTTAAACCACTAGGGTGCCACGGCTTGTTAGTACGATATTTTATTAAAAGAATCCTAGCATTTTCAGTGTTAAAATTACTAATACTTAAAACAAGAAAAAGTAAAACGGATAAATTAGATTTGTTTCTCACGAAGAAGTGCGTCAAGCTATGCAAAATAGCCGCATTTGCTGTGAATATTTGTAGCCATACAGTTAATTTTTGCGTACCTCCCCGCGGATAGTTAAACCCTACTATTAGTCCATGGAAGAGCAAATCAAGATTATCCATTTTATTTTAAACATGACCTTCGCCAATTGACATGACCCCTGAACCAATACAGTATATAAAAAAAGTAGTGCAAAAGGAAATTAAGGAAGATTGCTCTCGTCTTGTCCCCACTTTAGCTCAAAGTCGCTAGTCAAACCATCACCGTCATTATCTCTCTTCGAAACATAAACATTGGAACAGTAAACATTGTTATTGTCAAGTCAATATATCAACTTCGGATCCCAAGATACAGGCTCAGCCTAGTTTGGGATCCATTGTATAATGAATGCTTGTTATTCTCCTGGTGCTATAATAAACATTTAATTTTTTGATTTTTTTCATTTAATACAACCAAACTAAACTATAATAAGTCAAACAATTACTATCAAAGATCTTACAGCTTTTAAAAAATTAGATACCAAATTGCCATATTGACGTCACAAAAAAAATGTATGGTAAACATTTAGATATCAACATATGTAAAAGCCAAGTTAATTTCTTCACGAGGTTGTAATAAATGTATTGTACCTAATTTAAACTAAAATACACGGGTTGTTATTATATTAATAACTCAAGCCACGAGCAGTTATTTAAAAAAAAAACAAGAGAATTCTTTAATGAATGTAGTCGTTTTTTCTCATTAGCATTTTATCCTTGAAATACCTATAAACCTGAAGCTGCCAATGCCAATTTGGCATCCAGTTTTAAAAAGGTCATACTTTTAAAGGGAACATTTATAATATGCATCCGTCGCCTGCATAAAGCACTGTAGGAACTAAATCGCGTGTTTTGCATATATTTTACGTTCCGTCGTAAAATCTTTGTAACTTTACTGTGTGTCCATAAAACTCTTGAAGCAGACATATATATGGAATACACACTTTAACTCCAACCCCTCTTAATTGGATAATATATTCTGCTCTAAAAATAGATATATTAGGTACCTACCTACAACTTTTGCATTAAACATGCGAACTTTTGCCGCTTTATTACGTAGTTATTTTATATGACAAACAATACACGATCAATGATTATTTTATGTTAATCCCGGTATCTGCAATTGCAAAGCTGCAATGCTAAATGTGAATGCAATACTAATAGGACGTCTTCGAGACAGGATGCTTGACATTTTAATCCATCAGTGTGTCACGTTATATTTATTACTGACATAAAAAAACATGTTTCAATAATACTGTAGGTAGTGTAGGTTCTTTTTTAGCCATCTATGAGAATGATTGGTTTTGTCTTCGACCAACAATACATTATTGTATTATATTGTTGATCGAAGGGTTTTGTCCACTAGATCTAATAATAATGAGTGGTTATATTTAAATACAAATGGGCACGTTTCTTGTTGTAAATTCTAGAATAATTGCCTAAACTCTATAATCCTAAGTCATGTGTTATACTAACATGTTTTTTTTAACCATACCTACAATGTATTTACAAAATGGCCGTGGAATACTTAGAAACTATTCTCTATGTGACAAACTTTACCTCAATTCGTTCTACATCCATCGTCTATGTTTATAACAATGACACGTCAAAACATAACAACAACGCATCTCCTTTTACGAGCAGCAAACAATGCACGACCAATTGCCAGTCTCGGGTCCGGGATTCGCGCTTACCAGGACATGTTAGTCCTGGTTTAATCCCGGATAAAGTCCCGGTTAATCCCGCGACAGTGTTATACGAGCGTGGTTGTAAATAGCGGCTAGATTAAAGATCACCCTTGTAGAATTTACAGCCCAGCAAGAACGAGTGTTTACTATTTTCATTGCGCGGTCGAGCCATCGCCGCACATTAGTTAGTTAGCAGCACACGCAATGGACAGCTTAGAGAAAATGCTGTTGCTCTGTGTACCTATACGATGGTCTTTTTATCGTGCGTACAGACAAGTGCCTGAAAGCAAATTTAAGTCAATTTCTCTTGAAATGTATTGTTATGTTCAGTGTCTCCCTTTATCATTTTAAAGAGTTTTTTTACGCACATATTTGACCCACCAAACTCTTACTATGAGTGTTGCTTTTAACTTATCTTTGCACAGTTTTTTGTACCAATTTTCGTGAGGGGCAAAGCAAACACGTACAGACGTCTCATGTCATTTGTGGAAAAAGGAATGTATCCTATAAACACACATACACATACATTTTCCATGACCAATGTGGTCGTTGTCTGTCATATTTCTTGTCAGAGGGGAAAACGCGAGTTACTACATCCATTAAATGATTTGTGCTTACATAAAGTATCAAAATTCGCAGGTTAGAAGCCTTCTTCTAAACTAATGAATTAAAATATCTAAACCCTAGTAATCAAAGCTACCGTGACAATAACTTTCTGACTTCTAAAGTAATTCGCAGCACTTTCAAGCTTCACCTGACCTCAACCTTTCTTTCTTCTTTCATCAAAACCTTGGTTGTTACATTCCTTTAAATGTTTATTTAACATCAAAATGAGATCAAAGGCGATAATAAGAAGTAAAAATAAATATCTTTGATGTCGACTCTTAAGGTAGGTATTGTTATTTCGCGTGCTTCTCGGAACATTATGAAGACCTACATTATACTATGCAGCACTTGTTATTTTCTTTGAGGCCAGTATTTGACTTTTTTTGCTAATTATGAGATAAGGAAAATCAAGAAGGTGGTCGATCATCGTGATCCTAGAAATTTTTTTAGCGCTAGATGTATTACTCGGATCCATCTATCACAACGACCACAGTGTTTTTTTTTTGCGCAGATCTCTATCACAAAGATCACAGAGTTTTTATGCGAGACGTCAATGTCACTAAAATGGATTGTCAATTGGTGTAACTCAAAAAAATTCTCCTTTCAATCAATTAAATTCTATTTGTACATTATAGCGAAATATGTATCATATAACAACGCACCTTTCTGTAGAAAGACTTGCCAATTTGATGTATTACCAAACAAATGTGCCCGAGGATCGAAGTTGTATCCGTAAGTGTTCGAAGCTAACACGTCTATCACGTCTATCTTTTTGTGGTGAAGGTTTGTCTTTTTTCTTCCTTGGATTTTCCTACCAGACGGACTCATTAATAATAAACTAATGATGATAAATCATCGTCACAATCAGCAAAACACAAGTGATGGTTTTCAAACTACATTAAATGTTGCGTCTACATCTATCATAATGGGTCCTTTGTAGATGCTTTTGGTATGTGCCATAGAAACCAAGGACTTTCCAGCATATTTCGTCGTCGAAATGCATGAGCATTGAATGGTAAGCTAAAAGCGGCTATACCCCCTTGTCCACTCATTATGGCTAGACTGTCAAGCTTACGGTGTCACTGCAAAACACAAAAGCACCCTGGTGAATCTTCAAGCTTTTCGAGTGCTTGCGTCACGCGTTAGAAATCTCCTTTGATTATTTTCAATTGTCATACAACTGTTAGATACGTCGCAATAATTATCTATTAAGACTCAGCATCATAATCTGCCATTTTCATAAAAAAGTTGACACTGAGTTTTGACAACATTTTTTATAAGGGCATCTTTTTCATAGCCTATTGAATGTCCAAAGACTACTGAATGAAGACCTCATTTTCTTTCTGCCACTTGCCCTATCAAGAGTATGCTTCTATCACATTTCATATGCGTCCAAGTCGTCCTGCCATGTACTTTTGGATCTACCTCTGCTACGATGGCCATCCCACTAAACCCAATGGATCGTAATTTGGGACCCTTCGCTGTGGGAGCATTCGTCAGATCAAAACCAAGAGGACAAAGATCAAAACGCCAAAATGCTAATATTGATCCACTTACTTAATATCTTATAATAATCTTAGGCTAAACTTGAGTTTTTTTTTTCAGAAGTGTGGAGTGCGGGCGGCGGGGCCGGCGGCGGCGCGACAGCATGCGGTAGCAGCGGCATGGACCTGAAACACGAGGTGGCTTACCGTGGGGTGCTCCCAGGTCAGGTGAAGGCCGAGCCGGGGGTCCACAACGGCCAGGTCAACGGCCACGTGAGGGACTGGATGGCAGGCGGCGCTGGTGCCAATTCGCCGTCGCCAGGAGCGGTGGCTCAGCCTCAACCTAACAATGGGTACTCGTCGCCGCTGTCGTCGGGAAGCTACGGGCCTTACAGTCCAAATGGGAAAATAGGTGAGTTTTTATCTAGTTCATACAACTGAAGTTCGAAAATTTTGACATTTAATACTTACAAGGGTTTTCTACCAGACAAGACTCGTACTGAAGAAGAAAATGTGTAAATTAAATTTGCATTACTTACATACGTAAAGTTCATAGTTTACGTGAAGACATAAATAAAAACTTTCTAACCATTTCGATTTGTAAAGAAAGCAAATGTATGTGACTATTGGTTTGCTGGCGCATTTTTAATTGTTTTTTTACGCCAGGTTTACAGGTTGACTACTTTAGTTAGATTAGACTCAGTCTACTATGTAGTTAGTATGGGAACCGTTTGACCGCTGCTAACTTGAAAAATATATTTAGAAACATATTTATGCTCCAAAAGAAACATATAACTGACCAGTCCACCTTAGTCATAAAAAACACCAGGGCTATTTAGTCGGCAAATATTCGTACATAAATTCTAAACCGTCATAATTGTCTAATTAAAATTTATGTTGTTTGCTTTACGTGCCACTTAATCTGGCAATACAATGTAGTTTTATCATCATTATTTCTTGTTTGAAGTTACAATGTATGTAAAAATATGTATGGATGGATTCAGTTTAAAATTGTTTGAGTAAAACGTGGTATTCTTTATTGAATCCATCATATTTGCCCTTGGCGTTGAAGGTATCCAAAGTAGTTCAAGAGAATTACCGACTTGGCCTTTATCGCTCCGAGTAGCTGTTACATAACAGTAGGGAGCATAGAATGATCCGCTATTATACACGACCCACATCGTTGACAAAGAAACTGCTATAGTCCATTTCCTTGGAGCCTTCATTATGGACCCCCCCATGGGGCCTGTAGCACATGCTTAACTATTAGGTATTGCTCGCACAATAGTAATACGTACAGTCAATGTCAACCTATTGTGATACTGAATGTTAGCTCACACGAGATCCAGTCCCTGTTGTTCTACCGTTTTGTTGTTTTATGTTTGAAATTAAACTTAAGTGTACTGTGATTGGCGTTTAATAACATGAACGTCCCGACACGTTCAAAGGCCATAGGTCAGCATCGTTTATCTCGGACATAAAGCATCCATCACCCATCCTTGTCGCACACAGTTGCTGATTGGAAAGAGTAGGTATGATTTATTTCTCCTATTCTGTAGCTAACTAGGAACGTAGATGCAAAGCCGTAACTAACTAGATGTTGTAGATATTTCGCTCTTTAGAACTAGACATTACTAATAGATTCGCAGTTGGTTAACGATTATGCTATTATATGAACGAAATGCGGTTGTTTTGGTAAAAAATATTTTTTTTTTATATTTGGACTCAAACAAAATCTGTTTAGCAAGTTTTAAGTGGAATTTTTTAGCAATTAAAATGAAATGAAATGAAATGAAATGAATATTTTATTTGTTAATGGTGGGTTTACATAAAGGTCGTAAAATTATGTAGTCGTAAGATCGCCACATTATGCCAACAAACTGACGTACAAATTTATAATTAATTACATTTATTTAATTTGAATATTATTAATTGTGTTACAAAAACCAACAAACATTAACTACTTATCAAAGAACTCTCGTAAAATATAAAAACATTTATCACTCAACCATTGCATCACCAGTTTTTTAAATGACTTTAAATTCTTATCTTTAAAAACATCAGGCAGTTTATTATAAATATTAATACACATAACATAGCTATTTTTAGATGACAATGCCCGCTTTACAGGTGGTTTATATAGTCTATATTTATATTGCGACCTAACCTTACGTGAGCTCGTGTCTTGTGTTTCCGTGAACTGGTTCTTATATTTATGGACAAACATACAGACTTCCAATATATATAGACAAGGAACTGTCATAATATTATAATCAGTGAAGTAAGGTCGACACGATCCTCTCCGCCCAATTCCAAAAATAGCTCTGATGCAGCGTTTTTGAGCAATGAAAAGTTGGTCCATTTTTGTACAGTTACCCCATATTACTATCCCGTATCGCATCGTAGAACTAACGTAGCCGTGGTATGCCATTACATTAAAGCAGCTTGTAAAGAGACTGTCTGCCTAATTCGTCTTATGGCATACACGAAACTGTTTACTTTGGAGCAGACTTTATCCACGTGCTCTTTCCATTTACAGTTACAGTCAATAATGATTCCTAAAAATTTCGTATGTTTTACTTCTTCAATAGGATCGTTATTGTATCGGGCATCTAAAGTTTGTGATTTATGGCGATCTGTATGAAATTGAATATAATTAGTTTTCTTAATGTTAACCTTGAGATTGTTAATTTCTAACCAGTCAATTGTTAAAGCTAATGTCGTATTTATATCATTATTGTATGTCAGTAAATCATTATTTTTATTATAATTGACGTGTCATCTGCAAATAAAATACATTTGTGGGGTAAATGGCATGGCAAATCATTAATGTACATTAAAAATAGCAATGGTCCTAAAATACTGCCTTAAGGCACCCCGTAATCATTATTAACATATGAAGAACGACACGACCTTACAGTTTTAGACCTGTCGCAGTACTTCTGAATCTCCACACACTGTTGTCTATTACCAAGGTAAACCTTAATCCAATTCAATATTGGGCCTCGTATTCCATACCTAGATAATTTGGCAATCAAGCGTTTATGACTCACACAGTCAAATGCCCTCGACATGACCATGAAAAGAACAGTGACCGGTATTTTACTGTCCATGGAATCCATTACATTTTTAATCAGCTTGAATGCCGCCAGAGAAGTGCACCTAGATTTACGGAAGCCGTGTTGTTCTTCATTAATTATTTTAGTATCCTCAAAAAATTTAAGGAGTCTAATGTACACGACTTTCTCATATATTTTTACAAAAATGGGTATTAAGGTAATTCGGTTTTGTCCCCGTTTTTATATAAGGGCTTAACCACAGATTTTTTTAAAGTTGATTTCTGCATTAGGAACGTGGTGTTGATGGATTCTAAGGAAGCTGCCGTCGAGAAAGTAACTGGTTGGACAGGGAATAATTTAACGTAGGAGATACATACGTATTACAAATAAAACAATAAAAGTACCTACAACTATACAACATTGTAAAAACTATCATCATTTTATAGCATGCAGTCAGATAAACGACCGAATTGGAATTTGAATAAGTGGGTTATAATACCTACTAATAATAAATCTGAAATCGATTTTACATAGGTTGTATTGACTCATTTCAATTTGTTACATTTTGACATTTGACATCAACTTTTAAAATTGCATGACTACTAATTTGTAAGATTTTTACGAATTATTCTTATTAATTACTTTCGAACTAACTGAATTGTAACCCACTGTGGAACTCTTTGAAGGCAAATAATATACTGACATTACATTGTTTGACAAAGAAAACGAGCGAGCAAAGAAATGAATAGAATAGAGGGATATTAAAATATAGTTCCGAAAACTGTCGCCACGTTCAAATATTGTGTTAGGATTATCGACCTTGACACCAAGCCGGCCTTAATCCTAGTGTTAACCAAAATGGCGAATACCGTATACTTCTGACTCATTATCACCCTGATAAGTTAGAGTAGATCAAACTGATTTTCTCAGTTTGTACTTTAACCACCCTTTTTTTCACTAGCCTACTTCACATCAGTTTGGTTTCAATATCTACTGAGAGATCGTTTATTTCATTATTCAGACGTAAAATATCAATGAACATTTTTCAAAGGATCTATTTCACTGTAATCCGCATCTTCATCTTATTCCGAGAGTTACAATTTTTATTAGCTGACATTAAATCTCAACTTAATTACTGTCGCGTGTCAATACAGCTTCTTTAAATATAGGCTATAAACGATTAATGAGATACTTAATTGTCATTAGTCTCTTTTATTGGTGTGCTAATTAAGTGTAACCGCGTGACTCAATTAACCATTATTAAATCATACCAAACCAAAGCGAATTAAATACGATTTTCCGCTAACTGTCTTCGATTTAAAATGCAATCTAAATTACCAAATCTAAGTGGTATTATATAATCTTACTTATTCAACGATTTCAAAACTGCTTAAATTTTCTATTTACGCAGAAAACAATAATTAATTCCGTCCGTGTTAGCTGCCGTAGCTCGTAGCGTGGACAGAATTTCAAACATGCCTACTTTAAAATTAAAAACGACCACTAGATAACTATAAATTGAAGTAGTTTCAAATATTTGCAGTGACACCTTCTCGTGACGACCTCTGTTAGGCGTCCGCAGCCAAGGACATTTACGGTATATTTACACAATCGTTAACGCATCACGCCCATTCATAAAAGAGCTACGGCTGTTCATTCTATTCCTTACTTATAACATGCTTCGCCTACTTCAGCGAGAGAGGCGGGAGACCAACAAAAACCGGATGATAATTTTATCTGTTGCCATATTGAAGACGGATTTTTTCCATGTAAACGTTATCGTCCAAAGCGATAGCTGGGGGCAACGACCCGAATATTGCGTGATTTAGATAGCGTAATAAAACGCATTGGATAAAACTTTATCTTCTAGCTATCGTAGATAGTGAAAGTAACAATTTAGGACAACTAAAAACCTGATTTGACGCTTTCATTAACATACTTAATTAGCTGGCAAGGAGGAATAAATAAATAATATGATTGTTTGAGCATCATTTGCCGACGTCAAGTCATGAGATTTTCTATTTCCTGGCAGTTCGAGTCAAATTAATCGCGAGGTCAGGCCGGGTTCGCGTTGCTCGCCTAACAACTCTGAGAAAACAGGTAATTTGAAAGTCTATACGTCAACTAAAGCTTAGTTCTGAATATATGGAAACCTGTTTTTAGGAACGCAGTGCGATCTGTGATCGTTTAGAATACCCGAGTCGGCCCCTCGATAACATATTCATATCACTGCTTATTTTGCAAAAATAAACGGGAGTGACGCAATATCTCATCCGTTAACTACTTTTATTTTTTTCTTGAGAATCCACCACAAATTTCGCATATTGAAAATAAGGCCAAATTCCGAGAATCAATTAAGAAAAACACGTCCAACCGAAACGAAATGTTCTGCCGTCCGAAGCTTGCATACAAATATTTTATGCGCGCACTTCGCTCATTAATATCTCGTTAAGATTTACTCAGCGTCGTTTCGATGCAGTTTTTGCGCGGGCAAAAAGTGCACAAGCGATAACTTTGACCTCATGCTACAGTGAGAGCACTTACAAAAAGTCTAGATGTCATTTATTCTGCACGATTCGGCTGAACCGAGCCAGAAAATTACCTCTCGAATGACTTTATTGATTCTGAAATTATGTTATTTATTTGACCCGAATGAAGACTTGTTTGTCAGCGAAAGTATTTTAGTCGATATGAATGGGTATTCAGATGTTGGTTCACGATTAATTAACTGATTAGCATTCATAAAAGATTACGCTTTTGCAACGAACTCTTAATTTTATTCTCCTTGATTTTTTTTCATTCGCGCTCACCAGTTCGGTTGGGTAAAAATACGCATTTTTAAAGTCGTTTATGCAATCGCGTTAGGTAGATGTTTGAAGTTGAAGTATTTTAATTTGATATAACGAACAGAAATTTTGGAAAATGAGAAGCGCGGCGTAATTGTATTTTTGAAGACCGAACTCAAATACGCTCAAAACGTAAGAAAATTTGATTTACGAAAGAGGAAAATGCATTCATACTTATTCCAAAGCAATAAAAATCACGTGCAACGACAGACAACATAAAAGTTTACTCTATACGAAATAAAAACACTAGCGCAATCTTTCAAATGAACAATTTAGCAATCTGTCTCGCCGTAAAATCTCGTCCAGCGCAGAATAAGACCAATTTCCAATGGCTGTAACTTTCTGGAAGTTTATGTTCAGTCGATAAAATATTTCAGTGGTGTTATTTTACAGCGTCGTTGCTTCGGGCGAGCCCTACGAAGCAGATGTAACAAGCCCATTTTATGCTTGGACGATATTTCTACAATATTTACGCCGGCCTGTTCACTGAACCTGACGCATGAGCGACTGGAGTCTGATTTTATTTGAGGTATAATTATTCTTCTGGAAAACTAATTTCAGTGCAACTGAACCTTAATTAGTTGAAGGTGTTAGACGAGAAATATGTACATAGTCCGAGTTGGTACACTAACGTTAGTGCAATTTCAATTTGAGGTTTAGAATCAGGTAGGTAGTTAAAACTGCTTAATATCTTGGAGCTGTGAAAAAATTAAGTTCCCATGTTCACGCGATCAAAAGAAACAACCCTTCGAAAGTTTTCATACAAAAACTGTGGAAATGTAATCCAATAGCGTACCTGCTTCTTATAGAAATTGAATTATGAACTTGGCAGGTATTTCGTATCTAATATTTTTCAACGAGCAATTCTTGTTTATTTATTTATTTCGGTGATCTCGAGAATGGCTCTAGCGACTTATGGATTAGTAGATTTAGGGGTTCTGGTGACGTACAATCGTTCTAGATTTATCTTATCTCTGTATCTCTGGGAAAAACGCGTAAATAATTACTAGTTAAAATCAGCGAAGCTTGGTCACTTGGATACTAAATTAATAAAGTGCCCACTAGATTTCAAGCAAGATAGTTTCGTACGAGCTAGCATTTTCAAAATATCACTAAATATAAAATTAATATTAAAAATTCACTATCAATTACATATTATTTACCTTCGATTTCTTGCTTAATTCGTATCCTGTGCCATCAATGTGTAGGTACTTCGTATAATTAATGATATTAAAATTTCACACTAAAGCGACATAAATATCAATTTATGTATACTGAATTCTGTAAATCTCCGTTTGTTACTATTATTTGCATTATTGGCAATAGTTGAGACTCGGTGTAGGGAATGGCTCTCCTTCTCAAAGAAATATATTTAGAAATTATGTAATTCTTAATATAATGATACACTTAAACTAGAGCTTAGCTATTGAACAATAATTCAGTGTTTTTATTGAGTTGGTCGTCGCATCCACAATGAAAAACCTTTATTAAAACAAAAACAATCGACAAATATTATTATTATTTATTAAAAAATATGGCTTCTGTCCAATTTAAGGACAATTTTGCCAGTGTTAAAGTAAGCTCTCTTTGGGAGCGACGTTGTACGGTGATTGTAGTTTTTGCAACTTGATAGTAAAATTCCAGAAACCACGTGGAGACAACTTACAAAAAATGTCAGACACGAGAGCAATATAGAATTTTGTGATCACTGTTAATTAAGGTTAATCGCCGCATAAAACATTATCAAAATTATACTTCAACTAGCCAAAGAAACGGAAATACCAAAATTATATACTGTCTACATCCGCCATGTTCGAATGCTACAAATCGAATCCAATCGACAAATAGCTATTTGTCACCACCAATCAATGGATATACTTTTTAGGAGCTGTCAAAAAGTGATTTCTTATTATATGTATAGTACTGAGCTGTGATCTCACTTATTAGCCAATTTAATCAATTATTGATTTATTTAATATTTAGTTACTAAAATATTGCATTAATAACTGTGATAAATACCTTCATAGGTAATAAAGAAGTAGAAAGATTACTTAAATTTATATTATAACACTCATTCAAAACAATGTTACAAATCCTCTTACGTTTTACAAACGTTGGAAATTATAATAAACCAAACTATTTTAACAAAAAGTTCATGTAGCGTTTCAGATTAAAAAACGTTGGAATGCTTGGAATACGATCAGTAAATAATGACATTCCGCCAAAAGTTAAATAAAAGTAAAGATAAGACTTCACGCAAACAATTCGTTACAACGATAACTCATTAAACGTCCTCTTTGCTTAATTGTCGTAATTCTGTATTATTTAAACCATCTTTATCTTAATTTACTTCAACTTGTGAACCTATTAATTAGCCAGGATAATTTATAACTTGGCATGAACTTGTATGACGTTTCTGAATAATATTACGAATACCTGTTTTGCTTTGTTGAATGTTGAAAATGGTTTATATTTATCGAGTTTCTTTTCGCCTACGCGACACGTGGATTGTATCTAAGCTGTAGATAAGCAAGCGTGGGTTGGTATGTAGTCATTTATGTTGTTCACGTAATAACATTGACATCAGAACAAACACTGTGCTCAATGAATTTATGTCAATGAGGCAGCTTCGTACGTATATCTCCAAAGGGTATTCGTAACTATAAATGTTATATTTAAAGCTAAAATGGTTGGATTTTGATGAAACTGAGCACACATATAATTTTGTAACATATACGTCGAAGTCACGGGTAAAAGCTAGTTTTACAAAATACAACAAGGTTATAATGTAAATTAGTTTATCTTGTTCTACAATAATACTAATTTGTACTACTATTGTATCTTTACTATTGTATTTTTAACTGAACATTTTACATACACGCTTTGTCTGCATTAATGTTCTTTAGCATTTGCAGCGCGTGTTTTTTGCCACACATTTAAATAGCTCTTGTCGGTCAAAGACCTTCAAACATTTAAAGTATTTAGGCACATTGGTTGCATATCGACGATACATGAATAGCTGTAGGTCACAGTTCTAGGAGCAAGCGGAGATGTGTGCCAAGTTGGCAACGCTGGTTCATTGAGCCGCTTTATTGTCGAAGTAAATAATGAACATACCTAATTCTAAATTATTGCTACATACAATAGACTAGTAGTTCATTTGTCTTGTTTATACTTATTTCTATGTTTGTTCAATGTATAAAACTCGGCTTTATTAATCCAAGGCACCGGGATTACTTACGTTACCTAATATAACGGATAGTCGCCATAAGAGTGTGAGGACCACGTTCGTTTTTACCCGTAAAGGTCACTAATAACTTAACTAACCAATCAAAAAAGGTTTCAGGAAAAGGGTTTATACTTCCTTTAAAGGCCGGCAACAGATTAGTGACTCACTTTGAGTTGTTGGTTGATATTTATGGGCGGTGGTGAGCATTTTCCATCAGATGACCCACTTGCTCGTTTTACTCCACGGAATCTCATAAAGAAACATATTTACGGTTTATTCGTACGAAACTCTTCTCTACAAGCACTTGGCTGGTTCCTTACTTAAAAACTATGTTTTAATTTATCTTTTTCTTTATTTCATTAGAACACGCTTTGGATGCAAAAATGCAGTCATCTAAAAGGGCAAATATTTCATTTTATTCTTTTTTTCTTCGGTTACTATTCGTAAAATCTCACATTTTTATTATATGTAGTTCTTTTTTGACTGTTGGCGTGTTGATAGAATCAAACAAATATTCAAATATCGTAAATGTCTAAAATATTGATGATGTATAGTATATAACTGTAGGTAGACTATAAGAGTGTTGGTGTAGTGAGGATTTAATAATGGCCACCCGATGCCGTGGCCTTTGGGCAACATTACACCCTCGCGACACTGCAGTTGAGAATGCTTTATTCCCCTTGCCGCCGCTTACAGCACTGCTGGCCTTGTTTCAAACGTTTCATACCCACTGAGCACGCGATTACGTTTAATAAAATCTAGAATAACTCACATTTTACGAGAAAGAAAAATAGTAAAAACTGGGCTATTAATCAACCAGCACCTCTTCTCCGTCCTCTATGTTTTGCTCGATTAAATTTAGAACATTCTAGAAAACCGGACAAAGACAATATTAAATTGAAAACCTTTCATTCTTTCGGAAAACGTGATTCGCCTTCCAAGTTTGTGTCCAAGACAGTTTGATTGATTTGCTTGTGAACTCTAAAAAAAGCTGCCCAAAAGCTTATCGATACCATCTCGATTCGGGTTTACCAGAAAGCAATACCTAAATTGTAAACATGATAATTTACGTCCTGAAGAATTAAGAATAACAAAACCAACGAATTTTATTGACAATCCGGTTCTCCGATTATTGTTGCTGTGACTCAGCACAGTTTATGGCATTATATCAACGTGTTTCTTGGAATAAGTTATCATATTTGGTACATTTCTGTACACATTATCCGTCTCTTGCTTCCCTGGTGGTTTGAATGGTCAATTTCGTTTTATGTTTCAATACGAGGGTCATCATCATCAACGTCCATTATTTTGCTTCTCATCATGGGCAATTACTAAAATGTTTCTCATCTCGCGTTGCTACGGAGCGTCCTTCTATGTTGTATACATAATAAATGTAAGCTCCGCTTCCGCTTGCCTTTTTACTTAAGGTTCCGTTCTAATACGAGGAACCCTTATAGTTCCGCCATGTCCATCTTTCTATCTGTATGTCCGTCGGGACTTCTCTTGAAGACGATCTGTAATATGATACTCTATTTTTTTACGTGTATAATGTACATTATTAGCCACGTGGACAAAGTGCCGAAATACAATACAATAAATACAATAGGTACAAATATTTTTTATTGAACACCAAAAACAGTATCGAAAAAACAAAAAAATGTCCCCTCTCCTCCAAGTAAAGTGGGGATGATTTTAAGAATATTGTAGGTTTGCTATTATAATTTTTTGATTTAGGGTTTTCTTTGCATAACGCTTTGAGGTGCAAATTTTTCTTAGAGTCAATGGTCGTCGTCTCTCAACCAGCTAAACCGTTGGCTTGAAAAACGAATTTAAAAAGAAAACTACAGCTACTCAGTATACTTTACTAGCTATCAAGTAACTGGGTGAATCAACTTTTTCTTGCCAGCCGTTGCTATGGTTACACAAATTTTGTCTCATGGACAACCTAAGAAACAGTATGAATATGTCACTTAGACAACCGGGGACAGAGTTAACATCACAAAAATTTGATTCACCCAATTAGTCGATCAAAACGTATTACTGCGCGTGGCGCACTTTTATACAAACTTTTGGCCTATTTTTTTGTATAACTGAAGAGCCACCTATTTATTTGATAGCTTTAATACATTACGCGTCGACGAATAAATTGTCAAGTACCCATTCTATTTTCAAAACGATTTCGTACGATTCCGTAGAGGTAGCTCGAGTTGAACTACGGATCATTGTTGGTTGGTTACATCGATGATTTCGTAATCACCATTGTTTATAGTGGCCGGGTACCGGGGCCAAGGCCGGCTCTATCGCGCGGCTGAACCCGTGTGAACCCAACGTGGCGCAATCTCTCCTATATATCTCAAACGAAACTAGTGCTCTTAGCTACAAAGTGATTTGTAGTTGCGGAAAATAAAGATAAATCACTAAAAACCTTTCCGCGTCTGACGCGCTTGTGAATAGTTATAGTTTGCACAATTTAAAAGTTGATTCTGGATTATTTTAGTTCATTTCAAATGCCGATGCATTTTGTTGTGCTACATCATTGTAGGTCATGCATAATAAGATAGTAATAAGACTAATAAGTACCGAATAACACGGCGATTCTAGAGAAGTGTTCAGGAGTAACACTTAGTAACTCGGTTAACTATAGGCTAACAGTTCGTAGAAGTAATTATTGACTAGAGGTCTTTTGTTTTTAATTTTTTCGTAGTGAGATATGGTTTAGTGGCATTAATTTTCATTAAAATTTTAAAATGTGAATGTATTAAAATACGGAAGATTTGTATACTTTGTGAGATCTCCATTTTCTTCTCTAGAATAAACCCAAATATGTTGAAACGAAACGCAGGGTCTTCGGAGAGGCTGCGACTGCGGATGACCTAACCCTAAAATATACAAAAAAAAAACACAAGTTCATCAGGCTCCTAAACAACTTGTATAGATCAAGAAGGTTAAAAATCTATTCTACGCGACACCTTCTCAATAAACATATTCGATTTGATACAGAGATAAAGATAAGGCTCTAGAACATTTAATTCAGATACCTGCATCAGAGGTATTTTAAAGAATACCTAGGTGTTGTAAAAATATCATAAGTTTGAATGAAAATAAACAATAGGTACAAAAGCACTCGTCATGAAGCAGTGCGCTGTGCAATCAGTTCAATTTGAAAAGAATGAATGACTCAAATGAACGAAGTGAACTGAACAACAACACTTGTCGGTTCGTACAGTGATTCAATGCGACTGCAAGTGACAATTAGACGTGCCAAGCTATAACAGACCTTACTGCGATATCCATGTTACACAATACTGCATTTAAGAATTGAAATGGAATCAGTGCAATTGTCATTATGCTGATTCAATTCTTTTCTGTGACAGGTTAAGTGGAAAAATACGATAAGATAAAATACAAAAGTAGTTACACGATATTTTATGTAACAGTAAACTACCAAAAGTAGCTTAAGGAATTATAGGATAATTTCTTTGTCGAAGCAATAACTTGTTTTTTTTTCATACAAATACAATGAATTTAAGCTTATTTTTTGATGGCTGTTAAATTTGTACCCTCAGTGCATATTTCCCAGTTCGTAGGTACTTGGCTAGTTTTGAACCACCAAGTAACTTCATCACCTGAATGAACGTTGCCAGTTTTTAATAAGCGTGAGTAACACCAAGTTACTATAATAATGGTATTTATTTACTACGAAAATACGTTTTATAGATAATAGTAGTTTTGCAGAAATTCACTTGACCAGTGACGGCTGATTGGACATTAGATATGATTTTAGTAACTTGGGGCAATTCACGCTAAGACCGATACTGTCTAACTTTATTTACTTCTAACATCAATTTAAACAAAACAAAAACACCAATTATCAATTTTCAATAAATACCTACCGTACAACATTGTTCAAAAGGTAGAACTACGCACATTTGCTATGGGATCTGGGCCACAAATGATAGGATATGAGCATGACAATGTACAATAGTGTTTGAAAAATTGTCACCAAGGCTGTGTTACTTCCGTGCCGTTGTTCCAGGGTCCCGTAACGAATACTTAATACTGCTCTATGTGGCACAATTAGAGCGATTTCGCACTTCGTCCGAATCGTCCGTTCCGAATATGTGAAAATACGCAGTAGAATACGATCTGGTGCGTAGACTACCATAAAATAATTCTACGACTACAACTCCGGATCGTATTTTCGTGGATTCGGATCAGACTTCGTGTGAAACTGCTCTTATAGCTATCGTTTTAATAACTAGTGAGATAGGGAAGAGCGGCAACTGAGGGCAATTCAAACTAACCTTAAATAACACCCAAGTTACTAAGGATAGTTTGAATTGTTCCAAAATTGTAATAGCCCCACAACATAGATATATAGATTTTATGATTGAATGTATATGCTTCGATAGTCTCCTGTTATTAATAGACTAGAAGAAGAATACTTCATAAGTCTAAGCAAACTGGCTAACTTCTTTTCGAGTGTTAAATGTCGATTGTTTTTAGCATTTTAGATTGTCAGTTCGTCTTGCAAGATAAATATAAATCTACACTTAGTTCTACATGATTTAAGCTCAACAGTTCCATTTATTATATATGTTTTGACACTACTAAACTTAACTCTGGGTACTTAACTCTAGTTCTATGTAGATTCATTTTTCTTATGATTACCTACTCTTTGATATACTATATACTCTTTTATTCTATTAGTAAAAATACCTTTGAATTATATATTTTCTTTCGTTCTACACGTCCCACTGCTTACACTAGCTTACTCTCGAATTAAAAACAGAACTTGAAAAATATTTTCTCAAGAGATAAGTAACCCATTAAAATTGTTTCAAAGTTTTCTCAAACAAGCCTAAAGTTTTTCCAAAAGTTTCATCACTGAGCGCTATACCTACCGTAATCGTAATAAACAACGTTTCCTGAAATAAAATTAACTCACAATCCCCGGAAAATATTTGAACTGCTCCTCAGTTACGCCAGTGATGTAATCTCGAACTTTCCGAGGGCTGAGCTTATAAACAACATTTTTAGACAAGTAGGTGATTTGTTTAACTTGGTAATAAAGTGTTGATCTTCTACCAGTATATCTATACCAAGTGTTATATAGAGGCACCTACATTGGATTTAATTCGGTTCAGGTTTTATAAATGTATTGGAATTATGGTACGCGCTGTCTTGCTGGTTTTAGATTAGATCCTTTTATATCGTTGCGGAGAACGAATCCGCTTACTTAACTAACAAATTTAGCTAAATTCCAATTTTTACTCCAAATTCCCAAAGACCCTAAAGTCACCGACGTACTGGTGTATTTAAAAAAAAAAATGAACGGAAACAACCATGAGCGGTGTGATTTTACTGTATGGCGTTCGAATCGCCTGAATGCAAGGCCAGACTTTTGCAACAAAGTCCGTCCGCAAAAGATTCAGATTCAAAAAAATACTTCACGCTACAAATACCACAGTAATTTATAACGGAGTGGGCGTGAGTAAAGTGTTATAATCCTAAAATATTCGGCTAAACATTAATCGTTTGAGATAACAGCAAAGTTCACTGAAACTATTTAATTTATGCTAATGTAATCGTTGCCTTTTTTGTTCGGCGCGAGGATTTGTACACAATTTTAGTTTTAATGCTCTTGAATAATCACTTGCTTAAGTGGCGGGTAGGCGTGATAAAGTGAATAGATGGAGGCAATAATTCTGGGGTAATAGCAATAACTGACCAGTGTTAGACACTCCAATTAATCCACATGCAATTCAAAAGTTTGTATTTAAACGCTATGATTTTCAAGAACCAAATCCAAGTTCAATTGCATTGTAAATGCAGTTGCAATCGTAAAAGAACAATGTTTTAAAGCTGATAAGAAAACGCTGCAGCGTAAATGCGTGAGAAGCATAAACAGAAAATCTACTAGGTATAATGAAAATTCTTATAGTTTTAACCCACTGCTATGTTTATTTGGTATGAAGTTTACGCGAAAAATTCCGCGGATTCATTGTAAAAATCTCTGCATCACTTTATTTTTAAATGTAAACGAGCACGCATTCTCTCGGTAATTTATTTCTCAACGAAACAGCGGAAGTCGAATTTTCGCTCGGGATTTAGCGTGGGCGTCTTCATGATCTCAGCAATCCGTCGAGATTTACTCATGCTGTCTTTTTCTTTTGTGAGTAATTAAGGTGGGATGGTCGTTTTGTTTGCATTGGTGAAGTGGACCGGGGCGCGAATAATGGTCGCACGCGCACCTCAAACGGGCCGACAGAAATTACCGCACCCACGAATTGCCGCGACTCGACTGGTC
This sequence comes from Archips crataeganus, assembly GCA_947859365.1. Classification (NCBI taxonomy): domain Eukaryota; kingdom Metazoa; phylum Arthropoda; class Insecta; order Lepidoptera; family Tortricidae; genus Archips; species Archips crataeganus. The sequence continues at coordinate 8,789,650 of OX402051.1, forward strand.
GCTATATGCGTCCCTGTTAAACTAGTCTCGTGTGAAAGGGATGCACACGCGAGAAAATTGCACGCGTGCTAGCAATTACTGAACATCGTGCGCAGAATAGCCCGGACAATTGGAAACCGGCTGTTTGGACCCATTGTGCAGTAAATAGAATAGTTATGTTAGAGGATTTTATAGTAGCAATCTAAATTTACGGTCTTGTTTTAGAATTAAATTTAATCAGACGATACTTTTTACATTACACTATTGCACTTGCAGTGGTTCCAATTCCAACCTGAATTTTGTGAGGAATAATTAATAAAATGCCATCGGACATAGTGGGTACAAACACGGTGGAAACGTCGTACTATGCTGGTTTTAATAATAATAATTCTTCATTTTCAGACCAGAGGCCGTATTTTCTATCGTGCTAGCGCCCGCTATCGCATTTACCATCTTGTTCTACTCTCATCCTATTAACATGTGACAGAAAGAGGTGGTGAAAACGATTGTGATTCCGAGTGCGTTAGAAAATGTGACGTCTGGTCCATATGCAAATAAAAGAAAACAAAGCAACAATAAAAATAAAATAAATAAATAAATAAATAAAATGAAATTCCAAAGTCTAGAGGCGCACGTCCATACACGCCTAATGGTTCAGCATAGGGTTGTCCCATCGCTTGATCAATGCCACCAAAACGGTGATAGGGCTGTGGCAAATGATAACTTTTACGATTTTCGGAGGTATATTCCAAGAAAAAGCTAGGAACCACTGCATCACTGGGTGCCGTAACTCGCTTATCTAAAGCTGGGAAACATAAAGTAGCTAGATCGAATGGCAGGTATCCTATTATCTCGCCTCATTCGTTTTTCATTTAATTATTATTTCGTCTCATTCTGTATTCGTCTTCGTCTTGTTCGCTATCCGTCACTATGTTTTTTGATAAAATTCTGCAACTTGTCCATCTCTTAATACGTCTTATTCGTTTTTCGTCACGGTCTTCCTTAGACTCATTCGTCGTTCTTTCCTTTCGTTTTTTGTCTCATTTCGTTCTCATTCGGTGCTGGTAAATAAATGTTCATAAATAAATGAGACAAAAAACGAAAGGGAAGAACGACGACTGAGTTCAAGGAAGACCATAACGAAAAACGAATAAAACATTTTAAGAGAGAAACTGTAACAGAATTTGACCAAATAAGATAATGACGGATAGCGAACAAGACGAAATAAAGAATGAGTGACGAATACAGAATGAGACGAAATAAGAATTAAACGAAAAACGAATGAGGCGAGATAATAGGATACCGAATGGCAAATACCTATGAACAAACTAACGACTTTTTATAGTAAGTAAATCCATATTCAATTTCTCACGGATATTTCAAAAGGTCATACATGCAAGCACGAATATGAACTCGCGACTCTGTTGAAAATTCCGCAATAAAAGCTAGTAAAATCATAAAGTATTAAACTCGAAAGTCTTCTCTAAATAGGTCTAAAATAACTTTTAAAACCGAAGACAAGTATTTGTAGTCACGATCGATGTCCGAACGGCATAATGACACCATAGCTTTTTCTCTAACTGCCAACAATCGTGACTCTATTAAACTAAATGAGTTTTCAGAAATGGCTAAAGGCTTTATTCTGCTGCAAATAACCCTATACTGCAATGGACATGTTTAAGGAAAACTCGGAAGCTAAAGGCTGAATTAGAATTATTGCAGTGCAGTTTATTACTTTATATAACTTTTAGTTGGTAAAATATCTTGGTTACTGAAGCTTTAGTTACAAAGTTTTCACTAACCTCACATCGCATTGTTTGTTTTTTTTTCATGTTTGCTTCAAATCTTTCAAGCGAATTTTAGCCTAACTTCTGTGGTTGGTTGAACTTTCTTGAAATTTAGTATGGAGGTCCAATAACAATACAAAGTACCTGGGTGACCGAGCTCCGCTCGGACTGAAACTCGGTACCAAGCGTTTTCCCAGAGATAAGACTAAGCTAGAACAATTTTTCATCCCCGAAAACCCCCACATACTAAATTTCATCGAAATCGTTGGAGCCGTTTCTGAGATTCTGATTATATATATAAGTATATACAAGAATTGCTCGTTTAAAGGTATTAGATGACGTCCCATGGCTAAAAATATGTAATATATAATGTTTTTGTATATAACCCTTATACGCCATTCCTTTAGATGTTGTATTTTTCTTATCCACTCCTTTCTGGCAATTTTGACAAGATCAGCGATACGTTGTTTATGGTTTACCGACATTTCTGAATCTTGTTCTGGATCTCCACTCACATAGACAGTACTAGTTTTTCCCAGCGGTTGTCTCTGGCGCAGCATTAGGTTGCCCACCCATCGCCAATCTTTTCGGCAACAACTCTATTTGAGTGCGAAATATTAAAAATTTAAAAACTTACTTAACTGCCTCCCCATTCCCATTATTGTTTTTTTCTTTCTGACGCAAACTTACATCTATTTTACGAGTTCACGGACCGTAGCTCCTTTCGTGGTCTTTATTATTCACATTTCCAATTGCACTCGATGCTTACTTACACATGTTTTGTACGACTCACACAAAGAGACACCTAATTTCATGCACGGTTGCCCGTAAACAATGTAATGCAATGATTGTTTGGCATACCATCCAATATAATATGTAAGCACTTGGTCAGGATTTACTTTAAGTGGTAAATTATTGTCTGTATGAGCTGTCTTCGTAACATTGTGTCAGTTCATCGCAAACTCAATGCAATTATATTTGGATTAAAGAGTTTAAAAACTCAAGAGTATTAGCTTATAGCTTTTTCTCATACTTGGTCAGTTTAATCGACAGTTAATATCACTTTCTTAGTAGAAGATAATTGGGAGAAAAGTTAATTTTCTAACTGGTGTAAATGGCTAGCTGGCTTGGCTTTGGTTTATAAAATATCTAACCTATCATATATAATAGGCACTTAGGTAGTATACTTAGCTTGAGTTCTGTGTTAGGAGTCATTTCCCTACAAGTTCTAACTAAAAACTAAAAACTACGAAAGCCGCCATTGATCACCTTGAAGCAGTAACTTTTAACAACTGGAAACCAAAGGGCTCGCATGCTATCTCTCTACGAATTGCTATCTCTATTCAACTAGGGAATGCTGCCAGCCTGTTGAACACCATACCGAAGGGTCCTATTTTAGATTTCATGTAGTTTCTAGTTATTTAGTCTTTATTTACGTTTTAGTTAACATTTTATTACGTAGAACTACTTGGTGACGATGTACCTATTTAATAGGAAATCTTACTTTTTAAAGAAAGAAAGAAACAAACAAAAAATGTATTCGTGATATCAAACCATTTCAAAAATAACACAGGAATTAAAATTAAAAATGCGCATATCACGAAATGGTCCCAAATCAGCAAAAGTGCCGATCTTGCGAACGAAAGACTTGTCCGTTTAAGGTCACTGAGGAATCTCCGCGATTAAAGGGCCCATGAATCGGTCCCGAATTTCAGCTGTGCCATAAATGGGTCGTGGGGCAGGTCGCGCGCCAGAATCGGGCCGGCCCGCGACCCGGTAACCCAGATGTCAGCCGGGGAGCCTGTGGGCTGGTAACTGACATGCTAGACTGTATGCTGGAACTGTGTTTACGTCTGTGGGAATATTTTATACAGGCTGATTTCTGACGTGATACAAAATTAAAAAAAGAAAATAAAGTAAGAAAATATTTATTTACAACAGCACAGCATAAGACATCAATATCACAAATAGATAGACAACACGGAGGAAATTAGGAAACTAGTGTTCCTAGCTCTAATGCTTGATAGATAACACAATTTTTAATCACCATCCAATGTAATAGGTATGTGATTCGATATCGATAAAATAACAAGTTCATGTATTCGTTAATGAATTGTTAAAAAACTGAATGATAAATTATCTATGGGATTCTATTAACTATACTGAATGATATATTGAAATTCGGATGGTGACTAAAGGTGCATTGTGGTTTTTATTCCCGTTTAACTTCCACGAATAGTATAGTTAGTACTGTATCTATAAGAACTACCTGGTAATTGACTTATTGTCTAATCGAAGAAAAATTTTTTCAGCATTATTAATAAATGATTTTACTTACAGTCGTTGTAAAAACGTCCTTTACCGTAACATAAAGTTAGTGTCAAATACTAGAAAACCCTCAAAAAATCTCTAAAAGATTTAATTACCTACGTAGATAAGCGAATAGAAGTCATCTCAATCGGCAGATAACTATTCAAACTGCCAGTCACAAAAGTGCCAATATGATGTAAAATTATTCAATATTATATTTAGTATTGATACTTAGGAAACCGGCTGTCTATAAGCAATACCGTTGTCATAGCAACATCTTTATGACCCATCTCAGAAACGACATATTAATGGAATTATTGGATACCTCCTATTATAGCCGATTTCATAATCAAACCTGTTAACGAATAGGTTTATGCGGTTGCTGCTCAGCTGTTCAAAGTATTAGCAAAGTCACGAAAAATTATAAAAAAAAAAATTATAAGATTTTAAATTATAAGTATTGAGATACGTCGAAATTAATTCAAAAATTTTGAGCAGTGTCTGACATTACGAAAAGCACACACTGTTTTTATTTTAAAACAAAATTTACGATTGTTTCAACCGTTAAATTATATTTAAAAAGCTCGTCTGTTTTGAACAAACATATTTCAAGTGAACAAAAACATCAGTGTAAATTAACATGATTGTTGAGTAAATTCTTTAAAATAATAACAGAGAAATGCAGCCAGAACTGTCACAAATCAAGACTCATATTATTAATACTACGCGTGTGCAGTTCTTTGATGTTTTTTTTTTTTAATATAATGTTGGTATTTTTTCTCTAACTTATTTACCTACTATTCAATATAATACATGAGCGGTCCAATTTAAGATATGATAATGACTGTGGATCAATTGTGTACGCTTTCTTCAACTTGTTTGCTTTCTTCAACTTTTTTTGTGTTTTTACGACGGCGACGCCGACATATCGGTGAATGCTTTTTTAAAATTCAGTAACAAACACTACTGAATCAAAATTGCAATATGAAAACTATCGGAAGAAGTCATAAAAACTAATAAAAAGTACAGTGAAAATATATGGATCACTCGACATCATCGTCCCAGCCTAGTCTATATACGTCGCACTGCAGGGCACAGGCCTCCTTTCAGAATGAAAGAGCTTGGGCCGTAGTTCCCACACGAGCCCAGTATGGATTGGGAACTTCACACACACGGTAATCAGTCTGTGGTCTACTCGTGTAGACGTAGTGCCGGAAAAGCGGCCAGTTGCAACGCGGTCGAAACTTCGAGATAATGGTCGTGATTTAGTCCAACGTGTGGTATTAATATCATTCTCTCACTCATTATCAACCAATATTGTAACGAAAGGATATCGGAGAGGAGAGAGCGAGGGCGATTGCAGCATGCATAACGCATACCTCATCCGTATTCAAGGGCGAGCGCCCGCTTGCGCGTCGAACGTTCGAGACTCGCAATGCATCCGATAATGTTTACTAGCACGTCTTTATTTTTCCTTTTTATTTGGCACCGGAAAAAAGGGAGAAAAGAGCGTTGATCGTGATTATCTATACAGACTTTATTGTCGGTATGTATAGTTCAATGGCATGGCCCTGTAACAAATCAATTCCAACCGGATTTGATAAATTTTCATCTTTCACTCGTCTCTACTTTACTCGCCTCTTAATGTAACTAGTATCGTTTTTGTTCAAGACTTTTTACCGAAAATTTTCACACCACACCACTGGCATAGTTCATCAGTTTTATCACCGGAAAAAATAGCAAGGCCTTTACTATTGTGGTGAATTAAATTCCCTTAAATCTCTAAACCATAGGTCAACCCATTAGGCTTTTTCTACAAACTCGTATCAAAACAAAACCGTTCCACAAATGCAAAATTCGCACAAAACTAAACATTTCCGTGATATCCATAGGTACAAACTGTACTTATTAGAAAATAAATGTAACAATAACTACAAGCGTGAATGTTCGTATCTATAGTACCCGAACATGCGTAACCTACTTAGATACAGTGAATGCATTTTTATAGCTGGCATTTTTACCTCCACAATAAGACATCTGACACCTAACAAACACTAACCGCTAATCACGATTTACACATCTGTTTTCGAAACCACTACCTAATTCTATAATTTTTTAACCATTTGCAACCACTACATGAAAAATTCGGCGTTCATTGGTGCACTCGATTCCAAGTTTGGATCTAGGGGTTATTTTCAGAGAGCGTCGAAATTATTATACTTTTAAAGCTAACTATGATAAATAAAGACCAAAGATGACTAGCCGGTACGTGGTGGCCTAGTGGTTTGACCTATGGCGTCTCAAGCAGAGGGTCGTGAGTTCAAATCCTGGCTTGCACCTCTGAGTTTTTCGGAATTTATGTGCGAAATTACATTTGTAATTTACCATGAGCTTTACGGTGAAGGAAAACATCGTGAGGAAACCTGTAGTTATACACCTGAAGAAATTCAATGGTGTGTGTGAAGTTTCCAATCCGCACTGGGCCCGCGTGGGAACTACGTCCCAACCCCTCTCATTCTGAAAGGTGGCCTATGCCCTGCAGTAGGACGTATATTATAGGCTGCGATGATGATGATTGATGACTGACCGGTTCTCAAAAATCATGTTGGCATATACCGCCTCCATTGCGCAGTGAGTAAGAACCGCAGGAGCATAGGGGGCGCTTCATCTAATTTCTGCCCCGGCTACAAAATTGGATGTGGCATAGCATGATCCTAATTAGCAGCAGTGGTGCCTATTCATATTTGAGCCTTAAAATTAGGCTTGCTTTAAACCAAGAACTTAAAGACCATTTTGTTTGCGGTCGCTTGCCACGCTATCTGCTGTTCTTGGAGGCATTAAATCAGTGTTCTCCCTTCTGTCTTTCCTTTGTTCGTAGCTGTGTAACACCGCCTAATTTCACCCAGTCTATAGTCTAACCACAATTGCCTGTCCGCAACGGGTTATTGTTGTGAAAATTACCCCGAAACTTTTGAATTGGTAAATTGGCTTTAAACATGAAACTGCCGTGAGACTTACTCATAGTGAAAATAAACGGATCACACACGTCTTAAACCGGGATAGTGGTTGGTCAGTACCCCCGAGTTGGAAAACAGTGTTGAATGTTCGTACTGCGTCAACGGTGAGTGTGAGCGAACCTTTACTAGGTGATGTTGTTAGTATTGTGTGCTACCCTACATTTGACAATGACAATAAAAGTGATGATGAAAATGGGGGTAGTTGTGTGTCGCTGTCAGTTGCGTCGAGTAGCCGCGAGACCAGGGCGGTAGCACGCAGTGCGCGTTTGGTAGCCGAAGTGACGTGTGACTCTGAGAAGAAGGGCTACGAATTAGCCCGAAAAATGTCGAGTTAAACTCGTTTTAAGACGTGAGTGATCCGTTTATTTTCACTATGGTAAATTGGCGTAATTAAATTTACATTTCTTTAAGATAACCACCAATACGAATTATTCTGGTAAAAGCTACAGCTATTTTTCATATGAATAACAGAGGGCTCATGTAAAGAATTATATTCTAATATATAAAAATCTCGTGTCACGGTGTTTGTTACCGAACTCCTCCGAAACGGCATGACCGATTTTTATTAAACTTTTTTCTCTATATTCGGTAGGTCTGAGAATAGATCGTAGGCTATTTTTATACCCCTATTCTCCGCGGACTGAGTCGCTGGGCAACAGCTAGTCTATATAATATATAAAAATGTCGTGTCACGGTGTTTGTTATCGAACTCCTCCGAAACGGCTCGACCGATTTTATTGAAACTTTTTTCTCTGTATTCGGTAGGTCTGAGAATAGGTCGTAGGCTATACTATTTTTTAGGTTTCCTTAGTCTGACCAGGAATTTTACAGCCCACCCACTCGAGATATATTTTTTTACATATTAAATTGATATAATATTATTTTCATCCATTAACCTCTTCACCGCCCCAGTCATCTAGTCGTGACAGCCAATGGAATGCCTCACACGCCAACGTCAGCTAAACATGACCAATATTTCAATTCGAAACCCTTCTACAATGGATTTTAAGTAGAAAATCGGTTTGTCATGTAACGTGGCTTGGCGTACAGAGCACGTCACTTCGTTTGTTTTGTGGCAGTGAAGAGGTTAAAAAGATGGGTGAAAGTCGTTTTTAGGTTCGGATCTTAGACTATATAGTGCACTGAAACAATTACTTTGCTCACCCGCGTCCTTACGATAGTTACGTTTATGCAAGAAATGTGTGTTCATGCAGTTCCTCCACCTCCACAATGTACGCATAAACGTAACTATCGTAAGGTCGCGGGTGAGCAAAGTAATTGTTCCAGTTCATTAATATGGACCTCCGCAAAGTAACGCCTGATTCAATAAATTATAATATTATATTATATAATATTATAAAGAGGAAAGATTTGATTGTTTGTTTGTTTGCAATGAATAGGCTCCGAAACTACTGAACCGATTTCAAAAATTCTTTTGCCGTTAGAAAGCTACAATATCACTGAGTGACATAGGCTACTTTTTACCGCGGGAAAATACTTTTTCCTACGGGAAAATTAATTTATCGCGGGCGAAGCTGCGGACGGAAGGCTAGTAAATTATATAGTGCAGTTTATCTGTAACGGCCCTCCTAAGAAAACAATAACGTGACAAAAGTACAAATTAAACGAGGGAACCATTTTGTTGTAACTGTTACATTTTTGACGTAAAATTCTTGAACACGCATATATATCTGTTTTATATCAGGTTCAAGTTGGAGTTTTGTATTTCTGCTAGAATGATAGTGTATCCCTTTTTGGCTCCTATGTTGTCGCCACCTGCGTATTACCGAAGAATTTTCAAGTATCTTTCAAGGTATTTATTCTATTGTATCCATGCATCGTCCCCAGACAATAGCATTAAAGCCTGCGACGTGTTGCCCTGCAGTATATTCTGTTCAATCCTCCTTTACTCTTCAAGTATATACAGTCAGCTTTAAAAGTCAAGGTTTAAACCAGAACTTAAAATTTTTCTCATTTTTAGCCATCGGAAGTTTTTGGCGAATGGGCCATTCTACTTTTCGTTGACCAGTCATTTTTTGTAATGTGCTCTTCAAATATTTTTTTTACAAAAACTGTAAAGTGCTCGGTTTTCCATTAAAAATTTAAATAGGGACATAATGAAGCTTACATTTAAAATTATCACTATTTATAAAAAGTAATCTTTATTATGTATAAAGTAGGTAACGCAGTGGACATGCATGTCCCCGCCATTTGTATGGAAATTGGTGTATTCTCCGCTGAGTTACCAATTTTTTTTACAAAATTTCTTTAAATTTAAAGTTTTTTTGCTTTTAAGTATTAAATTTAGTTATTTCAGTTTTTATATAAGTTATTTATACTTCAAAAAAATTACCAGGGATGCCTTATATTTCACAAAAGATTAATGGTTATTTAAAAGTAGAATAATAGCCCGAATATTTGTAATTGCACGACATTGCGAAACGAAATCAGCACGAACTCAACTTGCCTTTAAACCAATAAATTTGATAAACTTTACAACAATAAGCCATGTTGGCTTAATTATTTGACCTATAGCCTCTCAAGCTGAGGATCGTGGGTTCGGACCCGGGCTCGCACCTCTGAATTTTGTAGAAGTTTATGTGCAAAATTACATTTGAAATTGGCCATGAGCTTTACGGTGAAGGTAAAAAATAGCGAGGGAACGTGCACAAACAAGTCCTTCACATCTGTGAAGAAATTCATGGTTTGAGTGAAGTCCCCAATATGTACTGGGTCCGTCCGCGTGTAACTACACTACAGCCCAAGCTGTTTCATTCTGAGAGGAAGCCTGTGTCTGGAAACGTTAGGCACTCGGATAGGTTAGGATGATGATGAATGGTTTTGAAGCTAACTGTACCCAAGTGGTATCTATAGTAAATCTAGCTCTGATCCCTCTTGGGGAGCATTGAGTTTGTACTGCACAAAGGATCCAGTCTTATTTGTCAGTGTTAATATACCACTTTATTTATATTTATTGCCGGTTACTTTGCCTGTGTCCCATGGGAACTTTGCACTTTCCCGGTATAAAAAGTAGCCTGTGATAATCAGGGATGGTGAAAGTATTTTTAAAGTCGTTTCAGTTTCACACATGTCGCCTTACATTCATTCAATCTAATAAACAAAGTTACCCTTTTCGTTATACAATTATATGTAAGTACTGAATATCTTCCTCGAGTGGTGCGGCCATTTTCGCGAATTTCCTTCAAGTGGCAGGCTCTAATGAGTCAAGTACCATCGCGAATTCGGCGCATGTCGGAAAAGAAGACTATTTTTCAATAAAAACATAATATTATGGAGGGTATCAGGGTATACCAAACTGTGTTACGTCTATAAAACGTAGACTGCCTAAATATCTCTTTATGATCCTGCAATGCCAAGTTACATATATAATCAAAGTTCTTTATGATGATTATGAAGTAAAACCTGACACATTTAAATTTAAAGTTTTTGAATGTTGACGGCCGATGGGACCGAAAGGTTCTCGAGTGGCGTCCGCGGACCGGAAGACGTAGTGTAGGTAGGCCTCCAATAAGATGGAGTGACGATCTTGTTAAGGTGGCGGGAACGCATTGGATGCGAATGGCGCAGGGCCGATTTGTTTGACGAGCCTTGGGGGAGGCCTATGTTCAGCAGTGGACGCCTTTCGGCAGAAATGATGATGATGATGATGATGAATATTGACAATTGGTTCACACCACAGGAATACATTATGCTAAGTATGATACGTACACTATTCTGTCACACGCAACAAGTCTGTATGGCATTTATTTTCCTATGGTTGACATTGTTAGAAACTTCATACTTTATGTCTCAGGATTTACTTGATACTTAGCAGCCGTTAACTTCTACTTAAATCTTCGGTTTAATTACACCTAAGCTAACAATTAAAGTGTAGCGTTTATTTTACGAAACATACTCCCCTGTCGGGTTTGTCTGTTCAAATTTTTCTGGAAACCGAAATAATTATTTTCAGTTTCTTGCCAGTTTTGTAATGTGATAATATAATATACATTTCTTTGTTGCAGGTAAGACAATCTACGTTATTTCGAAGCAGAGATTTGCAGGCTGTACTACTAGTATAAGTAGCACTAAGTAAATAAGAAATAAGTAAGTCTGGGAACGCTGCGAAGAATAAGTGAAGTAAGTACTAAGTAAGTCTGGACTACGTGGATTGCGATCGTTTCGCAGTGACTGGCAAACACAAACATAGTAAGTCCCCGAAAGACTGTTACTCGGGGATTTGAGGGTTTTAATTTCCATATTTATGACTTGAATTTGAAATTTCATATTTCCGCATTAAATAAGTAATTATTAGAATAGCCACAGTATTGTATTGACAGATTGTCACTTTTTTCGAGTCGTCTACCATAATACTAAGAACAGTGTTTAGTTTAGAATTCGAATGGTCATGAGGCCAGATTCTGCCAACATGTTAAACATATTTACTAAAATGATTGCAAACAATTTGATATAAGATTGGTATAATTATCTTTTTGTATTTTTATTTTTCAATTCCCATACCATAATACTAAGAACTGTGTTTAGTTTAGAATTCGAATGGTCATGAGGCCAGATTCTGCCAACATGTTAAACATATTTACTAAAATGATTGCAAAACAATTTGATATAAGATTGGTATAAGTATCTTTGTGTATTTTTATTTTTCAATTCCCATTTTTATTATACGGTTATCCCGTGAAATCCATATATTTCATACTAAATACGAACTGAAACATGGATGCACAGAAAAAACACAGAAAAAGACCAGCTCCGGGAATCGAACCCGGCAGGCTTATTGTCTAACGCGCTGACGCTTGCTTTCGCAATTACTATTTCTTTCTGTCAAGCGGTATAAGATGGTGACAGAAAGAGATGGTGAAAGCGAAGGCAAGCGCCCGGACGTTAGACAATACGGCTTCAGGTCTTCAGCATACCGTGCTGCGTGCTTTTACCCCTAAACCACAACATACATACATACATGAGAGTAAATTAACATAGATAGATGTTGCTTGTATCACTGCTTTAAGTGATTAAGCGAGCTGAGACGTGTGATGCATAAAAAAAAATCGTGTCTACATATTATATCCCGACCAGTTTGTGGTTTAGGGGTAAAAGCACGCGGCACGGTATGCTGAGGACCCGGGTTCGATTCCCGGAGCTGGTCTTTTTGACCAGTTGTGCTTTAGGGGTAAAAGCACGCAGCACGCTATGCTGAGGACCCGAGTTCGATTCCCGGAGCTGGTATTTTCTGTGGTTTATCTGTACATAAAATATAAAATTAACGAAGTTTCATGAAGCGTAGATAACTTTTGTGTTGTAAAATTGTCTTATAGCTACGTTTTAAAGATATAAGTAAAACATTGGTTGACTTGCATGCATAGAATAACACCATTGACGAGCATGTGACGGAAAAGTTATTTCAATTTATCAAAAAGCCAGTTCTTAAATCTACCTTCGCTACGGGAGAAAAATCTGCACTCGAATCAGATAATGTTATCTGTCTTCACCACAGATTATACCTACAATAGTTGTTACGTAATCTTTACTTAATGTAAATACTGTCTACAGTAGTCTACACCGCATTAATGTACCTTACATTAAAACGATTTGTTAACATCTGTAAACATAGTTCTAAACAAGGAACACGCCGTAGTCCCAGCCAGAGAAATCTGTAGAAAGCTGCGGTTACCCGCCGCCCGCCCCTTTATTTAATCTAGGCAACTGAGAGCACTTATCTCGTTATTACTTTCCAATCTCTTACCCTATCAAATTATTCGTGTTGCAATCAATAGATGTCGTTGAAGGCTGAATAAGTAGTCTAGGGGAAATATTGCACTAGTCTTTGCATCGTAGATAATTAAGACATGTGAAGTGAAGTAGAAATTAATAGGATTATAATTGTGTTCTGATGTTTGCAGTACATAATTACGATAAGTATTTGATAACTATTAATTAATAGTTCTAAGATACAGCTCTAACATAAGTGCATTTAAATTGAACCCATATTCAATTAACTGTATGTAAAAAATATTTTTAATAAGCATTGAAATAATTAAAATAGTTGAGCAATTGCCGCCATAGTTCAGAATTACCATCCATACACAGAAATAGGGGAGTTTAAACAGCTTACAACAAGTAATGTCAATTTGATTGGTGGGGTGTTAAAATAGCCTATTTCTTAGTCCTTTTTAAAGTTCAAGGTACAAAGCAATGTATACAATATTTTAATATTATATCAGACGGATCGCAAATATCTCGTTTCTCGGGATCGACCTAACTGCAACTCAACTCCAGATTACCTAACCAACTAGTTCAATACCTCGCCCAGAGATGGCTCTCTTTGACATTTTCGCAACGCTTGTATCTCGTACTCGTATCATTGCATCAACGAAGGCTGACGTTAATTAACCGTAAAATGCGTTATTTATCTGTAGGCGACTAATTGCAAGTCGTCCATTGTTGATCGGTTGCGCTCCGTCGCGCCAATAGAGGGCGCGACGCGCGCCGGCGACAATGCCTGCGACTGCGCACTTTGTATTGCTGAATAGGGCTGGCAGTTGTAGTGTGACCGCGTAGTTTTGTTTATTTTCAATGGATATTCAAGTGTCGCATTTCTATTCGGGAATTAGGAGTTTGCCAGCACCTAGTTAAGATACACATAGATAGAGACTTGAAGAACTCAGATTATAAAGTTTAAAAAGCGCTTCATCACGTGGTAAGATAAGCAAAAATATGGCAAATCTCATCATATTGCTGTTGGGTTAAGTACCTAAAAGTAAACAATACAAACAATGCCAAGTAATACAGAGTGCTAATCAAGACTGACTAAAGATACACAAATGCTTTGATTAGCCTGTTTTCTGAATCACATGGTTTGATTTGTGTGTTAATTAATTCTCTGACAAAATAACAAACTCCAGAATTTTCCCATGACTAGTTTTACAAATAGTATGTATGTATGTAAAACTCTTTATTGTCCATAAAACATGAAAATTACCAGTTAACAAGAGAGACATATGTACAAAGGCGAACTTATCCCTTAAAGGGATCTCTTCCAGTTAACATTAGAACGATTGACAGGACATCAGAGACAAGAGTAGGCATACAATGCAGAGTAAAAAAGAGCCGAAATCAAAAATAAACCCAATCTAACAAAACATAAACAATACCCATACATACAAAGAATACACACAAGTACACACATATATATTATATAATGAATACAATAGACTAATACATATCATATCAACATAAATAGACTACATAAAAACTACATATACACCGTAAAATTTTAGTGGTTGTTTTCCCGAAACGAGATGATTTAGTTTCGATTGTACAATCGATTTATAATTACTATTTTGACTAGAGTCAAAAATCCAATTGTGAAAAACGAAAGTCGAAAATGACCGCAAACCAATAGTAACGCTTCGTTGGTACAAGTAGCGTACGATCGTACGATAGGTTAGATACCAACGAAGCGTTACTATTGGTTTGCGGTCATTTTCGACTTTCGTTTTTCACAATTGGATTTTTGACTCTAGTCAAAATAGTAATTATAAATCGATTGTACAATCGATACTAAATCACCTCGTTTCAGGAAAACAACCACTAAATTTCACGGTGTATGTATACTTACATTAATATACGCATATACACTAAACAGAGAGAGAACACAATAGAGGAAGTCTCTATAATAATAATTAAGGTCTCTATAATATAAATTTAATAGTCGTGGTGATTTAAAAAAATACTGAGCGAGAAGGACAAATATAACAAAAACTATATCCTATAATACATATATCTTGTGTCTAATATAAATATATAAAAATCTCGTGTCACTCACTGTGTTTGCTATCGAACTCCTCCGAGGTGGCTTGACCGATTTTTATGTTTTTTTTTGTCTATATTTGGTAGGTCTGAGAATAAATCGTAGGCTATTTTCTATATCCCTATTCTTCGCAGACGGAGTCGCTAGCAACAGCTAGTATCTTTATAACTGTGTTGGCAAATAAAACAATTTTAACTTATCGCAAGCCATTCAATATTGAACAACCTGATCCACGGCTCTACATTTTGTTTGATAGATTTTTTCCGCCGTTTCACTCGTTTTGTATCATTAAGTACGTACAATTTCCTAATTTGTTTCTCTTGTGTCATTTGCTCCAATAATAGGTTGAGCTATGCCACTCGGACAACCGATGAGTAATGGCCCGACCAATGAGATCACTTTCAAACGCCGCTAATTTGAAACTGCCAACAATACAGGGTCGTTACACTTCATGCCTATACGCATGTAATGTACTTAGCGAGTGAATGGTTTGCCAGAAAATGAATGATTGGGAATCTGAAGGATACATTAAATGAACGAACCAGGAAAAAAAAGCATAAAACGATTTTTTTTCTGTGAAATTGCGCTTATTATTAATTATTACCCACAGTTATAGTAAAAAAAAACTACAAAATATTTTGATCCTAAAATGTTGTCTTTTAATATATAAAAATCTTGTGTCACGGTGTTTGTTATTGAACTCCTCCGAGACGGCTTGACCGATTTTTATAAAAAAAAAACTCCACATTCTGTCGAATAGAATAGGTCGTAGGCTATTTTTTTATACCTACCCCTATTCTTCGCAGACGGAGTCGCGGGCAACAGCTAGTTTAAATATAAAATTGTACATCTTAGTTTCGAGACTTTTTATGATTTTGATAGAATAGCAAAAGTTTCTAACTTACAACTAAAACTTTTTAACATTATAAACAAACGTTTCCCTCCTATTTTGAAATCGTAGAAAGTTTTGAAATAACATCTAAAATAGAAGTCGTAAACTCGTTAATATCCCCTTGTATTTACAACTTCCGATTCAAATTGTTCAGCCAGCAGTCTGTAGGGTTTTATCAGCGCGTGTACTACTAGCGCCATCTGTTTCGTTATCGCGGCACTCGGAGCGGTGGCCGCGTCATCGTCGTGTCGACATTGACCGATAGATGGGGCCACTGGTACACGCAATAGTGACGCTCGCGGTGTAAACGAACGTTCTTGACTGCGCTACTTCGAGTTCACGACTCACAACACAACAGACGAACTCACGCCTAGTAACGTAACATAACATCGACTGCCTAGGTAAACAAACCATTTTATACGATTTTCCTAAACGTCACGCTATATTCGTTAATGACATCATCATTTCCACGATAGTGCATTAACCTTTTGCACATTGAGGTATTTAATGTCATTATCTATCACTGACGTTGATTTATTGTTTTTTTAACACTTGCCACTATTTGAAGACACGAATATTATAACTTTAACGGTTTCTTGTAGGGCCTTTATCGTGTAGTTAAAAATAAAGTATTGCGGTACGAATTCGTTTTCGCAGTACCTACGTCTGAAATCGTTGTTGATGTTAGTCTCGCGCAACAGATGGCGTTAACGACATCGTAAAATAAAATTAGATCGGAAACTTGACTTTATTTATTAGACTCCGAAATGTTTTGATTATACTTTTTTTGTTCATGCAAACTCGCTAATTCCTGCAAATGGTGGAAACACTTCATTTTAATTTGGATCTTACGCGAGGGTGTGGTTAGTGTACGAGTACGTCCCCGTATTTGTGTACGACACGATACTTCAAATCCTTATAAAATGTACACGAGAGTTTGAATTATTAGGTCATGCATTATTGTTTCAGGGTCGACAAGTACAGGCCTTATACTACGAAATTCGATTTTCAAACTTTGTATCATGTCGTTCCGTTAACGCTAATAGTATTAAACAGTACGCCTAGTATAAGTTTTACTTCACCAAAATACTTCTCGATCGCGTTTACGTAAAAAAATCAATTATTAGGGAAACATGGACGGACAGCGCCTCCGCGGCCGCGCGTCCATGTTTCCATAGAATTGAAATTTTTACGTAAACGCGATCGAGAAGTATTTTGGTGATGTAAAACTTATACTAAGCGTACTGAAGAGTGAAAGGGACGACACTATACGAACTTCGGATTTGGAATTTCGTAGTAGCCCCCCATGTCATACTTTAACTGTACCCTTACGTGACACAAAAGCAACTTAGTTCGTACTGTCTCATTGCGGCTTAATATGGATTAAAGTAGGTATAAGTAAAAAAATAAAATAAGTGAAAAAAAAGTAAAAGTAAATAAAAAAAATGTGCCATAATTTTCCATCGAGTTTCTATCCACTAACTTTTTACAGCTATTTCTTTATTTCAGCCTTTATTTCTTAATAGTTCTTGGCATCGATGCGGCAACATCGCGTTGCATTTAACATTGCACCAATACCTTTATACCGAGAACTAACCAAGATAAGATTTTAAAATGCGTCCGATCCTACATCAGATGCTCTTGGCGTGTCCTCTAACGTTTGTGTCGTAAAAAACAAACAAAACACACACGCAGTAGTTTGGAATGTTTATATCCTCGGACAAAGATGTAAGGAGGGAACGAGAGATCTCTTTCATTCTTGGTTCAAGTCGGGAATACTCTTTCCTAGGTTTCAGTGTACGAATGTGCATACGAATTCGAATAACATTTTTTTTTATGTCTGCCCCCGCCACCTTTCTCTTTGTGCTCGCTGCTTTAGATGCCAGTGTATTACAATTGTATCATCGACTTAGAATACCCTGTATTATGCATAATATACTAGATATTTTCAGGGAGTTACGACTTTTTGCCTCATGGAGGTGAGGCGAAGTTATCGCGGGTATGCAAATTAGATCTACGTCTCTGATAATACATTTTGAAACGGGTTACGTACAGTCACGTGTTGGTATACTTAAATAAAATTATTTGGAATTATTATTTGTCATTGTGGCGTCAGTTTTTATAGCCTTGGATAGTTTGCTGTTAAGTTTTACTTTTTAAGGAAGCCGATACAGTGTTAACTAGCTTTATTTTTTCAGTCTACAGCATCAAGAGCTATAAAAAGGTTTAAGTTATTGTCCCTATCAGATTACAAAAAGATACACCAGTTGAATTTTATTTTCATTGTCACCAACACCAATTAATTATTTTTATCATCTCGTTTCACAGTTGATTTGAAGTTGAAATGGAGCTTTTTACTTTTTAGCTGGGTTTCGGTAATCTAGTACATTGCAATAATGTATTAGCAATTGTGTATCAAAATTATACACAGACCCATTTCTGTGTGCTTAACTGACTGTTGTATGTTATTTACCGATTCTGCAGTTGATGAAAAATGTGGTACTGTCAAGTGTATAATGGACACATGGAGCTTGCAAAATTGGGAATGTCTAAAAAAAATTACCAGTGGTTTTTATATTTTTTTTGTATAGAAAAGTCAATTATAAGAAACTAATTTCAATATTTTGTCATTTAGTTCTCTACTTTTTTCAAAATTAATTATTGAAACTATTTTAGTTGATGACGTCAGATTATAATTGAGGGCTCCCACAGTGCCAAATTTCTAAATCTATCTAAATGCGTACGATAAGGCAACCCCTTTAATTATTTTTTGCGTAGTGGTACACTATACACTGTGTCACTTTACTGGCACTGACAAAGTGCTAGATGTCAGACAGCGGGTCCAAATCAAACTCCGTAGTATAATCCACGCGTAAATTGTGAAGAATTCTAACCACACAGAATAAAGTACGACTTGAACCGGTCACGCAATTTACACCAATGTCAAATGAAGGTTATTGCTTATTTGTTATATAATAAATTCATTACATAATATTAAAATTAAATAACTACAGAAAACGATTTAAAAAGCATTTATCTCGAAATGGTTTTCGATTTTCTATACATTTCAAAAAAATAGACATCCCCAGTTATGCAATATAAATTAAATGCGTGACTTGCAATTTGCCATCAAACTCAAAATACATGGCGCTGCAATTCTAATTAATTTACTGCTATAAACTGCAATGCAATTAACTTCTAACTTGTAAGAAATTTTATATCGTCATGAAAATTCTCTTTCTTTTCATTAAAGGCAAAATTATTTTCCTGACTGACTGATTCGTCTAAACCCAGCCAAAATGATACCTCCTAAGTCTAGAAAGCTGAAATTTAGATTTTTTGTAGCATAAATATTTACTAATAGCGGATATTTATTTTATGTATGTATATATAAGTATCTTTATCCATTGCCTAGTACCCACACATAGTACAAGTTTTGCTTAGTTTGGGACTAGGTGAATTGCAATTGGTGTCAATAGTCCAATGATTTATTATTATTCTTTCATAATCAAAACTACAATATTTTTAACTTGCTTCTTCGCTAATAAATAAGCTTTAGGTTTGAAGGGATATCGAATAAGCATTTATTTAGTAAAGCAAATCCGCCAGCATAACCTAGTAGGTACCTATGTAATAAAAAACTTTGTAATTTCCTGTAGGATTTGAAAACCGGTGTTTAGCTTATATGTGCAATTTTATGGGCCTAATCGGCAAGGTGCAAGAAAACGAGTGTGCTGTCTTGAACACCTGTCTATTAAATTAGTTGCATTTTGTTTTTCTTTTCGTATAATAGTTTGTTTCCGTTCTTTCCGCGGTGAAAACAGTTTTTTTTTCTAAATTACCATTACTATTGTTGCGAATTTGTATCCTCGCTTAACTGTAGTAGAATAATAATGACTGATTGCGCAGAAACTGAACATATTCACTTCCAGAGAACAAACCTAGTCACAACCCGACAACAGTCGAAACAGTAAATTTGACAAGGGATGTTGAACAGAGCAAATAGAAGCTACAATTAAAGAGTTTTTTATTTAACTACCTGTATATGTATAACAATTAAGGTAGAAGTACCGTTTGTGGCCACAACTTAACCTAGAAATGCAAATCATAATCATATATCTATAGTTCCGCATCACTTGTCAGATGTTTAAAGTCCTCAGCTAGTCCGTTGTATCTGATGACTGGGTATTCGAATATATTGTGGTATATGATTTGTTTCCGATCTCAATACTCGCCGCCGATACACACCATCCCCACTAAGTGTACCTACCTATGCACAGTTACCGAATCCAGTTCTGAGGCGATTAAATCTGCACCATGTCCGTTGGCTTTCATTAAATCCTTCCGACTAAATTGACTAATCACAAAAAATTACGGGCGTAAACATAAATATTTAATCCATACCTACCTACATATAATAAAAGTATAACTGGTCGGTTGTTATTCGTTAGAATTTTTAAGAAAAACTATTACTAGGGTTATTTTACTATTAGCGCAATTGGACCAAAAACAAAGACTTTTACAATTATTGTCTGTTTGCCAGTGTTTTTTTCGTTTGTATTTTGTTCGTGCTAATATTTAAAAAAAAAATTTTTTTTTTCAGATAAGAAAATCTAGAGATCGTTAGTTTGAGATTAAATAATCCAATACTATTATTTATTCAATGAAATATTGTTTTCTAGTTGTTAAAGTACTAATTGTATTTTATTCGCAGCTTATAGTAGTGCTTAAGTCTGTGCAGATTATTAGATAAGTCGTGATAGTACGTTAAGGATCCCGCGTTTACACGTGATTTCTAGTAGTTGAAGACTACGGGACTATGGGATGAGCTGGCAAAGTGGGATGCAGATGAACTAGTTTAAGAATAAAATTTCTTATTATGATGGACTGGGTCTAAACAGAGAGCAAAATCGGTAGCCTATCTAGCTGTGCTTGTTGTATTATAGCAGCGCTGTGTTGTTCTTACGCTACGAAACGCAAGACACACCATTAGGTAAGTATCTAAATAGAACGGGAAAACAACAATATAAAACTTAGACTAGTTTCCTTCTCGTAACGTGATGTTGTTTCATCGTTAGAAAACTCTCAGTTTTCCTAGAAGTAGCAATAGTGTATAAAAGCGGTTCATCATAAAGGTAAAAGCGGTAAAAGCATCATATAAAAACGGTTCCTTCGTTTCCTGTAATCATTGACGTGTAATGAATTGTTATTTCCTGAAAATCGCATTTGTATTTTTCATTTGTTTCACCATAGCTGGCAGCCTTTATTGTTGAGCTGGTTTCCAAACTATAAAGACCTCGTTTGACGAAATAGCACATGGATTCTGAGGGAGCAAGCTTATCCGGTCAATAGATGTTAAAATTAGTATAATTCGAATTGTTATTCCGTTGTTTTCGTACTTACGCTTGTTAATTAAACTTAACGCTGGGTGATTATCTATGTCCCATGCTGGTTTTACTGCCTTTTTATTTGATATCAACGGTTAATTTTTGTGAGCATTCTGGGCGATGCATCGACCAGTAGGTTTTTGGGCCAAGAATATTTTTTTTTTATATTTGGTTCGTTACTTAGCAGAAAAGATGTTTTTGCTCTCTAAAATTAAGGTAGACGAATAAGATTATACCCTCTCTAGTAAGTAGATTTTCTACACAATGGCCGTAATTGTTAAAAGCAATGATGGTTATTTTATCGACCAGCCATCCTACACGCGATCGAATTATCCAATCTTGCAAAATTATTCTGCTTTAACTACTTCATCGAAAATACAGTTCAAGACACATCCAATCAAAATAACAAATGGTTTCACATTGCACACTGTTATTTGAGAGGGAAAATTGCCATGCTTCTAATTACTCAATTCATTGACTCAAAAGCCGTCGGTTATTGTGGCAATTCCCTCAATTAGAGATCGACGGATAGCGTCGTATAATTTATAAACGAAAGGATTAATCACGATGCTCTGTACAGTGAGATCACTCACCGACATAGAGGCAAATGGCAACATCATGCTGTCACACATAAATTACTGCAAACTTTTGTCAAAGAACAATGTCCTATTGGTAATAGGTAAAAGTAACGCCGAGTTTTTTTAAAGGACCTTTTTTATGTATTTTCATGTGACTTACCTACCTACTGAATTTAAACTTAAAACTTAAGAATTTAAACTTTTAAATATTAAATTAAATTACATATTACAGAAGCGACGATTTAATAGATACATATTTAAAAGTTAAGTGCTAGATTTCGGTTGGACTTGCTTATGCTATTGATTTTATTCTAAACCTACGTCCTATGACAACTCCTTTATAGTTAGTTAGCTGCAGAGAAAGGATACCTCTCTGTAACTGCTCGTGCCTAAAATACCACGTTCCCAAAATACCAGATTTTTTTAAAAACCATTACATGTTTAGGTATATACACTTCCTTAACATGTAGGTAGGTAGATAATGTAGTATTTTGAAAAATGTGGTATTTTGGGAGCGTGGTATTTTATGCACGAGAGCGTCTGTAACGGCGGCAACCACACCGGAGGGGTAACCTTTTCTCCGCAGCTGACCGTAAATAATAACAGTTGGTAGCTTGGCTATGTGACGCATTTTTTTTACTGTACTACACCTTTTCTTTTATATGCGGCAACCTTTTGAGAAAGAAAAACAAAAAATACAATTGCTTAACAATATTTCCCAGCTTGTAAAGATCCACTAATTTTTTTTCGTTTAAGTTTATATTGTTTCAAAGTCAATGAATGAGAGTTACACATGGTACGCACTCTTGGATCGAGTGCATGATTTTTAAGGGTTTTGATCACAAAATAAATTATCAATTATCAGTTGATAAGTAATTATCAATTTTTGCGTATAAAATGGAACTCAAGTGCCGCAATTTTGCATCGTAAGAGCCGGATGCGCCTCATGTTGTTCTAAAACGCTCTTGGCCCTTATAGAACATTCCTTGATTATCTGATCTTGATTTAAGATCAATGAGCTCATCCCAACAAGTAACCCGGCATCAGCTATCGAGGCGGCTAACGGCGAAGAGTAAGACTTTCGCATTATTAAAGCTCTGTCAGGTATGACGCTAATTAGCGATCTCAGAGCTTAGACAAAGATGATCACTAATTGTTCTTATATGTCAAAAAATATTCACGACAGCACAGCCTACGACAACCTGTTTTTTATGCAGGAAGCTAGGCAGTTTAATTTTATGTGGCTTTGAGTTTGGTGCAAGTGGTTCACAAATCCAAATTCAGAATTTTGCTTTTCCTAAATGGACAATAGCGCGCAAGTGATTGTAAATAAGTTGGTTAGTTACAGATACAGTTTCAGTTTAACTGTTATCCCTACTTTTGTTTTCTTTTCAATATGTCAAGCCATTCTAATTTGGGGTTCTGCAAGATTTGGCCGAAAATATTTTTCTCAAATGATTAATTTCCCAACTGTTTCATATGGACGAATAATCTTTTTTAAACTGTAAGTAATTCAAGATTGTTATAAAACTAACCTAACCTAACTTAACAGGGTTCTACAGGATAGTCCTGAAATATATCCGGAATAAACAGATTCAGAATAAAACATTCGTCCTTAAGAAACAGTTGTGAAATGAATCATTTGGGAAAAATATTTTCGGTGAAAGCCAGGATCCCGCGCTTTGTGTAAATAAATAAAAACTTTTTTTCTCAACAAAAACAAATTACCAACGTTCATGATACCAAATGATACTCACACAATAGTCACTTTTCAATCAAACGAAAATATCATCGAAGATCAGGTTTTCTGTAATTTTAAAATTCTCCACGTTTTGTTTTCCTAAAATGAAGGAATATAATCTAATTTAGAAAAATATTGAGTAAAAGCAAGGTGTGACGCCCTGAGGCTCTAATCAATAAAGAAGGTGCGACCTTTTGCCGCGTTGTTTGTAAAATGGAATTAAAATAGATGTCAAGAGAGCCGTTTGTTTCATATGATAACTGGTACGTTACACACACTACGATTTGCATGAAGAGAACATTTTACTTTAATACCCGTGATAGACAGAGATGACATGAGAGAAACAGATTGCCACGACGTGCACGACGAAGAAATAAGCAGGAACAATCATACATAGATTCGGATTTCGCATTTTATTAATTAAATAAAGACATGGAGAAATGAAGATAAGTGCGAATCGGGATAGCACTACAGAGGTTCCACCACACCGAAGTAAAAAAAAAACTTTTTTGTATGGGAAGGGAAACCCCAGCTTGCTTATATATACTTTAAGGGAAACCCCTTTAACTTTCCACTTTATTTTACACACCCTGTAAAAAAAATAAAGTGGGTAGGTACTTATTACGGCTCCTAAGATAGAGCCCTGTAGTAGACGGTTAGAGAAACAGGGAAGGTTTAATAACACAGTCCCTTTTGGTACCCTTTGAGAACCAAACCCTAAAAATATTTTTGACCAAGAAATAATTGAGTAGGTATAAATTGAAATAAGTAAGTAGTTTAAGCTATCCTTTATTAGAAATGTACTAACCCACATTTTATCTCATCGGTTCTTATTAAAATAAATTTTAAAAAAATAGAAAGACGTTGAGACTTCATTTTTGCATTCGTATTTTATACGCTGAGATTTAAATATTTATTTTATTGATGGTAAAAGTTAATGAGCGAAAGGAATGCATTGAAATTGATGCTAATGCTAATTGATAATTAAATACTACAACTTTATCTAACTTTGTCATTAATTTGAAAGAAAAACAAGTTTTTAATCCACTGCCTAATGCAATTCAATTTCGCCAACATACCAAGAGTAAAAGTGATTCATTTTAAAAACTCAATTAAAGCTAAAATAATGCAACAATAGCCTTTTGTTTCCATGTTGGCATTACGTTAAAAGGGAATAATGGCGCTTGCCTCTGACAGATCATATTTTTACACGCCCTAGGTCATGTGAAACTCATTTCTTTTCTTTTTCAATTTTTACTTCGCTCCCGACGAAGCTAATGTTAATAACTTGATGTCAGTAAAAGAACGGTTAACTTGTATAAATAATTTGTAAGTCGCTGGTACTTAGGTACCTAGGTTACCTATTACTATTACGCTCAGCTCAGTGCTTGTACCTCGGAATTTATTTAGGCAGAGCAAAATTTTTCTATTGCTTTATAAACTTTCATTCGTAAAAAAATAAAACCTCATTGTGATTGGCGCTAGTGTCGTGAAGTCCGTTAGACAACTTTGTCATTTATGTTTAGAACTAAATGGACCGAAGCAAGACTGTAAAATCAAACGAACCTCGCGATACTCTATATAGAGAATACAATACAATGACGCTTTATTGTGTACACCACAAAGATAACAATACAGAAAAACAAGTACATGGAAAAAATATATAAGATAAGCAATAGGCGATCTTATTGCTTCGAAGCGATCTGTTCCAGGTAACCTTTTAACAAAAGAAAGACAGCAAGGAATGGATTACATCAGGTGGTGCCATATATAAAAATGATTAGTAAGTAATATAAATCTAATACCTTTAAACGAGCAATTCTAGTATAATATATCCCACCAAACACATTCTGTAAAAAACTAGCCAAGTCTCGATGGAGCTGCTTGTTTATCTTTAAAAAGTAATGAAATCTAGACAAAGTCGTGCCAAGTCTATGGTTCCTTACTGCGATTTCTTTATTATTATAGTTAATGTTGTGTGACTTGGCCGTTGAAGGGTACACAAGGGTACAAAGCCAGGTGCTCCATGACACCATTGCACCAATCTGTCGCCAGAACCGCTCCCAATATACAGCCAAGTCACACAACATTAACTATAATAATAAAGACATAGCAGTAAGGAACCTTAGACTTGGCACGACTTTGTCTAGATTTCATTACTTTTTAAAGATAAACAAGCAGCTCCATCGAGACTTGGCTAGTTTTTTACAGAATGTTTTTGGTGGGATTTCACTTCTTTTTATAGAAACTTGGTCATATTGATTTATTTTATTAGATTTTCCTATTTTTCTCTACCTTATCACCAGGTACTCCAGATCTTCGATTATCCTATTTTTTATAGTTTTCCCTTTATGTGGCCATTAAACCCTAACTCTGTACCAAATTTCAGCTCTCTGAGTTTATGGGAAGTACTAGTTCTATTCTGATGATCATGAGTGAGTGAGTGAGCGCCATAAATGCGAAACTTTGCTTTCGCTTAACTTCGGAACTAAATGACCTACAGACTTGAAATTTTGGATTTTAAAGTATGTGATTATAGCTTACTGGATGACGAAATTTCTGCGTTCTGGTCTTATCCAGAGGTTCTCAAATAGGGGCCTGAAAATACGGCGAAATGGTTCCAGTTAAGGATGGTACGGCAGTGTTTGCTTCGCGTTCGACTTGGCGGTGGGCACTGCTGTACCCCCAGATATATACTAGCTGTTGCCCGCGACTCCGTCCGCGAGCAATGGGGGGGGGGATAAAAAATAGCCTACGACCTATTCTCAGACCTACCGAATGTAGAGAAAAAAGTTTCATAAAAATTGGCCTAGCCGTTTCGGAGGAGTTCGATAACAAACACCGTGACACGAGATTTTTATATATTGGAGATATATAATCAGGATCTCAGAAACGGCTCCAACGATTTCGATGAAATTTGGTATGTGGGGCTTTTCGGGGATGAAAAATTGATCTAGCTTGGTCTTATCTCTGAGAAAACGCTTGGTACCGAGTTTCAGCCCGAGCGGAGCTCGGTCGCCCAGGTACTAATCATTATACAAAAACAACCTAATATACAATAGGTACACATCATAAAACACACATAAGTATTAAGTAGATAAATAATGCACAACAATGTACTTGTAAATATATAAAAGGGCTAAAATGTTTATGTATAAGCTAATAAATGGTGTTCCTTAAGCAAACCAATACTTACATACATACATACTTGATTTAAAGTCTCAAGAATACGAAAAAAAATCTTCAACAATTTCGCGATTTACTCTCATTCAAATTCTTAAACTTTCTGATTTCAATCGCTTCATGCATCATTCTAGAATAGTAATGACTTTCTGTTGAGAGAACTTTGAGATTATGATATGTATGAGGTACCTAGGATCCATTGGTTTTGTTCTGACAAAATAAAGAGCAATAAATTGCCGCTTTTAAGTCTCTGGTGTACCAACTATAAACATAATAATTATGTAATATGTACTTACTTTAGGCATGAAGTATGTTCAAGCTTCATTTCGACCTTCTTGACTTCCGGGCTGGTCCGCTTTGATCTGCCGTACTCCGGCATCATAATGTCACGTAAAACAAAAACCTCTATAAAACAAAACATTAAATTTAATGTCGCGCTAACTACGTAAACTACTGAGAACTACGCAATAACTTGGACACGTACGCACCTTTTTAGAAACAAGTAATTCCTTCTCTGACGAAAAGTGTTTCTGGCGTTCTGTACCGAAGAGTGAAAAATTGAACCCTGTCCGTCTGTCACAGGGCTGTATCTCAGGAACCGTAATAGATGAACTGCTCAAATTTTTACATAACGTGTATTTCTATAGCAACAGCAAATAATAAAAATGAACGGGGTCCTAAGTAATCAATTTTCAATCCCCTGATAAAAGTATCTGTCAGATAAATATTAGCTCAGCCCTTGTTTTTCATGAATATGACTTGAGAAAAGCAAAGCGATAGTTTAACTGACGGATAATATTGTCTGGGGATTGAAAAATCTGCCCTAAAACTAAATGCAACCAGCTTATCTGTCTATACGATTGTCAATTAACGTCAGCAACTTGTTTACAAGTAAACGTCGACTTTTATATGACGAACCTTTTCATTTCGCGTCACTACATTCGTTACCCAGGTCACGTTTGTCATGGACAAATTTTTTCATTCGAGTCAAGCAGAAATAATTCTTATACTTGTTTAATTATCATACGTAATAGACTGAATGAAATCCCTCGGGGGGACTGGATGAAGAATTTATTCCACATCTATCGAAATGATAAGAAAGTTATAAAATTATCATGAGAAAAGAATGTATGTTTATAAAAGGTCTTGTAAAGCGGTCATTTTGAATTTCCTACTGTACTTATCGCGCATTCTTAATACAAGTGTACATATAGCTAAAAGCTATAAGATTTCTTGGAATGTTCGAGTTGGTAGGGGTGTGCCTTTATTACGTTCCCAGACAGTACTGACATATAAAAAGGTTGGCCAGACCTCATTAACGTATTGATAAATACCATCGTTAGTATTTCAATGTTAATGTCTTTAAATGAACTGCAGCATTAAGCGATAATTTAAAAATATTTATCGGCTTAACTTAAGCTTTAAAAGTTTACACCATGGCTTTAGTAATGGCAGAACAGGTATGGATCCTTGACATTTACTCCATCCCACATCGATGTAATCTTCCGAGGCAACATCGACCCTGCACACAGAGTTGGCATTGGCCGAGTTGAAAAACTCGATCGATGAGGTCAACAGGGAAGTCGTGCAACAAAAACAGCACGGGCCGGAAACGTACGCCCAAAAACTTAAAACACCAAAAAGAACCCCTCATCATGACAACACGCACACTGTCATCATGTCGTCAAAGGACCCCAACAAGACCAGCGAAGGTGTCCTACAGGAACTGGGTAGAGTTCTGAAAGTTCAGAGCACAGGAGTAAGATTTGAGAGGGTAAGAAAAGCCAAAAACCAGAAGGTGGTGGTAAACTGTGCTAGCAAGCAGGATCTCGAGCTCTTGAAAAAAGCAGCAGAGGGAAAACTTAATGCGGAATATCCGCAGATGAAAAAACCTCTGATCTGCATAAGAGATGTCCTCAGCTATCACAAGGACGAGGACTTAGCGCAGATGTTGCTTTCGCAGAATCGCCATCTTCTAGGGGGCCTAAAAATCGAGCCCTCTGAACTAAAGCTGAAATACCGCAAAAAAGCGAGAAACCCCCTGTGCTGTCACCCGGTGTTTGAGCTTCCGCCCGCTGTCTGGAAGAGGTTTGTGGAGGCCGAGAAGGTCTACATAGGCTTCCAGAGGCAGAGGGTGGAGGATCAGTCGCCCCTAGTACAGTGCACCAAGTGCCTGGCCTACGGCCACACGAGAGCATTGTGCAAGGAAGCGGACACCAATTGTCGGTTCTGCCTGAACTGCCACGGACCAGGGAATTGTCCGGAGGAAAAATCTACGTGCATAAACTGCACCAGGGCAGGCAGAAATCACACTGAGGCACAGCACGAGGCGTTCAGCCCCGAGTGCAGAGAACGTAAAAAGTGGGACACTATAGCAAGGTCCAAAGTAGCCTATTTTTGTTGATACGGTGGTGCCGGCACAAACAGCAAAGCCGCCCCCTCCCGCTCCAATCACACGTCATGAGACACGGTTCCTGCAAGCCAATCTGCAAAGGTCGAGACTGGTGACAGTAGAAATTCACCAAGCCATGCAGAAAGGTAACTGCGAAGTAGCACTGCTACAGGAGCCGTACGTGGGCGGGAGAGGGGAGATGGTGGCGCAGCCGGGCTTCAAAGTGGTACAGTGCACACTCAACCGCATGAAGCCCGTTAAATCGGCAATAGTGATCTCAGGCGACCGGGTCCAAGTCCAACACGACCCACAACTGGTGACGGAGAACATCGCGGTGGCTCTCCTGAAGTTTGGCAATTTGTCAATTGGAGTAATCTCGGTTTATTTCGAGCCAGACCAAGACATAGAAGAATACATTGCCAAAACAAAGGAGATAATGCTTGGATTGGGTGCAGACAGCTACATAGTTGGAGGTGATGTGAACGCCTGGAGTTACTGGTGGGGTAGCAGATCGGAGAACCACAGAGGGGTAGCGTACAACAGCTTCCTCAATGAGGTGGATTTGCACGTCTTGAATGTCGGAAACACGCCCACTTTTGAGACGTATCGGGGAGGAAAGCTTTACACAAGCATAGTAGATGTAACGGCATGTAGCGAGAACATTCTGTCAAGAATCCAAGATTGGAAAGTAGACAGAGATGTAACTACATCAGACCACAACACCATAAGATTTGCAGTGTGCAGCCAGACTCGCCCAAAGCCAGTACCCAAACAAACAACCAGGGTTTACAACATCAAAAAGGCTGACTGGACCAAATTCAGCCGCGTCTTGTCGAAAGAGCTCCTAGAAAAAGACCTCACGGAAGACTCCATAAGCAACGTGAGAGATGCAGCAGAGATGGAAAAGGTGGAAAATACCTACATCGGTGCAGTCTCAAAAGCATGCGAGGAAAGTATCCCAAGGTCCGGAGCTCAAAAGGCAAAACGGAAACCGCCGTGGTGGTCCGAAGAATTGGACCGACTCCAAAAAGAGGTGTTAAGACGCAAAAGGCGAATAAAAAACGCAGCCCCAAACAGAAGGCAGTTCGTAGTCGACCAATACCAGCAGGCAAAGGAAGACTATGCGACCAAAGCGGCGGAGGCTCAGACGACTAGCTGGAAGGAATTCTGTTCCACGCAGGACAGGGAGACAATGTGGGACGGAATCTACCGCGTAATCCGGAAAACAGCTGGACGTCACGAAGACACGCTGCTCAGGGACGAACAGGGGCACACTTTAACACCAAAACAGTCGGCCCAACGACTAGCTCAATGCTTTTATCCGGATGACCGCCAGGAAGGTGAGTCCGACCATCACAGGCGCACCAGGGAAGATACGGAGGGAGACGCCTCAATAGTGGAGCTGAACCTCACAGACGAAGATCCTCCATTCACACAAGTGGAACTGGAAGCGGTCGTCAAGAGTATGAACCCGAAAAAGGCGCCTGGGGCGGACGGGCTCACCGCAGACATATGTGCGGCGGCCATTCAGTGCAGCAGGGAAGTGTTCCTGTGCCTAGCTAACACCTGCCTTAAGCTAGCCCATTTCCCCAAAGCCTGGAAGTCAGCACACGTATGCATACTGCGGAAACCCGGAAAGGAGGACTATACGCAACCCAAATCACACCGACCGATTGGCCTTTTGTCGGTGATGGGGAAGATCCTGGAAAAAATGCTTGTAAACAGGATCAAGTGGCACATCCTCCCAACCCTGAACAAACGTCAGTATGGTTTTATGCCCCAAAAGTCGACGGAGGACGCCCTCTATGACCTCTTGAGATACATAAGAACTGAAGTAGAAACGAGGAAACGCATCGTATTACTTGTCTCACTAGACATAGAGGGAGCCTTTGACAACGCCTGGTGGCCAAAACTAAAAACCCAACTGGTGAAAAAAGGTTGTCCAAAAAACCTTTATCGCACGGTATGCTCATACCTTGAGGATCGTGTGATCAAGGTACACTACGCGGGCGAGGTCTGCGAAAAGCCGACGACAAAGGGATGTGTCCAAGGTTCTATAGGAGGCCCAATATTCTGGAATATCATTCTAGATGACCTCCTACAGCAACTCAACGGCACGGATGCTCATTGCCAAGCCTTCGCTGACGACGTCACCTTAGTGTTTTCCGGCCAAACCTCAGGGGAAATAAAAGCAAGAGCGGACCGGACACTCCAACAAGTTGTCGAATGGGGTTCTAACAACAAACTCAAATTTGCACCACAAAAAACAGCGGCCATGATCATCACAAGAAAATTAAAATGGGACCCAATTCGCGTCGTAATGGCTGGAACCGAGGTGGAGCTTGTCGACGAGATCAAGCTGCTGGGACTTACCATTGACCATAAATTAACTTTCAACGCACACGTGGCGAAAACGTGCCAAAAAGCTACCAATATTTACAGGCAGCTAGCATGTGCAGCAAAGGTGTCATGGGGGCTCAACAGCGAGATCCTAAAGACCATCTACGTGGCAGTGATAGAGCCGATCGTCCTTTACGCTGCAAGTGCTTGGTACAAAGCAGCAAGCAAGTTGATGGTGCGGAATCAGCTCGACTCAATACAGCGTGGTTTCGCCCAGAAGATATGCAAGGCGTATAGGACGGTCTCTCTGACATCGGCGCTGGTCCTATCGGGAACTCTTCCGCTGGACCTGCGCATTCACGAGGCGGCAAGACTCTACGAGGTGAAGAGAGGCTTCAGCGAGGATCACCTACCACCGGGGATGGAAATTGAGAATGTGATAGACGCTCTGGCGAGACCACATCCGTCAAAGACCGTGTCTATCGACTATGTCAGCCTGGAGGAATACAACCAGGACATGGTGGATAGGTACAGTCTGGGAGGCCCACAAATTTACACCGACGGTAGTAAAATTGAGGGAAAGACGGGGGCGGCGCTCACATGGTGGGAAGGTGGAAAAGAAATCCGCCACTCAACCTTTAAATTAGCACCTTACAACACAGTGTATCAAATCGAGCTGTACGCGCTGTTCAGAGCAGTGCAGACCGCAATGAAACACAGAGTGCAAAGCGTCAGCATTCTCAGCGACTCGAAGTCCTCGCTGGAGGCACTCAAAACGCCACACACGACGCACCCACTGGTCCAAGCAATAAAGACCCAAACTGTACAAGCGAGGGAGGCAGGAGTGGACATAAAATTCTATTGGTTGCGAGCTCATATTGGAACGCCAGGAAACGAGAGGGCAGATGAACTGGCAAAGCAAGCAGCAATTAGGAAAAAGACCGCTCCGAATTACGACGAGGTGCCGATATCTTACGTCAAAAGGTCAATAAGACTAGAGACGGTCGAAAAATGGCAGATCCGCTACGAGGCCTCCGGGACCGGTGCAATAACCAAAAAGTTCTTCCCACAAGTGAGAGATGCAAACAGCATCGTAAAGAAACTCAAACTCACAAATTTCTTGGTTCAGGCCTTTACCGGGCACAGAGGATTCGCAGCCTATCTACACCGTTTCAAAATCAAAGACGCACCCTCGTGCATATGTGACCCGGCTAAAGACGAGGACGTCTGGCACATTGTTTGTGAATGCCCCCGCTTTGACACACAAAGGTTCGAGCTAGAGCAAAAAACCGGAGTCAAGGTAACTCAAGATAGCTCGACCTGGAGTGATTTGCTTGGATCGGCAAAGAACAGAGACCACACTAAAGAGTTCCTGGAAAGAGTGGTTCGCGTGACATGTCTTCGAAATAAGTAGCACACACACATGCACACACACACGTAGACACACACACAAACACACACACACACACACAAACAAACACACATTCAATATTCCCTCCTTATAAAACCATTCTCTTTTCGCTTCCCCTGGACCTAGACACTGTTTGCAGTATATATAAAAAATTGTCAAACCTTTTTTAGTGATTGGATTGTATTGTAGTTTCTGTATAATTGTGGTTAGTGTATAATTAGATCTAAGAATTCCTGACATATGCATCTCCCGCCCATACGACAGGTGAGCTCCGGACGGAGGACGCACCCGGTAGTTTCGGTGGGGAACTCGTGGGAGCAACGGCGGAAGCCTAAACAGAGAATCGAGACTAAAAGTTTCTTCTCTGGCCCTTCAGCATTGGCTGGGGTATGGATCCGCTGGGCTCCACATGACCCTTGTGAGACACTGGGGCGTCCAGCCGTCCGGGGGACACTCCTCATCCCTCCGAATTATTATAGCAGGAAAACTATCGATGGAAGCGGTAACGAAAAGAGGGTAGCGCTAGGAGACAAGCGCAAAAAAACACAGCATGCCAAAAAACCATCAGGCATTAAGGGTAGCCCCACCCAAAAGATGGCATCCAAAGCCACACAATGGGTCCAAAAGATCTCCGACCCACCCTTCCATCGCAGGGCAAAAGAAAGGAAGCCCGTAGTTATAGATAAATGCATATGACAGGAAATCCCACCAACCCAACCAAATAGCTCTAAGTAATTGTACAGAAGCGGGCGAGGGTCGGTCAAGGAATAAACCAACGGGTAAAAACATAAAAGACCGACCTAAGCACCCCCCAGTGCCCAGCGGGAGAATGCATGCTCCTCTCCCGGCCTTCCAGCAAATGGCTGAGGCAGGACACTGTGGGTAGATTAAGTCCCCTCCCTACCCCTCCCCTCCTCAAAATATAAAGCACACGTTAATAATCAATAGAGAAGGGGACTTGTGACCGGGTTTTTTAGTCCGTGCAAGTCGGACACTGTCTGGGCCCTCCATTCCCAGTTCGTCCGAAGGGATTTTTCCCGAGCACAAGTCACTCTTCCTACCCTAAAGTAAAAAATAGCAAAGACTTCGCGTCTTTGGCCCCTCTGGCGACTCATTAAAAAAAAAAAAATCTTCCGAGGCAATAAAAATACTCAGTTAACCATACAAGTATTATAAATTCCTACCAGTCTGATAGATTTTATACTTAGGCGATCCATGTTTTGTTCCCATAAGAAAAAAATAATTATAAGAAGAAGTGACTTTGAAACTTATTAATCTTCAAAATGTTATTGAAGATTTTGTGAAATTAATTCAAATTCTTGATTGAAAACCTTCTCCGTTGTACAAATATTTGTAAACTAAATCGACAATTTGTGTGCGGCCACGTACTTTTACCCTTTTAAGTATTTGCTGTTAGATTCATATTGGAAATTGTGTTTGCGGCTGAGGGGCTCTCCGTTTGAACTAAATAAACTTTTCACAAAATTGACTTGCCAAAAAAATGTTTTTGGAGAAGACATGTAACAATGAGAGCGACTTGAATAATTTGAGTGGATAAAGGGGTTTAATAAAGAAGTTACTTTCATCCGTAAAATAACAGCTATAAATGTTATTGAATCATGAAATATTCTCTATAATTCCAGTTACAGATGAAATTCAGACCTAACACATTTCTCGGTCATACTCGTAGCGTGTACAGAAAAGTCATTTTAATCAAATTCAAATCAAATGTCAAATCAAAATCAAAATCAAATTTTCATCCCTCCTTTAATACTCCCGCACCCCCCTCAAACCCCTTTTATTTATATAGATTATGACGGTTAGCCGTACGAATTAAAGAAGTACCTTGTTTTTGCTTCCCAAACTTAAAATACGAGTAATGCCTAATAAAATTATCAAATGCTTATACTTAATGATAGGATTTGACAATGTTGTGCTGCAAATATTAGAAGATTTAGAAGTACGAGTAAAAGTTTATTATGTGGATACTTTTCTTTATTCATACGCTCCCGATAATCGAAATAGGCGCAATTTTGGACAATTTTTTAAAAAGTAAGTTTTTTACAAAGGTAAAGGAACAGACACCAGACGAAGGGCACTCCTTGGGCGTTATCTCCGTTTTTTGACAGATAAAGGGTCCAAGGGAGCGTGTAATGCCTTACTTAGACAAATATGCAGAGTGGTGATAAGGTTGGTGTGATAACACCCTAACCTTGGCGTTAGTAGAACCGACTAAGGATCTTGTTACGGCCTTCGGTTTTAGGGTTTCTTAGGCTGTGTTATATAATGATACGCTGGTGATTCACTATTATTATTGTCAACGTCTCAAATTTCGATAATTTTGGTCATAGGTCAGTTTTAGTTTGACTTTTAACTTTCCGAAACTAATTTTTAACGCAAATCAATTGGCGACTAAACTGTTGTAATTTTAAGTTAACCGATGTTGTGAGAGTTGATTTTATGAGGAAATCAATATGGAATGAAAATGGCTTTACAACTGGATTGCGATAAATTGTACAGCTCTGTATTGTATGGTAAATAATCCAATCCAAAGTAGTGCTTTGTTTTCAAAATTGCAACATCCATTAGTTAGCAATCAACTCGATGTCAACCAATATTAGCTTGCTATCGCCCAACCGCTATTTACCTTTGGGGTAGTTCGAAGTTAGGTTTAAGTGAGCAAACACTCGAGATATCTCGACCACAAGTACTGCATATTTGTTCAGCGCAATTGATTCAGCAAACACCGTGTTACGCTTAAAATATCTACTCGCGTATGCTTCACTTGTATACTTTTTCGTGGAAATGGAAGGAAATCGGGCCAATGAACTCGAACGGAATACATCATCGTCGTTCACGAAAACATGTGTTACTATAACTACGGTAGACCCGCAAACCGCAAAAAACATATATGTAATGTACACGTACATATTTCAGTAGGAACATGGTTGTGGCCTAATTCTAAGATGGTCCTTTTACTTGGGTAACTGTCGTGGAATCGAAAAAACTAGATCACGTCTAAGCATGCAACTTTTCGGTGTAAATGTCCTGTTGAGATTTATACATCTACCATGGAAGTCAATGTGAAAAGTTTGTAACTAAACCTGGTAAGCGATTCAGTGTCACAAGTTATAGATTGTTAATTAATACAGTCAGCTGGGAGAGGGGCGACATGACGATTGGTGAGATGACTCTACCAGCTATAAATTAAATGTAACCTCCTCGTTTACGGCACAAATATATATCAAAGCATCATATTCATATTCTTTCATTCCAATATGATTATCTTATATTATCTTATATTATTTAATTTAATCATCAATTAATTCAAGTTTAACATTACTAACGCTCCACTCCCATCACGCAAAGCGCAAAGCAAAACGCCTCATCCTTGACTTTCATAAATAAAAAAATAGTTAAATAAAAACAAAAACAAAATTCGGACATCCAAGAAAAATAGGTTTGAAAAAAAGAATTACAAAAATAAACAAAAACAAACTCGGCCATAGACTGCGCCCGCCGAGCGGAGAAAGCTATGCAGCCGGGCCGGTGACCCCCGCTAAATTCGGCCAAGGTCTGCCTGCCGATGCGACAATAATTCCGTATGCGGAATAAAAGTACTGTCACAAGCGTAGGTTACAGTCTCTACTTTTTGAAAAGTCTCAGATACGATAGTAATCAAATTATTATTGTTACCCATTTTATTCGTTAAAGAAGTTATTCCGAGCTGTCACTTGTTAATTCGTTGTTCAGACGCAACAGCCATTAAATGAGTTTTTTTAAAAGTGGCATTTCAAATTGACCCATACAAACGGCCCATTCTGCCAGAGATAAAATTTCATAGTATTGTCAAATTAATGTGAATATAATTTATACGCAAATGTATTATTGTCCTGACAGTTACAAATCTAGCACTTTTGGCTGTCACGGCACTGCAATCGCACATCTAGAAAATTCGCAATTCTCGAAATTTCAAACGTTAAACACCGCCTTAAATTTATGCCAGCTCTAAAGCGAGCCGTTGAAATATTTTTGTGCCATTAAATAAGATAAGACCGTTACACTTCACAGAGCATCTGGCCGATGTATTTATATTCCGGGCCATGAAGAAACAAAGTTCAGGAGCTTTATCGTCGGAGCCGGAAAAGTTGTAAAACGTTGGTGAATCGAACATCGATCGTTGAACTTGCGTTTAAAATCGGCCAAGGTCCCCGCGGTTGGTGAACTCAACCTGGATCCTAAAAGTGACGCAGTTACAATTTGTGGCATTTGAACCGGCCTAAAAATTGTAAAAGGAATAAATATAAATTACCCAGCTTTTGTTTTGAGCGATAATGCTATAAAACAGTCTACGGGGATCAGTAGCGAAACAAACGACAAATGCGAGTCCATCGAACTGCGTCTAAATCCATCCAAGGTCTCGTCGACTGAAGGACGCGCCGACCGTCCGCACTGGTCGTTTACACCGCCGATAACAAAGGGTTGATGCTTCGAATACCTACGGCTGACTCACATGAAACCGGCACTGCGTAAAACAACGTAAAACGCATAAGATAATTGGAAAAGCAAAGAGTTAATGATTCATTTCGTACACCAGTTGGAGTGCTTAATAGTTTATTCCTTGCAAATTCCATTATAAATCAAAGACCACCCGTTGTGCAAAAGGGAACTGGTAAAAAGATTAATTTGCAAAAAGTTTGCAGATAAAAATGTTTGAATATTAATAAAACGAAAGTAAGACCAATACACAGGTTGTTTGGGTTATGGTGGAAGTGTTAAATTATACGGAACGGCGTCTAGACGCGGTTTTGCTCCGGCGAAGTGAGATGCGCCATATAATGCTTGCGGTGGGACTCCTGCTGCGTTCCCACCGTATTCAAGCCGACGATTACAGAAAAAGAAGTCTTTTTTCTTTCTGTAATCAAGAACCCGTGGTATTAGAAAAAGAAACAGCCGATCAAATAACATATAGAGGTGTATCAATATTTACGGTATCGAATGCGCATAACTTACGTACTCGTGAGTTATTAATTTTAATTTCAGACGATGCTTCTTCCATAAGTAGCACTACACAGAAAGGCAGAAATAATTTATTGTTACTTTTATCATTATCAGCAGGTGCATTGCACTTAACTGACCCCTCGCAAGAAAAATTGTTTTCGCCGATAAACCGTTCCGCTGCACTGACTTTAACGTGGTTTTAAAAAGTAAAAAGAGAAATTGCTTTCCGGCTGGCGGGCGCAATGCGTCGTTCCCTTCATGACCTATATACTCCCCTAGTGCTTTAGGGTTTACGGTGGAGTGCCTGTGCCTGACCTACCGCAACTGCAGTCTGGTTGTTGCTAATAACCGGGACTCTGTGTCAGCTGCGCCGAATGTCGATGTCACCGCAAGCGCAAGGCCACATCCGCTATTACTCACCAGAACTTCAGTTTAATTAATTTTTACACTGGATGACTTACTTACCTACCCTTCCTGTTTCCTTTTGTAGTAAAATTCCGGAATCTAACTTAGGTGATGAATAAATTTGTATCAGGAACCATTCATTGATTGCTGACCTTAATAATAATAATAATTTAATCATTTATTTATTTAATATTATTCCTTGTTATTGTTCGTCCCACGCACTATTTATAAGAGTCACATAAATAAATAAATAAATAAATAAATATCACGGGACAATTCACACCAATTGACCTAGTCCCAAAGTAAGCTAGGCAAGCTTGTGTTATGGGTACCAGGCAACGGATGAACATACTTATATAGATAGATACATACTTAAATACATACATATTAAACACCCAAGACCCTAGAGCAAACATTCGTATTTTTCATACAAATATCTGCCCCGACACGGGAATCGAACCCGGGACCTCAAGTTTCATAGTCAGGTTCTCTAACCACTAGGCCATCTGGTCGTATAGATTCATTGTTCGTGGATGAAAAATACCAAAACAAATCTTAATACCAATATTTTATACAAACACACTATTTTTGATAGAGACTACGTTTTATAACAAAACTATTACAAGTTAGCTATGAAGTATCTTTTTTTGTACTTATTTTTTCAACTTCATTTTTTTTATTACTTTTACGGTCATCCCGTGAAATCATACATTTCGTACTAAATACAAACTGAAATATAGATGCACAGAAAAAACCCAAAAAAACCAAAACTGAAAACAGGGGTTTTTTCTGTGCATCTATATTTCAGTTTGTATTTAGTACGAAATGTATGATTTCACGGGATGACCGTAAAAGTAATAAAAAAATGAAGTTGAAAAAATAAGTACAAAAAAGATACTTCATAGCTAACTTGTTTAAAGTTGCACAGTAGCGCCATCTCTTGTCCAGGTGAGCGGTTAGTTCCGAAGGAGTGTTAAAAATCTCTCGATGAGGGTGTAACATAGATGTGCGTTTGTCACTGCATAAGGTGATGATTTAGCAGATTGAAATGTATGATGTATAGGAAAGATTCGTGTCTAATCTCTAGACCAGTGGTGGTGTAGGGGTATGGCACGCGGCACGGAATGCTGAGGACCTGGGTTCGATTCCCAGCATTGGTCTTTTTTCTGGGGTTTTTTCTGTGCATCTATATTTCAGTTTGTATTTAGTACGAAATGTAAAACTATTACAAGTAAACTGAACATTAACATACATCTAACTGCGTCTCATAAACATGACACCAGATACTTTAGTATTGACAACATCTGATCTGATAAAGATGCTTATTTCGAACCCAATGACTATAACTTAAGTTGCATCTGAAGCTCTTTAAAGTTCCCTTTTAAAGATAGTAATAATTTGTAGCCGGATGTTCATGGTAAAAACCCATTTAAGTACGACCAAGCTACAACACAAGATGGTATGTTGTTGATTCTTTTGCATCTTTTTCATCTTTTTAACTTTATAACAATCCGGTAATTTTGCTTCATATAATTCTTCTAATACGTATTCTTTTGAAATTGATTCCGAGTACAAAATCGTAATGGCGTCAGGGAACGGCCGTGGCATCTATTATTGATTGGCTGTCGCCGCCGGTGCATCGCGGCATCGCGATCGATCCTGCGACGCTGTCGTGTAGCCCCGTCTATTTTTACCGCTTCATTGCTTACTCCCCTCACTGCCTGCTTCCTGCCCTTTATTAAACTATCTGTATGTTAATTAACAACGGCCTCGCCTGGCCTACGTTTATTTTCATTACGTTTGTTTTTGTACACTAAAGCGCCGCGCTCATCAATGACATGATTTTTCGTCTCGCTGTAAATTTGCTACAAACTTTTAATTAAAATTCACACTGATTATTAAATCCATTGATTTAACTATACAAAAATCCATTTGTTCTTATTATTTCTCGACCTTCATTTAACAATGTTTAATTAATAGCTCCCTACGCGTTGTCAGACCGAACCACCGTCTGTAGCTTGGTCCCCCTACCTTTTCTATCACGTTATTCGTCTATAACTGCGTCTCGTTCTATAGGGGCATCTGGTACACATAACCTGCACTTGTTTACGTTAGGCCTACGTTAAATTTGCTTATGTGTGTGTGTCACAGGGGTGCACGCATGTGTTGCGCCCGTGCACAGCTGTTGCGGGCTTGTGAAGTTACCAGTACTATCGACTCTTCTAAATTTATTCTTCCTCATGACCCACGCCCCTGGCCTAACTATACAGCAATGTGCTGCATTCAAATTGTAACTTAAAACTGCTTAAAATTCTATTCAGTCGCTTAAATAAGAAATAACACTCTTTAGTTGCTTCGTGTTTCATTAAAAGCTTCCTTTCGATCAGGTTTATGTTCGTTGCGTGGTATATCGTTTGTAGGTATAACAAATTTGTTTAGCGGTCAGTGATAGATGTTTTATCTTGATTTCGTGCCGGTTCGACGTTGGCTTTTACAACTAGGTATCGCTGGTTCCGTCGTCCTCATTATCGCAATCGCTTGTGTAGAAAATAATGATTTCATTATTTACGGCTCTTTTGTTACGGATCGAATAAAAGAGTGTACCGGTACGATTCTTTAGTAACTCGTCTTACCTTGCGCTTGCGGCGTCACAATAGTAAAACAGCTGTCAAAAGGTCAATGACTCCAAGCTAGTGCAAATTCTATAGTTACACTAAAGGAAGGCAAAAAAATTGCTTCAAATTTGGGCGCGCATGCGTGCACAGTCGGAAGAATTCTCGGAATGTAGGGGAGAGACGAAACCGCGAATGTGTTCAAGTTTCGGTCGTTATTCTGGTGTTTCGTAAAAATACGAAACGGCACGCAGTTTCAATATAAGAAAACTTGAAACTTAGGTTCACTACTGTACGTTTTCTGGATATAAAATTTTAAGAGACCTAATAATGGTTAGTATCATTCTATCATTTAGTATCGGACTATTTTCACATCGGTATTTTTAAAGGCTCACAACGCTGGGCCATCTTTGTTTGATGACGTCAACGCCCAAACCCTTGGGGTCGATGTTCGGGCCCCTACCTGCATTTTTTGTTGCATCCCTCTGTGACGCAAGCGGTACCCATAAGAAGCAATATTCCTTTCATTTCATCTATTGCATTCCTCAACTTAACCCTATTTGGCTGAAAAAGGATGCCCACTATAAATTACGGTTAGTTTTTAAAGACAAAACCGTTTTATTTCGTTTTAAAGCTATCACATTCGGGTCGACACATTTTCATTTATGTCATCGTCATCTCGGCTTCATAAACTACATAGGTACTACTTACGTCTGACTGCTTTGGCACAGACCTCGTCTCAAGACATTTACTATTTAGTATCATATCAAGCCAATATATATAGTAGCACAACATTAGACATTGATCACAGATGAATTTACTGTATTTACTTTTATGACTCTGGCATAAAATAAGAACATACTTACAACTTAGGTACTTGCTTAGTCTATGTCTCTTGCCTGTCTTTGAAATTCCTAAATAATCCCAAACATTAACATTGATAGATAATCTTTTGTCTGTTAGCTCGAATAAAACAAACAGAGACGGCGTCTTACAGACATTGGCAAAACAGGGCTATAGTTTAGTTGTTGTATATATACGCAGGTATGGTAGGTAGGTCAGAATAAAGCACTACAGAAGAAATAAAAATATGCCAGACCAAACTCTCGAAACTTTTACTCCTTGTACTGCACTAAGGAACTGTGCGGTCATAAACAATGTCAGTCAGCATTTACGAGTATTGCATTTAAAAAGTGAATTTAACGTCTCCCGTCCCTTCGCAACCGGCTTCCCGTTGCGCAAGTCAAGGCACGGTTATCCCGTACAATTGGGCCGTCCAGAAATGTGTCAAGTTGAACTCGGGTCGTTCACCTTCTCAGTGTTTACGTTTTAACTCTTCGCATCACAGAAGTGTGGCATCTTTTGTTTTGATATTCGAAACTCGCAGGTAGCTGGCAGGTTGGCTTTTGTGTTGCTGAATTCTTCGTAGTGGCATCCTTAGAATGTGGCGAAACAGAATAGTAGAGATTTGACGATATCAACATACACATAATAATAATACATATCGGCAGTGAAAAGCGGAAAGTGCTAAAGCGCCAAAATAATGCTCTGATTGCTATAAAACTTGCGTGGAACGATGCAGAAAAAAATGTAATTGAACTACATATACGTAAAACTCATTTTGGCCAAATTAGGCTTAAACACTTATTCCTTTCCACTGTTGTATGTGTATAGATTTTACTAATTATTTGTTTAAATTAAAGCTTTGTGAACGTTCCGCAAGTTATTTCAAATCGGACTTCCTTGAACGTTCAAACGCCAAAGATAAATGCCAGTGACTAACAAAGACAACGGTTTCAAATTGGGACAAAACATGTTTTTCCGCATCCGACAAAGTTTTCCAAGTCCAACCGCTTATTATTCATAAGTCGTTTCTCGTAGAAAAAGAAATAATTGTAATGGTGTGTCTACGTGAGGAATAAATAATTCATAGAGATGTTTTGAAAAATATCATGGCCGGCTCGGGGGTATTATACTTTTAAATATGATGGTAAACGTTAAAGTTGCCAGCGTATTGTCGCAATTGATGAATACAACATAATATACAAATATAATACGAAGCCGAAATTAAGAGAGGTCATGGCTCATGCCATGTTGTTTAGGAACTTCATTTAAGATTATTTTAGACTGTTCGCTTTTTACTGCAGTGTCAAAGTGACATTGCATGACACGGTTCCATAGTAATATTCTTCTATTTAGAAAAATCCTATTCATACCTTTCTTTGGTGTTTATTTATTCTCTTTTACCGTACCAGATATCTTGCGGAACACCAACGTTTAATAATCTAAAAATAAAATTAACATAACTACCTATAAATAGACGTACTGCGTATATGACGGCTATTTTAAAATACAAATTTCTTCGGTATGACTGAAGAGGGTGAGCCCTCCCTGTTTTATAAACTCGAGCTTCGTTGCTACTGCAGCATTGAATCGTTTTGCAGTAAAAAACGTATGCCAAATATGGTAAGAGTTTTCAAGACCAGACGAACCGCGTCAGTTGACTACATTGTTTTTTAAAGATGCATCGCTACCACTGCCATTACTACCTACTGGTCTTGTATATTTATTGTTCTGAAGGCTATTTGCTTAGTCGCCCTGTTTTTAATTTGTGTTCAGGTTGAACAATAACGGTTATGTTATTAACACCTGCGTTATTCTTGCAGCCGTTGTTTTGTTAGTTGGTTGGTTAAAGGTCAAATAGCGTGTCTCTTGCGCTTAAATTATCATTTATATTAGTAAATGGCATAGGTATGTAGCAAAACAAGCATTATTTAAAAAATTTGCACCGAAAAAGTACTTTTTGCCACCAAGAATAAATAAATGATCGATCACCAAAATTAGATTCCAATTTTAATGTAAAATTAGGCCATGTTCAGATGACAAGCGCACAACGCGCGTTTTGATAACGCGCGTTTACAACTACATACATTTTGTTCAGGTCGTATATACATGATAACGCGCGTTGGCCAGAACAAAATGTAACGCGCGTTGAGCGCTTTGTCATCTGAACATGGCCTTATAATTATAAAAGATTTTTTCTTTTGTAATACAGTGTTATTTCTTGGTGGCAATTTTATTTGCTCCGTTATCACGTGGGCTAGTAATGATGAATTAAGTGTTTATGTGGGTCCTAGCCAGGAACCGTAATATGCATTTCAAATGCTTTCGTTCAGTAATTAAAAGTTCTAAGCAATAACTCACGACACATAAGTTTCCATAAAATTGCCTTTCATGTTTATGAGGCTTTAAATAAACTGGGACATTAAAATCTGTCTCGTAAAAGTGTACATTAGAATAAATAACTGGCCGTATGCAACCCTGTCGTACGCTGTCCACGCTCCTTTTAGTTTTATTCTGCCGTAGCATGAAGGCAATGATGGATGTTTTTATTTTTTTCACCTAGCTCACATAAATCAGCCTCGAGCCCCAAATAATTCAAATAATGTCAACAGCCAGCACAATTAAAATACAGTTAGATATTGTCTATTTAAGTCTTTTCTCTAACGCACAATACGTTGCTGTCGGTTCACAAAGAGCGTGGCAGGTATAGATAGAACACGCGTTGCCCCTAGCAACGTCTGCCCCGCAAAGCAGGGGATGATGCCCTTTTGGGATCACCCACAAAATTTCTCGCAGTGGAATTTCCCCGCTGAACTTTTTTCGACGATCGTATCGCCTCGTACGGGCGACATGAATACGAGACGGATATTTCGCACGCTTAAAATGAAACTGACTCAATCCGAAATATTCTCATTTCAAAAATGAACTTTGTGTAACAAAAAATTACGTTTAATTTTGAAATGAGAAAATTGTGGATTGAGTCAGTTTCATTTTAAGCGTGCGATTTGCTCTGTTGTTACATTTGACTGTACTTTTAGAATTTCTGAATGACAAATGAGTGTGATGATCGGATGTTTAAACTGAGATGGGTTTGCACCTTTTCGAAGAATAGCAAATTTTGCAGCTGCTTCAAGAAAATATTCTTGAA
This sequence comes from Archips crataeganus, assembly GCA_947859365.1. Lineage (NCBI taxonomy): Eukaryota > Metazoa > Arthropoda > Insecta > Lepidoptera > Tortricidae > Archips > Archips crataeganus. Next base: position 8,834,504 of record OX402051.1, read on the forward strand.
AGTACGCAGATAGCTGAAAGCACCAATGAGGTGTATTTTGCTCAAAATACCGCAAGATACTCATCTTTGCAGTATCACAATTTCTATCCAGACCATTTAGTCTAAAAGTTTCCTTCCCTCGTGCACCTCGGACGGTTTCGACGTTGGCTTTATAGAGTAAAAATTCAAAATGACTCACTGAAAATCGGAAAACTTTACGTGAAAAATGATTCGCTTCCACACTTTTGAGACTGCCAACGTATATCGGAGGTGTGAAGCGGCGACGTGGGAATGAGAATAGTTAGATGCTCTCAACAAACTCCGAGCGTCGCAAACAACTTCGACGTGAATATTTAAGCCGTTCCTCGGAAGACATGTGAAACCTCCGCGCTTAGAACCATTTCTACGTATTCATTATTAACGTTCAATTTTGTATGCCCTACATAAGAACACGAAAAATCCAGCGCGGTGACTGCACAAAAAACTAATCTAAAATGCGACGCGGACTCTGCACGGAGGATAACAAAACAACAAAGCTTATGCAACATCCTGCTATACAGGCGAGGGATAGTTATAATATGTATGGGTTGAGCTCAAATTTTGTGTGGCGTGGCCTTGATTCTTCCAAATCGCTGCGGCTGGCCTCGAGCACGGCAGGTGATTAGGTTACATAAAACTAAGTCCGTCCCCACTTCCTGTTGGCGCGCTTCACAGTTGTCGGAGGCTTCTGAGAAAGAGCCGAATTTGCAGCCCGCCCCTACTGTTTTGCTCTTGCTTTTCCACTTTTGCCGGCTAAATTGCATTCACATGGTGCGCCTGCGCACACACCTTTTCCGATGTTAGATGTTTCACTTGATTTGACTTTTTAGACGCAATTTCATTCAGTGAAATGTTATTGTTCTTCTTGACTATTCTAATCTATAAAAATCTTACCAATTATAAAGCATTGCCATCGTTTCTATCAGATCTACGTTTCTCGTGTGTACGTGTAATAAAATATGGTAAGATCAATTACCACAGCGAGAATTCCATCAAAGCGAAGATAAAAACGTAGATTGTAATGGGCACACTGTTTTACGAGTGAAGTGGAGAATAGCACACAAAACTGGTTTGGCCGCACGCGAGGCGGCTCCATCGAAGGGACATGCAACGAATAAAACGAAACCTAAATGCAGCTCTAGGAAACGCTGACCTTGGACGCAAGAGGCGAGGCACCTGGCGTTTTTATCTGCCCTTCGAAAAATTCGCGAACTTATTTTACAAGTCTTCCACGTCCCTTCGTTCTCTGCCGCGTTATTCCATTTCGTTTTTGAAGACCTTTTGTGTGCTTTTTTTGGTATGATGTAATAACATATTTTAGAAAGTTTGTGGGACGACAATATTTGGAGACGGTCGTTAATGATCGTGTCATAGTGGTCGGAGTACTTTGATGTTGTTTAAGTAAATAATGTTGGACGTGATGACGAGGAGCGTCGGCGATATGTCGGTCGTGTCGGTTGCGTAACCGGTGTAAGTCACGAGGAAAGTGAATGCAGCATTTTGAGGTCATGTAGAAAGTTGCTCCGCTGATGACTGTAGGAGGCATTGCCAGTCAAACCTCTTACCAACTTGAACAAGTTACAAAGATATTATCTATATCTATAAATAGGTAAAAAGTGGAAGGCCACACAATTTTAAACACATCATCACGCGATGGTATGCCAAAATTTAAGAGTGACCGACGCCACAAACCCAAACATATAATCAAATACGCATAATAACATAAATTGATCCAAAACCTATTAAAATGTTGCATAATAAAATATTTAACCCAACCGATCCCCAGTAATATAAAAGAATTCCAAAGAATTTTGCAAAAAAAAGTTACACGTGCCAACTCAATCGCTCTGAGCTATTGAAATTTTGGCCATGGTCCGGCGGCCTGACTTGCATATAATGGGACATCAATTCAACTCGGCGAACCGAATTAAAGGGACGAGTATTTCGATTCGAGAACGAAATTTAATAATGGTTGTTTTGAAATTAAAAGATGACGTGAAGCAAATTTGGAACAGTTTGATGTATCATTGGCGGCAGACATTAGGGGGCTCGACAAAGCGACTATCCGTGTGCATAATCTTTGTACCTACTTTTAAACCCTCGCTTCTTGAAATTTGCCGGCATACATTGAACTATCTCGGTCGTATACTTTACTTGTCCACATTGTATCATTGCTCAGCTCCGTCGGTGGACACGACGCATACTAAGCAGCTTCACAATAGCTGCTATAAAAAGCAGTCGGTCCTGACGCGACGCACTCATAGGCAAAAAGAACAACGAGCAAGTCTATAAAAGCACGAAGAATAGCAAACAACATAAGCAATGCGCTAGGCACGACAACATCAAGTAGAAAACGCTCGACCGGCTCTTCCATAAATTAAAACTTGTACCATGAGTAGAGTACCAGTATGTAGTATGAGTGCATCTAGGATAAAATCGACAGCGAATAATAAATATGTATATCATGATGGAAGATACGTAAATGTGGAATAACATCGATAAGTAGTTAACTTAAGCCTAACCAAATGGTTTGGAAGGTTTTGAATTCATAAAATAATCTACGAAATGTAAACGTCACAAATCATTCGATTATTTTACTCGTAGTTGCTTTTACACATTCGCGTAACCAATGTTATTCTGTTTTAAGTTCTTGAATTATCTGCTATTCCATCTGCATGTGTGTATCTCGCAGCACTGTCCATTTGCATATGAAACGGAAGACTCTTCAATGTTTTGATTTTTGCTCAAGTCCACGATCTGGAAGCTGCTTTTAGCTTTGGGTTCCTTTGTGTCCTTTTAGTTCACGTCTCGTTTACGCAAAACGACTTTTGTTTGAGAAGTTCTTGTACTTCTTCCTATGTTAATTTTACGTGGCTTTTCTTCGTGCGCTTTTTATTATTTCTGTTACTTTTGAATACACATGCGTTAATTTATTCATGTTGTAGAGTTACACTCAGGAAGGAGGCGCGTTATCTGTTAAGTCTCACATCAAGTGCCTTTTATCGCCCCACATGTTTGATCAGGTGCCTGTCGAGGATGCCAGAACCGACTTCACTAAAACGCTTTTCAAGGTCCCTGCGTCTCGTTTGGCCATGAAAAATCGTATCCTATTTCTGCGATATCAAATTTCCTTGTTATGGCTTCTGGTTTTTCCAAACGGAGATTTAGGAAATTCATCTAGATAATACATGATTTTGTTTTAAACTCTCGTGATTTTCACTCGTGGTTATTATTACGCCTTGGATTTTAACGCAAAATTTTCATCAGATAGTGAAGAAAGAAATATACCTAGTGACATTAGAAACTGAACACCCTTATAAAGATTTAGAGATATTTTATACAGGTAGTCCCAAAAACTAAACAATAACCTAGTACCAGTACCTGGCGAGAGGCTAAGTTAAAACTTATAACAATTTTTAAAACAAAAGAAAATAAATCCATGTTGCTTAGTCAAGCTATAATAGACCAGACCTTATTTAGGGTTCCGTACTTCCGTACCCAAAGGATAAAAAAGGGACCCTATTACTAAGACTCCACTGTCCGTCTGTCTGTCTGTCACCAGGCTTTATCTTAGGAACCGTGATTGCTAGACAGTTGAACTTTTCACAGATGTTGTATTTCTGTTGCCGCTATAACAACAATTACTAAAAATAAAAAGTTACAAATTAAAGGGGCGACACAAGAAAAGTGTTATTTCTAACGTTTTTAACTCGACTTTTATAATGGCGTTAACTAGACTCTTGAAATTTTCACCGATTACGTATTACTGTAGCTGGTACAACAAAAAACAATAAAAATATTATCATATTAAATACTAGCGACCCGTCCCGGATTCGCACGGGTGCAATGCACGTATTATTCATATAAACCTCCCTCTTGAATTGTTCTGTCTATTAAAAAAACCGCATCAAAATCCGTTGCGCAGTTTTAAAGATCTAAGCATACATAGGGACAGACAGACAGCAGGAAGCGACTTTGTTTCTCACACTGCGTACATTTTACTTAAAAGCAGGGTTCTGCTAACTAACACTGGATTATTATATTACGGCTGTTTACGGCCGTATATTTTGAAATAACCAAAAATTTGTACGGAACCCTCGGCGCGTGAGTCCTTGTCCGGTTTTTTGAAAATTCTATTACTTAAAATGATAATGTTATGCGACTCTTATTAAATTATCACTTAAAAAAGTGACATGGATTATTTTTCTTATTTTTCCAGAACTAGCATAAGTTGACCTGTTACCCGGTGCCAAGTTATTGTTGATGTATATTTTTTTATGTGGTCAGGATAAACCATTTGGTCTCGGTCTGGCTGCTAAGTGCGAAGGCACGGTTATAATATAAGCCGAGACTAAAGCCGCTTACGCCGCACACGTTAAACATTTGACCACGCGATGCTGTCTGCCTTTCGTATAAGGTAACGCCATCAGAGTTGAGGTCACGCACACAACAACACGTCATGTAATGACAGCGGGATTTTGGCATTTAATTTTATTCGTACCGATAGCAAGTTCAACAGTCTCAACATAGAATTACAAGGTTGACTAAAAAATTCTTCAACTTATTTCTTTAAGAATAATTTAGGAAAATACATCTAGATCAAACAAAACAGAAAATAAAATATTATGATCTATTTTATATAAGTCAGATAAGCATATTTTTCGCTATTAATAAAATACCGATTTTTTTCTTGCGAATATTTCTTATCACCTTATCTCCAAATCGTTTTATTTCAAAAATAGGTTATATGAAAAAATAAAAATTATAATATGCTATTTATAATATGCTATTGCGTAAGTATTTCATCATAAGATCATATAACTCACATTTTCATTCACTCAGTCATTTCATTCATTCACTATCTTTTTTGCAATCAGTACTTTAGGGCCCTCGTCCACGGCGACTTTTTGTAGCGATGCAGTAGCGATGCTGTCGCGCGTTCGCATCGATACAGTCGCGATGCGGTCGCTAGCTGTGTACCCTCGCCCACATAACACGATTCAGTCGCGATGCAAACGCGATACCGTCGCGCTTCTGACGCGATGCAAACGCGATACCGTCGCGCTTCTGTCGCGATGCAAACGCGCGGTTCTCTACTAACACGCCACCCTCCCTCCGTTCCCTCCCCGATGTCGTACGACACGGTCGCGCGTTTGCATCGATACAGTCGCGATGCTGTAGAGCGTTATAGTCCGACAAGCTCGTGCGCGACCCTCCGCGGAACTCTGTCGCAGTCAGCGTTTGCCGCACTTATTAAAATTACTACTTATTATTAGCAGAGGCTCCCTGCGACAGGGTTCCGCCGAGCGCCGCGCACGAGCTTGTCAAGGTATAGTAGCGCGTTGGCATCGCTTCTATAGCGCGTTACAAACGCGACTAACGCGCGTTAGTAGCGATGTTGTCGCGCGTTTCGTAAACGCGCGACAGCATCGCTGCAAAGTGTCGCCGTGGGCGAGGGCCCTTAGGCCGGGGCCGCACTGGTAAGGCGACCGGCGACGCGACGCGACTTCGACTAAATCAAACATAGTTCGAGTTATGTGTTACTATTGATGCTCTGGCTACCGGGGATGTTGCCGTTATGGGTAAACCAATAGAACGGGTGGTAGAAGCCAATAACCTTGGTCTACTTATGGACGGCAAGCTGAGCTTTGAGAACCACATCCTAAAAGTTGTGAGTAACTGCTTCTACCGCCTCAAGGTTCTGTACAGTATACGCGATTACCTTAGTGTTGATTTGCGTGTTAACCTTTGTGAATCGCTTATATTGTCCAGATTAAACTATTGTGATATTGTTTATGACGGCTGCATTGTTGGTCGTTCCAAGAGGCTTTTACAGCGAGTGCAAAACGCATGTGCTCGTTTTTGTTTCCGTGTCCCTCCCCGGTCCCACATCACTCCTTACCTGAACGCCGCTAACTTGCTGAACATGCCTGCACGCAGGCGCATGCACCTCGCCACTTTGCTGTTCGGTGTGAGACGCTACAGGACACCGTTGTACCTCTTCAATAAAATTGTTTGGTCGAAGAGTGAGCGCAGGAGTGCTATGGTTCTTGTGCCTAAACACCGGACCGCGGCATTTCGAGGAAGTTTTAAGTTTGCGGCGTCCAAGTGCTGGAATGATATTCCTCCCCCTATCCAAGGAGCGTCTAGTAGGTACACCTTCAAGCGCAAGCTGAAGGATCACTTATTAACGCTCCAAAAATCCTACCTATAAAACCAGCACTTGATATGCCAACCTGTTGTTTTACAGGGTTATGTTTTCGCAGTTTACTTTTTCTTTATTGTATTTATTTATTTACATATTATGCTACGCAATAATAAATCTAAATTGTTTGTTAATTCATTATCTTTTTATTAATTTATCTTTTTATTAAGTAGTTTATATAGTATATTTGTGTATCGTTCCGTGTGTCACAGACGGTTCTGGCAGAAAATCAGCGCTGCAGGCGTCTAACGCCTCAGCATAATGCTGAGTCAGCGACCGTTTCACTTTTGCATGGACACACATGCAGATCTGTGTATTTATTACTTCATTGTTTTTGTGAACCTTGTTTATTTGTATGAATTTGTGTGTACTTTCTTGTATTTGTGTGTCTTGTAAAAGTGAATAAATGTCTTCTTTCTTTCTTTCTTTCTATGTGAGCGGGCGCAGCGGCCGCAGTGGCGACGGCGACTAAATCAAATATGTTTGATTTAGTCGCCGTCGCGTCGCGTCGCCGGTCGCCTTACCAGTGCGGCCCCGGCCTTATGTAGCTGTGTGTGTAATCATTGGCCTCAACTGTCGTGGCGTTACCTAATAATCAGGGGGGCTACTACGAAATTCGTTATTCGAAGATTGTATCGTTTCATCCCTTTCACTCTCCTGTTTATCTATATTAGCGTGAACGAAACGGCACGATACCAAGTTCGAACATCGAATTTCGTAGTATGTATGCTAGTAAGTACGGTAGATACGATACGAATAATTATACTCAGTTCGTATTTTGATGAAATATTTTTCTTGTTTCAGGTAAGCTACGCTTGTCGAAATGGCAGAGAAAAAGACTTGATAAGTATAGCCAAATTTAGAATATGATAACTATGGTTTGACCTACGGTCTCTCAAGCAGAGGGTGGTGGATTCGAGTCCCGGCTCGCAGATCTGACTAATACGGAATTTACGTGCGAAATTGCATTCGAAATTTACCATGAACTTTACGGAGAAGGAAAGTATCGTGAGGAATCCTGCACACACCTGCGAAAAAATTCAATGGTGTTTGTGAAGTTCCCAAACCGCACTAGGCCCGCGTGGGAACTACGCCCTCTCATTCTGAGAGGACGCTTGTGCCCTTCAGTGGGACGAATATAGGCTGGAACGATAATGATGATGATGATTTATGTTTCGAATTTCATCAAAATCTGTCCAGCCGCTTTAGCATAAGAGTGACAAATACACACACACGCACGCATACCTTTCGTAAACTTTCGCATTTATAATATTTATAACGACGAGGATGACTCAACGGAAATTCTCCACTTTTTACCGTTACAGGACAGGAAAAAGATGCGTTCTTAGAACTATGGACTTGACTGTGGACTTTTACCTCTTACCCCATATGATACCATGAAAACAGTGACGCAATATGGCCACGTAAAATCCATATAACGCTTTAAAAAATAATCTGAAATAATATTGTTAACAACTATCGATTGAATTATACAAACCTGGAATCTTTCTTACATGGTTCCCTTTCACTTCTTTCAAACATTTGATATACTATAAATTTACAAATTTAAAAACCCCCAACGCATTTCGGTCACACATTATGTTTGAAAATAAAGCAAGTGCCCATTATGGCGTCTAAGATCCCTTCCGCAGCTAACAAAAGAGCTGATAACTTTGAAACGGTTGAAATAATTTTGATGAAACATGTCTAAGAACCATTGCCAAGAAACCTGCTTTCAAATAAAAAAAAACCGCATCTAAATCAGTTCACTCGTTTAAGAGTTATGATCCCACAAACAGTCACACAGACAGACAGCGGTCGAATAGCATAGCGGTCAAACTTATAATACCCCTCCTTTTGTGTCGGGGGTTAAAAATACATTATTTTGACTGCAGCATTTAACATTGTCGTGTGTGAAAAATCTTTTCTTTCGTTTTATTTCGCAGAGATGAATACTCATTATTTCAAGACATTTTAATGTATGTAAATAAAATGTACTTCAGACAATGTTAATTGTTGCCGGTCGTCGATAGTACTTACTTTTAATTCACTTCAACAATCATTTGTGAATGTTTTTCTAAGCGACTTATCCGTAGTATTTACAGATTAAAACTGCATATAGCGTCCAATCCAAAGGCTTAAATAATGACCTAAATATATTTTTTAAGATGCTTCAACATCACGCGGTTGGTCTGAGGTGTGGAGTAACGGTCTTTCGATACCATGATAAACCCTAACGGTACGGAAGAGCAAAGGGCGTCCCAAAAATATTATCTGCCATACATCGTGCTAAAGGCTGTAATTATAAATCGTAACTTACGAATTTTCTGGGCCTCGAATGCAGATATATTTTAAGCTGGGCGACTTGAAGTTTAATCCAAGTTAAAAGAAATTACAACGGTTGAAAATTATAACTTATAACAGCAATTTCCGATAGAACAGAGCGTTTGAAGAAGATCTATATTTTTCCCAACTACCGCCAAAACTAGGTAAGAAAGTAGGTCCAGGGAATAACTTAAAGTATATTTTGGTGACATGAGTTTTTTTTAAATATCATTGCTAGTTTATAGTACTTACCTAGTAAAAGGAAAAAAGGCTCGTCATGATCCGTAAAAATCTTCAAAGAGTTTCCTCCATTGCGAAGGCATAGGTCGAACCACTAGACTACCACAAGTTTTTTTACCGAATGAGACAAAAATACCTAAACTCAAGATTTAATTTTAATTGGGCGTCCAGGAATTTAATGTGTACTCAAACTTTGTTTTGTATTTTTTCGCCTGTTAGCAGACACGTTTCGAAAGCAAAACAACGGCCAGTAAAACCTGTTGCTAAATATTTGCGGCCTGGATTTAATATCCTCGTCTTGTTCGTGTCCGTTTTCAGGGTATGAGAGAGATGCAAGACTCAATTGGGTGCATACAAAATATTTCTTGTTTCTCTTTCTATCTTATATAATAATCATTGTAGAATGTCGGGAATGTCTTTACTTGTATGTACTACTTGAATTGTATAAAAAAGGTGTCTACGCACAAAGTTTTTTTTAGGCTGATACTGTACAAGTGAATTCATATACTTAATAATTTTATTGTCCTCGTTAGCATGTGTACACTATGTTCAGGTAATGCCAGTCTTGTTTTAAACAATCACTCAATCACTGGAGGCGTGTAAAATTTGAATCGCAAGATTTTGTTATTATAAGCGTGAGTTACATCAAGATACTTTAACGATGATCAATATCAAATCTCCGTTTAGGTACATTTAGGCGTAAATTTTACTTAAAATACTTAGTAACACGTGCGTAATTTAATACATAGTGAATTTCGGTTTGCAGAAATTTAATTAACCACACTAAAACAGGTGAATAAAATACCTAAAAGCCTATCAAAAAGCTGTAACTATTACTCCAAACGATACAGATAATAGGTACAAACTACTTTTAACGAAACCAGTAACCCAGTAAAAAGTTTACCATAAAATGTGAGATCAAACAATAAAATCTTGCAAGGCGATAAACTTTGCTAAAACATTGCTATGTCGACTCCAAAATGCGAAAATAATTTTGGCTTTTAGCTTATTGGTGAGTATTTTTATCGACTATCAGCGCCGTGAGCAAATAAAAACGAAGCTGGCCGCGAGATATTTAGTTTTATTTAAGTAGAAAGATTTTTAGCAACCCGCCACTCTTAAAATAAGAATCTAGACAAGCAACACTGCGTTAATTGTGGGGTGGTAAAAGACACTTATCACGTGTTGATGTAGTGTGCTTGGTGTGCGGAGTGGGAGTGGGCTTCACCGCCGTACCTATACGACATAGGATCTTGCCTTGGTTGATCCATCATCAGATAAAGCCAAACGTATAAACATAACTACTTCGTCTATCGCTATTCCGCAGGAACTATGCAATTTTTCAGGATTAAAAGTGTTCTAATATGTTAATCCAGGTTATTTAAACTATCTATGTGCCAAGTTACATCGGAATCCATCAAACCGTTTTAGCGCGAAAGAGTCGGTAACAAACATACATACATCCATACAAACATGCTAATTTATAATATTAGGATATAGAAACTCATATTGTCGTTTTTAAATAAAGTATCTACTTCTGTTTGCATTCCTCAAATATCTTATAGATTGGCATCATCATCTGTCCACAAGGCTCCTTAAAATTTCGATTTCAAAAAGGCACAATCACAACAATCTTTCATTCACGAATTAAAATTAAGAAAGTACGTTAGCAATACACTTCAAATGACCCTCAAAATCGATACTACTACAATCATAAAGTATAGACATTATGCATTGTGCATACTTGATATCGTTTCGGAAGTCTCCCCGCAGAAGTCAAAAATGGTGTTACTTAGCAAACAATTTCATTGCCAAATAAGGGTTTTGACCCGACGGGCCAGACACCGTAGGCGTTGGAGATAAGGAATACCTTTTCATACGTTTTGCTCATTTTTGGGGTTTCGTAGTCCTACAAGGAACCCTTATGGTTTTACCGTGTCAGTTTGTCTATCTGTCTGTGAACGTCCGTGGCTTAGCTTAAAGACTGTTAACGCTAGGAAGCTGTAATTTCGCAGGGGTATACGCGGAGTTGGCGGGAAAATAAAATCCTAAAAACATTATAAGTAGGTTTAATTAGATCATTTTTTGATTTAGAAATGTGTTTGCAAAATATTTAGCTTTAAAGTGATATGAGTCTAATTGTCCCCTCTACAAGCAGGTAAGTAGGTACAGTCGAAAGCATAAATATTTATACGTCATCGCGTCAAAATATGTGAACATCAACCTTATTTATTTATTTATTTATTTGGAGAACAAACAGAAATAAGTGTACAGAAGATAATACAGATAAATAACAATTATGGTCAATGACATAGATTTATATAAATAATTTTGACACCTTGTTAACGTATTATATATTTTTGCACTTGACCGTACAAACCGTTGGCATTAATCGAGTTCCGTCTCACTTTCGTAGAATAGAAGCATTTTGATAGAAATGGCATAAGATATTGTCACAGTCTCCTTCCAGTCATCTGGTAGAAGTACGAGACCGCTAGTGAATAGCTAAAAAAGGCCATCAAAATCTACATCCAATTCGTAGAAAATGTGACCACGAAAGAAGCGTTTGAAACGCTCGAATAATGACCCTTAACGAGTAATAGTTGATCGAAACTTAATATTGAATAGTTGTCGTATTATTAGTGCGGAACCTGGCATAAATTGCACGTTCTCCAACTTGCACTTGGCTGTTTTCTGGTTAAATAATGGTCTCAGCCCGAGCCTCACTTTAACTTCACGATAAACATCGGCCACAGGCTTAAACGGGTCACACGACATTTACAAATCTGGCCAACTTATGTCGGACTTCGTACCAACATCAAAATTACGATTAAACTTTTCAATTCGAACGTTTTGCTACGGGCAAAAATAACTTTGCTATTCAAAGAAATACCACAGAATTTCTATGAAGAGCGAAGTTATTTTTACCTTTGGCAAAATATGACGTGTTGTGCTCATTCATCCAAACATATCCATACTTCTGTTCTTACTAATATTATAAATGAGGCAGTAACTCTGTCTGTTACCTCTTTATGCTTAAAAGAGACTCTGTGGGGGATTTAAGATAGTTGTTATTTGAGATTGCGATAAACGAATTCTTCGCAAACGTAAGCACAGGTAACTGCTACTTAATTAGAAATAAAAATCTGTGATCTTTGGGAAATATAGCACAGTGAGGCCTTACTTATTGCCAAATTTGATAATTCTGTATCCATGGGAAGTACTAAGTAGCATGGGCCTTGACACCTACGGTTTAGTGTGAAAATACAAAGCGTAAACGTCATCTTTTAATCGCTCGAACTTCGAAACTTAATTTTTTTGATCTTTAAGAATCCATAGGTGTTTGTGGGTTTAGTTGGGTTTTTGCGCTGGATAATTCTTATTTTTTATACGATGATAGGCTGTGAAAATGGCATGAGAAGCGTATTTCAACGTAAACACAGCTATTTTGAATGACTTATCAAAATAAGCATTCCACACATAAACACACACATGAACGGACAAGGAAGGAACTAATCAATAAGGGTTCCATTTTTTCCTCTTGAGGTACGAATACCTTGAAAAAATAAGTACTTATAAGCAACTTGTCTCCAGCTTATTATGAGTAATTAATTGAAATTGCTACGTTTATTCCATACTAGCCTTAAACCCCAACTTTGCTCGTGTTAGAAATATTTTCATGACAAACATTGACACTTACAGTTTTGCCTGAAAACGGTTTACGGTAACATTTCGCACGTTTAAAAAAACTGACTGAATTCTAATTTTCTCATTTCAAAACTACACCTTATGTCTTCTACAAAAAGTTTATTTTTGAAATGAGAATAATTCGAATCGTGTCAGTTTCTTATTAATCGTGCGATTTATACAGCACAATGTTCTCACGGATAGCCCCATCTATTAATTACAGACGAAATTCATCGTCATCTTGAATGCCTTATCCATATAAATATTGTCCATGAAAATATGTATTATCTTACGGGATCGCATTACCGAGTTACAATACAATACAATGACTCTTTATTGTACACCAGGAATAGTAAGCGATACAGAAAACAGGTACACAGAGAGTAAGTTACAAGGTAAGCAACAGGCGGCCTTATCGCTTAAGAGCGATCTCTTCCAGGCAACCCTGTTATTAAGAATTGTATGTCTCAATCCAGATTTTTGCTATATCTGTTCTTCAAGTTTCATGTAAATCCTATTTATAAGCCGTTATTACATTATTGATTAACAAACATAAAAACATCCAAACATATTTACACACTTTCTCATCTATAAATTAGCAGGTGGCCATCCATAAATTACGTCACACATTAAGGGGGGGGGGGGTCAAGCGATCTGTGACACTAGAACAAAATAATGGCGATTTTCATAGTAGTAAGTGTGACAAGGGGGGGAGGGGTCCAAATTGATCGAATGAGCTATGACGTAATTTATGGATGGCCCCTAGCTTAGAATAAGCTAAAATTATGTCTTGAAAACCTTAAATGTCATCTTTATTACTAAAAACACTGAACTTATCTATAATTTAATAGCTAATATACTGGATTTCTAATGTATCACTCAAGGTTGCGCATTAATTGGAATAAAGTCGCGATCATTAGTTGTATTCATTAGCATCACGCACGAATTAAATGTACATCCGTTGTCCGTTAGTATAGGAGTATCCTGTGCTGGTAAGAAACTACACTGTACAAAAATTGTTCACCGAACTAAAACTAAAGTAAGTCTTTTATTGAATCAGGCGTTACTTTGCGGAGGTCCATATTAATGAACTGTAACTGTAATTGTTTCAGTTCATTAAAGTAAGTCTGGTAGCCTAGTAGTTTGACCTATGGCTTCTCAAGTAAACATCGTGGGTTCGAGCCTGGGCTCGCATCTCTAAGTGTTTCTGTATTTATGTGCAAAATTATATTTGAAATTTACCATGAGCTTTACGGTGAAGGAAAGTATCATGATATTATGTTCTAACAAATAACTTTTTGACTACTCGTGTTTTGAAAGTTAAGGTTTACGCCATTTTATTCATTGTGCCGGTACCTAGCTGTAGCAAAAACAAAAATAATGAACTCTTTTTTTTCTTCCATTACACGTGAAGTCATACACTGTTAATTGAAATCATCGTTCCAGTGAGGAACTCGAAACAAAAAGGCCCCTAGATCGGATCCGCGAGTATATAAACGCAAACCCATTTCCCATGACTGAATTAATTACAAACCATAATGATTTTACGTGCCTTTTAATAATTAAAGTCATTGGCTTCATATGGGTAACTAACTCTACAGTACTAACGTTTGCACCGCTCTCATTTTGCCACAAAAATAATATCGCACCTTCGGTAGAACAAGGGCATAATTCCAATGGCGCCACCAGATCGAAGTAATAAACATCAAATTTTATTTATAACAATTTCTTGCTGATTGTTTTTCAAGCTATTTATGTATTTTTTTACAATTTCAATATAAATTCCTAACTAGGTAAATTATGATCTAATTTTATATTAACAAATTAGATTTGTATTTATTATCCTTACGCTCGATGTGGCTCATTTCTACATTTATAGGTTCTCGATAATTTTGGAACATCCCAGTAACGCAAATGCTAATATCAAATTGGAAACTCTATTTTTACCAAACTGGCAAGGTTTATGAGCCTATCAATTTTACTCTTATTGCTGTCGTTGGATTCGATGGAGAGTAATTGCAAAGGATCCTGTCGATAACTCGTTAAAAATTATACCGGGTTCACGGAACTTGTTTGCCAATGGTCGACTTTGACTACGTACGATGGCGACATCTAAATCCTCAATTTGATTGAGATATACCAGACGCAATCAACGTTTCTATTAATCGAGGCATTCTCCCAATTGATTAGATTGCGCGCCGGCCAAATTTCAGAATTTAATTAAACCATTGTCACTCTGAACTCGATTGTAAAACGTAATTTTAGTTTTTCGTTCATAAACTTCGGAGTCAAAGTACTGACAAACAACATTCCGCCAGGCATTTGGCACTTCATTTGAATAAATATTTTTTACACTCTGGTCCTTTTAGAATCTGCATGACGCAATGCAACGTGAGACGAAGCATAAAAAGAATTATCGATCATTTAGATGTTCGTATTGATTGAATTAAATTGTAATGGCATTCAAGGTATAAATGAGCACAGTCTTAATTAATACCTGTAGTTTTTATTGTACCTGTAATATTCTCACGCGTTTTGCGCAAAAAATTATGTTCTTTATAAATTCCTTAACCGGTTTTAAGTGTCGATGGTCTTTAAAGATGAATATTTATCATTTAAATAAAAGAAAAACTTAACACCATATATGCAAGAACAAGTATTTCAAAGAACTGGATAGAGATGGCTCGTAACCTAAAATAGCCATTGTATATGTTTTTGAATATTGAGATTTGATTTGAAATGAAATAAAAAGTTAGTACAGCACATTAACCAACGCCAGCGGTCAATTGCTTCAGAGTTAAGTTTCCACCAAGCAAGTTATAAAAACGACGGGGCAAATAAACTAAACAAATACAAGCTATGACTTCCCGGCTGTCGTGGCCTTGATCGGGCTGACAGACCTTGAGATGCTCAGCTTAAGTCGCGTGTTTGATAGAGCGAGAAGCGGAAATACATACAGCATTTTAGTATGCTGCTGTCTTATCGGGCAGACCGATGTTGCTGCACTTTTATAAGGCAAGCTATAAAGAAACATTTAAATGATTAAATAATTTATTGAATCAGGCGTTACTTTGCGGAGGTCCATATTAATGAACTAAAACAATTACTTTGCTCACCCGCGACCTTACAATAGTTACGTTTATGCAAGAAATGTGCGTTCATGCAGTTCCTCCACCTCCATCCACACTGTACGAACACACACAAATCACATAAACCCAACCATCACCACCACCAAGCTACACTGACGCGTTTCGAACTCAACCAGAGCTCATCTTCAGAGTTACCACAACCGTATGCTATGCTACCAACTGTTAAACTCAACAACAAGTACTACATTGAACAGAAAAAAGTAATTCCTGCTAAAAGCAAAGCGTCTTGCCAATAGAAGATCAGAAGTTGAGAAGACACAGACAGTGTGGACAGATTTTTAGTCAAAAGAGTTGTGTCGCTTAGAATTTGATAATAATTGTAGTATACGGACAATCATAACATGTTTTGACAAAACTCTGTATAAAATAAAGCTTGAAAACACCATCAACCATGAAACAATCACAGTTGAAAAACAACCGTAGGATAAGGAAGGGACAATTTAACGTGTTAACGTTACGTTGCCTAAAAACATAATGATGATGGCTGTGATTCGACGTACCGTGAGATCATTGCACCACCATGGCAAAATACATTAGTCATGAAGCGATCACGATCTCACCCACTCACAGAAAAATGAACGAGACAAAACTCGCACCTCGAAGACATTGTTGATTCTTTGTACATAGTGTGGGCTCTTTCAATGTAGCCCGTTAGTGTTTAATAAAACTTGTCGATCAATGATAATATTTAACGAAATGATGATTTGCATCTTTTCTGAGGAAGTATCTATGTATTTTATAAGCATCACCTTCAGATGTCGAAATAAAAGCAAGAAAATAATTGTTCTGAATAAATTTAATTCAGTTTATGCGCTTCGACTTTTTGTAGTCGGTATGAATTACTTTGTGTTTAATTAGTGACGATGAAGATACGGCTCACGCCTTTAATATTAATGATAACATCTTTTATGACCTTTCATACTCTATTGAGTTAACAGTTAATGAATGACCATCAACATTATCATATACATGATTCGCATTAGGTTGTTATGTTAACTTTGACAAAGGTCAACGAAATTCATGAGTGTATTATGCACTTTAAAAAGTCACCATTCTATTATGGTTAACGCAATCAAAAGATAAAATAAATAAACAGATAAAAGAATACTTCACTTTTTACTTTTTCATAAAGACAAAAACTCGTCACAATCAACAAACATACCTGTAATGTATTCATCAGAATGTCAATTGTGGCGACGCATTTTAATCATTGGCACATATAGTTCGCGTAAACGCTGATAGATATCTATTTATGTCGCTATCTCTTTATTTGTGCTCCGTCAATGTCACCGAGTTGTCGAGAGGGCAACGGACGCGGTATCTGTAAACATTCATACATTCGCGCTTACTTACATAGAAGTAGGCATCCATACAAACTTCATTCGTTAATTCAGACTAGTCTAATTTGGTTTTTGCATATCCTTGTGGGTGATTTTCGGTTGTTAAATGCGAGGTTGTTATAATACACACACGCTCACGCACACAATATGATTAAAAGTGGTGGTGATGGTTATTTTAACCTAATAGTCTTTTATATAACTTTTTATCTTTTCTTTTCTAAATCAATTGTCTGTTAGTTCTTAACAAAGAATCTATGTTCATGATTAAGGGTATCCACTGGAGACTGTAATACAGTGAAAACTAACACAGTCTCCAGGGTTTATATTGTAATAATACATGTGTTTTGAACAATAAACCGCGCTTCGGTCTGTGGAAGCTATAAATGTTACTTATTTTCATTTTTTTTTTTTTTTCTTTTATGTCAGTGTAATATTTGTTTGTGTGGCCTTCCGTGATTTTACTATACTGTGGCCCGGCGGAAGACCAGTGCTGGTTTTTTAACCAGCGACATGCTGAGTCGGGACCCTTTGTAGCGACATCAACATGTCTACCTATGTCTATGTTTGTATTTTTAGTTTTAGCCTGTGTACGTGTTATTGTTGCTATAAATAAATGTTTTTCTTTCTTTCTTTCTTTCTTAAAGATTTATTATTATTATCTCTTTATTTATATTTTTTTCTTAGGTTAGATTTTTACAATAATTATACAAAAAGTAAAATATAAAACTATACATACAAATCATAAAATCATTATGAAAACCTAACCTAGGGTGCCACCGGCAGCGAGGCGGGGCCTAAGCTATCGGTGGTTAGGGCGACAGAGAGAGGAACCTCCTGACTATCCGCGCAGTGTCCAGGAGTACCGCCTTCTGTATCTGACCCTTGATCCAGCCATCTAGCGAGAGTCTCTTGAGGTGTTGGTCGAGACTCTTCGCTATCAGCCCGTTCGCAGAAACGACTATCGGGACAATGATCGTCGAATCAACATCCCACATGGCGGTTATCTCGTGAGCTAGGTCAAGGTACTTGCTGGCTTTGTCCTTCTCAGCTTTCACGAGGTTCTCGTCATGGGGGATGGTGATGTCGACGAGCACTGCCTGGCGTTTCGATCGATCTGTCAGCACGATATCAGGCCTATTGGCTATAATAGTCCTGTCCGTGATAACAGACCGATCCCAATAGAGCGTGGCACGACCATTTTCGAGAACTGGCGCAGGTATATACTTATAGTAAGGCACTTCAAAGTCCACAAGGCCGTATAGCAGAGCAAGTTGCTGGTGAATAATTCTGGCTACAAGGTTATGTCTGTGCAAGTACTCACCGTTAGCAAGATGACCACAACCGGAAATAATATGCCTGAGTGACTCCCCGGGACGGCGGCATGCCCGACAAATGTCGACCGTACCGTCCTTCAGGATATACCTCCGGTAGTTGTTCGTCATGATAACTTCATCCGCAATTGCACAGACAAAACCTTCGGTTTCCCCGAAGAGATCCCCGAAACGTAGCCAGTTCACCGACGCGAGCAGATCTACATCTGGCCCTGTGAGTGCCTTGTAGAACCGCCCGTGTAGCTCCTTGCTCTTCCATACCGCCTTGCGGTCCTCGATGCTCATTACTTTAAGTCGGCGCCAGTTCTCGTTTGCCAAGGAAAGCGGGGTGAAGTTTTTGTCTACTGCTACTACGTCGCGATGCACCCCACACTCGTTGTTTAGGAAATAATCCCTGAGATTATACACCTCGCGGTTGTGGAGGTCTTTGGCATTTAAAAAGCCACGACCTCCATACTTGCGCGAGATGTACAGTCTCATAACAGACGAGCGCGGGTGAAGCAAACGGTGCGCAGTGAGCAGTACACGAACTCTTCGATCCAAGGTATCCAACTCAGTCTGAGTCCACCTTAGTATGCCAAAGGAGTAAGTAAGCAAGGGCATTACCCAGGCGTTGAAGGCGCGCATCTTGTTGCCGCCCGACAAAAGACTATTAAGTACTTTTGTCAGACGACAGAAGAAGCGCTCCTTCACCGTCTGCTTTACGACCTCACTCTCAATACCCAATGACTGTGACATACCAAGATACTTATAGGTTTCTGCTTCGGAAATAGATCTGAGGGACATTGTATCAGAAAGCTGCAAATTTGTTGAATTTACAACTTTCCCCCGCTGTACATGCATAACTGCACACTTATCGACACCAAATTCCATGTTGATGGCGCTACTGAAAACTTCTGTTGTTTTCAGTAGCTCCAACAGGTCATGTTTATTTGGTGCAAATAGCTTAAGGTCATCCATATAAAGCAGATGAGAAATGACCTCACCCCCTCTTCGAAGCCGGCAGCCTAGCCCTGAATCCTTCAGCAGGGTGCTGAGCGGATTCAGCGCTAGGCAGAACCACATAGGACTCAGGCTGTCACCCTGGAAGATCCCTCGCTCAATCTTGATAGAGTCCTGTGGGCCAGAGGGGCCGTCTCCTTCCCCCGGTTGACGAAGGACTGTGGTCCACTGTCCCATGCAAGCGCCTAAGAAAGATCTCAGGACTGCATCAATTTTATACAGTTCTAAGACCCTCACCAGCCATGAATGGGGCACCGAATCATAGGCCTTCTTGTAGTCAATCCAGGCGACCGAGAGAGCCCCTTTGTTCCGCCGGACTCGTTGACAAATGGTCATGTCTATGAGGAGGAGCTCTTTAGTACCACGAGACCCAACCCTACATCCATTTTGAGCAGGGGCCAAAACGTTGTTGGCAACAATGTGCGTGTTAATTTTTGCTCTCAAAATGGATGTTAGGAGCTTGTACAGCGTAGGCAAGCACGTGATGGGTCTGTAATTTTTCGCTTCTGTGGTACTACCGGACTTATAGAGCAGGGAGGTAATACCAGTTGTAAAGAAAGATGGTAGGGATCCGAGCTCAAGGGCTTGCTGGAACTGTGCTGCCAAACGCTGGTGTGAGCATCGAAACCATTTCAGCCAGAAGTTGTGTAATCCATCCGGCCCAGGACTTTTCCAGTTCGGAGCCGACCGGATGGCACAACTAACGTCATCGGGGCTAATGGTAACAGGCCCCATAGGTTCGATGGACTCGCACTCACGTTCGACAACACCTATCCATTCACCCTCGGTGTGCTCAACAGGTACCGACCAGATATTACGCCAAAAGTCAATCATGGCAGTAGCATCCGGCCGCCGTCCGTCGGGCACACGAAGATCGTCTCCCTCCCACTTTCGGTATACCTTCCTTTGGTCGCTCTGGAAAAGGCGATTCTGCTGGTATCGGTCCACACGCTTCCTGTAGCGGCGAATACGGCTTGCCCATGCATAGACTTTCTGCTTCAGAAAGTCGATACGTTCCGTTACACAGGCCATATAGTTGCAGGGCCTGATGTCAGTCCCCACAAAGGCCTGGGCCACGAAGCGCATTACTCGGGGGCGGTTGTTGCCCCCCCTGAAGCAGATCAGCTTTGCAATGAGAGTCCTGAACGTATTGATACGCCGCTCAATCCGCACTTGCCATGCAGGGACACCCCCGGTGGTCCTAGGTGCTCGGTCAGCGTCCGGAAACTTGACGCGAGCAACACGGCACGCCGCAATGGCCCCACAGTACATGATTGAGTGAGTATCAACTAAGTCTTCACTAGCCCGTAAATACGGGTCTAGCAAATCATTCAGGGCTCCCACTAACGCTAGATTGCGTCTATTCAACGGCAAGCGAGGTAATCGTGGCCTAGGATTACCCGTGGAGCGATACTGCGTAATCGCCTCCTCCAAAACCCTCCTCAGTTGCTCATTGGCCTGGGTACTTACACTCTGATTCGCACAGACCTCTTCCTCGACACTGGGATCGACCCGCGGTACCCCCGGTGCCAGATCGGGTGCGGGCACCGGAGTCGGCGACGTAGCGGGCGGATCCCGCGTCGAGAAAGAGGCCGCGCGAACAGAAAGTGCTTCCAGGCGTAGCCGATCAAGTGTGGCGTCATCCAATCGTTTGTGTCGCTGGATGACTCGCACCTGATCCGACAGACGCTGCGCAGACACGGTGATGGCAGGTTCAAGGGCCTGGAACAGAGGAAGCATCCGGACACGATACGCGGACAAATTGGTTCCCCCCTCTGTAGCCCCAAAGTACGCTCGCATGCAGTTCTCATTCATTTGTTGAGTCCATCGCATGCGGCGCACTACACCACCGACAGCGGGAGCCGTAGGCGGGGCGGAGTGCCCCGTAGGCCCCAAGCGTGCCGGCAGCGGTGGTCGTCCTCGTCGCGCAGGTGGTCGTGGCGCCGGGGACGGCGGCCCGCGCTCGTCGCTCGACTCGCTGGTGTCGGGCGCTGTGGCGAATTCGTCGCCCGACGACGATGGCGAGGAGCTGGATGGCGCGGGCGGAGATGGTGGGCGTGCGCGTTGTGCCGCTTGTGAACGTGTCCTCGTTATCATATTATTATACAAATATTTGTTTCCATTTCTTATATTTTCGCCTTTGACAGCTGGTTGTCATGCTTGTGAAAGGTATAAAATGTTTAGAAAGGCGTCGAAAACATTAAAAACAAATTTATAAAATATGATAAAAATTTGACACGTGTGTCGCGTGACAGCGGTTTTTTTTTTTTTTTTTTTTTTTTTTATTATTACTACGTGCTAACTTCTATAGCGCTCAATCCAATCTTGAAATTGTGTGGATTAGTAAATCCTTCAATTTTAACAATCCTAACCATTTTAGAATGTCAACTATGTATGCAGTATAGTTTAAGAAATACTTAATAAGTATTTGTAAAAAAATATATATACTTAAGCTTGTTTTCTGACTGTACATTTAGTTGATTGCATTTGCATTGTCATCCAGACTACATATCAATTCAGTACCAAGTTTCAAGTTGATATCATAAACCGTGGAAGAGCTGCTCTGCTGCCACACACTGCCACGGTTACAGCTTCATACTTTTTATCGGCATTTCTGCCAAGAGATTCGTTACTACGCTAACATGCACTGCTAATGTTTGATACCATTTTTCGGCATTAATTCTAAGAGGTTCTCTAAAGCCACGTGCCGCGTTGGACCGTGACGGCGAGGACTCACGCCGCCGAGTTATTGGGTCACCTAGCGTGCGCTTGCGCAACTAGTGAACTTGTGAGTGTAATCGTTAGATCTTTCCCCATCTCTGTTTTGAATGGCTATGTTATTGTTCTTGAGAATATGTGAAAACGCGCAAATATTGAGGAAGTGGTGGGCAATGTAGATGAAGCAGTAGAAGACCATCGAGTTAACAGTTTTTTTTTTCTAGATTAACAACTGCACAATTATCATGCATATAATGAGTATGTCGTGAGGTACCTACTTGTAATATTTGGTCTGTGACTAAGTGCGATAGTCACAGGAGATGTTAATTGAATGACAGATACTTGTGGTATGGGCAAAACCCCTATTTTTTATTATTAATTTAATACAGAGATACGGGCCATGTTTCGAGACGTTTATGAATATTAATCGCTTTAAAAGCTGGTCTTATTTATAAAGTTAACGCTGGCGTACATACAAACGTGGTTCTAATAATTTAAACCAATTTTCATTTTTTTACGAGCGGACTGCGGAGTTACTTAACCGACCAATGTAACTAAATGGACTGTTACAATTTTAAGATGATCTTTCAATTTGTTATCATTTATTTCGAAATCTATGCCACGCAACAATTTTGAATCATTCATAGCCCGGTTAGTTAAGAAGTGCCCCCGTTATTTCATCGATATTACCGTTAGTTCGTCTTGTGAAACTTGTACTTATTCGGTACATATCGTTCGTCTGTTGTAATTTTACGGTAAATCTTTTGAAGTATTTGACTTTAATGGAAACGTCGTAAATGTTCAGTAAATATTTCGAGAAGTTGTCTTGTGACACATTGCCCTATTGGTGAGTGACTCTAACATTCCTACCTAACTTGGTCAAGTTATGTAGATGAGTTGACAACTATATACAGTACCCACATAAATAAGACTTAGATTATGTAGAGTCTGGTCTCCAGACCTTTGGAACGATAAAAACTTCACTCATGTTACTTATTCAAGAGTAGATCGTATTATATTGCGGTATAGAATTTGAGGTTACCGATCTAAGGAGTCATCCATCAAATCACAAATTGACAGCACCAGGATCTCCGAAAAGACATGAGAAATAGTATCGCTTAGTAATGCGAAATCGATGATTTAAACTGCTTTGGAAATATTCAATGTACATACAAGCGAGAAATATTTTAAATAAATATAATATAAATATTAGGGGACAATCTCACACAAATCGACCTAGTCCCAAACTAAGCAAAGCTTGTACTATGGGTACTAGATGACGATAAACATACTTATATAGATAAATAAATACTTAAATAAATAGAAAACATCCATAACTCAGGAACAAATATTTTTAAAATTGAGAGTGAGTAACATTTTGTAGTGTGTCGTTAAGTTGATTTTCGTCCCACGGGAAACGTGCGCAATCAGGTCGGGTCGGGGCCGCCTGCTGATTCCTCTAGTGATATTCCCGTTACTAGGTCACTACACTAGGCCACTACCTACTTCTATAAGAACGTTTTCAGTAAGTGTACTGCTTCAAGAAAATCTCGATAAAATATTATATTTTGAACTTCTAATCCACCTTGTTATCCAGTATCCACTTCTTTATAATCACATTTTGTCCAATGATTCCTAAATTAAGTTCAATCAGCATCCATTGAGTGCTGTGCTGGTTTTTACATAGTCTATTCAACGGAAAATTTTATTTTTAGATAAGATTTCCATAAATCATCATAATGAAGTATTACAATCACGACGTTTCGCTTACGATCCACTCATTTTATCGCTCTGTGCAGTCGTAAACCTGTTTTCAAATTGATTATCATTTGAACTGCGACCCGCGAGACTGTCCCATCATTTTCATATTTGTGCACACAATAATAATTGTTACTTGTATAATATCTGTCATTAATATCAAAATTAAGATGTCTCGTGAAGATAATAAGGAAAAGTAGCTCTCAATTACTTGTACTGAAACATTGACTACTTAGATCACACAAAATTGCACGTTATTTTATTTCTTGTTTTCTTAACAATTCTGCTCTCTAAAAAGTACCTAAACATAATCAATGTATCAATTAATCTTAATTAAGTTTTGCTTTGACCACATAAAGGCATGTTTCCCAGTCGTTACAATTTCTTTGTTCATTAGCTGCTCTTGGTTCGAGTTGTAATTAGGTGCATCAATTTCAATGATTACAAGCTACGGTATAACGTATGGGGCCGTATCTTGAACTTCATTTGCAACTGATTGGAGGACTTAATAATAGTTGTAGATCAGAATTCAATGAACCCTGCTATTAATCTGCTGTTGTGTTTGTGGAAAAGTCTGGGCGATAGAGATAGATGCTGGCGGCAACCCTTGCTTGACCGGCATTCAATGCAAGCTGTTTACAACTTGCACACGAAGTGACGCCAATTTGATAATAATGACTATCTACAACTGTCCTGTAAAGACTTCTAGTATTGACAGCGTCAATAGCCTACCATAAGGCAAATTGTCTGTTTTCCGCTGACGTTTTATAACAAAATAATTGACAACGATCGTAAAACTCACCATTTAAATAGGTATTTTAATTAGTCACCAGGTGCATTGTACACTGGTCTTTCTTCTTGTTCTCGTGTATCCTGAGTATCAAGCAGCTAAGTTAAGGCGTAGGCTAAACGGCTTGATCAGAAATTCTGAGCAGGTGCCCAGCCACGCAGGTGTCACATTGTCCGCAAAGTAATATAAACTTAGCATAAAAACACGGTTTTACTTCTTTGCTATAACGATATTTGCCTAACATTACACGCATATTTGCAACAAAAGTGACACAGCTTTAAACACGTCGTGATACAAAAGTAACATACGTGTCAGACGCCTCAGGATTCATTTTGATCAAAAATTGTCTCGTTGTCGTTGTGAAATGTGAATGTGAAAGTGATAAAAAATATATAATTGATAATGCCGTACATTGTAAAGCGTTTATGTTTTTAACAACATTCGACTTAATGTCAATGATTCTAGATCTGGAATAATGTCATTTTAAATTGTTACAGATTGCCTCTTTTATAGTTTTCTACAAGGATTATATTATTTGGGTGGATCAACTATTTGTTGTTGGTATTCTGTCCCGTCAGCGAGGGGACAAAAGTAGTACAGTTTAATTGGAAAAAATGTTGTGTCACATTAACTAACATGCTTATTAGATTACCAATTGTAGAAAGGGTTTAAAACTACCACAAAAATGCATGTATGGCAAATACGAGGGGCGTTCAATATAAAGTGAGAATGAGATGCAAACTCTTTCAATATTAGGAAATTAAATACTGGCCGGTAAAGCTAATCTATCTAGCTGATTGCTATGAAAAAAAAAACTAACTGTCTTTGTTTAAAAAAAAATACGGTAATTTCTTTGCAATGCTATTGAGTACGTTAGCGAAAATGGAGAAAATTTAACTGCGTGCCGTTATCAAATACTTGTGTTTGAAAAATTTTTCTACGGACCAAGTCAATTTAGATTTGCGGGACACTTTAGGGTCTAATGCTCCTCCGTATTCGACAGTCGCACGTTGGTGCGCCGAATTTAGACATGGAAGAACATCGACCATGGACGACCCCCGCTCCGGACGCCCTATTACAGCAATAACTGAAGAAATTGTGAAAAAAGTTGAAAACTCAGTTTTGGCGGATCGTCGTGTCACGGTTCGTTTTATTGCTGAAAATGTAAAGATTTCAACGGGGAGCGTGCATAATATTTTACATGAACGCTTGGGTATAAAAAAGGTATCTGCGCGTTGAGTACCAAGAATGCTTACTGACACGCAAAAACAAACTAGAGTCGAGATTTGTCAAGAAGCTTTGGACCTGATACAGCAAGACCGGGAACTTTTTTTGGCGCGATTTATAACAATGGACGAAACATGGCTCCATCATTACGACCCTGAAACGAAACTTCAGTCTATGACATGGAAAAGGCCATCATCTCCAACTCCGAAGAAATTCAAGGTGGGCCCATCTGCCGGTAAGGTCATGGGCTCTGTTTTTTGGGATGGTAAAAGGGTATTAATGATTGAGTATCTCAAACATGGAGCCACTATTACGGGCACTTTATACGCCAAACAAATAGCAACATTGCGCAATGAGATCCGCGAAAAACGGCGAGGTAAACTCTCGAAAGTTGTGCTGTTCCACCAGGACAATGCCCCGGCACACAAGTCCATCGTTGCAATGGCTGCAATTCGTGATGCTGGGTTCAATATCCTTAAGCATCCTCTGTATTCACCAGATCTTGCTCCCAGTGATTTCTACCTATTTCCGAGACTGAAACAATACCCGAGAGGCCAGAAATTTGAAGACGACGACGCGGTAGTCGCTGCAGTACAAGATTTTTTAAGTACTCAAGATGAGACCTTTTTTAAAAATGAAATTTTAAGTATAGAAAAAAGATTTAATAAGTGTATTATGCTAAAAGGTGACTATGTCGAAAAATAAAATTACATTTAGCAAAAGTTGCTTATAACATATTCATTCTCACTTTTTATTGAACGCCCCTAGTACTAATCAGATAAACTTACGGTTTAAAGAGTGACCCAGGAGACCGTCACAATAGCAACGAGTGACAAAAAAATGTTAATCGACCCATTAATTATTTCAAACTTAGGCTGCGTATCCACCGGAGCTTTGCGAGGATGCGTTGCGAGGGATGTGTCTGTCATGAACCAACAGAAACACTTCATTTAAAAGGTCCTATAAGTGAATGAAGTGTTTCTATTGGTTCATGACAGACACATCCCTCGCAACGCATCCTCGCACATCTCTGGTGGAAACGCAGCCTTATGCTCGTATCGCTTCCGCTGGGTCATTGCCATCACCTTCGTTTTCAGTATCTTAAACTTTGTCACTGTCTGTTAGTAATTTAAATTGTTAATTCCGATAATAACATCCGAGCATTGGACATCACGTAAATCCAAACGTACAAGGAGAGTCTTGTCACAAGCTCCACTTTTCATCTCGCCGTTATACCTATTATCTTTTAGTCTCTACGTATGCATTGGGCTTATTTTAATCTCT
Source organism: Archips crataeganus (assembly GCA_947859365.1). Classification (NCBI taxonomy): domain Eukaryota; kingdom Metazoa; phylum Arthropoda; class Insecta; order Lepidoptera; family Tortricidae; genus Archips; species Archips crataeganus. The sequence goes on from OX402051.1 coordinate 8,861,578, forward strand.
TCGTCTAATAAAAGCTTAGGAACCAGAATATTAATTTGTATTAGGTAGATACTCAACAATCGGTTTCCTAATGGTCTGTGATTTTGGTCTGTAGTTTTATTGAGTACTATTTTTTGCGACTACCACTCAACAGTGACGAATGTAATGATAAACCTGTGTCTGCAAAAAAAACAACGACAAGAAACAAAATCGAATCACGTAGGTATCGGTTTTGTAATCATAGAGTACCTATTATATTTTGTGGCTACATTTTCATTCAGCATCCAGAACAATTTGTGTTGTGCGACGCATCAATAAACTTTAAGTGGTAATAAAGCCAGTGTTTTCAAATAGAATGAGACAAAAATAGCGGATGGTATAAACGATGAACATAAACAGAGAAACAAAAACGCTCATAATTATGGTCTGACATTAAAAATTGTATACAATGGCTCTACAGCTGCCGTGGTAATATCAATGTACCAACATTTAACATGTTAGTAAATTAGACCTTATAGCAGCGTAATAAGGTGTGCAAGTAACCGTGTGATACAATGTTTTATCAAATGCTTGCGATGTGCCCGAGATAGCTGCAGTAAGTGGACCAAGGGCAGTACACTCCGATAACACAAGGTTGTCGCACTGTACCGCCACCGCCAATATAGCAAGAGCACATGTAAGTAAATACCTGTGTTACGTGAAAAACTGATATGTATGGCAGAAACAAACTCAAGATGCAATATTGCTTGGATTTCAAAGTGACTCTTTCTTCTTTGCTCAAAAAAGTTGTAGACTTAGGTATTATAGCTTAATTGTATTAAAATGTCTGTGGCTGGAGAAGGTAAATGTCGAAGTGAAAACCAAAGGCTGAAAAGAAAAGTTTAAAAGAATGTTAAATTATAAAAAGGAAGACTTTTAAGATTGCCGTATGGCTAAGACAATAGTTTAGATTAAGTATCTGAAATTGGAACAATCGAGTGGAGGTTGTAGAAAACAACAATGCTGGCGATTAAATTAAATTTTGTTCTTGACGTTTAATACGAGGTTAATGTAATGTAAAACTGCAGACCTGTAATAAACTTACAAGAGCCGAACAAACAGATTTTAATGTCAACATTCTCATTAAAATCGAAGTATTTTGATTACGGGTTGTTGAAGTGTAATGAATGCACTGTTCGTATAATTAACTCATGGAGCACAGTCGAAGTATATACGTTTGTAATGCAACCATTATACTATTTGCGGTTTGTTTGTCGTCGGTTGATATTATATGTGCTAATTAAATCAGACAGCAAAAGCCCTTCAACGATCTAGATCAACATGATTATCGAGCGATAATATTCCCAATCAGCGCAGAACACGCCTAATCCAAATAGTCTGAAATAGGAAGGCCACACAAATGATAACAATGCATTTTGTTTTGATTCTATAAAGGTCACAACTGATAACCACTATATCGCGGCCTCGAGAACGCGGAAGGAATCGTTACCATATTATTTTACCAAATAAAAGAAGCAGCTTGTGGTATATCAGTTAGTCACGCCGTGAGACTTACATTTTTTGTAAGTTTAATGACTGTCGTAAATAAGTATGTCGGCTGCGATGCTACTTCAAGGTTGACCTCGTAGATAAGACGCGATAATTCGGGCTATACCTACATTTCTTTCCAGGTTTTAAGCTTAATGAAAGATATATTGACGACAGTTTGCACAACATTCAGCATGTCCAGATAAAAAACCTTTAAAGTTTTATAAAGAGATTATCCTATTTAAAATAGGAACCTTCACAAGGGTGGTCCCATTTATGTACAAGGTAACAAAAACACGTGCAAATGCAGACTCGCTCGTTGTAGAGCTTAAGCTATTCCATGTCAATCTAACTTTGTTTTCACAAACTCTATTTCTAACTTGATTCATTATTCCATTACGTCCCTTGCACCACGTCCACGAACATGGTTTAATGTCATGTGCAGCATAGGGTATAAAAATAGAACAGTGGAAAAACTAGTATTTATGGGCACTTGCCGCTCTTCATAGTGGTACCTAAGTAACGATGTAACTTGCATTTAAATTCCGCGGCTTATGCGCTCAGCATTAATTAGGTAGATAGGTACAATAATTTATTTATGTGTGAGTGACTTATAATTTATTTGTACTACATTATACACGGTGATTTTTAATCGGAGATCAGGAGTTGAAAACTAGTAATCCCTAGCCAAAATGGTTTTTAATAGATGAAGTCTCAAGCAATGAAGTCTCCGTTTTTTTTTTAAGTTATTATTATAACTTCCTCCATCCACCGAGTGCGTGGTCATGTCATCCTACATCTGTTGAAGTTAGGTAGTTTTGTCATTTGTCAAGCGTCATCGCTTTGGAGAGGAATTTTACAGGTCTCAAGTCAAAGTTTATTTAAGAAACTCAAAATTCAAAGAGTTTTTAGGCTCATAGGCTAATAATCAAAAAATGATTTTCCAAATAATCATTATTAAAAAATAACCGTTTTTTTTTCACGTAATTGCGACTTAGATGTGGTTGCCACCGAGAATACTGATCTAGAAAACTGGTTCCTGATTACCGATTTAAAATAATCGTGTATAATGGTTAGTAAGCAGTACACTAAGTATAACAGTACAAATTTGTAACGCCATAAAAAGTTCAACACAACACAAGTATTTTTTCTCCTGAAATGAAGCTATTCCTACTGCAGCTGGTGCATCCAATTACCTTATTCTTTCTCTTTAACCTTATTTTTCCAACTAATTAGCTAACTTTGTTTATTTTCCAGACCCTTCGGTGCACAAATATAACGCAACACAAATATACCTGCTCCCCGACGTAATAGAATAATGTCTCAAAGCCTTGCCCTACTTTTGCATCCCAGTTAGCTGCGACCCGCAGGATGCTCTATAACTCACTTTATATTGAGTGAAGTACCTACTGTACTATATTAGGCAGCTAATATAAATGAAATGGTTGAAAAAGCAACTTATTCTAATTGTAAATTTTATTAAATTTTATTAATTTTGACTTACGTTCTAGTTGTAACCAGTAGGTTTTTAATTATAACGTGACTGGAATGACATCGTCTGACGACGTGCGGACTGCGGTAAGAGTGAGATCAACTCCGGAATTGGCAACCGATAACTTCCTAAGATCATAAACCGTCATGAAAACAGGATCTTTGCCTAGTGAGTAGGAAATAAGCAAATTTCTTGAATATTTTCATACAATAAGTAATTGGGAATGGTTAAAAAAAATTACCAGTGGTTTTTATATTTTTTTTGTATAGAAAAGTCAATTATAAGAAACTAATTTCAATATTTTGTCACTTAGTTCACTACTTTTTTCAAAATTAATTATTGAAACTATTTTGGTTGATGACGTCAGATTGTAATTGAGGGCTCCCACACTGCCAAATTTCTAAATCTATCTAAATGCGTACGATAAGGCAATCCCTTTAATTATTTTTTGCGTGGTGGTACACTGTAACTAGTGTCACTTTACTGGCGCTGTCAAAGTGCTAGATGGCAGGCAGTGGGTCCAAATCAAACTCCGTAGTTATAATCCACGCGTAAATTTGTGAAGAATTCTAACCACACAGAATAAAGTACGACTTGGACCGGTCACTCAATTTACACCAAAGTCAAATGAAGTTCATTGCTTATTTGTTATGTAATAAATTCATTATATAATATTAAAATTAAATAACTACAGAAAACGAGTTAAAAACCATTTATCTCGAAATGGTTTTCGATTTACTATACATTGCAAAAAAATAGACATCCCCAATTACCTGTGGTACGGCGCTAATGTTTGATGACCTATTTGAACTTTGAACTTGACTGCGTCAATGACGTTACGTGCATATAAACTAACTTGACATACCCAACTAAATGATGACACGCAGCAGGCAGACACACGCTGAGTCAGTTCAATGCGACAGCGAACGGGTCAAGGCTGCGCAGGCGACGGAAAACGGCCATTGCTGACCGCTGACCTGGTTCACAAAACTAAATAATAGCTTCCAATCGCACTTTGTTGTTTACATGATCGCTAACATGTAAAATTTAATGTTTCGCGAACTGCGGTTGCAGCTAATCGTACGCTAAGCTACAGACACAAAGTTTTCAACATTCTTTAAACTGGTCATGTCCATTGAAAATTTTAATGTCGAAACTTTACTACAGTTTTATTACCCGTCGCTATTACAGTATGGTAGATTAAAATGCTTCGGTCGGAATGTACCAGAGCTCGCAGCGTTGCATTGTGCATTGCGTAACCCTCGACAAACACTTATCGCGTTTTCAAGGGCACCTGTCGTTAGGTACGACCAGGAGTTGGTAATGACTTGTGCATGAACCGAAGCGTCACTGACAATGCAATGAAACTAGCATACCATAGATAACAAATAGTTATTTATTATGTAGTATTGAAATAAACAAGCTATCAAGGAAACTTACAGTGACATCACCGATAGTTACTTATTGAAATCAAAAGAAAATTAAACGGAAGGTCGTTGATTTGTTTGTGTTCGCCACCCACACGTAGCTTACTTAGGTGGACGTTATTTATTATATTTATCGTTTGTTCCGTTCCGCCTACGTTTCAGTCGGCAGTACATCATTTTGTATTCCCGGCTTTGTGCTAGCCTTTTATTGTCTGCATTTTTATTCAGAATCCATTTCGCTATTGTATGTGGTAGAGTTAATGCTTGTTATTATTAGTTACATACACTCATTACATTTGAAATAACAATGCTGTAAAGTCGGTGAGTTATTTCCTCGGAAGTTCACTAAAATCTTGTTTTAGCACAGAAGGGGTTGATTGATGTTCAGCTGGTTTAAACTACACCTAATGAAATTAACGATAGCATTCTCTTTGCGCCGCAAATCCGTTCGTAATTTAATTTCAGAATAGACCTTCCTCATCTGATTCTGTCTTTGCTACCTTTTCAGATGTTGGTACTTAGCTTAGTTTTTACATTTATAATATTCTTTACACATTCCTTATGTTTATTGATGTTTGATTTGTTTAAGGCTTGGTCCATAAAAAACGTACCATAACTTCCCTGTATAACATCTCTATCGATCATGCTTGCTTCCATAACATGTTTACTGCCTTTCAATCAAACTCCTTACTCAGGGTATTAACACGTAGCTCATAAAAAACACCTCAATCGTCGTGTTTTGAGCCTTACATCGAGTCGATTCGCAATCAGAGAGCTTACCCTATTGTTCCATTGTTCTTCGGAAGGGTCCGAAATATGGAATTATTCTCGCAACGTCGAACTGATGTGTATCTCAATGAACGTAGCGGTAATAAACGAACTAATGATGCTGATATAGTTTTATAGCCGAAAACTTGACGTTATATTAAATTAACGAAATCATGTGGTCGTTAAGGAAGAGGTTTACAGGACTCGAATAGCCATTTTTGGTTTGGTATCGACGGCATGTGTTTAAATTTTCCGGTATCTCCTACTATTTCGCAGACGAGACAGCAAAATAATTTAATTTCTTTACTAATACGAGACTGGGTTTATCAGGGAACTCATCAACTCAGAAATGAATTTTGAAAAGGTATATTCACACTAGCTTTTGCCCGCAACTCCGTCCGCGTGGAATTCGTAATTTGGGCAGCTTATTTTTGTATCCAATTTGCTTTTTCATCAATTATGGCTCTCCTTAGATCCTTCCGGAAGAAGTGAAACTTCATAATAAACCAACCCGATCCTAACCCGCCCCCAACCCGCTCCCAACCCGCCCCAAACCCGCTCTCAACCTGCCCCCAACCCGCTCTCAACCCGCCCCCAACCCGCTCCCAACTCGCCCCAACCCGCCCCCAACCCGCTCCCAACCCGCTCCCAACCCGCTCACTACTCGCTCACACCCCGCCCCTAAACCGCTCCTAACCCACCTCCAACCCACTCCCAACCCGCCCTCAACCCGCCCCCAACTCGCTCTCAACCCGCCCCCAACCCGCTCCTAACCCGTCCCCAACCCGCTCCCAACCCGCCCCCAACTCGCTCTCAACCCGCTCCCAACCCGCTCCCAACTCGCCCCCCACCCGCTCCCAACCCGCCTCCAACCCGCTCTCAAACCGCCCCAACCCGCTCTCAACCCGCCCCCAGCCCGCTCCCAACTCGCCCCCCCCCACCCGCTCCCAACCGCCCTATCTAACTGGGCTATCTAACACTGAAAGAATTTTTCAAATCGGAGCGGTAGATCCCGAGATATAGAAGTTTAACTTCAAAAACCCCCGATTTGGAACATTCTTCCGCTCCGCTCCGCTCCTATTGGTGTTAGCGTGATGATATATAGCCTATAGCCTTCCTCGATAAATGGGCTATCTAACAGTGAAAGAATTTTTCAAATCGGAGCAGTAGTTCCTGAGATTAGCGCCTATAGAAGTTTTACTTCAAAAACCCCCGATTTTGAAACATTCTTCCGCTCCGCTCCGCTCCTATTGGTGTTAGCGTGATAATATATAGCCTATAGCCTTCCTCGATAAATGGGCTATCTAACACTGAAAGAATTTTTCAAATCGGAGCAGTAGTTCCTGAGATTAGCGCGTTCAAACAAACAAACAAACAAACAAACTCTTCAGCTTTATATATTAGTATAGATTTCGTTCGCCATAATGAAATGGGGCCTAAGGCCTTCTAGTCTAATACACTCGGAATCATAATCGTATTAATCATTTCTTTCAGTCAAACGGTAAAAGATGAGGGTAGAAAGAGATGATGAATTAGGGCGTTCAATATAAAGTGAGAATGAGATGCAAACTCTTTCAATATTAGGAAATTAAATACTGGCCGGTAAAGCTAATCTATCTAGCTGATTGCTATGAAAAAAAAACTAACTGTCTTTTGTTTAAAAAAAAAATACGGTAATTTCTTTGCAATGCTATTGAGTACGTTAGCGAAAATGGAGAAAATTGAACTGCGCGCCGTTATCAAATACTTGTGATTGAAAAATTTTTCTACGGACCAAGTCAATTTGGATTTGCGGGACACTTTAGGGTCTAATGCTCCTCCATATTCGACAGTCGCACGTTGGTGCGCCGAATTTAGACGTGGAAGAACATCGACAATGGACGACCCCCGCTCCGGACGCCCTACTACAGCAGTAACTGAAGAAATTGTGAAAAAAGTCGAAAACTCAGTTTTGGCGGATCGTCGTGTCACGGTTCGTTTTATTGCTGAAAATGTAAAGATTTCAACGGGGAGCGTGCATAATATTTTACATGAACGCTTGGGTATGAAAAAGGTATCTGCGCGTTGGGTACCAAGAATGCTTACTGACACGCAAAAACAAACTAGACTAGAGATTTGTCAAGAAGCTTTGAACCTGATGCAGCAAGACCGGGAACTTTTTTTGGCGCAATTTATAACAATGGACGAAACATGGCTCCATCATTACGACCCAGAAACGAAACTGCAGTCTATGACATGGAAAAGGCCATCATCTCCAACTCCGAAGAAATTCAAGGTGAGCCCATCTGCCGGTAAGGTCATGGGCTCTGTTTTTTGGGATGGTAAAGGGGTATTAATGATTGAGTATCTCGAGCATGGAGCCACTATTACGGGCACATTATACGCCAAACAAATAGCAACATTGCGCAATGAGATCCGCGAAAAACGGCGAGGTAAACTCTCGAAAGTTGTGCTGTTCCACCAGGACAATGCCCCGGCACACAAGTCCGCCGTTGCAATGGCTGCAATTCGTGATGCTGGGTTCGATATCCTTAAGCATCCTCGGTATTCACCAGATCTCGCTCCCAGTGATTTCTACCTATTTCCGAGATTGAAACAATACCTGAGAGGCCAGAAATTTGAAGACGACGACGCGGTAGTCGCTGCAGTACAAGATTTTTTAAGTACTCAAGATGAGACCTTTTTTAAAAATGAAATTTTAAGTTTAGAAAAAAGATTTAATAAGTGTATTATGCTAAAAGGTGACTATGTCGAAAAATAAAATTACATTTAGTAAAAGTTGTTTATAACATACTCATTCTCACTTTTTATTGAACGCCCCTGGTATTATTAAGTTGTGTGTACTAATTATTTTTGGAAAAGAATAGAAAAAACTTTATTGTTTACTTAATTGTTTGTTTTTAATTATAATTATAGAACACATTTTTGCTGAAAAAAATATTTTTAATACAAGGTATTTGCCGACTTACTTTTTATTTGCTGTACCTACTTGCATCTTCATTTAAACTACATATCTAACCAACCAACCAAAGTACCGTACCAAGTTTCAAGTCTATATTTACCATTAACCGTTGAAAGATTCCGGCCTGCGGATAGGATCCTGGACGGGCCACCAAAGTTTCAATGTCATAATTTTGTGTTTTGCGTTGTCACTTACATAAGTACTTGTGCTCAATTTTAGCTCAATCGAATACTAGGAAGTAGTCGAAAAATGGTTTCCAAATTTTGAAACAAATATACATAAGAACCTTGCAAGTTAAATAAAAGTCTGTAAAAACATAGCTCAGTATAATTTTATAAATCGTATCCACTAAAACATAATAAAATGAGTTTCCTGCACAATATAAAATGCATATTGCCATAGCCTTTACAGCTTAAAGCCTAGGTCTATATAAAGTAACGACTAAGATTATAATAAGTCTGTATTTATCCACAGTTATTATTTATCGACGAAGGGTTCGTTAGTGCTCAAGATGGTAGAAGGAGACAAAGAATACGGTATTAATGGTAGAGAGGAGGATGCAAGAGTAAGGCAGCTGTAATTAAAGCTATGGTGACCGTTGAAATGTCAGACTTAATGCACGGTATAAATGTAGTAGTAAAAAGCAGACATATGTGCCGTGTACGTGATCGGTTGCTTGCTGCGTGTGCATGGGAAATACCACTTTACTGGCCGGCCAGTGTTACCATTTTGCATTTTTTTTTAAGTTAAAGTGGTCTGTATAATCCGTCTTGCATTTTTCAAGGATGTATTGAACGGCTCAATGTTTTAAAACGATAATATACTAAGCCTGAACGGAAAATAAGTAGGTGTTTCGAAATTTACATCGGTTTTGACACCAGTAGCTCAGTCACAATATCAGGGCAGATGAAAGTATAAGACCAAAAAATTCCTTTACCAACCTAAGTATAAATCTCCATTAACATCAAAGGCTATTTTCACTAGCTAGCTAGTCAACGTGACAATCAGCCTTATACTTTTTATTTCGATGAAGGATCTGTAATAAAACCGGCCAAGTGCGAGTCGGACTTGCGCACCGAGGGTTTCGTACACATTTTTAGATATGTCAAAATTATGCACCGTAAACAGCCGTAACTATAATAATCCAGTGTTAGCAGAACCCTAAGTAAAAGTCTAAGTAAAATTGTACGCAGTGTGAGATCATTTTAGACAGCACCCCCTTAATATTTAATGTAATTATGTTTTTATTATTTGTTGTTGTACCGGCCACAAATAAATAGTCTGTGAAAATTTCAAATGTCTAGTTAACGCCATTAAAAAATCTAATTAAAAACGCTGAAAACGTTGTTATAGCAGCAACAGAAATACATCATCTGTGAAATTTTTAACTGTCTAGCTATCACGGTTCATCACAGTAGGAATGTGATGAGCCTGGTGACGGACAGACAGATGAACAGACGGACAGATAGACGGACAGTGGAGTCTTAGTAATAGGGTCCCGATTTTACCGTTTGGGTGGGTCCATACCCATAGGTTCCATAACCTTAAAGATGGTAGAGCACTTACTTGGCCGACTAGACACAGAGACCTTTTGTTCGTTGACATGTAAACAGTTTGTGTGTATGTTGAAAATTGTTGAATTTTTCCAGTTTATCTCTACCAATGCAAGCTTAAATGTAAAGTACCTACCTACTTACCTCAAGCTAGTACTGCATAATATAATTATAGTTTTATGGATGGATGACCTGTCCCGGCGGCCATTTACGTTGCCTTGTGCATGATGTAGTGTCTGCATGGAGTACACGCAAAAGATAATTTTCCTCGAGACTACAAGCAGATAGATCATAAAATTGTACGTGACTGCGAGTATATTTAAGAATAGCAACATTGTAGTTGAAACGTGTGAAAAATTCCAAAATTTCGGGGGAGTCGGTTGGATGCGACGTGGTTCAATTGGTAGAACACCCGTTGGGGCGCATACCCAGGAGACGAGGGTTCGAATCCCACCGGCGCACCCGAAAAACTTTTTCGCTTTTAAATAATCTTAGATTCGGTGAGCAGCCGTACTGCTAATAAAATAAATAATATTTGAATAAAATTTTATTTATCAGATTAAAGGTTTGGTTTCACCAATGTCTGATAAATTCCTGTTATGCTATATGACAGATGTCTGAGATGCTGTCTCTGTTTATCCACCACTTTAAACAAAATCTGCCACTTAAAACCTAAAGTTAATTTCAATAGAAATTGACAATCTCTTACATACCTATAGCCAACTGACATGTCCACCTGACTGTCTAGGTTCCTAAACGTATAATGAAAATCGAAAACCAATAAAAAAATCATATCACTGACGATCTGGACAATTCCGTGTCCATGCCAGTTGGCCAAAATGTATACGAGATTGTCAGATTATATTGAAACTAGCTATTACCCGCGACTCTGTCTGCAAAGAACAGGGTGTAAAAAAAAATAGCCTACGACCTATTCTCAGACCAACCAATATAGACAAAAAAAAAAATCATAAAAAGCGGTCAAGCCGTTTCGGAGGAGTTCGATAACAAACATTTTGACACGAGATTTTTATATATTAGAAAGATGTAGTTTAGAACTTTTCGGCATGGTGAAACGGCCATATAAGAATCAAAGCATTGCAATTTAGGTAAATCTTAGTTCAATACTGATACATTATATATCTTTCTTGATTAATATTGCTTTGTGTCTTTGTGTAGTGTATGTATCTCGGAAATTATTTAAAGGTCTTTATTAAAGGGCACTCGGTTCAGTTCGGAGCTTCAGTGCCTTGCATTTTGCATTCAACAAAATGAAAAGTCGAAAGGTTCTTTATAGCTTGGCCGTAATTACATATAAATCTCGTCTGCTTACTGTTAAAATGATTATTTTTATAAAAGAACGTTTTAATAGTACCTACCTAGTTTTATTAAATTATATCGAGATAAAAAAAAAACATGCCACACAATTCGATGCAATGTTTTTTTGTCCTGTCTTGACATCTTTTGACTCTTGTGACTATTGGACGAATTTCAAGGGTAGAACTCTTTTATGCTCTTATTAGCGTAAAGTAAACTGGCCACTTTGTAAAATTATTCATCATTTTCTTCGAGGACTATTTCCTGTATTAACTAATACTGAACTCATTCCTACGCCTGTGAAGAAGGGTATGTATGTATTACAATACCGAAGTACGAAAGACCGAATGTATTAAAACATCGAATGGGTCAAAAGACCGACACGATTTTTTTCTGAAACCGTTAACTTTTTAAGATTGTTATAAAACAAACCTAACCTAACCTAATGGGTTCCGTATGATGCCGTTTTAATAAATTCTGAGAAGTTTACGGTTTCTGAAAAAAATCGTGTCGGTCTTTTGACCCATTCGATGTTTTAATACATTCGGTCTTTCGTACTTCGGTATTGTAATACATACCCGTGAAGAATATAAGTTTTTAGTCGGTAAATAAACATTTAAAACCTCTATTCTAGTAAGTATTGTAGTTTCATGTGCAAAAACGTATTTTAATTTTATGTTCCGAGTAGAAATGTTTCATAACAAACAAATTGGATGGCCGTAAAGAAATAACATGTGCCTTTGTGAAATAGAAACTGTCACGCGTAAATAGGAAATTGTCGAGGAAAAATTGTTTTTGTAATGCTCCAGTAAAATTTCTTGGACTGAGTCACGTTGCCGTGGTGGGTTTAAATTGTAAAAAAACGGCAAATGACGCAAACGGATTATTCAAAAAGAAACAATTTACACCTATTCATTTGTTTGCTGCGGTTTGACGGTGCTTCCTCTTCATGTATATACCTACCTGTACCTCTATTTTGATAGAGATCACGATACCTACTTATCACTAGACAAGCGCCAAATTGCAGCACATTGAGGTCGACATTGTTGCATAATAAAAAACAGCCATTACTTAGAAAAATGAGACCGATTAATTTACGACAGAAATTCTAGAACAAATATGTAACAAATTTTAACCAACATGACAGAATTTTCAGAGAGAAAAATCGTACGCAGGTATTAAATTGGTTGTCGCATAAATCCCGAGTCTATCCCCGCACCCTTTGCGCATAACAATGAAAAGAGAAGTTAAAACAAGTGCACATATCGGCGCCGAGCGCCATTTATTCCTAGCCCGAACAATGGGCGGTAATACCACCGGTTTCGTTCGATCATTGCTGAGTTACGACCCTATAAATACCTCGAGACGTGCCCATGACCCGCGCGACACTTATATTCTACAATTGTGTGTGAAGAAATGAGGGTTTACGTAGAGTTTCAAACTACATGAAAATTACTTAGTTACTTACTTTGGTTTTCGTGATTTTTATACGATAGAAGGAAACGAACACCGGAACTTTTTCCAGTCAATCGTTTTGTATGGTTAATAAAAATGGTGAAACGCTTTGGACTCCACCCATTACTTATAACCCTAAAGTACACATAAAGGCTTGATGATCCTTGTCAGAACAAAGATTTGGTGAAATGGTCCCAAGTTGTAGGTGAAACAAGATTCTTATTTTTCTTATTTTTTTAGGTGAGTCAAAGTATCCTTAACTGTAGTCACCGTCGAATTAAACTTATCTATTTTTGTAACATTTCAAATGAAAATCCACTAGACTGGACGATTTTCCTCATCATGTAGGTACTTTTTACCCATCGTTAGCAACTGCAAACCTTCTCGAACATGATAAAGATCTGATCATTTACATATGTAATGCAAGCCGTTGTCAAATGAAATTCGAGCTCAAAGTCTCTTATTTGCACCAAACTATTGTGTTGAGTGACGCACACTGTGAGATGAATAATAATAATGATAAGTGAATTTCAGTTACCAAGCCGTTTTGTATTGAATGTATGATTGTAAATTGATTAGAGTACGTTATCGACGTGTTTCCGTAACAAACAAATACGTAAGCAGCAAGTCAATGACGGGGAAAGACTAATCTACAAAAAAGTAATTCTTCAATCTAAGTCACTTTCTCATCCTTGCATCATTTTTTACGTCCTCCAAACGGAAGTAAATTCAATTACTACAGCCAGCTTAGCAACTAAAATTCAATCGGAAATTAGGGGGACCGAAATAGACATTAACATTCAGGGAGCAAGTCTCCTATCTAGTAGCATTAAAGGATCAGCTCTAACAAATCGAGATAGATATCTGGAAATACCTAAAGCCGTTGGCTTTAGTCCAGCGCAACTAGGGCGAGCGTTCGTAGGTGTCCATCGACAGAACATTGTTGGCAATCGCCTTAATAGGTTACGTGGAATTTCTACTAAACCTACATGTCTGATAGTCTTGAGGAATACGTGCAAAGAAAAATTATGCAAAATTACAGGTAAATTGTACAACAGGGCAAGACTAGAACTCCACGAAACAAAGTTTCTTTATTGTTAAATTATCAGTGTACTTATTAACCCGTCGGTAGATAAATTACATGTGGTTCAAGTCATAGTGACAACACAGTTGTCTCACGCAGACCTTCAGTCCTCAGTTCCCATGTTATTGCTTATTGGTGCTTATTGGCCATGACCGTGACTTGCAATTAGCCGTAATTACCTTCAATTTGCGCCGCTACCAATGTTATTCGCAGTGGTCTAGTCCAATCTTCAACTCGTAACTCATCAACCTCTGCAATTATTGTGACTCTTCAAATGAAACCCTGTTCGCCACGTTAGTGATTACTGATGGATGTTTATTTATCCAGGATCCGTGCTTCCTCTGCAAATATATTCTCAACATTCATTCCGAACTTAATTACCCTCATAAAACAAAATATGACACGAACAAAATTGCGACTTCCTTATGGTTCAAGTACTTAAATCGCATCTGGCTTGCGGAATAACGTGGATCTTTAAATAATCCGAGCAAAAACTTTGCAAATAACGAGGTAGCTCATCACATGTGGTTGTTTTTTATTAAAATAAGAAACGTATTATTCTGTCTAATTGCAAAGTTGGCAAGGAAGCGGGAGGCGACTTAGGCTGTCAGCCTGTTCCTATTTTAGCTATGAAGGCATGTTATTTGGCAAATTCCCTATGTGCTAGCTGGAGTCAACGTTTTCTTTGACACTCGACACGGCGCACGTCAAAGAAATGAATCGTCTGTGAAAAGTGTACGAAAATAAAAAAAATGTTTGTCGACGTATTGTTCCACGGCTGGCTGATCGTGAGAAATTGCTCTACGCGACCGCTTGTCTGAAGATACCGTCTTTTCGTCTTTAGATATTTGTTTTAGTTGGAAAGCTTTTCTCCGAATAGTTTTTAAAGTATGCAAGCATCAGTTCAAGTAACATACTCCCCGATTTTATCAAAGAAACCCTCGCCCGTTTCAAAATCTTCTGACGCTATCTGAAACGCCACAACCCCTCGCGCATAAAATGACTGTTCTATTTTAAAACAAGAGCCATTATTTGAACCGTATCTTAAGTTCTAATGACGACGCCGTAAAAACTGGTGATGACATCAGTAATGTTAACAAAAAGCTCCCACTAAGTGGTACGGGTAAACACAGAGTAACCAGTAAATAACTAACAAGACAATGCATTAGCCTGCTTGGTAACAGAATCCATCTAACCCAATTGCATGTATCGTAGTGTCATCGCACCTAGTGTTGATATGGTGGATCCAGTAATAGTGAGGACAATGTGTTACGCAACGTATGAAATGCATTCCGTATACGACTCACGCGCTGTGCGCAACGGTCGTGAGGTGCGGACGCATCGTGTCCAGTGATGACCTATTTGCAATATAATTCTGATTTGTCTTGGGTATTGATTGGTGGACAAAATAAGCAATTAGCGTAATGTTGATGTGAATACAATGACAAGTTACGTGTGCTGTGAATTGGGTGTAACAAGTCGAAAAATTTACGTAGAAGGTTATTCATCCTTAAGTGTCTTGATTAGGTATTCTTTTATACAGAATATTCGACGTTACTTTCTTGGTAACCTTCTAAAAATAAGCGATTTTCACTCTCGTTTTCATAAAGTAAAATTTAACATCTAAATAATATAATTCTGAATATATTTTTTTTGCAAAATTGAGGGTTCTAGACTATTCAATATTAACATTCATTTATAAACAGTCGTAGGCCGGCTGTTTGCACAAGGCCTGTAATAAAGCGTTAAATAAACAAGCCATATTTTAAGTAACTTTGTTTTCTTCAAAAAACTTAGTCTTGCGAGAAAACTCGTAAATAAGCTCGTAAAACACCGCCGGTCCCAATTATTACATTTCGTTGACTTTAATCATGATTAATATCCGCTTCGGCATGCTGCGGTGCTGAAGAAAAACATCCTTCCGAATTCAATCTAATTACAACGAAGTTCTCCTTTTCTGTTTCAATTTTGTTCCACTCCAGTACAAGAATATTACCGCTATCCGGATGCGATGGTAAGTATTTTTGAAGAACAGTTAAGTTTATTTCTATGATTAGAGCATCACCTGGGAGTAATCGGCGCGAGGCACGCACCACTAGCTCCCAGTTCGGTTCCCAGGGACTAACAATAGAACCCACAGCCGACACAGCCCTCGATCGCGCCCGCAATTTCATATCACTCCTCGGACTCGATAGTTACATCACGTAAATGATACTATTGGCAACTGGAATTGCAAAACGACATAATACTAGACGGCCGTACTGAATGTAAACTCTAACTCACAAATTGTAAAGTTCATTATCATTCCCACGACTTAAGCATGAGATTGCGAATGATTGAAGACTGCAAATGTGTCCAAGCGAAAGTGCAACCAAAGCTCACTGCAGAAAGGCTACGTTCACTTTAGCATCAGATAACATTGTCTAGGCATTATGTAAGCGTTCATGTGACTGCGAGGAACGGTAACATGGTTCCTTAGCAGGTCACATTGCATTGGTGCGAATGACATCAGTGTCTGTCAAGTGCATAGGAGTCGACGAACAGGATTTTGTTGCGTATGCAATGGATGTTCTCTAGCCTTGACTTGTCGGTCCATGGCTCTTGGCCAGAACCATTCACTGACCCACTACACGCTGGAAATTCATCGTATGATTTTGAAAGACTCGTTCATCTTGTTTTTTGTGATGCGGTTTGCCTAAACGTATCTAGAGCAAAGATTAGTTATTGTAGTTTTGCCGACTGCTTCGTCAAGGTCGCGCGATTGGGCCACTTTTAGCTTTATCTTACTTCCTAAGGCCACTTTTTATTAGATGTAACCTAAATTTACGTGTTTATTAAAATAGAACGGAATGATAGTCATATTTGTGGTATTTTCGTCAACCTGCCAAGTCAGAATTGATTTAATTTCAGCGGAAATTCACAAGTAATGTGTCCCCACCTGCGGCTGTGGAATTTGACGTATAAAAACAGTGTATTCCGGCCCCGGTTAAAACATGTGCTCCACACCATACACTCTGCAACGCCTCTCATGTAAACAATGTACTGAATTATACGAGCCGTAGTCAGTTCTTTCAAGTCGACAGGCTGCATCAAGTCGTGCTCGGCTTGTTACGCCGCATCGACTGGTGTTCCGAGTTAAGGACACAACGTGTTAGTCCAACTATTATCTTTTAATACCATCGACTTCATTATTCGCTACATTTTTTTGCGACGTCGGCGAGGCGCGGCCGGCATCGCCGACACGGGTTTGATAACCCGGAGACCTTGGTCTTAATTGCGCTCGCGCAGACCATTCCGCCTCGTCCACTTTTTATGCGCCTGCACATCGCTAGTAAAAACACGACAACGACGCACAACCAGCCGACTAAAAAGGATGTTAAAGCTGCAAGAAAGCCCTAGGTAATCCATAACTCTCATAAACCGTCGGCTAACATCAAGTGCGCCCTACCGAGAAAGCTTCGTGAGCATCGTCTTACACCTCGTCATGCTTTTGCAGATCGCGTTCGATAATTCGGATTTTCTTGTTTTTATGATCTTGTAATGGTACCTATACGTTGCATATAATAATGTAAACATGGAAGAATTTATGCACTGGTGGTAATGACATTGAATAATATGCATTTCCTTATGATTTATGTGACATTTGGTAGTTAGTCATGTTCATGGTGATCCACTGTTTGTTTAACCGATGTATATCTTTTTGTTACAGGTAAGGTCAGCAATAAATATGCTGATTTTCTCCGGAACTGGTATACTTAGCAATAACTTACGAAATCGTTGCGGTTGCAGGTCTTTCATATCACCTTGTTTGCTTCCACATTCGCCCAAAACCGCAACAAAGGGGCAGGATGGCTGTAAGCCAACATTCGATTACATTAATCATTCCTCGGTATGTAGAATTCGTCGTTCATAAATCTCCGTGCGGCTACCAGCCGTAGGCTCCGTCCGCATGACAAGTGGTTTTCGCTCCGCACCGATTAATAAAGAAAACAATAAACTTAAAATCAATTGGGGATTGGCGAGATTTTAATGAAATGCTTTTAGCGGCTATTAATGGCAAGAAGCATTAAATCATAAACCACTCCAACTGAAGATAATGGCCATCAATCCAAGGAGTTGCGGAGGCGATTCCTGCCCGGAACAATAAATAAACTTCGATGCGGCAGGTAAAGATTACTTTGATACGATTCGTAATGACATCACAAAACCGGTAATGATGTAGCTCCGGAGACTGGCTTCGATTAATTTCATCTCTAATTTACATTTAATGGAAACTGAGCAAAAAGTAGAATTAATTCCTCGATTTGCTAATAGACGGTTCTAGCCGGGAACACGCAGTCAAGGCTGTGGCGAATCATTGCAGGAAAGGCCATTTAGACTTCGCTACAGTTTGTCAACGATCGTTAACATTGAGGTCGAGTCGAGTCGCTTACTGGTCGTTCAGGAAACTTCATCCATCTCTCATTGTATAGCTGTAGTAAGCAATTGGGCCATTCTACTTTTCGTTGACCAGTCATTTTTAGTAATATGCTCTACAAATATTTTTTTTACAAAAACGGTAAAGTGCTCGGTTTTATCATTAAAGATTTAAATAGGCACATAATTAAGCTTATATTTAAAATTATCACTACGCATAAAAAGTAAACATTATTATCTATAAAGTAGGTAAAGCAGTGGACATGCGTGTCCCCGCCATTTGTATGGAAATTTGTGTATTTTCCGCTGAGATACCAATTTTTTCCACAAAATTTCTTTGAATTTAAAGTTTTTTTGCTTTCAAATATTAAATTTAGTTATTTCAGTTTTCATATAAGTTATTTACACTTGAAAAAAATCACCAGGTATGCCTTATATTTCACGAAAGATTAATGGTTACTTAAAAGTAGAATGGCCCAATTGTCGTTACTTCAAAATTACAATATGTGGCGCAGCGCCGTAACAACTTGAATCCTACCGGCTTGCGTAAATTTTATACTTGACATCATTGTTGACAAGTATGGCAAAGTTTGTGTACACTAACCACGAGGGCTCAGGCCTGAAATGTCCGTTTTCCTAAAATGTATTTTTCCCAAAATGTCTGCTTTCCATAATGCCAGTACGTCTTTTGCATAATGTCAGTTTCTCAAAATGTCAGCTTCTTATAATGTATGTCTCCAAGAATGACAGTTTTAAGTGCTTATTCTCAAAATGTAACCAACCTCAAAATATCCGCTTTCTTACAATTTTGGCATTCCAGAAAAGTCTTATTCCCAAAATGTGCAATCATGAACATGCAACATTAACCTAAAATATCTTTATTATTTTAAAGCAAAAATCCTACGTCGTTCCCAGGGTCTTAAACCGTCTCTAAACAATTAAGCAAGCAATTAAGCCTTTTACGTTTAGACATTGATTTGAAAATAAAGCAGACATTATGGGAAAACAAACATAAGACGATAGCCTATATAAAAAAGTGAACATAACGGAAACGGACTTCCTGAGATTGTATACATTTTAATTAGCAGACATTTTTGAGAAAGCTGACAAAATAGAAGTGCTATCATTGTGAAAACGCAGACGTTTTGAGAATGTACATTTTTGGAAAACAGATATTTCAGGCCTGAACCACCGCGAGGTGTTGTATGTAGATGACATCGTAAAAAATAATTCCAAGATGCGACCCTAGTAAAAAAAAACACTTTTCTTTAGCCCTGAAAATCAATGAAGACAAACAAATAGTTAGTGGATTGAGTTGGCAAACAAGTGATGTTGCCATACAAAATTTATGGGAGAATCGTGTTTTGACAGCTCAAAAAGTACGCCAGTTGATTGGCGGTGTCACATCCCTATTGTTACCCAGCAACCACATGAATAAATACGGAGCAGAATAAAAAGTTCAAACAACGTCGCGCACGCATTACACTACTACACGCACAACATATGTGTGCGTGACCTGTCACCGACAGGACGGGGGGGCGTGCACCGGCGCCCGCTCGGAGACAAACCGGTTTGAACTAGCTCAGTGAGTAGACAAAGTTCAGGTGTGCCGCCAGCGACGACGCGACCGTTTAGCGTTTAGCTACATAGTTCGGGTGTTCGGTTGTTTTTAAAGATGCCTACCTGTTGTAGTGTTTGTAGATATACAGATATTAGATACTTAGGTACTTTTTTGAATAAAATATTTTGATTTTTAATTTTTTTTTTTACCGAGCGACAACCCTATGATAATAGGTAAGAATTTCGAGCACTGTTGGGAAGCTTTTCTTCTGCTCCGTATTTATTCATGTACAGCAACTAGACGGAATTTAGTAAATTGAGGAACTAATTAAAACGAATGCTAATGGCTTCATTATCGCCTGTGTAGTATTTAAAACTGAAAGGCTATCCGGTTAGATCCGTCGGATTCGTTCATAAAAGACTGTCTAAGCTCGAGGCCTTGTCCCGTGAAAAACTAAGAAAAGAATGGCTCCCTATACCCTGAGAATTTCTACAAATCTCTTCTTAGTGCACCTCTAAGATCCTCAACCATCACCCTGTGTCAATCCAGACTTCCATCAATATTCATCTCCCCACCTATCACCTAGCTACGATGAGTCCTGAGGAATACGTCTGCCAAAGTTCAAGTCTCTATCTGTCGTGCTTTAGGCTATGCGTTCTCTGTCTGTCGGTTACGTTAATGTTTTATTGGTATAGATATTGAAGCGGAATCGGAACGTGTAAACATTCGAGAACGATACCTAAATGCTAAGTAATTCGGCAAAGAGAAGCGAGGCGGGGCGCGGGCGGGGCAGGGTAGGAACCAATCGTAGTTCCTTGCACGCACGAATGCCCAAACAAAGAGAAGTTACGATCGGGTTTTACTAAGTTTTCACGTTTTAGAAGGATTTGTGCGTTAAATACGGAATATAAGTGTCGGACTCCATAAAGTAACTAATAAGGATAATTGAAATACAAATCAACTTGCTATTTCGTCTCATTTTGATATGTTTAGGGTTTGCTTTTTGTTGTCCGGGTCTTTCTATCAAGCCCTTTTCTTCATGAATTCGAAAGGTATCAAGTTGAAATTAATATTCAATTCCTCAGGATATCTGGTCTGCGATCCCTTGGAGTTGTAAAAAAATAAGTTCCAATGATCACGGGATCAAAACAAGCACCTTTTTTGAATAAAAAAAAAAACCGATAATTATTAAGGGATGATGAAATTTGGCAAACAATAAGGCCCACTGCACAAGTGAATCACTGATTCGCAAAAAATAGGTTTGTTTTGCGTAGAAATACGTATACAAACTTAGTTTTTACTAGCTGTTGCCCGCGACTCAGTCTGCATTGAATTCGTTTATCGCTATCTCGCGGGAAGTATGCAATTGTCCGGGATAAAAAGTAAGTATTCTTTATGTTAATCCAGGTTATAAACTATCCTGTGTGCCAAATTTCATGACAATCCGTCAAACCATTTTACCGTGAAAGAGTAACAAACATCCAACCATCCTTCCATACATACTTTTAAGCTTATAATATTAGTGGGATTATTTTTTTAATTTGTATGGATACTTTTAATTATCATTATCGGTAAAATGCGGCTATGCAAATCAAAAATTCTCTGTACTGTATGCTGACTATACCTAGGTACTTGAATTTGGACGTTAACTCTGACATTATAAAAAAAATATATACACGTCGACTTGAGAACATCCTCCTTTTGTTTTCGTCGGTTGAAAAGAAGCTACTAACTAGGTATATTAGGTAGCTCTTTTCCTAGACAGTTTCAGCAGTCATTTGTTTTATGCTGCTATTTTGCGCTATTTATTACCTTTGAAATTGGCACTATTTGTCTTGTAATAGAATCGCTTGCGATCGTTAGGTAAAGTGAGGTAGGTATATGTATAAACTTTGTACATAAGCATTTCCAAAACACTGGCGGTCAACGCTCCTACACACGTGATGCGGTGACGCCAGTCAGCCAATCATGGCGTTCGCGTCACTACTTCTTATCTATCCGCATCTCGACACCAAACCCACGAACACAACCACTGCTCCGCTTATAATAAAGTCTTGCAAAACACGCTGTTCTAAAACCGAAATGTATATCGAACAATGCGATCGCTTCGTAACTAGATTTTGTGCCGCGCCGCGCGATAAGTACCTGAAATTCAGGTCGTCTCTCTAATATTGAGGACATTGCCGATTTTGTGTCAGTGTGACACGCTTTACACCTCAAATGTGTCACTCGTATCAAATATATCGATTGTGAACTGGGCTGATAAAATAATGTGTCAATGGGCGGTTTATTCCTAACTGGGTTGCGAGCGAAGCGTTCGGTGGGCTGACCTCTTAACATTGACCTTTTTACTGGGCGGGCTTGCGAAATTCTCGCACCGACCTACTATACAGCTGGGTGGGTACTGCAGACTGCAGTGTGGTAGGTTATCCAAGTTCATAACAAAACAGAACCGATACTTAAATAGGCTGCCTCGATAAACTTTCTTTCGATCTTGTATCATTGAAATAATTAGGTTCTATGAGTGGCGAAATTAATACTCAATTAAGTAAGTACATAATCTGTACTTTATTCTAATACCTACTCGTAGTCGGCATACGCTGACTGCCTTATTCCTGTGTCGGTTTTACCGTTAAAGTGTTCTTTCTTTTTTAATGATTTATGTAAAGTCCAACTTGCGTACGGGTCGTTGTTTTATAAAGTTTCAGTCCAATCCAACCAAGCTGTTTGTGTTTAGTTTTAAACTTGTATTTTTGATTTGAAGGTATATTATAGCCTACCTAAGTACTCACTTAGAATTGGTTGTGGAATCTATACTAATATTATAAAGAGGAAAGATTTGATTGTTTGTTTGTTTGTTTGTTTGCATTGTAAATTTAAAATAATGTTAAGAAAATGGCTAGCTGATAAGTGCTTTTATAGTGTACAGGAATTTTTAAACTATGATTAAAGTTAAGTTATTGTTTTCGTTTTTATGTAAATTTCGCATGCCTTGTTTGGTAGATTTTAGTGAGACTTAATGTACTTTATTCATGTAATCTTATTGTACCTGAAATCAAGTGAAATAAATTAATTTGAATTTGAATTTGAATTTAGGCTCCGAAACTACTGGACCGTTTTCAAAAATTCTTTCGCCGTTGGAAAGCTACATTATCACTGAGTGACATAGGCTACTTTTTACCGCGGGAAAATACCTTTTAATACGGGAAAATTAATTTATCGCGGGCGAAGCTGCGGACGGAAGGCTAGATTATAAATTACAATGAGTTTAGGCTTGAATTTTATATAAAGATTGAAGTAATATGGATTATGGAACAATAAGTAAGTACTTAAAGTCTTTATTTCTTTACAAAAATCATACACAGTAAGATACAGTAAAGTACAAACTAACTGAAGTTTAAAGCCTGAACTGCTCCAACAACGGCACGCATTTGCTGTGCTAACAATTATTTATAGCAGCAATTATATTCAAATTGATAAATCTAACAAATTATGTACTTCATTAACTTTATTAGGGTTCCGTACCCGAAGGGTAAAACGGGACCCTATTACTAAGACTCCGCTGTCCCTCCGTCGGTCTGTCTGTCTGTCTGTCACCAGGCTGTGTCTCATGAACCGTGATAGTTAGACAGTTGAAATTTTCACAGATGATGTATTTCTGTTGCCGCTATAACAACAAATACTAAAAAAAACAGAAAAAACAGAATAAAATAAATATATTTATGGGGAGCCATACAACAAACGTGTTTTTTTTGCCGTTTTTATAGATAATGGTACGGAACCCTTCATGCGCGAGTCCGACTCGCACTTGGCCAGTTTTTAAGTTAGTACTGTACCGTCAGCAAGTCAGCAGCAGCACGTGTAAACAAAGTTATTTACATAAGCAATTACATTACATATTTATAATTTCTAATGGGTATGTAAAACTTTTTCCGAGTTATATAACGAGCGGTGAAGTTGTTTTGATAGAGTTGCTTTGAAAATTGAGGGTGTTTTATCGGCGCGCTACATAATGTCGCCGGTGACTCGACTTTGTGTGCCACGGCTGCGCGCGCGGGCCGCGGAGGGGCGCGGCGGGCGCGGGGGGCGCGGGGCACCGTGACGTGACGTCACACTCGACCGTGGCAGTGAGAGCTTGGCCGCGTCGCGCGCTCGCTGCCTCTACGTACTCCGTTGACGACGGTCGCGCGAACGCAACGTACTCTTCTCGGTTCTCGTTTTCCCTACCGCTAACTCGGCACCATAGAAAACAATTTAGTGAAACTAGTATTAGTTTCTCTCACCTGTACACGGATTGCGTTGTAACACGAAAGTTGAGACGTTGACTAGCTTTACCAGTGCTTATTTACGGTAAAAACGGTTCGATTAAGCGCGGTGTGGTGCGTGTTTTTGAAGTTGATCAGTGCGAAAGAAAAGTGAAGTGAAAGCCTGCGTAGGATGTCCATCGGCGATCGTGGATTTCGGAGCGTGTGACGCGCTCGTCGACATGAGACGCCGCTGGTCCAACAACGGGGGCTTCCAGACGCTGCGAATGCTCGAGGAGAGCTCGTCCGAAGTGACGTCGTCCTCAGCTCTGGGTCTGCCGGCCGCGATGGTTATGTCTCCGGAGTCGCTCGCCTCGCCAGAGTACGGCGGGCTCGAGCTCTGGGGCTACGACGATGGGTTGACATACAACACGACTCAGGCCCTGCTGGGTAATACGTGCACGATGCAGCAGCAGCAACAGACGCAGCCGCTGCCTTCGATGCCGCTGCCCATGCCGCCGACGACACCGAAGTCGGAAAACGAGTCTATTTCTTCAGGTTAGATTACAAGTTTCTAGTCAAAATTGCGCGGTAAAGTTTGTTGGTTTTTTGCGGGCGGAGGCCGCGAGCCGGTGTCGGCTGTCATCGACCTTTGGCCCGGATACCTTGACCGCGCGCCGCGGCCCGATGTCTTCGTGCCCCGCGCTATGTCACAAAATGACACTATTTTGTTTACCCACATTCGGTAATGCAGCTGGTTTATCCAGACTATTTGGAGTCGCGCTGCTTTTGGTTGTACTGAGTTGTACACTGCAATGAGACTACGAAATGTTACGCGTGACCTAATACAATATAATGAATGAGTAATAAAATAACAGTAATACAAGTACCTATACCTACATGTCGGGCTTAGCACCTGTTTATAATATTGTTATACAGACACTTTAGCTTAGCCAATATCGTTTTAATTGCTATTTCAATAGAACTAGATAGGTAACTACTTTCTACGTACCTTACCTAACTGCAGTTTTATTTCATAAATATTTTGATTGCTTAACTAGTTTGAATTATGAGGTCGTACATTGTTGTCATTCATTTCGGGCCGACAATTTACAGGTCGTCTTTACCTGGGTGGGATTCTAATAGGTAGAGATAAATACATAAGTGTTACGAATAATCATACCGGCCAGTAGTTTCAAGTTTTTTCTTAATTCTTTCTTCCAGCATTATCCAATAATAAGAAACTAGGTATAGCTAAACTGACGTGATGTGAGTAATCACCTCTACGACAGATTGTATGTAGGCGGACCATTTAAAAATAACCTCAATATAGGTAGCTATATGAGAAGACTGTAGGTGTTGACATGTACCATAATTTACTTACAGCAACTATAGAAAAAATCATTATATTGGATATTTTCAATTAAATGCGCTTTCTGCTAAAATTGATTTGCTCCTCTTTGCGCCCAAAATCTTGGTACCAAATTGACGATATTTGTACCGGTATTTTTTGTTTGCAAAGTCACTGATCAAGATATCCCAGTTAAAAGAAATCTTTTGTAATTATTGATTACATTTTGATTTTGAAACATTAATAATTAGCTAACGAGTATTTATACATAGTGTATTCTTAGTATTACTACCAATTTGTTGTTATTTCCTACTAATTTTTACAAATCCAAAATTGGTCCACATTATCTACTATTGTCGTCGCTCGTTCCCTAAATATCAGAATTGCAAAATACTACATTGCCAACTTACCCTATTTCTAAAATACCAAATTCCCAGAATACCAGACTTTCCTGTCACCGTGTTTTTCTCTATTATAGAATTACCAAAAAAGCTTGTTTTCAATACACCATGTTCCATTCAAAACCGAATTCCCATAATACTAGATAGTGAAATCACCTGGGAATTTGGTATTTTAGAAATATAAGGTAAGTCGGCAATCTAGTATTTTGCAATTTTGATATTTAGGGAACGAGCGATTGTAGTTCTAGTCTACTCTCGACAAAGATACTTTAATTAACGAGAGATCAGGGAAGTTAACAATAGAGTCCTTTGACTAGAACGGAACATGCCTATGGAACGTCCCACCCATTTCCTAGCACGTATTTGTCTATGTACTGCATGTTTGATTAGCGACCACTCAGTAAGTATGGTGTAGGAGGCATGCCTTGGATGGAATGACTAATTCTTATCGCGGCATAACTCTAAGAGCACAAGGTTATTGCGGAAAATTTATTATAGCTGTATTGTCAAGATGCGTAGCTCACCAACCTTGAGGTATGATAAATCACCAAGTATCTAAAATAAGATAAACTCTTTGCAATTTTGTAATGTCTACAATACATCCTGAACCTACGAAATGTAGCTAATTCCCTAATTAAAAGCAGTCGATTTAAGTTTTAGAATAGACTACGTAAGCAACATAAAAACCAATAAACATCACAGTAGGTACCGTTTTAGTGAATAGGGGATAGTGCAGTAGATTGAAGGGCCGCGTCCCTTTATATGTTAGTTAGACATTAAAAGCGGAAATCTGTTTCAGTACCTACTATTCTCAAATTGATAGCAGCAAAATTAAATCAAAAAGGTTTTACCTATTTATAAACCAATAACCTTTTTGGTTATATTTTTACATACTAAAGCACAAATTAAAGACTTGTTAAGTTAATAAGTATCGTTTTCATCATTTTTACAATATACTACTTAAACCAACTTCCCACGTTGTTTTTAAAGCCAAAAGTCTCAAATTCGCGACTGCTACGTAAAAAGCTATTATTCCAAACGTAAAGAGTCTTACAACAGATCCACTTATCTCTATTACTGTTGCTGGTAAGA
Organism: Archips crataeganus; assembly: GCA_947859365.1. Classification (NCBI taxonomy): domain Eukaryota; kingdom Metazoa; phylum Arthropoda; class Insecta; order Lepidoptera; family Tortricidae; genus Archips; species Archips crataeganus. The sequence goes on from OX402051.1 coordinate 8,888,207, forward strand.
TATTAAAAGACATGAGCACTTAAAACCGTGCAGAAGTTGGAGTCATATCAGACAGTTCCAATTTGCGAAGTAATATAGTATAAACAATTTAAGTAAGTAGCGAGTTGGATGGTGGTGTTTCAACGAAGCGACTACGGCCGGTCTGACCGGTTTAGAGACCACTCCTGACTTCTGATGGTAAATTGCATCGCCTGACAAAGCACGCATGTGCATTTATGTGACTGCACAGATCATTATTATAAATATAACTGGGAAAAGGCGTGCATGGCGAATTGAAAAGTAATTACTGTTCATTACAATCTTGAGAAGCCCTCTACTGATATACCCACCCCTGCGAAGTTTCAGTTCTAACGAATGTTTATTTTTAACTTACTGTAGTTTATTTCCTTCGACTATTTGGACCTGGTCACGTATTTCCATTTACTTTTACTTGTTTACTTTTTAGGTGAAGATGTTTTCATTAGATTTCGTATTTACATGACTTAGAAATCGCATCATCCCGTAGAGAAATTAGAAAATCATCACCCCGGCGCATTGAGATTTCTATGCGCGCTGGGGCGGTAAACTTTCATTTCACTCATGCAGTCAATGTTTATAGCAAGGCATTAATGTACCACTTTTAATAATCGCGCCAGTGAAAGCTTCAATTGATTTGATATGTATCATACAATTAAAATATTTTTCGATTGATTCTTTAAAAGGTTGGTATCCGACTTATATCAAATTATACATTATGAGCATGATGCGATAAGCTTAGTTTTTGTACACTTAGAGCGTCTTATTCCTTATTTTACTTATGTACTAATCGAAAATATTTAATTTTCTGATGCCTTTGTAATGTCTTAACATTTGCCAGCAAAGTAGTAACCTTCTGATGCTCGGACGTCACTTTTATATACAGTACAAAAGATGTATGCTTTAGTGTTTTAACCATTTCAGGGTTGCTTCCGAGTTCGTGTATCTCAATGCCGCGCTTTAGCTTCCTTGTCAAACACCGATTTAGAGCGCTTGTTTAGCGTTAAATAATGCAACCTTCCTACAATTTGAAGCTTTAGTTTGAACATATAATTCCTCAAAGAATTTTTCACTGTTTTAAAATAACTTAAGTAAAATCCTAATATTAAGACCCGATCAAGGTTGTCAATAACTGATGTACTAAACATTGCCCGCATGTGTTTCTATATATCTCATAGCATTGGCTTACCATGACTTAGAAAACGTTGTTAATGTTTTGATGAGTCACTATGCGGGTTACTTTAATAGACTTAAGTTAATGTAATCAGTCTCAAAATTGTGAAATATAAATTGTTGATGCTTATATTTGACTTGTTGGCTTTTGTTTGATATTGACTGTTCTATTTTAACTTGAATGGAGAAAAACAAACCAACTTTCTAAGAAATAATGTTATTTGATCTTATCGAAAACAACACATCAAAAATGAAAAGAGAGACTTATTATGGCTGCCGGTAAGCGGCGTCCTTTCTGTGAGTTAAATGAAAACATTTTTTTTGTAATAATAGGTACGCAATAAATCCAAAAACCATCCATCAAAGTCAGTTTATTTTTATTAAATGTTTTGTTCCATTAATTGGCACGTATACATGTTTAGTGTAGTGGTTGATAATCTTGACATGCTGTCCAGGTAACTATAAACTAAGGGCAAGCGTAAAATAACTTTGAAAACGTAGTTTATACATATTATTATAAAATAAATTCAACGGGTCTCTGACTCAACCTCGTATATGAAATCTTACTAAATTGTAATAACCACTTTAGACACACGGCTTAAAGTGATTATTCCCACTTCGAAAAATTTCACATCCGAGATTGAGTCCAGAGACCCGTCGAATTGCCACGTGTTTGTTACTTCACAGATAATAGAAGTTCCGATTGTCTGTAAGTTCTGTAACTTTTCATACAGTCAACTTTATATTCTGCGATATTACTCTATAGTCTGCACGACTATATGCTGCACACATATAAAATACTACATAATTAATGTTTTGAGATCACGTCGTTGGTAAATCGAGTCTCAAGTGAATATTTTTTTTTATTATATTTTGGATTTGATAAAACACACTAAGTGCATTTTCAAAAAGCATGCAATTGTATCGAAGCGTAGATGTCTGTTGACTCCGTAACACCACAGCGGGTATTCCGCAGTTATTTAATTTACTATGTATACAAGCGTAAAATAGACCATATGTAAGTAATGGTACAACTCGAGTTCTACGGGCCCCACCTGAGGTGAATGTATCGGCTAGTCCGCGCGGGGGCGCCAAGGTCGCCGCAGTTTTTTGACACGTCGCTTTATAAATAACCGACTGTAGCCGTCATGTTGGCTACTGCTAATTACTTCATGGTGTGCTGCCGGTTAAGTTAGCCGGAAATTATTTGTTTCTCGCTATGAATAGCTAATCGGACGGGTTATAGACCTCTTTAAACTAAGGCTGTTAATCTGTTGACAAGTCGGGAGCAACAATGATATGGAGAAGGCCACAAATGGCCACACCACAATGACGATGCCATTTGTGTCAATGAATAATATTTGAAACCTGACCTGTTGTTTTTTATGCGTAATACATTTATTAAGTGGTCTACGTAACCCTATTTACATTTTCTTATTTCCACCATGCTTAAATTATAAATATTTCCAATCTTTTTATTTTCATGTAGGTATATAGTAAGTACCTAATAATCGCCTGCCAGAATGTTTATATCAGTTTCAATAGTGAAATATGGTCTGCCATCCGATGCCTACCGATGTCACGGTTCATCATGATTGATGATTCTTCATCATCGGGGTCGCCCACCTCTTTCAGGATGTTACATCCTTGTTTATCCTCTTTTTTGATACTTACATAATAAATAAAGAACAACACAAGTAACTAAATAACGTTACTGTAATAACTTATCTATGGTGCATCAAGATTACTGTAATTGAGTAACAAATCACGAATTTATCCAATCGTAGCTTTATTTCCTTTCAAATTATTACAATTACAACTGTAGCGTTAAATACAAGATAATCTCGTTATTACTGCTCGTAGTCAAGCCATTGGAGCGGCTATTTAAGGATCGTTTCAGTTAAACTTGGAGTCTGGTAATTAGCATACAAATCGGATCAGCTTCGCAACTATTAAACGACAACTTTGAGTCTAAGCCGGCTATGGTGTTAAAATAATAATCTGCATTGAACAAGCAGCTGCCTCGCTAAGTCGAAAGGGTCCAAATCGTTTAGATTTGACAACCCTTTGAGTAATCTAATGGTCGCCTGACCCCTCATTTTATAACTTTGCTTTGTACAGCTTTTGTATGCGGCGATCCATAGAATTAAGGATTGATTTGAAATTGCTAATCGCACGCTATGGTAATTATTTATTAGATCAAGGTCTGGTTTTATTTGACGCTGTTGCCTACCAATCCCACCCAGCTAAAGTAGATCCATTAATTAGGTGAGCTCATAAAGCAATTGAATTGGTCGTGATGTAAAATCTAAGTGCTACCTGTTATATAACATAAAAACAAATGACGTCGATGGTTCACATTCAAAGTTCATCGACATACCTTATAGCTCTCCAATTTTACATCTTAGGTATTCATAAATATTTTTATGACTGTGATCGAATGTTTATTACAATTAATTTAGGCATAGTTAGTTTTATAATCCCATCACATGACACAATATACCTTGTAGTCTGAGAAGTAATCTTCACCTTCACATTGTAGTGCTCTAGGATCGCTAGGAAGACGAATCGCAGCGGATATGCGGTCGAGCGCGCGTCGCGCTCCGTTGCGCACGCGCTGCCATCGCGTCGCTTGTTAGTCTATTATCTGAGCCGAGTCGCTTACTCTAACCACCTTGAGATCGAATATCTTGAGACAAATCAGGGGGTCTCAATTCCATGCAGACCAATAATCTAGTTATATAATCTTCCGTGAATCACGACTGCGACTGCGGATAACGTCGCCATTATTGTTTTTTTTTTGACAAGATACGATCGTTTCCTTTTAATTGTTAAACAAAAGATTTTTTGCCTCGAAATGGAACGAAATAAAATCAATCATATCGGTACAAATAATTACCGGTACAATAACAATAGAGAGTGCTAAGAGGAACAAATCTACTTAGTACAAAATTAAATTCATGACGTCACTGTAGTTTTTTTATCATTCTTTATAATTACTTTTTGACAATAATGTCAATTAGATCTTGTGTGAAAGATGTCTGTAAAATGCTAAAAAAAAACTTTGTGAAAGTTCAAAGTGTTGGTTGAGGACTGTCTGTTATAAGAATTAGATAAAAGACGATTCTCAAAAACGTTCTACTTGTAATATTTTTAAGTGAATAAAGTTGCTGCTTTGTGTAAATTTCGCTTATTTAAGCCTTAACTTTTTCTTAGATATCTTTCCAGTAATGACGTATGTATTCAAATATCAATAACCAAATCATACTCATAAAATTTACTAATTAAATTATTGTTGATTTTGTTCATTGTTATCGTTATTTTGCATCACTATAATCTTTTCACGACACTGCTCGAAAATGTGGCCATAGATAACCTAAATCCAGTACTCAAAACTGCCTATATATGTACATTTAACAGCTGACTCATTTATGGCGCACAAACACGACAACAAAGTTACACTAATCGAAAACAGGACGTATCAGTATATGTATTTCATTATACGATACGACTTTTTGAAAGATAATTTCTGAATTTCATTCCTGGCGTGCTGAAACGACATTATTGGACCAATCAACAGTAATCGTCTGCTGCATGCGATGGATGGATGGATGAATGGATGGACGGACGGACGGACGGACGGACGGACAGACAGACGGACTGGATGGACGGATGGACGGGATGGACGGGATGGACGGGATGGACAGAATGGACGGATGGACAGATGGTCGGGATGGTTAGGATGGACGGATGGACGGATGGACGGATGGACGGATGGACGGATGGACGGATGGACGGATGGACGGGATGGACGGAATGGACGGATGGACGGGATGGATGGACGGATGGACGGATGGACGGAATGGACGGGATGGACGGGTTGGACGGGTTGGACGGGATGGACGGGATGGACGGGTTGGACGGGATGGACAGGATGGACGGGATGGACGGGACGGATGGATGGGATGGACGGAATGGACGGGATGGCCGGAATGGACGGGATGGACGGGATGGACGGGTTGGACGGGATGGACAGAATGGACGGATGGGCAGATGGACGGGATGGACGGATGGACGGGATGGACGGAATGGACGGATGGACGGGATGGATGGACGGAATGGACGGGATGGACAGGATGGACGGGATGGACAGAATGGACGGATGGGCAGATGGACGGGATGGACAGGATGGACGGGATGGACGGGATGGACGGGACGGATGGACGGATGGACGGGATGGACGGGATGGACGGGATGGATGGATGGACGGGATAGACGGGATAGATGGACGGATGGACGGATGGTCGGATGGACGGGATGGACGGGATGGACAGGATGGACGGGATGGACGGGATGGATGGATGGATGATTATGATGATGATGATGATAATGATTTCCTCGCATTAGTCGTGAAAACCACAATGTTTAGTCTCGGCCAAAAGTGCAATAGATGGACTCGTACTTTCGAGGGCCTCCGCTACGCGTCGGCCCTCAAACAAACTCGTCCATCTATTGCTTACTTTCCAGCCTCTACAACAATGTACTATTTCAAACATTGGTCTTAAGCACGACTGAACAGAGTCAGCACTGTACCCAAATAGCGTCATGCTTCGCGCAATCTATGATCTTATATAAATGCCATAACGGACCAAACAAATGGTCTCTTTAAAGAAATGCATTGTCAATGAGATCTTTGTGATGTGATGAGATGACAACATCGCGTAAAGCCGGATAGTGGTAACCGTCTTAAAAAAAGATAATCGCGCGCAGGGTTTCGTGAGTAATTGAACTCCGTTCCAAGTTTGAAATTGGGAAAAACTGCCAGTGTCACTGCGATTGGCCGTAAACAAATCGCGAATACCAAACGCCGAATGGGAAGCAATACAACATTTGAAATGGCGCCACTGTCAGCATTGACCAGCCGATCAAGGGAGATACAAACGCAAACGACATAATAAAATAACATTGACTTATAGAAAAAAGTTTTCATACCTACCTAGTGTAAACACAACTTATTGAGAACATAATCTGTGCTAGTTTTATACTAATGCGGGAAGTCAAAAAAAGCATGTGAAATATAATTACTTAACGTAACCACTTAACAAATTAAAAAAAATCACTCGCTAATAAGCTACATTATCCTTGATTAACATTAGGCTGCTTTTTAACCCGGGAAAATGCGTAATTCTCAGGTGACGCAGACGAAGTTGCAAGTATTATATAATGGCTCACGAATTGAAGACGCATTTCGAACTCATTAATTGTGGAAACTGAGGGGTGATCTGATCAAGCTATTATAACCGGTTCGTATTCAAATCGCAAATGGATGAAAAAAAAAATCTTGACTGACATGGAATTAACTGTACACTGTACTGCAATTTGTTCGTAAACTGGGTCAGCTTTAAATCAAAATTACATGTTCAAGTGCTGTTTAGATCAAATGATTTCTCATAAAGATTAGAAATTAATTTCGGCGGTCTACCGCGGGCTACGAAAAATAGGAAAGGATACCGCTAAATTACGGTTTTAAGATTAGATAAAAACTATACGCACACGGACAAAGACATTATTCTACTAAATTAAACTCAATAAAACCCCCTTTCATGTCAGGTATATATGATTGTTACTAGCTGAAAATATTTTTTATCTGTGTAGCCATTTAAAAAAAGCTGTTCCTATAACTTCATGTAAAGTGGCTTCGGTTTCCGGGACTCGCATGTTAGTGACAGTTCGTGACTACCAAACTACGTACGTACTGTAATACTGGTGTAACAATTGCGTTTGATTATCTCAAATTGGTCGATGTTACACCGTTGTGTCATTTTTAAACATAGACTACATGAAATGTCTCGACACCTCGACATTCCTTTTATAAGGGAACGATATGTGATAAGGCGTAACTCTAAATACTTCGATGTCATCCTCCTCAGTCAAACTCGAGGACCAACAATATGCAGAGGAATAAACTATGCTAACTTAAGTAAATAAGGTTAGACAGTATAAGATACACCATGAAACACTTACACGAAATAATCATAAAACTATTTATTTAGTAGGTAGGTCATTTCCCAAAGCTGCCACATGCTCCTCTTCGTAAAACGTAGATGATGAACTATAGGTAGGCACATACGTATTGCTCGTAAATGATATAAAGGCACCTAATTACATGACAACCAATGTAAGTTCAGTTAGACGCTTTTATGTGGGTATTTAAATTCGCCTCCATAAGGCTAACAATGTTTTTGAACGAGCACAGTAAAAATTAATTTGAAGACGAAACACTTTATGATGTACATATTTATATAATAAGGGAAAATGTATATTTTAATATCGCCTCAACGATATCAGGGTGACAAAAAGAGGGTATGTTGTTTTGGAGCCTTTGTCGACTGCCTTTGTCTGAAGGAGGATCATTTGCAGTGTCATATTATTTATGTGTATACCGCCTTCGCTGCTGGCTTTCAGGTTCGAGACTTTTACAGAAGGTCAATTTTAAAATCACATATGTGAAAACATCACTCCAAATTGGTAAAAATTGTATTGTTAACTATGTGTTGGTAATAGACGATTTGGAGCTGATTAATTGCGTAAACTAGTCTAAACTTTATTTTGAGCCCTAGTTTTGTATCAATACGCCAATCTTTTATAATGTGATTTATTAAATCGGTCCCCTGGCGCCACAAACGCTCATGTGCGTTCAAATGGCTGCAGAATTATGGGCACTGGGCGAAAGTTAAGAAAACGCTTAGTTCAGTGACGGCACTGAATGCCTTACACCTGTTCTAAAAATTGGAATGATTTTTCGCGTATGTTCTATTCATACCGTCTTCTGGAATAAACGAATTATAAGCATGTGTTAGCAAGCAGGTTAACTTGAACAAATAAAAAATAATCACCTTCTGAAACAATGCATCCACCATTTTGTTTACTTACAATAAGTTGAACAACCTCTCACTAGTTCTTAGCATTCTTTTAAAAGTGTTATAATTAATTGACACCTGTCATATGTTTAGTTGAGCGTTAACTTTAATGAAACAAATGGATCTACAACATTCTTCATGTTTATTAACTTTCAAAGAATAGCTAAACGTTTGACTAAGACCAGCATTTACGAGATCAAAAGAGAGCTTTCGCGAATTATAATTAATTGCAAGATGCTAAAGAAATTTCAACTTGTATAACATTTTGTAAAACATTATCCCTGTGCCAGAATAAGGGGAAATTATGAGATATTCAAAAGTGATGTATGCCGATTATCCACAGCGAATTCTGTTTTATGTTATGATTACACATTTGTTCTGAAAATTAAGACAGATATTTACTAATGCTTTTGCGTGTTACAATGGCGCATAATGCCATTAATTACCACTTTAGCCGACTTGATAACAAATCGACAAAAAAAATTCTAATGGTATTTTATAAAATATTTCACACAATACTCCTTAGTCAAGATTCTACACAGGTGTTAGTTGCGATACTACGTAAGAAGGATAGAAATTTCACGCGAGCCATAATCTTGAGGCGTCTTTTTGAGTAAAAAGCCATAGGTACATATTTATTTTCCCAGCTTCGTCGGGGTTGCTCAATAAATCGGAAAACCACTGCAGAAATAGTGGTTCAAAAAGAATTACAATTTCATTGGTGAGTACTGTATTGTACTAAAGCCTATGAAAACAAATGCGTAAGAGAAGTGTAAATGGCAAAATCTATCCTGGAAAGAAATACACACGATAACATATATATTCCTTTTATTATTAGTTCTGTGGTGTTAGCACTGAAAATAAACTAAATGTAACGCATTGTTATAAGGAATGGCACGTATTTGCTTTGTTAGTATGCATTTTAAAGACCGTGATAACGTCAGTTCACTTGGCCTTGGTTGCAATTGCAATGCAATCTGCGCTCCTCGCGCTAGCGTTCACCTTATCGTATGTTGAACTTCATAACCAACCACCGCAAATATACTGATCCAAATATACCCATAGATGTAAAGCTGAAACAGGCCACATCTGATTTCAGACGAATTATATTTGCCAGCTCTGAATACATGCATGACGCACACATTCCTACGCCAACGGGTATATTCGTGTGATGTACGGACCAGTAGTCAAGGTCGATAATGTCATTGTACCTACGAGGCGACGTTTACACCTAGCCGTGTGTGTGTGAGTACGTGCTTTGTGTGCAGCTCGAGCTATTGAAGTAATCTTATCATATAGGTCACCTTACTTTGTAGATAATGCACTGTGTCGGCGCTGCATTCGACTTCCAAAGCAGTTTTTAAAGGAAATAAAGTTGCTTAGATTATTTTTAACGGCTACAGTGATAATAGGTATTGATTTTATAACTCTGAACCGTTTCCTTGATTGATCTAATCTAAGAAGTATTTTATTTGAATAAAATATTAAAAATGTTCTTTACAATCGAGTCCATTTGCTAGTTAGCATTGTGTGCGATCACAAATTATATCTAAACGATCCGCTGGACGTTAACGATCGGTGCGGTTTGCTTCTTGCGGTTCGCACTAATGTACCCCATTTCTCTCTTTATTTATACCGGCCCAGTCAACACGTTATCTAAACACTTCTAATACGAGCTCACGATTAAATAACTAACTGCTAGAAATACTTGGCACTTTCATCGCTCTTACGACTTACACGATCATTTCATAGCGTAATTTTCTTGGCAACTTTCGCTTAGATCGTCTTATAATTTGTCCGGTCTTCACGTTTAATTACGTCATATTTCTAAATGCCATCTTATTTTATCATTTCATTAGACGCCTTGATAAAAATTTCAGAGGCAATATTGAAACGACAACAACTAATAAATATGTAATCTATTTTGCTTATTTTGAGCTCTATTTTGAATACACATATTTCAATTCAGTCTTAGTTTGTTGCTGCAAATATCTCCAAGCACACAATTCGTGCGCTGTTATTTGTGGACTGTTTGTAAAAACATTTTATTTTTAGAAAGAAATTGAATATTAAACGAGCTACAAGCGAGACGCGCGGCATCTTCTTGATTGACGATGCGAACCTAAAGTAGAAGTAAACTGGCGGGCACCGGGCAGTAATCAAAGATCACATCAATGGTTGGGCTTTGGGCGAGGCCGCGCGGCCGGCGCTTAAGCATTGACGCAGGCGTCAGTTGTTTACAGTACAAGCGCTCAGGTTATTTACATCGGGGTCACAGACACGCCGAAGGAGACCGCGGTTCAATCGATGTAATTATCTAAACCGTAGCTAGCGTACCTGCGAGGCTCGCGCCAATGACCCGCTTTGACACGACGAGGTCGTTTATGCAACACATTGCAACACTCCAATAGGTGGCTACAGCATAAGCACAGAATAAAAAATGCCGCGTCGCGATTGCATAACCTACAAGAAATTGTTACATGCAAAACCCTGCTTTCTGACATATTGATTGCCCTCATGATAAATGATTTACTCCGCTGTTTTCGTGTCGAGTTAAGTACGTTATCGTTCACCGAAATGCCGTTCGTTATCTGCACTAAAGGTGCGTGATAGTGACAAGCTATCAACTTGACATTTCCCGGTGTCAATGCCCCTAATGCCACGTGGCTGCTATTATACAACGCTCATGTGCGCCCGGCTCTATCAATGAACATTTTCTAAGCCGACAGTCACTGGGTCACCGAAACGGCGCGTTACACGTTGCACCACCGGCAGCCAGAATGTAGCTATTGGTAGAATTCTGTCCTATTGGAGTGAAAGTGAATACCTTGCGCGTGTTCACGTCGTGAGAGTAACTACTGCTGTCTTCAACCAAGAATTCACTGATGTTATCCTCATTATTTCCAACTTCTGTTGGCAATGAACAACTCACGCGAGCAGTAATGAATCGCGATACGAATCTGAAACTAACCACGGCCATTTGTTTCTTGCACAGTTTGTCCTGCGGCAATCCGTCACTCCATATCTAAGCAAGTTGCATGCATTGATTAGATTGTTTTACGGCTCCGTCAACATACAGCAGCTTTAACGAAGGCTATTGTCTAGATAGTAGTTAGTAGATACGTTTGCATGCACATTTACATAATATACGTATCCTGTATTGATAACGGCTGACGACAAGCCACAAATAAATTTAGCATGTGCAAGAACTACTGTTACTTTGTAAGCATCAGAACGAAATAGAATTTTCAACACGTCCGATTTCATATAGCAGAATAAAGTTCCAGTGTCAGTACATGTTTTAAACTGAAACAGTGTTATAAGTAAAGCATCACGAAGACGTATGGTTCGCAGCGCATCTATTTATATTTGCCCAGCGCGGCCATAAACTGCCCGCGTCCGGAACCGGTTGGGTCGGCGAGGAATGCTCTGCTCTAACTATACCACAGAACCTACAAATGCTAACAAACTACTATATTTTCCTTCGTACTCATTTCCAATGCTTGAATCTCCCGTTGGCTTAAATGACACGTATCCCGCGCCGTGGAAGTTGAATCCTGTTTTTTAATATATTTATTGAGACATCGTTACGGTACATTCTTGGAGCAGCGTAAAATATTTGTATCGCTGCAACGAGAAACATGATACTTACTCATAGATAGACACCCAATATAAACTCGAAGTAAGGAATAACCCGTAATTCCGTGTATCCTAGTGTGATTCTTGTCACATGGGTGTCAACACGATTTGCCCACCTCGTCGACTTGTGGGCTGGAAGGTCTCTGCACGTCTTCGATGTCTTACACCTACACGTCTGATCGTTAAATTTTACGTTCCAGTAACTCAATGTATCAAAGTGGAAATTCAAGGATTAATATTAGCATGTAACCACGTAAACAAACTGAATAATCAATTGTTTTCGTTGAGCCCCGTGTCATTAAAGATATAGCCGCAGCTCTCAATGATCGTGAAATAGGTTAATGATACGGTATAGTTCAGAGTGCATAACTATTCTCTCTAACTGTTATCACTGCCAGGTATTAGCACTATTAACTGGTACTAGGTAGATAATGATCCTTTAGTTGATCTATTATTTACTACATACCAGACAGCTATTATCTGTGTACTCCTCAACGAATGAACTCCCACGACCCAAGTGGAGGTCGTGGAGGAGTTCTGTTAAATATTATATCAAGGAAAGCGCCAGCTGTACCAAATTGCCTAAGTAAAGGAACACTCTTTTTAAATCGTCCAACGTGACGGAATAAAGGAACTGAACCGAATATTGAATTGGTTTGTCTACAATTGGTTTTGCTCGCTTCAAGATTTAGAACAAAGTTTGTTAGTTTGACGTGTGGACAATGATGACTTACGTAGACGATTTTGTTTTAGTAGCGAAAATTAAGCAGCAAGTTTTATAACATTTACGAATTTGTAATGTAAGACTTGATACTGTCTTTTGGCAAGTATTGAGTCAGCTAAAGGGCATCTTTCAATTTAGCGTTATGCTACAACATGAACGTTGTACGCTTGCTTTAGGCTCCTCGTTAGAGCACTAATGGCGCTGAACGGGAAGGGCGGGCGAGGGTTACACACTGCCTCGTCATCGCCGACCCATCCATCACACTGACAGTGCCGATTATTACCAGCTCTACATAGCACATTCGTGGCCTTTCACTAAGATTCGTAGGGTTAAAACGGGGTTATTAAACCCATATAGTACTTAGGCTTGATCGATCGAAGCTTGATTTTGAAATTACAGTATCAGAAACGCCTTGTTAAAAGGCACGCTTTTAATATTGATCGAGTCATTCGTTAGTCGGGCTGTATACATAACATTTAACGTATTTTTTCCTGTGTTTGACTTCGTACTGTTAAAGTCCCGATAGTAAATTATCCTGTCTGGTAGTTACGCTGCGTGAGCGCGTGGAACGACCATGATCTTCCTCAAATCATTTTATTTTCCATTCAGAACCCTTTGTGTAGGTCGCTTATCATCGTAAACTCCACTTGCCTCGACACCTTTTACAATAAAACTGCAATAAATGCCAGACTGGCTCTGGACTCACTTTTATAATACAATTTAGTGTGTAGTGAAGATAAATAAGTTGACATGTAGTTTCTATAGATTATGTCTAGAGACATCTTTCTATAGATTATCACGCATATCGTATCTTTTGCACCTGCTTCGTGGATTTATTTTCATGAAATAGACAACGTATTATTAAAACTGATTTGATGTTAATTAAGTAAAATGGGGGCAGAAATTATATAACCAAATCGCCATCCAGCATTAATCATCTGCGGAAGTGCAGGTTCACAACAGCACAAATACACATACATAGATCAACAACTTAGATTGCCAAATTTCCACTCTGATCTTAGAGGAGGATCATGAGAGATACGCCAGAAATCAATAATTCGCCGCAGGCTGGCTGGAAACGGCAACTCACAAGTCGCGACAGAATCGCGTAATAACTGCTTCCATAATTCAAACAAATCTCACGTGTTTCTAAATAAATCATCGTACAATAAATAAACGCATAGTATTCAGCTGCAGACGTTATTGAGTAATGAGTCCCGGACGCAGGGCCGACCTTCCGTTGCGTGGGCGGGCCCATGACACAGTTTGGGAGACGCAGACGATTATTTTGGTCGGATTTCCACGTGCGAATTACAAAATTATACTGCCTGATCACTTGTGAACCGTCTGGGTTTTTAACTGCTTTAGGGTTAGATAAAAAACATTGACACAAAACAAAGACAACAACAAGACAAGACAAGGTTAGGAGTATAGATTCGTCCAAACTAGCATTTTCAGACGGCAGAGCCATTGTCTGGTGTGGTTTCTGTCGGTCTGTTGAAGCAGTTTGCGGCGAGGATAGGTAGTAGGTAGTACTCTGAAATGGCTAGTATGGCTTTCCTTTTGTTTGTCGGTCATTACGTTTCTTCACTCCCGTCTTGGAAAAATTATACTCGTCGTTTAATACACTTCGAATACTTGTACATTTTATGAATCGTATTGTATTTTGGGATTCCCATTTCCGGCCTTGTTAACTATTTTCGAAGCCATCTAAAAGCTAATTAATTTGCGGTAAGTAAGTATACTTTAAGACATCATTACGGGCGTCCGCTAGATTTCATACAAGGCTTGCTTCCATTTTAAACTTGTTTCACTCCAACAAAATACTTAATAACACACATTTTCCGGACCTCGTCTGAGAGTTTCTTTACTTCGGAATATTTAAACAGTTCTCGGAGCTTTTAAGTGATTTCAACTTTACGCAGTTTAGCAGCTCAGACCTATTTAACAAATAAATATCAGTTCACTTCCAAATTTCGACTCAAATTTTGTATACAATGTATATAAAACATACGTTTCAACTTCTCTGGTTTGGTATGAGTTATACGACGGGTTTTTTCTCTCAGCCGACTCGGATGTCGTTCGTTTTTTGCTCGTTACAGAGTTCTGGTCACGGAGAGGCCAGGGTGGTATGACCACTTCGTCGTACATCCTTAAAGAAACTTACTTTTATTAGTTAGTTACACGACTTGTGTGGTTTTGTTACTAAAAAGTTGCTTAGATGTTTTGAAGAACTGAAACGATTGAAAAATGTCGTTATCATAAACAAAGTCTTGGCAGGTTTTATTCAAGTACTTGATACTTTTATTCGGCGACGTAAAAACACAGAGTGTTAGTTTAGTAGGTATCAAGATAGTTTAATTCCAGTAAGACAATCAATCTAATCACAGCAGTTCGACGCCGAATCAGTCGAAAACAAAGCATTCTTCGGGCGATAACATTTTCGTCGTTGGCTTATCTGGTTCGACTGATACCCGGTCACCGACCCGTGTTCCCGTTGTCAGTGCACTACAGACCTGAAAACAAACTAAATAAATAACCCTTCTACAGTATTACAAATTCCACTTAAAATATAATGCGATAAGAATTAGAATTGAATGAAAAACAACATGTTGGCCGATACAAAGATATGTATCGGATATGTAGATATCTCGTCGAATGGAGCATTAGTTTGTATCTATTGTATTTATTTTGCTCTTCACCACTAAGCTACTACACCTAGCTCTGGTGGATGCAGTTAAGTATATAGCCTTTTATGGATTTGTTTTCCTATTAATAGGTTTCTTTGCCCGAGTTAGTTCAGTTACGTTCTACTTGAATTTGTCTTCGGTCACAGGGATTCGAATACCTCAATGAAAATATTTTTCTGCAAATATTTGGTACATTGATTATTTTATCCTGCTATGTTGACTAAGACAGTGTACCTGTGTGTAACTATGCAATAGTAAATTCAATCAGCATTCCAAACACCCATAGAATAGATAATACAGTACGTAACTCACGTGACACGGTTACACGGAAGTCTTCAACTCGATTTCGTATCTAAGTACTTCGTAACAGTTTGTAAGTATCGCAATTGTTACACGTAACGTGCTTAAGTGCGTAAACGTTACAGTGATATTTCGTGTCAAGAGTCAAGACATGTGAAGATTTTGGGGTCGCAGCTAGAATGCAATAAGATTTTGTTGAAATTTTAATTGTTGATACAAGCTTTTGTTTGATTTTGTTGACTGTACTTGCACTGTCATCCAACTAACATTATGTACCTACACAGAAATGTGCACATCTGTGATTCTCAAGGAATATGCCTGCCAAACATCACGGGACATTTCACACCAATTGACCTAGTCCCAAACTAAGCAAAGCTTGTACTATGGGTACCTACTAGACAACGGAGAAACATACTTATATAGATAGATACATACTTAAATACATATTAAACACCAAAGACTCGAGCACAAACATTCGTATTATTCACACAAATGTCTGCCCCGACCGGGAATCGAACCCGGGACCTCAAGCTTCGTAGTCAGGTTCTCTAACTACTAGGCTATCCGGTCGTTAACATCAGTCTCTCGCTCCCGCTTTTAAGGCTGTGTGTAGACTGACAAGTGTCAGTCAGTTACAATACTTTTAATATTAGTATAGAAGACAGATAAAACGATCGTCTTCTGCGCTTAAATTGAATTGTTAGCTAACAAATGTACGTGGATCAGAAAACCTATTGTCTTAAGTTGGCTAGACTGGAAAATGTTTTTCTGGGATCAAAATCAATTTCAAAAACGCGGCCCTAAATAGCAAACCAAACAGAATTTGATGGTGATATGACTGATGTGGAACTTTTGTTGTTCTTTCATGTTATTTTTGTGTATTAAAGCGTCCTGTACACAACGTGAGTTTTTATTAGATCCTACTCGAATAAAAGGACTTTTACATTTATTTATGAAAAGGGAGGAGGCCAAGCGACCGATACTTTATGTCTGCAATAAAGCTAGGTTTCAGAGGTTCTAAAATATATGGCGTGAAATGAATTTCAGGAGTCTTTTTTCTTTTTCATCTAAACCTTTAATAGCTTTTCTGTAGTGACACAAGTTAATACGGCTGCGCATCCACCAGAGTAGTGCGAAAAAATCTCCAATAGTAAAGCTGCACTGAGCGAGACTAGGATAATTGAGTAATCCTGCTAGCACACCGTTTTACTACTTCGCACAGGTCTGGTGGACTCGCAGCCTAAGATAGAGACGACCGAATCTGATATAATAGCTATTTTAAAAGGATCAGCAGGAGTTTTAGTTGATTTTTTTGGGTTCGTGAGGATACTTTTATAATAAAGTATTTTTAGTTTGAGTAATATTGTTGCTTCTGAATTCCGTCTTTCGACTACGAGCGGTGCGGTGGACAAACCTGTATAATTATAGTCGCGAATCCTTCGACTGGAAACGTTAGAGTCACAAAATTACTCATTTGTCGATGTTATTTCAGCCTCGATTTAAGTCTGTCTGTATTATGACCTACTTTGAGATTGTACCAGATTTTCCTTGTTTATACTAACTTTTTCCTCGAAACGCAATGTTAATGACCTACATCGGTAGATAATATTGAACAACACGGAGTAAGCTGTTTGCAACTAAAACTTTACGTAGGTATACGATTTATGGATAACGTTAATTCAAAGGTATGGAAACAAATTGTGTTCTTAATTAGGCTTCTGTGGGTCTAATTTGACTGGACCCTCCTACGTCCAAAGCCCATTAGCAAGGAGCATGTCATCATAAATTCTAAACATTTTAACGTAACGCGTTCATTAACAGCGTAATGCGCAGGTACGGTCCCAGTTTTACAAATAAAAGGACGTACATAACTAGAATACGACATGAAACCGTAGAAAACGGGTGAAAAGAGAACTAAAATTTTACATGCGGAATTACTGCCATGTTCAAGAATTTCACGTCAAAAATGTGCCAAGAAGAAAGTGGCGCTGATATTTAATTTCGACTCTGTCATTTAATCAATGTTAAATGTAAGAGCTAGAGAAACGATGTACGTACATGCTTTAACACTACAGCATGAGCAACCACGGAATGTGAAATACATTGATCATACAAGTAGATGCACATGACCGAATTGTGAGGTTACTTAGATGGCCTAGTGTCTTAATGCGCTATTAATGTGTTATCAGCTGTAACAGAGTCGTTGACCCAGGTATAAGCCACAAATTAGTCTTATATTACTACGCGGACGATTAGCGTCATCATCGCGCCGCCTTGGCCCACTTGTGGTGTTTTTCGTAGAATCTGCCCGATGAATCGTTACGTTTGAGCGGAATCGCGATATTGTGCTATTTAGAGTGGGTATTGTGCTAGAAATCTGGGTCAAACGACCACTTTTATGTTTACAGGGTATTGCGAAATTTTTGTCATTTTGGCGTAGTAGGTTGAATTGTTTCTTTCGATGATGCACTTGATTCTAAGTTCTTGAAAATAGTTAAAACTAGCTTTTGCCCGCGACTGTAATTTGTTAGTAATTTGAGCAGCTTATTTTTTTTATCCAATTTGCTTTTTCATCAATTATGGCTCTCCTTAGTTCCTTGATATAAAAAAATTACCCGCCCCCGCACCCCCCCGCACACCCGCGTTCACATTCAACACCGTGCACCGTACGCCCAAACTTTTTACTTCAAAAACCCCCGATTTTGAAACATTCTTCCGCTCCGCTCCGCTCCTATTGGTGTTAGCGTGATGATATATAACCTATAGCCTTCCTCGATAAATGTGCTATCTAACACTGAAAGAATTTTTCAAATCGGAGCAGTAGTTCCTGAGATTAGCGCGTTCAAACAAAAAAACCTGTTCGATAAATTCTTAAAATAGACGTATCTTTCTTATTTGTGAACCGATTCAAATGAAACAAACACTAAATGTTAATCCAAGAAAATACCAACATATCAGTGAAAACCGCATCCTTCTAGGTTAAGCCGTTTCTGAGATTAGCGCGCACAAACGCACAGACAAACAGACAATAATTCTAAAAATCATTGTTTTGGGTTCTATTGTGCTAATAAATAGCCCTAGTGACAGTTTTTCTCAAATATCACCAATGTACAGACACCGACTTGTTACAGATTTATTATATGTATAGAATACCTTTTTCTTTTCGAACCGAATTATTCATGAATAAAAGAGCTAGGAACAAAAATCTGTATAGCAAAAGCATGATAGTTTATTTATCTTCTATTCAAACCTAACTGAAGCAGTCACACACATTTTTATACGGCCGGATAGTAAAATTAGACTTAAAAGTAAAATAACTTAATCTAAGCAAATCCTATTCCTACATTTAGCACTTATTTCACTATTTCTTTGAAATCTGTAAATTAATCGAATTACACAAAAAACGTCAACTACGAATGTGATTTACTTCCCATTATTCTATAGAAAACCGAAATCATAGAAATGTTGTAACTTTTTGTCCCTATTGGTCCCAACCCAACATTTCTACGGTTTCGCAGTTTTACAACAAATGAGCGTTGAAAAGTACCCACTGAAAACTATAACAGTTAACGTTTAAAATAAATTCATGAACAGGTAATGTTTATTATAATTCTGATTCAAAAATCTTATATTAGACGTGCTTAGTATTACTATAGTACTAGCTTTAGTTTCTCAACTAAAGTATTCGCATAGATCACCAAATAGGGACACCCGTCGGGTTGCGAATCCCAAAAAGGTTACTTTTGAAAAGTAAAAGTGAGCTGACTTTAATATCTATCTGTTTTAATCAGACTTCGTCCTACTTTCCAATACACCTCTATTTCGCAGCAACTGCAGCCAAGGTCACTGCAAGTGGAACGGGGCAAGGCCACTGATATCTTTGCACGGTTCGCGACTCTAGGACAACCGGTCAAGTGTATTGTACCAACAGTTAAAATATTAATAGTGCTCATTTAGTTACACATCCAGAAATATAATGGACAGCGGATGCCACGAAAAATTAAAAAGAAAATGAAAAAGTTTACTGTATGAGATATGCTTACAAGAAGTCGGTATCCCTGGCTCTGGAGCCTGTGCTAGGAATCCCAGTGTTACAGGATCCAGGTGAAAAACTACACCAAATAATATGCATTTTACATCGTAACATAAAGTAAATACAGAGATACAATATCAATTTGCTAACCATTTAACTCTATTTTTATCTAACCTAAAATTGTTACATTTTTTAACTTCTCTATTGGGCTCATATGAGTGTTCATGGTCTGGTTAGTTACTTGTTACAGTTCTTGCAAAGCTTATGGGCTAGCATTACTCGGGAAACAACCTGTAGAATAGCAGTACTTCGAATTTCGTTCGATCAGCACCGAAATCCAGTTTTTAAATCCTGACAACACATTTGCTTTTACTTAGAAATTGTGGGAGGTCATGGCCGGCGATGATCGTCATCATAAGAGTTTCCCTCATAATATTAATTATCATCTTAGAGGTCGTTTGGAATAAACTCATCACAATGGAATGGAATTTCTTTTATTATCTATTTGTAATTGATAATTGTTAGTTAGTAATGAGTTAATTGGGTTAATCAAATGAAATGTTAGTAAATTTTATTTTACATAGTAAATAAATCATCATTTACAATTTAGGGCATCAATCCAAATGCGTTTCAAACATAGTCAATTATACGTGGAAGTTCTTGATGTTTTCACAAGTTCCGTAAAAGAATGAACAAAAGCACAACAAAGGTGCCTTTTTATTTAAGTATCTAGTATTTCAACTGTCTTTGCAACTTTATAAATGATTTGAGAGAAACCGCCTACATACAATTGATTTTAATTTAGTTTAATGTATTTTACACCTCGTGTTGGTTCGCCAAAATATGTTAGCGCGCGTCTGTCTTAACAAAACGATATCATCAGTAGATATTAACTCCATTTAAACAAGGTATCAAGTTCTGTATCACCTGTTCTATGAAAATCTTGACGCTGAAAATTATAAACTTATTATTCCGGGTAAAACTTTATACACCCAATGCTTCTATTTTATCTAAAGTACACTGAACAGTTCTTAACTAAGTCCTCTTAGGAACATCTGTGCTATAATTAATTTAAACGCTTGTTTAAAGTTATCTTTCTCATTTAAAAGCCTTGAGTTTAAACTTGCAACGGAAAAGAAAGTGTGCTGTACATATTCTAATTATATCTCCCTCAGTTTCTATTTACCTAACCATTCCCATGTTTACTCGAAAAGGCGCGCCAGAGCGTGGGCTCACCACGACTGCTCACTAAATTAGGGGGCAGACTGAGACAAAACACGTAGTTTCATCTATTAAAACACCCGCGAGCAAAAGAGAGGGTGCGCTGTACTTGGTCAATAAAAAAATATGTTGGGGTTCGTATCCATTACAGTACTCATATGAAGCCATGTGTTCACGTAGGTAGAGTATGTGATTGAATACGACTTTCTATTTTATTTGGACAATGCATTTCAAGAATTCTTCGCGCCGCGTTAATAGTCATGTCACGAGTCACAGTTAAACTATTCGGTGAGCTTTAATGGAGACACGTTCGCTGTAACTGCTTCATAATACAGTCTCCTAATTTAATTCGAAAAAAAAGTTACGACTTTGTATTATTTTTACGTATGTGCCGGAGCAATTAATCATTTTAACTCCAACGGCGCTCTATGACAGCAGCTATTAGTTGATGGTGACAATGGCTTAATTATAATTTGTAGCGCGAGTTTCAATGAAACTAATTCTACAAATTAGAAACGTGGCGACCGACGTTTTGTGTAAAGATACGTCTGTTGCTAGTTTCTAGTTTCCGCTACTGTCCCGCAAATGATATGGGTTGTACGGATTGCAGTTCAGGAATAGGTCGCCCACCCGTTCCGGATGCGCTCTGCAGTGCCGCGGCTGGCGGATGTAAACACTTTCACGTGGTGCGTCCGCCCTCCTAAAAGATCCCACCGACTATCGCGCGCTTCCTCCCGACCACGCTTCTATTCCATTAATCTCAGCGAAATTAAAACAGTTTCCACGATAGCGTGTGCCATTTTCACCTAGCGATTTCTATTTCAATCCAATTTTCCCGGCGCATGGAGAAACCGATCGCTCCAATTGCGCCGGCTCCGGCCCACATCTCTTGCTAGAAAGTATCGTAGAAAGTAAGATCGCGAGTCGAACTCCGCCCAGTCGATGCATCGTTTACGTGCGTCACTTTTTTCACCACTTTTTACCCCGGCCGTTGTGTATCAGATCAGCGGATGAACGGCTACTGGAATGCAGCTCGATTTTCACAATTATTAATACAATCAGTAAATCATTGCTGGTTTTTCTAGCATAAAAATGGTAAGCTAGTTCGAGCGTAATTTCTAACGAGATTAATCAATCATAATTGGTTCTTCCAGTGGCTCACGCAATGAAAGTTTTACTTTTACGATGGATGTCACCGCCGTTCACGTGGTGCTAGGCTTACTTTCGCCACACACCCGAATATCAATTACGTGTGGTGTGCAAGCTCGTTGTGCAATATTTTGGGCAACTTTCACTAGGCGCTGACGCGGCCCGCCTGCGAAATTGTTGCGTTGTCTGTCGGTCACAGTAGAAAGTTTCGCGTATTGTTTAATCGACTTCTGCCTACGTGCCGTGCCTAGCGGCTTACGTTCCCATTATAAAACATGGCGTCTGTGCTGCGCTCCCTGTTTTAATGGATACTTAATTCCAACTCAATTGTGGTCTAAAGAAATAAGCGATTCGAGCAAAAAGTAGAGTCGCGTGAGAGGAAAAACGAGTTATTATTAGTAGTCGGTAGAGAATCGCGAGCTTGCTTCGAGCTCTGATGCTATCATAAATAATGTGGCGGTGAGAGAGGTGCGGAGTAGCGAGCGGGGAGGGGGGACGCAAGAGTCAAGGCCGCACGCTGCCCCCGGTCGACGATCGCGCCCCACTTGTCGCTCTCGGCGCCTCTCGCTCGAGGACCCGACCGTGGCCGAACTTTGCCGACGCGCCACGAACTAGACCTTCCATCCGACGCGCGAGCGCAACACACTGAACAGCTGAGGCATAACATAACACACTGACTCGGTCATCCGTGCATTCAACTTTTGATTAGCTTTCTTTTTCACGAACTTTGATTTGATAAAACATTATAGGTACATAGTTAAGAATGACTCATTCACGGTACTCGGATGAAAATATCCAGTTGCATTCCAGTGAAAATAAAACGAATTATAGTTTAATAAAAATTGCAACTCTACCGGCCACTTTTAAAGTTTTGCACTTAATCAACATACTGCCACCTAAATATTTAAAAATAACATCTGATATAGCCGGCCTCACTTATCATTTAGTAACATAAAAAAAATCCTACAAAATCAAGAATTTGAATTGATAATGGTATCAATAACTATTAAAATTTATAGTTCTCCGGCTCTTATTAGCATTTGGGCAAGTCGGCGAGGACAAACCAGTTAGGCCTGTCCCCGATACTTTCACCGGACGGTTTCGACCATTGCATCATTGTTATCCACGAAAATGTTATTTAATGCCCGTAATCTTTGTAATCGTGTTCCGAAGGAGGCCGATGACCGCTCTTATCATCCACTTATTAATAACACAAGTAAAAATCTACCAACGCTCAATAAAAATCTCCCGGTATGGTTTGATCTCTTGAATTCGACCGCGAGTGGTCGTTATCGAAAAACCAAATCGTGAAATTCAACCTGACCTCGATATACGTGGCGTCTGTAGATATGAGATTTAACAAACGGAGTTGTCTGACTTTTCCTCCAATATCAAAGCATTGTTCAGTGGCAATCTGTTAGAAAGATTTCATGAAACTTGCCTACAAGCTCCTACGCCAACGACCAATGCATGACTCGTATTGTGTGCAGGTCAGTGTATGAGGTAGGCACTATACTCAAATGGCGATAAAGCGACGCTCTTGACCTCTTTATTGAGGTATTTTTATCGCTGAACAAACATGGCTGCTCTTTGCCTACCATTTAATTAGGTTCAAGTCGGGCGCGTTCAATAAAATACCGATGACATTAGCACTAGACATCGTTGATTGCCAATGGCCGCACGGAGGAGTGAATGTCTTATGAGATTGGTCAGAGTATGACGAACGGGCAGCCATGGCCTCCAAGCGTGGCTCGAATCCCACGTGGAACTAGTTTTTTGGCGGCGGCCATTTTCTGTCGGTTGCGCAACACAGGTACAGCAACGCCGGCCACCGACCCGCGCTGACGACGTCTAATGGATACAATAAAAAAGCAAATAAAATTAATGGGACAACGGGCTTAAATTGACCCCTCCCCTGTCTTAAACGTGCTTATTGTCCCTCCGGGTGTTTAATCATCTCTGTTTCGCCTTTTGTTTACGTTACCAAATTACATTGGACACCCACGCTCTTTCGAGACGGAATCCTTTTACGCTTTCCCTTTTACTTCTGAGATGTTTTTTGGTTATAAGATTAACTACTGTTTCAGGCTAAACTAATGTACCAAACCAAGTCGCTTTAAAGTGATGTTAAACTGCCTCTGCTTCTTTATAAGGAGATCCGACTGTTTGAGTGACAATTGCCATTACATTTCCATCACCCGAGTCGTCTATGCCTTGAATACATAAAAGTCCTGGTCTCTGATTACTATGCGCGCCGTCGCCCTAGCCAGCTTTTGTTCGGACAGGAAGCGTCCATGTGACTGCCGAAAATCACTTGCATGCATTTCGCTTCACAAATATTTCTTCGGCGAAGGAACATCGCCCCGCATGTAAAAATGAAAAATAAACGATCTTCACTCGCCCGGCGACTCGACAAATGGTTCATGAAATGTATGCAAATTTTATAGCGTCCGATTTTAGACATTCTCGGCATCACCGCCGCTGGGCCACCGGACTCGAGCTCGAATCTTTTTGCGCAGTTGCATTCGGGTCGAAGTAAACAACATTAATAATATTAACATACCTTTTTACTTTGTTACAGGTCGTGAGGAACTGTCGCCAGCGTCAAGTATAAATGGGTGCAGTACAGATGGCGAGGCACGGAGGCAGAAGAAGGGCCCCGCGCCTCGTCAGCAAGAGGAACTGTGCCTGGTGTGCGGGGACAGAGCCTCCGGATACCATTACAACGCGCTCACGTGTGAAGGGTGTAAAGGTAAGATAACAGAAATACGCGTACGTACAAGTACATACGTCGAAATGGTCCGCATCCATTAGGGACTCCTTTTTCCGTATGAACGTAGGTGTAACCTTCGTTATTGTTACGACGCCGCACGACTCCTGTTGCTAAGCTAGACATTATATTGTTTGTCCTTGCCCTGCTTGATCGCCCACGAACGTGCCAATTCAGTGCTGAATTGGCGCATTGTGTCGACGTGGCTGTTGTAAGCTGCGCGTGCATTTTGTATTCATATAGTCGAGACGGGACGTCACAATAGCTGTCTGCACCGCGTCTACCTCTTGATTCACTGACGCCTATCGGGCATCGGCGCCAACCTTCACCGGAATATAGCCCTAGCATCATAATTTAATACACTGTAGAGTTCGCTTCAAAGCTGGCCATTGAAACATTAGAGCTTGAAATTCGTCATATTTATAGTTCAGTTATTCAAGTCCTATGTAAGTGATTCTACTTTCCAACTGACTGTCACAAATCCCAAAAAAAAAACCACTCGTTGTACGTTGTACATATTGTACCTAAGAGACACAGATTTGTGATGTCAGTGTCCTAAAATGTATCCGGCATTTATTCTGAATCAGATTCATTTGAATATCACTTTGGCCTCTAATTTTCTTGCACGTAGCTATAAGATCATTGCTACCGAAACCACGACCGTGCACGCGCTGTCAATGACCCTTGCCTTTCAGCCAACCTTTGCGTAGAAACGTATTTGTTTCTAAGTACCAACAATACATTGTGATAAGAATACATGTCGCAAAAACAATCAAGTCATTATAAAGACAAAGGAAAAATAAAATTACATAGTGTAATAAAAGTAATTATTTATATTTCCAGGTTTCTTCAGACGGAGTGTTACCAAAAATGCGGTTTATATTTGTAAATTCGGTCACGCGTGCGAAATGGACATGTATATGCGACGGAAATGCCAAGAGTGCCGTCTCAAGAAGTGCTTAGCTGTAGGCATGAGGCCTGAGTGTGTGGTACCAGAGACTCAATGCGCAATGAAGCGGAAAGAGAAGAAAGCGCAGAAGGAGAAGGACAAACTACCTGTCAGCACAACGACGGTCGACGACCACATGCCGCCCATTATGCAGTGTGAACCTCCTCCTCCTGAAGCTGCAAGGATTGTAAGTCACAGTTTCTAAAAGAAACATTCACTGAGTTATTCAAGTGCCATCATTAGGGACTTGTTCCACTGGCCCCACACATCTACAGTCTGCAATCTGACCGGATCATAGGGGGCCATCCATAAATTACGTCACACCAATTTCGATCAATGTGGACCCCTCCTCCCCCCCCTCCCGTGACACACTTATTACTATGAAAATCGCCATTATTGTGTTCTAGTGTTACAGATCGCTTGACCCCCCCCCCCCTTAAATGTGTGAAGTAATTTATGGATGGCCCCCAGGATACAGAAAATATATCCAGTGTGCAAAATCTCTTAAAGTTTAATGGCTTAAACTATTTTAAAACAGGCAAAGATACTTTAAAATGTTAAGAACACGTCGATTCCACTGTGATCGGGCGTTAATTTGCGGACATTCATACGTATGAACTTAAGACGGCTACGTTTGTATAATAAGTATATCCACATGGAAAGCCCCAAACCCACCATCCCACCAACCTCTTCCACATAGATCATATCATGACCCACAGGCCCAAATGGCACCAAATAAGATGCTAACGCGTTATTAACTCGCGTGTCTTTGTGCTTTGATAATGAATTCTAATAGAGTTATAATTATAATTTATATCAGCCCACTGTACCACAAAAATTAAAAGTGATACAAATCGACATAGTTGTTAACTTTCTCATGCAAAAAAATGATAATTATCTATAACTAGCTGATGCCCGCGGCTTCGCTCCCGCTGAAGTAGATTAAAACGTGTATTCCCGTGGGAATGAGATATTTTCCCCTGGTAAAAAGTAGCCTATGTAACTCTCCAGCCCTTCAACTATGTCCATAAAAAAATCACGACAGTCCATTGCTCAGTTTCGACTACTTTCGACGTGAAAGAAGGACAAACAAACAAACACACTTTCACATTTGTAATTTTAGATGGATCAGCCCACTGTACAGTCGACTACAAAAAAATCGATACGGCCAAAGTTACAAAAATATGTATACACGACCTTAATGTTAAGTCAATAAAGGTGTGTATACATATCTTTGTAACTTTGGCGGTATCGATCTTTTTGTAGTCGACTGTACCTACCACAAAAATGAAAAGTGCTACAAATCGACATAGTTGTTAACTTTCTCATAAAAAAATGATAATTATCTAGAATTATAGCACTTCTCACGTTTGTGGTAAAGTGGCCTGGTCTCTTCTAAAGATTGTGCTCTCGACCAATTTAATCCGCGTTAGCATTTCAACCTTTGTTTTCTACACGAAGCCAATTTCTTTTCAGCACGAAGTGGTCCCAAGGTTTCTTTCCGACAAGCTGTTGGAGACAAACCGGCAGAAAAATATCCCCCAGTTGACAGCCAACCAGCAGTTCCTCATCGCCAGGCTCATCTGGTACCAGGATGGGTACGAGCAGCCTTCAGAAGAAGATTTAAAAAGGATTACGCAGGTAATTTCTTGCTATACCAACTTATATGAAACCAGCTTTTAAAATATATAGGTAATAAATCTTGACTAAGCGGTGGTTTAAAAATTTATACCTTAAGTCTGGGTTAGCCCCTATGTAACTTGGAGTTATATAAATAACTATGGTTCGTGCAAGTCCGCCCAAGTTATATAACCTTTTGACCTCACGCAGTTCTCTATGATAGTGGATTATAAAGCTCCAAACGCACAGACAGTGGAGGCGTGGCGATGCGGTGGCGGTGACGGTTGTAACATTCTAACTTGTATGTACGGTGGTGCGGTACCGTACCGCGAACTCGTTCATATAAGTTAGAATATTACGACCGTCACCGCCACCGCACCGCCACGCCTCCGCTGTCTGTGCGTTTGGAGCTTAAATGCTTTTCTAATTGTTCATGAACGTTGAAATTTTTCGTTCCAACTCGGATTCATAGCATCATTGCTATGATGCGTCATATAAGCGTTGTTCCCATCCAATACGTTAACATTTTGCAGACGGTAAAGGCTTTTAAAATTTTCAATATACCAAGCTTTGGCACGAGTTCCATTAATGATATTATTTCAGACGTGGCAGCAGGGTGACGATGAAAACGAAGAGTCGGACACTCCCTTCCGTCAGATCACAGAGATGACTATTCTCACGGTCCAACTTATCGTGGAGTTCGCGAAGGGTCTGCCAGGATTCGCCAAGATCTCGCAGCCTGATCAAATCACGCTGCTTAAGGTAATAATTGCGTCCCTGACCTTTTCTTTTTAAAGACATAACAACAGTAAGCTTTTGGTTCTTTTCTCCTCTATTTGGTTTAGAAAGATGTATTTCAAACTAAATACAAACCGAAATATAGATGCACAGAAAAAACCCCAGAAAAAAGACCAATGCTGGGAATCGAACCCAGGTCCTCAGCGTTCCGTGCTGCGTGCTTACCCCTACACCATCACTGGTCTAGAAGTTAGCGACGAATCTTTCCCATACATCGTACACTTCAGTCTGTTATAATCACATTTAGGCAGTGATAAAGCGCATCTATGTTATGCCCTCTACCGAGAGTACTACTAGTCTACTTAATACTTAACTTGTAAAAGTTGGCCTAGTAGCGCCATCTCTTGGTCCAGGTGAGCGGGTAGCTCCGAAGGAGTGTTGAAGTCTCTCGGTAGAGGGCATAACATAGATGCGCTTTATCACTGCCTAAATGTGATTATAACAGACTGAAGTGTACGATGTATGGGAAAGATTCGTCGCTAACTTCTAGACCAGTGATGGTGTAGGGGTAAGCACGCAGCACGGAACGCTGAGGACCTGGGTTCGATTCCCAGCATTGGTCTTTTTTCTGGGGTTTTTTCTGTACATCTATATTTCGGTTTGTATTTAGTTTGAAATATATGGTTTCACGGGATGACCGTAAAAGTAATATAAAAAAATGAAGTTGAAGAAAATAAAAAAAATAAAAATAGAAAAAGATACTTCATACTTAACTTGTTAGAAAGATGTTTTAGCTAGCAAAACTATATACGAATAGTATTTATCTCTTCCAATATAATAATGACTGAGCAAAGAGTCTGGTGATACTGTATGTTGCTGAATGAAATCATATTTTTATACGGAAAATCCTCCGCAATGTGACTAACAATAAGAATACTATAATAATAATGAGTCTTTCAATAATTGAATATAAATACCATCGACAGGCTTGCTCAAGTGAGGTTATGATGCTCCGAGTCGCGCGACGATACGATGCTGTCTCAGATAGTGTGCTGTTCGCGAACAACCAAGCGTACACTCGCGACAACTACCGCAAGGCCGGCATGGCGTACGTCATCGAAGACCTATTGCACTTCTGCCGGTGCATGTACGCAATGGCGTTGGACAACATCCATTACGCGCTGCTCACGGCTGTCGTCATCTTCTCAGGTAACTTGAACATCACCAGAAACGAATGTGTCAGTATTTAATTCATCGTCATGAAGACAGACGGTAGCTGAAAGAAATATACTTCTCTCAAAGATTTATTTAAGTAGTTCTGTTCTGCTGCCATCGGCTTCCTTAACTCTCCTTTTTTTACTGTTTTTAATTCCGTAATTATTTATAAGAATTACTGGTATACTCATATGTATGTCATCAATATTATTCCTCCAATAGAAAGATCGCGAAAATTTCGAAATCAGTGAAAGCCAAGTTCTACTTTTAATTATTTAAAATCCTAATGGTTATCCCTTGTACGTTTCAGACCGGCCAGGGTTGGAGCAGCCGCAGCTGGTGGAAGAGATCCAGCGGTACTACCTGAACACGCTCCGCATCTATATCCTGAACCAGCTGAGCGGGTCGGCGCGCTCGTCCGTCATATACGGGAAGATCCTCTCAATCCTCTCTGAACTGCGCACGCTCGGCATGCAAAACTCCAACATGTGCATCTCCCTCAAGCTCAAGAACAGAAAGCTGCCGCCTTTCCTCGAGGAGATCTGGGATGTGCCGGAAATGTCGCAGTCCCAACCGCCGCCTATCCTCGAGTCCCCCACGAATCTCTAGCCCCTGCGCGCACGCATCGCCGACGCCGCGTCCGGCCGCGGCCTGCTCTGAGCGGCCGCCGGCGACGCCGCGCCACCGAGGAGAGAACGCTCATAGACTGGCTAGTTTTAGTGAAGTGCACGGACACTTTAGTCGGACGTGATGAATGTATTTATAAGGATTGTGCAAATTTTAAAACACTTAAGAAGAGCGCCAGCGCGCTCCATTTCGTACGTATTCGGTGACCGACGACGAATGCGCGGGAGATTAGTGAATATATGTGTTGTTGAACGTTTGGAGAATATATATTAGTGTTGATCGTTGGGCGGCGGCGCGCGTCGCCGCCGCCGCTTATTTCATTGACGACTGGATACTGAGTTGGTCACTCGGATACGACTGTATGATAAGACTTCGTCAATAAGTACACCTCCTAAAATAATCATACGTACATACACTACGAGAGTTTATAGAGAAAAAAAGTAATATATGAAGAATGTTTCTATTCGATGAAAAGTTAAATAGTTATGTTTATTTACCAAAATTAACTATACGTTGATTGACCTTTTCGACTTATATATATTGTGATGAGCCGCTACGCCGGTTCGTTTGTATTTAGTGTACGTCAGACATGTTATCGTGTCCTGTCTTTAGTTCCGATTCATGTTCCAGTGTCCTGTGCCCGCGTCCCTCGATTAGACGAGTAATTATAATTTATTGCTGTGATTACATTATAACATGTTAAAATATCTTACTTAGGCGGAAATAAGTGTGTCTTATTACGTATAAAAATTCTACTGCCGTCGGTTGCTTTCGTGAAAGCATTAGGAGTCTCGTCTCTCTCTGTTTAGGTACCTTTGTAATTATGAACTAACATTCGTTTCTGTTTTGACACTCGCAGCGTCCAAGTTGCACTTAGTCGCGCTTGCTAACGAGCTGAGACATAGCCGCAGTACAACATTCTCACTTACACTATACACCTCAATAATTAGAAATAATTAAAAACCATAACATTTAATCGTCACTGCTTTGTGTTTTACAAATATTTTACTTAAAACAAATGTATAGAAACACGTAAAGTGTCGTATTTATTTTTCTAATTAAGGAATATGGAGGCAGGTTTGGCTGTTTCCGCTAATCTTAACTGACTTTAACTATTGAAATACTTAAATTATTTAAACTTTTTCTACTTAATTAACTCATATGCGGTTCCGTGCATGATAAAGGCAGCTGTTATGTAGATTCGAAAGTATAGCCAGGTAGTGGTTGAAAAATTATCCCTAGATATTTGGTTGTGCCTGATTAGCTACACGTTCAGGTTCTCGTATAATTTTATCATGAAGTACAAACTGGCAGCTAAGTTTTTGTTGTATCTGTAGCTTGGAAAAAAAATCAACTTACATATTTGGCCGAGCTTACTATAAGGGAACAATATAAAGTAGACACGAAGTGTTAAAGTCGACATGCACGCAACGCGTATGTGAACAGCCTGGGAAATATACACATCTGCCTCTACGTAAACTAGTATACTGTAATTATCAAAAAAACTGGCCAAGTGCGAGTCGGAGTCGTACCCGAAGGGTTCCGTACCACAGTACAATTGCTATTATTAATATCGAATAAAAAAACCAAAAAACACGTTTCTTTTTTTACGGACAATTTTTTTTTTACTTCAGCTATGTTATTGTTTGTTTTTACATCGCCTATAATAATATTTCAACCAAACTCTTGGTGTAGGCCTTCTTCAACTATGTACTTCCATCCAGATCTATTAAGGGCAATGAGAGTCCAGTGCCAGTCACCTTTATGTCATCTTACCACCTCATTTGTGGTCTACCAACTGGTCTTGTTTGTTCCCATGGCCTTCATCCAGATCAGCTCTTTGACACGAATCTGCTTTTTGCGCTACTTTTCCTGCCCATTGCCATTTGAGTTTCGCCATTCTTCTCCTAATGTCAGCGACTTTGCTTTGCTTTTTGAACCATGGCTCTTAATAACATGAACTGTCAAAATTTCAGGTGTCTCGTTATTAATGCGACAAGCTCTGTTAGAGATGGACGGCCAGTCAGATGAGCCGTATAGAGTCCCTTTGGCGTCGTTTGGGTACGGAATCCTAAAAACATCGAAAAATAAGTTCTAAGGGTACTTCATGGTACCTAATGGAGTAACAAAACTGCCCACACACTAGCGATCACTGATACAGAATGCCTTATCTCTCGGTACCTGTAATGTGTACCTCCATTGTTAAAAGAAATCCTAGTTCATATCTAGAAAATAAAAACAATAATAGATCTCAATTACCCATAAGCGTTGATAATACGTTAGACATTTCACATTCTGCTGGGCGTTCTTATTTTAATCCGTTTAACGCGAAATGTTTTTCGGTGGATCGCTGAATGTATTGTTCAATATTTTGTAACTAACAGTGTCCGTCTCTAAGCCTGATATTGCACAGGCTATATAACATTAGAACACCGATATCATTCATAGAATTCACGTTGCGTCACCACACATTGTGCGGTAAAATAATATTATTGTCTCTAGGTGCGTGTTGAATCTTTACGATAAACGGTAAATGCCACTATTGTAGATTTACAAACGCATATGTGTGAGGTTTTCGAAACGCATTTCTAATATACGTATGATGTCAGCGTGAGACGATCGGGCTTGCACCGCGGGCCGCGCTAGTCCGCTAAATCATTGGGCATTTTGTTCTAGAAGTAGCGTCTTATTAAACGGAGCACAAATGTTATTGGAGTGTCTTAGGTGTAGATACAAGGGGCGATATTGTTAACGTACACACTGCCATTAAAATCGTGTATTCATGGTGCGATGTATGCGTGAGATCGTTAGCTGGTTTTTCTATTGGATTCTGAGTTGTTGTGAATGTAAAAAAAAGACAGTCCTTATCTAACTTTACGCTACGAAACGATGCCTTATAACTGAGATGTGGCCGTAAGCAGCGCGAGCCCCTTACGAGGCACATCCCGAGTCTGTGACAAATATAACTGCCATTCGTTAAGTAATAGTTATACATACAAGATTCGATCCGACGCGTAAGTAGTCGCATACTTATAGCTTCGTAGTTTTCGGCTTCCGTCGGTGCACAGCCGGTCGTATTTGATACATATTATTCAATTTCTAAATTGTAATAGATTTATTAAGTATGTAATAATGTTACATGAAAAGTAATAAGTAATGAGATACCCTAATATAATTTGTGTCTTAGCTGATAATGAAATATTAGTATGATAATAAGTTTGTATCGCTTATTGGGATAATAATGTGAAAGTGAGACGGTACTCGAGCAGTAAGGCATGGGCAGCGGAGTGGCAGGGACGGACGGCGAGGGCGAGACAGAGAGGGCGTTCGATAAGACTGGGCGAGGGAGCAGGAAGGTTCGACCGTTGCAACCTGTTGCACTTCTTCATTGCCTTCTAAAACTAATTAATTTTTTACAGAATGACTAGTAGGTATTGTAGTGACCAAACGTGGCACATCCAGTCTAATACAAAGTGTGGACTAAATTATTGGGGGTCTACGTCGTTTCCATTGAAATGTTGTACATAGGTACCTTTAGATTCTATCGTCATATGTTTAACATATGTTTAATTTTATTCATCTAAGAAAGTACAGATGGCTGTTGTTATTTTTATATTATTTGGGTAGAAGTATATTTTTTGTAAATGACCTCTGTATTTATCTTTTGTAAGCTTTGTAAGCCATAGGGACTTAGATAAGTGTACGAGCTACGAACATTGTGATTGCAAATTTCTTTTAATTTGTATTTACGGCGATATTTTTGTTCTACGAGAATAATTTTAATTTTCATTTCGACGGATTTTTTCTTAATAATTTTTGTTACTTCAGAGTGCAATATGTACAAATATTTACATATTAAATATTAATGTACAGTCAATTTTTAGTTTTAATGTGTCAACGCAATATCTTTCGCTATCATTCGTTGAATGTACACTGGAAGGCATAATACGGTATCACAAGTGGGTTGCGGTCGCAACGTTCACTCACACTGTTGTGTTTGTCTAATACTTAAGTAATTAATTTTATATAGAAGGACTAGGTGATCTTTGTATTTAAATTTGCTAATTTTTGGTAGCAGATTAGATTTGTTTACTTGTATAAGATGAATAATGTACATTTTGAATTGATTTTAAAGTGATTTAGTTGTTATTTAGTAACGAATTGTCTTATTAGGTGTAACTGGCAGCCTCGTGGACGGGCTCCGAGTCCACTGATACCAGTGTGATTGTGCAATGTCGTTTAGAACAATTGGGTACTGCGCGGCCGGCGCCCGCGCAGCCGGGGTACTAGGACCGGGCCGGGCCCAGGCCCAAACACGTACAGTGCCTCTAAGGCCAGCTCTTCACTTAACTTAAACCAATGTTTTCGTCAACTGAGGGACGCAATTATACGTTAGAATGAGCACCATGTATCCATCTCCGTCTGTGTGACCACGTCCTTCATTTGACGAAGATATTGGCCAACGTGAGGAGCTGGCCTAAGGCCTGGGCCGGCTCAGGCCCGCCCCGCCTGCGTCCGCGCCGGGTCGCCACTAAGGCTAACTCACCAACACACTTCTAGTGCCACGTCGAACGATATGTGAAGGCTGATAGTAAGCTATAAGGGCCCATTCCGTGTTCATCGTAACACAATTTCGTATATTATTTCATAACTTACTGTC
Organism: Archips crataeganus; assembly: GCA_947859365.1. Classification (NCBI taxonomy): domain Eukaryota; kingdom Metazoa; phylum Arthropoda; class Insecta; order Lepidoptera; family Tortricidae; genus Archips; species Archips crataeganus. The sequence continues at coordinate 8,922,650 of OX402051.1, forward strand.
CGCAATAATTACTCTTTTCCTCGTTATACTTTGCCTTAGTAATTGTTTACCCTCTGTTTTGTATGATTTAAATGCAGTGGTGGGGCGAATTAGATATAGGGAACAGACATGACGATAGATATGTTAAATTTTAGAGAGTCAACTTTTATAAAAGATAACTACAAAACAAACCAAGAAAAGGTGTGTACAAAATGAGGAAATTTGTATGAAACATTGTTATGCGAATAAACTTACACCTCAAGATAAATATATTAAAAATTATAAAAAATATTCTCGTCTTTTTATTTATCCTTTTTAATTCCGCCTAATTCAAGAGTTTCATGAAGAATACCAAAACGGGCTTAACCAGAAACTAATCAGTGTCAGTTAATCCGACATTTACTTTGAAAGTTCATACCTATAATTATGCATTTTGGTATCCTACGGGAACAATGCTATTTTCCGCTTTTCCGCTTTTTTTTGTCTGTCCGTCCGTATTGTCACAGCCACTTTTTTCCGAAACTATAAGAACTATGCTGTTGAAACTTGGTAAGTATGTAGATGTATTCTGTGAACCGCATTAAGATTTTCACACAAAAATAGAAAAAATCCGGCCAAGTGCGAGTCGGACTCGCGCACGAAGGGTTCCGTACAATTATCTATAAAAATCACGATTATTGTATGGGAGCCCCCTTAAATATTTTTTTTATTTTAATTTAATGATTTATTATTAAAGTCAATATATAATTAAATATTCTGTGAATATTTCAAGCGTCTTCCTGTTGCCGTTATCAATATCGAGCAAAAATGAGCAGAAAAATCACGTTTGTTGTAACATGGGAGCCCCCCTATTATGTTTTCGAGCGTCTGTATGTATGTATGTATTATCATTCTTTGGCACGCCCCCTGCAGCCTGAACGGCTCAATGGATTTTGAAGCATAATCGGCCGAATCGGACTAGCCGTTCTCAAGTGCTGACATTTCTAACGGCATTTGGTTTTTTTCCTAGGTGTATTGTATACCTATAGATACTTAAATATACATAGAGTGATTAAACGTGATACAAAATTAGTGTTTCAAGGTTAGATAAACTAAGCTGGACATCATAATGCATTTTTTTTTAACTCGGTTGTTAAAATTAATCTAATAAACTTCAAGTCGTATACCTACCTTACTTTGTGGAAATTCAATCACAAACTCAATATACGGACACCTTAATTTAAATCAGATTAATTAAGAACGATTGGTTAATTCATACTTAGGTAATGCTTAATATTGCCCAGCATTAACTGAGCTATTAAGCACTAATTTTGTGTCACGTCTAAAATTTCACCTTGTAGATAGATTAATTTAATTTACGACGTGTGCATTATTAAATATAGTAAAGACTAGTTTTTACCCGTGACTTCATCAGACTTTATTTATATTAGTAAAATTGCAGAATTTAACGAGTTCTACATGTCTTTCTGCATAAAATTTTGTGACCAAAATGTTATTAAGTCCAACCGGTTTAGTAAGACGCATACAAGTAGGTATACAATATAGTTTACAGATTTTCCTGTTATTCTACTTTGTGGTTGCGACGTCATTATTGGCATCTCAGGGAACTGTCTTCTTCATTATTCAACGAGTTAGCCCACAGCACGCATGTGTTTGAGTGTGATTTGTTTGTTGTGACTTAAAATGTGCACAATGAAAGCCCTGTCATTGTTATTATTGATACAACTTATATCTCACTGTTCACGTAAGTATTTGCTAAAGTTTCAGCCAAACGAACAAAGGAATACATGTCGTTAAAGCTCCAAATTTTTCGGTTCTAGATGGGCAGCCGCGTCAAAAATTCTTCCGTAAAGACTACACGTTTTTGGAAGACTCCCAGAGTTTCTATAAAATTCATACTATACATAGGACATGGCAGGATGCAAAGAAGCGGTGTCAGATGGAAGGAGCGATCTTGTTCTATGCTGAGGATGAGATAGAAGCTGATGCTGTTCAGGGTCTATGGAACAGAACGCAGCCGCAGTTCGCGTGGGTGTATGTTGGCATTTCGGATTTGCTGGCGAAGGGAGTGTTTGAAACAGTTGACGGTGAGTAATAATCATATTCTTGCTTTGGGATCTCCCTCCACCATAATATACCATAGGAATTAGGTACCTAACTAGTTTATATTATGAATCTTCGTCTTTATTCTCATACCTATGCCGTCGTCGTCCTCTTTATATTCAACAGGTCATTTAAAGTTAATTTGTCTAAGATACTAGTGTCCTAACTATTATTGTTTAGAGATAATCAAGAACTAAATTTAATTTAATATGCGCGGTAACACTAACCTAAGCTGCCCTGTCGAAGTTAAAACACTTTTGACACTAGGTAACTTTTTGTTACTCTAAAAGATCTTTTACAATGATTGTGAACTCATTTAACAAGTATGAAAATGATTTTTTGCATTAAGCAAAAAACTTAATAATCAGGTTTTCTGTTGATGTATAAAAATATGAATATGTACTCAACCATTTGTCGAAGTTAACAGAAATAAAAAAAACTGTGAATATCTACGGACATTGAGCGATATCTCAATGTGACGAATATGGATAATTTATTTATCAATTTACCTATAGGTAATAGGTAACGTAGAAGTTGGCAATAAAAGGATGTTAGATATTTTCTGCTGTAAGTACCAACATAGTAGTTATTCCGAATTTTTGAGGTATACATATAAGAGTAGGTACCTAGTTAAGCTATTTTATTTTCTAAATATTTATGTAAGATTTCTGTATCGTGTTGATGTACGAGTATACCTTAGCTTTAATGGTAGATTTAAATAATGTCATTCAGAAAGACGAATCGTGTCTAATAAATATCGCATTTTAATAATCAATAACTGTCTTATTTGTGACATAAGCGCATAGTAATTATTCACGTTTTATTTAAAAATTCAAAGTAAAATTTGAGCTCGATGTTTGACCTTTTTTTAGGAATGCGTTTGACCACAATCACGGCTGGCAGCAAACGAAGTCTTGAGCAAAATACCGTAATATTTTGCAAATATTAAACAAGAAATCTTATTTTTAAACCAAACACACCGAGAGAAGGCTTTCACAAAAACCAGCTGCATTTTTCTTTAAAAATACTATACTATAATAATGTAATAATGATATAGGTATATTATTTTTTTTTTTTTCTTAATGCTAAACTGTCCCAACTGTGACTGATATTTTCATAAAGACAGCTAATAGTCCGACAAGCTCGTGCGCGGCTCTCCGCGGAACCTTGTCGCAGTCAGTATTTGCCGCACTTATTAAAAACAATTTTTTTAAGGACAGCAGAGGCTCCCTGCGACAGGGTTCCGCCGAGCGCCGCGCACGAGCTTGTTAAGGTATACTATAGTATAAATCTTCCCAGGTGAATTTTTCGCTTCGAGCCCTTATCTTTCAAAACAAACGGTATCGTCATAGTATTAAGGTTCAAATTTAATGTAATGGCTCGAAGCGAAAAATTCACCTGGGAAGATTTATACTATAAGTTGTTTTTTGCGTGAGCAATATTACCTACTAATCATTGCTTTTCTAAATATGCTTTACTACAACTAGGTACGAGTTGTACCAAGCTAAGCTGTGCATAGAATGTAAAAATATGTTCTTCAAACAGTAGATTGTTTATCAATAGAAAAGCGTCTATTCTATAGATATCACACGAGATAAAGGTGTACATGTGTATTCAGTTTGAAAGATGACACACCCCATAGAGTTCATGCAGTGCCATGCTATCAAATATGAATAACTATTACTTTATACCACTTTTACAGGTCGTCCTGTCTTAGACATCTACAACAACTGGGGGCAAGGCGAACCCAACGATGCCGATGGTAACGAAGACTGCGTCATTCTGCGTCGTGACAACACCCTTAATGATGACAAGTGCGATAGAAAGTACCCCTTCATCTGTAAGAAGAGCTTGCTTGATCTTGATTGGAATAATCTGTGTGATATACCTGACCAAAGTAAGATTCATCTTCATACAGAAAACATCCCCTTTTGAATCAATGACCACTACAATACAATGAACGGTCGCTGGTCCTCCATTAATCCCTCCCTTAATATAAATTAAATCCGCCTTGCTGGTCGGCTACCGACTTGTTCCGAGCTTACAAAGCTGGTCCCATGAAACCTAAAGGAATCTCAAGTACATATAGATGTCCAAATGAAGGGCACGGCTTTGTCGTTGTCAACACTTACACATTTATCAATCCCACACCACTGCTGCGCCAACTCAACTCAAACTTTCGGTTGAGTACCTAGTCAATTAGGTGATCCACCCAATGACCACTTGTGGACAACGTGTTGTCAACGAGTGGGCAATGCGTAGTCGTGCGTGGATTAGGTCGTCTTCTAATAATTATAGTGCCTGCTAGTCGTAAGCGCATAGTCGCATTCGTGGCAAATGGGTTCAAGTTCGAGTTGACCTAAAATGTACGACGCGCAGTCGACGCGGAGACCAGGCGTCATACACTACCTTTAGGTATATAAATTTTGAAAATTACCCTGTAGGAAATACGACATAAGGCTTAAATTTTATTATTTAATTTTAAATCGAGTGGCTGTTGAGTTGATAAAGTTGTTTCAAGAATTCACTGCTCCTCACTTTTACAGTAAATCCTTAAAATAAACTCCGGAGCAGAGAACTAGAACAGGTTGACTCTGATACTCATTAACATTTCAGGTTACGTTTTCAACAAAGATCTCGGCAAATGTTACAAGTTCCATCTTACTCCAATGAATTGGAGCGATGCTCACGCGTTGTGCAGCGTAGAGCAGTCTTATTTGGCCATCATCAACAGCCAAGCCGAAGCTGACTATCTGGTCAAGGTGACAGAAGAAGCCCCAAAAAGCAAGATTAAGGGGAACTTCCTGAGCGGAGCGGTTTACTTGGGCTATCACAATAGGGATAACGATGGATGGAAGACTATTAAAGGTACGTTTGGGAAAATAATTGATTCCTCCTTTCGAAGGTACTTGCTGAACTACCTTAAAAGTGTCTTCCGTTTAGATTGGATCGAAGTGAACTTAAATGCTGTCATTCTTGTATCAAATATGGTCAGGTACACCTTTTGCTTGCAAATATATACTTAGAGTTTTAATTTAATGTTGCAATAGGTACAGTCGGGGTACGAAAACCTTCGTTAACTGTCAAATTGATTCCTTTATCAAGTCGTAAACTCCTTAGTACCTTTGAAAAATTGGAACGTCAATGCGATGTTTTGTTTTGTTTGAAATAAAATGTCGACAGGACTGACTGTTGCCTTGGTGCAAGCAAATGCCAACTTTACGGTGACGAACCTTTTTTTATTAACCCCCGACACAAAAAGAGGGGTGTTATAAGTTTGACCGCTATGTGTGTGTGTCTATCTGTGGCATCATAGCTCTTAAGCGGGTGCACCGATATGGATGCGGTTTTTTTTAAAAGAAAGCAGGTTTCTTGGCGATGGTTCTTCGATATGTTTCATCAAAATCGGTGCAGCCGTTTCAAGGTAGCTCTTTTGTTAACTGCGGATGAGATCTTAGAGGCATAACGGGCATTGACAGTGACATAATAGGGCCATTCTACTTTTAAGTAACCATTAATCTTTCGTGAAATATAAGGCATACCTGGTCATTTTTTTCAAGTGTAAATAACTTATATGAAAACTGAAATAACTAAATTTAATATTTTAAAGCAAAAAAACTTTAAATTCAAAGAAATTTTGTGGAAAAAATTGGTAACTCAGCGGAAAATACACCAATTTCCATACAAATGGCGGGGACACGCATGTCCACTGCGTTACCTACTTTATAGATAATAATGATTACTTTTTATGCGTAGTGATAATTTTAAATATAAGCTTAATTATGTGCCTATTTAAATCTTTAATGATAAAACCGAGCACTTTACCGTTTTTGTAAAAAAATATTTGAAGAGCACATTACTAAAAATGACTGGTCAACGAAAAGTAGAATGGTCCAATAGCGTTGGGGGTTTTTAAAATTTTTAATTTATAGTTACCCCGACTGTAATAGCTGAAAATTTGCAACCAAGTGTTGTCTTTGTGTTGTGGCTGACGTGTAACACTAGCACGTGTCTGGAATCCCACTTTATACACCGTGAAATTTTAGTGGTTGTTTTCCCGAAACGAGGTGATTTAGTTTCGATTGTACAATCGATTTATAATTACTATTTTGACTAAGAGTCAAAAATCCAATTGTGAAAAACGAAAGTCGAAAATGACCGCAAACCAATAGTAACGCTTCGTTGGTACAAGTAGCGTACGATCGTACGATAGGTTAGGTACCAACGAAGCGTTACTATTGGTTTGCGGTTATTTTCGACTTTCGTTTTTCACAATTGGATTTTTGACTCTAGTCAAAATAGTAATTATAAATCGATTGTACAATCGATACTAAATCACCTCGTTTCGGGAAAACAACCACTAAAATTTCACGGTGTATAAGGCGAATGACTAACACGTAATTATAGACTTGACGTAATAGGCCAAGGCAATGATATTACATTATATTAAAAGAGGTAGATACGTTATTAGCGCGCCGAAAATGAACTGTCTAAAAGGCGACAGTTGTAGTTTCTGCTATGCTGACGTGATGTCGAAGGAAAGGACAGCCGTATGCCTTTCATAAGCAAAGAGGACATAAAGCGCGTATCTGTGTGTGGTGCCGCTACGTTGGGAGCATGTCTTTGGGTTATTTTGTGGGCATATTATATATCATTTCCTACTCCTGTACTTTTATTTGTTTTTTACATGGTCACGAATAGATAAATAAGAACATAGATAATATGACTCCAGAAAATACTCTATTCCCCATAACAGGGGGGTTACTACGAAATTCGAAGTTCGAAGTTCGGATCGTGCGGTCCCTCTCACTCTCGTAATAGATACCATTAGCGTGAGCGGAACGGCATGAAACGAAGTTCGAATTTCGCTCTTCGTAGTATAGGGCCAGCACTTGTGTCGTAATGTCGTTATTACGATACACCTAGCTGCCACAGATTATTAAATGTAGGTTACATTACACCAGGGGGGGGGGGCACACTTACATATATCACACTTTTCATGCGACTACAGCGATCTCTGGTTGTTTGGTAAAGAACTAAATTAGCGGCCATCTTGGTTGACTTGTCAAACTTGTCAGTTGTCGTTCATCGGCCATGGCCATGGCGTACCAAATTGTACGGTCAAGGACTTTAATTGATAGGCCACTTGCCAATGTTCGTATTTTAGCCGTATAGTGCAAATCGGGTTTAGCCGCTTATACTTCGTATATGCCGATTGGAATTAGACGGCTAAAATACGAATAGTGGCAATTAGCCTATCAATTAAAATTACGCGTAATTATAGCTGTACATCACTACCAACATATACATCTATAGATACGTCACATTAGTTCTTCACCAGGGCGTAGGGCAGCAGCACCTTCCATACATGCATATTTGACCATAGAGTTGCCACTCTTGTTCATATAATATTACAATACTCTTTGCATTACACTCAAAACTAAAGCCCGGGTTACACCTGCAAGGAAAAACGTGTAAGTTGCAATAGACTTGCGCGATTTTTCTTTCAGGTGTAAACTCGGCTTAAAACAAGCAACTGAATTCATGCGGTTTGCACTAAAAATATAACTTTCCGAGATAATTTTTACTGCCAACATAAGAAAAACGTACTTATTTTATAAAGGTGTGTGTCACCGTATATTTTTGATTCAGTGCAATAGAGGTGGGCACGCTCCGTCGGCGCTCCGCGCTCCCGGGTTGTGGTGGCCTTTATATCAAACGTCAAAATTAAAAACAAAGTTTGCCATAGACCATAGACAATCATATCTGCCAAACATGAAGTCAAACAACATTTTCCCGTTCCCGCTCAATTTAATAACTGTTTGCTTTTGCCGTACTTAAATTTAATTTAATAAAACAAAACATGGACTAAGAAGAAGACAGATTATTGGCATAAACACCTTCGGCCAAATGGGGAAAATTGTTGCATCCTATCTTGGTCTTCCCAACCCGGAGCTATATACGGGGCACTGGTTCAGGAGAACATCAGCCACAATATTAGTAGATGCCGGTGCAGATTTGTCATCATTGAAAAGACATGGTGGCTGGAAGTTCACAACGGTGGTTGAAAGTTACATAGACAACAGAAAAAAAGGTCTCTAATCTACTCATGGCATCTATAGAACAAACAGTAGGTACCACAGAAGATTATTCCATCCACATTCATACCAGACCGTCAAGCATAGTGCTCACCATCTTTTACACCTGAAACACAAGCAGCTGCAACCTCTTCAACCGGACCATTTACTTTATCACAAATAGGTAATAGAACAAAACTGAGACATAAATATTAATCACTCAACCTCTGCCAACATTCCAAATATCACCATATCAAATAATAGTATTCAAAATTTACATCTGCATTTTCATAAATATTTTTTTTTAATTTAATTTTGTATTTTATTTAATACCTACCTAGAGTCGTAGGAAAAATATTGTATGCAACGGTGTATAATTTGGTCTTAACGGCTCTTGCCGTCTTCTATTGCGATACTCGCTTTCGCTCGTATCGCAACTCACGTCTTTTTTTTTTTTTTTTTTCTGATTTTTGTCGAGGCTTTGAACACTCCAGGTGATCATGTCAGCCTCATGGGTGCTTACACAATTCCCTATTCAAGGGACCTATCAATAAAATGGTAAATGCCGATTGCTTTGTCTGACAACGGCTCAGATAGCCAACAATTCACCTGGCCATTGTGCATGGAACCCAAATCCCCAAGAACTCTTCTCCTCAAGTCCGAATTCCGGACACACTCCAACAACACATGGATCAAGTCATCACACTTCTGACAATCATCACATAGTGGTGATGATTTAATTTTCATCATATATAGAAACTTATTTGTAGGGATGTGTCCGGAACGAACTCTAAAAGCAGACACCAAAACTCTTCTAGCAAGGCCGGCTGAGTCAAACCAAGGCGTCCACCGGGGGCTATCATGGATAGTTCTGTACCAGATTCCTACACCCCTAGATATACCCTGCTCACCAAAATGGTATTCCCATTTCTGTAGGCTCCTTCTTTTAATTCTGGGAACCAATTCACTAGAAAGGGGTTCAGAATCTGTTACAGAACCATCCACTACAGCCGCCTTGGCAAGCTTGTCCACTACTTCATTCCCAGCCAACCCTACATGAGAAGGAATCCACTGTAATTTGACGACCCTGCCTCTAGAATTCATCTCGTGCATCACCTGAAGAGCTTCATAGGCAACAGGCATCCCTCTTTGTCCAGACACACACCGACTAAGGTGCTGGAGCGCGCTCCTTGAGTCCGACAATATTACGACTACTAAACTATCAGCTAGATTATTTGCGTAAGTTAAAGCTTCTTTAATAGCAACGAGTTCAGTTCGCATAACACACGCGTCATTATGCAGCTTCCACATGAGAGAAGCTCCAGTCTGAGGATCAAACAAGGCCGCTCCAGCACCCTGTACAAACTTAGAACCATCCGTAAATATTTGGTATGAATGGTGATATTGCTCACTAAGCATATTTAATGTATAATTTTTTAATGCTACGTTCAGTAGATGCCTCTTGGGGACATCAATGTGATCAATATTGTCAATTATACATGCCCTGGCGTCAACAGATGATACCCAAGTATCCAAAGAATACATTTCTAATTTGTCACTGCGATACACAGCTAAATCTTTCCATTCATCATAAATTTCCGCCAGCAGCGGGAAATTTTTAGCAGTAAATTGATTACGTCCGGCCAAAATGCTGTGTATCGCAACACGTCACTCGCATTTTAAGACCTTACTTATACAACAGTTGCATAAAATACTATTACGGGCACATATCTGAATATCGAAAGTTAATAAGTAATATCCACTGATCTGTCAAAGTCATATACACTCTGTCGTATCGCAAATAATAAATTTTGGGTCAAATTCATCCCCAGGCGCTTCTTGTACAGGAAGAAATTACTTTTCAAATTACGCTTCAGTTGCGTACATGGGGGTTTTATTCTCCTCACCTCCATAACGCCGATTTTGAGCCGAATATATTTCTAAGGATTTTGAGTATTTGACAAGACGCGGTATCCAAGGCCGCCATCCGTTGCCTAGCGTCGATGTGCGTCGCTAGGTGAAATCACCTCCGCAACCAATTAAAAAGCAGAATTTGTGACGTTCCTGTCCCAAATCAAAACATTCATAAGTCAAAGCTGCAGCCTTCATATTGTGTTTTTAATTTATGTTATTATGTGTTCTGTTTGTTTTCTGTTTACTTTTCTTATTTACAGCTGTTATATTATTGTTTATACCTAAGTTTTATCCTATGTCGCAGGCTATTCCCTCCTCCTCCTCCTCACAAGGTCAGTCTAACAACGATATCGCCTTCAATTATGTGAAATGCCAACTTTGTTCACAACCAAAGTTCTTCAAAGGCAATAGAGGATTGCAAATACATATCAGTAGAGTCCATAAACAGTCTGTTGATGTCGCCAACCTTTCAGACGCGGTTCCCTCTTCTCCTAGCTTACACACTCTTTCACCTCCCCAAAATAGTCTTCCTCTGGAACTTGGCCACCTCAAACGCTCCGTGCCAATCGTAAGGAGAATTCCACGAGGCGCACGGATAGCAGTCGCTACTTACCTGTCTCTTGCGATTGATAAAGTCGTCTCCGAAAATTCTCCGAACGCTTGGAGACATTTACTTACTTTTGCTTACCGTACACTCAACGCCAAAAAATCTATAAATAGTTCGTTAACTCAGCAAATCAAACGTAATTGCACTAATCCAGCCTCTCTTTCACCTTCTCAACCTGAACACCATAGAATCATTCCTTGCAGAGATTTATTTAAAAAAGTGGAACAGAAGGTTGATGATGGTGATATAAAAGGTGCTGCTCAATTACTTTTTTCCAGTGACACCGTTGCTCCTGATTCTCTTGAAACTTTAACCTCTCTTAGATCCAAACATCTACTACCCGCAGCGTCACTCATTCTGCCCGACCCTCCGAACTCAGAAAATGAAAACCATCAAACTTCTGAGCAAAACGTACTTGCAGCAATAAAATCTTTTAAAAATGGTTCCGCGGGAGGCCTTGACGGTCTTTCGCCACAACATTTTAAGGATCTTATCAGTGCGGCAACAGGTGACGCTGGCTCTACTCTATTAAAGAGTGTAACCAACCTCATTAACTTTATGTTATCCGGCTTGGTATGTTCTGAAGTGGTTCCTACCCTTTACGGCGCCAATCTATGCGCTCTTCAAAAAAAAGATGGTGGCATCAGACCAATTGCCATTGGCTCAACATTTCGGCGCATCTCATCCAAAATTTGTAGTAGACATATTTTTCAAAATCTTTCTGAAAATTTTCAGCCGATACAGTTGGGATTTGGCTGCAAAGGAGGGTGCGAGGCAGCCGTACATGCAGCGCGCACCTACCTCAGTAAGGGCGACTGTGAGGTACTTTTAAAGGTGGATGTTCGGAATGCTTTCAATTCTGTAGACCGAGGAGCAATGCTGTCACAGGTTAAAAGTGTTACCCCAGAGATTTATAGCTATCTATGGCAATGCTACAGCACTCCATCTCACCTGGTTTATAAAGACAACCTATTAAGCTCGGCAGTTGGCTGCCAGCAAGGCGACCCACTTGGTCCCGCCATTTTTAGTTTGACTATACACCCGGCAATTACATCTCTAAATTCAAAATTTAACACCTGGTATCTTGACGACGGGACCTTTGGTGGCGAGGGAAAGACAGTCCTTGACGATTTATGCAAAATTACTTCTCTATTTAATACAATCGGTCTCGATCTAAATTTTTGTAAATGCGAAGTTTACTTTAAGGAAAATTTACCTCTTCAAACTTTGACTGACTTAACTTCTAAATTTAATACACTGGCTCCGAACATAAAAATCATTCACAATAGTACGCTTCGTCTTTTGGGTGCCCCCGTCCTCCCAGAATCTATCGTTCCCCTCATTAATGAACATGTCTCCAAATACAATGATTATTCCGATAGACTCCTCAAAATTAACCCACACATGGCTTTGTTCATTATCAGATTTTGTTTATTTGTTCCAAAATTTACTTACATTTTACGATGCAGCCCTGTTTGGAAATACAAAGATTGCTTAATTCCTTTAGATGATCAGCTCCAAAAAACACTGTGCAAAATTCTAAATTCTGACATATCCGGACGCGCATGGACACAGGCTACTCTTCCGATCCGTTTTGGTGGCTTGGGAATAAGAAATTCTTCTCAAGTCGCCCTCCCGGCATTTCTTTCTTCTGTTCACAGTACTCAGGCTCTGGTGAATCAAATATTAAGCCCCTCCGTGGGTTGCCAACCGCCCGAGTGCTTTGACGAAGCTGGGGATGCCTGGACGGCTGCTTGCCCTAATACAATTTTTCCCACTGTCCCCAAGTCGCAACGGTTGTGGGATGAACCGCTCTGCCAACTTATGTCCGAAAGACTCATTAACTCTGCAACAAACCAAGCTGACCGCGCCCGCCTGTTAGCCGCTTCTGTGCCAGAATCCGGATATTGGCTCCAAGCTCTGCCTTCTGCCAATATTGGTACTTTATTAGACCCCATTACTTTATCGTTTGCGATTAGCCTGCGTCTAGGTCTTAATGTCACCCAACCCCATAGATGCCGTTGTGGAGAACCTGTAGATTCTCTAGGCTATCATGGCCTCTCCTGCTCGAGAAGCGCAGGCCGCATCTCTCGTCACGCCTCTCTGAACGACCTGCTCCGGAGAGCCCTTGCCACCGCCAACGTGCCGGCTATCCTAGAGCCGAACGGTATCGCACGTGACGACGGCAAGAGGCCCGACGGCATGTCGCTTATTCCTTGGAGGCAGGGCAGGAGTCTCGTTTGGGATGCGACCTGCGTCGATACGGTGGCACCTTCTCACGTTGCTACCACTTCAATCCGAGCAGGTGCGGCGGCCACTGCGGCTGAACACCTCAAACGGCGCAAATATGCCTGTATAGGACAGTCGTACTTATTTGCACCGTTTGGAGTAGAAACTCTAGGCGCATGGGGTCCAGGCGCGAAGGAACTCGCAAAAGAGATTTCTTCGCGCCTGGTAGAAACGACTCGTGACCAGAAGGCAGGTGGCTATTTCCGCCAACGATTAAGCCTGGCTATTCAACGCGGTAACGCTGCCTGCCTTCTGGGAACTATGCCGTCGGGTGACATCCTAAAAGATATTTTTTATTTATAAATTTTTAGTTTTAGGTTCAGTTTTATTTTCCTTTATTTATAAATTGTACATACTTTAGATTATTACTATTTAAATAAATAAATAATTTATAAAGATTTATAAATATGTATATCGAATGGGTTATAATATTGAAGTTTCTTTTTTCTGAAATCGTAATTTTTTTTAAGATGGTTATGAAACTATCCTAATGGGTTCTATACGCAGCCGTTTTAATTAATTACTGAAGAGTTTACGGATTCTGAAAAAAAAATCTATTCGTTTTTCAGAATCATGCTCGTCCGTCACACTCGTCTTTAGGTACTTAAAAAATTCGGCCATCGGACAGGGAACTCGTGGCGCTTTTTGGCTTTGATTCTAGCCGCTTTCACGCACACATACACGAGTGCATAGAATACCTAAAATCGATTAGCACCAGAAGCTGGTAGGGCCTTAAGCTAACCTAGGGGTCGGCAACCTTTTGGCAGACATGGACCACATAGTGAAAAACAGATAAAGGCGGAGCCGCACTTTTAAGATATTTTTGAAACTAATGGATGTCCTAGTCTAGGGAAATGTAATACTCGTAGTTGAATAAAATTACAAAGCTTAGAAAACATTACCTACTCTGAAGACAGCCCATAATTTAAATACCAGGCATATTCAATGTTGTCATTTATCGGTAACTTTTGTAAACACTGCGTTGTTTTTCTAGGTACCACGTTAGAAGAAAGCGGGTACACTGGCTGGGGCAACCAGCAGCCCGACGGCGGTGAGAACGAACTCTGTGGCTCAATGTTCTATAACGGAAGACTCAACGATCTCGGTTGCCACCAGCGGTGTTTCTTTATTTGTGAACATGACATAGGTCTTCTCAACTCTGCTGTAGATGAGAGGTTTGGTGATATAGACTGAAGTTTAGGGCGTAGATCATAGACAAGATTTGTTAAATGCATCATGATTAATAGCTCTCAAGGAACTTAATTCTCACTAATATTATAAATACGAAAGTAACTCTATTACTACTTCAAGCTTTAACCACTGAACTGATTTAGATGAAATTTAGTATGGAGATAGTTTGAGGCCCTTAGAAGGGGATAGGATAGTTTTTATCCCGATAAATTGCATAGTTCCCGCGGGACTACTCGTGAGTCAACGTGGCCGAAATGTTGAGACAATAGGGATGTTGACACCACCAATCAACTGACGTACTTTTTATGAGCTGTCAAAACACATTTCTCCCATAGAGTTTGAATGGCAATAGCAACATATGACGTCACTTGTTCGCATACTCAATTAACTAACTATTTATTTGTTTTAAAGCAACAAAAAATCTAATTTTGCAGTTAATCGAAATTTAATCTGGGTTTCAGGGCTAAAATAAAGTGTTTTTTTACTGGAGTCGTGTCATCGAATTATTTTTTAATGGTGTCAACATCCCTATTTTAGCAATATCTAAGAGTCCGTTGTTTGATCAATAGTTAAACAAACTAATAGTCAAATTGCCTTTGAAATGTGTTAACTATTGTTATCTTTGCCATACATTTTAACTATTAGTTTATTTAACTATTGATCAAACAACGGGCCCTTAGTTGAGATTATTTTAAGTGTGCTATTAAATAATTATGATTGAAAATTAAAAAAGTTTAAAACGATTGACTCTAATTATTAATTTACTGCAATAGGATAACAGCACCAAAGGTCATTCTGTGAAATAATGATATAGGTAACGCCACGACAGTTGAGGCGACACACACAGCTAAATAAAGTACTGATTGCAAAAAATGTAGTGAAACTAGTGAATGAATGAAATGAACTTAGTCAACATTCCCATTTCGTCCATATTCCCACTTCGTCCACAATCCCACTTCGTCAACATTCCTAGCCGATTTTAATGCGGTTTTCGCTATCACTTAGCTTAATTCTCATACCTGATTTACACTCTCGCCTCGTCACCTCGCCTCGCGCCTCGCCTCGTCGTCTCGCTCCGGACGCGAGCCTCAAAATCAAGGCAAATCACGAGACGAGGCGCGAGGCGCGCCTGTTCACACTCTCGTCTCGTGGCTCGTCCCGCAGTTCGTCTCGCCACTCGTACGCGAGTGTAAACCAGGTATCAGGGAAAATTTTATTTTGTGATTTAGGTATTCTTGTTAAGAAAAATACTTGGTAAGCACGGTGCCGGTCAATACTATTCAGAGACCAGGGCAGTAGCACGCAGTGCGCGTTTGGCAGCCGCCGTGACGTGTGACTCCGAGAAGAAGGGCTACGGATTAACCCGAAACATGTCGAGTTAAACTCGTTTTGAGACGTGAGTGATCCGTTTATTTTCACTATGAGTGAGTCTCACGGTAGTTTCATGTTTAAAGTTATTCGATTTCAAATCACCCAGTAAACGTAAACTTCTACATCATACTGTCTACTGTTCCTCCTATCTGTTGACATTATTACCTAAGATATCTTTCAAATGACTCTGGTTACGAATGGTGGGGTCAAAGGCTATATACGCGAACTGATCGCATTTTGCAGTCTGCGCCAATTTGTACTCGCATTAATAATAATTAATAAGCTAAAAGTTTTGTGTAAAGTAATAACTTTACACAAAACTTTTAGCTTTTTCTATCGGGCACATTACGATGTTTATTACTAAATAAAAGATTTGAACAGTAATAAATTAATAATATATTGTCAAATGTTATTTATTAATCAATTACCAATGTATAAAGTAGACTTCATTACCTTACAACTAAATTTTACAAATTTCCTTTTTTTAGGTACTATTTTCGTCTTAAAACGCACAACAAACCAACTAACAGCATCAGATACTTTATTTAACACTTGAAGTGAAAGAAAAAACTTATACATACAAATATCTCATGCTAATTGTGTCATTGGAGCTCCACTCCCCAGAAGTCTCAATTTGTTCACAATATAACTAAGTCAGTAAAATAACAGTCCAATCCAATATCGGTCAAAGTTTTTACAACTGTTACTGCGAAAAATTTAAACGGTGGTTTGATTCTTAATTGAATTATTGGACTTCAAACATATAGGGGAGATCGAGGAGAGTTGTGACATCGTCGATTTTTGGGAACTTATTTACTGCTAGCAAGCTCGCAACAGCGCATGTTTGATAGCTCGAGACTTGAAATAAAAAACGCGCGCTATTGCGAGCTCGCTAGCAGTTACTAAGTTCTAAAAAATCGACGTTGTCACAACTCTTCTCTGTCACAACCGTCCTCGGTCTTCCCTATTATCAGACATAATAAAATGTCAACCATTTCATCTTACAGACAATCTAAATAAATTCATGCTTGAGGCTGTGGCTGGCTAGGGCTGCACCCTCTGATTCAACACATTGCGGCCCATCTAAAAAAACTTAATATAGCTGCTCTAGGTTGTCAAATTCTAAGCTGTAGAAAATGTAAGGCAAGGATTTATAAAATTATAAAAGGACATCGATAATGGCTTCCGTAATACATTTAAAACCATATCACCACAATAGATAATGACATTCCAAGTTTTGGCGGTTCGTTTTATTCCAAATACTTAGTACTAAGTGTTTTTTTTTTTCAAGACTCTACCAATAATATTTGATCTGCTCATAAAAAGAGTGTTACAACAGTTACTATGGAGATAGGCATCGAGCTCATGAAATGAATTAGAAGTTAAGTATCGAGCGTGTAACATTTTTATGTTTATTAATTGATCTTTTTTAACAAAACGAACGTGCCAAAAACGTTCAGGCTAACATGTCAATTGCTACGTGAAAATCAGAAGCCCCTCAAGCAGCACGTACCTATCGGCGACAACGACTTCAAAGATGTTCGAAATGTTTTGTGACGAAAAACTTACACAAAAGGTTCAGGGAGCATAATTAAAGGCCGGCGCAGACCAGATGCGTGTGCGTGCCACGCACCAGTTGTAATGAATGAAACTATAAGAAAGATGGCACACAATGTGCACACATCTAGTGCGCCATTTTTCTTACAGTTTAATTTATTACAACTGGTGCGTGTGCGTGACGTGACACGTTAAAAAATCCGCTTAATAAAGCGGATTACTTATTTTGCTCCTCTGCGATGTAATAAGGTTTTTATCTCGTGCAAAATAGCTACGAGTTTGCGTTGAAAATATGCTCTTTCATCCAATTTTTCCGATCTCCCTCCACATAAAAAATAAAATAAACCAATGCAAACGTAACTAAACCCACTACCAAGAGAACCATCACCACCGTAAAAAAAATCCGGACAACTGTTTTGCTTCTCTTCGAAGCATCATCAGCGGTTGTCGATCCTACTGTAGCGGCCAGATAGAACCATTACCCCCCTCGCCGCAGTCGGTTCCGCGCGTCGGCAAAAGTGATGAAACAACTGCACACCGGCGCGTGGAACTGCGCGGCTGATTTAAAACGGAAGACCAGTCAGTCATCAAGCGGCGGCGGATTCCCTGCAGCGGCTCGGTCTGAAGCAGAGCTCTCCAAGTGTCCCTAAATACCCATAACGTTCTTCGAATCTGTGAGTCCATTTATTGTAAATACTTTTGATATCTTTTCCTTATATTTTCATTATACGTTCGTGTGCCTTTTGATACCGTTCTTATTCATTTATATCTTTACGAAGCCTCAGGAGGCGCACCTACACTACGAAGGTCGATCGAAGAATGAGCTCGCTCAGAACGATTGTATAGGGAACGTGCAGAAATTATATAGACGGCAGCACTAATGCGACAGAAGAGACACTATGCGGACAGTAAAATAAATTTATCAGGGTAAAACATTCAAATTGATGGCACCAGTTGGCAGCACCATCTATGTGCACGTTCCCTGATGCCTTCCCTCTCACTTTCACTACCTCTACTATACTTAACTAGAAAATACCCTCATTAATGGCGATGACGCTAAATTTAATTATTTATTGATAATGAGACCCATCTGGTTGGAGCTAATTATTTCCATCTGCTCTAGAACACTCAGACGTAATCCTTTGTCACAAACGTGGTATATTAAAAAAAAAGGGAAAAAGTAAAATTATAATAGATGACTTAACCCCACTACTTTGCGGAGGAGCAAAATAAGTATTCCATTTCTAATTATATCTTACATTGTCTATCTCGATAGCAGCCCGTGACCACGATAATAATCTTACTTAAATGGTTTTACTGCTCTTGAAACACTGCTTTCCCCACAAAGGGCAAATGACGAACGACGGGTCCTCCGTAAGACAGGACTTCTCTGACTGGTTCGAAAAATGATGCCAGGCAGGAAACGATGAAGAGGTAGAAGAACACCGATACCAGTTTATCCAAAACCCAGAGGCTGAAATAAAACAAACAATTTAATATAATATTTGTTCTTAATTTTATACCAAACCTACTTCGTTTTTTTAGCATTAGAAAGAAGGTAAGCGATCTTGACGTGTCCTTTTATTGAAAATCACTTTTGAAAAATAAGTTAGGTACCTACAGCTAATATGAAACGATTTGAAAGGAAATATGGTCATTAACACTCTTTTGGTTTCATAAGTAATAGTTGCTATTTTTTTTATAAGCGTTTTTCAATAAAAAGACCCGTCAAGATTGTTTACCTTATTTCTAATGCTAAAAAAATGAAATTATAGAACACATTGGAAAAAAAAGAGAAATACAGTATTTTTCTTGTATGTGTGTTACCTCTTCACGTTTAAAGCGCTGAAACGATTTAGATGAAATTTGGTAGGTATGAAGATAATTTGAGACTCTGGGATGGACCAAAGATAGATCTTATTAGGACGAGAAGTGAATAATTTTGCTTCGATGCTTTCTTCGTCTGAAACTCTGGACGAAGTGGGTCTATTATGTTTATTATATTACGATTCAAATTGCGATCATATTTCAACATTGTTTTCCTCGTATAATTAATGCAAAGAGTTATCAAGGTTAGCGTAGAGTTATTAAATGTTATCGTATAAACGGGAAATCCCGTAGCACAAAGTCAAAGGTTCAACGCTTCGATAATTGCAGGGATTGTCTGATGTACCTTAACTTACTGTGTTTAATGCAAAATACTTCATCCAAAAGATTAAAATCTAAGTTTTTGTTAAAGATTTCCTTTTTTTATGCAAGCTTTTTCGCTGACTGCACTTTTAGTTGACTGTACTTGCATCGTCATCCAAATTTCAAGTTGATCTGACTACTGGAAGTGGGTCAAATTCAACTTCCAAGATTAGACCCGTAAGTACATACATATAAGTCCAAGTGTAAGTGCAAGTTATTAAAAAGCTTTTAAAAAATCTCGTGTTGCGGTGTTTGTTATCGAAGTCCTCCGAAACGGCGTGACCGATTTTTGAGAAATTTTTTGTCTGTATTCGGTAGTTCTGAGAATAGGTCTTAGGCTATTTTTTATACCGCTAGGTGATATATGGCAAAACAACGTTTGCGGGGTCAGCTAATATTTTATGAAACAGTGTCTTAACAAGATGAGGTTTTGCTAAAGATTTTTGTACAAAATGAGAAAGTACATTTTGCTACATACATAAGTTAAGTGATTGTTTTTATGGCTTTGATGGACAAACTTGTTTCTATTGATACAAGTTAAATTTTTATCGGCCTAAATATAAAAATGCAAGTATTTTATACAATAACAAGCTGGTACCCGCGACTATCTGCGAAGAATCTGCGAAGATAAAAAATAGCGTACGACCTATTCTCAGACCTACCGAATATGGAGTTTCATAAAAATCGGTCAATCCGTTTCAGAGGAGTTCGATAACAAACACAGTGACACGAGATTTATACATATTAGACTATGCAATTTTTTAGTTACCTAACACATATAATTTCAATATTTTTTTTTAACTTAAACTCCTTTAGAAAGTGCATTTTTGGGTTACAACCAGGCAACGATATATTCCTTGGGGATCATAGAGTTGCACTAAGAAGGGATTAAAGTTACGTCTTGAGATTATTGGATAATGGTATCAACTACTCGTTAATTTTACTACCTACGTGAATGAAGTTGTGGGCAAATGCTAATTACTTAACGAATAGGGAACACGATCACAAAAAAAACTTACATGTTATTCTGCAGCCTTGCTTTCGGTAGATTCTCCATCTTTTCCTTCAAGCAATACAATTTTCCGCCAATCATGCAGCTCTCAATATAAGGCTCATCTTCAATAATACTGAGGTCCATGGGGAACAGCTTATAATCCACGGGGTTCAATGAACCCGGCAAAGCCTTGAAATTATTGGTGTCGAACCACCACTCTCTCGTCGTGAAGTATTGGAGAACTTCCAGCCCGGTCGATATTCTGTTCTGGATTTTAACCATGCTGTAAGTTTAAAAAATTTAATGGGTCAGATAGTTTTTCAATCGTGGACCAACCCAGTCGTAAAAAAGTGTTTTTAAATATTGCATCCATTACATGCAAGCAAGTAACTTACGTAGAAGATATGATATTGGTACGAAATGTAAGAAACAGAAAGGTTAACTATACATAAGTATACGAGCATATCGCGAAGTTTAATCATAATTAATCCCAATAATAGGTACAGTAGTTGCTGTAGTACACGACGAAAAAACGAAGAATACGCCTTTTGCTGAACCAAAGATTTCCTTTGGTAGGATTGGTCCTTGAGGCCCAAGGATGGATTTAAGGAGTGGAGCCACCGTGATTTTTGATGTTAGTTTTTTGAGGTTTTGGCAGCTTCTGCTCTGGAGGAAAATAGGGTCTCAATCTGTATAAAGGCTACTATTCCAAGTTTGGTACCATATTCGTATGACTTAAGGATGCCAAACTCATTTTAGGACTCATATCTACATCTATGTACGAGTACACTAATATATAAATATATAAATAATAATAATAATAATAATATTATAAGGAGGAAAGATTTGATTGTTTGTTTGGTTGTTTATTTGTATGCACCAAATAGGCTCCGGAACTACTGGACCGATTTTAAAAATTCTTTCACAAGGTACTGTACTGAACTCGTTATATAGGTATTATTTTTTTTTGAAAAAGTTTCAATAACAAACCTTGTTTAATGACACCGGTCGAAAAAAGAATAAGAAATGGGAATTGACAGGAGGATGTCAGGGATGAAAAACGAGATAACGTAGTAAAATAAATCAAAGAAAAATAAAGTGATCCTTAGAATATGATCCGCGATTGTGTGAGTGAAGTGTCGTGTGGTGTGTGTGTGTATTTTCCAATGGTTATTTCCTCATACTTTCCACAAACGCGACGACTTGGAATGACTATGAATTACGACATTGGGAGTTGCAACAACGAAAGCTTTATAAACAACAGTCGATTTATTTACCAATCATCATATAGTGAGACCGTATAAAACTGAAAGAAGGATTCGCCTAGTCAGAGATAATTAAATTTGGTTTCCAAGAAAGCAGCATCGAGAGCTGTCAACTTGATGTCTAATCTACGGGACATACGAGTAAAGTTATAATAATAACAAACTTGTGATAATGTGTTTGGGATTAAAATGACTATAACTCAGTGTCTATTGAATCGGGAGTGTTCTAATAATGAGAATTGTGTAGAGAATTAAATGGTGTATCAGTGTGAAGTACTGCCGTGAGTCCAAAATGATATTTCGCAGGCTAATTTAACTATTTTCAGAAATAGTGGGAGCCTAGAGGCGCGTGACGTCAGCTGTCATGTGGAGTAGAAGAATAGAAGTCAGGAGTCTACGTCAAGGGTTGATGGAGTGAAGATCGAAAGGAATCATTTGACGCGTAAGTCAAAATACTGATGTCTTATTGGGGAACTATGGGGAATTTAGATAATGGAGTAGTGATGAATTACATACAAATATGACAGGGATCAAAGTGACGACTGGAAATTCAACAATAATTTATATTTTAAACCAAAGCATAATGGACTTATTTCCAGTATATTATTATATCCGTCATACGTCAGGCATTGGAACTATTGGACCAATATAATAGACATCGCAGGGATACATGATCTATGAAACCTCCTGAACCATATCAGGATTGAATAATGATTTTGATGCAATATTAATATATAATTTGTTTGACATGGATATCCATTCACTGGATATGACGGCGGGTTCCTGATTGGAGTTCTGCTGAGAGCTGCGAGATGCAGTAAGCTGTGAGGAGAGCTGCTGGAGTATGGAGATGCAGACTTCGGGGCTGTATGCTGGGAACGCGATGCGTTTGGACCATAATCTCAGCTAAGTGTCTTTATAATTTTATTTAACGTGTCAGTAGGAACTTATATGAATATTAAGAACTTCTATCAGCTATATCGGCCCTCCGTATATTTTAATCAAACGCGATCTTAACTTAAACCTACCGGGGTTGACTCTCGCGGCTAAACATTTATTGAAATCATACATATAGAACCAAATTACATAGTAAGATAGATGTTTAGGTCAACGGAATTTAAGGTTCAATTTTAAACAAGATTTTGATGACTGACAGTTAATGTCAAGATGAGTAATAGGGTTCTATTTTGCTAATACAAATAAACATGACAATAGGTTTAAATATTTAAATTTTAGAACAGGCCAATTGAATCTTTGTTTAAATAAATTAGAATGTCTATTGGCATTTGATATCGAGAAACCACTTTGAGTTGAGCTATACAATGTTTTGAATTGATTTTATTTTTATTGTCTTTTCTCTTGGAATTATTATTTAAATTTAAATCTTTTTGAAATCCGAAAGGAATTATCTTCGATAATTGACAGTGGATCTGAACAATATTCTGACTGAGAACCTTGTGCGTTTATGTTGTCATACCTTCGTCTTGAAGTAATATTTGAAGTGAATATTAACTGAGCTACTGAAGACCTTGTCTTGAGATAATAGTTGAATTGAATATTATCTGAACAACCGGAGATCTTGTAACCTACTGGGGAACCTATCTTCGATAATACCACAGAGTATTTAAACAGTGAAACAGTTGTACCTTCTAGGTAAGAACTCCCAGTATAATTTAATAGGGTTTATTATTATTTAACCTTGTGTTTTTATTATGAATTTATTTTTGGGAAGTAATTGATCAATTACTGATAGAAATGGATAAACGGCCATATTATTACTGTTTATTATGAAATATTATATATTTTAACATGAAAAAGTAGAATAGTTATTGTGACATAACTGTAATAGTTAGACATATAACATTGCGGATTTTTTTGTAGATATTGATGTCCTCTATAACACTGTAGTACCTAAGTACATCACTTTGCTCTATTGTCGATAGTTTCCGCAGCGTACGCGATATCGCCGGATGACAAGCAAAACTCACTAAAATATCTGTCACTGCTCTTCAAAAAGTCGTATCTAGTTAGTAATTTCATACTGAGATACGAGCTTTGTTTTAAGTAGGTATTTGGTACTTAGTGACTTTTGCTTGTCACCCGACGATATAAGGACTTTTTTGGTATTTTTTACACCTTGGGTTAAATTATCGAAGTTTTCATAAGGATCCCTATTTTTTATTCAAAATATCAGATAGCCTATGTTAATCAGGGATAATGTAGGATTCTAATGGTGAAAGATTTTTTAAAATCGGTCCAGTATTTTCGGAGCCTGTTCGGTGCAAACAAATAAACAACCAAACAAATTATTATTATTTATATCGACGGTTAAAAGGCAAAACGCATGAATGTCAAAATGAGTTATATACATATTTGAAATCAGCGAATTTTTCTCCGTCGTTTGAGCCGGGTTTCATACAAAGTTCAAAAATTGTCGCTTCATGCGTTTTTCCTTTTAACCGTCGATATATTTATATATTAATGTACTCGTACAAAGATGTAGATATGAGTCCTAAAATGAATTTGGCATCCTTAAGTCATACGAATATTCTTTTTAATAAAAATAAAAATATAACGGGACAATTCACACCAATTGACCTAGTCCCAAAGTAAGCTAGGAAAGCTTGTGTTATGGGTACTAGGCAACGGATAAACATACTTATATAGATACATACTTAAATACATATTAAACACCCAAGACAAGAGAACAAACATTCGTATTTTTCATACAAATATCTGCCCCGACACGGGAATCGAACCCGGGACCTCAAGCTTCATAGTCAGGTTCTCTAACCACTAGGCCATCTGGTCGTCAAAACCATGGTACCAAACTTGGAGTAGTAGCACAATTAATGCCTCTATACAGATTGAGACCCTATTTTCCTCCAGAGCAGAAGCTGCCAAAACCTCAAAAAACTAACATCAAAAATCACGGTGGCTCCACTCCTTAAATCCATCCTTGGGCCTTAAGGACCAATCCTACCAAAGGAAATCTTTGGTTCAGCAATAGCCGTATAATTCACCGTACAGGTGCAACTACAGACTACAAACTAAAGCATTATTAATTTAATTGTGGTACCTAATACTTACAATCGTTTTTGTCCAAATATGAGCATCAAAAAGTCAATCAGATAAGCCGGTATGATGTGGTAAAAGAATACACAAAGGCTGTGGATGAACTTGTTGTGTCTAATGTTCCCATCGGGGTACCACAAGGGACCTTCGAATGGGTACTTGCGAATGGTTGCCTTTCCGTTGTCCAGAACTTGTTTCCAGGTGGTGTCTCTGTCGTCTCCGGTGGTTATGTTGTACACTGGGAGTTCTGGAGGTCTGCAAATTCCACATGATAACGATGTAAGTAAGTTAGTGTTTAGGTACGAAGCGTAGTAAAATAGAGTAATAAGTAGTCAGACTGATATCCGGTAATTCAGTTATAGATTATTGTCAATAGAAACAAAGACTAAGAAAGAAGATAAGGAAGAAGAGAAAGCAGAAGCATAGCATGAAAGTATATAGGCGATGTTTCAAGAAAAGAAAGCTTACAAAAAGTAATATGTACATAATTATTATTAATAATACCAGTAAGAACATCATGATCTGAGTACCTCAGGCTACACGGGATACTCTCAAATTGTCACACACACACACACACACACACACACACACACACACACACACACACACACACATGCGATTACTCATGCTTACACCCTTAATACACGTACAGTACACCATTAGTTATTCTATTAAGTTCTCATTTTTCATATTTGATGTTACTTCTTTTTGTATTGTGTTTTTATTTTGCATGCTCCTTTTTGCGCTGTTTTATTTGTGTTATGGCTGATGGCGCCCAGCTGTTTTCATTGTTTTCATTATTGAGTAACTGTTTTTTATAAATCACTCTCGCAGACACCCAAGATACAGGCCCAGCCTAGTTTGGGGTCTGATGGATAATTCATTTGTGAAAACCTATGTTCTTATTTAAATAAATAAATAATAATAATAATAATAAATAATAATATAGTTATTTAGCAAGAAAGATTTGGAAAAGCGGATTGGCTAGAGCATGTCCTCAACGTAGGCGACAACGACCCTTTGTGGGTGATGAAGGCTTTTATGGGAGTACCTAGCGGCAGTACACTGATAGACAATTAGGAGGCATTACTTAGTAAGTAAAAGACAAGGGGTGCTTTAGAAAAAAAACATCACAGGGGGCAGAAGGCAAAATATAATTCAGAGCCTACGGGCTTCATAGCTGCTCAATCCCCAACCCGCGGGCTACACCCTACACCACTCACAAACCAATATTACGCAATCCTAGAGCAAGTTCGAAAATTCACGACAAGTTGAAAATAAAATACTTAGGTACCACAACTATTAAGAAGATGAAAATTAGGTAGAACAGTTTGTTCTAACAAAAGCGTGTTTTATTCGTTCGTCTGGCATACATTTTGTTATTGTAAACTATTAGGATTATAGATTAAATGATACTGGCAAGAAAGTAGGCTGTATTTACCCATGTGATACTAAAAAAATCTCACGATCTGTTGAAAGAGCACCTAATACCTACTTGTTACTGCAATTCACAATGTGTGTCACCCACACAATTTCGTGCTAAATAATTGTATTTACAAACCTAATGTAATTGAAAACACGAACCTCTGCGTCTGTGTGCCAATCTTGTACGCAATGACGATGATTGCGTTGATGGCAATGTCGACAGGGATGACCTCACAATGGTAGTGGCCGTAGCAGTGCATGGAACGGATGACGCCCTTTCCAGCGCCAACCATCAGGCCTATGGGCCCGTTGAGATTGTCTACCCAGCCTGGAATCGGGTCTTTGTAGGAGGGGGTCACTGGAATCGTAAGGAGCATAATTGTATAGGGAACAGATTTTTGTTTGTAATGAAGTTTATGACATGTAAATAATCAATTACTGCTTGCTAACTGTCAAATTATTAAGCAGAGTCTCCTATCTACAAAACAAAGTTGTATATTTGCTTACCAAGAGACAAAATTGTAATCAAATCTATAGACAGAATAGAATCAAATCTATAGAGTTTGAGAATATTTAAAGAATTAATGGATTACTTACTAGTTACTAGAAATTCATTACCTATTGATGTTTTGTAAGACCGACCTATCAGAAGATAAAGATTGCGTTGTTTGCAAAAAAGTACTCTTGTTACATAACATCGGACGCTTGCGACACTCTTGCCTAATGGGTTGATCAATTGACTACGGCCGCCAGTTTTAAATTTACCAACCTGAGGCTGTTTTCTAACGCGTAACGCGTGGACGCTTGCCTTTGCTTTCACCATCTCTTTCTGTCACTATATTATACTTACAGTTTGACAGAAAGAATTAGTGAATGTGATAGCAAGTGCCCGTGTGTTAAACAATAAGCGTACAGGACAGAGAGTACATGCTCTTCGTGAGGGAAAGCTAACAAAACTTATAACGAATTCGAAAATTTTCAAGTGACCTAATTAAAATGTCTTTATAAAATTACCTATACTGGGTCTCACGACAACAGCTGGGAGTTCCGGGTGACTCTCCCGCACCAGAGCCTCGGCCAGCCTTTTGGAGTAGGTGTAGGAGTTTGGATGCATCTTCAGGACTGACGGCGAGAGGAGTTTGAGCTGATCCTCACTTAACCAGCTCGCAGCGCGCAAGACTTCGTGGGGGTCGTTAGGTGGGTCGTGTACCTTAAAAGTGAGATGACTTGCTGTTACTAAAAAATGTTTTAGGTTCCTATGATCCTAAGATCCTATGTACCTTTATATCTTATTTTTCATTATTCTTTGAGACGAGGCATTTGATTTTGGGACACTATTTCATTTTTTTTACCGACTTCAAAAAAGGAGGAGGTTCTCAATTCCTTGGAATCTTTTTTTCAACATGTACTTCAATTGGGGTAGGAAAACGCGAGTAGTGTAAAATTTATTGATTGATTTGAGGTCTAACTATCGCCCACAAATGGTTTATTATACTAAGGGGCTGCTTCACCACCCATTGATTAATTTAACTGACGGATAAATGTGAAGCCGTCTCCTTCTATTCGAACAAAACAAACAGAGACGGCATCACATTTATCCGTCAAATAAATTTGATCAATGGATGGTGAAACAGGGGGAAGTATACCAAAACTATCAGAATAGATACAAAAAAATAATTCAGTAACTTTAATATTGTTATTTAGCTCTAGCAAACTGGGGTAAATCAATTTATTTAGTCACTTATCTCTTTATGATTCATTTTGAACCCCCAACCCAAAAAGAGTGTAGTTATAAGAGTGTAGCCGATTACGAATTTGTATACATTGGTTATGGGCGGAACTAGCACAGTGTCTCGTCTATCAGCAGCCATAGAAATATATGCAGAAATTGCAATCAGTCACAGAAGAATAAAGATTAAAGTGCCCGTTGTGTGAGATCATACCTGCTCAGCCATGCGTTCATAATCAGGGTAACAGAAAGCGGTAGAGAGGTGAACGAAAGCAGCTATGTTCTTCATCTTCCTCGCGATGTCCAAGACGCGTAGTGTCCCTCTAGTGTTCATCTCTAGTCCTTCTTTCAGTGGTGCTTCTAGTCGCAAACTGGCAGCGAAGTGAAACACTACTGATACCTGGAAAACAGATAGAAGTTACGTTTATGATCTGTTAAAAGGAATGAAATCTGGGTTGAGTTGAGCTCCTAATTTGCTCGTCAGTCGTAAGTATGCAAACGTTTTCTACACGGCCATGAGATATGGTACTAAATACAAACACAAAAACAATGGTACAAATACATATACCTATAGTAATAGTAAACTTTCCAACTCCTGGGTTAACTTCTTGCTTCTTCTTTTAAGTCTCTTCTCCACTCTCTACAGAGTGGTTGTGGTCGTCGGTTGAGAATAACGTTACTGACGATTTTCTGCGAGAAACAGAGTACTTAATGGTTCCCACTGGCCTTCCACACCACAATGCTGGAGTCTAGAGTTTGTAGTTGGCAATTATTTCTGTAATGTACCTACCTACCAAGTATCCAGTGGTTCGCTTTTAACGATATAATTTATTTTAATTAATTAAACGGAGGGGTAATTGCTTGAGACCTCAGCTATTGCATTCAATTGGCTGATTATTATATCTTACACATCTGATCACAGGTTAAAAACCATCGTGTGATTGTGCGCAGGAATTACATGATTTAATTCCTCCATCTCCATTTTACCAATGGACAACCAGGTGGGGGGATCGTCTTCGCACTTATGTAGTTAGTATTCCAATGGCCCGCACGAAAGGGTTGCTTCATCTTTCCTAATACGAACTCCCATTGTCTGTATTTCCAGTGAGATACTTATTTGGTATCATTATCATCTGCACTTTTCATCTTGTGAGAGAGTGGTCAATCACGGGTCATTTTTGTGCAAAAAAATGTACGTCTGTTTAAGGACTAAAATTTATCTATATATATAAAAGAAGAAACTGACTGACTGACTGACTGACATATCAACGCACAGCCCAAACCACTGGGCCTAGAGATTCCAAATTTGGCATGTAGGTTCCTTATAAGGTCTAGGGGTGCACTAAGAAAGGATTTTTCAAAATTCACTCCCTAAGGGGGTGAAACGGGGGTCCAAAGTTTGTATGGGGAAACAAGATTAGTTCGACTATTTTATTCGAAACTTCACAGAAGTACTCCTAATGATAAATGAGTAAACACGTGTTTCAGGTTTTTTGAGAATTCAACCCCTAAAAGGGGGGAAAGGGGTAACAAAGTCTGAAAATCAACATGGGTGTTGTTTCTATGGTTTATCGGGTCGCTGGTTATGAAAACAACAGCGGTTTTAAAATCCGACGTGGCAGACGTAAAATACCATCTCCCTGGATGGGGTGCGATGGGGTTGAAATATCTAAATAAACTAAATGACTGTTGATATATCAACGCACAGCCCAAACCACTGGACCTAGAGACTTGAAATTTTGCACATAACCTTATACAATGTAGGCATCCACTAAGGAAGGATTTTTGGGAATTCCCACGGGAAAGGGAAAAAATGGGATTTATATATTCGATTCAGAGTGACCCTATCTCAGTAACTATAATAACTAGACTCTTCAAATTTAATACACAAGTAGGTATTACATTATTTAAAACATTAATTTCAGGATTTTTCAAAATTCCCACGGGATAAGGAAAAAACGGGATTTATATATTCAGTTCAACGGGGTCCTATGAACTATAATTACTAAATTTGGCATAGATGTAGGTAATTATAAATTCCCATGGGATAAGGAAAAAACGGGATCTTTCGTTTTACAGGTCGTAGAAAGTTAAAATTCGGCATGTAGGTTGCTTGAAGAGTGTAGATGAGCGTTGAGAGAGGACTTTCCCAAATTCCCACGGGAACGGGAAAAAACGGGATTTTTCGTTTTACTGGTCGTAGAATGCTGAAATTCGGTATGTAGGTCGTTTGGGGAGTGTAGAGGAGCATTGAGAGAGAACTTTCCAAAATTCCCACGGGAACGGGAAAAACGGGATTTTTCGTTTTATTGGTCATAGAAAGGTGAAATTTGGCAAGTGGGTTCCTTGGGGAGTGTAGAGCTGGATTGAGAGAGGACTTTCCAAAATTCCCACGGGAACGGGAAAAAACAGGATTTTTCGTTTTACTGGTCGTAGAAAGCTGAAATTCAGTATGTAGGTTGCTTGGAGAGTGTAGAGGAAGGAGCATTGAGAGAGGACTTTCCCAAAATCCAACGGGAACGGGAAAAAACGGGATTTTTCGTTTTACTGGTTGTGGAAAGCTGAAATTCGGCATGTAGGTTGTTTGGGGAGTGTCGAGGAGCAATGAGAGAGGACTTTCCGAAATTCCCACGGGAACGGGAAAAACGGGCTTTTTCGTTTTACTGGTCATAGAAAGCTGGAATTTGGCAAGTGGGTTCCTTGGGGAGTGTAGGGGAGCATTAAGAAAACATTTCTCGAAATTCTTACGGGAACGGGAAAAAACGGGATTTTGCGTTTTACTGGTTGTAGAAAGCTAAAATTTAAAAATTCATAAGTTTATACTGTAAGTAGGCCGCAAAGGGCACTTAAACCGACTTCTAAAAAAGGAGGAGGTTATGCATTCCACTTTATGAATTTTTTTATGTAGGTATGTTCACCGATTTCTCGGTCAATTGTGGACCTGCTTGCTTGCTTGCCTGTATGCTTGCTTGCTTGATATCTTGGTTCTTTGAAATACCCATAGTACAAGCGAGCGAAGCCGCGGGCAAAAGCTAGTTAGGCATAAAATGTCCAAAGGGATGCTAAACGGTAAATTATTTTTGTATAGCGGTTATTACCTCATCGTAAAGCTGTTTCAGGAGATTGTCCTCGATGCCGAGGTTGTCAAATAGTATGTCACCCGTCACTGGAACCAGCTTTTGCATCATGTGTGATTTCTCTTCTCTTAAACGCGAGAAAAGCTGTAAAACGGAAAAATAATAATGAATATTGGGGTCCATTATACAGTCACATCACGAGAATGTTAAACCACTTGTAATTCTTCAGAAGTGACGTTCAAAACATTTTTGGTAATAAATATCATGCGACAATTATTGTGTAAGACAGACAATCAATCGAGGCAATATTAATTTCCGAGTAATGCACGTGACCAAGCATTACATTAATTACAAGCCAATAAAACTATCCAGCCATGTTAACCGGAAAATTTTGCTTTGACTTAAGAATTTAATATGTTTTGTTTTAGCATGGAAAGATACGTAAATAAAGAGTGTGTTACCAAGGGTGATATAGACTGGATTAGCAATCGCCATAGTACAGATCGTCCGAAGAAAAATAGTTTGATTATTAAATCTAAATGGCGCTGAAATATAGCCAGAGGCTTTGAAAGCAAAACAGTAAGACTACAGAGGTTTCATATTACTACAAATGTATTATTTTTCAAAAATATTGCATAATAATACATTTGCAGTAATATGAAATATCTGTAGTCTTATTGTTTTGCTTTCAAACCCTGGGGTTATATGTCAGCGCCATCTAAACTTAATAATCGAACTATTTTTCCGCGGCCGATCTGTACTATGGCGATTGCTAATCCAGTCTATTATCATCCTTGGTGTTACCAACTGTTCCTTGACAAGTTCGGCTGTGCCACTCAATAGAACCCTGTTGCAATCAACATTTAAAAGGAAAGAAGAAAACAAAATAGAATTATACATTTTCGTACTAAATACAAACTGAAATATAGATGCACAGAAAAAACCCCAGAAAAAAGACCAATGCTGGGAATCGAACCCAGGTCCTCAGCATTCCGTGCCGCGTGCCATACCCCTACACCACCACTGGTCTAGAGATTAGACACGAATCTTTCCTATACATCATACATTTCAATCTGCTAAATCATCACCTTATGCAGTGACAAGCGCACATCTATGTTACACCCTCATCGAGAGATTTTAACACTCCTTCGGAACTAACCGCTCACCTGGACAAGAGATGGCGCTACTGTGCAACTTTAAACAAGTTAGCTATGAAGTTCACGGGATGACCGTAAAAGTAATAAAAAAATGAAGTTGAAAAAATAAGTACAAAAAAAAAAGATACTTCATAGCTAACTTGTTCAAAATAGAATTATTTACAACAACACAAGACACATCATCAATATTTTTACAAAACAAAAGACAAGACGAAAGCTAAGGACAGAAAGTGTCATTGCGCGGTTGCAAATCGGACACTGGCTCAGCATAAAGCCAGTACCGTTGGTGACACCCAGATCGCTGTTTAGATAGATAAATAAACTGCTTACTAATAGCTTCATAAGACTACATGCGTACATAGATAATTTTTAAAAGCAAATAATAATAACACAATTAAAACATCTAATAAATTATAAATACATATAATAAATCTGTAACAAGTCGGTGTCTGTACATTGAAGATATTTGAGAAAAACTGTCACTAAGGCTATTTATTAGCACAATAGAACCCAAAACAATGATTTTTAGAATTATTGTCTGTTTGTCTGTTTGTCTGTGCGTTTGTGCGCGCTAATCTCAGAAACGGCTTAACCTAGAAGGATGCGGTTTTCACTGATATGTTGGTATTTTCTTGGATTGTCATTTAGTGTTAGTTTCATTTGAATCGGTTCACAAATAAGAAAGATACGTCTATTTTAAGAATTTATCGAACAGGTTTTTTGTTTGAACGCGCTAATCTCAGGAACTACTGCTCCAATTTGAAAAATTCTTTCAGTGTTAGATAGCACATTTATCGAGGAAGGCTATAGGCTATATATCATCACGCTAACACCAATAGGAGCGGAGCGGAGCGGAAGAATGTTTCAAAATCGGGGGTTTTTGAAATAAAACTTCTATAGCCATGCTTGACTTGGGAGAGTACGGTGTTGAATGTGAACGCGGGTGTGCGGGGGCGGGTAATTTTTTTTATATCGAGGAACTAAGGAGAGCCATAATTGATGAACAAGCAAATTGGATAAAAAAAATAAGCTGCCCATATTACTAATTCCACGCGGACGGAGTCGCGGGAAAAAGCTAGTAATTACTATATCTCACTTGCCGCATACATTTGCCGCATACTTATATCAAAAAAAATCTTGATAAGGACAGCAGAGGCTCTTTGAAACTGGGTATTAGCGAGTGTCACACATGAACTTGTCAAGGTAGGTATAGCAATTTAGAGCAGTAGCACGGTTTTTATTACATAGACCAGGAACTCGAGCCTGGTAAAGTAGGGTAAAGTAAAAAAATATTAGTCTTTAAATCAGCAATTTACACAGAATTGACAATATTATCTGATGCTCAAATTGCTAGAAGGAATCCAAAACTCACGGGCAGTTTCCACATATCCTCGATACGAGACTCCGGCGTTTTCCCGCGCTTCGGCCGCACCAGTGCGTACACGCAGCCAATGTCGGGCACGGAGTAGAGCAGCTTCTCTATTAGCACCTTGCCCATTAGTCCTGAAGCGCCGGTCACCAGGACCTTGCGGCCTCGGTACCACTCGTTGATCTCTGACGTCATTCTGATCTGTGGACATTTTTTTTGGTTGTAATTTTTTTATTTTAAAAGATGACTTTCTGCCTAGTTTCTTGCGGCGCATTCTTCTTGGCAATGATGGTGGTGCGGTAAAGTAGGATCTGTACCTAATTATACAGCAGGTCGCGCATTATTATCGTTCATTTCGTGTCGACAAATGCCCGGTCCTACACTAACATGCTAAAATAAACGAAGTATAGTTATAGCAACGTAATAAATTTCCTTACTACAATTTTAGTTCAAGATTAATCGTTTTAGGATGCGTTGTTACAGCAACGCAAACAGGGAAGCGTGCAAATATTGCAATGCGTTCGATTTCCGCCGCCATTTTGTTATTTTGTAACGCGGCACAGCGTGTAATGATGCAAGAAGTACCTACCTGCGCGTGCGGCGATCTTCTGTGCAACCACAGGCCTAACATTCGTAGTATAATAGTAGTAGTTTATACTTGTAGGTTTTCACGCCTATTATGTAGCATATAATTATATATGCTATGGACACACTTGTTGATGTTTGTTTTCTGGTGATATAACCGAAGAACTTCATTACCTACCTAAAATATGTCATGCTAAGTGTCAATTAATCATCGATAGTCGATAAAACACAATGGTCAATCACTCTTGACGTTTAATTTTTGCTATGAAAGTTCCGCCCCTTGAATAACTCACGGACTACTTTTTATCCCGATACGATATTCCCACTGATCAATGCATTGCAATGTATAATCTATGAGTCTTAACTACTAAGTCAAGAGATAAGAAAATCTGCATGAGTAATCTTCGTACGGTGAGCTGCAGAGAAAAGGTTGTGGTAACCGCCCTGAGCCCTCCAGTGTGGTTAGGTTACCGCCGTTACAGGGGGGTTCCTTTTCTCTGCAGCTGACTGTACAACGTGGATGAAGATCATGACATTAGTGTTTGGAATTCACGTGGGAACTTAGGGAAATCCCAAAATTTAAATTCGACTGCCAGACTGCATTAGCTTAAGGGGGGTAAACGCTAGTTAATAATATTTAATTAGTATATCGTGGGTAGTTCCATAAATTTAAGAGACTCAACAACAAAGATTCGTTCGACGTGTTTGGCCTACTTTCAACCGCGGCCACGACCAAAACTGGCCACAGTAAATCAGTCTTATTTAAAAAAAGTTAAGTATAATCTAAGTATAATGAAATTTAACTACCGCTTTGCTTTGTTTTGAACCAGAATGTTCCTTTTGTCAAGAAATTATGGAGCAGCAGACTTCGGAGCTATGGAAGGCAAAATATGGTAAGTGGGTCACATCACGGAATGAAAATGGTTTTTAATTCTTAGCCAATTTTGTTTTGGTACCCTTCGTCGGTTCCACGGTAGATTACGATTTACGATGTCATTAAGAAACACTAACACATTATACTTAATCTTGGTTTGAATTAACTTGTTGATGATCATCAGTCTTAATTGAAATTAGGAGAGATCTTTCCACTAGTCCTCCACCGTTGACACAAATTTGCGCCATCGTCTATTGTTTTATAGTTTTCTTTTTCCGGGATCGTTAAAATAAGGGCACTTTAAAGTAGCTACTCTTACTGCCCTGGCTTTTATACTCAATCTGAGGATCCTAACACTCTAACTCGAACCTCTAATTCAGGACCCGAACTTAAAAGCACATAGTGTTCTGCGTGCCAGCTGCTTACCACACAAAATGGTAAACGTGACATAGTTACGCAAATCACTTGTGCGGTGAAGTATGAGTAGACCTATTACAGACAAAAATATCGTGTATTTACTGTTTAAGGTATTTGACATACTTTTTATGAACTGTCAAAACACGATTATTATTATTATTTCCCTTAATGGATGGCGGCCTTAACAAAACACGATTCCTCATAGATTTTCTAACGTAATAACAATCTGCGCTGTCACTTATTACCAAGGCACTTTTTAATTATACAATTAAAATATAAAACCTTAAACGGAAATGCAACGAAACTAAAATCTAACATTAAAAATAACAATCGAAATCTATTTTCCTCCGTATTTCTTCAACTGTTTGTTAGTACAAAATCTCTACCTAAATATTTAAACTTTTCTCAGTAACGATTCGGCTGGAAGTGTTTTTGATGTACAGGAACAACAAATATATTTCTCGAAAATAAAATCGAAACTGTGGGTTGTTAATTTTTTACCATGGGATATTGTAAGATACAAGAAATATTATTAAGTCTAGATAAAATGTGTCACTGGTTCTTCTTCGGGTTTCAGGCTCATGATGAAGACTAGACAGACATGTTCTTTCTGTGTACTTACCCTTCAATTTGATTCCGCATTGGCGATCCCTAGCTTCTAATAGCGTATCTACTCTATTAAAAAGTTTAGTTGTGCCAAATGTTTTTGATTGCAGATAGTGTTTTTTTTTTAAATATCTTATTGTGTTTCTTGCCGGATTATTCTCAACAGAGATTCTTTGACCAAATTGATAAGTCCTTGTCCAAATTGAATAAAGATAATTTGCTTGTCTTAAAAAATATTCTGGTTTTAACTATTTTTTGAATTATTGATAGTAATTAACTTTCAGATTTTTTTACTTTCTGTTTTTGTCTTTTTTACGATTTAACCGTTATCAAAATTACTTTATTTTTAAACAATTCTGTAACCGGTGTATTCGTCAATCCGGGATGCTGTGCTAGACCGAGCACAGCGCGTCCCGGATTGACAAAGGCCCGGGTTCGATGCCCGGCTCCGGCATTTACTTTTCTGGTATTTTCAATGTGTTCTAGTTACATAACTATTCCAAAATAAAAATAAAATAGGTATTATATTGATAGTGTCACAAGTAAATGGCGAGGCGTAGTCTACACCGACCTCACTTTGCCACTCGAAAAAGTTCATCTTTACTTTTCTTTGGTCTGAGTTCAAAGCCAATAAACGCAACAGTCATAATTATGCCTTCACGGATTGCTACATAATGCGAACCTCTCATAATGGGATTGCGTAATTCAAACGACGTGACGTGCACTTGATTTATAACATAAAAAAACATTAAATGCCGTCCTTACGGCACAGAAAAAATAAAAGTAGGTATTAACTTACGGGGTTACTCAAATTCATATGCATGAAGCATCAATGACAATCATTTGTAACATGCGCAGAGCCGATTTTTTTCTTTGTATGACCCCTAAGGCGTGACGGAAATTGAATTTTCATGTAAAATTACACGTAAGTAAATATATACAAATCAATCAATCAAATCAATTTATTTACTAAACATTTTTTTTAATAAAATTATTAGGTAGGTAGTAAACCGTAGGTACGTTAATTTCGGTGTGTGATAATATTATGAGTGAAAACCACGAAAATTAAAAACATTAATAGTTGGTATAATATAATATTACTAGTTTTTGCCCGCGGCTTCGCTCGCGTGTACCATGAGTATTCCAAAGAACCAAGATATCAAGCAAGCAAGCATACAGGCAAGCAAGCATACAGGCAAGCAAGAAAGCATGCAAGCATGCAAGCAAGCATGCAAGCAAGCATGCATGCACGCAAGCAAGCAAGCGTGCAAGAAAGCGTGCAAGTAAGCGTGCAAGCAAGCGTGCAAGCAAGCACGACTAAACTTCAGGTAGATACGATCCTTTACAGTATTTCTTTGTATACAATGTTTTTCACTAATTCGGAAGCGAGCACTAAAAATCTGTATAACCAGAAAGAATACAACTAATGCATATGATATTTAAAGAAACTTCCTATAACTCCTAACCGTTAAGGAGTTTAACCTTCCATCATCAGCTCACCTAGATAACCTGCAAAAATACATCTATCGGTCTATACGTACCTATAATATTTGAAAAAATATCCTCAACTCCTAACCGTTAAGGAGATTTACCTTCCATCATCAGCTCATCAACATGAGATGATGTCTACCAGACGCAAACACTTAATATAGCTTGAAAATATATGAAAAACGTAATGCGTGCCTACAAAATTTGAAGGTTGCTCTCGATTTCCCTGAGATCCCGTCATCAGATCCTGATTTGGTGACAATGGGACCATCTCAGGAGTATATTATATGCTTTCGTATAAAAAAATAATTTTTAAAATCGGTCCACAATTGACCGAAAAATCGGTGAACATACCTGCATAAAAAAAATACATACAGTGGAATGCATAACCTCCTCCTTTTTTGAAGTCGGTTAAAGAGCTCATTGTGGCCTATTTACAGTATAAGCTTTTAAATTTTTAATTTTTACCTTTCTACAACCAGTAAAACGCAAAATCCCGTTTTTTCTCGTTCCCGTAAGAATTTCGGGAAATGCTTTATTAATGCTCCCCTACACTCCCCAAGGAACCCACTTGCCTAATTTCAGCTTTCTACGACCAGTAAACGAAAAATCCCGTTTTTTCTCGTTCCCGTGGGAATTTCAGAAAGTTCTCTCTCAATGCTCCTCTGCACTCCCCAAGCAACCTACATGCCGAATGTCAGCTTTCTACGACCAGTAAAACGAAAAATCCCGTTTTTTCCTTATCCTGTGGGAATTTCCGAAAATCCTTAAAACTGTTTTTTACTATTATAATTACCTATTTCTATGCCAAATTTGAAGAGTCTAGTAATTATAGTTCATAGGATCCCGTTGAACTGAATATATAAATCCCGTTTTTTCCTTATCCCGCGAGAATTTTGAAAAATCCTGAAATTAATGTTTTAACTAATGTAATACCTACTTGTGTATCAAATTTGAAGAGTCTAGTTATTATAGTTACTGAGATAGGGTCACTCGGAATCCAATATATAATCCCGTTTTTTCCCGTTCCCGTGGAAATTCCCAAAAATCCTTCCTTAGTGGATACCTGCAAAATTTCAAGTTTCTAGGTCCAGTGGTTTGGGCAAAACATTAAAAACGACACCCATATTGATATTTAGACATTTCAACCCCATCGCACCCCATCCAGGGAGATGGTATTTTACGTATGCCACATCAGATTTTAAAACCGTTGTTATTCTCATAACCAGCGACCCGATAAAGCATAGAAACAACACCCATGTTGATTTTCAGACTTTGTTACCCCTTTCCCCCCTTTTAGGGGTTGAATTCTCAAAAAACCTGAAACACGTGTTTACTCATTTCTCATTAGGAGTATTTCTGTGAAGTTTCGAATAAAATAGTCGAACTAATCTTGTTTCCCCATACAAACTTTGAACCCCCTTTTTACCCCCTTAGGGAGTGAATTTTGAAAAATCCTTTCTCAGTGCACCCCTAGACCTTATAAGGAACCTACATGCCAAATTTGGAATCTCTAGGCCCAGTGGTTTGGGCTGTGCGTTGATATGTCAGTCAGTCAGTCAGTTTCTTCTTTTATATATATATATTGTCTGTAGCTCCAACGCATCCAACCGACGTAATATTTTAAGCCGGAAAAGCATTAGATACCTACCCAATAACAGAAAGAGCTAGGATTTTTCATTACTTGAAATAATATTAACTAACACTTTATTAATATTGTTTATGTTATATTTCTTACATTATTATGCAATAAATTAATGCTGAATAGGTGATTATCTATAATCAAAGTATTTGATAGAAAAATAACTAATAGCTTTGCTAACTAAGGGATGCTTTTAAGTAAAAAAATAATCGTTAAACCGATGGTCGTGATAATTCCATACACTTTGTGACACTGCTTAATCCTAAACTTAAAAATAATGTTTATTAAAAGAAATCCACTCTTACAATCAGTTTCTGATTACCAAGCGGTCTCACACTAGGTAAAGCCTGTCATGTGGCACGTGGTGGTGGTGGTAGGTAGTATTTTTTTTTAAGGTTTACCCTTGAATTGTCGACATACTTTTAATCGAATATCAGTTAAAGTCAACGTTTTATATTTTGTTCATTTCATCGAATATTCATTAGATACCTGGAATGATTAGAATGAGTATTTTCAAATCATCGATTATTAATTTCTGGAAATATTATTTAATAGATAGTTTTATTAATTTATAGTTACAAACAACAGATAAAT
Source organism: Archips crataeganus (assembly GCA_947859365.1). Lineage (NCBI taxonomy): Eukaryota > Metazoa > Arthropoda > Insecta > Lepidoptera > Tortricidae > Archips > Archips crataeganus. Next base: position 8,962,225 of record OX402051.1, read on the forward strand.
AGCTACAATTGAAATAAATAACAAAAAAAACTAACCTAAAAATAACCTAGCTATATATACAATTCGCCTAAGTCCTGTCCCTGCGGAAGAGTGCCCATAAGGCTGGCAGCATTTCCGCGCTGGATTGTGATGCCAATACGTTGGGCGAGAAATGCACCAGCCTTATGGTCACGGGTAATTTCGAACAAAGTTTGTGAGCGTCCGGGCTCCACGGACCTAAGGTTTCTACAGCAAAAGCTGCAAATACGTAGTCTCTTGAGAGCTCTGCGTATTTGCGGCGTTTTGCTGATTCAGCCTGTGCTGCTGCCCCGCCCGCCTTGAGTGCTGATGAAGCTAAATGGGATGGCGCTAGGGTATCCACACATGTTGCATCCCTGATAAGAGGCCGACCCATTTGCCAAGGTATGAGCGTCAAACCGTCGGGTCTCTTTCCATCGTCGCGAGCAAGGCCGGGAGGCTCCAAGATAGCCGGCACATTTACGCTAGAAAGAGCCCGGCCCGGCGGATGATATCATTAAGGCAGATGTGGCGTGACAAGACGACCGGCACTCCTGTTACACGAGAGTCCGTGGTGGCCCAGACTATCAACAGATGTTCCGCAGGAACAAACGTGGGGCACTAAAATCTCTGCTCCTAAACGCAGACCTACAGCCAACCTAAAAGAATTGTTGTCAAGGAGTGTTGAAAAATGCTTAGATGGGAAGGCTTGGAGCCAAAAACCAGACTCCAGTTAGTTAGTTATTTTCATGTTTTATGTACAATAAAGAGTTTTACATACATACATACATACATACTCCTTCTCAGACGAGGCCAGCAAGCGAGCCTTTTCCGAGGATGACGAGCAGGTATCTAGAAGATAGGCGTGAACCTGACTATATTAAATCTATATTTAATAGATTGTTTATTTGGCAGATATTAATTTCATATTTTATTATTTCATACTTTTTTGAATGTTGTAAATGCTTTTTTTAAAGCAAGACTTTCAGGGTGTTCATAAAAAAATACCTAGCACCAAAGGCTAGCCAAACCTAACCTTCCGCTCAATTACTATTTACTATGGAAAGTTTCTAAGGGGAGCGGGGGGCTTGTTTTAACGGGGGTAGTTATTAACAAGCCTCTAGCTACTAAACTATAACACGAAAAAGTACCAACTTCAAGGTTATAACTTCGAGCGGTGCCAGTGCTAACGAACAAGTCGCTGCACGTCAGTGTCGTCAGTTGCCCGCCGGCCACCGTGTTGTGTACATATGTCACGTGGGTGCAAAATTACAGGTGAGCGAACATGTTTACGTTGTGATTTTCTTGATATGAGCTTTAATTATTTAGAGGGCTGATTGTGAATAACTGTATATCTAATATTTATTTATTTAACTATTATGACTATGTGTTGTTTTGTTGAATTTATGCATAGTTATTTTTTAATATTTTTTTATACACGAAAAGTACGTCTGGGGTTAGTTTTAACCAAATGCGTGTGGTAACTATTGACCTGTTAATATTTGCTCCCGAGAAATGTGTTAGGTTCAGTACGCTTAGTATAAGTTTTACATCACTTCAATACTTCTCGATCGCGTTTACGTAAAAATTTCAATTCTATGGAATAGCGCGGAGACGCTGTCCATGTTTCCCTAGTAATTGTTTTTTTTACGTAAACGCGATCGAGAAGTATTTTGGTGAAGTAAAACTTATACTAAGCGTACAGTATTGAAAATGGGATTTGTTGTTGCAGAATGAGGACTTACAAACGTAAAACCACCCACCCAATAATAAAGGAATATATGATTATGAATATTTTTTTTTATGTAAGAGGGGGCAAACGAGCAGACGGGTCACCTGATAGAGAGCGATCACCGTCGCCCATGGACATCCGCAACACGAGGGAAATCACAGGTGCGTTGCCGACCCTTTTAGGAATTGGTAGGCTCGTTTTTTAAAGATCCCTAAGTTGTAACGCTCCGGGTATGTTGCCGCTGTAAGCTGATTCTAGATCTTCGTCGTGCGAGGAAAGAAGTTTCGCTTAAAACGCACGGTACCAGACTGCCAATCATCAAGATGGTGAGAATGGACAACAGACGATTCCTCGAAGTGAGGTAGTGGAATTTAGCCGCAGGCAGCAATTTGAACAGTTCGTCAGAACACTCCCCATGATAAATACGGTAATGCAAAGAGACGCCACATGTCGCCGTAAAGCGCGATTTGTGCCGGACGGTAAGAAAACATAAACTGTAATTGAATTTTGTACATGGCAACACTAAGGTTTCCCGCCATTTTTCCGACAGTCTATGATGGTGCATTATTAAATAGGGAGAAGAGAAAAGGAAGAAAAAGAATTACCACTGGTGAGTCCTATAAACGTTCCTCTTGTAATGTCATGCCCGTGATGGAGAGATATGATCATGGGATTGACCCTAATCGTGAATAAATAAGTTTGTATAACGAAAGTGTTGTAAGCTTTCATGTAGTAATTAAATGTAACCAAACCTTGCAGAGAACCGAGTGACGGTTCTGGTGGTATGGGCTGGCTGTGAGGGGATTTGTTGGGAGGCCAGTGGGCGGAAGCCCGATTTCCTCACATATCCAATTTGTGGATATGTGATAGTATCAATGAGTAAACAATTTAAGACTTATATAAGAGTTAACGAGTAGTGTTAATCTGATGATCATATCATACTAGTATGTGGCGATGGTCGTGGGTATATTGCGAAGCTATACCATACACCGGGGAGTAGAAGGCGTCGCTACACCACATCCCTCCGCAAAGCCAAAGGATCGAGTTGGCCAGAGAGTGCCTGATTATCGACAAATCGAGCAGCTCTACGTTGGATTACGTTTGTTTTAAGCTACAATAGAGAAATATTTCTCTAGGCAGATGTTATGCCAAGATTATAAAAGTATACTGTCCAATCATGTGTGTGTCTGTGCGTCCCACCCGTCATGACATACGGTGCCGAAACATGGACACTCACTGTAGGGCTGGTTCACAAATTTAAAGTTGCTCAACGTGCTATGGAAAGGGCTATGCTCGGAGTTTCTCTAAAAGATCGAATTCGTAACGAAGTGATCCGACAGAGAACCAAAGTTATCGACATAGTCCACCGCATCAGCACGCTGAAGTGGCAATGGGCAGGCCATATAACCCGAAGAACCGATAACCGTTGGGGTAGACGAGTTCTTGAGTGGAGACCACGGATTGGCAAACGTAGCGTGGCCTATGTCCAGCAGTGGACGAACATAGGCTGATGATGATGATGACTGTCCAATCTTAAAATAGTAGGAAACTTTCTAAGACTGATTTATTGCGAGCTGGTAGAACTTATGATTATTTACTGAGAGAAGATCTCATTTTGTTTTTATTCTGACATGTAAACATGTTAAATAATATACGATTATGAAAATAAAAGAATATAGTTTTATTTTTGACTAAAAACATTATTTTAACAGTAAACAAAATGTTAATTCTTGCCCCTTCATTGTTAATATTTGCCCCCAACACGGAGCAAGTGTTAACCGCTGACATTTATTAAAAAAGTGCATCGTTCTACGAAACCACGCTAACCAATCGGCATTTTGCATTTAAATATTAAAGATGAATAAATTTCCGTCATGTAGATGCTTAAATATTAACATTAGGTTTACCGATAAAAAGATATATGCAAAAGTTTGAATTTTGTTAATACATACAAGCCCTCCGCTCCCCATGGCAATGGTCATGGCAAGATCGCGTCCCCAACACTGAAGTACTTCGTCGTTGCAAGATGTCTGGCATGGAGGCGCTCTTGATGAAGGGTCAGTTAAGGTGGTGTGGGCATGTTTGGCGTATGAGTGATTGCAGACTACCGAAAGCCGTTTTCTACTCCCAGCTATCAGCTGGTAAACGGAAACAAGGTGGGCAGCACTTACGTTATAAGGACGTGCTTAAGCGCCACCTAACTGCCTGCGATATACCACCTAACAAATGGGAGGAGTATGCTTCTCAGCGGCCGGAATGGCGTTCTCGTGTTAAGGTGAGCGTAAAGAACTTTGAAGACGCTCGTCTCATTGACCTTGATGCGAAACGTCAGGCACGTAAATCCCGACCGAAACCCTCCTATAATTATACCTACAATAATGCGGGACAACTCTACTGCCCCACCTGCGATAGAGTTTTTAAAAGTAAGTTTGGCTTTGCCAGCCACATTAGAGCTCACGCTCGTAATTAAGTAGCTAGGGTCGCCGTTGCCGATTACGGCATGGATAGCTATATATCCGCTCCCCTAGTAATTGAAATTTTAACGTAAACGCCATCGAGAAGTATTTAGTGAAATAAAACAAATACTTCTCGATCGCTTTATAATAAGCATAGAGATATATGTAGGTAATAATTATAGACTATGAAATAAACAGCTATATTTAGTTGTTCTGTCTCATGAATAGTTTATGAAATGTATTTTTAAACAAATACCTAACAATCCTTGTACTGTTGTTCATACAAATGTTTTAATATTTGATGACTAGTCGATGAAATGAAATTACTCCAAGAGAAAATATTACTTACTTAGTATTAAATAAGTATTCGATACCTATATCGTTTTCGATTAAATGAAATTCGACAAACAGTTTGTCGAAATTTCAACGGGCACCCATTTTTAGGGTTCCGTAGCCAAATGGCAAAAACGAAAAGCTTATGGATTCGTCATGCCTGTCTGTCTGTCTGTCCGTCCGTATGTCACAGCCGCTTTTTTCCGAAACTATAAGAACTATGCTGTTGAAACTTGGTAAGTAGATGTATTCTGTGAACCGCATTAAGATTTTCACACAAAAGTAGAAAAAAAAAACAATAAATTTTGGGGGTTCCCCATACTTAGAACTGAAACTCAAAAACTTTTTTTCATCAAACCCATACGTGTGGGGTATCTATAGATAGGTCTTCAAATATGATATTGAGGTTTCTAATATTATTTTTTTCTAAAATGAATAGTTTGCGCGAGAGACACTTCCAAAGTGGTAAAATGTTTGTGTCCCCCTGTAACTTCTAAAGAGAATGATAAAATTAAAAAAATATGTGATATGTGTGTGGTATTCTTTTAAATTCGTCCAAAACCAAATGCATGTTAATTAGGTCCCCGTATATGAGTTCTCAATCTGAATGCATTGAAATTGTCGGTCATTCATACGAGTGTTTACATGTTCGATCAACAATACTTAACAATAATACGTTGTATTGTTGATCGAAGGTTTACATAATGACATGGCCTTATGTACGTGTGATTTGATTGAGTCTGTAAGTCATTATAAATATATTGGTTTGATTGAACATAGATAGTCATTTTAATTGGAAGCCCCCACGTAGATGCCGTATGTAATAAAATGAGATCTATAATATTAAATACTTTGCCGATGAGTCTACTTTACACACATTATATCACGCATTGGCCGACTCAGTTCTGAGTTATGGGTTAATAGTTTACGGAGGAACATTTAAAACAAACTGAGATAAAATACTTAACCTGCAACTTAGACTAATTAAGGCAATTGTACATAAGGAAACTAAAGAAAAATGTAATAAACATTATGAGAAACTTTTTGAGAAATATAAGATATTACCTGTGCATGATAACTTTCGATATTTGTTAGCCATTAGCCAGTATAAAGGCCCAGAGTTCAAAACGCTTAAAATATATCCCGGTAATCTAAGAAAGTTACCGTTATCGCGCAGAAAATATGCCGAACTGAGAGCAAATAATTATTATGGGAAACGGACTCGGGCCTACCTGATACCGAGAATCCTAAACAATATCCCTTCGGAGGAAGGCTGCACTAGTATACGATGTTTTAAAAATAAAGTAAAATTGTTTTTGCTTAGTAGTCCTATTAGTAAAACACAGTCCTTAATGTAATGTAATAAGTAATTATAGATAATTATAAACCACAGATGTACCCACTATCACCTAGTATCAAATTGAATAAGTACCCACCTACTTTGTTATATAACTCCAACTATACATACAAATGTAAGCTAAGATTCTTTTCTAGGTTAGTTATGAAATTTTTGCATTTGCATATGCGGAAGTGTTTTGAGTGTCTCATTTCGCCAACAAACTGTCATGCATTTTGGCGAATAAATGTGTTTATGTATACGCTGTGTATTTGTTATTTAAATAAATATAAAATATATATATATGTAAACTTTCACCGAAAATTGATTTGAACGAGATCTAGTAAGTAGTTTTTTTTAATACGTCATAAATCGTAAACCGCAATTTTTTATAGATAATGGTACGGAACCCTTCGTGCGCGAGTCCGACTCGCACTTGGCCGGTTTTTAATTATCTCTACACTGCATAAACCCGCCCTAAACATCCAAAAAATAGATTCAAGCTTGTTCAAACTCTGATGGATTCTAATATAAAAGACGCCGATCTTGGAAAAAATAAAAGCATCTAAAAAAAAATAAAAATAAAAATAGTTTATTAAAAGAAGATGTCTTAACAAAAACGATTACCGTTGGTCCCACACTAGGCAATGCCTGTCACGTGGCAACCAGGATTCGGGGTACAAACACATTAAAATTTTAAAAATCCTACTAATATTATAAACGCGAAAGTTTGTAAGAATGTATGTATGTATGGATGGATGTTTGTTACTCGTTCACGCTAAAACGGTTTGACGGATTCTGATGAAATTTGGCACACATATAGTTTATAATCCGGATTAACATATAGGATACTTTTTATCCCGGAAAATTGCATAGTTCCCGAAGGATAGCGATAAACGAATTCTTCGCAGGAATGCCAAAACCGCTACAGTTACATATATGTAATGTATGATGGAAATGTTTATCTTAAATAGTCCTACAAAAAAACCCGCCACAGTATATATCTTTCGAAATTCCCACGGGATAGGGAAATATCTAAACTTTCTTTGTTTTTTTTGTTTATAGCAGAATCTCTGAAACTATTGAGCCAATTTTAAAAATTCTTTCACCATTAGAAAGCTACATTGTTCTTGATTGACATAAGCTACTTTTTATCCGGGAAAATTAAAAATTCCCACGGGATAGAAATAAATTAATTCAATTTCGTACCTGATTTTAATAATTCTTACATATTATGTGATATGACTATCCTCGATTAACAAAAGATATTTTTTCTTCGTGAAAATACAAAATTCCCACGGGATAGAAAAAACTGAATTCAACTTCGGGGCTGATTTTGAAAATTCTTTCATATGATATAATATAACTATCCCCAATTGGCATAGGCTACTTTTTCTTCAGGAAAATGCAAAATTCCCATGGGATAGAAAAAACTGAATTCAACTTCGGAGCTGATTTTGAAAATTCTTTCACCTATAGAAAGCTGCACTATTCCTGATTGACATAAGTTACTTTTTATGCGGGAAAATTCAAAATTCCCAAGGGATAGAAATAAATTATTTCAATTTCGTAGCTGATTTTAATAATTCTTACATATTATGTGATATGACTAATATTAATTAATAAAAGCTACTTTTTTTTCGGATAAATACAAAATTCCCACGGGATAATAAAAACTGAATTCAACTTCGGGGCTGATTTTGAAAATTCTTTCAACAATGGAAAGTTACAACTATTCCTCATTGGTATAGACTACTCTTCTTCGGGAAAAAACTGAATTCAACTTCGGGGCTGATTTTGAAAATTCTTTCACCAATAGAAAGCTACACTAAGCTAAGCTATTACTGATTGGTATAGACTACTCATCTTCGGGAAAATGCAAAATTCCCGCAGGATAGAAGTAAGTCAATCCAAATTTGTGGCTGATTTAAAAAATTCTTTCACTAATAATATGCTACAGTATCCCTGATTGACATAGGTTACTTTTCTACGGGAAAATACTAAATTCCCACGGGATAGAAATAAGTGAATTGAATATAGGGGCTGATTGTAAAAATGATTTCAATAATAATAAAAAGCTACGATGTCTATGATTTTCAAAAAAGATCAAAAAAGGAATGTCTATCCCGCGGAAACTTTACTTTACACTTTCCGGGATAAAAAAAAGCCTGTTTCAATCAGGCACAGGCCTCCTCCTAGAACGAGAGAACTTGGGCAGTAGATTTGGGAACTTCACACCCACCATTGAATTTCTTCTCAGGTGTGTGTAGCTTTCCTTGCGATGTTTTCCTTCACTATAAAGCTCATGGTAAACTTCAAACGTAATTTACCACATGAATTCGGAAAAACTCAGAGGTGCAAGCCTGGGCTCAAGCTCACGACTCTCTGCTTAAGAGTCCATAGGTCTGACCACTAGGGCACTACGGCTTAGCGGCTATAGAATTCACTTATTCCTATTCCACGGGAACTTTTCATTTTCCTGGCATTATCCTATGTGTTAATTCATGTAATAAACTACCTGTGTGCCAATTTTCATCCGAACAACTAACGTTATTGTCTTCGCGTACGAAGTCGCGGGCAAAAGCTAGTAAGAAATAAAGTTATAAACCAAAACAAAATCAAGGTAGAAATTACACAATATAACAAAAAGCTTTAATTTAAACTACAATAAGAAAGAGGGGGTTGGTTAGACCGAAGCAAAATGAGTGTGTGACTGAGTGTGTGAAGTTTTGTGCGAGTGTGTGAGTGTACGTGAGGGAGTGTGTGTATGTAGGTGTGTAAGCAGCCACCTAGGCAACGACCCTGAGCAGACTCTCAGTCTCTCCATAATTGAGTCCACCTAGCCAGTTCCTAACCATGATCTTGGGCTCGTGCGGGGAGGCTCGCAAGATTTCATGACCGTGTTATAAATGAATGGGTGTAGAAAGGCCGGCAGTCTCCTCGAAAAGGCAGTTCTAACACGAGGAGTAGGAATCCTGAAGACCCGCTTCCGGATCAAGGTTTGGTATAGCTCAGATCGAATGACTTTACGATGCACCTGAGTGACAACTCGCAGAAGCATCAACCGTCGCACGCTCAGAACACCCGCCTCCTCGTAAAGAGCCGACGTAGAGAAAGTACGAGGCCTCCCGAGCATGACTTTCAGGACAAAGCGCTGCGCCCTTTCCAGAGGTAGGAGAGCGGAGCTGGTAGCACCCCCCCACACGCCAATGCAGTAGGACAGTATGGATTCACACATAGAGGTGTAAACCAACCTCAGCAAATCCAACCCCGCAGAGTTTCTGAGCAACTTCATGAGGTACACAATTTTCCTTGTCCTCGCCGAGACCACTTCAACGTGTTTTTAGAAATTTAAATTTTCGTCCAACGTGATACTTAGGTATAATTAGGGGAGAATTACTGATGACCTTAGTGTCTCCAGCAAGAGCGGCAATTCCATCGACATCACCCGGCAAATGGGAGCCAAAGGCAATCTCTGGACGTGAACGCGGGGCTGACGAAGCGGTTTTGTGGAAACATAGATACTTTGTCTTTTTGGTGTTGAGAGTAAGTAAGTTATCACCAAGCCACCCCGAGACCACAGACAACCCTCTCTCCGCAACAGCAAAACATCTCTTCCAAGAAACCTCGTAGAAAACCAGGGCAGTATCACTCGCGTAGCAAACGATCTCAGCCTGGTCGATGGGTATAGATAACAAATCGTTCAGATAAACCAGAAAAAGGGTAGGTCCAAGCAAACTGCCCTGTGGCACCCCAAAATCTACCGACATTGGAGCACTAATCCCGTTACCAAATCTGACGCACTGACTTCGATTTGTTAAGTAGCTCTTAAACCAGTTCCATACAGTTCCTCTAATTCCTAGAAGTTCTAGTTTCGCTAACAAGATGGGGATGGAGACCGTGTCAAACGCCTTTGCCAGATCAAGGAAGACACCTATGCAAGCGTCACCCCTATCCAAATGGGATGAGACTGTCTGCACCAACAGAGAAGCAGCTTGCTCGGTAGACCTTTCCTTCCTGAAACCAAATTGTCGAGAGAATAACAAAGAATCAGATTCAAGAAACCTGGCCAATTGTTTATTTATGACCGCCTCGAGCAATTTGGAGAAACTTTTCAGAAGAGAGATAGGTCGGTAGTTACTAGGACAGTCCCTTTTTCCTCCCTTATGGACGAGAACAACAGCCGCCACTTTCCAAGCATCTGGGAACGAGCCTGATGACATACTCAGATTGAAAATGTAGACCAGAGGCTTGACTATAAAATCTTTGGTGTTTATGAGAAGGTTATTTGAAAAATTATCAATGCCGGCAGCGCTGTCTACTTTAAGGTTAGATATCAGACTAGACACTTCCGCCTCGTCAGTGGGACACAAAAACAGAGATCCCAGGGGCGATCTTGGAACGACTGCCCTGGCCGCCAAAAGTTCCTCGGAGACACCACCACGCACCAGAAAATCCCTTGCCAAATTCCGGCCCACAGATGTGAAATAAGAATTAACAAAGTTCAAAGAATCCGCAAAATTTGATTCGATAGAAGCAAGTTCACAATTTTGATGTTTACTTTGCTGAAGATGAGCTATGTTTTTAATGGTTTGCCATAATTTTTTTGGATTATTTTTATTTTGCTCTAATTCCTTCCTTTCAAAATCTTCTTTGAGTTTACGAAGTAGGTTAACGTAGAAATTTCTATACCTGGTGTAGGTTAATCTAGCAACTTCACTCTGCAAAAATTATTTAATTTTCAAAATCAACTGAAATAACAAAATATTGAAGCTGATTTGGTTTATCTTTATGTTAATTTCAGTGTCACACGGGATGCTGTAGAACTCTAACGCAATTAATGTCATATTCACTTACGATTTGTCAGTCACTATAAAATTAAGATATTTCCCCAGTCTCTGTTAAATAAGCTCCTGTTTGAACAAAATAAACAGAGACGGCATCATTAGATATCCGTCGAACAACGATCCAAATGGTGCGTTTGTACAGTACGTTTGTAATTCCGGTTTGAGGATGCACACTGTGAATCCACTTAAGTATCACTAATTGCACTGCTGCAGGTAACACTACAAGCCCACTTTCTTCAGTTATACTAGTCATATCCTGATTGCCAGCTTGTGATTATAATACTGGTCTCTCGTCAAAGCTAATATATTCTCTGTCTTCACGATTTTCACATCAACATACATAAATTAACGAAATAAATCATACCGATACCATAATACCTACTAAGGGCCGATTTTTCAAACATAGTAAAAGAAATATATATGTCAGATAAATATAAGCTCTGTCCTTTTTTTCCTATGACTTGAGAATATCTAGGAAAGCGATACGATTTCAAATCGATCACATCACACATCACACCTTTCTAAGCCAACGGTTATATCACCTTAAGTATCTGTAAAAATCCCTGAATAATTAATTAAATCCAGAAGTCAGTTTGTCGCCTATTACAAAGTAAGAAAGTAAACACATTTGTTTAAAACAATACGCAAATATACAGTTCAGTACGCAACAAAATAAACTGGAATTAGAACTGCACTGGTTGCAACAAAACAAGTTTGAATTTTCCGAAAACTTACCGGAAAATATAGTGTCGTGCATTTCGTGACTATAAAATAATACTGTCTGATGTAGAACTATTTATTATAAAAATAAACGGTTGAATTGATAGAAAGTGAAAACTTACCGGTGTTCACTGCTAACTGTGTTTTGAACAGCACGGCTATGCGAGGGAGATCGCATGCGCTAACTAACCAAGATTGTTCAACGGCTGTCTGGGCGCGCGTGAGCTAGTAGGGGGCTAAGTCACTTCTACGAAAAACGTTGCGAAAAACTCAAATATGAACCGTGAATTTCAATGATCCATGCTTGACATCAAAGATAGAACTTAAGTAAATTTTGGCCAAAGCTGATGATAGGACGTTCTTGTAACAAACGGTGACGCTTATTAATGGGTGACTAGGTGGAAAGAGAAACTTTGAGGAGGAATGGATGTCCATAGGTGTGTCTGTCGTTTATTTGCTCTAAAAACAACGAGGAAAGCTTGATAGCTAAGTTGTAAATCTCGAAATATGTTGTTGTGATAAACTACCGATACCTTACAATTAATTAGGTTAAATTTTGATTAGCAGACTGTAATTACCTACTTTATGATTGGTCAACTTGTCAATATTGTCAAAGGTATTCATAAAATCTGAGTACCTACCTATATACTTTGATTTAAACTGAAATGAGATCTAAGGAAATGAGTAAGATAAGATAACTTTTGTGATATTCTTTCGAGTTTGAGTGAGTGGTTGGTATTTGATATTCAGTCAGAAAACTCAAGTAGCGCCAATATGGAGTTTTTTTTTCATAAATTTTACAATAACTTAACTAGACGTCTGATTTATTATGAAATTCCACGAGTTTTCCAATTCAATTAGTGAGTATTTGTCCGTGATTTAATCAGATAAATTTACTAATATAATAACTATCTGTTATCTTTATCTTTCATAAGAGTACTATATGATCTAAAATTAAGTTAAAAATCATAATCTAATATATAAAAAACCTGCCAAGAGCGTGTCGGATACGCCCAAGGTAGGGTTCCGTAGCCATTACGAAAAAATCAAGTAATATTTTTCTAAGGATTTCGTATGTGTACGGAATCATCTAAGTTTAGGTATGTTTTATACCTTAGGCTACTATTTACTCTAAAACTACAAATAATTTCCAAGCAATCATAGCCGCTATATTTTTCCTAGTAAATTTGATATATTTACTACCATTATGATTTTTTTCAAATTTTTCCGCCCAACAGTTTAGATTTTAGAGAGGGAAGGACGGTCGATTTTAATGAAAATTTTCACTTTAAAGTTGAATATTTCGCAAACATGAATAGAAAAATCATGTTAGCAACCCCTCAATGGTTTTCAAAGACCTATCCAACGATAGATACCCCACACTATAGGGTTAGTCGAGAAAAAAAAATCACCCCCACTTTACGTCTATGGGAGGTACCCTAAAAAAAATTGTTTTAGTTTTTTTATGTAATCACTTTGTCGGCGTGACTGATATATATGTATATTCATGCCAAATTACAGCTTTCTAGTACTAACAGTCTCTGAGCTTAGCCGCGGACGGACAGACAGACGAACAGACATGGCGAAACTATAAGGGTTCCTAGTTGACTACGGAACCCTAAAAATCTCGTGTCACGGTGTTTGTTATCGAACTCCTCCGAAACAGCTTAACCGATTTTTATGAAACTTTTTTCTCGGCATTTGGTAGGTCTGAGAATTGTTCGTAGGCTATTTTTATAACTACCCCTATTCTTCGCAGACGGAGTCGCGGACAACAGCTAGTTTAGATTATAATAACTTTAATTTACTATCTTACTTTTAATAAAACATGTTTGTAAACTAATGTTGAAATTAACGCCATCTAGTAAAATGTCACGACACTACGTTGCTGAGACAGCAAACTTGCCAAGAAACGTCGATACGTAGGAACATTGTTGATAATTAGTCTCGTGATAGTATTGCTTTATTAGTTCAAGATAATTTCACTAGATGGCTCAGAAATTGTAAAATATTATTATTATAAAAAAATAGCTGTTGCCCGCGACTCCGTCTGCGAAGAATAGGGGTAGGTAGTTATAAAAAATAGCCTACGACCTATTCTCAGACCTACGGAATACAGAAAAAAAGGTTTCATAAAAATCGGTCAAGCCGTCTCGGAGGAGTTCGATAACAAACACCGTGACAGGATTTTTATATATTAGAGACTAGCTGTTGCCCGCGACTCCGTCCGCGAAGAATAGTGGTAGGTATAAAAAATAGCCTACGACCTATTCTCAGACCTACCGAATACAGTGAAAAAAGTTTCATAAGAATCGGTGTAGCCGTTTCGGAGGAGTTGGATAACAAACACCGTGACACGAGATTTTTAGGTATATATTAGAAGAAGAAGATGTAATGCTAATTTTATCGCACTGAAATGAAAAGTATATTAGGTAGTAGGTAGGTAGGTATCTGGTCGAGGACAACGAGAGAAGTATTTATTTTGGTTTCCAGCACTTTCAATTAGGTAAGTTAAAATGATAAAATTTACGTAACATTTTAAATTAACTTCAGTTATTTCGGATACCATGTCATATTGTCAAATCAAATCAAATCAAATAAGTTTATTTGCTAGAATACAGATATTAAGGTGTTACAAGATATAAAGTGGTACAGTGTATTCAGCCTGCATGCAAGCGTGCAAATATTTTTTTGAATTTAAATCAAATATATAATTAAATTGATTGATACAAGTATATTCATAAAGTGGCATGCCTAAAAACACTTTATGCCAGTGTCATGCTTAAAAACACTTTATTAAGCGACCAAACAAGTCTTCATCTTCACTACTTCGAATTGACTAGAATGCCCGTCAAGCTCGATTGATGGATGAGCCGTTCTGTTGAATGCCGTTAACAAATTATTGTGTTCACTGTTCATCTCAGTTCACACCGCCTGCCACTTCCAATTGAGGTCGCTTCAAAACCCTTTCCCTACGGCCAGACTATGCTCCTCACGCTGCTCAGCGATGTTTCCGCAACCAGCCACACACTGCTCGCCCTTCGCGGCTCGTTCGGTTCTGAAGACCTTTACTGTTTGACTCGTGCACAAAAACCGATAAGAAAGGGAACACTGGGCATGACGTGCGGTATGACGAGTAGGTAGGTACCGGAGCTAGACCACGCTACTTCCAATGCCACTTGCTGAATGTGTGACTGTAGCATTTCATCTTCCACGCCAAATCTTGCCTAAAGATATAAGTAATTGACAGCTGTCTTTTATAGTGTTAGACTTAAAGCCGTAAATAAGGCAAGTATTTTCATATTGTTATCCCTATGTCATCTTTTAAAACCGGCCAAGAGCATGTCGGACACGCCCAAGGTAGGGTTCCGTAGCCGTTACGAAAAAATCAAATAATATTTTTTTAAGGATTTCGTGGAATCATCCAAGTTTAGGTATGTTTTATACCTTAGGCTACTATTTACCCTTATACTACAAATAATTTCCAAGCAATCTTAGCCGCTATAATTTTCCTAGTAAATTTGATATCATCATCATCATCATCATCAGCCTATGTTCGTCCACTGCTGGACATAGGCCTCTCCCATGGCACGCCAATGAGCACGATCCTCGGCCACTCTCATCCAGCTCTTGCCAGCCGCCTTGCGAAGATCATCGCACCACCGAGTCTGAGGACGTCCCACGCTACGTTTGCCGATCCGTGGTCTCCACTCAAGAACTCGTCTACCCCAACGGTTATCGGTTCTTTGGGTTATATGGCCTGCCCATTGCCATTTCAGCGTGCTAATGCGGTGGGCTATGTCGATAACTTTGGTTCTCTGTCGGATCACTTCATTACAATCAAGATCAATTTGATATATTTACTACCATTCTGAATTTTTTCAAATTTTTCCACCCAACAGTTTAGATTTTAGAGGGGGGGACGGTCGATTATAATGAAAATTTTCACTTTAAAGTTGAATATTTCGCAAACAGATCACTAAATAGAAAAATCATGTTAGCAACCCCGCAATGGTTTTAAAATACCTATCCAACGATACCCCACACTATAGGATTAGTCGAGAAAAAAAAATCACCCCCACTTTACGTCTATGGGAGGTACAGTAAAAAAATTTTTTTAAGTTTTTTTATTTAATCACTTTGTCGGCGTGACTGATATATATATTCATGCCATACAGCTTTCTAGTACTAACAGTCTCTGAGCTTAGCCGCGGACGGACAGACAGACAGACAGACAGACAGACAGACAGACAGACGGACAGACATGGCGAAACTATAAGGGTTCCTAGTTGACTACGGAACCCTAAAAATGTTTGGCCCTGTCTGTAGCCGTAGCACACTTATCTAGCTTTTAAATGTGCACGGTCTACATTTTATTTTTGATGTCTATAGATCAAATGGAGACATCAAAAAGTGGAATTACCTATGTAGTTTTTTGCAATATCCTGTGCAAGTTTGGTGACATATAATAATCTGGTAGTAAATGGCGGTCAGACCTCTTTAACGGTTTATGTTATCGACTAGAAACTAGGTACAGACGGATATGTAGTTTGGATGACTATCCTAGTACATCCAACAAAAGGTACAATCGGCGAAAAACATTATTAAAAACGTTTTTGGGCATTTTCAGAAAAAAGTGTACCCTGTACTTTTTTTTAAAAAACCTAACAAATTTTGGGTTATTTCTAATCAGAATCACAAGCACTATCGATTTAAGCAATAAAAAAAGTGTCCCTCCTTTAATTGTCAGTTTTGTGACGCAGTTAACCAACATGTTGTATGGACCGTCACAAAACTGACTAATAAATTTTGTATGGATAAATTATGGATAATTAAGGAAAACGGGTACATTTTTTTCTGAAAAACTCCCTTTAATAAAAAAATTAGATCTAGCGAAATTACAATAATTTTCGAGCTTTATGTTTCGCTTGTGAAAGCGTGAAAGTTGTTATTATTTTATAATTATACACCAAGACTCATAAATAATTCGGTATCAGGCACTTTAAACCTTTTAAAGCGAACATGACATGCGGAATATGACACCGCTTATTTGTAAATTTCCCACATATTTAAAATATGGAAATGTGAGTGATTCTTTTAATGTAATTTGGAGATAACTCATTTATCGAGGCATCGACTTTAATGTGAGTTATTAATCTAAAGCCCATCATGTGCGCATGAGTGAAGAGAAAGTTGTCCGCCTACGATGCTCAGGCGCAGCTTCTTCGCATTTAGTGCCGAAAGTTCAGTGTTGTCAGCTGTGCTTTAAGTACAGCCACGTGGTTAAAAAAAGCTACAGTTAAATAATATACTTCAGCTCCCGTATTTGGTGTGAACAGTGTAGTGTATAAACATAGAAGCAGCGGTGTGGATTCGAAAAGTAACAGCTTTTTTATCAACTGCGACTCAAAAAAACTTCAAGAACATTCACATAAAAAAATATTGCGCCAAGCCCGATAATACCAGTGTCGATCTGATATCGCCATATAAAGTTTATAACGACTTAAAACGGGACCATGAAATTAGATTTGTTGCGGGCTAACTCGAAAACGTGTGCAGCAGATTACGTCTTAAACATATCGCAGATCTAAACGTAACCTGAATCAACACAACTAATCTTAATTGTTGTGTGTGTCCAGAATTATCGCCAGGTCGATCGTGTTCACCGTTCCTTACCATATGATATATCATCTGAGTTGCAGCCTTGTTACATGATATGGTAATTCGATCTGCCAGGACCCGACACGCATAGCGCACAGATTGAAGTTACATGCGATTGTCCAACTGCTCCCTGTGTCAGTTGGTAGCGGGGCCCTTTAGGTACCACACGCCTCTGTCAAAGAAGGAGTAGTTAAAGATTATGAGGAGGAAGGAACCGACGCCAGCACCCAGCGCGGCGCGAGGTAGGAGTTTGATAGCAACGAGAACCAGCCAACAGCAACAACGCAAGATACCGACTAGCTGTAGGAGCCAACTCCCTAGAAGTTATTCTTCACCGGCAGCTCAAAGTGACACCGAAGGTTCACCCCGACCGGCTCATAGAGCATACGTCATGCGCAGCTTCTCCACTCCTGAACCTAAGCAGATTGAGTTCCGCCGCAACTCTGATTCGTTCTATCGTCCAAAAGCCCGTGGTTCTAGGAGTGAACTAGATTCTGACCTGGAAAGTTTCGAGCAGTTTGAGGACAGTTTCATCGATATGGATGATGATCTGGAGCAGAATGTTTACGGGACGTATGGAAGGAGTCCTGAGAGAGAAGAGCCGAAACGCGTTATGGCTACGCTGCTGCAAGGCAGTGGATTACAAAAGATCTCCATTAGACCCGTCTCGTCCTGCACTACGCAGACATTGTACAACGCCCGAGAAGCGATGAAAGAGCTGCAAAGGAATGAACAAAAAGGTAAGATTTTCATTACATCAAAAGTTGGAAAACAGTTGCTCTTAGTGCTGTAACGTCATTCATCGAAACGAACTAAAATCCGTTTGTTAGTCGTATACCTCGAAATCAAAAAATCCTTGTAGCTTTTCACCTATTCGCGTTTCGCCGCGGTCTCAAAATTTCTGAACAGATTTTTTTTCTCGTTGTATGATTTCTGGTCGCCAATTACAATGGTGTATAAAGTTCATAGTATATTTACTTTCCTGGCTTTCTTCACTGTAGTCGCTTTTCACCTTGATAGATATTTGCTTGTAATGCGTTATTACATATCGCGATATTTCCTTTAAGCACTGTACCTCTATAGTTTTGTTTTGTAAATGCATTTCGCACTTGTAGTTTATCTCCTGGTTATGAGTGTGATATATGTAACAACAAATTACATTATGATTATTATTGGAGAAGTTGTTGTTACATATATCATTGACATAAGCGACCGTATTTTTATTATATCCCAGTGATATAGCCAATTTTTTTTACGATTAATACAATACAATACACTACAACAATATGCGACCCAGGTAAAATGCGACTAAAAATATTTGCGGCTAACTAAATAGGCTATTGATAATACATGCTACATCAAAATTTGCTACTATTGTAAACATCTATTGAAAATATATGCGGCTAACTAAATAGGCTATTGATAATACCTGCTACATCAAAATTTGCTACTGTTGTAAAAATCTATTAAAAATATATGCGAGTAACAAAATATACCACCGATATAACACGCTACAACAAAAACGCTATCGCGGCGAAACGCGAATATGCTCCAAGGATTTTTTGATTTCGAGGTATACGACTAACAAACGCTAAAATCGTAGAGTCTATACCAATAACTCTTAGGATATTAATATTTATTTAGTAACAAGCCAATTCAGTACCGACAGGAAGGACTCTTAATTCTTATTTGTAATAATTTTCCCAAATAGGTATAAGCATTACTTTGAAAATACTTACTTAACAAAAGCTGTTGAAAGGGAGTATTTTCTGTTGTTGATAACAATACTAAAAACTAAAAGGTTTATGCAGCTATTTAATAAATTCTCTCCTCGCGACAGTGCGCCCATTTTATAGTCCACATGGATTTCAATCAAACACTTATCTTTATGACGTCATTGAATTTGTTCAACGCAGCGACAAACGGTAGTGGTCAATATTTGCAGTTTAATATTGATAGGGAAAACAGGTGCCCTCTAGTGGCTTGGTCAACTTGTTTTAATAGAGCTTTTGAATATGTAAAAGCAACTAGTTTCAAAAAATCACCTTAAAAACGTATGTATGTATATACTGAT
Organism: Archips crataeganus; assembly: GCA_947859365.1. Taxonomy (NCBI): domain Eukaryota; kingdom Metazoa; phylum Arthropoda; class Insecta; order Lepidoptera; family Tortricidae; genus Archips; species Archips crataeganus. Next base: position 8,981,381 of record OX402051.1, read on the forward strand.
ATCAGTTGGAAAAGAAATGCCGTTTATTTTTTCGTGTGCACTGTGATTAAACTGACAATTGATATAGGTACGTACGTATGTACCTATTTATTTTAATAAAAAAAAAGACTTCTCTGAAATGATGTTCATGTTTAGTTTACTGTATTTGTAACTTGAATTTGGCTATCATATTCATAAAACAAGTTAAGTATAAATTATTTTTAAGGAAAAAAGAGTTTTCCAGTGGGCACATTTTTTTAAATCGTATTTTTTGTGTTAGATGTTGCCCCAAGAAAGAAGTGTGTTATTTAACTAATTTTGCTTTAATTTAAATATGTAACATATACGTGTCAAAGATTCTTTATATTATTTTAATATTTATTACAACTTTATGATTGGTGCTGTGACAGTCCTGAGAAAATTAATATTGATGGATGGACTAACGCAAAAGTGACTCAGTACCTGTTAATAGAAGTTTTAGATAGCTATCTGCCACGACATCATAGAGATATCCTTTTGAAGTAAGTACGGCCTAAAAGTACACAAAATCGATTTCATAAAATTGTCTAGCTGCTACTTAAATTAAGTTACAAAAATACCTATTTCATCCTTTAATTCCAGCGGCTTCTCGTCTCAGCTTCCAACCGCTGAGCCTTCAGGTCCCTCGTCACGCCTCACACTCTGATACTCAGTACCATGAGGCTCTATCCCAAGAAGAGGAACTCCAAGCTTCTCCACAGCTGGAGTTGGACACAGCCGAGCTGGACCAGCACCTGCGTTCTGCAGAACAACTCCTGGAGCGCGGAGTAACCATGGCTACGGAGGAAAGTGATGTTGACACGGTAAGTGACACTTGAGCTTAAACCCCATTTCAATTAGAATCTGACAGTCTCGTAGACACTTATGGCCAACGGCCATGGAAACTGAATTGGTCAGGTCCTTAGTGATACGATTAAAATCTGTTATAATGGTTTTTGGTTATAAATGTTATAATCATATCTTTAGGAACCTAAATAATGTATTCATTGTCTAACGCGCTGACGCTTGCTATCGCATTCACTATTTCTTTCTGTCAAACGGTATAAGATGGTGACAGAAAGAGATGGTGAAAGCGAAGGCAAGCGCCCGCGCGTTAGACAATACGGCCTCGGTGTCCATGTCAGTTGGCTTTAGGTATCTAAGTGACTGTCAGATTCTATTGAAATGAACTTTAAGCATTTAGGAGATAAGATTCAGAGACCCTAGTGTACGTTTTTTTGTAAATATTTTTCACCAATTCCAATGTGGCTACGTCACACCGTAAAATAATGGTTGTCTAACACAACCAAAAGGTCTGCGTTAGGGCAAACCAGTTTGCGAAACAGAAATCAGTAAACAAACATACGTAAGCATCATAACAATATTTATTTAACCAGGTTCTTTATGATATGAGTTCTTATTGAAAATAAATAGTCATATATTTTCGTAAGGCGGTACTTCTCACAAATCTGTCAAGTGTGATAAACGATTTTGTTAGTAAAACTGAACTAAAACAAGACTGCTAATTTAACTGTCTGAGACGTCTTTATTCATATTTTATGGCTTTTTAGATTAGAAAAACCATAAATTGGATACACCTTTACTTATCTTGATTTACCTTGGTCGGTAATTTTAATATTAAATAATATAGGCGTGTGTTCGATTAACACGACTTTAAAGGTGTATCATCATCATCACTTCCGACATACGACCCACAGCTGGGCACAGACTTATCCTCTCAGAGTGACATGACTTGGGCTGTAGTGTAGTTCACATGCGGGTCCAGTGCGAATTGGAAACGTACACACCATTGAGCCACCATTGAATCGATTTTTAAAAGTGTATTGCAATTCTAAATTATAAGTTTGTACATGGGTAATATTACTTTTATAAGTACCTTACTAATAACTCAAAATTGTAGGCAAATAGTAAATTCAATCTTTCGTTTAAGACTAAAGCTACTTTCCTTTTTAATAGCTCTGTGAAACACACACACCAACATTAAAATTTAAGCTCCCTTAAAACATGCAGCTACATAAATTGAACCCTGCGGCGTAAGCCAAAGGTTCATTTTAAACTTGAAACACGTCTCTATATTTATCAATACTGCTCTCTACTATTGCGACACGAGATTGCGTTGCGGCCCAGATCACACGTGTTTACGATTGGATTTTGCGATGTCACAGCCTGTCGTGTCGGTTAATGTGTTTCAGGTGACTTAATTACTTTATGAAACTAATGCAATCGTATAAAACAAGAACCAAAGTAGCACGTTGAACTGCCAAACTTGAGTGCCAGTGGGCGGGGAGCTCGAAGAACTGATGGTTGGGGCTAATGTCTTCTTGAGTGGTGACATCGTTGCGAAAGACGCAGCGTGGGTAGGTCCTCTACAAGGTGGGCTCATGACAGGCATTATTTGAGGGTGGTTTTGTATCCAACACTGAACTTCTTTCGGCTAACAATGTTAATGATGTATAAAAGATGGTAGTGCACCAAGCAGATATCGGCTCGGTTTTCCAGGGTAACTATTAAAAGTACAACCATTATGGTTGAATTGTAGGAACTTTTACCACGTGTACATCATAAAGACGCAATGACACCTTCAGATTTACATAAATTCTGTTAAAATGAACGATCAGTACTTCAAACATTGGTTAAAAAAATTGGATCTTTTAAAAACTTGCACTTGTTCGGGACAAATCTTGCAATTTGAATTTATCCACAAATTTCGAACGCGATCACTAGAACGAGTTCATTAGCATATTATTATGAATTGTGAGTGAACTTAATAAAAAATATAATTACACATTAGCGTTTTGCAATGTAAACTGCATCTTTACGCAACATAAATACATTCTTAGTACTTATATAGGTACCTACTATAGATTTGTTTACCATAGATCAGTTGCAATTCTAATATGAGACACACGTACTAAGTGTCAGTTATAATACCAATAAATTTTAATAGTTAAATTTATGAACTACGCGGCACCAATAATAATGACCTGGCTACGGGGTTCGCATCGCGGTTATAATACAGAACCCACACAATGCTCCATAATTTTAGCGAATGGGTGACACTTGATTTATGAATTAGCTGACGCAAATAAATATATCTTGTATTTACAAGTAACTTTAGGGTTTGAAATGTTGTGAATCGGCGACTGGTGACGGGAACTTAGAAGCATAGCATCAATTAGGGTGCGTTTTCACCCCAGCTGTGCGAGTTATCATCTACTAATTAGAACACTTCATAGTTTAAATGAAGTGTCCCTAATGGTATATTTTTAGCTACCTCTCATAGCTCTGATGGAAACGCACCCTTATACTCGATAGTATATTTAGAACGACTTCCTCACTTGTTGAAATTACAGGAAGGAAGTTGTGATCTCAATAATACCTCTGTTTACCATTTTAGCTGCCGTTCGGAGCGGATAACGCTGATAGGTGAATTTCTTATTAACAATAATATTTATAAGTGTTTTCCTTCGTGTTGTTCTCTCGTCTGTGAGCTTAGCGTGGCAAACTGTTTATCAGCGGTCGCCCGGCAACCGACGCCACAACACGTGCGGCTCGGCTATCAACATTTCGCGCGGAAAATAAATAAAACAAACGAAGGTCGCTTAGGGCATAGCCAAAGCCTTATTATAGTTATTATTCTTTGACGAGTTTTTGTCTTGACTTCACTTCGGAAAACGTTATTCTAATTAAATACCGCGACAAGAACATCGTAAACCGACATCGTAAATCGAACGTACGTGTAACAACGCCGTTCCCGTGGCAGCTGAAGTAGGTTTACGAAGCGTGATCGATACCATAGTGGTTATCTGTGGCGTGCCGAGCTGTGGCGTGTTTGGCGGTCGCTCGTGCTGGGCTGGTGAGCTGTGATTTACTGGCTAGTCGGCTGGCATCGGTGCGGAGCGGTGGCGCGCGTCTAGCAGCAGCGGCCGGGAACAATGATCACGCCTTGACCTTGCGGCGCGGGGGCCGGGGCGCGATGACGCCAGCGCGGCCGACACGCGGTTCGGCTTTCGGATGCGATCCTCCGTCGACGGCATCCGCGTAATCGGCGGTCAGCGCGATTCCGAAGTTTGCGTCAAAAATACCGGCGGGTGGGTGGCGCCGCGACGCTGGGATCCTCATTCGCGAGCCGGCGCCGACGCCGTCGCGATCGAACGACCGACCGACCGAACCGACTCCCGCCGACCGAGTGATACGCGACATGCGCGCACTCCGACATGGGTAACGTGCAGTGCTGCGCCAGCGGACGCTTCCACGAGGGCAAGCCGCCGAAGAAGCCGAAGACGAAAGGGAAGAAGAAGGAGAAATCGAAAAGCAGTGTGAAGAATAACGGTGTTGGTGGTGGTAAAGAGGACGGGAGTGTCGAGCGCAAAGTGATGGCTGAGGACTCTTCTGAGCGGGCCGCTCCGGCGGCCGTGCCCGCTGAAGCTCTAACACAAACAACGCCAGCGGAGGACGCACCAGATGGCCCGACTCCGCAGGGCCAGCCTAATGCCGAGCATCCTGCAATTACCGATACCGACAACGATGGACTACGCAACGAGAGCATGGCTGAAGCCAGGGAGCGATTCTTTACTCAGGTCAGCAACCTTAAATACTGCGAAATTCTAGCCGAACTCGATATTTTTATACACTTCAAGATGTTTATCTATGTTCTGCCGTTCCTACATTTCATTTTAAATGTTGCACTTATATTTTCTGGCACGTTTCAATGTGCGATATTAAATCCTTTTATCATTCCGATGTCTGAAAGGTTCTGCTTTACATCAGCGAGTTCTTGATGGCTCTCAATCGCTATCTGTTTATTTACGTTCCTTATCGCAAGGGTCTCCGTCAATAAAACCGATGTTTGACGCTTGTTTACTACAGACACGTCCGAGTATTGTGTACAGATATAGGTAATATTATAATAGGAACTAATCAGTAATCACCTTCAAACGTTTTCTTGTAGATTATGCGCATGTGGGTGGAGTGAAATGCTGTTTGCGTATATTAACACTGAAGTAATTTTAGCAGTTATTTAAAAGTATAAAAATAATAGGGTCCGCTAGCTATGTTATACTATCTGATCCCTGATCACTTGAGTGTGTCAAGTCAAGAAAAAAATTGTAGGTAAATAATGTTAATTTCTAAAGGTTAGAGTGCGAAATAATAAGCTAAATTAGCTTATTAGCGGCCACGATTTAAGCGCAAATACGGAGAAAATTGCATCACATTTCAAGAAATCTTTATTTACGCTGTATTAAACGTAAACATTAATTGCAATAATTATGCAGCATTTTTCTCTTTTTTTAGTAGCCGTAATACCTTGTCTTACTGCTGGGCAAACGGCAGCTCGCAATTTCTGTACCTACTTATTTCTGGCCCATTAGGCACTATCAAAGGTATAATTTAAAATGAACTAAAACAATTACTTTGCTCACCCGCGACCTTACAATAGTTACGTTTATGCAAGAAATGTGCGTTCATGCAGTTCCTCCACCTCCACACTGTACGAACACACACAAATCACATAAACCCAACCATCACCACCACCAAGCTACACTGACGCGTTTCGAACTCAACCAGAGCTCATCTTCAGAGTTACCACAACCGTATGCTATGCTACCAAATGTTAAACTAGCATAGCATACGGTTGTGGTAACTCTGAAGATGAGCTCTGGTTGAGTTCGAAACGCGTCAGTGTAGCTTGGTGGTGGTGATGGTTGGGTTTATGTGATTTGTGTGTGTTCGTACAGTGTGGAGGTGGAGGAACTGCATGAACGCACATTTCTTGCATAAACGTAACTATTGTAAGGTCGCGGGTGAGCAAAGTAATTGTTTTAGTTCATTAATATGGACCTCCGCAAAGTAACGCCTGATTCAATAAATTATAATTTAAAAATTACTTAAATGACTTTATTCCCCTTGCTCAATGATAACCAATATACTTACCTATTACACAAATATTTGAGTTGTGTTTCTTAACACGAGTAATTTGTTGATTGAATACGTAAGGAAAATACACATTCGTGACACCAAAGGTTGGCAAGCAAATGTCAACAACACATTTACCACAATTTGATAAGATCAATAAACAATAACGTCTAAAACAACCACGCTTATTATACTCTAAGCAACGTTTGTGCAGTACTTATTGTTGTATGAAAAGTGACTAAGTAGTTAGGACAGAAGTACAATTCATAACACCAGAACTAATTATGCTATATTTATGAGAAGTGACTTTTTTCATCTGGAAAACCAGAACTACAAGAACTCATAAGCGATGGGGTGAAATGTCCCAAACACACTTTCAAATGTTGATGGACAAGTTGATAACATGTAATACAACTTACGTCTTCTGAGTCCCGCCATAAATTTCGCCAAGTTTCTATCAATAATTTGATGCTCTCAAACCGTATCATCAAATCAATCAGCTATTAAATGTAAATTAACTTTCACGACTCTTTAAAACTGCCTAAAGCACAAAAAACTCAATAAGGAATGAAATTGTTTCAAAAAGAATGTGATTTGTATTCAGCTTACCTCGTTCGCCTTTTTTGGGTTAAAAAGACAGCATAAAGTCACATCGGAATGTTTAGGGATGTGCCGGTTGCCGTTCTCTATATTATTGCTTTAAATATATTTTTATGTTTCAATGGCTGGAACGCATTGGATGCGGATGGCTCAGGGTCGGTCTGTTTGGCGTGGTGAGCCTTGGGGGAGGCAAAGTTAAACCTACATGTACATTACACGTAGCACATCAAGACTAAATATTAGTCCAAAACTTTTCGATATAAGGACATTTTCAGAAAAAAGTGTACCCTGTACTTTTTTAAAAACCTAACAAATTTTGGGTTATTTCTACTCATAATCAGAAACACTATCGATTTAAGCAATAAAAAAGTGATCCACTTTTAATTGTCAGTTTTGTGACGCAGTTGTATGGACCGTCACAAAACTGACTAATAAATTTTGTATGGAAAATTAAGGATAATTAAGGCAAAACGGGTAAGTACATTTTTTCTGAAAACCCCCATAATATCAATGTTGGATCTCTAATAACAATATTTAAAATGTAAAATATTTATAATATCACTAATTTCCGACTGCTACCTTTGCATGAGCGAGCACATATGGAATGTTATAGTGTCCGAACGGGTTCTGGTGATGATCTAACATGCATCAATTAGTTGTCAAGGATGTACCCTGTGTTAAGCGTTCTTAACGCCCATATTATCGTAAATGTTGCATATTGATTGTGTGACACTACTTATCCAAACGTGCATAATTTTTTAAAGTGTTTGTTGTCTTTAACTAGCAGGCTTCTAAAATGTCTACTGATACTTTCAAATAATTGCTTTTTGTATTGACAACGTACATTCATACTCGTAGTTCTTACAGTCAAGACTTGTGATTAGACATAGTAGAATTTAAATATACTGACAATATGTACTTACCGACCGCCAAGGTGAGCTTGTACTTCTATAATAGGGTTGCCATACGTCCCGGTACGCCGGGACATGTCCCGGTTTGAAGCATGGTGTCCCGGCGTCCCGGCCGATAAGCAAATTGTCCCGGTTTAAAAATCATAGTAATTTAATAGAGGGCTGGACTTGGTAAACAGTAATATACCTAGCGGCAGCGCATGCTACACGCTGCGCTCGTAGCCGATGATGTGCATTTTCATCAATATAGCGAAAAGCGCCAACAAACAGAAAACCGCTAAAAAAAAAAGTAAAAAACTCGCTGGCATTGAATGGCTGTGTTAAAAGTTGTTTTGTGTTTAGGCAAAGACTAAACCTTTAAAGTTACCTATTGCTATAATATAAGTTTCTTTTTTTCTATACTAGTTTTTCTTTAAATGTCCCGGTCTGAGTCCCCACACTTATGGCAACCCTATTCTATAAACATTAAATTTACTTAAATATCCACGAATCTTTGGAATCTATACGCAAAAATACAAGGTGGAATGTAGATTTGCAGAATAAGAATAACTTATTAGGTAGGTATTTAAATGAAAAATGTCTTTGACGATATTTTGCTTTTAACTTTGACTCCGAATAAAAATTTATTACGTAAGTACATGAACTGTTCAAATTTTTTTGACCTTAATTAAAATAACTAAAAAATTACGTTCCACAAGATCTAAGGTTCTTTGGAGTCAATTAATTGGAAACAAAAATAAAATGATAAAAATTTGGTGAGCTTTCCCAAAACGTTCAATTATAAACACGTAAAAACCATTTCCTTAGTGCTGCTACGAAATTGTAATCTCACGAAAAGCTGACTCACACGAGAACATCGTGCTCGAAATCAAAATAGTGAATAAAACTTATAAATTTAGAATATTCCGTGAATTTGAACGCAATCGCGCGTCACTACGGAGCAAGTGAGCGTTGTTACTCACTTTGTGTAGTTTGTGTCATTGACTCAGCGTGGAAAGTGACCGAGTGCTCGCTTTTGGAGCATGTCCAGGCGACTTCCCGAAATAACTGCTGTTCCGAATTATTCGAGAATTTATTGGTGGTTAGCAAAGGGAGCTGGTTCCGCTTTATAATGTAACAGAACTGTGTTTGAAGTTGGAAATGGAGGCGATTGTGCGTGCCGTCGAAATAGGGAAGCTATTTTGGATCTAGCTCGAGTACCCTGTGCCAGCGCACGAAATTAATTAGAGTTATGTACTCATGTGTTTTACTCTAAGCGCCGTTAATACCAACGACCCGCACTCTTTTACGAATTCTCTCGTGAACATCAAACCATATCCCTTTCGCTAAAAATTTATTTAAGTTACTTTGTTTATTTGTTTCAGCCAAAATTAGTCTAGTACTGTGCATTAAAACAATACATACAAATAATTACTTGGGTCAATCAACTTTTTTTTGTAAACGATTTTCTGCTACTTTCTATGAAAACCGAAATAATTAAAAAACTGATTGTTTTTCCTTATTTAAAGTATACTTTTCAAAACCCTAGATTTTTGCAGTCAATAATGGTATAATTGCCATATTTATTTTATTTTGTTTAGCTTCTATTTCGTGGGTGACCCAGGGGACAATGTTGTCCCCGAAATTTGTATGAAAATAGTGGTATTTCCCCTGGGTGACCGGATTTTTTCATAGAAATACTTATTTTTTTTGGTTTTCACATACGCACTATGATAAACAGTTTATCTAATTACTGCAAAATCATGGTTTCACTAACCAGAGATTACAGAGTTACTTGTAAAGGAGTAAATAGAAATTTACAAAAAAAAGTTGATTGACCCACTTACGTAATCCCTAATTAAAATATCACTTTTTGTCCGTCCTCATCCTAGGTATATTATAACATAAATTTCCTCTAAACAAACTGTTGTTTGTAACAAAACCTTTATAAACACGAATGACTAATTGTGTGATAAACGGAAAACTTGAAAACGACTTCAGCAATTCGGCATTTTTTTCTAATAGTCGTTAAAATCCGAGAAAACATTCGTATGAAAAGAGAAGGCGAAGTCGCGCGGAATAACTCGTTATTAATAATTTTAACGAATGGTGACATCTGAATGCACATTTCTTGTAACAAATCATTACTATTCAGGATTAAATTATAACAATAAAAGTTGGCACCTTCGCAAAGTGCCGTTATACCTATCCAAAGCGACAAGTTCTCGTTATTCCGGTATCTCGTTACCTTGGCAATGACAGTGCTATTTGGGACAGAAAATTCATGACAGGATAAGCACAGAGCTGTGCCAGATTGAGGCACCACTCAAGCTTATTTATGGTATTTATGATTTTATCCACCTCGAAAAGAAGCTCGAATTTCATAGCAAAAAGTAGATGTACCTACCTACCTATTAAATTTAATTTATTGAATTAGGCGTTACTTTATGGATGTCCATATTAATTAACTGAAACAATTACTTTGCTCACCCGCGACCCAAAACAAAGCAAAGCAATTTGCGGATGAGCAAAGTAATTGTTTCAGTTCATTACCTACCTATTTTTGAAATCTTAAATAAACCTTTACTCAAAGTATGCTTCTACATATTTCACTTGTCCTGATAAATTGAATTCTTAAAGTAGTAATAGTTTTATAACGGGTAAACAAACACGTGTACTTCCAAACTTCAGAAACAGTATTAGGTAAGTACCTACTAAACTATAGGGTAAATTTTGGAAGAGGAAATCGTCGAAAGCCAGACTGCGAATTTCGCTTGTTTTATTGTAAATATTCGTGGGAAGTGAGGTTACTATCGCAAGCATTATAAGGGCCAAGTCAATCTGATAAATAAGCAATGGATTATTCAAATTGTAGGTACTTCAGAATTGAATCGCCACTGCCATCCACTCTTGATAATCGACACAATCTATCAAAGTTCCGACTCGATAATTGCGATGTCCAATACCAATAATATTACACAGAGCATTCACAACTGGAGTACCCTTTGGCTTTATTCACATGATGAACCCTCCCTACTATCTTACTAATCCATACTAATAATTAAATAAATAAATAAATAAAATAAATATTAGGGGACAATCTTACACAAATCGGCCTAGTCCCAAACTAAGCAAAGCTTGTACTATGGGTACTAGACGACGATAAACATACTTATATAGATAAATAAATACTTAAATACATAGATAACATCCATAACTCAGGAACAAATATTCGTGCTCATCACACAAATAAATGCCCTTACCGGGATTTGAACCCAGGACCTCTTGCTTCGTAGGCAAGGGTCACTATCAGTTGGTAAAGCGGCTAAAGCGGTCGTTAAAATTATTATAAAGTAGCTTTTGCCCGCGACTCCGTCCGCGTGGAATTAGTAATTTGGGCAGCTTATTTTTTTTTTATCCAATTTGCTTTTTCATCAATTATGGCTCTCCTTAGTTCCTTGATATAAAAAAAATTACCCGCCCCCGCACCCCCCCGCACACCCGCGTTCACATTCAACACCGTGCACCGTACTCCCAAGTCAAGCGTGCCTATAGAAGTTTTACTTCAAAACCCCCCGATTTTGAAACATTCTTCCGCTCCGCTCCGCTCCTATTGGTGTTAGCGTGATGATATATAGCCTATAGCCTTCCTCGATAAATGTGCTATCTAACACTGAAAGAATTTTTCAAATCGGAGCAGTAGTTCCTGAGATTAGCGCGTTCAAACAAAAAAACCTGTTCGATAAATTCTTAAAATAGACATATCTTTCGTATTTGTGAACCGATTCAAATGAAACAAACACTAAATGTTAATCCAAGAAAATACCAACATATCAGTGAAAACCGCATCCTTCTAGGTTAAGCCGTTTCTGAGATTAGCGCGCACAAACGCACAGACAAACAGACAAACAGACAATAATTCTAAAAATCATTGTTTTGGGTTCTATTGTGCTAATAAATAGCCCTAGTGACAGTTTTTCTCAAATATCTTCAATGTACAGACACCGTATTGTTACAGATTTATTATATGTATAGATAGATGTGAAAGTGTGTCTGCCTGCTGTCTGTTACCTCGTCACGCTTAAACCGCTGAACCGATTTAGGTTAAATTTGGTATGGAGATATATTTTGGGCATAGGATAGTTTTTATCACGGAAAATTGCATAGTTCCCGCGGGATAGTGTTATAAAATAAATAAATAAATAAATATCACGGGACAATTCACACCAATTGACCTAGTCCCAAAGTAAGCAAAGCATTAGCTTGTGTTATGGGCACAAGGCAACGGATAAACATACTTATATAGATAGATACATACTTAAATACATATCAAACACCCAAGACCCGAGAACAAACATTCGTATTATTCATACAAATATCTGCCCCGACACGGGAATCGAACCCGGGACCTCAAGCTTCGTAGTCAGGTTATCTAACCACTAGGCCATCTGGTCGTCTCAACAAACAAATAAACAAATAAACATAATCAAATTCTTTGCAGACGGAGTCGCGGGAAACAGCTAGGTAATTGTGTTATAAATTCGAAGGTGTGTATGTGGGTTTATGTGCGTGAGCAGGTATGTTTATTATTCTTCAAATTTACAAGTGAAATTTGGTTTGTAGATACATTCAAAGCACACGGAGGAATACATGAACTAGGTACTTTTTATTCCGATATTCCCACGGGATCGTACGCATGATTTCAATATCCTGCAATCTCCACCACCAATGCTAGGACGGTTCTCAATCGTTTCACGAATTTCATGTCACAATATATCGTTTTCCATAATTTTAATTTGACATAATTTAATTTATTCTGAAACAGTATTTTCTTCAGAATTGTTACAAAACAAATCTAACCCAACCTACATACATACATAAAATCACGCCTGTATTCCCTAAGGGGGTAGGCAGAGCACACGAAACGTTACATTTACATTTCGAGGCCACTTTTAGCAATTTTAGGTTTAAAAGTAAAATTGTTATAACAGTGACAGCTTGCGAGCCTATCGCCTACAATAATACCTGTAACTATTTCCCTAGTCGCTTCTTACGACATCCACGGACGAAATGAAGAGGTGTAATTCTAAACCCGACACCACACGGGTAACCTAACCTACTGAATTCTATAAGATGACATTTCAAGAAATCCTGGAAAATGCACGCTTCTATTATATTTTATGGCAAGCTTTGTTATGGCAAGTGGAATGATGGCAAATAAAATTATGGCAAATGAAAGGATCTGGCTAGGATTGGGTAATTTGGTACGGGTGTTCTTCATACAGCGTAAATGAGACCACCAAGTACTTTGAATCCTGGAATATAAATTAAATTTCCAAATCTTTGGTACACAGTACAGCACACATCTTTCATTTGTTACGTTCTTACAGAATCTTACCAAAACAAAACCACGCTAACACAACATTCCCAATGACCGATACGACCTTTGACTGCTACTATTTTTATTTATAAGTTTTAAGTAAAACTTATTTTTATTTAAAAGCATGCTTCGCTATTTCCTGTGCCATCAAAAGCACTTTAAGACGTATGTATAAATACTCGTTAGTCTTTATTCGTTGAATAATATAATTAACACTTTATTATTTTTATTGATTGCCTTCCTTTTCATAATTGATAACGCTATTTAGTTTATATAAATAATTAAATAATTATTCAGTTGAAATGGCATTAATCATCTTAATTGGCACCTGTCGCAGCCTTTTTCCTGTAAATGTCATGTTTTACTACCTACACTGGCGAGCATTTGCGTACCGGTAAACTGGGGTTACTTTAGGAAATTTAGGGGCTACTTTGATAGATTTAAAATGGTTATAAAAACGCAAATATTCATAGCTCGATTGAGCAAATGTCGTAAAAAGTTAGGTAATTTCACTGCCACAGATGGTCTAAAAAAACAAGGACACGGCGTAAAAACTGTTTTCCAAAGTAGCCCCTGCATTGTAAAGCAACCCCGTTTTACGGTATCATAATTAATTTATTATGAATATATTCCAGGATAACTACTTGTTAAAGCTGGGTTAGTTAGAGCTGGGGTTGGCAATCACTGGTCCAACCAACCAATCGATCATGGTAAGGCATAAATGTTATGTATAATTGCATAGGTTGTAGCTTACGACTATACGACAGTAGATACAGGCTGACACAAAAACAGCACTTCTCGCAATTCGAGCCACTCAAGGGTGTTTGCGTTCTTGTTTAGCACAATGGTACACAGCCTTGGAGATTCTACTTGGATGGCATACATCAATTCAAGTTAGAGAAGTTTATTTACGTACTTTCTTTTTTTTAGAAAAGGGTTTATACTTCCTTTTTCGACCGGCAACAGACCATTGACTCTCCTTGAGTTGTTCGTATTCATAGACTTTTGTGGTCAGTTCCCATCAGATGACCCACTTGCTCATTTGCTACGTTCTAAAAAAAATTTAAAAAAATTGTGAATAAATTTGATCGTGAGCGTTAACCGTTGTTTTGAGCCATTTGTGGTACATCGTTATTTTGGCATTGGGCAGTTTAGAGTCAGACCAAGATAAGTCTGCAACGATTTTGGTAGTACACGCAGTGCAAGTGTTATATTAAACGTCAAACTTCTATGAAATTATGACGTATACAATAACACATGCACTGCGTGTGCTATCAAAATCGTTGCAGACTTATCTCGGTCTTACTCTACAACTTACCTAGTTGTCATTATGAAAATGTGAAAGTATGGCAGTAAATCATTAAATCAAAAATCTAAGATAAATACCTATTATTAGCTATTGATCAATAGACGGATACACAAAATAAATAAAAAATTATAGGTAACATCTTTATTTTTCGAATAGACGAACAACAATTATTTTGATTATTTTTTCGCGCATTTTGTGATTTTATTTCACAATTCAGATAAAACTTTTAGATAAAGTCATAATAAATTAAGAAAATACAAGTATTTTTCACAATTTCCTGATTAATTTACCTTCCTGTTTACTAACACGTCTGTGCAACAACCTGTATGTATACTCAAACAGTCATTTGTTTACATCGATCATTCAACAAAATATCGCGTCGGTATAGGTAAAGTATGTTTACTGAAAACATTTATTTCAAAAGACTGGAGATCTTCCAATATTTTTTGTCAAAACGTATACTTCATAAATACAAAACCTACCTAGTCAATAATGATCCTGGGAAAAACGTTTGCATACACAGTTTGCAGTAACAAATACAAATAAATAATAATAAAGGAGGAAGTTGGTTTATTAGATAACTACCGGAGAACCGATTAACAAAAATACTAATCAAATCGATCAGTATTTTTTTTTAAATATAGTTCCATCGATACTTTCGATGATTATGGCAATGCGAGGTTAAGAAAGACGCTAACGGTTGGCCGTTATTCCGTAGCGTAGCTACATTATCGCTGACATTAGGCTACTCGGAACAATACCGAGTTCTACCAAGACGCAAACGAAGAGTACTTGTCTTGTACCTATTATTACTTATTCTGTGGTTACAGACACCATCTAGGACCTAGATTCTAGGTATTATTACATATAATAAATACATAATGTTAAGGAAAACAGCAGAACTTACTGCTAACCTAATTAAGAAGCCACGTTCAGAAATAACGTAAGTGCCTTAAGTTTGTTCACTAATGTTTACAGGACGAGAGGGCAATTAAAATATTATATCCCACAAAAACATTTCATGTTAAATGTTGCCAAGACGAGACCATGTAGCTCGCACTGTCAAAAAGTAATCAGATCTCTTGTAGAGCCAAGTTTCCAACCCTACGTGCCCAGCTCTAAATCTATAAGAGCGCGCGCAGACAGAGAGCGGTCTGGAGTTCCGAGTTCCACGTTCAGAGTTCTGTGTTTTGACCGCTCGAGAGTTCCGACCGCCTGCTGTGTGCGTTATCGTAAGGGACTCAATACATTCGAAAGAACGCAGAACTCGGAACTCGGAACTCCAGACCGCTCTCTGTCTACACTATTTTTACACTAATTAATTAATTAATCTCGTAGGCGACGTATCTTTGTTGACGGTATGGAGTTATTAATGTTACCGTAATCTACATACATTTAGCTAACGACCAATGTCTTATAGATTTTTTTAATGTTAAATGAAACTCAAAAATGATAAAAAGCGATTATGAAAATTTTACGTACCTAATTAAAACTTGTAAGTACAAAAATGTATTGTTGGAATTTATATAATGTATTTCTAACTTTGTATCATCCACAGAATGCCATAGGTATAAAGTAGGACTGTAATCTAAATGAGGATGTTTATCTTTATTTATTTAAGGAGAACCAACAGCTTATAACATAATACAGGTATTGCCAATAGTAACACAGAGCCAATTACAGGATCTTATATATATTTGTAAAAGAAAAAAGCAACTTTTCATGTTGTTGATTAAATATTAAAATAAGAGAAATAAGGCTACCAATTTCATGATTAAGTATATCAAATTTAATACGTTTGCTCAGTCGCAGACGTTAATTATAATCGTTTTCTTGTTGTCAGAGTTTTTTCACGTGTGCCTTAGTCACTAGGCACGGCGGGTCAATGATGCGTGACGTCACATCTCTTTGACAGGGTGCCCACTTGTTATCATATTTAAATCTTAGAATATTTATATACACTTGATGGAGCTTAGGCGGCATGAAAACGTCCCGAAAAATATAAGCCCGTGGATGTCATTTTGCCCCCTTCAACTGAAATGACGTAGCGCGATCGTAAGATGAAGCTGTCAAATGGGATTTTGAACGTTTTGTGTATCGCAGTGTTTGCTACTGACACTCTATCGGTGTAAATAATCTACGACTTAAATTAAAATAAATCATTTATTAAGCGACATTTTGGGCTAAATAGATAATATTTGGGCATAATGGGCTTTCAAGAAAAGGGTTCTTCTTCCTTTGAAGGCCGGCAACAGATTAGTGACTCTCCTTGAGTTATTTGGTGATCATATCTCATTGGATGACCATCTTGGTCGTTTTCCTCACTCTCACAGTAAAAAAAAGTGAACTTATGTTTAGAGTTCTAACTCTAGTTAGCCCAAAATGTAGCTTAGTCTATGTCTCCTTTCAGCGTTGAAATTATTTTACGTATGTTTTCAGTAATGTTTGAACTATGCTTATGTACCCGACGTTAACCAGTGAAAATACAATAAAAAAATATCAAATCAAACTAATCCTGATTTTTTAATCCTGACTCATTTTTGACAATGATGGTAATTTTTTAACAAATTTTGTAGGCGTGGATTTAGAAAGGCACAATTGAAAAATGCGTACCTACCTAGAATTATATTTTTCATTCTTCTGATTCAACAGTCGGTAAAATCCAAACTCACACAGATACAATGTTTGCAAGTTTTGCAATATAGGTAGGTACTCTTCGACAGTGCCAACCTTAACGTCATCAAAATTAGACTTAGTCATCAAATTAAAGAAAATCGGCCAATTGGCAGCCCTACCGCGTAAATCTTGTATTCAACGTGATACATGCGCCTGCGACGATGTTCGGATTTCGACCGCGCCCCGATCGTTACACGTTTCTTGTTACTTGAATCTTAATAGTGTCTGGGTTTCAGACTGTGAATCATCCAGATTTAATACAACTTCAGAATTCGGTTGTACTAATAGCCGATTAATAATGGGTAATCTTCGTGTTTACCGTGTATTACTAACAAATACATTTCAGTTTAAACATCGACATTATAATAGGTCTTCACGTACGATCCTGATTAATCATCGTCATCATCTCAGCCTATATACGTCCCACTGCAGGCGACATACTTCTCAAAATGGGAGGGCTTGGGCCATAGCTCCCACGCGGGCCCACTGCGGATTGGAGACTTTACACACACCATTGAATTATTGAGGTAAAAAAACTCATGGTAAATTTCAAATGTAATCAAGAATGCAAACCTGATGTAGGTTGGTACTCGTATTCCTTAAGAAAATACTGAAAAGAAAATGGAAAGGATAGTGGCCAGGTAAATGGTAACCCACGACCACGGTGCAAAAATGAAATCAAACCTCCAAATTTTTCTAACAATCTTCTCTTTATTGGTGTCGTGTCGTTTGTGCTTATTAACACCGCTAGGTTTCTCTTTTATCCATAATTTGCAAGCTGAGGTCCGAGGGCCCTTGATCGCGAGGGCTACGGTTCACGGCGCCACCTAGCCTTCTAATTTCTAATAGCTACTCTATTGGGGAACGAGTATCTGGATTAAACTGAATGCTGTTTTATGTCTACTTCTGTAAAATTAATTTTGTAACTGAAGTACTTAAGTCAACTGCACTAACCTTTGTTCAGAAAATGCACTAAAGGGGTTCCAAACCTAGGATTGCAAGTAATTAGGTACGGGATCCCGAGATTCCGATAATTTTCCAATTTACCGGAATTTAATCCCAAGTACGAAACTGGGGGGTTACTACGAAATTCGAAGTTCGAAGTTCGGATCGTGCGGTCCCTCTCACTCTCGTAATAAATACCATTAGCGTGAGCGGAACGGCATGAAACGAAGTTCGAATTTCGCGCTTCGTAGTGTAGGGCCTGAACGCATTATAGATATCATGTAATGTAACTATGTGTATGTAATATTTGAGCATAGTGAAAGGCATCCCATTTAAGTCACCAAGTTGTTGTTGTACGGTCAAGTGCAAAAATATGTATTGATTTAATCCTCTCATAATTATGTACCGATACATTAATTCGACGACATAAGAGCTATGGGACATATTTATGAGCAAGTTGTGTGCACCCATATTTTTGCACTTGACTGTACTGGGCGAAATGCCTTTAGGTTTAGACACAGCTGTTCCAGTTTCAATACGTAAATACGTTAAATGTATAGAGACAAGGTCAGCGAGATGTTTTAGCATCATGCATACACATCATGATTCAAAAATATCATGTATTACACATATTATAGTGTAACTATAGCTAGTTCCTTCGATCAACAAAGTGCCATTCACGAAGAAACATGAATTTGTCAAAATTAGACATTAATGACATTGCAATAAGAATCACGGCACGCGTCATAATGAATGATACGATATATAATACGCGTAATGTACGTTTGTTTGGAATGCTTATTTTTTTGTTCTATTCTTGAATCATCGATACTTACTTAATGTTTTATCCTGATTTTTGGCATACATGCCCGTACATCTAGATATAGTACATTGTTGTAGAGGCTGGAAAGTAAGCAATAGATGGACGAGTTTGTTTGAGGGCCGACGCGTAGCGGAGGCCCTCGAAAGTACGAGTCCATCTATTGCACTTTTGGCCGAGACTAAACATTGTGCTTTTCACGACTAATGCGAGGAAATCATTATCATCATCATCATCATAATCATCCATGCGACCGCTTTAGCCTAGTTGGTAGTGACCCTGCCTACGAAGCAAGAGGTCCTGGGTTCAAATCCCGGTAAGGGCATTTATTTGTGTAATGAGCACGAATATTTGCTCCTGAGTTATGGATGTTTTCTATGTATTTAAGTATTTATTTATCTATATAAGTATGTTTATCCGTTGCTTAGTGCCCATAACACAAGCTTTGCTAAGCTTACTTTGGGACTAGGTCAATTGGTGTGAATTGTCCCATGATATTTATTTATTTATTTATTTATTTTATGCATCCATCCCGTCCATCCCGTCCATCCTGTCCATCCCATCCATCCCGTCCATCCGACCATCCGTCCATCCGTCCATCTATCCCGTCTATCCCGTCCATCCATCCATCCCGTCCATCCCGTCCATCCCGTCCATCCGTCCATCCGTCCCGTCCATCCCGTCCATCCCGTCCATCCTGTCCATCCCGTCCATCTGCCCATCCGTCCATTCTGTCCATCCCGTCCATCCCGTCCATCCCGTCCATTCCGTCCATCCATCCCGTCCATCCGTCCATTCCGTCCATCCCGTCAATCCCATCCATCCGTCCATCCTGTCCATCCCGTCCATCTGCCCATCCGTCCATTCTGTCCATCCCGTCCAACCCGTCCATCCCGTCCATCCCGTCCATTCCGGCCATCCCGTCCATTCCGTCCATCCCGTCCATCCCGTCCATCCTGTCCATCCCGTCCAACCCGTCCATCCCGTCCATCCCGTCCAACCCGTCTATCCCGTCCAACCCGTCCATCCCGTCCATTCCGTCCATCCGTCCATCCGTCCATCCATCCGTCCATTCCGTCCATCCCGTCCATCCCGTCCATCCGTCCATCCGTCCATCCTGACCATCCCGTCCATCTGTCCATCCGTCCATTCTGTCCATCCCGTCCATCCCGTCCATCCGTCCATGCAGTCCGTCCGTCCGTCCGTCCGTCCGTCCGTCCGTCCGTCCATCCATTCATCCATCCATCCATCGCATGCAGCAGACGATTACTGTTGATTGGTCCAATAATGTCGTTTCAGCACGCCAGGAATGAAATTCAGAAATTATCTTTCAAAAAGTCGTATCGTATAATGAAATACATATACTGATACGTCCTGTTTTCGATTAGTGTAACTTTGTTGTCGTGTTTGTGCGCCATAAATGAGTCAGCTGTTAAATGTACATATATAGGCAGTTTTGAGTACTGGATTTAGGTTATCTATGGCCACATTTTCGAGCAGTGTCGTGAAAACAATATTATATGCTCTACTATTTGTAAAACGTAACTTTTACCTATGTGTTACATAAGAAACTAGACAAAAACAGCACCCACAGAGTCTTTTAGCATCAGCATTATACAGCTTTCAGATGTAAATGCACGTTCACCACACGTTAGCATGTTTATATATTCTAATGATAATGTGGGTATGCTAAACACAAAAACACTTTATTACTATTACGTTTCTTATTGCTTGTAAGCGATTTCGATTTCGTGACTATGCTAGTGTAATGAGATCATCTCTTGGCCATGTACTAAAATAGGATGAAATTATTATTAAAATTATTCTACTGACGGGTTCCATCCGTCCGTTATTGCGTGTTTGAAGAGATAGTTTGAGGTTTCTGTGGAATAAGTGTTTTTGTTGGCCGAATTTCAAGTCAATCAGATCACGAGCTGTAGTATTAGTCAACTTACATACGTAAGATACGAACATAGCTAATAAGAGAAAAGCTTGTAAAAATTAATAATGTCTCTCAAACTAAAAGAGTGGTTGGAAGCAAGTCACATCTTAGTTTATAATAATCACGAATGGCTTGTTTGTATTTTTTTAATAACGACACCACAAGTTTGAAATTTGTTATCTGGCTAAGTGGCTATTTTATTTTGCGTTATCTATTTCGTTTTTTACTATTTTCGTTTCAAAGTACTTACCACTGCAGTCTGAGAAACCTTTTTTTCAGCGATTTTTCGTGTCGCGTAGCCTTTATTAGACAGCTACAATAATAACACGAGTTTCGGCACTCCGATCGGCTTTGTAACCCATTTGTTATGATTTGGAACTTTATTAAATCTAGGTAATAGGAAATACAGAAAATGTTACTAAAACGGACCAAACGTGCGAATAACAATACAACAATCCTCAAAGTTGTATTTATTTTATTACTAGCTGTTGCCCGCGACTCCGTCTGCATAGAATTCGTTTATCGCTATCCCATGGGAACGATGCAATTTTGGATAAAAACTATTTCTTGTCTCTAACTATCTCCATACCAAATTTCATCTAAACCGGTTCAGCGTTTTAAGCGTGAGTAGGTAATAAATAGACAGTGCGACAACTTTATAATTATAATATCAGTATGGAAGTATGGATTGGGTCGTAGTTGAAATAATTAAACGTCTGAAATTCAAAGGTACAACAACAAACAATAAAAATATAATTGGGGGTCCCGAATAACCAATATAAAATGATCTCATACTGCGTACATTTTACTTAGAAGCAGGGTTCTGCTAACACTGAATTTTATAGTTACGGCTGTTTACGGCGTATATTTTAACATTCCCAAAATTTTGTACGGAATCCTCGTTGCGTGAGTCCGACTCGCACTTGACCGGTTTTCATCTTTAAACAGTAATCTTCCTGAACCTATGACTCGTCATGACGTTAAAAACAAACAGATGGACCTATTTTTTTAATCCAATCACATATTTATGAGTCAGTGTTGTTATAACTATTTATAGACCGCACGGTCTGCGCGAGAGTTGAGAGCGAAAGGCTCGCCCACGGCGAATTTACACGAAATACTAAAACGTGCTAATTTAATAGCGACTTGTCTTTTACTCGGTAGCAATAAAATAAAGCTAAATCACATTGGCAATAATAACAAATTGGACGCCGATTATGTTGTCTTGTCATCATGACATAAAATATGACTTTGATAGTCCTGTGAAAGAAATTATAGTACTTAGAGTACGCTATATTTAGTAATTATTGTTACTATTTAGGCTTTATGTTTTGCACTTTTTACAAATATAAAATTAAAATCCGCTACAAGCTCCGACATTTAAACCTAAACAGCACACCCTCCAAGTCGATTCGACCCTGGGCCAAACGTCCCAAAAACGCTTGTAGAGATATGCGCTGGACTAAACAAGCACCAGAACGCGGGTCCTCCCCCTCCCTTCCCCCCCTATCCGGACAAACAAACAAAGACAACTTGAAGCGGAGATTCTCAAAAAAATACGGATATGAACCAAGTACAACTTTTACCTTGCTACTAGTTGCTACACTACAAGCCAAAATATTGTATTTAATAGATATCAAATTCCGCAAAGTAACCCCTGAATTAATTAATCAAATTAACCGTGACATGACATTTTTACACATTAAAATTAGAAGAACAATTGAGTTGAGTGGTGTACATTCATAGCATAATATACCTACCGGCAACAATCCTGGTCAAACTGCCTTGTAATGTAACCATTATTTAGAATAATAGCAGAATAACGTAACTCAAAATTAGGTACTGTATCAGTTACGACTCTAAGTTTGATCTTACTGGAAGCGCCATTTAATTTAATGTTAAGCCTTTACTTAATCATCTTTGTTTTACTAGTTTTACGGCTTGTTTCAATGTAAACTTTGTTTTGGTGTGTGGTTAATTGGAGCATCCTGTACCTACCGTTTAAGCACCAAACGCACTGAAAGCGATAGCGGGGCGGCGCGGCGCCGGTGACGGTTGTAATATTCTAACTTGTATGAGCTGTTGTGCGGTACCGTACCGCGAACTCGTTCATACAAGTTAGAATATTACAACCGTCACCGCCACGCCTCCGCTGTCTGCACGTTTGGAGCTTTAGCGATAGTGTAATTTAATTATGTTACGCGTATCAACGTATCTGTTGGCACTGCCGTGCCCGCCCCCAGATTGAATTGAACAAGAACTAATTATTGGTGTAGGTATATTTTAGTTGGAATCGGCCGACATGTCCGGAATAGAGTCGTCAGAATAAGTTCTAGGTAAAAAAAAATTATACAGCCTTTTTGCTGACAGTAGACGGTATCAACTCACAACCATTGGAAGTGGGCAAAAATCGACTAGCAAAATTTGATTATATTATTAATTAGGTACATGTAAAGCTAATTAAACTCATAAAGCGAATTGAATACATTTCGTAATAAGGAAGATAAATTCTACTTTTATTAATGAAAGAACCCGTCTAGAAAACATGACTAAGAAAAGTTTCCCACACAATTTACTATTTACAAAGTATTTTTCCCTCGTCATTCTGCATACTATAATGATTAGTTTGCTTAATAGAGTAAGACACTAATCGTAGAGCTAAATTAAATCTTTTGTTAATAAAAGGCGCTGTCATTTAGCTCAATCAGTAATGTAAAGTGTTGTGGAGATAGAACTCATTTATCCACCTGCCTTCGATCAACAATACAGTTGTATTGTTGATCGAAGACCTGCCTGCTTTGGAACGCGACATTTCTATACATCTAGTATGTAAACTGATTCAAGGGGCACCGCGACTGTGACGCGCCCCCGTCCCACGTCTCTTCTGTGTGGCTTGCTTGCACCTTATGGGAAGCGACTATTGCTGCTTAAAATCTTACCCTTGAAACGGAAGTTTCTGCGGCCATTTCCTAATTCTCAGAGCACTACGGCTCATAGCAATAGCTATTTCAAGTCCACGATGAAGCTATTATTCATGATAGTCATATCAAAACATCATGCCCTATATTCACGCAGACGATTGAGTGTTATGATACTGCCGAGCCGTCAATTACAATTGCCTGTAATAGACTATTAGCCATGTGTGGTCTGGCCATGTTTAGAGTAAAAGAGTAAGTACACTGTTCTAAACTCCATAGTAGTTTTTTTTTTATAAAATCAAGCAATATGTTTCAATCTACAGCTATTTCTTTATTGTCTTAACAGATTCATTCCCGAAATTTAAAAAATTCTACTCTAAGCACTGTCAAATCTTGTCGCACTAACACTTCATACCTACTTCTTGTCTGGCTAAAAAAATTACATTGAGTAGGTACTCGCTGGATCCTTCGACTTCACTCCTATTTATGGAAGAATAAACAATTTAATAGCTCTCTATCTCGTGTACTTTCAAACATTCCTTGTTATTGTTTGTAAAGTAAATATGTACTTACATACTTCTATTTTTATGATTCTCAAGGAACATCTCCGCCAGATTTCGAGACTCTAACTCCAATGGTTTACGCTATGCGTTGCCTTTCAGTCAGTCACGTTACTAGTATAAAGATTTGTTTTTTTTCATCACTTAAGCTCTGAAAGTAGGTTGAATTTAACTTGAAATCCGTGTCGTAAATTCGATTTACATCTTTAGGGATGTAAGTAAATTTAAAAATCGAATGGTGCTCGAACTGGTAAACAAGGAGAGTGTAATGCGTAATACTTACCTCCAAACCTGCATGCTGGCATAATGCTGCTGGCCAGTGCTGGCTGAATGTGCCAAAGCCAAAGAGCGCGAGGCCATTAAAAATAAAACAAAAGACGGTTTGGCGCAATACATTTTCTTCCACTCTGTTACAAATTGCGTAACATAACGGTTTTTCTTTATTTCCTCGCATTTGTGACGAAAAAAAAGTAGAGTGTTCAACTCGAGCGTCAACGATCAATTAACTACGACCCTTGTTAATCTACTATTTAATGCCGATCTGTTTACTTTACGTACGCTCTGTCTTGACCCCTTAAAAACAGTAAAACAATCCATCAAAAGTCATCATGTTCTCATATTATCAATGTAGCTTCAATTCGTCGGTTCAAAGGTGAAGTCACGGCTTTGAGATAAAACGTCGTCTACACGAGTGGCCGTGCAAAAATTATATTAAGTTAAATAAGAAATATTTCAATGTGTGAATAGCCTTAGTTTAAATAAGATTGCGTACTGACACCTATTAATGTCAGCCGAGGTCGGCTCGGCGTGTGCCTATGTCAATTCAGCAAACGCATAAATGGCCGTCAATTAACTGGTTAACAGGCATTAATCTAATGTCGTTTAATTTTAAATGGAATCGTGAATTACTTTGTTTAAATATGACAGATTATATAATTGGAATTGGTTTGTTGAGGTGTTTGCTTTCGGTCATTCATTGGTGTACAGTACGGTGGTCCTTCAATGGGCAGTTCCATCAATCTTTCTTGCCCCATAAGTGCACACTAAAATTTGGAATGAACTGGCGGCTGAGGTCCTGCCAACATTAAACCTCTCCTATGAGTTCATCCCTGTTTAGCGGATCTTCCGTAATACTGTTATTAAATAATTAAATAGGTTAATGTAGGCATGGAATGGAGTTCGCTCCCATCGTCTGTATCACTATTTCCAGATAGATACTACCTAGGCTCTTCAAGGCTAGAGTGAATAATATACAGCCTACAGGCTGTTACTGGAGCAGTAAAATACATCTTTGGCCTCATCTGCACTTTTCATCAGGTGACGGCCAATCATGGGTCAGTTTTATGCAATAATAAGAAAATTTACTCTAACTGACCCCCCCCCCGTACTTAAATGAGTAGAAGTCTAATTGTGCTTGGGTTGAAACACTACATCGTTAAAATGTACAATGTTTAAAAAGAGTATTCATTAGCATTTCTTACAAAAAAAATCAAAAATTACAAAAACAAACAAAACCAACAAAAAAAGCCAAATTATGTACCTACGAGTCAAAATCCGCATGGGGCGAAACGAGTCTATGCCATAATGTGCTTGCGTTAAAATGTGCAATAAAGGAACATATAGAGGTAAGGAGTTATTGTTATAAAAAGTGATTCTTGATAACAGGACTCCTTGAAACCACGTGGCAGCTTAGAAATCATGGTCTTGTCACTGATAAAATTATAACCGTGATTATAACATTTATAACCGACAGTACTACTTTCAGAGGTCTACGCCTTAGTTTAGGCCTTGATACTATTTGACCATTACACGTTAGGTCGATTGCACATTTTGGCATTGTAGTATTCTGTCACAGGATCATTCAGGCCGCGAGAACATTATGACCATAGCATATTGTACCTACATTTTGACGATGTAGCGTTTTAACCCAAGCACAATTAGTGCGTTTTCACATTATCCGATCGGATATCGGTATCGAACGACGATAGCCGACAACCGATACCCGACACCAAAAGTTGTTTTCACATTATTCCTGCAAAATCCTTCCGATTCGGCCTTTTGCTCGATAGCTTCGTGCGGACACACATACTTAGACAATGTAGATACACGTAATAGCACACATGCAAAGATTATCGTCCGACGGCTACGGGCATCCGATGGTGCCGCCAACATATCGGTATCGGCTCTGATATCCGATATCGTGTCGGACAATATGAAAGACAGATACATATTTCATACGTTTTACTTGCCCCGATATCGTATCGTCGTTCGATACCGATATCGGATCGGATAATGTGAAAACGCTCTTAGACTTCTAGTAGGTACTCATTTAAGTACCAGGGGAACTGATCAAGTCCCAAACGAAGCAAATAAAATAAAATACTTTGGTACGATAGTACCAGAGTGAAACATAAACGCAATAAATAAATAAATAAATAAAATAAAATAAATAAACATACGGTTCCTACAAATATTATAAATGCTTAGTGTCCGACCGAAACACGATTTTTAGCCGAAACCGAAACCGAAACCGAATATTCGGTTTTTTTCTGATTTCGGCCGAAACCGAAACCGAAACCGATATTTTTGAAGACGTATCATATCAAACAAAATATTCAAAATTACTGTACAGATCGAAAGGAAAAGGTTATTGCAAGGATTTTTTATATGAGAACAGTTACTTTTTTTGTTAAACAAAATTTAAAACGTTTATTTTTAATGAAAAATGTCTTGGCATAGGTATTATATTATTCAAAACAAACAACCTATTCTTATCACGTCTAAACTAAATTCACAATCCTAATATCAAACGTATTGTTCATTAATCACAGCATAAAATGCAGTAACAAATAAAATAAATAAAACAAAATAAATATTAGGGGACAATCTTACACAAATCGACCTAGTCCCAAACTAAGCAAAGCTTGTACTATGGGTACTAGACGACGACAAACATACTTATATAGATAAATAAATACTTAAATACATAGAAAACATCCATAACTCAGGAACAAATATTCGTGCTCATCACACAAATAAATGCCCTTACCGGGATTCGAACCCTGGACCTCTTGCTTCGTAGGCAGGGTCACTACCAACTAGGCTAAAGCGGTCGCCAAACAGATTCTAAAAAGTAAATAATAATTTAATAAATAAACAACACTCATACATACTACTGTCGCTGGTCCCAGCTGGGCCGGCCGCCGATGCATTACCTATACCTACCCGGCCGAGCGTGTCCGAATTAAGCCGAGCACTCCCGATACGAGAGCCGCGAGAGGCCGCGAAGTAATTTCGGCCCGGCCGAAGGTTTCGGCCGGATTCTGGCCGAAACCAAAACCTCGGCCGAAATCACTTTTTTGGCCGAAATTGGCCGAAACCGAAACCGAAACCGAAGTTACTCCTTCAAGCTAAAACGACCAGGTGGAGGTGGATTTGGATGAAATTTTGCATGCAAATAGACGCCGGAATAACACGTGATCTGTCATTGAACCTTGGATGGTGAAGGGATTTCTTGGTTGACTATACCGCTATACTTTTTTTTTTTTATCGTCCTACCCGCCTGTTTTGCAATGTCAGCACGCTATATAAGGGCGCAGGCTGAAAACCAGCGCGGTGATGAGTGATCCTCACCGCACATGCTGAGCCTGAGCCTTTTGCCACATAATTTTGTGTATTTTTCTTTTTCTTTTTTAATGGTTTTTTTTTTTTTACGTGAAGTTTTTTCAAAGGGGGGTTAAGTTAGGTACGCATCCGTACCTAACTTAACTAGTGTCGTGGATGCCCATGGGCGACGGTGATTGCTTTCTCTTGTAACTTGCCTCCTCTTTTTCTTTCTATCATATATACACCGTGTTTTTTTTATTTCCGTTAACTTTAAGGGAAGATTATTCAGGTCAAATAGAGTAGAGGACTCGAAGAAACTAGTGTCTTAACTTTTTGAGATATTCAATAATTAAATTTACAATACAAATATTCTTTATTAATAGTAAATTAATGTTACAAAATACAAATAATTTAATGTTAATTTAATGGCTGAACAAGTGTAAAAGGTCCTTCATTACGTCCTATTATTATTCATGTTTTAAATTTCGTCAGTAAAGAGTTTTCTATTCATAGCTATTGGCTACAAGGAGATTATTGAGGCGATTTCGTTCGACATTACATAGTTTTTCTTTTATTATGTGTCACATAAATGTCATAATCGTAAACATTGGTATTGTATCAATAATCGTGTTTATCTCAACGGAAAATGCCGCCATTTTTTATTTTTTATTTTTTTACAATAATCAATATACCTGCCAGGTA
Organism: Archips crataeganus; assembly: GCA_947859365.1. NCBI lineage: Eukaryota > Metazoa > Arthropoda > Insecta > Lepidoptera > Tortricidae > Archips > Archips crataeganus. The sequence goes on from OX402051.1 coordinate 9,009,663, forward strand.
TTTAGTTTCTGTTAATTTAATGTACCGAAATGCAACGCGTCGAATTTAGCGAAAATCAAAAATACGATGAATAAAAAAAACGTAGGCTACTTTTTATCCCGATATACACACGGAATCCATTTAAAATCCCAAAATCGTAACCCCTATCTCTAGAGACATGCAATCTTGCACGGTTGTTTGTCCCGCCAGGTAAATGAAGACCTCGATGTTATTTTAGGGAATTAAATAAAATCCCGAAATTTCAATTCGATTGCCAGATCTATTGAGTACCGCGAGCTAAGATATTTAAAGCTAACAATGAGTCGACTAGTTTTCTTGGTTAATAGATACCAATAAGGTACCTACATCTAATTAAACTTTGCTCTCCCCCAACTCAGTTTAAGGTGACCATTACCACTACCATGAGCTTACAATGACCGTACTCGATAGCGACTGCGTAAATGATTTGTATGGAGACTCCATACAAACCATTTACGCAGTCGCTATCGAGTACCGTCACTGTAAACTCATGGTAGTGGTACAGGAAATTCTAGTGGCCACCACCACGGTTCCACAGTTGAGCAATCGACCTAAAAATAAGAAATCTTCCTCACACAACCCTAATCCACGTTACAGTCCGGTACCTCACACAGTCCTTTACCGGCGACGCACCGAGATGTTCTTTGTTCATTGCGCGACGGAGACGGTCACGGCATAGCAACTAGTAACACACGCAATGTATTAATACATCGCTTGCCGAGTCGCTGGTCACACGCAGTCGTAGCCGGATTGTAATCCTGGTTAATTCGGCTTGTGCCCACGCGCAGCGGACATGTCACTCCGGCGCAGGAAAATTGAATAAAGAAGAAATATGATAGCGTCAACTAGCACTGAAACTGTGAAGTGCAAAGAATTTGTTTAGGTCAGTGACCCCGTAATGGGAAAAAACAAGTGCCGTTAGGACCACGTGGAGTTTAGGTTTTCGTACTCACACAAATTTCCAATGTTAAGTTTTGATCGACTATTACTCGTTAACTTGTAAAGTTTTCCTTTTAAAATCGCTGCATATGTAGGTACATACTTATACAGGGGCGTAGCTACCGCAGTATCTGCCGTATCAATTACACGGGACCCCCGGGTTACGGGGGCCCCCGACGTGCGTAAGCAAAAATTAATAAAAACTTCCCAATTTTTTTTTATTTCAGAAATGACAAAAGTCAAAAAAAGCAAAAGTGACAGATAGATAATTATGATGAATAAATATTTCTTTTCATTTTATGCAAACATTTTTTTTCTTTTGTGAGAAATCTTTACCCTAAGGAACCCCCAAACAAATTTTTATACGGGGCCCCGCCAAGGCACGCTACGCCACTGTACTTATCCTATGATTTTTTCACATTTTTCAAGCCAAGTTGTTGGCTTGTGTAGAGGAAGCACTAGCTTGAACCTAAAAAAAAACAGCATTTTAAAGCTTAGTATTTTGTAAACGAATCCTGAAATCGAAAAATTATCTTAGCAGGCCTATAATGTTTTTGAAAGACCTATCCAATGATCCCACATTATGGGTTTAAACGAGAAAAAAACATCCCCACTTTTCGTACGTGGGAGGAAGCTTAAAAACTTCTTTTTTACCTCTTTGTTCGCGGGGTTAGCCGTGATAAGGCTATGCAAAATCATAGCTTCCTGCCTCTAGTCTCTAAGCCAGGGATGGGGAAGCTTTTTCCTTCGCGTGGCAATATATACTAACGAAATATATGGCGGGCCAAGTGGTTGCATTTTTGGCTATGTTATTTACTGATTTTCTAACAATACGAAATCTTCTCTTGATTTTTGTTTGATGGTCGCGGGCCGGATTTCAAGCCTTCGCGAGCCGGAGATGGACCGCGGACCGCAGTTTCCCCATCCCTGCTCTAAGCTAAGCCACGGACGGACAGACAGATTTGGCGAAACTAAATATAAGGATTCCTTGTAGGACTACTAAACTCTAAAAAAATGATCTAAGAAATAGTTGGGGAAGAAATTATTTTGGATTAAAATGTAAGTAATTTACAATTTTGAACGCTAAAATCTAGTAATCTCCAAATCTATAGTGAATGGTCATTTACTAAGTACCTATATTTAAAATATTTTACTGAACATTAAGGAGTTCTTCATTTATTCTTGTAAGCACTATGTATCCCTGAATTAAAAATGTTAAAGGGTACGGAATATGAAACACAAACAGATGACTTACACCCAATTGTGGTGACTGAAGAAGTGTGATTCACCACGCCTACTGCAGGAAAATATTTGATAAGCATACTTCAAGCTGTTTGCTTTGTGCAATTCTCCAGGCGCTCTATGTTGACGACATAGTTTTTCTAGTTAGTAGCAACTATACTATTTAATATACCTACATATGTACCTTTACCCATAGTTTTGCTCGCTATAATCATTACATTTGAATTTTGAATTAAAATTCCGTGTTCCCGCAAAAATTCCCAAAAATTATATGACGCTCTTCATTAACGTTGCTTAAAAGATACCCGAGCCAAATGTCATACCTCTCAATATAACAGTTGAAATTCGGGGATTTTTCCCAATCCCGTGGGAATATCAAACACACACATACATACACATACGCAAACACACTCACAAACTTTCCGTAGTATCTAAATAAATAACTTCGTCGCCTAGAGACGTTCATTAAATTTATTGCTCTCACACATCTGAAATCTCAAATTTATAAACACAAAAGTACATGAAGTATTAATAATTCGAACAAGCATACGCACCTGCGAATAAACCATTCGAAAATGATAAAAATCTGTGCTATATCGTAAACATGTTGATATGGGTTTGATTTTTATCTTTCTATAATATGTAAGTAGAATAGTACAAAATTACCACTCTAATTTTCTGACCTATTTAAAATTTTTACACGAGTCGTTTTACTGTCACTTTTTCATTTGTTTTAAAATAAGCCCTCAACATATTTCCTAGTTTCTTCTTTTTTGTGTGACTGTACCCACATAGTTGGTAAATTAGAATTACCTCGTTAACTCACAAATAAAGCTAAAGCGAGGCTCTTAAAATACCGATAAATTAGCAACAATGTGTGATATTCGTTGCCCCCGGAATAGCGATGCGGAGACAATGCGCGCTTTGTGTGCGCAGGCGCCGGCTCGACGCGCTCCTGTAGATCCACATTAAAACTTATAGCACAGTTAGAAACAGCGGAAGGCCTTATTTTAAACTAAATTCTACTTCTACAGGAAACGCCATTACACAAGTCATCTCCGATATATATGTTCATACATATTATATATCCCACTACTAGACACAGGTCTCTTTTCAGAATGAGAGGGCCTGGGCTAGTTTCCACGCAGCCACAGAGCGGATTAGGAACTTAAACACACAGTTCAATTGCGAGTTTGTGTAGTTCTCCTCACAATGTTAATCTCCACCGTCAAGCTCGTGGTAAGTTTCAAATGTAATTTCGCGTAAGAATTGCAGAAATATCAGAAGTTCGAGCCCATGTTTTAACCCTCGATTCTCTACTTGAGAAGTCATAGGATAAAACACTAGGCTGCCACAGTTTTAAAAATAAGTACTTAATTCGTTAAAAGGAAACTGTCATCGCGTGGCAACTGATCTGAAGACTTTTTAGGAGCATTTCCCAAATTAGGGCACACTAGTGCCGGTGTCTAAAAACTTCTTGTGTATGTACCCATGAATGACAGAAGCGAATTTAAAGTCTCTTTAGTAATAAAGTGCATGAGACTTACCGCTAGGTATGTTACCACGTCGCCCAATGCTCAAAAATTTCCTCTTATTAAAAGGTCTTCTTAAAAGTAAAAGAAGTTTAGTAAAAGATTCTCATATGATAGCTACCTGCTTAAGTAGTAACGTCAGATAAGCTCCGCTTTAGTTTTTTGGACTGGAAATAGGCGCTGAAAACGTCAAAGGAATGTACAGCCAAGGAAACTGAATCGCGTTCCAGTTCCAATTTTCACAACCAATTTCACGCCGATTTTTTTTGGCAGATGTATAGAATGACAACACAACATTTGCAATAAAAAGGGTTCACCCTGGTATGTACGTGCTTCAGTTTTTTCAACTGTACATTTATGACAGTGAGCGTTTTCTGACTGGCAAACAATCGTAGTAGGTACTCATAATAGGTAGTTACTTAATTATGAATTGGGCAATAAAATTATAAGCCAGACCCGAAAGTTACTTATAGACTAACGCCATCTAGCGATAACTTGGCTTCTGAAACCGATTCACCATCTCTTTCTACTCTCATCCTATACCGTAGGTACGACAGAAAAAAACTGGTGAGAACGATTGTGATTTCAGTTGCGTTAGACAATAAGGCCTCTGTTCGAGTTTACTGTGCAGTGCTGTGACTTATGTAGTGTACCACCTAATAGAAAAGAACTCGCTGCGTTTATGCTCTGGGATCGTAGTCCAATGTTATCTGACGTTTGTCGCGAACAAGCCGTCATTCAAACTCCTTTACGTGCAAGTTTATCACACAAACGCCACGCCCACGTGTCGGTATCGGTACAGACTGATTGCTGTCGTCTAAACATTATTTCTCAATATTAGCGGAATATCGGCACTTCAATTGGTTTTTGGTGCGGGAAAACCTGCACACAAACACAAAAATAAATGTGTGTGTGATGTTCGCAATTTGATTGATAGATTTAGGGATTGCTCAATGATTTGCGAGACAGAAATATTCCTACATTCTTTTCCTGTATGGGTATCATTGCGAGTAGGTATTCATTTTCATCAAAAAAACTGGCTGACCCGGCAAAGGTTGTTCTGCCAAAAATTGCGATTTGCGATTAAAAACGGGGAGTGGCGGTAGAAGGGTGAAAAATAATTTACTACCTATTCCTATTCTCATACCTAACAAATATACAAAAAAAACATAAATCGGTCGAGCCGTTTCGGAGGAGTGTGACCACAAACACCGTGACACGATATTTTTATATTAGAAGACATGCCATAAATCATTTGGATCCGATAATTTTGTTAAAAGAAAGTCCAAAATACATTAAAAAATTACTGGCTACAATAATTTAACTGTTATTGTATTGCTATCAATTGCTGAGGGACATTTTCATCACTCATCATCATCATTCATCAGCCGAAAGACGTTGACTGCTGAACATACTCGTAGACCCCCTCAAGGTTCACCCAACAACATTCAAAGCGATCTCGCAATCTTAACCAGGTCATCTTGTTGGGAGGCTTACTTACACTGTTCAAAGCACAAGCCTCAAAGGGCGACGGAGAGGGCTATGCTTGTAGTTTCTCTGCGGGATCACACTAGAAATGATGAAATTCACGCCAAAACTATAAAAAATCCGTAATTTAGTAATGTGTGGTCCGCTATCATAGACCGTGCAAATTATATCTTGCCCACACCAAATTTAGGTCCTGCGCCGCCACTAATTGCAAAAGATGGCCCTGGGAGAATCAAGAAGAAGACAGAAACTTGAAGAATTTACTTCTTTGATTAATCTGCGTTTGTCATTATTTCCACTATTACGTAAAGCTGTGAGTCAGTCCTAGAGATGATTCTCGTATTTTGCTATCAATTCTTATCTTACCTATCTATCTATTGTCATGTCGATCTTAGTTACATTTAGGCGCCCTATCTTTTTGTCCAATGACAAAGTTGTACTCTTCTTAGCTGGCTCTTGTAGAAATAAGAATTAAATTGTGAGCGACAAATTCTGCGTTACTTCCTTAATGTTGGGAATTACAATAAGATATAAGGATACCGACACTATACGACATTATTCTCATTTCAAAAATTAACTTTTAGTTAAAATAAAAACAGGTTTATTTTTGAAATTAAAATAATTTCGTATAGGTAGTGTCAGTTTTTTTCTGTTCTGTGGTCAGTACGTATCGTCATAAACGTGCGAATATCTACAATACTCCGGTGTGCAAGCGTCCATGGGCATTTGTGCTGACTTGCATTAGGTGATCTACTTGCTTATTGTAGCCTATGTTATAAATAAAGTTTCTTGTCTTTGTTTGTCAAGTGATACATGTACAGTCGAGGTCAAATGTTTACACTTTGCTATCTTGTCACTGTCATTTCGTGTTTGCACTTTTGCATAAAATTGACAGAAGGCATGGAGTGACAAGGTACTAAAGTTTAAAGCTATCTGTGACTTCGACTGTACTCGTATAGTCGACATTCCATTACCACCCTAAGATCAGTTATATGGCTTAAAACATCAAAGCTTTTTTCACTTTTTAGGGTTCCGTACCCAAAGCGTAAAAACGGGACCCTATTAACTGAGGCTCCGCTGTCCGTCTGTCCGTTTGTCACCAGGCTGTATCTCATGAACCGTGATAGCTAGACAGTTGAAATTTTCACAGATGATGTATTTCGTTTGCCGCTATAACAACAAATACTAAAAAAACAGAATAATATAAATATTTAAGGGGCTCTCATATAACAAACGTGTTTTTTTTGCTCTATATTGATAACGGCAACAGGTAGACGCTTCAAATATTCACAGAATATTTAGTTATATATTCACTTTAAAAATAAACAATTAAATTAAAATAAAACAAATATTTGAGGGGGCTCCCATACAAAAAAATGTTTTTTTTTTGCTCTTTTTACAGACATACAGACAGACAGACGGACGGACAGCGGATTCGAGTCTCAGTAATAAGGTCCCGTTTTTACTCTTTGGGTACGGAACCCTAAAAATGACTTGTAAGATTTAAAACTGACAACATTGCAAGTAGGTACGTTTTAATAATCTAACAAAATATAATGCATTTTTAAAATGTAACTTTAAATATCAATGTATAACAGGAAAGAATGTAGGTTGCATCTAAAAACGCTACAAAGAAACTTCTGTTGATCTCAATCAAGAAAGGGATTGCAACAGATCTATAGTCCATTAATGTACTGTTGCCATCAAAAAAAAACATCGTAGTGGCAAAAAAAATAACAAAATTAAGTTAATAATTAGCATGGGACAAGTTGACACTAATTAGTCTCTTCCCAAGCTCAGAAAATCTTGTAATGGTGCAACGGATAAACATACTTATATATAAATAGTTACATACGTAAATATTAAACGTCCAAAACTCAAGCTTCATAGTCGGGATCGCTTCGAACTTCGAATCTAATAGAAAGGAAATTTTAAAGAAATCCATTTTATTCAAATTTTACCAGGAACGTATTTTGAGATCTGACTCCTGATTTCATGTGTCTGTCTGTACATCCAGGAACTAACTGTAACTGAGATAGCAGAAATAATTTTATGGTAGGCCACTCTGGTAGGTACAGTACGTACCTATAAGGAGGACATAACTCTGTCAAAAATGGAATTGAAGAGGCTCATTATCATCCCAGCCTATATACGAGTATGTCCCATTTCAGGGCACAGGCCTGCTCTCAGAATGAGAGTGCTCGAACTGTAGTTCCCACGCGTGCCTAGATCAGATTGGGAACTTCACACGAACCATTGAATTCTTCGCAGGTATGTTTTTTCTTATGATGTTTTCCTTTACCGTAAAGCTTATGGTAAATTTCAAATGTAATTTCGGATGTAACTGAAGAGGCTGTTTGAGCTTCAATAAGAAAACTGATATGACACTCTATTTTTATTTTTATGCTATTCTGACTGTACGTGTGTATGTTTATTTATACATCATAATCTCCAGAACCACGGGCAAGCACGCTCGCACCGACGCCGGGACACAAGACAAGACATAGCGGTGTTTTGGTGTTCTAAATACCTTACTATAAATACCTACAGCTTGGGTAATGGCTTCGTTATATTTTTAAAGCTACCTATTTGATAGCTTCCACTGGTTATAAATACAATGATAAACATGCTTACATTCCTTTCACTGTATGTATGTTCATCGAAGAATTTAAATTTGAAATCAATTTGTCTAACCTAACACGTTCACGGACACAAGACCTCTTCCAATATTTTGTGCTACGGCACAGAATTTTCCCATACAAATTGACATCATGACTGGGGACGAATCGTCATATTGTTCCGTTTTGGAAGTAAATGTTGTGGCAGTAACGGCCATAGACGAAGACTGTGTATGGAAATGGTCCGGCTACAGACGCAGTGCCACAATACGAGGTCTTTTTTGTATGTGTGACGGAGACAAACTTGTGTGCAAGAGGAGTGTTTGCTGTGGCACTAGCCGTTTGTGATTCAGCTTAAAGCGGCACAGAGTCACATGCTTCTTACAAATGCTATGAAAAATAACCGGCTGTGGAGTGGACGTAGTTCCACTTTTGGTGTGATTTGAACCACCGTCTACAGGCGTAGTGCCATATCACGAGCTAAAAATATGTAAATGTCAGATATTGTACATATATAATTAGAAATATTTCATCATTGTTATACACCGTGAAAGTTTAGTGGTTGTTTTCCCGAAACGAGGTGATTTAGTATCGATTGTACAATCGATTTATAATTACTATTTTGACTAGAGTCAAAAATCCAATTGTGAAAAACGAAAGTCGAAAATGACCGCAAACCAATAGTAACGCTTCTTTGGTACCTAACCTATCGTACGATCGTACGCTACTTGTACCAACGAAGCGTTACTATTGGTTTGCGGTCATTTTCGACTTTCGTTTTTCACAATTGGATTTTTGACTCTAGTCAAAATAGTAATTATAAATCGATTGTACAATCGAAACTAAATCACCTCGTTTCGGGAAAACAACCACTAAAATTTCACGGTGTATATCTAGTTTTTACAGAGTTGTATGGGATTCCCTTAGATAAGTACTTCAAAGCTTTGTACCTACTCTTTATGTGCTCTCTACCGATCATGAGGAAATCATAATCACTTAGCAAATAAGAAAGAACTACTTGGTAGGAGTCACTCTAAAACGTGTCTATTTCACTTTTTCTTCACCGAACGTCTCGACACCTAACTAAATTGAAATATTTGCAATATCTAAGAGTATTTCCTTGCACTAAGTCAAAAAATCTTTCTATTACGCTTCAAGGAAATCTAATACTAAGTATGAAAGGCCATTATCTCTAAAAGTTCAAATGATTTAAACAATAATTTAGAACCACGATGGTAAAGATCATGTCACGATTTCAATCCATTTGAGCTCGTAAATCGATTTATAGCTAATCATTGACTGTTAGTTGTTTGGAGAGCTACAGTAAAACATTAAATACATCTTTATAGAACGTATTATATCCAGTATTAATAGTACATTATTGTCGTGGCCTGGAAGTAGGCATTTGCTGGCTGAGTATGAGTATTAAACGGACGAGCTTGCGAGTCCGTTAACTAATACGAAGCCAGCAATTGCTATTCCAGCCGAGACTAATATAAAGCTTTTCTCAAAAATTATGAAGGGAAAAAATAGAATAAACTTTTATTAACTTAAATAGGTACAAATAATTGCAAATCATTTAAAATTAAATCTCATTAAACCCTTTCCCGCCTTTTTTCATTAAAAAAAAACTGCAGGTGTATTTTTCTACCGAAAACACCACAAGCTGTTTCAAACACAATAAAAAAAGTCTGGAGTTCCAACAAAACAACTGATACCGGTCATTTGAATTGGCTGTATACGAATAGTGCCAACTTATTGCCATGGCCGTTTTAACTTTTTAAAAAGTTTGAGACTCGACAATAATGGAATTTGTATGCGACATTGCTGTCGAGTTTATCGAGCCTGCAATGATTTTAACTTTTTAATTTTTTTACTGACCATAAACTATGCACTTCACGTTCTGATATGTAAAGAATAATGTCAACTTTTACGGATATTTTTGAGAGAAATGATTATTCAACCTGTGTCCCACTAGCTGAAGGCGTCCCTTAACTTATTTAAGTCTTCTCTTTTAAGACGTGTCTGCCAAGTCAATCGATACGAGTATTGTGTATTCATCATCATTTCAGCCGAAAGAAGTCCACTGCTGAACATAGGCCTCCCCCAAGCTCGCCAAACAGATCGGTGCCGTGCCATCAGCATCCAACGCGTTCCCGCAACCTTAACCAGGTCGTCGCTCCATCTTGTTGCATATTGTATAATTAAATTAATATTTCCAACAATTTAACATTCTTATTTGATGCCACTGTGAATTGATTTAGGTGAAGCCGTTTACAAAATTAAATTTGAAGAGTCTAGTTATTATAGTTACTGAGATAGGGTCACTCGGAATCGAATATATAAATCCCGTTTTTTCCCTTTCCCGTGGGAATTCCCAAAAATCCTTCCTTAGTGCATCCACTGTATAAGGTATCTATGTGCAAAATTTCAAGTCTCTAGGTCCAGTGGTTTGGACTGTGCGTTGATATATCAACAGTCATTTAGTTTATTTAGATATTGTAACCCCATCGCACCCCATCCAGGGAGATGGTATTTTACGTCTGCCACGTCGGATTTTAAAACCGTTGTTGTTTTCATAACCAGCGACCCGATAAACCATAGAAACAACACCCATGTTGATTTTCAGACTTTGTTACCCCTTTCCCCCCTTTTAGGGGTTGAATTCTCAAAAAACCTGAAACACGTGTTTACTCATTTATTATTCGGAGTACTTCTGTGAAGTTTCGAATAAAATAGTCGAACTAATCTTGTTTCCCCATACAAACTTTGGACCCCCGTTTCACCCCCTTAGGGAGTGAATTTTGAAAAATCCTTTCTTAGTGCACCCCTAGACCTTATAAGGAACCTACATGCCAAATTTGGAATCTCTAGGCCCAGTGGTTTGGGCTGTGCGTTGATATGTCAGTCAGTCAGTTTCTTCTTTTATATATATAGATTTCCACATTTACAAGACCTAAGTATTTCGGTCTTGTAAATGTCGAAGTGGGTAATCATGGAACGATTAACACCAATTGACCCATTCCCAAACTGAGCATTTTTATAAACATACTTATACAGTTAAATACATACTTAAATACGTATTAAACATCCAAGATTCGAGCACAAACATTCATATTTTTTGTACAAATATCTCCCCAACCGGGAATCGAACCCGGGGCATCAAGCTTCGTAGTGAGGTTTCTAACGACTCGACTAGGCTATCCGGCCGTCTAAAATAGTAACTTATTTCCTTCGATCGAATTTCGCACAATATTGGCCTGATTTCGACGTACGCTTTAAAATCAATTCGGAATAAGACTGTACTTTAGCTTCATCTCACAAAATAACAGTAACTCGTACAACTAAGTAAACATACAAAGTAGTTGCAACGAAGGGCATATTATATACAGAATGAATTAAACGACTGTAAACATTATATTTGCATCAAGTCTCAATAAGCGTACCTACTGTCATAAAGGCAAGAGCTTTTGACCGTGACTCGTGTTAAGCAATATCTTATTATTGCATTATAAAATATAGGCATAAACCCGCTAAGCCCCTTAATGGTTGCCTTATAAAATAGCTATTCAGTTACGTTATTGAAAACAAACTAACGACACTGACTGGATTACACAATGTTTCTGAGGTAGCTATAAAGTTTTGGTTTATACCCTATTCTTTAAAGATTTTTTGGACACCTTGATCCAAAACTGGAATATATTGTACCTATGATAATAAATGAGTCTTTCGTAATTTTACGACCTCTAAGACTCTAAAAACTATATTGGAGATAAGTAAAAGAAAGGTAGGAATAAAAGAAAAGCTCCCGAGCCAAAGCGAAATGGGCCATATTTTGCAACTAAGTAAGACGAGTTTTGAAATGTTACAATAATCAGGGCTCGAACTTTGGTTCTGATTACGACACCACCAGTGAGTCTTCAGTCGACCTAATAAAATGAGTACGTAAGAACACTGAGTCATCCTCATCATCATCCCAGCTTATATAGCTGCAGGGCACAGGCCTCCTCTCAGAATGAGAGGAGTTTGGGCCATAGTTCCCACGCGAGCCCAGTGCGGATTGGGAACTTCGCACACCTTTCTTCGCAGGTTATACAGATTTCCTCGCGATGTTTTCCTTCACCATAAAGCTCATGGTAAATTTTATATGTATAATTCTCACATAAATTCCGAAAAACTCAGAGAGAAAGAATAATGAGAATTTGACGACCAGATGGCCTAGTGGTTAGAGAACCTGACTACGAAGCTTGAGGTTCCGGGTTCGATTCCCGTGTCGGGGCAGATATTTGTATGAAAAATACGAATGTTTGTTCTCGGGTCTTGGGTGTTTAATATGTATTTAAGTATGTATCTATCTATATAAGTATGTTTATCCGTTGCTTAGTACCCATAACACAAGCTTTGCTAAGCTTACTTTGGGACTAGGTCAATTGGTGTGAATTGTCCCATGATATTTATTTATTTAATGAGAAGAAGAATACGGAGTAAATTTTTTTCATTCGTATCTTATACCCAACGCTACCAAAAAAAAACTTAAAGGTTTACTACAGTTAAAAACATAAACCTACAGGAGAAAATGTATTATTAGTAAGTATTGGCTACGTGCACGACGGTGGCGTCGCATAGCGTTGACAACATTTCCTCCCCATTTACTTCCAATTTTTGCCATGTTGTGCGCTGCGATCGTTTTCTGTACCCCCACCACGCGCTTCGCACATAGCCAATAGGGCGCCTCGTACCAAATCTAGAGTCCATTTTGCAACTATACCTCAACAGTTTACGTTTATATGTTTTATTTTTAGTCTCTCAGCGCTTTCAGAAACACCATCATAGCAAAAAAAAAATACGGCACAAAAAAACTTGACAGAAAATATTTTTTTCTAAAAACAACTTTATTTTCTTCAATTATCTAACCATTACGAAATTTACGAAATAAAAATAAAATACTTACTACACAAGTGGAAAAAATAGAACATTACGCCATCAAAGCAGTAGAAAATAATTAATAGCACAGTAAAAGGAGAACACATTGGGCATGATTAAATTCACCAGGACATACCTGGTCTCCAGTAGAAAAGAAAAAAGGTGGGTTAAGGTCGCGGGTGAGTAAAGTAATTGTTACAGTTCAAAATACTTCAGTAAAGGCAGTTAAGCCATAAGTGCATAAATTTACCCTGAAACTATTGATAACATTTTACATCATGCAGTAACTAAGTATGAGACACATCGTCCAAATTTCAGAACTATCCAACTTCTCAGAACATTTTAACTAAACAAACAAATCATAAATACATTGAGTTCCGTTTCTAATCTTCAAAGTCTTATCCGCACCTTAGTAACTTGGCAAACAAGTTTATAGGCTCGTCTCGCCATACTTGACTAATACACCATGATTCAGTACTAGCTAAAGCAATTTCCGCATTAGCTTTCCTATAAAATCGCTCCGAAATGCATCGCTTGGTTATCGATATGAGTCAGGCGAGCAAAAAATTACAATTCTGAAAAAGAAACAGGGAAAGTCTTTGACCAAAAACATAAAGAGCAAGTTTTGTACCTACGTATATGGATTGTACAACAACTTGCTTTTGTTTTGTAGGAGAGATAATTACGGCCATCAAATGAGAGCAGAGTTTCAAATATCAATTATGTCAGTGGTTAATAAAAGGGGTGAACATTTTGTAAATTTTTCGTTTCCTTATTGTATCATTCAGATTTTAATTGGTTTGCAAGATAATAGCGACTCTAGCGAGATTAAGAGAAAGCTTTATAAAGATTCCATCAGTAATATGCACCAATTTGTCACTTGGTACTGATTTATTACATGAAAATTGAGTCATTATTTTTTCATATTATGTTTCTCCAATGACCGCTCACAAGTTTATCCACAATTTCAAGAAGAATTTGAAACTTTATTGATTTCCGGTCTTTCGGTCATTTTATCTCAAGCAGTTGATAATGTGAATATCGTAATATCATGTTGATAGCCCCTGAGTGTTTTGTTCCGATACAGTTCTGTGAAATTATTTAACAGTTAAATGGTGTCATGTCATCGTACTGTGTCATTGGATTAAATACCAACAATCCCGATTACGGTATCGGTGGCAATTTTTTAACGCATGATTTGAAAACGAGAAAAAATCTGTGAAAAGGTAGCTATTAAATTTTCATATTTGGTAGAAAATGTATTTTTATGTATGACCGTCGCTCATTTTAGACGAGAACTTTCCAAAAAGTTGAAGCCAAAAACTTAAACTTACTCATATTATGAACGCGAAAGTTTGTATGGATGTATGGATGTTTGTTACTCTTTCACGCTAAAACGGTTTAACGGATTCTTATGAAATTTGGCACACAGATAGTTTATTAACCTAGATCCTAGATTAATATATAGAATACTTTTTATCCCGAAAAATTGCATAGTTCCCGCGGGATAGCGATAAACGAACTCTTTGCAGACGGAGTCGCGGGGAGCAGCTAGTAGAATTATATAGTCACGGCTCTTCGCACAAAACTTCCACCTCCTAAACGTTAGTCGATCGGCTACAAAATCGGTCAAAATCTGTAAATTTTGTATGTTGTCAATTAACATAAAATCTTGGTTTGCTTGTACGTACGTTTCTTTTTTTTCCATTTAACTAATACCTAAATATGTTTATACGAGGGGCGTTCAATATAAAGTGAGAATGAGATGCAAACTCTTTCAATATTAGGAAATTAAATACTGGCCGGTAAAGCTAATCTATCTAGCTGATTGCTATGAAAAAAAAACTAACTGTCTTATGTTTAAAAAGAAATACGGTAATTTCTTTGCAATGTTATTGAGTACGTTGGCGAAAATGGAGAAAATTTAACTGCGCGCCGTTATCAAATACTTGTATTTGAAAAATTTTTCTACGGACCAAGTCAATTTAGATTTGCGGGACACTTTAGGATCTAATGCTCCTCCGTATTCGACAGTCGCACGTTGGTGCGCCGAATTTAGACATGGAAGAACATCGACCATGGACGACCCCCACTCCGGACGTAACTACAGCAATAACTGAAGAAATTGTGAAAAAAGTTGAAAACTCAGTTTTGGCGGATCGTCGTGTCACGGTTCGTTTTATTGCTGAAAATGTAAAGATTTCAACGGGGAGCGTGCATAATATTTTACATGAACGCTTGGGTATGAAAAAGGTAGCTGCGCGTTGGGTACCAAGAATGCTTACTGACACGCAAAAACAAACTAGAGTCGAGATTTGTCAAGAAGCTTTGGACCTGATACAGCAAGACCGGGAACTTTTTTTGGCGCGATTTATAACAATGGACGAAACATGGCTCCATCATTACGACCCTGAAACGAAACTGCAGTCTATGACATGGAAAAGGCCATCATCTCCAACTCCGAAAAAATTCAAGGTGGGCCCATCTGCCGGTAAGGTCATGGGCTCTGTTTTTTGGGATGGTAAAGGGGTATTAATGTTTGAGTATCTCAAACATGGAGCCACTATTACGGGCACTTGATACGCCAAACAAATAGCAACATTGCGCAATGAGATCCGCGAAAAACGGCGAGGTAAACTCTCGAAAGTTGTGCTGATCCACCAGGACAATGCCCCGGCACACAAGTCCATCGTTGCAATGGCTGCAATTCGTGATGCTGGGTTCAATATCCTTAAGCATCCTCTGTATTCACCAGATCTCGCTCCCAGTGATTTCTACCTATTTCCGAGATTGAAACAATACCCGAGAGGCCAGAAATTTGAAGACGACGACGCGGTAGTCGCTGCAGTACAAGATTTTTTAAGTACTCAAGATGAGACCTTTTTTAAAAATGAAATTTTAAGTTTAGAAAAAAGATTTAATAAGTGTATTATGCTAAAAGGTGACTATGTCGAAAAATTAAATTACATTTAGTAAAAGTTGTTTATTACTCATTCTCACTTTTTATTGAACGCCCCTAGTATACCTGTTTTAATGCAACCTAGGTTCGGCCACTTTGTAATTATAATTATACAATATTAAAAAGAAACGAAATGTATAAATATAAACCTATATTTTGTTTTGACCGAAAACATATCCAAAACTGGTCAATATCGATTACCGTTTGGGGAGTGGAAAACAATAATAGGGTACCTTTTGTACGAAGAGACTAGTTTTAGATTTTATTCTATAATTATCCAAGTCACTGAAGACTTTAGCACTTCTGCATCTCCTGATGTCCATAGGCAGTAGTAGCATTCTCAAAAAAAAACATTGATACAACCCATAATCAAAATCATCACTGACATTAACCATTTAAAAAATAGAGCACTAAGAATCTCAATAATGTACCACAAAGTAAGGTCAGCAATCATTCGGTGGAAGTGGCCAATGAGAGGCACAATAAAAGCACAATATTCTAACGCGTGCCACGTGGGTAGGCACTAAACTTAAACAAATAACTTTACGAGTGTGGCCACTCTATTGGGATGTCCTGTCTGACCGACGGACTCTGTAAACGCCATCCGTGTTACACAGAGGCCTACTGTGTTTAATCTCACTTCGTATAAGCCTAGGAATTTCGACACGGTGTATTGTTGTTGGAAAACAACCACCGAACGGGTGTAATTTAGGCTGTACCAAAGACAAACGTAAGGAGGAAGCGTTAAATCGCAATGCCAAACATTATTCAGCTATTGTTGCTATGCTCTGGACTACGGTCGATTTATTCGCGAATGGTACATTTAAAGTTGCAGCAGAAATGTAATGGGCGCTTAAAACTTTTAGCAAAAATCGTCGTATTCAAATGTCTCTGAATTCATTTCGAACGTCATTAAGTTATTATAGTGTATGCGACTAGCGCATGCAAAGTTTTTATTTTTGTACTTTTATTAAAGAATTTAGATATTCAAATTATTATTTAATTATCATTATTATGGTCACGTTTTATTTAAATTTTAACTAACCATCATTCATGGCGTTGCCTTCATTTGTACTACATAGCAAAAATGCGTTTGTAAAATTGCAGAAATTATTATGCCTCATATTCTGGCAATTACCTACTAGCCGTAAGTGGTCATTACATTAAAATTGAAAATATGGTGCTGAGTGAAATGACTGTTAAATTTCATTTGTTTACCTTTTCGAGAGTTTACTAAGAATCGTATTTCTAAAGTCTGATTTCTCCGTATCAGACCTTGCTCAAAAAGGCATCGGTCCAAATGCGAACAAAGCGTAGGTAAGTCTTGTTCTAGATCTCAATAACAATTTAAGTACTGTTTATAATGAGCGTGAGAAGAGACACCGTGTAACCGCCCTTTGCTTTGGTTAGATCTCCTTAGATTTACAAACACAGCTAGGCTAGGGCGATTGTGTAACATTTGTTATGATTTGTTGCTCCTTTCATTCAATCGTAGAGTATAATGTTTAATATTTGGACAAGCGTACGTATTAATAAACTTAAAAACATGGGCTGTTAAAATACACATATGTGTGTATGTTACAACTAGTAAAATAATTAAGTGAATATTCATAATTAGCCGAATAAAAATGTGTATCAATATCACAATTTTTCATGAATAGATTTAGAGATTTTTTTTACGGTTGTAAATTTTCAAATCGTTCTTGAAATTTTAAAACGGTCTGTTGTAAAATTGTCAAAAGACAGTAAATTGTGTCATATTTTGTTGGATGAATGGTTCTTGACCGAATTTGGTCGCATTAGTAAATTAGTAAGTAAGTAAGTACATTTATTTGTTGAAAGCAGGTGTACACAAATGATCTGAAAACTAGTCTGAATCTCCACTTTCTACCTAAAAATAGGCGTACAAAATTAAATTCTCTATAATTAAATTAGTGTTAGTGTAATACCTACTGTTACAGTGGCGCTTGTCGACAAAATTTTCGCAAATCATATTAAAAAAAGATGACCCTGGTACACATTGAGAAATTTCTGCGTGTATGCTAGCTAACCGCTAAAATTGTTGTATAGGCGGGCAAGCATCACAGAATGATGAGTATCCGGGTTCGAACCCCACCTTTAGCATATCTTTTCTGGTATTTTCGGTGTGTTCTAGTTGCATTAAAAAAAAATATTATTTATTTTATTAGCAGTACGGCTGCTCACCGAATCTAAGATTATTTAAAAGCGAAAAAGTTTTTCGGGTGCGCCGGTGGGATTCGAACCCTCCACCACCACCGCCACCGGCGCACCCGAAAAACTTTTTCGCTTTTAAATAATATTAAAAAAAAAGACGGGAAAACCGAAAAAATAAATTCAAAAATGTAAGAAGTTAACATTTCCGACTCCTATCGACCACAAATAAACGTAAACTCCCACCGAATAAGTATAGGTAAAAAAGTAACTTGATGCCATGCCAATAGACATCGCAAAACATCTCAGGTTATTGTCAAGTCATCTGACTCCGCGCTTAAGCCTGCTTGCTCAGTATTTTCAGTGCTACCAGCTTTATGATCTGCTGATGAGTATTTCCTATGACACTTTATACAGTATTATTACAATGCTTATTGTTGTTATAGGCACGCGCTGTACTGATAACGGGTTCTTGTGAATTA
This sequence comes from Archips crataeganus, assembly GCA_947859365.1. NCBI lineage: Eukaryota > Metazoa > Arthropoda > Insecta > Lepidoptera > Tortricidae > Archips > Archips crataeganus. The sequence continues at coordinate 9,028,036 of OX402051.1, forward strand.
CATATGTCTTCCCGTGTACGATATAATTCGATATTATTCACTTGGTTATCCGTCCGTATGAGTACAGTCAGAGCCATTTTATTTTATTGCTTTGGCTCAATGAAACCTTTCATTATTAAGCATTATCTGACGTTGTTTATCATCAAATGCATCGTGTCGGTATAATAAGTTCTTTTTTCCGCCCGAGATTTGTAATTAGACGTAAGGTTGTTTGTTTTATAAAAAATCCTGTTATCTTGAAGGTTGGGCAACTTTATTATATCTATCAACTTTATTATGCTGGTCTGCACGGTTACCTGCTGAACTTTTTTTTTTAACTGAGTACGATTTTTTCCCAAAGAAACTTGTTCTTTTTAGGGTTCCGTACCCTAAGGGTAAAAACGGAAACCCTATTACTGAGGCTCCGCTGTTCGTCCGTCCGTCCGTCTGTCCGTATGTCACCAGGCTGTATCTCGGGAACCGTGATAGCTAGAGAGTTGAAATTTTCACACATGATGTATTTCGGTTGCCGCTATAACAACAAATACTAAAAAATGGAATTAAATAAATACTTAAGGGGGCTCCAATACAACAAAAATGATTTTTTTTGCTCGTTTTTGCTCGATATTGATAACGGCAACAGGTAGACACTTGAAACATTCACAGAATATTTAATTATATATTGACTTTAAAAATAAATCATTAAATTAAAATTAAAATAAAATATTTAAGGGGGGCTCCCATACAACAAACGTGATTTTTATGGATAATTGTACGGAACCCTTCGTGCGCGAGTCCGACTCGCACTTGGTCGGTTTTTTTTTCTCAAACGGTGTCGTCGAGTCATAAGGCGCAACTCTAAAGATTCCTAAGCGTTTTATTAAATACCGAAAGATCGACATTAGAATATGAATGAAGTCTCCAAATTTCATTGCTATTTTTCATTTTCGTCACATCCTTAAACAAAACAGTATAGACTTAGTAGATTTTTTCCAACGAAGGATCTTCAATCAAACTGCTTCGTCACCAAATCTTCGAAGTCGAATTTTCCTTCAATTGGTCGGATTAACTTAAAATTCGCCATGAATATTTAAGTTAGATGACAATGCAAGTAAAAGTGCAAATGCGAAGGGTAATAGGACAGTCACAAAAAATTTTTGTACTTATTATAAATGAAAATTTTAGCAAAACTTCAAGATTAGTCAGCAGTGTATAAATTATCTCAACAATATTGCAAAGTTTTACAGAATCTGATATTAACGCTTTGTTCCCACGCGTGCAAGAGCCTACGGGCTGTATCACATTTCCTTTATTATTATATTTTGCATGCGTATAAAAGCGCTTACTACGGCAACTCGATATTATACGGTTTTCTATTGAAACATGTCTAAAGTAATAATAAGTTTATTTATAATATTTTACACTTAGGCACTTGTACCTCCTTATCTGCTGCGCTTTCATTTAATAAGGAAAGAAATACTTATTCAGTTTATTCTTCGTTACATTGTATAAAAAATGAAATATTTGTTTCTTTCTATTAAACATTTTTTTTTGTATTATACTTATCATGATTTCGAAATGGACTTTTATAATTTTCGTTAAATCCACCAGGATATTAAAATTTTAGTACCTACACAATTTTGTTTTAAAACTATAACTAAGTAGGTACTGATTTATTTTAGTAAAATTTCACTGTTAGTAATTTGTGCATGTTGTGTGCTAACAGCGAACGTGATTTGTTTTATAAACAAATATCACACGTGTTTAAAAAAAAGTTAGAAGCGTATGTTACCATTTATGATCAATACAATATTATCAAAACTAAAATTAGACTAAGTACTTATGTATTTACCTTCTGTATGTTTCGTTTAAATTTCAAAAGAACATGTCAATCGTATCGTCGATAATTGGTGACATATTTTTAACCAATTTCTACCGCGTAAAGTTATTTTTTACACAACACATCATCATCATCCCATCCTATATAAGTACATCCTACTCTAGAGCACAGACATCCTCTCAGCAACAATATCAATACATGTATATTTAATACCTTATGTCCATAATAATAATTTTTGGAATGTATAAATTATCATGAGGAAAGCGAATAATTAACATTATTTTCCTTCTAGCATACAAGTGCTGCTTCATATATTTTTGCGGTGTCTCTTGACACAGGTATCTCGATACTTAAATAGAGGCACCAACCTGTATTTTGTTAAACTGTTTGTGTTACTGAAACATTTTTTTTTTTATAATAGAAAAGTTCGCAGATTAGCAATTTGGCATGTGTCCCGGTAACATAGTGCAAGTATTAGTAGTAGTAGGTAGTAGTGTAAGTTCAGACGACCAGATGGCCTAGTGGTAAGAGAATCTGACTATGAAGCTTGAGGCGGGTTCGATTCCCGTGTCGGGGCGGATATTTGAATGAAAAATACGAATGTTTGCTCTCGGGTCTTGGGTGTTTAATATGTATTTAAGTATGTATCTATTTACATAAGTATTAGGGATCGCAATACCGGGTGCTTTTTTGAAAACTGGTTTTTTCGCTATTCATATTTTTTTAATACCGGTCAAATCAAATTATAAAATCAAAAACAAATAAAATGTTAAAATTATAAAATCATTGTAAATAATTAACTAATTAAGGTACTCATTTAAAATCACTTCTGTACCTACTTTGTTTAAGTTTAAGTAATGAGATCGTAGAAAAGATAAATTATTTAGCGTGTTATCGGCTAACTTTGATTGCACTAATTTTGACAAATAGATGCGTCTTCGTGGATGGCACTAGGTATACCTATGTGTGAGTCGTGTGACTAATCGTCGTGAGCTTGAGCTCTCGGGCTGGTTAGGCCGCCACCGCTGTGCGTACAACTTTGCCAGTTAAAAAATTGTTAGAAATAATCATTTTGCGCACATAATTGAATGAAATTACCTACTGTGTCGTTTTTTAATCTTTGCTAATACCGAAATTACCGAAAATCCCGGTTTTGATTAATTTAATCCCGGTATTTAAAAGTTCATTTTTGTGCCCGGTTTTCCGGTATTTTCGAGAGTCGGGTTTTCCGGTTTGCGACCCCTAATAAGTATGTTTATCCGTTGCCTAGTACCCATGACACAAGTTTTGCTCAGCTTACTTTGGGACTAGGTCAAATGGTGTGAATTGTCCCGTGTTTTTATTATTATTATTATTTTATTATTAAGTATCTAAATTAGCTCGAAGCTACTTTAGACATTTTGTTGACACTCAAAGGGCTCATTTCCATAAGATAGTAATCTAAATAACTCCTGCGGCTTTTATCAAAAGATAACGTACCTAGATAATATTTAATTGTGTAAATTATACGTCTATTGTTTAATGTTCAGTGCTAAATGTTTTATTTCCGTGTTGGGTTTGTTTGTATCTTAGTTGATTTACGGAACCTTGTGATTTGCATAGGTAACGAACCGTTTGTAATCTTGGTTTAGAGGAAGTCCTTGTTATTGAAAAATCTATTTCTAATATATAAAAATCTCGTGTCATGGTGTTTGTTATCGAACTCCTCCGAATATTTATAAATAAATTTCTCTATATTTGGTAGGTCTAAGAATAGGTCGCTATTTTTTATACACCTATTCTTCGCGGACGAAGTCGCGGCCAACAGCTGGTATTAAAATATATGTAACTAGGTATACTTTACTTGCCTTTTAGTCCATACTATATAGGATATAAATATTATCCCAGCCTATATATGTCCCACTGCAGGGCATACGCCTCCTTTTAGAATGAGAGAGCTTGGGGCGTAGTCCCTACGCGGGCCCATTGCGGATTGGAAATTTCACACACATTGAACCCAATTAATTTCTTCGCATGTGTACGTGCAGGTTTCCTCACGATGTTTTCATTAGCTCATGGTAATTTCCCACATAAATTTCGAGAACTAAAAAGGTGTGAGCCTGGGTACGAGCCCGCGACCCTCTGCTTGAGAGGCCATAGGTCAAACCACTAGGCCACCACGGCCCTTTTAGAATATGTTAATACTATAGTCCGACAAGCTTGTGCGCGACCCTCCGCGGAACCCTGTCGCAGTCAGCGTTTGCCGCACTTATTAAAAACAATCTTGTTAAGGACAGCAGAGGCTCCCTGCGACAGGGTTCCGCCGAGCGCCGCGCACGAGCTTGTCAAGGTATAGCGTAACCTCCACGGGAATCCTATAAAATTCCATTCCATCGTGGTCTTTGTATGACGAACATCCGTGAATTTCACGTCTCTACACTTAGGGGTTAAGATTTAGAATTTTACATGAATCGGGTTAATAAGTAATCATGTGTTATTCCAGACGTCCATCTATCTGCATACCAAATTTCATCCAAATCCGTCCACACGTTTTTTAGCGCGAAGAAGTATCAAACATGCACGCACACGCACTCGTACTTAATATTATTATATTAAGTAAATATAATAGGTAAGTAGGTAGGTATAATAGGTATAGGTCACCGACATAGCTCGAAGAATGGTACAAAGGTTCTCAAGTGGCGTCCACGGACCGGAAGACGCAGCATAGGTAGGCCTCCAACAAGATGGAGCGACGACCGCGTTGGATGCGGATGGTACGGGAGCGATCTGTTTGGCGAGCCTTGGGGGAGGCCTATGTTCACAAGTGGACGTCTTTCGGCTGAAATGATGATGATGATGATTAGTATAATAAAGAGGAAAAATTTGTGTATTTCCTTGTTTGTAGGTTTGTACAGAACTTCTAAACCGATTTCAAAAATTCTTTCAGTAGTCGAAAGCTACACTACTCCAAATCAACATAGACTACCTAATTTCTTGGGAAATAGCAAAGTTAAGCCGTGGAAAACGGACGATATAAAGGTTATACTTCCTTTAAAGGCCGGCAACAGATCAGTGACTCTTTGAGTTGTTAATATTTATGGGCGGTGGTGTTAATTTCTCATCAGATGACCCGCTTGCACGTTTGCCTCCCTCTCATAATAAAAAAAAAATGACAGCTACATTTTATATCTGAAGCGTGTAAGTGTACTAAAACACATCTTATGTTAGGTGTAACTCGAAGCATCAAGATTAATATGTAATGTAGGTATATTCAATTATTTAAAGGTAACAAAAAGTTACAGAGTAATTATTGTATCTTAACAATTATCTCTGAGCGTTCCACGAATTTTGATATTACTCCACTTTGTCGTACATAACTTCATTGTTCGGATAATTATTATTAGCATCCACTTTAACTTAATCATTAATGATACGAACTGAATCATTTTACGAGTATTTAAATATAGAGATGCGCTTAATAAAGTAATTTAAGACTCTACAACTTATACTAATCAAATAACAGAATCTGTTGACTTAGGGCGAATGCACCTGAATGCTTTGTAGCAACAAACAACATAGTCACGTTCTACCTCGAAAATTGCAATAATGCATCTTAATTGAGATACACTGTACCAGTGTTTGAAAAAGATGCAGTTACTTTAAAAATATCCATATCTTACGGCCTTTAGGAACCTGTTAGTAAGTATGCACTAAAACTCAAGAATACGTGTATTTTTAAGTCAACGTGTGTACTTTGCAAAACTACTGCAATTGCATTTTTATATTGGTGTCAAAAGCGTCCGTACAGGCGAAACCGTATTGCCAGTCGTTGACCGTGTAGATTAGCTACGTTATAGCTCCATCAAATGCATTTTCGGTAAAATATTATTATGCAGAAATAAACTAAAGTAAAATCCAATGTAACATTTTGGTGACTGAACTTGTTTCGATGTTAGCAGAAGTACGTAAACTTTAATCTGTGCTACTTTTTATTGCATAACAACGAACAAAGTGCAGAATAAAATGGCGTCGGCTACATTGATGTCTGCTGATTTAGGATTTTAAATAAACAAACACTTTTCTTGTTGCTTAGAGTAAATTAAGCGAATATTCAGTCGTTGAGAATATGTAGCGCGTAAGACTTGTGCAAGATAGTTGAACATTATTTGTTTCTTGTGAATCATGAAGTTGAAGAAAACAGTGACTTGTTGCATCCGAGGGAATTCCTTTTTCATCAGGTATTCTACGAAAGTAATGCCTCAGGTAATAAGATATACATTTTGTGGTCGGATTGGCTTCAGTGGTTATTTCACGCGTAATATTGAATTTAGGCACTCTATTATTAAAAGTGCTACTGGGTACATAAATTTAGAACTTTGTTCGCGACTTTCTTGGGAAAATAACATAACTTATGGGCTTACAGCCCACCAGCTTTTAGCCCATTCTAAGATAACAAGATTAAGGACTCCACGGCATTAGCTTAATATCTACAGGAAAGACAACTTCTAGTCCTTATTCTTTATAAGACCTAGAACACCAGGCGTCTTACAAAACTCCGCGGCTCCGCCAGAGTAAAATCTAGGTAATTGTTTTCAATAACATAACTCTCATGTTTCGAGACATCAAAAACATTATGAGGAAAATAAGAACAAGGAACTTTTGATGCGCGATAGATATAGGGAAACATTCTGTACGGAGTGAGTTGCTTGAGTTGCATTTGTTTGTGATATCTCCTTTATTATACTTCCTCTTCTCAGTCCTATACAAAAAAAAATACCAGCCGTTGACCTCTGTCTTACCTAGTGGTTAGTGCAGATGAGGCTGAAGATGTAGCTCACTCGTTCAGTGACAGCCTATGTATTCCCTCCTTTAGCCACTTTAATTCCGATCTTCTAGGCCCTAGAAGATCGGAATGAAAGTGAGAGGGATGGCGAACCAATGGCATGCGTGCCAGTTGTGGCACGCGACAATATAATTTGGGCACGTCACTAATCATGCATCCATGCAATCACCAAGTTTAGTATCGTTGATGACACGTCATAGCCAGATTAAGGTTCGCCATCCCAGCAGTAGGACACTTCGCCAGGCTAACTAGTAACTTCCCTATTCTAGGGCAATGAGAGTACAGGGGGGCTACTACGGAATTCGAAATTCGTATCGTGCCGGTCCTTTCACTCTTTTGTTCAATACTATTAGCGAGAACAAAACGGCACGGTACCACCAACTTTGAAAATCGAATTACGTAGTAGAGGGCCAGTTCCCACCCACCACCTTTTGGAATTGTGATATTAAAAGAAATGAGTGCCCAAGTGGCACTTGATATTATGTGCATCAACCAATGCATGAATGGAAGCAAATTAAACCCAGTCAAACTAACCCAATCACAAAATACAGTACAAAATTATTGTAAAAAAACTTTCGCTGTTTTCTTAAGTTCATGGACTTAAAAAGTACCTACCTACGTAATGTATATGAGCGTGAAACTTATAAGAAATAAACAATTGAAATTTAGAGTTTATTACAATATTTAGCTACATCATTCTGAAAAAAGTGGTCTTCAGTTTATTGCCATAAGGATTTATTGATTTTTTTAAATTGTCAACTTATTTACGTTGGAGCTAAGGCAGGGACTTGACTTATAAAATTTTAATATTCTTAACTACCCATGTAGAAGTAAAACATAATTTTCCGTGATGATTTGAGCAGTTAGTAATGTTGTAAGAGTTAGTCAATGGGTTTTAAATGTGTGAATCATGAATGCTGGTGTGACTGTGGAAAGCATGATACAACTCGAATCACGTAGACCACGATGCGCTAAGTTGTAAACCGCAGCAAGATGTATCATGGAGATTAGGAATACCTTGTACCGGGGTGAATATTCAGTGTTTTACGGCGTTTCATTTTCGTCATTACAGTTTCAGTAAATATTTTTAAAAGAGACGATGCTCAAGGTTAGCTTTTTATGAAAACTAAAAGCAGTACCGATACTAAATCTTATTTGACCAAAGATCTTGCAACTTGTCCTACCGTTGTATTGATCGTGAAATGGTAGTAATGTATAACCGAGCGGTGAAAATTTTTTCGTGACGCTCTCCGCATTCGTATTTTTTTACTCTTTATTACTGAATAATTGCGAGCAGGGCCCAATTGCATAACAAAATACAACATATATTACAAGCGGAACTCCCTTTCTATTTAATGTAACTGAAGCGAGGGTTCCGCTTGTAATATTAGTTGTACTTTGTTATGCAATTGGGCCCTGGTCGTATTTTAACAAGCATTTAATTTAACTTGCAATGATCGGACGTGGTGTAGTGTATGTAAGTTGTCTAAATTTGCAAACCATTTTCGACCACTTTTAGTGATCAAATTGGCTTGATATTTGGTGTGGGTATGTAATTGGGATGACAAGGCACCTCTTCGCAAAATAACGCTCAATCAATCGACTATTCAGTATCTTCTCAACGTGCATTGTTCATTGACTCGAAACGAATACCTCCACCACAGATATCGCAACTAGAAATATTGGTATCACATTTGGCTTCAAACAAATTTTCTCTAACCAACATTTTTAATCTTACTCAATAGTTACAGAATTATGCTCCCATTCTCAAATTCACGTTATATCATTGTTACAAACCGAGTATTTTTAAAACATAGAGAATAACTCCAAGGCTCACTGTTCCAACTCATTTTAGCCCGTGCGGCAAACACCAGCTAATTAAATATAAAATAATTAAACTAAAAGGACCATTTGCGTCATTAATAGGCGTTAAGTCATTGTAATGAATGAGCTAATTCAGGTAAACGTCATGGTTGTTTGTTTACCTGCATCTGTTTTAAACATGTGACATACTTGTCAATTAGTGGCGACAATATCGGGTAAACAAATTTAAAAAAAAAAATCAGTACAATATTTTTGCTGACTTACCTACTTTTAGTTGAATTTACTTACATTGTCATGTAAACTACATATCCTTATCAAATTTCAAGACGATCTCATCACTAGAATTAGGTGAAAATTGACTTAACCTTAACCAACATACAAAGATACGGACCATACCGATACCTACCAACATACGAGGATAATAATGTCAAATGTCTAAAGAGATAGACAAAAGAATTGCGACAGGTTGGAAAAAATACTGGGCTTTGAAAGAAATTACGAAAAGCATAACTGAAGAAGGAAACTTTTGATACCTGTATCCTATTCTGCATCACATATGGTCGTGGAACCTGGGCTTTGACAAAACACCACAGGGATAAACTAGCACGATGTCAAAGAGGAATGGAAAGGAGCATGTTAGGATTGAAACTAATGTACAACGTTAGAAGTGTAGAATCAGCCACAAGACGAAATTAGCAGACATCCTATCACGTGTTGGTTGATGTACTTAAATGGAGGTGACCTGGACATATGCTCCGCTGTAAAAAGGAGAAACGGAACAAGCAGGTGACAGTTTGGTACCGAAGGGATGGCGCTAGGTAGGAGCCAAGGTCGCAAAGCATTAAGATGGAAGGATGAATTGAAGGAGACAGCAGACAGAAAGCAGTGGAAGGAGTTGGAGGAGGCCTTTGGCAGAAGGCACACCAAAATAAGAGACATTTTGCGACTAATACTTATTACATTATTATTTGATTTTACTTTTGTTTCTTTTATTTTTCGTTTTTATATTTGATTTTACCCTAAACTTGGCAGAATTCATAAAAGTTCATAATTCAAACCCAGTCTTAAATTAGAACTCCTGAAAATTCTACAACAAAAAAATACAAAAGGCGGTATTAAAAAATGTGTCTTATCGGATACGCTAGGTATAAAGTTAAGGGTAAGTATAATATTCCACAAACTTGTAAAAAAATTCGTGAAATAAAGGATTATTTGCGGAAGTTCCTTTGGCTGTACCTTCAAGGAACTGATGGGTTTTTTTCGCACTAGTTCCTTCACAAGAGGTGAAGGAATAACAGATTTTATTTTTTCGCCTTTGTTCCTAGAATTAAAGGTTCTGCCACAAGGATCAAAGGCAAAAAATAAACGCTGTTCTTCCTTCACCGTTCGAGGTCTTCACAGTTTTTCAGTTCTTTCTTGTGCAGGAACTAGTGCGAAAAAAACAATAGTTCCTTCGAAGGAACTACCGCGAATAATCCGAAATAAAGGATTTATTATTATTATAACATAAAAAGATACATTACGAGTTAACTTCGATCATATAATGCGCGAGTTAATCAAAGATTGTAAGAACTGCACGTATACGTATTGAGATAATAGCACTAATTATTTATCTTCACGACAATCCTCTAATTACAAATCTAAATAAGGTATTGATAGATGACCCATTGAAATTGCATAGCTGGCACTTTATTGGCAAACAAGATAGAACGTAGGTATTATGTCTGTTCAATTATTTAAATTATTATAATATTTATTTACTCGTAATTTATAAACTTACGCTTTTTTCCTTTGAAAATAGCCCTCTGAATGAAAATTGAAATGTTATTAAAATTATTTTGGATGGTAGTCGCAGAATTATGTGATCGTACTTCTCGAATTTGTTAAGTTCGATTCATATTTACAGACACCGAGCGTGTCAGACACGTGCCGTATGACACCGACAAAATATTCTTTCCGCGCATACTGGCCGGGCACGGCTCGTGTCTGTCGGTGTCTTCGCGGCCGTGTTATGACAGATATGAATTCGTTAATAGATACTGTATAGAATAATATTATTGTGTCTGACACGACGCTCGGTGTCTGTAGATATAAATTGACCTTTAGCCTTTCCATAATCCACTGCTATGGGAGAACGTGGATAATTATATGCTACTCAAGACGTCCAAATATAAAAGGCGTGTGATAATTAAAGGCATAGAACACAAGCAAATTTTAAGGGTTCTGTCTTAACTTAGCGTGTCATTATCATTACATTAGTAATTAGAGAAAGGGCAAGCCTATAAAAATAAGAATCCCTTGGAATCGAGCTCTGAGGATCGCGTACTGTTATTATCCTACGTACATTTATTACTCTATGCATGTGATTGGCACTTAAAACGTAGCGTATTGATGATGCAGAACAAAGACTTTCTGAGACCAAGTCTCCGATAAAGGTAACTTGTTTGACACACGATGATGACTGGGTCCCGACTCCCGTCCGGCGCCACTGCTGGCGACACGACTGTCACTCGTTTCTATTTCCAACCGGCGCCAATGAATGAAGCAAGAAAGCATCAAATAACCTCTTGAAAGCATTATTTGTGATTCAACAAACGTCGAAACCGATCTTTAACTCGATTTCTGTAATTAGACGACAGCTCCCGTGATTTATTTCCCTTTGGCATTTTTGACTTTGAAGTCAGAAGGATAATTGTAAAGTCGTTTAAAATTAACAAGAATTTGGCTTATCTATTCGCTGAAATACTTTCAAGTATGTCATCGTTCTTCCGATACATGTACTACTATTTTCGGAAGTGCATGACTTAATTGTCATTATCCGTAGCTAGAGTAGATAACTACATTTTAGAGTGCCTTTTATTATTGACTATGGTTTGTTTTTCTGTTTTAAAAGATATTATAGTTCACTTAGTGTTTCTTTATTGATTTGAATCTAAATATATAAAAGAAGAAACAGAATGACTGACTGACTGATTGACATAATCAACGCACAGCTCAAACCGCTGGTTCTAGAGATTCCAAATTTGGCACTTAGATTCCTTATAAGGTCTAGCGGTGCACTAAGAAAGTATTTTTCAAAATTCACAACTTAAGGGGGTGAGACGGGGGTCCAAAGTTTTTATGGGGAAACAAGATTAGTTAGACTATTTTATTCGAAACTTCACAGGAGTACTCCTAACGATTAATGAGTAAACACGTGTTTTAGGTTTTTTGGGAATTCAACCTCTAAAAGAGGGAAATGGGATGACAAGGTCTCGAAATAAAAAATGAGTATTATTTCTAAAGACTTGAAGTTTGTCACACATATACCTCAAGTGTCATAAAGGTACACTAAGAAAGGATTTTTAGATACTTCCACAGGATAAGGAATAAATGGGATTTATATTTTCGCTTTCCGAAGCCGTATCTCCGTATCTATAATTAAGTATTTAAGACTTCAAATTTGCCATGCATTATAAAAGTGAAAAAACAAATTTTAGAATTTTCGGAAAGTCCCACGGGATAAGGAAAAAACGAGCTTTACATTTTTTTTCTTTTTTATTTTAATTTATTTACTAAACAGAAAAACAATACACCGTGAAATTTTAGTGGTTGTTTTCCCGAAACGAGGTGATTTAGTATCGATTGTACAATCGATTTATAATTACTATTTTGACTAGAGTCAAAAATCCAATTGTGAAAAACGAAAGTCGAAAACGACCGCAAACCAATAGTAACGCTTCGTTGGTACAAGTAGCGTACGATCGTACGATAGGTTATTTACCAACGAAGCGAACGTTTTTCACAATTGGATTTTTGACTCTAGTCAATATAGTAATTATAAATCGATTGTACAATCGAAACTAAATCAACTCGTTTCAGGAAAACAACCACTAAAATTTCACGGTGTATAAGTAACATTTTACAATAATGCAACGAGCAAAACCATACTAGGTAAGGTTTAACTGCCGTTGAATTAACTCACAAAGATAAGTAGATAATTAAATTAATCAATCACGCACGATTTAACTTTAGGCTAGGTATATAGCTAAGGTATATAGGTAATCTTAACACAAAGTTTACGTTAGGTAAATTGCTTCAACAATACGTTTACAGTGGTGTGGCGTATTACATATTGAATCAAATGGGACCCTATCTCCGTAGGTAACAATTTCTTTAGGATAATAAAGGTGCAGTAAAAAGGGATTTTTGGAATTTCCCGCAGGATAGAGATCGGGAGTTGACATTAAAACTTTTTGTGCGCGGACGATGTCGCAGGTAAAAGCTAGTAAATATATAATAAATAAATAAATCGTGGCACAATTGACACCAATTGACCTAGTCCCAAACTAAACAAAGCCTGTGGTATTGGTATTAGACAACGGATAGACACGCTTACTATTTTTAGATAACTACACATTAAACATCCAAGACTTGAGCACAAACATTCGTATTTTTCTTTCATACAAATATCTGCCCCAACCGGCAATCGAACCCGGGACCTCAAAGTTCGTAATTAGGTTCTCTAACCACAAGGCTATCCGGTCATCTCAATGTCCGGTCGGCTTTCTTTATTCGTTTTGTGTTAAACCAATTGCTACGATCTTAACCTCCATCTTGCCCAAAATTGATCAGCAATTTTTTAAATGAAGGTATATGATATTAGATATTACTAATCGTAATCATAAATCCATTACGTTTATTTAATGCCCTATAAATACGATTTTGATAAACTGTCAGATGTAATCAGACGTTTGCTCGAGTTAGTGATAATATGAGTTCGTTCAATGTCAAGACCAAGATCCGCTTCACTTATTCCTCTTTGTTGACTAAAAAACGTTAAGACGCTTAGTTTCTCGTGTCCTAATGAGTAATTATCATATTTGAGTTCAATGGTTTTGTTTGTCTACTCTGATCCTCGCCCAAAAATGTGCTTGTCAAAGAACTCTGCCGACGTAGAGCAAGTTTAACGTCTGTGATATGTATTGCTTATTATTATAGTTATGTAATTCAAACGAGGCGCGTGTGCTCCGCATGTTGCCATCGCATTTCTCTTATCGGGATACTTACAAGTGTGATAGAGACAACAAGCGGAGGGGAGACTCCGGTGAATTCATATAAGCAACTGTTGAACGCTATGAAAACTCAGTCAGAAAAGAAACGAGCGCGGAGCGTCGTTGCGTAGTTCGCTCAAACGGCCGCGGCGAGGATAAAATGTGACGGCGGTTTCGTATGAGTGCAAATAAATATTGATAATAATAATTGAACATTGTGGACTGCAGAATAATAAGTATACCTAGGTGCGTGTATGGTTTAACCGCTTCAACGCAGTAGTGACGTGGAAGCGGCGCGAGCAAGGATTAAAAGTTTATTGTGACGAAAAACAAGCTGTACAAAAAATTGGCGATCTCGATACGCAGCGGACGACCCTCCTTGCACAGTCGCACCTACCAATACTCTCACTGTAGAGCACGTGATCGTCGAAATTTCTAGTTCTTAAACAGAGTAAACACACGTATTGTAAATTTAACTCGTGTCTGCTAATTTAGGATTAAGTGTGTTCTACGTCAAATTATGGTTTTTGCTGAAGTTGATAACATGGCGTCGTATTCCACGTACAGTACGGGAAAACCGAAGATTTTCTATCCAAAGAAGGTAAGACCGCTGATACATTGAATCTGTATTAACACCTCTCAAATTTCTTGAACTCGTAACAAATTCATTGAAAGTAAAATATTTTATTCTATCAACATAACGATTCCACTTCAGTACTTATTCGTACAAAAACACAACATTATTTTAAATTATGAATTTAAAAACTTAACTTATAGGAACCATTTGGGTAAATAAATTATCTTTTACCTCATCTCATCAGTCACACGGCACTGTTTTGAGCCATTACTAACAAAATACAGGTTTCTCAACGCGGTATTTAATATAACACAGACGTAAAAAGAGTAAAAAACCCACTGATTAGCCGGCAGCCTCACTAGCTCCGGAAATACTTGATAACCAGTAGACGTAAATAGAACATTTCTGCTGCACTGGTATTTATTTATAGTCAAGAAAATTTATCCGCAAAATTCGGGTCCATTCAACTTTGATAGCGTTCCACGACTTCTCAGAAAAGAAAGAAGTGAGCGTAAAACAAATACAAGCAGAGATTCAAGACATCGCTTTGCAGTGAGTAAAGTTGAAAACAAGTACGCTCAATGATTACGAAAAGGCCTATAGCAATTTATTTTACAGCATGACGCCTTAAAGAGTAACACGACAACAAGACTTGTTCAAGTGGTACCTTAAATTCATATCTATCTTGGATATCTTATCGAGTAGGTACACGTGATGAGGGTCATGAAAGTTCTTCAAGTAGCAGACATTCATCCCACTGACCAGACAAAATATCACAAATCTTGACTACCTAGTACGCAGTTAGAGCAGAAAAACAGTTTTCTAAATTATTAACCGTACATATATTTCAAACTAAATACAAACTGAAACATGGATGCATAGAAAAACCCTAGAAAAAAGACCAGCGCTGGGAATCGGACCCAGGTCCTCAACATTCCGTGCCGCGTGCTATTCCCCGACACCACCACTGGTCAAACCATCAGTGGACCAGTTACCACATTCACTTATCAAACGCATTGGTACATAAATGAAAATGTACCTTAACTCAATTTAAATAAAACCATCTTGAAGATGTAATATTTATAAAGCTCAGAAGCAGAGTTTCTTAACCTTGGGTCGTGACCCAAATTCGGGTTGCAAACGATATTGGGATGGGTCGCGAGAATTAATTTAATACTATAATTAAAATAAATTTATAACTTAAATTTGAATAAAGAAAAAAACGCGCTGGCTTCAAATATATTTATACTTTGGGTCTCCAGCTAAAAAGGTTAAGAACCACTGGGTTAAAGGGTGCAGTCGTGTCCACATCACATGTCAAAGCAGCAAACAATTCTCAACTCTGTTGCCATGAAAACATGAAGTTCAATCACTTCTTAAAATTATTCCTTTGATAACGCCGCGGTGTTGATAACAAGCGTCTGCGCAGTCATGGCGGTTCGTGTCTGCTTTATGTTGCACATTAGTTTCTGCACTCGCCATTTAAGGCACATCATAGCAATTAATTGCTTCTTAAATAGGTCATGGTTGCTAAGAACTAGCCGATAGGAATCAAAGGACGTTAACTTAAAAGCGTGCCTTGTTGACATTAACCATTAACCTAAAAGCATTGATATCATCAGATTCTTGATTAAATGCTTAACAAAACTGTTTTATTGAATAAACAACAATCTACATGTTAAGAATACTTGTTCAATTCAATATACAATGTACAATCAGAACAAATTGATAATTATCCCCCGCTATTCCCGTGATTCATGTTTAAAACATGCGTGTACTGATCAACTTTACCTTTAGCCGGGTGTTCCTCGGAATGAGGGTCCGGTGCATTCCTGTGTCGAGTGTGGACAATGAAGGGAACGCCGACAAGTACAGGAATGCGGCTGGGAGTGTCCGCGGGCATCTTCCTGCTTCTTCAACTAATAATCGGTTTAAAAATGCATTTCTGCCAGTTGCAATATATTTCAGAAAGCGTTTCGCTTTGTTCTTTATCATTATCACACAATGCGTCTTGCATCTGGAATTCAGAGAATTTATTACTAGCTTCTAGTCTTGGCTTGCTAAGTCATAAATTGTAAAGGAGTTCCGTGAATACGATGTTTGATAAGAAAAAGTCATGCTGACAATCAATGTACAGACGCCAGATAATATGGAAAGAAAAGAATGTACTATCTGATATTGATTCAAATATCTGCTGCACGGAAACTATAGTCAAATTGATTACTCGTCAATCTCGTCATGATGGCGAAGATTTTAGTCCAGGACTCGTTATTGCGATTCAAATATCCAATGAAGCGCGTATCAAATTACTTTCAAGACAGGAAGACGGTCCGATTTGATCGCATTTACTGTGATTGTATTCATCAAGTGGACTTTCCTCAGAGGAAGCCCGGTGGGCGCCAAAAATAGCGTTTCCGTTGGTCGGAGCTCGCTCTCTAAGTAGGAAGTCAACTACTGGCCCCTTCCGCCCGCCTACAGCCGTCTCGACGCTTATCGAGTTTACAATGCACTTATGAGCTGCATTTTGCCCACACGTTGTCTCATAATCGTAATGTGAATTAAATTACAGGCGAGTTGAAAACATTGCGCGGCGAGCGCGCCAATTGGGTCGTCCATTCAGAATGATAAGCGGCGATTAGCAGCTTGATTCGTTTTTGATAGTTTTAATTATGAATGAATCGTTGTAACTACAAAGTCTGTATATTTTTTTTATCTTTTTATTAAATGCTTGTTAAATTGAGAGTCATTTGGTGTTATGACGGCTTTGAAGCCTTAAAATTTATTGCCGTATTACTCGCCGTTTTTTCTCTAAATATTTAAACAGGAAAAATCAATCAACTTCATCCGACGCAGTCTTTTGTGTATTTCTTGGAATCCGCACCGGCTAAACAACGGTTTTCAATTCAATGATACCAAATACGGTTTGCGGCCTACGCACTTTTACTGGCCGCATCCATATGCGTTCAAGCTGTTAACCGATTTCGCGAAGTCAATTCGTCATGCGCCTGAGTTAAAAAGTGCCGATAATTTTCCTAGTTTTTCCTCCTCAATTAAACGCTTAGTTGATCTTAAATAATATGTGTAGTATATTTCACATTGTAGAAAAAAATATGAGCATTAAAAACTTTATAAACTTATCTTTGTAAATAAATAAAGTGCGGGCAACAACCTGAACGCATAGTGGGCGCAAGCTGAACTCTGAAGAATAATAATGATAACTATGTACGGACGTTCTAGTCTGACTAGGACCTCAGTAAAATGTAATGAAGAATAAAATGTGTAGTAAACGATACTTCGATATGCATGTTTTGCAAATTAAAAAACTACATTTCTTTTGCTACACTGTTGCCAATTTAAAACGTAATAGAACACAGGAAATTTTGTTATTTTACTACAGCTTGAAATGACAAAGAAAAACCGACATTTGCAGATAAAGTTTTCTTTTTAGGACACTTTTTGAACAATGTTTAGTAAAATTTTTAGCCGGCGAACAAAAGTAATAAGAAAGAGTTAAAGAAGATACAATTGCAATTGTTTTGATTTTATTGTGTTTTACGTATGAAAGAAAGCAAAGATCCAACTTTAGCAGATTTCAATGTTGTAGAAGATAAAAAAATGATACTATAAAAATCGACAGTCTAGTCAAATTAATAGTAAGTATAAAGACGTCTCGTATCATCAAAGCTATAACTTGAGTCTTGAATCGTTAACGAAAATAAACAGGTTTTACGAAATTAACATCGCTGTCGGAACAACATCCATATCAAAAATGCTCAGACCACAATTTTGTCTAGCGATATTATTAAATAGTTTAAATGACTATAAATTAAAATTATGTATGAGCAGCCAATCAAAACGCTCATGAATTTTTAAGTTTTGAAATTTTCTGGGTAATCATATGTTTATCGCTACGAATATTGACAGGTAAACGAACTATGTTTCATTGACTCACATTTATTGTGATGACTCATATGCGACCCATGGGATCAGTTTATTTTACCTTTTTGATCATTTTACCGGCCAGTCTTAGACTTTACTTAAGGGCCTTAGTAGTAGTAGCCTTAGGTCAAGAAAAAGTCCTCTTCAATAAAAAAATAAAAGGAAATATTCTTTATAATTTCAAATAGTTAATAGTTTTTTAACAGAGTGATGACATGTTATCTAGGAATTTGTATCAGTAGATAAAGTGATTGGTTTTTGTTTTATTATCATCGTATTAAAATAAACTTGTTATCAATTTTGTTTAATTAAGTGGACACTTGACAAAATAATCTATGATTAAATAACAATTTAGAGGCAAATTGTTAATGTTTATTTATTATTTCAGGTACGTTCAGAAGAATCGTTGCTTGCTCCAGAAAAGTCTTCTAAAATTGCACGATGGGTACGTAGAGTTTGCAATAGAAGGTGATGGATATTACTTAATTCTAAGCAAGGGGGTGATTTTTGAAGTGAACTAACGTTAACCAAATAATCACTTATTTGGTCGATGTAACTAATAGGTATAGGAAATAAAGTTAAACATTGATAGCGACAGGATATTCCTTTCAATTTTGCGCCCTTTGTCCCCCATTTTGGTGGCCTTTTAGATGCTGGCGTCAATTTGAAGAAATATTACTCCAACTTTAATGTAGGGTTGAATGTGGAAATTAAAACGTAATTAGACCAGAAAATTTTAAAGGAATGTGATATTTGTTCTCCTTATGTACATAATTCTTAAGTACATGGATATCGAGAAAAAAATCTTTAAACACTATTCTCAAAACTCGCCCCCCCTGCCTTGGGTTAACCATTTAAGTAAAATAATACTCAGTGTGCCTACTTAATGAAATGAATGACACTGGCTTTGCTACCTAAAGGTGCAATTAATGGTTTTGGTCTGACGCAAATGGAACTTGCGTTTACATTTACAATGCATAATAAACTTAATAGAGGAAAATAATTTGCACGTGCATGTGGATTGAGTACGGTAATACATGTTATTATTGCTAAAAGGGTAAGGGTATTATTTCCCATATTGTACGACTAGCTAGAATATCGACTTGGGGTTTTGCTCATTATATTACGGCATTATTAGTCCTTATTAGAGTTATGTCCAAAAGAGACCAGTATAAAATTTAGAGATTTTAGTTGTATTACAGCAACTGAGACGATATAATATATGCATGACACACAGACTTTGTCTTAAAAATTATAAATCGCGAGTAGACAGCATGGTCAACCATGTCAAAAGCATTGTTTGAAAAATTAGGTCACATATTGAGTCATTTTAGATTATACATCAAGTTTATAGAGTAACATACTAGCTGTCTCGCAAAGCCGCGTGCGCCGTGTGTACACAATGCTGTGTAGGTATGTCTTCGTCACTGCGTAAACATACAGCACAACGCCGTATGGCACAAAACAACCTGAATTTCTGTTTCTGACTTATAAATATACGATAACATTAAAATCGTAATTGATTTTATAGTCACGTGTTTTGAAACGGTTTTCTAACGTTTAGTAGCAACGAGGAAATATACCGGAACAATATTTTTAAATCGGAAAGTAGTAAAATTAGCTGATTTCTTCTGGTCAGAAAGTAGCAGTTAGAAACGGTTTTACATTAATTTTCGCAGTATAGTATTCAGTTCACTGACATTTACAATAACAACAACATTTGGTAAATTGTTGTTTTCAATAACGATGTTTCACTTTTAAGAACATTTTGTTTTCAATTGAATTTGTGTATGATTTTATTTGTGTGAATCGTAGCGATTTTTTAAAGTTTTGACGACTAATAATTTATGATAATGGTGCTATGTTTCATCCGTTTGTAATCAAAATTTTTATCTCTTTGATTCTCTGAATGCGTCGAAATCATGAGCCAGAAAACCAGACAGCCATATCGAATTCAGACTTGTTTAGATCATTGATTTTTCATCATAAGAAAAGGAACTTTACATATTTTACCAAGACACCAACACCATCACAATGAAAATGTACCTACAATGAGAATGCTAAAACTGTTATTTTTCCTCTGACAAATTCCGAAACGGTGGGTTATGCAAATATTCGGGTTTTCCTCTACAATTCACATTATTAAGTACTGTATGTATCCACTTCCAAGAACCGAAACGGATTTACAAGCATATGCGTTAAACGTTCAAGGTCTACAGGCTGAAGTTAAACACCGCTCATTTTCGCGATAGCCACTTCGTCTTGACTATTAAATCCACTTATGTACTTCAGAAATTGGTTCTCACAATTCAATTCAAAACCTCGCCAACGTTACTTCTTAGCATATTGGATAAGCAATCTACGAATATGGACATTACATAAAACATGTGAAGATCTTAAGAATTTGCACAGGACATCATGACACTGATTATCTATCTAAAAGCGTAAAAGTTATATTTATCGGTAAATAAAACTATGTAGGTAAAACAGATGGAGACAACTCTTTCGAAAAAGATCCACGACATAGTCCTAATGAATATGAGCTTGACTAAAGAAATGCTAAAAATTGTAAGTGTAGCATGTGTTCGTCTATGTATATATTACGTTAATGCACTGAATAAAATATTGTATTAAAATATTAAAACTTTACATTTCATTCTCATATTCCGACAGGTGGTGTCTAGTCTAACATCAGATCTATGAAAGGCATTAATGATTTTGCATACCGCCTTATAAGACATACAGGTTACATATTTAATAGTTAAACTGTTAAAACAATGAATCAGTCGAGATACTAACGAGCTGAGGAGATAACTTAAACCACATCCGTTCTTACCACATAGTGCGGATGTAAATAGAACATAATTCGGGTCTTCCTTCTGAGCTTAGTCAGTATCGTAGACTAGTAAACAAACTGTTATTCAGAACGCAACACAACAAACATTAAAGTGATAAACGAAAACTGTTCAATGAAATCATTTGCATTTGGTTTAATACAACGGTATATAGCTGTTTAAATTACATTAAAGCACTTTCATCGTAGGTACCTTTCCAGAAGAAGCAGAAGAAATAGAAGTTGCATCAGGTCGCGGATATAGTTGAGTTTAAATAATTAGATATATTATGTATGTCAAATACAGGAAATTAAATATTTATCTATCGCTAAGCTCTGTTTATCATCTCGCTCTTGTATTTAACACCAAAGACGTATAAACGTTTTAAAACTTGACTGGACTTATGGGAACTTATCGCCAGCCTTTTTGCCATTGTCCGTTATCTACGTTATTTACGGATTATTGCGAAGGACGCTCAAACGACTAGAAGATTCTAAATACATGCTGCTCACCATATTAGATACCTACATAACTATAAGCCGATTACGTTACGCAGAACCGAAGTTTTGATTTAATCTTCTCGTTTAACGTGCAGCATTTTAATCTTATTTACATTCATTGAATACGTAAGTACTTATGTTATTGCAACATACTCTGTTCTGTTGCCGAAAGTTACATTCACATGACGAAGATCATATTTTTTGTGAAATATTTTGTCAGATCGTTATCGAAGCGGTTTCGATGTGACTCAGAGCTCCTGAATGACACAGATTATTTCATTATCGGGAGCGGAATGCACAAAAGGAATGTTAATTTATGCCTTTTTGCAGTAAATAAACAAACGATTCCGCATTCAAGTATTTGGATAAGATAATGAAGTTATAACATTAATAACAAACCGGTTATCAATTATAATCTATAAGTAATCGAAGTAACGTAAGCTCCACGCACTAAATAAATAAGCTTTCTTTTTCGTTTTTATCTAGTCTTGACGAATATTAAAAAATAAAGCCGGATCTGAAAAAGCGGAATGATAGGAACTTTAATCCTGACCACAACGAATGATAACTATTAGAAATACAAATATTAAGCAAAATTCTATTTTAACGTTAACGTAGGCGGATTGCCTGAAAAGAGATAGGTTACCAAGAATTGATTCCATACAATTTGTACTCGATTGATAAAAACTTAGAACGAATGCTAATCGAGAAAGTGATACGAAAGGTAGAACAGGATGTTGTACGTGAGTCATGGTTAGTTGTAACCGTCGCGCGCGCAGGTACCATCGGTGTTTGAGTGTGTGCTGTAATAATACAACTTGCATATGTTGTGATAAGAGGCCACGTGAATGAACGATGACTCAGCCATTAGATGAACTATCAACAATCGACCAATCAAATCTGTCAAAGTGTTAGGTTGGTTAGGCACATAGCTAAAGTTATAGCGTACAGCGGTGCTATATAGATGCCTACCTACCTGTATCACATGCAATGTAAAAAACGAGCATTAAATCAGTTAGCAACGAACCATACTCGTGTTATCATTCAGCTCCTTCTAACCTTAAACCTAACAAGTGACGACGATGGCTAAAGTTTCGGTTGGCGTGTTGAGCACATTTAATCACGAAAACCAAGATTGGGTTATTTATAAAGATCGGTTGGAGCAATGGTTCTTGGCAAATGACATAGAAGTCGACCAAAAGCCGGTTTCTAAACGTCGTGCGATTCTATTAAGTTGCCTAGCGGAGTGTACGTATAGGTTGTTACGAGACCTAGCGTTGCCTGATGACCTAGGTACACGTAGTTATGAAGATGTCGTAAAACTTTTGGACGGCCACTTCAAACCAAAAGTCTGTGGGTTCGCCGAGCGGAATAAATTCTACACTGCCATGCAACGAGACACCGAGACCTTCTCGGACTGGGCAGCCAGGGTTCGCGGATTGGCTCTGCACTGCGGGTTCCCCACAGCCTCGCTCGATGAGACCCTACGTGATCGATTCGTGATAGGCATGGTCCAGAACGAGACAAGCTGTTTACGGAAGTTTTGTCCAGCCTGACTTTAACCAAAGCCTTGCAACTGGCTGAAGGAGTAGCCAGTGCTCGACGCGGCGCGCGGGCGTCGGTGTCCGGGGCCTCGGGCTCCGGTAGCGGCGTGTTCGACGTGTACAAGATGGCGGCCAGCAGGACACCGGCACCGCCCGGCACTCGTCGTACTGGAATTTCGGGCGTTTCGTGTACGGTGTGCGGTTATCACAATCATCAGGCCTCTGACTGTAAATTTGCTAACTCCCCATGTGACAAACGTGGGTTAAAAGGACATCTCAAACGAATGTGTCGTAATAAAAAACAATATAAAAAATTTAACTTCGTTGAATGCTGCTAAACAGGACTTGCAGATTAAATATTATGGCGGTAAAAGAAGTGTAAATTTTCATAATGGTGAAACTGTGTTAGTAAAAGTATACAAAAATCTTAAAACAAGCTGGACCCTCGGTGC
Organism: Archips crataeganus; assembly: GCA_947859365.1. Taxonomy (NCBI): domain Eukaryota; kingdom Metazoa; phylum Arthropoda; class Insecta; order Lepidoptera; family Tortricidae; genus Archips; species Archips crataeganus. The sequence goes on from OX402051.1 coordinate 9,051,380, forward strand.
TATTGTTAAACGCATAGGGAAAAATATGTATATTGTTAAGTTAAATAATGATAAAACATTAAAAAAACACCAAGATCAGCTTCTTAAATATAAGGGGGAGGACTTGAGCGACGAAGGTCAGCTGACAAGCCAGCGGTCATTCGAGGCGTTCCCCAGCACATCCCGGACCTGCTACGATGGCGACCCAGACATAATATCAGCGGTCATTGTGCCAACAGAGCATAACTCTCAGCAATATTCTTCGGCCTCGGGATCTCCTGCCCCAGATGGTGAGCCGGAGGCCCCGACGGACTCAGCGCCGCCTGATGCCGCAACGTCTGCGCCGGTGTCTGTGCGCGCGTCCGACACAGCGGATCAACCGCTCTCTGAACAAGAGGCGTCTGTCGATGAACGAGACGCAGATCCAGGATATTCGTATGTCAACACAAAACCAAGCAGGGTCTTTGATTTCGGGGATTATTTTTGACTTGGTGTGGGGGACTGTTAGGTTGGTTAGGCACATAGCTAAAGTTATAGCGTACAGCGGTGCTATATAGATGCCTACCTACCTGTATCACATGCAATGTAAAAAACGAGCATTAAATCAGTTAGCAACGAACCATACTCGTGTTATCATTCAGCTCCTTCTAACCTTAAACCTAACACAAAGACTCTCAATAAAGAAAACTGTGTGACAGCAAAAAGTTGGTCGTTGTGCTTCGCAAAACAATTAAGAGACAAAAAAAATTGCTTTGATTTGGGGCTCCATTTAAATGCGGTATAAAAATAAATTCCAATCTATATACTAACCAAAAACATTAAATTTAATTATTAGATTTGAATGCCAGACTCGTAATTAAGACTTGATTTGCATAGTCGATACCCTTCCCTTATAAGGAAAAAACCTGTACCTAACTATTACTAAAGCAGCTAACTAAGTTGATGATCTAATACATTTCTAAGAGGTGCATAACTTAAAATGTCTGATTCAGTCACAATCACGATACATATTTGCTTTAAATAAGACTAAACGTGTGACATCCCACATAACGAGGTAAAACATAAATGCATGACAATAACGTACATAAATTACAAACAAAGACTACTTACTAAACGCAGTAATTTTTGCTTCCACCTTGACGACAAAATCGTTACGAGGATGTTCTTTAAAAAACTCTTCATACTATTTGTCCATCTACTAAAAGTAGTGTATTAAAGAAGTGGAATCTTTATTTGGGTCGATCAACTTTTCTTTGTAACTCATTGCTATAGTGACGGTATCCTGAGTAACTCTTTAAAGCGTAAGTTTATCTGATTAAAATTTGCCAAACATGCATTTTTGTGGTAGTTTTAAACCCCTTCTACAATTGGTCATCTAATAAGCATGTTAGTTAATGTTACACAACATTTTTAAGTATGTTTATCCGTTGCCTTGTACCCATAACACAAGCTATGCTTAGCTTACTTTCGGACTAGGTCAATTGGTGTGAATTGTCCCGTGATATTTATTTATTTATTTATTTTAAATATTTCTTCTAATTAAACTGTACTACTTTTGTTCCCTCGCTGACAGGACAGAATAACAACAAGAAATAGTTGATCCAGTTGTTTTTATCCTGAGTCCATAGGAATACGGGATAAAAAGCAGTCTATTATTATCTATTAGAGGTTGAACGATCTGCATACCAAAATTTATCCAAATCCGGCTGGACGGATTTTAGCGTCAAAAAGTAACAAATACAATAGTAGGATAACAGAATCTATGTTGTAATCAGCCAGATTCCCCGTAATATTTGATAGCATATCACCGATGACACAACTTTCTACGATTCTATTTTGTAAACGTTACATGAATGAAACCACTCACTGCGCTTAGTCACATCTCGGCGAAACCGTTCCTTCGTTCGAGGAATTGCACAAAAACTGCAGTGACTCAGTCCATAGAGCCTCCTTGTTAATCTTCTTTCAAGATGTCACAGAACAATACTTTGATATTAATTGTCAAAAAATGTTGTTCCTCTACTGAATACACAATCGGTTTTGCTCGCTTTGACGTTACAGAAGTCAAATTTACGAGAAAAGATTAAGTTAAAAACGTTAATTAAATACAAAAAAATTTGTTTTACGCAATAAACGATTTATTATTTATTATTATTATTATTACAACTTTTACAACTTGCATAACGAAGATAAAATACATAATTGTTTTATAGAATTGAAGCAATAAGAGCGATTTAAGCCACGCACAATAACAAAACGATTGCGTTATTTGCGCTTGAAAAAGAGATGAACACAATTACTTATTGTTGCATCTGTTGGCTCTTTCAGTTGTTTGTTATGTTAAAGTTGCATGTTAGTGTGTAACCGTGTGATAACCCGTGGATGAGTAATGCCTTACTCATTATTTAGTAAACATTTAATTCGCAACGGACCTCGCGACTAATTCTCCATTCGCCATACTCACTGATTTGAGCTCGCACTTATGACTCATTTGACCACCTAAGCTGGTTTGTTCACCGGTTTCCAATTTAATTTGTACTATTAAACTGAAAATACTGGCTTCACATTTACCGTTAACCAGTTAATTAGTCATGGCTTTTTAGGTTAGCCGAAGTTCTTTATAAACAAGCGGTGAGAATCATCTGATGTCTGTACTGTATCTGTATCTGAGACTACAAGCTTAATTTGGTTTCTACGCCTTTTTATTGCATAACATTAGAGACTGTATTTAAAACTTAAATTATAAAATGTTCTCAGACAAAACAAAAGTTAAGACTAGTTTAATCGTTACCTAAAACACAACGCTAGTACGTACGAGCAGGATATTTTTTTTGCACGTAAAGGAAAAAATACTCTTGTTCTAGTTCCAGAAGATAAAGTATAAATTACCATACTAACAACGCAAACGTTAAGTCACGTGTAGGCACTTAAATCAGTGCGTAAGTATAAGTAAAGTGTGTATGTAAGTAACTAGTCCGGGCCGGCCAGCGTGGGTGTAAGTATGCTTCACCCAGGTATCAACAATGTGGCATTTATCATCGGAATTTATCATCCAATGAAGACACTTAAATCCCAATATGGTTATCTATTCAGACTTGTTATTATACCATTAAGCGCCATTATTAACTTTATCCTTTGACGTTGCTGATTTCTTTTAAATTTTAATCAGCGAGGTGTAAAGGATTTTAGCAGGCTTTGCTTTGTACAGAATATGTATATTTACGCTGTGTAGTTTATAATTCGCAACCCAGACAAAGATATTTCTTCGTTCATTTCATCACTCGGAAGTGTAATTAGGACACCCAGCTCTGTTTAGCCCGACGGCCAATCGGCTTAGCTATCTTTCAAAGCAATGCGTTCGCTTCTTAAAATAAAACGTTACACTAATGACATCTCGATGATATCGCTAACTGTTGCGACTACATAATCAGGGTTGTTAATATTATTTAATTATCATAGCGATGATTCGTTTTACTAGTAACTCGCTGACATTGAAAGGTCGTTGACTTATCGCCGCGACAGAAGTTGGTGGTTTTGTTGTTCCTTTATAAGTTGTTATACAAAGAACTTTGAGTAGTATTTCAAAAGAAATGTGTATTGGGTTACGTCCCATTAATCTCGTGTCAACGTGTGTCCGGATGCGAACCGTAAAGCTTCAAGATGTTTAGTTGAGATATTTTCCCTTAAAGTTCTCCGCTTTCAAAACATCTGCTACGTAAGAAAAAGATGTTCCTGAAGAGGTTTGTTGCTCGGTGTCAGGATTATCTCATACAGCTTTTTCTAGTATCGGGGCTATTTGATGACCTGCAGCAATGCTGAAAGTTTTCTCAGTCTCGAAGTCGCCTTGACTGATAAGGTCGAGGATCATCGCAGTTCATCACTCCCACAAACCCGTTGGCACACATCACAAAGTTGCGGTGGAATGCATTTCTATTTCCAGACAGACTCGGTTACCAGGTACGCAAGTCGGGAGTGTATGTTTTAGGGAAAATGTTGATGGAGTTATCTGGTCGGAGGGCTGTGAAGCGGATACGGCGAGTCGTGGGCGGAACCCCACCACCCCGCACGCTCGCCATTCTAATTAGCTTGCTCATTGTGGTCCGAAGTTTGCGGGTTGTGGGACTAGTGAACTAAACACAAACCGCGACCGCGACCGGCACCGGCAGTCACGCCGCGAGCTCCGCGCGGATGGCACGCGCCGCCTTTGCTCAGCATCTCAACAACACGCGACCGGCTTGAATGTGATCACGACAACTCGCCCAGTGTCAATAATCAACAAACCAAGTTCCAAAGACAAATACAAATTATGCTGATAGTTCAGTTTGATGGACATTTAAGAGAGTGATAAAGTTTAAGGTGTTGGCTTTACGCAAGGTAAACCATTATGCTCTCCTATAATGCTGAACTGGTACCATTGTGTGGCGATCAGCGAGCGCTGTTAACCTGGTTAATTAGGGCCAAACTTTACATAAGAGAAAAATAATATTTTAAATTTCACGCAGTCGGATCCAGCTTTCCAGTTCTCTTCGTCAACATTGATTCTGTTCAAATTGAATTTAAAATCAAGATTGAGGTAATTTTCTGAACTTCAAATCACAAAATTTAAACAAGTAGGTACGTTCAGTGATAGTTATACCATGCAGCCAGGGAGTTGCTTGAGCGGAGTGCAACGATGTTTAACCGGTTACCAGTTTCACTGTACGGCATATCATTACTTAATCTGTCACTATGTAAATTGATATTAATATAGCTAGTCTACCGTCTACCTCGTAAACCCAGAGGCTCGTATGTAATTAACGAATCACGTTTGATCACTATTTTATCTATCATGTTCCTACTTATAAGTTTATTGATCATTAGGAGGTTACTACACCGCCTTACCATTTATGGTTGTTTTTAATCTTTCCGTTGGTGATACGCAATAAAAATAATTTGTATTTCTGTGTCGACATGCGTAGAGCGATTGTGCATGCAAAACTGACCTTCGGTAACAATGTGCCTTGATCGCGCATTGCATGCAACGGTCAAACAGTGCATCTGTCTCATAGCAAGAACGTTGTAGCGCATTTAATGTTTGTGGATATCTGCCATAGTTTGCACTGGAAAATAACAACACTGGCAAAGGGCGTAAGGTCTGTATTGTTGCGAAATGAGAATTTAATCATTTGCAAAATAACGATAAGTACTTACGTACAAGTCGTGAAAGCTTTCAACGGCATGTTTCCCAGGAGTTGTCGCGGCGCTGACGTGCGGAGAATTGTTATTACTCGATTTGTAACGGTATTATTTTCCGTGTTTCCTTCAATACTGCAAAGCCAACAGACAGGGCACAGAATTCTCGTTATTCCAGATAGTTCTTTTCAGGCAAAATCTTTGTTTTTCTGTTTGCTGAAATTGTAATTACGCATTAAGCACCAATGTAACAAAAATTATGCACTTTATCGATAGAATACTAAATATGAACATTATTGTCAACTGATCGGGAGTCAGGTCTCATAAATCACACAAAAAGCCCGGATTCAACTTTTTGATATAATCCGAACTGCTAAAGAATGGAATTAGCTTCAATCATCTGTTTTTTCCGGATAAGTACAATTTGAGGCTTTTTGGGTCGCGAGTGAGCAAATTAATTGTTTCAGTTCATTAATATGGACCTCCGCAAAGTAACGCCTGATTCAATAAACAATTTGAATCTATTAAAAATAAAATATGTTGATAACTTTCAATATTTACCCTTTTATGCGTTGTTTGCCCACTGATATATGTAAGTCATTGATTCCTATTAAGTCATATCGAGTCTTCCAGCATGACTGTTTGACCACTATGACATTATTTACCACTATTTTACGTATAGTTACGTGGAAGTTCTTCCAATGATGACCCTTGCAATATAGGACTTTTATGTATTTACTAAGCTTTTAAGGACGACTTACGACACGAGCGTCATAGCTACCAATAAAACCTCAATTAGATGGATAATCACTTTCCGATTTGAACAGCGTAGTACGTTCGCGTATGTTATCTTTATCATCATGAATGAAACCGTGTCTTTTATCTCAGCTTACCTGCAAATCTACGTCCTGTGACGCATCAGTTACACCAGCACTTAATACACTGACGTAATACAACATAATCACACAACATTGATACAGTTCTTTCGAATTGTGACGATGTTACTGCGAATCATGATTCAGAGGCTACAATCGACCTGTTATGTCACTGGAGTTTTTTCTTTGCAGAGTTCGCATTACTCATCGCTTGGGATACTATAGTAGTTATCAATGAAATGCCGAGCGTAACCGCTGCATGCTATCTCGACTTTCCAATAAAAAATCTATGAAATTATAACTTACATAAATAATTTTCGCTATGCATGAAATCTGGGATGTGAACATGGGCACGTTTTTTGCATGATTAGCTAACCAATCTCATCTCAGTATCCGGTCAATCAAAATATGGCCAAAACAGGAAAAAGTTCAGTTCCAATAGTTTTTCTTTGCTGTAATTGGTGGTTTTTATTCGTATATTTTTTATTGCGGGTCTCTAAATGCCGGTGTTGTGACGCGGCGACGCCGGCCGGCGTGTCTATGACATCAGCATCATTCAGCGTCATCAACGTCATACAGACCACTCATCCCACGCAGGTCCTCCAACTAATGCACCGTCGATGCTTTATGTCCCAAAGCGATAGCGCTTTTGTCGAAAATCCTCGCCTGTCAATAGATGTAAATGATCGTGGGTGTACCGAAATCAACAAAGTTTAGTCAAGTGTATCTAATAGATTGACGATTGAGAATCGTGAGGCTTTCGCAATCGAATGCCTGGCTGTGTGAGTCATCCCGCTGTTATGAGCTATGAGGCTTCAGATTTTATGTCATAGGCGAGAGAAGTCTCACGGTACAATAGAAAAGCAACAAAAACCATTTAAGATAACCTTGTGAATGGAAGTTACGATTTGTGCCTTCTCGGTGATGTGTTATAATTCGCTGACCAAAGAAAGAACGTAATTTATTTTTTTCACGGGGCAATTCACACCAATTGACCTAGTCCCAAAGTAAACTAAGCAAAGCTTGTGTTATGGGTACTAAGCAACGGATAAACATACTTATATAGATAGATACATACTTAAATACATATTAAACACCCAAAACCCGAGAACAAACATTCGTATTTTCATACAAATATCTGCCCCGACACGGGAATCGAACCCGGCATCTCAAGCTTCGTAGTCAGGTTCTCTAACCACTAGGCCATCTGGTCGTCTCAATATTTTGATACTGAAAAGAAGCTTTGCTCAACGAAATCTAAGATCTGAAATCTCGGAAGTTTTAACCAAGAACCATGTAAGGACCAATCGTATGAAGACGTTATAGCAACAATTAACCCATTAGATTGACAGACTTCCAGCAACAAGCAGGCACATTGACATGCGCCAAGCGATCGCTCGACAGCGGCGCGTGAGCAGAATTCCCGATAGTGTCAGTTCCCGGTGACTCAACTACTATGATGGTTACTTTGACCCTAGTCAAAGAGTCAATAAGTGCAATCACTGTCCTTGCGCTGAATTCGATATTAATGGATATTATTCCCAGAACAGCAATCAAGACGGGAGATAACAATGAAGGTTTATGTTCATCAATCTTACTGCCTTGTCTTCAAGGAAATCTGCACATATTCAAAGTAGATCGTTAGTGCGATGTCGTTTATCATACAATTTGCGGTTGTGGTATTAGATTGCAACCTCATGTGTCTTGGTTCATTTGTTTTCTCGAATTTAACATATTTATTTTCATTGCCCACGTTTCTTTTATTTGATTTTTGTGGCAATCACTACTTTCATACTTTTAAATATTGTTTCTCAAAACTCAATTTAGATTGCTTTACACTTTGAGCATTTTTCTTAATTGCCTTTTTAAACATTATACATAAGTCAAACATCATAAAACGCTACAAAAATCCATCGTCGAGAGGTGAATAGCAATATCGTGTTGATTAGCCATAAAGATAGGTGAATCGCTGTGTGCCACGGACGACGCTATTGGTCTATTAGCCATTACCATTATCAGCCACTCGATAGTTGTAGAAGTGCAACAATATTTACATGCACTTGCAAATTATTATCTATAATCTAGGAACTTACATAGTAACTGTATTTACGTTCCCAATAGTAACTACGATACACGCAATAGGTACCTATGTGATAAGTATCGAGTATGTAATAGTCTCACTAGTTCCACTTTTATAGCATGAAAAAGAACTAAGTAAAGTACCATATTCTTTCAAATTCAGTCTTTTACCCTGGTTGTATTCTAAGATATCTACATATAAATAGACTTTAAGTCTGACAGTATCATCATATTTATTTCTAGATACCGGATTTCTCTCTCGATGGAAGCAGCAGCCTGAAGCACAACGGCAGCGCCAAGGACCTGGCTTCCGTGATGGAGAACCTGAAGAAAACCAGCCAGTTCTCTCGAAGAGAGCAGGCTCTCAACACGCAAGTCACCAGTTCTTCCACACAACAGGTAACTAATAAGTTTTTGTTAAATATTTCATTTAAAATGCAAGCTTTTTCGCTGACTGTACTTTTTGTTGACTGTACTTGCTTTGTCATCCAACCTACATAAGTATACCAAATTTCAAGTAAATCCGACCACTGGCGGTGGGTCAAATTCAACTTCTAAGATTGACCCGTACATACAATACTTTTCACACCACCTGCTCGACAATGCCTTATTATATCATGCAAACCTTTCTCAAAGTAAATCATTATACCTAGCCCTGGCTTTCGCCGGGGCGTAATGTTGTACTTACTGAACTTCATTATAACCCGCCGGGCAGTAATGTGATTCTCACTTTTCATAGTTCTTATTGTTATGAGTTTAAAGTCTAATTTCGTCAATATCGCACGTCGTGCAGGTGCTGCAGTGTGAGGGGGGGCAGGTGGCGCGTGGGGCGCGCCGCGCCTCATTTATTTGCAACTCCGCGGCCGAACGAAAACAAATTCAAATACCTACTTAAAACAAAATCCGCGAGTTTTTCAATACGCTGCAATTTTAAGTATCAAAACTGCATACAGAAAACTACTACAATAAGAAAATATCAAGTGACGAAAGTGATTTGACTCCGGATTCCATAAAATTAGACGCCTAGAATTAGGGCCACTTGCACAGTTCAGGGTTAACTAAAATTAAATCGGTAACCCTGGGTTAAGAATGACAGTTCCATACATTTTGACACTTGGTAACCCTGGATTAGCAGTTAACTCGGAGTTAAGTAGCTAACCCAGGTCCGCGCAAGCCGGCCTTAGGCATTGTTAATAATCTAATTCCAGAGAAGTCGAAGGAAATAGTACATTACTGCAGCGGCCGCGAAATAGGGGATTGCCGGCCGAGTAGTTATAGATGGCCGAGTGTTAACGAGGCCATCTAGGGATACGAGGCCGGCAATCCCTGTTCGTGGCCAAGGCTTGTATAGAGTTTTTCTCAAACATGCATCATCATCATCACCACCATCATCACCGCCATCATCATCACCATCACCATCACCATCACCATCACCATCACCATCACCAACAACATCATCAACATCCATCAATATCCATCAACATCCATCAACATCCGTCAACATCCATCAACATCCATCCATCCATCCATCCATCAACATCCATCAACAACCATCAACATCCATCAACATCCATCAACATCTAACAACATCCACCAACATCCATCAACATACATCAACATCCATCAACCAACATCCATCAACATCCATCAACATCCATCAACAACCATCAACCAACATCCATCAACATCCATCAACCAACATCCATCAACATCCATCAACATCCATCAACATCCATCAACATCCATCAACATCCATCAACATCCATCCATCCATCCATCCATCCATCCATCAACATCCATCCCTCCGTCCGTCCGTCCGTCCGTCCGTCCGTCCGTCCATCCGTCCGCCCATCCATCCATCCACGTCGACCACGTCGACCTATTAAACGTCATGGTGCTGTGTCACATAAAACAATAGACGATCACTTTGCTGGCCTTGGCCAGCAATGTTGTATGAAATTCCATTATTGACCTCTCGTCTAGCCGCACCTGCAACGTGACAGTTCGTGGCGTATTTTAAGGAACATAACGTCAATATTTCATAGCATGTTTGAGAAAAATACTTAAAAGCTTACGGCGATTTCGACAAATGGAAAACTGTGAAAGGCGCAAAGTCTGTGTCGGAATCAGTGCTTTTGGGTCTATTTCGTGTATTTTCTAGTAGCCTTGGTTTTTATTGTCTCCCAAAAGGTGAGATAAGTAGAGTATACTCCTCGGGGATAAAACTGATTTTGCCTTGGGCGCGCTTAAATCCTTCATTGCTCTCAGGACTCCATCCTAATTCCCTCGCTTCGCTCGGGAGTCAACTAGACACCCCCTCGCTACGCTCGGGAGTTACATCTGGAGTCCCTCGTTACGCTCAGAATTCAATATCGCGCCCGTGACATAATACAGTGCTTTATCCCCTTGGTGTACAAACTACTACTATAGATATATACGTTGCAAGTTAATAAAAAGTCGACCGCAGCAATTAACATTTTCGTATGTGAAAAATCGTTAGTTACTTTCATTTAAATTTCGCAGAGATATATTAACATTTAAAATTATTATACATTTATACTAGCTGTAGCCTGCGACTCCGTCTGCGAAGAATAGGGGTATAAAAAATAGCCTACGACCTATTCTCAGACCTACCGAATGTAGAGAAAAAAGTTTCATAAAAATCGGCCAAGCCGTCTCGGAGGAGTTCGATTACAAACACCTTGACACGAGATTTTCATATATTAGAAGATATATAGAGCACATATAGCATTATTGTAAAACATATAATGTAATAAAATAAAAATATACAAAATGCAATTCCGACAATGTTAATTGCTGTGGTCGAAATATTCTGGCGTCTTGCGACCCCAGATAGGTACCTATTTTTGAGAGAAGAGATTATCTTTAAGGAGAGGATTTCTTGGAAAAATATTAGAAATTGCTTAGAAGACTGACTTACTCAATGTGGTCTAGAAGAACTTTGGTTCTGGTAAAATTAATTGTCGACTTCTACTTTTTTCTGATACTTGCAGTAATTTAAAATTTTTTAACAAAAAAATTAAACCGCCGAAAAAACTGAAAAGCAAAAAATAATACCTTTTTTGTTTGACCTTAATCTATGTACCAGTTTGAAGTCGGTGCCTCAGCACGAGCCAGGAGGAGTGATAGAAGCCAATCAGGTAGAAGATTATAGGTCCACTCCTCCTGGCTAGTGCTGAGGCACCGACTTCAAACTGGTACCTAGATTAAGGTCAAACAAAAAAAGTATTCTTTTTTGGTTTTCAGTTTTTTCGGCGGTTTAATTTTTTTGTTAAAAAGTTTTTATTTTATACATTTTTCCCATCCTTGGGGTAAATTTTTTTTTCCAAATTTTTATAATACCAACTTTAAGGTATACCCTATCCAATAAAAAAGAATTATGAAAATCAGACTACTCTGTAAAAAGTTAGTCAATCATCCCCTGTTTTCCTACCCTAAGGGTAATAATATTATTTCCAAATTTAAATGGGACCACCCTCGGGGTACACGCTTTCCAATAAAAAAAGAATCATCAAAATCGGATTACTCTGTCAAAAGTTATGCGTGATCATACATAAAAAAAAAAAAAAACAAATATACACGTCGACTTGAGAACCTCCTCCTTTTGTTTTCGTCGGTTGAAAATATAAAACGAAATCATCATTTTCGCTTAGCATCACTTTTGTCGTAAAGGAGCAAATTATATAGGTATTCGTGATTAATAAAGCATAAAATGTTCTAGAAATTTTGCTGTTGAAAAATAAATCGTTCGACGTAAGTTCGGAATTGAAATTTTATTAGTTTTATTACAAAACGCAACATAATTCGTAACCTTTAGTCGTTGATACTATTTATTTCTATGCACGTTAAATTGATTATTATCGTTTCAATCGCTGACACATGAATAAAACTATTCAATAACATCGATGAATAACAAAAGATGAGAAAGATATATATATGGTACCATTGGACACAATTAAATGGCATATTTCACTAGCGGAGCTATAATATCTACGACACGCCTTCGGCGAAGTAATGGAGCCCAGACAAGATAAAGGAGGTGACTGACGTTCTTCAATTTTATACAGAACTGAATATTTTAACTATCACTCGGGTTACCATTCCAAATGAACTTTTGGCCATTCATAATTTATGGATAATTTATTCAGAAATGATTTACTTCGTACACATCTATACATATATACCCACATGTCTTATCCCTGTAAAACGTGCATTGTTCAAGTTTTTGTCTTATTCTGTACATTCTGATATCCAGACTATCTTTACAAACGTCGCGTCGTTTTGTGTCGTAATAGTAGCCCTGACTACAACTAGCTTCACAAGCAGTAAGTGTCTAGCAGGATGAATAAAAAATTCAGTTGGTATTCAATTCGCGAGAAAGGTTCTAAGAAACACTCGTTACTCGTTAAACTTTAATTAAACCACGTTTTCATACTATAAACAATATGATAAAAATCTTGATCATATAAACACCATTGATATAAATAGATAGATGGTTACTTCGACACCGGCCTCAATTTTCAATTCGACCAGTCGTGTTTGCGGTAAAATTTTAAAATAAAATTTAAACTCAACCTTAGTTCGTCAACTGGGATGTGCCTATTGTGGGAACGGACCGAGACGAGGTCACCGGAATGCATATCATTTGCAGCTGTACGAAATTAGCACTTCTTTGTCTTAGTATTAGCGAGAGCAAATTACCGAGCGGCGCTTATATAGGTGTACGCAACACAATTTAGACGTCGAAGACACAATAGATGCGTAATGATCGCCTTCAGGAGATTGTGTTGCTTGTTTTTAAGATTTAAAAACGTCATAAGAGATACTAAATCTAATGAGCTTAAAATTTTTAGCAACCACTGTTAATCATAGTTATTCAGTATATTTTCAAGGAAGAGTAAAAAATTATGAAACTAAAATCTTGAAAGATTTTCGAGAGGATTAAAATTCCGTACAAAGCAGCCATTTAAATGGTAGAAAACTCACGAGTAATCGACAATTCTAATTTCGTAATGTCATATGAATTCCCGTTCTGATTTAAATTAATTAACTTAGGTAATGATTATAATCGACAGACTTAAGTGTAGGTATACATGGGAAACCCGGCCGACAAATTGGCATCTGGTCAGGCCGTAAACATGGCCAAAAAGCAAATCCAATTCGGTAACCCTTTCGGTACGCGTTTGATCTGTACCAAGATCTGGCAACCGCAGCAGTGTCACTGCAAAGCACACCTAGAGAACTATATCGTCATTATAATTAAATTTCATGACGTGCATACCAAACGTAATGATATAGTCCAACATGTGTTTAAGAAACATAAATAAAACATAAAAGCTTCGTCTGTGCGAGATACCTCTCTAGTAATTAATGCCACCGCCTTATGGACGCGGGCTCAGCAAGACATGGTGCCTGGGCTTGGCGCAGAGCCAACATCTACGAGACATGGCGTAACATAGGGCACGTTAGTAGAAGGTACCGCTGACACTCCAGCAATTACACACACGAATATGTTATCGCTCTTTAAAAACATTGTATTTTTCCACCAAGAATGAGTGTCTGTTGTTGTTTATATAAAAGTCACTAGGTAATTACTACTTTAAAAGTTGAACTGATCCTAAGTTACTAATTCTCCTCTTCATCTCTTCATCTTCCTCTGTGGACAGCCTGTCTATCCCTATCAATACGGAAACGAATTTTATAATTATGTGACAGTGACAAACTGGTAATTTATGCTATGCTTGATAAAATAACAAAGGCATTTCCATAAATTTTATTGAGTAACACGGGCTCTCCCACACTAAGTCAAGCTCAAAGTCGTATCAGTGACCATTTGGATTCCGCCGAGATTTAGACGCGAGGTTCAAGGTCTTGTTAAGATAAAGTTCGAGCATGCCCACCGCCATTTGTTGCATTCCACCCACGCGTTCTGATTCATTCGAACCGCTTCTCAATTACGGCATTCGTTGCCAAAATATACTTGGCCATATTTTTTCAAAGACATAAACTTACTTATTATTATACAATAGTCTTTTGTGTTCAGGGCTTTGTTGTCACGATCGCCTTCAAATTAAGTAGCACGTGTAAGTTTTTGTATGTCGCGATATTGTATTTAAGGAGAGATAGACGTGGGCTGCGTTTCAGTACAGATGGGCTTCAGGGAGAGATAAAAATATACGAGGACCACGTGACTACTCGAATACGTAGGTATCGTTACTCGTCAACTGTCGATTGTTAAGCGATATTTGAAACAAAACATTGAAAACGGTCGTGTTATTTTTGTGTTTCTATTTTGTCGTAGCCCTGGCTCTTATTTTCCTCGGTCGTAGGTGCGCCAAGACGCGTGACGGCTGCACGTACAAACTCCTCTAACATTGGCACTGAACCCGCAGTTGTAGTCTAGATAACGAATTCGGAGGACGTCTGTTATTATCAGACCACAAGTGTTCATTATTTTCGTACGCCAGAGTGGGACTACGGCAATTTTACAGACAAACGTGGCATCTTCCACGTCACCGAGGTTAATATTCTTGTTTACTAGCAAACGCGCTATCAGTTCACACTACTACTATTAGATGCACTATCTCGACTTCAGAACAACATTGCTGATATTTACTAATATAGTTATATTTGTTGCAGATGGTTTCGAGCACTACGTCTAGCAGCGCTGCATCTAGTCAACGACTCCAGGGTTCGTCCCAGAGACTCCAGCATAGGACCGCGTCCGAAATGAAAGCGAGTTCCATGAAGTCCGATCTCACAGAGCTTAAGAGCTCCATCTCTGAGATGAAGAACTTAAGCAACACAGCTTCAATGAACTTCGGAAGGTTAGTGTAGTGAGTCAACACGAAATACATAGATTGGAGCAAAAATTGCGCAAGACCACCGTGAAAGCAACACGTGCCAATGTTTAGAAAATGTTTTTGTCAATAGGCGTTTAAGACAACACACAGACGGATTCTCGTTAACACTAAAGCCGCTTAATGGCATTTGCCACATGCCGGTTGGAGTTAGCTCACCTGAGCGACCTTGGCCCTCCGCCAATTCTCACCCGATGTTTCCCTGCCCCGTGTTTGCAGTTCCACGCCGACAAACAATAGCAACGCTCCGGTTCTCGGGAGACCGACCGACGAATTGTTATTAGTACATAATAGTTTCATGTACGTAAATAGTGTTCTGTAAATAATGTGCCAACTTATTTTTAAATTATGAGTCAAAATTTTACATACGTATGTAATTTAAAATGTGATTGTTACTTTTCAGACTGAGAAGTTCAATGGAGAACATTGTGGACCAAGGAGATTTAGGGGAGAGCAGCTTGCCTGACATCAGGGATCTCAGTGATATGGGTGATATGGGCGATATGGGTGACATGTGCGAGCTCTCCGGAGACGGACCACTAGTCACCTTCCCAGAATCCGATACCCCACCCCCTGTCGGCGAGAAGCCTTTACTTGTTGCTAACGCTGCTTCTATCAACGCGAGTTTAAACTCGGCTAATAAATTAAAGTACAGCGCTGCTCAAGTGTCATCAGCGAGCTCGACTCGGGTCGTTACCGACGGATACAGCGCCTCTAACTCGAAAGCTAACAGCTCGCGGATGCAGCATCTGCAACACGGAGATATCCAGTACGCGGAAAGAAGCGCCGCCGGGGCCTCTCGCAAGCTGCTGCAAGCGGAAGGACTCGCTGCCGAACAAAACGCCGCGTATCATCAAGTAAGTTGTCATTCAGAAAATTTTAACTGTTCCACTATCAACGATCAACTAACGCTTTGTGGAATATAGCGTTGCCCACAACACAAGGACCACGCATGTGCAATGCTTGCGTCATATAGGTAGCACATCGACTTGTACAAGTGTTGTCTCTCCCGCGTCTGCTAGTAGAAGCCAGAAAGGCGCGCCGAAGGACGTGACCTCGCCAGACGACGGCCGATCGATATCTGTACTAGTTCCGACGCCTCAGTAGCGGCGCCGAAATGCTTAGTGTGGCACGACTTCTTGCGACGAGAACACAATAAAAAAAGGATGTTGGTGAAATTGCGCGAGTTTTCTTTTGGCCGGTAGAAGTATGGCCCGCATAGTCGCCTGGGCTAACAGGATGCTGCGCGGAGGATCGCCGGGGCCGGTGAGATCACTCGTCCGCACGTTATCGCGAGGACGCAGCACGCGCGCTTCGCGGTTCAGTCGGCGCCTGACCGTCGAACGCGCGAGCGCATGCGGAAGTCAATTATCACGCATGCGCGCTAGAGTACACGAATAGGCCGCTTATATATAGCAGCGGAATGTCCGAGGGTGGGGGTTCGGCCCCGTGGCCAGTTCACCGCGGCGTCCTGTCTCGCTTCCCTCCGCAATCGCAGAATCCTTCGGTGAGAGAAATTTCCCCGAATAGTTCTTGTTGTCGACCTTCCAAACACATGACGTCTGTACACAAACTTTAAAATAATCACTAAAAGCCCACCAGTTCCGCGCGATTGGCCTATTTCCAATAGAAACGAGGGATCGTACAATCCGAGTCGTCATGTGGGACTGTTTTCCAATATAAAAGTAGTGTTCATTCGCACTAGAGCATGTCGCGGCGTCATTCCAACCTATAACCATGTCTTCGAAGCGACGTCCGAGACCTAAATTGCGCATCGCAACCAGTGTAACTATCAAGCCAAATATTTGTTTTGTGAGACATCGCTTAAAAATGTGCTTGTATCAGATACATCACATAATAGTGGTTTCAAAGTGATAAAAGTTCATCATGTACTGAGGTCAAATTCGACGTATTTTCCAGTAGTACATACCTAATGTTCACTGTGTATTACTATTATACGTCATTGAGAATTCGATAAATTTGTTACCGCATCGAATTAGAATACTAATAGAGAGTCATTAGCGTTTTAGTTGAATGCGGTTCAATTTATTGACGAGAGGCGTTTTTGTGGTTATAGGAGCAGCGATCGCTCAAGGCGGGTGAGATATCATCACAGGAAGCGAAAAACATGTCTGCAACGAGTTCGAAGCTGCAGACGGAGGCTTTCAGCGCAGAAAAGAAGGCCATGGCTTCTGCTCAGGCTCTGCACACCGTGACATCAAGTGGCATGTTCAGCCACAAGGAGCACTCCAGCGTCGCTCATTCAAACATGACCATCAAAAACCTCTCCACGAAAACAATGTTATCATCACAGGTAAGTGTACTCACAGCATTTTTTTTATATTTGCGAAAACTTTTGCATAATATTTCAAAATATTTCGTAACATTTGATTGGGTATATGTATAATAATAGTAAATTATGTACATGTTTCCATCTGATTACAGATGAGTCAGTTGCTAAATGGAACTGTGAAGCCTGGCGACGAAGATTTATCAAACCTAACCTTTGAAGATTTGGACAGGCTGAATGCAAATTCTAATCAGAAAGACGTTGAATCAGCAATAGCCAAATATTCCACCCGTATCAACGCATTTATTACGTCTATCAATAATAACCAAGTTGATATGAAAAATGCTTCAGTTCATTTTAACAAATTAAATGAGATAGTGAGAAGAGCGTGGGCAGTGCCCACATACGGCCATGAACTAGGGTATTCCCTGTGCAACACGCTGCGGACATCAGGAGGCCTGGACATTCTGATGACTAATTGCCTGGAGACAAGCAACCCTGATTTACAATTTTCTTCTGCTAAACTTCTTGAACAATGTCTGACTACTGAAAACAGAGCACATGTTGTCGAAAACGGCCTTGAAAAAGTTGTAAACGTAGCTTGTGTTTGTACAAAACACGCGAACTCAGTAGACCACTCTAGAATAGGAACAGGAATTTTAGAACATCTTTTTAAACATAGCGAAGGAACTTGTAGCGACGTGATCAAGCTGGGAGGCTTAGACGCTGTATTATTCGAATGCCGAAAAAACGACGTGGAAACCCTACGGCATTGTGCGACGGCGCTTGCTAACTTATCTCTATACGGAGGTGCTGAAAACCATGAAGCTATGATCAAACGGAAAGTACCTATGTGGCTATTCCCGTTAGCTTTCCACACTGACGACAATATCAAGTACTACGCCTGTTTAGCAATCGCAGTTTTGGTGGCAAACAAAGAAATTGAAGCAGCGGTATTGAAGTCAGGCACATTAGATTTGGTAGAGCCTTTCGTTACATCACATAATCCGTCCGAGTTCGCGCGTTCGAACCTTGCACATGCTCACGGACAGAGCAAAAACTGGTTGCAACGACTTGTGCCAGTATTGAGTTCGAAGAGGGAAGAAGCGAGAAACCTTGCAGCATTCCACTTTTGCATGGAGGCTGGAATAAAGAAACAACAAGGCAACACAGAAATATTTAGAGAAATAGGAGCGATAGAATCGTTAAAGAAAGTCGCCAGCTGTCCAAACGCAGTCGCGTCTAAATACGCAGCGCAAGCTTTACGACTTATTGGCGAGGAAGTGCCCCACAAACTGTCTCAACAAGTGCCTCTGTGGTCCATCGAGGATGTTCGAGAATGGGTGAAACAGATAGGATTCACTGAATATACCAACAACTTTTACGACAGTCGAGTAGATGGGGATTTATTATTACAACTGACTGAAGAAAATCTTAAGGAAGACATAGGCTTACAAAATGGAATCAAACGTAAAAGGTGAATATATTTTAAAACTTACTAGCTGTTGCCCGCGACTCTGTCTGCAAAGAAGTCGATTTTCGCTATCCCGCGGGAACTATGCAATTTTCCGGGATAAAAACTATCCTATATCCTTGCCAGGGTCTCAATCTATCAAATTTCATTTAAATCGGTCCAGCGGTTTGAGCGTGAAGTGGTAACAGACAGACACACTTTCGCATTTATAATATTATATAAGTATGGATTATTGAATTTATGTAGGATGATAGGTAAAAAGAAAAGGAGGATGACATGAAATGTTTTTTGACAAGCAAAATGTTTATTTTTTTAGATTCACACGAGAACTTCAGCAGTTAAAAAAAATGGCAGACTATAGTTCTAGAGATACGGGTAGCCTCAACGAATTCTTAGGAGGAATTGGTCCGGAGTACACTATCTACACATATTCCATGCTGAACGCGGGAGTCGACAAGGAGTCTATCCGAGGACTAAGCGACGAGCAATTGGAAAACGAATGCCGTATAGTCAACAGCATACACCGGCTACAAATCTTAAATGCTATTAAAGGTAAGATGGCTATCAATCATTTTAACAGTTTCCTGCATTATGCAAGATACAAGATATTTTTACGATGGTCGTAATATCATTAACTCATTTCCTAGTAACTGCTCATGTTCGTAAACCGTCTCTGTTATAAATTGTGTCGAAAACATGCAGGACATCAAAGGCGCGACACAAATATTAGGTCGATTACTTTATTAAAAGCCTAACACGAAAAATGCATTAAGGCTGCTATCGTAGCAGAATCAATCTGCCAAAGCTGTGTGGGGTGGAACATCGCTATGGCACTTAATGATAATAGATATCCAAATAAAAGTATTGCAGTGCATAGCGTATTCGATAGCAATAATATTCAGGCGCAAGTGGTGACCTAAATTGAAATAAAGCTCAATATTTATCTTTTTAATTTCCAGTTTACGAAAGCACGTTACCGAGCAAAGGAGAAGAGAACCTTGAAAAGAATTTGGACGTGTTTGTGAGCTACCGGCGCTCCAACGGCTCACAGTTGGCCAGTTTGCTGAAAGTCCATCTTCAGTTGAGGGGCTTCACAGTATTCATCGACGTGGAGAGGCTAGAAGCTGGCAAGTTTGACAACAACCTTCTGCAGAGCATAAGGCAGGCGAAACACTTCCTGCTGGTCCTCACGCCACACGCGCTGGATAGATGCAAACACGACAATGATCAAAAGGATTGGGTCCATAGGGTAAGCCTAAAATTAACTGCCAAAACCAAACAACCTGTAAAATTATTGCTTGATTAAGATAATGGTGACTGCGGCATAGTAGATAAGAGTCAAGACTAAATAGTAGGTAGGTAGATAGGATTATCCGATGATAAACGAGATAGGTCTCGATTCAAATTGCCGTAGATAAGTACCTAATGTTGTCACTGAAGATCAACACTCTCTTACTCAGTTTACATTTATGATAATAATACACCTACGATCTAAAACTTTGGCTTATGTACTAGGTGAACTGTTACCAATGTGCTCAATCTTTGCCTACAGGAGATAGTGGCCGCGTTGCAATCGCAGTGCAACATCGTGCCAATTATCGACAACTTCACATGGCCAGAACCCGAGGAGCTGCCAGAAGACATGCGTGCGGTATCAAAGTTCAACGGTGTACGGTGGATACACGATTACCAGGACGCGTGTGTTGAGAAACTAGAAAGGTAACTTACATTTTATTAAATACCTTCCAAAGACACAAATTGTCCTCGGATTTTTAAACGACAGCAACTAATAATAATAATAAGTAGTAAGTAATAGTACATTCGACGCTTAGATAGCGCGGTTTATGAGAGCCATTTTTAAAACCAGGTTTTAGTGACTGGTCTTATCATTCAGATGCTCGCTGAGTGCCATCATCTAAAAACAGTTACTCTGGCTTTACGAAACATTTGGTTTTAAGAATTAATATTATAATTTATCGGATGTACAGGGATCCTATCGATGTTTAGAAAATTTTATTTCCGAAGGTTTAGAATCCCGAAAACTTCATTTGTCCGAAAGCATTTTTTTCTGAAACTGTAAATATTTCAGGATTTATTTCAGGACCATCGTGTAGAACCCTTTAGGTTAGGTTAGGGTTGTTTTATAGAAATCCTGAAATATTTACAGTTTCAGAAAAAAATGCATTCGGATAAATGAAGCATTCGGGATTTTAAATATTCGGAAAAAAATAATTCTATATTTTGATAGGTAACCGTTGTACAAGTACAAATCAGACACCCAACTGTATTTACTTAAAACGGATTTAAAAGTTATAATTCAGATAAACACAGAAAAAGAGCTTCAATTGTTTGCTTCAAAACAGTTGAGGTATTTTGTCTTCAAACCGCACCTGAACAAAATCAAGTAACCACAATCAAACAATAATTAAGCAATGCTTTACCAACAGTTTTCTCCGTGGCAAGTCGAACCTCGCCAACCGCTTGGACGGCCTGCGTCCGCGGGACGTGTCAGCCCCAGGCACCGCCACCATCGGCCGTGGGCCACCCAACTACCAACGCATGGCTTCTTGTGAGAGTCGGGGGAGCGACAAGAACGATTGACTAGAGGCCACTAACACATTGCCGCCTATTAGGTACGTATAAAGTCGAAATCATACACTGCATCGGGGCGTCCCATGGCCAAAGTAAATTGAAAGTAAATACTGAAGAGTAATTTTATGGTTCAGTATCAAAGCGACCTGATAGACAGAAGGACCGGTAGGTTCCCATCTCAGAATTGCATGGGTTGCTATTGCTACCATTGTAAAAACACCAACTCGTAAAAAGTCCACTTCTCAAAAAGACTGAACTATTTTGTAAGTTGTATTTTTAGAGTCTACAGTTTGTTTTTATTTTGTTCACAGACCGCGTAGACGCCGCCAATCATCCCTAGAAACAGCTTCGCCAGTATTCTCCCTTAGTTGCGACCAACTATCGGTTGGAAATGCATCAAAGACCACATCCCCAATGAAATCCTTGCACAGTTTGCCCGAACGACTCTCAGAAAGCAGCGACAATCTGGACTTTAACGACGCCGAAGTGTCTTCACGTCGCTGTCGCAGTTGCGAAGGGATGCTAGACGCAGACGAGCAATCGCACTCCTTACACGCCCCTGTAGAAGCTGCCACGCAAACAAAAAGAAAGAAAAACTTCATGGACAGATGTGTAAACAAAGTCAGACTATGTTGATGGTTGGTGGATAGACGGTGAAAAGATACGCTTGCAGTGTGTGCCTGTATTATGGCTGCCTTATTGGACTTATCACATATTTATGTGAATCTTATTTTAAAGTACAAAAGTGTGCACAATTGTGTATATATTTGTGTATGTTGATGTTAAAACTAATTATATTTGTGTTAGTTATACACAATTACAGGCCCGCAATAAATCCGCTGTTAATTGGATCAATATGTATAATGTATAAAGCAGTGACATGTGTATTGTTCCTTTGAAAGCTGACCGTTGGGGGCTGCAAAATTAATTTATGAAATTGTAATCTCATTGAGTGCATGTGTTGGATTGGACCAGTGAGATGTGACAAGTGATTGCTACCCAGCCATGTTTCAAGAACATCGCCCGAGGTGGTGACTGTGTTTATGCCAGTTTGCTATTCGTTGTAGTATGGCAAATTGCTTTTACGTTTTCTGACTCGCAATACTTAATGAATTATTTAATTTATCTCTCTATCTCTTCACTCTCTATACAAAATACTATATGGATATATGGACATATTTTATTTCTTATTTTAGTGTCTTGCCAATAAAATATAGTTAATGTCAAATGCGCAAATTATACAAAATTACAATATGCATAATGTGATAGCTTAGATCTTATAGAAATTATTTTATATGATGAAATAATACAAAATCACTAGTTTTACTTTTTATTTAATTCTTCAGCACTCTTATTACAATTTGTCTTGTACCTTATAATGTTGAAAATTGTACAAAATTTTACTATAGAATAAATTAAAATGTTAATGTAGTCATTGATTATAATGAGTTAACCATCTAATTAAACATTACTATAATTATAATCCTCAAAAAATTATATATTTATGTACTAGCTCTAACCGTGAAATAAATGGTATTATTAAAATAAAATGCTTGCTTTTCTTTACTTTTACAATCTTAAAACCCTGATTTTATAATTGTTCCTGGAGACATAGCTAAACTTGCGGACAAAGTTAACTTCTTGAACGCCACACATTGTTTTTCTTACAAACAAAATTGATTCTTATGCGGTTTGGGTAGGTTAATTTTTGTATTAACATATTGTTATCTATAGCCCACAAAGGTTAAAGAAAGGAAGGGATAAAAATAACAGTTGCATTTTAAGCTGAGGTGCAGTTAAACCTAAGATTCAATCATTTATCCAAAATTTCTGTTAGTCTTACCTCCTGTTTCACCATCCATTGATCAAATTTATTTGACCGATAAATGTGATGCTGTCTCTTTTTGTTTTGTTTGAATAGACGGAGACGGCATCACATTTATCTGTCAGTTAAAATTAATCAATGGGTGGTGAAACAGCCCCTTAATCTGTAAGGAGATAATCATTCCCAAAGAATAATTCCCATTTTTAATTTTCTGAAGGATTCTAGTCTCAACTGTTTCATATAAATTCAGTGATACAGATTAAAAAAAAATGCATAAAGAATGCCTTAAATTGACTATAGATCCATGTCTTAAGCATATGAAGGGTTAATTTTTCATTAAGATTGTACCAGAGTTGAATAAATAATATAATATATGTGTACATTTTTTAAATCAGTGATTAAAAATTTATATTTTTTACTGCAAATCAGCCAAAAAGTAAATTAAGATGTGTGTTGTCAAACTGCACAGTTTGAGCTCTGTAAGTGGTAATTCATTTCCTCCCTCTAATTTCTGAATCATGGCATCAAAAAATAAAGATAAAAATCAAAGTTATTATTATTTTCAATAAAAATTGTCTTGAAAAACGCAGCTCTTATAGTTTCAGAGATATTGCTCTAAAACTATGCTAAACTACCACAATTTTTCAATGAAGGTACATTACTTTTTGAGTTGAGAAAGAGATTGTTCTTGTTACTTTATATTAGACTAGCGTTCCATCCGCAGCTTCGCCCGCAATAAATTAATTTTCCCGTAGGAAAAGGTATTTTCCCACGGTAAAAAGTAGCTTATGTCACTCAGTGATAATGTAGCTTTCTAACAGCAAAAGAATTTTTGAAATCGGTCCAGTAGTTTCGGAGCCTATTCAATGCAAACAAACAAACAAACAAGCAAACAAACAATCAAACCTTTCCTCTTTATATTTACTTTATATTAGATTAAATAAACTTAATTTTGACTATCAAGTCCTTTTTTATGAGTAGTCAGGACTCGGATGGTTTTATATAAAAATTACTGCATTTTAGACCAAAGATAATTGAAATATTAAAATCAAAAAATAGGATTGTCATCAAACAAATCCAATTTATCTGCATTTTTTTAATTCATGAAGCCTAGATTCTACAGTAAGCAATTAAATCAATGTAACTTACTTATCAACAAAAGCTTCAAATATCTTGTTTGATCTCATAAATTAACTTTTAACGAAAATGAGCACTCGTCACAGGCAATGACCACTGTGTTATCGTTTAAAGGCCTATCATTGTCTTCAAACACATAATTGGCACCACACCTACACAAATATGTGTACACACCATCACATATATCCATGTCGGACAAATTTATCACATCATATAAGAGACAGTCGGTGTTGCTGTGTTCTGAATCAGATAATTGTGCATCATAAACTTTCCTTGATTTTGGGTCCCGGAGAATATTCCACGCCTCTTGCACTAATAGGAATCGGTCGTTGTTGCTGTTAACTTTGTCTGGATGCGTTGAAAGAATGAGACATTGATATCTTTTCTTTAATTCTTCGGTCGAAACTGTTCTTTCACACTGTAGAACTTCATAATAATCAGGAAATTCTGCTCTGCATGTTTTGTTTACGTTAGCCATGTTTACTTTTCTATCGTTCGTAGCTAAATCTTAAATCCACGTTACATAATAGAGAGCCCAGGAAAGGAATGTTCAGCTCTTCCAGCTACTTGTGAGTAGGTAATTTTAATTTTAATTTTATTAACTAAAATTCTGTTAATCGAAATAATGCGCGAAAGACAGAACCAGCCAGGACCATGCACAGACTAATAAGAGATACCACAGACTAATAAGAGATACTACGTACAAAGAGTATTGTAATATTATATGAACAAGAGTGGCAACTCTATGGTCAAATATGCATGTATGGAAGGTGCTGCTGCCCTACGCCCTGAGGCGCTACTACGAAAATCGAAAATCGAAGTTCGTATCGTATTATCCCTCTCACTCGTCAAATCATATTAGCGTGAGCGGGACGGCACGAAACGAAGTTCGAATTATGCACTTCGTGGTAGGGCCTCTGGTGAAGAACTAATGTGACGTATCTATAGATGTATACCTATCTATATGTATATGTTGGTAGTGATGTACAGCTATAATTACGCGTAATTTTAATTGATAGGCTAATTGCCACTATTCGTATTTTAGCCGTCTAATTCAAATCAGCATATACGAAGTATAAGCGGCTAAACCCGATTTGCACTATACGGCTAAAATACGAACATTGGCAAGTGGCCTATCAATTAAAGTCCTTGACCGTACAATTTGGTACGCCATGGCCATGGCCGATGAATGACAACTGACAAGTTTGACAAGTCAACCATGATGGCCGCTAATTTAGTTCTCCACCAAACAACCAGAGATCGCTGTAGTCGCATGAAAAGTGTGATATATGTAAGTGTGCCCCCCCCCTGACTACGTATCTATGACGGGACCATGTGTCTATGACGTTTAAAATAAAACGTCACTGAATGTCAAACAAAAGGATGAGTGTTTTTCTGGTGGATGGATTATACATACGAACTTTGGTTTTTACCATTTGGGTACGGAAACCTAAAAAGGCAATATATCGAACACAACCATTCTAACAGTACCTTTTGGTAGCCGCTTTATTATGTCAAAAAGGGATTATTTAACACTTGCTTAAAGTTTCCTTTTTGTAGGAAGGAAATACATCTTGCCTAAAGCCTTCCACACACTAAAGCGACAGATTATACAACAACGCGTTTCGCCCGCTTCGTCGGCGTCGCGCGCACGCTTCGCGCTTCGGTGTGTGGAAGGGTTTATGCTTTAGCAGATTTATTTTGTCAGAAATGTCTTAAATTATCTAAGTTTGCTCCTACTGGAGGTAAAGAAAAACTTTAACTAGCTTATTTTCGTGTCCGACATTTAAATTGAAAACCATTGCGCTGCGCCGCCGCTAGTGCAAATTTTTTACAAACAATCTCATTTCAAAACCACTGCGCCGTCACATATGCAATTTTTTTACAAACAATCTCATAATATATTCTCAAGCTTTTCTATTGATCAACTGATGACGAGGCGATAATGGTCTCGGACCTTAGCCTATCCGAACGGACGAATAAAGAAAAAAAAGTTTTCCTGTCAAGTCAGTGTCAGTACTGTCTGTCAGTCAAACAAATGTCAACTAAAGTGTAACCTAAAATAATTGTTTGTATTTACATCAAATTATTGATAATTTATAAAAGTTAACGCTGAATCTCCATTATGCCTACTTGGAATCAAATTCAGTCTCAATTGAGACACCCAAATAACCCTGTTGTATTCTTTGACATTACCGTTGGCACTATGGTAAGTATTCCAAAAGTAAACAAACATAACATTTCGTTTACTATAATTTGGTTTTAGCTGTTTCTATGATTTGCATTTTCTTACAGGAAATAGGGCGAATGATATTTGAATTGTTCGCTGATGCGGTTCCTAAAACAAGTGAGAACTTCAGAGAGTTTTGTACCGGCGAATACAGAAGGGATGGCGTCCCTTTAGGTTACAAGGGCGCCACCTTCCATAGAGTAATCAAAGACTTCATGATTCAGGGAGGAGATTTTGTTAATGTAAGTTATGTTATATCCCATTTTCAAAATTTGCAAGCCCTTACTGTATCTACTACAGCATTGCCAGACGTCTCAATTTTTCGGCCCAAAATTAAATGATCCCCTTTTGGGGGATTGCTCGACTGTGCGACGACGTATGATAAAATAACGTATCTTCGTTAAAATAACTTCTTGTTGGCTTTTTTAGCTTGTAAGTATTGTCATATAAACATAATTTGGAATTCAAATCCTAAATTTTCTTTTTTTTTTCTGAGGCGTAAGTTAACCTGTGTGACTATGGCAGCCTCATTAGGAGACTCAATGGCCAAATTCATCAAACACTTCTCCCGCTATGTCCAGATACTCTGGCTGCAAAGGAATGTTTGATGAACCTGTATATTCATAGTGCATCTTCAGATACAGGACAACTCACAATAATATTCACTGCCTCATTGAAAAGGTCTAAATCAGTCAAATATGTCTCACGGTTATCCTTAAACTGTCAGTCAATTGAAATTGCAAACAATGTAAACAATCCTTGTATTTAAAATGTCTTTAATTTCCATTTTCCCTCATCAAATACTGCTAAATCCGTGTGTTATTTTAATCAATTCTTACCACAACACTATCCTAAACCATTAAAACAATAAACTAGTGCTAGAATATGGATATTTTATTAAATGGTTTATTTACATTGTTCGCAATTTCAATTGACAGCGATTTTAGTCAGTACACACTCCAATGTAAATTTAAAAACGATATTCTATCACAAAGAAAAATCTTAAGCGTTAACTTTTACTAACCATCTATTTACATACATGTTTATGCAGAGCCCTCTGTGCGAGTCTGGCTCGCACATGACCGGATTTTTTTAGTAGGTCCCGCTTTTGATGGAAAAATCCCACCTTTTTGACTTGTAAAGGTCTAAGAAAAATTGCCCTGAAAAAACCTGGCAACGCTGATCTTTGTAATATTCGAAAATATAGCCTCTGAACTCTGCATGGCATTTTTTCAATAGCTTTGCCAATTGCATACAAAGATAGGATACAGCTTTATGAAAAAATACTGTTTCTCCTAGTTCAAAACATGGCGCAGTTCAATTGATAATGGGAACATAATTTCACAATATGGTAAAACATAAAATTTTTTCACTAATTTGTATTGTTGGTGACAATTTGTAAATATGAGAGTAAAAGCTTATTGTGACCCACATTAAGCACCCAGCTCTAAAGAAAAACATAGCTAGTGATATTACTGACCCACAGTTTATACAGAACAATGTTAACCTAGTACCTACAGTGCAAGAGGTTAAGTTAAACTAGTTCTGGAAAAAATATGAAAAAAAATCATGTCACTTACTTAGCAACACAAACTGTGTTTTGTGAAAAGTAACAAACAAGATGCCATCAAACATAGTGGGTAAAAAAAATAATGGAAGAGTTAAATGACAACTCGACTGCCGCAATATATGGTATTGAATCTGCAAAATTTGAATCTTGTAGTTTTGATACTGTTTGTTGTATGGTTAAGGACTTTAATTCATGGGCCACTATGAAACCATTTCACAGTAAACGTCATAGTGACATATCATTAATTAACAAGGAAAATTGTGAAGTATTTTCCTTTGAAAAGGTTCCATGGTGGCTCATGAATTAAAGTCCTTGACTATACAGCCGAGTTGTCTAAAATTGCCAGGAGTGTATTCCAAAATAGGTAAAGTTCGATTCACAAGAGTTGGAACAAATGGATCGAATGAGTGAATTAAAGTATCTATGTGTTACCTATTTGAATACACTTCACACAAATATGAAAATATCATGCATCAGTCATTTTCCTACAAAAATGTCAAAATGACATTGCTTTTGTTCAATCCATTTGTGCCAACTCTTGTGAATCGATCTGTAGGTTATAGAGGCTTGTTTTCCGCAACTTGATGCCCTATGTGCGCCTACTTTGCGTAATTAGCCCCAAAAAAGGTAAGGAAACACTTGTTTACAACAATGTTTAAATATTTTGCAGGGTGATGGAACAGGTGTCATGAGTATATATGGCGGAAGCACATTTGCAGATGAAAACTTTGGCTTAAAACATGATTCACCAGGATTACTATCAATGGCCAACAGTGGGAAAGACACCAATGGCTGCCAATTCTTCATAACATGTGCAAAGTGCAACTTCTTAGACAATAAGCACGTGGTTTTCGGAAGGGTCATAGACGGACTATTAGTTATGAGAAAAATAGAAAATGTACCCACAGGTCCTAACAACAAACCCAAAATACCTGTCACAATATCACAGTGCGGCCAAATGTAAATAAAAACTAATTTTTATAATTCTTAGATTTTTATTATTTCCTAGTTAACAAGAGAAAACAGCCTTGGCGTAGCCTTCTATTGATCTATAATAAATAATTTTCATTCAATGAAATCTTACAATAGACATCACAAAAAGCTCACTTACACATGGTAACAAATTTAAAATTATGATAATTTCAAGAGTCATCAACTTTTTAAGGCATGGCCACTGATGAGTAGATTTCTTGGGGCCATTGTCGCTGATCCGTATCGGTTACCAACCTCAGCTATAAACGCACCTTCCATTTTCTTGGCAACTTGGTCAAAGAATAAATTTGATAAATGGGAATGAAAAGCCGAACGAAACTCAAAGTTTATTTGGAAGTCCACAACACAGGATTGTTGTTCCCTTTTGAGGCCGGGGCTGAACCTCCATATTGTGAGTAGGTGGTGGAACAATCTGCCATCAGTACATTCTGCTTTTACTAGATGTGGTTTGACTAGTGTCACAAATGAGGTATAACTTTCGTTTATAGGGGGGAAACCGACAATTAGGTCTGCCTTAAGGTGGTTAGGAGTCTTTGTTCTGAGGAGGGACTGTTTGCACCAGGGTACGAACTTGTAGTAGTTTTCTACATCAGAAACCACTTCAAACATCTGCTCCATTGAATACCTGAAAGATAGAAAGTTAAAAGTAAATATACTTGAGACATCAATCACCTTTAGTGATTAATGAACATGTTATTTCCAAATCAATGGACTGTAAACATTATATTACAGTTAGCAATTATTATGCTGATGACTTGTTTCATCTGCCATGGCATAGTGACATCATTATCGCCTACATAAATATAACCACCTTAACCGTTTACCGACGGGTGTCAACTATAGTTGACAGTATGTTTAGTATAAAATAGACTTTCTGTCACTGTCATTAGGTAGAGAATTCATATTTATTCAGATTGTGCCCGTAGGTAAAGGGTTAAAATAAATGTGGGTGGTGCTGCTATTATACCATTTCCAGGAAAAGGTACTTAATCTTAAACTTAAACTTAATCCACATAATCAATTTTATTGAATTAACCTCTTGTATGCCGAAAGTAAAAATAACTGGCATTTTATTCTTGTTTGTCTCAAATAATATCAATATTACAGATAAAAATAAAAATACAAAAAGATATCCTTAAATCTAGTGTGGATCCGCATTATGGCATACAAAAGGTTAATTGCAATATTTATAGGATTGCGAGTTTTGGCACAATATAAAGGAGTCCTATGTCCAGCAGTGGATGGACAAGGGCTGTAGATAGATAGAGAGTGCAATATTTATACATTATTTTACCTATGACTATGAAAAAAGCAAGAGCATTGTTATGGTATTTGCTTGTATTGTTTATTGGATTCAATCAATAAAATAAAATGGTTTTAGTAAACACATTTTTCACATGGGGTCAATGTTTGCTATTCTGTTAAACTTAAAAAGAGGGACATTGAATGTATCCGCAAAAAGGTGTAATGTTTCAATCAATGACTTGAATGAATGAATGATTCGGATTTGATTGAATTGTATTTATTACCAGAAAATAAAATGCCATTTTAACTTTAGTTACTGCTATGAGTGGAAATATAAACTTACCCAACTAACTGTCTCCCACGATATTCGCGGCTTCGGCTGGCTTTAGGGAAGGTAAAGAATGTGCGCGTCTGTTTATCGAAGCCATGACATTGACAACGATTTTTACTCTCCTCATGACGCCTATTTATGTAATGACCCTGAAAACTAGAGGAAGTAAAATTTTAAAACCGCGCGTTATTTGTAATAGCCTTTCTTAATTATATTACAGGAATCATAAACAAAAGTACTGTAATTACGGACGAAGATACACAATTTCCCAAAAAATTAGTGTATTACCTTAAGAAATCTCGATTTGCGAGTAGTAGTCTGGAAGCAACAGGATAATATCTCAAAAGTACCATTTTGCGCTTTATTGAGGTTTACTTCTTTACCATTTATCTGTCTGGGATATTATAACTGTGAAGCATTTTCACAAGAATTCCATTTGCACTTTTTATTGAATTATATTTCATTCGATATGACTCGTCGACTATGATGTTGCAGATGTTGGCTAGCCAACCCCTGAACCCCTGCTGCGCTGCGAGTGAGACAGCCTAAACAAACTGTCAAAAGTGACACTGACACGTCCAAATTCCTTGTCAGTAATAATAATCAGTCTCGTCAAACATTACCAGCTAAGAAATATTTTATTTGATTTCTATCAACTGGCGACCGCGTATTGGAAGTATGCTTCTGATGGAATGAATACCAAAGTGTGTAGGGTAAACAGCATTCTCTTAGCTATTTTCTTCTACAACCATCTTCATAGGAGATAGGGAGATAGACTGAGAATATGGCTGTATATAGTTATTATTATTTTCTTTAGCTTCTGTGTAAATAAAAGAGAGAGATATATATTTATAGTTCATCGCTCGCTGTTCACACTGCCGGCGAGGACACTCTCCCAACGCCGGGCGAGTAAAATATATATCTCTCTCTTTTATTTACACGGAAGCGATTATCTTTTGTTCGTTTCTTGGGCTAGAAAAAAGTCGATAGTTCATAATATCTCACTCGCCGGCGGTGGGACCAGAGGCGCTACTACGAAATTCGAAAATCGAAGTTCGTATCGTATTATCCCTCTCACTCTCGTGTCAAATCATATTAGCGTGAGCGGGACGGCACGAAACGAAGTCCGAATTATGCAATTCGTGGTAGGGCCTCAGTGTCATACACGATAATCTAATTGGCTAAGTAAAGTTTTTTTAAGAGGTGCTAATTATATTTTTTTTCGACAGTCGGCGTTCTGAAGATCGAGAAACTGCAGCTGTTTTATTTTTATCTTCTATTGTTTACTGGAAATATTTTTTTAAGTGTTCGAGTTGACATTTGTGAGATTTAATGGCTGACAAGCCGTTCGTGCTCAGTACTTAGTAGAAACAGAAAAAAAACGAAGTCATAAGTCACTTTTGTCCATGTCAAACCGTTTGCGTTTCGTTTGCTATGCGTTTTGGTGTGATTTTTGGACTATTTTTAACGACCTCCACACAAAATTCGGATTTTCAATTTTACCGCATTTCTCCACGACTTATGCACGATAATTGAATCACGATTGAATATTTTCGATCATTATTTTGAAACTACTTTTTGGACAATACCAAGTAAACGAAACGCAAACGGTTAGATTTCATTTGACATTGACAATTGACTTTGTTTTTTTTTCTATTTCTACTAAGTACTGAGGCGCTACTACAAAATTCGAAAATCGAAGTTCGTATCGTATTATCCCTCTCACTCTCGTGTCAAATCATATTAGCGTGAGCGAGACGGCACAAAACGAAGTTCGAATTATGCACTTCGTGGTAGGGCCTCTGAGCACGAACCGCTTGTCAGCCATTAAATCTCACAAATGTCATCTCGAACACTTAAAAAAATATTTCCAGTAAACGATAGGAGATAAAAATAAAACAGAGGCCCTACCACGAAGTGCATAATTCGAACTTCGTTTCGTGCCGTCCCGCTCACGCTAATATGATTTGACACGAGAGTGAGAGGGATAATGCGATACGAACTTCGATTTTCGAATTTCGTGGTAGCGCCTCAGCTGCAGTTTCTCGGTCTAGAAGACGACTACTGTCGAAAAAAAATATATTTAGCACCTCTTCAAAAAACTTTGCTTAGCCAATTAGCCCTAGGTACAATGTACAATTTTTTAAATTCAGAATTTAAAAAAAAATGGTGACAGTGACAGTTTGGTTTGACTGACAGACAGACTTGACAGAGTTGCGCGTGCGCGGTGTGGTGTGGTGCGGTTGGAGTTTAGGGCCCGGTGCGGTTTACGACAAGCCTTTTTGAGCACGTGTTGTATTAAACTGAGTGTGTGGATATTTTGTAAAGTTGAAATAAGTGCTATTAGATCGTTACTGATATCGAAACGGGCGAACAGAATATTTAAAAAATGGGGCGTAAAGCTAAGTTCGATGAGACTAAAAAAGTGAAGAAAGGGCCTGGCAGAAAAGCTAGGAAACAACCAGATCCAGTTTTTAGGAAAGAACTGTGTAAGTATTAGTTTTAAAGTGCTTTAATTTCTTAATAAATACCTAAAAACTATCACCACGCTTGGAAATCATAACCTAAAAAATATTTATTTTTATGCCTGAAAAATTTCTATATCGAATTGTTTTACTGTAGTAAGTATTATTATGTGCTTCGAGGCTTTGTTTATTTTGTCACACAAGTCTCGGTTCTAAAGAACAGTTCCTCCATTCCCAGATTTCTTTTGAGCCATACTTGCAAGACTGCCACATTGTAATTAGTACATTCCAATATGAAAGCTATTAAAAAAGCTCAATATTAGGTTAGAATGAGTTATTAGTCCACAAAAAAAAGGTGATCATCATCATCATCATCCCAGCCTATATACGTCCCACTGCAGGGCACAGGCCTCTCAGGTTGAGAGGGCTTGGGCCATAGTTCCCACGCGGGCCCAGTGCGGATTGGGAGCTTCACATACACCATTGAATTTCTTCTCAGGTGTTTGCAGGTTTCCTCACAATGTTTTCCTTCACCGTAAAGCTCATGGTAAATTACAAAAGTAATTTCACACTTAAATTCCAAAACACACAGAGGTGCAAGCCTGGACTTGAACCCACAACCCTCTGCTTGAGAGACCATAGGTCAAACCACTAGGCCACCATGGCTTGGTGATACTCTGCATCAAATGCTTTTAAATTGTTAAGTTTGTGGTCTGATCTGGGGTGAATTATGTTGTATTTATATTAATTACACAAGCAGCATTTCCGGCAAAGCGGGATTCTTAAAACTTTTGAATGGAAACAAGCAGGATTCATTTGCCATAAGTGGGACATACTAAAAAAACCTATAAAATCAGTGGTTTTTTAATTTTCATCCTTTTATTTTTCAATTCCAACTTACATTTATATGACAATAGATAACCAAAAAAGCTGTGAAAATATGTTACTTTACCATATGTTGCCGCACAGTCAAGCTATCTCTCAAAAGTGGAACTGAGCCTGTCCCATGCAGGATTTATAATTAGGGGCCAAAAGTCGGGACATCCCACCAAACTCAGGACGTCTGGCAATGCTGCACATGAGTAACCTCTAAAAACAAACTCATCTGGCTTTGAAGGCTAACAATTCATCTGGCCAATGACTGTTTGACTACTTAAGACCTGTCTAAAGATACTTCAACTTAAAAATTGCTGCAGCCTTTTTGGCTCGAAAACTTAACAAGCTTTCAGACATACAAGACTTGAGATCCATATACCTTCCTTATTTTATGTGTCAATGCTAACAATATTACAATCGTAAACATGAATATTTCAGTGGAAGATGAAAATGAAACAAAGAAGATGAGTCACAGGCAGAAGCAGCGAGCAGCTCGGAGGGCCAAGAAGAAAGCAGAGCTAGCAGAAAAGAGAAAAGCACTAAAGCAGGCTAAGAAAAATGTAGCCAAACAAACAGAGGTAAAAGTTGTAGAGCAAGATAATTCAGATGAGTCAGAAGATGAAGAAGTACAGGGTGAGTAGAATTAAAATTGTGAAGGTTTATTAGATTAGTCTATTAACACTGTCTACCTTATGCTGAATAGGGTTCTTGACATTATTTAAATTTAAATCATCCCAACCTTTTAAGGCCCCCTTGTTAAGAAAAAAAAACTTTCAAAACTCCATTCAATTATACCAATTTGATATGTCTGTCCATTATATATTAATAATCACAAATTAAAAATTAACTATCTCTCTATACCTTGACAAGCTCGTACGCGGCGCTCGGCGGAACTCTGTCGCAGGGAGCCTCTGCTGTCCTTAACAAGATTATTTTTAATAAGTGCGGCAAACGCTGACTGCGACGGTTCCGCGGAGGGTTGCGCACGAGCTTGTCGGACTATAGTGCTACTCATGACCCGCTATCGCACCTACAAAGAGCTCCAGCGCCCACTAGGGGCCTTGTACTGGTGGTACTGGTTGAAACCTATGATTTAAACTATTCAAGGAATTAATCTCTTGATATGATTTATTGATTTTCACAAAAATAATAATTTTATTATAATTTTATTTTCACTATAAATATTTTAATTAAAGTTGTTAGATTTAATGAAGTTTGAAATGTATTTACAAATACTCTGTGAATAGTTTTTATTGTACTACACTTACCTATAAAACAGAGTAGTTTGAGAATGACAACTTCAAAAATGTGCTCAAACATATCATAGACTTTGCTGCTGTCAGGATTTGTTGGTATTAGTGTTATCTTATTATAAACTGACTGTTTGCCAGTATTGCCTTGACAGTAGTGTTCAATAAAGAATCTTTATTTTGTTTTAACCTTTTCAACACCAACAATGGATACTGACCCATGTATCACAAAGTACAACTCCAAGGTTCAAAGTATCTTTGCGATTAACTAGGCTTGGCATTGTAAAGATTAATTCTTACCAGTAAATACCTAAATTCTTCACAATAAATTGATTTGATTATTGAATGTAAATTCTAAGGTTCACAATTTAGATCCCCCTTTGCAAAACAAAAAAAAAAAAAATATCTTTATTTACATATTTTCAAGCAATTTGGTGCTTTTTCTAGGATTTACTGATGACAACAAAGAATGGTTGAAGCCCAAGAAAGTAACCAA
This sequence comes from Archips crataeganus, assembly GCA_947859365.1. Taxonomy (NCBI): domain Eukaryota; kingdom Metazoa; phylum Arthropoda; class Insecta; order Lepidoptera; family Tortricidae; genus Archips; species Archips crataeganus. The sequence goes on from OX402051.1 coordinate 9,087,140, forward strand.
GACAACAGTTAAACCAATTCTCAAGGCAAAAGGCAAGCCTAAGGTTGAAGAGTCAGATAGTGGGCATGATGACGGGTCAGAAGATGAAAATTCTGAAGATGATTTGGAAGAAGGCTCTGAACAAGAGGGCTCAGAAGCAGAAGGATCTGAAGTTGATGAGAGTGGTGAGGAGGAAAAACCAAAAGCTGGTGAAAAATATAAGGTACTTTATTGTTATAGCTCTCTAATAATTTGATTTGGCGGTCATATACATTTACAGTAGTAATTTAAACATTTTCTTACAGGTGGGAAAACTAGATGACTTATTTGCTGATTCTGATCAAGAAAATGGTGAAGTTGATTCTGATGACGAAAGTGCAGATGCTTCTTCAAAATTACAATACAATTCAGATTCCAGTGAAGAGAAGAGTGATGATGAAGACGATGATGATGATGACATGCTCCCCATTGAAAAAGCTAACATCAAATTGAAGAAAAGACAAAAACAGGATAAGAAGCTTGCTGATGAAGAAATGCAACTGAACATTGCTAAACAAGACGTATTTGCATTTCCATCTGAAGAAGAATTACAGAATCCAACTAATCTGCAAGATGTTCTACAAAGAATCAAGGATGTTGTAAATGTGCTAGGTGATTTCAGTCGCCTTAAAGATGGTGAAAGGTCTAGATGTGAATATACTGATTTGCTGCTTAAAGACTTGTGCATGTATTACAGTTACAATGAGTTCCTTATGGAAATATTGATGCAAATATTCCCTGTCCAAGAATTAGTCGAGTTTTTAGAGGCAAGTGAAGTAGCGCGTCCATTGACTATTAGGACTAACAGTTTGAAGACCAGAAGAAGGGATTTAGCTCAAGCTCTAATCAACAGGGGAGTGAATTTGGATCCTGTTGGGAAATGGAGTAAAGTGGGTCTTGTTGTGTACAGTTCAACTGTTCCAATTGGTGCTACTCCTGAATATTTGGCAGGTCATTATATTTTACAAGGAGCATCAAGTTACCTGCCGGTTATGGCTTTGGCACCACAGGAGAAAGAAAGGATTTTGGATATGTGTGCAGCCCCTGGTGGTAAAGCGTCTCACATTGCCGCAATTATGAAAAATACAGGAGCGTTATTCGCAAATGACGCCAACAAGGACCGAACTAAAGCTATCGTTGGTAATTTCCATAGACTGGGAGTTGTAAATGCTGTCATTTGCAATTACGACGGCCGTCAATTCCCAGAAGTGATTAAAGGTTTTGATAGAGTCCTTTTAGACGCTCCATGCACTGGCACAGGTGTTATTGCTAAAGATCCGAGTGTGAAGACAACAAAGGACCAAAAGGATATTCAAAGGTGCTTTAACTTACAAAGACAGCTACTGTTGGCTGCTATTGACTGTTGCAACGCGAAATCCAGTTCTGGGGGTTACATCGTTTACTCAACATGTTCTATATTGCCTGAAGAAAATGAATGGGTTGTAAATTATGCTCTGAAACGAAGAAATGTAAAGCTTGTGCCTACTGGCCTTGATTTTGGTACTGAAGGCTTTGTCAAATACAGACACCATAGGTTCCATCCTTCGTTGAAGCTGACTAGGAGGTTCTATCCTCACACTCATAATATGGATGGATTCTTCGTGGCTAAGCTTAAGAAATTCTCTAATGTCATTGTAAGTATGAATACTGTTCCTATCTGTTTCATTGTTTTTTTTCTACTAGTTTATTTCCATTGACTACTATAAAAAATCTTATATTTATAATAAAACTTTAATTATTTTCCAGCCTGAACCATTCAAAGATGATGAAGACGAAGAAGAAAGCAAAGAAACCAACGAAAATCAGGAGCAGCCACAAGATGAATCTGACACTGGTAGTGAAGTTCAAAAAACTGCAGGTACAAAAAGGGCTGCACCTGCTTCTAATGCTACTGAGCCTAAAGCTAAGAAAAACAAGAAAACTAAGGACAATGATGCCAAGCCAAGGTAATTAAAAAGTAAATGTTTATGAAATCAATATAACCACTACATTTATAAGAAAAGAAAGAAAGAGAAAAACAATTTATTGCCACAAAAAACAAATTAAACAATTAAATCAACGCTGGTTTATCACAATTTTACTAGGGAACTAGTTAGATCTGTGAACGAATAAGACAGAAGGAAGACTGGAAAAAGTTCCGTTGTGACACACAAATTAACCATACAATAGGAAAACAATCATACTAAATTTAACTATCGGCGTTGAAGTGTCTCAACTTTTTCAACTCCAACCAGAAGTCATCTTACCCTTGGAAGTTTATGTTGTATAATTATATTCTTTTCACTTTAAAGAAAAAGCTAAAAAAACTATGTTTTTTTTCAGCCCTCAAACAAACGCTGCAGCTGTTCAACCTAATAATAAAAACAAAAAGAAAAATAAAAAGAAGAGAAAGAAGAATAATAAACCAGCAGAAGAGAACAAAGACGACACTGCAACTAATGGTAGTAAAGCAACAAAAGAACCTACTCAACATAACGTAAATGAAAATAATGAAGGCAAAAAGCCGAAAAAGAAGAAAAACAAAAAGAATAAACCAAATGTCAGTGAGACTACAGTGACAGCCAACGATACACGGCAACCGCAGAACGACACGAAAAAATCTAAAACTGTCGCCACTCCTGTTAAAGCTATGACGGACAATAAGGTAGTCCCGCAAACGCCTAGTCCTAATAAGAAGAAAAATAAAAAGAAAAACAAAAATAAAAACCCTGCAACAAATCCACAACAACCAGTAGCAATAGCAAATAATAACGAAAAGAAAATAACGGAATCAGTTGAAGTGGCGGCAGCGAAAAAATTGAAAAATGCAATGAAGAAAAATAATAAGAAGCAAATTGGACAGCTGAAAACGAATAAAGTTGCATCTGATAATAAGCCGCAAGGGCAGGGCGTAGGTAAAAAAAATAAAAATAACTTTAAAAAGGGTAAAGCTAAGTGAAAGTGACCATAGCATTACGTGAATAATGTTTTGTTATTTTAATTATAGCAAATAAAAAATATATTTAATTAAAATACGGTTTTTATTTTCACAACAAAACAAAGCTTCCGTTAATGACAAATCTATATGCACAAACCTAGAGAGGATGGTGCACTTCACAGTGGCGAAGTCGGTAACTAAGCTAATGAGAATGAGACACTTTTGCATGCAACATTTATTACCATTCATTACCAACGTTGTAGGCCCTCTTATACTCTTACATATACTGAAACTTTAGCATTCACAAAGTTTACTTAAATACTGAGCGCATAAGCGCACAACATTAAACATTTGAATTAGTATGGATTTTTTATTTATTATTGAAACTAACAAAACTGTCCTGAAAAGATGAGAAATAATTGATTGATTCAGATATACTATATTTCAGGATTTTTATAAAACAACCCTAACCTAACCTAAAGGGTTCTACACGATGTTCCTGAAATAAATCCTGAAATATTTACAGTTTCAGAAAAAAATGCTTTCGGACAAATGAAGTTTTCGGGATTCTAAACCTTCGGAAATAAAATTTTCTAAGCATCGATAGGTTCCCCATTATTTTGTTAAGCGTAGGTAGGTAGGCACCATGCTTAGGGCCTACGCTAGCTGACGCGGATTACCCGGAACGGACGCCCGTCTAACATAAAATTGTATGAACAGCGCTAACTGGCGCGGGCGCGTGCGACGGACTATAATCCGCGCGGCGGGCGGCGGGCGTCCGCTCCGTGCGCACGCGGCGGGCACACGCTGGGAACCAAAAGTATACGAGGGGCGTTCAATATAAAGTGAGAATGAGATGCAAACTCTTTTAATATTACGAAATTAAATACTGGTCGGTAAAGCTAATCTATCTAGCTGATTGCTATGAAAAAAAAACTAACTGTCTTTTGTTTAAAAAAATATACGGTAATTCCTTTGCAATGCTATTGAGTACGTTAGCGAAAATGGAGAAAATTGAACTGCGCGCCGTTATCAAATACTTTGGATTTGCGGGACACTTTAGGGTCTAATGCTCCTTCGTATTCGACAGTCGCACGTTGGTGCGCCGAATTAAGACGTGGAAGAACATCGACAATGGACGATCCCCGCTCCGGACGCCCTACTACAGCAGTAACTGAAGAAATTGTGAAAAAAGTCGAAAACTCAGTTTTAACGGATCGTCGTGTCACGGTTCGTTTTATTGCTGAAAATGTAAAGATTTCAACGGGGAGCGTGCATAATATTTTACATGAACGCTTGGGTATGAAAAAGGTATCTGCGCGTTGGGTACCAGAATGCTTACTGACACGCAAAAACAAACTAGACTAGAGATTTGTCAAGAAGCTTTGAACCTGACGCAGCAAGACCGGGAACTTTTTTTGGCGCGATTTATAACAATGGACGAAACATGGCTCCATCATTACGACCCAGAAACGAAACTGCAGTCTATGACATGGAAAAGGCCATCATCTCCAACTCCGAAGAAATTCAAGGTGAGCCCATCTGCCGGTAAGGTCATGGGCTCTGTTTTTTGGGATGGTAAAGGGGTATTAATGATTGAGTATCTCGAGCATGGAGCCACTATTACGGGCACATTATACGCCAAACAAATAGCAACATTGCGCAATGAGATCCGCGAAAAACGGCGAGGTAAACTCTCGAAAGTTGTGCTGTTCCACCAGGACAATGCCCCGGCACACAAGTCCGCCGTTGCAATGGCTGCAATTCGTGATGCTTGGTTCAATATCTTTAAGCATCCTCCGTATTCACCAGATCTCCCTCCCAGTGATTTCTACCTATTTCCGAGATTGAAACAATACTTGAGAGGCCACAAATTTGAAGACGACGACGCGGTAGTCGCTGTAGTACAAGATTTTTTAAGTACTCAAGATGAGACCTTTTTAAAAATGGAATTTTAAGTTTAGAAAACAGATATACTAAGTGTATTATGCTAAAAGGTGACTATGTCGAAAAATAAAATGACATTTAGTTAAAGTTGTTTATAACATACTCATTCTCACTTTTTATTGAACGCCCCTAGTACTAGCAGCAGCGCTGAGTTAGGCGTGCGCCCGCCGCGGATGCCCGTCGCGGACTCGCTGGCCCGCGGCGGGTGTCCGGAGCGGGCACCCGCGAGCGGGCGCACGCGGCGGGCGTCCGCGTCAGCTAGCGTAGGCCCTTATATGCACTTATATGCGCAGTGCGTCGGGTATGTTCGCCGAGGCGCGCGTAGACTGCTTCCACGCCACGATGCGCAGGCGAGCTGCCTCGATGGCGCGCAGAACGCGGGACAGCGGCAACAGGCTTCTGGCGGTGGAGGCCGAGAGGCTGGACGGCCCTTTCATGAGGCACTGGCATTCGTTGCACTCTCCAGTGCCTCCTTTTAGACGTGACATGTGATTGATTGAATTTAATTGATTTTATTATGATTATTCTAAGTTAAATTATTATAGAGAACTACTAACATTACCTAATAAGTGACTATGTATTACTAACAATAATGGATTGAAAAGTCTGAATAAATATTCATATTATTATTATTATTATTATATTGTTAGAATTGAGTCTACGCGCGCCCAGGGGTGAGTATTCGAGCATTTTGACCGCTCGGAACTACTTCTACTACCGTTTCGATTGCTATTAGTATCCTATCGCACATATTGAAGAAACGAGCCACACCGAGCATAAGGTTTTTATAAAAAGATACAGTGCGCTTGCGGTACCATTTCAATTTCTTAAAATTTCATACTAACTGTAGCTTATTTTTTAAATATTTGCGACAGGATACTCAAAGCGGTTGAAACGCTCGTAGAAATAACCACCATTCCTCGATTGTTATCACAACGGAAAGACAAGTCGGAACAACTTTAATTAAACTAGCTAAAGTTTTCAATAAAAGTTAAGTTTGAGCACATCTCTTAAAATATTATCTGCTGCAACGGTAATGAGTAAAAAACGCCGTAAAATCGCTAAATATTCACCCTCAAAACGCCTAACTGTATTATCGGAGGGCTACTACCGAAACTCGAAGTTCGTCTCGTGCCGTCCCTTTCACTTTTCTGTTTAGTACTTAAGTAGGTAACTATTAGCGTGAACGAAAATCGAATTTCGTAGTATAAAGATCGATTAATATATACCTACAGACACCGAGCGTGTCAGACAGGTGTCGTGACAGACAAAATAATATTCTTCTATACAGTTTCTATTAACGAATTCATTATCTATCGTAACCCGACCGCGCAGACACGGGCCGTCCTCGGCCAGTATGCACAAGGAAAATTTTGTCGGTGTCTGATACGGCACGTGTCTGACATGCTCGGTGTCTGTAGATATGAATCGACCTTAATGGCTCGGCCACGACACCGCGCGACCGGCGGCAGCGGCGACCGTTTTCTCCGTTCATTGCGCGGCCAAGACGCTCGCCGCACAGTGATTATCTAGCTGCACACGCAACGAACTGATAAAATTCCTTGATCACACGTACCGAGTAAACGGGCGAGACAGTGCTCTCGGCCGAGTACTCGGTGGGTATAACCGGGTATGTATTACAATACCGAAGTACGAAAGACCGAATGTATTAAAACATCGAATGGGTCAAAAGACCGACACGATTTTTTTCTGAAACCGTAAACTTTTCAGAATTTATTAAAACGGCATCATACAGATCCCATTAGGTTAGGTTAGGTTTGTTTTATAACAATCTTAAAAAGTTAACGGTTTCAGAAAAAAATCGTGTCGGTCATTTGACCCATTCGATGTTTTAATACATTCGGTCTTTCGTACTTCGGTATTGTAATACATACCCGTATAAACATAGCGCCGAGTGCTGGGCCGAGCGCTCGGCCGAATGAAGCGGTGAGACTATAGCTTGGCCCCCGTTCTATCTACTAGGCCGAGCACGTATTAGGCACTGTCTCGCCACTCGGCCACATGAGAACTGAACTGACTGTGCTAATTTCAAAAGACGTGTGAACAGCTACTCGCTTACATCACTGTCTCGGCCGAGAAACATTTTACTGTCTCGCCCGTTTGCTCGGTACATGTGATCAAGGCAAAACGCTCGCCGCTGCCGCCGGTTGCGCGAACTCGTGGCCGGGCAGTAAGGCTTGATTTCCTCCTACGGTGACATCGGTCGCTGACGTCGGTCGAGCGTACCGTCAGTCGCGTATGACAAATGCGCGGCCATCAGCGTCGCTGTGCGGTGGCCCATAGAGTATTGTGTTTATTCGTACGCTCGACCGACGTCAGCGACCGATGTCGGTCAGCTTCGCACTGAGCGCGCGATAGTGGTGTATAGCGCGCCAGCGCCGTCAGCGCACCGACGCGCGCGGCGCTGCCAACGAGACCGACGCGCGCCATCAGCGGCGCGTAGCAATAAATCTGCCGCGGACGTCAGCGTCGCTGTGCGGTGGCCCATAGAGTATTGTGTATATTCGTACGCGCGACCGACGTCAGCGACCGATGTCAGCGCAGGAGGAAATCAAGCCTAAGGCTTGTAAAACACGACCCCGTATTTATTGACCCGCAATGGACAATAATGCACGACCTGATAATTCAAACCCTATTGCAGTAAGATTTGAATTATCAAGTAGCACATTAATATCATTCATTCCGGGTCGACAATTACATGTCGCGTTTTTTTAACCGCACCCCTGTTTCATTGCGTGTGCTGCTCGATAAATACCGTGCAGCGAGTGTCTTGGCCGCGCAATGAATATAGAGAACAGCCGCATCTGCGGCGGTCGCGCGTTTTTTGCATGGCGTGTAGTAAAGGAGTATCGTAGAAGTGACCGCGAAAAGACACGCACGCGTCTTTTTTGAATGACTTGGAAGGTAAGAGTTTCCACAAGTTTTCGTTTACCTTTACCGGAACGCTTGCGCTAAATTTCAAATGAAATTGGGCACATACCTATGTAGGTAGGTAGTTGCACTCCGAAAAACTCAAAGGTGCGAATGTGGGTTCGAACCCACGATCCTCTTATTGAGGGGCCATGGGTTAATTAATTAGGCTTAAGTTAGGTAGATTAATCTACATTGTAAATTTAATTTAGGTAATAGGTACCTGATATCTTAAGTTCTAAGTTGCGATCTACATGATCTATGCGGGCATATCTAAGAAATTACCGAACGAAGTGTTACAAATGGGTCTCCCGACCCGATCTCTTACTTTCAGGTAAACCCCCAGGTAAAGTCGATAAAGACATTTTCCCTGAAACCACGACCGCGTAATGCAGTGTTGAAAACAGATGAATTACAACGCTATAAAAACATTTCCCACGAGCCGGTGATGTGCGGGATGAACGATCTGCGAATAAATCAGAAGGGCTGGAGCTTCAGTGTTGCTAGGCTACTGTTTAAAGTTCCTTTGAACTTACAAGAAAACACCCTAAAAATTGGGATTACCAATGCTACTCGACAGGATTGATTTATTCGCACAAGTGACGAAATACTGGTTACTGAAAAATTATTTCGTTAACCCTACCTACCCTACCTAACCTATCGTACGATCGTACGCTACTTGTACCAACGAAGCGTTACTATTGGTTTGCGGCCATTTTCGACTTTCGTTTTTCACAATTGGACTTTTGACTCTAGTCAAAATAGTAATTATAAATCGATTGTACAATCGAAACTAAATCACCTCGTTTCGGGAAAACAACCACTAAAATTTCACGGTGTATAAATGTACCTAGATATAGTTAGTTAACTTGGCTAAAGTACGTAATGATTATGAATAAACGCACACATAGCTTTCTCAGTTTTTTCACAGCTTTGAGATTCTGCCGAAGAAAACGACGCAAATCTACCTACCTATAATCGGTACGGAAATAATGCTAAAAAGTTGCATTCTATAGTGCTGTAGGTAAGTAACTAAGAAATTAGACCCGTTTTCATTGCTCTCGATTTTTAATGTACTACTTAGATACAATAGGCATGCGTTGGACCACAATCGCGCCTGACGCTAAGTGAAAATTAGTCCTAAGATGGAACGCGCTTGACTAGATCTACTACAAAATTTAGGATAAATAGACATCTCCCCATTTACCCTTGATGTCGATGTTTTACTTAGGAGATTAGAACGACTAACCGCGGCGGTGAATTCCCAGTACTTATTCCTAATAATTGGTGGTTATTTGATACGATTTCTTAGCAATTAGTAGGTACACTGGGAATACACCACCGCGGAGTTTATCGGGGACCCTGCATCTGGCATCCCCGAGCTTCCTCGCTGGGCTGGGCGGCGTCGTTCGCTGTGCCGCGGGCGGCCCGGCCCGGCTTAATGAAAACGGCTCGCGCAGCCCCGCGCGCCCTCCCCGCCCGCTCGGAGGCTGCCGCCAGTATCCCGCGGACCGCGTTGCCGACGCTACACGTCCCGACGACAAAAAAAAAGCCGCCACATCTATATTACCTGTACGTGCATAAAATTAAACCCTATAACATAAAAGTGTCCGTTCCGTACTCTCCTTTGAATTTGAGGACGTGTTCCATACATGAATAGTGCGGTTTGGTTTGACCGGACGCGCTGAAACCGAGGGAGGGGTAGGGCGGGACGCGCTTTGTTCAGGACGTACTACGCCCGTGCGGGAGGCTGTGGCGCGCATCCGCCATACCTATAACTGACGCCGGCCGGTATATGTATGTACGTGGTTAACCACCTATAACTAGAATATAATTACAGTTTATACATTCCGAACGTTCCTCAGAGATTTTACCGCGAATTGCGTTCCGCAATGACAACAGACGGAAGCCGAGCGCTGATTATGAAAAGTAGGCGTTTTGTTTACCCAAGTTACTGTTATCAAGATCACCGCTCGCTCTCCGTCTCGACAAACAATGAGAAATATACTAACTAACAATACTAAGAATCTCGTCTCTTAGTTTATGAAATAGGTTCACGTTCGTGGAGACGACTATTAAACTACCTTATCGATTGATAAAAAGAACAACACTCGGTAATCCGACTGTAATTCCCTCACTTTTCATTTAAAATTTACTTATATACCTACCTACCCTATATGATTATAAGGACATTTGTGACAAAAGGTGCTCTCAAGACTGCTCGTTTCTTCAGCCAGCATAGGCGCGTAATTATTAGGCATGATACTGACATAATACTGCACTCGATAAGTATAACTGGTTTACACGGCGTTAGTGGCAGTATATCACACCGTGGCATAACGTTAAAACCTAAACCGTAACCGTTACGGATGGCGGCGAATGGAGCGCCGACCCAAGAGGGTTGCCAAAATAAAAAAATAAAGGGCGGGAAAATGAGTGAAAAGGCAAAAGGGTGCCGAACCGCTTGCTAGCTATGTCGGAAGCTCTGTAATCAAGACCGCCACGTAAGATACAAACAAATTTAGGTACTGAAAAAAATCTGAACTGTTAAGTTATAATAATCTAAAATATGAAATGATTGATTGATTCAGGCGATACTTTGCCATATCAATGAACTACAATATTTTTACCTTGCTTCTCTACCAACCATGCACTACAGCTACGTTTGTGCGATACATACAAAATGCTCGTAGAGAGTTTGAAACGCGTTAGTGTTTTGTTTCATACGGAAGACTTCATCGCAAATTACAAAAATACTTCTAGGTCCAACTAGTTACTTGCTATATTAAATTATTATAAAACAATCGGGAAAGTTAAAATTTCTGTCGACAGTTAGGAGCGACAATTATTTGAACCCTCCACGATAGCCGGAAATACCTCGGCAGTTTGACAGATGGCATACCTAATTTGCACTTCTGATGATTTGAGCATGCAAAACGGATATAGAACAATTTCTAAAAGTATATCTGTCAGATAGGAGGTTTATATATAGGGATTTATGATTTCACAGTTAATTCAGGATACAACTTGTGAACTTGTGTTAAAAATTATAAATACAGACTCAAAGACATCGAACTTTTTCTTTGTTTGCAGAACAATGAAGACAAGTAACGTATAATCTTCTTTAATCAAAAACAAAAAAATCCTTTCTTTCCTAAAGGCCGGCAACAGACAGACAGAAACTCTCTTTGAGTTGTTGATATTTCTGGGCGGTGGTGATCATTTTCCATCAGATGACCCGCTTGCTCGTTTGCCTCCCTCTCATAATAAAAAAAAAAACACAATCACTTCATCACTTCATTTCTTTCAAATTTATTATTGAAACTTTATTGTATTGTACAACCACTCACAATTATTTAAAAAAAATATATTTTTGAAAGTGGCTTTAAAGTCAAAGTCAAAGTTCTTTATTCAATTTAGGCATCAATTGATGGTCCTATGAACGTCGAAGAATCTACCACCGCTTCGTACATTTTTGTCACATTAGCCCATAGGGCAAAAAAATAACAATACAAAATATATATATATTTATGTCCTTATTACATCTGAGCCAACCTGAACAGCATCAACGCCATGTTAGAAGCCGGTTGGGCTAAAATTCTTACAAACATCCCCGCGTCATGCTTGCTCAGGTTGGTCGCTACAACCAACGCTTCACTCGAAACGACTTCTTTCTCATTTAATTTATATTTAATAATTAAATTCACAATTACGGACTTACAGTTGGAACCAAAGTGCCCATAATGCTATAATACAATAAAATTACAAAACAATAACTATTATTGACAAAGAAAACAAATTAATGTTCGTGTTAGTGTAATTCTGAAATCCCTTATCTCTGAAACATCACGCTAACATAGTTCACGTTAAATTGAGCATAACTCGACAAACTGGATTACTTCACTGTATTATGCGTTTAGTTTACACCCGGTCAGTGCATGCTCTACATATTTACTTGTTTCGGAGCTCCCTAAAGGACAAGCATTACGAAATAACTACATACCTACCGAACTAGAGTTCCATTTAAAACGGAAGTCGTAAGTTTGGTGTAGTTGACTTTAATCTCAATAGGTGATTGTACTTTTATGGAATCTTGCAATCGAGATGGATCAGCATGATACCGAGAATTCGATCTCAGTTTCTTAAACAGTGTTTCTTTTATTTCATTGTTAACAACTTTGTTAACTCTTACTGAATATGTATGGCTTTAGCATGGAAACAATTTCAAAATGGCAGTTATTTTATAAAATTAACATGTATTAAATATGAATGTGTAAGTGTTTGTGGTAACAAGGGGAATCACTTTTATGAACCGATTTAGTTTATTTTTTATTTGGTCAGTTAGGTAGGTATACCTACTCCTCGTTGTGTGCCATTTAAATTTGAAGAACCCTCAAGGAACCTCTTTGAAGTCGCTATTTTTGGTAAAATCACCTATGTTAAACACTATTATTCAATGAAACTAGCGCTATTCTATACAACATATCAATTCACGTATTTTTATGAGCTCTCAAAATACGATCCCTTACATGTACCGCAATACAGGTATCACGTCTACTTAATTACGAACTCAATCAACTAGCTACTCATTTGTTCCAAAGCAACTAAAAATCAAATTTTGCAGGAAAATGAATCCGATTTATATGGCTAAAATAAAATTATTTTGAATAAGTCGCGTCGTGGAATTATTGTTTTATGGTGTACTTTTGTCACTTTCACTAACGTGATATATTTGGAATTTCACAGTATAACAGGTTATTGCGACAAAGTACTAAAGTGTTCAGTGACTTCTGAGGCTGACTCTACTTTATTGACTATCAAACCAAGTCAAGTAAAACCGCAAGTATTCCGACCTCTCCGATCAGTAGGGATTCACCCCGCGTACAACTTTCACAGCGCACGCGCGCTCCGATTGCAATGCAACGTTTATTGATAATTTATTTCTCGGCCCCCCATTAGTATTCACATCTGTGCAGATGCAATTTTATGGCGTAACTACACGCTTTTTGTTTTCGAAACTCTAGGTTCATCTTATTGGAACGCTTCCAGGAAATCGCGAGGTTATCTGATTGCGCTAAACTCTGTTGATTCATTTGTTTCTTTTTTATTTTCTCCTTAGTTGTTAATAATCGTGTCACGGTATTTGTGGTCGCACTCCTCCAAAACGCCGATTTTTGATTTTTTTTGTGATTCTACCTGCGATTATAAACAAACAGCTTTCACGTTTTTAATTATCTTATGTTTACCCTACATAACAGTTCAAAAGCTAAGATTTCCGAAGTTTCATACTTATAGTACATTGTGCATCAAGGGCCGTAAGTAGGGATTACTAACGAGAGCCTATTAGAAGCCCGACGCCGGAGGCGGAGGGCTTTTAATGACTCGAGTTTGTAATCCCCTTACTGCCCGTGATACACACAATGATTTTCATCACACTGCGAGGAAAAAATCCACAATTAAATTATTTTGTCTCTAAACACTTAAATTAAATAAATATAATGGCTACCCGCCAATACAGATTGTCACTTTTTTCAAGTCATCTACCATAGATAATGGAAACTGTGTTTAGAATTCGAATGGTCATACGGCCACATTCTGCCAACACTTACTTTTTACTTACTAAAATTATTGCAAAAAACTATTTGATATAAATTTAAAATATAAAAATTACGAAGTTTCATGAAGCGTAGACAAGTTTTGTGTAGTAAAATTGGGTTATAGCTAAGTTTTAAACATACAAATATAACGTTGGCTGACTTGAAACCTCCTTAGTCTGTTTTAAAATTTTAAAACTAAAGTTAGAACTCCCTTGGGAAGAAAAACTGTACGTAAATCCATAACTCCCTTAAGAACAAATTAGGCCTTTGACATTTAGTATACAGGCATGGAATAACACCATTGACGAGCAAGTGTGATGAAAAATACGTTACGTTTACGTTTACGTTAGTGGAGATCGAAACTACTTCCCTAAGTCCCACGAGCCTTAGCTTGAGAGGCCGTAGGTCAAACCACTAAGCCATCACGGCTTCACGGGTAATTGGTGAACATCAGGCAACCCGATTGCTTTTTCATCACCACCGCTGTATAAAAAAATCATCAAAAAAAACAGCTAAGTGTGAGTCTGAATCGAACTGAGTAAAGGTACTTATTTAAGTGCATCAAGTACTTTGCAACCGCTTAAGATCGACCGATACATTATAATTTTATTATCTTTATTATTATGCTGAGTCCAAGTTTTATATATTTTTAAACGTTATACAGATAAAACAAAAACAAAAATAATACTTTATTGAATCAGGCGCTACTTTGCGGAGGTAGTTTTAGTTCAAAAATAATACATTTCTTGTATGGGCATCTCTTTTAATTTTCAATTAAATATTTTTTTATTATTTGTTGTTGTAGTGGCAATAGAACACAAACATACACACACACACACACACACACACACACACACACACACACACACACACTGAAATTTATAAGGATACGAATTTTTTGATTACAGTCCTTGAAATACATACCTGTGACGGTCGGACGAACGGACAGATTCCGTTTGTCGCCTAGGGTACGAAATCCTAACAAGTAACTCTGAAAAAAAACTTCATTTATTTATGTACATGCACTCAAAAATCTGCACAAAATCTGGAAAAGTTGGATACCTACCTTAACTATGTTATTTAAAATTTGTATGGAAGTTTGCCGTTGTAACATGAAAATCAACCATACAATAATTGTGTCACAATGGAACGTTTTCCAGTCGTTAATTTTATGTAGCTATAATTACGGTTTAACGTGGTCAAACTTTTTGGCCACCCAAATGAAAATATTACCAGCCGATACCCGCGACCCCGTCTGCGAAGAATTCGTTTATCACTATCTCGCGAGCACTGCAATTTTCTGGGACAAAAGTATCCTATATGTTTATCCAGGTTATAAAATATCTGTGTGCCAAATTTGATCAGAATCCTTCAAACCGGTTTAGCGTGAAATAGTAACAAACATTCACACCTCCATTGATACATCCACACAACTAGACATACCTACAAATTTTCACGTATATATTAGTAAGATTTGTAGGTAAGATATACGGCGCGCTAGTCACTGAACTGACTAGTTAAAAGTCTATGCCAAGTACGGTAGGTACTTCGTCCCGTACGCGGTAAAGATGCTTGCATTGCAACATGGCAGAGAGGAAATAGCGGTTTTTTAGTTTCTAGCCTATCTAGGTACTAATTAGGGATTTAGCGCCTAAAAAAATCAAATATTTAAATATAGGCTAAAACAAGCAATTATGAATGTCAAAGAATCTACCACAGATTCGAAAAAACCCTGTTGAGAAGAATCTGGCATGAAACTCAACAATGTAGTTTTTTTTCAAAACAGATCTACTTACGATGTTTTTTATTGCTTACAACCGAAATATTGGTCGTAACAAAATTTATAAAAAACATGAATAACTAAAATTGTGGAATGTTCAAGGATTTTGTGGTACAACGAATTAAGTAATTCTAATCGAACCATGTCATGATACTCATGATATCAATGATAACAACTTATATTTACTAGACAGTCTTTTTTTGATATTTTAATTTTAATGACTAGATTTCTCGTAGCACTGTCTTTTTAGTTTCGTAGAGGCGCCGTAGACCGTAGACTGCTACGATCGTAGGTCGTAGCACCTAAAATGCCTCCACAAGGCCGTTGATTCAGGCTTTATTATTCTCTTTTGTTGGTACTCGTCTTTTGTAGAAAAGTGGGCCATCTTAAATTAACTGCTTTGATAAAAGTATGTCGGCGGTAAGTGTTATTATTAAGTTATAGTAGTCTTTAAGTCATTGGAATTATACATACATATTAACAATTATAATAACGCCAAATTGGCTAAAAAGAAAGTTAAGATTTTATATTCTTTCAAACTTTTATACAAATTCAAAATAATGATTATTTTTTTATTTCGTACTAAATACAAACTGAAATATAGATGCACAGAAAAAACCCCAGAAAAAAGACCAATGCTGGGAATCGAACCCAGGTCCTCAGCATTCCGTGCCGCGTGCCATACCCCTACACCACCACTGGTCTAGAGATTAGACACGAATCTTTCCTATACATCATACATTTCAATCTGCTAAATCATCACCTTATGCAGTGACAAGCGCACATCTATGTTACACCCTCATCGCTTGTCACTGCATAAGGTGATGATTTAGCAGATTGAAATGTATGATGTATAGGAAAGATTCGTGTCTAATCTCTAGACCAGTGGTGGTGTAGGGGTATGGCACGCGGCACGGAATGCTGAGGACCTGGGTTCGATTCCCAGCATTGGTCTTTTTTCTGGGGTTTTTTCTGTGCATCTATATTTCAGTTTGTATTTTATTTCATGACTTTGATTGACGTTTTTAGATTGTCACAATCTTTTTAACCCCCGATACAAAAAGAGGTGTGTGTCTGTCTGTGGCAACATAGCTTTTAAACGGGTGAACCGATTTGGATGCGGTTTTTTTATTTGAGAGCAGGTTTCTTGACGATGGTTCTTAGACAAGTTTTATAACTGGTTTAGCCGTTTCAAAGTTATGAGCTCTTGTGTTAGCTGCGGAAGGGATCTTACGCATAATAGGCATTTACTTTAGTTTCAAACATATAAGTGACCAAATTGCGTTGGGGGTTTTTATTTTTTTTAATTTAAGTATACCTAGTTATTTAAGGTTCCATATTTATTAATTAAATGTTAGACTCTCAAAGTTTCAATACAATAACACATTTTTTTTCTAAATTACTTTGAACATTATTAGTTATAACGATAAACAATTTATCCCTACATCTTTTCAGTCCATACTCGTTCAAAACGTCTGTAAACGTGTATAAAATAAACAACAAACGGTCATTAAAGGACCGCCACGGTTCCTTCCTACCGTAAATATTTATCTTCAATCCATTTGAAGTGTACGGGTGTGGTGCTTCTGACAGGTGTTGTAACTTTGAAATGCTTCAATTTTCATTTCAAATTATTTTCTTCTTGGTTTTAAAAAGTTTACAATTGTAATATTTTTCTAAATAAATAAAATGGGTACGGTTAGTACGACCTTTAGGCTGCGTTCCCACCAGAGATGTGCGAGGTACCTAAGCGGTGCGAGGCTGTGTAACGAGGATGTGGAATTGTGTAACGGTGTGAATGTTTCCACCAAAGATGTGCGAGGTAGATGAGCGGTGCGAGGATGCGTAGCGAGGATGTGTAGCGGGCTCTTTTCAAATAAGCGGGCGGGGTGCGGTGAGGCAAGAGTGGAGCAACGCCGCCTAGCAACACATCCCTCGCAACACATTCCTCGCACACATTCCTCGCACACATCTTTCCCTTTTTTGTATGTACAAAAACATCGCTCCGCTGAGCTGTTTCTACCAGAGCTGAGCTGAGCAAGGATAGGTAAATGAAGTGTTTCTATTGGTTCATGACAAACACATTCCTCGCAACGTATCCTCGCACAGCTCCGGTGGATACGCAGCCTTAATTGTCGACCTGAAATAAAGGACAATAAGGTACGAGCCGATAATTCAAGCCTCATGTAATTATTATTATTGTAAGGAATTTGAATTATCAGGCATGCATTATTGTCGTTCATTTCGGGTCAATAAATACGGGGTGGTTGTTTTAACCGCACCAGTTGTAATTCAAAGCCAAACTCAAAGTATTATTTTATTAATTTATCTTTGTTCAATTTAAACCATAACAATACAGCTATGAATGTCGAAAAATCTTCTACCGGTCCGGAAAAAAAACTGTTCGGAAGAAGCTGATACTCAAAGAGGTTTAATTTTTTACAAAACGGATCTTCCTTCTTATTATCAGGACAGTGGACAGTGTGTATGAAAGAAAATGTATGTTTTTTTTTAAAAAGAGAGTGACAAATTTGTGTTAAATGATTACCTTGAAAAAGTGATTGAGACAGAAGATGCTTGAAGGAATGGCCCGTGAAAAGCGGGGGGTAGCTAGTATTAGGTATGTACTATAACTATTTATCTTTGATACTAACACACTGTAATTAATATTCCTCTCAATAAGTTTGTTCAAATGACTATTTACAAAAATATATAAAAGCACGTTTGATATTTATAGTGTATTAATTGCGTACGTACTCAGTTTCAACCAAAATAACTTAGTTCTGTAACATTCCGAATCCTAAACGAATTTGCTCGTTTCTTTATTTCCGACTAGCAGCCCGTCCCGGCTTCGCACGGGGTAGACAATTATTTATTTTTGGAAATTTGGATATAAAACACTTTTTTTCACAAATATTTTTATTTATTAAAAAATTATTATTTATTATTTATTAATTATTACAGACGTGCACGCCCCACTCCTGTATTTCAGTGCCCCCTCCACCCCGCCCGCCGCGATGCCCGGCGCACTTTTCAGACTGCATCGCAAACAACGGCCACGGCGCTATGGCGGTTTTGTTTACTGTTTGAATTTTTTAATTCGTAATATCTTTTGAATGGAAAGTCCAATTTAAATAATTTAAAAACTATTTTATAGGTAGTTAAATGGTCTTTACCATTAAATAATTTATTTGGATAAGGATTAATATAAACACATAAATAGCATGGTTTGAATTTGGTTAGCATTTTCATTAATATTTAAAATGAAAAAAGTTGTTGTAGTGACATAACTACAATAGTTGGACATATGCTACCGCGGAGTTTTTTGTAGACATTATGATGTTCTTCAATATTGTTGTACATTATTTTGTTCTATCGCTAATAGTTTCGGCAGCGCATTCGACGAAAGACATTTTAAGACTCATTTTTCTACACCTTCGGTTACATTGTTCAAATTTTACCAAGGATCCCTAATTTTTTTCAAAATGAAATGTAGCCTATGTCAAATTGGAAGAATGTAGCATTCTATTAGTGAAAGAATTTTTTAAATCGGCCCAGTACTTTTTGAGCCTATTCATTACAAACATACAAACATAGGTACAAATCTTTCCTCTTTATAATATTAGTGTAGATGTAGATTACGTAGGTACCTACTTATCTACTGAACTTAATACAACAACCTCTACAAATTGCCCCAAACATTAAAGAACTGATTGCTTTTCAAGTATTTATCAATTCTGCCATTCGCTTCAGTTTTTTCTCACCATTTTTAAATGATTCGTTAATATTTATGGAGATTTTTTCTCGTAACGCCTGCTCCCTTTCCTTTCAAAAGTAGTAGGAGGGTAATTTTACCCGTTTAAGGGGTAAAGTGGCACAAAATATAATTTGAGTGGAGACTCGAGTCTTTAGCTGACGCCCTTCTGTATCTCAAGGAGTTTAACCTTTTTCAGCGCTATAAGAGTTCTAAAGTGTTTTATTTGTGCCTTTTTTTCCAAATTTAAAACAATAATATTTTTACAATTGAATAGCATCGTTAAACCTGAATCAGGTTTGTCTCAATGCTTCGTTCCGCCTCATACATTTTCACAAATATTATAAAACAAAATAAAACAGCTAATAACATATTTAACTTACTTAAGCCTACATCTAATTATAAAAAAAGAAAATAAGGTGTTTTGTATTTCAGTCTTTAAAGAAGGACCCATCTTTTTAAACTCCAATACTTAAAATTTCACGCCAAATAGTAACAATGGAAACATTTACCAAAAAAATAACCTTAATTTGTAAAAAACTGTAATACCAACAAGGCATAGCTATACGCTTATTAATCAGCACCTGTTTGTTTACCGGTATTCCCTGACATTTTTACTTAACGCCGTCCAAATTAAATGAATCCCCAGCCTAATTAGTATAATGACTTGTCACTGTTCCGGCCTAGCGCTCCCCGGCGTCCCTCATAACATGACGTGACAGTGTGACTTCGCGGGAGTGTCTCCGCTATATCATTTCCTATAATGAGGCTGCCGTGTCGAGGCCACTTCCTGCCATTTTTGAGGGAATCTATTAGCGATACCGTTTACCTTTTACAAAGTGTTGCCAGTAATATTAAACGGTGCTAGTTTAATTGGTACTGCGCACGCTTATATGCGTTAAGGCGGGATGATTATGATAAAGCGTATATACGTCCCTCTGCAGAGTACAGGCCTCCTCTCAGAATGGATTGGAAACTTCAAACGCACCATTGAATTTCTTCTCAGGGTGTGCAGGTTACCTCACGATGTTTTCCTTCACCGTAAAGCTCATGGTAAATTTCAAATATAACTGTCACTTAGTTAAGTGATAATAGACATTTTTTCGAAAATATCTAATACTAAAAACGATATGCTAAGTGACTCTATTATAGTGACATCGATTTTTTTCCTATATTTTCCCAGAATTAGTATAACTTGACCTCTCCCCTGGTACCATGTTATCGTTGAGTTTCGGGACACCCTGTATTTATGGTGACGATGACTTGATGAGTAATACCAGCCTAAGACAGTGACACATCACTAGGAGCGATCTTGTTAAAATAATAAAGCACACGTAGAAAAAAAACAAGATCTATTTTGGAATCACTTCTACTGAAATGCTTCAGACAGTTGCTATAGTATCATATTCCTAAAAATACCCGCGTTTATGGACCTTTAACACCTTCCCTGTCTGGGTGCCCCCAATGTGGGGTCATGAAGCTTTTTTCAGGAGTCCGTGCTTCCAATATGGGTCCACAACTTTATAGACAACTTCAAAGTGGAAGCATACTTGAACAAAGAATTATTTCGTATGGGGACTGTGAGTGTGGTAACACATTAGAACGTCAAATTATATTACGTTGTGTCCACACCATCTATACCTATCTTCCATTATCAACCTTTCCTTTTGTAACCAAACCAATAGGTAGAGCTCATAGCTTGTTAGAACAGTATTTCAATTTACGTACGGACCCCCGAACAATTCCTCTGTCATTGCCTGTTTAATAATTCAACAATAGGGGACGATTAATACACCAGTCTTTGGAAGCTGCGTAAAATGTAAAATTTAGCTTCCAGCGTCGGGTCTCGTCATTTTGATTTATGACTGCGAAGCAAACCGCTTGTCCGCGGCGGTCGAATAAGTGAAATACCACAAATGAACGAGCCGTTTTACAAGTGCATTCACTTTACGATGTGGCATCTTTGTATGAAACTTGATACTCCTGTTATGCTATTTTGATTATGTAAAACGGTACCGCTCTGAAAATGTTTGCTACCGAATCAAGGATTAAGCAGTATAAAGGCAGTATAAAGGCCGCAGCAGGCAGCAGGCCTATGTTGAGCAGTGGACGTCTTTGGGCTGGGATGATAATGATGACGAATAAAGGATATTTTAGAGTGGGTTATTATTTGGAGCAGTATAGAAACATTTCTTAGTTTTTCCTCCTTTTCGCAATAGTTTCTCAAGATCTTGTAAAGGAACAAAAGCGAAAAAAGTCGCTCACTTTTCTCACTTGCAACGAAAGTAGTGCAAGTATGTAGGTACGTATTCCAAACCATTGTTTTAAAATCAGTGGTTGCTTTATGCAACAATTTAAAAGTGTAGTATTTATTGAAACTAAGAATACAAATATTAAGAAAAAATAACAATGAATAAAACAAAGTGTAGTAAGTATTACTCGGGATTTATATAGATTAATTACGACCATCTATGTTGATAAATTACGTCAAGGTGTCGACCATATTGTAGCGTCTGAACCCGTGAGGGTAAGCTTGTTTTATTTCTCTAAGACCAAAAAAACGAGATAAATTTGCCGCCCTATGCTTCTGCCTACACAGCCTACCTACTGCTAAATTGTCGTGCATAATATTCCGTCAGTATTAAAAATCTCCCCGTAACAGGGCGAAGATGCACGTTTGGAAACGCGTGCAAAATTCTGATCATGAATTACATAAAGCAAATAGCTAACTAGTTACCGTGTGAGGTGGGACGGATCCAGAGCGTAGGACACCCTCCCTACTGCCAGAGTGATTTGAGGCCACTAAATTGTCCTCTTCCTTGCCGAGCCGCTGTTGGATAATTGCACGTATTCCTTCACACATAAGCCGCATAATCACTTGTTCTGACGCCCCGGGAAGCAGAAATAGTTAAAGCAGCAGGACGAACAGATTGTTGTACTTAAAACATGCTTTTGTACTCGGTGGTATTAAAATTGTTTGGGAACGGTGGGAGGGATGTAGAATGTGCATTTTTGGTGAAATTTTTAGAATTTTGTAACTTATTACCCGGAAAATGACATGAGAACTTAAGTAATTATGTTTTAATGATATTTTGTACCAAATATATACACTTGAGCGGAAAAGTTACCTACTCATAAATGTGAACTAGGTTTGCAACTGTAGAGCGTTACCTTCATTAAGGCGAGCTTGCATGGACAAGAGTTAATGTTCAACCCTGAATTAACGCTAACCCAGGGTTGAGTAGCGCCTCTAAATGTATGGAACTGTTAACCCTAACCTAGGCTTTAACGATTTCACTTTTAATCTTGATCGTGCAAGCAGCCGCCCCAATAATCCCAAGATATACTTATACGGCTGAAGATTAAGCACCTCATCTGTGCTGATAAAAACCCGTAGAAGCATAGGTATGCTAATTTCCTGTAATGTAATGTGGTATGGAAGATACAAAATCTAGTAGATACATTCTTTTTCTTGATCATTTAGGCCAAATTATTATATCGTGGCCTTAACCGTCTTTCTTTTTCATCTTTCTTCGGAATCGGTAATTAATGAACAAGTTGAATAATAAATCAAGCCTCCATTATTTTCGTGTCACTCTAACAACACTACGATATACAATGTAGTCGTTGATAGACCTAATTTTGCTTCAACACAACTCGACTTTCGGCTTTATTTCCGTTGTTCCATTGGCATTTGTATCAGTTAATTTAATTTTTATAAGTCCTTGATCGAGTTCTACTGACTTATTATTTCTTGCACCTGTTTGCTTATTGTACGAGGGGCGTTCAATATAAAGTGAGAATGAGATGCAAACTCTTTTAATATTACGAAATTAAATACTAGCCGGTAAAGCTAATCTATCTAGCTGATTGCTATGAAAAAAACACTAACTGTCTTTTGTTTAAAAAAATATACGGTAATTTCTTTGCAATGCTATTGAGTACGTTAGCGAAAATGGAGAAAATTTAACTGCGCGCCGTTATCAAATACTTGTAATTGAAAAATTTTTCTACGGACCAAGTCAATTTGGATTTGCGGGACACTTTAGGGTCTAATGCTCCTCTGTATTCGACAGTCGCACGTTGGTGTGCCGAATTTAGACGTGGAAGAACATCGACAATGGACGACCCCCGCTCCGGACGCCCTACTACAGCAGTAACTGAAGAAATTGTGAAAAAAGTCGAAAACTCAGTTTTGGCGGATCGTCGTGTCACGGTTCGTTTTATTGCTGAAAATGTAAAGATTTCAACGGGGAGCGTGCATAATATTTTACATGAACGCTTGGGTATGAAAAAGGTATCTGCGCGTTGGGTCCCAAGAATGCTTACTGACACGCAAAAACAAACTAGACTAGAGATTTGTCAAGAAGCTTTGAACCTGATGCAGCAAGACCGGGAACTTTTTTTGGCGCGATTTATAACAATGGACGAAACATGGCTCCATCATTACGACCCTGAAACGAAACTGCAGTCTATGACATGGAAAAGGCCATCATCTCCAACTCCGAAGAAATTCAAGGTGAACCCATCTGCCGGTAAGGTCATGGGCTCTGTTTTTTGGGATGGTAAAGGGGTATTAATGATTGAGTATCTCGAGCATGGAGCCACTATTACGGGCACATTATACGCCAAACAAATAGCAACATTGCGCAATGAGATCCGCGAAAAACGGCGAGGTAAACTCTCGAAAGTTGTGCTGTTCCACCAGGACAATGCCCCGGCACACAAGTCCGCCGTTGCAATGGCTGCAATTCGTGATGCTGGGTTCAATATCCTTAAGCATCCTCCGTATTCACCAGATCTCGCTCCCAGTGATTTCTACCTATTTCCGAGATTGAAACAATACCTGAGAGGCCAGAAATTTGAAGACGACGACGCGGTAGTCGCTGCAGTACAAGATTTTTTAAGTACTCAAGATGAGACCTTTTTTAAAAATGGAATTTTAAGTTTAGAAAAAAGATATACTAAGTGTATTATGCTAAAAGGTGACTATGTCGAAAAATAAAATGACATTTAGTAAAAGTTGTTTATAACATACTCATTCTCACTTTTTATTGAACGCCCCTAGTATAACACACGCGCGGTCGCAATTGCAATTACCATTTCTATTTAGCAGGCTGTATACGAAGCGGCGTATACGATTTTAATTGCGAGCGTGTTAGACTATACTTACTTTACTTTGCTTGTCAGTCGATAGTGATTACTTCATGATGACTTAGCGTTATGTGTAGGTATACTTATTATTTTTATTGACACCAAGTGAATCATGGGTCACAGTGGATTCTATATACAATGATGGTGTTTCAATGAATGCCAAGGACGATAGTAGGAAGTTTATTCATTATAAAAATCTTCTATGGCATAGTAGCATGTCTGATGAACCTCGAGGGAGGCCTATGTTCAGCAGTGGACGTCTTTCGGATGAAATTATGATAATGATAACTTAGAAGAGGGGGTTAGGTCGTGCGATTTAGGACTCTGAAACAAAATAATCGAGATTTATAAGTGTGACAAGTGAGGGGAGGTGTTTTAAAATTATCAAAATTAATGTGACGTTTTTATGAATGGCCCTTTATTCATTTTCTAGTTTTGTTTCCCTTCAAGATTCATTAACTCTCAATTCGTTTGTATCAGCCGAATCTTAAAATTAAACGACTATATTTTTTGCAGTGTATGTCATCGATTTTTATATTTTTTTCAAAAGTATTTCCCTGTCTTTTGGCGCGGTCGTGTAAAAATACATAAGTAGGGCGTAGGAGATTTGCACAGATGTGACCTCACGTAGTAAATGACTCGGTCTCCCCTATGTCACACCATGTAACATAATAATATCTCCCGAAACGTGTGCTCTTATATGTAGACATTAAGTTTCGCTTTACGTAAAAAAGTTTCAATATTTTGTTTTTTTTTGTTTTTTTTTTTGTTTTTTGTGGACATGGAAAAAGGGTCTATTCTATAGACAATATTTTTTAGTCAATCCTGCATCGGCGTGTGGGACGCCTGCCCAACTTTCAGCCCATTTAAATAAATCTTAAGTTTGCTGACTCGCAGTCGCTAATTTTATCTCCACAGGAGAGACAACTTTCGTTTCTTACGCTATGCATGACCCTTCTGTATTTTACTTACTCCTAAAAATATAAGACAGTAAGGGATACATTTCGGCATGTGGGTCAAGTGACAAATAAAATACATCCCTTGAATCAACAAAAAGTGCTAAAATTCGCTTGACGCAAACCTTTTTTAGCGAGGTCGGTCGGTCACGCCGCTAAATTAAGCAAGTTTTTTTTTCAAGAACTATTCACCTCACGTTCCGTTCCATTCGACACTGGTTGAAGTGTTCTGGCCTCATTTCTGGCGCTCACTTGTTTGTCTTGTCTATGGTCCTCCACACAGGTTTTTTGCAACGTGACCTTTTTCACTGTAAATCGTGAATAGCTGGCAGGATGTTATTTAGAATACGTAAAAAAAAATAAGACAGGCTGTTTCCGGTAACAGTTAAAGAAGTTTTTCATAAAATTTCATTTTTGTCAAGAGAATTTTCGATGATTTAATTATTACATTCTCATTGGAGCTCTATTTACTAAGTATACTTACCAAAATTTCTAGACAATCCGACCACTGGAAGTGGGCCAAAATTTGCGTGTAGGATTTGAAAACGACAAACTTACATACAAATCAAATCGTTGCAGTAAATATGTCCAAGATATTTCTTCACAGTACAAGTTTTTAAAGTATTATTCACTTCTGTAAATGTAGGTACACTTTATTAACTATTAACTCATCATCATTTCAGCCGAAAGACGTCCACTACTGAACATAATAAATACCATAATACTATTTATTGTTACTACTGAACATCTTTCTAATATATAAAAATCTCGAGTCACGGTGTTTGTTATCGAACACCTCCGAAACGGCTTGACCGATTTTTATCAAACTTTTTTGACTACTATATTTGGTAGGTCTGAGAATAGGTCTTAGGTTATTTTTTATGAAACTTTTCTGTCTATATTTGGTAGGTCTGAGAATAGGTCGTAGGCTAAATATTTATTATTCTTCTCAAATGAGTCGCGGGAAACAGCTATAATACTATAATATGTAAGAGTTATTTTACGACTATCCTTGTCACACTCGCAAAGATAGCTCTTATAATGCCGATAGTGGGTTTCTTTTTAACGAAATCTATACTTAATATTATAAAGCTGAAGAATTTGTTTGTTTGTTTGGTTGAACGCGCTAATCTCAGGAACTACTGGAAAAATTGAAAAATAATTTTGTGTTGAATAGTCCATTTATCGAAGAATGCTATACGCTATATTACATCACGCTACGACCAATAGGAGCGGAGCATTAATGCTTAACGCGGACGAAGTCGCGGGCACCAGCTAGTTTTATGTACTGACAAAACTATTCTACAGTAGAAAATAAATTACAACACTAACACATCAGAACTTTTCCCAAGTACGTGTGGACTAAAGTTCCGCATAAGTCTGAGTGCGTCTTAGCTTCTAGCATGCCCTTAGGTAATAAACTCTGAATCTCTCAACAGTACCTACAGCTCTCAAAGACGAGGAGACTCATTTGTAATTGGAACTGTTTTACTTACTGCGGGGTTTCTGCGGTCCTCTTTTACGCGCAAGTATTACGCATACTCGTAATTTTAGTGGGTTGTAATTTCGCCCGTTGTCAGGCGTTATGTTTGCAGGCATTTGGTTTTCACGGTTACTATCAAGGACTGAGCAACAAGGCGAGATACGGGCAATCATGCCAACAAAACTGGAGTTCCAAAAAGCAGAGAATCTAGAGACAACCATTATTAAATTTTATAGAAGGCTCTAGATCACAAAAATTGCGCAGAATTGTAAAGGAATTTAAGTTATTTTTCTAAATTAGAATTAGAACGTCAACTTGTCTTCAAGTTTTTTATAATGATTGTCAGGTTAGGTTAGCAACTTTTGTGGTAAAGATAAATCTAACATTGGTAGAGTACTAGCTTTTACTGTGAGTGGATTTTAGGTACCTATTTGTTTCTTTTGCACATACCTACTAGTTAGATAGGGATATTTGCCTTAGTTATATGGCAAAACTTAGCATGATAGGCTCCAATAAGTATAGATAAACTTGCTTCTATTTAAAAATGAGTTGGTTAGTGGACAAGTTAAGTATGAAGTATCTTATTTTTGTATTTATTTTTTTCAACTTCATTTTTTATTACACGCACGCACGCAGCACGGAACGCTGAAGCCCTGGGTTCGATTCCCAGCATTGGTCTTTTTTCTGGGGTTTTTTTCTGTGCCTCTATATTTCAGTTTGTATTTAGTTTGAAATATTTGGTTAGTGGATGTTCCCATAGCTTACGTGCTCAGCTAGGTCACTTGGCCGGGATGCGCGTAACGTGACTGATCTAGATTAGTTAAGTGCTACTATCAAAACGAGCGTGAGTGTGTCGACGTCACGTCACTAGGTCACCTGAACCCTTTCCTTTTAAAATATGTAATCTTTTAACTGCCGTAAGTACATCCTACCATAACGCAATGCATTCTTCAATACTCAACATCAACCCATGAATCTGATTATTTGTCGATGCATTTTAGCTGACCGGCTGCATGATTTTAAAAGACTTATTTGTCATTCTTCACAATTTAATAATTTAGTCGTACTCACCTACCAACACTTGGCCATTGGTTATTGCTATGCTGCGACCATATAAATTCGATCCGTCAGGATATTTATTGAAAGTTTATTCGTCAATTAAAATCTAAAACATCTTTAATTTGATGTGATTAATCCACAGCAAATAAATACTCTAGAACCATTAAAAGTCTTCAGACATTATTGGAACAAAATCCTTAGCGTCTTTACAAGCTTAGCGAGTCATTATTCCTCGTAACATGAAACTGAACAAGGGGTCCAACTCCAACAATATGTAAAGCGTAAATAAATCCCTTTGCGAGCACAAACGACATAAATTTGTCCGGAACTTCAGGATTTTTTTACAGAATATTTATGAAGAGTCTGTTATTCCAAGGGTTAAGCATTTTGATGTATTAAATTGAATAGACTTTATTTTACTTCTAGTCAGATATCATCCGTTTTGATACCCCAGAAGTTTAGATTCTAAAAACACTTTTTCTATATTTTTGTAAGTACACGTAATTTTGTACGGACACTTTTATAGTTTAACTAGCTGTTGCCCGCGACTCCGTCTGCGAGGAATTTGTTTATCGCTATCCCGCAGGACCTATGCAATTATCTGGGATAAAAACCTTCCTATGTCCTTCCCAGAGCCTCAACCTATCTCCATACCAAATTTCATCTTAATCCTTTCAGCGGTTTAAGCGTGAAGAGGTAACAGACAGACAGAGAGACAGATATAGAGACAGACACACTTTCGCATTTATAATATTAAGTATGGATTAGATTGAATCACGCGTAAATTTTCTTGTGTTAGGTAAACAAAATTTCCCAGGATTATGAATTCTTAACAAAATTTTTTTGGGCGTCACATTTCTGCTTAATTTATTCTACCTCTACATAAACAGACTGTAAGAGACACAAGTGTATTGAGTTATATTGTTATGGTTTGGAAATCACTCTATCCAAGAGGCGAGCCTGTAGGCTATTCGATGTCGTTGACCCATTAATTTCTTTCGGAAGTTTCCCACTTATCTGCCTCTAGCACTCGTGTTTACTTACCAACCTTCCCGAGTCAACGTAAGCTTAGAAATACAGGCCGTGTCCAATAAACGTTAAATATTACCTTCCTTAAAAAATCTAGAGTAGTTTGAAGAAGGTATAGTCGACCAAGTAAGTGTTTTACCATTTTTTATGTCAGAATAAAAACAATAAGGCTGATTGTCACGTTGACTGCAAGTGAAAATAGCCTTTGATGTTATAGGCCATACAACTGACATTGAACGTTAGGGTGGTAAAAGAATTTCTTGGTCATCTATACATTTCAAATGGAAGACTAGGCTACGAAAACTGGAGTTGAAATCGGCGCCAATTCTAGTGGATTGCAATTTCCGAACTACTACGGTACGGTAGCGAAACGTTCTGCTGGTTACATTTTAATTAAATTTCCTGCAACTGTTAAGATTTTAGCCAAAAGCTTGGGAATTTTCGAAATACGCGTTCTTTAGTTTAGGGATTGGTGCTTGTTAATTTATTTATTGGTAGTGTTAAATGCAATATCGTAAGGTACCTAATGCAACATGGTGTACAAATGTTGTACTTTAACATGTATTCATGTTCTCATTTATGATTTTAGTGTGATCTTTCATGGATGATACGTTGAATGCGAAATGTACGTACAATGTGCGTAATGTATGTTTTTTAAAAATTCTCTCTAGTTTCGTCGTTGTTGAAATTAAAATAACCAACCTACCACCTAATTTAGAGGTCAAATATGGAGAAATTAGAATTCAAGGTTTGAAAATCCTATCATAATTTTGTATACAAGACAAGGCATATTATAAAATCAATTATCTATTCAATTTTAAACTCACGGGGCACCTTAACGACAATTCTAGTACCGCGGGTTTTAATATTATCGTTTATGTTCTAAACGCTTCTTCGTTTTCCAATTGGATTCAGCGAAAAGTTAGCAATCGAGCTAGGAAAATAAAACCTTGACTAGTGAAAATACCAATTTAGAATAAGTAACTAGATCATTAATTATACCCATTAGTTGTCCCGTGGGATAGGGGCAGGTGAGTAATTTATTTTCCCCAAAACCACCCGTGGGATGGCCGACTGGACTAATGTGACTGGATAGTGTATTTTAAGTTTACCAAAACTAAACTTTTCGGCTTCAATTCGATTAATTTGCTGTTGCAAATGCTGCAATATGGTCTAATCATGAAGGTAATTTTTGCCATAAATTATTGCTTTATATCCCAAGGGCCTGTTTCATAACAAAGTACAACTTATATTACAAGCGGAACTCCCTTTTTTAGTTATTATAACTGAAGCGAGAGTTCCGCTTGTAATATTAGTTGTACTTTGTTATGAAACTGGCCCCTGGTGTAAAAAATACTAGACAAACATATAGCAGAAGGCCAGAGAATTTCTTGGTATGTTTATTTAAGAATTTCAAGAAATTGGTAAATTTCATTATTTTTACTAGTAGAAAAAGTATTACTATGCAGTCGTCACGTACTTAATTAGGTCTTGAAATCTCGTGTACCTTTTTTAGTCCACTCGGCAAAGACTTGTGGCCTAATCATGGTTCTCGATCTTAAGACGCCCTTTTATGTAACAATTGTATGAAATACTTTAATCTTTATTTTATAACAGTGCTACATGTATTTATCAATTTATGCCGTTAGAAATATTTAACGATATAAGTTTGCAAACTAAGTAATTAGGTAAGTACTCGTAATTTCCTCGCGTTTCTTTTGTTTTAAACTGATGATTGTTATCAATCAACTATCAATTTCGGAAGAGTGGGTTTATACCCACTCTTCCGAAAGTAAAATGTGTAAAGAATGCAACGCTATTTACTCATAACTAATAGAGATGACTTTCTAGCGTCCATTTCCAATTAATATTAATAACAATAGAATTTTTACTTTTCGCTTAAAAGTAAAAATAAAAATAAAAAGAAAAAAAATAAAAAATAATAATAATTTAAAAGTAAAAATTCTATTGTTATTAATATTAATTGGAAATGGACGCTAGAAAACCCTCCTTTACAACTCCTTTGTTTGATACTATAGCCACACCACACAATTACATACAGGGCTCTTCTCAGAATGGCCTTGGTCTGTAGTTTCCACGCGTTCATAGATTGGAAATTTAACATACGCCATTGAAATGCTTCGCAGGTACCTTCCGGCTTCTTCGTTAAGTTTTTTCTTCACTGAAAAACTTTAATTTTCTTTTCGAAAAACTCCAATATAGGCTACCAATGCTATTTTCGTTTATATCTTTGTTTTACACTTGAATAGCTATGGACACACTGAAAAATGACAATATTACTGAGCCTGCGTTTTGAAACGGTGCACGCTGCAAAACAACCATATTCTCTTTTGGTAATTAGGTATTTTACTTACAAAAGTAGATGTAAACGGGATTTACTTATCTTAGCTCCTTTCATATCTCTTATGTAATGTTAGTAATCTTAGTATGTTAGCCACTTCCTCCACCATTAAATCTGAAGGAAAAAATCGCACAAATTGATATTTTATTAGGGTAGTTCTCGCCTCTCCTGGTTTATAAACCAAGCTATAGCTTAGCCCAGCAGGCTTATCGTCTAACGTGCTAGCGCTTGGTTTCGCATTCACTATTTCTTTCTGTCAAACGGTATAAGATGCTGACAGAAAGAGATGGTGAAAGCGAAGGCAAGCGTTTGCGCGTTAGACAATACGGCCTCTGATTACACTTACTTGCTTTAATGACAGCTTACAGATAAGATACAAACACTTATCATGAAGTTTTCAAGTACCTACCTCCTATGTTAAGACATAGGTAGGCGCACTTGAAAACTTCATGATAAGTGTTTATACGCACCTCAATATTTACGTACCTAGGAATACATACGAAAAAGGTGATTAAATTGTGAAATTTTAGTATTTTTCTTTGCGAAATTTCCGTACTTATAATTACACTTTTTTTCAATGGGCTGTTTATTTATCAGTTTACGTGACAGTTAATTTGAAAGAGTAACTCTCTGTTTCAACATCCATTGATCAAATTTATTTGACGGATAAATGTGATGCCGTCTCTGTTTGTTTTGTTCGAATAGACGGAGACGGCATCACATTTAACCGTCAGTTAAAATTATTCAATGGGTGGTGAAACAGCCCCTTAGACTTATAGTTAATGATATTCAAGATCTACAAAGAGAAAAATCATTTCGTGCGTATCATTACAGCATTGAGATCAAGGTGTTAGTTCTGCATGTCGTCTTAAGCAATCCTTTAACTGTCACACAAGCCGAGATAGACAGAAAGGAAAACTTCTAGCGCTAGCGTCACCAATACACTTTAGACTAGTCTGGTACAAAGTAGATTCACGGCAGATGAATGTAAACGAGACGCCTGTAATTGGGTGTCGGTTGCACGCGACGCGTGTAAAATTTGAATTAACCTGACAGCGCTGAACTCTCACTGTTTATCCTAATTAATGCTGCTCGTAGTCTGACGTGCGTTGTTTTATGTTCATCGGATTAGCATTTGCAAAACATCCCGTGGTTCCGCGTAAAAATTAATATCGCCATTGGATTCTTTATTTTTATCACGCCTGCCTGAACAAGCAAGATTTTTACGTGAGTGGGAATGTATGAATTGGTATTTTGCGTTCATTAGGATTAACGTT
The DNA here is from genome assembly GCA_947859365.1 of Archips crataeganus. Taxonomy (NCBI): domain Eukaryota; kingdom Metazoa; phylum Arthropoda; class Insecta; order Lepidoptera; family Tortricidae; genus Archips; species Archips crataeganus. The sequence goes on from OX402051.1 coordinate 9,119,404, forward strand.
TACCAAAAATATACCTTCCTTACTTCTAGATTTTGAGGTTCGCATGCATTCAAAAGTTTATTTATGAACATCTCGAATTTTATTTAACTTGCGCTCTAGGTAATTTTATTTTAAAGTACAGTTGCTATCATAAATAATGAAGCTGTCCCTAACGAAGAAGTCTAGAAATATCTGAACACGACCGTATTACGACTAGTAATTTGGAGCAGTTACATAGCTCCCAAGTTTATGTTAGCGACTGTACACACCGGCTTCGTATTGACCTATTGGTCATTGTTAAAAGATAAGCTTAACTTTCGATTGTCAGATTAAACGTTTCAATGGCTGCCTTTCGATCGATCCTTATCGAAGCGTTCCCGAAGTTAGCTTAATTATCCTCACAATATCGACACACAATAACAAGTTTAATCAATTTAGTAAATTGAACTTCTGTTTAACGGTTACTTGACCTGTCAGGTGCGTATGTAATATCACGGTACTGTTTTATAGGTATAGATTATATTCTACTAGCAGTTGCCCGCGAGTCCGTCTGCAAAGTACTTAGTCGTTTTTCGCTATCCCGGGAGAACTATGTATGCAATTTTCCAGGATAAAAATATTCTTTGTATTAATCCAGAGGCCGTATTGTCTAACGCTCGGGCGCTTGCCTTCGCTTTCACCATCTCTTTCTGTCAGCATCTTATACCGTTTGAAAGAAAGCTATAGTAAATGCGATAACAGCGTCGGCGCGTTAGGCAATATGGCCTCAGATTATAAATTATCCGTGTGCCAAATTTTATAAGAATCCGCCAAACGGTTTTAGCGTGAAAAAGTAACAAACATCCACTCTTCCATCCATACAAACTTTCACATTTATAAATTACTAGCTGTTGCCCGCGACTCCGTCTGTGAAGAAAATTAGCCTACGACCTATTCTCAAACCTACCGAATATGGAGAAAATAGTTTCATAAAATCGGTCAAGCCGTCTCGGAGGAGTTCGATAAGAAACACCGTGACACGAGATTTTTATATAAGTATTAGATAATATTAGTGGGATTCGAATTAATTTCTGTGATATAGGTACGTTCGTGATTCGTGTGGTTTCGTCTGTCGGTCCCTTCCGTGTGTCACGTGAAGCGGATAGGAAATGTAATGGTAGGGTGCAGGACATTGGCCTCCCGTGCTTCCGATACAGACAAACATTCGCGCCATAATCGAGGTTATTTTAAAGGGGAGTCCGTCCTGACAGAGCACAACTATCGCAAATCAACAACTCTCATAAAACAAACACAACTCAAATTCATTGAGAGTACGGAACGCGCAAAGTTGTTATAAGAATACTTAATAAACGACTTCATCGTTTCCAGGTCCCGTGCTCTGGATCTAATCCCGAAAGTTGACATCTTATTGGAAAACTTGGGAATCGTGTGAACTAACTTCGAGTGTTGTGAATCGCTGCGTTAGCGTTCTTTTCCTCCGGTTTCCGGGGGCTAACGAGGGGTCTTAAAAGAAGCCAAAGTGTCTCCTATAAAGTTGTCTGCGATGGACAGCAACTCGGTGTCACCGATGCCGGAGCTTGCGCCGATTGCGGAGTTTGACAAGTCACCACCGTCGCCGCCGAATGAAGAAGTGCCCATGGATGACCTACCGCCGCCTCCTGCCACCATCTCGGGCCAGACCGACGGAAAGAAGCTGAAAATGTAAGTAGATCATTATTATTGATAAACCGAGGTAGCCTAGTGATTTGGCCTAGGGCCTAGAGGAGTCGTGCGTTTGAACCGGGTCTCGCAGCTAAAAGTTTTTCAGAATTCATGTGCGAAATTACATTTAAAATTTACCATGACATTATCAATTAAGGAAAACATTGTAAGATAATCTGTGCATACTTGCGAAGCAATTCAATGGTGCGTGTGAAGTTTCCAATCAGCACTGGACCCGGGTGGGAACTACAGCACAGACCAAAAAAAATTACTACTTATTCTGTCTCATACAACAAAGTAAGTAAGTATAACATTTTTTCCCATAACTCACATTGTCAACATCCTGAAACTTCATAGTTGTGCTGTGTCAGGATTTACTTTATTACGGCCGTTGACTCTTACAACACTGTCTAGTGAAGTTTCAGTATCCAATAAAAAATTGATTTGACTTGATTAGTCACCTTGAAGGACCCATTTGAGTACGCTTGGGTCGGAAGTGAACAAAGTTCGTAAACCTTTCTCTGAACGGAGCCTTGAATAATTGATAGGGTTTTCATCGCCTACGCTACGTACTATTGGTACTTACATATACGTTTCTAGCGAACTAACTCATATTTCTTGCTCATTAAAATGAATTTCGGCTGCGGGAAAAGTTTTTAGTTAGGTTAGGTAGAAGTAAAACAAACCTGTTAAGCATAGTCCAAGAAGCTATTTGGAATTATTAGAGTAACATTAAGATGTTTATTGGTTGTTTGATGATTCAGTCCTTAACAATAATAGCTTTACTCTCGAGGCCCTACATGTGAGCCCCGGGTGGTGCTAAACGAGCGATACAACTCCGGTGGTAGGCTTCGGCCGCGGCTGGTCACCACTCTATAGGTTGAGCCAGGCCGCCAAGCGAATCTCATCGTGTTCCAGCCTGTTGCCTATAGAAGCCATTCTGGAGGAAGGGTCTGACCAGTTGTGCAGCGCGCACGTACCGGTTACGGTGCCCCGAATTTGTTGTACGCTTTGCATTGCTTGGGAGCGCGCGCAACACCGCGCTCAACTGCCTTCTTCCTGCTTTTTCCCCTAAATTCAAGTCTAGGGTGAATGAGCATTTTTAGGCAAGCATGCTCCATCGTAGGCTTCATCTTCACTTTCCATTAGGCGTGATTAGGGTCAAACGCAAGCCTAAAAAAATTACATCAATAGACCAAGACCCAAAGTAAGCAAAGCTCGTGTTATTGTTTCTACCTAGGTAACGGATAAGTCTGTTGTGAAGACTTGTTAGCCTGGTACCGGGCTAGAGGCCAAGTTGTATCAGTTCTAGAAACATAAGAAAAAAAACATGTTAACTAAGCGCCAATAGACAATTATTGAAAATTTCTATTACTAAAAGCGATATGTTATGTGACTCTATTGTCGCTTAACTAAGTGACATGGTTTTTGTTTTATTATAATTTTCCAGAAGTGGGATAACTTGCCCTCTCCCGGTACCAGGTTATCATTGAGTTTTGAGACACTGTATACGTCGCATTGCTGGGCACAGGCCTCCATTAACAATGAGAGAAAGCGGAAAAGATAGAGCTAAATATCTCTCCAAAAACTATAAATTAAATTTTAATAATAGCACAGTGTAGAACAGGTAAGAAAAACCCAAATTTTTCCCCTCAGTATCACTTCTAAGATTCAATTTCCTACATTCGTCTCTAGGTAGCTTTGTTCCAGTTTCGCTCAATACTGTTGTGACAGATTCGAGACGAGGGTCTTAAATATCTAATTCAAACGTAACCAGTTGAGTGGTTTCTCTAAGATTTCTGCAGAAATCTGCATAGCTTTACTTGTTTAATGGGAATGTATAATTTATTCAGTAAAACCTTTAATAATGGTGGTTGTTGACAAACAAAGGTCTACGAGTATGGAATAAGTATTTTGAGGCTGTTTTTTTACGAATACAACAACTTTGTTTAGGACAACACAAAACTTTGTCTGCGAATAATTCGTTTATTGGTATCCTGCGGGAACTATGCAATTTTCCAGAATAAAAGTATCCCATATGTTAATTCAGGTTATAAAATAAACTATCTACCTTAGATTATTTATACACTAGATAGAGCTTAGGCGGCATAAAAAGGTCCCGAAAAGTATAAGCCAACAGTTGGCTTATATGTCATTTGCCCCTTCAGTCTGAATGACGTAACGCGATCGTAAAGCTAGGAATACACATGCCCGTCGCTTGCAAACTAGCATACCAGTACCTTGCACGTGTCATCTACTGTCATGTGTATATGCTAACTGGCATGCCTGTAACTGGCACGCCGTGGCATGAAGTAGCTAGCACAACATTTGATTTACTTGCATGCCCGTTGAGAGAGGGGCGCGGGGGGTTGCCGAACTGTCACGTGTGAACAAACGCGACAGCTACGGGCATGCCAGTAGATGACTGGTTGTGGCCACTTGCATGCCAGTATTACTTGCAAATGTATCCGCAGTGTGCCAGTTACTCGTACATGCCTGTAACTTTCATACCAGCTACTTTCCCGATTTACGGGCATGTGTATTCCCTGCTTAAGATGAAGCTGTCAAATGGGTTTTTGGACGTTTTGTATCGCAGCGTTTGCTTCTGACACTATCTAGTGTATAAATAATCTAAGCTATCTACCTATGTGGGCTTATTAGCGGACTGTAACAATAGGTGTTCCAACACTCTCTGTAGGTTGCCTATAAAGCAGTATGGAAATAATCTAAATGAATAGTGATGTTGACACCTTTAAAAAAGAATTTGAAGACACGACTCCAATAAAAAAACGCTTTATTTCAGCCCTGAAAGCCAGATTAATTTTCGATTAAATGCAAAATTAGATTTTTTGTTGCTTTAAAACAAATAAATAGTTAGTTGATTGAGTATGCGAACAATGACGTCATATGTCGCTATTGCCATTCAAACTCTATGGGAGATTGTGTTTTGACAGCTCATAAAAAGAACGTCAGATGATTGGTGGTGTCAACATCCCTATTGTTGGTATTTCACTCATCTTTAACTCCAGCCGGATTTTGTGTGAGGTGCGGTTATTCTTTAATATGGTGCAGATCTGTATTACGGTGTCCGAGAGATTCAAGGTGGGGTGGGATGCGGTAAAACTATATTATTTATAATATAGCTATTTATGCAACTGTATCGTAATAGGGGTCCTTAAAATACGAATGTGGTTTCATGAAACGAGGCGTAGCCGAGTTTCATAAAGGGTCACATGAGTGTTTTAAGGCTTAATTACGTACAGTTGCATACAATATTTCATCTTCTCTCACACATTTTTCCAAAAATGAAGTAGCCTTTTTGCATTTTCCATGCCATAAAATCTTGCAAGCATATATCGTATAATTTTCTGGACTTTGCTAGTAATAAATTAGAGTCATTTCCTTCGCTGCATTTAAAATATCGGGCGGAGTCAAATTTTCTTCGCATTCACAGATATCAGATATTTTTAAGCAAGAACAAAATTTTCCCACGAAAATTCGTACAACAAAACGACACCGTATGAATGTAATTGTAATGGCGCTAAAACGCAGTACATCACCGCGCATATGCGCGCATGCGCTAAAGCGGGCGCTGCCACAGACAAGTGAAAATTGGAATCAAAACTTGGTGATATAAACTTTTTGGATTTGCCCTGTATCGTAATGGTAAAAAAAATTGTATTATAACATTATTTCATTATAAGAAAAGCGTTATAATATGTTTTTTTTTAATATTTCGGCATTGTGTTTAAAAAGTATGTCAATATAAACTCGTTTTGAATTTTATAATTCGAATTTTATGATATGAGAGTAGATAAAATCTTTTTCTTGCGAAAAATTAACATTATTGGTGTTGCTACCACAGTTGACAGGTCACGACTTCAATTGTTTTGTTTCTTTTTTCGGCTCTATATTAGCACCATAGAGCACGGCGCGTGCGGAGGATGCATGGGTGGCGAAATACGTCCCATTTGGAATTAAATTACTCCATGCAACTTTATAGGCTATCTATGTGCCACATTTCATCTAAATCCGTCGAATTGTTTTAGCGCGAAAGAGTAACAAACATCCATACATCCTTTATAAACTTTCACGTTTATAATATTAGTGTAGGTATTAGTTGCATACTAAGTACTTGTGGCGTATTGTATTTTTACAGTCTGAATTAGAAATTTAACAAACGTACAATTCACATTAGGTACTACGAAGATTAGGTACAACACCCGGGACTTATAGTGACGATTTGTTTAATCGTGACCGCGGTCACTTCAATGTTGCCGAAACGTCGAGGTAATTTTAGCAATAAATTGTCGCGATAAGTGTTTATAACTATGAGTTAGAATCGCAAGAATTTAAAGCAATATATTACAACATTTACAACGAATATCCATGTTTCAGGGCTAATGGGTTTGTTCGTCATCACTTCATCAGCTATACAATCCATTAGGTAGGTACTAATGAAGTAAGACGGGCGGGATCCATTATGCCGCTCTATCTACAAAATCCACACAAGTGATTGGTGAAACAGAGCACGCCTGCGAAAGACGTTAATTCCACTACTTAATGTTAATAAACGCATTAAAACATAAACCGAGTGATGGTCTCGCTATAATTTTATCACTGGCTCAAATATGTAAGATAACATATGAAAACTAGACACTTATTAAATTACGTATATTGAATTCGGGGACCGATTTTTGAAATCACATCACTCGCCATCGCCATCCGGATGTGCTAATTTGAATTAGGTGTAAGTAGGTAGTAGAAAATTACAACTGTAATTAACTTTATCATGTAAACAATCGAATCCTTAATTGCCCCGTAGTTTGTAGCATACACAAAGTTATAATACCGCTTTCATATGATATTTTCGGGTGATACTATTTCAAAACCCGAATTATTGTTCAACGTTTATTGCTAAGTTGGATGTTGTGGGAATGAAATATCCACTCTGAAATCTCGAATACTTACAAACTATGCGCTAGTGGATTTGAAATTTACCGTGTGATATTCCGAAGAAACCTGTGAATATCGAAAGTTAATATATTGTATGTATTAAAATATCGAATGGGATTATAAATATAAATAAATAAATATCACGGGACAATTCACACCAATTGACCAAGTCCCAAAGTAAGCTAAGCAAAGCTTGTGTTATGGGTACTAGGTAACGGATAAACATACTTATATACACTGACGAGCAAAAATAAAGGGTCGGTTACAGAAATGACGATAACTACAAAACCCGCTGTGATAGCTTCTTTGAGTAAAATGAGTTTAGTAAAGAATTTTATTCTCAATTAAACTTTTTCTTGTTAAGAATAAATCTCTTTACAACAAAACCCGCTGTGATAGCTTCTTTGAGTAACATGAGTTTAGTAAAGAATTTTATTCTCAATTAAACTTTTTCTTGTTAAGAATAAATCTCTTTTCTAAACTCATTTTACTCGAAGAAGCTATCACAGCGGGTTTTGTAGTTATCGTCATTTTATTTTTGCTCGTCAGTGTAGTTAGATATATACTTAAATACATATTAAAAACCCAAGACCCGAGAACAAACATTCGTATTTTCGAGACAAATATCTGCCCCGACATGGGAATCGAACCCAGGACCTCAAGCTTCGTAGTCAGGTTCTCTAACCACTAGGCCATCTGGTCGTCTAGAAAAGTTTTTTTCTGTAACTGTTAACTTCACAGGTTTATAAGGGTATAGTATAGAATTCATTACGTTAGGTTAGTTTTATAACAATCTTAAAAATGTTAGCTATGAAGTATCTTTTTTTTGTACTTATTTTTTCAACTTCATTTTTTCATTTTTTTGGGTGAGCGGTTAGTTCCGAAGGAGTGTTAAAATCTCTCGATGAGGGTGTAACATAGATGTGCGTTTGTCACTGCATAAGGTGATGATTTAGCAGATTGAAATGTATGATGTATAGGAAAGATTCGTGTCTAATCTCTAGACCAGTGGTGGTGTAGGGGTATGGCACGCGGCACGGAATGCTGAGGACCTGGGTTCGATTCCCAGCATTGGTCTTTTTTCTGGGGTTTTTTCTGTGCATCTATATTTCAGTTTGTATTTAGTACGAAATGTATGATTTCACGGGATGACCGTAAAAGTAATAAAAAAAATGAAGTTGAAAAAATAAGTACAAAAAAAAGATACTTCATAGCTAACTTGTTTAAAGTTGCACAGTAGCGCCATCTCTTGTCCAGGTGAGCGGTTAGTTCCGAAGGAGTGTTAAAATCTCTCGATGAGGGTGTAACATAGATGTGCGTTTGTCACTGCATAAGGTGATGATTTAGCAGATTGAAATGTATGATGTATAGGAAAGATTCGTGTCTAATCTCTAGACCAGTGGTGGTGTAGGGGTATGGCACGCGGCACGGAATGCTGAGGACCTGGGTTCGATTCCCAGCATTGGTCTTTTTTCTGGGGTTTTTTCTGTGCATCTATATTTCAGTTTGTATTTAGTACGAAATGTATGATTTCACGGGATGACCGTAAAAGTAATAAAAAAAATGAAGTTGAAAAAATAAGTACAAAAAAAAGATACTTCATAGCTAACTTGTTTAAAGTTGCACAGTAGCGCCATCTCTTGTCCAGGTGAGCGGTTAGTTCCGAAGGAGTGTTAAAATCTCTCGATGAGGGTGTAACATAGATGTGCGTTTGTCACTGCATAAGGTGATGATTTAGCAGATTGAAATGTATGATGTATAGGAAAGATTCGTGTCTAATCTCTAGACCAGTGGTGGTGTAGGGGTATGGCACGCGGCACGGAATGCTGAGGACCTGGGTTCGATTCCCAGCATTGGTCTTTTTTCTGGGGTTTTTTCTGTGCATCTATATTTCAGTTTGTATTTAGTACGAAATGTATGATTTCACGGGATGACCGTAAAAGTAATAAAAAAATGAAGTTGAAAAAATAAGTACAAAAAAAAAGATACTTCATAGCTAACTTGTTTAAAGTTGCACAGTAGCGCCATCTCTTGTCCAGGTGAGCGGTTAGTTCCGAAGGAGTGTTAAAATCTCTCGATGAGGGTGTAACATAGATGTGCGTTTGTCACTGCATAAGGTGATGATTTAGCAGATTGAAATGTATGATGTATAGGAAAGATTCGTGTCTAATCTCTAGACCAGTGGTGGTGTAGGGGTATGGCACGCGGCACGGAATGCTGAGGACCTGGGTTCGATTCCCAGCATTGGTCTTTTTTCTGGGGTTTTTTCTGTGCATCTATATTTCAGTTTGTATTTAGTACGAAATGTAATCTTAAAAATATACGGTTTCAAAAACTTTTCTATATTATAATTATAACCCATTTGAAATTTTAATACATTCGTTATATTTACTTTTGATATTCAGATAGGTACTTACATGCCCATTAAGGGCTTGGGATTAATTCGATTATGTATGTATGTATTATAATTTCGATTATGATTAATAGGTGGGATATACAAAGCATATCGTTTGGTTATGTAATGTTTTTTCATTATAAACATAATAAACTTAGCAATTTTTTTTAAACTTTGTGAAGACAATAGTGCCCCCATCTATATTCTCGTCGTGAAACTAAATTGTATACATACCCAATGATGAACGCGTCGTGCCATTCAAATCATTCATTGCCAATGAGTATAGTTCCGTGGTGCAGCCAGTTGGCAACAGATGGCGCGGCAAACGAACGTCAGAGCGCGCTAAAACATTAAATACGTTTAAATCAAACAAATTAACTTCTTGTCAATTAATACTAATCACACATTTGCCACAGCTGTGTGAATAATTTTTCAGTCGAAAACTATTGCAAATAAAATGTTTAATACAGTTCATGTTATCTCTTTCTATCAGTGTAAGACGATAACGTGTGGTCTCCGTCTCACATAAACAACTGGTTATGGTTAGTTCGAAGTAGGGCGCCTGCGTCGTTCGGATCGAGTCGAGATCTCGGAGAGAGGCGACACGGACCCGCAAGAATAATGCTCATGTGACAGCTTGCCGCCGAAACTTTTTTAATTTGAATTAAAATTTCGAACGACTGTGATTTGTGCTCAGTGTTATTATCGGCCAGTGTTATTTTTGTGAGTGCAGCAAGTTAGAAAAATGACGAGAGTAAAGAGCCAACCGTACGTTTTATTTTTGATTTTAATATTTTTTATGTCTTTGAGTACCTATTTCACTTCAGCAACCGTTACTTAGTGAATTTTATGCTGAATAATTATGTCCTTTATAAATAAATAAAATAAAAACCGAATGCCTTGTATTCTAGTATTATTAGCAATTAAGAAAAGTGCAAAGGTTAGAGAAATTTAACTACCAACCCGACTATCCCTTTAATTAGCCTGTGGTCGCGTAATTGGCTCGGGTAACTGGCTACGCGAATTATTGGCAGCTTTATGACAGTGTAGTAATAAATTTAACGGCCTACCTACAATACAACTACCGGCCGGAAAGAATAAAAAATACTGACATGTTAAACTTTGCGATGAGTTTAAGTTGACTCTACGCTACGAGAATATTTTCGTTTTTTTTTTAATAATTAAAACGGGCTAAGGTGTCATTCGCATTCAGAATTCCTTAACTAAGTAAACGTTGGAAGTTACCCACATGATTAAGCACCTTACTTAGTGTAAACAAGCCTTCTGCGGCAGAACGTGCGTTATCTACAATAATTACACGGTTTGCGTACACTTTGTGTGTCATTATTTAAAAATTAACATGCGAGATATTAATGTTTTCCAAGGTCTTTATTTTATTCAATACTTATATAGACTAATGATGAGTAGATATTGCATTTGACTGGCTTTTTATTTATTAATATTTTATTTTATTTCAATTCACATACACTAAACTTTTGTGCAGCAGAATTTACAGCAGTTCAACCATACCGTATTATCCTTAAATTAAATTATTATTAAAAAAAAAATAATTTCCTATTTTATTGGATTTTATATCCAGAACCTGATAAAGCGTATACCTATGGGGTTGCTTCTCCAGTGTTTTACAACGAAACGAAAATTCAACTTAGTGAATGTTTTCTGTAATAATAATAAAATATTTATTCCAGCAATTATAAAATTCTCAAAATTATTGCGCACAGAAATAAAACTATATCTTCTTTATAGTCCATGAGACTAATTTTACAGTACTTAGTTCTTTTTCGGCAATCTAACTTCACCAACATTTTGATAGGTTCGTCATTTGAGCGTTTCATCCACTTCACTTTTGTGATCACTTTTTTTTTAATTCGCTCTTGACTTTGATGGCGTTTTCGGTTATTTACTCGTACTAGAGATCCTGCACTTCTACCAGATAACGGGAAACTGTGTCAGCACAGAATCTTTTGCCATTTCTACAAAAATATGTCCACGAAAGTGATTCCGCACGAACGCTCGAATAACAACCCAGGGTGTGCCCCCAATGTGGGGCCATGCAGCTTTTTTTCATAAGTCCGTGCTTCCAATATGGGTTCACAACTTTAAAGACAACGCCAAAGTAGAAGCACGCTTGGCCATGTGACTTTGCTAACTCATTTTTTATGGGAACAGTGAACGTGCTAACACAGAATCCGCACAGCGATATGATACAGTGGTCCCAATATCAGTGTCGGCTCCCCAGCCCGCATGCGGCCTTCGCATTATTTTATTAAAACCAATAATTCTCCGTGTGGGCGACTGGGGCGCTCAGGAAGTGGATGAATTGAGACAGTTTATCTATGAGCTCACGAGAGTATGATCCCGTGTATCATCTATGCCAGTATCACAGTAGCGATACAGATAAAGACCTCTTATATGACTCTACGTCTCACATTTCCTTTTGAAATATTTTGGTCAGGGGAACATTGAGTGAATTTACTAAGTTAACGAAACCAAACGGTATTTAATGTTGTCGTACGTCCAAATTGACTGCGCTATCGTAAAACTGCAAAATGTACGTGCAACGGGAAACTGCAGTAAATGTGATCGCCTGTTCACTCTGAACATTACCTACACTCAGACAATGTTTCGTTAATTGATCTTAATCTTAATAAGCATGGCACGTGTCATTATCGACACACTATCTTTAACCCGTGGTTTTGCCCGCGTTCGAATTACCTACACGAGAAACATTTACAAGCTTAGAGTTTGGCCCGAAAAAAAAGGTTACAGTCACAACGTTCTCGCGGACAACGCCATCTATTGTTTGCAGACGAAGTTAACGCGTTATCTTGAAAGCCGAGGTACTTCAATATTCTTGGACAGCGCCTTGTAATCTAGTTTATTTAACTCTTAACTTGATAATGTATAGCGTTTATGCGTGATTGACTAACAAACATCTAAACATGCAAACATCTTCACAAACTTTCTCATTTATGACATTAGTGGGATAAAGTGAGAAAGAATATGATAACTGATGTATAGATTGCTCGTCGAGACCCTTAGCCCGGGCAGAGGACTGGTCAATGAACGCTCAATTCGCAGCATCAAATTATACTCTAGCTTTTGCCCGCGGCATTCCGTACACGCCAACCGCACGGGCAAAGTTAATTTAGTTTAAAAGTTGGAATTAAACTTAGCCCGTTTGAGTTAATACTTATATTATAACACTAGCAGCCCGTCCCGGCTTCGCACGGGGTAGACAATTATTTATTTTTGGAAATTTGGATATAAAACACTTTTTTTCACAAATATTTTTATTTATTAAAAAATTATTATTTATTATTTATTAATTATTACAGACGTGCACGCCCCACTCCTGTATTTCAGTGCCCCCTCCACCCCGCCCGCCGCGATGCCCGGCGCGCTTTTCAGACTGCATCGCAAACAACGGCCACGGCGCTATGGCGGTTTTGTTTACTGTTTGAATTTTTTAATTCGTAATATCTTTTGAATGGAAAGTCCAATTTAAATAATTTAAAAACTATTTTATAGGTAGTTAAATGGTCTTTACCATTAAATAATTTATTTGGATAAGGATTAATATAAACACATAAATAGCATGGTTTGAATTTGGTTAGCATTTTCATTAATATTTAAAATGAAAAAAGTTGTTGTAGTGACATAACTACAATAGTTGGACATATGCTACCGCGGAGTTTTTTGTAGACATTATGATGTTCTTCAATATTGTTGTACATTATTTTGTTCTATCGCTAATAGTTTCGGCAGCGCATTCGACGAAAGACATTTTAAGACTCATTTTTCTACACCTTCGGTTACATTGTTCAAATTTTACCAAGGATCCCTAATTTTTTTCAAAATGAAATGTAGCCTATGTCAAATTGGAAGAATGTAGCATTCTATTAGTGAAAGAATTTTTTTAATCGGCCCAGTACTTTTTGAGCCTATTCATTACAAACATACAAACATAGGTACAAATCTTTCCTCTTTATAATATTAGTGTAGATAAATAACAAATTTTCCTTTGACGTTATCTATCAGTGTAGGTTGTAGGTATCATAACACAAGTAATGAAAAAAGTTAAAAAATCGTTAATCCGCAAAAAATAACTTGGTTCTGGCTTTTCTTTTGTACAGAACCCTTAAGCGCGGTGAGTCCGACTGCCACATGGCCGGTTTTTTCGACACCCACTCTTTGATGTTAGGTCACGACGTCACAAACGCACACGAATATCAACAACGAGCTATGGAGAGTTATGCTCGATGTTTATTTGCTCGATAGAATCTAGAATATGGAAATTCGTCGAACAACTAAAGTCACCGACATAGCTCGAAGAATATGCAAGTCGCAGTGACAATGGGCGAGCCACATCGCTCGAGATAGATTCTCGAGTAGCAACTAACCTAACCATACGAACCGGAAGGCGAGGCGTTGACAGGCCTCCCTCTAGGTGAACGACGATATCGCTAGAGTTGCAGTGGATGCAAGTGGCAAGTTGTCGTTTACGTATTGTGATTTGTGGCGTTCTAAGAGGGAGGCCTTTGTTCAACAGTGGTCACTGGACGTCTTTACTGCTGAGGATGATGATGATTACCTCACAAATAAACAAACTTACTTAGAGTTCATATAACAGGTAATGACCACCATTTGTTACTTTTATACAGCCCGTAGATATTTCATCAGCCCTTAAAGGCGAAATGCTGTGAAAAAGAAGACGAGATGGACACGAGTGACTTTAGTTTTTGCGCAACTTTCCACAACGGGGCATGGACGGGTCTGAGAAACGTGTTGTCACTTTAGTGTGGTGCAAAATACTAACTTATATCGGAGACCAGTGCTGCTACCTTATTTTTCAAAAAGTCGCTGGAAATGTTGAAAAAGGTGAGAACTTTGTGGAGAATTGGCTCTTAATGTTTCGTCGCTAAATGCATGGAAAACTGTCGAAAAAAGTCGCTGAAATATATGAAAGTCTGGAAAAACTTTCGCTGAAGTAGTCTCGAAATATAATCCAGCGACTAAGTCGCTAAGGCTATCGGGGAGTACCTTTAACTCTTATTAGATAGTTCAAATCAGAATGACACTCAAACATTTCTTGGGATTGAACGTGTAAAAAAACGTGTTCTTCAAATTGTACATAATGTCTTGGTATGATATGAACGTTGAATTGCAGATCATAAAAGTATAAGTGTGTGGTGTACATTTTGTAGATGATAGATAGTGCTATTTAGTTGTATATTATGTGTTCACTTGAACGCGAGATATGTGTGCACTGCATAATTTTTCATGAGAGTGACAGAAAAAGAAAGCCGGAAACTTTATTAAGTAGTAAATATAATTCTAACCTAAAATTATACTAATATATTTTTTACTTTAAATAACTCTTTTGACACTATAGCCGTAAAATATGCATAAAACCAAATGCAGCTGTAAATTGAACACGTGACTGAAGCATTTTGTTTTAGGTCGTTTTATTTGGCAAGAAGCACAATATTGATAAAAGTAGCAGTTTTATTTTAGTAAGTACCTACTTAAGTATTCGGAAATGCTGTCTTGTTCACTGAGTAGCGTTTACAACGTCTCGAAATGGCCGGATGATCAAGCCCCAAAAACTCGCTCGACGGCTATTGCTTGCACAGACAGTGTCAAGATGCCGCAGCATCCGCGCGCGCGCAGCACACTTACGCTGATTTATAGAGGAAGCGGGGGGACATGACGCTATCTCCCACGTACTAGTACTGGCACTGGTACTAATACCGCAATTACTGATCTAGGGACGCGGGGTCCGTTAGATTGTTACGTTTTTTAAATGAGATTTTTTTTTAATAGAAACATTAACTTGCCTATCTAGACCTATTTGAAAATAAATATAATATAATTTAAATTAAAAACAAATAAATGGCGAAGCTTTGAAAAAAAAACGACCTGATTGGAAACCGCCTCCATTTATTGATGGCAGTTAAATATAAGTTAATTTCGCAACATTTATTCACAGTTTGGGCTTAGCTTCAGTTTCATTAAAATAACTGTTAGGTTAATTTTTGATACGTTATTTTTCTTGTTACTATTAACACCACAAAATTCTAAATGGTTACAATAAATGAAAAATATTTAGTCTGTTATAAATAATGTTCTATATCATACTATACTCAATGTCTGATGGTAATTTCAAGCAACTCGTACTCTTAGGAAGGTTATGGCATGGCCCGTGAACGAAAGCGCTGTAGTTTGAATTACTTTCTGTTATTATTGTGTCCACTTAATCATGACTTGTTTGAGAGCGACTGTACTTTTTAAAAGAGACCCTATTATACAGTATCTACATTAAAATATATCGTAATATTTTAAATTTATCATTCTTTACGGTTTGAAGAAATGGAACGAAAATATCAAAACAAACACGATAACTTCGTTGTTTTTATAATAATTGCCGCCATTATTTTCTCACTCTACTGAATAATAAGGCTTTTTGTCTAGTTAGGGATTATATTTAGTAAAACTAAAAGTAGGTAAAAATTGGTGCATTTTATGAACCATAACAGGGAAACATTTGGAGTAATAATAAAAATAAAACAGATTTAAAAAAATTAAACAGCTACCTGACAAATTTAGGCAGTCAACGTAAATTTGTGAGGTAGCTACATACGAGTAAAATACCTTTCAACTCTACCTAAGATACTTACTAAAGTACTGTGTACCTAAAACAGGCCATTTGCCAGCCATTAATATTGTAAATTGGGCTCAGTACACTCCTTATTCGTATCAAAACTACGTATTAAGTTTATGTTAGCTTAACATTCGTTGTCTTTATATGTCACTTTCCTACAAGTTTTAAAAAAGGAACTGAAATACAAAATGTGCGTTTGTATAATTTGTTATCAAACTTGCTGTCTCAAAACAAGCAACGGGCCCTATATAATAATAATAATAATAATAATAAAAAACTTTATTGCCATAACTTAAAAACTAGACATTGATAAAAACTATTAAACATTTCAAGTTTAAGTATTGACAATGGGTCCCCAGTCTCAGCATGTGCTGGGCTTGGTTGCCCGGCGCTGATTTTCAGACTGGTCCCTGTGAGGACGGTCGGTCGCAGCGCCTCTCACATTTAAATTATGGGTAAAAAAAAACAAAGAATTATTTGTGCCTAGCAAGTCACACTGCAACAGTAGGTACTAAAATAAAATAACTTAAAATAACGAAAAAGAATATTTAAAAACTTAAAAAATAAGGTTACTTAGCTGATCCTAAACCTGCCCTGCACTGTGTTGCATGCATAAGGTATTTGTAAATGTGTGTACGCGTGGCGTGTGTGTGTGTGTGTGTGTGTGTGTGTGTGTGTGTGTGTATGTGTGTGTGTATGTGTGTGTGTGTGTGTGTGTGTGTGTGTGTGTATGTGCGCGTGCGTGCGTGTGTGTGTATCTGTAGCGTGAAAAGTTACGTTCCTTTCTGGGGGGTTATAATTCGCTTTGTTACTCCTATAATAATATATCACTCCTATTCCCTTCACATTGATAAAGTTTGGATAAGTACTTACTCTAGATTAAGCCTAGAAATATACGGTCTATCTACAGACTTCCCTCCTTCGCACTTAGAGCCAAAGCTTTTATATTGTGATTGTGATGGAACTTTCCTATCTCGTATCGTAAGTATTTTTTCCTAAAGTGTAAATACTTTCACGCGCCTTTGTAAAAGGCGTAATGCGATTGATTAAAATACATGTGCGTTTGTATGTGCTATCTTGTAATACTAGTTGTTATTAAATTAAATATATTATATGCTTAAGTGTACATTTATTAGTCTTTTATGCGAAAAGTACTGAACGTATTTTTAAGATATTTGGCACTCACAGAGTTTATAATAATTTATAACCTGTATGCAACTTATCTCGGAAATATTCATAGGTCCCGCGGCAAAGAGATAACATAAAACTTGTAAGTCGCTGGCAACAGATAGTAATTTATAATACCGTTAAATCGGATTAATTTGGCCCGGTAGGGTAACTATGACCATTAACTCGATCTTGATTTTATTATCGCATCGAAATTATATATGTACAACGTGTCTCTAAGTCTCTACCCTCTGGACAAAGACGAATAGGACGTGTTGATTAGGGTATTTCTAAGCTATGTACAAGCCTCGCACCAAACGCCATAGTATTAACGGAGAAATGACTGACTTACGATTTAATACTTTGGAACAACCTCAGGTAGATACAACCGCAAAACTCATTGCGAACAACTAATACCTACAGTATGTTCCTCCTTATTGTAGATTTGTTTGTGGGTATAAATTGCATTTAGATTTTTTATTTTTTTATTTATCTAATCTAATAATTTTACAAAATTAGAACATTTCGATCTTCGATTTCGATCTTTGTCCAGATAGTAGAGTAGAGACACATTGTATATGCCATATGGTTGGTTTTAGTTGACCACCCAACGCACGTTTTTATGATTTTTATTATATCCTTGTAGCTTTTATATGGGCCATATAGTTACCCTAAATTAGGTTAAAGTACCCTGACCTTACGGTAATCAAGGATCATGTTTACTATTATTATTTCTAGAAACTTCTATTTATCTTGCAATGTTTACTTACATCTACTGATCGGATTAACTTGAAAGTTGTTACTAATTATGTAGTTTGGATGACAATATTAGTAGACTCAACCAAAATATGGTTAACAAAAAAAGCTGTATTAAAAGAGATGTGAGCTAAAGCCGATTAAAAACGTGAGTTATCCGTTTTACAAGTATTTTACAATATTTAAGCGACGAAAGTGACCTTCACGGTAATTTAATTTTTAAAGATTTTCTTTTTTACACGCTTTATTACATAAACTTATTGGTTCGTTCAAGTTAAGTAGACGCTGAAAGTGTCGCTTTTCTAGCCTGAGGTTGATGGACATACTCTTTGCAGCCCTCACCCTCGTGGTACTTAGATACGATAACTGTAATCATACGTGTCATAGGGAACAAATGCATGCGAAGGGTGTTCCCTACAGGTCTGGAATTAGGGTTGCCAACAATAAAAAATATTTCATTAATACATCATTCAAATCATACTGAAAATGAGTAATAAAAAACCAATTAGTAAGGTAAAATTAAATGTTTACTTTTAGTATAAGATCCGTATTAGAGGTGACTATAACTCATCTGATCAATGGATGAAAATAATTTTATATCAATTTTAATACAGTAATTAATTACAAAATATATCTCCAGTGGGTTGGTTAAAAACTTCCTATGTTTTTTAGACTAAAGCCGACAAACGGCATGAGGTTTACCAAATGGTAAGTGATCACCGCCGCTCACGAACACCTACAGCACTATTAGGACTGCTGCTGCGCTGTGGTGCACTCGACCTTCAAATGCATCTATGTCATTGATTGTTGGAAAAACCCCAGCCGCCATCAGTCCATTCTAAATTCTGCACGTAGTTACTAGGCATTTTTATCTCAAATGTTTTAGAGAAAACCTGTCCAGATCCTGACAACCCTGTCCTTATTACCCTGTGGGTGACAAATCGTCACGTAGGACCATCGTTATACCGATAACATCGGGGTCATTGCACCCATAAAAACTTTAGGGCTTAAAGCTTTTTACAAAATGAAAGTTCGGTCATAACATTTAATGCAATAGGGATCGCTGATAGTTGCATCATTAGGATTGCAATATTTAAAAACCACGTATACGCATAGATCCTTTATAGGGTTCCGTAGTTATACAAGGGACCATTATAGTTTCGCCATGTCCGTTCACCTGTCTGTCTGTCCATCCGCGGCTTAGCTTAGAGACTGTTAATAAGCTTTGTAATCTGTCATTTTGTACGGCGGATAAAGCTTAATTTTGCACAGTAAACCAAAATTTTAAAAATGTTTTTTTTTCAGGGTGGTGGAGATGGATTTTTTTCTCGTTTAAAACAATAGTGTAGATAGTTGGGTAGGTTTCTTTAAGATATTGTAGGTACGCTGAAATCAACAAGTCAAATCCCCCTCTACTAGCTAAACTATCAGCATGAAAAATCTGAACATAATCATCAATATAAATTACTGAATTCAAAAGAAAAACTATCACAGCTCAGTAGGCTTTACAAGTTAACGAGTAATAGTCAATTAAAGCTTAATATTCAATATTTACAGCATGCCAGTACGGTACCCTACACTTTGCGTGGCCCGACACGCATTTGGCCGTTTCTTTAATATTCAATGTTTGCGAGAAAACGAGACACAACATTTCTTTAAATATGTGAGCGACGGAGACACAATGGGCAAAAAGAGAATACAAAGCGCGATGTGAAGTGCCACCGTAAAATGCGCGGAACGCAGGAAAAGCATTTGGTATGATAATAAGCGGCGGTATACCATTGTAATAAGAAGTGCGGGTAAAACCTATTTCAACTCGACGGATGATTCTCGTTTTAGAGATTGAAACATGTTAGCGTATTGCGTATTAAGTAGCTGCTGCCCGCGACTCCGTCTGCAAAGAATTCGTTTCAAACTATGCAATTTTCCGATATAAAAAGTATCCAATAAGTTGATTTCAGGTTATATCTGTGTGCCAAATAGTAATATTAGTGGGATAATCGATAAATTAGTTCCCTTACCATGCATTTTTTATAGTTAAATTCTTCAAAATATCAAAGTTTATTTTCACTAATAACTCAGTGAGACAGTCAGCCTTATTGTTTTTATTGTGATATAGAAACTACCATAGAGAATGGTAAAGCACTGACTTGGTCGACTATACGTAGGGTTTGTAAAATAATTGAGTTTGTGTGGTATGTTGATTTATGCAGAAGGTGAGGGGGAAACTTGTATGTCGCTAAGACGTAGTTGTCTTGCACATATGGCTGTAGAATGGCAAGGAAAAGGTTATAACTTAGTATTAACTAGTTCATTACTATCGACCTCGACCTCAAGTAACACCTGAATCAATCAAGCATTTATGAGTGTGAAATAGTTTTGGTACTACCGGTCTACTGCGTCAATAATCACTACACGCATCGCACAGAGACAGAGCAACTGCAAATTTTCAAACAGCTCATCAACGTGTTTTGTTCGCGTCTCTCCTGTGGACATAGTAAAAGTTACGGGTCTATAGCCAATATTTTTTAGTCAAATCTTCATCGGCGTGTGGGATGCCTGACCAACTTTCGGCCCATTTAAATGAAACTTAAGTTTGCTGACTCGCAGTCGCTAATTTTATATTCACAGGAGAGACAATTTTTGCCTCATACGATGCATATGACCCTGTTATAACATCCTACTATGGACTACTCCTTTGCGGTCAAACCATTCCTTTTCAATCTAGCGGCCGCTTTATCTGTTATCTGAACTATTTACCAAGAAATCAAGTAATGCTTTGTGCTTCTGAATGCGTGAGTCAGATCATATCTAGGTCCTTGTTTTAACTGATCTATACAACGATAATTTACTTCAACAAATAGGTCATCAGCCACCCCTTCCACTTGGCAAGATTAAGACAGGCATCTGTCATTCATTGCAGACCTTGAAGGTAATCTCTGACATCCTCTATGCAGGCCCACATAGTGATCATGGCCGCTTTATGGATTTCTTTAAGTCTTTCGTAAGACATGCTTTGATTCATGGTTAAGCCGACAAAGTTTAGTGTACATAAACATTTTATATTCAAACATTGTGTATTTGGATCATGCCTTCATTGTGTATTGTTGGTGTGATACGATACCACGAACGGGCTTCTAGGAAGAGACTAGCTTAATTTAAAAACAATATGGACACAACTATCCGATTTCAACTTTATTTATGTCACACCTAGGGCAAATACAGTACAGTCGCGGAATGAAAAGGTTCATCACTTTTCGATCTTAACTCGTTGACATAAAATCGAAAAGTGACGAACCTTTTCATTCCGCGACTGTACAAGCAAATATTTTAACACGTGCATGTTTAGACGAGAAATAAGGTTGGGGCAGGTAATTAGTTTTTTAAAATATAGACATTTTATATGTGTGGGCTTGTAGTGGACTATAAATCTAGGCGTTCTAACACTCTCTGTAGTTTGCCTATAAAGCTGTATGGAAATAATCTAATCAAACTGATGGTATTTCACTCACCTTTAGCTCCGGTCGGAAGTTACGTGTGGTACGGTTATTCTTTAATCTGGCGCTGATACTTATTGTCTTGATAACAATGATTGCAATTGATGTTTGGATGCGTTAAAAATATATTAATTATAATAATTCTTCATGCGGAAATTAACATTGCGTATTGCTGCCGCAGTTGACAGGTCACGACTTCAATTGTTTTATTTCATTTTTTCGGCTCTATATTAGCACCATAGAGCACGGCGCGTGCGGAGGTTGCATGGGTGGCGAAATACGTCCCATTTCAAATAAAATTATACCATGCAACTTTATAGGCTCAAACATTATACATACACACACATCACGCCTGTATCCACAAAGAGGGTAGGTAGAGCATTTATGTTTCTGGGCTACTTTTAGCAATTTTAGGTTTAATGTTAGATAAAACTGGTACAATAGTGACAGGTTGCTAGCCTATCGCCTACAATATACCTTAAGCTATTTCCTTAGTCGCTTCTTACGAAATCCACGGAAAAATGGAGAGGTGTAATTTTAAACCCAACACCACATGGGTGTGACACGCTTTATAATTTTTTATTTTTCCGATTTATTGATAATGGTAACTTAATTATAATTTTATAATGCCCTGTATTAATTGTTTACAATCTTATTATTTATTTTGTTAAGTCAAGGTCGAGATCAACACGTCAAATGACAGTTCAAATAAGACTGTCATTTAAATACCCAGAAAACTTTTTGTTTTATTTTATTGTCCTTTTACTTGGCTTGGCGTATTTTATTTTATTTTCGGAATGGTGTATTGGTTACCAAGTGTTATGATATTTTGATGAATTTTTCTTTTATTTTCAAATTGTTATAAACGCTAAGTAACACTTACTCCGTTCCATTTTCCAGTTCCAATGTCCAATTTCCATCAGAAAAAAAAAGCATTTCTGTTTATCTCTATTGGACATCCGTTTGAGGTTAAAATTATAATTATTGTAATGAAGTTGCGCCTTATTAGAAATAAAATCAATTGCTTCAATAGAGTCAAATACATTTAGTTCTCACTTAGATTCTTAGAATGTAGTACAGTTGATTTAGCTTAGTAGTTCCCAAATTACACACCAATCGGGCTTAAGAGGTCATCCTCATTAAAAGTTGGAGACTAAATTAAGGAGTTTGTTAGTAAATTGCTGTAAAGCCAGGCGGAACAAACTCCGAGATAATGAGCACCGTCCATTTAACATGCAACATTGCAGCCTATGTTTTGTTGTGAATGACGTACTTTATGTGAATCCTCTTTGGAGGAAAATCTTACTAGCCATAATAAATATCAAGGCTGCTGGCCACTTGTTAAAAAAAAGTTTTTTTTTGTAAAATCGTTTTAAACGGCGTTATATATTTTTTGTTTTCATCACGTTGTTTTTATCTGATTTCTTTTTCACTTTATGTTTGTTTCAATTAATTTTAAAATCTTTTAACTTCGATGCTAACACAATACTTTCCCACTATAAAATGTAAAGATGTTTATTACGAGTAGTATTTTTCTCATTTGCTGTAAATTGCACAATCTGCAGAAATCTATTCCTTGCTTTTTCTGTTGTAGAAAATTGCCTATTACTTACCTTGTATGTTTGCTACTTGTAACTACATGTTTTCTGTATTGAATACTACATGGCGTTCAATAAAGAGTCGTTGCGTTGTAAGTATTTCACGGAACCTGCCACCGCGAATTTCGAATTATCCCGACGGAGTAAAGTTTAACTGAAGTAAGTTACGATAAAGACGTGATGTGGCGGAAAAAAAAACAATCCAAACATGTTACTTACTTAAAACGGCTAATAAATACAGGAATTGAATGTATCGAAATAGCAAATTTGACATCTAATCGACGATGTCGTCCAGCGATTCGCTCTAAATATATTCACGTGTCACGTTTCCGCTTCATTAACTTCTCAGCCACTCAAGCACATCTGAAATCTACCAAGTAATTAACTACTTTAACCGGTTAACTAACCACGTAATTATGTAAAAATATTCATTAACACAGCAGGCCGGTGGCTTCAAAGGGATTAATTATAATGAAAGTGATAAGGATTATATAGGTAGAACAACAAAGTTGCCGTGTCCCGTTCTTTTGTAACTTGCAATACAGCTCGAGAGGGACAAAAGAGTCTCGTCTCAAGTGGAAATAAAACCGGGAGCGGAATACTTCCCACGATATTCCATATTCAAATCTGTCGGTGCGCGTTAACAATGCCTGTGGAAATGTGCGGAAAGTTCCTCATTTCCATCCCTGTGGCGGATAGTAGAATGGGGCAAACCGCCTAGACATGGTCGGACGTTTTTTGAACGAAGCGTCCGATGCAGAAGTACAATGGAGTCTGGCTGGAAAAATAGATATTGCATTGCTGGGCTCAGGGGGTTTTCTAGCTCTATATATAAATGCAAGAGTAAACTATTACTACAGCATGTTTGTTAGGGTCGCGGCTAATAGCACTTGCTGGAACAACAAAATTTGGATTTAGTCGTTAAACCTGGTTTAAGTTTGAGATTTCCAAAAATTTTGAAACTGCAAATCTGAGCTTAATATTATTGCTATTAAAAAAAACCGGCCAAGTGCGAGTCGGACTCGCGAACGAAGGGTTCCGTGCCATTATCTATAAAAACGCCAAAAAAAACATGTCTGTTGTATGGAAGCCCCCCTTAAATAATTGTTTTATTTTAATTTAAATATTTATTTTTAAAGTGAATATACAGTCAAAACCGTTTATAGCGACACCAATTACAACGACATATTGGATGTAACAACCAAGAAAAACCTAACACGATCTTATATACCAAAGTAACACTGGTTACAATGACCAACCGTGTTTAACGACCAAATATTGCTATCCCTTGAATGTCGTTATAAACGGTTTTGACAACTAAATATTCTGTGAATATTTCAAGCGTCTACCTGTTGCCGTTATCAATATCGAGCAAAAAAATCACGTTTGTTGTATGGGAGCCCCCTTAAATATTTATTTTATTTTGATTTTTAGTATTTCTTGTTATAGTGGCAACCGAAATACATCATCTTTGTAAATTTCAACTGTCTAGCTATCACGGTTCATGAGATACAGCCTGGTGACAGACGGACAGACGGACGGACAGCGGAGCCTCAGTAATAGGGTCCCGTTTTTACCCTTTGTGTACGGAACCCTAAATTATACTGTACCATAAGCAGCAAAGTATTATCATTTATACTTTCCATACACTTTGAGGCTTACGGTGACTCGCTGGAAAAAATCAATCTCGCCTTAGCATTAAGCTTAAACTTAATTACGAAGAGATGCCTAATAACGTAAATGCAATTGATATTTCATTTCATTTCCTATATCACCAGACGTAAAAACCGTATCTGCACACTATAGTTTTACAGGAGGGGTTTTAACTTCATGTTGGTTTTATTTTAACGTATTTGCAGTAAAAATTGGAAATTGTCAATTTTTATTTTAGATGAGTGGAATTATCCAATGCCAGTTAAGCTGATTTGCACTTTCCCCGATGATATACTATTTTCGCAATTATTGGAAACTTGCGTCGACAAGTTTGGTACGAAGTATCTTTTTGTATTTTTTATTTTTCCAACTCCATTTGTTTTTACTTTTACGGTCATCCCGTGAAATCCATATATTTCATACTAAATACAAACTGAAACATGGATGCACAGAAAAAACCCCAGAATAAACGAAACGTCGACTCATATTGCCAGCTGCGTCGAGCTCTCGTTAATTGCTAAAGTGCAGACGAGGGTTCATTAGCGCTAGTACAAATATTGTATTACTAGGGGCGTTCAATAAAAAGTGAGAATGAGTATGTTATAAACAACTTTTACTAAATGTAATTTTATTTTTCGACATAGTCACCTTTTAGCATAATACACTTAGTATATCTTTTTTCTAAACTTAAAATTCCATTTTTAAAAAAGGTCTCATCTTGAGTACTTAAAAAATCTTGTACTGCAGCGACTACCGCGTCGTCGTCTTCAAATTTCTGGCCTCTCAGGTATTGTTTCAATCTCGGAAATAGGTAGAAATCACTGGGAGCGAGATCTGGTGAATACGGAGGATGCTTAAGGATATCGAACCCAGCATCACGAATTGCAGCCATTGCAACGGCGGACTTGTGTGCCGGGGCATTGTCCTGGTGGAACAGCACAACTTTCGAGAGTTTACCTCGCCGTTTTTCGCGGATCTCATTGCGCAATGTTGCTATTTGTTTGGCGTATAAAGTGCCCGTAATAGTGGCTCCATGCTCGAGATACTCAATCATTAATACCCCTTTACCATCCCAAAAAACAGAGCCCATGACCTTACCGGCAGATGGGCTCACCTAGAATTTCTTCGGAGTTGGAGATGATGGCCTTTTCCATGTCATAGACTGCAGTTTCGTTTCAGGGTCGTAATGATGGAGCCATGTTTCGTCCATTGTTATAAATCGCGCCAAAAAAAGTTCCCGGTCTTGCTGCATCAGGTTCAAAGCTTCTTGACAAATCTCTAGTCTAGTTTGTTTTTGCGTGTCAGTAAGCATTCTTGGTACCCAACGCGCAGATACCTTTTTCATACCCAAGCGTTCATGTAAAATATTATGCACGCTCCCCGTTGAAATCTTTACATTTTCAGCAATAAAACGAACTGTGACACGACGATCCGCCAAAACTGAGTTTTCGACTTTTTTCACAATTTCTTCAGTTACTGCTGTAGTACTAGGGGCGTTCAATAAAAAGTGAGAATGAGTATGTTATAAACAACTTTTACTAAATGTCATTTTATTTTTCGACATAGTCACCTTTTAGCATAATACACTTATTATATCTTTTCTCTAAACATAAAATTTCATTTTTAAAAAAGGTCTCATCTTGAGTACTTAAAAAATCTTGTACAGCAGCGACTACCGCGTCGTCGTCTTCAAATTTCTGGCCTCTCGGGTATTGTTTCAATCTCGGAAATAGGTAGAAATCACTAGGAGCGAGATCTGGTGAATACAGAGGATGCTTAAGGATATTGAACCCAGCATCACGAATTGCAGCCATTGCAACGATGGACTTGTGTGCCGGGGCATTGTCCTGGTGGAACAGCACAACTTTCGAGAGTTTACCTCGCCGTTTTTCGCGGATCTCATTGCGCAATGATGCTATTTGTTTGGCGTATAAAGTGCCCGTAATAGTGGCTCCATGTTTGAGATACTCAATCATTAATACCTCTTTACCATCCCAAAAAACAGAGCTCATGACCTTACCGGCAGATGGGCCCACCTTGAATTTCTTCGGAGTTGGAGATGATGGCCTTTTCCATGTCATAGACTGCAGTTTCGTTTCAGGGTCGTAATGATGGAGCCATGTTTCGTCCATTGTTATAAATCGCGCCAAAAAAAGTTCCCGGTCTTGCAGCATCAGGTTCAAAGCTTCTTGACAAATCTCTAGTCTAGTTTGTTTTTGCGTGTCAGTAAGCATTCTTGGTACCCAACGCGCAGATACCTTTTTCATACCCAAGCGTTCATGTAAAATATTATGCACGCTCCCCGTTGAAATCTTTACATTTTCAGCAATAAAACGAACTGTGACACGACGATCCGCCAAAACTGAGTTTTCGACTTTTTTCACAATTTCTTCAGTTACCTCTGTAGTAGGGCGTCCGGAGCGGGGGTCGTCCATTGTCGATGTTCTTCCACGTCTAAATTCGGCGCACCAACGTGCGACTGTCGAATACGGAGGAGCATTAGACCCTAAAGTGTCCCGCAAATCCAAATTGACTTGGTCCGTAGAAAAATTTTTCAAATACAAGTATTTGATAACGGCGCGCAGTTCAATTTTCTCCATTTTCGCTAACGTACTCAATAGCATTGCAAAGAAAGTACCGCATATTTTTTTAAACAAAAGACACTTAGTTTTTTTTTCATAGCAATCAGCTAGATAGATTAGCTTTACCGGCCAGTATTTAATTTCGTAATATTAAAAGAGTTTGCATCTCATTCTCACTTTATATTGAACGCCCCTCGTAGGGCGTCCGGAGCGGGGGTCGTCCATTGTCGATGTTCTTCCACGTCTAAATTCGGCGCACCAACGTGCGACTGTCGAATACGGAAGAGCATTAGACACTAAAGTGTCCCGCAAATCCAAATTGACTTGGTCCGTAGAAAAATTTTTCAAATACAAGTATTTGATAACGGCGCGCAGTTCAATTTTCTCCATTTTCGCTAACGTACTCAATAGCATTGCAAAGAAATTACCGTATATTTTTTTAAACAAAAGACAGTTAGTTTTTTTTTTCATAGCAATCAGCTCAAGAATATTACATAAAAAAACTGGATGTTGCCTGCCGAACTATGAGTTGAAGCCAGGTTCATTCACCTTTGCTCCTATGTTCTATCTCTTTTCAACACTGTGATATATTGCCAGGTTATTTATAAAAAAAACCTTATTTTTTTTAGAAATACGCATTATCCGGCATCACCTAATTAATTTACTTTAAGCTAATTTCAACAGAAATTTATATTTTTCTTATAAAACTTTCTGCAATAAAATTTACTTAGTTTTCTTTGTATTATACAAAAAAAAGAACCCAGTCAAAATCCTCATTTCACCGGTATGCACCTCCTGCGTACTATGGCAGCACTAAATGGCCGATATGTCAGAATCACGTCAGAATTGTCAGAAGTCATTCACCAATTTCAGAGGATTTTTACGTTAAATAAACGTTTTTCGTCGATTTACTTGGGTTATGCGCTATGTATTGCATAGTAAAGCATTGTAGGAGTAATTGGAGGCCGAAATCCGACATAAAACTTCACAGGTGAGTACTTATTTTACGAAAATGTTCATAAATCTTAGTGGCAATCAATTTTCCTATATTTTGCTTCTAAGCTTTGTTAGTTTTTATTCAAAAACCCCACGAATAGGTTTATAATGTTAAGTTAGAAGTATATTTTGTTTATTTGGAGTTAAACATGACCATAAATGAAAAATTGAAGAATGTGTGGTTTTACAACTAGGGTGACCAATCCTTTTTCATGCATGGTATTTATTCGTATTGAATGGAGCTAAATCTATCAACTTGGTACGGTTTCTATCTTCATAATTCATATCACAGTATATAATAACATGTTTATTGTTTGTGTCTTTACAATTAACATGAATAATATTTTACATTGCAGTTTTCCAAAAGATGAAAGAAGGAGGCAAAATTGGCTGTCGATTGTACCGATAAAGGGAAAGGTGTAGAGCGTTTGACAATTTGCAGCTTGCATTTTAAGCCTGAAGATTATGACTATGACCCAGAAAGGCCGGGACGCCTACTCAGTACAAAACAATATTATTCTCACATGTGTAGAAAATAAAGAAACTGTTATAACGTCCTAGTATTTTATTATTTTTTTCCATTGACAAATACTTCACTTATGTTTTGCAGTAAGTATTTGTAGCGTCCTCAGGTAAAAGGTAACCTTTTGCCGGATATCAGTAAGGCCGAGTAACTGCAGAGTGGCATAGAAATGCAACCAGAAATGGACCTTATATTGACGACTGACAAAAAAATTAATTATTAAATTATTATTATTAATTGGTACTTTTTACTTGAGTTTGTGAGGATGGATGCTCACTTTCATGATAAAACGGTTGAATAAAAATTTAATAACAAAACCGGCCAAGTGCGAGTCGGACTTGCGCACCGAGGGTTCCGTACAAATTTATATGTATCTATGAACATCCAGTCTTAGCAGACCCCTGTTCCTAAGCAAAATGTGCGCAGTGTGGGATCATTGTAGATTGGTTACTGATATAGACAGGCAGACAAAAAAAAATTATGCTTTCTGCTTGCAATTTTTCCTTTATCTGTGCTATAAGACCTTGCTTCGTACCAAATTTCAAGATTCTAAGTTCACGGGAAGTATCCCTTGCGAGTGTCGAAAATTTGCGGCAAATGGCTGTAGGTATCTTTTGATTGCGTTGGGTTAGAAGTTTGATTTTTCAGAGCTCCAAGGGACAGTACAGTAGACTTGAGTATTTGATTTAAATTTCAGCTTGATACCTCCACGCGTTCCTGAGAAAAAGGGTCTTGACAGACGGACGAACGGACAACAAAGTGATCCTATAAGGGTTCCGTTTTTTCTTTTTGAGGTACGGAACCCTAAAAATTGAATTTAATTGAAATTGGTTGAATTTAATAAATTACAAAATCAATCTGTTGTATAAAAGTATGTCAAATTCCGTGGGATATTCCTCATGTATGCTTAATTATGGACACCCTAAAGAAAGAGATGCAAGATCGGCGTGACGTAATTCAAGGTCATTTTTTCTGGCTTCAAAGGAATGTTCGGCATGCAATATCCAGTTTTTTTATTTAATATTCTTGAATCAGCTAGATAGATTAGCTTTACCGGCCAGTATTTAATTTCGTAATATTAAAAGAGTTAGCATCTCATTCTCACTTTATATTGAACGCCCCTCGTACATTTCATCACGGGTTACATTCGACGTCATACATTCTACATATTTAATTTGTGATCCAAATAGGGCATATAGATTTTACTAGTTTGTGTTTGAAGCAATTCGTAATTAACGCAGGTATGGCCTAGTGGTTAGAGAACCTGACTATGAAGCTTGAGGTCCCGGGTTCGATTCCCGTGTCGGGGCAGATATTTGTATGAAAAATACGAATGTTTGTTCTCGGGTCTTGGGTGTTTAATATGTACATAAGTATGTATCTATCTATATAAGTATATTTATCCGTTGCCTAGTACCTATAACACAAGCTTTGCCTAGCTTACTTTGGGACTAGGTCAATTGGTGTGAATTGTCCCGTGATATTTATTTATTTATTTATTTTATGAACATTGCGGATTTTCGATTGTTTTAGTCAAATATAATACTGTCTCTATTATCCCAGCCTATAGATGCCCACTACAGGGCATAGGCTCAGTCTTAGAATGTGACGGCTTGGATCGTAGTTTCCACGTGAGCCCAGTGTGGATTGACTTCACACACTCAATTGAATTTCTTCGCAGACGAGTTTCCTCCGCCGTAACGCTTATGGTGAATTTCAAATGTACATTTTAACATAAATTCCGAAAAAGGCAGAGGTGCCCTGGCTTGAACCCACAGCCCTCTGCTTGAGAGGCACTGGGTCCAACTACTAGGCTACCACGACTTACTTTCTCTAATGGGTACTAATCTGATTTTTTAAATATAATTATTTTGATTAAATTTTATGCTTCAGTGTTCGTGCCTGGAAATGGGGGACTTTCTGTACCTGTATGTGACACATGAACTAAATTATTACTTTGACACCATGAGACTCCAAGTCAACACTTTCATTGTCACCTTTCTCTCACTTGTGCGGTCGACTCGTGGTATTGCCAGTTTTCTCATTTCGATTTCGTTAAACGCAAGTTTGTGGTCTATCTTGTCTATTTGACGAGACAACTGCAACTTTTACATTAGGTACTAGCATTACAAGGGTGCAATCACAAAAACAATTTATTCGTAGAATATTTTAAAACCAGCTGGTCTAAAATGTGGTTTCTCACATGATTAATGCGCTTTGGTCTGTAAATTCACGTACCTAATCGATTACAATATGGTTGATATGATCTAGAGGACTATGAAGTAAAAGCGAAAACTTGCCTTTATATACGAACGATGGTAACGGTTTCCAATCCCTAAATGTAAATTTTGACCACTTCCTGATTGATTATGTTGTCAATCAAAATTAAATCTAAGTTTAAGTATTTTGAAATATTAATTAATACAGTCAAAGTCATAAATATATGTACGGTTACAAAGGCGTCAAAAATGTCTATACACTCTATGACACTAACCATAAGCTTGATGTTTACGGAAGAATTAGTTGGCCGCAGCGACCTGGCCGCGCGACCTGGCCGCCTAATGCGCGGGGGCTCTAATTCTCCTAACAGTGTTAGACGAAGGTTTTTATCAGTATACTAGAAAAGTATTATACTTAACTTAGATAGTAGCCTGCCTCACCAGATAATTTGAAATGGCGCGCTGCCGGTTTTCACATTGAATCAAAATAACAGATAGAAAAAAAACTTTTGAAAACGTAATTAATAATATTACTTACTTACAGCTTCACGTGCTAATGTGTAATCAAAACAATAAGTACATAATTTAATGATACCTATATAATTCTAAATCACATCCTAATTCTTTGTAATTACCTACGCATTCGCCTGCCATTTGTAATTACGTTTGACCTTGCATACGGTTTTATACAGTAAGCGACAGGAAATGTATGTATAGTTACTCACTCAATTCAAATTGCATACCGCTCATAGCACAATCACCATCAAGTATACAAAGAGTTTTAAAACAAAACTCTAAATTACCAACTGAAATATTTAATATCGTCGTCTTTTTGTCTTCATTGCATTGTGGTTTTCAACATTGAACATTTGTTTGAACTCCATGTTGTATAACAATACAGTCTCCGAAAAATTTTTGCACCCTTTGCTAGTCTACATTGCTTAAAAATATCATAAGC
Source organism: Archips crataeganus (assembly GCA_947859365.1). Classification (NCBI taxonomy): domain Eukaryota; kingdom Metazoa; phylum Arthropoda; class Insecta; order Lepidoptera; family Tortricidae; genus Archips; species Archips crataeganus. The sequence goes on from OX402051.1 coordinate 9,151,069, forward strand.
TTTTAAATATTTTTCGCGAGACTTTTCAAGTAAGAAACTTATGTAACTCTGCATTTTGTATTACTTGCCTTAATAATAATAATAATAATTCTTTATTTCCATAAAAAGGTACAGTTATCTTATACAAATATATATATATATATATTCGTCTGGTGTTCAATTTCTGACTTCGTCACTGGACTCACTCATATCATATTTAAATATTTATTAAGTAAGTAAGTACCTACTGATTACTTATTCTTATAATTTCCAAATTGCCTTTGATCGTGTATCAAACTCTTAGATATCGAACTCTGTAGCTAGCGAAACAAAAGAAGAAAATAATTTAAATTTAAATCCTGCTATTTTTTAAAGTTGCGTTCCGATACTGCACCCGCTGTATTTATCACGATGTTCAAGATTGTTAAAATTATTAATAAGTAATTATATTATAGATACATTTTAAACTTTGTATTTTTTCTACAACATTTTCACTACTGTAAAAAATATAATCCAATTATTACAAAAATACAATAATTAAATTTGAAACCTTAAAAGACGATTTACAATTTTAAGGTTAAGTACTTATATGAGTAACCGAACGTTTATTCGTTCGTTTATTTTTTAGGCCTACTAGGTATAGAATTTGAAAATTGAACTTAAAATTGATTTGATTTATCTCCCGCTCTTTTCGTATCGAAATGAAAGTGACAGATCAAACTGAAGTTCGAATTTTTCGAATTCAGTGAGTAGACCCATCATTGTCTTCGACATTTAAAAAAATAATTAAAAAATTACTTTGTCTCACGCTCACTGTTTTTAACACGCTTTTTTTAATAGTAAAACCTGTCTGTTTGAGGTGCTGAGGTGAAAAATAGGTTTTCATACATTGGTCGGTATCCGGCTCGGCTTGAGGTCCCGGGTTCGATTACCGGTCGAAGCAGATATTTGTGTGAAAAATACGAATGTTTGTGTTCGAGTCTTGGATGTTTAATATGTATCTATGTATGGATTAATTTATATAAGTAATATGTTTACCCGTTGTCTAGCACCACAGTACAAGCTTTGCTTAATTTTAAACTAGACCAATTGGTGTAAATTGTTCCATGATTTATTATTATTTATATTATTATTATTCAAAGTGTATGGCATCAAAGACATGACTATCGGTATTTTGCTTAGGTATTTTGAATCAAAAAATCCGACAATAACCTTTATGTACCTTCAGTTTGAAACACCTTTTATTGAATCTGATGAGGTGCACCAAAACATAATTCAACATGACGCTCCTGTCAAGGGCGTCAATAAGTATTTTAAACATCGATTTATCTGACTGCCACTGTACACACCAAATTCTTTTGGGGCATACGAGCAACATGTAGAGTCCCGTAAAACAAACTCTACATGAGTTGGTTTATCTTCAAGATATGAAGACACAAACTATGGCATTGTTAAAAGCAATCCAGATTTTTGGTCGATAATCCATACCAGTAAAAATGATTATGAACAGTTACTTGATATCAAAATTTTGCCTGCATTTGTTTAATTAGAAAAAATGTTGTCTAGCTTTCATTCGGCGCGAATGTACTGATCCTCTAAATATAATTGAATAGCCTTGATTAAATCAACTTATGTTTTGAAGGCATGATAGATCAAAATCAAGCACTTAAGCATGTTACATAGTCGAGGTACCTGTGTAACAAAAAAGAAACAATAATTGCGATTATTAAAATTAGCGAGATGTGTAATCCGACGCAATACCTATGCAATGATGTCACTTGATCAATAATTCATTAAAGGCATCAATTAATTTTATCGCATATTTAACACAGCTGGCATTCTTCGTCTTTATTAAAATATCTGCTTTGTACGGATAAGCTTTTACTCATTAATAATATTCTCGATGAGCCAAGTGCCTACAATTTATTTGGAAGTTGTTTGTTAAAATCTATGACTACAAGACCTAGAGATCAATTCATGATATATGTAGACGTCTCGATTGATTGATCTAGATTGATTCATATATTTTTACTTGGATTGACGTGAGTGTACCATGTTCATAGAGCAGTGGAAATAAGTAAAGGAGACTTTTGTTTGGCAGCAAAAATACAATAAACTTTTTCTGAAAATTTAGATTTTCTATTTAAATTTGTACATATGTTTAACACTTGGTGTACAAAGTAAATCTCCGGAGAACGACCATGACATACTTAATGATAACGGTCATGATAAAAGCGTCAAGTAATTTAATTACCTATTCCTTCAATCCTCTAGCGGCAGGTGACGCAAAGTTTGCTTAATTACGCACGTTGATAATTAACAAAAAAAACAACTGAGCTATAAAGTTATTACTAAACCTACCCAGATATTAAATTAACGCACCGAAAATATTGTGAAATGTTTCGCATTGTGAATGGCTTCTGTAATTAATTAATTTGTCAACTTTAATTTGGGAACTGACGCTCGTTTTAGTCGCTCTCAAAAAGCTTCGATAACTAAGCACGGAACGTCATCACTATGAGGTCTTTATGAATGAGGTATCGTTTTTGAAACGATTTTTAAAATACAAATAATTTTTCAATACCTTTATGTTAATCTTATATATCAGTGAGATGTTGAATAGCTAACTGGGCACATTGTTATGTAGTTTAAGACACATTTGATTTCAAAGAATTTTTTAAATTTACACGCCACAAGGAGAGCTCTGATTGCTGCAATTTATTACTCATAGTCGGCACGCATGGCTATGTAAAATAAACGATATTGACGTCAACACGCATTGATACTAAACATGTAGTAATCATACGCAATACCGTACACCGTACGATTGTAATAGTTAGTTATGTTACTCGATAAGATAGCCATTGTAAATTGTTATTTGTAGTAAACCGAGTACCCTAAACAATGCAACTTTGTTAATGACACCTTGTTTGCTTGTTTGAACTTTTTTAGGTTTAATAGATCAGTCAAGTTATCGAAGCTATATTCTATGAGTTCCATTCACTTTACCGTAAAAAATCGAACTAGTGTTTAATAAGTTCATTATTTTAATGTATTTAGACATAAATAAGCAATTAGCCTACAAAATAATGCTTTTCATGACAGCGGGCTCCCAATGTCCGGGCATTTTACATATTGGCCGTTACCACATCCTACGACACTTGGTGTAACACGCTGGTAGTGAATGCATAATAACGAGGTGCATATCGCACGCTCGCAGTACGTTCCCGGTATAGTTGGAAGTCAATTAGCTATCCACTGGTTCTAGCCCGCCTCGACAATTTGCATAAATTGATCGGTGTGTGTCGCGACGCGCCCAAGCGTGCGCGGGCGCTCGCATCGCACCCGCAGTCTCGCGCCCAACCGACGAACTGATACACGTTCTGCAGTAATGTGTAATTACATCCTCAATGTTGTAATTGTCGGACAATTTCATACTTTTACGAGGCAATCGCTCAATTTCTAAACAGCCAGTTAAGTTTCGACTTCGGCGTGGGTGCGTTGATGGCACCGACCGTCAACCGGCGTCCTATGTGGTTATCCCGTGCGTAACCGACGTTTTGTAGTGATTTCGCCTGAACCTTGACCCATTTAAATTGTGCCTTTAGTCAAACAAACACCATCATAATGCGTCAGCGGTATCAAATTAAACAGAAACTGTACGTATTTGTTTACATTATATTTGATAGTACCTACTTTAAGTACTTAACAGCCTTTTCAGAGTGCAGCGGACGTGCTAATGACCAAAATGTCCGTGACTGATGTTCACGTGATGTTCGGGACTGCTATCTGTGACATACCGTTCACTCGTGCCAAGTGACCACAATTGCCTTTTGCCGTGAATACAATAGATAGAAAGTAACTCAGGCCTTCGTATGCCCGTTCAAAATGCACAAGCTGTTCGAAACAATGGGATTCCTGACAAGCGCTTCGATGTATTGCCTGATGTCGATGTCATTATAGGAAATGTACCGGACGAATATCCCTATCGTATTACTTGTTGTGTGCCAAATCAAGTTCATATCAATTTGGTACGTGTGTTATATTTGTAGCACACTTGCGACTCGTTTTGGATGAGTGGTAATTGAGTGTTCACAAGCGTTTGTTTTTTAGACAAAACTTCTGATGTATCTATTAAAATTAGCTTCTTTGTTGTTATTACGTCTAAAACCTTGAGCATGTAGGTAATAGAAAAAGCCGAAAACAGAGCGGTTTGTATTCATTCTTCTCATTAATTGATGAGCAAATTGCAAGCATAAAGCATGTTGCAGAGATTGACGCGTCTCTGTGTTGTTAAGGTTGAAGGTTTTGATCAGATTAGCAACTGTAACAATTGTGCTCTAGAGGTACCTTCAAATAGGCATGTACTTACATCATGTCGTCATCGACGCACACACTGTACAATGTTGGATGTTTTGTAATATTACATTGTTTGGCGGAAATATTCGTCGAGTGTGTAAGCAGAGGGTAATTGTCCCGCTTCAATATCAAAGCAACAGCGGCAAAATATGCGTTGCTACGGCGCTCTTTTACTGGGAAGCGAAATAACGTCGGCGAGCGTAATGCTATGAACTATGTAGTTTAGATCTTATTCCATGATCATAAGACTTAATTCCGACAGTGAAAGACATTGTAACAGCGAATCTTGAATATATAATATTAAAATATTCTTTATCTCTTTTCAGGTAAGTTGCTGATTCCTGTTTACATAATTACGTGGGTACATATGCGATAAGATTACGTAGTAGAAAGCAACTGAGCTTTTCTTTCGAAAGTTATTTCTAATAACTCTGCGGCAAGGATTAGTATTCTAATAACTATTCAATATTGCTATTGAATGTTAGAAGAGTGATGTATGTATTTACATAGGTATTAAGTCAGTCATAAAATTATTGAAAGTACAGTAGGTACGTAAACCTACGAAAACCAAATATATTAATCCATGCATATTTAGAGAAGAAATGAGGTTGGGATAATTAGCTTCTTAAAATACAGACTACAGACGATTTTTTAAATTGTGTTTTTTAATTTATAATAATGATAACTTAATTATAATTTTGTAACGCTCTATATTCATTATTTACAGTATTATTGTGTCAAATGAAGGCCAAGATCAACACGTCAAATGTCAGTTTCCATATTTAAAGAAAAAACTAACTACTTAACCTCTTTTGTTAACATAATTGACAAAAAAAATCTTGTCTTGAAAATTACTTGATTGAAGTACATACATGTGAATTGGATAATTTTTACATGATAATTCAATAAAAGCGTGTTGTTATTTCAACAATTTTCACTTATTGAAAATACGAAGTAATAAATTGATGTTACGGTTATTTATTAGGTAAAGCTGTGATGGTTAGGATTTGCGGAATTATTGTTTTGATATAGTTAGAAGTTTTTTCACGTTCAGGTTCACTTTCGTAATTTCTAAAAAATACAAATTAAAGATATTTAAATACTTAACTTGGCCGTCAACGGGTTGAATGGGTTTACGTAGATTGATATACTGTTTAGCAAGACTGCCGTATAGTATAGGCGTTTATCTAAAACGGAAGTTGTCTGGAAGTTATTCACTGACTGTCATTGTGTTTGGTTTGTTGTTTGTTGGACTTGGTTCTAAGACAATAGCATGCAAGAAGACGAACGCATACGGTTATAGGCATGCGGTTTTGTTGAGCGACGCGTATGCTAGAGTTGGAACATGTTCGGTTGCCTGTCTTATCAGTACATCCAATTAATAAAACCTATGAAAAAACTAAAAACATTTCTGCAACATTGCTCATTGACAGCAGGAGAGGCAAAAAAGCGCGACATCGATCGTGGAAGAAAATGCACAATATAATTTCTAATTCTCTTATCATCAGATCTGTGTTTCGTACGTTTACAAGCAATCAAAACTTACACTGTTCAGAATAAAGCAGGAAAAAATAACATAATTGGTCAATGAGAAGTAATACGGCCCGCTGTCGTCTTATTTGTAATCGCCGTCATTAAGCCCACAAGGGGGGCGTTGATAATTAATTGAATATCCTGCTGCTGTTTCATACTCCCTGGCACAGGATGTACAACGATGGATGGATATTAAGGAATCGCAGCATTTAGGTATCGATTACCATATTATCAGGATAAGTACTCGTAATTAGAAGAAGAAATCAGCAAATACTGAGCAGGTAAACAGTTTAAATAGTAAAATCGGCATTTCCTGTTCTGAAACACGGATTTGCAACAAATAAATGTTTAAATGCGAAATCATTAAAATCTATATAAAATGAAACTGTAACCTGTAAATTTGTAAGATGAACTGGATCGTGTCGCGTCACCCCCAATTAAGGCCACTCAAATTCATAACTCATGAATATGTGGACTATTTTCATACATGAACCACGGGCGTAAAAATATGTGGTTCATTTTTATTGCAATGGTCACTCTAAAAAACATTAATTTATCGTTGGCACCCTGTATACTTAATAAAAATAATAATAATTATCTACTTTCTTATATACGAATCCGAAAACCTTATGAACAGAACTAAACTAAGTAAGTATTTAAAGTATTGGCACAGTTAATTGATTGATGTGAGTTATAAAATATGTATAATTACGTAGCGTGATATAAATAGACACGGTACTTGTGCATGCGTTAATGTAGTACCTATCTACCCGTAATCGTGCATAGAATTATCTGTCATGCACATTTTTCTTGAGAGTGTGTCATGGATTTAAATAAACTCAATGTTCTCAGCTAAATAATTGTTTTATGCACACCAATTGTTTCGATGACACGAGCCAATAACACTTATATCATGTTACACGCAAGCTTCGTGACCGTTAATTAGTTCTAAAGTTTATAAATTTTATGCTCACAAATAAGAACATACGAGAATATTTAGGAGTCATTCACAAAATTCACTTTTTTGAACAGTAATCTGCTAAATCCTACTAATTAGGGTACGTCGCAAGCTGCAATAATCCTATCCAAGGTACATTTACCTTATTACGACAGAGTGAATAAGGTTCTAATTCGCAAAGCTTGCATTACTTGAAAATAAATAGGTACAAAGAAATAAAATCTTGTCATCTCATCACATATGCGACGACTGCAATCTAAATTGGCGTAAGGGACAAAATAACGAAAATGAGTTATGAATTTTGTAGTACGAATTACTACAATTCATAACTCATTTTCGCTATTTTGTCCCTTACGCCAATTTAGATTACAGTCGTCGAATGTACACATCGTACACTGAGTTAGCCATACTGAATGACCTATCTAAAATGGTCCATCTTGTAAAGCGTCTGATTTAGAACTTAAAAATACCTGCATACGACTGACTAAGTACAGTCCCTTACAGTAACATCTGATTAGGACAACGTGCTAAAACGAAACACTATTCGCCTAGCCGTTAGAGGGTATCAAACTTCTTTAGTGCTTCGTTCCATCCGATATTATTGCCAGTGACTGTAGCAACTTATTCTCACTATCATGTTCAATAATAACTTTTTATCAGATGTAAAACGATACGCCATATATTTTTATTTTTTTAAATTTGTACAACTTATTTCTTTTTTATATTTATTTCTGTCTTTACAAAGGCAAATATTACAAGCATCTAAATGATCTAACAGTGCTGCAAGAACTGTCACCATGGTAATATGGTTCAATGGAACGATGCCGTAATCTCACTTTCCGGGTTTCAGATACTATCATTCGTAAGATATTGCATTTATTTTAAACTAGCCATAACCCGCGGCTTTGCACTCGTAAACTATTAGTCGAATTGAAATTCCGGGTTTTCCCAATAACTCCAATGGGGATTCTCAAATATTATAACGTGCTCTACGTTGCATAAAAAACACCCTTGCCAAATTGTATGTGAACATCGGGATAAATTCGGGATACTACCAAATTTCGTCCAAATCCGGAGACCTGATTTTGTGTGAAGGATTAACACACACACGTACCTACGCACGCACGCACGCACACACACACACACACACACACACACACACACACACACACACACACACACACACACACACACACACACACACACACACACACACACACGCACACACACACACACACACACACACACAGGCGCACGCGCACGCACACGCACACGCACACGCACACGCACATGCACATGAACATGCACATGCACATGCACATGCACAAGCACACGCACGCAATCACGCACGAACGCATGTACGCACGCACCTACTGACCAAATTTCGCATATTTTATAATATTAGTAGGATTCTGAACATAACTTAGGCATTTTGTTACTTAATTTGAAGTTTAACTATCACAGAGACGAAATACAGTCAAGTTTAAAAATATGGGTGCGTACAACTTGCTCATAAGTATGTCCCATAGCTCTTATGTTGTGGAATTAAGGTAGCGAATTAAAGCGATACATACTTTTGCACTTGACTCTACCTACCACATCAGCATCACACAACACAATACTCAAAATCATAGCGCCAAATAAAAGCATCCCGTATTAACAAAGACCTGTCCGAGTTCGATCCTCGCCCCACCATTTCTTTTATGGTTTTTCATTTTCTAATTACAATAGGTATTATTAAAAGAAAAAAATGTTTCCACAATCGCTACTAGGTACTTATTCAAAATGTATTATCTCAAATTGTTGCAATTTAAATTAAACGCAATTTATTTATACTGCCAAAACTAACCTTTACAATATAATTATACCGCTAAAATAGTTCCACTTTAACTTAATATCATCAAAATCCCTAACCTACTGAAGTAATTCGCAACAATTAAATTGAAATTCCTTGAAATGTTGCCAGCCTTAAAAGGGAATGCGGAAAAGCCGTGATTTAAGTTGAGCCAATCATCTGGTAAAAGGCTCGCGGGGCCTGTTCTCGCAACGGCTCTAGTCTAATTTACGACTTGATTTAAATTTGCAGCGCTATCGTATTGAAGGACGTATTACGTGGCTCCATTCCATATTCCATTTGCAACCATCGAAATTCAAAAAGTTAGTAGCCAGTTAAGAGAAGTTATTTCATTTCATTCACAAAACCTTAAACTTAACACTGGCTGGATGGTACGAAACAAAGCAAAAAAAACGCTTCCTACCCGAAAGCGTTATAGGAGCCGATTGCATCCGTCTTTCCTAGCTTTGTAGCTCGTCTAATCTTAACAGATATCCACGTCTCATTTCCTAAAAATAATTTACTCCGAAATAACAATAATGATATTTTGCCATAATGTGCCGATGTTATTTAAATCAGCCCTGAAATTGACATTACCAGCTGCGTTCATAATTTACTTAGAGCATGTCGGATCAATGGTAAGAGCTAATCATTGATCAAAGTATATGTAAAGAGAAATGAATAGTTATGCAATGTTTAAACTGAAATTCACACCTGATTTGCATGGACGTGTATTTACGGAATAAATGTCAGTATTTGTGTCGTAAAAACACTTTCACTTTCAAAAAAATTATAGGATTATTAAAGAAACAATAAAGTTCGAAAGAAAATCAAATTGAAACGTTAACTTTGTAAGCGCAGGTGGTGGACTTAACGAATAGTTACGCGACATTTACAAACATTCTTTACATTAGGTAGTATTGTTATTCCTAATTAACCCACATTAAGTGGATAGGTTTAAAACCAAAAACATGTAATCTCGCAAGATGTATTCATTTTTGATATTCACCAATGTCTTGTACCTATGTATAAAGTAAGTACCTACTTTGTTTGTTTAACTACCCAAATGTAATAAAACTATTCTATGAAGTCCACTTGACGTGAAGCGCATGGTGGATGGTAAATAGTCGTCGTCGTTTCGTTTTGCCGTTTGCTGAATTTTAACACACCATCGTTCCTGTATTTTAGTGTTTCCAATGTAGAGACAAATTGTTTTACTTTTTAGTTACATTAAGTAATTAGGGTCCACAGCCGTCCGGTTTAGTTTGCGGTCGCAATGATTGACGTATGGAATTAAACGTGAAAGACCGAATGTTTTAATAGGTATAAGTGTGTGAGATTAACTGTTAGTTATCAAATGTTTCGAACGCACATTCAAACAACTAATTACATACTAAAGGTAAAACATTTGGTAAAAAAGTTTAGCCATCCATCTAAAGAAAACTAAGTTACAGCTACCTTTTTAACTCAACTGAACCAGTGTATTTTGATTGAGACATGAAGGCCAACTTTGCTAAACATGAGGAAGTGGATTTATTCAATAAACGAGAACCGAGTAGATAAAAAACAAGATGTAACTGCTGCAATTGATGTCGACAAGTGAGAGGCGGATGGTACAGGATATCTTAGATTATAGTACAATCTGTATTCGTTGAAAGCCGAACCAGCCCGACAGGATTAATAGGGAGCTTTTTCTACGACAAGCACTACTTTATCCAGCTTTAAAACACATTCTCAGAATAGATTCTAGCAATAAAAATGAAATATCACGTACCATTAAGAAGCGCCGCGAAATAGTTTTCTTTACCAAGACTGCAACGAGTTTTGAATTCAATGATAACTGAGTCAGTGTGGGTATAGGTGTCGTTCTCGAAGTGCTACGTAATATATTCAAGAAGTTACGTTCTGGTTAAGACATTCTTTCCATTTTGGCTCAGCCAATGTCACATGCTTACGCTTGACTAGTCCGCTTCGCATTTTCATAGGCTTATCATCATCGTTGCCAACAATTTTATTTGGAAAATTAAATGGATGTCATCATCCAATTTTCTGAATTCAGTCCGGGCCTTTCAAATGTATCAATTATCAGTATGCTTACCGAAATATTATTTATATATTCGCAAGCTCAGTATCATGCTTTCAGCGAATTCGTTTTTGCATATTTATGCGCGAAATAAGCGATTTGAAAGCACCAAATGTTTTATAAAGCATGAGCATTCATACGGAATCACTCAGAACTTTCTAACGTTTCGTTCAATTCCGAGGCGTTCGTTAAGAACCTTGTAAATAAGCGGTACATTTGTTCAAGTGCTGTTTGCAGGCTTCTGTTTGTTTTCCCCTCGGTTACACCCTCGGCACTTGGCAGTCTTAATGGAGTAGCCATTGATGCATCAAGAAACTCGCAGAACCTACTAGAGAAATCCATACCATTCTAAAACAGTACCTGCTTTTTATTTACAGAAAAAATAACTTGATTGTTTCTATCTTAACTCTTTAGGTACTTAGCTATTTACCGATTGCGGAATCAGTAATTTAGCCCCGAGTCCAAAATTAGTTCTGTATCAACGAAATTACTGCATTCAAACAATCGTAAATGTATCATTAATTTTAGAATCAACAAACGTTTCAACACCATTAGCGAGATAATATCAAAATCATTTATAATACAAGCTTTAAGATATTTGCTAATCGAAATGTAAGAATGCGCCTTTATGAATAAACGAGACGCACTCAAGGTGGTCCGGTGAAGGCAGGAAGAATGCAGTTCTCACTTCAGACCTTGTTAGGTAGGATTTCGTTTCATGCATCATTAATCTTCGAGCTATGCTAAATTTCTTAAATGATATGCTAAAATTTAAATTTAGGTACACGTAATTTATTGTTGTGTAGGTTAACCGTAGGTTCTTCACATTTCGCAACGCATCGAGAGACCAAGTCATCTAGTATTATGCATGAAATTCTACAGTAACCTGCGGCTAACAAATCACTTGTTTGGCGATGTAGCGATAAGCAAGGTGCGCCGTTTCCAGCCAATGTCTAAATCCTAAAGGTCAGACGCCGGTGACCGACACTTTCTGTGATGATAGACTGCAGCACTCATTACGCAACTCGACGCATCTGTGCTTATTAGTCGCCCCGGGCGAGCCTCTACAGATGTTTATAGTAGAAGCAATCTAAGAGAATGTCGGATTACATGTGGTTGATACATAGATTTTAAATTACCATTTACTTTTGCATATTTATTATATGATCCTATTCCTAGATCACATATTAACTCAAAATAATGCACCATTTTAGTTTAGATTTCAATCAATTTCTAGAAGGACCATATTAAAATGGTGTAAGTACCTATTAGGTACATTGAGCTGACATGCAGTTGATGTGGGAGTGCAATATAATCGACTAATGCTAAAACAATTTTAAAGTCATAAGATCATTTTCACATAGTAACGGTAGATTTGAAACGCGTTTGCTCCGACCATGGCTAATGGCGTGGGGCAATGGGCATCTGCAACGACGGCCGAGGATAAAGCTTACATACATTGTTGCAATATTCACAAGGTACCCGCCTAAATCTCTGTTATGTCCCGTCTCAAGACACCAATTTCACATGTTCCCGCTTAAATGTAGCGCTTTTTGTAACTTTACCTTTGCTCGTATGAAGCGGCTTTCCGCACATAACTTTAGCAAATTGTAAAGTTTCATGTAAACTGAAACGTTTTAATATTGACTTAGTAAAGTTTCATTCAAAGGTTTTTATTTTCTAGCCCTTAGGTATTATACTCGATTTTTTTCTTGTAAAAAAGAGCCTTTTGCACTTCTCTCTAACGACATACCTACCTAATCCGCTTTAGCGCAACTTTAGCGCGCTGCAATGTTCTAACTAAGACTATTCGGGTACTTGGGGACCATGAGCTGAATAACATCTTTATACCTTTTGTCAATGTGTCCGTATGAAAGAGCTTCGAATAATGTCAATCGAGGGTCAGCATTAACTCTTTGGAGAGTAGGTACATCGCTTCACTCAATTATGATTGACCCTTGATCCCTGTAAGACGCGTCGGGGCATGTCCCGAGTCCTTTGTGCTACCCATCCGTGGTTAATTTAACTTATATATGCGAAAGTTATATAGTACCTTTAATTTTCATGGTGAGGTTAAGGTTCTAGGACCTTTGCCGATCACATGGGTGTTATTTAAATTGTAGTACCTATTTCATGTATTTATATTTATGATCAAACAATTTTATTTCGTATTACGACACCAGCATCTCCAAGTTGTATTTGTAAAGAAATTTAGTGGGATCTTCACGTAGACTGAAAACTGGTAGAAACGTGAGCCATGAAGTTAGAATTTAATCACACTTTAGTGAAAATATCCCTCGCAGCGCTGTTATTACCCCGAGAGAGCTTAAAAGTGCAAATTAAATTTCTCCACAGCAAAGGCCGGCCGGCTATACAAATTGTATGAGGTTTGGTTTTATGAATAATATACTTTGAACAGCAGGATCGAGACCGGGCAAGAGATTACAATATTCTGAATTTATCATGATAGGTACTCGTAGGCCACCGCTTTTACGTACGTTATAACTCAAGTGTGAATTATTTACTCAAACCCTTTCTACGCTGTTATTTAATTCGCTTTGATTTAGATATCAGGACTTTCTTGTGCATAACTCACGTCGTTAACAGACTTGCTTAAAACTATATTTTACAAACTGCATGACACAGATCGATTTGAATTATTACGTCTAGTTTCTGAATTCAAAGGTAAGCTTTCCAGGTGCAGCGAAAGCAAAGAAACGTGTTTCAATTTCTATGGAGCTAAACTAAACGCTGCGTTACTTTAATTCCCAAAATTGTGAACTAATCCAACACACAATTAGTTTATCATGTGGGAATGTACGTTTTAAATGGGGTATTGTTTAAATGTACTGCTCATAATTTGGCAGCTTTCACAGTTACGTCCGTACTGGTAGGACAGCGGCTTCTCTTAGACTGGTATGTAGAGGCATTTTGTTGGCTTTAGGTTAGCCATACTCAACCCTTTTTTTTGCATGTGGCACAAATATTTAGTAGCAATAATGCAGCAGGCAGTAGCATTTATTGTCATAAGCATTAAAGTCAAAATGGTTGAAAATTAGTATAATTCGCAGAAGTCTGATGGATCTGTATAACTGCTTTAAGTAGATCCATTTACTTGGAGTTTTCATTGGGTTGTATTACACGTTGACTCAGTTCTAGGGGTTAATTTATTTCTATTCTTAATTCAGATAAATTTACAAATAAAATATGACATGAGCAACCTGTTAGAGGGTTGAAACATTATTCCTCAAGAACTTTAAAATTTTGTTCTAATAAAGTTGTTGAGGAACAACAATCTGTATCATGAAAAAAAAAGATAAATTTATTGGACTTTAACCATTCGAAAGTTGCTTTCACACGACGCTTATAATAAGAAGTCAAGTAATGAAAATTAAATGCAAATTCGACGTCTTAACTCAATGTTTAAAGGTCATAGAAATCTCAGCAAAGAAACACCTGCGGGAGACCGCTACAGACTTTTAAAACGTGACCTTAGTTTCGTATGTTTTACGATCAAGGCTTTGCAAAAAGTTAGAAAACAAGGAACAGTAAAATAATTAAGGGAAGAAGAAGCTTAGCATAGTTTCGACTAATTATTATACGTAGTTCTCAGCTTTGCGTTACGTGATCCATATATTGGGATATTTTTGGATCCTAATCTATTCGGGTTTCATTTAATTCAACTTATGTGATTAGTCTAGTTTCTAGGTTACCACTCTGTACTGCCTCAATAGAAAAGGGTAGCCTTCTATAGCAGGGTTCTGTATCACTGTTTATTATATTAGGTCTTTACGTACTTATAGAAAATTTATTATAAGGGTGCGACCAAACCGCCGCTTAAAAAACGGCGACGGTACGGAATCGCAGTGTTAAGTTGTGACGTTTACGGTGCGTCACTGCGATTCCGTAACGTCGCCGTTTTTTAAGCGGCGGTTTGGTCGCACCTTAACTGCTCACGCGCAAGTCAGTCGCTTCGTGACGTTGCGCAGCGTTGCAACACGTTGATTGCTGTAGCTGGCTATTTCAAATTTGCCTCTTGTTTGGTTCCCATTCACCGGCTTGCGACAATAAATATACGATTACACATCAGCCCAAAATCATAAAGATATTATTTTGTAAAAGAGGTCATGCCATTCTTTGATATCTGTGATATTTAGATGCATAATTTTGATAACAGCAAATATGGAGTCACTTAAAAAGAAACTATCTCAGTTTCACACGCCCTCTAAAGATTCTGATACATGTTTACAGTTTTGAAGATTCTTTAATCTGGTGTACCTACTTTTAATTGTATACCTTTAATTTACATAATATGATTGATTATTGCCTTTCAGTGTGACATTAGCTACACCAAAGGAACGAGCCAGCCATTTGTCAATCTACTGTTACTCGCACCAACATAAGCGTTTTCTTTAAGCTCATCTACATCTTGCAAGTCATGCATTGGTATATCATATAGCTCTTAGATTGGGTCAGCGACCCCGGTTTCACTTTCTTGGGGTATCAGAGCATTGCCATGGTGACGGACTAGCCACGGTCGTTGCACTCCATAATTACGTAAAGATTACCGATGCCATGAACTAAAAACCTTCCCGGTTTCACTTTTCAACCGTTTTATAACGTTTATGCTTGGTACCAAATATAGTAGGTATTTGCAGTCTGAGTGCCAATTAGAGTCGATTGTAAAAACTCTATACTTTCTTCCGATATGAAAGTTGACATACAGGAAGCTGTGTTCAGTCAGTCTCCTGTCTTTATTTTCTACTTCATTCAAACTCGTTTCTGTCTCTATGTTAATTTATAGGCTGCTAATATATAAAAGTGCTGTACTGCTGAATTAGCTTTTAGACAATTAACGGTATATTCAGGTTATTGGCCAAGTAGAATTAATTTGGACCTCTTATGTTTTGACGCTATCACCACAAGGCACATAACTGAACTAAACAGGTATGTTATCTAAAATAAAAAGTATAAGTATTAAAGGTGTTTTAATTTAATCCAGAATGTTTCGGAACATACAAACAAACAACAAACTGTTTGTTTGTTTACAAACTATCCCTGTTAAATAAGGTTTTTTTTCGGAATTTCTGATTCAAAATGTAGTCTTATTGCTTTTGACGCGGTGAAAGTTCAGCATCTAGTAATACAATAAACGACACGACAACAACAACTGCTAAGGAATAATGTTCGCTCCCGTTATCCGTAATTCCAGATAGATACAACCTATAGATATAGCCCTAGCTCTTCAAGGTTAGAGTGAATAGGCTGTTACTGAACTACTGAGATACACTTTAGGCCTCTTCTGCATTTTTCATTGTTTCTAACATAAATTAGGTAAACCACATTTTGATGGTTGACGTGGGTTTATTGAATTTGAAATAATGTTTTTTACAAAGGTGCGGCTTTACATGGTAAGAGAAAAAGATGGAAGAGAGTGAGTCGAAGAATGACTCGAATGAACTAAATACATGAATGATTGAATGTTCGGTCTGACCATTCATTAGGTGAGATAGTGGACAATCACGGGTCATTTTTATGTAAAAAAATAACAGGAGTGTTCAATTTAACTACATATCCATAATATAAAAAAAAAACTTGTATTATATTCCAAATTGCGCCTTAGTGCCCACGCGACGAGATTGATGGATCAGCCAATTGTGCGTCAATCGTACAACATCATCGCTTAAGTGATAGCTTTGTTCACTAAATCGGAGCGTTATATCACAATAGAAAGTTAGGTACACACTTGTCGCCGGTCAAGTACGTTCGGGGTCGAAGCTCTCGCCCAAATCTAGGGTTGCCAGGTTATTTTGTAGATAGGTCAAGATTAAAACACTATTATTAGAGTAATACTGATGCATATGCCGTTTATATTGGGATGGATAGGATAGCGGATTATTTTTTGAGATATTTTAGTGCAACGTCGAATTAGGAAATCACTAAGTACATTTGTAATTTTAAATATATCTGGGGGCACGGCGGCGCTCCCGCCAAGTCGAGCTTACATAATTTTAAGTTAAGTGTTGCTATGCTCCAAATTATTGCAAAAAGCAACAAGTTAATAAAATAAACGCACAGTGGAAAATTACCGGTTAGCCGATTTATAGATTTGTGCACTCTATCTAATTTACTTACCTCCCTTTTTTTCCAACAGCAATGCAGTGCATAAATTTGGAGAACGAATACCTACATCGATTTAGTTTTATAAGGGAATATTCACTGGGTTTCATACTATTACATGTATTATTTATTTAGTCTGGAGAAGTGTCCCACAGCTGGGTAATAGCCTCCCCAATTTTTCCCATATATCCCGAGTTTGACCAGTTTCAGACCAGTGTCGTTAAGGAACATGTCTAGGTCGTGTCTAGCCAGCCAGTGCTAAGATACTTTATCTCAGCGTAGGTATGTATGCGTCCCACTATTGGGCATAAGCTTCCTCTCAAAACGAGAGGGTTTGGGCTGTAGTTTGCACTCGGGCCTACGGGACTTAATGACTTCGTAGGTCATGCTCATTTCCATGAGCAACACAAAAGTGATTTCGCACATAAATTCCGAAAAGTTCAGAGGTGTGAGTCCGAGTCTGAACTCACGATCTTCTGTTTGAGAGGCCACTAAGCTACTAGTGTTACTACCTACGGCTTTTTAACGGCTAAAGTACTTATTTTATAAAAAAATCTTATTACACTCTACGTAGCGTCCAGTTATGCACTTATTATATTTTACATATTAGCTTATCAATATTGCTTATAATAAAATATAAATATTTATTGTTAATGTCTCGTAAAAAATATCAACTAAATAGGTACCTACTTTTTAAACCTAAAATACAACTTATAAGTGGGGCAATCCCGCTGGTGTCGATGTTAAGGTAGGTGGTGGTGCCGTGGCGTTTTATATTTCGTAAATATACTGTCCAGTGAACTACTATAGTAGGTACTTATCTTTAACGTATGATTCCCAATATTTGCCAATATGCGCAAAATCTGTTTCGTAAACGCCTTAATTTCCCGTTACAGTAAAACCATAAGGTAACGTGAGCCACTAGGGCTGATTTAGGTGTTTTCGTAAAATCAGAAATGATAAACATTTTACTTTAGACCCCCCCCCCCCCCCTTGAGTCAAAATGCGGCTCTTGAGGAGCGCGCCAAACCCTTGCGCTCTAAGGTGACAGTTTGACGTTCCATGACGTTGCCTCCGCACTATCTTTTACAAAAACTTGTATATTTTTTTCCCTCCTTACTAACAACAATGAAGGCCTGTGCAATACACGTACCTACCTATTAAGTACTAAAAATAACTAGTTCCTAACACTATACTAGAATGAACTATTTCCCTCTTTATTCTGCTCTTGGTACAAGTAGTAGTAGGGGAGCCCAAGAGGGGATTTGTGAAGTTACTCGAGCGCGGCAGATAAATATACGGGGGGATACCTTATACCCTCTAGAGTTCCCCCATTGAATATGAGCACTTCATGTGGGGGGGGTTTGCCTGGGGCACCCCGTCAAAAACTTAGTAAAAAAAAATAGATTATTTGAATTATTCGAGCGCGTCCAGATTTTGATAATTTGATACTCCAGCGTGCCACTGATAATAAAAGTATGATAATCTGCCACTTTGCATGGTGGGGGTGGCCATACGGAAGGGCGCGCGTCAGGTTTTCATAGGGGATGTTAATTCTAAAGACTGACGATTTGGAAGTGAAATGTGCATTGTTCTGCTAATAACTAACGCACCTTATCTTAATCTGACGCGCTCGAGTATTTTAAAGAATCAATTTTTTTTACTAAGTATTTTGACGGGGTGCCCTAAGCAAACCCCCCCCACATGAAGTGCTCATATCCAATGGGGGTACTCTAGAGGGTATAAGGTATCCCCCCGTATATTAATCTGCCGTGCTCGAGTAACTTCACAAATCCCCTCTTGGGCTCCCCTTCTATAGTACAATGTCTCAAGAGCGAGCAATCGAACTGCATCGCTCCAAAGTACTCCGAATCGCTCCGATTGACCGACCAGCCAAGCACCAATCGAATGAAACTGAATGGTGTGGACTGTGTGGTCTTAGTGAACGATTCCTTGAGCGTACTAGTTTGAATGAGAGAGTGATAAGATAGCTAAAAGAAACGGAACGGATGGTGAAGCAGGAGCGGGAGCAAACCATGCATAGACTCTTTACGTGGCTACGTGCTAGTATACTAAAAGAACTAAAAGCGCGAGCTAGTACATTTGCACGATTGTACTATTTAGTTGGGAGCGATCCGTTTAGTGAACGAGCGTGCACAACTCTACTACAATTGAATGAAATAACTTCACAGCCCTAGCCTTAGTACGCCTACGCCTAGTCCGCCTTGCAACAAGTTGTCATACAACAACATTCGCATATTCCTCCCACCGACTTACATTTCATAATTCGGACATCTGGCGCGGATCGTTGATATATGCGCATACGTTACTCGAACATGCTTACGAATAAAGCCTGGGTCCATATGTCAGGGACGGGGAACGCCCCGCGCCGTTGTCGAGGTGACCATGGCATAGTCGTGATAATGGAAGGTGTCAATAAAAGTTAAAAACAACTAAAGTCACTGTATATACTTAAGTACCTTAAAATTAGGTATAAATTTGAAATGTACACATAAAAGTCCTGAAACCTCCCTGTGTACGTCTAAAATTAACCATCCAAAATTATTAATGAACACTAAATCTACGAAAAGCTTTCACGCTGTATTAAATACATACCTGCTTTACATGTAACACTTCTATAAAATTTTGATGTCTGTAGGTAAATTAAGCTATTTTTATTAAAATTACCATCAAAATTATCGGCGTAACATTAAGGGTTTCCGGGGTTTTGTGTGACTTACTGTAGCTATTTATTTCGCAACTTGTCGCTTTAAAGCCAGATACAGATACTGAATCGCTGACATAATTGTGGAAACCTTTTTACAGTCAATTTGACAATAGTGTCTTTTACAAGTATATGAAATGTCAATATGACAGTTGTTGTAAAATAAGTTTCATAGTAGTGCGCCACCATTCAGTTTCTTTGACTCTATCTAGACTCTACATTCTAGAGTCATATAATTTGGCCAATGTGTTGCGCCAACGTGCAAAACAATCAGTTATTTCTAACGTTAACTCCACGAGTGTTACCACATTGTTACTATAACTTAGCAAGGACAGTCGCTCAGTTTGTAAATCTTGTCAAAACTGCTAGTATTTCAGACAATTAGTTATTCTAGAATAGCCGCCGCGACGAAATCGGCTTGAAAACATCGTCACGCTGTCAAAGTCGCGTTAGCAACGCTATCACGGCTATCTGTTATCTGCCATCTGTTACATAATATTTAAGACAAATCAATAGCTTTGTAAAAATAGTTTCTCTGCTTCGAAAGTATCTTAATAAGCCCAATTTACAATAAGATCTTTAGAAGTGATGATAAAGTATTTCCCGAAGCAATTTTCATAATTAAACTTTGCCATGTCGAGACTTCATTTAAAGACAAAATAAGCCTATCGTCTACCCAGCTTTTTCATTTTTATTATCACTTTACTAATTTGTGGTGCTAAATAAGGAATATTTGTATTGTATTGATAAGTTTGGAAAAGGTAATGAAACGGCACAAAGCAAAATGCCAAAAAAAGCTTCCTTTTATTTTAATCATAAATTCCTAAGCTTGTCTATTTTAGTCTACTTTGAAGCATTCCGTGAATTCCTAACTTAATGGAAAACCTGGAAAGGGCACATTCCTGAAGTACTGGTTTCAGCAGAGTTATTTAGGCTCAATAAATCTGGAACAGCACTAATTTATATTTACCAACAACATTTCGGTTAAACATTGCTTTATTTTTTTCTAACTACTACTAACGCTAACGATGGGCCTTATAAAAAAGGTTAAGGTCACTCAGAGAGAGATGGAGAGAGTTATGGTCGAAGTTTCTTTGCGGGATCACATTAGAAATGATAAAGACCGCGCAAGAGCTAAAGTTACCGACATAGCTCGATCGAATCGCCAGTCTCAAGGGGCACTGGGTAGGGCACATTGCTCGTAGAACTGATGGTCAACGGACCGAAAAACGCAGTGTAGGTAGGCCACCAACAAGATGGAGCGACAACCTGGTTAAGGTTGCGGGAACGCGTTGGATGCAGATGGCGCCAGACCGGTCTGTTAGGCCAACCTCGGGGGAGGCCCTATATTCAGCAGTGGACGTCTTTCGGTTTAAAATGATGATAGTCTGCAGCAAAGGTTAACACATGAAACCATCGAATAGGGTGAAACCACTTTTGTTACTAAGTGTATGTTACTATGTAGTTACTCCTGACCCTAAAAGGTCGTGATAAGATCTTATCCCTCTCCAATCTAAGAGAACACTGGAGTTACTATTACGCTATTTATTACGAGATGTACTGCGTAAATTATAGCTTTGTAATAACGTGTGTAAGGGATACAGACCGCTTTTAAGAAGCTTGGGAATATATTGCAGCAACATTGTCTATTCTATTGTACATACATATTTTGTTTATACTTATTAAGCAAAATTCACGCATGAAAAATATGGATATATTTATTAACTAATAGTACCTAGTGTACGCCTTCGACACGAACAATGTATCATTCATGAAATTAAAAAGAGCTTTACTTAAGAAGAGTGCACATGAAATGCGTCTCAAAGTGTATACCAAATTAAATTACCTAGTTAATGCTATGCACATGATTAATATATACGTATTAAAAAAAATAAACAATTAAACACCTTATGGGTAAAAAAGCGTACCTACTACACTCCATTAATAAATTTTTAAAAGATAAGTATGTTTTTACGAATTGTAAATTGAACAAAAAATTAATTGCACACCACATCTTAGGAGCTAGGTAGATACTATGCGAAAATGTGTTCTATTCTAACTTTTTACTTAAACTACATCTAGTTATTACTATTACTCTAAAAAAATGCGTCTACTTCCACTAGCTGAATTTTTTTTTTTTTTTTTTTTTTTTTTTTATGTTAGAGGCCAGACAAACGAACTAGTGGGTCACCTGATGTTAAATGATCACCACTGTCCATAGACACCCGCAACGCTTTACGCGATGCCAGTGCGTTGTCGGCCTTCAAAGGGAGAGGAAAAAGGAAAGGGAATGGAGGAGGGGGAGAGGTATTGGGCCCCCGGCGCTCTCACTGACCGTACGAAACGCAGCAGGAGTACTGCTGCTTCACGCCGGTGTTCTGTGAGAGGGATTTGTTTGAGATATTAGGGTAAAAGCTTGAATCAAATAAGTTTTTATTACATTAATTTGGTGGGTTATAAAATAACTCAATGAGTACGAAAAATATTCTAACAACCTAGGAAACACATGTGCCTGATTTAGGAAATCTTTTATTTCAGACTAGAAGAGCTAGAGGTTCTCTAAAACTATACAAATCAACATTATGCCACTCTAAATCAGATTTTAAGGTTTAGAACACGGAAAAACCGTCGCCAGTCACGCGTATTTTACCATGACCGTGTGATTTCTTTCAAGTTGTGTTTATCTTATATTTTACGCTAAGTTACCTACTTTACTATAATGCTCCCGATACAGCTTCCTTTATCAGCTCAAGGCCGCGATAAATTATCTCCGTTATCGCGAATGTTATCAGGATACGAAATCTCAGAATGATGTATGACCTTGTCTTATCAGTTGGACCATGGAAGTTTTGGGTGTGGTGTGAGGTGTTTTTGATCGATTAGGATGAACTTATTTTGCTTGGTGATATATTCGTTGTAAACAACGCCCTACGCGACAACACTTCCATCCTCACCATCTGGATGGTTGGTTGTCTTCTACTGTGCGTTTTTCCAGAAATTTCCTGCCTCGCACAGCAAAGCTCTGGAATGAGGTTCCTGCTGCGGTATTCCCGGACCGATATGACCTTCAAGCTTTCAAAAAAAGAGCGTACTCCTACCTAAAAGGCCGGCAACGCACTTGTGACTCTTTTGGTGTCGCAGGTGTCCATGGGCGACGGTAATCGTTTACCATCAGGCGATCCGTCTGCTCGTTTGCCCCCTATATCATAAAAAAAAAAAAAAAAAAACAAGTAGTACCTACCGGAGACGCCGAGGCGGACATTACAACCAAATTTTTTATTCACCTTACATCGTCTTTTTAGTTCAATTATTTCAGGTCAATTTAGACCCATTACTCTTGGTCAGATTGTTTTGAAATTTTGTACCTATTAAGTGAAGAAGAAGAAGAAGAAGAAGTCAGCAACCTAGTAGAGGTTTCCACTAAAAATACAAAACTCCTTTGAAATTTTAATCAAACACTTGTAGATTCAAACATTTTGTGAAAAGCTTTGATCCTCTATAATTATTCCTTCATCCCTATTAGATTAATCTACTTAATCAAAGCAAAAACCATTTCTTCTAAAATAATTTCGACTTTACCCGTCTATCCATGTACCTAAATATTCACTTACTTTTACAAAAGGACAAGTAGGTAAAACGCCCATTTAGAACTGCATATTATAATGAGGTATTGGGGATAGTTCGTAGATATTGAAGCTTAATGTGTGTATTGGCTTTGTGTGTAAGTTTGTGCCGCTATGTTCTGCCAGTTAACACTTTACGTATGCGTTTCGAATTTCCACTCACACGCTAACTAATACTGACGTGGTACAGTTTAAGACAACTTTATATGTAGAACATGTCAGTAAAGCTCAATTTTAACGGTGCGAGAAATATTGCGCGAGGTTCGTTCCATTGCGGGGTTGCATGGTTATGAATTACAAGTGAGCTATTATCGACGGCAATGTATCGCATTTTGCACGTTAATTCTCGGACAATCTAAAGAAGGTTAAATGCTTTACTTGTAGCGGTTAGTCTTCAGAACACAAACTATAATAACTATAAGGTGCCAGGAAAGTAAAAAAATAAAAAAAAACTTCCGTAATTTTTCTAATTTGGAACGTCAAATTCATAGACATGTCACTACTACCTACCTGCATACAAGAGGACTTAAGTTTTTTACCTATACATTTGACTGTAAGGTTTACATCCAAACCCTCGCAGTGCTGATAATATCTAAAAGTAGCATTGAGAGTTCAAAAACCTCCATCGCCATTATGCACAGTAGTTTCTATCGTCTATGCACAACGTTAACTTCCATTGAGTGCCATGAAGGTACCTTTTTACGACTCCACGCGTGACCCTTTCGGTTCTCCATAACTACAGAGACGATCACCAACCAATAGATACTCAAATCCACAGTTAAACTGCGTAGCGTATACCGTTAAGACCGCTGGTCAGTGGGTCACTTTTTATCACTTACCGCTGCGTGTAAACTTCTTGTAATACAACCTCCTTTACGTGATCTAATACAAGCGGATTTTGTGGGGAAGTTGAATGTAGTTCAACATAAATATGATTGATTGTTCAAATTTGAGTAGGTCGTACTGAGAGCAAAACGTCCTGTGTTGCATTTAGTCTAGGCATAATGTCCGTTTAATGAGAAGGACCGCAGGAAAGAAAGCCCAGGGAGCAAATCGTCAACAATTACAAATTTTACATTATAGTAGTTAGTAGTGTGGAGTACAATTTTAACTGCGGACGTTTTGCTCCCGTGGTCATTTAAATTGCAGTCGTTTCATCAATGTGACATTTTGTTTTGTTGACACAGGACCTTTTAAATTGCGCCCGCGTAGGAACTACAGCCTAAGCCCTCTCATCCTGAGAGGAGGCCTTGTGCCCTGCAGTGGGACGTATATAGGCTGGGATGATGATTTGTGGGACGTATGGTGATGACAATAATAATTCTTATTGAAGTTTAGTTTAGACCTGCAAGAAGAATTGTGCTAGTTGCATTAAATTGCGACGCCGTAAATCCAACGAGCTTGAAGTGGTCAATCGAACGCTGCAATATAAAGTTGCAAACTTGCACGATGTTTCTTGCAGAGCTAACTGGGCTTTAGAATTAATTGATTCGAAATTGACACGACTAAATATCATTATGACTATTATTTTATTTTAGCTTAAGTACCTATTAACACTATCGCCATTTTAAATAGCCCCTTCATCTAAACAAGAGCTTCTATCTCAACAGTAAAATTTATTGTCTCGCTTATGATCTTGCCTCAAACAATTCATTATGTTTTCGATGGACCTCTGTTGTTTCAATTCTAATTCATCCAAGTTCCTGTGCCACTTATCTTTATCTCCGAAAGACAGGAAGAGTACCATTATCAAGCATTCTTTATAATAAACAAGATAGTATTCGACCTCACACTTTGAACGCATCCGAAGACTTATTCCCACGGTCATTTTAATGTACCTAACTACGGGATTGTCTTTTGAATTGGTTCACTTATTACTCTTGAACGTTTTATTGCACTTCTTGTTCTAAATAAAACCATTAATCTTAAGGAATTGAATTTTACTGTACTTATTTACACGTCTTTTGTAGGTTTCAGATCACTCATTTACATATAGCTCTTGCCCGCGACTTCGTATGTGACGAATTTTTTTATGGCCATCCTGCGGGATCTATGCAATTTCCTGGGATGAAAACTATCCTATGTCCTTCCCAGGGTCTCAACTATCTCCATACCATATCATCTAAATAGGTTCAACGATTTAAACGTGAAGAGGTAACAGACAAACAGAATAACTTTCACATTTATAATATTAGTAAGGATAACGATTAATAAATAAGTAAATAAAGTAAATTTTCGAAAAGACAATACATTGTCGCGTTCAGCAGCTGTGAGTAGGTAAAGTTGATGTCGTTTAAATCTTGTTCACGTTAAAAGTGCTTATTTAAATTGTACCAGATTTTCATGTAGGTACCACCATTTAGTGTCAACAGTGGAACCAATGCAAGGCCAATGGCTTCAAATAAAGGTCACTCGTGTTGTGACGATTTGTATTCTTATCAATACTATGCGATCAGGCGTGTTCACGCCGATTCATATTCTGAGCGAGCAACCGGTTGGAATGTAGCCGAGTTGGTTCCGTTGGTTATTCAATAAGATGTATATTTGATCGCTTGCTTATGCCTTACGCTTCTTTTAGAGTTTTCACAAATTGGTATGTCATGATTGTACCTTGTTTGCTTTGCTGCATCTTTAAAGGAGCGTGGTTACCTGAAATATGCCTCACTATTAGTAGCAAACATTATTAAGTTTTTTTTACAATAAACTAACAAGCAATAGTGCAATGAGACCACGGGCGATGTTTAAATAGCGCGTTTGATAGTTATGCCACAAAATTGAATAACACAAACAAGAAAGGATTCCTCGTACTATTGTATGCAGTTCAAGTATCAAGTCGATAAACATCATACATTATATTAATCTAAGCGACAAAACATACGCATGTTTACTTACTAAGTACCTAATTTTGCTCCTTACCTACATGCGTGATGTATAGGCTACTAACCTACATGTAACTACAGCTGATGTACTCTCTGTATTTCACTGTTCACTGAGCTTCGAGATTGGGCTGTAAGAAACCGTGGTATTTTGTGGATGACCGCAGAAAACGCTATCTCGGGCAAGTCGTGTTTCTGAAGCTTACTCTAGGTTGCGGTTTTTGAAGGGTACGGCGACATCAGACACTAACTGCGACAGACCCTTCGGGTTTTACTACAAAATATCGATACCTACATGGTAACTGACACCAAGAGTTTGGTAGTGGTGTGCAGTAATTCCTATAAATGTTCCTATGCTAAAGTCGCGAATTTACATAGTACGTATGCGCATTTTTATCAAATAAACTAAATCTTAACCGAGTCTATATCTATTTATTGTCTGACGCCCAGGCGTTCGTAATTGCATTCACTATTTTTTCTGCTGTTACCTATATACCGTTTAAAAGAATGATGTAGTGATTGCGATTGTAATTCCGACAGCATTAGACTATACGGTCTTTGTACACAAACTTTTATTAACGCAATAACTCCGGATATCATTTTTGCAGATTTACTTATTTAGATAACTGTATTTCTGTTACCACCTAAGAAAAAATTCTCGAAGGTGCTATAGGTACTTATAACTGGCCTTGTACTACGAATTTCAAAATTCGAACTTCGTAGCGTGCTGTCCCGCTCATGCTAATATTGTTTAATACGAGAGTGAGGCAGATTGTACGATGAAAACTCGATTTTTAGGGTTCCGTAGTCAACTAGGAACCCTTATAGTTTCGCCATGTCTGTCCGTCTGTCTGTCTGTCCGTCCGCGGCTAAGCTCAGAGACTGTTAGTACTAGAAACCTGTAATTTGGCATGAATATATATATCAGTCACGCCAACAAAGTGATTAAATAAAAAAAAAACTAAAATAAATTTTTTTAGGGTACCTCCCATAGACGTAAAGAGGGGGTGATTTTTTTTTAAATAAAAAAAAAATAATAATAATTAATTTATTGCATTTATTACATGATATTTTCTCGACTAACCCTATAGTGTGGGGTATCGTTGGATAGGTCTTTTAAAACCATTAAGGGGTTGCTAACATGATTTTTCTATTCAGTGATCTGTTTGCGGAATATTCAACTTTAAAGTGAAAATTTTCATTAAAATCGACCGTCCCCCCCTCTAAAATTTAAACTGTTGGGTGGAAAAATTTGAAAAAATTCAGAATGGTAGTAAATTTATTATATTTACAAGGAGAATTATAGCGGCTAAAATTGCTTGGGAATTATTTGTAGTTTAAGAGTAAATAAGGTATAAAACATACTACCTAAACTTGGAAGATTCCGTACACATACGAAATCCTTTGAAAAATATTACTTGATTGTTTCGTAATGGCTACGGAACCCTATCTTGGGCGCGTCCGACACGCTCTTGGCCGGTTTTTAAATTTTGTAATAGTCTCCTGTTTCTGAAGCACGGCTTTTTAAGTTTCAATCTTGAATGGAAACGCAGCACAACCATTCTTCGGTTCTACGCACACACGTTACATAGCTATCAAAGACACGTAATTTGTTTGTTTGGCGTATTAAAAGAGATACACCACGCAATCTAGGCCGTTTTGCAGGCGTTCAAGCGTGGGATATCGATGTTCGTGGCGGCACATTCAATTTAACGCGTCCCACCCTCGGCACTTGTGCTGCTCATTAGCCTTTAATGTGGCGTGCGAGTGTGAAATTACAACACGCTTGCTATTATAGACCAATAGTATTTAAATCGCCCGCAAGTGTCGAAAAAAGCTAGTACCTACTTAGGGAACCGACCCTACGACTAAACGGAGCATAGTGAAATTGGCTCAAGGCACCTGCGACTTTTTCAGAATTAAAATGTGAAATTATAAAAAATTATAAGCTATTAGCTGAATGAAAACCTCGTAGTGTGTTTGAAGTTATCATTCCGCATAGCCCATATGAGAACTACAGCCGAAATCCTCTCATTTTTAAGTAAAGGCGTGCTGAGAAGTGATATGTGATAGTTTGAAATTATGAGTGCGCTATTGCATTGTTTCCAGGAAAGACTGGACCAAAACATACTGTGCAGCTACTACTGTACTGTACTGTGTACTGTGTAACTTAATAAAAACTTTATTTATAATGTTAGTGTGCAATTTGTTTCATAATATTTATCAATTAAAACAAATCATACGACGGATCTATAGTACTTATGTACGGTCACGAACTTTAATTGATGAGCCACTTGCCGCTGTTCGTATTTTAGCCGTTTAATGCAAATCAGGATACGAGTATAAAAAAAAAAAAAAAAATATTAGGGGACAATCTTACACATGTCGACCTAGTCCCAAACTAAGCAAAGCTTGTACTATATATGGGTACTAGACGACGATAAACATACTTATATAGATAAATAAATACTTAAATACATAGAAAACATCCATAACTCAGGAACAAATATTCGTGCTCATCACACAAATAAATGCCCTTACCGGGATTCGAACCCAGGACCTCTTGCTTCGTAGGCAGGGTCACTACCAACTAGGCTAAGGCGGTATAAGTAGCTAAACCCGATTTGCATTACACGGCCAAAATTCAGTGTCACGGTCAAAATTCGAACAGTGGCAAGTGGCTCATTCATCAATTATAGTCCGCGACCGTACCACGCTAACCTAACCGCTTTACTAAAAGATGACATTCATAAAATTAATTCCACACATTACGTCTCCGAGTATGGTCACGAGAAAACAACCAAAACGAGAAAATAAATTAGGCTGTAGCTGCAAAACTCGTCGAATGAATTTTTATAATCAATTTAATTCTTGGCTTCTTAGGTAAGTTTTACAATAGAACACAGTAATACATGTACCTAATCACTACATCGCTTACAACTTTATTATGTCTAAAGTTCAAGAACGCTTAATCTTAATTAAAAGGTGAGTGGGTGGTTACGGCAGGTCTTCATAATGCAAGCTGGAGATTATAATTAATATTGTAAAGGCTTAAGCAGCTACTTCATTCATAAGTTCTGTTTACCGCTCCTTTGATTAATTTATGAAGCGTAGTGAAGTGACGCAATAAAAACAAAAGAAGACGACTTTAATATTAATCACAGTAGCTTAGTGCCTTTTGAAACCGGAGACTTTTAGGCATTTTTCCTAATTACACATGCAATTAACCCTGAGACATGTAATTATATTGTCTGTAAATACGTTTATAATGATTGTTTGTTTAGTTCCACACAATTAGTCAATTATATCTCTTTGAATGGGGAAATAATTAAGTAGATAGTATCACTTAAACAGATAGAAATTTGCATAATTACTTTGCACACGCATGTATGTCTGTGATTAACAGGAATCTTTAATTACAAGAAATGTTACAACATAATAATGCTGTGAAGTGTTGGTAAGGGGTAATGAAAAGTAAATAATTGATAAATTGAAATAAGTAGCTACGTCATATAGTTAAGACGTATAGCGAGGTTATGCAAGAATAAACTCTCACATAAATTAACTTGTGCTGATGTGTTCGCAATATACACTGACGAGCAAAAATAAAGGGTCGGTTACAAAAATGACAATAACTACAAAACCTGATAGCTTCTTCGAGTAAAATGAGTTTAGTAAAGAGTTTTACTCTTAATTAAACTTTTTCTTGTTAATAATAAAACTCTTTACTAAACACATTTTACTCGAAGAAGCTATCACAGCGGGTTTTGTAGTTATCGTCATTTTTGTAACCGACCCTTTATTTTTGCTCGTCAGTGTATATCGTTAAAAGTGATCTTATCCGAAAAATAAGTGTTGTTTTCATGTATAATATTCGCGAAAACATTCGAACATTTAATGATATCCTTACAATTCGAGTGGCAGCTTATTAGCAATACGTTTCTAATGACGTAATGACAAACCAACGATCTAATAATTATTTCACATCATAAAAACCAATGAGGCTGTAAATAAATAAATTATAAAGCGTTTTTTAATTGTAAATCGTTGCATATCTATTACACATCGTAAAAAGATATTATTACAGTGGGCACACAACTGTGCCACCATTAAGAAGAAAGTAAGCTTAATCGCTGCGTTTACTAGAAACGTTCCTATTATTTACAGTAGTAGCCTTATCTAAAGAAGAAGGCAATAGATGCAAGGTTGCAGATACAGCCATTTCGGAATGCTTTGTTTCTTTAAATAGCTGAGTTTCTTGCCTTGAATTACTTACCTACACTTGACTTGGTTCAACCGCATACAAAATGGCTTATTTTTTCTCTGTGCATTTACATGCACCATACCATATCATACCTATATATATATATATATATATATTATACCTACATTACTACTATCTGAAAAAATATATAAATACTAGCTGTTGCCTGCTACTCCGTCTGCGAAGAATAGGGGTAGGTATACAAAAAATAGCCTACGACCTATTCTCAGACCTACGGAATATGAAGAAAAAAGATTCATAAAAATCAGTCAAGACGTTTCGGAGGAGTTTGATAACAAACACCGTGATACGAGATTTTTATATATAGGTATTAGATGTTGACTTTCGAGTTACATTTAGTATCTTTCTAATTGTCGTACGGCTTACTTCTTCATATCTCTCCTACACTACATTGTTCAATTAATATTGTTTCTCTTCACTTTAGTAGTAGCCCGCATGGGCAACAATATCTAACCCACGACTGAATTAAATAATGATGATTGAGCTATACAATGCCTAACGTTAATGTATCTATTACTCTCTCGATTTATAGCAATAAATCGCTTAATTCTCACATCAATGATATGAAATAAAAGTGCTTGTTACGATTCCAAAATCACGGCAAGAGGACGGTAAAAACGGCCATCAAAAATTATAGTACCACAAACTGTTCCCATAATGGCATCGACTGCGATTCTTATTACCTATACAAACACGAAGCTCGGCTCGCAATCGCTATTAACTTTTAGAATCAAAATACGAGGGGCGTTCAATATAAAGTGAGAATGAGATGCAAACTCTTTCAATATTAGGAAATTAAATACTGGCCGGTAAAGCTAATCTATCTAGCTGATTGCTATGAAAAAAAAAGTAACTGTCTTTTGTTTAAAAAAAAATACGGTGATTTCTTTGCAATGCTATTGAGTACGTTAGCGAAAATGGAGAAAATTTAACTGCGCGCCGTTATCAAATACTTGTGTTTGAAAAGTTTTTCTACGGACCAAGTCAATTTAGATTTGCGGGACACTTTAGGGTCTAATGCTCCTCCGTATTCGACAGTCGCACGTTGGTGCGCCGAATTTAGACATGGAAGAACATCGACCATGGACGACCCCGCTCCGGACGCCCTACTACTGCAATAACTGAAGAAATTGTGAAAAAAGTTGAAAACTCAGTTTTGGCGGATCGTCGTGTCACGGTTCGTTTTATTGCTGAAAATGTAAAAATTTCAACGGGGAGCGTGCATAATATTTTACATGAACGCTTGGGTATGAAAAAGGTATCTGCGCGTTGGGTACCAAGAATGCTTACTGACACGCAAAAACAAACTAGACTAGAGATTTGTCAAGAAGCTTTGACCTGATACAGCAAGACCGGGAACTTTTTTTGGCGCGATTTATAACAATGGACGAAACATGGCTCCATCATTACGACCCTGAAACGAAACTGCAGTCTATGACATGGAAAAGGCCATCATCTCCAACTCCGAAGAAATTCAAGGTGGGCCCATCTGCCGGTAAGGTCATGGGCTCTGTTTTTTGGGATGGTAAAGGGGTATTAATGATTGAGTATCTCAAACATGGAGCCACTATTACGGGCACTTTATACGCCAAACAAATAGCAACATTGCGCAATGAGATCCGCGAAAAACGGCGAGGTAAACTCTCGAAAGTTGTGCTGTTCCACCAGGACAATGCCCCGGCACACAAGTCCATCGTTGCAATGGCTGCAATTCGTGATGCTGGGTTCAATATCCTTAAACATCCTCTGTATTCACCAGATCTCGCTGCCAGTGATTTCTACCTATTTCCGAGATTGAAACAATACCCGAGAGGCCAGAAATTTGAAGACGACGACGCGGTAGTCGCTGCAGTACAAGATTTTTTAAGTACTCAAGATGAGACCTTTTTTAAAAATGAAATTATAAGTTTAGAAAAAAGATATAATAAGTGTATTATGCTAAAAGGTGACTATGTCGAAAAATAAAATTACATTTAGTAAAAGTTGTTTATAACATACTCAATCTCACTTTTTATTGAACACTCCTAGTAACTATGTCGAGTGAAAAAAATCCTAGCAAGTTCTATTTTCGTTAAATTGTACGCACATAAGACAGATCATGTTTTGCAAAACCACGAGAAATCTTATATCTGTTTTTAAAAGGCATTCCTTGAACGGGCAATTTGACGGAAAACAAAGCTAAACGAAATTGGTATGCCTTTGTTATCTTCGGCAGCGGGAATGCCTAATGACGTTGATTGTGGCATCGCTCATACGAGAAAGATTGACTCAGTGGCTGCACTATTCAAATTACACCGAGCTCAGAACAGTGCGCCGTTTCGTAACTATAATGGTACGTAGTTTTTGTAGAGCATTTCCTCATTAAAAGCGTTTTGTACTGTTTGGAACAGTAGCTCCGCAGAGACAAAAGAACTCGCGCTGGGAATAACGTAAACTAGATTTAATCATTTGTCTACACATTTATTAGCTTCCTTGTGCTTTACTTTTCTACTCACGCTTCCGCGGCACTAAAATTTACCTCTTCAGGAGTTTGAAATAAAAGACGAGCTCGTATTTCTAACTCATCGCAGCAAATTGAAAATTTTATGTGAACATTTTGTGTTATTTTTATTGATACTTTTTCTTATTTTCACTATTCCAGTTGGCTTTCACGAGATTATGGCATGTTACAAGTGCACTAGATAGGAGAGACATCGCATGCCTTCTTTAATTTCCACACTTTACTTGCCCATTTGTAAATACTTGTGGATTTCTTGTACCAGCATTGTAAACGTTAAGTATTTTCTCTCGTTGTTACAAGTTACGTAAACATACAATCTATTTGTCTATCAATTGCCTAATTAAGTTAAGTAAACAACATTCTTGCAGAAACCAAACTTTGCACAGCTCCCTTTACTTTGGCCCTTTCACTTCAGCTCGAGCCAAGACATATTTCAACTGCAAATCTTGTACTTTTCAACCACTCTGTTCCAATTAAGCAGCTTTATTGAAACAAGTAAGCTTAATTACAGCAATGCAAAATACATTTTGTATCAGTTGCCGCAGAGTGCTATTTGTAAAGTACTCTTTGCGCGCCGTTAAGACGTTAATCGCTCGGGCTTCATTACTCTCGGAGGACTCTAGACTGGGAAGCTAAGTTCTAAGAACTTCCCGAATGAATGTGGTTAATTTAACAGTTCTTGGAAACATTGTTACAGAATGTTGTCGGTTTGATGGCTTAATACATCGCTGAAAACTCACTACAACCGATAAGATAGTGTACTTTTACTTCTTCTAATACTGTTGTTATGAATATATGTATGTACTTACTTATACATTTTCATTAGATGTTGTAGATACCAGTTATGTTAGTGATCGGTGGACCATCACTCCCTAAGTAGGCCAGCAGTACCATGGTCGGGAGGGTCGATGACCGGACCCCCCTTTCCCTTTGCCTATACCTCGTCCTACTACATTTCTCCACTCCGGCGCAACGCTACTTGTAGCTATAAAACGCATTCACCAAAGCCTTTATCAATGAATCTACATGTATTGGTTCAGAAGTGTCTGTCCAGCAAAGTAAAAAGTAAGGTGCCCTTTAAGCCTTATAAGGTGGAATATTTTAAACCTATCCTGGTATTTTAATAAACCTTTAATAAACCTACAGTTTTTTAATAAGTAGTAGAGGCGGTGTTGTTGAATTCATGCCCATTTAATTGTATAGAACCTGTTTAATTTTAAAGGGGGTTCACAAATTGGTATATAGCCGCCGTTTTTAAAGAATGTGTGAATCTTGGCTGAATGGTTAGAGAAAGTAATAGCTGTATGTGTTCTTTTCTCAACGCCAGCGTTACGAAAATATGGTTTGTAGAGAGTTTCAAAATGCTTTTACTCGTAACCATTTTGCCTAACAAGGTTTCAACAAGTCGTTAAATATCTTTTGTTTTAAATAGTCACGTTTGACGTCGTTTACACAATTCAGTGTTCGTTTTTAAAAATTCCATGTTATACAATCCAATCATTTTGTTCATTTTTGTTCCGAGCACTTATTTCGTTATTGAGATCATTTTATCTGTTCGTAATAGTACGTTAGCATAATGTTGTGAAATGAGACACTACTGTGATTACTGCATTATAGTTAACGGTTTAAATGATTATAGTGTTTGGTTTATGTAACCTAAGACTGTATCTATTGGTGGTTAGCCATCGTAATCCGTTCGTTCATCTGTATATAACTCGGCAATGATGCGGTTTTAATGATTGGCTGTTTCCTCACTTGAACATGTTTACTCGTCAGTAAGTGGAATAGGAAGTCTTCTCAATACGTTCTAAACTACATTCTAGTCGTCAAATGTGTATAATTTAGGTACCTACTTAATTGATAAACGGATATAATTAATTTTATAAATCCAAAATTAAATGTTGTCAAAAGGCAGCATACTTACAATGATTAATTACATATTTTAAGGATGTATTGAGCATGAAAATACTATCTATATATATAGAATTCTAAACTGACTGACTGACTGTTGATATATCAACGCACAGCCCAAACCACTGGACCTAGAGACTTGAAATTTTGCACATAGATACCTTATACAATGTAGGCATCCACTAAGGAAGGATTTTCGGGAATTCCCACGGGAACGGGAAAAAACGGGATTTATATATTCGATTCCGAGTGACCGTATCTCTGTAACTATAATAACTAGACTCTTCAAATTTGATACACAAGTAGGTATTACATTAGTTAAAACATTCATTTCAGGATTTTTCAAAATTCTCACGTGATAAGGAAAAAATGGGATTTATATAGTTCAGTTCAACGGAATCCTATGAACTATAATTACAAGACTCTTCAAATTTGGCATAGAAGTAGGTAATTATAATAGTAAAAAACAGTTTTAAGGATTTTCGGAAATTCCCACGGGATAAGGAAAAACGGGATTTTTCGTTTTACTGGTCGTAGGAAGCTGAAATTCGGGATGTAGGTTGCTTGGAAAGTGTAGAGGAGCATTGAGAGAGTACTTTCCAAAATTCTCACGGGAACGGGAAAAAATGGGATTTTTCGTTTTACTGGTCGTAGAAAGCTGAAATTCAGCATGAAGGTTGCTTGGGAAGTGTAGAGGAGCATTGAGAAAGGGCTTTCCAAAATTCCCACGGGAACGGGAAAAAACGGGATTTTTCGTTTTACTGGTCGTAGAAAGCTGAAATTCGGCATGTAGGTTGCTTGGGGAGTGTAGAGGAGCATTGAGAGATGACTTCCCAAAATTCCCACGGGAACAGGAAAAAATCGAGATTTTTCGTTTTACTGGTCGTAGAAAGCTGAAATTTGGCAAGTGGGTTCCTTGGGGAGTGTAGGGGAGCATTAAGAAAGCATTTCCCGAAATTCTTACGGGAACGGGAAAAAACGGGATTTTGCATTTTCTGGTTGTAGAAAGCTAAAATTTCAAAATTCATAAGTTTATACTGTAAGTTGGCCGCAAAGGGCTCTTTAACCGACTTCAAAAAAAGGAGGAGGTTATGCATTCCACTTTATGTATTTTTTTATGTAGGTATGTTCACCGATTTCTCGGTCAATTGTGGACCGATTTTAAAAATTCTTTTTTTATTCGAAATAATATAATATACTCCTGAGATAGTCCCATTGTCACCAAATCAGGATCTGATGACGGGATCTCAGGGAAATCGAGGGCAACCCTCAAATTTTGTAGGCACGCATTACGTTTTTCATATATTTTCTCAGGTTATTTAACCCTTTAACCATTTGACAACCCTGTCAAGACATTCGATTTTGGACCGTCAATGTTGCTAATTTGAATCTGTATTGATTTCTGCATGACGGCAAATATCTTGCCATTACCCACTAAAGGGTTAAGTGTTTGCGTCTGGTAGACATTATCTCATGTTGATGAGCTGATGATGGAAGGTAAACTCCTTAACGGATAGGAGTTATAGAAAGTTTCTTTAAATATCATATGCACGTATAGACCTTTAGTTGTATTCTTTCTGGTTATTCAGATGAGCTGATGATGGAAAGTATAACTCCTTAACGGTTAGGTCACACAACACCTTAACAAGATACTATAATATGTATAATATCAATGCTAAGTAGGTACACAGCGCTTCCAGTTACTCAAGTTTCCGTAGAAGGTAAGAAAACATTGAATTATACATAATGCAGGACAGGGGAAAGTAATAATAGGTTTTATATTATTAACAAGCCTGGTTATTTTAGTGCCCGCTTCCGAATTAGTGAAAAACATTGTATATATTATTGTAAAGAAATACTGTAAAGGACCGTATCTACCTGAAGTTTAGTCGAGCTTGCTTGCACGCTTGCTTGCGTGTATGCATGCTTGCTTGCATCTTGCTTGCATGCTTGCTTGCATGCTTGCTTGCATGCTTGCTTGCTTGCCTGTATGCTTGCTTGCTTAATATCTTGGTTCTTTGGAATACTCATGGTACACGCGAGCGAAGCCGCGGGCAAAAGCTAGTTAATTATAAAAAAATGGCACTAACACAAGTACTTACACACGCATCAGAAATCAGAGAGTGTAATTAGTATACCTGGATATTTTCCTAGCACGAATGAATTTTTTTCCTTCTAATGCTTAGTTTATCGATGTCTTATAAGTGGCATTATATCAATGAGACACGTTTGAAAATATAAAACAAGAATACCAAATCGAATCGATGTTATTATTATGTCAAACACTAATCAAAGTTGTTCGTGCTAGAAAAATCTCTAGGTATATAGTAATTAGCAAAAAAAAATCTTTTGAAACTTCTGTTCAGGTTTCAACTTAAATAAAGCGTGTAAAAAGCATCTCTTAGCAAAACATTTTTTTTCCATTAAATTCGCCGTACCCGTAATTATTGCTTGTGTACTTGTGTATTGCTTGTGTACCTGGTAAATATATTTTTGTTCAAAACGAAATACCAAAACAAAAACACTGTGTAAAGTATAAACGGTGTCATACTTTAGGTGCCTTCTAGCACTGGCCAGTCATAAATATAAATCATAATGGAAACATGCTCACTTCGCATTACGCGGCATTATCTCAAATTATTTGAATACAAAGGCATTTCTCCAACATAAATACTCGGACGCGATGCAAGGTGGCTCGCTGCCGCGTTCCATCCACTTTCACGGCTGACCTATCACGAGCGACGGTCACTTTGGATCAAATTGGCGAATTCGCTAGCATACTTCCGACTAGTACCGACATACCAAAATAAACAATTAATTTGCATAACTGTGCCTAATACTGTGAATTAACTAATGGCCTTAAAGTGTAGGTGTGTGTGTGTCCACGCTTATTAAAGCGTCGCGTTATGACGCTCGAGTTAACATCAATCTATACATATAATAAATCTGTAACAAGTCGGTGTCTGTACATTGAAGATATTTGAGAAAAATTGTCACTGGGGCTATTTATTAGCGCAATAGAACCCAAAACAATGATTTTTAGAATTATTGTCTGTTTGTCTGTTTGTCTGTTTGTCTGTGCGTTTGTGCGCGATAATCTCAGAAACGGCTTAACCTAGAAGGATGCGGTTTTCACTGATATGTTGGTATTTTCTTGGATTAACATTTAGTGTTTGTTTCATTTGAATCGGTTCACAAATAAGAAAGATACGTCTATTTTAAGAATTTATCGAACAGGTTTTTTGTTGAACGCGCTAATCTCAGGAACTACTGCTCCGATTTGAAAAATTCTTTCAGTGTTAGATAGCACATTTATCGAGGAAGGCTATAGGCTTATATATCATCACGCTAACACCAATAGGAGCGGAGCGGAGCGGAAGAATGTTTCCAAATCGGGGGTTTTGGAAATAAAACGTCTATATCTCTGGAACTACTGCTCCGATTTGGAAAATTCTTTCAGTGTTAGATAGCCCAGTTAGATAGGGCGGGTTGGGAGCTGTTGGGGGGGCGGGTTGAGAGCGGGTTGGGGGCGGTTTGAGAGCGGGTTGGGGGCGGGTTGGGAGCGGGTGGGGGGGCGAGTAGGGAGCGGGTTTGGGGCGGGTTGGTAGCGGGTTGGGAGTGGGTTGGGGCGGGTTAGGAGCGGGTTGGGAGCGGGTTGGGGGCGAGTTGGGAGCGGGTTGGGGGCGGGTTGAGAGCGAGTTGGGGGCGGGTTGGGAGTGGGTTGGGGGCGGGTTAGGAG
Organism: Archips crataeganus; assembly: GCA_947859365.1. Classification (NCBI taxonomy): domain Eukaryota; kingdom Metazoa; phylum Arthropoda; class Insecta; order Lepidoptera; family Tortricidae; genus Archips; species Archips crataeganus. The sequence goes on from OX402051.1 coordinate 9,189,594, forward strand.
CGGGTTAGGGGTGGGTTGGGAGGGGGTTGGGGGCGGGTTGTGAGCGGGTTGGGGGCGGGTGGGGGGTGAGTTGAGAGCGGGTTGGGAGCGGGTTGGGGGCGGGTTGAGAGCGGGTTGGGGCGGATTGGGAGCGGGTTGGTTTATTATGAAGTTTCACTTCTTCCGGAAGGATCTAAGGAGAGCCATAATTGATGAAAAAGCCAATTGGATAATAAAATAAGCTGCCCAAATTACTAATTCCACGCGGACGGAGTCGCGGGCAAAAGCTAGTCTAAAATAAATATGATAAAGCTTTGCACTTAACGTATATATTTTATCTTCACCCTGTAACTAGCGAACCGCGACTCGTCGAGTGGGAGCTCCGCTCCATTTTATTGCTTTTTCTGGTGCTCTTGACAGAACTATGATAACTACGTAGATAATGAAACGAAGTTTTAATTATTTGAGTACGATGACAACTGAATTGGATTTCTGAGTAGTTGAACAATTCGTCTTTGTAATCTCTGTATCATGACATGAAGAATAAATAAAATAAAAAAAACTAGCCTATACACGTCCTACTGCAGAATACAGACCTTTCAGAATGAAAAGGTTTTTTGGGATTTCACACAGTGAATATATTCACAGGTAAGTATCCTTACGATGTTTTTCTTCACTGTAAAACTCAAGGTAAATTTTAAATGAAAAATAGATTCAGTTGATCAATATTCGCGCAGGCCGTATGATAACGTGTCACATCATGTGAGGCGTCATTTGTCTAGACTACATAAGACCACGTATTCCTCGTCTTTGATATTATAAATTAGTACTTGGGCGACTGAGCTTCGATCGAGTTACAACTCAAAAACACGCGTTTTCTCAGAGATAAGACCAAGCTATGTAGATCGATTATTCTCCCCCGAAAACACCCTCTTACCAAATTTTAGCGAAATCATTAGAGCCGTTTTCGAAATCCCCGAAGTAAATATATTATATTTAAAGGTATTGGGTATTGATCAAAGAGAGCAATCAAAGAGGCGAACTTTCAAGCAACGCAAGTAATCACGCTGTATAAACCGTATAATTCGTTTTTTTTTGCTGTTGCTTCAACTTCCCATTCTACTGACCTTTCCGGTTTTAGAAAGACTTATAAATATTTATTCCGAAACGGACGCCTTGCAAAATGGTTCACGGACAACACAATCATGAATCCACTGATAAATTGCGATACATTCGACACGCAGCTTTATTACGGACTAAATAAATTGACCGAGTTCAATAAGTATTGAAATGAAAGTTAGTCCTTAACTGACCTTATACAAGTTACTTAAAGATTTTTTATTGCATAGAATGAAATTTCAAAAAAGTGCGTGATTTCAGCCATAAAAGATTTCTATCATTACTTTTCTGATGCAGAAAAATTTACTTCAACACCGCCTTTAACTTTGCTGTAAACGTGATCAACAAAGTAGTTCGAAACGTGCTGACAAACTACACGTCTAAAGGTGAGTCCACACTTGTGACATGATGACGGACCGGACTACGTGGCATCGCTACAGGACATGTTACGCTAAATGTGGACGGTCTAGGTTGAGCTGACACAGTCACTGCCATGTACGATGAAATGTTACAAGTGTAGACGGATGGTGTCGAACTAGACTGCGTGGCATGGCGTCGCTACAGGAGTCGGTCGGTGGTGTCTGTGTTTGGAATGGATTGAATCGTACTGCAGCTTGTGACAATTATTAGCGTAACAAAAATACGTCCACATTATCGGTACTGACACGTGTACCTGATACGGTCACGGGATAATGTTCGGCGAATTGTCACAAATGTGGACACGCCTTTACTAGTTCACCTTATTCTTATTCAAGTAGCGTATGTACTAAAGCAATGGCAACAATGAATATAAAGAAGGAAACGTGAAAAAAAATTCGTGCCCAATGAGCCGTACCAAATTCATGGGCTGTGCAAAATTAGGACGCGGACGGAGTTTCTTTGAGTGAACATAAACAGTACCTACCTTTAGGCAGTGTTTACGCAACATGGGTAGGTAGCCGAGTAGGCCTTATTCGTAAGATAAGCAATGCTTTAACTTGGCGCCTAATCATAGCAAATCGGATAGGTCAACTGAACAGAAAACTATAATGACACCGAAAAACATTGAATACAATGAGTCTTTACTGTACACCACATAGAAAAGTACACAGAAAAAACAAGCAATAGGCGGCCTTATTGCATCGAAGCTTACTCTTTCTTTTATTTTACAAAATCTTGCTTTCACACGGAATAAGGTGTCCATGTATGTTGCAATGCGAGTAAGTTTTTCATTCCCCCTTTTTGTAAACAAACAGTTAGACAGTCATCCTCGCATTCAATTGTGTATTTTAAAAGTTTGAATAACTTTTTTATTTATATTTGAGAATAGCTACAGTCTACTCTATAGTTATACCTTTGAGTGCCCTGGGTTTCAATAAGCGACTCCATCCGTGCATCCGGCGCAGTATCAACGATCTCAACTCGAGCCACCTGACACCCTCATGCGGTCGCCTATACACGCGTTTTACGTTACAATCTAACTAGGCCCATCCCAGCGACTGCGGTTTCCTGCTTCGCTTCCCAGAGCTCAGATACATCTATTCAATCAAACTGGTTTCATTATGTTCAGTTTGTTAGTTCGACGTTAGTTCTCCAATACTGCAGCCTGTTTCGCTTGAAATAACTTGACTGATCAATTTAATCCTCATTTCTATGGTCTGAGAATTAACCTGATTTGGTTTATGATGCTTCATTTGTCAGCGAATAATTTTGATTTGCTGATGACAACTGCAATATTGCACTTGAACAATCCTGAAACTTAAATTTGTCTCAATGAGTTTGACAAATGCATATACAATTCAGACTGGGATTCTGTAGGTACCGACAGTTTGTAAAAACGTTTATGTCACCTAAACGTCGCTAACTTCTCTCTCTACACATCATAATTATGAATGATTTTATCTTCTTTACAGGCAACGGAGCCGCTCGTACGAATCCGACGACAACGAGCGGGGAGCATGCGAGTGGTGCGAATATGCCCTCGTCATCACTCTCGCGACCATCCTGCTGATCGGCGTGTCAGCTCTGACCATCTTCTGGACGCTGTTCTATCGCGAAGGATATGCCTGGGTGGACGAATTGCCCGAGAAGCAGTTCAATCTGCACCCTACGCTTATGATTGCTGGGTTCATAACCTTCAGCGGGTTCTGTAAGTATTTAAAACTTTTTATCGTCATCATCGCCGTTATTGTCATCAAATATAATTTAGGATCCAGCTAGATTAATTTTTTTACTGAAATTTATGGCTAGATTTTTTTTTCAATAACTGCTTGTCAAAGACTGAGCTCATGGATACCAGACACCGTTTATTTATTTTTTAAATTCATCTTGTAAGTATGTCTCACATTTATGCATCCTTGGCTTCTTTTAGCCTAGCTTTATATATTAAATTAAAATCCAATTAATAGGTATAGCTATTTGGAAAACATCGTGTCACACCAAACTAATAAATCTGAGCTTTTTGGTCTTCTTCATTATTTGTACAGTCAAGGTTGCTTTCAGTAATTATGCTGTCTGTCGGAGCTTTTTCAATGTTAAGTTTGTCCATAAGCAGCCACCAAACAGCACGACCGTAATGTACGCTGCCGACAATGATCGATGATGCTGGTTTTTGAACAAGGCCAAGTTTGCATTCGTGTATCAATAATAAACGGCCTCCAAAAGTATACCTAAGCAGTTGTTAGTGAAAATTCATCAACACACCTAATTGCCATTTATCAGTACCATCCATATCATAAAATCATAACATAATATCCCACCCTATCCAAACTACTAGACACACTATATCAGTTACTATAGATTGCCGATAGGCGACATCACGACTAAAGCAGATATAACTTTATTTAACACAATAGGTACTCGAAGAGTGACTGGTACAGATCCCTGAAAGGGATAAGTTTGGCTTCGAACATGTATCTTAATAGTTATTTTTTTTTTCATTACATAACATAACGGTAGTTCAAATATAGCTACACTAACGCGTGTACCTTCTAACTCTCTTGTTTCCATATTTCAGCGGTATTGCTGTACCGCATCTGCCGGTGCTTCCGACGCATCTACGTGAAGCTCCTGCACGCTATTTTCCACGCGCTGGCGTTCCCTTGCATCGTTATCGGCTTTCTCGCTGTCCTGGACTTCCACAATAAGAAGGGCATCAACAACTTCTACTCGCTGCATAGCTGGATTGGCCTCACCGCCATGGGACTGTTTGGAATACAGGTAAGATCCTTTACTCTTTCATAAATAAGTAGACTGAAGTTAAATTTTTACTACTCGTAACTCCACGGATGCTTATAGAAACAGATAGGGAAAGGCATTCAAAGTACAAATGTCCCGCACTCCAGAGGTGAAAGATTGCGCACACGAAAATATAATCCTAAAAGGAAATAAACAAAAAACTATACGTCTGTACGTTTACTCTAGTAAAGAAACGACCAAAGCATCCGTGAAGTTAAGTCAAGTCGACTTTTACTCCAAGTAAACGAAATCCTCCCCCTCAAACCTCGACTCCACATACTCGAATATGACGCTTCGTCATGCAGACACAATTTAGCTATTACCAACTTTCCCGAACCGAAGAGTACTTAACTTCATCTCCCTCGTTACCCTCTCATACAGAGTTCATGGAAAAAAGAACCTTAAACTGCCCTCAGCAAAATTTATATCTTTGGGACAGGAAAGAAAACTGCGCGGATGAAAATGTAGCATCTTTGCTTCATGCTTTAAGCCGTTAAGCGGGCTTATAGTGCATCGTTCAGGACGCTAGTTAGGTTAGGCTAGGTTAGGCTCGTATCTATAAGTAGTTAAAGCTCTACATTGTGTCTATTCACGGAGTTTACCAGTTTAGAAGTTTCTCCGTCACGAGCGACCAATTGAGCTTGGTAATTATATCGCTAGTCAAAACAGATCGTTATACTCGTGATGTGGTATTTATTTGAAAATTTGCTAAAGATCGCGTGACAAGAGATAATTATCTCTAATGATATAATATAATGAACCTAGCTGAACAGAAGGACCGAGTAGCAGTTGCTGATGCTAAAATTTTGTTCGTGTCAGGTGATTTTCTCTAGTCTCGGGATGCCAATTTTCTCATAGAGATTTGTGAAAAAGTACTCACCCAAAACAAAAATATATCAGACTTTCTTATTAAGTATATCTCAAAAAATGTCCGTAAAAGTCGTCATTGTTAACTACATATCAGAAGAAGAAATAGGTACCTACATTATGAACAGTCAATCCACACTAATATTATAAAGAGGAATCTAAAATAAAAAAAACAACATTGTTTGCAGCGCTAAACTCTCCAGTTATCTTGCATACTAATTCCATTGTAGTCTAGTTATTTTTTTGAAATAAGTATAAAAACATCGATATAAAATTTACCGCTTCGGAGCAAAATGTACATTCTCATTTATTTTTGTTTGTTGTTTCCATAATAGATTTTTGTGAAAACAACTATTATTTGCCTCGGCCGAAAGTCTAGTTCCGTATTATTAAACAAATACTTAGATAGCGATTGTTTACTTCCGGGCAAGCGCTAATGTACATTTGCTGAATACTCTAGAATTTTCTAAGAAATATGTATGCACTTGTAAAAAGGTTGACCAGGACAAATTTTATGCACCTGTGCATTGCATCATCATCATATGCACTCATATTGCTCGCACACTGTTCTTGACAGGTTACTCAATTTACAGCATTTTCAATAGGTAAAAGTACTTACATAATAAAACCTGTTACTCAATGGCAGACTAATATATTTACCTACCATTACTTCATGTCATGACTTTTCTCACTGGATCATAGTATTATGCAATGCCTTAAGAGGGTACGATGGCTGAGAGACTTTTGAGAAATAGGTATTTTAATGAAATGTCGCTGTCTCGCCCGAACCCCTTCGTGTCAGCACAGCGAGAGCGGGACAACAGCAGCTCAGACCGTTAATAGGCGCGTAAAATTGATCAGAACAGCATTTCGTAATCCTGATGAGTGTCTGAAAATTACGTTGAAATTGGGCAATTTTTTTCGGTTTTTGAAAGCTTATATTTCTTATGTTAATTGAAATATGGAAAAAAACGAAACATAGGGGCATAGCTGTGGTAGATACAGATTACACAGTAAAAAAAAAATTGCCTCTAAAGCCATTATCCAGGAAGGAAACTGGGGATTACGTTTGTATGGAGAAATGGTGCGCATCGTATCCTCTAACTTTTTAGTGATCAGAGATTCCAACCTAAAATAAAATATACCATAATACCTACCATAATGTTATGTTATCAAACTTTTTACATAAAAAGTATAAAACTATTCAGATTTGATTAGGTTGTTTATGTTGAAGCGTAGCTTTTTAAGTAAACTTAATAAATCACACTGACCTATCTTAACATAATTCCAGTACGCCGTCGGCTTCTTCAGCTTCCTTCTCCTCCTGATCTGCAACAAGGGGACTGCTGGTTTCCGCGCTTCCCTGGTGCCCGTCCACGCTGCTTTCGGAATCCTCACCTTCGTCCTTGGCGTCGCTGCTTGTCTCACTGGACTGACTGAGAAGGCTCTCTTTACTATTGGGTATGTATCATTATTTTTACGTACATATTTGACGTTAGGTCGTAGTTGTAGAGGCAGTATTTTTCCTGTAGACACATTTTTTTCAAGTTCAAGACTAGCACTGGGTATACATTGGCAACTGTAAGAGTGTGTTTGTTTCACGTGTCGCTCTGCCAGTTGAAAGCTTTCACACACATAGATTTTACAGACCTTTACATCTGTAACGGTTATGAATGTGTGAATAATGTTTATGATCCCTGACAGTTCAATAATTTTCACTTAACTGGTAGATAACTATTAAATACACAACTTTGATTGGGCTCGTTTTCTTATTTACTACATCCAGTCTTATAGAATCGCGGTATATTGCAATGTACTAAAGTAAAGTAAAGTACTAGCAAGTTGAGTTGGCAAGTTTTGGATTGAAATAAATCCACACACATAGCGGATCCACGAGACACAGATTTCTGTAGATTAGTCTACTAAAGTGTGTGTCATGTGGACCCCTTTGCATCTGTTAAAACTTTTTTGCGATGTACGGTCAGCTGCAGAGAAAAGGTAATATCCCGATGTGCTTACCGCCGTTATAGGGCGGTACCTTTTCTCCGCAGCTAACTGTACAATTTTATAGTTCCTTTATCTATAATACGCCAACTGAACATGGTAATACCTACTATAGATAGAAAAAGGACGTTATCTATTAGAAATCATTTACCTTTTTTGTCTCCATGTGTTGATGTCTTTCCATTGCAATTATTTAACTTGGATGTTGCAACGACCGTGACGTTTGAGCCGATGCCGATTAATCTATTATTTCACGACATGACTGTGACCTATTTCAAAGATTCTGAATATTTCCGTATAGTCGGATGTATCATAATCACATGTAAACCACGGGGGTATACATAGGTACAGATAAGTTGTTTATAACAAAAGACAAACGCGATTTATAGCCTGTAGGTACTAGATAGGTAATATATATTCATATTAGCACAGTACCTATACAGGGTGATTCAGGAGTCATGAGCAGGAGTGAAAGGGAGATTCAAACTGAGCAACTTTTACTATGGGACCAGCCCCGAAATCGCGAAAAAAAAAACACATATAAATAATAGCTAATTGATCGCTAACTATCCGAAATGTATGGAACAGCAGATTTTTTTGCGATTACGTGGCTGGTCCCATAGTGAAAGTTGCTCAGTGTGGCCCTCCTAATCACCACTTTTACTCCTGCTCATGACCCCTGAATCAGCCTGTATAAGAGTACATCAGCGTCACGGTTGTTCGAAAGCACCTTTAACTAGCGATCGTGAATGTTGCACGTAGCGCATGTTTGCTTGTGTCCGTCGCTTACCTGTCCGTATCCACAGCGCGGAGAGATACAGCAGTATGCCGGATGAGGGGATCATCGTGAACGCAATCGGAGCCGCTCTCGTCGCCATACTCGCCACCGTCATGTATATCGCGTCGAGAGACAAGTTCAGAGCACCTAAGAATCGCGATAGCCTTATTAGGGCATCTGTTGATCTGTAAACTTAAGTTATATAGAACTGCCACATATTAAGCTACCAGAGGCGACATCTATTGGCTACCACAAGATGCGAGCGAGATTATCGATGCATTTTATATTATATCAATGCAAAAAGAGTGACTGAACGTCAAAGATAGCCGTCTCTACCAGTGGCCTGATGTGCGGCTGATCTTAGCCACCAAGGCAGCCACTATTCGTCGCCAGTAAAGGCCTAGTGTACGGCAGCCCGTTGTTAACGTGCTAGCATTTACTATAGGGCAGAAAGCATCCATTTTTTCCACTTGTCTAGTTAAAATGAATTCAGTGAACAATGCGTAAAGGGTAGCATGGTTGCTTATGATTAGGTACCTATGTCACTGTAAGAGAACTGAACTGGTACAATTATTATGATGATAGGTATTTACAGCGTAGGTCAAATTCATATAACACATATCTATAGGTATTTACTCTTCATAGTTCCAAATACATTTGTTCAGGTGGTTTAAATATGTGGCTGCTAACAACCTGTTTCAATTTTCTCTATTCTATTCTATGCGCAATTCACAAGTAATTTTTACAAAATATATCAGACTAATCTTTAAATATGAGCTTTAGAATACTCATACAGAAAAGTACAATATATTTTGTATGGATTTATTTGGATCTTTTAGCTTTTGACAAATAGATAATAGTTATTTTGCTATTATAACTTTCTTTGATAAAAGATAGAAAAATAAAAAACCGTTCACTCAAACACTTGTTGTTATTAAAGCATTATCAGATTTAAAAATAATTTTAAATCCCTTTTTTCGATTATTATAACATACCTATGTTTGAAAATTTGATTGTATTTTAAGTTAATTTAATTTGATGTTTTTAGGTTGATATTTTTAACTATAAATTATGTACTTATTATACCTGCCTAATAAGTGCTCGTTCAAAACGTAATTATCTTCATCCAGTAGCCCTAGTCTTAAAAATATATCAATTAAATATCTAGACTGACCAATAAATTGGAATTAACTATATGAACAATGAATATTTTATCAAGGAATCATACTTTTCGTAATAATTGCAAACATCATGTATTTTACTGGTACGATAGGTACGTATGCATATTGATAGGATATATTTATAGAAGGGTATTTTCAGAAAGCATTTACAAATTTTTAATTTTTCTTTTATTTAACGTCTAGAGTAATAGAGTTTAACATTTAAATCAGAATCTCAATCATTTATTATTTTCAGGCAGTAGATGTTCTTAGGTAGGTAGTGTACCTAAGTTTACTGATGTAGAAAAAAACCTACCATATTAAAAATACAAACAATGACTATAATTTAGGAGGCTCTACTCGTAGGTAGTTTTATTTACATTTTAGTCTGTATCAGACCAAAATGCATATATTGTTTAGTTGTAACTACTAAAACATTTTAAGAAAATCATTGTTTACAAATAGATCTAAAAATCATATGATTAAAACAATATATTTTAAAGATAAATGTGTTATTTTATTTAATTTGCTTGCTTTATACGATTGCAGTCCCAAATATTTTATTATCTTATCACGCTTGCTTTTTTCTAATGCATGTATTGTCTTTGTATTCTAACAATATTGGTGGTGTATGCTGTGTATGCATTAAGTGACATTCGAAACATTATTGCATGTAACTAAAATAAAACTAACACATTAATTTATAGTGTAAGATCCCTTTGATGCGTCGACCTGCCCCAATCATGCAACGGAATGAAATTTGGTTTTTATGTAATAAAACTTTACTTAAGGTAAGGAATGTTACTTGATTGGTCGAGGTCGGGTCGGAGGTCGGTTGGTCGGTCGGAGGTTGGTATTTAGTACTATTTCAGACACTTATTACTTACCCATTCTTATTTTTATGATTATGATTATATATGACTACATTTACCTTAAAGGTAGAAGGCTTTACGTGACTTCTACAATATACGTAAGAAATAAATTAGTAAGTACTTAACTAATTATAAGATTGGAAATTGCTTGAAGTAATAAATTTAACATTTTCCAGTAGTTGGAAACATTTGATGCCCTTACTCGCACGTTGTTCCGTTACAATATTTAGATCACTTCTTTTTTAAGTTTTTAATATATTCAAGCATTTTCTGATTTGTAGAGTCAAAAGTTAAAAAGAACTGTTAAGGCGTAAAATGAAACAAATAATATCCAAAAACAATGCTTGATACAGTTTGCCTCGTCACATGCCAAAATGGTTCTTTTCGCAAACCCTTCAGTTTCGAAATGTACTAACTCTGGGGCACGCGGTGATTTCTCAGGGCCGAGAAGTATGCATCAATGTCGGAGGAGTCTATCGTGATGAATGCAATCGGCGTGTCCATCGTGGCTGTGGCTATCGTCGTGTTGTACACCGTTCGTGGCACTGGTGGCTATCGTCTTCGCAAGGTTGCGGCCCACCATCCGAGCTAAACACACTAGCATTAACTTATACCAAACGTTTGGCGACAAACGTGAGTTTGACGCCGGATTCATTTTATAATTTTTTTAAGGTGGATTTCGCAAGCTCGGTAATTAAAAGGGACGATCTTAAATGTAAAACAGGACAGAGGCGCTACCACGAAATCCGAAAATCGAAGTTCGCATCGCATTATCCCTCTCACTCTCGTGTCAAATCATATTAGCGTGAGCGGGACGGCACGAAACGAAGTTCGAATTATGCACTTCGTGGTAGGGCCTCAGGCAGCCTGTGGGACAGGCAGGCTTAAATAAAAAATATTTGTAAATCATCGGATAATTTAACGCACGTATTTATGTTGAAAAATTATAACTCAAAATCAAGAATTTGTTGCTGATGCGTTGAAAATAACTACACCTGTGTTATGTCAACGTATAAAATATGTTTGTCAACTTACCTAAAAGAAATCGGATGGATTTGGCTACTTTTATTTGCAATTAAAAATGTACCCTCTACTTTTTTTTGAGGAAATTTGGGTTTTTTTACTCAAAATCAAGAGCACTATTGGAACGACGGAAACGACCGATTAATAAATATTTTTTTTTGTCATTGATTTTGATGATTAAAAAAATGCCCCTTATTTTCTATAAAAAAAAATTGTGTCAACACTATTTTATGAACACTATTTTTTCTTTATACTCAATGATATTTTCCTCATTCAAAAAGGGTACACTTTTTATTGAAAGTGTCCATTTGAAAGGTTCTGCATCATTAGCAACACAAGATAGAGCATTACGATAGTTTTATAGTTTTATTTAATGAAATAAATAATTATGAGTGAAAGCATAGAGCTTGCGGATCATTCTGTACGTATGTAGTTCAGTGCAATGTGTTTTTACACAAAATGTTTCAAAATTAAATGTCAACACGCAAACTTTACGATTTGTCTCCAAACGAAATTTTCTAATTGCAATTTTTTAAACAGTATGTAAGTTTGATGTTATGCTTAATCGAGTACTGTATGAACTTAGAGATAAATAAAAGGGTAGTTGGCAAAAACAGTTAATCGTATAAGTTAGAGTAGGTAACTCTACCAACAACTTTGGGAGAAAATTGTGACAAATAATATCATAGTCCAATAATAAGATCTAAGGCCCTTTTGTAACTTTTGAAATGGACATCTCTATTTACGAACTTATATAAGCAATAAGATTAGAATGATAACGATTTTAACATTGATGATACTTGAAACTTCGAACATTTAAACCCTGAGTATAATTAATTGGTTTAGCTCAATTTGTTAACTTTAGGTTATACAAATTCTATCTCGGTTGGTGACATTATTGTGTGGTTGTGCGTTATTATATTGTGAAAAATCTTTACCTTTATTGTGAGTTGTTCCGTCTTAGGCAAAATTAATTCGACTGATATTGGAATTAAATTACTCTGATTATTTACACAATGTATAACCAAAACTATTTAAGAAAATTCTAGTTAACCGTATCATTAGGACTGCAGTGAAATTGATATTAAAGAAACGGAATGAAATACCATTTTATTACCAACAAAAGAATAGTTATAAATTTAAAAATTCGATCAACTCCATTGTACTCGCTGTTCTGTGGTAAATAATTATCTTAATTACTAGAAAAGTATAGTTAGTAGGTATGTTAAAATGTGGTGTAATTAAGGTATATCTGGCTAAATATTCGAGCGTTTCTACCGCTATCATTACCAGGACCCATATATCAAAGTAATGAGCTATTCTTTGCATGGGATTTCAATGAATTTTTATTTTACAGCGAGCGCACTGTATCGTTTTACAAAAACCTTGCGTTCGGTGCGACTTATTTCTTCACTATTTAGGACCGGAAACGATGGCGGTTGAGACGCTCGTATAATTAGCCATCTTAAGAATGAAGAGAAATAGATGTATATTTAACCAGTTTGGCGTTGAAATAGTTCCGAGCTCGAACTGATGAAGTGAAATTATCCACAACTTGATTTTTGATGCCATACATGTACGATTAGGTTTTCGTAATAACATGCTAATTATACCGGTATGTTTTGTAACGAATAGTTAAGATATCTTAGATGTAATTGTATATAAATTTTATTCTAATTAATGTAATGTGCGAGTGTTCGATAGCTGTAGTCTCGTAGTAAAACTTTACAGTCTCAATATTTATTGATCCATCAGTATAACAGAGATAATTGGCTACTTGTGTAGGTATTTTAAGTTGTCATATTTATTTATCCTTTGAATTAGGGGCAGATTGATGTACCTATACTACGATGCGCTCCCATACTTAGCTGTGGTAGAAAATTTAGTGTATTAAGGTGTTCATCCAAGATGCCAAATTCGTTGTAAAGTGGTAATGTGCGGTAAATATAATTTGTTAATCAATTATTAATGTGCTATTCACATACATACGTGTAGCGTGTTTATCAATAATGTAGGATAATGCTCAAGGTGTTTACGAGGGGTACATATTATTTCCTTTTGTAGAGAACTGAGTCATTTAACTATTACTTAGATAAAGTTCTATCTATATTCCATTTTGTAAATTTGCATTCCAGTGAAGTATTTGACGTGCTTTGAGATTCCTTCTGAAAATATACAATCCGTACAAAGACTGCATTCATAAGTAGGTCCTCTTGTATTATATTACAGGATTTGCGATCGTTTATTGCTTGGGAAAAGACGTATTTACAAATTTTAAATATTCCAGTTTTTGTGGATCCCTTTGAAATTGGGGCCAAGTTTTGATATTGTTATAGAATCCCCGTTTGTAGAGCTGCCACGGGTTTTATTGTGCACCGTTTTAATACATACTGCAGAATGAAATCCAAATACATATATATTTTAATTCTGGGACGCACCAAGAGAATTAATACGGTACCTGCTTATTAATGTAAAACTAGAATTTATAATCGTTTTCCAGTTTTCTGATCAGTTTGCATAGTGACTATAGACAGTCACTTTTTTATACTACATTGTATTTGAGTGTTACTATTGAGTAATTGGTGACAATTATTTCGCATGCTTAGTTGAGTTGATAACAGTTATATTGGTTACTATGAATTTTATCACTGTTTTACATTTTGAAATATTTATACGGCAATCGTATGGTACATTAAATACTTGTATTAACACTTGTTTTACTTATTCAACCCGTTACCTACATTTCCTTCATTTTATAGGTGGTTAGTATTCAGCGTTAGTATTACATTTGGAGTGCGGCAAGTTCCGGTACCTAATAAGTAGTAGGTATACTAAATAATCTAAATGTGTGTGTGTGTGTGTGTGTGTGTGTGTGTGTGTGTGTGTCTAAGGTGTGTGCGCGACACTCACCGCACTGTGGTTGTGGTTACCTAGCAATATACGCAATGAACTGAGAAAATGCCGCACTGTTGCCCATCCCGCTGCCTGCTGCCGTCTAGTTACGACCTAATAGGTGATGCTAATAATTGAAATCACAACTAGACGCACGCAATAAGCAATTCCAGTTATTCGGTTGCACTATCGGAAATACAGTTCAAAGAAGGAAAATACGGTTTATACGGTCGGAAATTGCATCATGTGGCGTGTGGCCATGTGTGAGTGGGTAAAAAAACTAGAAGGTGTATGAATCATCCAGTAATTGTACCGAAGGCATAATAAAACATAGGTACGTTGAGACAGAACGTGTCTTTATTAAAATTTTCATAGATACGTAAATTAGACCATTTCATTCTAAATAGATAAAAGTGTAATGTAATTAGTAAATTTGCGCAAGAAAACTAACAGTACTATGAGTATATCGTTTAATAAAATGTGGTGAATGAGATAAAACTATTGAAACAAACGAATTCAAGCTCTTGATGATTAGTCATTACATTATCATTACATTACAAATTTTCAACTATACAACTGACTCGAGTATTTCGCGAGCCCGTATTTTTCCTGGAGATAGACTTTTAAAAGTGTTACCGAACTACACAATTTCATTTTTCATTGACAATGAGATATTAAGCTTAGCTTAGATACGAGCTCTTTCAAGTAATCAGCAGTTTATTAACATTCAGACCGACAATAAATAGAAAATATGCCGGCTACGTATTCGTAATTTAATTTATACTATGTAAGTAAAACAGCAATTGTGAACCAGATAATATATCGTAACAATAGAAAAACTACATTTGGCTTCAAATTGAGCACTTAAAATCCGAAAGATAAAGTCACAATAAAAATATAAATTTTTAAAAAAGCGAATAGAACCAAAGTATTTTTATACACTTTCCGATTCAATTATCGTGATTTTATTAGAACAGTATAATTTATTGCGATTGAACGTAGTTAAAATTTAGAAGATTTGATTAACATTTAATACATATTATATTTTTATCTTTGATAAATTGATAGTCTGTTTGTTCTTAACAACGAATCTATGTTCATGATAAGGGTATCCACTGGAGACTGTAACACAGTGAAAACTAACACAGTCTCCAGGGTTCATATTGTAATTATACATGTGATTTGAACAATAAAGATTTATTATTATTATTATTATAATTTGTTCTCAGATAAATTTCAAGTATTAACAACAACATAGTAAGTACAATCAAATCAAATACTCCATTCAAACCAATACAGAACGAGTAAAATTTATAGCTTTTTTTTTAATTCCTTGCTATACAGGGTTATTTTTAATTCACTGACATCCTCTTAACCCTGAATTCCTATCACTCAATCAAATGTTTTTTGTTTTACGACTTTTTAAAATGAAGCACCTTTTTTCCCATACAAATACACAGAGTATCGTAAAAATAAGAGGAAATCTTAAATTTTTAAAACGTTATTACACCAAAAATATTAAGTTATGACAAAAGCCGTAAAACAAAAGACATTTGTTTAAGTGGTAGGAGTTTAGGGTTAAAAGGATGCTAGTGAATTACAAATAACCCTGTATATTAGAGCTATCATTTCCTGAAAATGTGAGTCCTCAAACTAAAATATTTTCGTTTTGGGATAAAACTTTGCAAACTACTTAATTTTCTTGTGGTAGTAATTCACAGACTACTACAATATAACCCGCCTTAGTGGATGTATGTAGTTAACATGACAGGCCAAGTCAGATTTCAGCTATCGTATTTGTTAAAATTCTTCTTCTTTATCTGAATGTTAAGGTATAAAGAGAGCCTATAGTACAGGCCAATTCATAAAAGCTGGCACGAATGGATCAAATGAGCGAATGAAAGTATCTATGTGTTACCTATTTGAATACACTTCACACAAATATGAAAATGAACATGCATAAGTCATTTCCCTACAAAAATGTCAAAGTGACATTGCTTTCGTTCAATCCATTTGTGCCAGCTCTTGTGAATCAAACAGTACTTTTATGTCTACACACATGCCAACATTTTACTAATGAGTAAGTTAGTAGGTACAGTGATTAATGACTAGGAAAAATATTGTCTCTTTACACTAAGTACGTAAATTTCTACTATCTCTTGCAAGAAAATTTTAGCATTTATGGATATTTTTAAGTACAGGCAGCACCAGGTATCTTGGGTATCGAACAGATATCGAACCATAGAAGTGTCATTATTCGAGCATTTGTACCGAACCATTTTCGTGGCCATATTTTTGTAGAAATGGCAAAAGATTCTTTAACAGTTTCCAGTTACCTAGTAGAAGTACAGAACCTCTAAAAGGTAACCGAAAACACCATCAAAATCTACATCCAATTCGTCAAGAATATGGCCAATAAAGTGAAGCGGTTCAAACGTTCGACTAAATACATAACAGAGAAAAATATGTATAGCTATGCTCCTGTCACTCACACAAAGCTGCCGCAAATCAGAATTTTGCGAATTTCGAGAGTCACGAAAATAATTATAGGTACTATCTCTGCTATGTTTTCTCCTTTCTATATTATGGGAGAAAAATAAGATTTTTTTAGAACTATCTAGGGCTTTACAAATATTATCTTGATTCATAAAATACATTTTTTTAATCCTTACTAATGTTACACTTAAGAATAAATAAATATAATGTGTATTTAGGCCGGTAGTAGTTTTATGAGTACGTAATTTCTACCGGTAGTACTATTTGTGTGTGGATTGGACAGAATTAAAGCATCTTTTAATTGACTTCCTAATGTGTTCAATAACAAAATAATACAGAATAGGACTCTTTGGTGATAGGTATTTATGGCACTATAAAACTACCTTATTATCGAGAAATAAACTAAAATTATACTTAACACAACAATTAATAAAATCGCGCAGATATATTTTAACATTTTTATTTTCGAATTTAATTTTGAATGAGTTCAAAGAAATCGTAGATGAGTCTAGAAGTGAAACAACCTAAATTATGTGTGTTTGTGCTATTATAATTCGTTTTCTGATTTAACAGAAACAAACGTATGTAATACGATAATTACGTATCTGTCTGAATATGCACACTATCACGTCATGGTACACATACACATGCACACATTTTTATAACAAGACATATCTTTTGAGTGATAACGAGGTAAACGAGCTAATAGTATATTAATTTAGACAGATTCAATATCAATAAATAGAGCTACAATTTTATATCTCCTAGATACTTTTCTCCGACGAATGAAAGGAACGATAATTCATTTGAAAAACGTGTAGCTACTTATAGTTTAATATCGAGTATAATACGAATCACCATGCAAGTGACCACCACTCTCAGTGGCTATTTTATGTCTTATTTTAATTTGAATGTATACCTATTTAGTCAGGTAAGTTGGTTTTGCATTGTACGATTGGTTGACACATGATATTATTTTTTTACGTAACTATAATTATTTTGTAGACAACCCTCGCAAAGCAAACATTACACAATAACATGAAGGGCAATGTTGGTTTTCGTTTTGATTACGCAAATGTCTACTGATGTCTGTATTATATAGTCTGCCATGATTTATGATGGTCTTAAGGTAAATCCAAGTACAGTCGAGGTCAAAGATATCTTTACACTTTACTACCTTGTTGCAGTCACTTT
The DNA here is from genome assembly GCA_947859365.1 of Archips crataeganus. Taxonomy (NCBI): domain Eukaryota; kingdom Metazoa; phylum Arthropoda; class Insecta; order Lepidoptera; family Tortricidae; genus Archips; species Archips crataeganus. Next base: position 9,207,194 of record OX402051.1, read on the forward strand.
GTGTTTGAACTTTTATATGTAATTGTCAGATCAGAATGCATATAGTGACAAGGCACTAAAATGTAAAGATATCTTTGACCTCGACTGTACACTATATTTCCTATTGAAGAATGGCTAAATATAACGCCAATTTATTTATCTAGCTCTAGCGTTTTTTTTTAACTAAGCATCTATCCTTGAACGCCAAATACAATTGGAATGTTTGGCTAGAAGAATAAGCAAATTATTAAATCGCTTCTCAATCTTTACTCCCATAAAAGCGTAGTGGATCACTTAGGCCTGTAGATGACCTTTTGTCTTAACCGTCCATGGTTCATTAATTACCAATATCAAGGGTGATTCTGTACCTTAGGCCTTGAAGTACTGCGGGAATTCGTTGGAGATTGCTCGAACTAGCGCTTGGTCGTCGCGACTGGAATCGCCCTCTTCGCAGAAGATACGAGCAAAGCAACGGAGCAAGTCGTCTCTTCGGTGTAGATGAGACCCGTAGTCCGTGTTTCGGATAATGCCTTGGAGGATTTTTAGGTATGCTTGACGCCGCTGTAACACAAATATCGTATTACTTAATAACTTAAATTATATATTATTATTATTATTATTATTGGTTTGCTTAGTCTTTGGATTGCGAAAACGCAATTAAAGCACATTGAATAAAAATATACTTGGTTTATAGAGCATCCAAGCCTTGGCTATCTGGGGCCTGTTGCATAATAAAGTACAACTTATATTACAAGCGGAACTCCCTTTCTAATTAATATAACTGAAGCGAGAGTTCCGCTTGTAATATTAGTTGTAATTTGTTATGCAACAGGCCCCTAGTCGCCTCAGTATAAGAACAAAGTCTGTCAAAAAACATTAAATCATCATCATATCAGCCGAAAAACGTCAACTGAACATAGGCCTCCCGAAGGTTCGCCAAGCAGATCGGTCCTGAGCCATCCACATCTAGCGCGTGCCAGCAACCATAACCAGGTCGTCGCTCCATCTTGTTGGACGCTTGCCTACATTGTGTCTTCCGGTCCGTGGACGCCATTCAAGAACCCTTTGGTTCCAACGACCACTGCCAAGTGACATCATATCGCTCAAGAGTCTGGCGATTCTTAGAGCTATGTCGGTGACTTTAGTTATTGCGCGGATACTCCAAGCATAGCCGTCTCCATCGCCCTCTTAGTTACCTTGAGCTTGAGTGAAATATAACAAATAAATAAATATATAAATATTAGGGGACAATCTTACACAAATCGACCTAGTCCCAAACTAAGCAAAGCTTGTACTATGGGTACTAGACGACGATAAACATACTTATATAGATAAATAAATATTTCAAACTAAATACAAACTGAAATATAGATGCACAGAAAAAACCCCAGAAAAAAGACTAATGCTGGGAATCGAACCCAGGTCCTCAGCGTTCCGTGCTGCGTGCTTACCCCTACACCATCACTGGTCTAGAAGTTAGCTAGTTAGTTAGTTAGTTATTTAGTTTGAAATATATGGTTTCACGGGATGACCGTAAAAGTAATAAAAAAAATGAAGTTGAAGAAAATAAAAAATAAATAGAAAAAGATACTTCATACTTAACTTATAAATAAATACTTAAATACATAAATACATAAATAAATATCACGGGACAATTCACACCAATTGACCTAGTCCCAAACTAAGCAAAGCAAAGCTTGTGTTATGGGTACTAAGCAACGCATAAACATACTTATATAGATAGATACATACTTAAATACATATTAACCCGTGGAACGTCCCGCGCGCCGCAGTGGCGCATAACGAATTGTTCGTGATTGGCCAATTTATTTTATTAGTTTCGTTTAACATTCAGGCTATTGGCTATATTTTTCCAAGTCTGTTGTCATTTTTGCGTCAAACTAATTCTTATTGGTCAAAATTCAAGCATCCGTTGATTTTTGGTGAATTAATAAAAATGTAACGGCAAACAAATTTTGCACCAGTCCGATACAATCTGTTACGGGTGCGAGTTGTGCGGGATTGTTTTTATGGAGTGAAAAGTATTAATATGGTAAACTAATGTGTGTAATCGATTCTTAAACTAATTATGTTCAAAATAGTGTAGTGGCAATAGTGGAAATGTGGAATGTGTCAGTAAATTTAGCTATGTGGTAAAATGTTTTGAGGTTAGAGTGAAAATAATTGAAACGAAACAATAATACATTATTTTCGTTACTATCAGGTGAGTTAGAAATAGCAATGATATTTTAGAAACCTAGTGTGTAATCTCAGCTTTCTAACGATATATAACATTCAGTATATAATTATCGTATAAAAGCACAATTTCATTTTTCTAGCATGTAGTACGTAAACAGATTGAACCAAAAATCGTTGGTCGCGTAGGGCATTTTGCGTGAACAGTGGCCGATCGAGCGACGGGTTAAACATCCAAGACTCATAAATATAAATATCTGCCCCGACCGGGAATCGAACCCGGGACCTCAAGCTTCGTAGTCAGGTTCTCTAACAACTAGGCTATCCGGCCGTCTAAAAAACATAGAAAACATCCATAACTCAGGAACAAATATACGTGCTCATCAAACAAATAAAAGCCCTAACCGGGATACGAACCCAGGACCTCTTGCTTCGTAGGCAGGGTCACTACCAACTAGGCTAAAGCGGTCGTTAATGTAATGTAACAATGTCAACTGTTAATTACCGTCTCTGCAGGTGACAGATCAGCCAGCTGCCTCACAATAATATCGATAGCCACTTTGACGTCGTTAGTATAGAAATGCTCGGCAGTCTTCTTGCGCGCAAACAGATCTATCAATAGCTTCAGGACCGAATGCGCTGGCGCCGGCTCGTGGTCGAAAATGTGGACGGGGTCGTCTGGAAACGGTGTAATGTTTTAATTTGTTGAAAAGTAGTACTAAATAGTATAATTTCACGAACGGCGAGGTGACCGTCATTATCTTCTTAACTATATTCTGCCATCATTCATCAATTCCATCACCATCATTTCAGCCGAAAGATGTCCACTACTGAACATAGGCCTCCCCCAAGGCTCGCCAAACAGATCGGTCCCGTGCCATCCGCATCCAATGCGATATTCTGCCATAAGAAAAATCAAACATCTATGTACTAAACACACTAATCTACTAAGAACTTTTGAGTATTTTACTTTGGCTTTGATGTATTTACGTCTGTTCTAATTATATCTTAAATTTTGATCAGGTACAATAAGTAAATAGTAAGCCATGATGACCTAGTGGTTTAACCTATGGTCTCTCAAGCAGAGGGTCGTGGGTTCGAGTCCGGGCTCGCACCTCGAGTATTTCGGAATTTATGTGCGAAATTACAATGAGCTTTGCGGTGAATGAAAACATCGTGAGGAAACGTAGCCACACTGAGAAGAAATTCAATGGTGTGTGTTAAATTCCCAATCCGCACTGGGCCCGAGTGTGAACTTCGGCCCAAGCCCTCTCATTCTGAGAGGCGTGTGTCCTGCAGTGCGATGTATTATCAAACCGCAATCAGAATGGGACTGTCAGAACTGTTATTTCATACATATTTTGACGTAAACATATAGAATTACTGTCAACTCCAATCCATTTCTAATCGCGGGCGAATAATATATAGCCTGGGAGGATGATGATGAAGTAAATAGGTATCTGGCTCTTAGCCACAGGAAAATGAAGCGAAGGACATACCTTCCCGGTTAAGAAGTAGTAGCACCTTCTCACAAAAAATCTTAGCGTTATCTATATTCTCCAGTGCATTCAGTAGAAGGTTGTCAACAGGGGTTTCAAATTGGAGATTGTAAGCCAACAGGAGTGTGAGGAATAAATCCGGTATCTGTTCATCCAGGTCCGTTTCTGGGGGGTTTTCGATCAATTCTAGAAGGAACTCTGCAAACTCTGTGCCCAGTATTTCTGCAAAAAAGGAATCGCTGGACAGATTGTTTTTAATTTTCATAATATGAAAAGAACTTCTCAATGACTGATTTGTTTACGACAAGTCCAAATGCTTGGACCTAAAAGGCTGAAGATTGCGGTTCTTATTATTATTATTATATAGATAAGGAATAAGGAGGTGAATTGCTTTGTGGCGGTTATATGTAGTCTTTATCAGTTTAAATTAATATGAAGACGATGTAGGTATATTAAAATCTATCGCCATTGCATTCACTATTTCTCTCTCAGAATAATATGGTGACAGAAAAAGATGGTGAATGTGGTTGTGACGGTGCGCGTGTTACATGATAATAATAGTAATTCCTCACGCTAATTTAAAAATCTGCTGGCCTCGATAAAATAAATAATATTATAAATGCGTAAGTTTGCGAGTGTTTATGTCTGTGTGTACCTATGTATGTTACTCTTTCAAGGTAACACTACTGGGCAGATTTGGTTGAAAGGCGAACAGATAATTTATAACTTCCTGAAGATTACATAGTTTGCGGACGAAGTCACTAGCAACGCCTAGTATTAAGACCAAAGAATGATTTACCGAAGTGTGTTACTGGCAGTTTGTCACCCATAGACAGAACCATAGACAACAGAAGAGCGGAGTGCGAGAGTCGACTGACGGCGCGAGGGTTGTCGCGCATGTCGCGTGCAATTTCCGGCGGGAGTTGTGACAGCGCCAGAGTTGCCAGCGCCGTCCGTTCCAGGCCGCACATTACTCCAAAGGCCTGAAAAAGAGCATCTTTGTTAACTTCGCCACTACTCTTGTAACTTTAATAACAATTACAATCATTATCATCATCATTTAAACCGTATGACATCCATTGCTGGACATATGCTTCGTTTTTTTTAGCATTAGAAAGAAGGTAAAATGTTTTTCGCAGCCGCTGCACTCTTCGCCGAGTGGTTGTGGTAGTTTGTTGGAGATTAGTAGCAAACCTTAATGATGATTTTCTTGAGAAAATAATCTGAGGTTTTCCCCTTGCCTTACACACTGCAGTCCTGGAGTAGGTGATAATGATAATAGTATAAAGGGAATGCTGTTCCACTCTTTCATATCAACTATTCTAAAACGGGGCATGGCACGGCACTCCCAAATTAGTGACGTCAAAATAATCTACGTACCTGCAAGAGAAGTTGTCGCAGCGGCCATCTTGTCTCCATCTGGTAGAACTGGACTAAGGTCGTAACGTAGGCATATTTGTGACTGCTTAGCACATGCTGAGAAATGTTCACATCCGCATTTGACTAAAAGGGAAAAAATATTTGTTCATCCAATGATATCAATTATTATACTGTGAAGATTAACATTACTTTTAGTTTGACCCTTGTGGTTTGAGTCTCTTCAGTTAGAAAATGCTGTATTATTCCACTTATATTACTATGCCTTTTGTGGCTAGAAGAAATCAAATCAATATTTCTGAACAACAATAAAACATGTCTTTCTTTCCACATAAAACCTAGCATATACAATAAAACACACAACCATTCATTAACCTGCTATTTTTTTTAGATTTATGTAGTTTTGGGATTTTCTTACTCATAATCAAGAGCGCTATTGATTTTGATGATTTAAAAAACCCCTAAATGTCCATAATTTAAAAAAAATAATTAAAAACAACACTTTTTTTAATTTGTGAAAATTAATAGTACTCATGATTTTGAATAAATCCCCAAAGTTTCCTCATAAAAAAAAGTAAATGGTACACTTCCTATAGAAAAAGCGCTCATTCATACCACTGTCATCTCACTGCCCACTGGTCCATACTTACCATAACAGAAATGAGTTCAAGCAACTGAGTTTGTATGTCATGCGCATCATCATGCAACGCCCAGCCTCTTTGCTGCGCGTCGTTGGCCGCTTTGGACAGCGCGTTGAGAGCCGTCATCATTCGCAAGGCGTCCGGGGCTGCGTCGATAGCGTTTTTTGGGCACGTGATGTTGCTGTTGGCTTCTCGAAGGAGCGCATCGATGATTGAGCGGGCCGCGCCGCCTGGCAGGAATTCCTGAAGGCAACAGTTTAATAATAAAGATGATGCCAAACCATTGTATGCCATTAGGAAAATTCAGTTTTTTTGTGAAAATATTCAAGATTTGCAATCTACAGGTTAGATGGGCCACACAGAAGGGATTTTGCAAAATTCCCACGGGATCGGGAGCTTACTAATAGAAAAATATGTTTGAGGAAACATGTCATCAGTCATCAATTTTAGTGACAAGAAAAATTCATCGATTTCATACAGGTAATTCATTATGATTGACAAAAAAAATGCAATTTCTATTTAATTATCAATTGTGCAAGTTGTAAGCAGTAAATGTTACTATGAAACATGGTTTCTTAAATAAATAGAATGCATTGCCCTTTTTTGTTTATAGAGACTTGTGAAGAAGAAGTCTTGGGGGCTGCGCTCCATGCACAATGGCAACAGGCCCCACTGTTACATAACAAAGTACAACTAATATTACAGACAGTAGCTCGGCCCCCGTTCTATCTACTAGGCCGAGCATGTATTAGGCATTGTCTCGATCGCTCACTCGGCAGGTCTGAATGTTCACTGTCTCGCTACTCGGCCACATGAGAACTGAACTGACTGTGCTAATTAAAAAACACGCGTGAACAGCTACTCGCTCAAATCACTGTCTCGGCCAAGAAACATTTTACTGTCTCGCCCGTTTGCTCGACACGTGTGATCAAGGCATAAGCTAAGCACCCATGAGGCTGACATGATCACCTGGAATGTTCAAAGCCTCAACAAAAGTAAGAAATAAAAAAAAATATAGACTTGTCTGTATACAAGAATTTTTTAATAGACAGTGAAGAGCTTGTGGCTATTGATTGAGCCCAATTTTTTTGATTCCACTAAATATTCAGTCAAAATAATATAAAAAGTACACATACCCTCAAGGAAACCAGCACTGTCTCAACAGCAACTTTTGACATCTCATGGCTCAGTTGTGTCTCCTTGCGTACCGACTGCACTATGTCATAAATGGCATTGGGCTTGATGCTGTCACTGCTGTCCTGGCTGTCATCCTGGTTGTCAGTGTCCGATGACAACTGATTAGAGGCTTTGTTTATGGCTCCCTTCTTACTAGTGTCATCATTTTCTAAAAAGTAAATGAATTATTGAAAAATTTACACTAGCATATATTTTAGTAGTGGTAGAGCCATGTTGTAGCTAGCCGCTGCGTCACGAATGGGCCGGCTCGTCCGGGGCAGTACCACCCTCTCACAGAACACCGGCGTGAAGCAGCAGTAATCCTGCTTGCGTTTCGTACGGTCAGTGAGAGTGCCGGGGGCTCAACACCTCACCCCTTCCCTCTTCCCCTCCCTCACCCCCTTCCCCTATTCCCTCTCCTTTAGGGCCGACAACGCACTGGCATCGCGTAAAGCGCTGCGGGTGTCTATGGACAGTGGTGAGCATTTAACATCAGGTGACCCACTAGTTCGTTTGTCTGGCCTTTCTAACATAAAAAAAAAAAAAAAAAAATATTTTTTAGGCAATTCAATGATAAAACAATGCCACTAATATATTTCCTTGCCAGATTCCATTTCATTTTGTTTAGCAGTTTTGTGATAAGTTAGAAATATGAATAAGATGGACACTACAGAAGCAGCACTTAACAGTTGTTTATTGTGATTACCCTTTCAGACACCATGAATTAAAAAAGAAGAAAACCTGCATTCCAGTCTTGTTTGTCCCAAAAAATACCAATGTTACAGATTAAAATAAAAATACAAAAAGGAAGCCTTAGATTTGGCGCAGATCTGCGTTCCAAGAGGTTAATCTAATATATAAAAATCTTGTGTCACGGTGTTTGTTATCAAACTCCTCCAAAACGGCTTGACCGATTTTTAATGACACTTTTTTCTCTATATTCGGTAGGTCTGAAAATGGAGTTGCGGGCAACAGCTAGTAAAATATAGAATGAGTGAACTTTTACCAATAAATAATAATTTTTCAACCAAATTAAGAGCACTGGGTTCTATCAAGAAGTCAAACGGATGGCGGAAGAAAGGGATAAATGGCAATTACTCCACTGACAAGAGTGATACTCTTAACACATTCAGTGCCGGGAACGCCACAGGGGAGTTCGCCGTTCGTAGGCAGTTTTCGCTACAAAGCGGAAAAACGCTGCTACGGGCTACGAGCATAGCGCGTAGCAATACGTGGCAGCGAATGTGTTAAATTTCGAAGAAGATTATAACTATTTACAAAAATCCTTATAACATAATATGTTGTAGAGTTTTTTTTACATTCATTTTATTGAACCAAAATATCCAGAGCACAAATAAACTATTACTATTACATTACTGTAATTATTACCTATCACTTACCAATTACAGATTTTGGAGAAGAGCTATCTCGTTCTTCATTAATATATTGCTGTGACACAATAGGCCTCAAGTCAAAGGATGGCGACACTCCATTAGGTGGAGTGGCATCATCCAATCGTGGAGGGGGTTTTGGTGCTTGGGGCTTCTTGTTCTGGGGCCTCATTGACACTGTAATCTGCTTCTTCTTCTCACTCAATCTAGCTAACAACTCTTGCTTCTGCACTGACATAGCATTATCCTCATTCAGTGATTTAATGCAGCTATTTAAGAAGCTCAGAAAAAACTCCGGTTCAACCTGCAATGGTAAGCCACACACTGAACGACTGAGCTGAGCTAATTGTGCTCTAATTATTAACTGAAATAGGAACGAGTTGAACCTTGACTGCGGCCACGTAATTGGAGGGAACGAAGCCAACTTGACCTTTTCTATTAACAACGTGCCACCAGTTTCGCTGTTTCGCGTTGTGTTGCTGAAGATAGAAAAATTCGCCCTCGGTGAAGCTCAGCGTTTTAGCTAACGTTGCCTCAAAATCGTACAGTGCTTGTAGCATCTCATTGTCCTCTGAAATACATAATGAAGGTATTACTTCCGCTATCATTGTTATACACACCCAAAAACCGAAGACACAATAAACAAACAATTTTGTATGCCTTACCGAGATCGTTTTGCACGTCGCCCATGGCTGATAATTTATTATCTACGGAATACTTGATATTATATTTTTCCTAAGAGCTGCAAAGCGCTTTCTTACATTATTTTGTGTACAGAAATTTAAACTTTGGGATTTTCTAGTCGGTCGGCACCATCAACAAATCAATTTCATTTTATTTTTGACAGTTTCGTCAGGGTTGCAAGCCTTAAAAATATTCGCGCTATTTTTAGCCATAAATAACTAAGGCCATACCAGGGGGGGCACACTTACATATATCACACTTTTCATGCGACTACAGCGATCTCTGGTTGTTTGGTAAAGAACTAAATTAGCGGCCATCTTGGTTGACTTGTCAAACTTGTCAGTTGTCATTCATCGGCCATGGCCATGGCGTACCAAATTGTACGGTCAAGGACTTTAATTGATAGGCCACTTGCCAATGTTCGTATTTTAGCCGTATAGTGCAAATCGGGTTTAGCCGCTTATGCTTCATATATGCTGATTTGAATTAGACGGCTAAAATACGAATAGTGGCAATTAGCCTATCAATTAAAATGACGCGTAATTATAGCTGTACATCACTACCAACATATACATATAGATAGGTATACATCTATAGATACGTCACATTAGTTCTTCACCAGGGCGTAGGGCAGCAGCACCTTCCATACATGCATATTTGACCATAGAGTTGCCACTCTTGTTCATATAATATTACAATACTCTTTGCTACAACCTAAATACAAAGGAGCGTGGAAACAGTTGGAGGAGGCCTTTACCCAAAACGTCGTATATTTGTATTTTTTTAGTGCACGGATAAAATAAGTCTTTATTATTATTTATTATTATTATTTATTATGGTATGAACTGCCGGTGAATATGACCGTGGTTGGTTTTCCGATAGTGTTTGACGGCTGCCAAATCGGAACGTCTGTCTACAGTTAAAGGAGATAAACAACTAAGTACCTACAAATTATACCTATCTACCAGTGGCGTGGCATAAACATTTTCGAAAGACTATCATCTTCATCATCCTAGCCTGAAAGTCGCACGTCGCACTAAAAGGCACAGGCCTCCTCGCAGAATAAGAGGTCTTGACTTGTTGTTCCCAGTTCCCACGCGGGCCCAGTGTAGTTTGGGAATTTCACACACACCGTTGAATTTCTACGCGATAAGTGCAGGTTCCCTCTCACGATATTTTTCTATAACGTAAATTCCACGGTAAATTTCAAATGTAAATTTCAGTAGACTCGACGCGATTCTACGTGCACGTCGGCTAAATAGTCTAAATCTAAATTTTCTAAATTTTAATAATAATTTAGACGGCGGATTTTCCGTGGTTAAAATAGACCCTACTCGTATACCTACCTTAAAGTAAGTGCAGAAAGGGCGAATGACAGAATTTGACAAGTGATGAAAATTTTGGCAACCCGGTGTGTTACGGGGCCACGCTACTGCTATCTACATTTATTTAAAAACTAACTGAGCAAATCAAATCCAATAGGTAGCTCTATTATTTTACATATAACAAAAGTTTAAGAGCATAAGTACCCTATATTTTATAGTGAAAGTAGGTACTTAGGTGCCTACCTAAAATGTATAAAGTCGATTTACAACTAATTTATTTATATCTAATCAATTTCATGTACATACGAAATAGTGTTGGATGGTAGCGTGCGTGTATCCTAATTACGCAATTCTATAGAGAAAATGGAAGAAATATTACTTATTTTGTTTGTTATATTTCCTGTTACTAGAATTCCTTATGTTTATTTTATTATATACCTACCAAGAACGTAATTATGTCAAGGGTATGTCTCGCGTTCGTAGCTGAATAAAATATGTAGTTGCGTTATTTATCCCATATAAAAGTGTGAGTACTTAGGTACTTATATAGTGGGATCAAAGTAGGGAGCAGTCTACATTTTATGAGAATAAGAAGATTTATTCATGTCACATTTTTTATTGATGAGCGGAACTTAAGGTGAACGTTCGAGTGCTGGTCACTGTCTATGTTTTTGCATCTTTAATTTTATATCATTCGCATTATTAAAGAGGTGGCAGCAGGGTATCATTATATTGGGCATTTATAAAAATTACTTACTCATTGAATAGTTCTAGGCTGTACATTTTTTATTCCTACCTATTAATATCGAGTTTACTAGTTTTAAGTACAAAATAATTAAATAAATAATAAATAAATAAATAAATATCATGGGACAATTCACACCAATTGATCTAGTCCCAAACTAAGCAAAGCTTGTACTATGGGTACTAGACAACGGATAAACATACTTATATAGATAGATACATACTTAAATACATATTAAGCACAAACATTCGTATTATTCATACAAACGTCTGCCCCGAGCCCGACCGGGAATCGAACCCGGGACCTCAAGCTTCGTAGTCAGGTTCTCTAACAACTAGGCTATCCGGTCGTCTAATTACAAGGAATTAGCTCAAAATCAATATCAATATGGTACGTTGTGCACTTTTTGACGCCGACCAAGTCTCTCCCAAGGGCTGGTACGCACATGCGGATTCCAATTCGGAATTACAACATCGCGATGAGTCGGCTTTTTCGGCAAACCAGAAACCTGAACGTCTCTTGCTTGTCTCTCATGTGGCATCGACACAAATTCATCTTCCACGGCCAAGTCTTCAATAAAATCTAAGCTCCTTCCGTGCCGTCCTCCAATTCGGTTCCAAGGGTTAGTCCTGGCATGGGGATTCCAGTTAGGAATAATAACATCACGATGTGTAGGTTTTTTCGGTAATCCAGAAATTTGAATATCGCGGGCTGTTCTCGCTAGGATAGGAATACGAGAAACAGGAGCTGGAAAGGTTGGTTTGGGGTATAAAGGCTTGGGTCGAAGTGGGTTGAGGTGTCCTGGAAGCCTGATTTCCCTCGCGTTGCGTCTGTTGTAGCCTGGGTGTTTTGGGCCGGTGTTCCTGCTGCCGCTTGAAGCTCCTCGCCTTGCGCTGGGGGAGTCCACACTGCGGGCTTTGCGTCGATTGTAACCGGGATGTGTGGCACCAGTGTCGCGGCTGCCTGATAAAGTTGAATGACCGCCTCTTCGCTGCGCACTGGGAGAGTCTACGCTTTCCTCAAGCCTGTATGATTGCGGCTCGGGCTCTTTGCTATTCAGCTCTTCATTTAGTAGTGGTGTGAGGTCACGTGCTTCCAGGACATCACGTCTTATTCTACCGCGCGGTGGCGGTCTGAACGTTAGTATCAATATTTTTTTATGTTTCGGTGCCTTTATTCGAGGCTTGTATGCTGGTTGAAGAAGCCTTTGGCATGCCGACTCTGCCACGAGCGCAGCCAAGACGACACCCAATACTAACGTAACTTTGAACATGTTAACTATTCGTATGCTTCTAACGAACTAACAAAGTATCCCAGCCTTATACGTATTTATAACATGTGTTAAGGAAACCATCAGGTAATTACCCGAAGGTATACATAACACTGAGAAAAGGGGATGGCCCGTACCGTCTTTGTTTACTAAATCATCGGTCGTAAAACGGTGTCTTGAACTGAGATGATCTTTGTTATCTCGGAAACAGAGATGACTCTTGTCGTAAAAGTAAATAGAGTCAATTTAATAACAATGCTATTATTTGCTGTTTTAAGATTTAAATTTGAATGATGAGTTATACGTGCTAGCTTTTGTTGGCAAATAATTTGTCAAGGTATCATATGGAAATGCTATGCAAAATTTACATTTTACTTTTATTCAGTCGGTCAGTTATGAACATTTTAAGTTATTTTGTATTTTTGTTTTCTATTGTTTTAAGAAATTCATAAAAAAAACATCTGGTCAAATTACTAAGAACAACTCAAAATTCAAAACGTAAGGTAAACTGGGGTTGCTTTGGGAAATTTTGGGGCTACTTTGATAGATTTAAAATGGTTATAAAAACGCAAATATTCATAGCTCGATTGAGCAAATGACGTAAAAAGTTAGGTAATTTATCAAGGTAGTTATTTCACTGCTGCAGATGGTCTAAAAAATAAGGACACTGCGTAAAAACTGTTTTCCAAAGTAGCCCCTGCATTTTAAAGTAACCCCGTATTACGGTAGGTATGTATTTTTTAAATGAGAAATACATGGTCATTTTCTTTAAACAATGCTGAACCACTCATCAAAATTTGTGCACTTGATTATTTTGTAACCATAATAAATAATAGTTATACATATTTAAAAAATCCCACGAATATTACAATTAATTGCGACGACCCCCTATACATTGTGTTATTCTATCCTACCCCATTTAATGGATTTATAGAAATGGTGTATTATGTTTTCAAATATTCGATATGATAGGAGTAATAATAATAAAATTAGCCTAGATTTCTGTTGCAAACTCGAAACATTTGCAAGCACTCTTACTTACTAATAATTTAGAATTTCAAAATCGTTTCTGTTCATGAATCCCGTTTTGCAGAACCTTGTAAGTACCTAGTCATTGTTGTTATGAGTTGTATGGATGGCGTAAGGTTTACTTTCATACAATATTTTTGAAAAAAAAACGCTGCCTTTTATTTACGATACAACTCGTGGTGTCGCGAGATTATTATGAAATGAAATGAAATGAAATGAATTAAATTTATTTCGAAACAACAACAACAACAAAGAACAGTTTACAAATTTCTTAAATCTAAAAGAGTATTGTGGCAGTTGTCTCAAAAAAGGAGTCCACTCAGCATGAGTCGAGGCAGGGGGCCACGACGCTGATTTTCAGCGGATCCTATATTGAGTAACCTAAAACTAAAACTAATAAAACTAAAACTATACAACTTACGGGCTCAATCTAAATATGCTTAATTTTATGTTTGTACTCGCACAGTCTAAGTAAAATAAATCTACCTCTGCGATTACCAAACCAGAAATCAGACTGACATAATGTAATCCTACTTAATATTATAAACGCGAAAGTTTGTAAGTACGGATGGATGAATGTTTGTCACTTTTTCACGCTAAAACGGTTTGACGGATACTGATGAAATTTGACACACAGATAGCTTATAATCCGGATTAACATATAGAATACTTTTTATCCCGGAAAATTGCATAGTTCCCGCGGAACAGCGACAAACGAATACTTCGCAGACGGAATCGCGGGCAGCAGCTAGTTGAAAAATAAACGGATAATACATAAACAGAAAGACTTATGGAAGATAGGCGTACACGTACGCATTTTATGTATGTATGTATAAATGTATGTATACATGCAGATGCAAGCATTGAGAGTAACCTCTATGTACTTATGTTATTATACTTGTGTATTATGCAATATCAAACGTGTTTAAGAATTGGGGTCCGGTTCTAGTTCAGGCGTCCGGGGAGAGCGACCGTCCGGCCGAAAGTTTTACAAAGTTTTACGACTTTTACGACTTTGGAAATCAATTTAAATTTCCGGTCATTCTTCTTTAGGGTTCAGAAACTTAAAGTAGCTACTTAAAAGAAAAATTAATCCTTATAATTTCACTCACGCGTTCGTCTAATCTGTCTCTACATTTTTGTTTTATAATATTACTTAAATGTCGTGTAAGTAATACTTAGAATATCATTAATCTACATATTAGGCTTACCAGGGCATTTTTAATAAAAATTTCATTTTTGTGACGAGCTATATGTAAACTGTATGATAAAAAGGCACAAAACCGAGTCAAAAAATAAGAACGCTTTTTTTCTTTGTGAATATTTCTTCACCAAAAAAAGTAAAGGGTTCACTTTTTATTGAAAATGTCTTTGGGTCATAATCGTTGCATCTAAAAATACACTCGCTTTTTAGCAAGTGATGACTGAGTAAACAAACAGGCTAGAGGACTTCCCCTTTTATCTTTCCCGAGTATGCCTTCGCAGCTTCGGTTAAGTACCTTAGTTACTCTAAGACAGTATAAATACGACGTTGAGCTGAGATAATTATTAGTTTCTTGTAAACATCGAGTTCGCCAACATGTTGAAAGTGACCCTAGCGTTGGGTGTGGTCTTGGTTGTGTTCGTGGCTGAGTTATCATGCCAAAAGTTTATTCAACCTACGTACAGGCCATCAGTACCTCGCCAGAGACCTAGATTCATATTACCAACGTACAGACCGCCGAGGCGTGGTATAATAACACGTTATGTCCGAGAAGTAAGTGACCTCACACCGGTACTACAAGATGATGCCAATGATCTTATGCCGAGTCATAATCAAGAACTGCAGTTAAACAGGCCTGAGCGAAGCTTAGACTCTCCTAGCGCGAAACGAGGAGGTGGTCATTCAACTTCATCTGGTAACCGCGACACTGGTCCCACACATCCCGGTTACAATCGACGTAACGCCCGTAGTGTGGACTCCCCCAGTGCAAAACGAGGCGGCGGCGGGCCAAGAACTTCAAGCGGCAGCAGGAACACCGGTCCAATACACCCAGGCTATAACCGACGCAACGCGAGAGAAATCAGGCTTCCAGGACACCTCAACCCACTCCGACCCAAGCCTTTATACCCCAGACCAACCATACCAGCTCCTGTTCCTCGTATTCCTATCCTAGCGAGAACAGCCCGCGATATCCAAATTTCTGGGTTACCGAAAAAACCTACACATCGTGATGTTATTATTCCTAACTGGAATCCCCATGCCAAGACTAACCCTTGGAACCGAATTGGAGGACGGCACGGAAGGAGCTTAGATTTCAATGACGATACAGCCGCTGAAGATGGATTTGAGTCAGTGCCGCATGAAAGACAAACAAGAGACGTTCAAATTTCGGGTTTGCCAAAGAAACCTACACATCGTGATGTCATAATTCCTAACTGGAATCCTAACGCCAGGACTAATCCTTGGAATAGGATTGGAGGACGGCACGGAAGGAGCTTAGATTTGACTGAGGCATCGATGCCGCAAGAGCCGCATGAGAGAAAAGTTCGGAGTCATGGTTTCCGACCGGATGATATCCGTAGGCACGAGATTTCCAGTTTACTAAAAAAACCTAGACCTGTAGGTCCTCCTAAATCAAATAAGGGCAGAACTAATTAATCCTTGGACCAAAATTAGAGGAGGCAAGGAGCGTGGACTTCACTAAAAACTTTTTAGTAGAAGATAAATTTGATTCAGAGTCATAAGAAAAGAATCAAAACGTTCAGATATCTGGCTAATATAGTGACATAGCGCTGTAATACTAAATTCTAAATATTTTACGTGACGTTAGTGATGACGATGACAAGCATGGCAAACGTGAACGCTTAATCAGAGGTGGTGCGTTCGAAGACATACTTGAATCACGCTATCTTCGGGTTTCCTAAAGAAATTCACTCCAAGGCGCTGTTGGCTAACCAAACTACATTAATGTAATAAAATGACGGTACAATAAAACAGTGGACACAAAAAGTGTGAAACTTACATAAATAAGTATTTAATTAGTTAAACTACTGGATTTTATTCGTTTATATCCCATTCTAGTTAACCTAACTAATACCTATTATAAGTGAGAAAGTTTGTGAAGATGTTTTTGATGTTTAGATGTTTGTTAGTCAATTACGCACGGTTGAATGGAAAGATTCTCCATCTCTTTCTGTTATCATTTTATAAGTACCATTTGACAGAAATAAATAGTGATTGCGAAGGCGAACCTATATACGTCCTACTGCAGGGCACAGGCCTCCTCTCAGATTGAGAGGGCTTGAGTCGTAATTCTCACGTGGGCCCAGTGCGGATTGGGAACTACACACATTCTCAGGCATGTGCAGGTTTCCTCACGATGTTTTCCTTCACCGTAAAAGCTCATGGTAAATTTTAAATGTAATTTCGCACATAAATTCCGAAAAAAATAGAGATGAGAGCTCGGGCTCGAACCCACGACCCACTGCTTGAGAGACTAACAGGTCAAATCACTTGGCCACCAAGGCTTATCAGGTCGCAGATTATTGTCATTCATTCCGGGTTGTTTTTTAATCACAACCAAGCGAACGAGTTTAGTGGTCAATCGAGCGCTGCAATGCAACGTTCTCTGCCAGATCTTGGGCTTCAGACTAACAGAGTACCTACTAAAAGAGTAAAGCGTGTCACACAGCGCAGATGCGGTAAGATTTTATCTGCGTATAATAACTTATCCGTCTGCAAGTATCACACACAGTGCAGATGCGAGGTTTTACATTCACTGTAAAATTTCGGAGCTGAGTAGACGTGTTTTGTGGTGCGGATTGCTTATACAGGGTGTTTTTTTATATAAAAGGGGGAAAACGAGCATGCGGGTCACCTGATGGGGAGAAATTACCGCCGCCCATGGACACTCGCAACATTAAGGGTGTCATAGGTGCGTTGCCGGCCCTTTGAGAGATAGATAGGCTACAATGAATTTTCAATAAAAGCGCGTTACACTTTCTTTATTTCTCTTCACGTCAAAATGTAAAAAAATGCGAAATGCATTTCTACGCAAGAATGACTTGTTGTTTGCTTAAGTAGTAGTACGTAATTTTTATATTTATTTTATGATACACTGAAGTTCCCAATCCGCACTGGGCCCGCGTGGGAACTACGACCCAAACCCTCTTATTCTGAGAGAAAGCCTGTGCCCTGCAGTGGGACGTAATATAGACTGGGATGATGATGATGATGATGAAAGTGTGCCTCTGCGCATCCACCTGTATTTATCTGCAGATAAAATCTTCACATCTGTCGGATTCTGTCGATATATGTCGATGCTCACAGATACGCAGATAAAAATCTTACCGCATCTGCGCTGTGTGTGGTCCTCCATTGAATTGTATAGGTATATTGACAGATATCCGTTCAGATACAGATATCTTACCGCATCTGCGCTGTGTGTGATACGCTTAACAAACAGCTTTCGTGTTTATGATATTAGTGAGATTTTCACTCTGTTGAGTAAATCATCTGCGTTGAAACATTATATTTCGACCTTTGCTATCCCAGCGGACAATGCCTTCATATTACTAGTAACCTTTCTGGGTTATTGAAAGGTTTACGGTTTATAGTTTTGGTATAACGCCCATCATCAAAATCGTCATCCCGGCCTATATACCACTACTGCTGGGCACAGGCAAAAACCCAGAGGTATGGTCCTGTCCCATGATCCTCTGCTTGAGATATTAAACCGCTAGTCTATTACATATACACCGTGAAATTTTAGTGGTTGTTTTCCCGAAACGAGGTGATTTAGTTTCGATTGTACAATCGATACTAAATCACCTCGTTTCGGGAAAACAACCACTAAAATTTCATGGTGTATATTAATCGATGATAAAAAAAATAAAAATAAACTGTTTATTTCAAATAATATCAAAAGAAAAAATTACAAATCTTAACTTCAAATCTTAATTTAGTGTTAAAGATTATTGGAGATCCAAGTGTGCGGCGAACTATGGTACTTTAAGGGCCTAAGCACTCGGCGTTTTTTAAACGCGCCGTCGACGCGCGTTTGTATCGATACAAACGCGATACGCACGCGGGTTGGCTGTTCTATGTTCTATGTCCATGTAATATGGCTGTTCTATGGAATGAAAAACGCGCTGTAAACGCGCGTTCCTAAAACGTTAACGTTACGTTTAAAAAAACGCCGTGTGATTAGGCCCTAAAATATTCCGATGAAAAATACTCTGGATTTATTTTAAACACCTTGTATGTAACCCATCAAAATCATCATCATTTCAGCCGAAAGACGCCCACTTGCTGAACATAGGCTCACAGGCATCCCCCCAAGGTACGCCAAACAGACGGCTCCGGCGCCATCCGCATCCAACGCGTTCCGACAAACTTAACCAGGTTGTTGCTCCATTTTGTTGGTGGCCTGCCCACACTGCATCTCCAGTCCATGGACGCCATTCGAAAAAGTTTTGTCAACATTGCCAGCCATTTCTACGAACGATATGCCCTGCCCACTGCCACTTGAGTCTGGCGATTCCTCAAGCTACGTTGGTGACTTTAGTCCTTGCGCTTCTATGTAACTACCATTTACCGAAATTGATCATTTTATAACATAGAGTTAAATCGAAATACTTTTTAACCATTATGACAAAAGCAATATAACTTATTGGTTTATAAGAGCTTCCCAATATTTCTATTGAGATGCGATCAAAGGCACACAATTTTCTAGAATAAAATATTAAAGCGGTAAAATATAGAAAAATTGCGTCATCCCTTGTGACTAGTTCGGCTTCAATACAATGTTGCGTCTGCTCTCGACAAAATAACGATACAGGATGCTGCGGAAATATTGGATTCCTGTCAGGACGAGATCTGAAGATATTTTGTAAATTTCAAAACGGTTTAACGACTTTTTAACATCAATATAACCGTAACCGTTTTTAGAGTGAGTTATTTCAAAAATATATTTTTGATATAAGCTTTTACCCCGACTGTTCTTCTTTCTTTGGGTTCCGTAACCAAAAGGGTACCAACGGGACCCTATTACTGAGACTCCGCTGTCTGTCCGTCCGTCTATCACAGGGCTATATCTCTTGAACCATAATAGCTTAAAATATAGAAATACTAAAAATAAAATAAAGTTAAAAATGAAAGAGGTCGTTATACAAGAAACGTGTCTTTTTCAGCCTTTTTTAATTAGGTACTGAACTATTTTTAAAATATTGTATGGATGTTTGGAATCCTTCATTCGTGAGTCCGACTTGCCTTCCACCGGTTTTCGTTTATTGTACTTAAGTACTTAGTAATTGTCATCCAAACTATATATACATATATATCTGTATCTTTCAAGCCAGTCCGACTACTAGAATGGGGTCAAATTTGATTTCGCTATTAGCAAACCTAATCGCTGTAGCTTAATTTTATCTCTGGGAAAATGCATGTTTTTGAGTTTTAGCTCAAGCGAATCACAGTAGCCCAGGTACTGTCATACTTAGTTATTGTGGTTACTTAGCAATACCTACCACCTGATAGATGATATAAAAGAATTCGCGTAAAATGCATCGTTATTTTGCTTGAAACTTGCATTTTGCAAACTCCGTCTATACCTATGTCAATGGTCTTGGTTTGCATTATTACTGAATTATTCATAGGATCTATTTATTACTCACTGACTAGAATTGTTTCAGTTTGGCATAATTGAAATCGAATAACGAGATACTCGTAGGTATATTGTTTCATTTTATAGGGTCCAAATAAGAGAACAGCGTGGTACAAATCAAACATCTAATCTACTTAGGTCTCTTCTGCAGCTAACTATGTCAAAAGCTACGAACTATAAGGGTTAATCCCCTGACCACGACATTCCTTTACCATTCTAAGGTTTATTTTTATGGCCTAAAACATCAAAGATTATTTCCACTTGATATACGAACTGTCTTAAAAATAGTAAAACATTCACTTATACGACTGTACATATAAATTTCAGCATGAGACAAAAAAATACATTTATAGTAAAGTTTCTTCGATTTTGGCAAGTAACTGCAGCTAGATGATATAATAGAAGTACATATGTAAAATATTCTTGTTATTAGCTATTCCGTTTTAAAAGACGCTTAAGCGACCTTTCCTTGTGAATAATAATTGACGGAGCTACGCAAGTAGGAAGGAATTCGAATTTACATTTTCATGCATAAGTAGCCGTCTTGTTTGCAGCATGACGCTGCTGATTTTTCCATAATTGCACGCCATTTATGTATTTGAATACGGCCATTAAAGGCTTTTTGTGAAGGCAAAGTAAAGTATCGTATATAATGTGGCCTTAAAATTACTGTGCCGGAGAAGCTGTAAGTTGTAGGAGGTTTCTTTATTGCGACTGCGACTAATCCCAAAGGCATATAATTTTTAGGTCACTGCGCGTTGACTTTACTTCTGTGTTAGTTGTGTTACACAGTAAATCCGTTTTATAGACTTACGTACGAGTATGTCTTTTTTTTTTTTTGAATGAGTCGCCAGAGGGGCCAAAGACGCGAAGTCTTTGCTGTTTTTTACTTTAAGGATTGGAAGGGTGACTTGTGCTCGGGAAAAATCCCTTCGGACGAACTGGGAATGGAAGGCCCAGACAGTGTCCGACTTGCACGGACTAAAAAACCCGGTCACAAGTCCCCTTCTCTATTGGTTATCAAAACAAAAAACGTGTGCTTTAAATTTTGAGGAGGGGAGGGCAGGGAGGGGACTTAATCTACCCACAGTGTCCTGCCTCAGCCATTTGCTGGAAGGCCGGGAGAGGAGCATGCATTCTCCCGCTGGGCACTGGGGGTGCTTAGGTCGGTCTTTTATGTTTTTAATATATGTCTTTATTTACTTTTGTTCACTATTGCGTCTAAATTAATTACGTAGGTATTTAATAAGTTTCAATGTAACTGTCACATGAATTACTGTAGGGAGGGATCGAAATTACTAATCTGTGGTCTTCAATAAAGAATATTTGTATTGTATTGTATTTGTACAACAGGAAACACTTATGATAAATTAGTCCTCATTGTCGTCACTTCTCTATTTCGTCTGCTACCCTGTAGAATATTGTTGTACTTGTACGAGCAATTTTATCTTTTAATTTACTTAATTCGTCAACAAAGCGATTCACCGCCCCCGGATCTTTTTTATTCAACAAAAGTTTTTGAGTAGTTCCAGAATCTAATATGATTATTTCTGCTAATTCATTTGCATCTTGTTTAGTGTTCGCTGGATTGTCGTCATTTTGTGTATCTTCATATTCGAATTGAACATTTTGAGTTAATACTATATCTTTGTCGTTACTGTGGTCATGAGGTAAATAATTTTGTATTTGTGCATTATTTTCGTTATTATTGGGTAAGTTAGGTGTATCTTCATATACAAAATCAACATTTTGAGTTACTGGTTTGTCTTCTTCGTCGTTAGAATCATTTGGTAAATAATTTTGTATTTGGGCTTTGTTTTCATCGTTATAGGAGCTATGAGGCATAATAATATGTACGTATTCGAACTCAACATTTTGTGCTTGTACTTTATTTTTGTCCTTACTGGAATTTTTTGGCCTATATTTTTGAGTATGTGCTTTGTTTTTGTCGTTATTGACCATATTATACATGACATCATTATATTCAAATTTTATTTTTTGGTCGCTGTATTCGGCATCGTATTCCTCTTGCATTTCACTTTGCAAACTATTTTTTTCTGCTGCAGTACTTTGCACGAAATTTCTTTCCGTTACCACAAAAGCGCCTGTAGCTATATCATTGCTATTATTATTTAATATCTGTGCCATGAATTCTTTGTAAAGCATCCAATTTGAAACTTGATCTGTTTCGTCCCCCGGATCGGTTTTAGCAGGCGTTGATTCTTTCCCTTTTAATTTTTCGAAAACTTCAGTTGAATTTACTAGGGTCGGGTCCAGATATAAGTTATTTAGAAGAGGGATTTTTTGATTACCTTCTCTAAGAAGAATCTGAGTGTGGTCTTTTTCAATCGGTAGATAAAGATCTGATAGATTCCGATAGCCTGCTTGTATATCTTTTCGAATTTCAGTTAAGACATACGATTCATCTGTATAAAGTACGTTTCCTTTCCCGGTTCCTAGTTTCACCTGTGCATCCTAGAAAAAGAATACAATGGAAATAAATATAATAGTGAAACAAGTACAGGTAATTAACCAATAAAGAACGAAAAACACGTCTACAAAAACTTTTTCTTAGCGTCCTTCTTATTTGTTAAAATATGTAACCCGTCTAAACTACAGGATATGCTAAACAATTAGATATTTAAATTTTTGGCTGCAGTTGGGTATAACATTATTCGACATATTCGGAATCGGTGATCGGAATATTCTTATTTTGTACTGAGATTGCTTGTACCTACTATTTTCTTCGATAACATTATTTATATACAAAATTTAACAATCAGTCATGGATACCAAGGCGAAAAAGTTGTAGTCTGTTTATTGTTGTGAGCAGGATATGAACCCACAATCAGGGGCCTGCTAGGCAAATACCTATAAGAATTAAATTAAGTACCATTTGTCCAAAATCTTCAACTGAATCATTAGTCAGTGGAATCTGAAATAAATATGGTTATTGGAATCATTAGAAGTATGGAGGTGGCGGGCCAGAATTGTAAATTTTACCAAGATTTTTTGCAAATTTTGGAACAGTGAAGACGTGCGTGCAAACCTAAAGGAATTTGAAATAAAAATAGAATTATTGTATGGTATTTAGTTAAGACAGTTGAAAATGGATCCAGAGCCACCACATACCTTGCAGAACAGCTTGTCGAGCCAGCGGACATATTTGTATATCTTGGTGAAGACGGTGGGGGCGCCCCGGGAACCGCAGCGATGAGGACCGAAGCTGACTACGCCATGAAGCTCAATGCCTATGACGCCTGGCCCACCGAGGTCGTACTTGAAGAAAATATAAAATTTAAGGACCAAGGAAAGACAACGATGACATTAACACAAGTGTTTGGCGAATCTGAATGCGAAGTGATGGATGACTGCTGTTCTGCAACCACGTACCATGCGCAATCTATTTCTTGTTATAGGTTAACTTTTCTCTAGAGTATTGAAATAGAAAATAGATTCATTATTTAAATCTTAAGCATTCACTAACCTTGCAGGCGCCACTGCCCCGATGGGAGGACCCCGCGCAGAAGTTTCTGCTGGTGATCGTGTGACTGAAACATTCAAATGCTTTGTTAATGAATGAGTAAAGTTTAGGATGTTTGAGAAGCTTTGAGAATTATATCAACTGGAGGTAACTTACGCCGCACAAATGATTATTGCATTTCCATCGAAGTGTAATGTTCAGAAAACTACTAACTGCTGGTAGCACAAAATCGATTGCTGTGGAGATGATATTGAAATTTTCTATAGATTTTCAAAGAAACTTACACTGGATAAGCACTGATGCAGTCGATCATGCTGTACCTGTCCAATACTGCGCGTTGTAGTCGTCGATTTTCAGTATTCATGACGACACCGTACATGTTCTTTCGGTCACGTCTTTCTATTGTTGGGTACTGAGTCTAGATTAAAAAAAAATATTCGGGCATCAGCCCTGTTAAAATCATAACATTAATAGGAAGGAATAGGTCCAAATGAGCGCATCTCGAATCCTCTATGCCTAGAAGGTTTGCATTTTGCACAAAGTTTCCATCATGATGTAGTGTAGACTTTGTGTACTGGGAGTAAGGAAGGTTTTGCAAAATATCTGAGCGGTAAAGAATTTTAGAACGTGTAGAAGCCGCGGAAGCAAAAAAAATCATAACAGAAATCATAAAATACTACTCAAAACAGTAGGTATAGTTGCCAGCAAACTTATGAACATTAGGTGTCGTAGTGTAGTAACGAAAGTGACGTTAAATATGCTTCTGTGCATTTAAGGTTTACTTAAGATGTTTGCTGGCACCTGTACTAGCTACAGTTCATAACTTTAATAACGGAGAGCTCGTTATCATCATAATCATTACTTTCAATCAATGTTCACATATCGTAAAATACAAGAGAACTGCCAAATTGCTCAAATACATTGGAACATGCTCCAACATTGTTCACAATGGCGATGTGTTACAATACATCTGGCAATCTCACTCAGCTGATTCCTTATATTTGACGTTGATTGTACGGTTCCTCACTACATTAACTACATCAAATTCTGAAGTCCTAAAATCTACTTGTCTAAAATCATGAGGGCTCTTACGTAATTGTGTTAACTTACCATTTCAAAAATTTCTGGGGAGTCAGGCTCAGATCTTGATTCATACTAGAACAAATATAAATAAAAATGGATAGGAGAAACTTCTAGTCCCTCAATTAATCACTGTGCAAAATAGTTCTGCTGCGTCTGTACGTTATTACAAGCTATGCAGCAGGTTGATCCTGTCCAAAATTTTATTTGATATACTTAGGTATATTTAAACCATTTTGTGTAATCACCTCTTTTTTTCCCCATCCTAAGATGTCCACTCCTGTATACTTTGTTCGCTTTTTGGCAAACTTGATGGGTTGTATCATCTGCTTCATGAACTTAAGCTTCAACTTCAGTTGTATGACAACTATGTTATTAGATCGTTCCACAGGGTTGAATTTGGGATAAAAATGTAGCATGGCCGCCCGCACTGTCACACCGCCGCTGTAGAGGCAGTCACTTCCAGCTCGTATCCTTATGTTGTTTTTAAACTCTTTTTTCAGTTTATTTTTAGAGAATCTGGCAAGAAAATATTCATTAGTGTTATTAAATAATATTTTTGTCACAGTTGAATGACTCCAAACGTGAATGAAGTCGAATGAAATGGGATTTAAACAAAAAATAAATATTAATTAAAAATACACAGCCAAACATCAAATTTCCATGATGGATCTGCAAGGAAACGTGTACAATCATTAGAAAAACGAAAGTAATAAAAAATGGGCAACAATAAAATGAAAATATAATTAAATTAATTTCTAAGAACCGTATTTGTTTATAACAATTTAAAAACACATACCTACTAACACCTGATTCATAATGTTAGCAACTTGCTAGCGAAGTCTCTTAAATCATAATCCTGTGTGTTTACAAATCTATCAAACTTGAAAATAACAAAGGACCAATTTTAAAATAATGCCTGTGAAAATACCGTTCCAAAATGCTGTAAGACTAGTGTTATTTGAGATACCAGTGAAGTGTGTTATTTGAGATACCAGTGAAGTTTAACGCTCTTACCCAGTCGAACATTTACTCCGTGTGGTAATTTGCTACAGATTTGCACATTTTTGAAGGTTATTTCACGGACTTAATCACAAGAATCGGTCCAAATATCTGTTCCTTACTTTCTGAAGCAAGAACCTGCAGAGAGCACCAAGTCTTCTCTAATGATGGAACCGGCACAGACGAAT
This sequence comes from Archips crataeganus, assembly GCA_947859365.1. Lineage (NCBI taxonomy): Eukaryota > Metazoa > Arthropoda > Insecta > Lepidoptera > Tortricidae > Archips > Archips crataeganus. The sequence continues at coordinate 9,232,907 of OX402051.1, forward strand.
TTGCCAGCTATGTGGATGCTGACTATGAACGGCCAGTCCCCGATCTCAGCTTGTACACCAAGAAATATTCTTCTGGTTTCAACATTTTTTGTGACGTCATATTCTGAAATGATAAATTATTTGGGAGATAAAAAAACTTTACAATGAAAAACAACAATTTTGGATTGAAGATTTACTGGCGTACGTTTTTTTCCTCTTGTACAAAAATAGCAATAGAGTTTAAAGAATGGACCACTGTCTCGCTGATAAAAAATGTTAAATCAATGACGAAAAAATTGAAGAGTCCCATTTGGTGAAATTACTTAAATTCCAAGATCGATATCGACGGTTAAAAGGCAAAACGCATGAAGCGACACTTTTTGTCAAAATGAGTTATAATATACATATTTGAAATCAGCGAATTTTTCTCCGTCGTTTGAGCCGGGTTTCATGCAAAGTTCAAAAATTGTCGCTTCATGCGTTATGCCTTTTAACCGTCGATATGTTTCAAAAGCCGTAACTTAGTACAAGTTGGTAACTTAAAGCCAACAGATACTTGCCATGTTGTGCTGTGAAAGCACTATAACTTAATTTGTTTTAGTACTACTAAGGAATTAGATTTAAAGTTTACTAACTACTAGGGGCGTTCAATAATAAGTGAGAATGAGTATGTTATAAACAACTTTTACTAAATGTCATTTTATTTTTCGACATAGTCACCTTTTAGCATAATACACTTAGTCTATCTTTTTTCTAAACTTAAAATTCCATTTTTAAAAAAGGTCTCATCTTGAGTACTTAAAAAATCTTGTACTGCAGAGACTACCGCGTCGTCGTCTTCAAATTTCTGGCCTCTCAGGTATTGTTTCAATCTCGGAAATAGGTAGAAATCACTGGGAGCGAGATCTGGTGAATACGGAGGATGCTTAAGGATATCGAACCCAGCATCACGAATTGCAGCCATTGCAACGGCCGACTTGTGTGCCGGGGCATTGTCCTGGTGGAACAGCACAACTTTCGCGAGTTTACCTCGCCGTTTTTCGCGGATCTCATTGCGCAATGTTGCTATTTGTTTGGCGTATAAAGTGCCCGTAATAGTGGCTCCATGCTCGAGATACTCAATCATTAATACCCCTTTACCATCCCAAAAACAGAGCCCATGACCTTACCGGCAGATGGTCTCACCTTGAATTTCTTCGGAGTTGGAGATGATGGCCTTTTCCATGTCATAGACTGCAGTTTCGTTTCAGGGTCGTAATGATGGAGCCATGTTTCGTCCATTGTTATAAATCGCGCCAAAAAAAGTTCACGGTCTTGCTGCATCAGGTTCAAAGCTTCTTGACAAATCTCTAGTCTAGTTTGTTTTTGCGTGTCAGTAAGCATTCTTGGTACCCAACGCGCAGATAACTTTTTCATACCCAAGCGTTCATGTAAAATATTATGCACGCTCCCCGTTGAAATCTTTACATTTTCAGCAATAAAACGAACTGTGACACGACGATCCGCCAAAACTGAGTTTTCGACTTTTTTCACAATTTCTTCAGTTACTGCTGTAGTAGGGCGTCCGGAGCGGGGGTCGTCCATTGTCGATGTTCTTCCACGTCTAAATTCTGCGCACCAACGTGCGACTGTCGAATACGGAGGAGCATTAGACCCTAAAGTGTCCCGCAAATCCAAATTGACTTGGACCGTAGAAAAAATTTTCAAATACAAGTATTTGATAACGGCGCGCAGTTCAATTTTCTCCATTTTCGCTAACGTACTCAATAGCATTGCAAAGAAATTACCGTATATTTTTTTAAACAAAAGACAGTTAGTTTTTTTTTTCATAGCAATCAGCTAGATAGATTAGCTTTACCGGCTAGTATTTAATTTCGTAATATTAAAAGAGTTTGCATCTCATTCTCACTTTATATTGAACGCCCCTCGTACACTCACCTTTAATAGCATTAATATTTTTATTTACGTTCAAATTTAACCGTATTCTTTTGGCCAAACTAACGAAGTCTGTTAATGTGTCGTCACTAGTTGCAGGTGGAGAATACTTATTACTGTTAAAAAAAATCTTTGCGTTTTTTTCTTTATGCTCGCTTATCATTTCGCCAATTGCTTTATTGATATTTGAAACGTAATATGCAGCTTTATAAAAAGGTGTTATTTTAGTAATATTGTATATTTCTTTATATTTTTTATTTCTGTTCTCCACTGCGTCTTGTATATAATGGTGGATTGACATGTACTCGGTTACATTTTTAAATTCCTTGAAGTTCTTATTAATTCTTAACGTGATAAAAATGTCATCAATGAGTGCTATGATTTTATCATTTTCTTGGTATAAATTGTCAACGGACTCCGAAGAAATGTGCTGATTATTTGACACAAATTTGAACAAAACGAAGAATAAAAGGATGAAGTTAATCATTTCTTCAAAATTATTGTACCTTTGAACAGTTTAACTGGACTATTTAATAATGCAAACTATTTTAATTTAAAATTATTTTTAGATCTAAGTATTATGGTAAAGAAGTAAAAAGTCAAATAAAACTGTTTCTATTATTCTCAAGCACTAATAAAATATAGAACCAATAAATAATCAAAACACATAAATCGGTTTTGATATTATGATAGTAAAAGTTTTTATGGCAAATGTTGTGTTGTATTGTTTTATGGCAAATAGCCTAGCTGTTTTACAATATATGCTTGTAGATTGATACTTTGTTCACATTATTTGCCATTTATTTGATTGTCTATTGATACATGGTTTACATTTGAAAGAGCAGATTGTAAAAAACACGTTATGTTATGATGGTCACCCAATGTCTCGAACACTATTATCAACATTAATTAAACCTCTTTATAGAGTAAACTCCCTCAGCTGGTTTTTGTAATACATTTTTTGTTTTTATTAGCAGAAAAAACGTAGGTAACTAATAAATAACATATTACTTAATAACATAACTTTGAATAATATTTTAATTGCGCGATACTTACCTACTGTTTTTTTTTAAATTAATGCTAAAAAACATATTACCACAAACACAAAATGCTAACGCGTTTCGAGCTCTCTACGAGCCCATTCTCGTAGCAAACATGAGCACGCTACCGCACCTAAATAAACCGAATGACGTGCTATTAACCAGTAAACATTTAAAGAAACCCTAAACTACGCACTTAATTTTTAAAGCACGCGTGGTAGCGGATGAACAAGGAAAGCGTTGTATTTTAATCATTATGTATTGCGATATCTGCGACGTTTCCCTCAACAAAATTTACCCTATTTCTGAAGGTTAAATAAAATCCTGATTCAGTATCTAATCTGTGCCAGTATCGTGTTCTGTTGCACTTTAAGTACGCGACCCGACAGCTTACTGAAGCAATGGCTGCAGCGGAAATGGCCGTCCTTGCTAAAGGAGAGCGCAAATTTTCTACGTAGTTAGTGGTTTTAGCTGCAGCGACAAAATACTTAACCGTAATAGCAGGCAGGGGCTATATTCTGCACACCAATGTGTTATAGCAGCGACATAGGATTCAGAATTGAATCTCACTCTTTACCCGTGGAGAGGAGTGAGATACAAATTTTCCTTTCTCATCGCTGTTATATCGCTTTGATTGTGCCGAAACGAAATACAGGGGCAGAAGGCTCTGGAAATTGCCCGCTTCCGACGCGATGTTATATCAGGTTTACTTTAGTTAACTGAATCTGCTTCCTTCATGTATTACTAGTAAGAAAGGGACAGATATTGTTACCAGAGAAAACTTAACGTGCACTTTACACATTATAGATTCAGAGGCTGCGTTAAAATTGCATCGGTGCTCTGCCGCAGCAGCTAATTTGCAGTTTAATCCCGTTATTCAGTTACTGAACGCTTGAAGACGAAGGATCTTTCTGCATATTAATGTAAATTAGGTTTACAGATTTAACATGAGTTTATTTTGCGGGATTCTGAGCGTAAAAGAATAATCCATATTGTCACCTATAAATATGAGTAGTCAATGGTGGCTTCATGCGGCTATAAATAAATTATAAGGTGACATTGGCAGGGCAATTTCCTGGTAAAAAATATTGTTATAAATTAGTCTGTCAATTAGATTATCAAAACTATTAGACAAGTTTTTTTCATTTGTAAATTAAACAAAAAATACGTAAAAAAAAGCGGAAAGAAGTGAAACTTCGTAATGTGGAAATGAAAAAGGCACTTATACATCAATATGAACCTTATTGCAATAACTTAAAGAACTAAATTTACTTATGGATCTATGTGTTTAAATTACTCACTAGATGGCGCTTTTATCAAGTCACTAGCGAAACAAGTTACATAACTCGTCGCTAGATGGCGTTGCTCCTCGTGCGCACGTTATTTTCAATAATTTTTCATGATTTTTCGTAATTTTATTAAATACTTTTTTACTAAATACGTTTAATAGTATTTTATGCAACTGTTGTATAAGTGAGGTCTTAAAAGGCGAGTGACGTGAGTTGCGATACGAGCGAATGCGAGTATCGCAATGGAAGACGGCACGAGCCGTTAAGACCAAATTATACACCGTTGCATACAATATTTTTCCTACGACTCGACTCTACTGTACTGTACTGTACCCTACTGTAGGGTACAGTCGGGTACAGTAGGGTAAAATGGGATACAGTCGGGAACAGTAGGGTAAAATAGGGTACAGTCGGGTACAGTCGGGTACAGTAGGGTACAGTCGGGTGAAATAGGGTACAGTAGGGTACAGTCGGATACAGTAGGGTAAAATGGGTACAGTCGGGTACAGTAGGGTACAGTCGGGTGAAATAGGGTACAGTAGGGTACAGTCGGATACAGCAGGGTAAAATAGGGTACAGTAGAGTACAGTCGGGTACAGTAGGGTAAAATAGGGTACAGTAGAGTACAGTCGGGTACAGTAGGGTAAAATAGGGTACAGTCAGGTACAGTAGGGTAAAGTAGGGTACAGTCGGGTACAGTAGGGTACAGTCAGGTGAAATAGGGTACAGTAGGGTACAGTCGGATACAGTAGGGTAAAATGGGTACAGTCGGGTACAGTAGGGTACAGTCGGGTGAAATAGGGTACAGTAGGGTACAGTCGGTTACAGCAGGGTAAAATAGGGTACAGTAGAGTACAGTCGGGTACAGTAGGGTAAAATAGGGTACAGTCAGGTACAGTAGGGTAAAGTAGGGTACAGTCGTGTATAGTAGGGTAAAATAGGGTACAGTAGGGTACAGTCGGGAACATTAGGGTAAAATAGGGTACAAAAGAGTACAGTCGGGTACAGAAGGGTAAAATAGGGTACAGTAGGGTATTTTACCCTACTGTACCCGACTGTACCCGACTGTACCCGACTGTACCCTACTGAACCCTATTTTACCCTACTGTACCCTATTTTACTCTACTGTACCCAACTATACCCTATTTTACCCTACTGTACCCGACTGTACCCAACTGTACCCTATTTTACCCTGTTGTACCCGACTGTACCCTACTGTACCCTATTTTACCCTACTGTACCCGACTGTACCCTATTTTACCCTACTGTACCCGACTGTACCCTACTGTACCCTATTTTACCCTACTGTACCCGACTGTACCCTATTTTACCCTACTGTACCCGACTGTACCCGACTGTACCCTATTTTACCCTACTGTACCCGACTGTACCCAACTGTACCCTATTTTACCCTACTGTACCCGACTGTACCCTACTGTATCCGACTGTACCCTACTGTACCCTATTTTACCCTACTGTACCCGACTGTACCCTACTGTACCCTATTTTACCTTACTGTACCCGACTGTGTCCTAATTTACCCTATTGTACCCGACTGTACCCGACTGTACCCTATTTTACCCTACTGTACCCGACTGTGCCCTATTTTACCCTACTGTACCCGACTGTACCCGACTGTACCCTACTGTACCCTATTTTACCCTACTGTACCCGACTGTACTCTACTCCACTCTAATGTACCCTATTTTACCCTATTGTACCCAACTGAACCCTATTTTATCCTACTGTAGCCGACTGTACCCTACTGTACCCTATTTTACCCTACTGTACCCGACTGTACCCGCGACTGTACCCTACTGTACCCGACTGTACTCTTTTGTACCCTATTTTACCCTACTGTACCCGACTGTACCCTACTGTACCCTATTTTACCCTACTGTACACGACTGTACCCTACTTTACCCTACTGTACCCGACTGTACCCTATTTTACCCTACTGTACCCGACTGTACTCTACTGTACCCTATTTTACCCTACTGTACCCGACTGTACCCTATTTTACCCTACTGTACCCGACTGTACTCTACTGTACCCTATTTTACCCTACTGTACCCGACTGTACTCTACTGTACCCTATTTTACCCTGCTGTATCCGACTGTACCCTACTGTACCCTATTTTACCCTACTGTACCCGACTGTACCCTACTGTACCCTATTTTACCCAACTGTACCCGACTGTACCCGACTGTACCCTATTTTACCCTACTGTACCCAACTGTACCCTATTCTACCCTACTGTACCCGACTGTACCCTTTTTTACCCTACTGTACCCAACTGTACCCTATTATACCCTACTGTACCCGACTGTACCCGACTGTACCCTATTTTACCCTACTGTACCCGACTGTACCCGACTGTACCCGACTGTACCCTACTGTACCCTATTTACCCTACTGTACCCGACTGTACCCTACTTTACTCAACTCAGCCGGTCTAAACTGGGCTTTAGTGTTGAGTGTACCCTACATTTAATATTATGTGGAAGCTAGGTGTATCGTAATAACGACATTACGACACAAGTGCTGTTATGGCGAATAGATTTAGTATAGACTTTCTGAAGCCATATTATCTATGTTCTTATATATTTGTTCGCGACCATGTAAAAACCAGATAAAAGAACAGGAGTAGGAAAAATACTTTATTCTACGATCTACCACTAAAATAGCTTTGATTTTTACAAGTTTTCATACTAAACCACGCAATTGTTCTGGATCACACGATATGCGAACGTCTCGTAAACGTCAACTTGCATTGCGTTGCGTTGCGTATTTAACGCAACGCATTTAACGCGACACTTGTTGGAAGTCGCATTAGAAGTTTCACTTCAATAAAGCGCGTGAAAGTATGGTAGTGGAGGCCCGTGACGTCACGTCTAAGTAAAAAGTGTAACAAGGCGTGACGTCACACTGAACTTTAACAGGCTTTAACTTCATCAATTTTTGTTTAATTGAGAATAGAAAAAAGGATGTTCAATGTTTTATGAGAATGTAATTAACGGACTAACAATAATTATTTTCAGAAAAATAAGTGAAAACTCTCCCAATTATGTTAATAATTAATTTTAACTGACTTCAAAAAAGGAGAATCATCTCAGTTCGTCGCAATCTTTTGTTTATGTTATTTTATATACACCGTGAAATTTTAGTGGTTGTTTTCCCGAAACAAGGTGATTTAGTATCGATTGTACAATCGATTTATAATTACTATTTTGACTAGAGTCAAAAATCCAATTGTGGAAAACTAAAGTCGAAAATGACCGCAAACCAAATAGTAACGCTTCGTTGGTACCTGACCTATCGTACGATCGTACGCTACTTGCACCAACGAAGCGTTACTATTGGTTTGCGGTCATTTTCGACTTTCGTTTTTCACAATTGGATTTTTGAGTCTAGTCAAAATAGTAATTATAAATCGATTGTACAATCGAAACTAAATCACCTCGTTTCGGGAAAGCAACCACTAAAATTTCACGGTGTATTTCTCTTATACTTATTCATTAGGAAATACATGCACGACGAGAAGTGCGATGATGAAACGTGTTCACGTAATTAGGGATCTTAATTTTCTCGGGATACAAAAACTAAATTACTTTCAGTCAGTATAATGATGTATTGATCAAGGTTTTTCCTTGTTGCTCTATATTTAGAGGTGTATGCTTTCATATTAAACCTTTGTGATTTATTGCTTGTTATAACCAGTTTTTCTATTTTATATGTGGAAAGAATAACTCAGATATTTACGAACCTAAATGCCTAATTATTACATTTATCAATGTCTTCATCAGCATATCAGCTAAAAGACGTTCACTGCTGAACATAGGCCTCCTCAAGGTTCGCCAAACATAACGGACTTTCGCTATCCGCATCCAACGCGTTTTTGCAACTATAATCAGGACGTCGCTCCATCTTGTAGGATGCCTACACACTGTGTCTTCCGGTCTAGGCGAGAGGCCAATTTATATTATAACAGTCCCGGAAAAAAATAAGAAATAATCCATGTCACTTATTAAAGCGATACTATCCATTATTCTACTATAGCTAAACCGTTTAACTAAGTCCTCGCCCGCGCGGTACAGGGCCTGGGGGTATGACGACAAAGGGGCCGAGAGAGGTGCGGGCGGCGAGACTTATTTAAACGGTCTAGCTATACTTATGCGTATGTATAATGTTCTTGATATGAATGTCAGAATTGGAATAAAATCATCCAATTGCTGGCTTCGGAAGCATACTAACTAATCAATCGCGGTCGTCACATGAAATACCCGGGTTGCTTTGATCTCAGCCTCGCGTAGGCTCTTGTGTTACCAGAGTACTTAATACGGTACTTGACTTTGCAGATCCGATCGGATATCATCAAACCTTGTCCATAAATAACCATGCAATCATTATCTTCATCTCAATCAAGACAAGTTTAGTGTAGATAGTACTTCGTTTATATTAGGTGTGTCTACATGAATAGTTAAAAATTATGAATCATGAGGTGTTGGATTTGGTTAACTGACTCGATTTAAAAAATTATGTTTACTTAATTTTGCCAAACGTTTTGGGTGTATCCATGGATTATAAATACATAAATAGTATAAAATAGTTAGTGTAAAATAGGCACTAATATGGGTATTGTGAGCACGTATTTAAATATGGAAAGTAATATATCGAATGGGTTATAATAATTATAATAATCGAAAAGCATTTTTTCTGAAACTGTAAACTTAAGATTGTTATAACTAACCTAACCTAATCTAATAGGTTCTATACGATTCCGTGTTGATAAATCCTGAGAAGTTTACGATTTCAGAAATAAAAAAAAACACTTGTCGATATTATAGCACATTCGATATTTTAATACATTCGATATAATGTAATAACTTTCCATATTCAGAACCGCACCATAGAAACTAGTGTTTTTTTTAAAGGCGTTTAAAAAAATTTATACGCTTAATGGTCAGATGAATAGAGTTGCATTTGAAATGTTTGAGTCGATATCATTGTCTGGCGGTATCCCAAGCAGGGACTTTGCATCCACGACTTTGAGTAGACTCCTTAAAGGAGGAGACCACCCTACTGTTTGATCTCCGGATTTTTTTTTTATGTAACTCCTAAAGTTAATGGTCATAATCGTCGATTTTCGTAACAAGCAATATACGGGGAGTTTAAAAAGTTGTACCTACTCCTTAAAGCTGTTAGTTAAATTGGTATGAAAGTTTTCTGATCTGACACAACAATTATTTAGCCATACAATTAATTGTACGGAACTTCTTCCAGATAGTAGTTTTTACGGCGTCTTTTATTCTCATTACCATCTCAGCAAATATTATTAATAAGGATGATGCTAGGATGATTTTATGAAAACTTAAGACAGTACCGATGCTGAATCTAGTTTTATCAAATTTCGTGCGCCTCGTCCTTCGGTAGTAGTAATAATCATCTGGTAATAAGGTTTACCGAGCGGTCAAAATGCTCTAATATTCACCTCTACAATTTACCATGGTCCAACTTTCTAGTCTCTATCCATACAGCAGTTCAAACGCCTAAGAGCCTTACCCTAGCACGGGATTCTAAGCACGTGGCTAGTGCAGGTGTCGTCAATGCGGTGCAGCATTAACGTTGCAATACGGGTCTTTAAATATTACCGGTAATATCCGGAGTGATCCAGATGTTCGATGTCTAGACGGACAATTGAATTGAATTTCTGTATTGGTATTGCTTTGGTACTCGCGTATAGTAGACCAAGTAATTGTTTTACCATTTTTTATGACAGTTTGTAGATCATAATTAGAAAAATAAGGGTGATTGTCACATTGATTTGTATGTGAAAATAGCCTTTGATGTTTTAAGCCATGGATTTAACACTGAACCTTAGGATGGTAAAGAAATTTCTTGGTTGAATATAAATGCACAATTCAATAAACATACTGTAATAGAAGATGAAATTTTAACCGTGATACAAAATTAGTGTTCGTAGCTCTATTAATATTACTAGACAACATAAGCCGTCAAACCGTTTTATCGTAAAAGTGTAACAAACATCCACACATCCAACTAAATGTCCATACAAAGTATACAAACTTTCACGTTTATAATAAAGTGTGATTTTATGTTGCTGTAGGGACACGTGTTATAAGACTGTAGGTTTTAATTGACTACGGCAAAGCGAAAAGGATGAGATATAATTTTAGCGGGATAGAAATTAATTAGTATGAACGCAAAGTTACTTCACTTCTCCTAGTACTTTTTAATTTTTTCCATAGCCGATTTCTTTTAATTATTTTCTTAGCGTACCTAACTAGCTAACTAGCCTTTTTAATTTAATTGTCCTTGATATTACGGATCACAGTAATATACACAACAAGAAACTATTGCATCTAGCTAGCAAAAATAATAATGTACCTAAATGCTCATTACGATTTGCCATTAAAGTAATAATGTTATCTTTAATACAGGAGACACTGTACTTTGAACAATTTTAGTACTGAAATAAGAAGCAAGCACCAAACTCATAAGTTATTCACGCCCACTTAGTGTTCCAGCTCAAACTGAACTCTCGCAATATCCTAGTTTATTCCAAAACATTTTATTTTTTGCCGAAGCTTAAAGTTATGAGAGTTTTTCTAGGAAAGCAATAAACAAGAGTACCTTTACCTTTTGGTTGCCGGGGGACAACTCGCCACGGTTCCATGTTCTTCTATGCCATTTCTGGTGAGTAGAAATTACCATCTGATACTTCTAATGTAATATAATATAGGGAATGTAACAAGCCTATTATTTGTAAGAATTTTCTTAAAGTTCTACTTAAAGTGTAGCGCATCGCAACAACTTCTCGGATATTAAGGACTTAATTGAGTTTGGTTTAACGGCAGATAAAGTCAGCAGGTGTTGTTCTTCTTCTTGTAGTAGGCCTCCAGCAGAGTACGCTATTCGTCTCGGTCCTGTGTCTTCCTCATCCACTCCTTGCCGAGAATTCTGAACAGATCGCCGAATGCTTAGCTTACCGACATTTGTGTCTTGTTCTAGGTCTCCATTAACTCAGTTGGGTATTAGCCTGCTATTTCCTCTATACAAATGAAAAACTATATTGAAATAATAAAAAAAAATGACAACAACTTTCAAGAATCAAAACCGGAAAATTTCAATAACATTTACAGAAGAAATGTTCAAGGTTACCGGCAACGATACATCATTAGACACAAGTCTGTGTAATTTTATGCAAGAAACACTTTAAATGTATTTTACTCTTACTACGTAAATCCCTCTTTTCGCTTAGAATAGCTACTAAACGTGAGAAAAATGTGCTCTCAATTTAATAAATCAAATTTTCGGGGAGCAGTACACGTGAAATTGTAGGAATAGTCGCAAGAGACGAAATTAAACTCATATTTTAGAGATTCAAGATGGAAGCCGGCGCAATGAGTGCCAGCGCCGGGTTTATAAAAACTGAAGGCGTAGAGAAAAAAGCCTTATCTTTTTTAATTAGTTTCTTTATTCATGTGTGTATTGTACACAATAAACGTTTAGGCATATATGTTTGTCGTAGCCGGTCATGAGTACGGACACTAAACGGAACGCAAGTGCGCTGCCTAGCGGAGAACCAGCAGCAGCTTCGGACAGCGACACTCTTGTACGAGCCGCCAAGCAGCTAACACGTCATCACGGAACTGTCCCACGTTTTGCTTAGTGTTACCTAAACTTTGTATTTAATCTAATTTGAGTAATCAGTACAGTAAATCGTGATTCAAATATTAACGTAGTATTCATTGCGCGATACCCAGCTGAGCCCACAAGATGTCTGAAAATTCGAGCCATAATCCTGACGCCCCTACCGACATGTTGTTCATATCCTGGACTAAGAAAGTCACTTTGGATATTTAGAAATTCTACGTGTGGTTGGACAGCAACATACCTAAACTTTGGCTAGCGGAAGTCGTGGCTGAGGCTCACCCAGGAATTGACAGGAATCCCGAATACTCCGGAACTCTTTTGCCTCGACAAAAAGAAATATGCTGAGCTGACAGCCAATCTTCACTATTCGCCATCTTCCGGGCTCCTTAGGAGCGGACATATTTCATGACAGTCCCATGAATTTTATAGGAAAGATCTTGAGGCAGAGCTCCCAGGATTTAGTGGGTTACTGATCATAGTTATCATGCACAGTTGCCGCTTAACTTGATATTATTATTTGCATTGTTTATTTTATTTTATATTTTAGTTTTTAATTTTAATTTTGCATGTTAAATTAAAAAGTACTTCTCTACAGGTTTTTGTTAATTTTATATATTTCTAATATCGTTACTTAATTTATCGAATGGCATGATACAAGAATAAGTTGTGGTTACCTGTAATTGGATAAGCATCTGCCAGGAATGTTTACCTACTAGTTACTTAAGTTATTGTATGATGTATTATCTGTTGGTGATCCTTAATAATAAATAAATAAATAAATAAAATAAATTATCGTAACAAATAAAAATTAACAAAGTTTTGGGTTCTCTAGGTTTTACCTTGTTGAGTTTGTTGCTGGATTCTTCTCGACAGGGTTTTTCTGAACTGGCGGTAGGGTCTTCGACATTCACAAGTACTTGTTAAAATGTAAATTATTGGTAAAATCCAATAAAGATATTTCGACTTGACTTAAAAATTGTCCCACCTACCTGGGACTATAGGATAAACAATTAACACATTACAACAACGTTTGATAACTCTCACCCTTTGCTGTCCGAGTAGAGTTAAAAAATTGTGGACATCATGGGTGGATAAAAATAGTACAATGAACAACAGCACCATTGCATGGATAATTTTAGTGTCACAACAGATCTTTTTCAGTCAGTCGTTGCATATTATTATGGTCCAACTTTTTCAACCCCACTCGTTTAAATTCCAATGTTTCTATTGAAACAATAAGGCTGTTCTTTCTGGATTGTGACACAAACCAGGCCATTAAGCTAACAAACGAGGTGAAAATTATCTAAACGATACAGATGGCGTGCGCCGTGCACTCTTCTTGCGACCAACAAAATATGCACTGTCTGGATTTTGTCTATTTCAGTAATTAAATTGTAGCTTTCTAGTTTCTCGTAGTTTCATGAAATAAAAAGATTGGATTGTTTATGTAAAATTGAATAACATTTTAAGTTTTGGTAAGACGTTCAGATTTTAGAACTTTGCTAAACTTTGGTAACTTGGACCTGGTAACTTAAAGATAAGATAAAGATAATTTACGGACGGAATTTCTTTTCTTCGGTCTAAGTTTTTTTAAAGATTACATAATCTTTTTTATACGTCTCACTGCAGGGCACAGGTATCTTCTTACAATTAGAGGATTTGGGCAGTAATTCCCACGTGGTATCCAATGCGGACTGGGAACTTCACTCACACACCATTGGATACATTTCCTCATGACGTTTTCCTTCACCGTAAAGCTCATAGTAAATTTCAAAATTCCGAGAAAGTCAGAGGTGTAAGTCCGGGCTCGAACCCATGACTCTAACGACGACCACGACCTAAAAAATTACACAGAGGTACTTTAATTTCTATCGATTTATTCAAACAGGAACAAAAAATAACGATTTAATTCACAATTGTAAAAACACTACTAATTTCGGACCCTTCAGAGGATCTTCTTCAAAAGTTAGTCACGACGAACGTCAGGTACCTTACATTAATAGAAGTAAAACTTTGCTGAAATTTAAATTTTCAATGAAAGATTTTTGCTGACTGTGCTTTTTGTTGTTGCACTAAACACTGTTATTCAATCTACATAATGTAAACAAAACTTCAAGTCAATCTAAATTCTGGAAGTTCGCGAAATAGAAACTAAGATTTGACTAAACGAACAACAAACAAAACTCGTAAAAAATACTAATCCGAACCCACATTTCTTTTTAAATTAAAAGTCTGACTGTCTAATAAATCGTGGTAATTTTATTACAACTAAACACAACTTTAATCATATGATTATTTATTTATCACAGTCAATTGGGTTTGTTATTCTCAGCATCCATCCAAGACGACTGTTCGAGCGCGCGGCTCCCATATTCAATTGAATTCCAAATCACCCGGTCCAACCGAAGGCACAAAATTATGCAAGGAAACAATGTAGTTTGGGCCTAATTCGTTCCTAAAACTGCGATCGTGTTGTGTATATTTAAAAACCAATTATATTAGCTTGCCATCGTGCTTTTCTCTTATTAAAGTTGAGTTTCTGACCTCTGTGCAGACTTTTTATAGCACGGGCTTAAATTGAACTAAGGTACTTTTATAGCTCAACGTCGAGAAAATTTGCGATAAAATGAAAGTTTGCAACAACACCCGGGTAGGGTGAGCCCTCGTTTAAAAATATATTTAACGTACCCACCAAATTACTCAGGTGCTTGAGTTCGTGTTGCTCACTGCTCGCAATTTATTGTGTTACGGCGCTAAAGTTTGTCTCACCCCGTTTAAATTAGAAGATTCTGATGCCTAACTTAATTCCAGTTTGTACTGGCAAACAGAAAATTTTCAGTTGCGTAATTTAATGACACCCACGGAGCTGTGCCAGTGCCAATATTATCTAGTTTCACGAATTGAAACTTTCAAATTCAAGTTTCAATTCGTGAAACTAGATAATATTTCAAAACTGGAATTGCTGCGTATTTGTCTTAGCACAGTTTGAAAGTTGTTCTATAATTTAAAAGCATACCTACACTGTTTTTCTTTGGGATTTTGCGTATAAACCATACTGATACCGCCGGCAAGGTGTAAAAACATATTATTTATTTTATTAGCAGTACGGCTGCTCACCGAATCTAAGATTATTTAAAAGCGAAAAAGTTTTTCGGGTGCGCCGGTGGGATTCGAACCCACGTCTCCTGGGTATGCGCCCCAACCGGTGTTCTACCAATTGAACCACGTCGCATCCAACCGACTCCCCCGAAATTCTTAATCGCTTAAATACGCCAACAGTGGCGTGTGGTAACATCCATCGCAACTATTAGAAGCTACGAGACCAGAGCCAGGAGACGTGGGTTCGAATCCCACCGGCGCACCCGAAAAACTTTTTCGCTTTTAAATAATCGTATAAAAACATGTTTCTTATAAGGACCCCCTTTTTTAACCGACTTCAAAAAAAGGAGGAGGTTCTCAATTCGGTTGTATGTTCTTTTTTTTTTTTTTTTTTTTTTTTTTTTAACGTGTGTTACCTCAGAACTCCGTCATTTATGAACCGATTTGGAAAATTCTTTCGTTGTTTGAAAGCATATGCTTCAAGGTTGGTCCCGTTGTTACCGGAATCCAGTTCTGATGATGGGATCCATGAGGAATTGAAGGAACTCTTCAAAAGTTCAAGGGAAATGTAAAGCGATTTTAGTATTTTCAGTGACAAATCGAGCATTTGCATTCATAAAGTGTCATTTGGTAAACTAGATCTGATGAAGAAGACCGCAGATGGCCAACGGAACTCCTCAACGGGTCAAATCTTGCAAGTTGAATTTGACTCACTTCCCGGTTTCTGATTGATTTCATATTTTACATGCATGTGTAAATCAGGTGACAATGCAATATTATTGTGACATGGAGCTAATCTGATGATGGAGTTGGAAGGTGGCCATAGAAACTCTGTAATAAAACAACACAACCCCGTCGAGTTTGGGTTCATTTGAAACGTCTTGACGAGCACTTTGATCCCAGATGGTAACCAGGGTCTGATGATGGAGCTGGAAGGTGGCCAAAGTTACTCCATAAAGTAACGGCACTTACCCCATCGAGTACGGACTCATTTGACTCGTCTCAACGAGTACTTTGGTCCTAGATGGTAACCAGGGTCTGACAATGAAGTTGGATGGTGACCATAAGAACTCCGTAGTAAAACGACATAACCCCATCAAGTTTGGTCTCGTTTGATTCGTCTTGATAAGTACTTTGGTAACCAGAGGCAAAAAGTACAGTCAGTAAAGAGTGCCAGTCCAGGCCATTAGCAACAACTAAAAAGAAAAAAATAAAAAATTAAAAAAAAAAAAAAAACCGCCTTCAAAAAACACCCAAAAAAAACTTGGAAATAAAAAAAAATTAAATAAAAAATAAAACCCCTTCAAAAAACCCCCAAAAAAACATAACATAATAATTGATTGAACCGACCACAATAAGCTTCTACTAATCTGTTTGAAGTTGGTGCCTCAGCACGAGCCAGCAGGAGTGGACCTAGTAATCTAACTTACCTACATACCTATTATAGGGCTTCTACACTCCTGCTGGCTCGTGCTGAGGCACCAACTTCAAACAGATTAGTAGAAAGATATTTTCATGCTTATTGTGGTCGGTTCAATCAATTATTATTTTATGTTTTTTTGGGGGTTTTTTGAAGGTGGTTTTATTTTTTATTTAAATTTTTTATTATTTATAACTTTATTTTCTGCTAAAGCGGTTATAGGAGTAGGTTTAACTCTTAAAAGTGCCTGCCTGTTAATGTTCAATAAAATACCT
Source organism: Archips crataeganus (assembly GCA_947859365.1). NCBI lineage: Eukaryota > Metazoa > Arthropoda > Insecta > Lepidoptera > Tortricidae > Archips > Archips crataeganus. The sequence goes on from OX402051.1 coordinate 9,249,622, forward strand.
TAATAACTAAAATTTCAAGTTGTGTGATATACAAAAAAAAAAAACCAAAGCATGTTTGCGATCCATGGTCCCCTCCTCTAGTTAATACTTCCATGCTTCCATATGAATAAATAAGTAAACCACATTTCGCTTTATATTACAGAAAAACTTACCCCTTTTAATTTAACTCCAGAGCCACGAAACAACTTTCCAACAAGATTAAACCAACACAATCCTTCTAAAATGCATTACTCTACATTGCCCACCTCAAAGCACTGTGTCGCGTAATTAAATCCTGCGCAAAATGCTTTCTTCGTCAGAATGTTTGCACGTGACAAAGGGGCTTGAGGGAAGTGCTGAATAAAGGAGTACGCTCATGGAGCGCTAGAAAAAAAAAACGGGAAAATTTACTTCAGTTACTGTCTCGTCAAATGCGAATTGTATGAAATCAAAAAGGTCGACGGTAAGTATGAATAACGGTAGGTAGTTAACCATACAAAATTATCGACTGGGAGAAGTTCCGCTGTGACACGAAAATTAACCTTACAAAATGTATGGGTATTGTAGTTTCATAATAATTTTAACTACTATCGATGTTAATATGTCCAACTTTTAAAACTCGACCTTGCTTTTAAATTTTTTTTCAATGGGGATGTTTTTGGACAAGTGGATAATCTTAATTTTAATTGACCCTAACAAAAAAATGCAGCTAAATTAAAAATTATGTTTACTTCTACGAGTATAATGGTATTTGCCTTAGATGTTAGTTTTCTAAGTATGTTCATAGTGACCGTTTGCTGGCGGCTGTCCCATCGCCGATGTGAAACTTCTAGCTATCACACAAGAATCATATTGTATAATAGATATACGTTCCTTTATCAGTAAAAGACATCAAACTCGATAGTGGGTCTCTGGCTGTTTACACTGCTGGCGAGAACTATGGCGTATTCACTTTTCGTTATCGTCGGTGGTGGAACAACTGCCTTACTCATGCATGCGTCTGTTTTACGTTAACGTGCTGAGTGCGCGATTTAAATTCCGTTAATTGGGTTGCTTTGAAGTGTTGACGACGTGCAAGATGTTTTGTTGACTTTGTTTTGCTTGTCCTTAGTTAAAATTGTAATGTTTTGAACAGATAAAAGGGGAAATGCTTAGAGTAAAAGCATTTAAAGTAAGCAATGAGCATTTACTAGGCAAGCGTGCTCCATCGTAGACCTCATCTTCGCTTTCCATCAGGCGTGATTGTGGTCAAACGCAAGCCTATATAATATAAAAAAAAAACTGAAAAAAAGAGTATACACCGTGAAATTTTAGTGGTTGTTTTCCCGAAACGAGGTGATTTAGTATCGATTGTATAATCGATTTATACTTACTATTTTGACTAGAGTCAAAAATCCAATTGTGAAAAACGAAAGTCGAAAATGACCGCAAACCAATAGTAACGCTTCTTTGGTACAAGTAGCGTACGATCGTACGATAGGTTAGGTACCAACGAAGCGTTACTATTGGTTTGCGGACATTTTCGACTTTCGTTTTTCATAATTGGATTTTTGACTCTAGTCAAAATAGTAATTATAAATCGATTGTACAATCGAAACTAAATCACCTCGTTTCGAGAAAACAACCACTAAAATTTCACGGTATACACCGTGATACACTAACTTCATTTTTAAAAGCAGTTTTTGCTCTTTTTCATATACATAGAGTTCATTGCAAAACTGATCCGTCATAATTTGACTAACATTTTTCTTCATAAGAATCGATAGTGCTTGTTATTCTTCGTAAGAAAACCCCGAAATTGCTTACGTCTGAAGATAAATAAAACATACATTTCAAAGAGAAAACGCTCTACCTATATAGTAATTTGTTTAACCGTGTAGATGTAGAAATTGTAAGTAAAAGGCGATAAAGATAAAATATGGAATTGCAGAGATAAAGATATCATCATCATCATTGTCAGCCAAAAGTTGTTCACTGCTACCTTTACCAGGTCATCAGTTCGCTTTATAGAGAGCCTACCCATGTTGCCTCTTCTTCTGCGTGGCCGTCACTCAAAACCATGTTGGTCTAAAAAACCATAAACGATAATACTTCTCCGAAATAAATTTGAGAGTTAAGGCTATATCATTCCAGCCTATATACTTCCCACTGTAGGGTACAGGCCTCCTCTCAGGATGAGATGGTTTGGGGCGTAGTTCAAACGCGGGCCCAGAGCGGAATGGGAACTTCACACATACCATTGAATTTCTTATCAGGTGTATGCAGGTTTCCTCACGACGTTTACCTTCACCGTAACGCTCATGGTAAATTACAAATGTAATTTCGCACATATATTCCGAAAAACTCAGAGGTGCGAGCCGGGATTTGAACACACGACCCTCTGCTTGAGAGACCATAGGTCAAACCATTAGGCCACCATGGCGGTCTATATGTCTGTCTAAGGCTGTATGTAGCACCTAATTTGGTTACGCATTGAATTAAACTGTTCTTTAAAACGTTCACGAAAGTAATAACGTTGACAAAGCACTCCAGAAATAAAACAAATCAAGTTAGGTCGTAAGTCTCCAATTAGTAACAATAATCAGGTTACAGACGACAAAATACCAGCCCATTAAAATATCAACTCGACGGCTAGAACCACAGAGTAAATTTCAACGAAGACAAATGTTCAGAAAACCGCGCCTCGATATGGACCCATTCAAGAGTAGTCGTTATACAGGATGTCCCAAGACTCGCCCATTACCTGATACCAGTTGAGGCAAAATTATAATAGTTCTGTAAAAAAAAATAGGATACAATCCAGGGCACTTAGTTAAGCAAAAGTAGACATTTTTTTTTTCATTTTGTTTTATTGTCTCTGATGTACTGTCAATCGTTCATAGGTTAAGTGGAAGAGATCCCTTTAAGGGATAAGTTCGCCTTTGTACACCTGTCTCTCTTTTTAACTGTTAATTTTCATTTTTATGTACAATAAAGAGTTTTACATACATACATACATTTTTTCGAAAATATTTAATACTAACCCCCTGCAGGTATCTGACGCCCGTGCGGGTTCGTACTTGGTGCAAAGGTTGTCCATCGCCATTCAACGTGGTAACGCGGCCAGTGTGATGGCTACCTTTGCGTCAGGGACAACTCGTGGGGGACTTTTTGACTAAATAGGTACACTTAGGGGCTGTTTCACCACTTTTCTTAAAGTTCGGATTAGCTTAATCATAACCTTATTTGACAGATGGAATTAAAATTTCTGTTTCACCAGTCTCGATTAGCGCTAAGTGACGGACAAACTGTTTCTTAATTTGACCATCAGATCAGGAGGCATTTAGCATTTTTATCCGTCACATAAAGTTAGTTTATTTTTTGTGGCCATGGTTGGAGAGCCCTTCAGCCGGTTTCAGAAAAATAAATCAAAGTATTTTTTATTTTTTAAAGAAAGAGGTCATGCTAAATTGCATAAAATAATTTAAATATCAAGATTTGAATAAAAAAATGTAGTTACACTTTTAGTATGTAAAAATAAATCAAAAATTTCTTAATATTTTTTAATAACAAACTTTTTTTCAGTGGCTCAATCGTTTGTTCTACCTAACTTGTATGTCGCCATTAAAAAAAAGTTTATCTGTCAAATGGTTTGGCGCCACTTTTCGATTCGTTTTACGTGATTTTATTTTTCTTTGTTATTGTTAACAAAGTATCGTAAATAAATACCGTTTTTGGATCACTTATAATGTTACATATTTGTTTATGCAAAAAAAATAGATGTATTCAAAAATTATATAGTTAACCATTTCTTTTGATTTAATAATGAGTGACTCTTTGAACGAAAGTGTGCGAACAGGAACGCGTGGTCGTGAAATGCGACGTTGCCATTCCGACTTTTTGTTAAACCGACGATTAGTTAAGTGGTACTTAGTTTGCACAGGACCGGAATGGTGAAACTGAAAAAACACTAGCTGACAGATTTGTCCAGTACTTAGTTTATTCATTGGTTACGTAACCAGTAGTTTGACAATAAGGTGGTGAAACACCCCCTTAGGCTAGAGATTATAAATGTAATTATCTAAGTAGTTTAAGTTTATCTTTATGTTTTGTTTTGTAAATCAGACTTAGTAATTTGACTATAGTGCCATAACAAAATAACGGAGTATTTTCTGATTAAAAATCAAAGTACTCGTAAGATCTCACTGTGGCATTAAAATATATCGATCGAGCCTGTTAAATCGAGTTTCGAAAGCAAACACGAATTAAGGAATACGATCAAGATTATCCTAATATTTTTTTAAATTATTTTTTTTACAAATTTACAATACAGTACCCCCCCTGTTTCACACCATCCATTGATCAAATTTATTTGACGGATAAATGTGATGCCGTCTCTGTTTGTTTTGTTGAAATAGACGGAGAGGGCATCACATTTATTCATCAGTTAAAATTAATCAATGGGTGGTGAAACAGCCCCTAAAAGTGATATGTTATGTGATTCTATTATCGCTCTAAGTTATAGGTTCCGAAACTATTATGGACTACCGCTCCCTTTACAAGTAAAAAAAGTCCAACGCCCTCCTCCAACTGTATATGTCTGTCTATTATCTCAATTTATTATTTATTCTCTCTCTCGCTCGTGCTATTTGTGACCTGATACTGCCCCCACGAAAAGCTCCAGCGCCCACTAGGGGGCGGTACAGCCCCCGTTGGGCACCTATGTTCTAAGTGATGTGGATTTGGGTGAATCCACTATTTTGTGTTGTTTAAGTCCCCAGTTGTTCAAGTGACATCTTCATACCGTTTCATAGAAAAATGGTTAGGTTGTCCATGAGAAAAAATTTGTGTAACCATAGCAACAGTTAGCAAGAGAAATTTTCATTTATTTCTTCTTATTTTTTCCTGAACTGGTATAATTTGACCTCTCGCCCGGTACCAGGTTATCATTGCGTTTTGGTACATCCTGTATATTGTAACTTTACTTTCGCTGGTCAAATTTGCCTAGGTCTGCCTTGAGTCACATAATGTTAGCTGCTATCCTGCATCTAGCATGCATGATATTATGTGATATTATACGAAAGTAACTCTGTTTGTCTGTCTGTTACCTCTTTACGCCCTAACTTTTGAATTTGAATCCTTGAGAAGGACATAAGATAGTTCTTATCCCCGAAAATCACATAGTTCTCTCAGGAGATATATCTTTATTTTTCATAGACTGAATTGCGAATAACAGCTAGAACCTATATCATAACAACTGCCTTAGAGTCGATCTGGAAATGTAGCGAAAATTAGCGACTTCGAGTAAGCAAAATTAAGATTTATTTAAATGGACCGAATGTTGGCCAAGCGTCCCAGATGTCCACAGGAGAGAATGTTCCATCTTACAGACTGGCTTAATTGCATAGGTACTCTTTTATAATAAAATTCCAAAAACAATAACCAACCAAACGGACAGAAAATCACATCCATTGTGAAGAAAACATTAATATCTAAGGCGTACTATAAAATTAATGGCTATATCATGGACAGGGATGTTTGGGAATAAATTCCGATCCGCATTGGCAATCCCTAGCTGAAATAGCGTATCTACTGCGTTAAAAAATTTAGTTGTGTTAAATACTTTAGACGTATGTAATTTAACAGGTAAGTAAGTCACATTGTAGTATATTTTTTTTTTAAATTTGCTTGTTGAGTTTCTTGCCGGATCCTTCTCGACAAGGTTTTTCCGAACCGGTGGTAGATTCGTTCATAGGAGTGTCAATTGAAAAAATTATTGAATATAAAAAATTGTCTTTGACTGTGAGACGCGAAAAAAGATGTGTATGACCCATCCTGCCGACCCACGATGTCTCTGTAGAGTATTTTATCTGTGCTAGAACGAAGAAATTCTCTCGCGAATTATTTTACAGCCAGTCTTATTTGTAAATCGAATAAGAGAGTTTGCGTAATCAATTCAGATGTTCAACTACAAAGTTGTAACCAGCGTCGATAGCGGGATTTCGAAGAGTTACGCGAATTTAACTACAAGATGGCGGCGAATTCTTTTATGAGCTTTAACTTTTTACGTTTGGCCCATTAAAAACCTTGACCATGTGGTTTTTACATCTCCTTAAAAGACGATAAGGGTTACGAAGTTAGAAATTTTGACACTAACCACACTTACGATGATTTTACAATAACCTGCGATCTACAAAATCGAATGTCACATTTCCACGGATACTAAATCAAGGAGTCACGGTAGAACATGACTAGAGAGTCAACTAAGGAACTTTTTGAGTTATAGCGGTTTGAAAGTTAGTCATCATGAACGATTCATTTCTTTAAAAGTGAAAAAATATATATTACTAGCTGTTGCCCTCGACTCCGTCTGCGAAGAATAGCCTACGAGCTATTCTCAGACCTACCGAATATGGAGAAAAAAGTTTCATAAAAATCGGTCAAGCCGTCTCGGAGGAGTTCGATAACAAATACCGTAACACGAGATTTTATATATGTATTAGATTTTCAGATATTCATATTTAATCCAATGGTAAGTTATAGTACATTAAGAGCGCTACATTTGCAGATTAAAATATCATTTTTCAAAAAGGTGACTTGACCAGACTAGACAAAGACATGTTTTTTCCGTGTGCCCTTCAATGGGTGGGCCTTTATAGCAATAGAAGTAGCTATCATGTCTGGGTGAAGGTAAAGCCCGACCAGGAAAATAAAAATCCTCGCCATATTGCAGAAACTAATGGAACTAATTTCTTCAACTGGCAACAGTAACTTTGAAGGCGTCATTAATGTCATCTGCCAATTGCTGCTGTCTAAGTGTGGTGCGTTTCTTGGATATTGTGGATTATTTGTGCGTTAAAATGGCGAAAATTATTAAAATACATTTACAAATAGTTATATTCAATATGACGAAGTATTTGTCGGAGAGAAAGTCTGAAGGATTGGAGTCTATTCCTCTAAATAACATCACCGACCTTGTTGTCAACATGACAAGAAGGTACCTGGTACAGTGTTGCTATAATTATTGTTAATTTAACGCCCCCAGAGCAGGGTTTTTAGGGTTCCGTAGTCAACTAGGAACCCTTATAGTTTCGCCATGTCTGTCCGTTTGTCTGTCTGTCTGTCTGTCTGTCTGTCTGTCTGTCCGCGGCTAAGCTCAGAGACTGTTAGTACTAGAAAGCTGTAATTTGGCATGAATATATATATATATCAGTCACGCCGACAAAGTGATTGAATAAAAAAAAGTAAAAAAAAATTTTTTAGGGTACCTCCCATAGACGTAAAGTGGGGGTGATTTTTTTTTCTCGGCTAACCCTAAAGTGTGGAGTATCGTTGGATAGGCCTTTTAAAACCATTGCGGGGTTGCTAACATGATTTTTCTATTCAGTGATCTGTTTGCGAAATATTCAACTTAAAATTGAAAATTTTCATTAAAATCGGCCGTCCCCCCCCCCTCTAAAATCTAAACTGTTGGGTGGAAAAATTTGAAAAAATTCAGAATGGTAGTAAATATATCAAATTTACTACGAAAATTATAGCGGCTAAGATTGCTTGGAAATTATTTAAATAGTACCCTAAGGTATAAAACATACCTAAACTTGGATGATTCGTACACATACGAAATCCTTAGAAAAATATTACTTGATTTTTTCGTAATGGCTACGGAACCCTACCTTGGGCGTGTCCGACACGCTCTTGGCCGGTTTTTATTTTCCTGGTCGGGCTTTAATAAGAGATGTGTTTATTTACACTTTGCCTATTGCATGTTCAAAGTTTTTGTGCCAGTATTTTAATAAGCAACAGTTTCTTGAACTATCATCCTCTTTGCCTGTCGGTGGCTGATTGGTGCTAAGCCCATGCCATGCGCCGCCGCAAAACAGGAAGGATCTGCCAAGGCGGCACTTCTTAAAATTTTCGGCGGACGTATATTATATTGTTCATTGTGCTGTGTAAATAGAAAACATTGTAAATAGTGTTATTTAGTACTAATTATAAATAACGGCCTTGGTGACAGTCACTATATATCGAAGGTTTTAATGAACAGTACTAATAGGTAAACTCCAGTTGTGGGTCAAATGTGATACATATATGTACGATTTTTTTCATATATTTTGAGTAGATATGTTCTATCTATAATAATACGAGAACACATTCGAGCTCGGAAGCCAAGCACATTAACCATTTAGTCAACCTCTTTGATATTTTTGCTTTGTTTTCATAATTAATGTTCAAACTACGCACCCCATAGGGAGAACGCGACGTTCGTAGGGCTTGCAAAGGCGGGGTGACGCTCTGGGTTCGTTAAGGCACATCAAACAAAATCAAAGTCATTCGATGTCACACACGTACCTACCATTGTTCTTGCCTCGCGTACCTATAAGTACAACTTTTAAAAGCAATCTGGAATATTTCAGCAGATGGTTGAATTATTTTGATTGAACACTCTTCGTGATCTCTCGATTCTCGAGTAGCGTCCACGGACCGGGAGACGCGGTGTAGGTAGGCCTCCAACAAGATGGAGCGACGACCTGGTTAAGGTTGCGGGAACGCGTTGGATGCGGATGGCACGGGACCGATCTGTTTGGCGATCCTTGGGGGAGGCCTATGTTCAGCAGTGGACGTCTTTCAGTTGACTCTTCATCATCATCATCCCAATTTATGAGCAAAACTTACCATGAGCTTTACAGTGAAGGAAAACATCGTGAGGGAACCTCCACTCCTGTAAAAGAATTCAGTTTTGACAAAAGTTTCTGTGAGATCTAAATATCGCTAAGGTTGACTTTTCTTACTGAGTGAAGTCATTAGTCACTGTCATCATATATTGCAAGGGAAGATCATGATGCAACCTCATTAGTATCATGACATTCAATTGAACTTCAGACCATTATTTGGCCGACTGTACGTGTGAAGTTCTCAACCCGCACTGGGCCCGCGTGGGAACAACGGCCTAAGCCAATAAAATTGTAAATGGAGTCTTGTGCCCTGCAGTGGGACGTATACCTTTAGGCTGGGATCAAAGCTGGGATGTTGATGACACGGTAACCGGTTTTGTAATTTAAAAGTAGCGACAGAACTATTAACTCCCTAACGTAACCCGCTCTAATCACGTAACGTAATTTACGTTGAATGACATCGTGTGTCTCAACAATTATTTCTCCGCGCCCTCATTGCGCTGATTGCAAGCTCGGTGAACTCTGAAAGCAATTTAAAATGTTCTAAAAGCAATTTAAAGCGTCCCCCACGGAGTAATAGTCTGTTTAAATACGTCTGTTGTGGATTCAAGTGATTAAAATAATATTTTCTGTGCATAATAGGTACCGTGTTTTAGGTGATTTTTATGCGACAGAAAAGATATTTTTTTTAACAGTCGGCAAAGTTATTGCACCTTGTACTTACTATCTCGTTTCTTTGTTATTGTGTCTAGTTGCTTGTCAGAAAAGTAATCCAAGGCAGTGTTGCAGAACAGTCGATATTTTGACTATAGATAGTTGACCTGGAAAACTAAACTATTCAGGATAGTACTATCGATAGCATCACCATGTGTTAATAGTACCTATCGATAGTATTGCAAAATCATCCAATAGTGTACTGAAATTTCAGTAATATCGATTGTATCGATTGTTTTTGGTTGTACTGCCTGGTTTAGCAATACTATCGATAACATCGATTCTATTGGACATAAAATTATCGATAATAATAATTGTATTGCCTTTATTTGCCTAAGAAACAGCATACTTTAATATCCTAGTTTAGGCATTTAAGTTATTTATTAATGTAGCACGGTATTGTATTGTGTTTAGGTAGTTAATGTTCCATTCAGGTCAATTTGTATTATATCGAGTCAATACTTTAGTATGTCGGTCTTTAGTTTACTAACACATAGACATAATTTCAGCGCTTAGACCTGTACCTGTACTAACGATTTTTCGTGTAAATAATTACTTATTTAATAAAAAATTTAATTTGAATTTGAATTATCAATAGTATTGCTTATAAAACACTATCGATACTATCGATAGTACTGACACGTGGCGATACTTTCGATAGACTACCGATAATATTGGTTTTCTCTTAATTATCGACAGACTATCGATAGGCAACACTACCAAGGTAAGTATTCGACTGTTTTCATTTAAAGTCTTGTTTTTATGTTGGGTAGTCTAGAGGCCTTATTGTCTAAAGCACTCGGGATCACAATCGCTTTCACCACTTCCTTCTGTCACACGATACAGAATGAAGGTAGAAAGAGAAGGTAAGTAGAAAGAGATCGCAAGCCCAAACTCCAGCCTATATACGTCTCACTGCAGGGCACAGGCCTGCTCTCGGAATGAGAGGGCTTGGGCCGTAGCTCCCACACGGCCCCGGTGCCGATAGGGAACTTCACTTACACCATTTAATTTCTACGCAGGTGTGTGCAGATTTCATTCACCGTAAAGCTCATGGAAAATTTAAAATGTAATTTCGCACATAAGTTCCGAAAAACTCAGACGTGCAGGGTTGAAACTCACGACCCTCTGCTTGAGATGCCGTAGGTCAAACCACTAGGCCACCACGATTTACCCTCTAGGCTCATGAGAAACGTTTGATAATGCTTAAAAACACATTTTTTTCCAAGTTGTTATTGACAGAGTGTTCATGGTCGATTGTTGAAGATAGAGGTAGGTAGCTAATCTTCATGACTGCTTTCTTGAGAAAATAGTGTGGTGATGTTTTCTGCTTTCTATATCACAGTGAAGTCCGAAGTTCGTAGTTGGCAATAGGTTCTTTTACGACACCACAGGAAGAGTTGCCGGCAACAGCTTATTTCGTTTGGGAATATTTCTAAAAACATTGTGCATTTCATTTTGGACTCCTATTTGGATAGAAATTCAAGGTAAGTAACGAGAATGCAACTGAGCCTAACTAACACTGCCTCCCAAAATGTCCTGATTCATTTGTATGCTGTTCCCCACCACGAACTACATATTATGTAATTCTAATTTAGTTTATGGTATATTTCAAACTAAATACAAACTGAAATATATGCACAGAAAAAACCCCAGAAAAAAGACCAATGCTGGGAATCGAACCCAGGTCCTCAGCGTTCCGTGCTGCGTGCTTACCCCTACACCATCACTGGTCTAGAAGTTAGCGACGAATCTTTCCCATACATCGTACACTTCAGTCTGTTATAATCACATTAGGCAGTGATAAAGCGCATCTATGTTAATGCCCTCTACCGAGAGACTTAGAAAAAGAATAGAAAAAGATACTTCATACTTAACTTGTAAAAGTTAGTTTATTGTGACGAAAAATTAAATTTTATACATACGTATGTTCATATACGTAGTTAGGTTCGGTCGGTAGCGTTAACCTGTAAATTTCTATGCAAGTCTAAGTAAAAAAAATCTATTCATTTAGATAGGTAACGTAATAAATAATTAATTTTAATTATTTTTTTAGACGAGGCCTAGTGGTTAGAGAACCTGACTATGAAGCTTGAGGTCCCGGGTTCGGTTCCCGTGTCGGGGCAGATATTTGTATGTAAAATACGAATGTTTGTTCTCGGGTCTTTAAATAAATAAATATTAGGGGACAATCTTACACAAATCGACCTAGTCCCAAACTAAGCAAAGCTTGTACTATGGGTACTAGACGACGATAAACATACTTATATAGATAAATAAATACTTAAATACATAGAAAACATCCATAACTCAGGAACAAATATTCGTGCTCATCACACAAATAAATGCCCTTACCGGGATTTGAACCCAGGACCTCTTGCTTCGTAGGCAGGGTCACTACCAACTAGGCTAAAGCGGTCTTTAATAATGTATTTAAGTATGTATCTATCTATATAAGTATGTGTATCCGTTGCCTGGTACCCATAACACAAGCTTGCCTAGCTTACTTTGGGACTAGGTCAATTGGTGTGAATTGTCCCGTGATATTTATTTTATTTTTACTTATTTAATTCATTTAGATAACTTAATCTTAACCTAAATTAAAACTAAGTATATTGAAAAAAAGGGTTCCGTACCATTATCTATAAAAACACGTTTGTTGTATGGGAGCCCCCTTAAATATCTATTTTATTCTGTTTTTTAGTGTTTTTTTACTATAGCGGCAATACAGCCGATGAGATACAGCCTGCTGACAGACGGACGGACAGCGAAGTCTCAGTAATAGGGTCCCGTTTTTACCCTTTGGGTACGAAACCCTAAAAGTAAAATAAAAGACGGAATCCAAAAGGTTTTTGAGAAATGCTCTTGAAACTAACCCCTTGTCGTACATAACATACATATAATGTACGTTTACAATGCCAGGTGTTATGACGCAGGTACAACCATATCAAACCCATTCACCGTTACTCGCACTTATCGTACATATTATTAATGCCTGGGAATAATAAAACCTTCCTTCTTGACGTATTCTTTTATATCCGTCGGATCTGCCCTTGACCCAATCTCAGGTGGTAAGTGATGACAAGGTCGGCGTTATGAAGTGGAAGAGGTCTCTAAGAGTGCGTGCATTCTGATGTTAAAGGTCAAATCTGAATAATACATACTCTAGTATATCTGTATATGTATAGATAGAAAATTATTTACTTAGATTTATTAAAACCATGGAATCATTCGTTCATCACGATCACGTCTCTCCAGAATCATTCGTTCATCACGATCACGTCTCTCCAGAATCATTCGTTCATCACGATCACGTCTCTCCAGAATCATTCGTTCATCACGATCACGTCTCTCCAGAATCATCCTATATTTTAAACCTTCCTTACCTTTCCTTCTTAAACCTGAATTTTTCGGAATTAAGTTTGCAATTTGTCACGAGCTTTAGGGACAAGAAACCTATAATATACCTGCAGAGAAATTCAATGGTGTGCGTGAAGTTCCAAATCCGCATTGGGCCCTCGTGGGAACTATGGCCCAAGCTCTCTTATTCTGAGAGGAAGCCTGTGCCCTGCAGGGTCGCAATCGTATACAGGGTGGGATGATCATAACAATGCTTATCGAATGATGTAAAACGTCACAAAGACAAAGTTATGTGCCTAATAAGCAAGTTAGTTGACTGTATGGAAGTAAAGTGATACAGGAATTAGATCAACCAACCAATCAGCTAAAACATTTCAAACCTCACCTTGCGGTAGATAGCTTGAATTGTTTTGCAGTCGTCCCCGCAAAGTTTATGCTTCAAGAATAAACCGCTAAATACCAAGTACGACGTTCGACGGATCTAATTTATTATCTAGCTTTGAGTCACGATTTGTGAGTTCCAGACTGAAATGCCAAGCACTTCGTGGGACGAACATTTTACAGCGGTTGAACTTCATGCCACCATGCCAGCTAACGAGTTATATCATATTCAGGGTTCCATATTATAATAGGAGGAAATATTTTTTTGCAGAAAAAATATTTTTAATGTACCATGTTTTTTGTTGTATAATCTCATCATCATCATCAAGTCAGCAAAAAGACGTCCACTGCTGGACAGAGGCCTCCCCCAAACAATATGTCTATCAAATTTCAAGTCAATCGGATCACTAGAAGTGGGTGAAATACGACTTACAAGATTTGACCTAAATATAAATTTGAAATAAAAATTAAAAGTTCAATATAAGCTTGTAAAAAGAGAAATAAGCCGTCGTAGTTTTCAGAACTAATCTAATACACTAAAACGAGCAATATAAATTTAATAATTATTAAGTATACTTTTACACGGATGGGACGGTCGGGTTTTTTTTATACGGACCGTCAAGCGCAGCGTGGAACGTCCACCAATGAGAAGGACGGACGATTTGGTAAAGGCCAAAGGCTGCGTTCAAGGTGGATGCAAGCATCTTCCAATTCCAACTGTATTTTTATTTATTTATTTCGGAGATTCCAACAACGGCTCTAACGATTTAGATGATATTCGCTATGTGGTTGTTTTCGGGGCACGTGTTTTCGAATTTTAGTCAGGAAATGAAACGCTTGGTCGCCCGTGTACTAGTAGAATAAACATAGCGGCAAAAGTTAAAATAAGTACTGAGAAATTACCTCTAACAGTATTAAAATGTGTTACATCAAATATAAATGGTCCCATGGTAAAAACCTTACTAAAAATAGAAATGAAGAACATTACTCGGCACTATGTAAATCGTTTTAGGGTAAACCGTGCCATAGACGTAAAAATTTTAAAAGTGGCGGATTTAAATGAACTTAAATATATTCCTCAAATATCTACTCAATGATGACGAGGATTTCCTCTGCAAATTTTTTAAGGCGTTTGATTTAAAACATCAATACGCCGTAAGAAACTGAAAATATCTCTTTTTATGCTTGTATGGGCTCAAAAAAATATAATTCATAAAGATCATTTCAGCAACACCCTACTCAGCAGCACACGGGTGGAATTTAAAATATTTTTTCTCTAAACCGACGGAACTCTCCACGGACTAAGAAATAACTCTTATCCAGCCTCCACGTTACCTAGAACAAGTTGGTGGAAATGGTGGAAAACTGGAAACACTCGGATGTAACGAGGGAGATTTTCTTTAAAACCCGTTTGTGTTTGCGTCCGGTTAAAGTGCCATTTTTACCACAGCACGTGTTACTCGAAAAACCATTTTAAACTGTTCGGCGAATATAAAAGTCTGTTTTAAGTGTTGTTGGTGAAAATTCTCAGCAGTATTTTTTTATTTTTCCTAACTAAGAACCGATCCAATACTAGCTGCTTTTATGAACCATTACAATAGTAGACATTTTTGTAGTATTATTTATTTGCCAACTGACTGTTAAAAATAATACTTTTTAGGGATTTAAGTTTGATTGCCTCTAGCAATAGATGGCGTTGTCTAAGTAAAATGATGTGCTTTAAAAATGTCATCGTAAACTTTTTCAGGCCAGGCTCTACTAGGGGTGTTCAATAAAAAGTGAGAATGAGTATGTTATAAACAACTTTTACTAAATGTCATTTTATTTTTCGACATAGTCACCTTTTAGCATAATACACTTAGTATATCTTTTTTCTAAACTTAAAATTCCATTTTTAAAAAAGGTCTCATCTTGAGTACTTAAAAAATCTTGTACTGCAGCGACTACCGCGTCGTCGTCTTCAAATTTCTGGCCTCTCAGGTATTGTTTAAATCTCGGAAATAGGTAGAAATCACTGGGAGCGAGATCTGGTGAATACGGAGGATGCTTAAGGATATCGAACCCAGCATCACGAATTGCAGCCATTGCAACGGCGGACTTGTGTGCCGGGGCATTGTCCTGGTGGAACAGCACAACTTTCGAGAGTTTACCTCGTCGTTTTTCGCGGATCTCATTGCGCAATGTTGCTATTTGTTTGGCGTATAAAGTGCCCGTAATAGTGGCTCCATGCTCGAGATACTCAATCATTAATACCCCTTTACCATCCCAAAAAACAGAGCCCATGACCTTACCGGCAGATGGGCTCACCTTGAATTTCTTCGGAGTTGGAGATGATGGCCTTTTCCATGTCATAGACTGCAGTTTCGTTTCAGGGTCGTAATGATGGAGCCATGTTTCGTCCATTGTTATAAATCGCGCCAAAAAAAGTTCCCGGTCTTGCTGCATCAGGTTCAAAGCTTCTTGACAAATCTCTAGTCTAGTTTGTTTTTGCGTGTCAGTAAGCATTCTTGGTACCCAACGCGCAGATACCTTTTTCATACCCAAGCGTTCATGTAAAATATTATGCACGCTCCCCGTTGAAATCTTTACATTTTCAGCAATAAAACGAACTGTGACACGACGATCCGCCAAAACTGAGTTTTCGACTTTTTTCACAATTTCTTCAGTTACTGCTGTAGTAGGGCGTCCGGAGCGGGGGTCGTCCATTGTCGATGTTCTTCCACGTCTAAATTCGGCGCACCAACGTGCGACTGTCGAATACGGAGGAGCATTAGACCCTAAAGTGTCCCGCAAATCCAAATTGACTTGGTCCGTAGAAAAATTTTTCAAATACAAGTGTTTGATAACGGCGCGCAGTTCAATTTTCTCCATTTTCGCTAACGTACTCAATAGCATTGCAAAGAAATTACCGCATATTTTTTTAAACAAAAGACAGTTAGTTTTTTTTTCATAGCAATCAGCTAGATAGATTTGCTTTACCGGCCAGTATTTAATTTCGTAATATTAAAAGAGTTTGCATCTCATTCTCACTTTATATTGAACGCCCCTCGTAAGATTGGAAATTTATGTTTCATTTGAAGTTATTTTTAACACTGGCAAAGCCGCTGGTTAAAGTTAGTATAGGTACCTGTAAAAGAGTAACGTTTATGCAGGACTGTAACTAAGAGATAACGCACAGCCTACACCACTGAAACAAGAGACTTAAAACTTGGTAGACATATTCCTTACGGATCATAGAGAAGGGATTCTTCGAAATTCCTAGGGAATGAAAGCTTAAAAATTTAATAAAGCTACTCAGAATCAAGATTGATTTTGATGATAAAAGAAGACATGTGTCTCTAATTGTCCATACAATTTTTTTGTGTCCGTTTCGTAACGAGCCATACAAACTCTAATGAAAAAAAAACTCACAAAACTGACTTCAAAATAAGGACACTTTTTTTCTTTATGAAAATGGATAGTGTTCGTGTCGTGATTCCCAGTAAGAAAACACCAAAATTTCCTCATAAAGTTTTCTGCGCTATTTAAATTGAAAATGCTCAACTAATGAATAAAAACAATGAGGATTAGCATTACCTAGTTACAAGTTTTATGTATCTTCTGAGATAGGATATTTGTAAGCTTTTCAGTTGAACGTAACTTCAGCGCTCAAGTTTGGTCCTCATAATTAAACGTAGTACAAGTTTTTTTTTTTGGAACACCTTTTACAATAAAGCGTTGACATAAATAAAGTACGTAATAAGTATACTATTCAACTTAAATAGAACACCATAATTTGCTGCGTTCTGGAAATCAGTCTGATTTCCCCTCAAGTTTACAAGAAGATTGACATGACGGTGATTATTGTACTTGATACTAACGAAGCCATGATCCGTTGATTAAATACAGCGGTCGCCGCGTCAGCAGCTGCTAATACCGACAGTCTGTTTGTATAGGTATGCCAGAGATTAAAACAGAATTGTCTTTTATTGGAAATAAACGTAAGAAATATTAAATAATTGGTACATTGTCCGTACTGCTCCGAGCTTTATCAAGATTTACAAAAGAACTTTAAACATGAAACTACCGTGAGACTCATTCATAGTGAAATAATATGGCGAGCAGCGCGGTGCCGCGTAGTGCGCGTTTGACAGCAGCCGTAGCGTGTTGCTCCGAGAGGAAGGGCTACTTACGGACTATATGAGCATTTCTTTTTTTTTCGCCCACAGCACTTTTCTCAGTGTCCCACAAGTTTGAATTTCGATAAAAAATATTTAATCTATAAAAAACGATAAACTACAATTTTGTGAACAAAGTTCATGTAATTAGTAAACATAGGATTTTTTATTTATTCTTAAGACCACTATCACGCCCAATCCGCCCAAATGGGCTACAGTACTAGAAGGCTACATTTACTTATTTAAAATACTTTTGGAACTTTTATACAAAATAGATATTCGTTAGACCACTATCACATCCAGCCTACTTGATGGCTACTTTCACTTATTTGAAATACTTACCTAGCTAACTTATTTAGCGTAGGTACTTAAAATTGTATCTATTAAAAAGACCCGCTGAGCAACAAAACACACGATAATTAAGGCCGGCGCAAACCAGCATATGCGTTTCACGAACTGTAAGAAAGATAGCACACCATGTACACGCATCTAGTGCGCCATTTTTCTTACAGTTTTATTTATTGCAACTGTTGCGTGTGCGTGACGTGACACGCACAGCATCTGGTCTGCGCCGACCTTTGATGTAGGTCGTGTTTAATTTCCAGCGATTATTTTTCCCACTGACCGCGCTGTTGTTTAAACATCCCGCCACCGTGTTCAAACAGACCCAACTACAAACTGCAAACGCACGTGTCCGGAATAAATGGACAACATTCTTTATTCACCCTCGCGCTACACCGCCATCTATCCTTTTGTAATTAAATTAAATATGTTAACAATTCCATTTGCTCCTCTGGGAAATCTTTTCAGTTGTCAATTTTTGTTATTATAATACCTAATTAATGTTTTTGGTGATGTTTGCTTGTAGTAGGTATCTCAATATTTGGTATTTTATTTGATGATTTTTACAACAATAATTTTAAAAAGACATTGTAAGAAGTAGGTATTCAATGAAATTTTAGTCAAGGACCGTCCTCCATCATATCCGTTTGCAATTTAAACACCTAAGAACGTGTATCTAAAAAAAATATTTTACTCAAAAAAACTTTAAATGAATTCTCCAACCCATTTGATTGTGGCTAGAACAGATTTAGATTTAGATCGCAGATTTGATATCGACAGATCGTAGGTTTGGTAGATTGAATTTGACATTGTACAGGTTAATTCAAAAGAGCTCGCACGAATGGATCGAATGAGCGAATGAAAGTATCTATGTGTTACCATTTGAATACACTTCACACAAATATGAAAATGATATGCATCAGTCATTTCCCTACAAAAATGTCAAAGTGACATTACTTTCGTTCAATGCATTCGTGCCAGCTCTTGTGAATCGACCTGTACTAGAAATTTTGATCATGAAACTACCGTGAGACTCACTCACAGTAAAAAAATATGGATAACTCACGTCTAAGATCGAGTTTAGGTGGACATGTTTCGGGCCCTACGAGCATATAACCCCTAGAGACGTAGTGAAAGGCGACACTAATCTGTCGACTAGTCAGTGATTTATCAATGATGTATTTCCCGACTCCTTGGTTTACCGTCAGTTTCAACCATAAAGTATGATCGATGAGACAGCTGACATTTACGACGTAAAACAGCTTCAATATACGGCATCATGTCTTGTTGTGCAGTTAAATGGTGTGGAAACAACAGTAAAAAATGTAATGAAACAAAAAACAATGTTACTTTTCATCGGTAAGTCCATTTGTTTATTTTATCAAAATATTTACGAAAATTTGATTAGTTGCAACGCGGGTCAAGTTGGATTGGACTTGTCCGTCCCCCATCTTTTTCTTTCTCACTGCAATCGTGTATATCTATCTCTTATTATCGTAATTAGTCTCGTGTCGCCAATGACTAGTGTGGTGAGATGCATTTATTTTGTATTGTCGATAATTATCCACTAAATGATTATTGTATCTATTGATATCGGATTTTTTTTTCGTGGTTTATTACTATTAGACTTCGTGATATTAATTATAATTCTTATTTTCGTGTACGGTCGAACAAATTGAATCATGACACAGGATAGAACCTTTTAATAATCAATTTCACTATGATTTCCATGACAAAAGTATGAGATGTCAACATAACATTAGTAGCACAAAGGTCCACCCTGGGTCATGATTCAATTTGTTCGACTGTACCTGTATTGGATAGGTATAACGTAATTTTATTTGAACTATACCTATTATGATAATATTTTAGTACTTACTTAAGTTCCATAAACCATTAAAAGTACTTTTCAACTTGTTTAGTTTAAGCTTAAAATAAATTCAAAGTTGGCATTTAAATTTTACCAGAGTGTACTGCTTGAAAATCCTTTTTGCACAACCTTTTATCGATATCGATAGAAAGCATAGTCATTACGATGCACGCCCTAGCGATCGGGTTCGGAATACTTCGGAACACTTCGAACCGATCGCAACTCCCCCCGCACCTCAGCTAGTTGACAGAATCGTTTCCTTTTAAATTCGCAGGCATTACGTCTCCAGGGGTTATATGCTCGTAGTTCGGGCCTATCCGTAGCCCTTTATTTTGGAG
Organism: Archips crataeganus; assembly: GCA_947859365.1. Taxonomy (NCBI): domain Eukaryota; kingdom Metazoa; phylum Arthropoda; class Insecta; order Lepidoptera; family Tortricidae; genus Archips; species Archips crataeganus. Next base: position 9,269,414 of record OX402051.1, read on the forward strand.
CACACGTCATAGCGGCTGCTGCCAAACGCGCACTGTTGTGACGATGTTTGAACCCAAAACCTCTACCAACGACAGAAGATCTTTATACCTACTAGGTACTTAAGTACTCAAACTTCATTAGGTTTTTTTTCAACCTTGGTGTTAAATTATTTAAGTGTCAAATAACAACAAATCTTCATCAATAAATATTTCGTTAAAAACTAATTATCCAACAAAATGCTTCTAACAAAGACGGCAAACAATTGTTAAATTGAGGTTAACTAAGCAAAGAACTTAGTTCAATAGAAGTTTGGGTAGAGTTTATCGTGAACTAACTACTTGGCGTACGTGAGGCGCTGCCTTAGACTCAACAGTTATAATTCAGTGTGTTCGGGAACAGTGAGGCAGTTTGTATATAAATTTACTTGTTGGCACAATACATTTTATTTGTTTGAAAAGGCTTTGGGAACGCGCGTGTTGAGTTCCCGGATGCATAGGTTGGCAACCTTTAATTAGACTTTAGAATTGAGAGTATTGTTTACTTCTTTCTAAGAAACAATGTTAGACTTCAAAGTTACGTATACCAAAAGATTGTCAGCTCTTGTAGTCGGGACCACCATACCTATACATCCCTATATTTACCTACCGATCCGATATTACCGATCACTGATCGAAACTATTGAACACTTGCCCAAACCATAAAGTAAGAAATTATAGGGAGCAATTCATGATAAAGCAACTAAATATCTTTTCCCGGCGAGGTAGCTTTTTAATTAAATAAGAAGTAAGAAATGTTCTTCGTTAAAGCAAAGACATAACAATGTTGATGTAATTTAAATGGAAATAAGAAACAACATTTACGAATTCAAGAATTTCAGTGAAACTCGTTTCGAGTAATACAATAACAGTGGCAACTAAAGCTATCTTGTTATACAAGTTAAATTCGTAGTGTTTGTGTATTCCGAATTCTAAGCTGGGGATTTAATAGATTTTGCTGTTAATTTTGGAGCGGACTGCTGTCGCATGTTGCATGTTTGAACGCTATTATAACTTAGGTAATGTAGCCGATAGTCGTTAAGTGGAAGGAAACTTCTAAGATGTGACTGCTTGAAAGCTAAGTTGCAGCAAAGGCGTGTCGTGAGTGCATTGCACATATAGTATAAGTACTCAAGTGAATGTGCTAGCTTTGAAAGGATTTTAAAGTAACCAGCGAATATTTCCGTACAAATTTGTAGGTATATCAAAATATACGCCGCAAACAGCCGTTTATATTAATAATATCCAATGTTAACAGAACCCTATTAAGTATTAAGTAAAATGTACGCGTGGGATCATTTTATTTTGGTAAGTCGGAACGCCCTTTCAAAATTAAAATTGTACAGTTTTCGGATTGTTCCCTATACTTGTAGTAAAAGACAGTATTATGCCAAATTTCATAGTTCTAGAGGTCAACCGAAAATACCCTATAAATTTTTATTCCCTTGAGTGTCAATATAATATACCTACGTTTTTTGCGGCATAACATAAACTATCTTTTTTATGTTAACATATTTAGAAGTTTGATTTTTTCTCAGCTTTCTCGATACCTTTACGCATTCCCAAGATAAAGGGTCCTGAAAGACAGACGATGGACGGACGGATAACAAAGTGATCCTATTAAGAGTTCCTTTTTTTTGAGGTACGGAACCCTATAAAGATAACTCTATCCTCTTTAGTAACAACAGGACATGTGTAACACCAAGTGACATTCAACAGTTCTTATTATTTACCTACTGGTAATAATAATAGTACATTACTGCAGAGGCCGGGACTTAAGGGGTTGCCGGCCGAGTATCTAAGTTGACGGCCGAGTGGTACACGAGGCCAGCATGATACGAGGCCGGCAACCCCTGTTCCGGCCGAGACTTGTATAGTGCTTTTCTCAAACATGCACCATCACGATCATCATCATCATCATCATCATCATCATCACCATCGTCGCCGTCATCATGGTGGTGATGGTAATGATGATGATGATGATGATGATGATGGTGGTGATGATAATGATGGTGGTGATGGTGATGGTGATGAAGATGATGATGATGGTGATGATGATGGTGATGATGATGATGATGATGATGATGATGATGATGATGATGATGATGATGACGATGATGATGGTGATGGTGATGATGATGATGATGATGGTGATGATGGTGATTATGATGATAGTGATAATGATGATGGTGATGATGGTGATGGTGATGATAATGATGATGATGATGGTGATGATGATGATGATGATGGTGGTGATAATGATGATGATGATGGTGATGATGATGATGATGATGATGATGATAATGATGGTGATGGTGATGATGATGGTGGTGATGATGGTGATGGATGATGATGATGATGATGATGATGATGACGATGATGGTGATGATGATGGTGATGATGGTGATGATGATGATGATGATGATGATGATGATGATGATGATGATGATGATGATGATGATTATGACGATAACGATGATGATGATGATGATGGTGATGGTGATGATGATGAAGATGATGAAGATGATGATGGTGATGATGATGGTGATGATGATGATGTTGATGGTGAAATATTTCTCTAGGCAGATCACCATTACCATCACCATCACCATCTTACCTTACCTTAAGGGGCTGTTTCACCACTTTTTTTAAAGTTCGGATTAGCTTAATCATAACCTTATTTGTTAGATAGAATAAAAATTTCTGTTTCACCAGTCTTGATTAGCGCTAAGTGACAGACAAACTATTTCTTAATTTGACCATCAGATCAGGTGGCATTTAGAATTTTTAACCGTCACATAACTTTTTAATTAGTTACTTTATTTTTTTGTGGCCATGGTTGGAGAGCCCTTCAGCCGGTTTCAGAAAAATAAATCAAAGTATTTTTTATTTTTTAAAGAAAGAAGTCATGCTAAAATTACAAACGAGAATTTAAATATCAAGATTTGAATAAAAAAATATAGGTCCGCTTTTAGTATGTAAAAATAAATCCAAAATTTCGTAATATTTTTTAATTACAGACTTTTTTCAGTGGCACAATCGTTTGTTCTACCTGAACTTGTACATCGCCATTAAAAAAAAAGTTAATCTGTCAAATGGTTTGGCGCCACTTTTCGATTCGTTTTACGTGATTTTATTTTTCTTTGTTATTGTTAACAAACAAATAAAGTAAGTATCGTATCGTAAAAACACCCCCTAAATAAGCGTAGTGGCAGAATGTCATAATGAACCAAAACGCAAATATTGCTTATAGTTTTTTTTTAAATGGCTAAATGCTATGATGCCATAGACCTATAAACATCATGGTGCTGTGTGACACGAAACAATAGACGATCGCATTGCCGGCCTAGGCCTGCAACGGTGTATTTTGAAGCCTGTTTTAAGGAACACAACGTAAACATTAGATAGCATAGTACACGAAACTTGAATGAGCCAAATAGAACATGACTCAATCAAGGAACACGAGGGATAATTACCATGCCGATGATGTATTCCCTGGGTGACAAGCTGTGCTGTAGCTTGCAATGGTGTAGTAGCATTCGAATACTAGTTCGGGCTACATCATCATCATCATCATATTATCGATCAAAAGACCTCCTCCGCTGGACAAAAGCATATCCCAAAGAGTTTCACAGCGATCGGTCCTACGCTGCCCAGCATCCAAGTGGTTCCACCGAGTTTTACCAGCAGGGTAATTGTGTAACTTTTTTGACACTTGGCATCGGTTTGAAATGACACTTTTTGTATGGCTTTGACGGCTGGCTGTTTCTGATGCCAATTGTCAGCCCATACAAGAACTGTCAAAATAAACGCGATTGCGATTGCGAGGGAGTTGGAAAATTAGCCTGCCGATCGTCGGTCCATCGGGCCTTCCAATGCCAATTCTATCGGTTCGCAATCGCCACTACGAGCAACGTGCCCTGCCCACTGCCCCAGCCAGTTCAGATGAGTTAATTAATAATAAATAATGCCATTGGAGTTTCTCTGCGGGATCGCATTAGAAATGATGAGATCCGCGCAAGAACCAAAGTCACGGACATGGCTCGAAGAATCGCTAGACTTATGTTGCAGTGGGCAGGGCACATCACTTGTGGAACTGACGACTGATGGGGCCGAAAGGTTCTCGAGTGGCATCCGCGGACCGGACGACGCAGTGTAGGCAGGCCTCCAACAAGGTGGAACGACGACCTGGTGAAGGTAGCGGGAACGCATTGGATACGGATGGCGCAGGGCCGATCTGTTTGGCGAGCCTTGGGGGAGGCCCATGTTCAGCATTGGAAGTTATTCAGCTGAAATGAATGCCATTTAAAGTCGCGCGCGGACGAGTATTAATAAGTGACATGCCTAGAGCAAAACGCGTGGCATAAACTGGGCAATGTCTGTTGGATGGTGCGGCCTGGTGATTATTTGGCAAATGTAGGCAATAAGTCTAGGGAAGGGCTCACTTATCTCGCAGACGTGCTGCCCGGCGCCCGCGCGTGGGATCAAAGTTTATGACTTAAGCTCGCTCAGGTACGGTGCGCAGATAAACGTACGTGGGTACTTAGGTAAGTCCTAATCTTGTAAGATAATTTTATAAGTATTTAGAAAAAATACTATTGTAGATTTCATCAGCTACCAAACAACCGCTAGGTAAAAAATATTCTACCGGTCCGTTGACTCTATTTAAAAACCCCTTGGCCCCATCGGCGATCAGATCTACGACTGATGTGCTCTGCCCACTGCTACTGCCAGTTCGGATGAGTTCTTTAATATCAATAAAAATTTACTACCTACCGTGTAGTATGTAATCATTTTAAATCATGTTTATACACACTCTTAGCAAATGATCGAGACTTCACCTGTTACCGAACGTATAGCAAAATCATGAACGCGTAAACTTTTTTTGCGTACCGTACTTAACTCGGTGTTCAGAAGACAAATGAAACACTTTGTTGTAGACAAAACGTTATGTGGTTTTTACGTTATGCATGAATTATTCCCGGTATAAATCTGCGTGACTCCAGATTATGACGTCTGATGTTCTGATCCCGGGATAAACTCTCACTTGAGATTCGCTAAAGTTGTGCTTTTTTTAAGAAGTGTTGATTGATGGTGCGTTGTTTCTTTGCGTTTAAGACGTTCTTATAAAACCTGTGATGGGTACCGATCTCATTAATAATTTAACTGGTGGGTGTCTCTTTTAGGTGGCACAGGAAGCCGATTTTTAAAATCACGTCTGTGAAAGTGTTATTCAAATATATCTCAAAATTGTGCGGAATTTAAATGCGCGTAGAGTAGCAGAAAATAAAAACCTTAATTAATTTTGTTAACTAGTTCAAAAATTTGTATGAGCTGTGTAAAAATATACCCAGTATCTAAAAAAAAACTCATTGATACGAGAAAGGGCAGTGCATCAGAGCCTCTAGCTCTATATTCTTGTCCAGCTGTCCCACTTTTTGAGTTGCTGGTGCTGGTACTAAAATAGTGCTTACCATTATGCTGGTAATAAAATCATCTTAAGTATCAAAAGCGCTTTTAAACAAACGAGTCTCGTTATTTTGTACTCATTTGGAAGTGTTTGAGTCTTGAGAAGTAATCGTGATTAAGTGGTCCTAAAGTACCGAATAATGGAAGCACTAAAACTCGAAACATGTGGTGTTAACGTGGCATTACATGCTACTTACGTTTGCCATCACATTTTAATGAAGCCATTCGTATATCGTTCTAATGGTTGAACACACTATAAGTGAATTTACTGAATTAGTATTCCACACGCGACACCATAATTTTTAATAGGAAAATGTACCTACGTGTACCTACGTGACCAGAATCCCGCCGTTACTATTAATGCCTTATTTTCTGACGCCTTTTGCATTTGCAATGCTAAGCAGTTTTCATAATTTAAATGGAAACTCTAACACTCCATTTTACAGTTTGTGTAGTTGACAATGTCGCTTTGTATTTCCTTTGTCAATTTTAATATCCGTCTACAAATTTTAACGCCCGCACGAGCCAACAAAAGTCAATCGGCGCACTTCGCACCCACTTGGAATTTCTCGCTTGGTCATAAAATTTAATATTCAAACACTAAGGGAATATTGCCAAAGGGCAAAGGTGGCCTGCTGGTAAAACAGTGTATGTAGCAACATAGATTGATATGACGACGTATGTAAGCGGGTACCTCGAACCTAGTATAGTCAACCAAGTGCTTTACCATTTTTTATGACAATTCTTACATGAGAAGAAGAACCATAAGGCTGATGTCACAATATATTATAAGTGAAAATAGCCTTAATGGTGTTTTAAGCCGTACATATGACATTGAAACTTAGGGTGGCAAAGGAATTTCTTGGTCGACTATACGTCCGGTTAATTTTATTGTCCTAGTTCACAGTATATTATCACAATTTAACGCGGTACTGCAGCGGCCGCGAAATAGGGGATTGCCGGCCGAGTAGTTATAGATGGCCGAGTGTTAACGAGGCCATCTAGAGATACGAGGCCGGCAATCCCTGTTCGTGGCCAAGGATTGTATAGAGTTTTTCTCAAACATGCATCATCATCATCACCACCATCATCACCGCCATCATCATCACCATCACCATCACCATCACCATCACCATCACCATCACCATCACCATCACCAACAACATCATCAACATCCATCAACATCCATCAACATCCATGAACAAGAACATCCATCAACATCCATCCATCCATCCATCCATCAACATCCATCAATAACCATCAACAACCATCAACATCCATCAACATCCATCAACATCCAACAACATCCATCAACATCCATCAACATACAGCAACATCCATCAACCAACATCCATCAACATCCATCAACATCCATCAACAACCATCAACCAACATCCATCAACATCCATCAACATCCATCAACATCCATCAACATCCATCAATATCCATTAACCAACATCCATCAACCAACATCCATCAACATCCATCAACCAATTTCCATCAACATCCATCAACCAACATCCATCAACATCCATCAACATCCATCAACATCCATCAACATCCATCAACATCCATCCATCCATCCATCCATCAACATCCATCCATCCATCCCTCCGTCCGTCCGTCCGTCCGTCCGTCCGTCCATCCGTCCGTCCATCCATCCATCCACGTCGACCACGTCGACCTATTAAACGTCATGGTGCTGTGTCACATAAAACAATAGACGATCACTTTGCTGGCCTTGGCCAGCAATGTTGTATGAAATTCCATTATTGACCTCTCGTCTAGCCGCACCTGCAACGTGACAGTTCGTGGCGTATTTTAAGGAACATAACGTCAATATTTCATAGCATGTTTGAGAAAAATCATTTTCTGACAAACGATCTTCTTGTTACAACAAGCTAGCAAGCTAGTACTATGTAATAGTAATAATAGTTCTGGGGGTTGAAATCGCTCACGTCCGTAGGTTTACTCTCGAGACCTACACGTGACCCCTGGGTGGTGCTAAACGAGCGATACAACTCCGGTGGTAAGCTTCAGTCGTGGCTGGTCACTGACCTATAATAGTTTGAGCCAGGCCGCCAAGCGACTCTCGTTGTGTTCCGGCTTGTTGCCTGTAGAAGCCACTCTGGAGGAAGGGTCTGAGAAGTTGTGCTGCGCGCGCGTACCGGTTACAGTGCCCCGTATTCGTTGTACATAATATGGTTTGCACTGCTTGGGGACGCGCGCAACACCGTACTCAATTGCCTTCTTTCTGTTTATTCCCCTAAATTCAAGTTTAGGGGAATGAGCATTTACTAGACAAGCGTGCTCCATCGTAGGCCTCATCTTCGCTTTTGTATTAGGCGTGATTGTGGTCAAACGCAAGCCTATAAAAAAAAAGTAAAAAAAAAGTTGTATAAAAAAAGGTACATGAAAGAGGCTTATCAGGTCATATCCGAAGGGTGGTGAAAACACCCGCTTCAGTAGAGACAGCTGTGCCAGTGACAACTTAGAACCTGTTACGAATACAAAACGCCATTATCGCCTATCAGCCACCTGTTGTTTGATGCTTGGCCTTATCTATGGCACGCTAACCATCAGTATTATAATTAAGGTACCTAAGTATAAATTTGTGCAAGTTCCTTGTAAAAATATTCGTTGAAGTGTGAAAAAAGAGGAGCATTGATGAATCAATAATTAAGTGTACTTCGCAGTGGTCCTATATGACTGATTGTATTTACTTAGAATGAAAAAGGATTTACCGAAAGTTCGTTGTATAGTATTATTGTTCGTTCGTAGAATATTTCTTAGCGTATGTTAGTGTTCTACTGCTAGTAAAAAGCCTGTCCGCTGGACTTCCAACTCTCCCTGTTTGCAGTTATGTTCGGCCAGTCACCCTAGAACGTGTCTAGGCCATCTCGCCATCTCCGCCTTGGCCTACCGCAGCGCCGATAACCATCCGGGGGCATCCATTGAGTGGTAACACGCGCCCACCTTTCTAGATGAATGCGGCAGACGTGATCAGTCCATCAGTTCCTTTCGAGCCTGGTGATTGCTTTGCCTGCATCCACGATGGAATTTTTTGGAGCGCAGCGCAGTATAGTGTTCCGGACTGCATCGGTCCTTTTGACATCTTTTGACAAATAAAATGGTTTTGATTATTTAATTTAAGTCCAAATACATCAAAGTCACACATCATTTAGTTGTTATTTGGTGCAGTGCTCTTGCCAAGATGACTCCAAGCGAATTGCTGGCAATAATTTCACACCCCAAGACCAAAAAAGTACCTCCTACTTTAAGTAAGTACAAATCACTAGTTATTTTACTCGTCAGTAAACTGCTAGGCAAGCGTTAAACTAAGATTGATTCTGGCATTAAAGTAAGAAATGCTGCCGCGTCGTTTTAATTAATGTAAAGCTTTTATTATTATTATATTTTATTTTTACATAAAGTTTAGTTTTGAAATGACAATAATTTGTAATTGTGTCAGTGTTCTTCTACATGAGTGATATATTTTGTAAAAAGGTTACTTCGGTGAGCATTATACAAACAGATTCATTAGCACTGCACCAAGCGAGAATACGGGTCATCTCCGTTTGCTGAATTTATCTCAGTTTACGAAAAGATTCCCTCTAGAGCTGCGTTAACCTTAAATATTTTAAGAGAAACTAAAGAACTTGACTCGAGTCGTTGTAGTACGTTGGAATTAATTTTCTAGCATGTCTAAAGTGCGGTGTTCATATGGGTTAACAAAATTAAATTAAAGCATATCAAATTTAGCTAAAGCTGGCTTATGAATAAAAACCAAAGTACTAATCCTAAGTATTCCTAATATTACTAACGAGAAAGTTTAAGAAGATGTTTGGAGGTTTAGATATTTGGATGTTTGAATGTTTGTAAGTCTATCACGTAATATAGGTGAACAAATTTAAATAAAATTTGCCGCACATGTATGAAAGTTCTGGATTGAGACATAGGATAGTAAATATCCTATTGCTTACCTTGTAACTTACTCTCTGTGTACCTGTTTTCTGTATTGCTTACTATTCCTGGTGTACAATAAAGAGTCATTGTATTGTATTGTATTGTATTGTATCCCGATAAAGACTTCCAGTGGGACAATATTCTCACTTTAAACAAGAATACAGGGCGCTGTCCAAAAACGTTAAAGTACCTCAGCTTTCAAAATCACGTTTTAACGTCGTCTGTAATCCATAGATGGCGTACTTAGTCCTAGCGACCATTGTGGGGGCGCCTCATTTGGGTTAAAATTCAATGTGAGAATTCATCATTCGTCAGAATTTATCGCTTCGCCGTACTCTTTTTTTCTCAGAAATCATTAAATATTCAGGAATTTCTAAATGGTTATCCTGTTGACTCTATAGATTAGGTTAGGTACCTAGGTTTTATTTATAACAATTCACAACAATTAATGGATTCAGAGTAAAAATAATTCGGCGAAATGATGAATTCTGACAAACTATGAATTCGGACTTAAAAATTTATGCTTACCGATATGGACCCGACCATTTAAAAAATTACCGTAACCTGTTTTCAATGGTTTCTAACACGGACGATCCTGCGGATAAAGCTATGCATTTAAATAAACCCAATGAAATTTAGTATGGAGAAAGACTGAGACCTTGAGAAGGGCATAAATTAGTTTTAATCCATGAATATTGCATAGTTCCCGCTGATAGCGGTAAACGAATTCTTTGCATGCGAAGCCGCGGGCAACAGCTAGTTAAATATAAAAATGCAATTAAATCTTATGTAACTTTGCTTGTCTGAACTAAAAGTTTCGACGGTAGTTAACCAAATATTTTATACGTGGCAGCTCTTCGAGGATAAAGAATATTGCTGAAAATACATTTAAAACAGTTTACGAATTGAAAACTTTATCTTTTTTGAAGTCGGTTAAAATATTGTTGGTTACACATTCCTTTTTAGGGCTCCGTAGTCAACTAGGAACCCTTATAGTTTCGCCATGTCTGTCCGTCTGTCTGTCTGTCTGACTGTCTGTCCGCGGCTAAGCTCAGAGACTGTTAGTACTAGAAAGCTGTAATTTGGCATGAATATATATATCAGTCACGCCGACAAAGTGATTGAATAAAATAAAGTAAAAAAAATTTTTTTAGGGTACCTCCCATAGACGTAAAGTGGGGGTGATTTTTTTTTTCTAGGCTAACCCTATAGTGTGGGGTATCGTTGGATAGGTATTTTAAAACCATTTCGGGGTTGCTAACATGATTTTTCTATTCAGTGATCTGTTTGCGAAATATTCAACTTTAAAGTGAAAATTTTCATTAAAATCGGCCGTCCCCCCCCTCTAAAATCTAAACTGTTGGGGTAAATATATCAAATTTACTAGGAAAATTATAGCGGCTAAGATTGCTTGGAAATTATTTGTAGTTTAAGAGGCCTTTGCTCAGCAGTGGGACAGAATAGGCTAGTAATAATTAAGAGTAAATAGTAGCCTAAGGTATAAAACATACCTAAACTTGGATGATTCCGTACACATACGAAATCCTTAGAAAAATATTACTTGATTTTTTCGTAATGGCTACGGAACCCTACCTTGGGCGTGTCCGACACGCTCTTGGCCGGTTTTTTATAAATAAAAACTAATTCTTAACCCATTACAATTCAAAATACCAATCTAAATTATGTACACACACTATGAATACTATAATAAATATAGGTTAATATGCTACAAATGCTACAATGCACATACGATCGCCTGTTAAACGTTTTGTAAAACGCTAGTCCTCCATTTCTCATTTGTCGATCAGTGCATCGCTTTCACATCAAAGTAATGAGAAAGAGATGCAGATACAAAACTAATCGCGGCCACCTGTGGTAGCCTTGCGGATGGTAAACGGATTTCCATTCAGTGTGAAATCGTTCCGGCCGAGTGCTTTCGTCTATGCCTAACGGCACCTGCCGAGGATAGGGCCTTTTAATCAAACTACCGTCCATCGGTACTTGTAGTGTTACAGTTCTGTGCCGCTCGCACAGTAAATCTAAATGCAGCAGTAAGAAAGCTCAGCTGTATATATTTATTTTGTTGATGTTTTTGGGAAAACGATGGGTATGTATTACAATACCGAAGTACGAAAGACCGAATGTATTAAAACATCGAATGGGTCAAAAGTAAGTAAGTAAAGTGAGTAAAAAGTAAGTTGAAATAATATCGCATGGGAACGTATTACTGGGATTTAAGTACTTATATAATATTTCAATCCAAATCATTGTAAGTATATCTGTACAGTCAACGTCATAAATAAGTGATCACTTTTGTACCTTGTCGTTTTCAGTGGTTACATAATGTGGTATGGCTTTTCAAACATGACGTTAAAGAGACAAGGTACAAAAGTGATTACTTATTTATGACGTTGACCCTACGCCAAGTATCATCTAAATCATTCTAGCCATTCTTACGTGATGACTGATGAATAACAAATATCCAAACATTCAAATATCTTCACAAACATTCTGATTTATTATTATTAAATGTAGTGAATGTAGTAAAATAAATCAAAATAGGTAATAAAAAAAAATTAACAGGTACATCAAGTAACCAAAAATTGTGTCGGAATAACGACACAAAAAATACATAATGTACATATATCTCTTCTAAACTCTTATTTTTAGTCAAATAATTCTACTGTTACTTTATATTAGGTACAGTCAGCTGCAGATAAAAGATACCTCCCCCCTGTAATGCCGGTAACCACGCCTTTTCGCTGCAGCTGACCGTAGGTACATATTAGGGGTGTTCAATAAAAAGTGAGAATGAGTATGTTATAAACAACTTTTACTAAATGTAATTTTATTTTTCGACATAGTCACCTTTTAGCATAATACACTTATTATATCTCTTTTCTAAACTTAAAATTTCATTTTTAAAAAAGGTCTCATCTTGAGTACTTAAAAAATCTTGTACTGCAGCGACTACCGCGTCGTCGTCTTCAAATTTCTGGCCTCTCAATTGTTTCAATCTCGGAAATAGGTAGAAATCACTGGGAGCGAGATCTGGTGAATAAAGAGGATGCTTAAGGATATTGAACCCAGCATCACGAATTGCAGCCATTGCAACGATGGACTTGTGTGCCGGGGCATTGTCCTGGTGGAACAGCACAACTTTCGAGAGTTTACCTCGCCGTTTTTCGCGGATCTCATTCGCAATGTTGCTATTTGTTTGGCGTATAAAGTGCCGGTAATAGTGGCTCCATGTTTGAGATACTCAATCATTAATACCCCTTTACCATCCCAAAAAACAGAGCCCATGACCTTACCGGCAGATGGGCCCACCTTTAATTTCTTCGGACTTGGAGATGATGGCCTTTTCCATGTCATAGACTGCAGTTTCGTTTCAGGGTCGTAATGATGGAGCCATGTTTCGTCCATTGTTATAAATCGCGCCAAAAAAAGTTCCCGGTCTTGCTGTATCAGGTCCAAAGCTTCTTGACAAATCTCGACTCTAGTTTGTTTTTGCGTGTCAGTAAACATTCTTGGTACCCAACGCGCAGATACCTTTTTCATACCCAAGCGTTCATGTAAAATATTATGCACGCTCCCCGTTGAAATCTTTACATTTTCAGCAATAAAACGAACTGTGACAAGACGATCCGCCAAAACTGAGTTTTCAACTTTTTTCACAATTTCTTCAGTTATTGCAGTAGTAGGGCGTCCGGAGCGGGGGTCGTCCATGGTCGATGTTCTTCCATGTCTAAATTCGGCGCACCAACGTGCGACTGTCGAATACGGAGGAGCATTAGACCCTAAAGTGTCCCGCAAATCTAAATTGACTTGGTCCGTAGAAAAATTTTTCAAACACAAGTATTTGATAACGGCGCGCAGTTAAATTTTCTCCATTTTCGCTAACGTACTCAATAAAGACAGTTACTTTTTTTTTCATAGCAATCAGCTAGATAGATTAGCTTTACCGGCCAGTATTTAATTTCCTAATATTGAAAGAGTTTGCATCTCATTCTCACTTTATATTGAACGCCCCTCGTAAATACCAATCGAATTTCTTGCCAAATAATATAATACAACCACCGGTATACATATTTATTGGGACTTAAAAAAAGCATATCAATGTAATCCAGAGGCCTTTTTAGGGTTCCGTAGTCAACTAGGAACCCTTATAGTTTCGCCATGTCTGTCCGTCCGCGGTTAAGCTCAGAGACTGTTAGTACTAGAAAGCTGTAATTCGGCATGAATATATATATCAGTCACGTCAACAAAGTGATTAAATAATAAAAACTAAACAAAATTTTTTTAGGGTAGGGTTTCCATAGACGTAAAGTGGGGGTGATTTTTTTTTCTCGACTAATCCTATAGTGCGGGGTATCATTGGATAGGTATTTGAAAATGAATAGGGGTTTTTTAAAACCATTTTTTGATAAAGTGAATATTTTCGGAACCACACGTCTAAAAAATATGAAAAAAATCACGTAAGTTAAACTTAATAAAAAATTTCTAGGAAAATTATTTTCAACTTAATCAGTTGAACAGTTTTTAAGTTTTTGTAAAAAAATATTTCTAAACTAAGATTGTAATTTAACGGCATTGCAAGCATTTTTTTTCTTTAAGGACCTGTAAGATCGCGCTAACAGTATTTTTTTCAAATAAAAAAAATATATTACATCTGAAAAACAATCAACATACATACTAGTTCTAGTAGACTGCAGTTAGATTAGTTACCCAATTCGCCGATAGATGGCGCTGTACCGCCAACGTTGGGACTAAAACAAGCACATTAATAAAGTATGCAAAGATTTTTTCGTACCTGCTACGGAACCCTATCTTGGGCGTGTCCGACACGCTCTTGGCCGGTTTTTTTTAATTAATTTATAGATTTGGGTTATTATTTTATTAGAGAATTTGCACCGAATCACTTTTGTGCACAGATTTTTGTAGAAGTGGCAGGAGATTCAGACATCTGATACAGGACCTCTAGTAAATAACAGAAAACGCCATTAAAATCTACATAAAGCCAATTCGAAAAATATGTGACCATTAAAGTGAGACGGTTGAAACGCTCTCTTCTGTATGCTTAGCATAAGTTTTACTTCACCACATACTTCTCGATCGCGTTTACGTAAAAAATTCAATTACTAGGGAAACATGGAGAGCGTCTCGCGCGCGCGCGTCCATGTTTCCATAGAATTGAAATTTTTACGTAAACGCGGTCGAGAAGTATTTGGTGGAGTAAAACTTATACCAAGCATACTGTGTACTGCGCGCTGCTTAAGCGCGAGTTCGCTCGGGACGGATCCCTCAATTAACGGACAATCACTGACCGCCTCGGTTACCACCGGGAAATTCACGGCGTAAACGAATACAGTTTTCACTGCAGTACGAACTGTCAAACTGTTCGCCGTCTTTATCGGTGGCCCAAGGCCCGCATTAGTATATCGCATTCATCCATAGTTGTCTTATTTAGAAAACAACTTTCTAACCTCAAAATGCATCATTTTTAGCTAAAACAGCTACATTCTCGTAAAGCTACCAGAGTCAACATTTTGGATACCATTCTTAACTTCCTGTCTGGAATTGCTTGATTTATGAAATGAAACAAAATAGCTATTTTAGCTAAAAGAAGTGCATTTTGAGGTTATAAACTTGTTTATACCAAGGTTTATACTGAATAAGACAAATGTGAATGAATGCAAATATAGATCGTTTTAGGGTAGATGTTTCGGAGCTTACTTGATTCTTGGTGATGATATTACAATTACCCTTTGTAAATAACTTATTCAATCACGTATACAAAACCAGACATAATAATCGGGTTTGCCACGAAAAACTTAAAATACATATTATTATAAGTACTGCGTCTATGATATGCCTAAAATAATATTTTCTATAACTGCATGACGTGTATAGTAGGTAATTGTCTTAGATTTGCGGTAACATACAATACAATACAAATATTCTTTATTGACAAATTAAAAAAAAAACACCTTGTTTTGTGAAACTACATTCTTGCAAAGAAATAAATGATTTATGATTTATGTTCACCAAAAACAGTACAGCAAAAGCAGTAAAGCATGTACATTGTAGATATATTATTATAATTTCAGAAGTCGTACAATACCTATCACGCATGTTAAAATGGAATTTAACGCATTTTAAACTGAGCCTAATCATTAAAATCAGATGTGTACTTTCAAAGTGCCATAAAATATGACACAGCCTTTCGTTTAGAACCTTTGTGTCGAAAGACATCTGATGCTATTTGATTCAACCTCCGTCTGCATTATTTATGCACTTCGAAATGTCAAATATGCGTTAAACAAGCCCGTAGATAGCATATGCTATCGTATGCGTGAGCATTATAAATGCATGCCATAGACTGGAGTCTACGGAAGGGAATTTGTGGCCTTCGCTATAGTATACACCGCAAGACACTCAGTGACACAGTTCTGACGCACCAAATTGACGTTGAGTTTTCCGGTGACGGAGAATTGTGGTATTTTGTGACAAGTTTTAGACGGCCGGATAGCCTAGTTGTTAGAGAACCTGACTACGAAGCTTGACAAGTTAAGTATGAAGTATCTTTTTCTATTTATTTTTTATTTTCTTCAACTTCATTTTTTTATTACTTTTACGGTCATCCCGTGAAACCATATATTTCAAACTAAATACAAACTGAAATATAGATGCACATAAAAAACCCCAGAAAAAAGACCAATGCTGGGAATCGAACCCAGGTCCTCAGCGTTCCGTGCTGCGTGCTTACCCCTACACCATCACTGGTCTAGAAGTTAGCGACGAATCTTTCCCATACATCGTACACTTCAGTCTGTTATAATCACATAATCACGAAGCTTGAGGTCCCGGGTTCGATTCCCGTGTCAGGGCAGATATTTGAATGAAAAATACGAATGTTTGTTTCGGGTCTTGGGTGTTTAATATGTATTTAAGAATGTATTTATCTATATAAGTATGTTTATCCGTTGTCTAGTACCCATAGCACAAGCTTTGCTTAGTTTGGGACTAGGTCAATTGGTGTGATTGTCCCGTGATATTTATTATTATTTATTAAGTGATACCGTACTATATTGGACGAATATTAGTTAGGATGCTGAGCAGAGCAAGAATGAGTAAAGCCACGAAAGCTGGTAAATTGATGATGAAATTGAAATTTCAGTAGGTACGACATTTTACCTTGTTGTCTCCTCTACATTTTATAAAAACGAGTTGAAAGACTTAATATAACCTTCACAATATCGAAAAACAGAAAAAAATCTTTTGTACACTACCCATACCTACCTAGGTGCCTATACTTAAATATAGAAAAATCCGACTGCTATTCCTGAAAATGTTTTTTTTTATTTTATTGGGTGACAAAATGTTTGTAATCTACACCGTTAAATTTTAGTGGTTGTTTTCCCGAAACGAGGTGATTTAGTATCGATTGTACAATCGATTTATAATTACTATTTTGACTAGAGTCAAAAATCCAATTGTGAAAAACGAAAGTCGAAAATGACCGCAAACCAATAGTCGCTTCGTTGGTACCTATATAACCTATCGTACGATCGTACGCTACTTGTACCAACGAAGCGTTACTATTGGTTTGCGGTCATTTTCGACTTTCGTTTTTCACAATTGGATTTTTGACTCTAGTCAAAATAGTAATTAAGTATAAATCGATTGTACAATCGAAACTAAATCACCTCGTTTCGGGAAAACAACCACTAAAATTTCACGGTGTATACATTGGTCGATATTTAAAGTCATCATCATCATTTCAGCCTTAGGACTTCCACTGCTGGACATAGGCCTCCCTCATTGACGCCTAATCATCACGGTTGCAAGCGACTTGCATCCACCCTTAACCTGTGGTCTTCACCAAATCGTCTGTCTATCTCGTTGGTGCGCTTGCCAGTTCGTAGTCTCCATTTGAGAACTTTTCAAAGTATACCGCGTCAAAATAGTGACTAGATTTTAACCTTTATTATGGGACTCAAACTAAAACATTTCGTATTAATTATAAAAAAAAAATTGAAATTGAAATGGTACCTGATTCATGGGAATCAAGTACCATTAAAAAATTGGGAGTTTTAATTTGGTTTTTACAAATTTTACTGTATCTTATTTTTTCTGCATCTGACGGACGTTTCATTGGTACAGTTAGCAGTAGAAATTAATGAAGGATTAGTGGAGCTTAGCAACAGAGTTACGTGAAGATCATGACTTGTTTTCGTCAATAGGTGTTTTAAAAATCTGTGTATTTTTTAGTTACTGCATCAGTTTTAAATTTGAATTGGTAAAATTTATTGATATCTTTCTTACGATTTCCAAAAGGAAATTGATCAGTGGAGGTTTGAGTTATGCAACACTTTCGGCATGGGAAGCGGTGATGTCGATTGGAAATGTAAATACCTACTTTAAATGGCCAAACAGGTTTGTAAACAAACAATTTCGCGATTATTTATTTACAAACAGGGCATCGCATTGAAAATAAATTTAGAACATAATTAAGTTTTTAGTTTAAATTTGATATTAGATGAAATAGAACAACAAACAAAATAGAATAATTTCAAACATAATTCATTTGCAATTACGAATGAAGACAAAGTTCAGTTCAGTTGCTGAATTGTGTTGAAGTCTCATTATATTATGCATTCAACTTTTCATTAACGTTTCAAAATAACTACAAAAGGTGATTTTCATCAGAAATAAATAACTCAACTTTAACACTCTTGAACATGCAATAAGGTAAACAAAGAGATTTCATTACCAATAGGATTCGTCTGATCTTTAAAATTTTGAGTTGTTGCAGAGGTCTTTTTGTAATAAGCTTTATTTTTGGCATATCTGTGAGGTAGTCCCGGCGGAGGCGGCCGCGAACCGCCCATCTGGTCCCTCGCGGACCGATTTTCATAATAAAACCATCACGCTAAATGGACCCGCACCGAATGTCGCCATTTTGCACTGTCCCATCGCCCTCGCCAATTTATTTTATTCCGTTGCGTTGCGACTATTCATTGATTTTTTAATGGCTCCTCTTTGAAATAAATTCTCCCTCAGAAATCTTCTAAATCATTTCTTCGGTCTTTATATTACGGCGTCCATTTGTCTCCTTGTAACAGAACACTGTATTTTGACTCAAAAGTGTTAATAAAACTAAACGACCCTTCACTCGGTCCGCTCGACTCTGCCTTCGTTATTTTGTACCGAGCACGTCGACTTACTTATAAAATACGAGGATATCCATTTCAGGATAAAGATACCTGTCAGAAGAAGGATAAAAGAAAGTCTTACCGAGTATTGAGGTCACTTGGAGTGCTCTCCATTTTTGAACGAGATCGCCTCGCGGTCGCGCGAGTGAACAAAGACATCTATTTGTACTATAAAGGATTGTATACAACAGGGCAAGACGGCATGAGAAAACGGCTAACTTACATTGGCTTAGCTACATTCTCATTTCGTTTGATGTTTATTTTTAGCTCCTGCGACAGGAAATCGGTCGGAACGTGTTTTTGAAACTTCCGCGTGTGCATGTAAGAATTCAATTAGGGGGACGTTGTGGCTTAAGGTACACTGGAGGTTCAAGGAAGATTACGCTTGATTGGATTAATTAAACACAGTGAACGTACAGTTACTTTAACAAAGACTCAGGCTACGAATTTTCTCCCATTCAACGTTACTTCAAAATAAGAAACCCTTATTTTATATTTTCCTCCAAGCTCGGAATGTATTCAAGGCCATTGCCGCCCGTACCCATACCCTACACATAAATATTTTTTGTTTATGTAGATTTCACGCAAAAGCGTGTGTACAGTGCACGTAAAACTATCGTAACAGTATTTCCGTAAACGATATTGTAGTTTCGGGTAACGCTATTCGTTTCCTTATAGCCGCATCGAGTTTTATGAACTCAGTCCGGCGACAGATTGCCATTTTAAGTGCGGATCTCAACTATGAATTATTCACGAGCCAGCGCATCGTTCGAACAAAGAAATAAAACTCTGAAAGCAGTCATATCATACAAGCGGGATTCGCATTTATTATGGCTTTTGAAACAATTGACTGACGCGATGTCAGCAACGGAATGGGATTTTAGATTTCGATTTTCAATTTGATCCTTTCAATTTGCAACAGGCGGCGGTGCTGAACGGTATAACTTGTCCGTCCGCAGCAAATTTTTCATATATCTGCTTCATGAATAAGCAATTTAAAAATGAATTCAAGTCATGTTTTTGCTTTTAAATTCGCATTCGCGTCAAATATTTTAATATGACCGATCTAGTTACTAAGTAGATACTTAGTTTAGGTACTTGGATGTCGTCGATAAATCATCCAGTTTAGGGCGTTAACAGTTCCATCGATGCTAATGATTTGCTCAAACATAATTCGCCGGATTGTACCGACATCAGTTACGATTTTGTTCAAACACAGACGAGTAGTTGTGTTCGATTAATTGTTGTTTTATATGCCACGCCATACTCAGCCTTCGGGACTGATTGATAACCAATCAACTCTGTGGTTTGTGTTGATTAGTTATTATGTGGATTGGAAGACAATTAAATTAAATCTTTTCACAGAAAAATATCGGGAATAGTATTTTAATTTGATACAATAGTTGCATATTAGGTCTTTTTAAAGTTGTGTACCGTGATTAGGCCACGAGGCTTTGCTGAGTGGTTTGAATGAGATACGAGATTTACCCCCTGTTTCACCATCCATTGATCAAATTTATTTGACGGATAAATGTGATGCCGTCTCTGTTTGTTTTGTTGGAATAGACGGAGACGGCATCACATTTATCCGTCCGTTAAAATAAATCAATGGGTGGTGAACCGGCCCCTTAAAGATCTAATTATGTAATGAAATGATTGTATACATACAACACTTTTGTACGAGTAAAATACGAAATTCACCTATATCCTTAAATTTTTTAAACTACTACATAATGCTACTCGTTGCTATAGGCACTTTTATTATAATTTGTTTAAGGATATGTTTAGCGATTTTAACAATTCTCTAAGAAGTACTGAATAAAGTACAGTCTTACAATTAATTTAAAGTAAGTTTATTTGACAATAAACGCTAGCCAACAAAAACACAAATATAAAACAACATTATCATCCCAGCCTATTTATGCGTCCCACCGCATGGCACAGGCCTCCTCTCAGAATGAGAGGGGTTGGACCGTAGTTGCCACGCGGACCCAATGCAGATTGGGAACTTCACATACACCATTGAATTTCTTCGAAAACAACATAGTCCGGATAATTTTATAAAATCACAAGGCAACAGACTGGCCAAGTATCAACTAATTCTAAACAATTAAGAAGAAAAAGGTTCTGTTTATGTCCGCGTAGAACAGTATGTACGTATTGGTCTTACCACTAAAACCTAAAAACACATCTCAGACAAACGTAAAATTACAGATTTCTATGAATTGATATGCGTTGAACGATTTAACGATAGTCTAAGTTTTTGTGGCAGTACTACAGTAACTTATATTTCTTGCTATTTTATGGCAACTGAACATTTCCAGAAAAAAAAGATGCTAAATGATTTAATGTTACTGATCAGTCATTAAACCTAAATAAAATGTATGTAGTGTAGTTTAAAATAATAATAAAAAAAGGATTTTTCATAATGTATAATTAGCCTCAAAATCAAAAGAGCATGTTCTGTAATTTAATAATAAGAAAACTTGACTATTCCCCGGGCATTCTTGGGTTAGTTTTCTTACAACTTCGCAATTTTTAGGGTTCCATATTAACTATTATAAACGGGAAAATAAGAGTACTAACTGTTTGTAACCTTTTCCCGATCAAACCGCTGACTGAACCGTTTCAGACGAAAGTTGTTATGGAGTTGGTTTGAAACCTAGGATTAAAAGGGGCAGTTTTTGTTCCGTAAAACTGCACAGTTACCGCGAGATAGTGATGCACGAATTCTTTACATGTGAAGTCGCAGGCAAAAGCTAGTCAGAAAATAAATAGTCATAGTCATAGTCGTTTATTGCAACCTAGCAACCATAGTGTTGTCACAGCTCTTCATAACTAAGTAGGTACCTATACCTATATTTAGTTTAGTAGTTGCGTTTAGTTTTGCAATTTGTGATGTTTTTTCTTGGTCTTGTTTAAACTCTGCATACTTATCCAATTATTCTCCATATTTTTTGTATGTTTTCAACCGACGAAAACAAAAGGAGGAGGTTCTCAAGTCGACGTGTATATTTTTTTTTATGTGTTTGACCACGCATAACTTTTTACAGAGTAGCCCGATTTTGATGATTCTTTTTTTATTGGAAAGCGTATACCCCGAAGGTGGTCCCGTTTAAATTTGGAAAAATATTCCTACCCTAAGGGTAGGAAACCAGGAGATGATTGATTGTTCAGTCACTGATTGTACGGTATGACCAGGTATAACTTTTTACAGAGTAGTCTGATTTTCACCATTCTTTTTTTTATTGGGTAGGGTATACCTTGAAGGGATTAGTTCACCTAGGGCCACATTCCTTAAAACGGCGTTTTAACTTTGATGGCCTATTCTCCTAACGGCCAATTCCCTTGAATGACCACTTTAGTTCAGAAAATAGGTAGGTTAGGTTAGTTAGGTAGCTTCTCCTGCCCGAAGGGCAAATCGCCTAGAAATAGGAGCCCCGCGAAGCGGGGCTCCGTCGAATTTGTAGGTTTTAAATGAATTACGGATGAATAAATCCTGGGTGAAGTAACTCTAGGTGCATTAAGTTTACGCAGCGAGAAATTCATGTATAGATGTCACTCTGGGAAATGGCCGAAGTAGGAATTTCCACAGTGGTCTTTCGGGGAAGTGGCCGATGTAGAAATTTACACAGTGGCCGTCCAAGGAAGTGGCCCTAGGTGAACTAATCCCAAGTGTGGTATTATATAAATTTGGAATAAAAAATATTTACCCCGGGGTGGGAAAAAAAGTATAAAATAAAACCTTTTAAACAAAAAAATTAAACCGCCGAAAAAACTGAAAAGCGAAAAATAATACCTTTTTTGTTTGACCTTAATCAAGGTACCAATTTGAAGTCGGTGTCTCAGCACTAGCCAGGAGGAGTGGATCTGTAGTCGTCTACCTGATGGGCTTCTATCACTCCTCCTGGCTCGTTCTGAGGCACCGACTTCAAATTGGTACCTTGATTAAGGCCAAACAAAAAAACTATTATTTTTCGCTTTTCAGTTTTTTCGGCGTTTTTATACTCGTACGATTGTATTAAACGGGTAATGAATATTTCTAGCCAATAAATGTAATGATTTTCTAAATTTACAGCTTTTGCAGACGAAGCTTCCAAATAAGAAAGAAAGAAAGAAAGAAGACATTTATTCACTTTTACAAGACACACAAATACAAGAAAGTTCACACAATTTCATACAAATAAACAAATAAATAAGAGTATCCTTAAGTCAACGTTCAATACAAGTTGTCTCAAAACTCAATGGTAAACTCTAAACTGGAACCGGGCGAGTAGCCAGTTCTGGAAAAAATAAGAAAAAATCCACGTTACTTAGTTAAACGATAAATAGACAAATAACAATTAAATAACAATAAAATAAACGTAACAGTATTATTCTCTAAAAAAAAAAACTAAAAACCATCACTCCGCGTCGTACCTGGCTCGAAAGTCCCCATTACACCAGCAGCAGCATTTCTCCGCTGTATGGCCAGCGCAATCTGCTTTACCAGGTACGACCGGAGCGACCCGGTCAAATGATTGTTTTTTTTTTCCAAATATCTAATACTAAGAGTTATATTTTATGTGATTCTAGCATTGCTTAACTAGTGACATAGGTTTTTCTTATTTTTTCTAGAACTGGTATACCTAACTTCATATCATTGATTTTGAGGACATTCTGTATACAATCACTCTTGAAACTGAGCACGCTAATTTACTGATACAGAATTTTGTACGGAACCTGCCGCGCAAAAGTTAAGCTCGCTCTCGCCTGGTTTTTATTCTTTGAACCCCAGACATTGAGTATTCAGTTTCTTTTAGCGTCCCGAGCAGCTGAATAAATTTACAACGCTGGAACTTTTCAGCTCTATAAAATGTAATATTTTAGGACTAGATACAGTATAATGCGGCTGCATTGCCACGATAGCGTGGGATCGCTTATCCTAAGTAATTGCTATGGGAAGGCATTACCATAAAGGACCTTGGTTCTAAATGCCCGTAATATTTGCATATACTAGTATGTATGTATATTTCATACCGTAAGATCGAAAGACGTCCACTGCTGAACTTAGTCGTCCCCCAAGGTTCGCCAAACAGACCGGTTCTGTGCCACCCGCATTAAACGCATTCCCACAACATTAACCAGGTCGTCGCTCCATCTTGTTGGTGGACGTCTTTCGGCTGAAATGATGATGATGATGCCTTAAGATAACCGTACTTTGACTCAATGGAGGGTGACTTTGGGCTATATGAAAGTCGTACATAGAATGATAGGTAGGTATAATTAAAAACAAACAATGTTGAGCGGTCTATAGGTATGTATATATCAAGCTCTTTAAGTGAGTAGTACTGCTGCATTACTGCCGCATACTTTCAATAGCTTAGTAATAGAAATTAAGGCAATATTGAAGGTAATGTAGAACAAGGAAACAATTTCAGTGCTAACCTATCAACGAAAGTTTTGAGGCCGTACTCTGCACCACGGAAGCAATTTTCCGCTACACGTAGGGCTATTATGAACCTTCGTGTAATTTGAATATGTATAAAGTACTACAAGAATTTCATTCTGCTATTTATATTTGGAAGTGGTAAATTATAGCCACGTTAAATTGGTCGTAAAAACGTGAGATATCAGTTAAAAAGATTTGTAATATCACGAGTGGTTTTTAACTTGTCCTACGTCAAAGTCATGAAGATAATTATTATTACTACATGTATGTATGTATACAGTAAGTAGATTAATTGATGTATAACATTACAAGAAACGGATACTCACTAAGGTCGGTTGCTGTAATTAAAAAACAATTTAAATAAAAAATAAAACCTTCAAAAAACCCCCAAAAAAACATAAAATAATAATTGATTGAACCGACCACAATAAGCATGAAAATATCTTTCTACTAATCTGTTTGAAGTTGGTGCCTCAGCACGAGCCAGCAGGAGTGTAGAAGCCCTATAATAGGTATGTAGGTAAGTTAGATTACTAGGTCCACTCGTGCTGGCTCGTGCTGAGGCACCAACTTCAAACAGATTAGTAGAAAGATATTTTCATGCTTATTGTGGTCGGTTCAATCAATTATTATTTTATGTTTTTTTGGGGGTTTTTTGAAGGAGGTTTTATTTTTTATTTAAATTTTTTTTATTTCCAAGTTTTTTTTGGGTGTTTTTTGAAGGCGGTTTTATTTTTTATTTAAAATTTTTTATTTTTTTCTTTTTAGTTGTTGCTAATGGCCTGGACTGGCACTCTTTACTGACTGTACTTTTTGCCTCTGGTTACCAAAGTACTTATCAAGACGAATCAAACGAGACCAAACTTGATGGGGTTATGTCGTTTTACTACGGAGTTCTTATGGTCACCATCCAACTTCATTGTCAGACCCTGGTTACCATCTAGGACCAAAGTACTCGTTGAGACGAGTCAAATGAGTCCGTACTCGATGGGGTAAGTGCCGTTACTTTATGGAGTAACTTTGGCCACCTTCCAGCTCCATCATCAGACCCTGGTTACCATCTGGGATCAAAGTGCTCGTCAAGACGTTTCAAATGAACCCAAACTCGACGGGGTTGTGTTGTTTTATTACAGAGTTTCTATGGCCACCTTCCAACTCCATCATCAGATTAGCTCCATGTCACAATAATATTGCATTGTCACATGATTTACACATGCATGTAAAATATGAAATCAATCAGAAACCGGGAAGTGAGTCAAATTCAACTTGCAAGATTTGACCCGTTGAGGAGTTCCGTTGGCCATCTGCGGTCTTCTTCATCAGATCTAGTTTACCAAATGACACTTTATGAATGCAAATGCTCGATTTGTCACTGAAAATACTAAAATCGCTTTACATTTCCCTTGAACTTTTGAAGAGTTCCTTCAATTCCTCATGGATCCCATCATCAGAACTGGATTCCGGTAACAACGGGACCAACCTTGAAGCATATGCTTTCAAACAACGAAAGAATTTTCCAAATCGGTTCATAAATGACGGAGTTCTGAGGTAACACACGTTAAAAAAAAAAAAAAAAAAAAGAACATACAACCGAATTGAGAACCTCCTCCTTTTTTGAAGTCGGTTAAAAAGGAGGCTCAAAGTTACTCCAAGGCTATGGTAGGAGTTTCACTCCGAGATCAAATCAGGAATGAGGAGGTCCAAAAAAAAGTGACATAGCCCGAGGGATTGGCAAACTTAAGAGTGATGGGTCACATTGCTCGAAGAAGAAGATGCATGGCGGTGCATACTTATTATGCAGCGATTTGTTTCACAACACGTTTTAAGGCAAAACCGAACCATTTTGTACAAGAAATGTGTTCTTGAGTAGCAACTACGTGCCTACCGGGAAACGATGCGTAGTTAGGTTCTCTACTAGGAAGACCTGGAGAAGACCCCAAGAATTCAATAAATGCGGACAGCATAGAACCAGTCCTTGGGTGTTATCTTGGGTGTTGTTGTCGTTTTACGGAGCAACATATCAATTCAATCAATTCAATTCATTTATTTAAATAGTTTTAGTACATAGTAATAATTATTAGTAGGCACTTTACTTAATCTATGTTAGGTATTATATCTAGGTACTATACTAATGGCTCGACTTAAGCGTCTAACCGCCTTTACGCCTTCTACAAGAAGACTAACAGGTTACTACTAACCCTTTAACTCCGGGTGACAACCAGAGTTGTTTTGGGCCCGCATCGCTGCAATACGGGTGACAACTCCAGTTGATCGAGAACGGGTAACATTTAAAAAATATTTTAGCTAATCTAGACCTTATGCCTTGGTATTAACTGCTAAATTATACAGTTAGATTAGTGTAGATGCAAAGAAAAAAATACCACAATATTTTGATAGATGGCTCTGTAGTAAATATAGGTTTGAAATTTCCGCTTTTTTACTGACAACTATGGTTGACACCCGTACTGCATAAGTGCAGATTATTTTTTACAAGATGGCGACGATTAGTGTTGTCTTACATTTTATCGAGTTGTCAAGCAGTGAGGCCGGTGAGTACTTTGATGCGTTCTCCTTTACCCGACTGCGTAGAAGGAAGGGTTATGTGTTTGACCCGTATGTAAGTATGTATGTATGTCCATTCCTATGTCCTCTCGTAACTACACAACGGCTGAACCGATTTTAATAAATGATACGTCATTGGATTCGTCTTGATAACGCGAGTAACACAGAATACATGAAGTTTATGAAAAAATAAAATGGCGGATTTTTGGCGCCAAATAGTGAGTCTTCAAAAAATTTTTTTATTTAAACCTATCGAGTAGGGTATCAAAATAAAAGGATTTTAAAAGAGATTACAAAAATATATACAAGTCATGTGTTTAAATTTAATTTGGAATAATAAATTGGCAATCAATGCATTAAAACGACGACGTACCTTCTTACTCAGATATCTTTGAGCAGTAATTTTCTCTATGAAAAAAAATTTGGAAAAATAAGTACCTACATACATCAAGATTGGTTTTGAACTTTAACTAAAAATAAACTGATTCCTAATTCAAATACTCAATCATTTATCTGGGTCTCAAGAGGTTACAATAAAAAGAAAGAAATAATAAAATAAAAAGAAAACTAAAAACCCGCCTACGGTGTAAATAAAATAATAAATTAAAAAATCAAAAAAACCCGCCTGCAGAAATACTGAAAAGGTGGAAACAAGATAAAATGTTCAATAACAACAATAAAAAGCTAACTGAACTCAACGAAAGAAATCGAAAAAAAAACTAAACATTGAAACGAATTTAAATAGCAAATATTGTCTTAGCAAATAAATTAAAAAAATGGTTTTAAATTTATTCTAGAATGTTGTATGTTCTTAATAAATAAATACCAGGAATTTGGCACCCATTTAGATGTCAATTATTTTGTCGGGGAAGTCGACAACCATGCATCGCATATTCTTAATAATGACCTTGGCTCCCATTTTCCCATTTATGTTTTGATGGGATATCATTATTTTTTGTCAAATAAGTAGGTCCACTCTTTCATAATTACTAAAATTAATTAAAAAGCATAAATCGTTATTAAAGTAATCAAATAATCGAATTGCAACCCATTAAATACTAATAATTATTGAGTAGCTCCAGTGAATCTGTGATCTTCATTCATCATCAGTTATATTTCACCAAGTGGTGTTTTTCAAGAGCAAATGCACGAGTTATTCTACAAAATACCCAAATTGCTATAAGTGTATCTACCAAAAATATTTGAAGAGTTCCCTCAATTTCTCCAGGACCCCATCATCAGATTCTAACCTGATAACAATGGGACCACTCCAGAAATATACCCCTTCAGTCAAAAAAGGAATTTACCAAAACGAGTAATAAATGACTGAGTTCTGAGGTAACAAGCAGAAATAATAATAATTATTAAAACTTAAAAAAAACATTATTTTCTTTCTTTTTTATTTGTATACACACAATTACCAAGCTGGATGTAAAATTTCGCTTTTCTAGGTCACCTGGAAGTGGATTAGGTTTTTGATTATTAGTCAGTCAGTCAGTCAGTCGGTGGTAAAAATGCCGATTTTTAGATGATATTATCTCTACAGGTAACCGTTCCACCTATATTTGTGAAATTTGGGGGCTTAGTTGATCTGAAGGGTTTTAATACATAAATAAACAAATAAATAAAACGCCTGAATCAATCAATTATAGAACCTTACATAAAAAAAATAAGAATGTGATACGAGCAAAAAGCGCGAGTGCCTATTTGGCCAGAAAGCCGCTACTAGGTTTAGTTTCTCAAACAAATTGGTCATTGCCGTGATTTTACTAAAAAACCGGCCAAGTGCGAGTCGGACTCACGCACCGAGGGTTCCGTACAAATTTATATGTATCTATGAACATCCAGTCTTAGCAGACCCCTGCTCCTAAGCAAAATGTGCGTAGTGTGGGATCATTGTAGATTGGTTACTTTATAGACAGAGAAAAAAAATCATGCTTTTCGTAATTTTTCCTTTATTTGTGCTATGACACCTTGCCTCGTACCAAATTTCAAGATTCTGAGTTCACGGGAAGTACCCTGTAGGTTTTGATTCCCTTGCGAGTGTCGAAAATTTGCGGCATAAATAGATTGGTTACTGACATAGACAGACAGACAAAAAAATATGCTTTTCGCAATTTTTCATTTATCTGTGCTATAAGACCTTGCTTCTTACCAAATTTCAAGATTCTGAGTTCACGGGAAGTACCCTGTAGGTTTTGATTCCCTTGCGAGTTTCGAAAATATGCAGAAATTTGCGGCATAAACGGCTGTATCTTTTGATTGTGTTGGCTTAGAAGTTTAATTTTTTCACAGCTCCATGGGACAGTAGACCTGAGAATTTGATATAAATTTCAGCTTGATACCTCCACGGGTTCCTGAGAAAAAGGGTCTTAACAGACAGACGGACGGACGGATGGACGGACAACAAAGTGATCCTATAAGGGTTCCGTTTTTTCCTTTTGAGGTACGGAACCCTAAAAAGGATTTTTTTTCTAGTCTACTAATTAGTAAAACTTTTGAAAGCACAAGGAAATATAAAAGATAACATTTTTATTACTCTTGTTTAATCTGTGGAAAATATCGACCATCGTATCGATATACGCACATCACTATTATTTACAAACTGCAGACGTGTTTTTATATCACGTTTTAATTGTTGATTTTCTTGTAATTTACTACTAGTAATAATGATTTTGGTAGTTTAATATGTCCAATATACTATAAACAAGATATTAATCAGGTGAAACAGTTAAAAAACAGTGGTAGTAACTCTAAATTATTCAGTTTCTTAGTGTGAAATATTAAGGGTGAAATATGGTAAATTAGTGATTGCGAGTGAAAAATATGACTAGTTATCAAATCTGCATAGAATAATGAATGTGTATGTGAAATTTCAAGTCTGTAGCTGCAATAGTTTTGAAAATATAGGTAAGTGAAACAATGTCACACCGCCGCCTATAGTCAAAATCAGCCCGTATTGCACGGTGACTTAGCTTTTGAGACCCCGGAGTTAAAGGGCTAAAATATAATAATGCCTAAAGTAGGATACAGAAGTAGCCTGTATCTTAGGCAAAAAATAAAGGCCCTTAAAGTTATATGACAATCACAACCAACGTACATACGTAGATATAAAAGTAGTCTATCGATGAAAGTGTTTTATCAGGGCACCAAAGAAATCAGTTGCATACGCAGCGGTTAGTTAAGAACTTGTATTTTATTGTAATATGTGGTTTAAGTTCTATTACCTACCTACTTAGTCTGTGCTCTAATACTAAGGGCGTTCAATAAAAAGTGAGAATGAGTATGTTATAAACAACTTTTACTAAATGTCATTTTATTTTTCGACATAGTCACCTTTTAGCATAATACACTTAGTATATCTTTTTTCTAAACTTAAAATTCCATTTTTAAAAAAGGTCTCATCTTGAGTACATAAAAAATCTTGTACTGCAGCGACTACCGCGTCGTCGTCTTCAAATTTCTGGCCTCTCAGGTATTGTTTCAATCTCGAAAATAGGTAGAAATCACTGGGAGCAAGATCTGGTGAATACGGAGGATGCTTAAGGATATCGAACCCAGTATCACGAATTGCAGCCATTGCAACGGCGGACTTGTGTGCCGGGGCATTGTCCTGGTGGAACAGCACAACTTTCGAGAGTTTACCTCGCCGTTTTTCGCGGATCTCATTGCGCAATGTTGCTATTTGTTTGGCGTATAAAGTGCCCGTAATAGTGGCTTCATGCTCGAGATACTCAATCATTAATACCCCTTTACCATCCCAAAAAACAGAGCCCATGACCTTACCGGTAGATGGGCTCACCTTGAATTTCTTCGGAGTTGGAGATGATGGCCTTTTCCATGTCATAGACTGCAGTTTCGTTTCTGGGTCGTAATGATGGAGCCATGTTTCGTCCATTGTTATAAATCGCGCCAAAAAAAGTTCCCGATCTTGCTGCATCAGGTTCAAAGCTTCTTGACAAATCTCTAGTCTAGTTTGTTTTTGCGTGCCAGTAAGCATTCTTTCTTCTTTTTCATACCCAAGCGTTCATGTAAAATATTATGCACGCTCCCCGTTGAAATCTTTACATTTTCAGCAATAAAACGAACTGTGACACGACGATACGCCAAAACTGAGTTTTCGACTTTTTTCACAATTTCTTCAGTTACTGCTGTAGTAGGGCGTCCGGAGCGGGGGTCGTCCATTGTCGATGTTCTTCCACGTCTAAATTCGGCGCACCAACGTGCGACTGTCGAATACGGAGGAGCATTAGACCCTTAAGTGTCCCGCAAATCCAAATTGACTTGGTCCGTAGAAAAATTTTTCAAATACAAGTATTTGATAACGGCGCGCAGTTCAATTTTCTCCATTTTCCCTAACGTACTCAATAGCATTGCAAAGAAATTACCGTATTTTTTTTTAAACAATAGACAGTTAGTTTTTTTTTCATAGCAATCAGCTAGATAGATTAGCTTTACCGGCCAGTATTTAATTTCGTAATATTAAAAGAGTTTGCATCTCATTCTCACTTTATATTGAACGCCACTCGTATATGCTAAGTACCTACGAGTACTTGTCTTATGTCCGCGTGGAATTACTGGCCTGTATAGAAATAGGAACCTAGTGTGACAATTTTTGAATACTTGTTAGATATCATCGATGCATTTCGGGGGAAATTATCTACAATCTGTCGGCAATTGAATTTCAGGACACAATTCACCATTTTTTCTTCTGTATAACGCAAACATCAAACTTAGGTATGCCAAGTCGATTGGCAACAAAATATAAAGCATCCTTTGTAATACCTACAATAATATCCACTGTTTTGAGGCAACAAGTATACGATCCGCCCCATTCACAGGATAGCTACTTAGCTTCTAGCGATTTGCTGACGTATATATTTCAATGTTTAGCATTATTTTAAACATGCACTGTCTACATCGTTTGTCTACCACTTATTTCACCTAACAAGCACATATTTAGTAAATAGACTCTATGAAATATTCCCAAGTTTACCTTAGTTTCATTTTACGTAATCATAATTCCACAAGGGGGTGTCCTTGTCATAGGTCAGTTATTTACGAAGTCTCGTATGACTAGCTAAGTACTGGCCCGGTCTTTATAACTAAGTCTAGACTAATTAGAATGCATAAAGGGCTTAGACTAAACATTAAACTTGAAAACTTTTGCCATAAGGAATGCTGCACTGATTTTATTGTAAATCTCTAACGTTAGACACAGCGTAGTTTTAAAATTGTTGTAATGATTTATTTTTAATACAAATTCATGTATTAGGTATTAAATCACTCTTGATCATCCTTAAAGGTAGGTAGGTACGTTTGTAGACTTTTTAAAATGTTTTGCTCTTTATACGCCAAACACAGTTTATTATGTAACTGTGGTAACTGTCATCATCATTTCAGTGACTTTAGTTCTTGCGCAGATTTCATCATTTCTAATGCGATCCCGCAGAGATACTCCGAGCAAAGCCTTCTCCATCGCCCTCTGAGCGACTTTGAGCTTTCTTATGAGGCCCATATTTTTCGTGGTAACTGTGGTTTATTACAATTCCCTCTTTCTTTCTTTTAAAAACAGCTCGCAACTCACTCTTTGTCAGTCCCTAACTAAATGCTCCTCTTATATACTCAAAGGTTGACTGGAAGACTACTGGTAGGATAAGTTCACCTTTGTACATGTTTTACCACGGTTGTCAACTTGTTTTTTCTTTACTTTTGAACAACACAGGGTACATACAAGCTCACAACTTTATTTGCGTTTTGCTGGTATAACAATATTAGTGTAGCTTTCTATTAGTGAAATGATTTTCAGTATCAGTCTGTTATTAATGCGTTATAGTATACGCATTAGCCTCAGCATTAGGTAGGTATTAGTATAGATAAAGTTTAAAAAAATATTTTCTAAAAAACAGAAGGGTACTTATCCCAAAACTCAACGACAACATTTCTGGAGAAAAGAAGAAAAACTCTCCATGTTTTGTGTCAAGTGATTTCATAGATATTTTTTGAAAACATCTTATATTACTTTTTAGTCACAAGCGGTGCTGCCTCTGTCAAACAGACGCTGCTTTGAATCATTTGTCAAGATGTTACAGGCATTGTGTGCGTAATATTAAAAGTTATATGCGACTCTATTATCGCTTAACTAAGTGACATGGAATTTTTTCTTATTTTTTTTAGACTGGTCGAACTTGACCTTTCGCCCGGTACCAGGTTACGCTATCATTTCCTTGAAACTTATTACTTTACAGTAGTACAAACTTTATATGGCGCGTCGTGCATTTTCGGCCGCGCAGACACGAATGAACTAGCCGATGATACCCAAAGATATGATTCAAACTTTTAATCAGTCTTATGTCATATAGTACAAGGTGCAAATTCATAATTACTAAACTAAACGGGACTTATCACGCACTAAATATTTATTTATTTACCTCGACGTTTCGGCCACATTGCAGCAACCGTGGTCACGAGTCAACTGAAGTGTAGGGTGTCAAGTTCGTTTAGCCGCACGAGTCTTTCGAACTACCCACACTTGATCCCGATTAGAATCAGCACCCGTATCTCGAACTACCCGCACTTGATCAAGATTTTTTAACGGCACCCCATCACACCGACACACAACACTCACAATATCCGACGACCTCTCCGAACACTTCTGCCGATGCCAACATTTGTTTATAACAGGATTCCACGCAGACGAAAGCTTATATCCATCCTCCCGATTAAAATTTCCCAAAAAAAAAAAATCGCCAAGTAAATAAGTCAGCCATAACCGAGCATTTGTTGGAGTCAGGACCAAACCACTGGATTGAACTGCACAATCCCAGAATTCTGTCAACGGAACGTCATTTCTACTCTAGAATGGTGCGTGAAGCGGTTGAAATTAAAAAACACAAAAATTTTAATCGGGAGGATGGATATAAGCTTTCGTCTGCGTGGAATCCTGTTATAAACAAATGTTGGCATCGGCAGGAGTGTTCGGAGAGGTCGTCGGATGTTGTGAGTGTTGTGTGTCGGTGTGATGGGGTGCCGTTAACAAAATCTTGATCAAGTGCGGGTAGTTCGAGATACGGGTGCTGATTCTAATCGGGATCAAGTGCGGGTAGTTCGAAAGACTCGTGCGGCTAAACGAACTTGACACCCTACACTTCAGTTGAATCGTGACCACGGTTGCTGCAATGTGGCCAAAACGTCGAGGTAAATAAATAAATATTTAGTGCGTGATAAGTCCCGTTTGGTTTAGTAATTATGAGTAAAAATCACGAAAGTTTTAAAACAGTATAAGGTGCAAATTACAGTGCATCTATTATCCGTCTCACTCACTTGGAAGTATGGCGGCTGACTAACATGGCACGCGACGCGCGCTAAAATGGCGGCAGCAACTAACCAATAGCGGCACAGGAAAAAGACGCGCCGTGCGTGGAGTATGCCGATTGGTCTATTGCATTTCCTGCGCTTCTAAAACGCGTCTTTACGCAGGTACATCGGTAAGCCATATCAATTGTGTACACTGTACCTACCTGATCACAGTTATGAATAAACTCTACGGGTCATAAGGCTCTTCGTTATTCAATAATTAAACAAATAAAACATAATTTAATATTCCAGAAATTAGCCCGTACATGATGGAACAACCGTGACCTACTGTAACCATTGAATTGGGGCTCCTTTGTCGGTACCCTGTGCAGATTAAATATGTAGGAATTTCAGGCGCCTGACAGCTCAAGGGCGGCTGAAAATAGAAGCAATCGATGGGTCCTGCATTCATGGAACTTATGCATCCGTGATGAGGCGCATGGATGAGTGTACCACGAACTGGATGTTGGTTGGTAAGTATTCATTAATTTGCAACACGCTAGGCTGTACGTGGAAACATCAACTAATTTTACTAATGAGAATGAAAATACAAGTGTTAACTAATTTTCTTACTAGTTTGATCTACCCTTAGGAAGCCAAGTGGTTTTACCTACGACCTTTCAAGCAGGGTCAAACCAATCTTCTATATCTCATGAAACATAGGTTTGTGTTTAATGTTTTTGATCGTAATTAGTCATTTTGAATTATTTTTTTAGTAATAAAACAGATTCGTGAAAAACTCAGAAAGATTACGTATATTTTAGATATTTATATATTACTAGCTGTTGCCCGCGACTCCGTCCGCGAAGTATAAAAATAGCCTACGATACGACCTATTCTCAGACTATATTTGATAGAGAAAAAAAATCATAAAAATCGGTCAAGCCGGAGGAGTCGGAGGAGTTCGATAACAAACACCGTGACACGAGATTTTTATATTTAGATTACTTGTTTATTTCATGAGTTATAAGCTATAACAGAGTGTTAGGATTGACAGGCTCGCCATATAAAGCTTGTCAAGCAAAGCTCTGTATTTCAAGATACATGTCTTAGCGCAAAACGTTCGACGAGATGCTTAATGTTTTGCCTTAAATATTCAGGTAACTAAAGGTTACTAAGTAGTAGCTAGTTACTAGACTCAATCACGCCCATGTTCTGCATCTTTCGCTAACTAAGGTGGAATTAAAGCTTGTCGCGCCGTTGTGATGTAGGTATCTTATATTCAGTACAGCAAAAAACAGTTACATGACTTGTGTGACAACCCCGTACAAGCCACAGGAAAGCTTAAATCAAAAAAAGTAATAAAATTATCATTTACAGTTGTTAAGGGTAACTCCGTGTATCTTAAAATACCGGACTTACGCTTGATAGGGCAGGGGTGTCGTAAACAGTTCTAAGATACGAAATTTTATAATAGTTGCTCCAGTAAAGCCCCAGCAGATGCCTGCTATCTGTTTAAATTTATTTATTCTTCACCTATTCCGTTCAAACTTCCTCTTCTACGCAGATCGTACTGAAGAACCTCCGTACCCTTTAGCAGCCATTAGTTTCAACTCACGATGTTATGTCAACGATAACATCTTTATTAGTCAAGATACAGCTTTAATACCAAGTACTATTGAAAACGTCGTTATTCCCTTGTTTACCCTTGGTATTTAAAGCAAATCAATACTAAGGTTCATAAAATGTAATATGTAAGTATATACGCGGGTCACGCGAGAACCTTTTCGCCTTTCACGACAGAACTAGACGCAATTCATTTGAATTTAACGGGTAGTCATAATCAGGGGACCGTAAATAAGGCACAACAGCAAATCGGATAGGGAAATTGAAATTCAAGGTAAGTGTTGGATTCAATTCAGCTTGGGAAAAAATCTTTTGTATATCCGGCTGTCTATAGCTAAACCGTTTAAATGAGTCCTCGCCCGCGCGGTCCAGCGGCTGGGGGGTATGACGACAAAGGGGGAACCTATCGATGTTTAGGTTAGGTTAGGGTCGTTTTATAAAAATCCTGAAATATTTACAGTTTCAGAAAAAAATGCATTCGGATAAATAAAGCGTTGGGGATTTTAAATATTCGGAAAAAAATATTTCTAAATTTTGATAGGTAACCCGACAAAGGAGGCCGGAAGAGATGCGGGCGGCAGGCACATCAGCCTGCCGCATCTCTCTTGGCCCCTTTGTCGTCGTACCCCGCAGCCCCTGTACCGCGCGGGCAAGGACTCATTTAAACGGTCTTTCTATAGTTCTCCTATACAATTTTTTTTTATATTCTTTCATGAAATTTTGTAAACGGTCTTATATCAAGTATAATGATATGGAGTTTTGTTGTAAATTCATTCGTTAAAATTTTTTCAAAATGGTTGAGTCTTGGAGGTTGAACACGTAAAAGACAGACTCGCAAGATCTATAGATCACAGAGCCTCTTGTTTATGTGTACCTTGTTAAATTATCCGGTTGTTATCAAAGAATAGCTATAACCCGCAATTTTTCCCCTGTTAAAAAATAATAAATACGTTTTATTACGTGGTAACTTTTAAGAATCCTTGCTTACGAAATACGAAATAATTTATTAGTCTTTTACAAATATTAGTGTTTCCACATAACCCTGCAAAACTGTTTTTACTGTTTGTCTACAGGATAGTCCATATACTCGTACATACATACATTTACTGTTCACGTAGGTAATTTTAAATTTAATTAAAGATTGTAACTAAGTCTATAAAGAAAAATTTTTTTGTAACACTTTAATTTGCAATAAACAGATATTTGTTTTTTAATTAGGTAAATAATGCACTTTATGTGAAAGTTTCCAATAGGTATTCTCTAAGGACCTTTTTAAATTTATTCATGTCTGGTTCTTGGTTTAGACTGTGCAATGTCTACTAAGATTTTAAGTCAGCCAATCATCAGCCAGGCACGATAGTTTTTTTTATAAAAATATTTGTACCTACATTTAATCAATTACCTACGCGTGACCACTTGACTGCCGTAGCTGTGTGACTTAATGAAACTTCGAAATAACTTAAACAATTATATTGCGTGATCAAGTCCCAAAAATGCTAATCCGTAATTATACTTAAGTGAAAATTGTGAAAATCTCAAACATTATAAGCTATCTACTTATTTCCCACTATCAGGCTTCAGTAGTTTATGAGAACTTATGATAAATAATAATAATAAATAAATATTAGGGGACAATCTTACACAAATCGACCTAGTCCCAAACTAAGCAAAGCTTGTACTATGGGTACTAGACGACGATAAACATACGTATATAGATACATAAATACTTAAATACATAGAAACATCCATAACTCAGGAACAAATATTCGTGTTCATCACACAAATAAATGCCCTTACCGGGATTCGAACCCAGGACCTCTTGCTTCGTAGGCAGGGTTACTACCGAGTTTCATGAGCACTACCTACAATAATTGCCCCTGAAAACAAGCTTGACCTAGACAGTCATCATTACGAAAGACCTAGATGCGTGTCTAGCCGTAATAGGCATGTTTGGCAGCAGTTGCGACCTTGGCCGACTGTACCGGGCTATCATCCTACTAATACTATAAATTTGAAAGTTTGACAATTTGTTTGTGTTGGTGAATCATGCGTGATTTGGATGCAATTATAAAACAAATAGACCATGACCCGAAAAAGCAGGAGAAGCGATAAGTTTTTACAAGCTTTTCTTAAATAGCGACGGTTGTTTGTTTGTTTGGTTTGGATCAAATTTTTTGTCTTATTTCACTCACTTCCAGTCGTTAGATTGACCTAAAATTGGGTATACATAATATGAAGATTAGATGACAAAATACAAATATTTACAGTAAATAAACGTGTACAAAGTAAAAAAAACTTAATGGAGAAATAAAAAATAACCCCTGAAAACTAAACAGTTCTCGCGGGAATTATAAACACATAATCTAAAGTGGCCATAGGTAAGTTTCCAATGAACAAGCCAAACCTGGCTTAAGCTTGACAGTTTCATACATTTTGAAACTACTGAACTGAGCTAATGAATAAAATCAACATTCAATTACTAATACAGATCGATTCACAAGAGCTGGCACGAATGGATTGAACGAAAGTCATGTCACTATGAAGTTTTTTTAGGAAAATGACTGACGTATCTCATTTTCACATTTGTGTGAAGTGTATTCAAATAGGTAAAACATAGATACTTTCATTCACTCATTCGATCCATTCGTGCCAGCTCTTGTGAATCGACCTGTAATACTGGCAACGATTGTGTTAACACTTATACAGCATTCTGAGATGTCACATTAATATAACATGTTTCCCCAGTATCTTTGTTAGTTGGTGTATCTAAGTGTGAATAAACATTTTTGTTGACACTGTGGATTCTGCGTCGACGAAGTCGTGGGTAAAAACTAAAGTCATCGTGTAAGTAGCTGTAAGCTGGCGCTGGATGTCACGCGCCGAAATTTCATAACAGCCGTTTGAAATAAAGTTGTACGCAGACTGAAGCGATTTGGTTCATGTTTAGATTTGCTATTAAATTTCTAAATAATTGATGTCCATATCAATGAACTGCGCGACCTTTTGCTTCTCCGCTAATGCAAGACTATGGTTCGACTATGTGGTAACGAAGGAACGAGGTAAAGGTCGTAGTTTCTAGGCGTTAAAGGGGTACGTACCAAAATATATATATTTTTTTAATAGCCTAAAATAGTGTCCCACTGCTGGGCAAAGGCCTCCCTATCAGCCACGTGGTGGGTGCCGCACGCCGGTAACCGATGGCGAGGCAGGCCCAGGCGCAGGTGGTGAGACGACCTGGACGCGGAATTAAACGATTGGCCAGGTTTGGCTCGAAACAGGGAACAATGGAGGACCTAAATATATAAAGTTCAAAAATAATAATGGACAAAATACATATTGGTCATTTCATATAGTACAATTTTCTTGGAAATTCTAAACTTTACAGGTTTTTCATAAAATAAACCTAACCTAAACTAAACCTAATCTGTAGATAACACGATTAAAAAGTTCGTTTAATTAATAATTTCATCAAAAAAAATTGTATAGATAATGACTATTATGTATTTTGTCCATTATTAGTTTTAAACTTTATATATTTTGATACGTTCCCCGTTAAAGTTATCTTTAATGACGTACTTACATCCACAACTACGCGCGATCATCGGCACGTTGAACGTTTTCTCTGTTGATTGCCGTAACTAAACACGATAGGTACTGTGCTAAGCCTTAGGCTCCGATAATATTTATTTATTTTGGCGTGATCGTCTGTTTATTATATATTTCCCTACATTATGGTATCCTTTTAAAATAATACTAGTGACCGGGGTTCACAACTAGGTGAACTATTAGACTTTACATACTCATGTAAATAGATAGATTATAGCGAATATATGTATAAATTCTTAAATATAAATCCTCAGACAGAAATGGACAAAGGTTTAATAATTAGTATTATTCATTTGCCCCAGAAGACATTCTATAGAAATATGGTCTTATAATCGTAAAGGAAGAGCCCTCTCCCCGCTCTTTCCAGTAAAGTTCGTCTCCATACTGGTCACTTTTCCTCGATCCTACCACGACCATTTCAAGAGGGAAGAACAAACTATGTCGCCCGTCTATAGATCGTATGTATCGGTCACCAAATGAATAAGAGGACAAACAAGGATGTAGTTACCCCTGTGGTAGGATTTTATTACTCCTAAAATTTACACGGAGTAACTACCCTACTCACTTGAGACTACTTCTGTTCCCCCCT
Organism: Archips crataeganus; assembly: GCA_947859365.1. Lineage (NCBI taxonomy): Eukaryota > Metazoa > Arthropoda > Insecta > Lepidoptera > Tortricidae > Archips > Archips crataeganus. Next base: position 9,309,192 of record OX402051.1, read on the forward strand.
TTAGACTCTAGTATAATAAGAAGGTACTTCGATTAATGTATGAGTAAGCTGAAGGACGCTCCATTACTTGGTCTACAACCCAGATCGAGTAATTGGCCTCCCCCCACGTACCTCCCTAAGACACCCAATTCTGCACGGATCGCCTCTAGGGACGTTTTATCCTTAGCCGCAACCTCACTAACGACACCTATTGCCGAGCGAGTAAGTAGACACCCCGTTGGATTACGCATAATCACTACGTGCCGATTGGTCAGACCGAACACTAGGGGGCAACCTTCAGCACGCCAGAGGCAGAATTGACCCTTGGAGACCATACGTATATCGCCAATCCTCGCACCCAAATAATAATTTTGGTAATCTACAGACCGCATAATGAAAGCTTCACATCAACCGTTGCTTAGCCTAGCCATCACAACTGTATCGTCTGTACTATGGTACGTGATGGTGTAACTGCGTGCTATCAGGACCATTCCACTTGGTCGGTCGTAACTATACTGGCATTTGTGCCTACCAGTATTGTCACTTCCCCACTCTCAGAGTAATAGTACGGATAGAAGTGTGGGAAATACTTTCTCTATACTGGTCTGACTAGATCCAAGGTTAATATTGAGGACTGGTAAGTATTAGTGGTTTAATTTAGTCTCAAGTATTATGAAACCCCATTCTAGGTTCTAATAGGTTAACAGATTTTATACCAAAATCAAGGGATGAATTTTGAAAATAATATTCTTTCACTGGAGCAAGTAAAATAGATAATACAATACACCATAAGTCTAAATGGACTTGTATAACAGCACAACAAAGGTAATAAACAGTAATAATATGGCCGTTTATCCATTTCTATCAGTAATTGATCAATTACTTCCCAAAAATAAATTCATAATAAAAACACAAGGTTAAATAATAATAAACCCTATTAAATTATACTGGGAGTTCTTACCTAGAAGGTACAACTGTTTCACTGTTTAAATACTCTGTGGTATTATCGAAGATAGGTTCCCCAGTAGGTTACAAGATCTCCGGTTGTTCAGATAATATTCAATTCAACTATTATCTCAAGACAAGGTCTTCAGTAGCTCAGTTAATATTCACTTCAAATATTACTTCAAGACGAAGGTATGACAACATAAACGCACAAGGTTCTCAGTCAGAATATTGTTCAGATCCACTGTCAATTATCGAAGATAATTCCTTTCGGATTTCAAAAAGATTTAAATTTAAATAATAATTCCAAGAGAAAAGACAATAAAAATAAAATCAATTCAAAACATTGTATAGCTCAACTCAAAGTGGTTTCTCGATATCAAATGCCAATAGACATTCTAATTTATTTAAACAAAGATTCAATTGGCCTGTTCTAAAATTTAAATATTTAAACCTATTGTCATGTTTATTTGTATTAGCAAAATAGAACCCTATTACTCATCTTGACATTAACTGTCAGTCATCAAAATCTTGTTTAAAATTGAACCTTAAATTCCGTTGACCTAAACATCTATCTTACTATGTAATTTGGTTCTATATGTATGATTTCAATAAATGTTTAGCCGCGAGAGTCAACCCCTGTAGGTTTAAGTTAAGACCGCGTTTGATTAAAATATACGGAGGGCCGATATTGCTGATAGAAGTTCTTAATATTCGTATAAGTTCCTACTGACACGTTAAATAAAATTATAAAGACACTTAGCTAAGATTATGGTCCAAACGCATCGCGTTCCCAGCATACAGCCCCGAAGTCTGCATCTCCATACTCCAGCAGCTCTCCTCACAGCTTACTGCATCTCGCAGCTCTCAGCAGAACTCCAATCAGGAACCCGCCGTCATATCCAGTGAATGGATATCCATGTCAAACAAATTATATATTAATATTGCATCAAAATCATTATTCAATCCTGATATGGTTCAGGAGGTTTCATAGATCATGTATCCCTGCGATGTCTATTATATTGGTCCAATAGTTCCAATGCCTGACGTATGACGGATATAATAATATACTGGAAATAAGTCCATTATGCTTTGGTTTAAAATATAAATTATTGTTGAATTTCCAGTCGTCACTTTGATCCCTGTCATATTTGTATGTAATTCATCACTACTCCATTATCTAAATTCCCCATAGTTCCCCAATAAGACATCAGTATTTTGACTTACGCGTCAAATGATTCCTTTCGATCTTCACTCCATCAACCCTTGACGTAGACTCCTGACTTCTATTCTTCTACTCCACATGACAGCTGACGTCACGCGCCTCTAGGCTCCCACTATTTCTGAAAATAGTTAAATTAGCCTGCGAAATATCATTTTGGACTCACGGCAGTACTTCACACTGATACACCATTTAATTCTCTACACAATTCTCATTATTAGAACACTCCCGATTCAATAGACACTGAGTTATAGTCATTTTAATCCCAAACACATTATCACAAGTTTGTTATTATTATAACTTCACTCGTATGTCCCGTAGATTAGACATCAAGTTGACAGCTCTCGATGCTGCTTTCTTGGAAACCAAATTTAATTATCTTTGACTAGGCGAAGCCTTTCCTTCAGCTCTATACGGTCTCGCTATATGATGATTGATAAATAAATCGACTGTTGTTTATAACGTTTTCGTTGTCGTAATTCCCAACGCCGTAATTCATAGTCATTTCAAGTCGTCGCGTTTGTGGAAAGAATGAGGAAATAACCGTAGAAAAATACACACACACACCACACGACACTTCACTCACACAATCGCGGATCAAATTCTAAGGATCACTTTTCTCCTTTTGGATAAAATTATTTTGGTATCCCCGTTTGCTTTCTCCGACATCCCTCCTCTCAACCCTCATTTCTTTTTTCCCCCCCGGTGTCATTAAACAAGGTTTGTTATTGAAACTTTTTCAAAAAAAAATAATACCTATATAACGAGTTCAGTACAGTACCTATCGAAAAAACATGAGAGTCGCTCATTCTGCCGATGTACAACTAAGATGCAGTTACCTGATATCTATTCGATTTCTTTTGATGCCATATATTAATGAGAAAAAAATCTATATTATTTGATAAAATAGTTTACATGACATTACAGTAATAACCAATGCGTCACGTCGTCGTCGTCGTCGTCTATATAGACTAGTGTTTACGATTCTTCGATACATTGAAAAGTTATGAAAATAATCATAGTAAGAATGCCGTCAAGTACATTTTTTCTCCTCAACAATATCAACTGTTTTAAGTAAATCCAATTTTACAATTTTACAAATAAAAAATGCCTTAAATTTAGCACTGATCCGTGTCTTAAGCATACGAGGTTTTTGAATATATACCTCCAGCCGCTAAGGTAAGTAGGTACATTAACATTTTTTTTTACAAACGGTCTTGCGTATATTTAACATAACATACTTAACATGGTTTTGGTAGATAACGTTATTACTGCAGCATTATTTCTATATATATAAGATAAACGTCCCTGTGCTCGACACAGACCAAATACATGGCAAAATCAATCTTATGTCATAGTAAAAAAGGTGTCAGATGGATGTCTTTTACTGGGCGTTGAGGTGTCGAGCATTAGTACGTTTACCTTAATTAAAATAGAATTAGCTACTTGAATACTCATTTTGCAACTTTTCGTGCAACAGTAAACGCTCGGCCTAAGAAGTGACCTTAGATTCCTTCTCCGTACAATACAGCCAAATAAGACATCAAGTTTAACCCATATGACATCAAAGCATGATTAATTCTGATTCATAAAAGGTCGAAAGATTCTTTAGAGATAAATGCGAACTTCCAACCAACCCGTAACTTCTTACGTTGCGAAATAAAGTTTTGTCAGACACACATCACAACTTGCGCTTTCATTATAAACATCAGCTGACGTAGAGAAAATGTTATAGGCGCTTTCATCTCAAGTCAAGTTTGTAATTGTTTGATCTCAACGTTTAAAATAACGGATAAATTGGCCTATATGACCAATAAGGACAAGCGATAATGTCACTGGATAACTTATTCTAAGTAAGTTCTAAAACTTTAACTATGACGGGTAGTCCCAAATCTTTGTGTGAAAAAAGTTATCGCTGCATAAAAGTAGTTTGAGTTGAAAGTATTATGTGGGTTTGTCTATACTATGTTCGCTTTATGATTATGATTTTGTGTCATAATTTTGTTTTTTATTCGTATTTTTTTTTATCTTCCAATTCCTTTTTTATACACAGCGATTCGAGATTTCCTGCCATTCAAAAAGTTTAGAATATGAAAAACCTTTCCAATCATATATGGCTTGTCGTTATTGGTCCCAAGGCCAGAGTCCTTACAAATTTGCCCAGCCTTCTTTCTATGCCGTTTTTTAAATATAGCTTTATCGATATAACCGATGATTTCCCCAGTGTTATTACTTATTTATTTGTCGTATGGCTTCTGGTAATGTTGAAATTGAAGAATACACTTTTAGTTACTTTTCAGCGGTTAATCGGTGTTTAGTAACTGATCAGTCGAATAGTCGAAGCATTGCTACGCGCTACGCTCGGAACCTGTAGCAGCGTTTTTCCGCTTTGTAGCGACTATTGCCAAGGAGCATAGAACACAGGTTCTTGGCACTGAATGTGTGTCCCGTGAGTCCGTCGGCGAAGAATTCCTATATCGCTATCCCGCGGGAACTGTGTAATTTTCCGCGATAAAAACTATTTTATGTCCTTCCTAGAGTATCAAATAAATCGGTTCAGCCGTCATTGATTCCCCATACAAACTTCAACCCCCTTTTCACCCACTTAAAGGATAATTTCTGGGATCAAAACTGTCCTATGTCCTTTCTCATGACTCAATCTATTTTTATACCAAATTCATACACTGAATATACGGACAGGCACATTTTCGCATTTATATTTAATACTACTTAGTATAGATTATTTTGACTATATTTTATCAGGACATTTGCAGTGCTATTGGAAACTGCGAAGCACGCATTCGTGGCCTACAAAAAACAAGATTACAAAAAAATTATGTAACCCAGGCTACGTTAACAAATGCTAACAACGAAAAAAAAAACGTTTTATCATGGCACCAAGGGTAAAATAACGCTAAAATCAATCGTCTTTTCATATTTTGGTAGTGTTAGTCAAAGAAGCTAGCCATGTGTCCCAGGCTCTAAAGTCGGATGGCGCCTGCCACGGCATTCATTATAAGCACATTAACGGTGGCACACGAACCGACAGGAATAACCGCCAAATGTTTGGCCATAATATTTTAACGAGTTAACAAAAAAGCCGCTCAAACAAAAATAGAAACGAATCACATAACTGTGTCATGTCACGACAAGTTAAGTTACAATGTTGTCTAAAATAAAATCCTGGATGCCAAATACTTACTAGCTGTGTGAAATAAAATTGTTACCTCTGTTAGGTATTTGACCGTCACCGGTGTTAAGACAGGACAATATAAATGTTTAAGTGGTTTAGCATGGAAACCTAGGATGCTGAAAGATAACGTGACGTACTTATTTAAGAGGGTTTATACCTGCTGAGCTGGCAACGTTGCATTTTTGTTAGTTTTTCTCGATTATTCCATAAAAATTGAATGTCAGATCTTTTGGACGGGGTATTCTTTTTATAATTTTTATTTTTATAGTGACATGTACATATTTAGTTAATTTTACTTAGGTAGGTTCTAAGTTAGATAAGTTTTATTCATTGTTATTTTTTCTTCATATTTGTATTCTTAGTTTCAATAAAAAACTTTTATAAGAAATAAATGATTGGTTAGATGAAAATTAAAAATGTTTTGTATACAAATTGTTCTAATATATAAGTTAATGTGTCTACTGCAATAATGATTCGTGATAAGACTTTAATTTTCTTTAAAAATCGTTAGGTAATAATATGATCGTTTTTAAAGAAAATAAAAGTCTATCACGAATTATTATCGCAGAAGACACATTAACTTATATATTAGAACAATTTGGATACAAAACATTTTTAATTTTCATTCAATTTTAATGGAATAATCGAGAAAAAATAACAAAAATGCAACGTTGCCAGCTCAGCAGGTATAAACCCTCTTAATTAAATGATGGAAATTGGCTTTCTTTTCCAGTGGGCGAGATAAAAAAGAGAGATGATAAAACACCCAAAATGTTCCGGTAGAGCTTGCCTAAGTTAAAAGGACGAGCGCCCCTCTACTGAATCAGTTGATTTTGATGGGTGCATGCAAATATTAATTACAGCTCTGCATCTTTTTGGGAGCGTCGACTATTTCGTGAACTGTGATCGGCAGTGTGCAACATCACGATCGACCAATCGCATGAAAAATCCTGTGCGTAAATGCGGTGGTAGGGCGTGCCGTTTCAAATTAGAAAAGATAATATATAAATTTTACATTAGTAAAATGTTCTAGATATTGATGGCGAAATAACGCAATTATAGTCAACGGTGAAGTTTTTGAATATTGACCATGTGACCAATAGGAAAAAAATGCTGTAGGTATTTACTATTCTGTCACACACAAGGCTAGGCGCGCACGGGTAACTTTTGTCGTGTGACATAAACGTTTCTTCACCTCAGCACCTCAAACAGGCAGGTTTTGCTACTAAAAAACAGTGAGCAAAATCCGATTTTGTTCACTGCGTGAGACAAAGTAGCTATTTTTTTTTTAAATGTCGAGGACAACGATGGCTCTACTCGCTGAATTTGAAAGATTTGAACTTCAGTTTGATCTGTCACTTTCATTTCGATACGAAAAGAGCAAGAGATAAGATCAAATCGATTCTAAGTTCGATTTCAAATTTTATACCTAGTAGGCCTGAAAAATAAACGAACGATTGAACGTTCGGATACTCATAATAAGTACTTAACCTTAAAATTGTAATTCGTCTTTTAAGGTTTTAAATTTAATTATTGTTCTTTTTTAATAATTGGATTATATAATTATATAATCAAAATAGTAAAAATGTTGTAGAAAAAATACAAAGTTTAACATGTCTCTATATAATTATTAATAATTTTAACAATCTTGAACATCGTGATAAATACAGCGGGTGCAGTATCGGAACGCATCTTTACCTAAAAAATGGCGGCATTCAAATTTGAATTATTTTCTTCTTCTGTTTCGCTAGCTACATAGTTCGATATCTATGAGTTTGATACACGATCAAAGGCAATTTGAAAATTAGGTATAAGAATAAATAATAAGTAATTACTTAATAAATATTTAAATATGATATGAGTGAGTCCAGTGACGAAGTCAACAATTAAACACCAGACGAATTAAGGCAGTAATACGAAATGCAGAGTTAAGTTTTTTGCCTGAAAAGTCTCGCGAAAAATAGCAAAATAGACTAGCAAAGGGTGCAAGGCAAAAAGACGACGTGCATATATATGTTTAGAAAATTTTATTTCCGAAGGTTTAGATTCCCGAAACCTTCATTTGTCCGAATGCATTTTTTTCTGAAACTGTAAATATTTCATGATTTATTTCAGGACCATTGTGTAGAACCCTTTAGGTTAGGTTAGGGTTGTTTTATAAAAATCCTGAAATATTTACAGTTTCAGAAAAAAATGCATTCGGATAAATGAAGCATTCGGGATTTTAAATATTCGGATTTTTAGGGTTCCGTAGTCAACTAGGAACCCTTATAGTTTCGCCATGTCTGTCCGTCTGTCTGTCTGTCTGTCTGTCTGTCCGCGGCTAAGCTCAGAGATCGTTAGTACTAGAAAGCTGTAATTTAGCATGAATATACATATCAGTCACGCCAACAAAGTGGTATAAAAAAAATAATTTTTTTTAGGGTACCTCCCATAGACGTAAAGGGGGGTGATTTTTTTTTCCTCGACTAATCCTATAGTGTGGGGTATCGTTGGATAGGTCTTTTAAAACCATTGCGGGGTTGCTAACATGATTTTTCTATTCAGTGATCTGTTTGCGAAATATTCAACTTTAAAGTGAAAATTTTCATTAAAATCGAGCGTCCCCCCCCCCTGTAAAATCTAAACTGTTGGGTGGAAAAATTTGAAAAAATTCAGAATGGTAGTAAATATATCAAATTTACTAGGAATATTATAGCGCCTAAGATTGCTTGGAAATTATTTGTAGTTTAAGAGTAAATAGTAGCCTAAGGTATAAACTATACCTAAACTTGGATGATTCCGTACACATACGAAATCCTTAGAAAAATATTACTTGATTTTTTTGTAATGGCTACGGAACCCTACCTTGTGCGTGTCCGACACGCTCTTGGCCGGTTTTTTTTTCTAAATTTTGATAGGTAACCATTGTCAATATTCAGAAACTTCATAGTTGTCAGGATTTACTTTATGGCAGCCATTGTAGGCGATGCCAAAAAATTTTTTATTTAGGTATTGTACAAGACTTTCATTCACAAGGGACAAATGAATGACCTTTGCTTGCTACTCGTCTTATTATAATCTGAAGGCTTAATATAAACGGCTGGCCGAAGATGTCGGTCTGTGTAATGCGATTTAATGAACAATGGTTGGCCGACTTCAAAGTCTTGTTCCAGACTCATTGTTGAGGGATTAAGCGATGCTTTACTGAATTTCTTTCGTATTTATTCGAAATAATTAGCGCTTGAGATTCTTGTAAGTGGGCTGTAGGCAATTTTGAAATTTCAAACTTGCGTGCCAGTAACTTTGTGTAATCATTTTTGTTATATAAATTACAACATTAATTAAGATTATTTCCCAGCAGAAAATATCTTTGAGCACGTGCTAAAAGACTACAAAAGCAAGTCGTAAACATGCTGTATCGATCTTCCCATCATTTTAAAACTTATTTTTAATGAACTACAACGATTTAGCTGGCTCGCTACCACAACACGTACACATCAGCTGAATCTGTGCGACTGTTATCAACAGACATTGGAATTTGGACGGGGGGAGAGCTAAATTTGATTTCAGGTAAGTAGTTCCGCTATTGATAAACTCAACTATCAACGCTTTTCCTATAAACTAGTGATCGATCCAAGTTTTGTTTGTAAAAATATAACTTTATGGAAAGTATAAAAATAAAACAAAATCATAACTCAAATCTCTCATAACTATTCTGTAGTGCAATGGTATTCATTACCGAGCTATCATTTAAAATATGCTTTATGTAAACTTTATCGTCTCCAAAATACTTAAAAAATACACAGTTACAAACTAAACTGGGGGGATCGCTAGTATATGGAAAAATCGTCGATAGGTGGATTTATCGATGAAGAAATTTCCAACCTGTCATTAGATTTTGCCCCCTAAATTCCAATCTCTGGTTATCTTGCATAACCCGTTCCCCACCACTTACATATCACACACACCACTTACATGTCACACTGACCCAACTATCATAAAGACCTGGCAAAATGCTAATGCGTTTCGACCTTTATAAGTATCGCTGTAAGTAGGAACGAGATGAAAAGGTTATTCAGGTTACCTGGAGTATCCAGGTTAGCTTGAAAATATCCCTTTTAGGGATAAGTTTGGCTTTGTACTCTTTTTGTTTTGGTGTTTTTGTATTATTTTTGTGGTTTATGTACAATAAAGTATTTACATACATACATACATACTTTTATTTTAAATGTATTTTACTACCACAACGATAAATTATTACTGTCTAACATTAATTATTCCATGCGTAATGAATGTATTAATCTCGTAGGTAAACCATTCCAAATATCGTACTAGATAGACGCACGGATTGAATACAACCGGCTGTGTTTCAAGGTAATAAATCAGACGTACCTACTCGTATTTACCAAGATTTGGTTTATCACCGACCTCAGTTTATGCTCTATGAATCGACGGATAAACATACATCTCAATGAGCGTATGGTACAATTTTTATCAAATGGAGGTTAATACGATTGACTGTGTGATCACATTAGCTTTCGTGTATCTACGTAGAATACTTATTAAATTTTGAGTATGGATACTCGCTTGCCAGATAATACATTGCTTAAAAAATAAACATGAAATAATTACGCTACTTGCTACTAATTACATGTTATTAAATTGATACTAAAATAACGTCTTTGCATTTATTTTTGGAATAATTTTGTGCTAAAAACATTACATTATCAAAATACATAACTAAGTAACGGTTATGGGGTAAAGGTTATCGCACACATATCAGCGCGGCGACGGATCGGCATCGTGTCAACTCAAGCCGTTCAGTATTCTTTGAATAAAACTCCGTCTGTAAACGTACACTAAGGGTATATGCACATGGGCTATAAGCTTAAAAGTAAATAAGTCAGGACATAATAATATGTACATTGAATCAAGATGCATGTCACTAAAATGTGTTATTTTCTCATGATCATTATTTATTGTCCAAGTACCTGCTCAGTTGTTTCGATATGAAAATGCGACCGTGAAATGCTAAATCCATGAATTCTTTAAATACGCACGACATTTTCGTATATAAAAAGTCGAAAATAGACATGCCAACCTGTCGGGCGGCAAAGGGTATCAACTCATTACGTCCTAATTTCGCTATAGTTACCTATAAGTATGACCATAGGGGTATATATACTTATCATAACCTCAATCTGGCTTCATGAATATGAATATTGTATCCACATCTAAACGATAAGCACTGATATTTTACTCGTAAAGTAAGTGGAGAGGTACACTGAAGAGTAATTAAAATGTTAAGTCGGTGCTGCTAGATAAAAGTAAGTCTGGTTCGTGCATTTACATGAGTTACCTTTTTTCACGTTCAGGTAAATGGGTCACCAGACGTAGTTCCCGACAACGTAAAGTTTGGTGCAGTGTCGGATAATGTGAGCAAACTTAATAAAGTAGTAGGTAGTTATAAAGTAGTAAATAGTTAATAAATAAGTTAAGGCCCAACATTTTTTATAAGTTATAGATATTCAATACAAGTAATAAAAAAAACAATTTATCGTATTTTGTCCTCTATTGGTCCGAGAATACGAATGGCGTAACAGTAAATAATAGAAAAGAACATTCGTGCTGCTTCGATTGTATAGCTCTGGAATGTTGTTTTCATTCTTGTACTCAATGTCGAATCTATTCGACTTGTAGTGTACTCAATTCGAATTAATACAGCATAAACTTACGAACTGTTAAACGATTTCAGTGCCTTTTTATTTAACAAGAACTTATCATTTTCCGAAGGAAAAAAAGGATATCTGCTGTCGTTAAACTGCATACAAAGCACTAGGTGTATATCCAATAAATAAAGCCAATACCATCGCGATGCATAAAGATAACATGGTAGGTATAAAGATAGTTCGATGACAAAATTGCAGGATGATCCTTTCTGACTACAGATCGTTTTATTATGGAAATTGTTCCGTCTCAACGTACAGATAAGCGAAGGTTACACGTAAATTATACGTCCTACTATTGCCCCGAGCGACAAGACCGGCGAATCATAACTACCCACGTATCGGGATCGCAGTTTGAAATTCAGATTCATATTAAATCTAATTTTGCTGATGAAAAAATACAGCACGAACTGCAAGCAGTCGTTACACTGGAGCGAAACAAATACATTGGCATCATTTTCATAACGACGCCTATTTGTGAGTCTGGGAGCGCGTCGCGTAAGGATCGCGCGGGGGCGTGAAGCGGCACTCGAGATACAAACCGCCGCAAACATCCTCGTCGGCAACACTGGGGGCGCGGGCGGCGAGGCTGGCAACACCGAGCCCGTACGGCACACCGTGTTTATTCTGCCGCATATATCGACCGGGCCCGCGGGCGCGCGCCGCTGCCCGGCTCAGTCGCCGCCGCCACTCGCCCCAGCGCGCACCCGCGTCGCGCCGCACTGCCTCCGACCACCGACACGCGACCGACAACTCAATAATAATCAACAAACACAACATCATTCAGCAAAACTTAACAAACTACCAAATATCACTGCAAATAACGAGTGAGAACGAACCAAACAAAAGATCTGTTGTGTCATGTGAGTGATAAAGGTTGAGGTTGCATTTCTTCAGGCAGCTGTTCAGACGGTAAGATGATGAAACTGTAACGAATACGATGCGGTAGAGCGATAAATACTTAGCTTGATCAAGGTCAAAGCTCAAGGCCTTGAAATCTTGACGTTTTGTACTACGTGTGTGCTTACCTGTAGTAAACACGTTGCTATGTTACCTAATGAGGAGTTTATGGTATAAGTCAATTCTAACCTGTTCATTTACTTGCAATTAACTCTTGGTAAGCCTTGAGGTTCGACGTTTCACTTCTGTTATTGTTTAATTAAGCGCAATAGTACGTTATTCGTAGTAAGGGGTCGTAGCGGGATGATACAAGTGTCTACGGCGTAGCGGTGTTGTAGCGGCGCGTAGCACCGAGTGTCATATTCCGAGCTTTATTTACTTCTTCACGCTCTAACAACTTTGGCTTCTTCAACTAACGGTGTTAAATTGAACCGATTAAGAAATAGCTGAGTCAACTGAACCGTTATGTCGGCGAAAACAGACTTTGTTCAGAGCTAATTAATCTTTATTTACATTGGCTTAAATGCCTGTCCCGGGATAATTTAACATTTTATTAGCTTTGTAAAGTAAGTATACAGCGGATAAATCATTGTGACCGCTCTAGGGGGAAAGTAAACAGTGTAATGCTGTCGCAGCTGGCCGTAGTATATCATATTTATTGCAGGGTACCGAAAATTTAGGAGGCAAAGTGTCACAGTTTAATTTTTTTTACTGCATGAAGTTGGAAATCTCCTAAACTTAAAGTAATTTTTCAAAAGACACGTTAATGTTTTTCTCCCACTTTCCATTTAAGTAGTGATAATCTTCCGGTGAGAATTATTGGGTGATTTATTGAATCAGGCGTTACTTTGCGGAGGAGATTTTTAGTCTAACTTTTGGTAGCACGGTGAACGGTTGCGGTACTCTGAAGATGAGCTCTGGTTGAGTTCGAACCGTGTCAGTGTAGTTTGGTGGTGGCGATGGTTGGGTTTGTGTGATTTGAGGGTGTTCATACAGTGTGGAGGTGGATAAACTGCATGAACACGCATTTTTTACATAAACGTAGCTGTCGTAAAGTCGCGGATGAGCAAAGTAGTTGTTTCAATGCATTAATTATTGGGTGATTATTATATATACGACGGTTGCATTAAGTTTTTTTTTCAATTGTATGTGTTTTTTCAATTCCGCGCATTAAGATTTACGAGATTCCATGCCAGTCCGCGGCTTTATCTTGAAACTATGGCCCTATATTTGGCTTAGATTTTTTTTATCTATAGGTATAAAGTAAGAGGGCAGGTCCAAAAGTTTCCGGCCTATCAAAGAAAAGAAGTACATATGTATATTTACAAAACTTCTTTTATTTTTCGTTATAGTCTTCCTCTATTTCAATTCAATCTGAAAAGTGCATTTAAATAGAGTGAGACTATATCGAAAAATAAAAGAAGTTTTGTGAATATATGTACTTCTTTTCTTTGTTAGGCCGGAAACTTTTGGACCTGCCCTCGTACATCCAAAAGTTATTCGTATGAAGTTTAAATTCATTGTAATTATTTGTTGTCTTTTTTATAAAATTTATAATGATGAGTTTTACAACAGATAAATCAAATTAAGATAAAGATAAGTTATCTGGCAACGGATCGTACTTCAATTTATAATATTATGTATGATTAAATTATTTCTTGTTTCAAGCTATCTTTACACATGTGAAAAATGTATAATATTTTATATATTCGACTCAAGAATTATGTATTCTTGAGAATATTACATCAATTCTTTTTAAAACCACCAAAATACTTACTAGGTATGCTTACTTTTGTAAAAGTTAGAAATAACTTTACAAGGGTTCTACCAGTAAACCGCTCTATTTAGAGGAATGTAACGCTTTCCATTTTACCTTCACCCGTTACTAGTGAGTGATTAAATATTAATTGACGTCTTTAATTGCGGCGGTAAGTGACACATTAAGTACCTAATTGATGATATTTTGTTTATATCTGTCTAGTATCTATCACATATGAAATCTAATAAAAGAGACAGTTAATTATTACCAAGAGCTACGTTCTATACAGTTGATTGGGTCAGTTGCACTAAACATATACAGAAAAATAAAATAATAAAATATTAAATATTAGGGGACAATCTTACACAAATCGACCTAGTCCCAAACTAAGCAAAGCTTGTACTATGGGTACTAGACGACGATAAACATACTTATATAGATAAATAAATACTTAAATACATAGAAAACATCCATAACTCAGGAACAAATATTCGTGCTCATCACAAAAATAAATGCCCTTACCGGGATTCGAACCCAGGACCTCTTGCTTCGTAGGCAGGGTCACTACCAACTAGGCTAAAGCGGTCGTTAATACAGAGAATATTCCATACAAAATATCACGTTTATAATTATAATTTTAGTGGGATTTGTCAACCACAATAAAAAAATTACTGAAGAAACATAATTATTATATAGGATGGATTGGATGGATGAGTGGACGTTTGTTACTCTAACGCTAAAACGGTTCGACAGATTCTGTTGAAATTCAGCACACAGATATTTTATAACCTGAATTAACATTATAGTTCCCACGGGATGCAGACGCGGGCAACAGTTAGTATTTCTATGTATTTATCGACGTTCAAAGTAGGTATATAGATCGCAACAAAGCTATATATTTAATCAAAATTTCGGGTAAAAAACCTTTACAGTGGAGTTCAATCAAACATACATCATATCTACTAAAATTTTTCGTAACAATTTTAAGACAACTTGCAAATCCAATTTCAACATACGATATTGAGAATTCGGATATCTGAATTTAGATCACGACCGTATGCCTTTGTGCGATGACGTAGGTTCCCCTGATATTTAAATTATGAGATGTTCTGCATACACGTGTCATGCAGCTCTATGCATCATGCATGAATTGGGTACTGTAAAGGTGAAGCGTTTGTGAGTTTATACCAAATGCAAATGGCCTCAGGATGGAATAAGATAAAACAAGAAACAGTTAAAAATCGACAAGTAAAATTTAATTACTTATCCTTGCAGGGGAGGGGTATGTATTACAATACCGAAGTACGAAAGACCGAATGTATTAAAACATCGAATGTGTCAAAAGACCGGCACGATTTTTTTCTGAAACCGTTAGCTTTTTAAGATTGTTATAAAATAAACCTAACCTCACCTAATGGGATCTGTATGATGCCGTTGCAATAAATTCTGAGAAGTTTACGGTTTCAGAAAAAAATCGTGTCGGTCTTTTGACACATTCGATGTTTTAATACATTCGGTCTTTCGTACTTCGGTATTGTAATACATACCCCCTTGGAGTTATTTATTCAGCTTTTGAGTGATTATAATATATTCTTAGCTGAGATTTCAAGTAGGTATACTTCTTGAAATTCGAAATTTATTATGTATGTGAAACTATCCTAAACTAAAAATAATACAAGAATTTGAATAACAGTTAAATAAAAAAAATACTACTTTATGCTATGAAAAGTACTATCGAGAAGGTGCCATCACAAAATATTAGGAAGTCATAAGTTAAAGAAGTAAAAAAATAAATAATGGGCACATGATAGGTACGGAAATAATATCAACTTAAATTACTTTCATTGTAGGGACCTTTAAAATAACCTTTTGGACCTTGGGGTCCAAGACTGGCAAGAGCTGGCTCAAGATCGCAAAGCGTGGCGTAATCTGGTGTTGGAGGCCAATACCTACTTTGGGTCACTGCGCCCTGGTAGTAGTAGTAGTAGTAGTAGTAGGGACCCATTTACAGATTAACTACACCGATTTATCCTGCTTTATTTTTGTCTTTCAATATAGATCGAGCATTAATTTTGAAGCTGATAGTCGCTCATATCATGTATTCATTAGCTGACATTTTTACTAGGTATTGCAGCATCCTAGCGGCGATGACTTCATTACCCTCTGGCAAACCTCGACGTGCTTGTTTCCCTCCGAAGTGGTTGAAAAACCACTGACTCATAGCACCTACAATTACCACTTATTTATAGCACCGCTAACATTCACGGTAGGCGTTTTCCCCTCGCTCAGTCAACCTTAAAGAAGTCTTGACAATCTTCAAGACAGTGAACATGCAATTTCGACATTACCCCAAAGTTATGCGTCTAAATAGATTAAGGACGGAAACGTCTCCTAAATCGTCTCCGGTGACAAATGTACCAGTTGCAAGGCCGGCCACCGTCCTTGCGGTTTCTACCATTAATCATGCGAATAAGGGTAGGTTTCGCCCCGTCTAATTAATATCATTGTGACCAGACATTTCCGGGATCAAGGGGTTCAAAGCAAAAGGGGAAACTGCGAAACCACTGTCTTTTGATCGTGTTTTTAACCCCAGAAAGGTTAAGCTTATCACCGAATTCAAAACAAGAATAACTATAAGCGTGTACTTGCCTGCATGCCAGATGGATACACGGTGCTTTAAAATTGATCTTGCATATTAATTCCAAAGCCGTTGTGGCCTAGTGGTTTGACATATGGCCTCTTAAGCAGAGGGTCGTGAGTTAAAATCCCGGCTCACACCTCTGAGTTTTCCGGAATTTATGTGCGAAATTACATTTGTAATTTACCATGAGCTTTACGGTTGAAAGAAAACATCGTGAGGAAAATCTGCATACACCTGCTAAGAAATTCAATGGTGTGTGTGAAGTTCCCAATCTACACTGGGCCCGCGTGGGAATTACGGCCCAAGCCCTCTCATTCTGAGAGGAGGCATGTGCGCTTCAGCGGGACATATATAGGCTGGGATGATGATAATTAATACTAATATTCCCAAATATCTCCAAGCGACGGGCACCGGAGCAGGGACAGGCCAAAACAGAGATGGCGAAATGATTTGCACCTTTTGTCTCATTTTTGGCAAAATTTTGTGAGGGGTAAAACCGGGTGGAAAGAAATTTTTTTTTTTTTGAGATGGGAGAGGCTTTTACCCAGGACGTCTCGTCGGGACGTCTAATAGGCTATTAATAAAAAATAATTTTATCAGATCCTAACCATCTGATCCCAATCATCACTAACCTCTCGTATTCAAGTCAAAAGTCTCGGAAGTCAAAGAAAACTGCGTTCGAATCTCGTTTGTCTCAAATAGTACAAATATTACTTATTGAAATAAAAATACAAAAAGAAAGCCTTAAGTCCTGTTTAAGTTTCCTACAGTCTCGCGGAAAAAATGGCGTCCCTTTTAATTAGGATACGTGGCAGCCCAAATAGTCTCCTGAAGACTTTAGCTGTAAGAAATGAGTGCTCAATAATGCAACATTTAATTAAAAATACCCTTTCTCTTGCTAGCTATAAGTACTAACATAGTTCTAAGGAAAACACTAACAAAATATGGATCATGTTGTCTGAATAAAGTATTATTATTATTATTATCATTAAATCTGGCGCAGACCCGAAATACGAAAGGTTAATATAGACTGAACACCTCAGCACCAATCCATGGCATCTGTACTAGTGCTCAAATCAAACCACTTTCTAGAGCTTTTATCCCATGAAGTAAGTTTCCCTCCGGTCTTCTATTCTCTTGAATAGCTCTCTGCGTGTACGAAGGTACAATGTCAGTAGTAAGAGTAGGACGTTTTAGCCCGGTCAAAAACTTTAAAATATTCTTGTTATATTCGTGTTATTGATGTTGTTGCTGCAAAAGAAAATATAAAAACTTTTTTTTACCATTTTCATCCCACTGAATTAATGGCCGGGCTCCTGTACCCAAAATAAACTACTGTTTTTTTTAAAGAACCAAATACTTTATAAAAGCGAGGTCAACAGCCTTCTAAACAAGTTTTATATAGTTTCAACCTATTAACTTCCCGAGAGCGGTCCGTTTAGTTTTAATTGACGTAGTTTCAAGTGCGGGCTTCAAACATTTATTTACGACGGCAAAGCTCTAATTACCTTATTAAAACCGTGCGATGAAAATGCTTTTATCTCCTTTAAATTAAGAATTTTAATTATTAAGTGATTTTGACGCGTCCGCTTTGTGCTTTAAAAGCGGTAGCGGTTACAGTAGTCAAAAAAGAAAAATGTTACCTACTCAAGAAATTAATAAGATTTTTTAATTTACTCCCAAGTTCTAAGATACAGTATAGCATAGGCAGCGTGGAATAACTATACAAGGTGATTTAAAATTAACCCTCAATATTTCAGTAGGTGGTTGGGTTAGTTTGACTGTTACAGGAGTGTTCAGTCAAACTAACCCAACCACCTACTCTTTTTTTTTGGGATTTATAAATTGTAATTGACAAAGAAATAACATAGGTCGATGTCCAAAGAAAATGGTGTTTTGTCGCAGGGAACTGGCGCAAATCACGCAGGATGTTAAAATGGGAAATCGATTTCCACCGATATGTACAAGTTTTTTTTTATAAGTCCCAAGTATTTCAGCAAAATGTATGTAACACCCAATAATACACTTTTGTAATGTGAACGTCGAGCAATGTATGATAACATTTGTTAACCAAAAAATCATGAAAAACATTTGCATATTATGCATTCAACTGCTGAAATAATCCGAATTTGAAAACGCCTAGAAATATTTTCTTACGTCCATTTACGTTACTATTTTTAATAACAAAAACAACTATACACTTATAAGTGGCCTTCGTTATTTATTATAAGGCTTTACTTCAAGGCCTATTTAGTACGTTCTTTCAATTAGCTTGCTTTGTTTGAGCAAGGCTCTTTATTGATCTATGCATAGAGTCGTTAATCATTGTCAGTTATATACAGCAATGATTAACGTTTATGGCCCGTGAATGTTTATTTTTAGGTAAATGACACTGAAATTCTGACGTCTTTTTCTTGTACAGATACATTCATAACATGAATGTATAGTAGTCCAAGTAAGTGCATCAGATAAAAAATAATAAGGACAATTGTCACATTGACTTGTATTTGAAATAGCTTTTGATGTTTTAAGCCGTTGAACTGACATTGAACTTTAAGTACTAAGGGAATTTCGAATTATGCGATCGATTACCCAAAAGCGATTCTTCCTATTCGCGATTCCCATACAATATGGATTCCACACAACTGCAGTTTACCACATTCGTGATTCTACACAACCATTATTTTAACGCAATCGGGATTCTTCCTAATCGTGATTCTACACAATATGGATTCAACACAACTTCAGTTTACTACAATCATGTTTCCACAAAGGCGTCATTTTAAAGTGTGGGAGGGGAGGCATGCAAAAAAAAACGTTACGGATACGATGCGTCACTGCAATTCCGTAACGTCACCGTTTTTTAAGCGGCGGTTTGGTCGCACCTTTATATTATTATGAGGTTCGTACTTGATCACACTGGCTGGCATAAATAACGCGACGCATTAGACACAAAGCCCATTAAAAAAAATCAACATTGAGCCAGTGCCGTAATTTAATTTAGCAAAATTCCGTTGAAATAACAATAACAGTATCTCTTTATCAGATCAAACTCTGGACTTTGACCAACAGAAAACTCTGAACTGAAGTGCCTTTGTCGACTTTTTTTTATTTACATAAAAATTGTAAAAGAACGTTGTATAAATACTGGATGAGTTAGGGAAGTGTGTCGTATTATCGCGATCTTCCGCCGGCATTACCTCCAGAATCCACGCGAAACTTTTTAATCTGGATCTGAATTTTCTATAGCTTCGAGAAACTCAAGTTTCTCGAGCGCTCTTAGTAATAATCTATTCATAATTTTATTGCCTTCTTTCTTGCACGTAGCACACGTTTTAGCTTCAGAGGTTTGTTGATTAAACGTATTTCACGGTTTTGATCTAATTCTAGTTCAGGTTAATAATTTAAGGACATGGGTATACACGTTCTTCGTTTACATTATTTTTAGTTTGAAAATTTACAGTTCAAATTAAAAAATAATAATGGCACAAAAGCCGTTAAGTGCCGGCTTAATGTCTTCCTCAAGTAAAATAGTTTTAACAAATACCTTTTAATAGCACTATTTAATCAGTAGTTTCTAGTTGTAAAAATAATAATATCAGACGCCACCAAAGAACTCATATGGTTTTGTTTATAATTTGGTCTATTGTTTTTCTGAACCCCTTTTGCCTTTTAGAAACTTACTTTACTTACGTAACTTGATTTGTCTCCTGCCGGACGAGCAAGACACAATTTTAAGGGTTCCGTACTTATACATAAAGGAAAAACGAAAACCTTATAGGATCACTTTGTTGTCAAGGCACTTTTACTCGGAAACGCGAGGCGGTATAAAGTTAAAAATACTAACATCTAAAAAATTATGTCTGCGGTCCCTTAAAGCTGTACAAAAATCAAGGTTCTAAATCAACTCAATTCAAAGATGGCAGCATTTGAGCCTTATTTTCTAACATTTCGCAGGGGAACCAAAAACTATAGGGTACTTTCCATGTTTGTTCTGGGTTTTAGAATCATGAAATTTGGCATGAATGAAGGTCTTACAGGAAAAGTAAAGGAAAAAATCCGAAAATCGTTAATTTGTTGTTCCATCACAAAAAAATGCTATTTTAACAATAGTATACTTTAAAAAGCGCTATAGTAATTTTTCATATACAGACGTAGGAGTGAGTACTCCGTGTAATAAAATATTGTAGTTTTTGTTAAATCGAGACTTCCTTCGTCCTATATACAGTAATGTTTTTAAGACAAAAAAATATTGAGCCTAATTTGCCGCCCTAGGTTCTAGCCCACTCAGCCTCCAGGTAAATCGCCACTACTTGTGCAACGACCTTAAAACAGCATACCTACCTGTCCATCTATTTTATTACACAGACACGAATATTGAATTAAAGACACTCCATTTCAGCAGGCCACCGGAATTATCATTCATAATAAAATTAATAAAGCTTAGGAGTATTCGCCACAACTAATATACTAATGCTGCCCGGGAATATTTGGTTAGCTTGTGTAGGATGTTACTTTGATGCTGTTAATCTGGGGTGGTCCAAATGCTAGGTAGGTAACGTGCTTCCTGGAATGATTCTAATTTGAAAGGATTAGGTAGTGGGTTAACTAAACGAGCGTGGGCGTTTCGTATCTTTTAGGGCTCGTGGTGGTGGGTAATCATAAACTGGTTATGAATCACACTTCATGGCCTGTTGAACAATTTATTAAACTACTAGCTATTGTCCGCGTCTTTGTATGAGCCCCACGGGAACTTGGCACGTTCCCAGGATAGTAAGTATGTTTATCTGGAGTAGTGTAGCTTTCTATTAGTGAAATATTATTTAGAATAGGTCAAATAGTTCAGTCAAGTTCAAGTCAATCTCCGAACTTTGACGTGAGACCTGTCAAATTCCCCTCCAAAGTGATGACACTTGACAAAACTACTTAAATCCTACAAAATGTCGGATGACCGACCAGGCATTCGGTGGATGGAGGAAGTTTTAACAACACGGTTTTTTATTTTTATTTTAAAGTAAATAGAGACTCAACTACGTCTATCTATTAAATTCCTTTTTGGCTAGAGATAAATATTTTTCAACTCCTGATCACCAATTAAAAATCACCGTGTATAATTTATCCGCACCCACTTTTAGTAACTTTAATTTTAACGCTAACCTTGTGCCCTCTTAATAAGAAATAATTAAGTAGGTGGGCTCCTGCGATCTCGGCCACTTCCTCGCATCGCCTATTTATTTTACATTTTCCAGCATTTTACCTCCAGTATGTGGGTGTTCTTAAATTTCAAAACTCCCACGTTCTAAAAAGCCATGCTTTTTCTAACAAACCTTTTACGCTTAGCGACTTTTACACAAAAAACAGACTTCACAAGTGCTTCTGGGAATTAATATTCATTCTTACTTGTGAAATTTGCTTTGTTACTCAAAAGGTTGGTATCAGTACCCACTTAGTACATCGTACATTGTTATGACCTGAATTTAATTGAAGATCGTAAATACGAGGGGCGTTCAATATAAAGTGAGAATGAGATGCAAACTCTTTTAATATTACGAAATTAAATACTGGCCGGTAAAGCTAATCTATCTAGCTGATTGCTATGAAAAAAAAACTAACTGTCTTTTGTTTAAAAAAATATAAGGTAATTTCTTTGCAATGCTATTGAGTACGTTAGCGAAAATGGAGAAAATTGAACTGCGCGCCGTTATCAAATACTTGTATTTGAAAAATTTTTGTACGGACCAAGTCAATTTGGATTTGCGGGACACTTTAGGGTCTAATGCTCCTCCGTATTCGACAGTCGCACGTTGGTGCGCCGAATTTAGACGTGGAAGAACATCGACAATGGACGACCCCCGCTCCGGACGCCCTACTACAGCAGTAACTGAAGAAATTGTGAAAAAAGTCGAAAACTCAGTTTTGGCGGATCGTCGTGTCACAGTTCGTTTTATTGCTGAAAATGTAAAGATTTCAACGGGGAGCGTGCATAATATTTTACATGAACGCTTGGGTATGAAAAAGGTATCTGCGCGTTGGGTACCAAGAATGCTTACTGACACGCAAAAACAAACTAGACTAGAGATTTGTCAAGAAGCTTTGAACCTGATGCAGCAAGACCAGGAACTTTTTTTGGCGCGATTTATAACAATGGACGAAACATGGCTCCATCATTACGACCCTGAAACGAAACTGCAGTCTATGACATGGAAAAGGCCATCATCTCCAACTCCGAAGAAATTCAAGGTGAGCCCATCTGCCGGTAAGGTCATGGGCTCTGTTTTTGGGATGGTAAAGGGGTATTAATGATTGAGTATCTCGAGCATGAAGCCACTATTACGGGCACTTTATACGCCAAACAAATAGCAACATTGCGCAATGAGATCCGCGAAAAACGGCGAGGTAAACTCTCGAAAGTTGTGCTGTTCCACCAGGACAATGCCCCGGCACACAAGTCCGCCGTTGCAATGGCTGCAATTCGTGATGCTGGGTTCGATATCCTTAAGCATCCTCCGTATTCACCAGATCTCGCTCCCAGTGATTTCTACCTATTTCCGAGATTGAAACAATACCTGAGAGGCCAGAAATTTGAACACGACGACGCGGTAGTCGCTGCAGTACAAGATTTTTTAAGTACTCAAGATGAGACCTTTTTTAAAAATGGAATTTTAAGTTTAGAAAAAAGATATACTAAGGGGCTGTTTCACCACTTTTCTTAAAGTTCGAATTAGCTTAGTCATAACCTTATTTGACAGATGGAATTAAAATTTCTGTTTCACCAGTCTCGATTAACGCTAAGTGACGGACAAACTGTTTCTTAATTTGACCATCAGATCAGGAGGCATTTAGCATTTTTATCCGTCACATAAAGTTAGTTTATTTTTTTGTGGCCATGATTGGAGAGCCCTTCAGCCGGTTTCAGAAAAATAAATCAAAGTATTTTTTATTTTTAAAGAAAAAGGTCATGCTAAATTGCATAAAATAATTTAAATATCAAGATTTGAATAAAAAAATGTAGGTACACTTTTAGTATGTAAAAATAAATCCAAAATTTCGTAATATTTTTTGATAACAAACTTTTTTTCAGTGGCTCAATCGTTTGTTCCACCTGAACTTGTATGTCGCCATTAAAAAAAAGTTTATCTGTCAAATGGTTTGGCGCCACTTTTCGATTCATTTTACGTGATTTTATTTTTCTTTGTTATTGTTAACAAAGTATCGTAAATAAATACCGTTTTTGGATCAATTATAATTTTACATATTTGTTTATGCAAAAAAAATAGATGTATTCAAAAATTATATAGTTAACCATTTCTTTTGCTTTAATAATGAGTGACTCTTAGAACGAAAGTGTGCGAACAGGAACGCGTGGTCGTGAAATGCGACGTTGTCATTCCGACTTTTTGTTAAACCCACGATTAGTTAAGTGGTACTTAGTTTGCACAGGACCGGAGTGGTGAAACTGAAAAAACACTAGCTGACAGATTTGTCCAGTACTTAGTTTATTCATTGGTTACGTAACCAGCAGTTTGACAATAAGGTGGTGAAACACCCCCTAAGTGTATTATGCTAAAAGGTGACTATGTCGAAAAATAAAATGACATTTAGTAAAAGTTGTTTATAACATACTCATTCTCACTTTTTATTGAACGCCCCTAGTATCTTCAGGGCGCGATGGTTTCGAGGTACTGAATGAATATTTCAGAAAATAATTTTATTTCTTCAAAGACTTTTTTATGAACTTATTTTACGAGATAGTACAACAAAAAGATTACGCTTTTGAATTACATTACATCTTCGATTTTTTCTCAAATGGTCTAGCTATGATACTTTAACACGATCATAAAATTACCGAACTAGATTACTAAAAGTCTAACAATAAGTCACTCCAATATCAATACAGTCAGCACTTACATGGCCAAATAAATAAATAAATAAATAAATATCACGGGACAATTCACACCAATCGACCTAGTCATAGCTTGTGTTATGGGTATAGAGCAACGGATTACCATACTTATACATAACCATAATATAATAACCATAGATACATACATAAATACATATTAAACACCCAAGACCCGAGAACAAATATTCGTATTATTCATACAAATATCTGCCCCGACGCGGGAATCGAACCCGGGACCTCAAGCTTCGTAGTCAAGTTCTCTACCTACTAGGCCATCTGGTCGTCTAAATAGCTTCAATCTGACATTAAGTAGAACAATCGTCGATTTAAGAACGCAGTCCATTTGGCAGATGTACGTAATATAGTTACTTTTGCCGCTGATTGTATAGTCGACCAATAAAACCTTTACCACCAGATTCAACAGGCACAATAGGTTCAATATCAGTAGTATGGCTTAAACCGTCAAAAGCTATGTATTTTCACTTACAAGCCAAAGTGTCAATCAGCCTTATACTTTTTCTTCTAATGTAGAAACTGTCAGAAAAAAATGGTAAAGCAACTTACTTGGTCAACTATACTGAAATAGAAATGGGGTACAAAGCACAGATCCACGATTCCAATTTTTAAATTCACTTCCTTTTGTCAAACAATTCCATATACCTACTGTACGAACTGGTTGTGCAAGCAAGTCAACAAGCCCTATTGTGGCAAGCTCGGCACATGCTCTTCTGTCAACATCGACTATCGGCTCAGTAATTCAGAATGGGCTATGGACAACATGTCCTGGCTTTCCGGTAACTGCATTATTGGCTCTGCTTTATGTAAATGTCCAGATTTGTCAGATGTACGGCCACTCTCGAAGTTTCAATCAATTAGGATTGACGTGTTTATTAGTATGAAACATTATTAGACAATGTTCTACCTACCTGGCCTACTTGAGCCTGTTCGTATTGGCAGCGATCGTTTTGAACCTACCTACTTATTGTTTTATTTTTAGTAACTCATTTACTGGTTTGTTCTGTTCAATAAGTAATATTTGTATTATCAAAGTAAACATCAAATTGAAGATAAACTTTCAATGGACAAAAAAGTTAATCATTTAACAAGATAATTGATTGACTATTCGTGAGTAGTAGTAATTTCAGAGTTTAATCGATGTTATTATTAATCACTACATCGATTATTCACTACATCTGTAGCTTAAATTTTTTTAAAGTAATTCATTTTTGGGTAACATTCAAATACGCTTTTATAAGGGGCTGTTTCACCACCCATTGATTAATTTTAACTGACGGATAAATGTGATGCAGTCTCCGTCTATTCGAACAAAACAAGACGAGACGGCATCACATTTATCCGTTAAATAAATTTGATCAGTGAATGGTGAAACAGGGGGTTAAAGTACTATACAGGCAAAAAGCGAATACTGTAGCAAATTATGAAATCAGTCTAACTAGAATATAATAGAAGTTTTCTGAACAAGCTAAGTACCCATTGTCGGCAATTCATGGACTACCCATTAATTACCGCACAACAACGTATTATTTGTACGAATTATACGGCTTTCTTTTACAGGCTTAATAACTGAAAATCATAAAGTAAAATTAGATATGTTGTGGTAAATAACTAATTGTCCCACAACTTGTAGCTAGAGAGAAAAATACGTATGACAATCCATCGGTGTGAATTTCCTCTTCTTGACCAATCATTCATTAAAAAGACATAATCACAGGAACTATTAATAAGAAGAATAACAACGTGACACGAGCTAAAACTTTTAGCTCGTGTCACGTTGTTATTCTTCTTATTAATAGTACTTTTAGCTTATAAGTACGAGCCTCCAATATGTATAGGTAAAAATCCAAGTAAGCATTTCTCCTAAGTCTGCCTAAAACGCAATACAGGGTTATTTTTAATTCACTGACATCCTCTTAACCCTGAATTCCTATCACTCAAACAAATGTATTTTGTTTTACGACTTTTTAAAATGAAGCACTTTTTTTCCCATACAAATACACAGAGTATCGTAAAAATAAGAGGTAATCTCAAATTTTCAAAACGTTACTACACCAAAAATATTAAGTTATGAAAAAAGCCGTAAAACAAAAAACATTTGTTTAAGTGGTAGGAGTTTAGGGTTAAAAGGATGCTAGTATAGTAAATGATGCTAGTATACCAAAGCCGCAAATTTAGACATACAACGTATTAGGGTACAACCTACCTAAAACGCTACGACACACTATGCTTCGCGTTTAAGCTACAGTAAACAGACTAACCCAAGGTATTTAATTCGCAAGTTTTTTTGCAAGACCCGATTTAAGCTGAGTTTAGATGTGCCAGAAAAAACGTGCAAGTTGCATTAGGTACATTGCGTTGCGAGCCATTCAGCGAACGAAATTGAAGTGGTCAATACGACGCCGCCATGTAGCGCAACTTGCATGATTTTTCTAACAGGACCAAAATGGGCTTTAGATTATATTGCGTTATATGCAATACGTAGAACAAAAAATTTTATTCCTTATCTAAACTTTTCCGATTGGTCGACTCCTGCTCTATAATTTGGCAACGAATTAGGTACCTTTATTTTTAGAGCTATTAGCAGTTCTTGCAATAGGCACATTTAATTATTACACATTAAAAAGTTCATGTTAGTTCTTGGACAAAATTAGGGAAACAACCTTAATAACTTTGCAAGTTTGCTACGTTAAAACACCCTGTTGACGAAATAAATAATGATCAGTGATTAAGACCTCTTTGATTATCTTACGGAACATGAAATAAATAAATAAATAAATATCACGGGACAATTCACACCAATTGACCTAGTCCCAAAGTAAGCTAAGCATAGCTTGTGTTATGGGTACAAGGCAACGGATAAACATACATACATATATATAGATAGGTACATACTTAAATACATATTAAACACCCAAGACCCGAGAACAAATATTCGTATTATTCATACAAATATCTGCCCCGACACGGGAATTGAACCCAGGACCTCAAGCATCGTAGTCAGGTTCTCTACGTACTAGGTCATCAGGTCGTCAAAAAATGAAAGTTCTCCTTATTCTTATAATTTTTTTATATACATACACCGTAAAATTTTAGTGGTTGTTTTCCCGAAACGAGGTGATTTAGTATCGATTGTACAATCGATTTATAATTACTATTTTGACTAGAGTCAAAAATCCAATTGTGAAAAACAAAAGTCAAAAATGACCGCAAACCAATAGTAACGCTTCGTTGGTACCTGTGGTTTTTCACAATTGGATTTTTGACTCTAGTCAAAATAGTAATTATAAATCGATTGTACAATCGATACTAAATCACCTCGTTTCGGGAAAACAACCACTAAAATTTCACGGTGTATATATGTATAAGGTATAAACTCTTTAATTAGGTATCGGTAGGGTCCTAATTTATTAGCACCTGAATGAATCCTTTTCACAATCAATTTCACGATGATTTGTTTGGCAGATGTACGTAATGTCAACATGGCATTTGCAGCGAAACGGGTCCACAGTGTACCTAATTTCAGGTCGTTATAATATAGGCGTCAGATGGTAGGCAAGGTAAGGTTGCTGCTTAATTATGTTAAAACTGGCAAGTTTGTCTATTCAAATGTCTCAAAATGCGAAAGTTTGTTCCGAAGTAGACATAAGTCCTTACTTACTTGGGTAACCATCAGAGTTATGACAATGTGCTTAGTTACACAAGAGAAATTGTCCGACACTTTCAAACTTAATTCGTAGCAATAAAGACGACAAGCAAATTGTCGATTATTGGAATTAAAGTTTTATTATACAGATTATTTCGATTAATCTATTTCTGGACTCGATTTCATTTTATGAATAATTAGCTTTTGCCCGCGGCTTCGCTCGCGTGTACTATGAGTATTCCAAAGAACCAAGATATCAAGCAAGCAAGCATACCGACAAGCAAGCAAGCAGGTCCACAATTGACCGAGAAATCGGTGAACATACTTACAAAAAAAATCATAAAGTGGAATGCATAACCTCCTCCTTTTTTAGAAGTAGGTTAAAGTGCCCTTTGCAGCCTACTTACAGTACTTATGAATTTTGAAATTTTAGCTTTCTACAACCAGTAAAACGCAAAATCCCGTTTTTTCCCGTTCCCGTAAGAATTTCGGGAAATGTTTTCTTAATGCTCCCCTACACTCCCCAAGGAACCCACTTGCCAAATTTCAGCGTTCTATGACCAGTAAAACGAAAAAGCCCGTTTTCCCCGTTCCCGTGGGAATTTCGGAAAGTCCTCTCTCAATGCTCCTCTACACTCCCCAAACGACCTACATGCCGAATTTCAGCTTTCTACGACCAGTAAAACGAAATATCCCGTTTTTTCCCGTTCCCGTGGGAATATGGGAAAGTCCTCTCTCAATGCTCATTTACACTCCCCAAGCAACCTACATGCCGAATTTCAACTTTCTACGACCTGTTAAACGAAAAATCCTGTTTTTACCGTTCCCGTAGGAATTTTGGAAAGTCCTCTCTCAATCCAGCTCAACACTCCCCAAACAACCTACATGCCGAATTTCAGCTTTCTACGACCAGTAAAACGAAAAATCCCGTTTTTTCCTTATCCCATGGGAATTTATAATTACCTACATCTATGCCAAATTTGAAGAGTCTAGTAATTATAGTTCATAGGATCCCGTTGAACTGAATATATAAATCCCGTTTTTTCCTTATCCCGTGGGAATTTTGAAAAATCCTGAAATTAATGTTTTAAATAATGTAATACCTACTTGTGTATCAAATTTGAAGAGTCTAGTTATTATAGTTACTGAGATAGGGTCACTCGGAATCGAATATATAAATCCCGTTTTTTCCCTTTCCCGTGGGAATTCCCAAAAATCCTTCCTTAGTGGATGCCTACATTGTATAAGGTATCTATGTGCAAAATTTCAAGTCTTTAGGTCCAGTAGTTTGGGTTGTGCGTTGATATATCAACAGTCATTTAGTTTATTTAGATATTTCAACCCCATCACACCCCATCCAGGGAGATGGTATTTTACGTCTGCCACGTCGGATTTTAAAACCGTTGTTGTTTTCATAACCAACGTCCCGATAAACCATAGAAACAACACCCATGTTGATTTTCAGACTTTGTTACCCCTTTCCCCCCTCTTAGGGTTGAATTCTCAAAAAACCTGAAACACGTGTTTACTCATTTATCATTAGGAGTATTTCTGTGAAGTTTCGAATAAAATAGTCGAACTAATCTTGTTTCCCCATACAAACTTTGAACCCCCTGTTTACCCGTTTAGGGAGTGAATTTTGAAAAATCCTTTCTTAGTGCACCCCTAGACCTTATAAGGAACCTATATGCCAAATTTGGAATCTCTAGGCCCAGTGGTTTGGGCTGTGCGTTGATATGTCAGTCAGTCAGTCAGTCAGTTTCTTCTTTTATATATTAAGATATAGCTACATCGAGTTCAAAACCAACGATTTAAAGTGTTACATAGAGCTTGAAATGAGCTTTATGTTGTTGTTTTAGTAACCGAAATTTCCTGATAACTATTCTTTTTCTGTTTTTTTTTTTAAACAGAAAAAATAATAATAATCATAATAATAATAAATCTTTATTGTTCAAAACACATGTACAATTACAATATGAACCCTGGAGACTGTGTTAGTTTTCACTGTGTTACAGTCAAATGTATCGGAGGTCAAATATTCTTTTGGTGAAATATTGCAAAAATTGGAAATTTAGTGAATTCTCGGAATCACAATTCGACTGCCAGACGTAATGATTTACTCGAGGGACGCCGCGGGTAAACGCTAGTAGTAGATATAATTACAGGTTGCCTTCGTAACACATATAGGTATAGAATAGGACTTACGTTGCGCTTTGTCTGCGCTATAGTATTCGGAGAGGACTCGGCCTTGACCGACCTTACGTAATAGAGCCGCTGTAGTCAGCGCTCAGTCTTATCCGTTCATTTATATTTTAGTATCGGATGAATATTTCGGCGAGAGACTAAACTGGGGGGTGGAGATAATTTCGGTCGATTTCAAAAAAATTGTACTTACATAATTTAAGCCTTAATGAAAACAAAATCACGATCGCGTCCTTTGTGTAACTATATGGTTAACTTTCGTTACACAAGGGAATCAATTAATTAAGGTGGAAGCGCACGCTCTAGGCGCGAAATTCAAACTTTGTACAGTTTTTAATTTATTGCGGGTAAACGGTGTAACTGTTTAACTTCATATGGTACTTGCGCTTGTAAAACAGTGTTCTTTATATTATTGTGTAAAGTTTTTTAAGAATAAAACTGTTAGCTTGAAATAAAAGTTGTCAAAACGTTGAAAGTCCGAATTTCTATGTTTGACAAGTTTTATATCAAGATAACAGTTTTTTTCTTAAAAAGCTTTACACAATAATATAAAGTGTTTTACAACCGCAAGTACCATAAAGAAGTTAAACAGTTACACCATTTACCCACAATAAATTTAAACCTGTAAAAATTTTGAATTTCGGGCCTAGAGCGTGCCGTTCCACCTTAAGTTGTAAAATTAAATTACCTAAATATAATATCATAGTATAAATCGTATAATTATTGTAATAAATTCCACAGTACAATACAATACAATGACTCTTTATCGTACACCACAAAGAAAACAATACAGAAAAATAAGTAAGTACATGATAAAAATATAAGGTAAGATTATCGCTTCGAAGAAATTTCTTTCAGGTAACCTTCACAATGCAAAGACAGCAAGGAATGGTTTATCTTCTTCTTTTTAGAGCATTTAACTAAAACCTTGTATTAAAAACATTTTTTTCTACTCGCGTAGTACAATGTGCCACTAACGATATCGCTATCGGTAGTCCAATGAGGTGCATTTTGTGATCGCAACTTTGACATTTCATTATGAAACGTTTCACAATGTTCTTTTTCGCACTGCAAATGGCGGAAATTAAAATTTTAAAAAAAAGTTCACCGGTTTATTGTCTAATGGCTAACAGCCATTCTATTTTATTTAAGTACTTAATTATTGTTAAATCGACTTTATACATTAATTAAAATATGTTTACATAAACAATTATAACAATAATGAATGCTTAAATAACGGACAATAAATGAATTATATAGTTATTATTAAATATGAATATTTTAACATCATTCAATTTGGCTGCATGAACTAAAGTTCCCGGGTCCATTCTAAGGTTGTGATTAGCGAAAAAATCAATTGAAAGAAATAAAAGAGTTAATCACTATTTAAGTGACTTTTTATCTGTGAGAATGTGTGACTTTGGTGAATTAAGTGAAGCAGAAATGTTGACGCCGCCAGAAATAAAATAGGCGGCAATGGAAGTGAGCAATAATCTGCTGCTTTTAAAATCGAAAAATTAATTTATTGTCCGTTATGTAAGTACTCATTATTTAATAATTGTTTATTTTGAGCTCATAGAAAAAGTACCTAATGTATGCAACTATTATCATAATCGGCCATTGTGATTGTTTTTTGTTTTGTTTATGAGTCTGTAAAGTTACTCGAAATAAATGATGTATTATTATTATTATACACCGTGAAATTTTAGTGGTTGTTTTCCCGAAACGAGGTGATTTAGTTTCGATTGTACAATCGATTTATAATTACTATTTTGACTAGAGTCAAAAATCCAATTGTGAAAAACGAAAGTCGAAAATGACCGCAAACCAATAGTAACGCTTCGTTGGTACAAGTAGCGTACGATCGTGCGATAGGTTAGGTACCAACGAAGCGTTACTATTGGTTTGCGGTCATTTTTGACTTTCGTTTTTCACAATTGGATTTTTGACTCTAGTCAAAATAGTAATTATAAATCGATTGTACAATCGATACTAAATCACCTCGTTTCGGGAAAACAACCACTAAAATTTCACGGTGTATATTATTGAGATACTCATGCGTATCTATTATGACATTCGGCTTCGCCTCATGTCATAAACTCGCACTCGTGTCTCAATGGCCCTTATTATGATACAGTTGCATAAAATACTATTATTACTTACCTACTCTTCATTTTATTATACCATTGAACTTGCAATGTTTTATTTTGTTCATTTTGGTCATAGCAAACATATACTAAACCGTACTAAAGTACGGATATGTATTTTATGACTACGTAAGTACAGTTAACGAACGGTGTAGTGAGTAAAAAAGCTTAATTTGAAAATGGAAATTGTTACAAAAACTTATTTACGTATTCAGCCAGTTCATTCCGTTCATAATAAAGCGAAAACATATACAAGTTTCTGACGGCTCTAACTAACGCCGAGATAGAATTCTTAATGTACAAGGAAAACAGCCCCATCTGATTGTACTGTACACGTGTAGGTCCCGAACTTTTACTTGCCGTATAAAAGAAACAATGTTAAATTCAAACGAGACTAAATTTCCATTTATATGTTTTTCTTTTTTTCTCGAGCCAAAACATTTCTGTAAAAACATATTACAAAGTGTGCAGCCATATCACTCGTATTGCAAACAGTAAGTTAATTTACGGCGAATCTGAGCGAAGGACATTAAAAAGGTTAAATTGTTAATCGTGGGTTAAGAATGACAGTTTTATACATTTTGACACTACTTCACGCGCTACGCGTTAGCACTTGACTCGGAACTATTATAGTTAGTAAACTTTGGTCCGTGCACGCCTGCTTCAAAAGAATTTGTCACGAAAGCGTGAAAACAACATACATGATCTGGTTAAAATAAAAAACTGGCCTTATGCGAGTCGGACTCGCGCACGAAGAGTAACGTACCATTAACTATAAAAACGTCATAAAATCACGTTTGTTGTATGGGAGCCCCCTTAAATATTAATTTTATTCCGTTTTTTAGTATTCTTTGTTATAGCGGCAACCAAAATACATCATCTGTAAAAATTTCAACTGTCTAGCTATCACGGTTCCTGAAATACAGCCTGGTGACAGACGGACGGACAGCGAAGTCTCAGTAATAGGGTCCCGTTTTTACCCTTTGGGTACGGAACCCTAAAAACCATGATATATTTAAAAAAGCAATTGTCACCATGTGTAAAGCAAAATAAATTATTTCATATATAAATACATAATTTTATTTCATTTACGAGCTTCTTTTGACAAAGTAGGTATTCTGTCTATTTTTACGCCTAAATTTTTCAAATTATGTATCGATGTATCGTTTATGTAACGACTGTACTAATAGACGGTAATAGTACCTATAGTCAGCAACTCTTGAAATAAACGATGTAGATTTTATGATTTTGAGTGAACCCAAGTAGGTAATAAAAATATACTGTTATTACAATGTGTGATGTGCCGCAATGGAGTTTCCAAGGCACACAAGAAAAGCCGATTATCTAGATGTCTTTCACGCCTCAACAATGTCATGGCACATAATCACATGTGTCGGTGACAACGCACTTTTTACATGTGCTTAGTTATACAAATACATATTACGTATACGACGCGTGCTTGGGCGAAGTGTTAAAATTCTGACTTTGATATGAAGAAATTCTATATTTCGGTGTAATTTTTACGTAGTTCCTAGCTCAGATACTGATAGACAAATATTATTAAGTATGAATTGAAACAATTAGGTAGTTGGCTCACCCGCGACCTTACGATAGTTAGGTACGTTTATGTAAGAAATGCGTTTTCATGCAGTTCCTCCACCTCCACACTGACTGTACGAATACACACAAATCACACAAACCCAACCAAACTACACTGACGCGTTTCGAACTCAACCAGAGCTCATCTTCAGAGTAGGTAGTTTGGTGGTGGTGATAGTTGGATTTGTGTGATTTGTGTGTGTTCGTGCGGTGTGGAGGTGGAAGGAACTGCGTGAACACGCATTTCTTACATAACGTAACTATCGTAAGGTCGCGGATGAACAAAGTAATTGTTTCAATTCATTAATATGGACCTCCGCAAAATAACGACTGATTTAAAAAATATTATGTAGACATACACCATAGAAAAAAGTTCATGGCCCTAGTTTGAGTCATAATGAGACTTCCATTAGAGGCTCGTGATTTCTTTTATGTTATAAAAATTCAGGACCTAATTAATTTATGAGCAACATTCATTTCATTCACAGGCATTTCAAAAGCTCGGTATATTCAGCCTTACCCGACGTGATTAGTTCTTTCATTTCAATTTCATTATCCAGCCGACCTAGGTCAGAAATCCGAATGAATCGACCAATCTGGCGGATCACCTAATATACTTAGATTAAGATGTTTTTGCTTTACTTTGCCTGTTATATCTTAATATACAAAAGAAGAAACTGACTGACTGACTGACTGACTGACTGACTGACATATCAACGCACAGCCCAAACCACTGGGCCTAGAGATTCCAAATTTGGCATGTAGGTTCCTTATAAGGTCTAGGGGTGCACTAAGAAAGGATTTTTCAAAATTCACTCCCTAAGGGGGTAAAAAGGGGGTTCAAAGTTTGTATGGGGAAACAAGATTAGTTCGACTATTCCTAATGATAAATGAGTAAACACGTGTTTCAGGTTTTTTGAGAATTCAACCCCTAAAAGGGGGGAAAGGGGTAACAAAGTCTGAAAATCAACATGGGTGTTGTTTCTATGGTTTATCGGGTCGCTGGTTATGAAAACAACAACGGTTTTAAAATCCGACGTGGCAGACGTAAAATACCATCTCCCTGGATGGGGTGCGATGGGGTTGAAATATCTAAATAAACTAAATGACTGTTGATATATCAACGCACAGCCCAAACTACTGGACCTAGAGACTTGAAATTTTGCACATAGATACCTTATACAATGTAGGCATCCACTAAGGAAGGATTTTTGGGAATTCCCACGGGAAAGGGAAAAAACGGGATTTATATATTCGATTCCGAGTGACCCTATCTCAGTACCTATAATAACTAGACTCTTCAAATTTGTAACACAAGTAGGTATTACATTATTTAAAACATTAATTTCAGGATTTTTCAAAATTCCCACGGGATAAGGAAAAAACGGGATTTATATATTCAGTTCAACGGGATCCTATGAACTATAATTACTAGACTCTTCAAATTTGGCATAGATGTAGGTTATTATAAATTCCCATGGGATAAGGAAATAAACGGGATTTTTCGTTTTACTGGTCGTAGAAAGCTGAAATTCGGCATGTAGGTTGTTTGGGGAGTATTGAGCTGGATTGAGAGAGGACTTTCCAATTTTCCTATGGGAACGGTAAAAACAGGATTTTTCGTTTTACAGGTCGTAGAAAGTTGAAATTCGGCATGTAGGTTGCTTGGGGAGTGTAAATGAGCATTGAGAGAGGACTTTCCCATATTCCCACGGGAACGGGAAAAAACGGGATTTTTCGTTTTACTGGTCGTAGAAAGCTGAAATTCGGCATGTAGGTCGTTTGGGGAGTGTAGAGGAGCATTAAGAGAGGACTTTCCAAAATTCCCACGGGAACGGGAAAAACGGGATTTTTCGTTTTACTGGTCATAGAAAGCTGAAATTTGCAAGTGGGTTCCTTGGGGAGTGTAGAGCTGAATTGAGAGAGGACTTTCCAAAATTCCCACGGGAACGGGAAAAAACAGGATTTTTCGTTTTACTGGTCGTAGAAAGCTGAAATCCGGTTTGTAGGTTGCTTGGAGAGTGTAGAGGAGCATTGAGAGAGGACTTTCCCAAATTCCAACGGGAACGGGAAAAAACGGGATTTTTCGTTTTACTGGTTGTAAAAAGCTGAAATTCGGCATGTAGGTTGTTTGGAGAGTGTCGGGAGCATTGAGAGAGGACTTTCCAAAATTCCCACAGGAACGGGAAAAACGGGCTTTTTCGTTTTACTGTTCATAGAAAGCTGAAATCTGGCAAGTGGGTTCCTTGGGGAGTGTAGGGGAGCATTAAGAAAACATTTCCCGAAATTCTTACGGGAACGGGAAAAAACGGGATTTTACGTTTTACTGGTTGTAGAAAGCTAAAATTTCAAAATTAATAAGTTTATACTGTAAGTAGGCCGCAAAGGGCACTTTAACCGACTTCTAAAAAAGGAGGAGGTTATGCATTCCACTTTATGAATTTTTTATGTAGGTATGTTCACCGATTTCTCGGTCAATTGTGGGACCTGTTTGCTTGCTTGCCTGTATGCTTGCTTGCTTGACATCTTGGTTCTTTGGAATACTCATAGTACACGCGAGCGAAGCCGCGGGCAAAAGCTAGTAAGTATATATTTAAGTATGTATTTATCTATATAAGTGTCTTTATCTGTAGTCACTAGACGACACAATCCATACCCATACCCAAGTTGTCATACCGAGTTGTAATTGTACCCATAGTACAAACTTTGCTTAGTTTGGGACTAGGTCAATTGGTGTCAATTGTCCCATGATGATATCTGTGTTGCTATTGCTACCGTTGCGACCAATTTTTTATGCCACCAATGCATACAATTGTCATTACAGGCAATGCCTAATGTGATAATGCAGTAAAATGTACAAATTTAACAATTGATTAAATTATAGGGTAACAGATTCTACAATGTAATACCTACACTAAATAATATGTTTAGCTAGATCCTAAAAGTTTTAAAAAGCAGACTCATTGTTTGAGGAAGAAGGGATGGAAGGATGGTAAAAAAAAAACTTATGTACCTACCTACCTACCTACATATATTTTTACAACCACTGCACTTTAATTTGAAAAACGGTTGCTTTGTGTTTCACGACCAGATAGCTGAGGACGACTTAGAGAACTTATCTGCAAAGCTTGAGGAGAAAAATGGCATAGTTCCTATATTTTGGATGTACTATGAGTTTATGTTATAACATATAAACCATCTTTGATGATCAATATTATCAATAATCGTGCATAAGGGAATTTTCATCTCGGGAAATTGCGCAATTCCCTTAGGGTTCATGAGGAAAAAACCCGTGCGTATATACTCAATAGTCGAAAACCTTAATCAATATGATCAAACGACCGGCCCCTTTGACCGATACTTTTTGATATTATTCACTTTATACCTTCATTCTCATATGTACAAGTTATACTTACTCTATTACTTAGTTTACTGATGTCTGATACAGGTGTTGAAAATCATTTCCCTACATGGTCATTATCTCTAGTATTCCCATCCTAAATGGCCTAGCCTAGACTTGTGTATTATGAATTATGATATTTGATGTCGTTGTAAATGCGTTATATTCTAGCTAGATAAAATTAGACAGAGACTAGACAGGACTCTTCGTGACAAGCGAGAAACTGCAACTGCAGCATGATAAACCGCTGTTGCACGTTTTCAATTACCTCGCTTGTCTCTCAAAGCAGTACTGAGTAAGTTCGCAGACGGCGATGATAATATCAACGCAGCCACTACATAAAAAACATGCAAAACTTCCTTTTCCCATGCTTCACCCTTAAATTATCTTCACAATTTGATATTTATTATTATTACAGCGTATCGGTACCTAAATTTTGCTAAGGCTTCCGTTATCCACGCTTTATGGTAATGCTGGCAAAGGCTTCAGCGGTGTTATTAAGTTCACTTGCCCCCGTAACGTGAGCCTTAATCGACACATTACTGAAAGATAGCAGGCTCATACAAGGGCTCCCGATCATATTACAGCGATTTGATGTAATGGCTTACATAACCGTTATTCTTGTAAAACACTGCTACGGCTATGACGGTTCTTTTTGCGCATACGCCTTAAATAAACTTTAACACGAAACTCGCGGCCATAAATGAACGCGGAAGGCTGTGGGTGCATTGGTGACATCCAATCTCAGATAAATTACGTTTGTAAGAGTAAAAAATTCTGTCTAATGTGACTTTCTAAGGGTGTCACCACAGCAATCGATCGATTGGCGATCAACCCCTACGAACTGTATGGAAAAAGTTTTCTTTGATTTGTGGGTGTTTTAGTACTCTAACCTTAGTTGGTCTCAAAGAGTGTTTTAATCCTTGATAGAAATGGGACCGATAGGCATTAAAAAAAAAGTCAAATCTGACGATTTTTTCGCTGACTGTACATTTTATCAAAAATCTGTGAATGTCGATTGTCATCACTCAAAAAGTTAGTAAAGGCCTCCAAGAGCATTTTCGCGTATCAGCAAGGGATCTAGTAGCTACCCTTGCTGCCCCACCTCAACTTTCCACCCTGTATACTAGTGGTTGCCCGCGACTCCATCTGCGAAGAATAGGGGGTATAAAAAATAGCCTACCATCTATTCTCAGGCCAAACAAAGTACAGCCAAATAAAAAGTACAATAATTAAAAAGCTTGTGCTAAAAATTGTTTTAAAATAAACTTATTAAATGCTCTTTACATTTTATTGCAATAATAATATGTAGTAGTAGTTACAAGAATGTGGACCTAGGGATATGGTACAATGTCGTTTATCCATAACAATAAAAAAGTCGGGTTTGTCATTTCACCCCTGAAAGTTTTGGCAATGACCCTGCTTAGAGTTCAACTCCATTAACAACGACAGGTTGGTAAGCCAGCCAACCGTATAATCACCGTATAAATTTAACTGCTAAGTACAAAACTCCTTTATGTAATTCGATGTAATATGTACATATATAAACAACAATTGGTTGCCCAATTAAATTGTGAAAATATAAACAAAATTGATAGAGATTTAAAATATTTTGCAAAACTATATCTACCATTTGGAAACAATAAAATTTTAAATAGCTAGATTCTTCATTAAGAACTAGATGCCAGTAAGCGCAAGGAAGATAGGCACGACCTATCTTAAAATGCTGCTTTAAAATGTAAATCCCAGAATAAAGTAGCATGATTATCTAAAGAAGGGTGCTTTAGGAGAATCAGTCGAGGCGAGTGAAAAAGGCAACGCCACTATGTTATTGTACAAAGGTGGCTCGGGCTTCAATAGAGATACAACGTGGGGAGGCGACCTTTCAGGCCCTCCACTGTCATTCACTGAATAACATGCCCTTTTCTGCACAATAGCGCTGGATCTCAAAGCGAGTTAGTTTGTGTTCGGAAGGGTTAGGAAGAATGCTTAATTTTATTATTTCCAAATACCACCTAGAACATGGATCGCAGAAATGTCACGACTGCAAATTCGGTCCGTCACCTACGGACGTACTTGTATGCTAGTGTCGTTACCTTTGTCCCTGTTAGCTGATAGCCCAGTGTTTCGAGGACCTGACTACGAAGCTTGGGGTTTATTACTCGGATGGTGCAGATATTTGTCTTGAATGTTTAATATATATATTCAAGCACATAGATATGCAATGCCTCATAGGTGCGAGAAATATTTTGTGGGTAGCTGTATATTGATATCTGTGATCGATCACTTATTATATATTCATAACCGTGCAGCCCTCAATCGCGTTACACTAAACCTCGCACAATATCTCTCACATCGTCTAATTGAAACTTTATACATTTATCTGTCGCCTAGTACTCACATTACAAGCTTTGCTTAGTTTGGGACTAAGCCAATTGGTATATGATTTTTTTTGTATATACCTAATAAATAATTGATAGCAATTATAACATAACTCACAAGCATTTAAAGTTCTAATTGGAATTTCACTGCCACTTTGTTAATAAAGTAATCAAATCATCGTACTCATATAGATAATACTTGACATGCTATCCTTTTGTCTTGTACTTTCTCTATATTTCCTTGTATTGCTACTGTTACGGACATTTGAAAATCAAGCTTGGATTTTATTGCAAAGGACCAGTCTTGTTTTCTCAAAGGTTGTAATAACACCTGAGACTTACTATAAAATAAAATACTCCACATACTCTTGATAGCTTGGAGGATCATCTAGAACAGTATATGGAAACCTTTACAATTTAAAACAAACTGGAGCTTGGAAGGTTTGTTATGGTTTCATTCTTAGTAAATACATACTATTGTACTGTGTTGATATAGAAAAGCCTCAAAAGGTATGGGGTTCTGTTTTGTATTAGCAGTAAATAACATAAAACCCCCTATCCAGAACGCCCGGCCTTCAAAGAATATCGCGAATTGCATGTTTTGCATAAAACCAGCGCTGCAAAACCGGTAAATGCTTGGCTTAATAAAACACCGGCTCAAAATTACCATGAAGATATAGCCAAGGAAACGGCCGTGACAAACTACCTATGAAGTCGTGTTGCTGCAATTTTACACAAGTAATGGAATACAGTGAAATCAATAGTAGGATTAATAAAGAAAAAATATAGGGCGAGAGTTGTAGAGATGTCGTTTTCTTCTCTTGAGTTCTACTGAATTCAACTAGTCATAACTTATATCTATAGAAAGCATATAAATTAATTTTTGTCATCTTTTTGAGGGTTACATAGTTTTCCTGTCTCATACAAAAATTAAATTTAATGGTATAATAAATCTGATTTACTTAAAGTTGTTTCCCATTAACATTAACAGTATTTCGATTTATGTGGTGTAGTTTGCTATTTAAAAAGTAAAATCCGGTGTCGCGATTAATAATGATAATAGATAAACTTACAACGGAGATCCCAGAATGAGACAGCTTAGGCTGTAGTTCTCACGCGGGCCCAGGAAGGATTGAATTCCTTCTCAGGTGTGTGCAGGTTTCAACGCTATGATTTCTTCATAGAATTTCGTACATAAATTCTGAAAAGCCCTTAACCTTTTTGCGAACCCTGGCTCGAATCAACTACCTTCTGCTTGAGAGGACGTAGGTCAAACCACTAGGCTTCCACGGCTTGATAATAGAGGTAATAATCTAACTTAAAAATAATGTCCCGAAAAAAGGTATTATAATACTTAGCTATAGCTCTTGACAAATGTTAGAATACTCCATTTGATTGACATTTCTGCCCTAAATTTACACTTTAATTGGATGATTGTCCTCGTTGGCAACAAAGCAATTATAGGCAACTATCGTGCCCCACTTGTAAGCTGGGAGCCTAATATTGGGACCGCGTTTAAGCTCTCATCAACTGAGCGACGTTTAAGGTCGGCGCCCTTGAACCGCCGGCGCCGGCTAGTGAAATAAGTAGCAATAGATAATTACAACCCCAGTCAATCCTAGCTTTTGCCCGTGACTTCCTCTACGCAAAAATATGTGAAAATTGATCCCTCTTTCCCTTTACAGGTAGATCAAACAAAAGTATCTACTCTATTGCTAAGCGTAAAATTTTACATCTGTATCCTTAATCATTTAAATTTTCCGTACATTTATTAGCGTGGGTTGGAGCTCAATAGTTGACTGCATGATGAAAGGAAGCTCTCTGTAAAACATCAAACTCGTACATCCAGTATTTTGTAGTCCACTAGTTTTTGATAATATGTCAGTCACTCAGTCAAATCATTCACTCAGATTATTACCTTCTAAACTTCGATTTTTAATTCCGTGGAATTCTGACAGATGTCAGATTTTGACGATTCAGAGAGATAACAAACATTTTTTAATTTTAAATCTATTTAAAATGTAATAAAATAGGCACATACATTAGGTACTAATTATAAAATATAGTGGAGGAGAAGACGAAAGAAAAAAACTTGTTTAAAACTAAATACGTCGCCTTTACTATAAGAAGTTATCAGTTTTCATTTATTTGTGTATATTTATTTCATAGGTTTTTAAGAGATTCATGGTTCGTGTGAGACAGTTTATAATGATATTAGTCCTCTTTAAAAAACATAATACAATACTTTAACAAAAACCTAGCAAGGAAATAACAATATCAATCAGCGAAAACGACAAAAATAATACGGAAATAGAAGAGCGAGCACATTCGAACATTCAAGTCAGAAGCCTAAATTGTAAATTACAAACCTATTGAGACGACGATTGAAACTTAATTACTATTAATTATAATTAAGTCCGAAAGTTTGCGATATATGTCAATCATCGCAATGATACCAGAGACAATTTATATTTTACTCATAAAAGGGTTAAATAATTTATTACGTCTAAACAGTTAAATCAAAAATTATTCTAACTATGTATTAATTAACGATTTATTACATTATGTCAAATTTTAATGTGTATAGTAAGGAATGTGTGCTCTATATTTTCTAGTTTTTGTATTATCTCGTTTAAATTTTCGGGAAATATTTTTTGCCTGGTAACACTAAGAAATGTCAGAATTCCACGAAATTAAAAATCGTAGTTTACAGATTAATACCTGTATATAGAAGGTGTCAATTAAATAACTGAAAACCTGAAAGTAGTTTGTACAGCATCGAGAGTAAAATCGATAACAATATACTTATTTTAAAGCAGGTTGTGTGTTTTTTCAAATCCCTTTTTCACTGTGCTCAAACTAAACATTATAGGTACATAATTGCAACATACGCCAATCAAATGCCTAAAGGAGGTTGAATATTAAATAATTTAGTACTGGTTGTTTTTTTATCAGTTTTGTTTTTCTTTTGAAAACGGCGAATCGAAGCGCAACGGACAGATACAAATTTCGAGTGCAGAGTTAGAAATCAAGTAGAATTTGGTAACAGGGATTTGGTTAAAGGTACAAAATATTTTTAAATATTTAATAGTAATAGCTGTTTAACTGACACGTTGTAGATATAGTTACGTTAGAAGGAATTAGTGGAAAATACTGTAACTCTTAAGTTTGGATGGATGGAGATATGGTTGTAGATTTATGGTTATGAACTAAATTACATGCCGCTATTTAAGAATAGCGCATTAAGCATCTGCTCTACACGCCCAGTTACCTCCAATTGTTAAAAAGATTAATGAGCAATTAATATATTTTTCGTGACTTTGAGTTCCATTGTCCAAACACGGCCAAGATAATTAAATTTGTTCCGCTTTCGATACAAATGGGTTAAGCATCAATAGAACGCACTTACAATTGCACTTATGATAAATCGATTACTTATGTTATTAGTAAAAAACCATTAAATATTTTATGGCTAGAAACGCCTCAAATCCGCAAGCTAAAAGAATTTAATTTCGGAATAAAACGTCTGGCTCACGTAAAAATTACTGCGTAACTTTATGTTGTGCTCTAAAAGCCTGTTTTATGATTGGTCGTAAAGAGAGTGCCTCCAGGGGCCAATTTCATTCTTTAATTAACATTTCAGTACCACAGATCGCCTTTAAAACTGGGACCTTTCTTTGAACTTTCTATTTTGTCCGAAAACTTTTCGGAATATATGTGAGAAATTACATTTAAAATTTACCATGAGCTATACGGTGAAGGAAAACATCGTAAGGAAACCTGGATACACCTGCGAAGAAATTCAGTGTTGTGTGTGAAGTTCCCAATCCGCACTGGGTCCGCGTGGGAACGACGGGCCAACCCCTCTCATTCTGAGAGCCATCCTGTACCCTGCACGTATGTAGGCTGGGTTGATGATGATGATGAACATTGAACATAAGGTCATTTGACAGCCAATCAGTATGTATGTATGTATGTAATTGTAAACCCTTTACTGTACAAAAATAAGAAAAAATAACACTATTAACAACAGTTGAGATATATTCCTGTAAGAGATCTCTATCAGTCAACCTATGAGTGGATGAAAGGAGCATTTAGCAAGTGACCGACAATAATAAAATTAAAATGTCAGCAATAGTAAAAGGTTCTCGAATGGCGTCCACGGACCGGAAGACGCAGTGTAGGTAGGCTTCCAACAAGATGGAGCGACGACCTGGTTAAATTTACGGGATCGCATTGGATGCGGATGGCGCAGGACCGATCTGTTTGGCGAGCCTTGGGGGAGGCCTATGTTCAGTGGTGGACGTCTTTCGTTCGGCTGAAGTGATGATGATGAATAATAAAAGCTACAATATTTTTTTTAAGACAAATGCAATATATAAACCCGTAAAAAGAAACCTAATTTAAAATATACCACTACACCATTATATACTTGAAATTATTAAAAGTATTCATTACCTACACACCTATTAAAATAATAATAAGTACCTAATAATAGTAAGTCCTAATAGAAGACCTAGTAGTAGTAGTAGCTCATTCA
This sequence comes from Archips crataeganus, assembly GCA_947859365.1. Lineage (NCBI taxonomy): Eukaryota > Metazoa > Arthropoda > Insecta > Lepidoptera > Tortricidae > Archips > Archips crataeganus. Next base: position 9,353,372 of record OX402051.1, read on the forward strand.
ATTGAGAAATCGCTTCATTAGAAAACTCCACTATTGCTCAAGCACATTACGATACTGCATTTATAAATACACTAGCTGGTGCCCGCGACTACGTCCGCGTTAATCATTCATGCTCTGCTTCTATTGGTCTTAGCGTGATGATATATAGCCTTTAGCCTTTTTCGATAAATGGGCTATCTAACAATGAAAGAATTTTTCAAATCGGACCAGTAGTTCCTGAGATTAGCGCGTTCAAGCAAACAAACTCTTCAGCTTTATTATATTAAGTATAGAAGCAAAAGCATTCGTAGGAAGGAACTAAACAAAGGAACTAGAATTTATCTTCCAATAAATAGGTGCCCGGCCAAAATTTTAAGCAGTTGCACGTGCATAAATTGCAGCGCGGGTGCAATTTATGCACGTTCGTGATGTAAAAGCTGGGTATTTCACTCCACGTCTGAAAGAGTGAAGATTGGTTGCAGCTGAATGGGGCGGCCACGAAATGAAAATGTCGACATTTTGTACGTACACTCCTATGTATAAAACCAGCGATGTCTCGAATGAATGGGTGGAAAGAAAACTGAAACTTTTCAATTTGACAGAGCACATTCTCTTAATTCGCACCCAATTTTTATTTGCCTTAAACTTTCCGTGTCAATAAGTATCAATTTCATTAACAGATAAATTTAAGTGGACAATAAAGTAGAAGCTTCCGACCAGACGACGACCACACCAGACCAGACCAGATGGCCTAGTGGTTAGAGAACCTGACTACGAAGCTTGAGGTCCCGGATTCGATTCCCGTGTCGGGGCAGATATTTGTATGAAAAATACGAATGTTTGTTCTCGGGTCTTGGGTGTTTAATATGTATTTATGTCTGTATCTATCTATATAAGTATGTTTATCCGTTGCTTAGTACCCATAACACAAGCTTTGCTTAGCTTATTTTGGGACTAGGTCAATTGGTGTGAATTGTCCCGTGATATTTATTTTTAATTTTTTTTATAGCTAATTTTGTAACATAAAATATCGTTATGGAGTCAATTTTTTTTTATTAACCGAAACAAGGTAGCTGTGCTATGTCAGAAGTGAAGTTTTGCATTACAAAATGTTTGTATAGCAACTAAAAAACTCGATAACTAACGTTAAAATTGCTCTCTATCTCTGATAATGATAAAAAGAAAAAAAAATATGATCAGGTATTTTTGCCAGCTACCTATAATTTACAAATGTTACACTGTTATACCGATCTTGACTTCGGCCTTCGCGTGATACACATTAGCAAAAGTTAAATGTTGAGCGAAATACAAAAGCTGACAAATCTATGAATATAATACTCTTTAGTTTCCACAATCTAAAGGTTAAACATATAAGAAACCTAAAAACTATACAGAGCTTAAAAGCTATTTCTTTTTTTTATGTCGATGTAATAAATTAATTTTCCCTCTTCCTGAAAAAGTCCTACTAGATAATGCGCTGCAATCTTACCTCTTGTAATGTGTTGTTAGAAGCCAAGGAAATCTCGCCACAGATCACGAAAATACCACAGTTTACTCAAAGTGGTAGTCATTATCTTTAACGTGCATGCCTTTGAACGAAGGCTGTGCAAAAATAGAAGTAATTCTGTCGTAAAAACGCACAGATAAGATCTCGGAGCAATTTTCCTTTATTAAGGTAGATGTTACACGATCCAATACGCTAAGTTCGGCCTTGCGTGGAAATAGCAGATGTGACTCGATTGGCGGGTGTATTAATACTGCAGCCAGCCTTGACCCGCCCTTCGCCTGCCCCTGCACGCCAAATGCATTACGACCCGCGGCGTCATTTATTTAGCCGAGTATATTTTTCTCGTATATATTTTTTGCGGGAGTGCAGTGGTGCGGTAAATTATGACGTCAGAATTCAGGTGTTACTGCAGTTATTTCCGGTCAGATATAGTTCAACTTGAATACAGCTAATGAAAATAGGTTTAAGAATTCGACCAAGAAATTCCTTTACCAGCGAAAGGTTCATTATCAGTTGTATGGCTTAAAACCTCAAAAACTATTTTCGTTTACAAGCCAACCAGCCTTATTGTTTTTATTCCGACGTAGGATTTTTCATAAATAATGGTAAAGCACTTGCTTTGTCGACTATACCTACCTATTGTTTTTCAATCAATGGTTCCATGTAGGTTACCATTATTTTATTACCCTCGACTACTAAGTAACTAATCAGTAACCATAAAACAAAAACTAATTTTACAAATCTAAAAAATGCATTTCTCTACTTTTTGAGAAAAACCTATACATTTTATAACTTTATTACTTACTTATAATTATGAAGATTTAAACTAAATTTGAGAAACAAATAAAATGCTCATCAGAGTTTGCAATAAGTTTTTCACATGTATTTTTTTTAATATTAAAGCGTTATATTACACACGACCACGCCATCTCCTTCTACGGAAACAGTATTGTTATAAATGTATCAAACTAAACTACATGTTACTAAACTTATTTTATGATGGCAGCGCCACCTGCCGTTGGTTTGTGCAACTGTGTGTGTCGTTCCAAACGAATTCAAATAAAACAATAGTCTGTTGAAAGCTACGTTGAAGTTTTATTAGGTTATGGGCCCAGACTCGTTTTTTATTAGTTTTTGTCGTGTTTTAAATAGTGCACAGTAATAAAAATGGCAGGAAATTACTCAGTGAACGTTCCTAAGTTAAAGGGGCGAGAGAATTATGACGATTGGGTGTTTGCTGTCGAAAATTTTCTCATCTTGGAAGGCGTCGATTTGAACAGCAGTCAACCGCTAGATGAAGCAAGCGACAAGAAAGCCAAAGCGAAAATGATAATGACTATCGATCCGTCGCTTTATGTCCATATTAAAAGTGAAAAAACAGTTCAAGATTTATGGAAGAAATTAAAGTCATTGTTCGATGACACCGGTTACACCCGCAAGATCAGTTTGCTATGATCTAAACTTTTGAAATAGCAATTTCTGAGTAAGAGTTCCGTTGTAATTTTAACATTAATTTACCTGTATAAGCAACGAGACTATTAAGTCTACTCTCACATTTCCCACGTAAACATAAAGTCTGCAATTTTAGAACAAAATCATACCATTATTTTCAAACTTACTGCTGCAGATATTGAAACGTCTAAAATCGCTAGTTTTATATCCGCTTTGATACTTTACTTTTATTGTTCTTTTACTGGAGCTAAGTCGTTAAAAAAGCCGTAATGTCAATTCTCGAGTTAATTTGTGCTGCCTACCCTTGACCCGGAGCACTTCTGACGAAAGTTGATTTAAGCTTACCTTTGCACATTTCTTGCCACTTTGCGCGGGAGGCGAAATTCCTTACGTCACACCCATTTTGATCAGCTATTTGGGCCTCCCCCTCCCCCAATTATTGCTATGAAAATCGCAATAATTTTGCTGTCCACAAATCACCTAATAGGTATGTAACTTATGATTTCAAAATTATAATGCAATTCAATCCGTATACCTACTTGCGTATCCAATTTTTAGAGTGCATACATAAATGTCCCATCCAATTTTATGACTGGTGACTTTATACTACACGCTTACCTGCAACTACTCATGATATTTGTTCCGTTTCTAGAAACTCAGAACAAATTACAATTGTCACAATAATATGAAAAACGCAAGTAAGTAAATATTTTTAATTACCGATGTAGTAATCCATCCATCCGGTAAGTCATGTAGTCCGGCGATTTGACCTTTGGCCTCTCAAGCAGGGTTCGTGGTTCGGAATTTATGTGAGAAATAACATATTTGAAATTTACCATAAGAGCTTTATCGTGAAGGAAAACATCACGACCCACCTACGAAGAAATTCAAGGGTATGTGTGAAGTTCTCAATTTGCACTGGGCCCGCATGGGGACAACGGAGCGCTCTAATTCTGAGAGTAGGTCTCTGCCCTCAGTGGAAAGTGTATATGCTGGGATGGGAAGAAATGGCATTCGCTTCCGTCGTGTGTTTTCCGGATAAGTACAATTTTGAGTTATTAAAGGCCGAAGTGAATAGGCTGTTACTGAACTAGTGAACTACATTTTCGCCCTCATCAGCACTTACCATCAATCGTTGATCATGATCAGTTTTAAATGTAAAAAAAATAGGAACAACACTTCTCCCTGTCGCATGTAGATACGAGCATGGACACTTCATTTAGGGCTCTAAGGTGATTCCAATGTACAGCAGAAAAAGCAATAAAAGTACGGAACATATATAAAATATTATTTTATTCGGCAAATGTACATTTATCGCCGTAAAGAGATATTTACTGTACCCATAAATGTTTACGTACACTTATTTAATAGGCTCGGTAGTAAAATATTAGCATTTGATTTCAGAAGCGAGATTGTGTAAAATGCCAAAATGTTCGTTCATTGACCTGTTACTTCAACAGAACTTTCGTGGTAATGCCTACTAAGGAGATTTAGTTATGATTGGATTGTTCCTGTATTTTAAATTTTCTTATTATTATAATCATGAAAGGTACACGTGAATGAGTATAGTCTTCGGTTCTCTTTCCTTGATTGACTACTAGGGGCGTTCAATAAAAAGTGAGAATGAGTATATTATAAACAACTTTTACTAAATGTCATTTTATTTTTCGACATAGTCACCTTTTAGCATAATACACTTATTATATCTTTTTTCTAAACTTAATATTCCATTTTAAAAAAAGGTCTCATCTTGAGTACTTAAAAAATCTTGTACTGCAGCGACTACCGCGTCGTCGTCTTCAAATTTCTGGCCTCTCAGGTATTGTTTCAATCTAGGAAATAGGTAGAAATCACTGGGAGCGAGATCTGGTGAATACGGAGGATGCTTAAGGATATCGAACCCAGCATCACGAATTGCAGCCTTTGCAACGGCGGACTTGTGTGCCGGGGCATTGTCCTGGTGGAACAGCACAACTTTCGAGAGTTTACCTCGCCGTTTTTCGCGGATCTCATAACGCAATGTTGCTATTTGTTTGGCGTATAAAGTGCCCGTAATAGTGGCTCCATGCTCGAGATACTCAATCATTAATACCCCTTTACCATCCCAAAAAACAGAGCCCATGACCTTACCGGCAGATGGGCTCACCTTGAATTTCTTCGGAGTTGGAGATGATGGCCTTTTTCATGTCATAGACTGCAGTTTCGTTTCAGGGTCGTAATGATGGAGCCATGTTTCGTCCATTGTTATAAATCGCGCCAAAAAAAGTTCCTGGTCTTGCTGCATCAGGTTCAAAGCTTCTTGACAAATCTCTAGTCTAGTTTGTTTTTGCGTGTCAGTAAGCATTCTTGGTACCCAACGCGCAGATACCTTTTTCATACCCAAGCGTTCATGTAAAATATTATGCACGCTCCCCGTTGAAATCTTTACATTTTCAGCAATAAAACGAACTGTGACACGACGATCCGCCAAAACTGAGTTTTCGACTTTTTTCACAATTTCTTCAGTTACTGCTGTAGTAGGGCGTCCGGAGCGGGGGTCGTCCATTGTCGATGTTCTTCCACGTCTAAATTCGGCGCACCAACGTGCGACTGTCGAATACGGAGGAGCATTAGACCCTAAAGTGTCCCGCAAATCCAAATTGACTTGGTCCGTAGAAAATTTTTTGAAATACAAGTATTTGATAACGGCGCGCAGTTAAATTTTCTCCATTTTCGCTAACGTACTCAATAGCATTGCAAAGAAATTACCGTATATTTTTTTTAAACAAAAGACAGTTAGTTTTTTTTTTCATAGCAATCAGCTAGATAGATTAGCTTTACCGGCCAGTATTTAATTTCGTAATATTAAAAGAGTTTGCATCTCATTCTCACTTTATATTGAACGCCCCTCGTATGTTCAAATTTGGTATGTAACTAGCTTGATCCCAAGCCTAATATACAGGCTACCTTGTATTCTGATATAGCTTTTACCCGCGGCTTAGTCTGGGTTAGAAATAACCTCATGAAAAACATTTACAATCTTACAGTTTGGCCTCAAAAAAGGTTAAATTAAAATTAAATTAAATTAATATACGCTACGAGAACCTACTTAGTACGCTGTTCGTACATTTTGTTTGTTAGTAGGATACCAATAGGATAGGTACTTACAAAACAAAAATTAAATACAAAGAAGTGATATTTTAAAACGGGTTGAAATCTTTTACACCATACGTACCTATATCTTACAATGTAAAACGTAATGGACTTCAATTTTCCACGCAGCAAGATTTTATGGCGCTGTAGTAAAAGTAAGCACCCGCCAGTAGTGAAACTTGAAGAGCTGCTACTTATAGAATTCCTTTGACTTTGTCTTATGAGCTCGGTGCAGTTAAAGTAAATACTTACAGCAAAACTATAATAAAATCACAAAAGTGTGGTGCATTCGCTGATAGAAACACGTAACGTTAACGTACCTTCATGGATTACTGTCAAGTAAATGAACTAAAACCTTTTTATCTTGATCCTCCGCTGCCACACGGACACCACAATTACGTCTGTGTTACTTCTTCTTCTTATATTTAAAAGCTGTGATCTTGTCGGTGGAGTAACCCCCACTCTGCGCGGTGTTCGGCTAGCAATTTTGACTTCCTGATACGACACGACACCCGCTTTCTCCTTCACCTGGTTAAAATAGGTCAATCTTGGCCTTTCTCTGCCTTAGTCTTACTTTTCCTTCCAGCAGGTTAAAAAAAACTGTCGTGTCGTATCAAGTGTCCTATCCTGTCCTATCTATACGTTATGTCCCCTTCAACAATTTATGGTCTTTTCTTTTTGATAATTGAAGATAGGTATGATATCATGCAGTACCCGAGTACAAACATCACACTAAAGCTTCGTACGGACTGCGCACACTGTACGCGTACCCGGGTCCGCAGTCCGTACGACGCAGCTTAATAAATAAACGCTAACGCACATTCGCTCACTATTCAATTTATGTAAATGCGGAGAAGAGCGGGTTCTAAATGATAAGATAAAATGTGCATATGTGTCACATAACGTCTAAAATCAAAATCAAAAGTTTATTTCTGTAAGTAGCCCGCTTATCTCTTTTGCAAATGTTTTTTTTTAGTCTACCAGCGCTTTCGGAAAGACCATGATTGCAAAGAAGAATGCGCCGCAAGAAACTTGCCACTGTGTAATTTTATCTAAACAAAGAAATAACAATTTCACTTACAACAACGTAACGTAACTGTCGTGCCCTAGTAGTGGACGAGCGTTTTAAAAAGTTATGGTTCCTTGATAATGACCTCCGCAAAACCACGCCTGAATCAATCAATTGTTTATTGTCAATACTGATTTTACTGTGCATGCATATACTCGTACATTGTACCTAATACAAATTCAGATTAAGATTCAAATAGTTGGATTATCTTGGTACTTTTTAAGATTTATTGTTCCAATATCCACACAACTTTTTCATGACATTTCGTTTTCATTATACGTTAAGTTTTTTAGAATTAACAAATGAAAATTGCGGGCATTGAACGGCTGCAATGCGCGGGTCACCTAGATAGACGAGATAGATATAGGTACATATATATAGGTATAGATAACAAATAGAACACTTTACTGATTTGAAACAGTAATTTTCATTTGGCTGTTTTGGATTAGTCGGGCTAAAAGTCAATGTGATATTTCTTTACAAATGGATTAGATTTTTGGTTAATCGAATCCATACTATCCACTCGTACTAACATTACAAATGAGAAAGTAGCTCTGTCTATCTGTCCGTTTGCTATCTCGTGACTGTAAAACCAATGTAGGTACCGATCTTAGCGAAATTTGGTAACTAAGTAGACAATAAAGGAATTCTTCACAGATAAAGTCACGGGCAACAGCTAGTATAAATTGTATAACATTTGTTTGGCATATACATATTGCATGTATAAGGTATGATTTTTGTCAATTTAAGTATCACAACATTAACGTGAAATACCTACTTATATTATGGCAGCCAGTAATACACACTAAACAGGGCAGAAATATGAAACAGGATACCTACTTGACGATGATAGCTTTGTAAATACATGCCATAAAACCCGGAATTCTTAAGGAATTCGTACCTTTTACTTCGAGTTGGTTAACGATGTGTACATACGACTTACTTCAAGTTTGAGCGTGAAATGTATAAATAAGTAAGTGTATATATTGAAAAAATCAACATCATTCGTACATATTCTTCATAATTTAATAGTGCTATTATTCAATTTACAAAAGTAACAGCAAAAAATATATCACAATTTCAACAAAAGAAAATTAAAAGTAAAATTCCAAACCATTACATATAAGATCCACTGTCATATAAGTCTAAAATGTTCACGATAACTTAAGTTAAACTAGAACTACCTACAAAAATTCCAACCATGTCATGTCAAACTCACTGAAATGACTTCAGTAACAGAGATAAAACAGTTCCAGTTCTTTAACTTTCTTGGTCTCATTTTTGTCAGTTAAGTACCTACGTGCACGAAATCAAATTAATCTTTCTTACCGAATGTCACCTGAACGAGTCACCATACAAAAGAACCACGCTTAGAAACAACATTAAAACTGCGCGTTATTGCAGATTTCATGTCGCGACATTCGCCAAACAACAAAGGTGTAAACGTGTAAACTGAACTTATTTCACCACAATCGTAAACAGCCGGCGCTGCGCTCGTGCCCCCCGCGCCACGACTTCCCGTGATTTCCCACCTTCATGTTCTTTAACTTTACAACCGAATACTAAGTTTAATTTATCCAGCACAATACTCCCATGCTCCGCTTCAACTTTGAAATGTAATTTTCACTTTGAAAATAGATAATTGTGTCTACTCAGATAAAGTTATGAGTTGGGAATTTTGAAGTTAGGGGAAGAATTTTGACAGGCAATCCAGCTAAGCGGTTTCTATTTGAGTCTCGCTTTAAATATTGTTTTGTTACTGAAAATAATTGGATGGGAATCGATAAAACGATGTTGCTGTGAAAATTTTACTGGAAAATGGAGACAAATATCGTGAACCTTTTCGAATAATAATATCTGCCAGTGGTATTTCTATTAATCCTACTGGCTTAGGCCCGATGCTTTGTCCCGTGGAAAACTAACACTAAAAACTGACTCCCTGTTTCGTAAGAATTTCCAATAGCCCCTTTTTACCACCTGCCATTTTTAGGGTTCCGTAGTCAACTAGGAACCCTTATAGTTTCGCCATGTCTGTCCGTCTGTCTGTCTGTCCGCGGCTAAGCTCAGAGATCGTTAGTACTAGAAAGCTGTAATTTGGCATGAATATACATATCAGTCACGCTAACAAAGTGGTAAAATAAAAAATAAAAAAATAATTTTTTTTAGGGTACCTGCCATAGACGTAAAGGGGGGGGTGATTTTTTTTTTCTCCACTAATCCTATAGTGTGGGGTATCGTTGGATAGGTATTTTAAAACCATTGTGGGGTTGCTAACATGATTTTTCTATTCAGCGATCTGTTTGCGAAATATTCAACTTTAAAGTGAAAATTTTCATTAAAATCGAGCGTCCCCCCCCCTCTAAAATCTAAACTGTTAGGTGGAAAAATTTGAAAAAATTCAGAATGGTTGTAAATATATCAAATTTACTAGGAAAATTATAGCGGCTAAGATTGCTTGGAAATTATTTGTAGTTTAAGAGTAAATAGTAGCCTAAGGTATAAAACATACCTAAACTTGGATGATTCCGTACACATACGAAATCCTTAGAAAAATATTCGGTACTTGATTTTTTTGGTAATGGCTACGGAACCCTACCTTGTGCGTGTCCGACACGCTCTTGGCCGGTTTTTTTATACTACATTCTTGCAAATACCTAAAAGTTTTATGATTATGATTAAGTGACCCGATCCTCAAAGGATAAGTCTGACAATTTTCAAGTCCTAGCTACAGTGGTTTAGGTTGTGCATTGTCTGTAAGTCAGTCACGTTACTATATTATAGACATATCAAGATTTAAAAAATGATTTTTTTTTTTCATTTCAGGTGCGGGAAAAACTATTACAGACACAATGAATTATGTAAGGTACGTGAAACCCACAGAGCACATTCTTTATTTATCTTTGTAGAGCAAATAAGATTCAAAACGTGTTTCGGATTAACCTACTATGCCATTTTGCGTATTGAAGCCAAAGCCTGCAGTAGCCTTAATGAAGAAAGTGCGTGATACAAAAGTCCTTTGTACCCCTTTCCAGGGCCACTTACATCGAAAAACACGCATCAGCCAGCAAGGTCTGAAACTATTCGAAAGCTTCTAAATAACCCGTAAATGCTTTTCCTCCCCTTCATTTAAGTATTTTTTAGGGTTCCTTAGTCGTTAATAGTTTCGCCATGTCCGCCTGTCTGTCTGTCCACCCGTCTGCGGCTTAGCTTAGAAATTGTTATTGCTACAAAAGTAGGAAGCTGTAATTTTTCATGGGCATGTATACAATATGTACCTACATCAATCATGCAAACAAAGTGTTAAAAAAAAATCTGGAAACAAAGAAAAGATTCTTGGGTCCCCTACACGTAAAGTGGGATGTCTTTTTTCTCATCTACCCGGCTATCATTAGATAGACCTTTCAAAATCATAGCAGTTTTGACTATTTTTCGATTCAGGGATCCGTTCGCAAAATATTATTAACTGTGTATTTTTGCAGATCGCTCTAAGAAAATTTGAAATGGCGGTATATTGTCGAAAACTGTCCAGTGATAGATAGAAGCAATTGTGATGATTTTCACGTCGTGAAGATGATGGCGTAGGATAATGTACGCAATGTACCACTGAGTAGGAGCGATCGATGGGACCGCATGGAGCCGCGTGCGCAGATGCATCACACGCTCCCGACCAAGCACCGCACAGAAGCAACCTATAGGAGTTGCTCGCAGTCTCTGCCGCTCGATATTCTGTGAGTATTTTAGTAGTTTATTTTAACAAATAAAATATAAGTTGATCGACATTATTTGTGACCTATTGACACCACAATCCAGTGCGAAAATACAGACAGTCGTATGCATTCCGTGGAACATTACTTAAGAGAACTGCACATATACCTAGTTAGATTATTTTAGGTTAGTTTTTATTACAGTTGTACCCTAATTTTTAACCGACTTCAAAAAAAAAGAGGAGGTTCTCAATTCGTCCGTATATATTTTTTTTATCTACTCTACTTAATGCTATAGAGCTTTTTTATTCTATCTTTACATACGCCTATACTAATATAAAAAAGAAGTAAACTTTGTAAGCGCTGAACTGGTTATAAAAACTATGAAACATTACAACACTATTTTTTTTCTCTCGAAATAGCGCAAAGTTCCCACGGGATACAGACAAAGTTACTCACAACTGAAATAGTCAGCAACAATTACGTAAAAATGCTAAGTAGATGGATATTATGCATTTCCATTATCCCCTTGGAGATGATATACATACCTACCTACTAAGAGCAAATGAGTCAACAAAAAACATTTGCATTCAAACTATAGACGTGGGTTTTTATGAAGTTCTACGTAAATATCTAAATACCTACAAATGACGAAACCTGCGCTGCGGAAATTACTAATATGCAAGTCTTTCTAAAAATATTTATTACTTAATAAAGAATTTACTATCAAAAAAAAAACCTACAATCAGTATTTCTACATTATGTCATAACATAAGTCAATGAAATGCTTTAGTATGAGTCATTTTATTTGCCAACCTTGCTGCGTGGAAGCTAAACTCGTAAACATTTCCACTTACTCGCCAATTGAGTAATACTATACCAATAGTTATAGAAAAACCCAAATTACTAACGCAATTTCAGCAAAGTAGATTCCTCTGACTCATAAAAAGGAACGGCCGTGTGATTATTATAATTTTATACGACTTGCGTAGAGATTGAAATGGTGTTGTTTTTGGATAAAATCCCAACAGATTCATAGACCTCACAAATCCATATTTTGGATCTTTAAACGCAAAATTCTCGTACTATCACTTTATAGGTACGCCAAGTTGAGCAAGTAAGTAACGTACGTATCCATACAGCACGCAGAACAGATGACCGTTGGGAAAAAAAAAACAACGAATGGAGACCACGGACTGGCAAGCGCAATGTCGGATGTCCACCATCTTTTTTTTTTTTTTTTTTTTATGTTAGAAAGGCCAGACAAACGAACTAGTGGGTCACCTGATGTTAAATGATCACCACTGTCCATAGACACCCGCAGCGCTTTACGCGATGCCAGTGCGTTGTCGGCCCTAAAGGAATGGGAACAGGGGAAGGGGGTGAGGGAGGGGAAGAGGGAAGGGGTGAGGTATTGGGCCCCCGGCACTCTCACTGACCGTACGAAACGCAAGCAGGATTACTGCTGCTTCACGCCGGTGTTCTGTGAGAGGGTGGTACTGCCCCGGACGAGCCGGCCCATTCGTGATGCAGCGGCTAGCTACAACATGGCTCTACCACTACTAAACAGCACATCGAGATGGACAGATGATTTGGTAAAGGCCGCAGGTTCTACCGTAATAATTGGGTATTATTGAGAGAGGGCCATGTCCAGCAGTGGACGCCCTACGGCTGAAATAATGACGATGAGATGAAGTATCCACTATTTTTCGTCTTAACTGTTTAATACCTAGAACGGGACACACGTTTTTCAACGCTAAAAGAACATTAATAAATGAGCGGTTATAAACGTGTATTTATAGTTAGCATCTAGACTTTAGAGATTCTAGAGCACAGTTAGTTCGCAGAGCATAGTGTGTGCACCACGCTGTTGGTGTCTGGATCAACCTAACTCGGCTGGCGTTGAGCATAGTTAATCATCTTAGAATGTAAGATATCCCCCTTCTGATAGGTTTCCTTCAGGTGAAATTCCGAGCAATTCTCGTGATGGGGGTGTCGCGGCCTAAACTCGCGTTAGCGTTGCTCTCAGTCACGCTGCTGTATCTCTTCGAACAAAACTTGTGTTGTGTAGATGGTTGCCGCGGTCGTCGTTCCGGCCGGCGGAGGGCGAGCTGGCGGACTGCGTGCTCGTGGTGGGGGTGTCGCGGCCCAAGCTCGCGGCCGCGCTGCTCTCCGTCACGCTGCTGTCTCTCTTCCTCACCTTCCATGTGCTGTACGACAGCGCTCTGTACAGCATACAGGTACGCTGAAAGTTTTTAAGATTAATAATTAAGAAAATTGGGCAGACATGCCCCGCCCAGTCTCACTTGAGTTTGGCGGTCTTCGTCCCCACCTTTCATGTGCTGTACGACAGCGCTCTGTACAACATACAGGTAGGCACAAGGTTTCGAAAATTGATAATTAAGAAAATTCATCAGACATATCCCGCCTACGCCTTGTTCCACTGGAGTTTGACGGTCCTTGACCCCATATCGATAGTCAGAGTTCTGGAGCACAGGTCGGTGTTTCGGATTATATCAGTCCTCCGAACACCAAGAATGCTGCGCTCCATGGCTGGCTGGCAAATTTGAAGCTCGTAGCTACCCTCATATAGAGTAGACAGAACTTCGTGTACATAATATTAATATCAACCTGCAATTTCTTAAGTTTAGGTACTCGAATATACCTACTCGAAATCGTGATCATACAACTTAGTCGAAATATCGGGACCTCAATAAAAGAAAACACCGCCTTTATTCCGTGACAAATATATAATCTAATGTGAATCATTTGAAACCTAACCAGTTCACCGCCCAATTGGGGATGTCTAATTTTTTTGCAATGTATATATATTAAATCGAAAACCATTTCGAGATAAATGTTTTTTAACTCGTTTTCTGTATTTATTTAATTTTAATATAATGTAATGAATTTATTACATAACAAATAAGCAATGACCTTCATTTGACATTGGTGTATATTGCTTGACCGGTCCAAGTCGTACTTTATTCTGTGTGGTTAGAATTCTTCACAATTTACGCGTGGAAAAACTATGGAGTTTGACTTGGACCCACTGTCTGATATCTAGCACTTTGACAGCGCCGGTAAAGTGACAGTAGTTACAGTGCACCACTAAACAAAAAATAAATAAAGGGGTTGCCTTATCGTACGCATTTAGATAGATTTAAAAAATTTTGGCTGTGTTGGGAGCCCTCAATTATAATCTAACGTCATAAACCAAAATAGTTTCAATAATTCATTTTGAAAAAAGTAAATGAAATGAAATGAAATGTATTTATTCGTCATCATAGGTATTAAAAATGGTGGTAGTAAAATGGTTATGTAACATCTATGATCTGCCTTATTGGCGTACGAAATTGTAAGTGGAATGAATTAAATCCATTGTATTATAAAATTTTCAGCTTTGGTCCTATGGTTATAAAAAGTGATCGGTATATACTATTAACAAGCAATATATTATTAACAAGCATTATATAATTAACAAGCATTATATTATTAACAAGCATTATATAATTAACAAGCATTATATTATTAACAAGCATTATATTAATTAACAAACATTATTTTGTTAACAAGCATTATTCTAATTTAATTATCATACAATAAATTCAAATTATAAGGATATAGTTGAGTCATTCAAATAGTCAGTAACATTATAATAACATTTTTCACATAATAATTCAGAAAGCATACGTTTAAACTTATTTACATTAATGTTTTGCCAATCTGTTGGAAGTTTATTGAACAATTTCGGTGCCATTATTAAAATGTTCTTTTTCATCAAAGCAGTGTTACTTTTATTAATAAACAATACAGGTTTCCTCGGGCGTAGGCTGTCCTGTGTTGTCTTTTTCATGTGAATCAGGTTAGGGTTGCATTTAACGAATACACAGCACTCAAAAATGTAAAGGCATGGAAATGTCAGCAATCCCGACAATTTAAAAAATGGCTGACAACTTTATCAAGGTTTGAGGCCACATATGGCCTTTATGCAACGTTTTTGAGCTCTAAATATTAACTCTCGGTGAGTAGAATTTCCCCAAAAAACCAACCCATGGTATGTAGTTAACACCGTTTTTCTGTCAGAAATCTTGGCCAATTTGTAGAGAGCATATGAGAATTTATATAACCTACTACATATTTCCAGAGAATGAGACCTCCACGACATATCACTATATATGTATAGCTCTAAAAACTTAGTTACTTCTGTTTTATTTATAACGCTACCCTACCCTTGAAATTTAAGCTCAATTTCGGAACTGTTTTTCGTTGCGAAAATTGCATTGCACAGGTTTTCCCAAGATTGGCCTTTAAATTATTGATCTCTAGCCATTGAATAATGTTTTTTAATGTAGTATTAACTTCTTGTTCATAATCTATGTCAGGATTAAGTTCCATGAATATAGTACTATCATCAGCGAATAATACCATTGGATGCTCGCTGCTGTTGGTAATGTCATTGATATAAACCAGAAATAATAAGGGTCCCAATACACTACCTTGAGGTACCCCGTATTTAACTTTCCTATGGCCAGATGCTGATCTTTTCCTTCTTAGTTTTAGAACATATCTGAGTGAGCTCAGTATACTGCTCTCTGTTTTCCAAATATTATGTCATAAGTTGAAGCGCGTTGCCACGGATCCCGTAATTATTTAATTTATAAAGCAATAACTGATGGTCTACATGGTCAAACGCCTTCGTCATGTCCATATATCGCACAAGATGGTATTCGTTTATCCATACAATTTACGACCTTTGCGACCAAATCATATATTGCCATATTTATCGATATGTTCTTACGAAAACCTTTCTGTTCACTAACGAGTATTTTGTGCTTTTCAAAAAAATTATAAAGGCAATTGCAAAAATGTTTTTCAAAAATCTTTGAGAAGATACATAATTTAGCTACTGGTCTATAGCTGCTCATACTTTCCCTGTTATCTTTTTTGATTAGTGGCTGTATTATAGCCAGTTTTAGTTTATCAGGGTAGACACCGGACGTTAAGCTTAAATTTATGATATGGGCCAAAGGAGGTGATATTAGGTCACATACATGTTTTATAACTTTGGTGCTGATTCCATCAAAACCCACGCTACCTGTATTTTTCAAAGTTAAGATGATCCTATGTACGTCGTCTGGTGTAACCGGAGACATAAAAACCGGCCAAGAGCGTGTCGGACACGCCCAAGGTAGGGTTCCGTAGCCATTACGAAAAAATCAAGTAATATTTTTCTAAGGATTTCGTATATGTGTACGGAATCATCCAAGTTTAGGTATGTTTTATACCTTAGGCTACTATTTACTCTTAAACTACAAATAATTTCCAAGCAATCTTAGCCGCTGTAATTTTCCTAGTAAATTTGATAAATTTACTACCATTCTGAATTTTTTCAAATTTTTCCACCCAACAGTTTAGATTTTAGAGGGGGGGGACGGCCGATTATAATGAAAATTTTCACTTTAAAGTTGAATATTTCGCAAACAGATCACTGAATAGAAAAATCATGTTAGCAACCCCGAAATGGTTTTAAAAGACCTATCCAACGATACCCCACACTATAGGGTTAGCCGAGAAAAAAAAAATCACCCCCACTTTACGTCTATGGCAGGTACCCTAAAAAAATTTATTTTACTTTATTTTATTCAATCACTTTGTCGGCGTGACTGATATATATATTCATGCCAAATTACAGCTTTCTAGTACTAACATTCTCTGAGCTTAGCCGCGGACAGACAGACAGACAGACAGACAGACAGACGGACAGACATGGCGAAACTATAAGGGTTCCTAGTTGACTACGGAACCCTAAATATGGAGTAAGGATTATTGAACATATTGGTTGGATATGTTTTGTTTTTATTTATGCTATTTTGCTCTATTACGTCAGCAAAATAGTCATTGAAAACAGTAGCAATATCTGTTGGATTTGTTAAATAGTTGTTATCAATCTTTATCTTCGAAATTGGTTCCTTAAGTAAATTGCTTTTAGATTGATGTATAGTCTGCCAAGTAGCTTTAGTTTTAAATAATTATTTTGAGCGCGTTGGGCCACTTTAATATTTTTTTTCAGCCTTTTGGCATAAATAGTATAAGCAGTTTTATTTTTATTACTTTTATTTAACCGGTATAACCATAAGCTTTCTCTTTTTTTCCTACAGCACGTCTTTATCCCCCGGGAAATCCATTTAGATCTGACCCTTATGGTTCTTTTCATCGTTACAAATGGAAAACAGAGGTCATAAAGGAACCCAAAAATATCCAAGAAACTATCATAAGCTCTGTCTGCATCATTTGAGGAAAAAATATTGTTAAAACTTAGACATTTTATATGTTCTCGAAATCGGTTCAGATGTTCTTCATTGTAGACACGGCGTCTAATATTCCATGATGTCATTGTGCAACGTTTATTTACAGGACGTTTCAATATTTGAACCGCATGATCTGACAAAGACATCTCCAACACTTCACCCTTAGTACCTTTCATAGTAGTGAACTAAATGAAAATACTTATAATTGACTTTTGTATACAAAAAAATATAAGAACCAGTTATATTTTTTTTAGACATTGCCAAATCACTTTGCTGTAGACTCGCTACCGACTACTCTACCAAGTCTACTATCTAACAGAATTGGCCTAAAAGTCTATAATTGTGTTGTTAAATTTCTCGCCACTTAATGCACCAGCATCCCGTCCCACTTGGCATTTGTGAAAATCCGTCGTTTTTTTACGCTTTATAATTTCTCTCTTAATTTGACACTACGGCCCACGGCTCGCATTAATTCCACGGAATAGGCCATCATTCTGCGGATGCCCGCGCCTCGCGTCCTGCGCCTCACACGACCATATTGTTTTATATCCAAAATGGCGTGAGGGTGACCAACCAAATTGTTAATGTCATAGGGGAAGATAGAAGCTGAGTCATAACCAGGGGCCGGACGGCCGACAAATTGGCAAAGTTGATAAAACGCCTATTTTGTTACATTCGTAGTGTGACAAAATGCAATTTAACCGTACACGTTGGCCCTCCTGTTTGAATTTAGCATCAAAGCCTCATTTAATGCCTACGAGCTACTATTTGTTTGTCTGTTTATCCTCGACACAGCAACAGCAATCCAACAAATCAGTCGAGACAGGGGCACCGACTAAATTAACTAAACAAGGGTTGAACGATGAAACGACCTTAATATATTAACCGGTTAATTGTAGGTACTCGTTTACCTTTTTCAAACAACTTTGTTTGGATTAAAATAATTGCTTTGATATATAAAACAAATATTTTTTGCGCGTATGAATTCGTTTTTTTATAATGTTCATTTTTTGTGCTCTATGTGTAAGCTGTTTAAAAGTTTATTAGTTATGTAATTTATCAAGTGTAGATTATTGCAAGAGAAGCGTCATCTCAGATTATTTACTAAGTTAATTTTTAAAAGATGCTCTCGCACCTGGATCAATCATGTTCGTTGACAGTGGCCAGCATTAAAGATGTGCCTCATAAAGTGACATTGCTAGCCCATTTCACGACGATTTCTTTGGCAGATGTATATATTGATATTTATAGCGAAAATATTCGCGGTTTAGTTTTTTCGACTGTATCTGGCTTCTCGTAAAGGTAAAAAACTGGAAAAATACTAATATTAATCAACTTAGCACATTTTATTACTTGTAAGCACGTAATTCAAAGCAAGTTCCAACGTTCAAGGTCCCAAATTGTTTGTACATTTTTGTTTCAACTTTTACTTGCATTTAAATTAAATTTGTTATTATTTAATAATTGAAGCCGTTCGTTTGCTAATTATTTGTAGGCCTGCTCGCGGCTTCCGCTGGGGCAGCGCGTGCTCCTAGAGGGCGTGGCGAACCAAGCCCTCACAGCAACGCTCACACTCCAAGCTACAGAATACTCATACGTACATTGAGTAAATTTACCTATGTGTATTGTGTATTCTGTTTGACTCTGTCGGGATTAACACTATCATCATGAAAGTAGTTGCAAAAGTAATTTGGACTGGAATATCAATGGCAGCCAAAACGAAATGACTACAAAAGATTATTTGCCATATCAAAGGTAACACACAGTCAAGAATCTACTTGAACTAATTGTCAAAGAACACAATTTTTACAAGAAGATATTTTTGCTGGCAGCTTCCTCGCACAAAGAATTATTTTAGCTTAGCTATTCAAACTCTCTGCCAGTATGTATCTTCGAAATCTTGCCTAAGGGGGGAACACTTTTCATAATATATTTGTATTATGGTTATTCTTATTATGAATACTTTATCTTTTTTTTTGCTAATAATTCGTATGAGTTTTAATGTAATCTTTTGGCTAGCTGTATCAAACACACCTTGTCACAATATGCTTGCCAATTTCAAGTCAATCCACTGAGTTTGGGTACTATTCGACTATTCGACAGGTTTTGGTCTACAGCACATAGGTACTAACTAACAATCTGTAAAGCACACGTTTTTTGTTTTGATAACCAATAGAGAAGGGGACTTGTGACCGGGTTTTTTAGTCCGTGCAAGTCGGACACTGTCTGGGCCCTCCATTCCCAGTTCGTCCGAAGGGATTTTTCCCGAGCACTAGTCACCCTTCCAATCCTTAAAGTAAAAAACAGCAAAGACTTCGCGTCTTTACCCCTCTGGCGAATCATTAAAAAAAAAAACTAACAATCTGAGATTGATTATCAAGTTAAAAAACAAATGCTTATCTATGTTTCAAATAGTGTTTACTACTGTTAAGTTGATTCGATTGTTCGCAATTTCTTTTTGATTCATCTTTAGCACCTACCTACCTAGAGTTGCCTTAGTAGTTCGAAACCCGACTCCTATTTTTCAAGTGAAAAAGGTTGTTGAAAAGAGTGACGCCGAAAAGTGTTACTCGTTTATTATATGTCATGTTCAATTATTCAGCATGACCATGCTCAACTTGGCTACGGGTAAAAGGTACCTACTCAAACAAGCGTGACAAAAACGAGGTATACCTGTTTTTTCCAACGGTGTAGGTATTTCCCGCGGTTACATGTTTTACAAATTGCATTGTAGTTTGTGAGAGTGGCCAACCTAACTAGAGCTACCTACTATTATACCTGTAGAGACACTCTCGTACGACAACCGCCGCAATTGCCATTTTAATGTTTGTTTCAAAGTCATGTGGTTTTCTAAATGCTAAAGCCCTAGTCCATGGGCTGCTTCATATTAACAATCACAACGTTCTGAAACTTAATGTTCTAAGGTAGGTGCAATAAACGTCACTGTCACAACATCCTCATACTCAATACTTGACACCAGAAGCAGCGCTAGGCGTAGGTGACGGCCTCGCGGTATGGTATGAGGGGCCTCGTGCGTGTAGTAGTGGTAGAGCCATGTTGTAGCTAGCCGCTGCATCACGAATGGGCCGGCTCGTCCGGGGCAGTACCACCCTCTCACAGAACACCGGCGTGAAGCAGCAGTACTCCTGCTGCGTTTCGTACGGTCAGTGAGAGCGCCGGGGGCCCAATACCTCTCCCCCTCCCCTATTCCCTCTCCTTTTCCCAGGGCCGACAACGCACTGGCATCGTGTAAAGCGCTGCGGGTGTCTATGGACAGTGGTGATCATTTAACATCAGGTGACCCACTAGTTCGTTTGTCTGGCCTTTCTAACATAAAAAAAAAAGTTTATTTTTTTTTGCTCATTTACTTTTAAACATCCGTAATCTAATGTGTAGTGCACCATCACAGGGCCTGGCATCGCAGTATATGTCTGACCTGTCTTGCCTGTT
Organism: Archips crataeganus; assembly: GCA_947859365.1. Classification (NCBI taxonomy): domain Eukaryota; kingdom Metazoa; phylum Arthropoda; class Insecta; order Lepidoptera; family Tortricidae; genus Archips; species Archips crataeganus. The sequence continues at coordinate 9,373,976 of OX402051.1, forward strand.
TGGGACTACCAAATTCAGGTTTTTTTGTTCATATAAACATTTTATTTTAACTGGGAGATGCCGTAAGTTGCAGTGTGCACCAACATAAGGCCAGTCTGTGCCTATCGCGTTCGCTGTAATCGTAATTAATGTTCGTAAGCGCTCCCTCGCAGATAAAGCCGTTGTACCGCCCTTCCTTTATGACGCCAGTTGTTCCAACTCTAAAGGTTTGCCGCTCTAAACTTTCTACTACATTTTACGGCACCTTAAGTACGATCTGATCCTGTGTAACTTTAACTAAACAAAATTAATCAAATAAAAACGTTGCAAGTTTGTCGATTAAGTACGTTTATATAAATCTAAAATTCTATGGAAGAAAGATTAAATGTGTTCTCGATCTAACGAGTTATCTAGTCCGTTGCATTTTGAAAGAAAATTCACGGGATACAATACAATACAATACTAGGGGCGTTCAATAAAAAGTGAGAATGAGTATGTTATAAACAATTTTTACTAAATGTCATTTTATTTTTCGACATAGTCACCTTTTAGCATAATACACAGTATATCTTTTTTCTAAACTTAAAATTCCATTTTTAAAAAAGCTCTCATCTTGAGTACTTAAAAAATCTTGTACTGCAGCGACTACCGCGTCGTCGTCTTCAAATTTCTGGCCTCTCAGGTATTGTTTCAATCTCGGAAATAGGTAGAAATCACTGGGAGCGAGATCTGGTGAATATGGAGGATGCTTAAGGATATCGAACCCAGCATCACGAATTGCAGCCATTGCAACGGCGGACTTGTGTGCCGGGGCATTGTCCTGGTGGAACAGCACAACTTTCGAGAGTTTACCTCGCCGTTTTTCGCGGATCTCATTGCGCAATGTTACTATTTGTTTGGCGTATAAAGTGCCCGTAATAGTGGCTCCATGCTCGAGATACTCAATCATTAATACCCCTTTACCATCCCAAAAAACAGAGCTCATGACCTTACCGGCAGATGGGCTCACCTTGAATTTCTTCGGAGTTGGAGATGATGGCCTTTTCCATGTCATAGACTGCAGTTTCGTTTCAGGGTCGTAATGATGGAGCCATGTTTCGTCCATTGTTATAAATCGCGCCAAAAAAAGTTCCCGGTCTTGCTGCATCAGGTTCAAAGCTTCTTGACAAATCTCTAGTCTAGTTTGTTTTTGCGTGTCAGTAAGCATTCTTGGTACCCAACGCGCAGATACCTTTTTCATACCCAAGCGTTCATGTAAAATATTATGCACGCTCCCCGTTGAAATCTTTACATTTTCAGCAATAAAACGAACTGTGACACGACGATCCGCCAAAACTGAGTTTTCGACTTTTTTCACAATTTCTTCAGTTACTGCTGTAGTAGGGCGTCCGGAGCGGGGGTCGTCCATTGTCGATGTTCTTCCACGTCTAAATTCGGCGCACCAACGTGCGACTGTCGAATACGGAGGAGCATTAGACCCTAAAGTGTCCCGCAAATCCAAATTGACTTGGTCCGTAGAAAATATTTGATAACGGCGCGCAGTTCATTTTTCTCCATTTTCGCTAACGTACTCAATAGCATTGCAAAGAAATTACCGTATATTTTTTTAAACAAAAGACAGTTAGTTTTTTTTTCATAGCAATCAGCTAGATAGATTAGCTTTACCGGCCAGTATTTAATTTCGTAATATTAAAAGAGTTTGCATCTCATTCTCACTTTATATTGAACGCCCCTCGTACAATGACTCTTTATTGTACACCAGGAATACCTAGTAAGCAATCTTGTAATTAAACGTCAAACTAAAGCGCGGTACCTACCAAGTTAATTCGTGTAATATAATATATATATTTAATATAATAATACTTTAAAACTACTCCTATGTTGACGTTTGAAAGGAGACCTATGCTCAGCAGTGGAACGTATATGTGTAGGCCAAGATACATGATGATGACATTTATTTTAAAAAATATTATACAGATTTAGAGAATGTGAATCTTCAAGCATTGTACCTACTTAATACAAAGACAATGAGCACTGCAGACATACAAGATAATCCCATATCATTGTTAAATAGATGCTGCATTCTCTATCGTCATCCTAATACGACGTGCAGCTTAATCAATGCCATTCTTGATGTCCTACATTCAAGTCGTGAATAGTAACTTGATGTATTGATAGAGTAGAGCAATAAATCTTCAAAAGCATAGAAACTACTACTAATTTTAACTTTAGCAAATCTTGCCAAAATGAAATTGGTTATGTAGGTAGGATTTTTTTTCGTGTTTATTTTATCGAACTCTTCGTTTCTAGTAAAAACATTACGTTTTTCTGGTGAATCTATCACTTTCATAGGACTGAGTTAAGGCCAAACTTGAAGGCTCTCATAGTAGGTAACTCGAGGTAGGTACTCTAAAAGACTATAGACTCAAAAGCTACATGAGTAATATGCGAACAATATTAACTTGAACCACAAATGAAATGAAATGAAATGAAATTAAATTAAATTTATTTATTCCGCTTTAAACATGGTATTACAAAATATGTTGTAGAGGAGTGTACAGTGCCGTGACATGTCTAGCCAGTTACATTGGCATGCAAAATTCTTATTCTATTTATAATCTAAATTAATTACTCAAAATTATAATGATTAAAATGACTATTAAATTATTGAATGAATTATACAGAATTAAATTAGTTATAATGAATTATTTCTATTAGGTTTAAATGTCAATCAATTTATATAATTACCAAATCTTTTATATGTTATAATTTTATACTCCTAATAATAAATAATGTCCTTGTGTAATAAATATTCCTTAATTGAATAAAATGATTTATCTTTAAGCCACTGGAATAGTTTGGCCCTAAACTTACTCCGGGGCAACTCGGCTATATCTTTTGGCAGCTTATTAAAAATACGTACCGCCATTGGAAAACAGTTTCGGCGGCATAAGTGTGTGTTACTTTTTGGGTAGATAAATATGTCTGGATATCTAGTATTAAAGTGGCATACCTGGCTTTTCTTTTTAAAATATTCTGGATATGTTTTTACGAAATTACAAATCTCAAAAATATACAAACAAGGTACTGTCAGAATATTCAACCGTTTGAAAAGTGGTTTACAAGATGTTCGAGGGGGGACGTCACAGATACCGCGAATACATTGTTTTTGCCCTATAAAAATTCTGTTAATATCTACCGAATTGCCCCACAATAGTATACCATATCTTAGTATTGACCCAATGTAGCCATGATATGCTTTCAATGCTGTCTGCTCATTTGTAATTTTGGTAAGCCTCCAGAGTGCATAAGCAAAGCGATTAACTCTGGTAGTCAGATTCTGTACATGCTGTTTCCAAGAACACTTGTTATCTATAATTATACCCAAAAATTTTGTTTCACTTGATTCCATTATTATTTCATTTTCGTAGGATACTATTAAATTTTCAATATTTGCACTTCTATTTCTAAATTGTATGTATGTTGTTTTATTTAAATTAACTTTCAAATTGTTCAATCTCTCAGCCAGTTTATTATGTCACTAACAGTATTATTTATATCAGTATTGTACGTTTCTTTATTTTTTCCAGTTATTATTACTGAGATGTCATCTGCGAAAAGTGTACAATGATGATGTGTAGTAAGAGGCAAATCATTGATGAAAATTTAAAATAGTAACGGACCTAATATACTGCCTTGCGGGACACCTATGCTAATTGGTTCAGCTTTAGATAAATAAGACGCTTCTTCTCCGTTTGTATTAATATTATTTATTTCCACCTGTTGATATCTATCACTAAGGTAGCATTTTATCCAGCTTCTAGTAATGCGACGAAGACCATACAATTCACATTTCTTTAGAAGAAGATTATGGGGAACAAAGTCAAAAGCTTTGCTCATGTCAAAGAACACTGCTGTTGTTGGTATTTTGCTATCCATCTTGAGTGTTATTTCTTTGATCAAATTAAAAGCTGCTAGAGTGGTAGATTTGCCCTTTTGGAATCCATTTTGTTGGGTTGCTAATATATTATATTTATTTAAAAATGTGCTAATTCTCTTATGCATTACTTTCTCAATTATCTTTGATAAGACAGGTATTAACGATATGGGTCTGTGATTGTCCATTTTATCACGATCTCCTTTTTTGTAAATTGGCTTAACTAGAGATAGTTTTAGTCTATCTGGAAATATACCTTTTGAAAATGACAAATTTATTAAATAAGTTAGAACAGGAGATAGTTCATTAGCTATTTGCTTTAGTACTTTTGTGGAAATACCGTCAAATCCTACCGCTGACGTGTTATTTAATGATTTTATTATTTTTAATAACTCTATTTCATCTGTAGGGAATAAGTACATTGTATGGTTTTGTTCCTTAATTGTCTGTGTATATCTTATGTTAGACGTATTAAAAGCATTATCATTATTAGTTAAGTTAATAAAATATTGATTAAATTTTTCTGCTATCATATTTGGATCATTAATTAATTCATTATTGTCTATTATTTTATTTATGTACTTACGATCTATGGGGTTTTCGTTACCTGTGTTATTTTTAATAATGTCCCAAGTAGCCTTACATATGTTTTTTGAGGACTTGATATAGGATTCATTTGAAATTTTATGAGCCAAATTAATACATTTTTTAAATAAGTTAGAGTATTTACGATAATTTTGTTTGTCGATTTGACTATGAGTTGTATAATATTTAAATCTTAATTTCCGTTTAGTATAAGAGGCTTTCTTTATACCTTTCGTTAACCATGTGGGTTGAATAACTTTATTTTTTATTTTTAGAATTTTCATCGGAAAGCATAGATCATAAAAGAGAGTTAGGGTGTCATGAAAATAATTAAAAGCCGCATTTAGATCAGGTTCACTGTACACGTCGTTCCATGATATATTATATATACATTCTTGAAACTTCTCTATATTTTCCTTGCTGTAATCCCGTCTCCTGACTAACTTGTGTGGACGATGTATGATGTTCTTATTAGTAATGGGGATTTTAAGTAGTTGTCCAGTATTGTGATCAGATAAACCTAGGGAGTGCAGTTCTCCTGTAGCTTCCGGTACATTGCTTATTATTTGGTCCAGACAAGCATTATTTCTAGTTGGCTCATTTATATGAATTAAGTAGTTGTTATTTTGTACTATTCTATGAAATTCTAATGTCATTTTTGTTTGTTTTAGTATATTGATATTAAAATCACCCGTTATAATAATATTTCTTTTTGTTTTGGATCGCAACTTATATAATAAAATTTGTAATTGATTAAGAAATATGTCAGTAGTGGAATTCGGTATTCTATATACGCAAATAATTATACAATTATGATCTATAACTTCTATACCACAACATTCAAAGTTAAAATCCATTTGAAGTTCTTTTAAAAATGAGAGGGGTTTAAAACCTATGCCTTCCCTGCACATTATAAGAACACCTCCTCGTTTCATGTTTTTTCTGGAGTACCAATCTGCACGTCGATACCCATTTAATGTAAAGTTTTGCTCATTTCCAGCTTTTATAAATGTTTCAGAAAAGCAAATAATATCCAGTTGACAATTTTTTTGTGAGAAGTCGTCTAGTGTAATTTGCAACAAGTCTCTTTTACTTAATAATCCAGCTATATTTTGATGTAACATAATGAGCTTATTACTTGTTTTGTTCACGAAAAAACTCGCTTTCATTTTTCCGTCCAGTAAAGTTTTGAACGATTCTGGGAAAATAGTCGGTTATCTTTTTATTTGTTATTTTATGTTGAAAATCATTATTTTTGTTTGTTTTTGTGCATTCTGAATTTTCCGTTATGTTATTAAAGTAGTAAGGGATTGTACCTTTTTTTAATGTGGCATACGAATCATTCTGCTTATTTTCAATTTTTGCTGTTATTTTTTTTAATTTACTTTTAATTTTGAGGGTAATAAAATTATCTTCGTAGTATGAGCTGTCAATGTACAAATTAATTTTATGATATAAAAAGGGTAGGTAGTTTCGAATGGTAGACAATGACGTTGTTTGGGTGTCGAGAAATACGCAATGTTTAAAGTTATTACAAAGTAGTTTTAGCATGCTATTCAGCTTATTTACATTTAAATGTTGGTTATTCTTAATTCCTAAAACAATAATTTTCGGTTCATAGTGTGTTTTTATAAATGTACTTAAATCTATGAATTATTTTGTAGGATTCCAGTCATCTTCGCCGATACAAAGTATTATAATGTCTTCGCTCGAACATTTCGCTAGTAGGGTGGCATGTGTGTTTAGAATCTCACTGCAAGTTGCACCCGGTTTTAAAAAAGAGTAGACATTATAGCATTCGAATTCCTTATTTGTTCTTGTACGGATAAGGGCAGAAGCTAAACCGGAACATTGTTTACCTCCCACTATAAATATGTTTTTATCTATGAAGGTAGACTGCTTTTGATGTGCATTGACAGAGAAATTCTGATTATGAGATTTAAGTTCAGAAGGATTGGCTTTATTTTCCATATACTCCGTTGAATTATTTATTATTTCTTGCTCATTTCTGTTTATTAATTTTGAAGTAGCATGAATTTGAGAATCTTGGGATGTTGTAGGTGTGCTAGTGTGGTGAGACTGATGGCGTCGTCGTACTTGTTTGTTTTTCTTACTTTTTTTTAGTGATGAAGTCATTCCTGTTTTTTTTTTCATATAACCCGGATCAGAGCACATTTTTTTTAATGTGTCTATTTGCGTTTTTTGGTCAGCAGTTTGTTTTTTTAGATTTGAGTTTTCCGTTGATAACGATTCAATCTCTGCGTGTGCAGTAACTAGTTGTAATTTAAGATCACTAATTTCCCGCTTCATTTCCATAAAGTATTCTTCTGTTGGAACAAGCGTAGAAATGTCGGGTAGGCTTTTACTGGCGCAGAGAGTACTCAGTATTGATGAATTATCGCTTTCTTCAGTCATTGATTCAAATAGCCGGTTTTTCCGTCTTACTGTGACATTGTCTATGAAAGACATGATGTTTGCCGATCGTAATTTCTGAACGTGGCTGTTTGTAGGCAACACTGATGTTTTGATAGTGTCAGTTGTATGTTGACAGCCAATCAGCTGTGCAGAGTGATTTGGATACCGTTATCTTTGTTTATTCGTAACGGATTTATTTTCTGCTTTAATTAATAATATGTTGTATTTAAAATGTAACGGTGAAAGTAAGATCTTACCAAGATTGTTAATTTGCTCAAATTGGTGTCCATTCAGCGGGTAATAGTGAATATCCAATGTAAGTTTCACTCCTAATGCTTATAATTACGAAGTCACTGATATAGGGATGAAAATTATATTTTATTTTTATTTAAATTACACAGAGTTGTTTATTAATACTGTTTACTTGGCGAGGGTTGCCAGCGTTTTTAAAGCTTTAGGCTACTATTTACTCTTAAACTACAAATAATTTCCAAGCAATCTTAGCCGCTATAATTTTCCTAGTAAATTTGATATATTTACTACCACTCTGAATTTTTTCAAATTTTTCCACTTAACAGTTTAGATTTAGGTTGAATATTTCGCAAACAGATCACTGAATAGAAAAATCATGTTAGCAACCCCGCAATGGTTTTAAAAGACCTATCCAACGATACCCCACACTATAGGATTAGTCGAGAAAAAAAAATCACCCACCATTTACGTTTGTGGGAGGTACCCTAAAAAAAATTATTTTTTTATTTTTTATTTTACCACTTTGTTGGCGTGACTGATATGTATCTGCATGCCAAATTACAGCTTTCTAGTAATAACGATCTCTGAGCTTAGCCGCGGACAGACAGACAGACAGACAGACAGACGGACAGACATGGCGAAACTGTAAGGGTTCCTAGTTGACTACGGAACCCTAAAAACGGGATTTATATATTCAGTTCAACGGGATCCTATGAACTATAATTACTAGACTCTTCAAATTTGGCATAAAAGTAGGTAATTATAATAGTAAAAAACTGGTTTAAGGATTTTCGGAAATTCCCACGGGATAAAGAAAAAACGGGATTTTTCGTTTTACTGGTCGTAGAAAGCCGAAATTCGGCACGTAGGTTGCTTGGGGAGTGTAGATGAGCATTGAGAGATGACTTTCCCAAATTCCCACGGGAACGGGATAAAACGGGATTTTTCGTTTTACTGGTCGTAGAAAGCTGAAATTCGGCATGTTGGTTGTTTGGGGAGTGTAGAGGAGCATTGAGAGAGGACTTTCCAAAATTCCCACGGGAACGGGAAAAACGGGATTTTTCGTTTTACTGGTCATAGAAAGCTGAAATTTGGCAAGTGGGTTCCTTGGGGAGTGTAGGGAGCATTAAGAAAACATTTCCCGAAATTCTTACGGGAACGGGAAAAAACGGGATTTTGCGTTTTACTGGTTGTAGAAAGCTAAAATTTCAAAATTCATAAGTTTATACTGTAAGTAGGCCGCAAAGGGCACTTTAACCGACTTCTAAAAAAGGAGGAGGTTATGCATTCCACTTTATGTATTTTTTTATGTAGGTATGTTCACCGATTTCTCGGTCAATTGTGGACCTGCTTGCTTGCTTGCCTGTATGCTTGCTTGCTTGATATCTTGGTTCTTTGGAATACTCATAGTACACGCGAGCGAAGCCGCGGGCAAAAGCTAGTTAAAAATAAATGGATTGAAGCAACTGGTCGTAAAAAACGGTTTCCTACAAAAAACAGCTGGATTTGTTCTATACATTTTCACGAAGAAACCTTTACTGGCCCATCAAAGTATCGACGAGTAATCAGTACAGCTTATCCGACTATTGATCGGTGCCGTGTTCTAATCGATCTGTGAATCGATGCTTTTGAATTATTTTCGCGCGGCTTATGTTTTTCATCACTAAATTACACTCGTGACGTCAAAGTAGGTACCCACGCAAAATGTTACACCACCGGTCTCCCTACAAATTGCTGAACTCTTTACTTGTATCTCGATATTATTTCTGTGACTTGAACAGATTTTCCAGTCAATATACAGGTAGGTACATATAGGAAATTGTTTGTCAGTTAATCCCCGAACGATATCGGATGTTCTCGTGATCGGAAACAACGGATAATCTAAATGAGATTAGACTATGCCGATAATCTCACCGGCGGTGGAGGAAAATTACATCCGCGGACGAAGCGTTTTTAAACAACGAACACAGTTTGGAGCGTCAGGTTTTTTTAACCTAGCGTTTCCTCGTTTTTTATAGTAAAAAATATTTTTACTACATTTTTCGACCGAACCATATTTTTAACGACTTCGAAATACTGCCACGTCAGTTTATTACCAAGCTTTTTTGTGTCAGTGTTACGAGCATAATATTTTTGGCATCCAAAGTTTCGCCAAAAGTTTAAAGTTTGATGTTGTACCGTGATTATACCTACTAAATAATTCATTCAATAGAACGAACGAGAGTTGAACTTAACTCATCAACTAAGTATATGATTCTTTATGCGTAAGCGCCAGCAGTACTTTTCGACAAGTCTTTCTAAAGCTAGCTTAGGTACCTAATGCACTATGTTACAACCTGATACATAATATTATAACATAAATAGCGTAAGACAAGGGCCTAGGGCATCGTGCGTAGATTTAGCGTTTTTTATCCCATCATAGACATAATTGGCAACCTTTCATTTTTTTAACACCTGAAAATTACTGCAGGAATCGAAAGAGTTTCGCTTCCTGAACACGGAAAAATATTTATTATAATTTATTTCTCCATATTTAAAAAAATACAACAAATTTAAAAACATATATGTACTTACAAATAGTGCCACAGAATAGATATGTTTCCTTTACCCTTTTCACTAGAAAAAAGAGCTGTCATAATTTTAAATTTGATAACAACCTTAACGTCAAATTTACGTCATCACTTTTTTTTAATAGAGACTAGACAAAAGTAATGGATCTATTCTATCGTTACGCTCTTTTAGAATAGGCACATCTTTAAAAAATTGTAACAAATTAATTAATAATCCTAGTAAAAATTTAAAACTATCAGCGTCTTTCTCTTTCCAAACAGAATACAGATAACGAATCAAATTATAGTCTTAGAAATATGACATGTTGTCAATTCTTGCTCAGTCAAATAAGATGTAGTACCCATAGTACAAGCTTTGCTTAGTTTGGGACTAGGTCGATTTGTGCAAGATTGTCCCCTAATATTTATTTATTTATTTATTTATATTATTACGCGAAAGTTTGTATGGCTGGATATATAAATGTTTGTTACTATTTCACGCCAAAACGGTTTGACAGATTCTGATGAAATTTGGCACACAGATAGTTTATAACCTAGAGCAACATATCGCTCATGTAGAAGAACACTGACACAATTACAAAATATAGTCATTTAAAAACTAAACTTTATGTAAAAAGAAAAACAAGTTTAATTTTGTAATGACAATAATTTTGTAATTGTGTCAGTATTCTTCTACATGAGCGATATATGTAGGATACTTTTTATTCCGCATAATTGCATAGTTTCCGCGAAACCAATTTTTTTCAAACAGTGTCGCGGCCAACAGCTAGATTTCAATGATTGCGAGTTCCTACAACAATTTTGCGTATACCCTAGGCTGCCAGTCTGGCATCAGCTGCCAGCGAGAGCCGCAAGATGCTGCTCAACCAAGAGGCAGGAGGCCGGAGCATCAACCACCCCATGGCGCTACGGAAGAGGCAACGACCATCGAGACCTCCCAGACCTATGAAGAGGCTTCCACAGGTACACAAATACAAAGACAAGTCTCAATTTGTACTACCTACTTTTACCATTACCCTCATAGACATTGAAGTATATTCATTTTTACTCTGTCAAGCATTAAACAAATCGTCTAATCGTCTAGATTCTTCTTATTATCTTACTAATGGAGCTGTTTTATCCCAAAAACTACTGCAAGATGAAAGTATCCTACATAAACAGCCCAGCAGGCTCTAGGGCATGTGGAGCAACCGCTCTAAACACCAGGTGGCAAGGGTAATCAAAGTCTGGTGGCAAAGGGCGCGAAAACCTAATTATGATGGAAGTTTTTGAGAAACACGTAGCTGCTTAATTCTCAAAAATTCTGCTTCTTCCTAGCAAGGAAGATGGGTAGTAATCGTCGATCAAAAGGCACCAAATGAAATCCCTCACTCTACCAAGATCATGACTTAAGTGAATACGCATTCGCTAATGCATCGGATTACTGAACCCACCTATTATGACTGAATGCTGTTGCCTTGCTAGTAGAGTTGTTAAAATTGCACATCACGAATTTCAAAATTATTATTTTGCGTTTTTAGGCGAACTCTCAGGCCCTTGTCTGTAAATATATTCAAGAATGTTCTCACTGTATCTTTTACCTCCAGGCGCTGATAGTCGGCGTCCGCAAGTGCGGCACTCGAGCTCTCCTAGAGATGCTCTATCTCCACCCGATGGTGCAGAAGGCGTCTGGCGAGGTCCACTTCTTTGACCGCGATGAGAATTACGCGCTGGGCCTCGAGTGGTACCGGAGTAAAATGCCGCTGTCCTTCAAGGGGCAGATCACGATAGAAAAGAGTCCTAGTTACTTCGTTACTCCTGAGGTAAGTTAAGATATGATTTGATAGGCTAGACGACTAAAAAAAACTGTTTATTCCGTCAGTTAGATTATTAAAAAATATTGTACACGTATTTTTTCTTTTGTCTGAAAAACAAAAAAAGACGAGGATACAGTGCTTAGAACTTTCGAGTGACGTCACTATATGGTACAATTTTTACCTAAGAGTGACGTCACAAGCCCCCACTCCGGAAGTTTGATCGATTTTTAATAATTTGATAAACCAAAAAATACGTGTCCTATATTTTTCCATTATCTAACTGACGGACCAAATAGAATGACATATTTATAACCCAGTCGTCATCCCTATTATACCTATACCTTATATCTTATAACTCAACTGTTGTCAATAGTGCTTTGTTTTTTTGTACAATAAAGAGTTTACATAGGTATATAAAACAGGTGTCTGACTGACTAATAGACAACGCACAGCCTAAGCCACGGGCTTGCGATTTAGCAGACGGATATATATTATGTACTTTGACTTAGTAGAGGTGCACTTAGAGGTTTTGCAAAATTTCTACGGCATAAGAAAAGAACTAGCCAACTCTTTATTCTTTCGTCATTTTCATTCTTCTGGGTAAGCCGCAGCTGCTGCAGGCATAAGCTACAACAAAATGTTGCTGAAAATATGTAAAGCACAGACAATAAGGGCATTAAACTATAAGAATTGAGCGTATTACAAGTCATGAGAGTAATTTAGCTATGGAATCAGAGGCTGTATTGTATATCGCTTCTGACGTTTGCCTTCGCTTTCACCATCTCTTTCTGTCATCATTTTATATAGTTTGACAGAAAGAAATAGTGATTGCGAAGGCAAGCGTCAGAAGCGTAAGCCTGCCGGAAACTTCATGTAACCATTTCAAAAGCGCGTTGCACATGACACTGCGTGCCAAAGGCCAGTCAATAACTCAATTTAAAAAGATACGGCAATGAGCAAACCGAATTGCGCAGCATGAGAAGATAGGGAGTTTTCTACATTTTGGCACGCAAATTAAGTCCATTTGCGTTGACTATCTTGATAATTGCTAAAAAGTAACTTAACAGTTAAAGTTATAATTAACAGTTGAACAGTTTAATCTATTGCGGCATTTTCACACGGGCAACGCCGCAAACCGAATGCTCGTGTGAATGTTACCACAGTAGCACGTATGCTACTAAACGGGATCCTGCAAAAAACCGAACCCGCAAAAAACGGGATGTTCCCCGTGTGAAAGTGCCGTTCCACTTTAGCGAACAGTAGTAAGTAAGTAGTACAAATGCGTGTATTTTCACGCGAAGACTCAATGATCAATCAAAAGTTTTCACGTATTGGGAATCGCGCAATAACCAATAGACAATCAACATACACTTGTTACTGTCATGATGATTTATGGGTTCAGCTAATACTGCGGAATAAAATAGCAAAATGGATGTGCTAAAATTGTATAGGCGGGAATATATCATATGACGACGCGCGACGTGAAGCTGATACGGGCATAATAAGCTAATAATGGGATGGGGTGGAAAAGTTAACGACTTTACTTTTCTTTTTAATTTTGAAATTTCTTGTCAACTTGTGCAAAAGATCGTCTATTTCGTTTAGAGTAATAAAATGCAACATTGGTTTTGATGTCCATTAAATAATAACTATAAATTAAAAAAATTAAAAACCCCCAACGCAATTGGCTAAGTAAAGTTTTTTGAAGAGGTGCTAAATATTTTTTTTTTCGACAGTAGTCGTCTTCTAGACCGAGAAACTGCAGCTGTTTTATTTTTATCTCCTATTGTTTACTGGAAATATTTTTTTAAGTGTTCGAGATGACATTTGTGAGATTTAATGGCTGACAAGCGGTTCATGCTCAGTACTTAGTAGAAATAGAAAAAAAAACGAAGTCAATTGTCAATGTCAAATGAAATCTAACCGTTTGCGTTTCGTTTACTTTGCATTGTCCAAAAAGCAGTTCCAAAATAATGATCGAAAATATTCAATCGTGATTTAATTATCGTGCATAATTCGTGGAGAAATGCGGTAAAATTTTAAATCCGGATTTTGTGCGGAGGTCGTTAAAAATAGTCTAAAAATCACACCAGCAAACGGTTCGACATGGACAAAAGTGACAGATGACTTCGTTTTTTTTCTGTTTCTACTAAGTACTGAGCACGAACGGCTTGTCAGCCATTAAATCTCACAAATGTCAACTCGAACACTTAAAAAAATATTTCCAGTAAACAATAGGAGATAAAAATAAAACAGCTGCAGTTTCTCGATCTTCAGAACGCCGACTGTCGAAAAAAAATATAATTAGCACCTCTTAAAAAAACTTTACTTAGCCAATTATGTCATACGTACCTATGTTTGAACATAAAGTAAATGCCCATTATGCGTCTAAGATCCCTTCCGCAGCTAACAAAGAAACAAGATATAAGAAAGAACCAACGCCAAGAAACCTGCTTCCTAATAAAAAAAAACCGCATTCAAATCGGTTCACCCGTTTAAGAGCTATGATGCCACAAACACACACACACACACACCCCCTCTTTTTGTGTCGGGAGTTAAAAATAGAAACAAAATACAAAACACTTATGTACCAGAAACACAACGTGGCAAAAGCAAATTAATTTGGGTAAACAAGTTAACAAGTTGAGCTGCAAGGCAAGTTCAATACTTAGCAGTACGCGTTATAAAAGATGGAGCGAGACACTTTGGGCAAGTGACCGAAATATTAACAACATAAAGCCGACTTTAGACCTGCAACAAAACGCGCATTGAAATGACATCTCGAGCCTGAAAAGCGAACGAGATTGAAGTGGTCAATCAAGCGCCACAATGTAATACAACTTGCACGGTTTTTCTGGCAGATCTAAATTGGTCTTAAAGGCCAGATGCCCTCCACAAACTTGTTTGAGTGGTGGTGAAATGGAGATGTTGGAGTTACATGAACTTATTCCATCATAAGTTCTTGTAACTCCAACACCAAAGGCCGCAGGTTCAAGGTGGATCCAAGCCGCGTCCAACCGTAATGATTGGGTGTCAACCAGTGGACGTCCAGCGGCTGAAAGGGTGATGATAATGAACTCCAACACACACTCGCAACTTATAACCTTTATTCTCTCCCCTAGGTGCCAGAACGCGTGCGTGCCATGAACTCGTCAGTGAGGCTCCTCCTCATAGTGCGTGAGCCAGTGACGCGAGCCATCTCCGACTACACTCAATTACGCAGCCGCGCCACGCCGTCTGCGCCCGCGCACGCCATGACGCCCTCCCACCCCGCACCGGACGCAGCCAAGCCGTTCGAACACCTCGCCATATCACCTGATGGCTCCATCAATATTGCTTACAGGTCAGTTTTTTTTATTTATTTAGCTTATGATTAGAGACCATATAGAGAGATCTCTCCCGGCAGATGTTAAATATGTCTGGGGACCGAAGTCTAAAGGAATACCGTTGGAGGTTTTATTTATGCATCGTACCTATTGAAAAACTTCTATAGCGCGATGTAGAAAATACAGAAATGACATTATTAGCGTTAGCCACTTATGCGTCGTAATAGTTATTTTATTCGATGACTAAGTGATGCTAGTCGCTACAATCTTATTAGACGTTTGCTGGACAAAAAAGTCCCAGTTCTCTTTCCACCTGTCTTTATCTTTTGCAAAATTTAGCCAGTTTGGGTCTAACGAACGTCCCAAATTGTTCCGCTATATTTTTTTTGCTTCTGCCGCTGCTCCGGTACTTGTCGAATGAAAGCTAATCGGTGACGATTTTTGTCCAACGATTCAGATGCATTCAATAAAGTGGAGCTTTAAATGATCTGCACCCAACTGCAAAGACTATTTTAAGTTCCACAACTGCTCACCCACTTCCTCTGGCTTACCTAAAGAAATGTTTACCAAAAGGTTTTGTCGTAGGCCTATTGCCATATCACTCTACCACGCGTACTTGCATCGATGGCTGGAGGTGTTCCCGCGGGAACAGATCCTGGTGGTCAACGGGGATCTACTCATCGAGGATCCAGTACCGCAACTCCGGCGCATTGAGAAGTTCCTCGGACTAGAGCATAAAATAGGTAAGATAAATGCAAAGCTGAAAGATTAAACAGTGCCACTCTTCTCTAAACAAAAGAGAAACGCTTATATCACATTGTAATGATCTGTCAAGTAAGGTAGGTACTTGAATACAGCGCCACTAAAGTGACATTATGTCAATAAGGCATAAATTCCGCATATTTTTTTGTAAATGCTTCAACAATTTTATCAAAATGTCTTAGACCAAGAAGCAATTGAGGTACTGATATATAGTCTATAGGTAGATAGCTGTCATCATTATTCTGTGAATGTATTAAATGCCAAACGTTTTTTCGTCTTATCGTTTCTTGAATTATGCTATGGAGAAAGCATTACACTTTTTTATTTACAAAACGTAATATTCCCCGAACAGGAAGAAGAAACTTCTACTTCAACGAAACAAAAGGTTTCTATTGCCTGCGCAACGACACAACGGACAAGTGTCTGCGGGAGACTAAAGGGCGTAAGCACCCCAGAGTGGACCCAGCGGTGGTGACGAAGCTGCGCAAGTTTTTTATACAACACAATCAGAGGTTCTACGACCTCGTCGGTGAAGATCTCGGCTGGCCCGAGGACTAAACCGGTCGCGCCATCGGTAGACGACACGGCTAGCAAAACTGACAATGAGTTTCTTGAAACTCTTAAGCTGTATTATCGCTCAAAGCAATACTTTCGTGCTCACATCAGCAATGTGTGACAAGATATACTTATTGCGTGCGTTTCGTTGCATCAAAGTGCGACAAGGAAAATTGACATAGTCAAGTAAAACTAGGCAAAACTAGGCAAAACTATGGTCATGATGCCTAAAAAAATGGTCACCGTCATCCTTGTGAAAACGTAACCTTCCTTGCTGTAGGTACGTCAGACAAAATGAGACTCGTAAGTGTTGCTAGCCGTGCAGATGTTTCCAGCCAGTCGTTACCGCTATGGATGCACCATATCGTTGTGATCGAAAGTAATTCTTACATATCAAAATAATACATATCACTAGCGCGTAAGGTTTTTAAAATATATATATGTATACATTTAGCGTAATTAAAAAATAGGACACCTGGAAAATAATGAATTTTATTTACATTTATGAATAGAAAATGTTTTTCTATACAAAATTTGGCTGCACTTTAGTTAGACAGTGTAGATAATGTATACCTTTATGTTTGGGTTATACGTACCAATCAAAGTGATCGTTTATACTGGACATATAACATTATATTAATTAGTTTCGACAGTGTCTACGAAACGGGAACAAAAATGTTGACAATTTGAAAGTATGGAGACGCAGTCGATTTATTAGGCATTATTTTAGATCAGCGGCAGATCCTGTACAATTATTAAGCACTGATTTGATAGACCGACCCACTGGAATCCTGAGCAATATATTTTTAATATTAATAATTATCAATTAAGTATTATGTGCAAACCTTTACACAGCGTTTTTTATACAATTAGGTATGGATTTTTAAGCTGTTTGTGATCAGTTCGTTCTTAGTACTCACTAGCCGAGGCATAAAGTAATCTAAATGTATTTTAATAAAAAAAATCGATGAGAATGCATGTCGTGTAAATTTTTCGCTTTCTCTTTTTAGATGTCGTAAGTTTTGATCGTGCCGTGTGACTCGTAAATGTCCTTACGTTATTAGTGAATGTGGTTTTTCAAATTCTTAAACAATATTTCCCATGTTTTCCAAATTCATATTTGCAATTAAAGTTAGTAGCTAATTGTCTTCATTAGATCGAGCCTCTTGAAATTCTTAGTCCGAACAATTATGCGTGTGTCTAAATATTATAAAATAACATAAAATTTCTTTGATCTCAATGTTGTTCTGGAGTCGTTGTTGGGTGTGGTTCACACTGTAGCATATACACACGGATTAAATTATAGTAAAACGTGGAGAGATATCGATATACATTCAACGCGGGTTTAGGAGTATTCTATTTAAGCGAAACGTCCAAGACTGAAGAGTTAGTTGAGTAAGTTTAAATAATATTTAGCATAAAGTGTCCATAGGTAACGTGTCAGACGGCGGATGCAAAGCGGGCCTCGGCCGACTCAGAGTGGCGACACTCAGCGAGAGAAACTCATTCCTTAATCACGGATCAGAATCAACGAATATTTAAAATTGTTTTAGTCATATTTTTCAAAGTCTGTCACAAAAGGTTCGTTTACGTCTCCAGTCAAAAGGTCGGCGGTTACGTACACAAAAGGTAGTCTGCTAACTTGAGATGAGAAATAAATATAACTTTCCGTTGTGTCTTATAGAACCGTCTTTTTCGATTGGCGGGATAGAAATGCGTACGCGCTTTAGAAATTACCTTACTCTCATGAACGCTAATTCAAAACAAGTGACGATTAATTCTTTTACACCGGTAACCAAGGAAGTATGTATTATATTATATAAGTTCAGATCTCAAAGTATTGTTAATTTTTAATCGCACTAAAACTATTTTAGGAATATCATACAACAATGAAAGTGCGAAAGGTATAGTTTAAATGACTATCACTATATCACCTACTCTACACTAACGATAAGCTTGGGAAGGTATCTGTTACGAACTTACGACTTTGTTATACTCTGCGCGCCGTACCATACTACATATATACTTACTAATTGTACGAGTAAGTATGTTTCGTCCATTTGACGTGAATCACGTGATCAGATCACGTTTGCGCACTTTTTTGGATGAGCACGTATTTTGATTAGCGTTTGTGGCGGTAAAGGTAACAAATTTCATCTTACGTCAACATACGGTACTACACCGGTATACTGTATGGAAGATAAAATATTCAAAAATCCACGGCAGCATTCAATCAAGATACTTGCTGCTAGCAAATTATTTCAGTACAAGCTGCTCAAGTAATTTTCAGGGGTACTAAATGAGATTTAATAGAGACCTTAAAGGAACCGAAGCAATTTCAGCTACTAGTGTGATATCAAGAATATCAAGCATATCAAAATTATTCAATAAAAAATATTGTTAGATTTTTAATATAAATTTAATGAAATTCAAATATTTCTGTTTAAGGCCAGGTTTATAAAAGAAGTTGTTTTTAAATCATAATTATTACTTTTATAAAACTGACCCAGATTTATATTTGATTAATAATAATGGTTTATTTTAATTGTTTAAAATTGATTCACTAGTTGATAGATAATTTTAATCACTGTTAAATGTTGTGCACGTTCATAAGGTGTAGTTTAAATTTGATTAGGAGAATACTGTTAAATATAGTTATTTATTATTTATTAGAATATTAAATATAATTGTTCGTTTCTTTGAAAAACTATCAAATCTAATTTCTGCAATACAACACTGTTTTGTTTACTCACTATTATATGTGACCATTTTGTTATTTTCTTACGGTTACAGTAATACAAATTTAATGTGTTCCTATATTTTCATATATTTTACAAACAATGCATTTTCTATGGCAAGGTAACTACTAACATATCATTAGGTTAAACGAAAATGTTATACATATACCAACTAAAATCTATTTTACCCATGTCTTAATATTACATTTTCCTTGTAAATATCTTTTAAAACTTCAGTTAATAAGTTAACTGTACGTCTTCAATAAATATGAAGCAAGATTGTTTGTATTTATTTAAAACCATTTTCCCACTATTATTTTCAAATCTTCTAGACTTACAAACGCAAACGCAAACGCAAGCAAAGCAAAGATTCACCAGTAAAGATATTTAAGATTCATATGTAAAGATATTTTTATTCAAAACCAACAAAATGGATTCTGGAGGCATTTGGCACATCGATAGTTTAAAATCTGGATTGACAAAACGTACATTATCTCGGAAAAGTCATCATTCCCGTGGGGCAGCGATAAACAAATTTTTTGTAGACGAAGTCGCGGGCAATAGGATGTATATAATAATTTTCTGTACATGTTGTTTTAAATAAAATAGGTTATCATTCTAAAGTGTGTGACTAAGGGGCTATTTCACCACCCATTGATTAATTTTAACTGACGGATAAATGTGATGCCGTCTCCGTCTATTCGAACAAAACAAACAGAGACTGCATCACATTTATCCGTCAAATAAATTTGATCAATGAAACAGGGGGTAAATCTACTAAAACTGTCTAAAAGATCGCAAGCGGTTAACATTTTTACTGCAGTACTGTCATACTAGAAATATTCCATCTACGCAGAAAAACATAACTTTAAACTTACGTGATTATGGCGAGCCGGTACGTCTAACTAACAGTTAAAAGGGAACGAACTGAAACAATTACTTTGCTCACCCGCGACCTTACGATGGTTACGTTTATGCAAGAAATGTGTGTTCATGCAGTTCCTCCAGTTGCAACTTGTCTTGCAGTTGTCGGTTAAACTCGCACCACAAATTAACGTCGAACTTCACAACTACTTAGGGTAAGTTCGTTTGATTATTAATAAATTCGCATGAACTAAGATAAATAAAAGATTTCCAGTATGAACATAATAACAAATAGGGGAGTGATAACGACATTTATTTTTCAAAAAATACCAAAAATATTCCCGTCTTTAAATACGTCGGGTCCCACATATGAAACTGCATCCCTGTTTATACTTCGACTAGATACTACTAGGTACATACGTGACTGAATCGTGTAACTTATTTAAAGGACTATGAGTTTGCGGCGCTCGCAGTGGAGACAATGGGTCCCTGGTCGGCTGACATGAAGGCCTTCACGGGGGCCTTGTCGTCCCGGCTGATAGAGACCTCAGGAGACCCCAGAGCTGGCGCTTACCTCTCCCAGCAAATTTCTCTGGCTGTACAGAGAGGTAATGCCGCCAGTGTGTTGGGGTCTATGCCGCAGGAGGGCCTTCTTGATGGTGTTTTCTTTTTATAGTTAGGTATAGTTGTGTAGTTTTTATTTATTTTGTTTCCTTTTTTTTGTTTATTTTTAGTCATGTATGAAAAATGTATTACAGCCTGTATTTCTTTAAAAAAAACTTCTTTAATAATCATGCCTATTTAAAAATCCATTTAATCTGCCATTTTAATTTTAAAAAAACTTCTTAAAATAAACTGCAAGTGACCAATAACGAATTACAACCAATAACTTAGTTAGGAATGGCCTCATCTCTTATTCGGGCAAGCGAGGCGCGCTGCTCACTAATGACACGTTCGAAACTAATGTGGAGCCAATATTTATCACCCTGTAGATAAACATCTGAAGCAATTTGTTAAAGAGGGTAAATTATACTATGGCTGTACTTTGAAATGAGGATGTTACATATTGGATGTGAATATGAAGCGCGTTTGTGTATTTTATTTGGTTATCTTTATTGGGAAAAAAAAACAGACACAGTTTTTTAAAAGAGCAAATTAGAAGCTAGGAGTTATTCATGGCACTATAATAGTAATTTCCTAAGTTAGTACATACAAGGTAGAAAAGGTTAACCTTCGCCGCTTTTACCTATCCTAAAAAAAAACAGTAATAATTACACCACCATTCCGTTTTCCATATGTCATAAATTTTGATATTTTTATACAATTACGCAATTATGGCGAAACTCTACATTTGACAGTTATTATATAATAATGAAGATAACGAAGGTAGTTCTTCGCCTCCACCGCCTTCATTGCACAAAAAAAGCAATAATTATTAATTACTTTGATAATTCCGTAGCCATGACTAGAGGCCGTTCAGGCCATACTGCCCAACGTTCAGCCGCCTCTATCTTATACTGTTAGACAGAAAGATATAGTGAATACGATAGCAAGCGCCCGCGCGTTAGACAATAAATATACAGGAGTACACAAACTCTGCAAATTTTATACTCAATTGGTATAGTAAACTTACCCGACAGCAATGTGCAATTTTTTTAAAGTATCTACCCTAACATGGTTTACTTTTATTTTGACTCAGATCAAATAAAAAGTAAAGATAGAGCGCTGCGAACAACGAAGTGAGGCCGGTCAACTACACCAATCCGTGTGCTTACACAGTGACACGCACACACTTGCAACCAAACTACACCAAATTTTGCTTAGAACCCAAAACGTCAACACTAGTGCTGCCATTATAATGTTGTAGTTACCCTATTATTGGGTAAATTTCATTTTAAATTCTATTCTTTATTAGCACGGCTTAAAACGTGAGAACGTGACACGCAACGTAAAGTTATTTGTTTCTTGTCAACGTTTTTTATTGTAGTTACGGTATAAACGTGACACGCAACGTAGCCTATGCACACATGTTTATAAAACCGGCTTCACTCATCTGTTCACCGCGCTCTATCTTTACTATTTATTTGATCTGAGTATTTTGAACAGTATTATTATTCGCCCGCGATTAGAAAGGGATTGGAGTTGAAAGTAATTCTATAAGCTTACGTCAAAATATGTATGAAAATGGTATGAAATGACAGTTCTGACAGTCCCATTCTGATTGCGATTTGATAATTCTCGTATTGACGAAAAAAACCAGGAGCGTTTTAACCTCCTCATTTATCTTGTCATATTTTTAAAGAAATGGCTATAGATTTTGATGGGGCTTTCGGTTATATGTTAGAGGTCCTATATTCCATATTCCAGTTTCCAGTACTAGAATCTACTCCCATTTCTGAAAAAAATGTGACCAGAAACGGTCATCTGTGTAAATTTCTATACAATGCGGTGTAGTAACCCTTCATTTGAAGGGTAGTTTTTTGCTTTTGCTGCCTTTAACTCGCACAAAAACAGTAATAATCACTTTCACTTTTCGGTAGCTGTAGCCACGGGTATACTATGTAAAATGGTACTGTATAAAATATAGATGAAACCGCGAAAGTACCTATTAAGTTTATGGAAACACCCTGTGAGCTTCGGGTATCCAAAACTAAGTTTATGTGCGGCAACCGGATATCAGCAGAGAATCACGCAAGTTACATGGAAAGGCTTTCATAGGAAGAAGCCAGTGAAGCGGGAACCTAAGGCCGTTATAACCTTCATAACTTTGGTATGGATTACATATTCAATATAATAATTCTCGTTACTAAACTTCGATGGTTCTAGTAGTGTTATCGTTCAAATTTAAATTCAATAAGAAACATTACATAAACTGATCATTAATAGGTATATTATTCATTTGCCTATTTTAATATTAATGCGCACACGTTGTGTATTCATAGTTTTTAGTAAGTATATTCAGAAACTTCATATTTGTGTAATTTTTCGAGATTTACTTCATAACGGCCGTATAAGCGCCTCGCGACTTTAGGTTGCGTGAAATTTCTGTTTGTTTTATTAATAGTTCCGTGGTCCCACTGCTGAGCAAAGGCCTCTCCCCCATGTGTAGCTATTTTGAGCGTTGTCCGACCAATTTTTAAGGATTGCATCTAGGTCGGCCTGCCAGCAGTCGTGGAAATTGTTGAATTCTAAGCATCTACCGCAATACAAATTGATAGAGGTTCGTACACAGGCACGCGTCTGCCTAAAGCTGCGTGCGGACTGCGCGCATATTACGCGTACCCTACGCGAGCCCGGGTACGCGTAAAGCTGCGTACGGACTGCGCGCACTCGGGTACGCGTACCCGGGCTTGCGTGTCCTGGAAAGCCATGTCCGTACGCCATGTACTCCATGTAATCCGAATTTTTTTGCTGTTTATTTTATTAAGGGGGTCCGTGAAAACGGTGCTTTATTTCCTAGGGGTCCGTGGCTGAAAAAGGTAGGGAAACGCTGCTCTAGACAGCTTCGTAGTTTTCTTCACCACCTAGTCTTCTAGCTGTTCTACTCCACTGTTCATCACTGTCCAAGTAATCGCTGACCAAACCAGAGGCTTTGGTTGTTCGAAACGCTATAGGTATCCTAGCGTATAAAAACTACATGACTCCAGCGGATTTGTGTCCTTGTTTTAATCGCAAATCTTACACGTTCAAGCGTGTAGGCATTTTGTTTACCCGCACAGTAACATTACGCGGCTTAGACGTACGCCTCACAGTGGTGACCTTACATCACAAGCAATGAACTGATAAATCGCTCGCCGCGCCACCAATCGCGCGAAGGCGTGGCCGAACCGTAAGGATAAATAAATAAATAATAAAATAAATAAATCATGGGACAACTGACACCAATTGACCTAGTCCCGAACTAAGCAAAGCTTGTACTATGGGTACTAGACAACAGATAATAGTAGATTGTTCAACAAGGGACTAAAACAAGTCATAATGACACAAGATATTTAGCCACTCGAGCACAGCGAGGGTGGCTATAATTCGTGTGTCATTATGATTGTTTAGTCTCGCGTTAAAAACTCTACTTTACACTTTGAATGCGAGGAAAAAAAACAACTGCGTTTCATACAAAATTACAATACTACTTTTTTACAACGAACGTTCAATACGAATAATGGACATCTGTTCTAAATTCAAATAGTATATGTAGTATAGTATATGTATACTTAGCAAAAAACTTTATCCCGCGGTTTTTTCTTTTCTTTTATATATTTTTTTTGTAAAGTGACTAGTGACGCTTTAAATGCTTGCATATTCAGCCAACAGATTCAAACTAGAAAACTATTTTAAAACTAATTGGACTAGGTCCGCATAATAAAATTAATGCATCCTTAATGTAATTAAATAGATAATATTAATATTCATAATCACTCATTTATCATGTTTCACGAAATTAAATCTTTTTATTTTAAATATTATTGCACAGTTGTCATTTTGAGGTTATTTCCACGCCCTTAAAGGCTTCCACAGACCGAAGCGCGAGGCATGCGCGCGATGTCACGGAGCGTCCGCAGCGCGCTTCGGTCTGTGGAAGCCTTTACAATAGTCTATGCCCAGTTACTGAAAATGGCGATAATCCTCCATTCACAAACACCGTGTTTGGCAGTCTGAACAGTTTCCAAAGTAAATTAAAAAAAAATACTTTAATCCCTAGAGATCAAACAAGAGCTTTAGTCCCGATATGCAGAGACTAAAGTAACATTTTA
Organism: Archips crataeganus; assembly: GCA_947859365.1. Taxonomy (NCBI): domain Eukaryota; kingdom Metazoa; phylum Arthropoda; class Insecta; order Lepidoptera; family Tortricidae; genus Archips; species Archips crataeganus. The sequence continues at coordinate 9,398,506 of OX402051.1, forward strand.
AGAGCATGAGAAGTGAAAACATGCTTATTATAGTTTAAATTCAACTTTACCAATTGTGACGAATAATAAACTTCCTTTTAATAAATTAGATACTTAACATAGATTACTGGCTAAAATAGTCATCTGCAGGAATAACGAGGTTGTTAAGGCAGGTGTTCATTTGTTATCAAACTATGCTTTATATAAATAAATAAATAAAATAAATATTAAATAAATATTAGGGGGACAATCTTACAAAAATCGACCTAGTCCCAAACTAAGCAAAGCTTGTACTATGGGTACTAGACGACGATAAACATACTTATATAGATAAATAAATACTTAAATACATAGAAAACATCCATAACTCAGAAACAAATATTCGTGCTCATCACACAAATAAATGCCCTTACCGGGATTCGAACCCAGGACCTCTTGCTTCGTAGGCAGGGTCACTACTAACTAGGCTAAAGCGGTCGTTAACATACATACTTAAATACATATTAAACATCCAAGACTCGAGCACAAACATTCGTATTTTTCACACAAATGTCTGCCCCGACCGGGAATCGAACCCGGGACCTCAAGCTTCGTAGTCAGGTTCTCTAACAACTAGGCTATCCGGTCGTCAAAGTATGTAGTTAGAGTAAGATAAACCTGGCACAGAATTAATAAAGAAGAACAGAAGTGTCACGCGAACTAAAATCACGACCACAGGTCATATACGTATATTATTATACGTATATGGGCCACTCTACTTGTAAGTAGGTAAACCATTAATCTTTTGTGAAAATAAGGCATACCTGGTAATTTTACTGAAGTGTAAACAACTTATATAAAAACTGAAATAACTAAATTTAATCTTTAAAAGCAAAAGAACTTTAAATTTAAAGAAATGTTGTGGAAAAAATTGGTAAATCAGTGGAAAATACACCAATTTCCATACATATGGCACGGACATGGATGTCCACTGCGTTACCTACTTTATAGATAATAATGATTACTTTTATACATAGTGATAATTTTAAATGTAGGTAAGCTTAATTATGTGTCTGTTTAAATTTTTAATTATAAAACCGAGCACTTTACAGTTTTTGTAAAAAAAATATTTGAAGAGCACATTACAAAAAAATTACTGGTCAACGAAAAGTAGAATGACCCATTTTCATAGCCCAGTCTGTAAAGAAGTTACGGCTCAAAAATAAGGACTGCACTAATAGCGGTTCAAAAAGGATTACCTACCTACATTTCATTAGTGAGTAAGATACCACAAGCTACTAAAATAATTAAAAATATGAAAAAAAGTGTGCACATTGACAGCGGGAGTGACAAAAAACGTGTCGATACGATTGTGGAAGGAAATACACACGATAAATTTGTGTTCCTCTTAATTATTCAGTAAGTATGTATGTATATCTTGTGTGTATGTGCTTTTATCCTATGGCCGGTGTTGGATAAAGTCCCTGATTGCCCGTCATTATACAAGAGGTGGCACTTTGTCCTAGCCGCATATAATATTCATTATCCACCCGCCCTAATGAAACAATGTATTCTACAGACAAAGGAATGCAAGTTAGTGCTAGCTGTATTCAGACCACGTAACGCCATGCAAGTTTTACCTACTCGGAGGTTGCGACGCAGTTACGTGATTTACTTTGAGATAAAAAGTTTTGTATCAAGTTTGGATCGCTTGAAAATTTCAGGATGGAAACTTGAAGCGGTTCGAGGGTTCAGGAAACTATGAGACAACTTAATTCACGGGGTAGTTTTAGTAACTTCGTGATGAAAGTGTTTAAAAGCTGATAATTCTTACTAATATAAGATGGGTTCTCTATCGCTTGCCCGCATTTCATATGCCATACTCAATGCATTGTTTTCCATAATTATTTTTTTTATAAAGTTATTTTTTTTATTATGAGAGGGAGGCAAACGAGCAAGCGGGTCATCTGATGGAAAATTATCACCACAGCCCATAAATATCAACAACTCAAAGATAGTCACTGATCTGTTGTCTGCCTTTAAAAAAAATAGTTTAAAAACTGAAACCCGACTACGGAAAAACGCGCTCTAAAGAGTATGAAATAAGAAAATGTTCAAGAACTACACACAATTAATTTGCTCCTCCACGACAACAAATATTAACCTCCGGAAATTAACTCCTGATTCAATCAAGCAAGAAAATATTCTCGTCCGAAATTTTTATACACAGACTTCAGAGGGGAGCCGTGGTCGCATGCCACCTTGCCTTAAGGGTTGCTTACTTAACAATTAATTTTATGGTGGCATGCGACCACGGCTCCCCTCTGAAGTCTGTGTATAAAAATTTCGGACGAGAATATTGCGGAGGAGCAAATTAATTGTGTGTAGTTCTTGAACATTTTCTTATTTCATACTTTATAGAGCGCGTTTTTCCGTAGTCGGGTTTCAGTTTTTTAAACTATGTTTTCTATTTGAATTATTTTGGGGTTTTATTTTCGCCTTGAGAGCGAGATCTAGTGGCGAACTAGTGAACTAAAATTTGAATAAACAATGGAATTAGTACTAAAATCTTTTAAGATTTGGAATTGTGTGGCGATTTATTCATCATTCGTCATTTCTGCCGAAAGACATCCACTGCTGAAAATAGGTCGCCCAAGGTTCGCCAAACAGATCGGTCCAGCGCTATCCGCATCCAACGTAACCTTAACCAGGTTGTCGCTCCGTCTAGATGGAGGCCTACCTACACTGCGTCTTCTGGTCCGTGGGCGCCATTTGAGAACCTTTTGGCCCCACCGGCCATCAGTTCTATGAGTGATGTGCCCTGCCTAGCCGGATGAGCTTCACCACAATGAACACTTTGTTTTCTCTTCTAATGGTTTATTACAATCTTTGGTTAGATGTTTACCAGTACACTTGACACACCTTGGTTCCTTTTGGCAGTACTTTTGTGTGTGTCCGTACGACTGACATCTTTTACACTGGGGGACCAGTTTAGATGTTTTCATAGGATGAATGTCTACTTTACACCCTAGAATGCATTTTATAGCGTAGATTTTTTTAATATCCTCGTCATTGGTGAATGTCAACATGAACATGTTAAGAGGTTCTTTGTTTTTCCATCTTAGTTTGTTCACAGCGTCTGAGATTTTAAGACCTTTGTCTTTAAGATCTTCAACGATTTTTTCCGGCTGGCATGTGGAATGCAGGCCTTTGGCTACCACCCTTATTGGTCTCGCTTGTTTATTTTCATACGAGTGCCAGAGGCAGCTTTTTTCTGAGAAGAGTTTAGTAACCTCCCTATAATGATCCGCTTCTTTCACGTTAACTTTAACGCTGTCACCTTTGAGCATTTTTGCTGTAAACGATTCCTTCGGGACGTGTTCCGATAGAAGGTCATAGAATATTTGGTAATTCTTGACGTCATCAACAATGATGGGAGGAGGCGGTGGTATTTTTTTCACCACTGGATTCTTGTCCGAGTGAGTCTCTTGTTGTAAACGGGGTGAGGAGTGAGAGGTGTTAAGTTTCCTTTTCTTCCTATTTTTCACCCTGATCCATTCAGTCTCCCTTGCAAGTTCCTCTTCATCCGTACTATACTCAGTGTGCTGAGATTTGCTAGGGTCTGGTTGGCCAGCTTTTTGAGCAGCAGCTTTGGTGGTAAATTCGTTGAGTTGCTGTTGCAGCATCTCCATCTGGCGTTGCATTTGTTGGACTACGCGTTCCAATTCTTCTCTTTCGGCCTTCTCGTCAGAGTAAACTTTATAGATCCGTCTTTCATTTTCAGTCTTAATACTTATACGGTACTTCTCACTCATCATTGATTAGATGGCTGCGCCTTAACGATGTTTATATCGGCGATCACTTACACAATTAATTTAACTAGGTCATTATGATGTGCAGTTGCCAGCCGACGGCGGCGATGATGTTATTGACAATTATGCACTTTGATATTTAAGCAGGTCACGTCTCGCGCGCGAAATGCACGACCACACTCAATGGGCGAAACTTAACACTGAAAGAAATTATGACAAACAAAATTATGGAAAAAATAAGTGAATCGAACAAGATGATTGGTAGTATGTACGTTGCATTATTTTGGAGATAGTTAGGGCTAATTTCTAGTAGATTTTCATGTTCTACCCAATTCCTAAATCAGTAGGTACCGATTAAAAAAAGCAGCAGGAAAAAACGCTTTCTTAATTGGCACATTTTGTTTGGCATTGCTGTGAAAGACATTAAGCGCGTTTTCTTTACCTCAATGTATCTTACTCTAAATCATGCAAGTAGTAATATTTAAAATTTGACAGGGACATATACAAGTAATAATAGGTATATCCAGAATTCTATTCCGACTTTCGAATAACAAACCATCAAATCAACTTCCATGGAGGTTAATGAACTACTATTTTATGCTAGTACTAACTAAACTGCAAGAAAACTGCCGCAGCACAATTTCGCTCCACATCCATAACATCTAAGCTTAATTACGTCATTAACCATTTGCGGATAGCAATGCAATCAAGCTAATACAATGGAGCCGGTGTGCAATGCTTTATGCGCCGGGCGAATTGTCCCTAACTGGGTTGAGATAAAAGACGGGCTAGTGTAGATGCTTAAGGGTGCTTTTTCACCAAACATGTGCTGTGCAGCGACATTATATTACAACCAAAACTTAGACAATCATTGAACATGTGCTTAAGAAATAGTAGTTAGAATATTGTAAGACATTTATAAACCTTACAATTTTGATATTTATTTATTATGGGGATCTCGGAAATGGCTTTAACGATTTCAATTAAAAATTTTAGGTGGGGTTTTAGGGAGGGAGTACAGTACAATCGATCTAGCTTACACACCTAAACAATACCAAATATTTACCTACCATAATGATTTGTGGGCGTTTAAAGTACAATACATTTTCCTCTAATAAGTTCATTATCATAAGTTCAGTTAAAGCTCAATGTCACTCAGAGGGCGATGGAGAGGGCTATGCTAGTAGTTTCTCTGCGGGATCGCATTAAAAATGATGAAATCCGCGCAAGAACTAAAGTCACCGACATAGCTCGACGAATCACCTGACTCAAGTGGCAGTGGACAGGGCACATCGCTCGTAGAACTGAAGGCCGATGGGGCAAAAAGGTTCTCGAGTGGCGTCCACTGACCGGAAGACGCAATGTAAGAAGGCCTTCAACAAGATGGAGCGACGACCTGGTAAAGGTTGCGGGTGGGATCGCATTGGATGCGGATGGCGCGGGTCCGATCTGTTTGGCGAGCCTTGGGGGAGGCCTATGTTCAGCAGTGGACGTCTTTCGGCAGAAATGATGATAATGATGAAGTTCTTTATCTGATTTAACCACTAAAATACTCACTTTATCATACACTCCGACCCACCGTTCATTTTTTATAGTCTACCCCGGTAACTAATCGTAGGTCAAACGTCAAAAGTGGGTCCAATCCAGTATGCAGGTCCATCTGATCAGATACTGACTCGGGGCTAATCGCAGCAGCCGAGTCCCGCCGCCCCAGAGTCCGCATCACTAACGGCAGATAAGACACCCTTTATTCTCCCCCTTTATACTCTGAACCGATTTTTAACCCCCGACACAAAAAGAGGGGTGTTATAAGTTTGACCGCTAAGTGTGTGTGTGTGTGTGTGTGTGTGTGTGTGTGTGTGTGTGTGTGTGTGTGTGTGTGTGTGTGTATATCTTAAACAGGTGAACCGATCTGGATGCGGTTTTTTTTTATATTTGATTCTTGGCGATGGTTCTTATGTTTCATCAAAATTGGTACAGCCGTTTCAAAGTTATCAACTCTTTTGCTAGCTACGGAAAGGGATCTTAGATGCATAATGGGCATTTACTTTATTTTCAAACATTATGTGTGACTTAATTGCGTTTTTAAATTTTAATGTTTTTAATTTTTTATACTTATTGTACAAAATTTTCGCAAGGTCGTATATCGAGACGAGTTATTGTCCTTTTACGAGGTTGGAATTTTGGAAACTTCAAGCACAATCTGCAGTTGAAGTTAGATCATTTGAATTACGTACAGTCGTACATATTTGCTAGCAGCTGTAACACAATTATTTGCAATCTCGTCTGCACTCCTAACTAGTAACCTTTGTGCTCACTTGAATATTAGCCTATTAGTGGTAATGTAGTTTTCTAATCAATGAATGAAAAATAAATCATCATCATCATCATCATTTCACCCGAAAGACGTCCACTGCTGAACATAGGCCTCCCCCCAGGCTCGCCAAACAAAAAATAAATCGGCTCGTTCTAAATACTAATTTATTCTACATCGTCAGCCGAAAAACGCCCACAGTTGAACATAGCATGGGGGAGGCCCCTAGGTTCGGGAAACAGACCGATCCTTTTTTTATGATGCGAAAAATGCACCTAATGCATTTGTCTCTGTTCGGGGAAACAGAGGCTACGTGGGGCTCTCCCACAAGAGGCCTACCTACTAAAAACCACACGGATTCCCTAGTTGCCATTGTGCAACGGAAGCATGAAGAGACACCGCGACGCCCACTGGCCGCCCCAGGATCTCCTCTGTCGACACCGTGCAATGCGGGCTCAGCTTAAAACAGACCGATCCTACGTCATCAGCATCCAATGCATTCTTGCAACCTACACCGCGTCTTCCGGTCCATGGACGCTATTGGAGAACCTTTTACCCTACCAAAATCGATTTTCAAACTTCGTATCGTGCCGTTCTATTCATGTTAATAGTATTAAACAGAAGAGTGAAAGAGACAGCACGAATCGAATTTCGGATTTCGTAGTAGCCTTGTGTCTGGCAATTCTTCGCGCTTTGTCGGTGACTACTTCTTGCGCGTTGAATTGGTTCAATAGTATTTATTCTACATATAAACATACAGAGAAACTAAATTTACCTCTTTATTACATTACTAACTGTTGCTCGCAACTTCGCCTGCGTCTCGCGAGAACATTGTTGATTGCACCTTCCCAGAAAAAACGTGGTCTAAATAAATCAGGGAGCATAGGTTTCTTTTGTTCGAGAAATTTCAGTCATTTCAGTAATTCCCTAGACTCCTGCATACATACAAACGAACGAATAAAAGTTTATATATTAGTAAAAATAGTATAGTATAGTATTGGTGGGTAGCTCCGAAGGAGTGTTGAAGTCTCTCGGTAGAGGGCATAACATAGATGCGCTTTATCACTGCCTAAATGTGATTATAACAGACTGAAGTGTACGATGTATGGGAAAGATTCGTCGCTAACTTCTAGACCAGTGATGGTGTAGGGGTAAGCACGCAGCACGGAACGCTGAGGACCTGGGTTCGATTCCCAGCATTGGTCTTTTTTCTGGGGTTTTTTCTGTGCATCTATGTTTCAGTTTGTATTTAGTTTGAAATATATGGTTTCACGGGATGACCGTAAAAGTAATAAAAAAATGAAGTTGAAGAAAATAAAAAAATAAATAGAAAAAGATACTTCATACTTAACTTGTAATAGGTGCTTTGTAAAGGGGATCCGGTTAGTATACGATCCCGTATTTGTCGACTCTTTAAGAACGAGAGTAATGCACGACCTGATAATCAAACCCTTGTAGCAGTTACCTGAGGCTGTGAATTATTTGGTCATACATAGTACATTAGGTATTAGCGGACAAATATACGTATGTCTTCGTACCTGTAAAGGCACATAAGCGCCTTTGATAGCTTTACTTTTGAGTATACAGACATAATAACATACGTTACATTTTCAAGGTTGTACTCAGAGTAAACCTACTAAATTATTTTTGTAAGATAATGGATCGTAAGGCAAACCTGAATTGAGCGGAGTGTAATAATAAACCGATATCTCAAAGGAGTACCTGTTCAACAAAGTAATCTTTTTACTTCTCAGTAATTCAAGACCCCGCCTACAACTAAAATGAACAAATAGGTGGGCATTTATTGAAACATTTCAACCGCCTCATTTATCTGGTTACATTTTTTAAGAATTGGCAGAAGATTCTGATACAGTTTCTAGTTATATTGTAGATGTACATGACCTATAATATAGTACATATAACCGAAAGCTCCATCAAAATCTACAGCTATTTATTAAATAAATAAATAAATAATAATATTAATAATAAATTCATTTATTGCCACAACCAAACAAAATAAAAAGAAATATAATGAACATAAAAAATAAAACAGAAAAAAAAAACATACAGAAACACACAAAAAATGAGGCGTTTGAAACGAGAGTAAATGCCCAGGTCAACTTCTCCTGTGACACAAAAAAGAAGCGGTATGAAAATGACCCAAGTGTGGAACTGACTGCTAGCAGTCAAAATAAATTCCACTAAAACATCAAGTAAATACACTGTTAAAGTTATGACTTGATCATCTTATGACAAACATTAAAGACCAGTAACTTGATGATGATGATGATGATGTATGGGGACGCCTTGCTGAGTCAGGCGGGCTGTCGATCGTTTGCACAGTCATTCAGCCCAGTTCCCCGTGGTTGGAGCCGACAGGTTACTGTCCCAGCAGCGCTCCCACACAGCGATTCTCCTCGAATCTTCTCGTTCTCCTGCTGAACAAAAGGACATCTTTGAGACAGACATCCTTTAGCTCCTCCTCCCTCAGCTCGTCACTCCCAAATACATCACGCCTCGCTGCCGCGTACATGACACACTCGGTTAGGACGTGCTCACTCGTTTCCTCCTTCCCACAATGTGGACAGGAGGGGTCACTTTTTATACCTATTACGCTTAAGTGCCTATTTAACAAGTTATGGCCAGTAATTATGCCAGTTATAGTTCTTAAGCTACTCTTACCTAGATTTAGGAGATACCTAGTTCTTCTGTGGTTTATGCCATCCAGCATCATCTTCGATTGTCTGCACCCTACAGCCTGTTTCCACTCACTGTTTGCTTCCTGTTCCTTCATTCTATCTATAACCCCCTTGGTGACTTCTGCAGACATTGGAAGTACCGGTTCAGGACCTATGAATCCCGTATCCGCTCCCTCCCTTGCCAGCTCATCAGCCTTCTCATTACCTGTCACTCCCTGATGTCCTGGGACCCAGGCCACCGTAACCTTCGTACTCTCTCCTAGTTTATTAAGTGCATCTCTGCACTCTCTTACCAAAGAGGAGTTAACTGTCGGCTTGTTTAATGCCTTTAGCGCTGCTTGACTATCAGAGTAAATCACCACTGTTCCTACACCTCGATAGTCACCCAGTTTTGCTTGCATAATCTGAGCGCACTTCAACACTGCGCACACTTCAGCCTGAAACACACTGGCATATCTGCCTAATGGTATAGCCTCTCGAACATTCATCTTGGGTATTATTATACCTGCTCCCGCAAGTTGGGACGTTTTCTTCCTTGATCCATCCGTAAAACAAATTGTAGTCGGATATTCAAGGTCTACCTTCCAATCATCTCTCTCTCCTATATGGATTCTGTATTTCTTATCGAAAACCCTCTGTTTCTTAATTAAGTCGTTATTCTGTGCTAGCATTCCTAGCTTTAATAACGCCTCCTTTTGTATAAGTGCATGTTTCTTGTCTGTGAAGTTCCCCCTCCACTCCTCACATGCCCTCATTCTAAACCATTGTTCCATGGCCCTCTTCTCTATTTCCAGATGAAGTGTCTTCAGTCCTAGCATAACTTCCATGGCATGCGTTGGGGTTGTTCTCATTGCCCCTGTTATCATCAGGCATGCCAATCTTTGAACTTTATTCAGTTCCTTTTGATACTCCTTAATACGGGCCCTATGCCACCATATCACAGCACCATACAGCAGCCTTGGTAATATGACCGCCTTATACATCCAGTTTATCATCCGGGGTTTTAGTCCCCACTTCTTTCCAACTGCCCTTCTGCATTGACACAGTGTTCTTATTGCCTTTGCGGCCTGCTCCTTTATATGTGTCTTGTATCTGAGGTTTGTATCGATTGTCACTCCCAGATACTTAATTTCTTTCACCAATTCAAGATTCTCACCTTTTACGCTTATTGGCCTCATATCGCCTATTTTCCTTTTGTTGGTAAATAATATCAACTTCGTCTTTGTAGGATTTAGATCTAATCCCCTCTCCCTGCACCACTCTAACGTCTGTGACAGTCCTTTTACCATTATGTCTCTGACGATGTTAAGAACCATGCCTTGTACCAATAGCACACCATCATCAGAGTATGCTTGCATATAGAGTCCTCCTTTGTTTAGCTTTTTAATCAGCGAGTCCAGCAGTAGACACCACATAAGGGGGGACAGACATCCCCCCTGTGGGAATCCCCTACGAGGTCTGATTCTTTTCGTAGATCCGCCCAGTTGGGCCATTACTGCCCTTCCTCTGAGCATCCTCGAGATCCATCTTCCTATAATCTGACTAATTCCTTCTCTCACTAAACTTTCTTCAACCGCGATATACGTTGCTTTATCGAATGCCCCCTCCACATCAAAGAAGCATCCTAGCATGTATTGCTTGGCTTCCAGTGCCCTTTCCACTCTAACCGTTAGGTTGTGCAAAGCCGTCTCCGTTGACTTCCCTGCTACATAGGCATGTTGATTACCATGTAGCGGTCTGCCACTACTTTCTATTCCTTTTCTTACGTGTATGTCTATCATCTTTTCTAGTGTTTTTAACACAAAGGAAGGACTAATGCTTCTGAACGCCTTCGCATCCTGGTACGTTTTCTTACCCGGTTTTGGCAGAAAGACTGCTCTAACCTCTCTCCATTCCTTCGGAATGTATCCCATTGCTATGCTTCCCTGATATAGTGCTATCAAATTATCTCTAATGCACTTAAAGCCTTTCTGAAGAAGCACCGGGATTACACCATCTGGGCCCGCCGCTTTGAAAGGGGCGAAGGATCTAATTGCCCATTCCAATCTTTCCTCCGTTACCACCTCCTCAGCCTGTACCCAGTCATGCATACCTCCCTCCACTTCTTCATCCTCTATCACCTCATCTACGCAAGACCAGTAACTTAGTGTCTTGTCGTAAGTCAATGAGATTAACTGTGCTGCAAGCATGGAACAGCGAAGCTATACTTTTAACAGTGAATTCATATGTGATATTTAATGGGATAATGATACGATAGTGGTAGTGATAGATCTTCCTTTTTCGTACTGAGCTGTGAAGTTATAGCCCAAATTTATTAGCAAAAGAAAATAGATTCCTAGCTTTACAAAGAATAAAATAATGGGGTGAAAAATAGCGATTGAAATCGTTCGAGTAAATATACCCACTGCAGTTGGCTTTTTCTTAGAACTTTGCCGTACACTCTGCCGTGTCAAAATTTGCTTCTGATCCCGCTAATATTTCGGTAGCTTGGGCTTTAATTAAAGCTTGATTACTATGTTGTACGTGCGATGTCAAGAAATTGTTTCGCTAGTTAGTAACAAGAAAGTAAGTTAGTTAGAACTAAAAGTAATGCAATAAATTTACTAAAATAACTTTACGGACTATATCGATGCAGATAATACTTAATATTATGTTAATGCATATTTTTACAAATTTCTGTTTACCATGCTGTAGATGTTTTTTGTTGGTTAAACGACGTACAGATACTTTTAGTATACATCAATTTAGATTATTTATGTATACTAAGTAGATTAGTCGCCATTGTTTTGTAAATACATACAACAATAAGTGCAGAAAGCGAAAATAAGCTTTTATTGAAAAGGATGTGTTCCACTAAATTTATTGTCGTTTAAATATAAATACGGGAAATAACATGAAGATAAAAATGAATGTAACGTCGCTTTTAGCTCTGTTTTATTATTAGGAACTGCATCCAAAGTAAATTCCATCTCGTTAACCATTTCATGACAGGGTCTGCATTCCAACAATATCACATTGTAGTACTCTATACAATTTCGAAATTAAATTGGTCGGCAATCAAGCTTTAATTCAGCGATTACTCTTAATTATAATAAGCAGAAATAATATTAACCAACACGATTTGCCGTACTTGATGCAAAATCGAATATCATTCTCATAATCAGGTTATTATTACATTTGTATCGAAACTAATGTACCAAGTCTTGCTGTGCTGCTATTTTAATACTGTTGGCTATATAGGTACTGTTCGGTAACTCACGTAAGATGGTTGTTGGATAGAAGTCAGAGTCACGAATTTACTGAAATTTTATTGATATCACAAGTACTTACATACATTGTAAAGCTTACCCTCTAATTACGACGGAACCTAATTGCGACTGAACTTAATTGGAGAAGTAAAGGGGAACGACTGGCGTCCGCCGGGCGCGGTAGCCCACACCGTCTTATTCAGCAAAGATCTAATTACATTATATTATATATTAGGTACATATATACATAGAATAACTATTGATATAGATCACAATCACTAGTGATGTTCAGACAGATGTCATGCCTACACATTTATACATGCAAACTAAAAAAAAATTTGGTTCCTTATCTCGTGAGAATTTCAATAAATCCCCTCTTAGGGCATTATGATCTGCGTATGTTTGCCAAATTTCACATCTCTAGCTACGGCGGTTTCAGTTACATAATTGCCACGGATAGAGAGCTAGCAAATAAAATATATAATAACTAGCTGTTGCCCGCAACTCCGTCTGCGAAGAATATATAGGGGTATAAAAAAAGCCTACGACCTATTCTCAGACCTACAAAATATAGAGAAAAAACTTTCGTAGAAATCGATCAAGCACTGTCGGAGGAGTTCGATAACAAACACCGTGACACGAGATTTTTATATATTAGAGAAGATTATTTTTACTACCAAGGCGTAGCGGATGAGAGAGGTAAATAGGTCGTACTTCGTTATTTGTAGTATTTCATTTTGTGTTCTATTCCTATGGTTATGCGTAATGCGGAACCCAGTCGTCAAACGTATTTTGTCCGCGTCCCTGGGGTGACTTCGAAACTATTCCGTAGCAATTTCCTCTCTTTTATTTCCTTGTAACTTGTTACCGCATACTACAACTTGTAAGTCTAATTTACATTGATTTTACTGCCTTTATACTTGTTCGAATTATAAATGTAAAAAAGGTGATATTATGAAGTGAATAATTAAACAAAGCTTGTATAGTCGACCAAGTAAGTGCTTCACCATTTTTATGTTATGACAGTTCCTTCATCAGAATCATTTATTCCGTTGTATGCCACTGGATCTGCCACTGATGGCACAAAACGGAAATAACTTCCGTCTAGTGCCACTGTCACTTTTTAATGAGGCTTTTACATAACTGTTGCTCATTTTTTGGAAGCAATGCGTTAGTAGCTTGTGGAAAATAAAATTATTTAATTTAAATATGAATTATTTTATTTATCTTTACTTTAGTAGTAACTAGCACTTTAGTAGTGTGAAATATGTTTGTCATATTGTCATTTTCAGCTAAATAAAGCCAATTTACTATATTGGTACTCTCTTATATATTTACGTATCGATTTATTTAGCTGAAAATGACAATAATATGACAAACATATTTCACAGTCACTCTATGGATGGAACATAAAGGTTGAAATACACGTCAAGTAGAATATACCTAAACCCATTAAAAATTGACAGTGCCACCAGACGGAAGTTTTTTTCCGTTTAGTCCCGTCGTGGCCGATCCAGTGGCATACAACGGAATAAATGATTCTAATATAGGAACAGTCATAAAAACCGTCCAAGAGCGTGTCGGACACGCCCAAGGTAGGGTTCCGTAGCCATTACGAAAAAATCAAGTAATATTTTTCTAAGGATTTCGTATGTGTACGGAATCATCCAAGTTTAGGTATGTTTTATACCTTAGGCTACTATTTACTCTTAAACTACAAATAATTTCCAAGCAATCTTAGCCGCTATAATTTTCCTAGTAAATTTGATATATTTACTACCCTTCTGATTTTTTTCAAATTTTTCCACCCAACAGTTTAGATTTTAGAGGGGGGGGACGGCCAATTTTAATGAAAATTTTCAGTTTAAAGTTGAATATTTCGCAAACAGATCACTGAATAGAAAAATCATGTTAGCAACCCCACAATGATTTCAAAAGACCTATCCAACGATACCCCACGCTATAGGGTTAGCCGAGAAAAAAAAATCACCCCCACTTTACGTCTATGGGAGGTACCCTAAAAAAATTTTTTTTACTTTTTTTTATTCAATCACTTTGTCGGCGTGACTGATATATATATTGATGCCAAATTACAGCTTTCTAGTACTAACAGTCTCTGAGCTTAGCCGCGGACAGACAGATAGACAGACGGACAGACATGGCGAAACTATAAGGGTTCCTAGTTGACTACGGAACCCTAAAAATGGTGAATGAAAATAAAAATAAATGAAATGAGTGAAAATGGTCTTTGATGTTTTACGCCGTACAACTGACATTGAACCTTAGGGCGGGAAAGGAATTTCTTAGTCCACCATACAATGGATACTAGGCAACTGGTATAGTATTTCAAAATACAATCGTTACGTAATAAGGCTTCTTAAAATCGAATATTGTAATTATGCTACGAGTTTATGTCGAGTGGGTTAGAAAAGTTACGAAATTTTAAGGTTTCTCTATCTACTAGGCTAACCGGTCATCTGCACAGGATGAAATCTTATCATTTTATTACGTGATACTTAGGTGTTATTCCAAATAGCATTAATACAGTGGCGTTCTCGACTGAATTAGACATTGTAATAAACGAAGTACAGTAATGTAGTAGAGTGGTGAGCGTACGAGCATTGCAGACTGTAAAATGATAAACCTGAGATATTACGCTTTCTAATAAATGAGTTAATCAATAAATACAATGGATATACTAGTTTCAGTTGTAAGACTTCTTAAAGAGGTTTAATTTAATTTGAAAAAAAATACACCCTTGTATGTATTAGCTTCACTTGTAACTAACAAACTAATTCACAGTCTAACTGAGTATGGTAATGAAAATAAATATAAATAGGTTATTAATACCTGCTAGAGTAATATACTAGGGGCGTTCAATAAAAAGTGAGAATGAGTATGTTATAAACAACTTTTACTAAATGTCATTTTATTTTTCGACATAGTCACCTTTTAGCATAATACACTTAGTATATCTTTTTTCTAAACCTAAAATTCCATTTTTAAAAAAGGTCTCATCTTGAGTACTTAAAAAATCTTGTACTGCAGCGACTACCGCGTCGTCGTCTTCAAATTTCTGGCCTCTCAGGTATTGTTTCAATCTCGGAAATAGGTAGAAATCACTGGGAGCGAGATCTGGTGAATACGGAGGATGCTTAAGGATATCGAACCCAGCATCACGAATTGCAGCCATTGCAACGGCGGACTTGTGTGCCGGGGCATTGTCCTGGTGGAACAGCACAACTTTCGAGAGTTTACCTCGTCGTTTTTCGCGGATCTCATTGCGCAATGTTGCTATTTGTTTGGCGTATAAAGTGCCCGTAATAGTGGCTCCATGCTCGAGATACTCAATCATTAATACCCCTTTACCATCCCAAAAAACAGAGCCCATGACCTTACCGGCAGATGGGCTCACCTTGAATTTCTTCGGAGTTGGAGATGATGGCCTTTTCCATGTCATAGACTGCAGTTTCGTTTCTGGGTCGTAATGATGGAGCCATGTTTCGTCCATTGTTATAAATCGCGCCAAAAAAAGTTCCCGGTCTTGCTGCATCAGGTTCAAAGCTTCTTGACAAATCTCTAGTCTAGTTTGTTTTTGCGTGTCAGTAAGCATTCTTGGTACCCAACGCGCAGATACCTTTTTCATACCCAAGCGTTCATGTAAAATATTATGCACGCT
Source organism: Archips crataeganus (assembly GCA_947859365.1). NCBI lineage: Eukaryota > Metazoa > Arthropoda > Insecta > Lepidoptera > Tortricidae > Archips > Archips crataeganus. The sequence goes on from OX402051.1 coordinate 9,414,216, forward strand.
CCCCGTTGAAATCTTTACATTTTCAGCAATAAAACGAACTGTGACACGACGATCCGCCAAAACTGAGTTTTCGACTTTTTTCACAATTTCTTCAGTTACTGCTGTAGTAGGGCGTCTGGAGCGGGAGTCGTCCATTGTCGATGTTCTTCCACGTCTAAATTCGGCGCACCAACGTGCGACTGTCGAATACGGAGGAGCATTAGACCCTAAAGTGTCCCGCAAATCCAAATTGACTTGGTCCGTAGAAAAATTTTTCAAATACAAGTATTTGATAACGGCGCGCAGTTCAATTTTCTCCATTTTCGCTAACGTACTCAATAGCGTTGCAAAGAAATTACCGTATATTTTTTTAAACAAAAGACAGTTAGTTTTTTTTTTCATAGCAATCAGCTAGATAGATTTGCTTTACCGGCCAGTATTTAATTTCGTAATATTAAAACAGTTTGCATCTCATTCTCACTTTATATTGAACGCCCCTCGTAATAATTTATTAGGATAGGAGTCTTTTATTTTCCAACCAAGCTTTTTATTACTTTTAAATTTAATGATAATACCAATAAGTATTTGAAGTAATTTTATTTTGGATACACTTCGACTGGTAGGGATCTTTCATGTATTTACCTGTATATTATTAAATAACATAGTATTCAAAATTTATTAACTATTCAATTGCAACATTTCTTACAATAAGCGGTTGTTACGAGAGTTAAGTAGGTATATACGAGAGTTATGTAGGTAGGTATATAAGTAGGCATATCTTGAGTACTATGTAAAATTTACGCATATAACGACCACTTTAGCCTAGTTGGTAGTGACCCTGCCTACGAAGCAAGAGGTCCTGGGTTCAAATCCCGGTAAGGGCATTTATTTGTGTGATGAGCACGAATATATGTTCCTGAGTTATGGATGTTTTCTATGTATTTAAGTATTTATTTATCTATATAAGTATGTTTATCGTCGTCTAGTACCCATAGTACAAGCTTTGCTTAGTTTGGGACTAGGTCGATTTGTGTAAGATTGTCCCCCTAATATTTATTTATTTATTTATATTAGCTAGCATATACATATACCTAACATGTGATGTACTTAAGTACCTATCCATGCATACAATTGAGACTTCAGGGCCCTGTACCACAAAAATTACAAGTGCTACAATTCAACAAAATTGTCAAGTTTCTCATAGTAAAATGTTACAATTTTGTCGAATTGTAGCACTTGTAACTTTTGTGGTACAGGGGGCAGAACTAATAACAACCAACCAAAATTGAACTAATAACATAATGTAACGTTGTTTTATAAATACTTACTTTTGAATCTTACCTCAAATAAAAGAATACTGTTAAAACCAAGGGTCTCTTTAGTGTACCTATTGTATGGTAACAGATACGTAGTACAGGTTGTTCTTTAATCTTAAACACACGTTTTAATGTGAAAACTTTACACACCCAAATTGGTTCTACAAACGCGATGTTCCGAAAACAACGCTCTATTGATGTTTCATCAAATTGAAAACAATCTGTGCTAATGCTGCGAGCAATAACGTTTAATTTAATAACACGTGTTACGTATTGCCACGCCGCCATTTTTAATTAACCGACTACCCTACCTATTAAAAAGAGGAGTTTCTCAATTTGTCTGGTTTTTGTGTCATCAATTACACTTTTTTTAGATGTCCGAGTAAAAAACAAAGGAAAATTGTAAAAATTTGCCAAGTTTCTCTCATTTTCGGGAATAGTGCAAATCCGTTTATCTACCATGCGTATATACCGCGTATCTGCGCTACATGTAGTTTTACAGGGGATGGTGTTAACTTCATATTTGTTTTATTTTGAAGAATTTGGAGTAAAAATTGGAAATTGCGCTTATCTACCATACGTAAATATCGCGTATCTGCACTACATGTAGTTTTACATATAATGGTTCATATTTGTTTTATTTTAACGAATTTGGAGTATTGCAAATTGGCTAAGTACATTTGTCAGATACCTACACAGAATTAACCAATGGCTATTAAGCGAATTTGCACTATCTCCGACGTTATATAACACTAGCTAGAGCCAAGCAGAATAGAAATTAAAATACAGCGGTATTGAAAACCGAAGTTTGCTTAGGAATTTTTAAAATTCTCTTTATACATGTATACATGTTTATTTATTTTTAAGAATTTAATAATTTTTATACGTAGCTAGGAGTATAGACTCGAGTTAAACGTAACTTCCTGTAGCCGTTTAGGAAAAACTAGGTGACATGCATTCTTCAGTGTATTTAAGTATTGATAACTCCCGAACGAGGGAACGAGGTGGTAGCAAGGGGAGTTAGGGGGGGTATGGGAGGTCCCGCCTCACTAATTAAACTGTCGTCTGCCTATTTGCACGGCAACTAAGAGCCGATAGGGTTTATTGATAAACTGGAACTAATTCACTGGAGAACGATTCGTAAAACATCAATGAACTTGGTTTTTTGGACGTCTTTATCGATTTCCATAGAAGTAATGAGATTTTATTAAAAAAAAATGTAATACTGGATAGCCAAGTTGTTAGAGAACCTGACTACGAAGCTTGAGATCCCGGGTTCCATTCCCGGTCGGGGCAGATATTTGTGTGAAAGATACGAATGTTTGTGCTCAAGTCTTGGATGTTTATTAAGTATGTATTTATTTATATGTGTATGTTTATCCGCTGTCCAGTACTCATAGTACAAGCTTTGCTTAGTTTGGGACTTGGTTATTTGTTGTCAATAGTCCCATAATTTTATTTCCTCCCAGAACGAATGATTAAAGTAAAATCTATGAGAAAACTTTTTGTGTTTTCGTAGATTTTACTTTACTGTATTTGTTAATGAAATGTAATCCTTTTTGAAATACAATCGCAGCATGACTTTGCTTTTTTTGAGCGATTTACTCGAGCGGCGATTCGGTACAGACTGAGCAAAGAAAACTACATGTACGAGATATAAATAGTACAAGGTGTAAATGGTGTGCTTGAGAAATGATTTCGCGTGGCTTTGCAGTTTCCATTACTTAATTACTTTCGTGACTTCTAGAATTTCAGCACGCTTAAAATATCGTAATCTTTTTATGCGCTTGCTTTTATTTAGGAATCTACGTAATGATAAAATTCACTTTTGTCCCTTCGCAGTTTTCGAGATGTGTTTTTGTTTGCAATATTGTTACTTACTTTCTTATCTCTACAGTGTATCTGTGAGTCCATCAAATATTTGGCGGATCGTGATTACGCCGCAGATTATGTTCCCAGCGAGAAAACTTTTACCGAGCGTGACTTTACCAAATTTGAGCGACAGCTACTTAACTATATTGTGTTTTCTTCAAGATTGCTACAGAAAGGAAAATAACGGTTACATAATCTTTTTATGGCGGTTTCATAATTAAATTACGGTGCGCGGTGGCTTAGAACACGATTTTGGTGAAAGTTTGGATCAGGGATGGATTTATAGACACTGCGGGTTTAAAATGTTTGTTTTAGTAATTTTTTTTTTTATATGTATAATAAGGGAATTAATCAGTGTTTTGACCGGAGAGTCTAGTGGATTCGAGTTAAATAATTATGTCACAAAAGAAAAAGTAAAATCGGCGGGAGCAACGCAGTGTTTCGATTGTTTATTTAATTGTTATTTCCTCGCATTAGTCGTGAAAAGCAGCACAATGTTTAGTCTCGGTCAAAAGTGCAATAGATCGACTCGTACTTTTGAGGGCCTCCGCTACGCGTCGGCCCTCAAACTAAGTCGTCCATCTAATGCTTACTTTCTAGCCTCTAAAACAATGTACTATTTATTAACTTGCAATGTATTTATTTTTATTTTTTATTTTTATCTATGTATGTACGGGTCAAATCTTGGAAGTCGAATTTGACCCACTTCCAGTGGTCGGATTCACTTGAAATTTGGTATACTTATGTAAGTTGGATGACATTGCAATTATTATTATTTTTATTAGCCTATTCAGTCCCATGTTGAGTAAAGGCCTCCCCCAAAATATCTACTGCTCTCTGGCCGCTGCAATGCAATTACAGTCAACAAAAAGTACAATCAGCTAAAAAGCTTGCTCTTAAAATTAAATTTTTAACAAAAACTTATATTTATTCTGATGTAGCAACTGCCATTAAAATGGCAAAGCACTTACTTAGTCGACCACACAAGTCTTGATATGAAAGTCTTGGCCAGAAATAAACGCGCAACATTATCTAAATTGACCTCTTCAAAACAAGCTAACGACGTCATGTTGTTTAAAAATACGTTGTTGACATTTTAAACAGCCGACTTTTTTGTTCATTTATTCAGGGCGTGCTCGACTCACGAGTTTTTTATTTTAACACGTTGCAACGTGAAGCACGTGTATACGGAAATATACACGTGGGTTTACGGTACGTAACTATCTATTTGAATTCGCCATCTCGTGTTAGATCAATACTCTATATACATGGTGTTACAAAAATATCTTTGAAGTGGAAAAAGCTAAGAGGGTTGAATAGTCCTAAAATATTACATATTCTTTAAATATGTAATATTCTAGGACCTATTTATAGTATTCTTTTTCCTCAGTTTATCCCTCATCATGAAGTTAGTATAGAAACTAAATACAATGTAATAAACCATGAATTATTCAAAACTGTTAATAAAATTATCCAAACGGATTATCTTGTTAAAATGGCAATGGTTAGGCCATATAGCACACAACACGGATAGGCTGAAAAGTTCTCGAATGGAGATCACGGACTGGCAAGCGTAGCGTGGGACGTCCACCAACGAGATCTGGTAATATCCGCAGGTTCACGGTGGATGCAAGCCGCTTCCAACCGTAATGATTGGGTATCAATTAGGGAGGCTTATGTCCAGCAATGGACGTCCTACGGCTGAAATGATGATGATGAATAAAATTAGTATCGAATCCTCGTACCCCTAGTTCTAATATAATGTAGTCTAGTTAGAGAAACACTCACTGAGTAAGTTCAATTCAATTCATTTATTCAAATATTTTTAGTACATGAGTAATTATAATTTTATTAGTAGGCACTTTACTTAATCTATGTTACGAATTATATATAGGTACTATACTAATGGCTCGACTAAGTAACTGGTCTAAAGACTAAGGTCACTACTAGAATATAATGCCTAAGCTAGGATACATAAGTAGCATGTATTTTAGGCCAAAAAAAGTGAATTGATAAATATCAAACTCCAATATGTCCACAATAAATGACATGGAGTGATCCTTACTCTTTATCATTATAAGGATTATTTCTTTAAAAATTGTATTAGATAAGTTTAAGTAAGAAACCTCTAGTTTTATATTAAGGATTTCCTACCTACTTACCAGTTATGGAAGAGCGGGGCATCCTAACACAGGTTTACTACCTAAAGGGAAGTCCCAATTTACAGCATGCGTTGTATTGTGTAACGAAGGAAAAATAAACAATTTTCATTTTCATATCTCCATGTCATTTATTGTGGACATATTGGAGTTCGATAATTATCAACTCAAGTAAGGAAATATAAGCCGTTACAAGCGTTATCTATACCTACTTGTGACATTCAATGTCACTTAAACGTCATTTAATTAGAGTACGGTAGAGCCAACTCACAGACTTGAAATTTAGCAGTAATTTTATACCATGTGTTATCATTTATCATTAACTTTAGATTTATCGAAATTCCCAAAGGAAAACGACTAGACAATTTAGTGTTTTCCGACGCGACCCAAGTGACAGGATGAACCTTGTCATTAATTGATTCAGGTGTTTCTTTTCAGAAGTCTGTGTCAATGAACTAAATAACATAATCGCGTAGTATCGGAAGAACAAGGTTAAACAGATGTAGTTAATTTAAATTGAGTCAATATTTAGTAAATAGAAATCAACGATTCAAATGCTACAGTATTAAATTATTCTTGCCTAAGAGCCATATCGCACAGCGGGTATGCAACGGATTCGCCGCGAACGCGCAACGTATTAAATCATCATCATCATCATTTCAGATCAGACAGATTGGTCCCGTGGCATCCGCATTCAACGCGATCCCGCAACCTTAACCAGCAGCTTATCTCGGTTGGGCAGCGTTCGGGAAGCTCCGCAATATCTTGTCATCCAATATTCTATTCTATTCTAATATACCGCAATGTCTCAAGTCAAAAGTCTTTGACCAGTGTATATTGCCAGTGATGACTTATGGCACTGAGACGTGGCCGCTAACGATGGGCCTCATAAGAAAGCTCAAACTCACTCAGAGGGTGATAGAGAGGGCTATGCTCGGAGTTTCTTTGCGGAATTGCATTAGAAATGATGAAATCCGCGCGAGAACTAAAGTCACAGACGTATTATATCATCATCATCATCATCCCAGCTTATATACGTCCCACTGTAGGGCACAGGCCTCCTCTAAACGACGACGACGATGACGACGACAAAACGATAAACGAAACAAAAAAAAACGAAACACTTATGTCTAAATACGTTGGGCGTTCGCAGCGAGTCCGTTGCGCCTCCGCGGCGAACACGCCGCGCGTTCGCTCCGTTTCTAATAGGTACATTCGCAAATCGCCAGTATGATATATATATGACTCTAACACGCGGTCACAGACGTAACGGGATGAATGGGCGCCTACGCGCTACGCCCACGCGCTACGCCGCTACGGCGCTACGGCGGGTGCTACGAACCCCCTCTCCCATGTACGTGATTCATTCGATCACAGTTTGGAATTCATAAGAAAACCAATTAACTGGAAACGTTATTTTAATAGGGTTCGATTTAGTTTTACGATTACGATAAAGGGAGTTAGTCTGGAACTGATAAGGTTTTAAAGAGAAGTTTAGTAGAACTTTTACAAGCTTTTATAAATCTTTGTTAGACAATTAATTATTATTTCTGATTGCTCTCCAAATAAATAAATAAAATAAAATTTTAAAACTTGTATGATTCAGGCCATTAAAAAGTTAAGACGCAAAAGTTGAAGTTTAAAAATAAAATAATTTAAAAATATTCAATCTTATTGTTATTGCTACTTTAATGCTTAACAGTAAGTTTAATATTTGCCACTTAAATAGTTTTTCTCAAACATGCTATGAAATATTGATGTTATGTTCCTTAAAATACGCCACGAACTGTCACGTTGCAGGTGCGGCTAGACGAGAGGTCAATAATGGAATTTCATACAACATTGCTGGCCAAGGCCAGCAAAGTGATCGTCTATTGTTTTATGTGACACAGCACCATGACGTTTAATAGGTCGACGTGGTCGACGTGGATGGATGGATGGACGGACGGATGGACGGACGGACGGACGGACGGACGGAGGGATGGATGGATGTTGATGGATGGATGGATGGATGGATGTTGATGGATGTTGATGGATGTTGATGGATGTTGATGGATGTTGATGGATGTTGATGGATGTTGGTTGATGGATGTTGATGGATGTTGACGGATGTTGGTTGATGGATGTTGATGGATGTTGGTTGATGGATGTTGGTTAATGGATGTTGATGGATGTTGATGGATGTTGATGGATGTTGATGGATGTTGATGGATGTTGGTTGATGGTTGTTGATGGATGTTGATGGATGTTGATGGATGTTGGTTGATGGATGTTGATGGATGTTGATGGTTGTTGATGGATGTTGATGGATGGATGGATGGATGGATGTTGATGGATGTTCTTGATCATGGATGTTGACGGATGATGATGGATGTTGATGGATGTTGATGGATGTTGATGATGTTGTTGGTGATGGTGATGGTGATGGTGATGGTGATGGTGATGGTGATGATGATGGCGGTGATGATGGTGGTGATGATGATGATGCATGTTTGAGAAAAACTCTATACAAGCCTTGGCCACGAACAGGGATTGCCGACCTCGTATCTCTAGATGGCCTCGTTAACACTCGGCCATCTATAACTACTCGGCCGGCAATCTCCTATTTCGCGGCCGCTGCAGTAATGTACTATTTCACACCACCTGCTCGACAATGCCTCATTATATATCATGCAAACCTTACTCAAAGTAAATCATTATAGCCCTTGTCTTTTGCCGGGGTGTAATGTTGTACTGAATTTCATTATAACCCGCCGGGCAGTAATGTGATTCTCACTTCTCTTAGTTCTTATTGTTATGCATTTAAAGTCTAATTTCGTCAAAATCTGCTGCAGCTGCTGGTGGCCGACGGCGAGGAGGTGGACGGCGGCGCGCGCCGCGCCTCATTTATTTGAAAATCGAACTTATTCGAAAATCGAGCTGGCCACGCCACGGCAAGCTGAACGAAAAAAAATCAATACTTAAAACAAAAGCCGCGAGTATTTCAATACGCTGCAATTTTAAGTATCAAAACTGCAAAAGAAGATAAAACATTAGGAAAATATCGAGTGACGAAAGTGATTTGACTCCTGACTCCATTAAATTAGACGCCTTAGGACCACTTGCACAGTTCAGGGTAAAAAAATTAAATCGGTAACCCTGGGTTAAGAATGACAGTTCCATACATTTTGACACTTGTTAACCCTGGGTTAGCAGTTAACTCGCTGGGAGTTAAGTAGCTAACCCAGGTCCGCGCAAGTCGGCCTTAGAAATTGTTAATAATGTATATTCCCAGAGAAGTCGAAGGAAAAATACTTAAAAGCTTACAAAGATTTCGACAAATGGAAAACTGCGAAAGGCGCAAAGTCAGTGTCAGAATCAGTGCTTCTGGGTCTATTTCGAGTATTTTTCTAGTAGCCTTGGTTTTTATTGTCTCGCAAAAGGTGAGAAAAGTAGAGTATACTCCTCGGGGATAAAACTGATTTTGCCTTGGGTGCGCTTAAATCCTTCACTGCTCTCAGGACTCCATCTTAATTCCCTCGCTTCGCTCCGGAATCAACTAAAAAACCCCCTCGCTACGCTCGGGAGTTAAATCTGGAGTCCCTCGATACGCTCAGGATTCAATATCGCGCCCGTGACATAATGCAGTGCTTTATCCCCTTGGTGTACAATCTACTATTACAAAATACTGAATGATGAAAGTCACGAAAGTAATAAAAATAATTTTCTTAAACTTTTTATGAAACCTGTTATAAGCCTGGGTTATTGTCATACTCTGTCGCTGTTTAAGTATTATGACTTTGAGAATTTAACATAAATTTGCAACCCATAACAACAATTAACTATTTTCTTTCCCACTTTTAACTTCTTTTCTTTAGACTTTTTCAACCGATATTGGTGTAGGTCTCCTTCAGATTCCGCCATTTTTCTTTGTCCTGCGTCTATATGCGCCTAATTCGTCCCTGGAAATGCTGACGATATTTTTCCATTGCAATAGTGGTTTTCCCCTATGCATCTTTACAAATTTTCATTTAACTTGTAATTTTCGTTTTCCGATTTCGCAAGTCCAATCTCAACTACTTTTAGTGATCACTGATCAGATTTAAAGGAAGTATAAACCCTTTTCTTGAAAGCTCCGATGTCATAGTTGTCTGGAAACACTGCTGTCGGAAGCTGATTCCACAGTTTCACTGTACGTGGCAGGAAGTGCAGAAGAAAACGTACAGTGTTAGAATGCCATTCATCGAGATGGTGACTATGGAACTTAGACTTTCGGCGGGAAGTGCAATGGTGGAATTTTGCAGCAGGCAGAAAATTAATTAATTCTTACATTACGGATATACAGGATGCTAACAAATTAGGTACCAATATTTCTATGGCTTACTCTACTCATCAAAACAAGTCACTTTTATTCTAACAAGTTTTTAAAATTTGAAAAGAAAATCTCGTTTTTCCATTTAGTAATGGAAACAAAAAAAAAAGCAAAGCAGTAAATCCGTTTAGATGGATATGTATCAAAAGTTCGCGTTTTTTTTTAAATTTTGAAAAGTTCTCTGAGTGAAAGTGACTTGTTTTGATGAGTAAGTTACGCCCTGGAAATATTGGTACCTAATTTATTAGCACATTATATAATGTAAAAAAATATTTTTCACCTCAGCACCTCAAACAGGCAGGTTTTGCTACTAAAAAACAGTGAGCAAAATCCGATTTTGCTCACTGCGTGAGACAAAGTAGCTTTTTAATTATTTTTTTTAAAAGTCAAAGACAATGATGGGTCTGCTTACTGAATTCGAAAGATTTGAACTTCAGTTTGATCTGTCACTTTCATTTCGATACGAAAAGAGCGAGAGATAAGATCAAATCGATTCGAATTTCGATTTCAAATTCTATCCTAGTAGACCTAAAAATAAACGAACGATTGAACGTTCGGATACTCATAATAAGTTCTTAACCTTAAAATTGTAATTCGTCTGTTAAGGTTTTAAATTAAATTATTGTAGGTACTTTTTTAATAATTGGATTATATTTTTATATAATCAAATTAATAGTAAAAATGTTGTTGAAAACAAAGTTTAAACATGTATCTATATAATTATTAATAATTTTAACAATCTTGAACATCGTGGTAAATACAGCGGATGCAGCATCGGAACGAAGCGGGTGTAGTATCGGAACGCATCTTTAAAAAAATAGCGGGATTCAAATTTTAATTATTTTCTTCTGTTTCTCTAGCTACAGAGTTCGATATCTATGAGTTTGGTACACGATCAGAAGCAATTTGGAAATTATTAGAATAGTAATAAGTACTTATTTAATACATTTTTGAATATGATATGAGTGAATTGAGTGAGTCCAGTGACGAAGTCAACAATTGAACACCAGACGAATTAATGGAGTAATACATAATGCAGAGTAAGTTTCTTACTTGAAAAGTCTCGCGAAAAATATTTAAAAGCTTATGATATTTTTAAACAATGCAAACACTTTTTCGGAGACTGTACCTATTGTTAGGTATATATATAATATGAAGTATTTACTCAAAGTTGAAAACCACAACAAAGACAAAAAGACGACGTTCATATACCTTTAATAATTTATTATGTTCTCGCTGCTGAGGTGAAAAGTTGTATGTGTCACACGAGACCAAAGTTTTTTTGCATCTCGTATATTTGAATCACTCGCGCACTCAGGATTCTAACACTTAGAATCACTCGCTAAACGCTCGTGATTCAATTATAGAATCCTTTGCTAACTCGTGATTCAAAATCAGCACTCGCAGTAAAAAACAACTTTGCTCTCTTGTTGCACAAATAACTATTTTAACAAAAACCCATTTGCTCTTCAAAAAATTACTAGTAAAAAATATGTCAAGTCTTAATTCAATTTGTTTCCACATTCCACATGGCAGCCCATTTTTTAAGATGGGGGTAGAAAAACACTTAAGTTTTTTCATCACATCGTAGGTGTAACGACGTAATGTATTTGGTCTCGCCCACACATCGGTGACATAAACGCTTTAGGTACACATGTACTTACGCGCAAATATTTTTTACCACCTTTTTAATAATCATATCCTACTAATACAAGTGCTTTACTTAAAAGGAGGATTCGACACCACCTGTGTAAACGTTATGTTAAATAAATAATTTTGAATTTTTGAATTTAAGAATTTAATATAATATAATAGTTAAAAGAGAAAAGTTTGTGAAGATGTTTAGATATTTGGATGTTTGTTAGTCAATGGCACAACAACGGCTTGACAGATTTATAGGAAAGTTGGTAGACAGAAAATTCTGGATTGAAGTAAATGATACTCAATATCCCGGTAATGGAACACATTAATAATCGACAAGATGAAGCGACGACCTGATTAAGTTACGGAAACGCTTTGGATGACGATGGCGCAGGACCGATCTGTTTGGCGAGCTTTGGGTCAAGCCTATGTTCAGCAGTGGACGTCTTTCGGCTCAAATGATGATGATGATTAAAATTAAATAGAACATCCTTTATCATTAACAGTAAACATAGTGTTCAATTAATTTACAAGACTGTTGGCGAAACTTAATACAATACTACCCACACTACATAAACATGCGTGGTTTAATCAGGAATATGTCACAAAACCTTGGTACTGCGTAGGTATTTACGGCCACTGAGGGCCTGAAACTTGGTAATGAAACGTTTTAATCAACATGGTAATCCCAAATTAATTTACACCCCAAACGAGATCAATGCCAAAAGAACTGCAGCACTCTGCTATTTATATGTTGAACAGGATCGCTAGTGTACAAGTAAAGGTTAAAGTTACGTCAAAAGCATGGAAGATGCAGATTAATTATTGCAGAATGGCTTTGTCTGTTTATTGATTAAAGAACTCTCTGGATTGATACTAATAATATTAACAAAAAAGCAACTCCAAAGAACTTCTTTCTTGTATTTATTTTTATTTAATTGGGATCTAATTCATAATCGACGAGATTACTGAGGCAACAGAAAAAAATTACAACCGAATTAAGAATCTCCTCATTTTCTGAAGACCTTTAAAAAAGTAGATTTATTTCATGGATAAATAAAGAGAAAACACGCATGTTATAAATATCAAGTCCACATAAAGTAAATTAGCAGCAATTTAAATAATAGACACTCTGCTACTCTGAATTGAAACAAATTGATTGATGGAGTTTTCCTTTGTTGATTCACGAAATTTACGATGTTAGCCACGCTTGCTCGCCTATTTTGGCAACATCGCTCGAAGGGAACCAGACAACCTCGAGAAACTGATCGTGCTAGGCAAGATAGAGAGGAAAAGACCAAGAGGACGGTCGCCAACCCGATAGTCGGACCAAATACAATACATCCCTGTATTTATTTATATAATTTGTTTTTTTTTTATGACATTCCACCAAGTTTCTTGCGGCGCATTCTTCTTGACAATGATGGTCCTTCCGAAAGCGCTGGTTAGTTTTAATAAAAAAGTGACATGTGAACTTTGCGGCCTACTTGCAGAATAAACGTTTTGATTTTTTTGATTAAGGCGATAACGGGGCTCAATTTGCCTGCAGCTCTGAAACAGGCCGAGGACAGAGTGGTGTGGAAGCAGACCGTCAACATCCCTGTAAAAGCTTTCCAAAACGGGCACGACCTTCAGTAATGAAGAACACGACGAAGAAGAGAATAATGGATATATCTTACAGTTTCGTATACCTATCTATTACTAAAGAAAGCTACGTGAAATAGTAGAAATCAAGCAGGGACGCGCTCAGGCGACTACCTCTCTTTAACAGCGGCATGAACCTTTTCAGACTCTGCCTGCTTTAAAAACTAAATCTTTGTCTTTTTCTACACTGTTTTCGTTTCAGTGAATTGGCCTAGTGGTTAGAGAACCTGACTGAAAAAATTGAGGTCCCTGGTTCGATTCCGATGTATGAAATATACGAATGTTCGCTCTCAAGTCTTGGATGTTTAATATCGTCGGGGATAGTGCAATACCGCGTAACTAGCATTGGTAAATACTGCATATCTACACAACACCTATGGGTGTGGGGTATGGGTGGGTGGGGGTATGGGTGAAAAACCACGTAACTAGCACTAGTAAATACTGCTTAACTACACAACAACCAACTTTACAGGAGAACCTTGAAACGTTTCTAATAAGGATTTTACGTTCGTTGGCGGGAAATCTTAAGTTGGCTACATTTGTTAGATACGCGGTACTAACCAATGCCAGCTACGCGGATTTTCCCTATGGGTGTTGTGCAGATACGCAGTATTTACCACTGCTAGTTATGCGGTATTGCACTATCCCCGACGATATTTATTAAAGTATCATAATGGTTATCCGTTGCCTAGTACCCATAACTCAAGCTTTGGAACTAGCTCAATGGATGTGAATTGTCCTGTATTTATTTATATATATTTATTTGTTCAACCACCTACAGAAATTTTGGACTAATTTCAGAACAGCTTGTGTTTATGTCATCTTTGCTCAACGCACGTTCTCATGCAACCAACTCATCAATCCAACAACATATACCACCGCAGTTTCTTGCCCCAGCTTCGCGGCAGGCAAGAAGGCGCTCGCAAAGGTCAGTCGGATCATCAATCTTGTCAGATTTACGGCTCGGCTCGTCTAGTTTATCTTGCGACCCTGCCCGGCTTACGCCTACCTAAACACATAATATGTAAATTATAAAAAAACCACTGGTTTTGCGTGAGGCTGATTTTTCTCCCTAGTTTCATTTGCACCATTTACTAGCACCATTACCATACATAGCAGTACCGTAATGATGCAAATGAAACTACGGCAATTTTTCGGGTGGTTAAAGTTGAGGCGAAGATAATTTCGTCACTGATACTTCAATACCGTGTAACTAGCTTTACCCGTATGGTCTATTTTATCTAATTTTCCCTGTTATTTCGTTTAAAGTTGAGCTTCATGGAAAAAGCTAGTTATGCGGTATTGCAGTATCACTGACAATTTGTGTTGGAAATAATAAGTAATCGTAAGACCGCGATGCTTTAGACCCATGGAGGATAATTTTGGCTCATATGAAAACAACACATAGGAGGGTCTAATGAAAAACATGTCACTGGTTAAGCGATAGCAGATTATATTTTTAAAAATGTCTAATACTAAACGTGAAATGTTTAGTGACTCTACTAATATAATAAATGTGAAAGTTTCTGAAGATGTTTCGGTGTTTGTTACTCAATCACGCAAGAACGGCTGAACGGATTTACATGAAATTTGGTATGGAGATAGTTTGAGACCTTGGGAATAACATAGAATAGATTTTAGCTAGGGATATCGATAAACGAATTCTTCGCAGACGGAGTCGCGGGCAACAGCTAGTACTCTATTTATAACTTGACCTCTCGTCCGGTACCAGATTATCGTCTAATTTTGGGACATCCTGTATTTGTTACTTTACACGCTAATACAGCTGGACTGATTTATAAAAATAAAAAAAAACTTAAAGTTTACTACCTGGATAAACACAGAATAATTTTAATCTCAGAAAATTAGATAGTTCCCGCGGTAAAGCGATAAACGAACAGACTTTGCCGCGGGCAACGCCTATTGTATGTAAACCCACACAGTTTTCATTGCCTAAACACTTTGATCGGACTTATCATATCAACATATCTCAACTGAAACAAAAAAAAACTAAGTTACAAGTCACGTGTAACCACAGAAGTATTAACTAATAGCTGGTAATACGGTCTATCCAAGTTTCTAACACATTAATGATTTGCCACTTAAACCAGCACTAGTTTTTCGCGAAAGGTTTTCATTTATTCCCTAAATGGAATAAAGCCATTTTAGTTATTATTTAAGATTACGTTTACTATGCCACGCAATCACCAAATATTTACTATAGAAATCGATCATCATATCTGCTTGCTCAACTTTAGTGCCCTGCGTGATCTTGAGCCAGCCAATCAGAGTGCAGTAATCTCCGCAGTGGTTGGGCAATTCTTTTTTGTAGATCAAAACTAACCAGCAATTGAGTTTTTCTCATCTGATGGTAAGTGCAAGAAGTGACTAAAATATATCTCACTATTCAGTAACAGTTTACTCGATCTGGCGTTAAGTAGCCCTAAATTGTCTTTGGGAAAATATAGACGACGGAAAGGAATTTTATTTCTTAGTCAGTATTATAAAAGATAAAGTGAAGCGCTTTTTTCGAATTACCGAAATATTAGCAACGTAAGCGTAAAGCAGCTGCCCTCGCCTAGTCATACGGTGGTGAAAAGCAGGTGATGGAATAAGTTCACGGTAAATTCCCCACTCTATTGGTTAATTCCTCTATGCATGAACATAACATTACTCTGCAAAACGCGACGATAGCGTTATAACTGAAGAAATATTTTCGCAGGAGATTCTTTTATCCGTGAAAAATATTTCCCTTCCATTTCCTTGTCACAACATGCCGTTTGTTACTAATACGTCCCTTTTCAACCGGTCCCGTGGGAAAGGGACGCAGAACGACAAAAGTGGAACTTCGCGTCGTGCTAGCCTTGTTACTGTCGCAAATACCCGTAAAGTTCAAAGGTCAGCATTAACGCGATCATGCTAGGATTTCTATAGCTTACATTTGTCCCGGGAATCGTATTGAAACTCGAATAACGAATTAATGTCAAATAATTTTGCTAAATTATGCTACCAGCTGGACCTTTGAAGTATATTTTAAAGTTAAATTAAGTAGGAAACACGAAATAAGAAATCTCATCACTTTACTTTATTTAGTGCTATAATACATAGTTATTCAACATCTAATATATAAAAATCTCGTGTCACGGTGTTTGTTATCGAACTCCTCCGAAACGGCTTGACTGATTTTTATGAAACTTTTTCTGTGTATTCGGTAGGTCTGAGAATAGGTCGTAGGCTATATTATTCGCAAACGGAGTCGCGGGCAACGCTAGTAATACATAAAATCCTACTAATATTACAAATGCGCGAGTTTGTCAAAATGTGTGTACGTGCGTGCGTTCGCGTGTGTGTGTATGTATAGATGTTTATAGACGAAATTTGGTATGTATTACCATGTACATCTTAGCAATAATGATTCCGAAAGCGCTGGTAGTATGAAAAAAAAATTTAAAACAACCCTTTTACGGCTTAGGACTTACAAAATAAGCGTTTTGATTTTTGCGCGTTAAAAACAGTAAAATTGATAACAGCCAATTCGTACTCTCATAACTTTAAAAGAATATGGTCAGCAACCATATATCCTTGACAGTCTCACAGTTCACAGTGTTTTCTAAGTTCGACAAACAGTAATTAGTAAACGTCGAATATAGTCTTTACTCTGACAGAATAGGAAATAACCCCCAATTTCCTTTACTAAATGTCACCGCCCTTTATTGGCGTTGGCGCGTGGGCGAACAAATAACGAGTTAGAACGATGTCCATTTGGTATTTTCCTTTTATTTAGAAACAAAACGTTTGTGAGTACGAGAAAACAACACAGAGCTAAGAATAAGTGGAAAAGAAATAAGTATTATCGAATATATAGGTAGATATCTGTTCAGGAGAGGGCTAATGTTAGGTCATCTCATCTCTTACGTCACGATAATTACATTAAGACTAAGTATAATAGAAGGAAAGGTAGAAGGGAAAAGGAAAAGGGGAAGACCAAGAAGGACATATATGGAGCAAATAAAAAAATGTTTCATTATATAAAGAAATGAAGGAAAGAGCGGAATTACTTCACTGACATGAGCCTAGCTCTTAAATGTATGATGATGATGATCTGTTCAGCAATCAGCATCGGTGTCGCCATTTTTGATCTATTCTGATATTCATGCGCACACAATTTGTATGTATATTATCATTACGCTAACACCAATAGGGGCGGGGCACCAATGAAGAATGTTTTAAAATCGGGGGTTTTTGAAGTAAAACTTCTATAGGCACGCTTGACTTGGGAGTACGGTGGTGAATGTGAACGCGGGGGTAGTGCTGGGGGGGGGGGGGGTTGCGCGGGGGTGGGGGGTCGGGGGTGGGGGGGGTATTTTTTTTTATATCGAGGAACTAAGGAGAGCCATAATTGATGAAAAAGCAAATTGAATAAAAAAATAAGCTGCCCAAATTAATAATTCCACGCGGACTTAGTCGCGGGCAAAATCTAGTAGTGAATAAATACGGATAACTCACGTCTATGATTGAGTTTAGCCCGAACGAGTTAAGCCTGACATGTTTCGGGCTAATCCGTAGACCTTCAGTTTCATCTAACTGAGTTTAGAGCGATGGCGCGCAGTGCTCGTTTGGTAGCAGCCGCTGTGGCGTGTGCTCCAGGAGGAAGGGTTACGGATAAGCCCGAAACACGTCGGACTAAACTCGATCATAGATGTAAGTAACTCACGTGAGTTATCGGTATTTTTTCACTGTGTAACCATTTTTTTTCAACAAGCATAGTCACCCGATGTTAAGCAATCTCCGTTGCTTGTGACACTCGCGACTCCGTGGGAGTCGCCTGGGCGTTGCCAGCTATTTAAAATTATCCTTTTTTGTCCTTTTCTGAAGGCCCACCTATATGTATACAAGACATAGCTATTCAGGCACACCGCTGAGGGAAGTGAACTCCTCACGCTTAAACCGCTGAACAGATTTGGTTGAAATTTGGCATCGAGATCGTTTGAGACCCTAGAAAGGACACATTCTTCCCAAACGAAGTAGCGGGCAACAGCTAGTATGCTACATGTGCGCCTCGCGCTTTTAGCTCTCATTCTATTCCTCTTATTTTTAGCTCTCTGGTAAACAACGAAATATCGTTTCATATCGCCCGCCCACGAACATAGAAATAAGGTTTTTATGTAGCGAAACATTTTGAAATAACGGTATTCCTAAGAAAAGTAAATAACATTGTCTTACGTTATCGGTAAATTGATATTTATAAAACTTTGGTCCGCAGAACTTGCGCACAATCTTATTTAATAGAATAAGCCGCAGTTCGTGCCCATCACCTCCACAGGATCACCTTCATCACCATCACCTGGGCATAGGTCTGCTCTCAGAATGAGAGGGCTTGGGTTGTAATTCCCATGCGGGCTTAATGCCGATTGGGCACTTCTCGGACATCATGAAATTGCTTCGCTGGTGTAAGGTAGTGTAAGGTATTTTTCACGTGTCTTCCTTCACCGAAAAGAGTAAATAATCGAGCGTTTCGATCGCACGTTTAAACATCATTTTACATTACCTACCATCGAATATTACCAGAATGGAAGGAACAAGTCGCATGAACTTTGGTCAGACTACATTCATCATCGGTACTGTACCTACGTCTTTATAATCATATAAAAAATTCACCCTAAGCATCATCTCTTTCAATAACATTTGCTGAGGCAGTAATGGAGAAAAAACGTGCTGAATGTTGACCCAAAAACTCATGTTAATGTATTTGTGTAATTTTTAGTTTTAGGTTCAGTTTTATTCTCCTTTATTTATAAATTGTACATACTTTAGATTATTACTACTTCTGTATTTTGTTCAATAAAATTTACTATGTGATTTCACACATATATCACTTTCATAAGTGCAAATCCGAACTCAAATCCACAATTTTCAGCTTGAGAGGCTATCGGTCAAACCACGTTAAGCTACCACGGCATTTTTCGCAAATACTGATAAAAATTACATTACATAAGCATAAAATGTAATAAACGTGCAAGTTTACAACTAAACCTGAGTAACAAGGCAAAACGAAATAACTCACACATACCTACACCCTTAAAACACTCTACAAACAAAATAAATCCTTATTACGTTAAATAACGTAATAAGCAACGAAATTAAAATACAACATTGTCGAGTACGGTTCTAAACGTGGAGTGCCGGAGATTATTGGCCTACTCGGGAAGAATGTCGTAAGTGCACATACCCCTTTTAAACTTACGTCGTTTTTAGTTGGAATGGATGGAATAAGGGCGCAATCACGGCACCAAAACAAGGGAATGTGACCCTCGGGGCTCGTATGACATAATGTGACGAATAGGCGCTCAAACCCCTCTAATTTAATACTTCGACTCCGACTGGCTATTACGAGGAGTAAACTAACGGGATCCATCTTCACAAACAACGTTATGGCGCGTCTGAGAGACGATACAGCCGTTTTATTAACACTTGCTCTTGAGTCCTTTTACTGGTTTGTTTATAGAGTTTCCAGTTGATGCTGTTGGCATTTGTATCATTTTTAACCTTGCACAGTTTAGAAACGGGATTCTTGTGCCACTTTCTACTATCCATAATTTAGCCGTGTAAGGCTTATTGGGTTTATTAATGAATATATAGTTTAACGAGTACATATGTATTGCTCCGCTAAATAATTGAAGGGTTTATATTTCCGTGTTGTAACTGTACATACCATACAGTGTCGTTTAAAAGGTTTTGTTGAAGTTTGCGGGTGAAAAAACTTGATGCAAGGTCCATCCGGATCACTACCGCCCTGTTACTCGATAATCCTACCGCCAATCAGCAATGCCTAGGCTGGTGAATTCCGTCGTGGAGAGTAAGACGGCGCGGTGAAATTACTGGCACGAGATATTCTATCTCAGCCCTCTAGGTTGGCAATGTATCGGCAATCTTCTGGTGTTCCAAATGTCCAGAGTGACCCACTTGCTCGTTTGCTACTCTATTTCATAAAAAAAACTTTAGTTTGATGAAATTCACATAATGTCAAACGCCAGAAGCTCAATGAACTCTCTTGACTTTAAAACTTTTACCTAGACTACATTTAAATCTGAAATGGAAGAACCAATATTCCAAAGTATGGCAGAAATATGGGTAAAGAGGATGGGAGCAAAAGCCACCCAAAATTTAGTTTTTTGCTCATATGTCCTCATATGACCACATTTGTTATTTACTTTTATAACTTCTTTCTAACGCAGCCCCTATAATGTCCCACAGCTAGAGAAAGGTATCTGTAGACTTCCGCAAACTTAGTGAAAACCTATTTAGATGGGTATTTTAGACATAGTTAGAAAGATCTGTTCTGAGGAACTGTGTTATCGATTTTAGTGTCAAAAAACTATATTCGTTGAAAAAATATCATACTCAATTCGGGAATCGAACCCGGTCGTATTCTTTACTTGTTTATACGAAAGATTTGTGTCTTTGTTTTTCTATAATGTGTCCCAAGGTATACAATTTATTTTTGCCTACATTATTGATATTCCAAAAATAGCCAGCGCGTTAAGTCGGATTAGCTGTCCATGGAAATATTCGCGAATTTGTCTCAAAGCCCTTCGTATTCCAATAGTGACAGTTGGTCCTTTGAGAGGCGCGAGCTAAAGCGAAAACTTCAATCGACGGGGGAGCGCTCAAATCGCTTTACTTTGCCACCGATTCGTCAGCCAAAGCGAATGTTTGGTCGTTCTAACAAAAAACCTTCAAACTGAATCATTAAGTATGTAGTTCCTAGGATACCAACTGATGATAGGTTTAACTTTATGGGATTTCACAAGCTTTTCTATGGAAAGCATCGCGAAGTAAATTGCCCGGAATCAACTAGATACAAGAGATATTTACCTCGAGCCTGAAGCTGCGTACGGACTGCGCGCACTCGGGCTTGCGTGTCCTGGAACTCCATGTCCGTACGCCATGTACGCGTACAGTGTACGTGTACGTGTACAGTACGTGTACGTGTACAGTGTACGCGTACATGGCGTACGGACATGGAGTTCCATGACACGCAAGCCCGGGTACGCGTACCCGAGTGTGCGAAGTCCGTACGCAGCTTGACAACGCACTGTAACGCCTCTTGTTGTACTTTACGCGGCCAAAGCGCAAATCATTATTTTTTATTCTTTGCTGTGCCTTATTAATTAATCAATTTAATACAAATAAAATAACCTACTAATATTGTTAAATACAATTAGAAAGCTAAAACGGAATATTGAAGCTAAACTAAAACAACAAAGTAAAAAAATATCGTCAACATTTTCTGCCACAGGCATTGACTTTAAGTAAGGCACTGTACAAAAGAATAAAGATAGCGTAGTTACAAAATCGGAACTATTTTTTGCGTATTATAGTACTTAAATCTTATTTGTTTATAACTTTACATCATCATCATCGTCAGCCAAAAGATGTCCACTTCTGGGCAGGCCTCCACCAATGACCGGTACTGTGCCGCCCGTATCCAACGGTCTCTTGTGACCTTCACCGGGTCATCAGACAATCTCGTGGAGGGCCTACCCACGCTGAGACTTCTGGTACGTGATAGTACAGACCTATAAAATGAATTGTCGACTTATTCCGTTTATCCACCCCAAAAAGCCACCCTAAAGTCGATACTCGGAAACGTGGGTCCGTCTATCCACCCTGAAGGTGGTGGATAATCGGAATTAATTATCTATTAAATAAAAACTTGCATAACTACTACATTTTACAGTATATCTTATTATGTAAATTCCAATTATCTACTACGTTCAGGCTGGAGTTTCCGAGTATCCACCTTGGAGTGGCTGGTCTTGGTCGATAAACAGAATAAGTCATAGTGTCAAGTTTTTATTATACTGACCAAAGCTTCAGTGGTTCATTTTATGCCTTATTCACAACCATGTTAGTCCTGAGTTTGGGGTAGAATATGCAGCGGCCTCACGTAGCGTTGATTTAAACTTTTTGACTCACATTTTGCAGTTCCCGTTAACATTGTTATACGAAGTGGGTCAGTACGAAGTCCAGGAGCGTATGTTATCTTCAATTTATATGGAAATCGAATGCATCGTGACTTTCTATTATTTTGTTTGTTTGTTGATTAATAGTCGCTTTTAAGAATGAAACCACTCTAAATAGCAGTACATAACTTACTATTATTAATTACATACATTTAAACGAGCAATTCTTGTATATTTATTTGTTTTGAGGATCTTAAAAACGTCTCTAACGATTTCAATGAAATTTGCTATGTGGAGGTTTTTAGGAGCGAACTGTGTTCGAGATTCAGCATGAAATAAGTTTCCGAGCAAAGCTGCCTCGCTTAGTTTTAAAAATCTAAGCGTATATACAGAGGGATAAACGATGGGAAGCGACTTTGTTTTAAGTAGGTATACTATGTACCTATGGTGATAATTGGTCTCTTTATGTAGTGATTAAACATTTATTTCAGAAAATTGCATTCACACAATTGTTAGTACTGTTAGCTGGCAGGCGATTGTTGAATGCGAGTTGTCTATGATATAATTTAAAAATCATATTAAATAGAACAGCAATCGAATGTCAGCCTTGAAAATGAATCTGTAATTTTGTTTCCCAAAAGAATAGTCAATAAACTGGAGTCGAAGCATGAACACGTGTTTCTAATGAATAGTCTAGTAATCTTTTGAATCATACAGCCGAGGGTCTTAGTACAACCCTTACAGTACCTACCCACATATCTACACATACCTACATGCATATGTATGTATGTACCTATACGTGTATGTATACATATAAGTGCACAGCCAAGTCATGCTATAACTAGGTTTAAATTGGCGCACTTGGTAACGAAGTTGGCTTCTATGTAATTATAGCTAAGATAATAGCTATTTTGAGTGTACAGTAGTTGCAGTAGCAGTAGTAGTAGTTGCGTGCAGTAGTTGCCCGTAGCAGATAATTGCTTTGGGATGATAGTGCCACAGAATACAGCCTAAGGAATCAGGCTATATAGGTATTATATGGATCACCGCCACCACCACCTAAGACCACATAAAAATAACAAGCCTTTTTGCTGACTGTATTGTTGTTCACTCTGTACTTGCATTCATCGACCAAGCTACATATGTATGCCAAATTTCAAGTCAATCCGATCACTACTAAAGCAAATTCAACCTGTAAGGTTTGATCATAAACAGACAGACACACTAGAAGACGTGAAACAAAATAAAAACTTGTAAAAAAAAGCCTCTGATGCTGTCTTAACCCACGTTACTGTACAGTGAGTGAACCAATTTGATTCCTAGGCCACTATAGAACCACGTCGCAATGAATCAATTTGATTATCTTCAACGACAGGGATTTTTTTTTTTTTTACATAAAACTGACCCGTGATTGACCACTATCTCACCTGATGAAAAGTGTAGATGAGGCCAAAGGTGTACCTCACTGGTTCAGTAACAGCCTATTCACTCTAGCCTTGAAGAGACCTAGGTTGTATTTATTGCGTGATGTGCGTTATGATGACATCTCGGTCCTTATATTAAAAAAAGGAGTTTGCTAATGTTGAATTGAACTGTCGCTGTCTATCTGTCAAAACTTCTTTCTCTTCTCATATCATGGAGCGAAAACCTTTATAAAATCTTTACGTTTATCGCATGTTGTGATCGGAAAGTTGATAATCCTTTGACCCACACTTACGTTGTAATTATTTAGTAGTTAATGCGACAAGTTTCTATCCAAATCTATAAAGAAACAATTGAAACACCAATGTTTAACAACACTATTATCCTGATATTATTAGCTGCAGTAATGTAGGTGAGATTGTTTACGTAAGTATGTGTTAAATCGCACTAAATGAAGTCACTCTCCTTAACGACGTGTTTGCACGAGAGGTAGCGGACTAATGCGAAACGAACCAAATCTTTATCTTCCACATTACCTTTCCCTAAATGAAGTTACCAAATAATTATTCACGATACGATACCAATTCGAATTAATTGACTTGTAAATCATCTCTCTCGTTTATGATAACAGTAGGTACGAGGTCAACGGTTTCTGATAACAGTCCTGGAAAAATATGAACATTGTTCCTGTGAAAAGTCGCCTTGGAGTTTCTCTTTCTAGCGTAGGTATTAAAATAACAACGTACTAAATTTGTCAGAAAAGGAAATTATGCTCTCGGAAAATGCGAAAACTGGCTGCTTCTTTCTACTTTTGCTCAAGATTTTATACTGATTTTGGTACGAAGAATGAATATACCTATGCACTAAACGCTGATAGCATCTTTTGTTTTATAGACTATCAACTATATACATACTGGGTGTTGTCTGTCTATTTACCAGTGGTCAATAGCTGATATATAGTTTTCTCTCGGATAATATAATACATAATAATATAAACGTAATTTTGACAAAATAAATCTAGGCTATACTTATTAACATTGGAACTCAGGCATGCTTAGTTTTCCTTACATAACTTTAGAATGGATAGACCTATACTAAAATTGCTCCCACGTGGTACTTAATAATATAGGAAAAGCAATCAGATCCCGCAACAGAAATAGAATATTTCAGTTGCACTTGCTGTATCCAGTGACATTTAACAGAGTGGCACTTCCACGAGACAGCTCTCGTTAAAGGTTTAAGCCAAGAGCACTTAAGTCGAGCTACATATCTTAATATTAATAGCAGCTAAGAAAACAGATGTAGAAACGTCAGTATACTATTAACCTTAAGATCTTTAAATAAAAGGTAACTAATTAACATAATTTAATAGTCAAATATTCTTAAATCAACGCTTGTACATTATGTCTGATCACATGCAGATTTTCACAAAGTGAGCGTTTCTTGATTCTTCTTTTTTAATAGAATATTCTTTAAAATTGGTCCCATATAAATTTATATAGCCATCGAAAAGTACCTACTGTGTCGATAATTTTGTTTGTGTATAATAACGTGCCAAATTAAAAAGTCGTAAGTGCACGATACGATTAATATCACCTGCTTAAAGAAATACGTACTGTTATCTGGTTAGAAAAAACGTTGGTATAAATGATAAAAGAAATGTAAATCCGATCAGTGGGTTCCGAGTTGTAAGCCTACTAAAGAAAACTTTTCTAACCGACTTGAGGAACTCGAGTTTCTCAAGCAAGCTGAAAAGATGCTTAGAATTTTCTTTTCCCGTTCCTTTTATTTATTTATGATTTACATACATACGTTATTGCTATGTATATCTGTGCCAGTAATTTAGTAACGTAGATACAGAAGTGTGGTACATTAAACATTATGCTACATCATACAATCATGTCGACATTTCATGAAACTGCGTTATTTCATAAAAGGGCCTTGACATTTCAGCTAATAACAGTTCGTACTACATAAGTACTAATACTTATTCTGTGGTATTGTTACTTCAGCCCACGAGAAAATATCGAGTATCGGACAGTAATCGAAATAAATAACACTAGAAGTGCCTTCACGTTTTTTAAAAACCCCAGATCGCGTCATCCATAAAAAATATGCATACAGGGTGATCGGAAATTCGACGTATTCCTTCAAGGGGGGTATTCTACAGCTTATTTGCATTGATTTAAGTCCAGTCAACCAGGGGTCAAAACTCATTGGTTTTCAAGTTATTCAAGTTTTTAGATTTTCCCGCCTTTCGACCTAAAACTAGTGATTTTGTAAAAACTACGTGATTCTAAAATAAAAAAAAATATTTGCTGAATAGCCAATGAACTATTGATTACGTAAAATAAAAAAAAATACAAAGCATTCCAAAATTTGGCGAATAAGAGGATTTGAAATCAGAAGTTTTTGTATTTTTTTCCAAATCTTGTAAGATTTTAAGGCATAACTAAAAGAATCAGTACAACACTTCGCGTACAAATTACAGAAATAATTTCCTCAGTTTATAAGCTTTCTAAAAAGGTACCATGTTTGACTTTTTTTTTAAATACCCGCCTTTCTACCTAAAACTAGTAATTGTCTAAAAACTCATTAACGTCAACTCGTCAACGTCATTTTGGACGATATTGATAACTAAGCTGCTTTCTCAAATGGCTGCTTACCAATTCGAAGAATACGCAGATATCATTTATTGTTACGGACTCTGTGATGGTGACGCCGCTGCAGCTAGAAGAGAGTACCAACGTTGTTACCCTAACCGCCGTTTACCTCACGTAAGCGTGTTCGGTTCATCGCACCGTCTTATTCGGGAAACAGGATCAGTTCAAAAAATCTACTTACTCTTGGCGGTGAGTACACTTCCTTAAACAAAAAACTTTTATCCGCAGGTTCAGTAGGTATATCTTGGCATAACTTGGCCCGTTCGCGCGTTCCTTCTTAGGCGTTATACGAAGTCAAATGCTTTGACGTTGAATGTACGTTGACGTTGAAATTCACCAACATTGAGAGACTTTTGTCTCTATCATAATGCCAGCGAGCGAACTATATTAGCTGCTCAAGTTCGATTTGTCATTGATCAATTAAGTAGTTTTTTTGTTGTTCCGTGCCCAAATCATGTCCAACGGGACTTTATTACTAAGCTTCCACTGTTTATCTGCCCGTCCGTGGGTCACAAGTCCTTTGAACCGTAAACGGTAGACACTTGCAACTCGTACAAAGTAGCTATAAGTCACTACTTTGAAAAAAGCTCATATCTTAAATCGATGTGTAAACTAAAGTGAAACCTAAAGTTTGTCGTATAAAGTTCACTCAGAAAGATTGTCAATTTTGAAATACTTACGAGCTTTTTTAAAGCAGTATTACCACCATTATAACAAATGGATGCTGATAGTGATTGATAAGCAATGACGTGTCAACCCACAAGAACTCGGAAATTAAGATATGAATATAAAAATTAGCTATTTCACTTAACATAAACGACAAAAATAGTTCACATAAATACGTTAGTCCCAGTACCTAACGTTAATGATAGCGCTAAATAAGTTTTCCATAAAATTTTAATTTTTATTACAAGTTTTATGCTGGCTGTATGTGCAATGTCATCTAACCTACATATTTAACGACCGCTTTAGCCTAGTTGGTAGTGACCCTGCCTACGAAGCAAGAGGTCCTGGGTTCAAATCCCGGTAAGGGCATTTATTTGTGTGATGAGCACGAATATTTGTTCCTGAGTTATGGATGTTTTCTATGTATTTAAGTATTTATTTATCTATATAAGTATGTTTATCCGTTGCTTAGCACCCATAACACAAGCTTTGCTAAGCTTACTTTGGGACTAGGTCAATTGGTGTGAATTGTCCCATGATATTTATTTATTATTTATTTATTATTATTATTATTTATTTATATCACACTTTAAGTCAATCCCAGAAGACCCACACATACCTAGTAGGTATAGTTAAGTTACAATTAAATTGAATAAAAGCTTGCATTAAAGTTGATATGAAGGGTAAATAGCAATACATTACGCCAAAATCTGAGCATCACAAACCGGTTGTCAGAACAAACGGCAGCAGACAAAGAATCAGTGTAACAAACCAATTAAAAGTAAAATCGCGGATTGCCGGCGGCCATCGTTCATTGAGGCTTAATGAGGTCGCCGGAGCAGATTCGAACGAGGGCATTGATTGATACTTGCACTTGACGTTGGCTCTCAACGATTTTTGGAAATCTAGAGGACAATTATGTCGATGAAAATGCAAGTGTTATGTATTCAGCATTTGAGCAATGAAACACTTTAAGGCAGCTTACTGTCTAGTGTTTACTGTCTAGTTTACTGTCTTAAAATGTTTCATTACCCAAATGGTTCAAAGAATCTAAAGGCTTCAGAAAATCAAAAGGTTTTTTATTATTTTTTTTACTAGCCTTATAATAGTGTCCCACTGCTTTGCAAAGGCCTCCCCTCTGGTCTTCAATTCCGCGTCCAGGTCGTCTCGGCATCTGCACCTGGGCCTGCCCCGCAGCCGGTAACCGTCGTGGGGCACCCACCACGTAGCTGAGTGCACCCACCCTTAATAATAATACTCTCTGAAGGCTTTTTACTGTAAAATGAAATGGGTAAAGATCCACCTGCTTCATAATCATATTTTTCTGATTTTTATTATTATTGTTCTATAAATAATCACCATATTGTATTGTAATGATATTCGAAAAATTTTAATATTTGAAGCAATGCAGTAAGTTTTGAGGTTAACCATTACAAACAAACATACAGTCAAATCTTTTCTCATTATATTATTAGTTAAGAAGAACGTGTTGCGTCTTGGGCCGCATCAGTTGCATCTATGTGTATTTGATGATAAAGACACTAAAATCTCAGTCAAGATATCAAATATCTTTATAATCCAAAGGACATTTCAGCAAGTTTCTCTCCTGAATTTTGCTATAATCATCTCTGGTAATTATCGGAGCACCTAATGAAACGACCTTGGTAAAAAAATACGACGGTAAATACGTAACACAATGGAGGAAGCAACACGTACTGGCGGCGAAGGAAAAATCTAGAGCTAATCGAACTCTTACGTCACAGTCGCCGGGTGACAGTATGGTAAGGGGAGAGTAAATGAGTTTGAAAGATTTTAATCTAATCTTCTATCTAATATAATAAAATCTCGTGTCACGGTGATTGTTTTCGAACTCCTCCGAAACGGTTTCACCGATTTTATGAAACATTTTTGTCT
This sequence comes from Archips crataeganus, assembly GCA_947859365.1. Classification (NCBI taxonomy): domain Eukaryota; kingdom Metazoa; phylum Arthropoda; class Insecta; order Lepidoptera; family Tortricidae; genus Archips; species Archips crataeganus. Next base: position 9,442,809 of record OX402051.1, read on the forward strand.
ATATTTGGTAGGTCTGAGAATAGGTCGTAAGCTATTTTTTATACCTTCATTCTTCGCAGACGGAGTCACGGGCAAATGCTAGTCTTCTATCTTCTTCTTCTAATATATAAAAATCTCGTGTCACGGTGTTTGTTATCGAACTCCTCAGCAACGACTTGACCGATTTTTATCAAATATTTTCTCTATTTTTGTGAGGTCTGAGAATAGGTTTTAGGCTATTTTTTATACCCCTATTCTTCGTGGACGGAGTCACGGGCAACAGCTAAGTAGTATGTTAATAAAATCCTTTAAAATTTACCACTAAGACTTGGAAAAGCTAGCGGAAAACACGCTGATTGGGCTGATTGGGTTGTTTTGGAAAGTCGGAAGTATTGCGATGAGGCCTGGTTCAAGGCACTTGCCGACGAGACTTGAGACAGAAACGATATCAAGGCGGTTATGCAACAACCTCCGCAAACTTCTCTTGTCAGGCCTGCGCATGAACATGTCGCTCTCGCATATCGACGGTCCCCAACAACAAAGTATTAAGTGCAAAATTATAGTTTCGAGTAATTGCCGTTTACATATCAGGTCGTATGTAAAACTAATTATGCTTTGGCAATACTAGATGTAATACCAATACCTTAAAATATATCAGAATATATTAATTTAATAACTGCAAAAACTTCCAATTAATTTACAAGCAATCGACAAAAAATAAAGTTCACTCGAACTCGTACGATCTCCGCAGAACAACGGCGTAAATCACGTTGCATCGCGACACGGCCGGTGCGTCTTGTTTTGAACAAGATCGTAAGCGTTCATGCCACAGTGTACGTCGAAACGTTTTTCATTTAAGACTATGTTCAATTGGGTATCTCAGTAAATATAACACAAAATAAAGAAATAAAAATGTAGTCATGTAGTTCGTTTGATGCTTAGTTTAAATCTGTAAAAAAAGCTCTTTCGTCTTATTTTTCCATACGACTATGTTCGTGGGGACCGTCGATATCAGGCCAATCAGCCACGAAATGCATTGTACACAGGCAATACGCCATAATTCGTCTGAAACAGACGCACCCTAAATGATGATGTTGATTTATAATAAGTTATTTTTTACCCAACCTTATTTAACGTTTAGGCGTCCCATTTTTTAGATTTAATTTAGTTTTATCTTTTAATATAAAATAAGTATACTTATTAGTGATTAGACAATACAATACTCCAAAAAATACTGTATATTTGTCAAGATCATCACATTCTTTCTTTCTTTCAAATAGTTTGTGTTAAAAATATATTTTTTACAAAATCGTTATTTTTATTCTTTGCAATATAATTTTATTTTAATTATAAGTTTTGCTAAAATTTACCTTTTAAAAATTAAAAAATATTGTATTAAATAGGGCAGCAATCAAGCATAAGCGGTCACCAAAAGTTAATTTCAATAGAATCTGACAATCTCTTCGATACTTATAGCCAACTAACATGGACACCTAATTATCTAGGTTCCTAAAGGTATGATGATAGTCTAAAACCAATAAAAACAAACAAACCAATCGGTGTCTCTTAGGGCTAACTTAAATCGTCTCCACTGTTAGTTAACCATACTGTGACAAGAGTCCTGACACGCCTGCTTGTTACCGCCGGCCATTGTGAACAACCCGATACGTCTAACTATTCCCTCGCATTCACATCGCCCACTTATTTCCTCTTTTTTATTACATTACATTTCCAAATGCGACGTTTATTGGTTAAATTAAATAACATGTATGTAGTCGTAAATTATATCAAAGAGAAAAACTGATTTCTAAATGTTGGAATTGGTCAAAATTTGTATCATTTTCAAACAAAGAGTGATAGAAACAGGTATTTAATGAATGAAATAATTGCAAAAAACGTAATAAGAAAAGCAAAGTTAATTTAAATGACGATTTCGCTGAAATCAAAGTCTTATTGATGTATGTATGTGCCAGAATGTGCCTGTTGAAGAAAGTGAGGTGCGTATCAGGTTGGAACCTTTTCTGATCACTTTCACTTTTTTCTTTTCCTCAATTGTAAAATCAGTCAATTTGATTCCTGATAGAAATTCATCTTAGTAAATAATTTAATTTGTCAAATTGAATCCAATTAGTAGCCTGTAGGTACGTCACTTAGGTTTAGAAATTTAAACCTAAAGATTCTTGACAGTTGTTCTATGGATAAGCCATAAGAAAAAATACCCACACTATAGAATTGACGCAGTTCGACAAACCATATAACTTTTAATTACATATATAATCACAATTACAAATTTAACGTCCGTGGACCAAGAGAATAAACATCGAAAGCATAATTGGGTTGATTTAAAATTTAACGAGCGGAAATAACGTAAATAAATTGAACTGTTCTCTTTTATACATCAATAGCAACATTATTGGAAAAATACAAGTAATCCAACCAGCGCATATGCGTAGATACAGGTTATAGGTTTATTTTATATATTAATGAGAATAATGAGACAAAGAAGGAAAACAAGCAAGAAGCCTTTATAAGATTTTATAAGACAAGCTTTCACATGTTGGTGTGACTCACCTCATGGTAAGTGACGTCAGCAGGCCAAAGAAAAAAAACTTCGAAAAAAAAAAAATGGAAAATTTTGGAAGCGTAGTCAATCTAGAGAGCTAAGATGGAATGCTTCTTGTTTTATGATGAGAGGTAGGCAAACGAGCAAGCGGGTAATCTGATGGAAAATGATCACCACCGCCCATAAATATCAACAACTCAAAGAGAGTCACTGCCGGCCTTTAAAAAGGAGAGGGAGGGGGAGAGGTAATGGGCCCCCGGCGCTCTCACTGACAGTAATTTCCTAAGTATGTATGTAAGTTACATAGCATTTTAATATTAGGTACCACGTACCACCTAAGTAATTTCACCAGAGGGAACCAACAAGACATAATTAATCTCATCAACCATTCTCTCAAGGAGAATTAAATACTCATCTATTTTATAAAACAAATAACACACCAATCAACATCATCATCTCAGCCTATATAGGTAAGTCCCACTGCAGGGCACAGGCCCCCTATCAGAATAGGAAGGCTTGGGTCGTAAATTCTATGTCTATTCTTATACTGTCCAGGCTATTCGGTTGTGGAATGCCTTGCCGATTGACTTACGACGGGCAAAATCTCTGTCAATCTTTAAATCAATGCTTAAGGTGTACTATCTGTCTTCTTGTAATTATTAGCTTTGTTATAGTTTATTTATTTATATGTGGCTGTTTATCCCAATGCTTATATTTGTTTTAGACGTGTACTTATTATATGTACGATATATGTATGAGTAGATGTACTATTTTTTGTTGCGTTTTAATTTTCTGATCCACTGTTGATGCACCACCTGCTGTAAACTAGTCCTTCCTTCTTTCTGGTAAAGGGTTGCCTGGAAGAGATCGCTCTTAAGCGATAAGGCCGCCTATTGCTTACCTTGTAACTTACTCTCTGTGTACCTGTTTTCTGTATTGCTTACTATTCCTGGTGTACAATAAAGAGTCATTGTATTGTATTGTATTGTATTGTCGTAGTTCCAGTGTGTGTGTCCGACTCTGTCCTTCACCGTAAAGCTTGAGGTAAATTTCAAATACAATTTCGCATATGAATTCTGAAAAACTCAGAGGTACCACAGCAGTCATTTGTGGACCACAATTGAAAAATACAGAAAAAACATTCAGTGATCAATACAACTAACCTATCCACATGCTGAAATATTCCAGATTAATTTTAAGGTACATCGTATAAGTCGGTAATGTTGAAAATACCAACATAATTTTCAACATAACAGACACTCCAACGTTCTCGAGCATTGCACAAAAGCCAAATCTGTAGAGCCGTAGCGGCAAGACGGCGAGCACTCGAGGGGAGAGCAGTTAGGCGCAAGTTCGGCTGTTATCACAGCAGTTTAACACAAGCACCCTCGGCAAGGTGCTACGTGCCTCGGACAGCGGCCAACTTGCGACAGTCAGACGACTTTAAAAAATGCGTGCGCTAATGAGTTATCTTGTTTGAACAAGTTGAAGATCTTGCGACCTCTTTAGAGGTTTGTCTCGACAGAAATATATGAGACCTGTCATGAAGACGACGCATTGGAAATTTGGGTGTCGGGGATCTCGATTTTTCCCAGCAATTACAATACATATGAAAGTGGTATTTGATAACATGATTCTTCATTTAATTGGTTTCATTTTGACAGCTGCAGAAACACGATTCGTTAACTTTTATAACAGAGAAAAAAATATCAAAGAAACCTCTTTTAAAACACAGATTTGTATTTTACAGACAAACCAGACCGATTTAACCATCTAAATTTTCTTTGTAGATTAGTTTTAACACACACTTCAATATGCCAGGTCAATTTTTTAAACTTATTTGTACTTTTTAAGGAAAACTAAATAAGCCGTTTTGTCGTATACGACCTTACGGTATAAGCTAGCCCGCGCGCGTATTTGTATGCAATGAGTCCCCCCTCAGTCCGCTACTGACCATTGTCAGCGACGGGTCTGTGTCAGTCTAGCTACCGCGCCCCAAACAAACACGGTTAATATGACATTTGCAGCTGTATTCAGAAAGATGCCAACATCACTTGTTTACAACTTGTATTGAGATAAATATTTTATGCAAAAAACGACTCAATTTCATGCGCGTTTAATATCAAATTTGCAAACATACTTATCAATATGTGGAATACTTTTTACTGAATTAGCCATTCTAACAATATTGACACATTTTCAACGTCAAAGTGATGTTGGACGAAACAATGAATGGAGTCTCGATTCACTGGAAAATAGTTGATATTTTTTTTTAATAAAATCAAATTTATAAAATCTTTATAAATGCTTTATTTTACACGTTTTAAGACTAATATACAATTTACTAGCTTTTTCCCGCGACTTCGTCCGCGCACAAAAAGTTTTAAAGTCAACTCCCGATCTCTATCCCGTGGGAAATTCCAGAATTCTTCTTTTACTGCAACTTTATTATCCTAACGAAATGGTTACCTACGGAGATAGGGTCACATTGAATCTAATATGTAAAGCTCGTTTTTGAATTTGAAGTCTTAAATGATTATAGTTACGGAGATAGGGCCACTCCGAAGCAAAAATATAAAACCCATTTATTTCTTAACCAGTGGGAGTATCTAAAAATCCCTTCTAAGGCTGCGTATCCACCGGAGCTGTGCGAGGTTGCGTTGTAAGGGATGTGTCTGTCATGAAGCAATAGAAACACTTAATTTAAAAGGTCCTAAGTGAATGAAGTTTTTCTATTGGTTTATGGCAGACACATCCCTCGCAACGCATCCTTGCACATCTCTGGTGGAAACGCAGCCTTTGTGTACCTTTATAACACTCAAGGTATTAAGTGTGCCAAACTTCACAACACAGTCTTTAGTTTCATCAGTCTGGGTTGTGCATTGCTTCGTGCAGCACCTTGAATTGTACTTATTTATGGCTGCAGGAAGTTTCCCGATGACTATTCCTCCCGTCCCACCGCGCCGCCCGCACTCTCCTAGGTACCGATAAACAAATTTAAAAATCTATGAGGATAACGCGGGTCTCGTTCCATACCTCAAAAGCAAAAATAGAACCCTTATAGGATCACGTGTGGCTGTCTGTCACTCCGTCTGTTACAACCATTTTGCTCCAAAACTATTGGACCGATTGAATTGTAATTTGGCACATACTTTTAAGAATTTTCATGTCCACAATATCAAACAAAATCAATGCCATTTTCATAATTAACGTCCCAAAAAAACATAAAAACGACACCCTTATTGATATTTAGACATTTCAACCCGATCGCACTCAAACAGGGTAGATTGTATTTCACGTCCGCTACGTTGGATTTTAAAATCGTTGTTGTTTTCGTAACCAGCGACACGATACATCATAGAAACAATACCCATGGTGATTTCCAGACCTTGTCACCCCATTTCAGGGCTTTTAGGGGTTGAATTCCCAAAAATCCTGAAACACTTGTTTATTCATTTTTCCTTAGGAGTACTCCTCTTGTGATGCCATTTTCGTAATTAACGTCCCAAAAAACATAACAACGACACCCATATTGGTATTTAGACATTTAAACCTTAAACCCCATCAACAACTCGGTTTCCTCTGATAATACTATTTCTGAAAACAATGAAATTAATAATATTGCTGGTGTATTCAAAAAAGTTTCTGGCTGTTACGGACAGCCACCCGGAAGGTGTAATTAGGTCGTAGAATAGTCTATAATTAGATTTAGGTAGGTTAAGTTTCTAAATAAAATTATTTTTCTGAAGATTTTTGCGACCCTAGCCCATGCATAGTAATAAAGACTGAAATCCCGATATGCATGTGGAGTGGGGAACGACATACCCGATCGACACGTAGTTATATCATTAAAATATGTAAATTAACTCCGACGCAAATCGAGTATAACCGAGCCACCGATAGCGAAAATTCCCGGCGCGTCGGTCAAAATCGCGTCGGGAATTATAGCCTATAGGGCGAGGGCAGTCTCGTTGATTTTCGACAGTAAAAGGAGGCGCCTTCGCCCGTTAGTCGGTTAGCAGTCAGCAGCCTACCGAAACAGTCAGAAAGCGAACCGAACTCGACTACAAGCCGACTACCAGCATCCGACCCAGCGACGACACCGACGCCGAGCATTCGCCAGCAAACATTCAACCCCAGCACCGAATTCGGACCGAACTTTCGCCCACGAGCCCACGACCCTTGCTACGAATCCCCATTACATCTCCCATTACAAGACTACGCATACGACCCGGCTTTGCTTATCTGACTCCGATCCCGCTAACCCGGTTAACTCGACTAAAATACGAATCAGAAATCGAATATTGCAGCGCGCACCCCGCTGTGAACCCGAGGCTGTCCGAAGAGTATGTCTGGTAGTATGGTCCTACGAACCGACTAGTACCTCTACCATGAGTTTACACAAGTTTACAGTGACCTTACTCTCTAGCGACGGCGTAAATAATTTGTATGGAGAATTGTACTTCCGTAAGTGACCGCTAGAGGCGCTGTACAATTCTCCATACAAATAATTTACGCCGTCGCTAGCGAGTAAGGTCACGTAAACTAGTGTAAACTCATGGTAGAGGTATAGGACTAGGGACCCGTCGGTGACACTGGCGTTGGTGAAGTTGCTAATGTTGAAATCTCAAATTACGTTATGCCATTTTCCGAATATTGACGAAAATTTTAAATACTAATGTGTCTTGTATTTTACTTGTTTACTTCTAGTATTTTTAATATGTAAAAAAGTAAATAGTTGCTATGTTCAATTGTAAATAATATTACGTAGTATACTGTAGGTAAATAAGTAATAGGTATATAAAAAAATATAAATATGCAGAAATTAAAATTTAAATAATTAGGTACATGTACATTTGTAAATAACATGTAAAATAACTTTCATCTTTATTTTCTGCTGTTATCATCATCATTACTGGCGCGGCCTTGAGATTGCGTATATCTATCTACGGGGCTCACTCAACCTATTTACAATCAGGTGGACAGTATGGTGACAGGGGGAATCCATACTATAAAAACCGGTCCTAAACATAAAAATACATTAGTAAAATATGTTAATAAAAAGCAAATAAAAAAGTTGTACGGGCAACTCTAAGACGTCTCTGTTCCAAAGCATGGTCACGCGTAACGCGGTCGACTTTGCAAGCCGCGTAAAAGTAGCGGGGTGTGTGCGGGTTGCGGGGCGTAAACGCTCCGTTTTAGATTAATTGTTTAGCAATTCGTCGCCTGAAGGCGATGTTTTTGTGACGCATAAAGTGACCCTAAATTGAATGCCCTAATTAGTTAGTCTGAATAAGTTGAAGATCTTTTCAAAGTAAATTTTGGTTAGTCTTTCTTGTAATCGCTTTAGAGGTTTGCCTACGAGTTTAGGCAGACCAGAAATAGATGAGACTAATTTTATTGCCTCGTGGGTGCTGTTTTTGTGATGCATAAAGTAACCCTAAATTGAGTGCCCTAATTAGTTTTATACTAGTTATTTCCGCGACTTTATCGTTAATTCAAAACTGGCAGTAATTTAGATTATTTTGGTTTGACTAACCTCAGCCTAGACTCGTTAAGTAAAGGCATTTAATTCCAGTGTTTATTTTGTTCCAGCAATTTGCACAACATTCAAGATCTTTAGCGAAAACATTAACAGTACTCTCGCAAACGACACTAGGATTAATTCGTCCAATTAGACGCTTCAAAACAATCCGTGATTTATAATGAACAAACGAAACGCTGACTGATGAAAGGAGCAAATGATGCTTGAAATTTCCCTTGTTCTTTGCGTTGAGACCACCCACACCCTGAGCAGATACCTAATGACGGGAGGATACTGCTTTGTCATTGAAATTACTCCGTCCTGTAACAAAGTGAGGGACGCACATTAAATTACGCAGTGCCATCCGTCACCTGTCACAGCCGGAGGTGTCATCAGCCGTGGCGCGTCGAAATTGAACCCTATCTATTACACACCTTGGTGTATGCGGCATATATGATATTATACGAGTACATACAGAATACGGTGCGGTTAGGCCCTTCGCAAATAGGCGTTAATATTCCGTACGGAACCTGCTAAACTGCGCTATAAGATGCTTATACCTGCGGGAAATCTGCATCCCTGTACCGCAATAGCTGGCTAACTCCATAGTAAGTACTCCATAATAATGTAGGTACTACTCGTAGTTACGCTGTACTCGTGAATCTAGTTTTGTATATGTGTGGTGCTCACTATACTACGGTGAGACGTACCTACTCCTTTTAACAATTTCTACTCCATTTTTAATATAGTGTGATAGCCTAGTTGTTTGACCAATGGCCTCTCAAACAGAGGGTCGTGAGTTTTTCGGAACTGATGTGTGATGTGTGTCTGATATGTGACATTTGAAATTTACCATGAGCTATACTGTGAAGGAAATAATCGTGAGGAAACCTACACACACCTGCGAAGAAAAGTTAAATGGTGTGTGTGAAGTTCCCAATTCGCACTTTGTCCGCGTGGGAAACACTTAGACTGGGATGACGATGAGTGATGACTCCATTTTCAAACTTACTTTTAAGTTATACCTACTTACAAATCTGTTGTAAAAAAAAATCTATTTTGCCAATATCTACCAAAGGCACGCCAAAGTGACAGATAAATGCAAACGAATGACAAGTCGACAAAATAAATATATAAAAAAATATATATTTCATATTCTAGAATTTTTAACCGAATAACGGCAGATCTTACACGCGACACTGACAAAATTATCCTCTAATAGCCAGAGCAATATTTTAAAAACCGGCCAAGAGCGTGTCGGACACGGCCAAGGTAGGGTTCCGTAGCCGTTACGAAAAAATCAAGTAATATTTTTTTAAAGATTTCGTATGTGTACGGAATCATCCAAGTTTAGGTACTGTGTTTTATACCTTTGGCTACTATTTACTCTTATACTACAAATAATTTCCAAGCAATCTTAGCCGCTATATTTTTCCTAGTAAATTTAATATATATTCCACCATTCTGAATTTTTTCTCCACCCAACAGTTTAGATTTTAGAGGGGGGGGGACGGTCGATTTTAATGAAAATTTTCACTTTAAAGTTGAATATTTCGCAAACAGATTACTGAATAGAAAAATCATATTAGCAACCATGCAATGGTTTTAAAAGACCTATCCAACGATACCCCACACTATAGGGTTAGTCGAGAATTTTTTTAGTTTTTTTTATTTAATCACTTTGTCGGCGTGACTGATATATATATTCATGCCAAATTACAGTTTTCTAGTACTAACAGTCTCTGAGCTTAGCCGCGGACGGACAGACAGACAGACAGACAGACAGACAGACAGACAGACAGACAGACAGACAGACGGACAGACATGGCGAAACTATAAGGGTTCCTAGTTGACTACGGAACCCTAAAAAACCTAATTACGATCACAGGGACGCGGATTAAAACTCCAAAGTAGCAGTCGCTGCGAGAGAAAAACAAATAAGGTGATGAACGAGAGCAAGGAGCATCTATCACTGGCGCGCCGACGTACGTTGCAAGTAATTGATACCTCCTCCCTTTATTGATGACTCTTCTACACCTCGTCGACGTCGTCGACGGTCGGCTGCTGTTCGGTTTAAAGAAATACCGTCAATTTGAGCGGGTCATTGCACGAGTTCAGTCAACGTCCAATCCAAAGAGCTACGTTGTCAGGTGACGTATATACTCCAGTTAAATATACTAACGTGCTCTTCTTGGTAGTTGGAATCTTCTGCTCTAAGCAATGTGTCTACTTATCTGGAGCGTGGACTGCTGGTTTCTTGTAGACCAATTAAAAAGAGAAGTCTGCTGTTCACTAGTATCTATAATTTAATTGTAACACAACCACACTGTATACACCGTGAGGAGGATTACTTTTACACACACGAGAGTTTATGCGATGTTGCGATAATCATAGAAGCGGAATTAGCAGAGAAAAAAGTTCTGCCAACCTACAACTATGTGTAACATTGTGTTGCCAGCAACAAACTGCCTTTCATAATATAACAGTCGAGTGAAAAAGCTCTTTGGAAAGATACAAGATACAGAAATATCTATTTATTTATTTATTTATTTAAAGAGAACCAACAGCTTATAACATAATATAGGTATTATCAATAGTAACACAGAGCCAATTAAAGGCTCTCACAGATAGTGACTGATTATATGTTTAAGCTTAAACCTAAACGAGGTGACGCGCACTATAACAAACGACACATCATGCAAAACAAAACACCACAAAATCTCAAATGGAATTCTCGCATTTTAAACATATTTTTGGTAGGAAAACCAACGCAGAATAAATTTATGGACAATTGATATGCATGAAAATAATGCTAAATAGAAAGGAATATTGTATGACCTCATATTGAAAAATAAAACTTTTATTTATCTTAAATACCTAAATTAAATAATCATTGTTGGACAAATTAATAAGTTATTATAATAAAAATTAAAGAAAGAGTTTACTGATGTTTAATTCAAATAAAATATTTGGTTCACGAGATAAATCACGATGCGACGCGTAGAAGTTCGCAACCAAACCCGCTGCCAGCACAATGCGAACTTATTTCATTTTATCAGGTCAAGTCTCTCGAGCCTTACATTTACTAAACTTATTTTTCCACTAAATCTCAAATTGATCACGTACGAACCTGGAATGTTGCCATTTTATGACGTTATATTTTCCTTATTTGCATTTTCTCATCGTTAATTTATTGTGAATTTTGTGCACGAAACAGACGCGGAACTGCGGCAACGTCCGTGCAACCATTATTTTAATCAACGAAAGCTATTTATTAAAAATATTCCTCCTTTGTAGGTACAATTTATTATAAAATTACCAACTAGCTGTTGCCCGTAACTCCGTCCGCGAAGAATAGCGGTATAAAAAATAGCCTGCAACCTATTCTCAGACCTAAAAAATATAGAAAAAAAAATGATAAAGATCGGTCAAGTCGTTTCGGAGGAGTTCGATACGGGTACGAGATTTTTTATATATTAGATTCATCACTATCGACGTCATTGCATCAGGTTATACCTAATCATGAGGGGTGTACTTTCGTTTGGCAAATTATTTTTCCCAGACTGATTCATTTGGCAAATGTTTAATTTCCCAAATGTTTATTTTTTCTGAAACTGTAAACTATTCAGGATATATTTCAGGACTATTCTGTATGTTAGGTTAGGTTAGGTTTATTTTATAACAATCCTGAAAAGTTTACAGTTTCAGAAAAAATAAACATTTGGGAAATTAAACATTAGCCAAATGAATTAGTTTGGGAAAAATAATTTGCGAAACATTAGTAAACCTCATGAGGAGATCCGCTCGAAAGCCAAAGTTACTGACCAGTGATTAGAATATACTCTCATGATTTTAAGTTTTATTACGACACATTTGTTTGCTTTAAGCTTAATTTAGACGGTGCGAGAAATATCATGCTAGTTTCGTTAGATTACTAGGTCGCTCGGCTATGAATTTATAAGTAGTCTAGCATCGACGGCAATGTACTGCAACTAGCACTATATTTCTCGTAACATAGAGGTTCTTGTACCTACTAAGTAATAATACCTACTAGTAGTAATTTATACTATTCGATGATTTTTATTTGTATCTTTTCCTGTCAACTGTATCTCCTGTGTATCGAATATGTGTAAATAAACATCTCTCTCTCTCTCTCTCTCTCTCTCTCTCTCTCTCTCTGTCTAAGTACTACCTACATTAATAACTATAAATTAAACATTTTACGATATAAAGTGAGTTCAATATAAAGTGAGAATGAGATGCAAACTCTTTTAATATTACGAAATTAAATACTGGCCGGTAAAGCTAATCTATCTAGCTGATTGCTGATTAGCTGATTGCTGATAGCTGATTGCTATGAAAAAAAAAACTAATTTCTTTGCAACGCTATTGAGTACGTTAGCGAAAATGGAGAAAATTGAACTGCGCGCCGTTATCAAATACTTGTATTTGAAAAATTTTTCTACGGACCAAGTCAATTTGGATTTGCGGGACACTTTAGGGTCTAATGCTCCTCCGGATTCGACAGTCGCACGTTGGTGCGCCGAATTTAGACGTGGAAGATCACCGACAATGGACGACCCCCGCTCCGGACGCCCTACTACAGCAGTAACTGAAGAAATTGTGAAAAAAGTCGAAAACTCAGTTTTGGCGGATCGTCGTGTCACAGTTCGTTTTATTGCTGAAAATGTAAAGATTTCAACGGGGAGCGTGCATAATATTTTACATGAACGCTTGGGTATGAAAAAGGTATCTGCGCGTTGGGTACCAAGAATGCTTACTGACACGCAAAAACAAACTAGACTAGAGATTTGTCAAGAAGCTTTGAACCTGATGCAGCAAGACCGGGAACTTTTTTTGGCGCGATTTATAACAATGGACGAAACATGGCTCCATCATTACGACCCTGAAACGAAACTGCAGTCTATGACATGGAAAAGGCCATCATCTCCAACACCGAAGAAATTCAAGGTGAGCCCATCTGCCGGTAAGGTCATGGGCTCTGTTTTTTGGGATGGTAAAGGGGTATTAATGATTGAGTATCTCGAGCATGGAACCACTATTACGGGCACTTTATACGCCAAACAAATAGCAACATTGCGCAATGAGATCCGCGAAAAACGGCGAGGTAAACTCTCGAAAGTTGTGCTGTTCCACCAGGACAATGCCCCGGCACACAAGTCCGCCGTTGCAATGGCTGCAATTCGTGATGCTGGGTTCGATATCCTTAAGCATCCTCCGTATTCACCAGATCTCGCTCCCAATGATTTCTACCTATTTCCGAGATTGAAACAATACCTAAGAGGCCAGAAATTTGAAGACGACGACGCGGTAGTCGCTGCAGTACAAGATTTTTTAAGTACTCAAGATGAGACCTTTTTTAAAAATGGAATTTTAAGTTTAGAAAAAAGATATACTAAGTGTATTATGCTAAAAGGTGACTATGTCGTAAAATAAAATGACATTTAGTAAAAGTTGTTTATAACATACTCATTCTCACTTTTTATTGAACGCCCCTAGTATAAACCCCCAACGCAATTGTGTCACGCGTATGCTTAAACATAAAGTAAATGCCCATTATGCGGCTAACAGACAGACGGACCGACAGATAGACAGACACACAAACACACACACACACACACACACACACTAAGTTTGACCGCTATGTGTGTGTGTGTGTGTGTGTGTGTGTGTGTGTGTGTGTATGTGTCTGTTTGTGGCATCATAGCTCTTAAACGGGTGAACCGATTTGGATGCGGTTTTTTTTTAATAGAAAGCAAGTTTCTTGGCAATGGTTTTTAAATATGTTTCATCAAAATCGGTTTAGCCGTTTCAAAGTTATCAGCTCTTTTGTTAGCTGCGGAAGGGATCTTAGACGCATAACGGGCATTGATTTAATATTCAAACATACGACTAACATAATTGCATTGAGGGTTTTTAAATTTTTTAATTTATAGTTATTGTATCGGGGATTAAAAAGGAAAAAGAACCAACATATCAACTCTTGGGAAAAATTATCGCATTTTACACAGTAGTTCGACAAAAAATACTCGTATAATGTACGAATCAAGTCATCATCAGTACTTCAGCTGAAAGACGTCCACTGCTGAACATAGGCCTCCCCAAGGTTCGCCAAACAGATCGGTCCTGCGCCACCCGCATCCAACGCGTCCAGTCCAGAGGCCGTATTGTCTAACGTGCGAGCGCTTGCCATCGCTTTGGCCATCTCTTTCTTTCTGTCAACATCTTATACCGTTTGACAGAAAAAAGTATTGAATGCGATAGTAAGCGTCCGCGCCTTAGGCAATGCGGCCTCTAGTCGTCGCCCCATCTGGGCCCAGTTGCATAACAAAGAACAACTATGTTACAAGTAGCGCTTCGACAGAACTTTCGCTTCAGTTATATTAAGAGCGTTTATACCTGCTGAGCTGGCAACGTTGCATTTTTTTTACTTTTTCTCGATTATTCCATTTTAATTTTCATTCAATTTTTATGGAATAATCGAGAAAAACTAACAAAAATGCAACGTTGCCAGCTCAGCAGGTATAAATAAATGCTCTTTACTTGAAAGGGAGTTCCGCTTGTAATATAAGTTGTACTTTGGTATGCAACTGGGCCCTGGTTGGACTAATAACATAAGTAATTACACATAAAAAATTGATTTAATCTTTCCCCATATGAGAACAGCTTTAGATTTACAATTAAGAACACAATCATCAGTGGGCTCCTCTACTCGACCAGCATTTCCCCGAACTACTTGAAATTCAGAATAATTATATAAAGGTAAAATTAAATTAACCCTTTGCTCAAAAGAATAAATTACCTCACCCCCGATCCGGATCACCGTTGTTTTTTAAATATTCTGAAAAAACGTGTTTCTGCTCCGTGTAAAGTAATAATAAATATTAGGGGGGACAATCTTACACAAATCGACCTAGTCCCAAACTAAGCAAAGCTTTTACTATGAGTACTAGACGACGATAAACATACTTATATAGATAAACAAATACTTAAAAATACATAGAAAACATCCATAACTCAGGAACAAATATTCGTGCTCATCACACAAATAAATGCCCTTACCGGGATTCGAACCCAGGACCTCTTGCTTCGTAGGCAGGGTCACTACCAACTAGGCTAAAGCGGTCGTTAGTAAGTAAGTACCCTTTAGATATTGCAAATGTGTAATTTAAAGCGATATCAATGCATAAAAACAACAAGTATGTGTTTTTCTAGGGTTCCGTACCCAAAGGGTAAAAACGGGACCCTATTACTGAAACTTTGCTGTCCGTCCGTCTGTCTTTTTGTCTGTCTGTCCGTCTGTCACCAGGCTGTATCTCATGAACCGTGATAGCCAGACAGTTGATATTTTCACAGATGATGTATTTCCGTTGCCGCTATAACAACAAATACTAAAAAAAAGAATAAATTAAATATTTAACGGGGCTGCCATACAGCAAAAGATTTTTTGGTCGGTTTTGCTCGATATTGATAACGGCAACTGGTAGACGCTTGAAATATTCACAGAATATTTAGTTATACATTCACTTTAATAATAAATAAAAAAATTACATAAAAAAATATTTAACGGGGGCTCCCATACAACAAACGTGATTTTTTTGCCGTTTTTATAGTATAGAACCCTTAATGCGCGACTCCGACTCGCACTTGGCCGGTTTTTTTAGCCAATCGTGCAAAAATAGGTCTATGTCTGGTTATTAAGCAAGCCATAAAGGTGTTGGCGCTTATAAAGTAAGTAGGTAATATTTTTTTGTGTGCGAGTATATCCACCTAAATCTAACCTAATTTCTTTTAATGATCCACGATTAATTACCTTACATACTTCTGTCGAATGTACTAGCTATTGCCCGCGACTCCGTCTGCGAAGAATAGGTGTATAAAAAATAGCCTTCGACCTATTCTCAGACCTACCGATTATAGACAAAAATCGGTCAAACGGTTTCGGAGGAGTTCGATCACAAACACCGTGACACGAGGTTTTTATATATTAGAAGACTAGCTGTTGCTCGTGACTCCGTCCGCGGAGAATAGGGGTAGGTATAAAAAATAGCCTATGACCTATTCTCAGACCTACCGAATGTGGAGAAAACAAATCATAAAAATCGCTCCAGCCGTTTGGAGGAGTTCGATAACAAACACCGTGACACGAGATTTTTATATATTAGAAGACTAGCTGTTGCCCGTGACTCCGTCCGCGGAGAATAGGGGTAGGTATAAAAAATAGCCTATGACCTATTCTCAGACCTACCGAATGTGGAGAAAACAAATCATAAAAATCGCTCCAGCCGTTTGGAGGAGTTCGATAACAAACACCGTGACACGAGATTTTTATATATTAGAAGACTAGCTGTTGCCCGTGACTCCGTCCGCGGAGAATAGGGGTAGGTATAAAAAATAGCCTATGACCTATTCTCAGACCTACCGAATGTGGAGAAAAAAAATCATAAAAATCGCTCCAGCCGTTTGGAGGAGTTCGATAACAAACACCGTGGCACGAGATTTTTATATATTAGAAGACTAGCTGTTGCCCGTGACTCCGTCCGCGGAGAATAGGGGTAGGTATAAAAAATAGCCTATGACCTATTCTCAGAACTACCGAATGTGGAGAAAAAAAATCATAAAAATCGCTCCAGCCGTTTGGAGGAGTTCGATAACAAACACCGTGACACGAGATTTTTATATATTAGATTAAACGAGGCAAGTTTTTTGTCATTAGCATGCGAGCATAAAGTTAGTGAAGTCCGTAACAAATGTTTCCAGTAGTTAGGAGTTGGTGCCACACTGCGCCCGTGGCGTCGTGGGACAAACTTATTCTATGATATATTCGCTCGTAAGCCTTTAGCAGTGTTATTACCTCCTCAGCGCCGTTTCTATCAAGCTTTTTAGGGTAATTCAAACCGCTAGGCACCCTTATTACAGTTACAGTTATTACTGTTTAAAAAAGGCAATTTACATTTGAAAATTTACTGTGAGCTCAGGTTCTCTAACAACTATGCCATTTGGTGGTAACAAACAATGTAAGAAAACCTATACACTCATGTGAAGAAATTCAATGGTGTGTGTATGAAGAACTATGCCCCAAGACAATTAGCCGAGATGTTGATAGAGCCATTTGGTCACCGACTTCTTTTCTTTACACAAGGTAGTAACAGAGTCTACATTTCGAACAAAATTATACCTTTGCGCTCTAACAAGAACAAAGACCACAGCTTTACCGGAGTGCGTGCATCGTTGTATTTAACTCGCAATTTTACGCAGTCGCGATATTAAAATCCATATACAGCCGTCAATATCATCATAGTGGTTATTTCGTTCAGAAATTACAAGTGTTATTTGCGTTATACATACGTATAATGGATGCGGAGCTGTCTGTGTGATTTAGAAGCGGAACGGGCGTTCGAGACATGAATTCAAATAGACGCGGACTCAATACAAACGGCGGTGCGGAATTGAACAATATCCTCATATTTCAGATCTTTTGCCTTGAATATTTCACAACGCTGCTCTTATGTGTTTAGCGTACCTAGCTAGAATAATAATGTGACGGTTAACATTAACAAGAGCAAGCTTTGGCGAGCTTTTTACCCAGTTTCACCTATCCCGGTATCAGTCTGTTTATAACATGTTTCGAGTTTTACCCACTTTAGTAGTCTTAGCTTCTGAAGCGGCTGAAAAAGCGAAAGCACTGAAATACAGCAGTCTTGACACCGAAAACGTCTGTGTCTGTGTCCCATTCGGTGACGAGGCCCTTAGTCACTAACCTCATCTCCAGTGACCCGGACATATTTGTGGTCGGCGGCGTATGAAGCCGCCGAGAGGGGCAACGCCAGTGCAAGGAACGTGAAAAATCCCAGTCGACGTTTTGTGAAACAATACCAGGAGATTCACGTGTTATTGGCCAAATAAAAGGAAATTCTATCTTATTATAAATGAGAGGTGTAATTTAGACCCTCGTACCCGTATCTTATTTACAGTTTCGTTTTTCATGTCCTTTTAAAGGGTTTTAATTTGTGATGAAAACCAGCAATTTTAACTTTTGTAAAAATATCAATTACATTCAGATATGAGCGACCTCGTTCTATTTACTCCTTTGTCTATCTTTACATGTGTCTATAAAAGTATGTATCTTTATATATGTACCTATAAAAGACTAAAGTCACTGACAGTCAATGCGCAACCTAAACCACTAGCTACAGAATTGAAATTCAGTAGATATGTATAATTATTTGAAGATCGTAGAAGTATATTAAGGAGGGATTTTTCGAAGTTCCCACGGGTTAAGTATCTAGATTATTTTTATTTATACAAAGGAACGAAGCTATGGGCACAAGCTAGTATTTCAATAGATATAATGTATGGTATAAATCCTTCGATTGACAGTGTACCTACTATAAAATAAAAGTATAATATAAAATAAATAAATGTAATGAGACCATTGAACTAGTCCCAAAGTAAACAAAGCTTGTGTTGTAGGTACCACAGAACGGACAAACATACTGAAATAAATAGATTCATATTTGAATAAGTACATAATAAACACCAAAGACTTCAACAGCACAAGGCGGTTCCCTTTATCTTTGCTATGGAATGGAATTCACTCCCATCGCCTGTATTTCCAGATACAACCTGGAGCTCTTCAAGGTTAGAGTGTATAGCCTATTACTGAAACGGCCAATACACCTATGACCTTATCTGTACTTTCCATTGGTGAGATACGAGTCAATCAGGTCAGGAGAGTTTTATAAAAAAAAATCATACATACAAAACCAACACTTAAAGATCTGCGCAAAGTATGGAAACACTTGAAACGTTATCCCTCGTAAATTGATTTCTCCAAGATGACACAAACAACTCTGCGGTCAGATCATTAGTTCTACGACACCTTAAGGCCGCGGCGCCTCCACAGTTTTGATGAAATAAAACTCGCCACAATATCTTTATTACTATCTTTACTATGAGAAATAATAGAACAATAACATGTCTGAGGGTACGTGACGTCTGTTATGTACGGTCGTGCGAGGAAAAGTGTTTTATCTCTATTACACTTTGTGTGCCGTCCTCGTAGGTGACAATAAAAAAGTAAAAGGTGCTTTTACTTCCCGTAAAAAGCATGATGTGCTACCGTATACTATCATCTCGTGGAACTTGAATTGAAAAGCTTTGTGACTGCTTCCGAAGCGAACCGGAGAAAATGTTACGTGAAAAATCAACAGGTATTTTAATATATGTACAGAAATCCAGGCGCTCGGATGTGCTTAACGGATTCATGCACTACAAACTTCGATCAACAATACAACAAAGTATTGTTGATCGAAGACTACAAACAAACCATTACTGCGAGAATTACCTAATGATACACCAAAGCTAACAAATCCCTACTGTTATTAGAAAGTGGTTTTAAACGAAGACAAATGATTTCATGATGTTAAGAATGGCTTCGTCTATGGCGTAATATTGAGATGTATAATTTGTTTATAAAACTAGGTAAGTAGGTATTTAATATTGAACTATCATTTTAGTACTAATTTTGAAAATTTGATCTAATGTAACTTGTGAAATGTTCTGAGCCACAAGACAAGACAGTTGTTTCACAGTGGCTTGGTGCCGTAGCACCTAGATTACTGGATTGTCATAGCTTTTGACAAATATGACGAAGATTGTGTATTTTTTTATACAATATCTTACGTTTGACCACAATCACACCTGATGGAAAGCGTGCTTGCCTAGTAAATTCTCATTCACCCTAGACTTGAATTTAGGGGAACAAGCAGGAAGAAGGCAGTTGAGCGCCCCCAAGCACTGTAGCCGGTACGCGCGAGCTGCACAACTGCTCAGACCCTTCCTCTAGAATGGCTTGTAAGGTGGACCACGAGGGCGCCTTACAGGTATCTATACCGGGGCAGGGGGTGGGGTTCTTTGTGCCAAGGCTATAACTATGGTACTACCGAATCAAACCACGTACGTATATACTTATGTAGAATTTAATATCAATATCACACAACAGGTAGACAGGCATAGAGCATAGCATAGCAGTCACTTATATACACCGTGTGTGGGCGGAGGCTGTGCGACAGTGCGGAGAAGAGTTGTCGGCGAGAGTGACGGAAGGGTAAGGTACGCTGCTGCGTGCACGTGCCAGCGCGTCGGTTGGTCCGGGGTTCGTGCCGCGTGGCGGCACACAAAAGGCGGTGGGGGGCGGAGGCCGGCTTGACTTGGACGCCGAGCTTCGGGTGGGCACGGCTCCGGAGCGCGGGTGGCGGTCGGGCGGGGGCCACAGGGTCCGCGCCGCGTGGTGGCACACGACAGGTGGTAAGGGGCGGAGACAGGCCTGGCTTAGGCGCCGGACTTCGGGCAGGGTAGGGCACGGCTCTGAAGCGCAGGTAGCGGTCGGGCGGGGGCCACACAACCGCTCCCTTGCGGAAGAACTATGAGGCTCTCGTACGAGCTGCTACCGGGGTTGAGGCGTCGTCGCGACAGCGGCCGTCTGCTCTCCTCGCCGCGGGCAAAATGGCCGAGTCTCCCTAGCTTGCGCGCCACTCTGGCTCATTTTCTCCTCGCCTCCCGGCCCCCTCCGCTAGCGTCTCTATCTTTCCCGCTCTCGCCTGATAGGGTGCGCTGTCGCCGTCTCCGTCGCACGATTGGGCGCGTGCGATGCCGAGTTTTCCATGACGACGATAGGTGGCGCGCGACGTATGTTCGAGGAGACTTAAGTTTAAGTAGACAACTAAGTTAATGCTATATGCTACGCTACAGGCTTCTATAGGCAACATGCCGGAACACGACGAGAGTCGCTTGGCGGCCTGGCTCAACCTATAGAGTGGTGACCAGCCGCGGCCGAAGCCTACCACCGAAGTTGTATCGCTCGTTTAGCACCACCCAGGGGTCACGTGTAGGGTCTCGAGGGTAAACCAACGGATGCCAGCGATTTCAACCCCCGAAAATAGTCAAATGTAAAAATATGGGTGCATAAAACTTGCTCAAATATGTCCCATAGCACTTCACTTATGTCGTAAAATTAAGGCATCGGTTCATAATTATGAGACGATTGATTCGATACAATATTTTTGCTCTTGGCCGTATGAGGACATACCTAATTTTTTATGTAGGCTTCTCTAAATAAAGCCAAGAAAATTGTGTAAGTTACACTAACTACACCGTGAAATTTTAGTGGTTGTTTTCCCGAAACGACGTGATTTAGTATCGATTGTACAATCGATTCATAATTACTATTTTGACTAGAGTCAAAAATCCAATTGTGAAAAACGAAAGTCGATAATGACCGCAAACCAATAGTAACGCTTCGTTGGTACCTAACCTATCGTACGATCGTACGCTACTTGTACCAACGAAGCGTTACTATTGGTTTGCGGTCATTTTCGACTCTCGTTTTTCACAATTGGATTTTTGACTCTAGTCAAAATAGTAATTATAAATCGATTGTACAATCGAAACTAAATCACCTCGTTTCGGGAAAACAACCACTAAAATTTCACGGTGTATATTGCGGCGCTCGATTGTCCACTTCAAGCTCGTTTGCTTTACGGCCGCGCAACGTAATGCAACTTGCACAATTTTTTTGCAGGTCTAAACTGGGCTTTACTCTCCGGGTTGCCTAACAATATTTTTATTCTATTTTTAATACAAGCTTTTGTTGCTGACTGTACAGAGTTCCTATGGCCAACTTCCAGCTTCATCAGAACAGTACCATGGCATAATAATTTGCATTTTCATTCGATTTACACATGTATGCAAAATTCCAGCAATCGGAAACCGGTAAGTGGATCAAATTTAACTTGCAAGATTTGACTCGTAAATACATAGGTAGGTACTGTAGGCACGGCTCTATCCCGCTACTGGCAGGTTAGTCTGATTTTGTTATGTATAAATTTAGACATAATTTCTAGAACTTGATTTTAAATAAATATAATTGTCAACGGTGTACGAGCCAGGGCAGATTGCTCCGGACAGCCTAAGCTGCTGGACGTATGATTGTAAAAGTATAGTTTTAATCAATGAATAAATCCACGTATGAAGATAACCATTTTATTATTTGCTAGTTTAGCATCACGCGCGTATCCTCGTACTTATTCTACCTAAATCAGAGCTCAGTCCCACAGTACATACATAGCAATTTAAAAATAAAAAAAAGCTTGTAAAAATGCTTATCTCACTACAATGGTGTTTCATCCCATTATATTTTAAATATTTCTCACCCAGTTTCACTTTGTGTTAACATGAGACAGAGGCACCCTCTGTCATGAATCCATCACATACGTAACGAATGAATTCATAAAAATTCAATATCCCATTCGCAAATTGCTAGCAAAACAAGTCGCAGCCCGTCCCCCCAGGTAGGAGAGGGGGGCAAACACGATAACGTCACTAGAATTGTGTCGGCTCATTCAGTTTCATGTATGCGAGAGGCTAAAATTTAAAACCTGCAGGACTATACGATGGAGGACAGCTGCGGGAATATTCCACGTATTTTTATTTCCGAGGTTTTATTGGAACGTCATGTTTTGAGCCGAGCCTGAATCGCGGGAAACGCCAGGATTGTGTTATGTGGTTCTCTTTGATATAAAATGATCATTCATTTTGCCTTTAGCAGCGAAAAATTGGACAAGTGCGTGCTGAACGCACGTGAGGAAGGTTGCGTACGATAAACTCGATTTCCTACGGATTGACTTAATTCTTTATTTGACGCCGGAGACGACAAGTATGGCAAAGGTATTGTGTACATTAATTGATTAGGTTACTGTTAGGATGTATCACAGAAAGCAACTAAAAATATTCTGTCTTATGCACGTTAGATTGCTGTTGTCTACAGATAATAACTCCCTTATTCCCCTTTTGACTTAAATATCATCAGTCACTCCCTTAATTACCTATATTAAATTAAAAGACAGTGCATTAATTGTGGCTATCAATTCGTTGCAACTGCAAATGTAAGTTTGTACTACGTACAATATTGAGAATTTACCTGCTACCTACTATTACTTATGTTGACCACATAGTATGTATGTGGCACATACTTCTTGTTATTTGTCTGTAAAGAACTGTTTTTGTTATTATTTCAAGTTCAGTATTAACAAAGGTAAGTGACCCCTAAATCGTCACAAAATTAAAATATGTACCAAATCCACCTTAATTGGTCATGTGGGTTCGGATCAAATTGGCTGTGCCAGACGAACAGAAGGATAAAATACTGCTGTGTCTATCAGCTATGTGTTTTTCCTGTTTAGATACGGATCCCTAAAAATACAATAAATATGTTAATTGCTGGCCTGTGTTCTAATCGATCTAAAATGTTTGAAAATACTCGATTGAGAGCATGATAGAATGGACGATTCTCTATCGTTTCCTCGAATTTCATATGCCATAATGTATCGTTTTCCATAATTTTCATTTGACATAATTCAATTTATTTCAGAAAGAACAGTATTTTCTTCAGAATTGTTATAAAACAAATCTAACCTAACCTACTGTGTTCTAATTATAAGATAGAATTTCAAAAAAAAACCTGAAAAATGCATGCTTTTATAAAAATAAAATATATGGCAAACGTTGGTATGGCAGATGAAATTCTGGGAAATTAAATTCTGGCAAGTACCTAAAGGTAAACGACATCGGTTACCTTTCTTTCACATAATTCTTTGAAGTAAAAAAACAATTCATACACATTTTGCAGTTGTTATATGTACCTACACAGCGGGAAAATTACTTAAATGAAAAAATACAGAGAAACAAGTTCTTGGAAAAGTACAATTTTGATCTGACGCGGGAAATAAATAGATTTTACCACATCAAAGCGTTCTCTTCGAAGTAAAATTTCAAGATTATGATCCTTCGCGACACGCAAATCTAAATTAACGTATTTATCGACCACAGAGAGCATTTATTACCTACGAGACCGCAATGTCAGTTAATCCAATAATTTCGGAAAAGAGCAAACGCAGAACGGAATAAAATAGGAAAACGTTTATGCATAGACTTAGATTAGCTTATGCCCACGGCTTTGCTGGCGAAGAACAATAAAAATAGGCTAGTTCCGTATCTCTTGAAACTTATGAAGCCAAATTACAAGTTGCTATCTCTAGCGCTTTCGGCTGTGCGCCGCGATACGGTCGGTCAGTCAGTCTGGTAATGTTTTACAGGTATAGAACAGTTTTTTTCTAACGATTATGTTTCCGAGACCGAAATGTTTACTGCTTCTCTGCTGCGAAATATTGGCAATGCTAACCACGGGAAAATATAAGTTTATTTTATCTAAAGCAAAATTGTACCTACAGTCAACCAATTTGATTCCACTATGCATTAACTACTAGATGATTACAACGTCAGTGCTGGTCAAAGGATTATCAACTTTCCGATCACAAAAAGCAATAAACGTAAAAAGTTTATAAACGTTTTCGCTCCGTGACATGAGAAGAAAAAGAAGTTTTGACAGACGGACAGTGACAATTCAAGTTATTAACCTTTTCATCGCTCAAAATGTCAAACGCGAAGTTAAACCCTACAGAAATGCATGTAGGTAGATATCGCTCTGCACGACGTGACTGATATATCAGTCGTTGGCGTAGAACCTGCAGTGGTGATATATGTGTCGTTGGCGTCGAAAAGGTTAATACACAAGCCAACTCTTTTCCTATTTATTATCGTTGACACCATGTTCGCAAAGATTGAGATATCATCAGGACATACATCACATAATAATCACTGTCGTAGAAGATAAACAAATTGATTTATTATGACATGGTTCTATAGTGGCCTAGGAATCAAATTGGTTGGCTGTACTTACCATTTGTGCCCTATGTAATAAACATTTAAACACTAACCAAAATCTTAACTACAAAGAACAAGAAGAAAGAATGTAAAAAAAGTGTAGCTATTTATTACTACACGAGGCTCGTTTGTTTTTTCTATTTAAAAAGCAATACGAAAACTTTTGGCCAAATGTGAAAAATCTTTCACCATTACAGGTCTCCTATATTCTGTATAAAAATGGGGTGTATTTTTATGCAAAAATACAGTCCCTGCACGGAATGGGGCACGCTTTCCGTGTTTTATAATAACATGAATCTACTCTGTTGCAAGTAAATTTCCTTGCCTCGGACTGTTATTAACGATTAGCCCAGTTCTAATGGGTTGAGACGACGACGGTGTAACGCAATAATTATTTTAGCAAATTCTGGACTCTACAGTACTGTCTAGGTAACTAAAGAGAACTTAGGCGGCTAAGACGGTAAAGTTCAAGCTAACCATTTTCGTTCAAGACGAACATTAGGTAAGCACTGAAGATATCGATTAACATGCTGTGCTAGAATATCCATGCAGTCACATTTCGGTTTTCGAACTTCGTATCGTGCCGTTCCTTTCACTCTGATAGTATTAAACAGAAGAGTGTAAGGGACGGCACGATATGAACTTCGAATTTTCAATTTCTTAGTAGCCCCCCAGCTACAATACAAATACTTTTTTACAACGTTTAGTTCAAAGTTTTAATTTTACTTAATTCATTGAAAAAGTGTGCGTTCAGCTTTAATTAGGTATGTCTAAAAATCCATTCCAAAATGACCGGGGGCAGTATCAAAGCTTGACCTTTGGCACAGTGTCCACTATAGCGGTATATAATTGAACTCTTCCGGCGATGTTTCAGCTTCAAAAACATGCTTTTAGGTGTGATAAAGCGAACACCCGAGCGACCAGGTACAAAAGCACCGAGAGCTTTGGATATACGGCGCTAGTACACGAATAGGGGTTAATTTAAATTGGTTTACAGGAGGGGGTGTTTATAGCAGTGCGGCCAGGGAAAGTTTAGACAACTGATAGAACTCCAACTTTACCTCTGATATAGGAAGTACGCTAGTTTTAATAACGGACGCCTCAGATAGTTTGAGGCGAGGTGAATGAAGCCTGCCTACCGACTAAAGTTTTATTTAAGTGGGTACAATCTATCGAACAAAGACTATTGTCAACTTCGAATTCTCAGATTCTTTGGCTACGTTACCTGTAAAACTGATAAAAAAATCAGCGGCTGGATAACCTAATGGGCGACCCCTTATGAACACGATCGCACTTTTGAGAATACGTGACTTAGTAGACGAAGACAATTAACACGCCATAAAGCTATACCAGAACGAAGATAATATTTACATTTTATTGGGGAAATAAACCGGCGATTTTGAAATATTTCATCACCATCATCATCATCATCTCGATATATATACATCCCACTGCTGGGCACATGAAAGGACTTGCGCCGTAATTCCCCAACGCGGATTACGAACATCATACACATCATTAAATTACTTCTCAGATTTGAGCAGGTTCTTCAAGACACTTCATCGTCGACATTTAAGTTCAAGATTCTTGCCGGCGCTGTACCCTTCAGTTCCTTCTTCCTAATGTGAGTTCCTTCACCTTATGATAAGAAAAAGTGACAAGTATTTTCTTGAAATGCTTTATACAGGGTTATTTGTAATTCACTGACATCCTCTTAACCCTGAATTCCTATCACTCAAACAAATGTTTTTTGTTTTACGACTTTTTAAAATGAAGCACTTTTTTCCCATACAAATATACAGAGTATCGTAAAAATAAAAAAAACTAAAAAACACGCTTTAAAAAATAAAAAATAAATTTTAATAAATTTCAATTCACTATTCTTATAGTGCAGTAAAAAATCTTAATAAGCAATTATTATATTGTTATATCCAGATCAAAATTTGTAAACAATTCTAAATATTGATAAAATAAATAATAATAGTTTCAAATATTTTATTGTAAAAAAAGCGTGGGGTGCATGGTGTCAATTGTCAAGGATTGTCATTTTGATAACATCTTAAAAAGCACCCCACGCTTTTTTTACAATAAAATATTTTAAACTATTATTATTTATTTTATCAATATTTAGAATTGTTTACAAATTTTGATCTGGATATAACAATATAATAATTGCTTATTAAGATTTTTTACTGCACTATAAGAATAGTGAATTGAAATTTATTAAAATTTATTTTTTATTTTTTAAAGCGTGTTTTTTAGTTTTTTTAAACTATTATTTATTTTCTATTTTTTAGTTGCATTTTTCTTTCTAACTTTACCCCCTCACCTACAACCCCCAAACCCCCTAAACCCAACCCCCCAACATCCCCCACCCCATTTCCCCAAACCCCCCCCCCCAAACCCCACACCCTTACCCCCAATCCCCTTAACCCCCCTTACCCCCTCCTCATTTTACAAACCCCCGAACCACCTAAACCCAACCCCCCTAACACCGAACCCCCATACCCCCGGAACCCCCCCCCACCCCCACTCCCCCCCCGTCACCTGCCCCCCCCCCCACTCCCCCCCCGCCCCGCCACCTACCGCCCCCCCTTCCAGTTCCATCATCAAACCCTTGTTACCATCTAGGCCTCTTACCCCCTCCCCATTTCCCACAACCCCCCAAAATCACTTACCCCCGAACCACCCAACACCCCCACCCTATTTCCCGTAAACCCCCCCCCCGATCCCCTAACCCCAAACGCCACACCCTAACCCCCAACCCTCTAAACCCCCGACCCCCTTACCCCATACCCCATTCCCCCCCCAACCCGCCACCTACCCCCCTTCCAGCTCCATCATCAGACTCTTGTTACCATCTAGGACCAAAGTACTCGTCAAAACGAATCAAAGAGCCCAAACTCGATGGGGTTGTTTCGTTTTATTGTGGAGTGCCTTTGGCCATCTTCCAGCTCCATCATCAGACCCTGGTTACCATATGGGATCAAAGTGCTCGTCAAGACGAATCAAACGAGCCCAAAATCGATGGGGTTGTGTCGTTTTATTGTGGAGTGCCTTTGGCCATCTTCCAGCTCCATCATCAGACCCTGGTTACCATATGGGATCAAAGTGCTCGTCAAGACGAATCAAACGAGCCCAAACTCGATGGGGTTGTGTCGTTTTATTGTGGAGTGCCTTTGGCCATCTTCCAGCTCCATCATCAGACCCTGGTTACCATCTGGGATCAAAGTGCTCGTCAAGACGAATCAAACGAGCCCAAACTCGACGGGATTGTGTTGTTTTATTACATAGTTCCTATGGCCACCATCCAGCTCCATCATCAGATCAGCTCCATGTTACAATAATATTGCATTGTCATCCAATTTACACATATGTGCAAAATTTCAGCTCAATCGGAAACCGGGAAGTGGGTCAAAATCGCGCCCTAAGGAGTCGGTTACAAACAAACATACAAACATACATACAAACATACAAACATACAGGTGAAGCTAATATAAAGCGTGTAAAAAATAAGAGGTAATCTCAATTTTTGAAAACGTTATTACACCAAAAATATTAAGTTATGACAAAAGCCGTAAAACAAAAAACATTTGTTTAAGTGGTAGGAGTTTAGGGTTAAAAGGATGCTAGTGAATTACAAATAACCCTGTATTCAGCCACATTTCGTAGTTTCCAGAGTATTTGTTCAGTTTATTTTTGGACTTAATCTTTTATTACATAAAATACCTATGTAAACGACCGCCTTAGCCTAGTTGGTAGTGACCCTGCCTACGAAGCAAGAGGTCCTGGGTTCGAATCTCGGTAAGGGCATTTATTTGTGTGATGAGCACGAATATTTGTTCCTGAGTTATGGATGTTGTCTATGTATTTAAGTATTTATTTATCTATATAAGTATTTTAAACATGAAACTACCGTGAGACTCACTCATAGTGAAAATAAACGGATCACTCACGTCTTAAAACGAGTTTAACTCGACATGTTTCGGGCTAATCCGTAGCCCTTCCTCTCGGAGTCGCACGTCACGGCGGCTGCCAAACGTGCACTGCGTGCTAACGCCCTGGTCGCGCGGCTACTCGACGCAACTGACAGCGACACACAACTACCCCCGTTTTCATCATCACTTTTATTGTCATTGTCAAATGTAGGGTAGCACACAACACTAACCACAGAACTGAACTGGAAAACAGTGTTGAATGTTCGTACTGCGTCAACGGTGAGTGTGAGCGAACCTTTACAAAGTGATGTGGTTAGTGTTGTGTGCTACCCTACATTTGACAATGACAATAAAAGTGATGATGAAAACGGGGGTAGTTGTGTGTCGCTGTCAGTTGCGTCGAGTAGCCGCGCGACCAGGGCGTTAGCACGCAGTGCACGTTTGGCAGCCGCCGTGACGTGCGACTCCGAGAGGAAGGGCTACGGATTAGCCCGAAACAGTCGAGTTAAACTCGTTTTAAGACGTGAGTGATCCGTTTATTTTCACTATGACTATATAAGTATGTTTATCGTCGTCTAGTACCCATAGTACAAACTTTGCTTAGTTTGGGACTAGGTCGATTTGTGTAAGATTGTCCCCTAATATTTATTTATTTATTTATTTATTTATTTATAAACGAATTGAAACCCCTCGCTGTTTCTAAAATCGCTTAAAGACTTAAGTAATAATTTTTAGGGTTCCGTAGTCAACTAGGAACCTTTATAGTTTCGCCATGTCTGTCCGTCTGTCTGTCTGTCTGTCTGTCTGTCCGCGGCTAAGCTCAGAGATCGTTAGTACTAGAAAGCTGTAATTTAGCATGAATATACATATCAGTCACGCCAACAAAGTGGTATAATAAAAAATAAAAAAATAATTTTTTTTAGGGCACCTCCCATAGACGTAAAGGGGGGTGATTTTTTTTCCTCGACTAATCCTATAGTGTGGGGTATCGTTCGATAGGTCTTTTAAAACCATTGCGGGGTTGCTAACATGATTTTTCTATTCAGTGATCTGTTTGCGAAATATTCAACTTTAAAGTGAAAATTTTCATTACAATCGAGCGTCCCCCCCCCCTCTAAAATCTAAACTGTTGGGTGGAAAAATTTGAAAAAATTCAGAATGGTAGTAAATATATCAAATTTACTAGGAAAATTATAGCGCCTAAGATTGCTTGGAAATTATTTGTAGGTTAAGAGTAAATAGTACCCTAAGGTATAAAACATACCTAAACTTGGATGATTCCGTACACATACGAAATCCTTAGAAAAATATTACTTGATTTTTTTGTAATGGCTACGGAACCCTACCTTGTGCGTGTCCGACACGCTCTTGGCCGGTTTTAATTACTATACTAAACGGGACTTATCACGCAAATAATATTTACCTCGACGTTTCGGCCACATTGCAGCAGCCGTGGTCACGTGTAACTGGTGACCACGGCTGCTGCAATGTGGCCGAAACGTCGAGGTAAATATTATTTGCGTGATAAGTCCCGTTTAGTATAATAATTTAATTATGAGTGAAAATCACGAAAGTTTAAAACAGTTAATCATTTTTGTTCTTGGGTCATACCAAGCCATACACAGCATAAGATACAAAAGTTGTCACTCCTGTGGATATAAAATTAGTGGCTGCGAGTCAGCAAACTTAAGATTTATTTAAATGGGCCGAAAATGGGCCAGGCGTCCTACACGCCGATGTAGACTTGACTAAAAAATATTGGCTATAGACCCTTAACTTTTGCCATGTCCACAGGATACACGCAAACAAAATAATGTGTTTGTGAGCACTTGATTTTTCTAGTACAAACAATCTCTTCAACTGCTAAAATAAATCTGAATAAACTTCGAAACATCGGCTAGACATGTTCAATATTTTATCATGTCTACTCCGTCCGGAAATAACTTGGGCCTGGTTGAAAGAGCGACAAGTTAGGTCCAGTAATTCACTTGTAATACAAAGTTTTAATAGTGCTTAATTTGAGTATCTCTTCTACTTTATTATCCCGAATAAAGCATCATAATTGACAATTTATGTAGCTAATAAAACCACGTCGCCAGTAGTACTAAATTACATCCATCTTCGTTTCTATGTCGAGTAATCACGAACAGTTCATTTGAATATTTCTTTTCATCAATTCCCATTTACAACGGTCATAACAACGATTGAGATTGAACTAATGAAATTTAAATGCAGTAAAGTTTTACCACGTTCTTTATTTATTCCCCATGCTGTGTATCGAACTGGTGTCAGAAAGTCAAAACTGTAGTATTGTAAAATAAAATTATACTCCACTACTATGGCAATGAAAAGTACTTAAATGTAATCACTCTCCCTTGTTTTTATTTGGTTTTAAAGAAATCGATTTACCAAAAAAACGTTAATGTCTAGCTTAGCAAAAACAGTCAATGCGAGGCGAGTGGGCTATTAAATCAAGCGTACATTGAACGGAGATCCCTTGCTGAGTGCATTTATTTACATGTAGGTATATGTAGACAAACACAAAGGAGAGACCATTTTTTCTAAAAATCTCCAACTTTATAAAATAAAAAAAATAAAAAAATATAGCTCCATCGATGCTACTTATTATGCTTGCCAACGTCGAGGTTAGTAAAAACACTATCAGTTGATGGTTGGAGATTTTTAGAATAACTTTAATTTCAATACTAGATGAAAAAACCGCCTGTATAAATCCCGTTCCAATGGGAATTCCGGGAAAATATATATCCTATGTCGTGGAACTGAGACGAATCTAATGACACCTCACACTTCAAAATCCATTAAGCCGTTTCGGCTGCAGGGTGTGCCAAAGAATGATACATATATACATACATAGAATACCTACATACACGCTAGAAAAACATAACCCTCCTTCGACAGTCGGGTGAAAATTGAATCGAATTCTACACATCCCGTGATATCAGCTCACCCAGCTTGCGTCTAATTAATCTTTAATAACTTATACAAGAATTACTACCCAATCAGTACATACATTATACATAAGTACAGTTATTTTACTTAAAAGTAGACAAGTATCTAAGTAAGTAGGTACTAACCTGACTAAACCAGTAAGTACTTCTTCGAATATTTTACAAGCTACCACCGAAACTTAGACAACTAGAGTACCATCTAGAGGGGCGTTAGTGCTCTACTGCAAACACTATTAATTTAATTAGTACACTTACACACTAGTGGATAACTAATGCAAGTCCTGATGCGCTTAGATTTGCATAAGATTTCTACAAGTTGGCATTATCTCAAAACTCTAACGAGCAATCTGTTGGGTTTGATGTGGTTCGCTCATACTAAGTTGCATAAAGACACACGGCTGATATTTTGGTGGTAGAGTAGGTTTGGCACATGCCCCAGTTTAAAGTGGAGGAATTACATGATATAATTCCTCCATCTCCGTTTTACCAACGGACATCCAGGTGAGAGGAGCGTCTCCACACATATGTACGTAGCCAGCAGAGGTCGGAATTTTCACAGCAAAATTTGTTTCGCGTTCCGTGCGAAAGTATTTTGATACTGTCGCAATTAAACTAGTGTTAGAAACATTTTTTTATCGTTATTCACATTATTTGTAAATTTCAGCTGTTTTGTGTGTTTTTTTGTTACAGCTGTTCTGTAGGTACAGCCCCGTGACAGACAGACAGATGAACGCACGGACGGACAACGTGGCGACATTAATAAATAAATAATAGGGTTCTATTTGCCACCCTTCGGGTACGGAACCCTAAAAACTGTATAATCCATTATTCTCGAAAGTTTTTCCGTTATATGTAACCATCATTCGACACTGGCACCGTCATTTAGTCGAAACACGCAAATCTACCTAACAGTATTTTAGTTACAGTGTTCACGCACAGTCACTCGGAAACTGCATTTTATGTATATTCTGGCACAGTAAATAGCACATGGCGTTTTATTTAGTGCAGTTACAGGCTTACCGCATTGTAACTGCAACATTATTTTTTTTACATAAAACTGACTCGTGATTGACAACTATCTCACCTGTACGCTTAGTATAAGTTTTACTTCACCAAAATACTTCTCGATCGCGTTTACGTAAAAAAATCAATTACTAGGGAAACATGGACAGCGCCTCTGCGGCCGCGCGTCCATGTTTCCATAGAATTGAAATTTTTACGTAAACGCGATCGAGAAGTATTTCGTGAAGTAAAAACTTATACTATAAGCATACTGTACGCTTAGTATAAGTTTTACTTCACTAAAATACTTTTCGATCGCGTTTACGTAAAAAAAACAATTACTAGGGAAACATGGACGCGCGGTCGCGCGCGCGCGTCTATGTTTCCATAGAATTGATATTTTTACGTAAACGCGATCGAGAAGTATTGAAGTGAAGGAAAACATATACTAAGGGTTCTGCCCGTGCCCACATATTTTTCACTATAGTTTCTTTACAGTCAACAAAACTACACGCTGGCTACTAATGAAATGTATGGAAGTCGGCGTTCTCAGTTAGAGTGAGGCTCCACTGCACCACTCCAGGCGTTGACGCTGCGACGTTGTACGTATATTTTTTACGACATGCCACATTCATGTGTTGCGTCGTCCCACGCGACGTTTCAACGGATCGACAGACAAGAGACGAAGCGGGGTGGAGAGTGATGTCGCAGTGCTGTGTCTACAGTACGTTTTTGTCGTGGATCGACGCAGCACTGGTGTGGCATACAATGCGTTAATTCGTTGCGGTGACGCGACGCAACGCAGTGCACCAGTGGAGCCTCACCCTCACGTTGCAGTTGGAATACCAGCCTGTCTGTAACAGCCCTCAGGCGTGTTTCTAAGCCACGAGAGGCTCTTACACGTCTCTGCACTCATTAACCTTATAATGCTAAAACATTGTATATTTTAATTGGATTTTTAGCTGTTTTAGTTGGTACTTAAACCAAATCCTCTCTCACAACTCAGTGCACTCTGTTCTGTTATTTATTACGAAGCATTAAACATTGTGAAGTTGGTTTATTAACTGGAGTTTAATTCAAGCATCAATTAAAGTTAGTTAAGTGGAAATTGTTTTGTAATTAGCAAACGTTCTATGCAGTATTTTTTTTTATTTTGAGTTTTAAAAGATTAGCTGAACTTGTATTTTATAATATTTTTTTTAATAACTTCCAACATCCTTAGCTTGGTTCCCTGGATTCTATACTGCAATTTAGAGATTGATATAAATAATTGCAAGTATTTTTTTTACATAATTTTTTTGTTTGATTATGTGATTTGGTCAGGGGGGGCACACTTACATATATCACACTTTTCATGCGACTACAGCGATCTCTGGTTGTTTGGTGGAGAACTAAATTAGCGGCCATCTTGGTTGACTTGTCAAACTTGTCAGTTGTCATTCATCGGCCATGGCCATGGCGTACCAAATTGTACGGTCAAGGACTTTAATTGATAGGCCGCTTGCCAATGTTCGTATTTTAGCCGTTTAGTGCAAATCGGGTTTAGCCGCTTATACTTCGTATATGCTGATTTGAATTAGACGGCTAAAATACGAATAGTGGCAATTAGCCTATCAATTAAAATTACGCGTAATTATAGCTGTACATCACTACCAACATATACATATAGATAGGTATACATCTATAGATACGTCACATTAGTTCTTCACCAGGGCGTAGGGCAGCAGCACCTTCCATGCATGCATATTTGACCATAGAGTTGCCACTCTTGTTCATATAATATTACAATACTCTTTGGATTTGGTGAAGGCCGCAGGTTCAAGTTGGATGCAAGCCGCTTCCAACCGTAATGATCGGGTATCAATGAGGGAGGCCTATGTCCAGCAGTGGACGTCTTGCGGCTGAAATGATGATGATGATGATGATAAAGTAATTTAGTTTAATTATGTTCTTGGTACCAAAATCGGATTAATTTCTTTTCTTGTTGTAAAAAAACAAATTCACTTTTTCTTTTCGGGTAAACGAACCACAATTATAATAAGAATTTTGTACATTAAATGTTTCTTATTTTTCCTTCGCACGTTTCCGAGAAATCATTAAAAGTAACCTTAGTGAGAAAACGGAATTTATGATATCTTAATCTATAACGAGAGAATATTTAAAATCAATTAGTCTTGAAACATTCTGAAGAGGATGGCAGGCACTCCCGGGTAATTTCAGTTCAAATTAATTAATATTACTTAGAAGGAGTTACAAAATAAATAGAGCACTGAGATGATTTTCGCAAAATCATAATACCTCTATTTCTCGACCGCCTCGGACGCAAGATAGCTGCTAATTTAATTAAATGATGGAGAAATACTATTGTATATTGTCTCTATTGTTTGAATGAAGAAGAAACAAGAAGACCCTTGTGTTGGTAGTGGTAGCGCTGAGCTTAAAATGGTCGCGTTCACATTTTAAACTCGGTCCGGTCGTACGTGCAGCGAGCGAATGACGGCCTCACGGTCCCACCGGAAGACCAGTACCTCTACCACGAGTTACACTAGTGTACAGTGACCGTACTCGCTAGCGACGGCGTAAATGATTTGTATGGAGAATTGTGTACAGCGCCTCTAGCGGTCACTTACGGAAGTACAATTCTCCATACAAATCATTTACGCCGTCGCTAGCGAGTACGGTCACTGTAAACTAGTGTAACTCATGGTAGAGGTACTGAGGTGGGTCCGTTTCGTGATAGTTATCTCGTATGCCTGTTGTTAACTGTCACGAATAAATGTTTTTTCTTTCTTTTCTTTCTTTTAAGAAGAACGATACCCCGCTGAGTTTCTTTCCGGCTTTTAGCCAACACAGGTTTTTTCCAAAGCACTGTCTGTCCGACAATCATAGGTTCGTAGATAGGTAGTTATTTATAAGCCTAATCGAATAAGGAAATATTTTGATTTTTGTATGTATTTGGCTTTGCTTTTGCCAGTTATGGTATGCGGCAGCAGGAGAGACCGGCGACGAGAAATAATTTAAAAGTTCTTTAAATGCACACAATTTAATTAATAAAATATTTAAATTTAATTACAAAGATAATTATTGCGATAAGCATGTGAATCCGATCGATGTTAGACCGAGATTAAAATCATGGCGAGGTTCCCGCCGTTCGGAGCGTCGACCACCCACGATGCAATGAGGCGGCCGCAGGTGCAACGGTGATTCAGGTCTTCCCCGTACTGGACACATGATATCTTAGCGATACTAGTACTCTGCCCCGGCTTTGCATGTTATGTTAGACTTCAGCTATAACATGCCCATAAATATTGTATTTGTCACGAAGAATCTTCTAGCTCCGAACTTCTTATAAAAACAAATTACAACAATTGCATTTTCAGGCTACATTGAAAAGCAATAATTCACAGAACAATGTTGTCATGTAATTAACTAATCCAATGCAAATGTAATTTGAATATGTGCAATTAGGGACCAATATACAGGCACGTAACATAAAACCGGCTTAACAAAATCACATCGAACGGCATCCCTCTTGAAATACGAGTGGGCGCTCCCTGCTAGTGACGCGACGAAAGTCCATTTGAAACATAAACGCTAAATGGGGGTGTTGAACGAGTCATAAAATATCCGCAAAGGCTAATAAATGTACAAAAATTTGTAGGAATAAATTCTATTGGTACAATAATTTCCAGTTACTTTGCACCCTGATACGCCACAAGCAATTTTCTTAATCCCGAAAACATTAGTGTTAGTAAATACTTTGGCACAATTTACTTTACTAGTATGTTAACATTTCGACTGTAACTATAGTTCCTGATCGATTTGGTAACAAAAAGAAGGCTAAGATTTTTAAAAATAGCAACAACATATTTAGCCCATAATTATTTTACCCGTAATCCTTGCTAATATTATAAACGCGAAAGTAACTCTGCCTGTTACTTCTTCACACTTAAATCGCCAAACAGATAGTTTGAGACCCTGGGAAGGACATAGGACAGGTATTATCATAGAAAATTACATAGCGATAAAGGGATTCTTCGCGGACGGAGTTGCGGACAGCAAGAAAGTGTACGTATATATGTGAGCTTCTAACGCTTCATAAAACACAGGATACTATCATATATATTATAGAACAAGCAGAAATACAAAAGCGAATTTATTCCTTAAACCTTAAACATATCTCATCCAATAAATCTTTGGACGATTGATAAATCAATAAAAGTCAAGGGATGAACATGAAAAAATCTATGTGACTACGAACACATACAGATGCGATATCCGTCACAGCACAACACTACTCCCTGCAACGTTAATTTGGGATTCGGCCCGCGCCCGTATGCCTGAATATTTGCAATTAGATTACGGCCGTGTAGCAGACAGATTTACTTATTACACGTGTGACAATGCGTGGGCGCTGCGGCCGCTAATGAGGGCCGCTAATGTTGACGGATAGTTCGCAGCTCGGTATCAAGGAGCGACCACACCATGCAGTGACCGGAGGCCGTATTGTCTAACGCTTCTGACGCTTGCCTTCGCTTTGACCGTCTCCTTCTGTCATCATCTTATACCGCTTAACAGAAAGAAATAGTGATTGCGAAGGCAAACGTCAGGCGTTAGACAAAAGCCTGCAGGACTCATGCGTCACACTTTTAACGCGTAAAGGTCACTCCGCAGCCCTCAAAGAACGCTGACGAACTGGAAACGCATGTATGTATTTAACGTGAGTCATGCGTTACTTTTCTGATGCGTACCTTTTAAACCGGAGCGTCAACCTCTACTCCGTTACTTGGCTAGATTTAATAAAATAAATAAGGATTGGCGTTTATTGTTGACAATTTATTAAAATAACCAATTAATAAGGTCGTAATTTTTTAATAAATATAAATCATCTCAAGATTTTGCGTCAAAAACATTAACTGGAACAGCTTACAAATAAATTGCTGGAAAAAAAATATTTTGGCGGGAATAAAAAAAAAAAACAATTTGAATTAAATATGAATATATAAGTTGAACATTCGTGTCATTTCCTTGGATTTATTTGAGAAAAGCACTATACAAGCCTTGGCCACGAACAGGGATTGCCGGCCTCGTATCTCTAGATGGCCTCGCTAACACTCGGCCATCTATTACTACTCGGCCGGCAATCCCCTATTTCGCGGCCGCTGCAGTAATGTACTATTGACCTAACGTATTTTGGTCTTACCTTTACTTCACCCACTGTCGCAGGCAGTAAGTGCAACAAGTACACTACAGCTGATTCAGATTTTGTAGAGTGAGGCTCCACTGGTGCATTAAATTGCGTCGCGTTGCGTCGTCGCAACGGTCACGCTGCGACGTTTTACATTTTTTTTTATGACTTGCCACATTGATGCGTTGCGTCGTCGCACGCAACGTTTCAACGGATCGAAAAGAGGCAAAGCGGAGGGGAGGGTGATGCCGCTGCGCTGACTGTAATAGTACATTATTGTCGTGCGTCAACGCAGCGCAAGTGTGGCATACAATGCGTTGATTCGTTGCGATGACGCGACGCGACGCAACGCAACGCAGCAGTGGAGCCTCACCCTTGTAGTGACCTGCGCAGCGTTAAATGGCACGTTACTACGACAAACAACAGGTCCTTTACCCTATATCTGGGAATCGACCCCTTGACTTTTTTGAGCAGCGTACCGTATTAAGTAGCTTGTTTGCATTGTTCCTTGATGCTTGTTGAATAACATAAATTAGTAGTAAACGTTAGTACCAGTTCCCAGCGTGAATGTTTTGGTATGCTAATGCTCGAGACAGACCGAGGCGAGGCTCAACGGGGTACGAACGACGTGCAACTCAATCAATCTGTAAACATGTTTAGGTTCTACCGACTAACTAGGTTGTAGAGATTTGTAGTAAGCATGCCTTTGGGATCCAATAGCTTAACAGATACGAACATGGCTCGAAATGTATATTTCATCATTACATAATTATTTCGACATTGGAAGAGCCATAATACATCTCCATTATATGTATGAATGGTGGAAGCGTTTTACACCTCTACTGAACGATTGCTATACGGTTTTTGTTTTGACCAGTGGCCTTACCATGATCTTTCAATAAACATTCCAAACGCAGAGCAGTTCAATTTAGGCACGTTAACTGAATCGTCGAAATTGGTACCACGACGTCTATTTCTTAGAGCTGAGTCTCAATCGCTTACAAGCAGGGGTAGACAAGTTAGAACATTTGATTTTGACAGATTTGAAACTTAATTACAGCGCCATCTCTTGAGATCACGTAGTCCCCAGCTCTTCTTGGTCTCGAAGTTTTGTCGCAGTAATGCGATAGATGTCACTAGTGTGCTAGTATCTAGTTTTAAATACACACTGTTAGTTTTTTTTCATGAATTTCTATCTTAATATGCATTTTATAATTTACATTCATCAAACGCAACTAATTAAAGTGTTTATTTTAATTTATTCTCAAAAATATGTACTAATTTTTTTGAAAATTTCTCAAGGTTTTGTTAGCAACCGGGGGGGCACACTTACATATATCACACTTTTCATGCGACTACAGCGATCTCTGGTTGTTTGGTAAAGAACTAAATTAGCGGCCATCTTGGTTGACTTGTCAAACTTGTCAGTTGTCATTCATCGGCCATGGCCATGGCGTACCAAATTGTACGGTCAAGGACTTTAATTGATAGGCCACTTGCCAATGTTCGTATTTTAGCCGTATAGTGCAAATCGGGTTTAGCCGCTTATACTTCGTTTATGCTGATTTGAATTAGACGGCTAAAATACGAATAGTGGCAATTAGCCTATCAATTAAAATTACGCGTAATTATAGCTGTACATCACTACCAACATATACATATAGATAGGTATACATCTATAGCTACGTCACATTAGTTCTTCACCAGGGCGTAGGGTAGCAGCACCTTTCATACATGCATATTTGACCATAGAGTTGCCACTCTTATTCATATAATATTACAATACTCTTTGTTAGCAACACAGAAGACAAAATGTAATTTACGGTGTGCGTCGTAGAAATGGTTGCTTGACTTAAGAAATTCGCTCTCGTCTTGAAAGTTTCCTAAATGTGTTGCGGGATTTTACGTAGTGTAAAGACGCTTTTGAATTATTGTTTATTGTGTTTGCGATTTGGACGCTATTTCTGTTTTAATTTGTGCTTATCGCGACATTCGATATGTGTTGTACATTAGGTTACAAACATAGTGGTAGTGATTACTAATAACGATGGTACTGATGATAAAATTAAACAAGATTCTTATTTGTATTATGTGAAACATAAAAATAATAAAGCTTGTATGTAATACTTGTTTTTTTTTTCAATTCTTACTTAGAATATACAAGTAGTATAGACATATATGGATATACATATACATACGTATGTATATGCCATCCACAAGACACCAATTTACAAAGGGCAGCTAAGTAGTATTTAAAAAAAAATTAAATATGGCGGCATATCAAATGGGGTGACAGATAATTGGGTTGAGTACGCTCTCTATTCCTTTTGGTATATTTATCTTACTCTATGCTTACAAG
Source organism: Archips crataeganus (assembly GCA_947859365.1). Lineage (NCBI taxonomy): Eukaryota > Metazoa > Arthropoda > Insecta > Lepidoptera > Tortricidae > Archips > Archips crataeganus. The sequence continues at coordinate 9,483,134 of OX402051.1, forward strand.
TGAAAGAAAGACCGATATTGTCTTTGGTCCGAAACTGAAACGCTAAGTCGCGAAAGTGATGCCGCTATATGCAAACCATATATATCTATCTCTTTTAGTCTCGACTGACGTTTGGACGTTCGAAACCCAAAGTACTTCTAAAGTTAGCTTACGGTTTGATGTCTTCTTCATTTTTAAAGTACTGAAAACTTTAAAAAAAAATCATTTCCTTAAATAATGTTTCTTTGTCATAAGATATGACTTTTTTTAGAGCTAAATATAATTTTTAACACAGTGGTTGTGAAACCTTTGTACAAAATGTATTGGTTATATTCTCTTTGCTTTGTACATTTTAAGCAATCTGCACCTAAGATTCGGAACGCGAGGGCTATCGCGTATGAATTCGTGAGGCGCTAGTGTAGCTTGAGGTCTTCGAAATGTCAAATGTCACTGTTTACGGTTTGGCTTCGCGGGTTTATTTATATTTATATTAATATTGCGAATATTTAGCATAGCATAGATTAATTATGGCAAATATAAGTTACGGATTAATGAATGAATGCTTTAAAAGCGGTTTTAAGAAAAAGAGGTGCAAAATTAAACGGTCTGAAAGAACAGCTAATTCAGAGGTTAGTTTTTAACTATAAACAAACTATTTCTTTGTCTAAAATTTGCTTGTTTACCTAGATTAAAGCTGTTTTTTTCTTTTTACAGGCTTCAAGACTATGATAGGAATAATATATATAATATATATAATATATATATATATATACATATATATATATATATATATATATATATATGTGTGTGTTGGAAACATAGGAGATGAAATACTAAAAACCGATTTGGCGTACATACTGTTGAGGGGCCTTCAGACAGTTCGTACGGCAGTGTAACATCGAGAAGTGTACTTATCACCTGACTTAGATACCTATAGTGAAATTAACACTTACTTTTTAGAGGTTTACAAAGACAGTGTGCTGCAGTTCATAGAAAGGGCTATAATGATAAATGAATATTTAGTGGCTCTAGTGACAATGTACACAAAATAATTTGCTTTTCTATAGGGGACAAGTCCACTCTGAAAACACGAAAGCATTATCATATTTTATTAGCATTGCCTTTGAATCAGATGGAAAAATTGTTCAATCCATGTGTGAGTGTGCTGCTGGTATGGGACCAAAGGCAGTTTGTGAGCACATAGCCTGTGTATGTTATGCAATTTTATGATTTAAAGAGTAAACAAACAGATATGGCATGAGCCGAAAAAAAAACAAAATGAACTTTTCTCCTAAAAAAGCTGAAAATCTTACATTTGAAATACAAAAATATAATGTTACCAAATCAAAACGATATAATATGTGTTTTGATCCACGTACTGATAACACTTGCAACACTGTACAATGGTATGATTATGCTAGCATAATATATAACAATGTAATAAACTATTGCTCTTTTGAGAAAATACGGCTTGGCATAAGTGGTGTGTTTGAAGTTGCTTCCTGCATGGAATATCTAATGACCATAAATAATTACCTTAAATTAGTACAATGAAACCCTACCTACTCTCTTCTACTATGTTATATGTGTCTATTTCATGTGTTATTTATACTTGAAAGGTTTAGGTAGTTAACTAAATGTAAACAAACTTCAGTTTCCATATTTGGCATATTCAAGGATTCAAAACATTTTATTTATCTATCATTCTAATACAGTCAGCGTCAAATAGTTTGTGACACCCAAAGTGGTCAAATAGTTCGCAACACGTCTTTATTACAGTTGGAATAAGGCCGTGTTGGTAACTTTTTGGCCTCTTTGGGTGTCACAAACTATTTGACGCTGACTGTACAAACTAGACTAACGTATTTTAATACAGAAATGTAAATGTTTAGATAGTTCAATGGGAGAATTACAGTATTTAAGACATCAGTCGTCATTGTTTTGTTTACATTTGGTTAATTACCTAAACCTTTCAAATATAGTTAATTATTATAGTAGATAATAGGGATGACTATGTATTGAAAGGATAAGTAAATAAAAAGTTTAGATGATTGATTTATTTTTACTTTTATTTAAGTACCTATAATTAACTGTCCAAAATCCTTATTTACATTATATTCTTCCTGAAATTAGTGAGCATAAAGCATACAAATATGATTCTTCCTCCAAGTGGTACTAAATTAGATGATAGATAACTTATTACTAAGAATCTTTAAAGTTTTTCCTAAATCAATGACATGCTTAACATTGATAGGTACGTTCAGATGACAATTTTTTCGATTGCCTGAGTTGGTGTGCTTCAATCAAACTGATTACACCCTTTTTTCAGAAACTGTGGCATGTTTACTGTAACATCCATATGTGAAACAAGATCTTGAATATTAAAGCCACGATCACCAAGAATAATGTCCCCTTTGTCCCCTTTTTGAAGTAGATTTATTATGATGCCACACTTTTCGAATAACTCTCTGTTACTGACAGATCCACCATATGCATCTGAAACAAAGGTCACACATCTAGAGCCAGAAATTCCTACCAATACTTTTTATTTTCATGGTTCCAGGAAAATCGACTAGGCTGGTTTTAGTTTAGGAATAGCTGAAAATTTTTAACAACTTGCTCAGTTTCAAGGTTGGGGTAAATCAAATGCCTGATGCAAGCACGATATTTAGGAATAAGAAAAATCATTACTTACGATTTTCTGTATTTGATTCTTTAGTTTAGGTAATGCATAATCGTCAAGATTGAAATGTTTTTTACAAATACGTGAATGTTTTGAAGGGGCATAGTTGACCCTGCGAATCGCTACTAACCACTGCTTTGAGACACTTTTATCTTTCGGAAACTTATGTTCGCCTTTCTTTTCCGAGCAAAACGGGACTGCGCAACACTGTGGCATGGCCAATACGTTTACTCTACAGTTCTATTGTATTAAATGTGAAATTAATAATTAAATATTAAATGACAATTTTTGTTTTGGCATCCGTAATAACAAACTTTGACAGCCGTAATGAGTAACGTATACTGAATCGCTAAATTTGACACTGAAGCGATTCAATTCCCACTCAAGTTAAGCGTCATGGTACGAAAACCACTAGAACTTGAAGGGAGTGAATGAAAATGTCTGTATCGCTACCGCTGAACCGCACTTGAACTGAATCGCAAAAGTAAGTAACGTCGTGGTACGAAATAGCGATGCAGTTCAGAGGCCCTACCACGAAGTGCATAATTCGAACTTCGTTTCGTGCCGTCCCGCTCACGCTAATATGATTTGACACGAGAGTGAGAGGGATAATGCGATGCGAACTTCGATTTTCGGATTTCGTGGTAGCGCCTCAGTTTAGAGCTTAAACTGAATCGTATTAAGAGATCGTGGTAAGCCCCCAGTAGAAATATATCGCACGTTTATACAGGTTAGTGAACTTGGAAAAACGTCTGTGTATTCTATTGAACTTGTATTTTTTCTTTTTTTATTAATTTAATCATGGACATGTGCGTACTACCAGTTCTCACCTACGGTGCTCAAACTTGGTCTTTGACGGAAGCTCTGAAGTCCAAAATCGGGGTTTGCCAGCGGGCCATGGAGCGCAGCATGCTAGGTATTAAATTAATGGATCGGATCCGGAACACCGACCTGCGCTCCATGACTCAGATCACTGATGCAGGTCGAACGGCGTCTAAGCTGAAGTGGGACTGGGCTGGCCATGTCTGCCGCATGCCAGACGAGTTGTGGGCCAAGATAACCACCGAGTGGAAACCCAAAAACGCGAAAAGGCGACCTGGCAGACCCAGACGGCGATGGCGAGATGAACTGGACTTCTTCACGGAGGATTGGTCCTCGTATGCAGCTGACAGAGAGCAGTGGAAATGTTGGGGGGAGGCCTTTGCTCAGCAGTGGGACAGAATAGGCTAGTAATAATTAATTTAATGTTGTTTTTTGATTAAATAACTTTCTGCCAAGATTTCATTCTCAGCAATGACGGTTTTTTCGAAAGCTCTGATAATAATCACAAAAAGACTTGTCAAAGCGTCTTCGGCAGCCTACATAAAGAATGCAGATCTTGATTATCTGATTTCGTAGGGGCATCCGTGGTACTTACACGCCTTAAACTTGAATGACTATGGGGCTTCTATCACTCCAGCTGGCTTATGCTGAGCCACCGACTTCAAACAGATGAATAGAAAGATTTTTTCGTGCTTTTGGAGTCGGGTAATTTTTTTTATTTTGTATTTTTTATTGTTATTTTACACCACTTTCCAAAACCAAATCGTTATCAAAAGCTGAAACAAATATATTTCTTTCATAATTTGTAGGGATAAAATGCCGTGTCCACTATTTAGTCGTGTACCACCTGTGCCCCCCCCCCCCCTCCCGTCTAAGGTTACTAAGGTTAGCCATCTCTGTAGGCCTAGCGCGCTAGGTTGATCGCATAAGGAAATATCCTTTTCTAACAACGCGTGTGCGTATGGGATGGGATGTCCACGATAAACGCCAGTGTGCTAGGACTTGCCCTAATCACCGAGCGCACTCGAGCTATTTGTGGACCCTCGATATTCCCTCTCCGTCACCAGCCGTAATAGAAGCTAAAGAGAATTCTAATTTATTCAACATTCGTCCTGTCGTGCCGCCAGAGTAACTCACAGGAGACAAACTTTTTTCAATCATTCCTATTCGCATGATTTTTAAGGTGCCGAAGCTATGCATTTTTAAAATGGGAGGCGCGAAAACTTCCTGAGAACCGGGCTAACCTATTTGTTATACAGCTAAAAGGAAAAGTCTCAAACTGAATCAGAAGAACATACCTACTTCGACTTAGAGCGTCAGAACAGGTATAGAGGATTAGATTTAACGGAACGCGTTGGAATATTCCAGAATGTAGATAGGCTAACAAGGAATATTACAGGTTCACAAAGAATTAAATAGACTCAAAATATGTATTGCTTAGAATTCATACAACAAATGAAATTTCGTGTAACACTTTTTTTTTAAATATGTCAATATACAAGTTCGGATAGAATAGACGATTGTGCCAATGACAAAGTGAGGAAACGGGTGGAATTTGATCAAAAAGCACGGAATTGTGGATTTAATAGGTAGGAAGTGTAACACTTAAATAAATATCACAGGACAATTGACACCAATTGACCTTCAGAATTTCAGAATTATTGAAATTCAGAATTATTTAATTATTAACTAATTCACTGGAGAACTATTCGTATCTATGAGCTTGGTTTTTTTGGACGTTTTTATCGATTTCCATAGAAGTAATAAGATAGCCTAGTTGTTAGAGAACCTGACTACGGGGCTTGAGATCCTGGGTTCGATTCCCGGTCGGAGCAGATATTTGTGTGAAAAATACGAATGTTTATGCTCGAGTCTTGGATGTTTAATAATATGTATTTTAAGTATGTATTTATCTATATAAGTAATAAGTAAGTTTATCCGTTGTCTAGTACCCATAGTACAAGCTTTACTTGGTTTAGGACTAGGTCATCATCATCATATACGTCCCACTGCAGGGCACAGGCCTCCGCTCCGAATGAGAAGGCTTGGTCCGTAGTTCCCACGCGGGCCCAGTGCAGATTGGGAACTACACACACACCATTGAATTTCTTCGCAGGTGTATGCAGGTTTCCTCACGATGTTTTCCTTCACCGTAAAGCTCATGGTAAATTACAAACACATACTTACAAATTTTCGCACATATTTTCCGAAAAACTGGTGCGCGGTGCGAGCCGGGAATTGAATCCACGACCCTCTGCTTGAGAAGCCATAGGTCAAACCACTAGGCCACCATGGCTACTAGGTCAATTGATGTGAATTGTCAAGTGATATTTATTTATTTATTTATTTACTATCCCGGAAAATTACATAGTTTCCGCGGGATAGCGATAAACGAATTCTTCGCAAACGGAGGCGTGACCATACAGCTGGTTTCTATTATAAATTATAAAGCAAAGATCCTTTACTTTTGGCTCTAACTGTACATTAGTCTACAGGATGTCCGCCGCACCATGTTGTGCAAGCAGAGTTTCCCGCGATGGCTTATTTTGTCATGATTGCGTTTATAATTACTTTTCCTGTAGCAAATCCCGGCCTACTTAAGGTATTATTAGAAGAATGAGGCAATGTCAGTAGAATATAACTAACTAGCCTTTGCCCGCGGGCGTCGCTCGCATACATCATTAATTAGATGTGGCAGACTTTACTAAATCCACATCGGAATCCCCAAAACTTATGTAGGTATATCGTGATCTTCATTATAATTGTACGACTAAAAGCCGGCACAGACGTCGCGCACACACACCAATTGTAATAAATGAAACTGTAAGAAAGATAGCGCACTAGATAGGTGCACATGGTGTGCCAAGTTTCTTACAGCTTCATTCATTACAACTGGTGCGTGACACGCACACGCATTTAGTCTGCGCCGGCCTTAATAGGTGCAAAATGTCAGCTGTCTAGATTTAGCGATTAACTTTTTACACACTCACGCACACACACATACACAAACACGCACACACACTCACACACACACACTCACACACACACACACGCAAACCACCTGGCGCATGCGCTTGTCTTAGTTTTCTTTTACGTAATTTATGTTTCTCTGGTCTAAAATTTGGTTTTATTCTGTTTAATTTTATTTTATTTTTTTGTATTATTATTATTATTATTTTTTAATTATTCCTACTATTTCACATCTTGCACTCCAGGGTCCCAAGATACAGGCTCAGCCTAGTTTGGGGTCCGTTAGGAATACTTACTCTGTACACTTGTGAATTATTAAGCAAATAAATATTTTTGTATTTTTTTTTTGTTTTACATGGATCCCGTAGGAATATTGGGATAATGGGTCTATAATGACTCCCATAAAATTTTAAGTCATAATGTATCATTAGTCATAATCAACGTTAGTCATACAGTAATTTATTTCTGAAACAATTTATTTTTTGGAAATGTTATAAAACAAACCTAACCTAACCTACTGCATTCTATAAGATGGCATTTAAAAAAGTCCTGAAAAAAATACCGTTTCAGAAATAAATCACTGTATGACTAACGTTGATTATGACTAATGATACATTATGACTTAAAATTTTATGGGAGAAAAGGGGCACCGTGGGATAATAACTTCAATTTCAATACAAGATGAAAAAACCCGTGTATAATTCATTCCCATTGGAACTCAGGGAAAGTATTATATACCCTATGTAACTCTCCCAACTGAGTCAAATCTAAATGACACTTACACTTTAAAATCCATTGAGCCATTTAGGCTGTAGGGCGTGCCAAAGAATGATACATACATGAATACTACGCTCCAAAAACATAACCCTCCTTTGAAAGTAGCCTGTTTTATTCCATACTATTTCCATATATGTTTCCATATTATTTCATCCAAATCCGTTCAGCTTTTTAGCGTGAAAGAGTAACAAACGCGCACTGAAATATTATTTACACACGCACATACGCAATTACACATACTCACAAACTTTCGCATTAAAATACTTTCTTATTAACTAGTAGGATATCAGAAAGATAATGAAGTTTGATTTAAGGAATCTACGAACTATTAAGAAAGGCCTATGTTTAACAGTAAACGTCTTAAGGCTGAAATGATGATGATGATGACTATTACGAAATAAAATTTAGGTTTTGAATTAGAAATACAAATTTGAAGAAAAAATAACAATAAATAAAACTTAACTACTTTAAACTAGATATCTAATTTTTTTTCCAAAAATAACAAGTCAAATAGCAACACTGCGAGTTAAAATTATAGCGACGTAATACCATGCGAGGCGTGATAGACGTCGAGTTAATTAAAAGAACTCCGCTCAAGAACCGTGAGCTCAATAATCACGAATATTACCTATATGTAGATTTGCACATAGGGCTTGCTACACTGGTAAAATACTCAAGATGGCTTCCCTGATGAGATTTTAGTATTCCCTACGCAAATTTAGGATGTCAATGTCATCGAGCTCGCCACCGGCGTTCATCAAACTAAACTTCTCCCACGATGTTGGGCTCAGACAATAAATCTTCCAGCTCCTGGTTCTTACGGATCCTCCAGCTGCCATCTTCTCTCTGTACTGGCCCCATAATCTTACGAAATATTTTCCTTTCGGCAACAAGTAGTTTGTTTTCTTCCTTCAGTGTCAATGTCCACGATTCACAACCATACATTAAGATCGGTCTAATAATGGTTTTGTAGATACGGATCTTAGTCTTTCGGCGCATGATCTTAGACACTAACACTTTGTGAAGAGCCGCCGCACATCTTAGAGCACCCTGGATGCGAAATGCAATTACCTCCTCCCTGCTGTTGGTATCAGTAATCACGCAGCCTAGGTATTTGAATTTCCCAACCTCTTTCTATGAGACACCGTTTACATCCAGGTCTTCTCTGGACTCCAAAATGTTCTTGTATCTCCACATGTGTATCTACACAAGTTCTCTCATGAGGAGACGGCCCTGGCTTCAGCATCAAATCGTGTCTATCTTATAAACGCATTGTTATCAAAACTACTTAACTCGTGTCTGTGCCATTCAATTGAAGAAATCCTTAAAAACGACCAGTATTTCGTTACCAGTTTACTCGTATTGTAAGTATTATCAATATAATCATTCATCAACCCAGCCTATATACGTCCCACTACAGGGCACAGGCCTCCTTTCAGAATATTATCATTAAAATTACATATTTATGTACCTACGAGCTGCTGCCCGCGACTCCGTCTGCGAAGAATTCGTTTATCGCTATCCCGCGGTAACTATGCATTTTTTCGGGATAAAAAGTATCCTATATGTTAATCCGGATTATAAACTATCTGTGTGCCAAATTTCATCAGAATCCGTCAAACCATTTTAGCGTGAAAGAGTAACAAACATCCATCCATCCATCCATCCATACTTACAAACTTTCGCGTTTATAATATTAGTAGGATTTAGGTATACTAAATTTCAGCTCAAGCAAGTGTTCGAAAAATGGATTCCAAATTTTGAAACTACGACTTTCGAATGTTGCAAGTTAAATAAAAAGTTGTGGTTGAAAAATATCCACGCCATGGAAATGGCTGCTGATGTCTCTCAGAAATTATCAATTTTATAGGACTGTTAAAAATTAACCTACCTACCTAAATCCGTCGATACCTAACACGACCAAAAAATAGTTAATAACTTGACCGAAAATTATGTTATGTCAAATGACCATTATGTATTTTGACCATTATACGTTTCAAACTTTATACATTTAAACACGGTTCCTATTATACAGATTTATCCAAAGCTACATGCCAGCCCTGAACACCCCTGCCTTCCATTTGACGGTGAAAATTCATCCTATGCACGCAACGTTTTTGCGCTACAGGGTAATTTCTATTAACACTTGCGCCTTTATTCTACCAGCTATTATTATGATTTAATTCCCTGATTTCTTTTATAAAGTGATTACAAAGAAAAGTAGGCATTCCAAAAAGGCATTTTAGCGGCTGCATTGTTCGGGGATGTGATAAGATCGAACCTTTTACCTACAGGGTGAGACGGCCACAAATTGCGTGCAAGTTTTTTTATACCCCAAGTATAACTGACCGATATCTAATATATAAAAATCGCGTGTCACGGTGTTAATTACCGAATTTCTCCGAAACGGCTCGACCGATTTTTATGAAACTTTTTTTCTCTGTAGGTACTCGGTAGGTCTGAGAATAGGTCGTAGGCTATTTTTTATACCCCTATTCTTCGCGGACGGAGTCGTGGGCATTAGCTAATTAATGTATACTTTTTAACCCCCTACACAAAAAGAGGGGTGTTATAAGTTAGACCGCTATGTGTGTGTGTGTGTGTGTGAGTCTGTGGCATCATAACTCTTAAACGGGTGAACCGATTTAGATGCGGTTTTTTTTATTTGAAAGCAGGTTTCTTGGCGATCATTCTTAGACATGTTTCATCAAAATTGGTCCAGCCGTTTCAAAGGTATGGCTCTTTTGTATGGCTCTTTTGTATGCTGCGGAAGGGATCTTAGACTTAATTGCGTTGGGGGTTTTAATTTTTTTTACAAATGCAAATGTTTATATGAGTTTTTCCCCTCATTCTCTGAGAGGAGGCCTGTGCCCTGCAGTGGGACGTATATAGGCTGGGATGACGATATGAGTTTTTTACTCTTTCGCGTTATACCTACCTAACGGGCGGACGGATTTGGAAAAATTACTATATTACTACAGGTTGAGGTTGTCGTTGAGTTTAGGGACACCCTGTATAAGTAATAATGATCACAATATAAAGTAACTTTAAGAGTACTTATATCAAAATTAATCCAAAATATTTCGGCAAATGTTTACCCTAGTTTGACTGCACATCATCATCATCAGCCTATGCTCGTCCACTGCTGGACATAGGCCTCTCCCATGGCACGCCACTGAGCACGATCCTCGGCCACTCTCAGCCAGCTCTTGCCAGTCGCCTTACGAAGATCATCATTCCACCGAGTCTGAGGACTCTTCACTCAAGAACTCTTCTACCCCAACGGTTATCGGTTCTTCGGGTTATATGGCCGGCCCATTGCCACTTCAGCGTGCTAATGCGGTGGGCTAAGTCGATAACTTTGGTTCTCTTACGGATCACTTCGTAACGAATTCGATCTTTCAGAGAAACTCCGAGCATAGCCCTTTCCATAGCACGTTGAGCAACTTGAAATTTGTGGACCAGCCCTAACTGCACACTGAAAACTAATTCAAGCATGATTATGGTGAAATATTCTGGATTAATTTTAAAGCATCTTTTATATGTACAGTAAGTACTTTTTATTGTACCAGTGTGACAACGAACTCCTAAATCCCTAGAGATTAATGCCCCGGTACGGGTCAAGTTACTCCGTACGTTTAAACCGCGAAAATTTGTACGAACAACATTCGCGTTTATTCGCTACATAAACAAAGCCGGCCGAATAGGGAGGAGGGAGTCGTTTACCCGCTTTACCCCGTTCTGGGGAGTGCTTGGAGCATAAAACTAACAGGAGACGTCATGTGCATAAAAAATCTACCACTTTCGACGGAGTGCGAGGCAGCGAACTAAATTACTACTAACTAAATATTCATGCTCGGTCATATCGCTCAGAGGACAGACAACTAAATGGAGAATGTCAATAGGTTAGGTAGGCTGTGTGGCTTAAGCACAATATAGGTACACACCAAAATCGCCGATCCGCAGACTTATGTCGCCAACATTTTGTTGGCGGGCGAGTCGGCGACTTTAATCTTTCTAAGGTTTGTAAGACGGAGAACTTTTGATTGTCGTCGCCGGGCAACTGAGCCCTTGCGTAAGCAAGTCGCCGCATGGAGCCAACAGTCGGCGGGCAACACGCACTAATCTTCTTTTTCTTTTCATTTTTATAGGCCGCCGGCGACGGGTTTTGTCGGCGGCTGCGTCGGCGGGTTGGCGACATTGGTGTGTATTGCGCTATAGACTTCTGTTACAATAAATAAGGTAAATGTACACTATGCCGGGGTAGTACATTATGCCGTGTGATTTTGGTTTTTGTCGTATAATAAGAAAACTATCAGTAAAGTCATGATTTAATATAATGCTTCAATAACTATAGTTTTAATTGCAACCAAAAAACACTATTTTTGAATAACTGTAATAAGTTCTAACAGCAGTATCGCATTTCCAAAGTCATCAGTCGTACGTAACCACGCAGTAGTTCCATACGTCGTGTTGTCTGTGAGCATAAGGTGACAGTGGTAACTTCGTAAGGATTTGTTGTGATGCCGGTAAGTATATTTAATCTAAATTTGTACAATTATTGTACAGTGGTTATTAACTGGAGGTTTTATAACTATTTCAAGTTAATATAAAGCATATTTTAAGGGAAATTGTCGAATTTATAACTGCCGTAATTATGTTCACAGATCTGACGCGATGAACCTAATTGCGGGAGTATCACGGATTAAGAGAAACTCAGTATGAAATTTTTTAATATTTGAATTATAACTGGGGCTAAATTTATTCATAAATTTGATGTAAATAAGTTTAGTAATGACTGCAGATTATTATGACGTAATTACGGTATATGTTTTTTTTAACCTGAGCCTTTATAATTGAGTCTGAAATGATAACTCGTTATGGTATTATGTACGAAAGAATGGAGTACGGCATCGAAATTAAATTATATTTTTTCTATAAAATCATGACACAATTTTTTTATATCAATGTCCAAATGTTTATTTCATTGAAATGATTAAGTGGAATTATTAATTTCGATTTTTAATTTTGTAGTTTGTATTATATTTAATACATTTATACTTTGAGTATTTAGACTGAAGGGAGGCGCCTTGAAGCGCATTTCCCCTCTGCCAAAGGTATGAACCCGCCGGGTATAACCGTTATACAAAACTGTTTCGCTCACCTCTCGTGACATTTCAAAACGGCACGCGTCAGTGAATGAGCTCCCACAAAAATGACCAAAATGCAAAGAATTCGGGCGTGAAAAAATGTCTGACACGTCGAGTCTACAAAAAGACAACGTAACTTTTCATCTGGAAGTATTTCGTAAAGTAATTATTGTTGATTAATAGTAAAAATACGTGAAGTTTGTAATAATATTATTGTCAGTTAGTGTGGCCAGCTTTTTGTAAAAATAGCCACATTGGCTACTTTTAATTTTTATAAATCAATTAATTATTAACGAGGTAAAATATAAATTATTTAATATTTTGATTGATGTTATACATTCATTACATTGTTTGATTGACTTCATCCATGTAGACTTTAAGGCTAGGCGCTGACTGCAACTGTTTATCACCTCGTTTGAGTGCTATTGATTTTTGTGCTGGAATTATATAAAAGCGACCTCACCATTCAAAATGCCACCGCTCCTACCATCAACACAAAAAACAAGTTTTCATCTCTCAATTAAAAATTCCTAACAATTCTATAGCACTCGACTCGAACGAAGCGACAAAAAAGTGCAGTCGGCGCCTGGTCTAATAATCTAAGATCCGTACTAGAACTAGCTCAGTTTTATTTTCTATGCGGTTATACCTATAAGATATAAGTGATTGTGACACTCAGCTCAACATGTCTATACAAGCAACAATTTCTGATGTAACTAGTGCTAACAATTGTTGGTAAACCTTAAATAAATAAATAATAATAATAAAGAAGAAGCTACCATCACCCATCTGTTTAACGGATTAAAATAATTTTATATCAAATTTAATACAGTAAAAAATATATATCAAGTGGTTTGGAAAAAAAACTACTGGCCAGACAATTATTAAATAAAAACCGGTTGTCTGTAAAGTCAGCTTACGGACGATAGTTTAACGTGACAACGTCATAACAAAACATTCAAAAAACAAAAATTAAACCAGGCCCATCCCCGCGCCCGACGTTGCTTAACCTCGCTGATCGGACGAGAACCGGTGTTTTGTCAAATATCTTGAACACGGTGCATCCTACGGCAAAATCAATGAAATTTTCATCCCCCCTTTGAAACTCCCGCACCTCCTCCCCCCCACTCCCCCTCACTCGTAAATTAAATATTGGATTAATGAGATTAACAAATAAGTGAAAACCACATCCTTATAGCTTATGCCGCTTCGGAGATTACCACGAACAAACGCACAGATAAACAAACAGTAATTCTAAGAATCGTTACTATTTTAATTGCTATTTTTATTTAACTATGGACGAAGCTTAGTTCTCTTTTTTATTTTTCTAAATAGATTTAGCTATTTTTTTTATGTAAGTGGTATTTCACCGACCACTAGTAATATTGGCTATTTTTACTTACTAAATAATTGGCCACACCGATAACCGGACTAGTATCGACTAGAGAGGGGACACACATATTTCCACAATCGATAAACTATTGAGTGAATGAATCAGTGAATGATTTGTCTTATCATGGTTTCATATTTTAAAGGTTACTAATAAAATGGAAATGTATGGTTAGTAATAAATGTATGTTAAAAGTATCGATCTCGTTAAAAAAATTGACGTGAAAGTATTAACAAATACTTTTTAATGATTCAATACAAGTAACAGGCAGTGATTCGACTTCATACTAGAGCACCCGAATCGACGCACGCACACAGCCAAGCGTCTTACACGGCCGCTAACCAATCTTCGCCAGACAAAACTACGCAGTTCCATGCCGCACGCCGTGCAGTTCGGTCGCTGGTTGAGTGAGTGCTGTGACGCGCCGCCCGCTCTATTCGCCCCCGTTTCGATTCCGTAACGTGGCTATAAGCGCTCGGTACAAAGTAACTAGGTACATACTATAATATTTTATTAAATAATGGCGGCGTCACGAGAACGTGTGTATGGCAGTGTTTACGGGTGCCTAAATTCAACGGTGATAAAATCAACATTGTAATTTTTTTAACTTCCTGCTGATGCTGAAAGGTTAAATTAGTACCAACATTGGGATTGATTGAACGACTGAATGTATGAACGAGTGAATGCTTATCGACATTCTTATTGACATGGCCCTAACACTAGTTGTTTCTAGATTGTTGTCTATGTGTGACGTACGTGTGACATGTATAGACGAGATGTTTTCACTGTGTGCATGGCGATCATTGTTGTGTTGACGAATTCGGTTTGTGTGCGTGTGTACAAACATTGCTCTGTTTTCATTTGTAGTTAAATTGCTTGTGTGTGAGTGTATTGCCCCCCCCCCCCCCGCGAGTTTTGGCAGAAAAATTTCTTAGCAACCTACGGGCGATAACATCTCCTTTCAGTCTAAATACTCAAAGCATTTATACGATAAATTTGTATTTATATTACCTAACGACCGCCTTAGCCTTAGCCTAGTTGGTAGTGACCCTGCCTACGAAGCAACAGGTCCTGGGTTCAAATCCCGGTAAGGGCATTTATTTGTGTGATGAGCACGAATATTTGTTCCTGAGTTATGGATGTTTTCTATGTATTTAAGTATTTATTTGTCTATATAAGTATGTTTATCGTCGTCTAGTACCCATAGTACAAGCTTTGCTTAGTTTGGGACTAGGTCGATTTGTGTAAGATTGTCCCCTAATATTTATTTATTTATTTAATATAATGTGAACTTTGAAGCTAGCACGGAATTACGTGCAACGATTCCCGGGATTAGATCAAGAGCCAAATTTTAGCACGGAATTAGGGACAAAGTAAGGGTTTAGCAAAATAACGATTATTTCTTTAAATTAAAAGCTACGAGGCAAAATAATATCCTATATTCATCTAATAAAAACAGTCTCCAAAATAAAACAATTTTCACTTCTAGTACCTTCGTATTTTTTTTTTAATCATTCCTCAAAGTAGAAAATTCCTTAATATGCCGTAATATGGTACATTTACCTTAGTGTACCTGTTTGAACACTGTTTTGAATACTGGTAGTTACGACAGACCATCTAGGGCCAAACCGAGATGCGCGTCCTGGGTGTCAATTCTAAGGGTGCGCCATATTCCGTGCCACCTTTGCCCTGATTCAAAACGTTCGTTCGTTCGTTGCAACGTGCGCTGAATCAAGATCAATTTAAGATCAGATGCACGTATCACGCAGATGACTGAGGGAAATTATCACTAAAACCAATTACATATTGTATACTTAAAGCATTATGACCGCGGGTCTTAAAACTTTTTACAGGTGAGTAGGCCCGTCGTTGACTTCTCTGGTAAGTTTAGTGCTCTAAGGGGTTGAATTGCAATGTTTAACCCGACGTGTGTTAGAAGGATACACCTGAGAAAAACTTATCTTTTTTACGATTACGTGTGTTAATAATTAAGTAATAAGGTCACCTATTTAAAAGGGATTTTTGCTTAAAGGTATATCATTTAACTTGTGTAAAATCTTGTAAAATACAAAAAGATAGCAATCTCAGACGACAAAAATCTGCCTTGTCTGGAGGACTATTAATTTTCATTCAAATAATCTTTACAAGTATTATTTAACTTGTAATATTCAGTACGTAAATAACTTGAGAGTATGTGGCTATTTAAGGAAATAGCGAAAAGGTTAGTCGACGTCACATGAGACCGAACCGAAGAGCTGGCAGCTATCTCGGATAAAGAATTAGTTAAGTATATTTAGTTTGGATATTCAAACGGGTAACGCTGCCAGTATTGTCGGAACCTTGCCTAAGGATGCGTTGCGAGGGATGTGTTTGTCATAAACCAATAGAAACACTTCATTTAAAAGGTCCCAAGTGAATGAAGTGTTTCTATTGGTTCATGACAGACACATCCCTCGCAACGCATCCTCGCACATCTCGGTGGAAACGCAGCCGCCTAAAGGGACTCGTTTTCATAATATATTTTAGTTATTATTATTATTATAATCCTTAAGGTTTTTAGTTTTAGGATAATTGTTCTTGTATAAAATTTTAAGTACCTGGGCGACCGAGCTCTGCTCGGGCAGAAACTCGGTACCAAGCGTTTTCCCAGAGATAAGACCAAGCTAGATCAATTTTTCATCCCCGAAAACCCCCACGTACCAAATTTCATCGAAATCGTTGGAGCCGTTTCCGAGATCCTGATTATATATTTGTGGGGGAGGGGGTTCGAGGGTTTCAAGGGGGGATGAAAATTTCATTGATTTTGCCGTAGGATGCACCGTTTTCAAGATATTTGACAAAAACACCGGAGGGGGTGGAGGGGTGAGTCACGTTAAACTATCGTCCGTAAACCGACTTTACAGACAACCGGTTTTTCCTGTTCTGTGCTCTCAATAGGGAACGTGCACATAGACGTTGCTGCCAACTGGTGCCATAAGGGTGCCATCAATTTGAATGCTTTACCTTGATAAGTTTGTTTTACTGTCCGCATAGTGTCTCTTTTGTCGCATTAGTGCTGCCGCCTATAGTTACTGCACGTTCCCTATCATACTTTTTCTCACAAAAAAGTAACTTTTTCTCACAAAAGAAGAAACTTCGTTTTCTCATGAAAAATAAACTTAAAAAAAAACTAAAATCCTTAAATAAAACGTGGAATCGAACCGAGGTCGGCTGGATCCGCGACCACCCGATTTCTACTGTGCTATTATGATCTGCTCGAAGCCGGCGAAATTTAGCTTTGTATTCTAATGCAAACAAAAATAGCCGGAAAACACGAGTAAAAGCGGTTTTCTGAAAATGAAACATAGCTAGATCAGTTTTTCATCCCCGAAAACCCCCACTTACCAAATTTCATCGAAATCGTTGGAGCCGTTTCCGAGATCCTGATTATATATATATACAAGAATTGCTCGTTTAAAGGTATTAGATAGATAGATAGATTAGATAGATTAGATAGATTAGATAGATAGATTAGATAATCCGATAATTGATCAGTATAAGTAAGGTCGTGTTGTGTGTTGTATAAGTAAATAACTTGTCTTCTAATCTTAAAAGTCGAATTTTACCCACTTCTAGTGATAAATAAATAAATAAATAAATAAATATCATGGGACAATTCACACCAATTGGCCTAGTCCCAAAGTAAGCTTAGCAGAGCTTGTGTTATGGGTACTAAGCAACGGATAAACATACTTATATAGATAGATACATACTTAAATACATATTAAACACCCAAGACCCGAGAACAAACATTCGTATTTTTCATACAAATATCTGCCCCGACACGAGAATCGAACCCGGAACCTCAAGCTTCGTAGTCAGGTTCTCTAACCACTAGGCCATCTGGTCGTCTAAGACATCAGACATCAGACAGTCATCGTGGATGGGATTAAGTTGAAAGGTACGGATTTGTATTGTAGATAGGATGACGGTGTAAGCACAAAATAAAAAGGTACAGAAGTAAATCTACATACAAAGTGCGCTCGGGCAACGCACACATAGACACTGTTCACAGACACGATATCGCGGATCAGTCCGAGCGCGATTGCCATCCGCGTGAGGCGCGCGCTGTAGTCGCGCGTCTGTGGAATTTTTCGAGGCGCGCGCTGTGGTCGCGCGTACCTACCTATTTATTTTGTGTCGCGTGACTGTGGAATTTTTCGAGTGCAATAATGGAGCAACAAAAAAAAGGTTATTATAACTGTTCAGTGGACGGTTGTTTAAATTCAACCCTAAACGGTGAATGGTCGTTTATTAAGCTACCAGTGGTTTCAGAGAGGTAAGTTTAGTAGGTATCTGCTTGTATTTCGATGGTTAATTTTAACGTTACATAGAATAGTTAGGTAGATAGGTAAGCACCTCGCCCCGACTCAAAAAGTAATAATAGTTTCCTATTTTGAATCAGTATAAACGAAGTAAGTAAGTACCTAACTACATTTTTGTAAGGTAAATTCACGCCACTAATATTACGTAAGTTGAAAACATGTTTTTTTGTTTGTATAGATATTGTGTTGTTTTTAGTTTCATTAGATAGGTTTAGGTCTAAAACCGATAGGACAATGGAAATTGTGTAACTAGGATAATCCATTTAGAAGTTATTAGGGATTTTCTATAGTGAAAATTGACAAACGCTAAATTTTGTAGGTAGGTATTTTAATTATTATTATTATTATTATTATTTTATATTACCATTCTTCCCGTTTGTATATCAACAATAAATCAAACAACTAGATACGAGTGCCACTATCACGATAAGTTTTATGTGCATATGCCATAATTGACAACCCTAGAGCGACCGCCGAGCGTAGGTATGAAAAGTGAAGTACATACACTTGATTGACTTCTGTACTTTTTTATTTTGTGGTGTAAGTAAGTACTTAATGTTTATTTCAACAGAAACTTATTTCGTTTATACCTACATCCATTAAAGTAGTGTAATAAATACGCAAGACATTGCCAGTCGTCTAAAACACTGAATTCTTAATTATAATTATACATTTTTACCTAAATTAACTCTGCAAGAAAGAGGCTTCTATTTAAAAAAAAATGATGCCATAAGAATAACCATCGAATCCAAAATGTTTTAACTGCCAACGATAGCACAATGCATAATTATAACTTTTTTTACTTTTTAATGGCGAAATTATAATAACAAAGGGAATTGAAAGCGAAAGAAATATTCCCGCCGTATTTCATTCGATAAAAAATAACTGCGTTATGGAGATTAGTCTGTCCAAACTTCGACCTTTGAACTTTGCTTAAATTATGTATTCCGCAAACTCCTGAACAAGTCAAATAGCACGAATAGTTTTGCGACGGCCCAGAGAGTGAAGCTTTATCATTTAAAAATAAAACAATTTAATGAATCAGGCCTTACTTTGCGGAAGTCTATATCAATGAACTGAAATAATTACATTGTTTACCCGCGACCTTATAGTTACATTTAGGTATGCAAGAAATGTGTGTTCATGCAGTTCATCCACCCCCACACTATACGAACACACACAAATCACACAAACCCAAACTATCACCACCAGAGGCCGTACCTATGGTCTAACGCTTATGTAGGCTTATTGATTAACGCGGTGACGCTTGCTTTCACATTCACTATTTCTGTCTGTCAAACGGTATAAGATGGTGACAGAAAAAGATATGTGAAAGCAAAGGCAAGCGCTTGCGCATTAGACAATACGGCAGGCAATGATAGACAATGATCTGTACCTCTACCATGAGTTTACAATAGTTTACGTGACCGTACTCGCTAGCGACGGCGTAAATTATTTGTATGGAGAATTGTACAGCGCCTCTAGCGGTCACTTACGGAAGTACAATTCTCCATACAAATCATTTACGCCGTCGCTAGCGAGTACGGTCACTGTAAACTATACCTCTACCATGAGTTTACACTAGTTTACGTGACCGTACTCGCTAGCGACGGCGTAAATTATTTTTATGGAGAATTGTGCAGCGCCTCTAGCGGTCACTTACGGAAGTACAATTCTCTATACAAAATCATTTACGCCGTCGCTAGCGAGTACGGTCACTGTAAACTAGTGTAATTCATGGTAGAGGTACTAGTGTAAACTCATGGTAGAGGTACTGGCGCTTGCCTTCGCTTTCACCATCTCTTTCTGTCTTCATTTTATACCGTTTGACAGTAAGAAATAGTGATTGCGAAGGCAAGCGTCAGCAGCGTTAGACAATAAGCCAGCTGATGTTATCTGTAGCATAGTGAACGTACTCTGTTACCAGTACCTCTACCATGAGTTACACTAGTTTACAGTGACTGTACTCGCTAGCGACGGCGTAAATGATTTGTATGGAGAATTGTACTTCCGTAAGTGACCGCTAGAGGCGCTGTACAATTCTCCATACAAATAATTTACGCCGTCGCTAGCCAGTACGGTCACGTAAACTAGTGTTAACTCATGGTAGAGGTCCAGGTAGGTATGTGGATGAACTCTGGTTGAGTTCGAATCGTGTCAGTACTTCAGTAGTATTAACCAGAAACGTGAAAGGGGCACGATACGAATTTCGACTTTCGCCTCTCTGTGCGTAAGCAAAACACCAAAACGTCTAGAACAAACGCTAGTGTTCCGCCCAACTGCATCAGCGGTACTTTTTGTACCAGAGCCCTGTATTTTCCTTTGAGGATATAATTAAAATTGCTCCGCAAGGTTTAGCCGGTCTGTCAACTTTTAAAAACTTATCGCTAGTTGACATGGTTTTAATTGGATTATACTCGAAAACTTTTGCTGTGCACGCCACTTATAAACAGTTTTTTTTTAAGTGGCTAGTCTAGTACTTATTGTATCATAGACGTACTAGCTAATTTTTTTTTCTTTTTTTTTCAGACGCAAGTGCAAAACCAACAATGCCTCACATGATACATTTGAAATCGATTAGGTACACCTACTTAGCTACGTGTAAAAAAATCATCATATCCATCGCATTACGTATTCGTTACCCTTGAAAAAGATCAGAATTTAAAGGTCAACAACATCATCATCATCCCCGCTTATATACGTCCCCACTGCAGGGCGCAGGGCCGTAGTTCCCATGTGGGCTCAAAGCGAACTGGCACACGTACACCATTTAATTTCTTCTCGTGTATGTGCAGGTTTCCTCAGGATGTTTTCTTTCACCGTAAAGCTCATGGTAGACATGAAATTTCGCACATAAATTCCGAAAAACTCAGAGGTGCGAGCCCGGACTCGAACCCACGGCCCTCTGCTTGAGAGAACATAGGACAAACCACTAGGCCACCACGGTTTTAGGGTATTGGTACTTTACCGATCAACTATACTTTTAACTCTTATACTGGTCGGTTCTATGTTACGAAAATTCAAAAACAACAAATTAATTCAAGAATTGCAAAACATCTCATTCGTTTAGATAAACTGTTTGCAGATTTGTCGCGATGTGTACCGCCTTAGGGGACCTATCGTTCTGCGAGCGATTTCCATTCAATTAGGTGCTCATCGCAAACGTTTCGGGATGGCAGACCTTTTATAATGTTGCTCAATGAACTGCACTGACATTGGCAGTTAGGATTCCATAAGATGTACGACGCTCTACTATTAATAGCAGATTCTCGGTGATATTTATAACCGTGTAGTGTAGACTGCTATTGGATATTACAAAAGTACGAGAATGAGGCTGCTTCCGTGTCGCAACCAACCATAAAGTAAGATACCAAAAGGAACGATGTAAAGTATAAAGCTCCAAACGCACAGACAGACAGCGGAGGCGTGGCCGGTGCGGTGGCGGTGACTGTTGTAATTTTCTAACTTGTATGAATGAGTTCGCGGTTCGGTACCGCACAACCGTTCATACAAGTTAGAACATTACAACCGTACCGTCACCGCCACCGCACCGCCACGCCTACGCTGTCTGTGCGTTTGGAGCTTAAAGCTAAGTTAGAGCGCGTAAACTCATGGTAGAGGTACTGAACTCGGAACGCGGAACGCCAGACCGCGCTCTTATTGCGAGGTGAACCCGCTCATCGATGATTCCGAATAAAATTAAGGAAATTCCCAAGATTCGCAAAGGAACAAGTAGGTACACATTAAAAATCTTTATTTATTTTCTAATTCGCTCCCCAAAAGCGAACCCTATGTAGGGGAGAGTGGGTAACAATGGATCACTTTTTTTTTTAAGCTCCACAAATCCTAAGTTTATGCCTAAATAATTAATCTATGATAATTAACCATAAGATACGTCCCTAATCTACAAAACCAAGTGCAATTATTGGCAAAAACGGCATAAACTTACAAGTTATAACAAGTTTTTTAAAAAATAGGAAATGATCCACTGTGACCCGTGGATGGGTCACTTTGGATCTTTTGATGGGTGACAGGGAATCGCTTGGGGTACACTGGATCTATTAAAAAAAAGTTTAGTAAAATACTACTTTTCTACATAATTATTTATTTATTTATATTCTTAGACAGCCTTCTATCACAGTCTTATAAAAAAATAACAAAAATCTTACAAATTATGCTGGTATAAAGAGACCTAAACTAATCAACATTTTGTTTAAATAAACAACAGTTTTTCTCCTTTAATTTCCATAAAGCTCTCTTCTCTATTCAAATAAACATAATATTACGACCGCTTTAGCCTAGTTGGTAGTGCCCTGCCTACGAAGCAAGGGGTCCTGGGTTCGAATTCCGGTAAGGGCATTTATTTGTGTGATGAGCACGAATATTTGTTCCTGAGTTGTGGATGTTTTCTATGTATTTAAGTATTTATTTATCTATATAAGTATGTTTATCGTCGTCTAGTACCCATAGTACAAGCTTTGCTTAGTTTGGGACAAGGTCGATTTGTGTAAGATTGTCCCCTAATATTTATTATTTTTATTTTATTTATTTAGTTCTTCAGTAATCATTAACAAACATTTTAATAACAACATTGTTGATGCTAACTCAACTATTAAACATAAATATATATACATAAATATATTTACATTGTTGACACCTCAACTATTAAAAATAAAAATATTTACTTCTTCAGTAATCGTTAACAAAAAAATAAACTATAAAAACAAATATTTTCATTTTATGATATCTCAAAATTGTCTGAGATTCAGTTTGAGATCAAATTTAATTAGATTAGCGTAAATTAATGTAAGAAAGATCAACGTTAAAGTTGTACATGCCTTGCTTCCTCTTTGTAGTACCAGAAAACGTAGGTTTTGGTAAAATCATCTTAATATCATGCAGCGCTACCGTGCCAATATCTGGCACATTTGTCATATGAAAATTATTTGGTGTTTTGTCAGATTTTCTAAGAAAACTGACTTCAGTCTCATTTTGTTTTAGACCAATAACTTACGCCGCATAAAAAAAATCGTTTTTCGTACCCGATTGCGAGGCATTGTTACCTACGAAGAAGTACAAAACCATTTTAATTTCACGCTATTTATGTAATTTCCACTTGGGTCACACTGGATCAGAGTCCACTGTGACCCAAATGAAAGTTATTCACTGTGACCCATAGGCCGTTACGACAGACAAAAAATATTCAAAAAATAACTACTTATACCCAAGCCAAAATTACATTACCCACAACGGATTTAACATATAACAAGTTCAAAACATACTATTATCATTTATATTTATTAAAGGGTTGGGAATACGACAAATTTCTAAATTACGTACAAAAATATTTTCGTACTTACCTACTGGCCTGCGTGTGACAGCACGTGATTCCGCTCGGCGAGCGCGGCGGCGACTGGCACGTGAGAGGGGGGTATCGACGAGCAATAGCCACGCGTTTGCTTGTGTGCGTAAAGCATCACACATAAGAATTATAGCGAATAATCCGCTGTGACCCGTGATCCACTGTTACCCACTCTCCCCTACCTAATATTTGTTTTGATACTTAACGTGTTCATATTTAAGGAACAGAAATACATTAGTTGAGTAAATACTAAAATATTAGCTCTTAATCTTGCTCAAACTGAAATACGAAAACACGGGTTTCCCCGGACATATCACCAACCTAGATCAAATAGCAAATTTCATAAAAAGCTGTTTCCGAGATCTTTGAAATAAATTATTATACAAGAATTGGTCGTTTAAAGATGTTAGGTACATTAGAAGATAGATTTAAGCAGATTCGGAGAAAAATTATTATGACAGAAGAAGGACCACACACGAGTTAAGAATAGGTACACTAGACTGGACACTGGCAAAACTGTACCCTGATGAACAAACCCTTATTTTCATCCAACCATCGAAGGAGGCTTATGTTTCGAGCGTATGTATTTATGTATCATTCTTTGACACGCCCTACATCCTATACAGCTCAATGGATTTTCCAGGAATTCGACATGAAACATCCATCCATCCATCCATCCATGGGAACGGGAATTATACAGGCGGGTTTTTTCATCTAGTATTGAATTCATATTAAAGTTATTTAAAAAAGTGAAACTGAAACTGAATGATCGGGTTTAATTTATACTTTTGAAGTTCGGAACCCTTAAAAGCATCAAATATTTCTGAGAATTGGACTTTTCATGGTATAACAATTTTCAGTTTGTTTCATAGTGTATTGAATTTCATAGTTTTAATCGAGTATGACCCTAATAACAAACGTCCCAGTAAACCATTAATAGGTACATGGCACAAAAAGTCAATGCTTTATTTTCGGACCGCACAATCACTTTATTAATTATTTGCTTTTGAAAGTAACAAATTACACTAAAGAAACCTTTTTAAATATACCTTCTTGCATACAAAATCATTGCTAGTGCTTTAATCTCAAAAACTTTTTGAAAAAGCCATTTGTGTTTATTAAAAAGAAAAACTTTTCTTTTTAATTTATAAATGGCTTTAGGAAAACCCGCCAACATCATTTACATGGATGTTTCGTTGAGAAGAATTGTAATATTTTCAGCATTAATTGCCGTAGCTCAAACAGTACTTCACTAGATTGTCACTTTGACAGTGACAGTTCACTGACGGGTACATAATTTTGTTTTTTTCGTCTGACTGAATTGCACATCAATTTCTCCTTCGATCACATTTAGATTTAGAATTTATAAATACCATTTGGTAATATTTTAACAAAGTAGCAGCAATATATCTTAAATAATGGTACGTAGATTGCGTGAGCCAAGTACTACAGAAGATGAAATAGTCATAGGTAACGACAAATCTAAGCGTAAGCTCTTTTTTAATACAAATTACAGGCCATGGATTCTGATACATCAATCCAACATTTTCAGATACACCTCCGCAGAAGAAACACAAAAAGCACAAACACAAAAAACATAAGAGAAGAAAGCTGGAAAATGAGTATGACAGCGATACTTCCATCGATGTTTCCTACGAGGATGCGGTGGAAAAACCTTTCAAAAACAAATTGAAGGTTGGTAAAGACTTGCCCGGAACTTCGGCGGCGGACCTCCTGAAAGCGCAAACTATGAAGTCGTCTTCAGACTCCAGAAGATCCATGCCAGGCTCATCATCAAGTACTCCCCCTAAAGTGGTAACAAAGAAAAAGAAAAAAGGTCGGGAAAGTGGCACTTCTAGTGAGGAAGAGAGATGGCTGGATGCAATCAAATCGGGTAAACTAGAAGAGGTAATATTTGTTTTCATACTTTTACTTACTGTGACAGATCCCAAAGTGTTATATCCTAAACCTAATGTGTTATGTGTTTCACCATATCTTGTATTTGTATTTTCATAAAGATCACTTGGTTACAATCAATTGGATTGTTTGTGTCTAGGCTCATTTCAGTGCATTACATGTTTTTGTATAATATCACAAGTAAACAAAGAAACCAATTTTGGAAAAATTCAACCACATGGTTTTTAAACAGAGTATAGACTGAAATGTAATATTTTACTTTGCCGAGTTCAATTTGTAGTTCCCATCAACACAGCCTATGTTCCACTGAAGGGCACAAGCCTCTTGTCAGAATGAGGGGGCTTAGGCTAGCTATAGTTCCCATGCAGGTGCAGTGCGGTTTAGGAATTTCACACACACCATTGAATCTCGTTGAAGGTGTGTGCAGGTTTCAGATGTAATTTTGCATGTTAACTCCAAAAAACTCAAGAGGTGTAAGCCTAGACTCAAACCCAAGATCCTCTGTTTGAGAGACAATTCCATGGCTTTTCCACAGTTCTAAAAACAATATATTGAAGCCATTACTAGCCTAAGTTAGTTAACAATACTCCACTACCCTTTTGTTTGTACAGGTTGATGAAGAATTGAAGAAAATAAAACCTAAAGATCCTAAAATGATGACAGCTAGACAAAGGGCTATGTATGAGAGAGGAAACGATAAAGACACCAGCCCTGGAGGTGAAGTCCTGCTTGCTCTCCCATCAGGCTACAAAGAAAAAGTAATGACCGCTGAAGCCATACAAAAGGCAGCAATCAAGTCGCAAAAACGTAAACAACTAGCTGATGAAAAACGTGAAAAGGACAAGAAGAAAACCATGGATCGACTCCTTAAAAAACAAGATTCGAAAAATTTAAAGAATGCTCAAAGGGGCAGACCAGCGAAACGGCAAGAACCCACAATGGTTTATAAAAACAGTGTCACTGAAATATCACTATCTCTACCACCAGGGCTTCCCTTCCCTCTAAAGGCCATGGCCCCACGGGAAGCACCAAAAGCCATTAAGTGTGGAGTCAGTGGCTGTGATAATGTTAAAAAATATAATTGCTCCAAAACAGGCACTCCGCTTTGCAGCCTAGAATGTTATAATAAAAATCTCACAGAAATATCAGTTTAATGCATTGTTTTATTTGAAGTCTACTGCCCTATAATGTAGTCTATATCTATACTCTATACTAATATTATAAAGAGGAAAGATTTGATTGTTTGTTTGTTTGTATGTTTGTTTGTTTGCATTGAATAGGCGCCAAAACTACTGGACCGATTTCAAAAATTCTTTTGCTGTTAGAAAGCTAAATTATCACAGAGTGACATAGCCTGACATAGGCTACTTTTTACCGCGGGAAAATACCTTTTCCTACGGGAAAATTAATTTTATCGCAGGCGGAAAATACCTTTTCCTATGGGAAAATTAATTTGATCGCGGGCGAAGCTGCGGACGGAAGGCTAGTTAGTAATAAACAAAAAATTAGACTGGTCTCATTTTGAATGATGAATCATAACTTTTAACAAACTCTAGTTTGGATTAAACTAGATAAACAAAATTCTCGGGATATGATGTCAATCGTAGACTCAATAAAAATATAAAGTTTAAATTGCATAGCTCTTATCTCTTATACTTTAAATTTCATTGATATCTAAAAAGCCCTGATTTCGTCACTGACTCACTGATGAATTGATGATTGATGATCGTCAAAATTCTTAGGGTATTTCCTGAAGTCCTAGAAAGCTGAAATTTTGTGTGTAAGCTAGTATAATTAATTACACAAACAACAAAAAAATTATAAAACTTAGAGTTTTTGAAAAAATAAATTGTCTTGTGTAAATTAAAAAAAGAAGTGAAATCCCACCAAAAACATTTCCATGTAAAATGTTGCCAAGACAAGACCATATTCCTTGCACTGACAAAAAATTGTCAGATCTCATCTCATATAGAGCCAAACTCCCTAACTCTACATGTTCTAACATCACAAACTTTACACCTTAGTCAAAATATGTGGCTTAGCTCGGCCATTTAGCTACTACAAGAATTATTGTATAATCGAAAAGTAATAAACATCAATAAATTATTATAAATAAGCAAGAATAAAATTTTTAACTTTTCATGTGATGGTAGCCAAACGGCTAAGCCAGATATTTTGACTAAAGTGTAAAGTTTGTAGAGTTAGGAAGCTTGGCGCTATATTATGAGATCTGACAAATTTTTGACAGTGCAAGGAATATGGTCTTGTCTTTGCAATATTTTACATAAAAATGTTTTTAGTGGATTGAGATTTTTCAGATGTACTACCAGATTACTGAACAACTGAGTATCAATTTAATCATTATTTTTAAGATCTTTTTACTCGTAGTTTTTACTGTTTTCTGATTCACACACTTATTTCCTCCAATTAAATTTATTTTAATTGGAAGTTATTGGCTCCAAGTCTGCCAAGCACCAGCAGTTGTTCCTGCGCTCCAACTTCTGGCCAGAGGGTGTCGTATTCCGTCGTTTTAGGGAAGCGACAAAGACGTCTATCAAAAATCCCTAAATAGTCGTAATATTTAGGTAAGTATTTGTGTCTTTCTATTTATATTTTTGAATTTTACAGCGCATTGGTGTTATACTGTAATGCTGTAATTTTTATTGACGAATAAATAAACAAATAAATATCAAGATTTTTTAACCCTTTTCTTCAATCAATAATTAAAATTATAAATGATTTAGGATTAATTTAATAAAAAGCCAAAAAGACAGCTAAATAGTGAGCATATAATTACTTCATAAAAATTAGACAATTGAAATAGAACAGATTTTATACAATACTCCAATTAAATACACCAATAGGATAACATAGATTATACAAGAGTTGGGATTGTTCTCTAAATGAAAGCTTCATTTTAGCAAGTCACATAAATGGCATAATTGGCTTTCATCTAGGCATCCATAATTATTAGAATACTATGCCTAATACTTGAGTAGGCAGACTCTGCTCTTACATTAAATTTATTATTTTAATACCATTTGGCATTGTTCATCAATGCAACATGCTAATTTCAATATAGTGGGATAATATTCCCGCTGCATCTATTTAATAAATTATATTTTTTAAAAGTGTGGAACACAAGTCGACTAGATTGCAACATAAATATCTGTAATAAACTAAGCTACATTGCGCCTTACTCGTATGTTCATCAATAATCATCAATATCATCATATAAATCAGCTGTGTTTTAGTGCCGTGGCACTTTTTTATGTGCTCATATCAATTGCTAGAATAAATGTAAATTGGCAGGATTCTGGTCATACACTAAGTGGCGCGGTATTGTTTTTGGCTCTTGTCAACGAATAGAAATCAGTCTTATGACAATAAATTATATGTAGAACTGACAAGACACAATAATCGGCCAAAATACAGGTTTCCGACCTGCTGAGCTGGCAATGATGCATTTTTGTTAGTTTTTCTCGATTATTCCATAAAAATTGAATGAAAATTAAAAATGTTTTGTATACAAATTGTTCTAATATATAAGTTAATGTGTCTACTGCAATAATAATTCGTGATTGACTTTTATTTTCTTTAAAAACAAACAAATTATTACCTAACTGTTTTAAAAGAAGGTAAAAGTCTTATATTTCGTACTAAATACAAACTGAAATATAGATGCACAGAAAAAACCCCAGAAAAAAGACCAATGCTGGGAATCGAACCCAGGTCCTCAGCATTCCGTGCCGCGTGCCATACCCCTACACCACCACTGTTCTAGAGATTAGACACGAATCTTTCCTATACATCATACATTTCAATCTGCTAAATCATCACCTTATGCAGTGACAAATGAAGTTGAAAAAATAAGTACAAAAAAAAAAGATACTTCATAGCTAACTTGGTAAAAGTCTTATCACGAATAATTATTGCAGTAGACACATTAACTTATATATTAGAACAATTTGTATACAAAACATTTTTAATTTTCATTAAATTTTTATGGAATAATCGAGAAAAACTAACAAAAATGCAACGTTGCCAGCTCAGCAGGTATAAACCCTCTTAATCTGTATGGTGGGGTGTAAGCATTTATTGCCAACTCATAGCAGACACATC
Source organism: Archips crataeganus (assembly GCA_947859365.1). Lineage (NCBI taxonomy): Eukaryota > Metazoa > Arthropoda > Insecta > Lepidoptera > Tortricidae > Archips > Archips crataeganus. Next base: position 9,512,670 of record OX402051.1, read on the forward strand.
TATCTAGGAAAGAGAAAAATTCAATTCATAATTTTCACCTAACAGCTATAGAACATCCATTTGGCAATTTTGTTGAGCTGCATGTGTCAAAGCATAACATATTTTATACTATTAAATTAAGGTATGTACTGAATGCTCATGCACAAATATTACACACCCTAAACACAACTTGTCTCGCATCTAGACACAAACCTCTCTATTAAACACCTACAGTGAAAATGGAAAAGATGTTCCTACATTACAACATGCACACTTAAGCATACAATACAACAAATAGATAGGTACATAGATTTGTTTGATATAATTATTTAAAAATCGTATACTAGACATTATATACTATTTTAGGTATGGACTTTATAACAATAAAATAGTCTATGTCACTTTTTGCACTATTTCATCATATTCAACACTTTCTTTTTTTTTACTTCATGCATAATGTTCACTTAACACAAAACTGACATGAAGACACATAACATCATAAAGTTGTCCATCAAATAAGTACCAGTTTATTTGGAATATCATAACTGCCTCGTTTGCTAGAACCATTCCTTCCCATTGCATTTACATTTCCAAGAGAGCTCAAAGATGTAGAAAGGGCCCACAAGATGGGGGGCACAGCTTACAACTTCCAATCTAAAGACCAAAGCACGGCAGCCAGCAAAAGGGCAAGAAGTAGCCGGCTTGGTATCAGACATTTGTCCGTTTAGAGCTACGAAGGCGCGCCAAGCCTGACTGTAACCGCTAAGATTGGTTATTCTGCTTGTTTGAGCGAAGACGGGCCAGCCCGGAGCGCTCCTCCTCTTCATCACTAGTACAGGACAGGCCGCCCACGGTGCCACGTGACGATGTTGCTTGAATCAAGTCTTGATCTGGTCCGTTCCTACTCTCATACAGCAAAATGCCTAGGGTTTCTTCATAAATTCGAGCCTCAGGAAATTCAACTTTTGTATGCTTTTTGTCGGTGGCATAGACAATAGATGTGCAGCAAACCTCAGCGCACTTCTTGCCATGTCCAAAGAAAGACCAGCAGCATATTTCATTGGAGCCAATTACATCTTTGATGAAAAGAACCCGTCCACTGAAGCGCAGGGAGAGCTTGTCAAATAGTTCAATGTTCTTGAGCAGATTGTCATCAGAGGTATTGGTGTATGAATACTTGTTGTTGTGTCGGTTTATGAGCAATTTCACAACAGGCTGGAAGTAAAAATACATACTTCAGAATTCCAAAATATGTCATAACATAACACCACTTGGCTTCTTTGAGATTAGAGCATAATAATTATTAATGTAAAGTGAATTAATATATAAAAATGTTTATTCTGTAAGTAATCCACAAAGGATTCTTTTAGATATCTATTTTTTATACTACCAGCTCTATTGGAAAGGCCATTGCTAATAAGAATGCACCGCAAGAAACTTAGCAGAAAGTCATTTTTACCAACAAAAATTACATTGCAGAGCCATGAGGTGTTGTTATTGTATTGTCCCAATTTTTGCAAGCTAATAATGCCTCAAAAATTCCACATGTAGTTAAAAAGAAACTTAGAACACAAGCATAATACAAACCTTTGAAGTAGACATGATAAGCAGCTGTTCTTCCTTGTGAGATGTGATCAGAGGTACTCTGCATATAGGCTCGGCTTCCCTTTCCTTCTTAGTCAATGCTTGCTGGCATGATTCTGTCAACTCTTCTATCAAGAAATATTTTGCTTCTGCTAACAGCTCCAAGATTTCACGGTAAGTGTCTGGGAGTGCCACTGTGCCATCGCGCAGGTAATTCAGTATTGTACCAAAATGCTTGCCGCAGCGGTCTATCAATATCCAACCTGAAAACAAAAAATTAATAGGGATAAACAAAATTATGTAGAAGAGGAGTATCAAAGTATGGATACCAATGCATAAGATTACAGGACCATGAAATTAAAGCCCAATAAGGTTGTTGCAAGTGTTGAATTTTTAACAAAACAGGAAAATTTACTGGAGAGACAGTAAGCAATTTTAACACTTTATCATGAGTCAAACAAACTCCTGCCCCAATTAAAATCATAGCTGTTAATAGATCAGCCAAGTGAAGAATAAAAAACTAAATTAACCAATCAACTAGGTATTTAGATACATTGGCGTATCTAATTAGGGCGACTAATAGTCAAACTTTTCAGCCTTAATCTTATCTCTAACTAAAACAAACACACAGTCACACTTTTGAAATACAAGTAATAGGCGGATAATAAGCTCTCACCCTCCGAATCAGTGAGCACTTCCATTCTGCCACTAAACATGGTCCTCAGCATGTTGTCACTCTTGGTCAGGGTACCAATAGTGGTGTAAAAAAGCGTCCCGCCAACATTTAGCTTCACATACTGTGAAGGACTCCCCTTTATTAGGGTTTTGTGGTCACCCGACATATTCGCCGTCGGGTCGGGATCCAGTGGAGACAAAGTGAGACGATTTAAAAGCAATTTGTACTGAAAACGACGAGCGCGATTTGAGGAGTTTCTCTGAACTCCTTAAGCCGTTACTAATTTTGTCTAAACTATCATAACTATAATAGATACTTATCACATAAACTGTATATCAACTATAAGTTTTGGAATTAGATTTGATCGCAGTAGCTCAATGATTAATAATTTCATTAAATATTTAATTAATTTGTAGGTATTAGACGTGCTATCACTTTGACATTTGTGCGATTTATCTTGTCTATTACATTAATAATACAATACATTGATCTATGTTAGTCTATTGTTTTTTTTTTATCCACCAAAAGCGAAACAAAATTTTATATTATAAAAATTTCAAATTGAGATAACTGAGAAGAAAATCAAAAATTTAACTACTTGTCCATGTTTCATTTTATCGAAAACTATGACGTCCAAGATAAATGCTTTAAGCCACACTCACACACTACTATTTACTACTGTTTTGCCACGTTTGTTTCCAGGGTTATTGATTGAATGATCAATGGCAGTAACAAGTTCCACGTAGTATTATTAATGTAATAATACTACTTATTAGAATTCTACCTTTATACCTGGTTTACACTCGCGTACGAGTGGCGAGACGAACTGCGGGACGAGCCACGAGACGAGAGTGTGAACAGGCGCGCCTCGCGCCTTGTCTCGTGATTTGCCTTGATTTTGAGGCTCGCGACCGGAGCGAGACGACGAGGCGAGGCGCGAGGCGAGGTGACGAGGCGAGAGTGTAACTCAGGTATTATGTTTAAAGGTACAAGTCTGTGCCTTCCCTTATAAAGGCCACCACAAACCAAAAGCTGCTGGTGAGTCACTGTCAAAGAGTATTGTCACTGTATACATGATTCCAAGTGGTTATATTCTCTTTGCATGATTCAGTGTTATTGACCGCGCTGGGTGCGCTCCGTCGGCGCCCCGCGCCTCTGTTTGTGGTGGTCTTAAATGTGACACTTTTGACAGTTCGTACTAATGTGATACTAATGGAAATAACGCCCTTTACCCCAATTAAAGGGTAAATATTAAGTAGATGAACTGGCAACATTCAAGAATTTGTCGTATTTGCATTGCATTGCAAAGCAACAACGTATTTTCATTACTAAAAATTTGTATCAGTTTTATAAATATCCACGTTAATTAACAATAAAATAATGTCCGTATATATGTCAAGCATGGAGATTACTTATATAACTAAGTTACTAATATATGTAGGTGGTTTTTGGTTTATTTTTCAGGAATAGCAACTGCCTTTCTTACTCCTGCGAACATTGTTTTCAATAAGTCAAATCGACATGACGCTGGCTCAATCGTAAGGCATAGCCAAAACACAAAAAAATATATATATATATCCACGTTTTCCACGGTGTAAACCGATCTGAGGCCGTATTGTCGGATGCGCAGACGCTCGCAATCGCATTTACCATCTCTGTCTACCTTCATCCTATACCGTGTGTCACAGAAAGAACTGGTAAAAGCGACTTATGATTCCGAGTAGGTACCTACAGTCGATCGATCGGGGTAAGAAAGAAAAGGTTCGTTTTGTCACCTTAAAGCTTTTTCCTTGCACCAAAGCAATTTTCAAAGGTTTTCGTACCCTGACTAGACTATAAGGCGTCTGGACTTTGTTTCGATAGTTGATCTCTGTATACGTTATTAAAACATAAGCCAATTGGATGACTAAATGATTGACATAATCAAGGCACAGCTTTAACTACTGAAACTAGGATTATGAAAATTTAGGTTGCGGAAAATTCTTACGGGATAGCGAGCTCTAGAACAGGAGAAAAGCTGCGGGCGTAAGTTAAAACTTTTTATTTGCTCAATTCTGGTGATACCTATAATTTTCTCAGCAGGTGCATTATTTTCATTATCTATATAAATAACATGTTTTATTAATTAATAATATTATTAATCTAATAAATAAATAAATATAACGGGACAATTCACACTAATTAACGTAGTCCCAAACTAAGCAAAGCTTGTACTATTGGTACTAGACAACGGTTAAACATACTTATATAGATAAATACTTACTTAAATACACATTAAACATCCAAGACTCGAGCACAAATATTAGTCATTTTTTATTCTACTACCGATTTGTGATCATAACTCATTCTTCATTACTTTTTCATCATTACTTTTTTGTTCATATTTTTCATTAATATTTGAACTCATATACCTATTGTTTTTCAAAACATTACTTGTACTTATAATGAATAAGCACTCAAGTAAAACGTTTTGAAGTAATTATAGGTAGAGTTTTGGGTTATGGGAGGAAAAGGCGGACGGAGCTCAGCCTCGCGGAGCTCCTATTCCAAGTCGCTTCACACCATGACACAATACTAACCTAACCTATATACTTAAGTCAAATTGACATAAATAGCACAAAACTTAACATAGTTAGTTAGTAATTAAATTATGATAAGTATAAAAATTCGTGTGTCTATTGTCATTATGAATTTGAATAATGTAGATAAAAACACTTATTATCAAAAAAATCGAATAATTTGGAGTTACGGTCTTTAAAGTAACAAGTACTAGTTATGAATGAATAATTATGATGTAAAATTGAATAAGAAACATTTCCAGACTTCCAATAATATGGATTAAATAGTTATGTGAGTTACAGTTAGGTACACGCTCTGTTTTATCAAATCAGTACATACAATGTACCTAGGTATTTATGTGAAATAAAATACACACAGGCACAATTTTACTCAAGTACAATATCTGATTGTTCACGCTTAGGTTGCTTCGGAACTGAATAATATTCTCTCCCAAAATTTTTCGCATCTTCTAAAGTTTCTGGTAGTTTTGCGTTTAACGTCTCTGGAAGTAGTAACGAAGAAATAATTCCGATAAAAGATACTCCAGTCAAAATCACACCTGGAAGTCTAGGGTTGACACGCCGTCCCTGAAAACAAATTAATCAAGTAGGTATTTACTAGGAATGGTATACTTACTGTTAAACTGTTTATTTTTCATATCGATTTAGTTCAAGGTACAATGGGAACACTCCTAGTAAGGATTTTATTCGCGGGCAGTGGCTAGTGCTGTAGTGGTCAATGGAGTTAGTAAATATCTTGAAACAAATCTTACGAGGTATAAAATATAAGGAGCAATAGCTGAGCCTCCACTTGATAAAACGTTCCCTAATGACATTCCAGATTGTCTCAGACACGTTGGATAAAGCTCCATGTTTAACAAATTTATAGTATAATATATGATGGTTACAAGTAATCGGTTGGTAAAAGAGAAGGTAGTTCCAATCCAGTACTGTCGGATCCATCCATTTGTACCTAAAACAAAACAAAAATATTCACGTTTATGTACCTACTTCATGTATTTGTTTAAAAATAAATGCATGTAAACAGCTATAACTTACTATATTCTCTAAAAGTGACTATTATCCATATCAGAGTTGATATTATAAACGATCCAGCCATTGTACGGCGGCGCCCAATGTTTTGAGCAAGCCAGGCACCAGCGAAAAACCCTGGCAGCTCAGCTATTGTCTGCCAGGTGGTTTCAAGAAATGGATTGCCATCTGATTTCTCACCAGAACTCATCAGAAGTGTTGTGTATGTTACGGTAACACACAAACTGTATTTAAAACAAAACTTCTCATCAAGCCTCTATTCTTCCTAATATTATATTTAAATGTGCAAGTACCTACACGACTCTGTCTGTCTGTTACCTCTTCACTCTTAATCTATTTAGATGAAATTTCGTATGGAGATAGTTTTTGAGACCCTGGGAAGGATAAAGGATAGTTTTTATCCCAGATAATTGCATAATAGCGATAATTGCATAAAAGCGGAATAGCGATAAACAGATTCTTCGCAGAAAGAGTTGCAGGAAACAGCTAGTTGCTAAAGAAAAATAAAGAAAAAAAGAAAAAGAAGAAAAGAAAGGAGGTAACATTCCAATTTTGCAACATATGTAGGTACCTACAAGCTGACCATCACTTACGATATTGTTATCTGCAAAATAGTATTCATTGCTAACGCATAGCTTGAAAAAAGTGCAAAAATGCCAAGTGACTGAATTTGTCCACCTGATGGCATTGTTCTGATATCTTTTGCAGTTTCAGCGCTTAACTTTTTGTTGTTGACTATGGCTATGCGTTTTAGCTGCTTAATACACTCGTCTGGTTTGCCCGCAATCCAAAGCCATCGTGGAGATTCCAAAATACGCCTTAAAAAACGAAAAATAATATTAGTTAGGTACTTAGCCAAAATGTAAACAAGAGTAACAGACAGGTTTCCATCTAATACCTATGATATTTAGAGAATTCGAGTTAACAACTTACCAAGAAAATATAAGAAACAAAATTTGTGATGCAGTGGTAACAATCATAAATAATTTCCAGTCTCGTAGCCACCAGTACAATAATGGCATTATGCACATACCACAGCTCGACGATGCGTTTCGCAGAGTCGCGACACCAGCCCGTCGGTCTGCGGATGATACTTCCATTGATATTACTAATGCACTTTGCACCACGAACCATGATGAGAGACATGTGACTAGACAGCCACTTACAAACAAAATGAAGATGTGGCTGCCAAGAATAGAAATAATTCTACCCAATACAACTAAAGCCATGGAAAAGATGTACGTTAGACGACGACCGTACCTGAAAAAATAAATTTTCCATTTAGTATCTAAGTACATTATCTACAATATTACTATTGCTAGTACTAATCCCGTAATTACTAGTATCTAGGTAAGTAGTTGGCATTTATGTAAGGTACTTCCTGATAGATATAATCTGACACAGTTGCAAATTATTGGCATTTCAAAACTAAACTTTATGTAGTATACATAAAGTTTAGTTTTGAAAAGTCAATCATTTGCAATTGTGTCAGTGTTCTTCTGCATGAGCGATATGCATGCATGACTTACATGTCTCCAAACCATCCGAAAAATAATGATCCAGCTATTTCTCCCGCTCTGCTGTACGCATACACATTAGCCACATAGAGTTCATCATCACAAACCCAATCATTGTCTGACGGAACTGTTGACTCATACCACGTCCTATCGTATTCATATTCATAACAATCTATAAAAAAAATATTTTTCGATATCATTGTCGCCGTGTTATCTTATGTGTGCCTGGGTCGATCATAGTTTATGGTTGCGACAGAATAAAACTAAATTGTTTCTATGGATAGAGCTTGATTTAGATAGTATGCTATGACTCACATGAGTATCTCCGGGTGTATCTCGCTGTTCTCTGGAACGGCTCAATCTCTATCCAGTATGATCTGCTTCGCCATCTGTAGAGTTACTGTACAGATGACACCACAGCTTGTGGTGCCTCTGTTGCTGAGCCACACCGCCAGCTGACAGCCAGGGTGACTCCAATAATGCTGAAAGATAGTGTCCACTCTAAGTATGCACATGGATAATGGGTTTACGTCTTGGTATAGGGAGTAAAGAGTAGGGAATGTCAGTAAGAACTAGCTATAGTCTGTCCACCTAGTAGCTAAGTAAGAATAATCGTGCGGTGCCCATCACGGCCGACAACTCTGGCTTAACGTGATGTCATTATGAGTATTCATTGCAGCCAACCACTCTGGCTCAACTTGAAGCCTCACGAATACTTGCTACGGCCAACAACTCTGGCCTAACATGATGTCATACGAGTACTCATTACGGCCAACAACTCTGGCCCCACGTGAAATCTCACGAGTACTTACTTCGGCCAACAACTCTGGCCTGCCATGTCATAGGAGCGCTTACGGCTCCTATGCTCAGTCATATATTTAGGTCCCATTATCGAAAGTCCACGTAGTAGTTCCTACAATATGTATTCTAAAGGGCTTACGTCAATTGTAACATCGTCGTATTGTCGTTTTGTCATGTTATCGTCATATGTTAGTAATTGTCAACACGTAGGGCAATTAGTATAGTATACTTAGCTTTTGTATGATGTCCCAGTCTCTTAGAGCACACCAAAAACTTTACTGCTTGTGGTCGGCAGAGAAAAATATTTGAACTAACTCACTTTGACGTTTCGTTCTTTGGCGGGGTTCTCACAGCAGGGTAACGTCACTGTAATATTGCCATGGGAAAATTCGCGTGACGTAGCGACACTCCCGGCGGCCCAAATTAGAACAGGGTGACTAGGTTCTGCGTCCACTCCCGGATCTTCTCCAGGGCCCGTGTGGCTGCAGCACGTTTAGGCTTTTCAACATTATCACCATTAAGCGATTCGTTATGAGTGTCAAGTGTCCGTCCTTGCTGATCGTCATCAGCTATGTCCGTTTCAGGTTCTCTTACCTGACACGATTCCCTGTCATTACTGTATTTTATAGTTTCCATATCTAAGGCTTCATCATTTGAGTCGTCATCATGGTTCATGACGTTTTGTCTCAAGTCAGATAATATACTGTCATTTGCGGGCTCAGTGTCCTCAGAAAATAACTCATTGTACTCTTCCTCGGCTTCGAGAGGATACAGTTGTCCTACTGATCGCGTGTATTCTATATTACCTATTTTGACTTTAGCAGTTCTGCCAGATTCCGATAGTTCTATCAGTCGTCCGACTTTCCAGCTGTGACGGTTTGAAGAACCTCCTTTAATTTGAACTACTTGCCCAATTTTAGGTTTTGATTTGGACTTTACTCTAGGTTCCTTTGGAGAACTTTTGTATCGCTCACGTAAACTTGGCAGATAGCGATTGACAAACATCGACTTAAATTCTTCCAATATCCGAAGACCTCTCTTCCAACTATCTATCAGATCAGTTTTCGTGATAGTTCCTTGTATAGTGAGATCGTCACAATCTACGTCCGGGTTTAAACATTTAGACATCGTCAAAAAGTCAGATGGTTTTAGGATGTGATCTTGCTCGGCATCGACACATGTGAGCGGTCTTGTATTCAACACAGCTTCTATTTCCTTGATGATCGTGAGTAGCTGGCTATCGATTAGCAGATTCTTCTGGAGGGTTTTTTTCATGCAGTGCTTAACCAGCGCTACCAAACGCTCATAAAACCCTCCATACCATGGCGCCAGCTGTGGAATAAATCTCCACCGTATATTATTTTGGATGCAGAACGGTCTGGTTAAAACCTCAGCTGTAAGTTTGAACTGTTGAGCATTGTCTGAAGTTATTACTGCCGGGATGCCTCTTGTGGAGATCATTCTTCTTAGAGCGAGAAGTGTTTCTTCGGCGGTCATATTATGGACGACTTCGAGGTGTATGGCTCTGACTGCTAAGCACGTGTAAAGGCATATCCATCTCTTCTGAATACCGTTTTCTGTGTTAACTAACACGGGCCCAAGATAATCTAAACCTGTGTATGTAAAAGGTGAACTGTAATTCACTCGTTCCGGAGGCAAGGCCGGAGTAGGTGGTAATGGGAACGGACCACCTCCGTGTTTAACGCACTGTGGGCACTTCTTCAGGATTCTCTCTACTACAGCTCGTCCTTTTGGTATCCAATATCGTTGTCTTAATATACTCAAAGTGTGAGACCCTCCAACGTGATAGTTGCTCTCATGAACATCTTTGATGATTTTGTTTGTAAAGTCACTATGTCTTGGCAAAAGGATAGGATGTTTCATATCATATGACCAGTCTGTATTTTTAAACCGTCCTTCCGATCTTAATATCCCGTCGACGTCAAGGAATAGTCCTAGGTTACGACTGAGATGAGTTACCTTACCGTTATACTCGTCTGGAAAGTGTTGTTTTTGCAGAAGTTTTATTTCTTCAATTACTGCGTAATCATGTTGAGAGTGATTCTGCCTTGCTGGAATACATTTTTCTTTAATTTCCTTATTATTAGAGTCTTCATTCACTTGTTCTTCTGTCCTTGACAGACCCTCCCGGGCTAACAAGGAAAGTTCCTTAACTCTCTCTGTCGGCCATGTGGTTTCTTTTTGTAAGAGGAAATCTGGTCCTTGGAGCCAATATGATTTCTCTGATTTTGATTTCCCGGTTCGGGTACCTATATCTGCCGGATTTAATTCTGTTGGGACATACCGTATAACCAGTTTTTTATTTTCTTTTATCTCGCTTACTCGTCGGGTTACAAACGGTGTCAACAATTTGTCAGAGTTGATCCAGTCAATGACTATCTGACTATCAGTCCATAGAAAATGTTGGCTAACTTTTATGTGTAGAGAATCCTCGGCGTATTTCAGTAGACGGTTTCCTATAACAGTTCCTAGTAATTCTAAGCGTGGAATTTTTAAATGTTCTCTGTCTTTAAACGGAACAAGCTTAGATTTCCCAATTATGAATCCCTTTCCATTGTTATTAACCAAATAGACAACAGCTGCGTAAGCTTTTGTGGATGCGTCTGTGAAGCAGTGTAATTGGTTCATTTGTTCTGATTGTACTCTTGCTAAGTGTCTTGGTAGACGGATGTCGGAGATGTCGTCAAAGCTAGTATTTATTTCTTTCCACTTAGAGGTCAGTTCTGAGGGAAGTATCGTATCCCATTTAATGTTCTTTTCTTTCCACAGGTCTTGTAAGAAGAGTTTTCCTGGCAGCAGAGTTGGTACAGCAAATCCGCAAGGGTCGTATACTTGAGCTATGTTTCTCAAAACTTCTCTCTTCGTGTTAGCTTCCTTAAGGGTTTTAAGTCGTAATCTGAGTGTATCGTCTACCAGATGCCAATCTAAACCAAGAAGTTTAACAATGCTCTTGTCGTCTCTATCGGGAATTTGGTTTATAAATTCGTTGTTGTTGGAACTCCAGCTTCTAAGATTCATTGAGATCTCACGAAATGCCTCTCTAGATGTTTTATGCAGATTCAGAGCTTCTTCAACGTTGTTAGTTCCTGTTACTAGATTGTCTACATAAATATCATCTACAAGTCCTTTTAATTTGTCTGTTTTGGATAAATGATGTTTAATGGTGGCATTTAGAAGGAATGGGCTCGAGATTATGCCAAAGGGGACTCTGCAGAAGCGTAAGTACATCAGATTGTCCTGTGTGACTGGTTTGTCTATATCCTTGATCCATAAAAACCGGGTTACATCTCTATCTCTATTCTGGATACCGATCTGTAAGAACGCCTTCTCTACGTCTGCAGTCAAACCTATTTTGTGGGTCCTAAACCTAATAAGTATGCTGGTAAGATCCTCTACAAGTGACGGTCCACAGTATAAACAGTCGTTTAAGCTTTTATAATCTTTGCCCTTTGCTGAGGCGTCATAAACTATCCTCATAGGTTTATCAGGTTGTTGCACCCCGTGATGCGGTATATAATGAATGGTCTTTCCCTTCTCCAGGTTGATTTCACGATCAGGTATTATTTCGATTATTCCGTTTTCCAGCTGATATTTGAGAGTTTGGTCGTACGATTGTAGAAATTTAGGGCTTGATCGCTTGATGAGGTTTGTTAATCGACCGAAAGCCATCCCAAAATTTGAAGGTAAATTTGGAGGGTACTCTTTCCAAGGCCACTGTATGGAGTATCTTCCATCCACAAACTGGGTTGTTTCATTGAAGTTTCTGATAGCTTCTTCTTCGCGGGTTAGCTTCGGTGAATCTGTAATACCTATTGACTCTAATTCCCACAGAACTTTCATATCTGACTTGTCTAATGGTAAGTCTGGTTTACTGAATTTGGTTATTGAGTTTGATTGGAGATACGTTATAACATCAAGCTCCGGTTTATCAGTCTCTGAAGTAATCTGGCCTGTTATTATCCAACCGAGTCTGGAGTTCACTAGATGCAGGTTCTCCTGGATTGTAATCTTCTTAGTCCCTATAAACGAGAAGTAGTAATCATTTCCGATAAGTATGTCAATCCTTTCACCTAATGAGCCGTCATCAGCTAAGATAATATTGTGTTGCAGGCCATCGATCTTCGTATGGTCGTACGGTACTACTTGGTGACAGATGAGTGGCACCATATTGGCATACACTGTCATCTTGTCGTCGGTTCTAGATGAAAGATGTAATTTAACGAGGCTGCTGTCATATTCCATAGGGTGATCAGCCCCGAAGGTGTAAACAGACAAACAACATTCTTCTTCGATGTCGAGTTTGAGTATTTTAGCCATTCTTTCAGTGATGTAGCTTCTCTGGCTGCCAGAGTCTAGCAATACACGGCATGATTCGCTATGAGGTTCATCTTTCTCTTTTCTGGCTTCCACTATCGCCGTTTGAAGAAGCGTTCGATTCGGCGTGTTAATATGCATTGCGCGTGTGGGTGTCCTCCCTATAGGTATCCTTTTTGGACACAAAGCACGATTATGTCGCCCTTCACAGTGCTTGCATGGACGAATAGTAGTACAATCTTTGATTAAATGACCCTTCTGCATGCATGCAAAGCAATGCCCCTTTAACATTGCCTTTCTTTCTTGGATTGTTTTATATTTACTGCATTCTTCGGAGTAGTGACTTTCTTTGCAAAATTTACAAGAGTATTTTATCCTTTTTGTTGGGAATTTAGGTCTCATGCCGCTCTGGCTGTCTAGCCTGCGCTTATTGCCATTTTGAAAGGATTGGTTGTTATAAACTCGAGTTGCGTTTCTTCTGTTAGAATCTTGAAATCCTTTGTGAACATGACCTCCGTTGCGTTGACTCAAAGCTCGTCTGTGACGTTGTATCCTGTCACGTGGGCGCGCCTCCGATCGGTTCTCGTGTCTTATATGCAAAGACTCTACGGTGTACTTGTTTGGCCTCGTTGGATTTCTGTCCTGTATCAGCCGACTAGCTTCTTCTCTAGCAGATATAGTTTTCTCCAGTTCTGTTCTAATTTCTTCTATAGAATCCGATTTAATCTTGGTCTTTAGTTCATATACCAATTCCTCTGGAAACTTTTCTAATATAAGGAATCTAAGGTGATTGTGACTGGTATTCTCTCCTAGGGAGCTTAAAACTCGAAGGTGACGCTCGACCTCGCTCAGTACTCGTCGACATTCTTCATTGGAGGTACCCGCGGGTGATATCTTCGTCAGTGCAGAGTAGTGTGCATCGATGACCTGGTTTTCCTTGCCATATCTTTCTCTTAGCGCCTGCACAGCAATTTGATAATTTTTATTAGTACTCTCCAAGCCTTCAATGACCTTCGTCGCAGGTCCTTGAAGAGATGCCTTGAGGTATAGTAGCTTATCTACATCTGGTAAACTTCTTTCATGTATGTTGGATTTATACTGATCCCAAAATTCTTGCCACTTAAGTATGTCCCCATCAAAGGTAGGTAAGCTCAGTTTAGGTAGCTTGCTGTTGGATAACTTCTGACTATTATTATTTACTGTTGAGTTTCCCTCCTTTAATTTCAATGACAACTCTATTTGAACCTCTTCTGCTTGCAGTTGGATAATGGTGAACCGAGAAATATCATCAGCAGACGGATCACTGCTTAGTCTAAAATAGTTGTTTAACTCCGAACCGAATTTAGAAATGAAGCTCTCTAATTTCTGACAAATGACTTGAGCATTTTTAGAATCATTATCTGATAGGACGGACAATTTATTTAACTCATCAGCCGAATCACTTAAGCCTTTTATGTGGGTTATTAATTGTTGAAGCCTATTTAAAATAATTTCTTCCATTTTGAAGTCCTGAAATAAATATTAATATCCACTAATAAATAGTACACTCAAACTACATAAAGACATTCCATAAACATGGATTATTAATAGATAAAGCTTTAATTTCATTGAGTAGTTCCATATTAAATGACAGAAGAGTAAAACATAAATTATCAAATAATATTCCAAACAAGTACTAGTTTTCAACCAATAATAGTGAATGATAAACAATTCCAAATCATAATAAGTAAAGAAGTATAGATTTAGCAAGGTGCCATTATTTTTAATATTAATCTGATTTAAATAAATAATATTCACATTCCGTTCGGTGTGCAAGTACCCTTATGACAATAAGTCATATGGCAGTCATAAATAATTTTATATCATTCATTATAATTAGTCACTTCATTTAATTAAATACTCGCGCGCACTTATATTAACGATACCTAATGGCATGGCTAGGCTAATACCATTCATAAAGACGCATGAATTTATCAAAATTAGACGTTAGTGACATCGCGAATTCATACCAACGAATAAATGTAGTTAAACAAAGAAGAAAATTAAATGGACATGTACTATACACTTAATTTCAATTATTTTCTTCCATGTACTCACTTACTACAGCACTGAGTACAAACAATTAAAAAATTTTGGTTAGAAATTCCCTTTAACTGTACTAATATTGTCATCAAATCTACATGAAGTATATACCAAATTTCCGGTCAATCCGACCACGGGATGTAGATCAAATTAATAGCAATATTTGTCCCGAACAAAATTAGGTCATGCTAAACAAATTTGGTAATTGGTAGTACATAGACTAAACACAAGGGTTAATCTTCTCACTTATGTGATCAGCAAAGACATTGATTGAAAAGGAATTAATTTAGCTAAGACGCTTTAATTTTCTTATTAGATACGAATATGAGGAAAGGTGGTGGGCGTATTTCGGCTGAAATAATGATGATGATGATGATTAAAGGGCCAAGTGTGTGATCCCTTGTTAGTTACTTATTCCGTGTGGACAAATATAAGTATATAACTACTCATACCTCGTATATACACGATTGGCACGTGCTCAAATCTTGCCGAGGAACAGCTACTCCAGCTTACAGGCTGCCTCAGTATGTTTTGCAGAGGTCCGCCGTCCGAGTCAGCGATTTTAGCGAAGGCATCCGCTCCGCGTGGAGATTTATTTCCTATTACATGTTTAAACTGTTAAACGGTTGTAAAGACCACCATTGCATCGCTACTAAGTGAGTTTCTAGTAACCGTGCTAATTTGAATTGACAAGATGCCGCCGTACGTATACTCAGAGCGTCGGCGCAGTACCCGGGTAGGTAGGTACCTACTTATATCGCCTTCGCGGCGGTACCTGCCCTTGACGCATTTTAAATCGGCTGCCAAGCTATTGAATTATGATTTTGGCGAAATGTTATTGCACTATGGTGTTTATGTAATAACCGAAGATGTTACCGTAATTCGTTTCCAATACATAACACAATGGTGACGCCGTAATGGCTGCCTCAAAGAAATTTCGACCATGCGCCACCCTGTGTACGACCAGATTATGCTTTAGTTAAACAAATTAACAACTTGAAAGGAACCTGCGTCTCTTGCCTCGTCTTAAACTTGTGGCGTGATAATATATTGTCGTATTTTCCCAACAAGAGGCACGATTGGAGCACTTCGCGGAATATTCTAAACGACTTGCAAGGTCACACTACGATTTCGCAACTTATATCATGTTCGCATCATTTATCCGCAATAAATGAACGAAATCTACATTATTCGCACTCACCTGTATATTTGCAGAACTTCTTTTAATTAAAATAAGCCGAGGAGCACTTTCTTGCACACAGTAAACTAAAGCTCGCGTCGTGCGCGCCGTTAAAGTGTTACCAGTGACGAAGATGAATTGCCGTAATAGTTCATTCGTTCCCAAGTAGTCGATACAATTTTAAAGACTTAAAAATAAATTCTTGGGACCTTTCACTTTAAACGAATAACGTTCCTTTTATTATATTATAATAGAATATATTCACACCTTTTAGTCGGCGCCAGCTGTGTATAATCTACGAAATACACTTATAACACTTACGTACATAATCGAACAATGTTAGCGTTTCTTATTTATTTAAACAATCGTTTTCGAAACCAACTTATTCGCTATGAAGTCTTATTTATAGAATGATATTTAAATGTATAGTTACAATCGCATCTTCGTTTTTTCTTCCTTTCTTCATCGTATCATTAAACGACTAGTCAAAATAAAGACGCAAACGGTAACCTTGAATAATACACATTATTATTTACGCTTCCTTAATTAGGATAAACATTGCATTTATCCCCAGTACACTTAAACCGAGTGCCGATCCGCACTCCCTAAATTCCTCAAGTAGTGTGTTTATGTTACATCACTGGCAACATTACACTTGCTAGCGGAAACCAATTCACTTATTTTATAATCTGAAATCTTATTTCTAGGCCTAAAAAGTTTAGCATTTTTAGTATTATATTGTAATAAGATTAAAATAATTAACCAGGGATTATTTAAATCCATACACAATTTAAAACTTATCGATTCTAGATTATTCCAGCGGGCGAGTCTATAATTTGTTCATAGTCTTGTTCCTAGATGGCGCTCGGAGTCACATACCAACAAGTAAACTTTTAATATCAATATCTTTTGAAGTATTGGCTGGCGATTCATGCACATCTCAACCACTTGAATGTTGTTTATTTCGTATTATTTGAATTTTCTAAGTAAACATCTGGTAATGAGTACAAATAACAGAGATAATTCGTCTTTCTTTACTTAAATAGGTGGTTTATTCTTTAGGTTGGCTTCTTATATTGTAAATACACTGAGCCAATGCAAATGACAGTTCTGAATTTTACACTACTACTTGTGTTAGGTATATCTTACAACCATCTTCCTTGTCCTTTTATGGTTCCGTAGTTATTATACTTTATAGCACATAGCGTCATATGCATCCTGCTGCTGGACACAGGCATTCTCTCGTTATGAGAAGGGTTGGGCACATAATCATACTTTTGTTTGTTCAATTACTAAACCCAAAGTGATGGGTTTTAGTATCCCAGCACCTCCACCATTTTCTGTCGCCGTGTTATCTTATGTGTGCCTGGGTCGATCATAGTTTATGGTTGCGACAGAATAAAACTAAATTGTTTCTATGGATAGAGCTTGATTTAGATAGTATGCTATGACTCACATGAGTATCTCCGGGTGTATCTCGCTGTTCTCTGGAACGGCTCAATCTCTATCCAGTATGATCTGCTTCGCCATCTGTAGAGTTACTGTACAGATGACACCACAGCTTGTGGTGCCTCTGTTGCTGAGCCACACCGCCAGCTGACAGCCAGGGTGACTCCAATAATGCTGAAAGATAGTGTCCACTCTAAGTATGCACATGGATAATGGGTTTACGTCTTGGTATAGGGAGTAAAGAGTAGGGAATGTCAGTAAGAACTAGCTATAGTCTGTCCACCTAGTAGCTAAGTAAGAATAATCGTGCGGTGCCCATCACGGCCGACAACTCTGGCTTAACGTGATGTCATTATGAGTATTCATTGCAGCCAACCACTCTGGCTCAACTTGAAGCCTCACGAATACTTGCTACGGCCAACAACTCTGGCCTAACATGATGTCATACGAGTACTCATTACGGCCAACAACTCTGGCCCCACGTGAAATCTCACGAGTACTTACTTCGGCCAACAACTCTGGCCTGCCATGTCATAGGAGCGCTTACGGCTCCTATGCTCAGTCATATATTTAGGTCCCATTATCGAAAGTCCACGTAGTAGTTCCTACAATATGTATTCTAAAGGGCTTACGTCAATTGTAACATCGTCGTATTGTCGTTTTGTCATGTTATCGTCATATGTTAGTAATTGTCAACACGTAGGGCAATTAGTATAGTATACTTAGCTTTTGTATGATGTCCCAGTCTCTTAGAGCACACCAAAAACTTTACTGCTTGTGGTCGGCAGAGAAAAATATTTGAACTAACTCACTTTGACGTTTCGTTCTTTGGCGGGGTTCTCACAGCAGGGTAACGTCACTGTAATATTGCCATGGGAAAATTCGCGTGACGTAGCGACAATCATAAGCCCAATAAACCAGTTACATTTTGCAAACAAGCTTACTTACGTTCAGTATCGTTGTTCATTTCGGGATTTGCATAAATTAAACAGTCATCAAATTTTAACTGTCCTATAATGTTTGCAGATCTGCCGATCAACGAAATAAAGTGTACGAGTTAAGTATGACATATAGGTAAATGAAAACGAAAAAGACTTAAAACTTATCGATTGACTATCTGTAATACTCACCTGGGAATGTACTTTGTTTTCCACGCTAGCTCACTAATATTATCGGGCCTATTTGGGACCTTACATGTATGTGGAATAACGGCGAGAACCAATACTATGTTTATATATGCCATAATCCAGAGAAATGGAAGTACGCAGTTATAAACCACGTCGAACTTTTTTTGAAAATATCCATTATCCCCAACTTCCAATAGTGCACGGTCATAAACAGAATTCATGTTGTTTTTTTTCTAAAACTATGGAACAAGTAACTAGCTACGTCAACAAACGATCTATTAGAAGTGAAAAATTAATTTACAATGTCTCTTATATCTCATAAGATACGCATCTCGTTTATCAAACAAGTTAAGTATATTTGGACTGCTGCCTTTATCGCTTTTTACATAAATAGGTACTTTTACCACTTGGACTCATTAAAATAAAAGTTACCACATATTTTACAAGATGACAATCCTAATGACTTAGCTGGAAAAGTTACAATGGATATTTATTTAGTATTTTTATGCCCTTTTTATTTAAAGGTGGCATAAAAATGACGACTGACGCTGACACGTAGTAATTCAATTTCATTAAAGAAAACCCTAAATTAAGTACGGATCAGCCTTGTAAGCTAATCAATATTAGGGGCCTTATAGCTACCTACTTCAATAATTATATTTTTTTACGTAAGTATCTTGAAATTAGTTGTACTATCAAGCAGGGGGGCTACTCCGAAATTAAAAAATCGAAGTCCAATTATCGAGGAAGGCTATGGATTATATATATAATTTTACGCTACGACCTAGGAGGAGCATTCAATGACGAAGTCGCGGGCACAGACTATGATTTACACAGACTTGTTTTAAGATGATATTCCAAAGCCTACAAACAGAGCAATACCTAAGTACATTTTCCAAAACATAAATGTGCCCAATAAACTACAAAGAAAGTAGCTGACTGTACTGTACACAAAGCAGAATAAAATAAATTAAATACCTAATGTGCCACCTTTTTAACTGGTATTTCAGTATCAGTTGTACGTGTAACTAAAGTCATAACAATAACTTATCTAAATGGTGCTTAAGCTAGTAAATACTTCTGACCTTTTTTTTCTACATTATTTAACTTTATCTTTAGTTTGCTTGTAGGATTTTTGATTGTTGAACTAGCTAGAATATAGTCTACTACTAGATATGCCAAAAGCGCAGTATCGATGGTTGTTTTATCTGCTGATCAACATTAGGTACTTACTACTCATTTTCATGACTTGAAATTGAGTCACTTTAAACTCGGATAAATCTAATTCTCAGAATTTCTAAATTTTTGTATCAAAATAAAAGCTACATAAATAGATAATCTCCTGTTTCATTGTCTTTTAAGGTTCTTTACGCTAGGGAAATATTTTTATTTCGGTTGAAATTTCTATCTACTGGTTAATTTTTAACTGATTAACACAAAATGGATTCGTTATCTTCTGCCCACGCAGCAAATAAGTGTAAAATTTACATGTAAAACCTGTCATTTATTGTATACTATTAATATGTATTGTACATAGCAAAATTATGGCTGTAAAATGTTTCATTTAATTATTATTATTGCAAATTTTCGAATTTAAAATTATTTGGGGGTAAATTAATTTCTTCTCTAGCAACATTTTTCATAGCGGTTGGTTGATTGACTCGGCTTGAGTGAGAGCTTGCCGCCTGCAAGATTTCGTGAAGATTTTCGCGCCTCCTCTATTTTATGTTTTATATTCAATTTCATATGACATTTCAAAATGGGTGCATATTTATCGGAACCGGTTACTGAAAAAGTGTCCAGCGATGAATCAAACAGTAAACTTGAGTGCGGGGCAAGCTCCATGCAAGGATGGCGTGTCAATCAGGAGGTACGATATTATATGTAATTGTTTCATTGATTCGAGTTACTGTGTATCTGCGCATCCACTTGCACTTTATTAATCGCAGTTTCCACTTAAATATCCATCTGGCTATGCCATTTCTGTTGTGAATCTACAGAAGCGTTTCAGAGCATCTATTGTTCCTTCTAATAATTATAACCTTACAAGTCAATGAATAGATTCAATAGATGTCAAAGATTGTTTTGTGATGTATCTTTTGAGTTGAGTTCTATACTAATGTTGAAAATAATTCAACGGCGTTGTTTAAAATAGTACTTAATTTGCGTTTTTTTTGTAGGATGCACACAACACTGTGTTAGATTTTGACGAAAAAACATCACTGTTTGCGGTTTACGATGGGCATGGGGGAGCAGAGGTCGCGACTTATTGCTCCAATAACCTCCCAGAGTACATTAAGAACACCGAAGCATACAAAAATGGGGACCTGGCCAAAGCATTGGAAGATGCTTTTATGGGATTTGATGCTAAAATTGCTACCAAAGAGGTTATGGCTGTATTGAAAGAATTAGCAGGTAAGGCAGACTTAAGTGTACCAAAGCCCCTTAAACATCTAGTTACTAGATGCTAAGGGGCTAGATTCTAGTAGTTGCATATCTGCACGATTAACCCCTCATATGCTTAGACTAGCTTTTGCCCGCGGCTTCGCTCGCGTGTACTATGAGTATTACAAAGAACCAAGATATCAAGCAAGCAAGCATACAGGCAAGCAAGCAAGCAAGCAAGCAGGTCCACAATTGACCGAGAAATCGGTGAACATACCTACATAAAAAAAAAAGTGGAATGCATAACCTTCTCCTTTTTTAGAAGTCGGTTAAAGAGCCCTTTGCGGCCTACTTACAGTATAAACTTATGAATTTTGAAATTTTAGCTTTCTACAACCAGTAAAACGCAAAATCCCGTTTTTCCCGTTCCCGTAAGAATTTCGGGAAATGTTTTCTTAATGCTCCCCTACCCCTACACTCCCCAAGGAACCCACTTGCCAAATTTCAGCTTTCTATGACTAGTAAAACGAAAAATCCCGTTTTTTCCCGTTCCCGTGGGAATTTGGGAAAGTCCTCTCTCAATGCTCCTCTACACTCCCCAAGCAACCTACATGCCGAATTTCAGCTTTCTACGACCAGTAAAACGAAAAATCCTGTTTTTTTCCGTTCCCGTGGGAATTTTGGAAAGTACTCTCTCAATCCAGCTCTACACTCCCCAAGCAACCTACATGCCGAATTTCAGCTTTCTACGACCAGTAAAACGAAAAATCCCGTTTTTTCCTTATCCCATGGGAATTTCCCT
The DNA here is from genome assembly GCA_947859365.1 of Archips crataeganus. Classification (NCBI taxonomy): domain Eukaryota; kingdom Metazoa; phylum Arthropoda; class Insecta; order Lepidoptera; family Tortricidae; genus Archips; species Archips crataeganus. Next base: position 9,534,198 of record OX402051.1, read on the forward strand.
ATTTTTTACTATTATAATTACCTAGTCCTATGCCAAATTTGAAGAGTCTAGTAATTATAGTTCATAGGATCCCGCTGAACTGAATATATAAATCCCGTTTTTTCCTTATCCCGTGGGAATTGTGAAAAATCCTGCAATCAATGTTTTAACTAATATTATACCTACTTATGTATCAAATTTGAAGAGTCTAGTTATTATAGTTACTGAGATAGGGTCACTCGGAATCGAATATATAAATCCCGTTTTTTCCCGTTCCCGAGGGAATTCCCAAAAATCCTTCCTTAGTGGATGCCTACATTGTATAAGGTATCTATGTGCAAAATTTCAAGTCTCTAGGTCCAGTGGCTTGGGCTGTGCGGATATATCAACAGTAATTTAGTTTATTTAGACATTTCAACCCCATCGCACCCCATCCAGGGAGATGGTATTTTACGTCTGCCACGTCGGATTTTAAAACCATTGTTGTTTTGAACTAAAACAATTACTTTGCTCACCTGCGACCTTACAATAGTTACGTTTATGCAAGAAATGTGCGTTCATGCAGTTCCTCCACCTCCACACTGTACGAACACACACAAATCACATAAACCCAACCATCACCACCACCAAGCTACACTGACGCGTTTCGAACTCAACCAGAGCTCATCTTCAGAGTTAGAGTAAACTTAAGTTTAACATTTGGTAGCATAGCATACGGTTGTGGTAACTCTGAAGATGAGCTCTGGTTGAGTTCGAAACGCGTCAGTGTAGCTTGGTGGTGGTGATGGTTGGGTTTATGTGATTTGTGTGTGTTCGTACAGTGTGGAGGTGGAGGAACTGCATGAACGCACATTTCTTGCATAAACGTAACTATTGTAAGGTCGCGGGTGAGCAAAGTAATTGTTTTAGTTCATTAATATGGACCTCCGCAAAGTAACGCCTGATTCAATAAATCATTGTTGTTTTCTTAACCAGCGACCCGATAAACCGTAGAAACAACACCCATGTTGATTTTCAGACTTTGTTACCCCTTTCCCCCGTTTTAGGGGTTGAATTCTCAAAAAACCTGAAACACGTGTTTACTCATTTATCATTAGGAGTACTTCTGTGAAGTTTCGAATAAAATAGTCGAACTAATCTTGTTTCCCCATACAAACTTTGGACCCCCGTTTCACCCCCTTAGGGTGTGAATTTTGAAAAATCCTTTCTTAGTGCACCCCTAGACCTTATAAGGAACCTACATGCCAAATTTTGAATCTCTAGGCCCAGTGGTTTGGGCTGTGCGTTGATATGTCAGTCAGTCAGTCAGTCAGTCAGTCAGTCAGTTTCTTCTTTTATATATATAGATATGGATCCGTGTCAGACATAAGACATTCTTTTTGTATTTTTATTTTAATCTGTATAATTGGCTTTATATGAAACCATTGAGACAAGAATGTACATTTTTTTTACTTCCTGCATACAAGGGGTTAAGTTAACATTTCATATTCATAAAGATACTTGTGAGTTTTGTATCAGTTCTGTACACTAATATTCTTAAGTATTTTATCTAATTACAAAATGTATGTTTTTAAGTAAATATTTTTAAGAATCAGATAGGTAAAATCAAGATGCACTATTTTGTTGGTGATTCTTCAGTACCACGTAACATAAGGTCTATTTTATCTAATTTTTCCTGTTATTGCATTTCAAGTTGCAGTATCACTGACGATTTATGTTTTTGAGTTTTAGTGACAAGATTTAACACATTGTATCCATTAAGCAACAAGTGTATTTGTTTAAGGTGAAGTAAATCACCCGCCAGGCCCCAGTGACAATGAAGAATCCGAGTCTGAAGATGAGAATGTTAGCAACCTGTACCAAGAAGCACATCTTCCTCTCCAGGTATGACAATGTGATTTAACCTTTTGAATGCCAGTGTTGTCTATAGACAACAATACGGTAATACAAAAAGTCCTGCATATGCTGAAGAATCAATTTTGTTTGCAACAGAACAATGTGTGGTGTTCAACAGGTTAATGAACCTGTAACCTTTAGAAACCTGCTATCAAATAATGGCGGTTAGAGTTAAAAAAAAAGTTGCAAAAAAATATTTAATAAATGGGTAACAACATGTTAATGTATCACAATTTCATTATGATTTACTGTCAAAATTCCGAAGGGTTAAACAGTAAGGGATTTTATTTTATATGTGTAGTGCAACTTTAGAACTGCCTGAATATGAGTATGCATAAAGCCCATAAAGGCTGTTTTATCACAGTGCCTTCCGTTATTTCTGGACCACTAAACTTACTGTTAAAAGGTTTAACAAATTAAAGCTATTTACAAGGCATATCAGTCACCAGAGTATACCAATGCCACATGTTTAGAAGTAGAGAACAGGCAGAGAGTAAATGTGGCCAGGTTATTTTATTTTGCACTAGATGTTGGCCACAGCTCTGTCTCTGAATAGTTTATTCATCGCTATCTATGAACTATGCAATTTTTCAGAAGAAGAAGTATCCTATGTCCTTCACAGGGTCTCAAAATACCTTTATACCAAATTTAATTTAAATCAGTTCAGCCATTTAAAGATGAAGAGATAGCAGACAGGCAGAGTTACTGGATTTATAATATTAGTAAGGTAGCAAGGATTTATAAATATTTTTAATTTAGAATTTCATTTGTATAGAAAATAAAATGAATATTCTTTTTATGCTAAAGGAAGTGTTAGCTAAATACGAGAACAAACTTGGCAATCTCCACCGCGCCAGACTCGGAGACTCAGCCACTCCAATGTCCCCGTGTCTACGAGCTAAGAAAAATCCAGATGAAGCCGGTGGATCAGGTAAGCTAAACCAATGACACAAGTTTATTTAACACTAGCTGTTTCCCGCGACTCTGTCTGCAAAGAATTTTTTTATTGCTATTCAGCTGGAACTATGCAATTTGCCAGGATAAAAACTATCCTATATCCTTCCCAGGGTCTCAAACTATCTCCAAACCAAATTTCATCTAAATTGGTTCAGCGGTTTCAGCGTGAAGAGATAACAGACAGACAGACACACTTTTTTTTTTTTTTTTTTAAATGGCGCCTGTCCAACTGGACAATTTTGCCAGCGTCAAGGTTGAGAGCTACAGATGTTTATAGATTACTCCATGGATTACTCAAGTTTTAGGGTTAGTTCAGGATACCTACAACAACAACAAAAATTGACAATTTTACTACACATACTTAAAGCATACTTAAACCAGTTAGGACAAAGAGCACATACTTAGTGGGATGATAAGGGAGGTTATTATAGCTTGATGTTAAAATGCGTAATAAGTCTTGTTAAGACGTCGATAAAGTTAGTGTTCATAAAGGAGAGAGTGGTCCTAAAAGTTGCTGGGCGGGGAATAAAGTCAGGGAGATGATCGTAGACAGACACTCTTTCACATTTATAATATTAAGTGTTGGGGACATAAGTGCATAGTCAGCGACATGCGACTCGTACGACTCGAGACATGCACTTCAGTCCCGCGCCGCAACTCACTACCGACACTCGTCCCTTAAGATTTGTAATATCTAGTTGGTAGTGAATACACGTCTTAAACTAATATTTGTTTCCATCATCTCTAGTCGCAACCTTTCCCCATACTTACTAAGGAGTCAGATCAGTAGCTACAGTACTACGTTAGTTAACTGCATACTTACGTACACGCGTACATTGGTGACATAGTATATATATCCCAACATAAGTATCGCTACATTGGTGACCCCGACAGAAGAACATCGGTGGAAGTTAACAGAATTACACATATTAAAGGACGATGTACGGTCAAGGCCAAGGACAAGGACCAATCCCACAACAAGGTCCCCAGACGACGCAAAGGCAGGACGAGTCGGCTAGCAAGGCGCAGATTCCGGACCTCACCGCGTCGGCAGATGTGATGGCGATTTCGCTGTCTTCGAGAGTGCCTGAGTTCTGGGCAGATCAGCCGCGGGTGTGGTTCATCCGTACGGAGGCAGTTTTGGCGCCGCAGAAGATGGGTGATGACGCCAAATTCGACATCGTGGTTTCGAAGCTGCCCAAGGAAGTGATATTACACCTCACGGATTTTTTGGCAAAACCTCCCAGCACGGGCAAGTACGAGGCCCTCAAAGCAAAGCTTCTTAGCATGCTGGAAGATTCGAAAAACCGGCAGATCGAGAAGTTACTGAGCGAGATGCACTTGGGAGATCAGAAACCCAGCCAACTCCTGTACCAGATGCGAAACCTAGCCAAGGATAACTTCTCAAATGACACTTTGAGAATCATGTGGCAGAATCACCTCCCTACTACGGTGCGGGCGGTGTTAGTGGCATCACAGATCACTGACTTGGACAGTTTGGCAGATATCGCGGACGGCGTTGCGGAGGCTACGCGTACGGGGCAAGTCGCCCAAGTAACGCAGAGGCCAACATTTTCGGGCTCGTCGGACACGGCACTGGTTCTAGCAGAAATAGCCAAGCTCAGCGTCAGGGTAATGGACCTGGAGCGAGGTCGGCCGATTCAGAGGGGTCGCTCTAGAGGACGCAGCAGCACCCGAGTGACCTCGCGAGGGCGGAGCACGTCACGACGGCGGGGAGACCCAAATAGACTCTGCTATTACCATTATCGCTTCAGGGACGCGTCTACGAAATGCCGATCGCCGTGCGCGTGGAAGAAACCGGCGGAAAACTAGGTGACATGGTGCAGGCACCGTCGGAGGTCTGTACCATAACATCTAGCAACCGACTTCGAGTAACGGACCTTAACAGTGGTTTACGTTTTCTAGTGGATACGGGCGCAGACATTTCGGTTTTACCGGCCACTAGGAAAAATCGTGCGGAAAACGGAAAGTGTTCGAACTACAAACTTTTTGCCGCCAACGGGACGGAAATAAAGACTTATGGCGTGAAATCGTTAGTGTTAGACTTTAAACTACGCCGACCGTACCGTTGGGACTTCGTGGTCGCTGACGTTAAGCAGCCAATCCTGGGCGCAGACTTTTTAAGTTCCCACAGGCTTTTGGTTAACGTGAGAGAGCAAAAACTCATAGACCAAGTGACGGATATGAACGTGACCGCTGTATTTGTAAGTAGTAAACAACCTTCTATATATACGGTCGTTGAGAGCCATCCGTATCATGAATTGTTATCTCGTTTTCCCGTAATCACTAAACCACCATCATTCAAGGAAACTCCACCCCACAATATTGTACATCATATAGAGACGACTGGTCCTCCGGTGTATGCTCGCGCACGACCTTTACCACCCGATAGGTACCAAAAAGTCAAGGAAGAATTTCGCCTAATGCAAGAGTTAGGGATTTGCCGCCCATCCAAGAGCGCTTGGGCTAGCCCACTACATGTAGTGACGAAGAAAAACGGCGGAATTCGACCTTGCGGTGACTATCGGATGTTAAATGCTGTGACAAAACCAGATCGTTATCCCTTACCTAGACTTCACGATTTTACCTACATATTAGCGGGTAAAAAAATTTTCTCGAAGTTAGATATAAATCGCGCGTACCATTGTGTTAGCATAGCACCAGAGGACGTCGAAAAAACCGCGATTATCTCACCTCTAGGTTTATGGGAGTTCCCTAGAATGAGCTTCGGACTCCGAAATGCAGCCCAAACTTTCCAAAGGTTTATGAATAGCGCTGTGCTGCAAGGGCTAGATTTTTTATTCAGCTACTTAGATGATGTAATTATCGCCAGCGACGATGAGTCGCAGCATAAGGAACATCTGAAGCAGGTGTTTGAGCGATTCGAGAAATATGGGATAACAATTAACTTAGCCAAATGTAGTTTCGGTCAGGAAAAGCTGGACTTTTTAGGGCACGAGGTGTCCCAAGTGGGTATTAAGCCCTTAGCAGAGAAAGTTCAGGCTATAGTAGAGTTCCCCAAGCCGGAAACTGTAGAGCAGCTACGTAGATTTTTAGGGATGTACAATTTCTATCGTCCGCACATCCCGCACGCAGCGCAAGTACAGTCGGAGCTCGATAGATATTTAGTCAATACCCGAAAACGGGATAAAACTCCGATTGTGTGGACGGCTGAGGCAGATGCAGCATTTCTAGAATGCAAGTCCGGTCTTCAGGAAGCCGCAATATTAGCGCACCCGCGTCCAGACTCGATGCTAGCCCTGATGACGGACGCCTCGGATACCGCAGCCGGCGGAGTGCTACAGCAGCGCGTAGGCAATACATGGCAGCCTTTAGGATTTTATTCTAAAAAGTTCACGGCAGCGCAACGTAAATATAGTACGTATGATCGCGAACTAGCAGCCGTTTATCTAGCCATAGTTCATTTCCGCAAAGCGTTTGAAGGTCGACCGCTGACAATATATACAGACCACAAGCCCTTATGTTATGCATTCCAAAATTCAAGTAACAGTAATAAAGAATTACCTAGGCGTACCCGCCAGCTATCCTTTATTAGTGAATTTACGACGGACATTAGGCATATTAGTGGTAGTCAAAACATCGTGGCCGACACGTTATCTCGCGTAGAAACCATAAGCTGTCCCACCGTACTCGATTTCGAGGAACTCGCTGACGCGCAAGCTAGCGACGATGACCTACTGCAAGCAATGCAAAATAGGGATCGCGCGGCAGCTAATAAAATCGTTTTAAAAGCTATATTATTTCCGACATGTAGTAAATCTATTGTTTGCGAACTGTCAACTAATACAGCAAGACCTTATTTGCCAGATAAATTTAGACGATTAGCTTTTGAAAGTTTGCATAGTTTGAACCACCCTGGCATACGAAGTTCAAAAAAATTAGTGAAAAGCAAATATTTTTGGCCAGGTTTGGAAAAAGACGTAGGCATATGGGCTAGGGCATGTATACAATGTCAGAGGTCGAAGGTCAATCGCCACACCGTGTCAGGTCTAGGTAGTTTCGAAACAGCAGCAAGGTTTGATCATCTCCATGCCGATATAGTTGGTCCATTACCGACATCTCGACAAGGATTTCGCTACCTAGTCACCATGATCGACAGAGGCTCACGATGGCCAGAGGCTGTGCCTATATGTGAAATGACCGCGGAAGCCGTGGCTAGAGCTATTTTTGAAACATGGATAGTTCGTTACGGATGCCCGCTAAAGCTGACTACCGACCAAGGTCGTCAGTTTGAAAGTAATCTTTTTAAAGAACTCATGAAGTTGTTGGGGGTTGATAAGCTTAGAACTACGGCTTACCACCCGCAGGCAAATGGCCTTGTGGAGAGGTGGCACCGCTGTCTGAAATCAGCCCTTATGGCTAGGGTCATAGATAATAGCACATGGATGGACGAACTACCTTTAGTTATGTTAGGGTTAAGAGCGGCAGGGCGTAGCGACAACGGAATAAGTCCGGCAGAGATGACCTTCGGTAAAGTTTTACGGTTACCAGGAGAATTTTTCGATAAAACAAAACATACGGAACCCTGCGAACCATTAGAACTAGTTAAAAATATTCGCGATGCAATACGCAAGCTTAAGCCAATACCGACGGCCGCACGCGATAAGCGAACGCTATTTGTTCATCCGGACCTAAGCACGTGTAATTATGTTTTTGTTCGAAACGATACCGTACGTAAGGCCTTACAACCACCATACGATGGACCATATAAAGTTTTAGAACGTAGTCTTAAGACGTATTTGATACAGGACACAAACAGGCAAACTCGAGTTTCGATAGATCGGTTGAAGCCAGCTTACTTGTTAAACGTCACAGACGATGGTCCAAGTGCAAGCGCCACAGCGGCGAGAGATAATCTTACCCAGACTATAGTCACAAACGATTTAGACGTAAGTTCGCATACTAATCAGTCCGCACCTCTACCGTACGTCACGAGGAGAGGGCGAACAGTTAAAAAACCTGTTAGTTTTAAAGATTTTTATTATTAAAAAACATTAGTATAGCTGTAGGATTAACCATTAGAACGTAACACTTTTCACATCATAGGATTTACATGGCACTCACGAAAGTATTATATAACGTTGATTACCAACTAGTTAAGTACTTATATATTTTGTTAATTTTATTGTGTTAAACTATTTTTAACCGTGCATAAGCGGTAGCGTTTTTCGCAACGATCGCTTGGACCAAACGCTAAAGTGTAAACATTAGTATGTAGAACGCTAATGAAACCAATAATTATAAGCGCTATTGCGGTATGTTTAATTAAATCGTCAACAAAATAAGATTGTTTTCGTGACCCAGATGAAAAATGGCATAATTCATAAATGTAAATTGCATAAATATGTTACAGATTTAGCAATGAGACTTGAAAATAATGAAGAGCAAGCTCATTTGATACCTTATATTAAGATGAAAATCATAATACAATTTATAAATTCTGAATTCGTCACGGAAGCAAGCTGAGGAAACGACTCACATTGTTTATTTTTTTTTCTCTTTTTCTGTACATTGTTGATTTATATTCACTAGAAAAATGGGCTGGGGTCAAAGTAAGGAGGTGAAAGACTCCCACGATACAATTGCCATAGCTCAAGTGAAAAACATATCGGGCCAAGTCGAATCGAAGTTAAATTACGTGAGCATAAGTGTAATAATAATGAGTGTCGTAATGACGCTATTATTGTTATACCTCATCAGGAGCAAGTGCAAGCAATGTGCAAAGGCCTGGGTGTCACGGGCTATCGAGAAGGCGGCACCACCGCTCACATTGGTTAGAGTCCAGAAGGACCCACCACAAGTGCCAACCGGACCTGCTCCGCAGCAAGTAATTTACCAGCAATAAGGCTGGATAGTATGTAAGTTAAGTTATGTTAATGTGTCTACATTTTCAGGCTCCACAATTACCTAGTTTAGTTATTATCATATTATGTTTCGTAACTCGTGTACCGTTAATACAACAGGTCAGCTTTCGTGCAACTGCAATGTAGTGCCGACATCAGCAACAGTGCAGCTGCACGATCAACATGTTATGACGACGTTGCATTGTTATTGTCTAGATTATGTTGCAATGTTAATGTTTAGATTATGTTGCATTGGCAATGTTTACATTCTAATTTCTAGGTACGTAATCTAAGGTAACTTAATGTTTAAAAAAATAATAATTTTGAATTAAGTATGGATTGTGTCGCTTTTGACGTGCAAAACTGAATGCTTATCTTATTCTATTATTATTTTAATTTGTAAAATTGGTCATATTTGACACAAAGGAGACTGGAATGCAATTTTTTATTCCTTGCTTATAATCAACTAGCTGATGCCTGCGACTCCGTTCGCGAAAAATTTGTTTATTGCTATCCCGCAGGAACTACGCAATTTTTCTGGGTAAAAGTATCCTATTATATTAATCTAGGCTACAAACTACCTGTGAGCCAAATTTCATCAAAATCCATCAAACCGTTTTACTGTCAAAGTGTAAAAAAAAGTCATATAAGTAAGATTTCTTTTTTTTTTCTGAAGATGAGCTCTGGTTGAGTTCGAAACGCGTCAGTGTAGCTTGGTGGTGGTGATGGTTGGGTTTATGTGATTTGTGTGTGTTCGTACAGTGTGGAGGTGGAGGAACTGCATGAACGCACATTTCTTGCATAAACGTAACTATTGTAAGGTCGCGGGTGAGCAAAGTAATTGTTTTAGTTCATTAATATGGACCTCCGCAAAGTAACGCCTGATTCAATAAATAAATTCAATAAATTCTTTTTTTTTTTTTTTTTTTTTTTTTATCTTGGCTTTCACCCTTGCTATTTTAGCAAGGCGTATTTTGCCAATGTCGAAGTAGAGACATAACACACATGAGGAGACTGTTCGGTTTAAGAAATTTTGATTTTGGGGAAGGAATAGACAGGAGACCTAAAACAAATAACACATGTTATGGACGGTACACAGACAACATAAGACGTTTTTACATTACAAGTTTTTTTTTTTTTTTTTTTAGTTGGAGGGAAATTACTGGTAGTAAAGCATGCTAGCACGAAAGGAATGTAAAATTTTGGAAGCATAATATATGTAAGAGATGCATGCAACAGTTACTACAACTTGATGTTGTTTGCACTGTATGAATTTAATTAAAACTTTTAGCAATGTAGAGTCCAAGAGAGAAAGAAGTGAGAGGAAGTCGATAGGACGCGGAACTTCCTTAGGTAACACATCATACAAGGAGTATGTTAGTTTACTGCAGTTGAAAAAAATGTGATCCAGGGTACCTTCGTCAAGACCGCATTCGCATAGGGAGTTATCCCGCACCCTAATTTTTAACAGGAATACCGGAGTGCAGACATGACCCAGACGGAGACGACAAATAGTAGAAGTGACCCATTTATTAGCTGAGTAAGATTAAATACACTAGAAGTGAAGGGTAAAAACAAGCCAGCAAACTACCCAGTAGAGCCTAGTGATGGGTCGTCCTCGATTTTAGCGTGCACGCAACTAGACCGTTGAATTCGTTAACTAGTCGACGTGATGTCTATATTATGTAGATGTTCAACTTAACGACACGTCGATTTCTACGAATCACTAGACTAAGTCTGTGGTTGCTGTAGTTTATGGTCTACACTACAGTACAACTCTTAATCAAATATGAACTCTATGGCATATGGAATATAGTTCAAATTTGTTTGGTTTAATGAATGAACTGATCGACTAATCGACTACGATTTTGTGTGGACGTCGCGTTCCTAGTAGATATGAATGATTGTGAACTCTTAGTTTAGCTGTCTAAGAATTCGGTCGTTGGACCGTTCATTCAACGCCCATTGCTAGTAGAGCCAATACAATGTTTACTTAAAAAGATTCTTGTTAAGATTTCCTAATTTGTGGGTAATGAAATTATCATGGTACTAACATGACCCACACCATCATTGTTTTCCGTAGGTATTGGCACATCAAGTTCCAGCTCCACAGTCGCCTCTGCGTCTGGTTCCAGCGGAGACAATGACGCTGTCCCGGAAGACAGCCCATCCTGTTCCAACTCTAATGAGGTCAAACCTGATGAGGACACGGGAGGCGTATCGTCCACCAATAATGACCAAGATAAGGACGTCAATGAAGAGGTAACTCAATTAGTAATTAATTACGAAACTATAAAAATTGTATCAGTTAAAATAACTTTTATATAGTTTTGGATGACAGAGCACAGTGGAGACTGTTGGAGGAGGCCTATGCCAGAATTCACGCCGATATTAGAGACATTTTATAAATAATTGTAAAAAGTGTTAAAAGGTTTTTTAGATATTTTGTTAGTTGAGATGTCAATTAATGGTATTAATTACCTTTTGATTATGCCTAGTGAATGGGGTTTTTTATAATTTGATGTAATTTTAGGTTTCCACCAGCGAGCCGCAAGAGTCGGCTAAAGAGCCCATGGAAGTGGATAAATCCACAGCACCAGACAGTTCTGGCGACAACTGCACCCAACCAAACCAAAGCGAGGATGCTAAGCCTTCCGTTGCCAGCAATGGTTCCGGTGATGCCTGCAATGGAGAAGTCACAGACTCCAAACAAAGTGTTGGTGAAGAGAGTAATATCACATCTTCAAATGGCTCAGTGTCACCTGTAAAGGGCAAGAACAAGGGTTAGTATGTCATGAATGCACAATATAAAAATACTACTGAAGTCATTTAGTAGTTTTGCAAACTTTGTTGCATCTTATATGACTGCTACATATACTTTGGTTTGATTGTATCACACGACACACCCCAATCTTTTTTTTAATCTAATATTTTAACAACTTGAATACACCTAATGTGACTATGTCAGCCTTACTCCAATCTAAGACATTAAAACTAGATTGGTATTGTGATCAGTTTAAGATAAACTTGTAAAAACATCTATACTTTACTGTTGATTACTTAACAGAAAATAGAACTAACATAATGGTGCTGAGAGTTGATAGACATTGAGCATTCACTTACAAGTCAACATTGAGCATTTGATGATGATGATGATGATGATGTGTTCCTGTTATCCCTCATTAGGGACATAGGGCTCGTAGAAGAGTTTTCCATTTGGCTCGATCTTGCGCAGCTTCTTCCAGCTCTTACCAGCCGAGACCTATTGAGCCAGCCTCCTTCTCAACTGATCCTTCTTCTTTTAAATTTGTCGAACTTTAACGAACTAGAACAAGAGACGCGCCAAATATCGCTAAAAAGCCAGATATGCTGTGTGTGGGTGTGAGTCGGGAGGGATGCTGGACAGCTTCCTAGACTGTTCAAGTTTATTTAGTGAATATTTGTGGATACATATTAAATTAACATTTTGTGAGTGCAGCATTAAGAGTTGTGTTGTAAAACTATTCAATAGGAATTCTCCTATACATATATTGTCTGGAACGAAACTACAAACTATTGCCTCAATATTACAAGCCTTCCTTCTGCATACAACACAACTAAGCTTATATATATTTTGTAGCTAAGTTATGGCCAGCATCCAGCATAGACAAGCCGGTTCCCGAGAGGCCCAAGAAATCGAAGCTCCGTCGCGCCGCCGCAGCCGTCTACGAAACCTTGTTAAGACAAGCAGCCGAGGAAGATGACGATGAGAGTGACTCTAATGATGAGACATTTGAGGGTGGAGAGATCAAGTCCTCTGATGAAGAAAATGTCAATGGAGTGGAGGATTCTTCTAATGATGGTGAGTTCATCTTCCAAGAATATCTGAGTATGGCAAATGGATTGAATGAAATAATGAAAACTTCTTCATCTTGAACTTTTTGCTTTTGGCAACTAGTCACATTAAGAATGCTTTTTAGGGTTCCGTAGTCAACTAGGAACCCTTATAGTTTCGCCATGTCTGTCCGTCTGTCTGTCTGTCCGCGGCTAAGCTCAGAAATCGTTAGTACTAGAAAGCTGTAATTTGTTTTTTTAGGGTACCTCCCATAGACGTAAAAGGGGGGTGATTTTTTTTTCTCGACTAATCCTATAATGTGGGGTATCGTTGAATAGGTCTTTTAAAACCATTGCGGGGTTGCTAACATGATTTTTCTATTCAGTGATCTGTTTGCGAAATATTCAACTTTAAAGTGAAAATTTTCATTAAAATCGAGCGTCTCCCCCCCCTCTAAAATCTAAACTGTTATGTGGAAAAATTTGAAAAAATTCAGAATGGTAGTAAATATATCAAATTTACTAGGAAAATTATAGCGGCTAAGATTGCTTGAAAATTATTTGTAGTTTAAGAGTAAATAGTAGCCTAAGGTATAAAACATACCTAAACTTCGATGATTCCGTACACATACGAAATCCTTAGAAAAATATTACTTGATTTTTTTGTAATGGCTACGGAACCCTACCTTGTGCGTGTCCGACACGCTTTTGGCCGGTTTTTTTTATTATTGAAATACAATTAACACCATGAAAAAGGGGGTTTAAGTCGTTTACCTGATACGTGATTTGCCTTATAAGTCTGCCTATCACCTATACACGGCCAACGTTTTCTGTGTTTATTGCTCGTGCTGCCATGCGTTTTCTGTGTTTACTGCGCCAAGCGTCTCGCTCGAATGTATGGTCAGCTGCAGAGAAAAGGTACCACCTGGTGTGGTTACCGCCGTTGCAGAGGGGTACCTTTTCTCTGCAGCTGACTGTACAGTCGACTACAAAACGATTGATACGGCCAAAGTTACAAAAATATGTATACGCGAATTTATACTGTCTTTACATTAAGGTTGTATATGCAACTTTGGCTGCATTGATCTTTTTGCAGTCGACTGTACAGAGAAAACGCTCGCCGCGCCGCTGGTAGCGCATAGTCATAACCAGCCGAAATCCCGTAAGCTATTATAGATATTCCAACAATGGTGTGACATTCTGATATGAATCCCTAATTTTATCAACAGAGCTCTTTTATAGCCAGTCCCTTATAGCATCACATTCATACATCGTGTTTTGAGGTTAATTCAAATTTGGTGGGTGACATAAAGATCATTCTTCAGCATCATTAATTAGTTAATGTGTATTGAATAATATTAATTTAATTTCATTGAACAGGCGAGGGAGATGAGGAGGAAGAGGAGGATTATGAGGCAGAGTCCAGCGACGAAGACGTAGATGAGGACCTTTCTATGACGGAGGAACCCGGCAATGACAGCGGATGTACTGCTGTTGTAGCATTGCTCAGAGGTACACTTTTTTAACAAATTATTTTTTAATATTTTTAATTAAATGTTACTTCAATTGATTAGAATAAATCATAATGCTGGATTGTGGTTCCAGGTAACGATCTGTACGTAGCGAACGCGGGCGACTCCCGCTGCATCATCTGCAGAGAAGGCAAAGCCATCGACATGTCGATCGACCACAAGCCCGAAGATGCTCCCGAATTGGAGCGAATCACGAAGGCGGGCGGCAAAGTCTCCAACGATGGACGCATCAACGGTGGGCTCAACCTCTCTCGAGCCATCGGCGACCACTCATACAAACAAAACAAAGACATGGATGCCAAAGAGCAAATGGTCACCGCTCTGCCAGACGTGAAAACGCTCACCATAGATCCAACCAAGGACCAGTTTATGGTGCTAGCTTGCGACGGCATATGGAACTTCATGTCTAGTCAAGATGTCTGCGATTTCATCTTGCCGCGGCTAGCGGAAGGCAGGGAGAGGCTGTCACAGATTTGCGAAGAGGTGAGTTTTTGAATGAATGAAAAACTTACCTCTACTTTAATTTAGTTCAACACATGAATGATTCACGTTTGTAGGCATCAAACTAATACATAACATTGAATTTGGTAGGTGTTCGACCATTGTCTGGCGCCGGGCACGATGGGCGACGGCACCGGCTGCGACAATATGACTGCCATCATCGTGCGGTTCAAAGACGGGCTCGTGGCTGAAGTGGCGCAGGTCTCCACCGACGGCTCCAAGAAACGCTCCGCCGAGGAACTCGAGGAGGACCAACAGGAATCCAAGCGGCTAAAGATCGACGACCCTCTCTCGAGTCCGCAGGTCACGTCGAGTGTGTAAGACTTTCTTAAAGTAAGGACAAAGTGTTCAAGCTACACATAGTATTGTGATATGTTTGGTTGAGACTGTTAATGAACGGACAGGATGCCCTTTGTACGGTTTATGGCCCTATTTAATTTCTTATTTTTATGGTGGAACAGAAAATTGACAGTCAGCATTGATGTTACCCAGCCCAGGGACTGAATAACTGATAAAGGATTAGTTCGTAAAGTAGTGACAACGTTATCGTTACCACGACAATCTACGCGAATAAACAATATTTTATTGAGGAGAGATTCCTGAATAATGGTATTGAATATTGATATTTAGCAACACGCTATTTCTCTCTTCCCCTTATTTATCAATTGTAAGATGCGTACGCGCCGCTGCTGGCAGCTGCGCCGGTTGCGTTTGCGGCTACCATTGATATTTTATCGCTAGTCAGTCCCTGATCAAAGTGACTAAAACTTCTGTGATTAATATTAGAGTCATGATTACATAATATGTTAAAGCACCCTAATTAGCACACTAGTGTTTGTTGCTATGACCTATTCGTCTATTCTTATTAAAATAAAATAATCTATTAAATATGGATTGATGTATTGAGTCAATCTTTGACACTTGTCTGCCAATGTACCTGTACCATTTGATTGTTAAGATATAATTGAAGTGGCATGAACATTTAAATATGTCTCTTCCAGATGTACAGTCTCACCGCTGTACATTTTTCTGTTGACGCTGCGACCTACAAACGGCCGAGCAATAACCTTTTATAAATACTTGTTTTCATAATAATATTTAGAGTGCTTAATCAAGTCATACGATAAACATCAAGAGAAAAGAAAACTAACTAATTTACCTATTTACTGTATAACTTAACGTGAATAAAGCAACATTAAAACTTCGTTCTTTCTCTGCACTCCATCAACAAACTACTACAACTACGATACAGTGTACACATCTAACTGGATTGTACATTTAATGGTCCTTCGAACCTTGGCGAAGATCTACGGGGCCTTCGAACATAAAAGAAGATTTTGCAGTCCTTCAAGGAAACTATAAGGTAATTTTGTGTTTTTTGTACCTTTGTTACGATAGCGAATCGGTTTGCTGGCTTCCCACAAGCGGGTTCCACCAGTGAATTGAGAAGGCGCATATATCGCAATCAAAGGGCAGGAGCACTGATTACCAAAATCCTACGTGCGACAGCAAAGTGCGGCCGTGAAGAAGGACGAAGAAGAAGCCCCAGATTTTCGTGAACTAGTACGGCGGGATATATCTAGAAAAAAAGGTTTATCTATTCCGCATAACCTCAACTTTTCAACTTCAACAAACTTCAAGTATAACTTTTAACTAACTACTTAACTACGACTAAAAACCTTAAACGACTTATCAACTGAATAACTCAAGATGAGCAAGCTTCTGCAACAACAAGAATGTTTCGAAAACATAAAATCATTGTGCGTCAACTACAAGAAAGACGGCTCGGGTAGAAAAACTCGCGACTACTTGAAAAAGAAACTAACAACTCTCGACGCTTTATGGGGCGATTTTGAAAACCTACATAAAGAGCTTGAACTGGAAATCGAAGATAAGAGCATGAATTACTTCCAAGAAGATATTTTCGGAAAAACTAAAACTATGTATGAGTCTACCAAGGGCGATATACGGAGATTAATGAAACTAACGGAAGAAAGAAGTTCTATCAAATTTGATCTGGCCGGTCTTTTAGATGAAGGTCAAGATGAAAATGTCTATCTTCTACTGAATAAACAAGAGTGTAACTTCAAGGCCATTGATCGCGCGATGTCAAAAATCGATATCGCCACTAACAACGAAAAATGGGAACTGGAAGACAATCTTAACATTCTAAAATCAAAATGGTCGGACATCGATAAGTTGCACTGGGAGATAGATGGCTTACTAAAAGGCTCTCATGAAACTTACTACACTACATTCGTCGAAATAGAGTCAAAGTACGATCATCTGCGCAAACAACTTAATAGCAAGATTTGGTCCACAGTACACTATCAGCAAACTGCACCAAGAATCGAGATCCCCGAATTCTCGGGGAATTATAATCAATGGATTTCCTTCAAAGATCTTTTCGTGGAAACGGTGCACATCAATCCAACAATCAACAAGGCACAGAAGATGCAGCATCTTAAAACGAAACTCCGTGGCGAAGCGGAAAGATTGGTCCAGCATCTAACTATCAACGCAGACAATTATCAATCGTGCTGGGATATACTGAACCAACGGTATGACAATCGCCGACTTCAATTTACTTCGTTCATGAACACTATGCTAAATCTACCTACCATTCAACAACCCGATGCCTATAACTTAAAGAAGATGCATGACATCATAACGGAGTGTTTAAGCGGATTAACTAACATCGGCTTGGATATTTCATCTTGGGACCCGATCATAGTGCATTTAATGACGCTAAAACTAGATACAACTACGCACAATGACTACGTAAGGGACCTTCGAGACCACCGGGATGTCCCTAACTTAAGCGACTTTCTTTACTTTCTTGAGAATAAATTTATGGCTTATGAAACAATGAAAAGCAACAAAAAGAGCGCCATCGTACAGCAAAAACCACCATTTGTGAAAAACTTCGACAAGGAATTTCCAGCCAAGAAAATTAACTATAACTATTATAAAACTAACTCCAAAACTTATCATACAACATACGGTCAATGCCCACTTTGCAACGGGGACCACGTGCTCATGCAATGTCAGAAGTTCATTGACCAAGAGCCATCGCAACGGAATACTACAGTTGCGAAACTGCAAGTATGCAAAAACTGCCTATTCAGTCACGGCGATCAGAAATGCAGATCCAACAAAACGTGCAAGGAATGTCATTTAAACCATCATTCACTATTGCACAATACGAATACTTCGAGAAAACAATTATCAACTTCATACTATAAAAAATTTAACTCCGAGCCAAAACCGTCAACTTCGACTCAGCAGGCTTCTACTCACCACTTAACTACAACAGATATGGAAGTCCTACTAACTACGGTTCAACTTAAACTTCAGTCCTTCGACGGAACCTTTATCGTACTTCGGGCCTTACTTGACCAAGGTTCGCAAGTTATCTTAATAACTGAAAGCGCTGCGCAACTACTTAAACTACCCAGATCGCAACTAAATGCAACTGTATCCGGAATCGGAAATTTATCCGGCAACTGTAAAGGAAAAACGCAACTAACATGCAAGTCCCTACATTCCGGTTACACTTTCCAAACTGAAGCATTAATCCTCAAAAGGATTACTAACAACCTGCCTAACAAAACTTTCAAGAAAATCGACTGGCCACATTTAGAAAACTTAAAACTAGCCGATCCCGACTTTAACGTGTCGCGCCCCGTAGATTTGCTTCTTGGGGCCGACGTGTACGCTGATATCATCATGGAGGGTGTCCTGAAAGGGGATAATCAAGCTCCTCTTGCCCAACAAACGCACCTGGGATGGATTTTATGTGGAAAATTGATAACTTTCAATTGCCATGTAACATTAATCAACGTGGACGAGCTAACTAAATTTTGGGAAAATGAAGACATCGCCCAGAACAATGAGGATATCCCGCAAGATGATCAGTGTGAACAATATTACAAGAAAACTGTTCAACGAGGTACCGATGGAAAATACATCGTAAAAATGCCACTTTCTCCAAACCTAGAAGAAAAACTGGGGTATTCAAAACAAATCGCCATCACGCAGTTTCTACAACTCGAAAAGAAATTGCAAAGGATAAATAAACTTGCAGAGATGTATAGAGATTTCATAAAAGAATATTCTGACCTACATCATATGAAACCTGCAACCTTAACTACAACTCAAGATTGCTTCCTGCCCCACCACGGTGTCTTGAGAGACAACGCTACCACAACAAAACTAAGAGTCGTCTTTAACGCGTCTCAAAAAACTTCCAGCGGCCACAGCTTAAACAACCTTCAAGAAAAAGGTCCTAAATTACAGAAGGACATACAAGCACTCATCTTAAAATGGAGGTCTTACAAGTACGCCTACACAGCAGACATAGCAATGATGTACAGATGCATCTGGATCTCTGAAGATCAGCAACAGCTTCAGAAGATAATATGGCGAAACTCACCCTCTGAAAGACTTAGGGAATATCAGCTCTGTACCATAACTTACGGACTAAAATGTGCGCCATGGCTGGCAATGCGAACTCTCAAGCAATTAGCCATTGACGACGGGCACAAGCACCCTGAGGCTGCAGAAATACTGCTGAACTCATTTTACGTAGATGACCTTATCAGTGGGCATAACTCTATTGAAGAAGCAAAAAACCTACAACAATCGCTAATAAACCTGCTTCAAGGCGGCGGTATGAACCTACGAAAATGGTCAACCAATCATCCAGCGTTACTTTGGATGGAGCTTGCTTCTCTTGTATTGTTCTCGTGATAACCTTCTCCAAATCATATGTAGGGTTTTGAGCCTCAAAAAAGAGATCATCGGCTTCTCTTTTGTGCCTTGTAGTAAGTCGCCTGTGCTTTGTACAGAGTCGATTCTCTGATATTTCTGGTATTTTAGACAAAACCGAATCAGATTCACACATAATGAAACCGTCGGAAAGACAGGATCTAGGGTCGATAATTAAAGGATCTTCTATTATCCCGTTTCCTTCCCTATATAACGGATATGCGAGGTAAAGCATGGGTACAGGAGAGGTGTAACAGATCTCATTACTGAAGAACATAGGTTCCCATTCCACATAATTTAAGAGTTGAAAGCGAGAGTCCACCCGAGGAACGTCGACTCTCACCAGTAAGAGTCCTTTTTCTACATCTATATTTTCAAGTGTAACTGGCAAGTGGGGCGAAATGCTTCCAACTGAGTTCAAAAGGGCTGATGGTAATTTTCTTTCAAGCCAGGTCCTTTGCACGTCGAGACTCATTATTGTCGTAGGAATTCTTCTTGCAGCAAGCATTGCTAGTGAGCTTTGAAGACTGGCTAGATAGGAGCTCATCAGAATTGACCCTTGAAGTTGTATTTCGAAGTTACTCCTTGCAGATCCAATTACCTCTGTTAACTCCATATAAAGATCAGTCACCACTTCAGACAGCTGTGTTGTCGCGAGTGTAAGGTTCTTCATGTAGCTGAGGTCAAGAGCCCTATTTGCGTGCAGTTTATCGATTTCCTCCATAAGGGCCGAATATTTCAGATCAGGGACGGCCCCAACAATGTTAGCAATTTCATAGGAAAGGGCCCCCATAGAGGCAGCATAAGAGGTGAACTTAAATGCCTTCCAGAACTTCCCGTATTTTGTGAGCTTCCCACCTACTCTCACGACGGGTCTCACCGCCTTTAGCAATGCGAGAAGGAATCTCCATGCATTCCTTTTCGATCGTGAGTGTTTTACTTGAATTTCCTGCACAGGACTTAATTCCTGTATAGGGCGATGTGACACTAGTGATTGTGAGTATGTGGCAAGCAAGTCCTGAAAACGGGATCCAAATACCTTCTCTAGGTATCCTAGAGATCGAAGGAGTTCGTCATATTGGTCAGCATTCATCACTTTCCTGTCTAACTTGTTAATGACTCTTTTTATTACATCGGAAGGTGAGGTTAGTTTGATGATGAGAACCTCTTTGCGATAGTCCTCAATTAGAGCGCCACGATAAACAGGCCCACTTGGCTTAACTTTAGTAAGCAAATCCTGATCCCGGTTGATCTCTTGTAATTTGGTTAATTTGATCGTTATGATTATCGTTAGAAATAGGAATGCGCGTTGGGCATTCATGATTGGCTGCAGGAATAGATAGTTGTAGAATTAATACATTAATGTTATTAAACAAAATAGAATAGTTACGAGTTTAAGACTTAAGCTTATGTCCCGTGTGAACTCTCAAGCAATTAGCCATTGACGACGGGCACAAGCACCCTGAGGCTGCAGAAATACTGCTGAACTCATTTTACGTAGATGACCTTATCAGTGGGCATAACTCTATTGAAGAAGCAAAAAACCTACAACAATCGCTAATAAACCTGCTTCAAGGCGGCGGTATGAACCTACGAAAATGGTCAACCAATCATCCAGCGTTACTTTGGATGGAGCTTGCTTCTCTTGTATTGTTCTCGTGATAACCTTCTCCAAATCATATGTAGGGTTTTGAGCCTCAAAAAAGAGATCATCGGCTTCTCTTTTGTGCCTTGTAGTAAGTCGCCTGTGCTTTGTACAGAGTCGATTCTCTGATATTTCTGGTATTTTAGACAAAACCGAATCAGATTCACACATAATGAAACCGTCGGAAAGACAGGATCTAGGGTCGATAATTAAAGGATCTTCTATTATCCCGTTTCCTTCCCTATATAACGGATATGCGAGGTAAAGCATGGGTACAGGAGAGGTGTAACAGATCTCATTACTGAAGAACATAGGTTCCCATTCCACATAATTTAAGAGTTGAAAGCGAGAGTCCACCCGAGGAACGTCGACTCTCACCAGTAAGAGTCCTTTTTCTACATCTATATTTTCAAGTGTAACTGGCAAGTGGGGCGAAATGCTTCCAACTGAGTTCAAAAGGGCTGATGGTAATTTTCTTTCAAGCCAGGTCCTTTGCACGTCGAGACTCATTATTGTCGTAGGAATTCTTCTTGCAGCAAGCATTGCTAGTGAGCTTTGAAGACTGGCTAGATAGGAGCTCATCAGAATTGACCCTTGAAGTTGTATTTCGAAGTTACTCCTTGCAGATCCAATTACCTCTGTTAACTCCATATAAAGATCAGTCACCACTTCAGACAGCTGTGTTGTCGCGAGTGTAAGGTTCTTCATGTAGCTGAGGTCAAGAGCCCTATTTGCGTGCAGTTTATCGATTTCCTCCATAAGGGCCGAATATTTCAGATCAGGGACGGCCCCAACAATGTTAGCAATTTCATAGGAAAGGGCCCCCATAGAGGCAGCATAAGAGGTGAACTTAAATGCCTTCCAGAACTTCCCGTATTTTGTGAGCTTCCCACCTACTCTCACGACGGGTCTCACCGCCTTTAGCAATGCGAGAAGGAATCTCCATGCATTCCTTTTCGATCGTGAGTGTTTTACTTGAATTTCCTGCACAGGACTTAATTCCTGTATAGGGCGATGTGACACTAGTGATTGTGAGTATGTGGCAAGCAAGTCCTGAAAACGGGATCCAAATACCTTCTCTAGGTATCCTAGAGATCGAAGGAGTTCGTCATATTGGTCAGCATTCATCACTTTCCTGTCTAACTTGTTAATGACTCTTTTTATTACATCGGAAGGTGAGGTTAGTTTGATGATGAGAACCTCTTTGCGATAGTCCTCAATTAGAGCGCCACGATAAACAGGCCCACTTGGCTTAACTTTAGTAAGCAAATCCTGATCCCGGTTGATCTCTTGTAATTTGGTTAATTTGATCGTTATGATTATCGTTAGAAATAGGAATGCGCGTTGGGCATTCATGATTGGCTGCAGGAATAGATAGTTGTAGAATTAATACATTAATGTTATTAAACAAAATAGAATAGTTACGAGTTTAAGACTTAAGCTTATGTCCCGTGTGAACTCTCAAGCAATTAGCCATTGACGACGGGCACAAGCACCCTGAGGCTGCAGAAATACTGCTGAACTCATTTTACGTAGATGACCTTATCAGTGGGCATAACTCTATTGAAGAAGCAAAAAACCTACAACAATCGCTAATAAACCTGCTTCAAGGCGGCGGTATGAACCTACGAAAATGGTCAACCAATCATCCAGCGTTACTTTGGATGGAGCTTGCTTCTCTTGTATTGTTCTCGTGATAACCTTCTCCAAATCATATGTAGGGTTTTGAGCCTCAAAAAAGAGATCATCGGCTTCTCTTTTGTGCCTTGTAGTAAGTCGCCTGTGCTTTGTACAGAGTCGATTCTCTGATATTTCTGGTATTTTAGACAAAACCGAATCAGATTCACACATAATGAAACCGTCGGAAAGACAGGATCTAGGGTCGATAATTAAAGGATCTTCTATTATCCCGTTTCCTTCCCTATATAACGGATATGCGAGGTAAAGCATGGGTACAGGAGAGGTGTAACAGATCTCATTACTGAAGAACATAGGTTCCCATTCCACATAATTTAAGAGTTGAAAGCGAGAGTCCACCCGAGGAACGTCGACTCTCACCAGTAAGAGTCCTTTTTCTACATCTATATTTTCAAGTGTAACTGGCAAGTGGGGCGAAATGCTTCCAACTGAGTTCAAAAGGGCTGATGGTAATTTTCTTTCAAGCCAGGTCCTTTGCACGTCGAGACTCATTATTGTCGTAGGAATTCTTCTTGCAGCAAGCATTGCTAGTGAGCTTTGAAGACTGGCTAGATAGGAGCTCATCAGAATTGACCCTTGAAGTTGTATTTCGAAGTTACTCCTTGCAGATCCAATTACCTCTGTTAACTCCATATAAAGATCAGTCACCACTTCAGACAGCTGTGTTGTCGCGAGTGTAAGGTTCTTCATGTAGCTGAGGTCAAGAGCCCTATTTGCGTGCAGTTTATCGATTTCCTCCATAAGGGCCGAATATTTCAGATCAGGGACGGCCCCAACAATGTTAGCAATTTCATAGGAAAGGGCCCCCATAGAGGCAGCATAAGAGGTGAACTTAAATGCCTTCCAGAACTTCCCGTATTTTGTGAGCTTCCCACCTACTCTCACGACGGGTCTCACCGCCTTTAGCAATGCGAGAAGGAATCTCCATGCATTCCTTTTCGATCGTGAGTGTTTTACTTGAATTTCCTGCACAGGACTTAATTCCTGTATAGGGCGATGTGACACTAGTGATTGTGAGTATGTGGCAAGCAAGTCCTGAAAACGGGATCCAAATACCTTCTCTAGGTATCCTAGAGATCGAAGGAGTTCGTCATATTGGTCAGCATTCATCACTTTCCTGTCTAACTTGTTAATGACTCTTTTTATTACATCGGAAGGTGAGGTTAGTTTGATGATGAGAACCTCTTTGCGATAGTCCTCAATTAGAGCGCCACGATAAACAGGCCCACTTGGCTTAACTTTAGTAAGCAAATCCTGATCCCGGTTGATCTCTTGTAATTTGGTTAATTTGATCGTTATGATTATCGTTAGAAATAGGAATGCGCGTTGGGCATTCATGATTGGCTGCAGGAATAGATAGTTGTAGAATTAATACATTAATGTTATTAAACAAAATAGAATAGTTACGAGTTTAAGACTTAAGCTTATGTCCCGTGTGAACTCTCAAGCAATTAGCCATTGACGACGGGCACAAGCACCCTGAGGCTGCAGAAATACTGCTGAACTCATTTTACGTAGATGACCTTATCAGTGGGCATAACTCTATTGAAGAAGCAAAAAACCTACAACAATCGCTAATAAACCTGCTTCAAGGCGGCGGTATGAACCTACGAAAATGGTCAACCAATCATCCAGCGTTACTTTGGATGGAGCTTGCTTCTCTTGTATTGTTCTCGTGATAACCTTCTCCAAATCATATGTAGGGTTTTGAGCCTCAAAAAAGAGATCATCGGCTTCTCTTTTGTGCCTTGTAGTAAGTCGCCTGTGCTTTGTACAGAGTCGATTCTCTGATATTTCTGGTATTTTAGACAAAACCGAATCAGATTCACACATAATGAAACCGTCGGAAAGACAGGATCTAGGGTCGATAATTAAAGGATCTTCTATTATCCCGTTTCCTTCCCTATATAACGGATATGCGAGGTAAAGCATGGGTACAGGAGAGGTGTAACAGATCTCATTACTGAAGAACATAGGTTCCCATTCCACATAATTTAAGAGTTGAAAGCGAGAGTCCACCCGAGGAACGTCGACTCTCACCAGTAAGAGTCCTTTTTCTACATCTATATTTTCAAGTGTAACTGGCAAGTGGGGCGAAATGCTTCCAACTGAGTTCAAAAGGGCTGATGGTAATTTTCTTTCAAGCCAGGTCCTTTGCACGTCGAGACTCATTATTGTCGTAGGAATTCTTCTTGCAGCAAGCATTGCTAGTGAGCTTTGAAGACTGGCTAGATAGGAGCTCATCAGAATTGACCCTTGAAGTTGTATTTCGAAGTTACTCCTTGCAGATCCAATTACCTCTGTTAACTCCATATAAAGATCAGTCACCACTTCAGACAGCTGTGTTGTCGCGAGTGTAAGGTTCTTCATGTAGCTGAGGTCAAGAGCCCTATTTGCGTGCAGTTTATCGATTTCCTCCATAAGGGCCGAATATTTCAGATCAGGGACGGCCCCAACAATGTTAGCAATTTCATAGGAAAGGGCCCCCATAGAGGCAGCATAAGAGGTGAACTTAAATGCCTTCCAGAACTTCCCGTATTTTGTGAGCTTCCCACCTACTCTCACGACGGGTCTCACCGCCTTTAGCAATGCGAGAAGGAATCTCCATGCATTCCTTTTCGATCGTGAGTGTTTTACTTGAATTTCCTGCACAGGACTTAATTCCTGTATAGGGCGATGTGACACTAGTGATTGTGAGTATGTGGCAAGCAAGTCCTGAAAACGGGATCCAAATACCTTCTCTAGGTATCCTAGAGATCGAAGGAGTTCGTCATATTGGTCAGCATTCATCACTTTCCTGTCTAACTTGTTAATGACTCTTTTTATTACATCGGAAGGTGAGGTTAGTTTGATGATGAGAACCTCTTTGCGATAGTCCTCAATTAGAGCGCCACGATAAACAGGCCCACTTGGCTTAACTTTAGTAAGCAAATCCTGATCCCGGTTGATCTCTTGTAATTTGGTTAATTTGATCGTTATGATTATCGTTAGAAATAGGAATGCGCGTTGGGCATTCATGATTGGCTGCAGGAATAGATAGTTGTAGAATTAATACATTAATGTTATTAAACAAAATAGAATAGTTACGAGTTTAAGACTTAAGCTTATGTCCCGTGTGAACTCTCAAGCAATTAGCCATTGACGACGGGCACAAGCACCCTGAGGCTGCAGAAATACTGCTGAACTCATTTTACGTAGATGACCTTATCAGTGGGCATAACTCTATTGAAGAAGCAAAAAACCTACAACAATCGCTAATAAACCTGCTTCAAGGCGGCGGTATGAACCTACGAAAATGGTCAACCAATCATCCAGCGTTACTTTGGATGGAGCTTGCTTCTCTTGTATTGTTCTCGTGATAACCTTCTCCAAATCATATGTAGGGTTTTGAGCCTCAAAAAAGAGATCATCGGCTTCTCTTTTGTGCCTTGTAGTAAGTCGCCTGTGCTTTGTACAGAGTCGATTCTCTGATATTTCTGGTATTTTAGACAAAACCGAATCAGATTCACACATAATGAAACCGTCGGAAAGACAGGATCTAGGGTCGATAATTAAAGGATCTTCTATTATCCCGTTTCCTTCCCTATATAACGGATATGCGAGGTAAAGCATGGGTACAGGAGAGGTGTAACAGATCTCATTACTGAAGAACATAGGTTCCCATTCCACATAATTTAAGAGTTGAAAGCGAGAGTCCACCCGAGGAACGTCGACTCTCACCAGTAAGAGTCCTTTTTCTACATCTATATTTTCAAGTGTAACTGGCAAGTGGGGCGAAATGCTTCCAACTGAGTTCAAAAGGGCTGATGGTAATTTTCTTTCAAGCCAGGTCCTTTGCACGTCGAGACTCATTATTGTCGTAGGAATTCTTCTTGCAGCAAGCATTGCTAGTGAGCTTTGAAGACTGGCTAGATAGGAGCTCATCAGAATTGACCCTTGAAGTTGTATTTCGAAGTTACTCCTTGCAGATCCAATTACCTCTGTTAACTCCATATAAAGATCAGTCACCACTTCAGACAGCTGTGTTGTCGCGAGTGTAAGGTTCTTCATGTAGCTGAGGTCAAGAGCCCTATTTGCGTGCAGTTTATCGATTTCCTCCATAAGGGCCGAATATTTCAGATCAGGGACGGCCCCAACAATGTTAGCAATTTCATAGGAAAGGGCCCCCATAGAGGCAGCATAAGAGGTGAACTTAAATGCCTTCCAGAACTTCCCGTATTTTGTGAGCTTCCCACCTACTCTCACGACGGGTCTCACCGCCTTTAGCAATGCGAGAAGGAATCTCCATGCATTCCTTTTCGATCGTGAGTGTTTTACTTGAATTTCCTGCACAGGACTTAATTCCTGTATAGGGCGATGTGACACTAGTGATTGTGAGTATGTGGCAAGCAAGTCCTGAAAACGGGATCCAAATACCTTCTCTAGGTATCCTAGAGATCGAAGGAGTTCGTCATATTGGTCAGCATTCATCACTTTCCTGTCTAACTTGTTAATGACTCTTTTTATTACATCGGAAGGTGAGGTTAGTTTGATGATGAGAACCTCTTTGCGATAGTCCTCAATTAGAGCGCCACGATAAACAGGCCCACTTGGCTTAACTTTAGTAAGCAAATCCTGATCCCGGTTGATCTCTTGTAATTTGGTTAATTTGATCGTTATGATTATCGTTAGAAATAGGAATGCGCGTTGGGCATTCATGATTGGCTGCAGGAATAGATAGTTGTAGAATTAATACATTAATGTTATTAAACAAAATAGAATAGTTACGAGTTTAAGACTTAAGCTTATGTCCCGTGTGAACTCTCAAGCAATTAGCCATTGACGACGGGCACAAGCACCCTGAGGCTGCAGAAATACTGCTGAACTCATTTTACGTAGATGACCTTATCAGTGGGCATAACTCTATTGAAGAAGCAAAAAACCTACAACAATCGCTAATAAACCTGCTTCAAGGCGGCGGTATGAACCTACGAAAATGGTCAACCAATCATCCAGCGTTACTTTGGATGGAG
Organism: Archips crataeganus; assembly: GCA_947859365.1. Taxonomy (NCBI): domain Eukaryota; kingdom Metazoa; phylum Arthropoda; class Insecta; order Lepidoptera; family Tortricidae; genus Archips; species Archips crataeganus. The sequence continues at coordinate 9,561,886 of OX402051.1, forward strand.
CTTGCTTCTCTTGTATTGTTCTCGTGATAACCTTCTCCAAATCATATGTAGGGTTTTGAGCCTCAAAAAAGAGATCATCGGCTTCTCTTTTGTGCCTTGTAGTAAGTCGCCTGTGCTTTGTACAGAGTCGATTCTCTGATATTTCTGGTATTTTAGACAAAACCGAATCAGATTCACACATAATGAAACCGTCGGAAAGACAGGATCTAGGGTCGATAATTAAAGGATCTTCTATTATCCCGTTTCCTTCCCTATATAACGGATATGCGAGGTAAAGCATGGGTACAGGAGAGGTGTAACAGATCTCATTACTGAAGAACATAGGTTCCCATTCCACATAATTTAAGAGTTGAAAGCGAGAGTCCACCCGAGGAACGTCGACTCTCACCAGTAAGAGTCCTTTTTCTACATCTATATTTTCAAGTGTAACTGGCAAGTGGGGCGAAATGCTTCCAACTGAGTTCAAAAGGGCTGATGGTAATTTTCTTTCAAGCCAGGTCCTTTGCACGTCGAGACTCATTATTGTCGTAGGAATTCTTCTTGCAGCAAGCATTGCTAGTGAGCTTTGAAGACTGGCTAGATAGGAGCTCATCAGAATTGACCCTTGAAGTTGTATTTCGAAGTTACTCCTTGCAGATCCAATTACCTCTGTTAACTCCATATAAAGATCAGTCACCACTTCAGACAGCTGTGTTGTCGCGAGTGTAAGGTTCTTCATGTAGCTGAGGTCAAGAGCCCTATTTGCGTGCAGTTTATCGATTTCCTCCATAAGGGCCGAATATTTCAGATCAGGGACGGCCCCAACAATGTTAGCAATTTCATAGGAAAGGGCCCCCATAGAGGCAGCATAAGAGGTGAACTTAAATGCCTTCCAGAACTTCCCGTATTTTGTGAGCTTCCCACCTACTCTCACGACGGGTCTCACCGCCTTTAGCAATGCGAGAAGGAATCTCCATGCATTCCTTTTCGATCGTGAGTGTTTTACTTGAATTTCCTGCACAGGACTTAATTCCTGTATAGGGCGATGTGACACTAGTGATTGTGAGTATGTGGCAAGCAAGTCCTGAAAACGGGATCCAAATACCTTCTCTAGGTATCCTAGAGATCGAAGGAGTTCGTCATATTGGTCAGCATTCATCACTTTCCTGTCTAACTTGTTAATGACTCTTTTTATTACATCGGAAGGTGAGGTTAGTTTGATGATGAGAACCTCTTTGCGATAGTCCTCAATTAGAGCGCCACGATAAACAGGCCCACTTGGCTTAACTTTAGTAAGCAAATCCTGATCCCGGTTGATCTCTTGTAATTTGGTTAATTTGATCGTTATGATTATCGTTAGAAATAGGAATGCGCGTTGGGCATTCATGATTGGCTGCAGGAATAGATAGTTGTAGAATTAATACATTAATGTTATTAAACAAAATAGAATAGTTACGAGTTTAAGACTTAAGCTTATGTCCCGTGTGAACTCTCAAGCAATTAGCCATTGACGACGGGCACAAGCACCCTGAGGCTGCAGAAATACTGCTGAACTCATTTTACGTAGATGACCTTATCAGTGGGCATAACTCTATTGAAGAAGCAAAAAACCTACAACAATCGCTAATAAACCTGCTTCAAGGCGGCGGTATGAACCTACGAAAATGGTCAACCAATCATCCAGCGTTACTAGAAGATCTATCTGAAAATCAAATCTCCACCCAAAAAATATTCGACTTCAAACATGAAGAGTCAATGAAAACTCTGGGTCTGGGCTGGAACCCCAATACAGATACCTTTGTCTTTAACTGGAACTTAGATTATAATACAAAATCTCCCATAACTAAACGGGTTCTACTATCAGAGATATCACGCCTTTATGACCCTATAGGCTGGTATAGCGCTGTAACTGTGACAGCTAAACTAATATTCCAAAAGGTCTGGAGCAGTCAAAAAACTTGGGATGAAGCGCTGCCAAACGACATCCAAGAAGAATGGCTGAAACTAAAAAGGGAACTTCCGCTTTTAAACGACATTAAGCTAAACCGATGGATTGGTACCACAACGAAGAAAATTGAACTTTTGGGCTATTGTGACGCAAGTGAAAAGGCATTTGCTTGCGTCATCTACACTCGTGTCAAGGATGAACACGGAAAGCCTAGGATATCATTGTTAACGGCAAAAACTAGGGTTTCCCCAATATCTCAAAAAACAACTTTACCGAAATTAGAACTATGTGACTCGTTACTTCTTTCCCAACTTATGAAGAAAACTATGGAAGCATACAAAGACTACGACATAACCGTACGAGCGTGGTGCGACTCTCAAGTGGTCCTAGCTTGGTTGCAAGGAGATGTGTCTCGCTGGGAAAGATACGTGGCTAGTCGAGTAACTAAAATTAAACAAATAATACCAGCTGAGAATTGGCAATACGTGAGATCAGATCAAAACCCAGCAGACTGCGCTTCAAGAGGAATGTACCCAAGCAAACTAATTAACTTTGACCTCTGGTGGAAAGGTCCTTCGCTTCATGAAACCAACGAGAAACAAGACCACCCGAACTTGACTTGTCATTTTACAACAAACATTGGAACTTTAAAAAAGGAAGAGGCAACCCTACCTACAAAACACAACGATAACTTTATTTATGAATTATTGGAAAAATACAGTTCCTTAACACGAGTAATCAGAGTCACCGCATGGATTTTGCGACTCACAGAAAGATTACGAAACAAACATAATAATATACCTAACTACCTAACTTCAAACGAACTGCGCGCAGCCACGGAACTTGTAACGCAATACGCTCAGCGAATGGCATTTCCTATTGAATATAAACAACTATTGAAAAATAAAACTGTACCTAAACAAAGTTCTATCTACAAATTGATGCCTTACTTGGACGAAAAGGGAATCATTCGTGTTGGTGGTCGACTAAACAACTCCAGCCTTCCTTCGGGAATGAAAAATCCCATCATTCTACCCAAGAAGGGGCGAATGACCTACCTTGTGATTCATCACGGGCATACCTCAACATTACACGGCGGTGCGCGACAAGCCCTTAACTACATACGTCAGCGTTATTGGATTATTAGCGGCAACAGGGTTGTCAAAAATCAACTGAAACATTGCGTCCGCTGTCATCGCTTTAAGCCGAACAATAACTATCAGCTAATGGCAGACTTGCCATCACAACGAACTATTCCGTCAAGGCCATTCACGCACACGGGAGTGGACTTTACCGGAAGCGTAGAAGTAAAAATCAACAAAGGCCGGGGGGTCAAAACATCGAAGGGATACATAGTTGTATTCGTGTGTTTAGTCACCAAGGCTGTTCACATAGACCTCACTTCCGATATGAGCACTGAGACATTTCTCGCTGCTTTTGAACGTTTATGCGCACGGCGCGGCGTGCCAAAGCATGTATACTCAGACTGTGGAAGTAACTTCATCGGCGCATCCAAAGTCTTACGACAAGAGTTTGAAGATTTCAAGCAAATGTTGAACAAACCAAGATTCTTCGATGAGATTGGAAAAAAGGAGGTGGAGTGGCACTTCAATGCCCCAGGCTGGCCAAGTGCTGGTGGAATTTGGGAGTCTTCTGTAAAAGCATTGAAATACCACCTGAAAAGAGTACTCGGCGAGCAAAAATTAACTTTTGAAGAGTTTACCACACTGCTGGCCAAAATCGAAGCATGCCTGAACTCAAGGCCACTGTGTCCTCTCACCGAAGACCCAGACGAGTATTATAACTGTCTAACTCCTGGGCATTTCTTAACCGGCGCTCCCATGATGTCACTACCCCACTCAGACCACAGTGACGTCAGAAACATCAATTTACGGCGACGATGGCATCTCACTGAAAACATGATGCAACGATTCTGGAAAATATGGTCCAATGATTACTTATCTCAACTACAACGTCGAAGCAAGTGGAACACACCCACCAAAAATATTAAAGTTGATGACATTGTACTCGTCAAAGAAAACAATTTACCGCCAGGAAAATGGGCTCTGGGGCGGGTAACGGACGTCCACCCCGGTGCCGACGGTTACGTCCGGGTAGTGACACTTAAAACACAAAGTGGAACCCTAAAACGTCCCATCGTCAAACTTGCGCCACTCCCCATTGAAATAAATGCCGTACAAGAAGAACAAACACAACAAACAAACGAAGAAATCCAACGAAAAAACGTAAAGAAACCTGCACGTCCCACAAGAAAAAATAATAGCGGCAAAAATAGCTTATTAACTTTGTTTACAACTTTAGTAACCATGTGCGCTTTGATTACCGGAGCTAACGCCGGCGCATCGATGTCAGCACATATTACGAGTTTGGAATCAGAGCGGCCGATCTATTACGACACATTGGGAAAAATACAAGTAATACACAATGAATGGACGTTACTTATGTATTACAACTTAACGAACTACTGGGACGGGGTCCGTCGTATTAAAACTTACCTGTTTGGAATAGATGACTGGTGCCAGAAGACTGATCCCAGATATTGTAAAACTACTTTGGAGCAACTATACCATGAAGTAAAAGTTATCGAATACTATAATACTATTCTGTTAGCCCCGCACAAACATCTAACAAGTCGAAAAAGACGTGGACTTATAGACGGAGTGGGCTACTTAACAAACAGCTTATTCGGTATCCTGGATCAACGGTTTGCGGATAAATATAAGAACGATATTGAAGCAATTCAAAACAATGAAAACTATTTGTTGGAACTAATTAAAAACCAAACATCAATAGTAGAACTGGAAAATAGCGTTTTGAGAAGACATGAAGACAACATCAAGAGGCAATCTGACGTGATAGAGATGTTCATGAACCAAACCAACCTCAACTTCGCTAAGATTGAATCAGAGATAGAAATCGTTATGGCCACAACTTATTTCAATTCGGCAGCTTTATCTGCATACCTACTGATAAACAACTTACGAACTATGCAAGAAATGCTCTTCAACTCGTTAACTGACGTCTACAAGGGACATATAGACGTGCACCTGATCCCACCAGTCAACCTAGTCAAACAACTGAGTGAAATTTCTGGAAAATTGCCAAAAACAGTATCTCTGCCAGTAGACAGCATCCGAGAAGATATTAAGGATCTCTACAAATTACTATACATCAAAGCTAGAGCAACAGATAACCTTTTTATCTTTGAACTTCACATACCATTGATCTCGGACGAAGACTTTTCATTGCATCGTGTCATCCCGCTGCCCATCAATACTAACTCAGGATTTACCATCGTCAAAACCAGTTCGACGTTCATCGCTATAAACTTTCACAAAAATACCTACGTATCATTACAGAAGGATGACCTGAAACAATGTGTTCAGATGAAACCTGGGAATTTTGTATGCAATAAGAATTTGCCAGTCTTTAACCTACATAACAACAATATCCCGTGTGAGGCGAAACTATTGAGTCATCGAGCGACGTCACCGTGTGACGTCACAAGAACGTCATGCAAAGAGGCTTGGTTCGAGTTGCATACGCCAAACGCTTGGCTTGCAGTGTGCTGTGAAGGTTGCGCACTGCGCACTATTTGCGATAATGAAGTTACGTCATACACAATGACATCCTCGGGACTAGTGACTTTATCCCAAGGCTGTGTGCTACAATCGAATTACTTAACTATTAACTCTCACAGCCAGTACAACAGCAGAGTCAATATGAACTACAACTTCAACGTGCCTTCATTAAATTCGTCGGTGAACAAAATTGTAAATCTAACATACATACATCAGAACACCCCAGGCTCATACCTTTCTGAAAACGAAAACGAAGAGGAGATCTACAAGAGACTACACTCCCAGAAGGAAAATGAAAACCATCTCCCCTCCGTGCTCACAACCCACGACATCCATCAATACGCTGTCTGTTATTCTCTGTTGGCAGCGGCTCTCATTGTTGTCATTTTGTGGGCCACAAGAAGATATTACCCACATCTCTGTACAAAACGAAAACAACGAAGCCAATGCTCACTGCAATCAGTGAAGCGACATTACGAAGAGATAGAGATGACATCTATACCAAGAACATCCAACCACAGACAAGAAAATACATCCCAACCGTCGAGGAGCCAGGCGCAGACCTCGCAGCAACTCGTCGGACGAAACAACAACATCGCATTCGACTTCGATTAACGTTATCAATTATCATAGATTTATCATAATTATTTAAAATAATGGTTTGTTTTCTCTTGTTTGGGGTTGCCAATATGTACAGTCTCACCGCTGTACATTTTTCTGTTGACGCTGCGACCTACAAACGGCCGAGCAATAACCTTTTATAAATACTTGTTTTCATAATAATATTTAGAGTGCTTAATCAAGTCATACGATAAACATCAAGAGAAAAGAAAACTAACTAATTTACCTATTTACTGTATAACTTAACGTGAATAAAGCAACATTAAAACTTCGTTCTTTCTCTGCACTCCATCAACAAACTACTACAACTACGATACAGTGTACACATCTAACTGGATTGTACACCAGATCTGTATTCTATACTTCGACTATCTGGATCTGTGTTTAAGTATAGGGGTGCTTTGTTTGCTTTGATTTGAATTATTAAAAGAAGAAACTGTTTTTTTGTCATTTTGTTTTTATAGCACATGTCCCGCTAAGCATGATTATTATTATTATGTGAAAATTACGTTCTTACTTTGAATTGGAGGGAGCCATTCAAGATCTTTTTAATCTTTTTGACAGTTGCAGGTAGTTTGTAAGGTGATAAGGATAACTGATAACGAAAGTTACAGAAGTAGTGTTTCAATCTATAACTTAATATTCATTAATTACATTAGGTCATTGACAAACCATATTTTCATGGATTTTTTTTTGGTTGCTAGAAGACTAATTAAAATTGAAATGGATGGACATGATGGTGAAGTATTGTATTAATAAATGCGCATGCTATTGTGCAAGTCGGTATACATTAGCAATTTAAAACAATTGTTAAAAAAAAGAAAGTGTTAATGTTATGGGGTTAGGATCATGTAAGGATTGATAAATTATGGATAGAAATGGATAAAATCAATCGAAATCTAATTAAATTGCCTTTGTTAATTGCTTTATATAATAAGTAGGTATATTTTTGTAATCACAGGTGTTTATAAACAACATTTTAGGCACTTATGTATGGTTAGTTGGTGTACGATTTATTCCATTATGGTGTATAATCATATTTTGTGTTAATTCAATAAAGTTGGCTGGTGTATCTAATGACTGATTAGTATGTTAGATAGTCTGGGTAATGTTACAAATAATGCATCGTAATAATGACTGTTTATTAATTTGTGAAGCAGGATTATAATTATGTTGAAACCCTATTAATGCTACACTGTTCTCATTTCATGTGTGTTTGGAGAAAAATACAATTTTACAGACTGCTTTTTGCTTTTATTTGTGTTAGTTAGCCAGTAAGTTAGTAAAACTATCTTAACTATCGCAACTGTGTTAAGTATTCTATAGTTTCTATTTGCGTCGCTTCCAGAATCTGAAGTGCATCGTATTCAGTATCCAACTGTTCGAGAATGACTGTTTTTTCATGTATCTGTGCCTGAAAATATTAAAAGATTAATTATTATCAAAAACAAGCAAAATATCAGTTTTATGTTGACTATGAAGAAGTAAATTACTTGTAATTTCGCTTGCTCAGATTCGCGTTCTTTAGCAACCGAATTTAGGAGATTCATTGAACCAATCGCAGCCATTTTCTGTTTTTCTACATTATCACCCAGTTCTGTTAGCATCGCCAATAATGAGTTAATTATTTTCCCGAAGTCTTGAATCTCTGAAAAATGTCCGTTTGTCTCGTTTTGAATTTGTAAGTTATACCAACAAAGTATCAGCAACAAGGAAGTCGAACAGAAACCCACTAGACTCATAATCTTTACAAGTATCTCTCACGTCCTCAGTTTCCTTGAGAACAGAAGGTTCTATCACTCTGATCTTGTTAATGTCATCATAGTAGAGATGGGCTTTTTGTAATTCCTCTGCCATTCTTAATTTATCTTTTGGTTAATAAAATACTTTGACTGTAGCCAACAGTATTGTTCAAGTATTGTTGTTACTATGTTGTGACATGCAAGTATTGCATAGCAACCAAAGATTTTCTTTATTAATTTCCAATAGTTAAGTCTCATATCTCGAGTGTTAATTAAATTATTATTTTGTTGCAGTTTTCTTTTATTTCATTAATATACGAATTGAGATGTTTGTGAGTTAGTAGCGGATTTGAAGCGGGCCCGTTTAATTTAAAAAGTGGAAAACGCTTAAGTCTGACATGCAGTTTTTTTTTTTTTTTTTGGAATTTTATGGCCTGGTAACTGGACCTTTAAGCCAAGTCTTTATTTTCATATTGTCATAGCGGTTATTTGCTCATTGGTAACACCATTGATTAAACGTCACGTCATTCACTTCACATTTCACATGAAAGAGTAGTTTCAGTACATAGACTAAAGTATATATGTATGTTTCAATTGTTTCACGTTTCACTTTTACGTTTTTCTTTTGTGGTAATGTCAGAGTTCTTTGAAAGTATTTTTAATATATTTAAAGATTGGTATATAACAGTCCACATTTTTTAACAATTCACTGAGGCGGCGGGAGGGGTCGTTAGTTGATAACACTTTGACTTCACTAGCCAGGATTAACCTATCCAAGGAGTATGCCGGACAGGAAAAAATGAAATGGTCTATATCGCCGATACTGCCGCAGTTGTTGCATTTATTATTATGTACAATTCCAAGTCTGGTCAGATGTGCAGGTGTCTTAGTATGGCCAAAACGAAGACGATTGATTGTGGTGATAAAATCACGGCTGGGTGACTTGAGCTTATTATACCATGGTTTGACTGGTAAGTCTTGTTGAATGCTTCCATACCATTTTCCCTTGACTTCCTGGTCCTTCTTCCAAAATTCTTGCCACAATTTTTGTATATCATGTTTAATGGCGGCATAACAATCAGTAACCGGAATATTTACAATTAAAGACACATCTAACGCATTGATTCCATCATATGCAGCCTTATCAGCTATTTCATTGCCTGTTATTCCTTTATGTGACGGTATCCACATAAAAGAAATGTCTAATCCTTTTTTCCTATAATTATTAATCATTTCTCTTATTTTATAAATCATATATGATGTTTTAAAATGAACTTTGAAGCTTTCCAGAGCTTTAATTAGACTTGAAGAGTCAGTAAGAATCAAAAACTTATGGTAACTATTAGTAAATGCAATTAACTTAAGTGCTTCTAAAACTGCATATGCCTCCGCAGTAAATATACTACAATTACTATTCAGAACAAAGCTTTGAACAAACTTATTTTGAGGGTTATAAACAGCACTACGAACATAATTTTCTCCCTTACTGCCATCTGTATAAAGTTTGTAGTAATCCTCATTTTCACTTAAAAATTCTAACATATCCTGATTAGAGGTGATGGAAGCCCTAATTACTGAAACTTGAGGGAATAAAGAACTGAATGAGTGTGAATAACATGGCCAAGGTGATATTGCATACAATGATGGGAAATTCTTCCTCATTTCCAGCAGGATGCGAGAGACTTTGGGAGCCTGGCCATTGAGAAGATCGGCACCTGTAGTCATAGGATCATGGCAGTCTAATTCACAAGGTATTATTTTTTTAATTATATGTTGATTATTTGAAGCTAATAGCTTCACACTATGTCTTTCTGCCAGTAGTAATCTTCTCAATGCAAGAGGCATGATAGTTGTTTCAACCTCCATTGCTCTAATGGGAGTAGAGCAGAAAGCTCCTGAAATCACCCTCAAAGCCTTATTCTGAATAATGTCTAGTCTATGTACATAATTACTATCTAAGTAAGCTAAACAACTATAGTCAAAATGGCTTCTAACTATTGCTTTATACAACATTGACAGTATCTTTGGGTCTGCCCCCCAAGATACTCCTGCTAGACACCTCATAATATTTAGCCCTTTTGTGGAGTTTTTATATATATATATTTAATATGTTTTTCAAACTTTAAGTTATTCTCAATAACTATGCCTAAAAATTTATGATGGTTAACTTGAGAAATTACTTCATTATTGAATATAATATTATTAGAAGGAGAGTCCTTACTAAAAATCATAGCACTGCTTTTAGTTGGATTAATTTGTAGGTGTAATCTGTTATGGTAAAACAAATGTAGTTCCTCAAGAGCATAGTTAATTTTATGGATGGCTATGTCTATATCATTATTGACACTATATAGTACAAGGTCATCAGCAAACTGTAAAATATTTACAAAATCTGTATTTACATATTTACAAATCTCACTAGTATATAAATTATATAGCAAAGGTGACAGAATTGCACCTTGCATAGTGCCTTTAGACACAGATCTTGGGCCATGTATTATATTATTATGTTTCACATATAATGTCCGGTTAATTAGAAATTCATGCACCCACTTGGCAACTAACCCCGGTATTCCCAAGTTAGTTATCACCTTAACTAATATTCCAGGATGAACATTATCAAATGCTCCTCTGACATCCAAAAAAACACATGCAACACTAACATTACTATTTTTTGCATATTTCAGATCTGATATAAGGGACAAGAAGCTGTCTGCACAACTCCTACCTCGTCTGAATCCATATTGCATTTGCGGAATAATGCTATTTGATTCAACAAACCAGTCGAGGCGACATTTTACCATGTTTTCAAAAACTTTACCAATGCATGATGACAAGGAAATAGGCCGATATGAATCAGCACAATCTGGGGACTTATCTGGTTTAAGAACTGGAATCACGCACTGGGTTTTCCACGGCTGAGGAATTATTTGTTTTGACCATAGTGCATTGAATATATCTAATAAAATATCTTGTACAGTTGAATCCAAGTTTTTAATTAGTATGTAGGGAAAATCATCTAAACCAGGGCTTGTATTTTTACGTGACTGAAGGCTTAGTAAGAATTCATTTCTTGAGAAAGGTTCTAACAGAAACTTGGATTTCTCATTATTATTATTAAGATTAAAGTATACATCTAGATTGTCGAAACTATCTGTGCTGTCCTCCGACAACTTATCTAAAAAGGATGCGATAAACTCATTGTTGTATGATTTGTTTTTACTTTTATTCATACCTTTAAACATTTTAATGTAATTCCAAATAATGCTTATTGGTGTGGTTCTATTAAAATTGTCGCAAAGTCATTCTTTTTTTCCTCAGCAATAGTCCTTTTTTTAATAGCATCAATTTTTTTGTATTGTATGTAATTTTCCATAGTAGGAGTAACTCTGTAGCACTTTAAAGCCTCATAAGAGTTGACAACACTCTGTTCACATTTATCATTCCACCATGGTGCCGGAGGTTTACTTCGAAAAGTTGAAGTTTTAGTAAATTTAGGTATGCATTCTTGCTTAAGTGTGTTGAGACAAATACAAAACTGATTATATGATTCCAAAGGGTTCTCATTGTCCACAGTCAAATCGTTAAAGATATCAATTGATAATTTTTTAAACTTTTCCCAGTCTGCCTTGTTATATAAAAACTTGTCAACAGGAGGGTTTATTTGATATCTGTCTATTGAGAGTGTTATGTCTGTTATAGTTGGGAAATGATAACTTCCCATGTTGTCATCATGTACTGACCACTCACAAAGAGGGGCAATACAAGGACTGATTAGACTTACGTCTATAGCAGAAGGATTGCGATTAGGATAATTAAGAGTTGTAAAGCTGCCATCATTTAATATACATAAATTACACTCGTCAATCATGTCGAACAATTGTTGGCCACGACCCTTAGTGGAAACGCAGCCGAAAGCTATGTGGTGAGCATTAAAGTCTCCTGCTACAAAAATGGGTTTAGGTAGATCATTTATTAATTTCCGTAAATTATTAATACGCATAAGGCCTCCAGTAGGGGGACAATAGACACATAAAATTGACATATTACCACTTTCAACAGACAGCGATAAAGCAATTGCTTGAATGTCCTCATAAAAAGCAGTTTGTAATAATTTACACTTATAAAATGATTTTATCAGAATGGCTACACCTCCGTGTTCATTTTTCGCATTTTTATAAAATATATTGTAACCAGGAATGTTAAAAGTTTGATTTTCTTTAAGCCATGTTTCATTCAGTAGGCAGATATCTATATTATTTTCTTTTAAAAACTTAATAATTAAAGGCTTTTTGTTTTTAACACTTTGAATATTATGAAGAGCGATTCTTAACTGTGAATTATGAGAAGAACTGGAATCCATTTATGATAAATTTTTAAAAAGCATCTCTTTAATTATTGCGGTAGTAATGGGAGTGTCATCACCATTATTAGCCAATTGGATCAATGTACGAACAATAGCCATAGTCAGATCATTATTACCTAATAGCTGAGTTTTAACATCAGCAACAGAAGTGAAATTCGTTAGGTTCTGTGTCTTATTTACAGTGGTATTTAAAGGCTTATTTACATTCAAATTTACATTTTGTACAGTTTGCTGAGTAGTTTTTAATGGGGGAAAGTCCACAACGTTTTTGGTATTTACAATAGAAGAGTAAGTAATTTTACTCTTTTTCTCCATCATTTTTTGCATTTTTATTGGACAAGTCCTTGAAATAGCCATATGTGGCCCGCTGCAATTTACGCAAGAAAGCTCGTTTGGTTTATCGCATTCTTTGTAGTGGTGATCACCGGCACAACAACTGCAGCGCTGTTTGCCGCTGCAGATCTTGGCCGAGTGATTAAACTTAAAACATCTGTAACATTGCTGCAGAGGGGGAATATAATCGAATACCCTGTACGAGAACAGGTCATATTGAACATTGTCAGGCAATGAATTTGACAGAAACGTAATGCTCACAGTTTGCAAAGGCACTCGTTCTTGTCCTACTTTTTTCGAAAAACGTCTAACTGAAATTATTTCATATATCGACGACAGCTTGGAGTACAAGTCCTTGTTTGAAATGTTCACTGGAACAAATCGAATAATTCCTATTTTTTCAATATGAGCTGCGGGTATGAAAGCTCGCATGCCATTTTTTTCCAAAAAAGCCGTGTTGTTAATAAAGTTGTTGGCCGTGTTAAATTGTTTAAATACCACCACAATCTTACTAGCGTTTATTCTACGAATAGCCACTACACCTTTGATTCCATTTGTGAATATGTGGTTCAAATAAATTGGGCTTTTGTTTCCTAGTCTTTCGTTCGTACTACTAGATTCGACGAATACTTTAAATTCCGTGGAAGCCGAGTTTTCCGGATAGAGTCTCTTGTAATCAGGTTTGTGAAAAGGTAAGTAAAGATTGTCCTCACCGCCACTGTTCTTTTCACTGTCCACTGTCCTGCCCCGTTTTGTGCCGGGGGCGAGGGGAACGCCACCCCCGCCCTCGTTACCCTCCATTTTTAAAACACTTCACTAAATATTAGTTATTTGCAGACAAATAAAAACACTTAAACACAAATATATACAATATTATGAATTTTCTTTTCAAAAAAATCAAGTTTTACGCCCTTTCGTTTCAAATTCCCGCCAAAGAATCCGACATGCAGTTTGAAGTTTGTTACACATTACCAGTATATCAACTTACAGCTAAATCTGACAACTTTCTTAGTCACTGAGACGCAAACTAGAATTAATAAAAGTTTTTGTTTTTTTTTTTTATATTATTCAAAAATTCAGTATAATTGATGTCTTAAGCTCATCGATATTTCTGCAGAAATATTATAACCACTTAGCAACACAAAAAAAATGTTAGGTAAACATTTAGCCACTTTTGCTCAGTCAGAGACCTGGCAACACTGTTGTTTTGAGTTTTTGACGTGACGTAAATAAAAAAGGCGAAACAATAATATAATGAAAATAAATTGATACCGTCTATCTTGATCGTCTCAAGTTATAATTATACTCATATCAAAAAAGAAAGCTCTGAGATTGTATTTTCTTGTGTTTGATTATAATAAGTATGATTTTTGTGATCTAAATAAAAAATCAAAATTGAATCGTGATAATGGAAGGGTTGACTCAAAATGAGAAGATTATATGGACGTGTTGGGATGAAAAATCCTCTCGTGATGTCGTTCGGGAGGCAGCCGCTAAAGGCAGCCACATTAATTTGGCTATAAAATACTTGATGCACAAAAACTCGTGGAATGAGGCCACAACGAAAGAATGGTTCATGGCAGAAGTGAGTCTAAATTATTTATTTTCTATGATATTTCTTGATGTTCTGGTCCACTACACAAGTTAAACAATTGTAAAAGTTTACTGTGACAATTTTCATTAAACTGGCTGTCTGAATATTTCACAAATTTTATCATTTGATTTTGCTTATTTCTATCTTTTTTTCTTACTTATGCAATATAATGAAGATGCCTCCAATGAAGAGGTAAACTTTGTGTGTATGTATCTTTGCATGTCATCATCATGTTTATCATCTGTTTGGAACTATTTGACTAATTCAAACATCCCTACACTGACAGAAAGCTACATGAACTCTGATTAACATAAGCTACACCTATTTACATCTATCCTAGGATAGTGCAAAGTTCTTGTGGAATGCATATCTATCTTACTAATATTGTAATTGAAGAAGTTTGTGAAGATGTTTGTTGCTCAATCATGCAATAACAGCTTAATAGAATTAGATGAATCTGGCACACAGATAAACAAAGATCTGGATTGAGAAATAAGATACTTATCATCCCAGTTGTACATTCATGTGGGATAATTTTTAAACTTTATATTATGAATAGAGGATACTGTCCAAGAACATAGTACCTCGACTTTCCAGATGACATGTTAACTTTGTCTGCAATCAATAGATGTCATTTTCAGAGTGAATTTCACTTTATTAATTTACCATAACCTTTTTTCAGGCCATACTCTAAAATTTTATATGTTTCTCACAAAAATATTTGTAACGTAGGGAAAGTCGCGGGTTAACATTATAAATATTAAAGTTTTAGAGATAACCACACCATACTTTGTTGCATATAGGTCAGAGCATGGACAATTCAACTATTGATGCGAAAACAGATATTCAAAGTGCTTCATGTCCTGAATAAAGTGGAGATAAATCCAGTGGAGCATCTCATGACCCTTGCTGCTTCCTCACCGGAGATAGAATATAGAGATTTTATTCTTCAACATCTAGAAAAACTGTCACCAGACATGAAAGGGGAGACTGTTACACAGTGGCATGAATTTAAAAGACACTGGAACTTGCTTCGATACTTAGAGAAAGCATTTGAATGTGACGGCACATTTAAGCAAAACAAAGTTTTTGGTATAGGCAAGGACAGGGTGTTTGTAACTGAAAGTGAAATTAAAGCCTTGACTATAGAAAAAATACAGACGTATACTGCTCAGTGGAAAAGTAAAATTGCCTCAGCATTGTTTCTGGATTCATTTGGTATTTATTGTTTATTATCTGATTGCTCTGTAATTAGTTTGCCCCAATTGACATGATAATATTGAATTATTTGATGTTGTTATGCACTGATAAGAAAACAAAATGAGTTTACACTCTAATGGGTGAATATTTAGTGTTAATACCGCTTTTTTTTTATTTTTTTTTTAATTTATTTTCATTATTACATTACCGTTTCAGCAAATATTTTTAAAAATATGATGCTCAAGGTTACCTATTTATAAAAACTGCAAACAGTATTGATTAGCAATCTATACTCAGCGGCAAATCTAAATCGCCCTCCTTCCTTAGAAACCTGTATGTAAAGTGGGTGGTTAGATTTGCCGTTGAGTACAGTTTGTTCAAAGATCTTGCGACTTGTGTTTCCGTTGTGGTAATAATCGTGGGATGGTAATGAACTAATGATGTATATTGACGGTACTCTGACTCAACCTTGTATATGAAATTTTACTAAATTGGATTAACCACTTTAGGCACAAGTCTTAAAGTGGTAATTCCAAATTCATAAAATTTAATATACGAGGTTGAGTCAGAGTACCGTCGATATATCAAAATGCTAGAATATTCACCTTTATACAATACAATTTATTTACATAACACAATTTGTTCTGTTTTTAATATTTTTTTATTTTTTACAGAATTTTCTTTGTTGGAATTCTCAACACCTTTAGAGATGTGGAATCATTTGGTTGAACAAAACAAAGCCATGATTTTAATTCGTTGGATAAATCTGCAAATGTCGGAGGTGGTGAGGGACATGAATGCTCGTTACAATTTCTTCAACAGTGAAAGTTTTGTTAAGAAACTTCTAAATGTAGATACTCAGGGATTTCCAGATGAAGTTCTTGATACTTTGGACGAGATATTCCGCAAATGGACTATCACCAGTGAGATGATTTCCAACATAACAAATAGCAGTTGTTTTGAATACACTAAAATGTGTATTTATGACACTCTTTGTTCTTATGGCATAGTTAATGAAAATGAAAGTTCCAATTTGAACAAAATAATTGCTAGATTAGCTCGAACTCAGAATCTTAAACTTATTGATGACATATTCACAGAATCTTGCTCTAATATTACTAAACAAGATTTCTATGTTGAATTAGCAAAATATTGTGTTAAAAACAAGTTGTATAAAGTGTTGACTATGTGTGTTGAGGGTAACATATTGGATACAGATCTCTCTAACGTGGAACAGGAAGCTAAAGACTGCATCAACTTGTGGTTGTTGTTTAAAAGCATTGAACAAACTTCAGACAGGCAGAGCCATGTAGTGCCTGTGTACAAGACTTGCCAGCAAATAGCTAAGGACAACATCGACAATTACATCTGTTCCAATCCTCATCTCGTCCTTGGAATGATTCTACTCGAAGACAGCGCCAATTTATTTGATATATTTTCGAAAGATGAATTTATCAATTTCAAAGACTTCAAATTGTCAAATAAAGGATACAAAGAAAAGCTTCCACATTTACACAATGTTTACAAAAAATATTTGGACACAAATCCATTTTACGAATCCAAAGATGTGAATGTGTATCAGTTGCTTTCTGGTTATCGGGGGCTTGATGTTTCGAAAATATTTGAGTTCCAATTGATCAATCAAAGCACTTCGACCGTAGTCGGTGAGAAGTCTGATAGACGCAGTTTAGGCAGTTTGTTGGCCAATGACATGCCGGTCAACGTTAGCTCCGTTAAAGCTTTGTCACAAAAGTCTATGGATATGCCAGATTTTGCCAACGAGAAACTGATGAAAAGATACGGCTATGTGGCGAACCTGACTCATATTTACTATCTGAAGCAGTATCGTCCATGTAATGCGAGCCAGGCGTTTGTTGTTCAGCAGTACCAGATGTACAACCGGCTTCAAGATAAGAGTATAAAGAGCGCCTGCTGTGAAGCTCACGCCTTAGCCCTTCAGAACTGGGACGATCCCGCGATGGTCGCGTGCGTCATATCTTTCGTGGCCATGATCGGCTGCAACCCCACGAGATGCAGAGTTCACATGACAGCTGCTAGAATGATGAAACAATATTTGGTGTATCAGAAAGGATGGAATGCTGACAAAGCAACCAAAACTGTGAATGATTACATGTCCAAAGTGATACAAAGCAGCGACGATGCCGCAAAAGATATTCTCGATAATCTTGAAGAGATTACTGTCAATACTTTGAAAAGCAAGGAAAATGAAGATGGGGAGGTAGAGATGTCGGTAGTGCTATTCGAGTCACAGACGATGATAAAGTTTGCAGTGCTGCACAATCTACCGCTGCCTGAAACTTTACTCAGGGGATTTGTGAAGAGAGGCTCTTGGTTCAATTTCCTTCTGTTTGGCGACGTCTTTCGCTATCCATTGAGCCAAATGCTGAAGCTGTCACAGGAATTTGAAATGAAATCTTACGCGGAACATTTGAAGTATATCATGATGAATAGAAATGCTGAAGATGGGTCAGAGAAGGATTTAAAACCCAACTCTAGTAATGGGCAGAGAAGATTGACCAAATTGAGCTCTTCTGATACGGTAAGTTAATATGTAACATTTATTAAATCAATAAGTATTACTAATTCTAAAAATAAAAAATATTAACTTAATTCCTTATCTAAAGTTGGAGTATGAAATAAAATTGCTTAGTAAGGTGTGCTAGAGTTAATATTTCTTTTATACCGCACTGAGAGGCGTCAAAAATGTAACCGTGCGTTATCCGATTGCAAACTGGACTATTTGTAAGATGGCAAAGTCCAAGGAACGCGGATGTAGGCGAGGATGATGATGGGGAGTTTGCCTTCCCCGACAAACCTCTTTTGGTCACGGCTTCCTCTAGTAAATTTTCATAACTCTGTTAATAAAGAAGAGGCCTGCGCCTCCATTTTGCAGGTTAGAGGGCACATTTGGGTCCTCTATCGCTCACTTCCGCGGTTGCTGGCAGGGTCATTTATTGGAATGTCTTATAACTATGTGCCCTCAAGTGCAGTAAAAGTGTTGTTTGCGTAGAGTCCGGTGGGCAGCGGCGTGTTCGAGTTCCCGTGCCGCGGGGCGGGACCGCGCGAGCTTTGGGAGGCGGCGGCGGCGTGCCACGGGCCCGAGGACCCGCCCGCTGCGCTCGCCCGCGCTGCGCACGCCAGCAGGGAGCCGCTGCTGGTGCTGCTGGCCAGCTGCTACGAGGTCAGTGCCCCGCAGTGTGGGGGGGGGGGCGGCTGCCACGGGCCCGAGGACCCGCCCGCCGCGCTCGCCCGCACCGCGCACGCCAGCAGGGAGCCGCTGCTGGTGCTGCTGGCCAGCTGCTACGAGGTCAGTGCCTCGCAGTGTGGGGGGGGGGCTGCCACGGGCCCGAAGACCCGCCCGCCGCGCTCGCCCGCGCTGCGCACGCCAGCAGGGAGCCGCTGCTGGTGCTGCTGGCCAGCTGCTACGAGGTCAGTGCCCCGCAGTGTGGGGGGGGGGGCTGCCCCGGGCCCGAGGACCCGCCCGCCGCGCTCGCCCGCGCTGCGCACGCCAGCAGGGAGCCGCTGCTGGCGCTGCTGGCCAGCTGCTACGAGGTCAGTGCCCCGCAGTGTGGGGGGGGGGCGGCTGCCACGGGCCCGAGGACCCGGCCGCCGCGCTCGCCCGCGCCGCGCACGCCATCAGGGAGCCGCTGCTGGTGCTGCTGGCCAGCTGCTACGAGGTCAGTGCCCCGCAGTGTGGGGGGGGGGGGCGGCTGCCACGGGCCCGAGGACCCGGCCGCCGCGCTCGCCCGCGCCGCGCACGCCAGCAGGGAGCCGCTGCTGGTGCTGCTGGCCAGCTGCTACGAGGTCAGTGCCCCGCAGTGTGGGGGGGGGGGGCGGCTGCCACGGGCCCGAGGACCCGGCCGCCGCGCTCGCCCGCGCCGCGCACGCCAGCAGGGAGCCGCTGCTGGTGCTGCTGGCCAGCTGCTACGAGGTCAGTGCCCCGCAGTGTGGGGGGGGGGGGCGGCTGCCACGGGCCCGAGGACCCGGCCGCCGCGCTCGCCCGCGCCGCGCACGCCATCAGGGAGCCGCTGCTGGTGCTGCTGGCCAGCTGCTACGAGGTCAGTGCCCCGCAGTGTGGGGGGGGGGCGGCTGCCACGGGCCCGAGGACCCGGCCGCCGCGCTCGCCCGCGCCGCGCACGCCATCAGGGAGCCGCTGCTGGTGCTGCTGGCCAGCTGCTACGAGGTCAGTGCCCCGCAGTGTGGGGGGGGCGGCTGCCACGGGCCCGAGGACCCGGCCGCCGCGCTCGCCCGCGCTGCGCACGCCAGCAGGGAGCCGCTGCTGGTGCTGCTGGCCAGCTGCTACGAGGTCAGTGCCCCGCAGTGTGGGTGGGAGGCGGCTGCCACGGGCCCGAGGACCCGCCCGCCGCGCACGCCATTTAGTTTTTCCAAAAGGATTATTTTTCATGCATTGCGGTTTCTATAAAAATGTACTAGATTGGCCGAGTTTTTTAATTTCATACTATAAAACAGCAGTTATATAAGAAAACAAGAAACTTACCTATCTAATCTAATATATAAAAATCTCGTGTCACGGTGTTTGTTATTGAACGAACTCCTCCGAAACGGCATGACTGATTTTTTTCAAATTTTTTTCTGCATATTCGGTAGGTCTGAGAATAGGTCGTAGGCTATTTTTTATACCCCTATTCTTCGCAGACGGAGTCGCAAGCAACAGCTAGTATTTTATAAATTTCTACCGTTCGTGGCTGTTTGCGCCTGATTGCCTTGGTCTTAGACGAAAATTTTACTTTTATGCATACTCTCGACATTAAGAACAACTTTACGAGCATGAGACGTGAAAAACTTACTTTTCACCCACCTCTACAGCCAAACGCCGTGGAGGCCCTGTGGGCGCAGTGGGCGTGGGCGGCGCTGCCGCGCGCGGCGCCCGCGCCGGCCGCGCAGGCGCCGGTCTCCGCTGACCTCTTCCTGCAAGTCGCCGAGCAATGCCTGCGGGACGGATACGTCACGACGCTGCACGAGTCCATGCTCATATTCATGCCGGTATTTACTATTTTATTGGTCAATTGCGCTAGACTATGTCGCCTACCACGAAAGCTTTAGACAGCCGTTTAACACACGGAAGATCGTAGAAAATACGTCCAGAATTTTTTCCGAAATAATAAATTATTTCTCTTTTGTTCTATGTAGGAATGTTTACTTTAATTACTTTGTAAATTTCTAGTTAACGTCTTTACCCATATAACCATTTCTGGTAGCCGTTACGAATGTGTGAATTTGTATGTTAGTAGACTTATATTGCAATGCCGCAGAAGAATTTACTGAATCTTGTAAATGTGTAAAGAAGACGTCACACTAGTTCAGATATTCCGACAGGAGATCCCTTGATTGAAGCATCGTTCCGATTTTCTATGGTTTCGTTAGCGAGTTTGACGGCGACAGGTAGATACATAGGTTCAATAATTTGAATGTTGGTTTAACTTTGAAAACGATATCTATACGAGGTTTTGACAATCCAACTTAGGTTCAACTCGATTAAGTAAGCCTCTGTCGAAATTTGTAAAATATAGTGTGGTATCTACTTTATACTTGCCAATACCATTGATAATATAGGCTTCAAAATTCAGATCTCCATTGAAGGTATTTCCAATCAAAAGCGCTATTTGTCTCTAGGAAAGTCCGCTCGCGTTGCTGACAGCATTCCTATCCCGCTGCTTGCACCAGCGTATATTCGACGGACAGACGAGCAAGCAGCTCGCGAGTTTCCTACAGCACTGCCAGCGGCGCTACAGCATCGATGCCACAGGACTGTCTAGCCGCCTGTCCAAGGAGGCCTATCAGAGAATCGCCACGGTGCTCGTCAAGATAGCCCTCAGCCAGGGCTTCGACAGCGCGTTTCATCAGAAAGAATTCCTCAAGTGCCTGGCTGTCGCTCAGTTCGGGAAAGGGTTTTCTGGTAATTTTATAAACGTGGCTTGGTCGCATTCGCATAGCTCGTATTTAGACAGCTTAATGCTCCTTTTCTGACCAATTTTATGTAGGTTTATGGAATCTGTATAAATGAATTAATACCACGGTAGATAATGACTAATGAGTAAAGCCAACTCGGTCTTGCCGTGCTACTTGTTCAGTGAGATGGGAAAGTTCACGGACAATCGTACTTTTTAAAATACGTATTTACGTAATCATCTCTTTATTCATAACAAAAAATACAGAAATAATCTATATCTATCTATACATATAATAAATCTGTAACAAGTCGGTGTCTGTACATTGAAGATATTTGAGAAAAACTGTCACTAGGGCTATTTATTAGCACAATAGAACCCAAAACAATGATTTTTAGAATTATTGTCTGTTTGTCTGTGCGTTTGTGCGCGCTAATCTCAGAAACGGCTTAACCTAGAAGGATGCGGTTTTCACTGATATGTTGGTATTTTCTTGGATTAACATTTAGTGTTTGTTTCATTTGAATCGGTTCACAAATAAGAAAGATACGTCTATTTTAAGAATTTATCGAACAGGTTTTTTTGTTTGAACGAGCTAATCTCAGGAACTACTGCTCCGATTTGAAAAATTCTTTCAGTGTTAGATAGCACATTTATCGAGGAAGGCTATAGGCTATATCATCACGCTAACAGTAATAGGAGCGGAGCGGAGCGGAAGAATGTTTCAAAATCGGGGGTTTTTGAAGTAAAACTTCTATAGGCACGCTTGACTTGGGAGTACGGGTGTTGAATGTGAACGCGGGTGTGCGGGGGAGGGGGGCGGGTAATTTTTTTATATCGAGGAACTAAGGAGAGCCATAATTGATGAAAAAGCAAATTGGATAAAAAAAAATAAGCTGCCCAAATTACTAATTCCACGCGGACGGAGTCGCAGGCAAAAGCTAGTAAGTAATAAATATACTGAATAATCGCATTTGTGTCTAGAAAAGTCTGTGTCTGAGCGGAGTGCGATAAAGACATTTATCTTTAAACCAAATTATTCGCATATCTACTATTTAATATTGCAATTCTTATATTCCGTTCCAGTCCCATCTCCAAACTTCGTAACACTACACGAGATCTTGCAAATATCAATGGAAACGCCATCAGTCGTGAACGTGTCTAAAATGCTACATGACGATTCCGGGCAATACTTGATGCAGTGCGTAGAAACTTACACTAGCAACAGAAACTACGACGTTGCGCTTAAAATAGCTAAGCTAGCCAGCGTCCCGGTCAACGACATTTTAATGGCAGAGTGGGCGCACAAACACGAAACACTTTTGATGAAAGACGACGGCGTCGACGACAAGGAATGGACTCTATTCATTGCGCGCTGCAGTGAGGCGTTCAAGAAAGCAGCGGTCACGTTCAGTGATGCTACAGACTTCCTTGTCCATTATGTCAACGAGATCCATAGCTCAGCTCAACAGTTCTACGCCTACAGAATCATAATGAGCTGGTTCGAGGAGAATCTAGAATACGGCCGGAAAAGAGAGCGTATAGAGCATCTCATGTGGGACGCATATTTCAAGTGCGAGTCTCAAAACGAAATATTCCTGAACAGCTATCAGAGCACATTACACTTCATATTGAACGGGCAGAAGGATCCGGCGATGTCGAGGAAAGTAGGGGTCGTCGACATGGAGAAACCGTTCTCTATGGAACTGCGAGAGATCGAAGTTGAGTCAGACGTGGGTAATATTGAGAATGTTGTGGTGTTGGAAGAACCGGAGGCGGTGGAAAATTGGAGAAAGGTCATTAATCACCTCCTTGAGTTGAAATTGCTGGTGGATGCTTTCCGCCTGTCCGCTTTGTTTAAAACTCCTTCTGAATATATGTATAGGAACCAACCATGTCCTGTGCAGATTATTAGGACTTGTATCAAGTTGGCTGAAGGCACTTGCTCGCCGTATGAGCTACCACAGGAACTGAGATTGGTTATCTCGTCACCATTCTTGCAAAACAAACTGAACAGTAAGTGCTTTACTTTATTGGTTTAATTAGCGTACTTATTGTCTTTTCCGAGTACTAGGTATTTAATTTTTATGTGATTAGGAAGTTAATGGGTGAATCAACTTTTTCGTGTTGTTTACCTACTCTGCCCCTAGTTGTCAGTGACATCTTCATACTGGTTCATGGAGACAAAATTTGTGTAACCATAACAACCGGTTACAAGAAGAAGTTGATTCACCCTAATCTGATTTCAGTCCAAGTTGGACCATGCTACCTGCATGGAACTCAAAACATCGGGAGTAATTTTATACCCGATGAAAGTGATTTTTTTTTTGCTTTTTGAAACTGTCATTATTTTATCTCATTTGTTTAAAGATTTAAGCAGTAGTTAAAAGAGATATTTTTATTTTAGTATCAGGTACATCAGACGCCAGCTTCGAAGAGCTGGTTATCATTCCAGAGAAACAAGAGAACGTGACAGAACCCAGTTGCCAACTGGCCGGCAGAGAAGACGCAGACAGGCTCACCGCTTTAGAGGCATTGGCAGCCAGAAGTGGACTTACCATCGCCAAGCATATAGCCTCCTATTACCGCATAGCCCTGCATATAGGCTGGCAGTATACCACTGTGTTGAAGTATAGGGGATTGTCAGTGGATTTCATTAATCTAGTCAGCGGACGTACGCGTATGTCGCTCGCGAATCTCGTTTTCAGAACTTTTAACATTCCGTCCAAACAGGTATGTAAATTTGATACTTATATTAATTACTTTGGTACTTTTTACTATTTCTTCTGTAAAATCCATAAGTCTAAGACAGTGGTTACCAATTGGCATTTTCTACGTACGGCTCAGAAAAAGACCTCAAGCTAATGATAAGAAACGTTTGTTCCTTTGTTTGTTTGTATTTTGGCAATTGTTGTTTGTTTGTTAGACCTGCATGAAATATTGTGCAAGTGGCATTACCTACATTGCAAGCCCATAAGAGTTCGAAGTGGTCAAACGAGCGGCGCAATGTAATGCGACTTGCATAATTGAGTTGATAAATATCAAACTCCAATATGTCTGCAATAAATGACATGGAGATATGATCCTTATTTTCATTATTTTATTCTATTTTCACTAAAAAATCGAGAACCACCATAGGGTGGACATATTGGAGTTTGATATTTATCAACTAAATTTTTCTTGGAGGTCTAAACTGGACTTATTGATTAATTAAGAGGTTTGTACGCGTACCACTGATTGGCAAACACTGGTCTAAAAAAATAACCTTTTCAGATTGCAGAATACCTTTGCCGCGAAATTGTAGCGGCGATCATATGTCCGCATTTAGTGAAGACGTCTACATTCCGTCAAAAAGAGCATTTTCAATATACGCTGTGGGGCTACGTCCTCAACTCGGACATTGAGATGTTCCTAAACATGCGCCCAGACTGCTGCAGTCACGTCGGGAGACTGATCCTCGACCACCTAATGGCGTTCAGGAAGATTTATAAGTCTAATACTGCTTCTGTCCCAGAGAACACATTGGATGACAGCTGTTTTGATGTGGAAACTTTGATAGACGAGGATTATTCTAACGTGGAAGGTGATGAGGTAGAGTCTGCTATAACTGATGGGGGGACACTAAACTCTGCGGAGACTGGGTCTGTGTACTCGGCTGTGTCAACTGTGTACACGGTCGGCAGTAAACTAACGCGCGACACAAGGAGGAATCTGTTCGATGTGATATCGCGGAGTAACATTCACATACGGTGCGAAGTCAAATCGAATATCAGGAAGATCACCAAAGGGGCTAAGCTGTCTACGAAACAGGTACGTTAGCTGCGACGCAGGATTTAACGCAAATATATAGAATGGTGTAATCGTATAGATTCTGTGGTCAGGATATCCAGTAATTTTTGTTTGATATTACCAATTTGCTGAACGACTTTCGTAACTTAATTTATTGAATCAGGCGTTACTTTGCGGAGGTCCATACCAATGAAGTGAAACAATTACTTTGCTCATCCGCGACCTTACCTTATAACCTTATTACGTTTATGCAAGAAATGAATTAATGTGTCTAACATCTGATAGCATGGTGAACGGTACTTTGAGGATGAGCTCTGGTTGAGTTAGAAACGCCTCAGTGTAGTTTGGTGGTAGTAATAGTTGGGTTTGTGAGTGTTCATACACTTGTATGGTGTGGAAGTGGAGGAACTGCATGAACAGACATTTCTTGCATAAACGTAACTATCGTAAGATCTCGGGTGAGCAAAGTAATTGTTTCAGTTAATTTTCGTAAATTATCAGGTGAACATAATATCAATCGAGCTGCTAGTTCTCGCGCACGAATGTTTCTCGTGCGCGTGCGACACCGAGGGCGTGGCTGTGGTGCTCCGTTCTGCGCAGGCGCTGACGTCCCAGCTTCTAGCGGCGCGCTCGTGGCGGCTCATGGTGCGCCTGTTGACCGGGCTCGCTAGATACACGGAGATGGCTTACGTGTTCCAAGCTTTGAGGGACAACCACCAGTTCGAGTTCCTTCTGGGACAGTTTGACTTCATGCTGGGACAGCAGTCGGATAAGATTACGGAGTTTAAACAGGTCTGTAATGTGTATTCTCCACATTTTTTTATTTTTATTAAGTTAGATGACTTTTTCGATGCTATGTTTGTGAAAAAAATTTTGACTATTCAAATTCTCGATTGCAAAGAGTCGAAAATGAACTTTACAGATTTAACCTCATAAAACTTTTTTTTTAAATAGTCACTGCTGGGCAGAGGCCTCCCTTTTCTCTTTTCACCCGTTTTGGTACTTCGTAAAATCTTGCCAAAATGGATCAAAACGTCCAAATCAACCCGCCATCTCCATTTTGGTCGGCCCCTACTCCGGTGCCCGTTGATGCTGAGAATAAAATTGGTTTGGTTTTAGGGTCTCCTAGATTATCTAAAAACCCATTGCCCGGGCGACACAGACACCTACATAATGGTGGCTCTGCACTTCAACATGTACGCCGAAGCAGCGAACGTGAAGCGGAAGCAAGCGCTAGACCTCATCAGCGATCTAGAGAAGCTCGCTATTGAGTCTGCGCCAAGAGGATCGTCCAGGAAACCTGGCCAGCCAGAATGGGTGCAAATACACGACAATATGGTGACGAGGTAAGCACACTACGATTGCGTCTGAATGATAATAATTAAAGGTCGAAAATGGCCGTCTTTTATTTATTAGTACATATAATGATGACAACTTAGGACACATTTATAAGTTGAAAAACTGCAAAACGTAGACTAAAAACTACAGATGACACTGGAGTGCTCCATATGCATTGCAATATTGTAAGGAAGTACTCGTATCATATGAAACAGGGTTAGATTTTTCAAATGACTAACGTTTTCCTAACCCGCGTGCATCAAATATGATTCCACTACGACAACAACAGGTTAACCTGTCGTCACCCACTGATAGATCGGATTTAAATTGAAGACTCCACAGGGAAAACAATGAATGCCTCTTTTATGTGAAACTGACCTTTTAATGCCGTCTATCGGCTTATTGGTGTGGTGTATTATTAGTGTTTCACAAAAAAGTGACATTCATTGTAAAAACAACCCCCGTGGAGTCTTCATTTGTTTTCTGTGGTCTTCTTTTTCGACGAACCACTCCTTTTTCTGCTCTTTCTCGTTGGTCTTGAATTTGTAATACAATTTCCCAGGTCGATGCTAGAATCAGCTTTGAATCACAGCACGGACGCAGCGGAGCTGTACCTGCAGGGCGGCTGCACCGGTTTCGCGGGCGAGATGGCGGCGCTCGCGCAGAATGTTGCGCTGCAAATGTCGCTGCTTAACGCTTCGCCTACTCGCCTCGTGCTAAATAAGACCACGGAGCAGATGTATAAATTGGTCGCTGAGTATCTTAGGTATGTATTTTGAGCTGATGTCAAAAAGTGGTTTTGATTTTAAGTGTGAAGTGCCGGGTTGTCCATGGATAAATGCTAACGCAGTGGCAGTTAAACGTGCCCGATACTGCATCATGTAGACTTTTAGTTTGTGTAGTAAATATTTTCTTTCTTTCTTTCTTTGCTTGGTACTATCTGCAGATATGTTGAAAAATGTGTTTCTTTGTATGTATTTTTTTGCTCAATATAAAAAAAGCAGTAAAATTTTGGTCGACCGAATGGTCTCTATCAACATCTATTGACCCGATATAGTCTGAAACCGATCAAAAAAGCTTTATGTTCACACAATAAGAGCGAAAAAGACTTTTACATCGACCATTCATTGAAAATTTATCTATACCCTTAAAATATTACTAAACTACTACGGCTAGCGAGTAGAAATTTGGCTGATATATTCATCGTGCATCATACAGGTGCACTAAAAAAGAGATTTTTAGAAATTCTCACGGGATAACCAGCCATTTTTTAGCTTTCTACGAGGGCAAAACCTCGAGCATAAGCGTAGTTTGATTTGTATGAAAAACGAAAAAAACGTTAGGTACAAAAACGAATGTAACTACAACACCACCACAACACACACACACACACACACACACACACACACATGCACACACACATGCACACACACACACACACACACACACACACACATGCACACAAGTTACATTTCATGTAACATGAAACCACCGTGAGACTCACTCATAGTGAAATAATACGGATTACTTACGTCTCAAAACGAGTTTAACTCTACATGTTTGTTCACGTGCACGTTTGCCAGCAGCCGTAGCGTGTTCCTCAGCGAGGAAGGGCTCCGGATTATCCAGAAACATGTTCAGTTAAAATCGTTTTGTGACGTGATTTACAATGTAGTTTCTGTAAGTCTACTAAGCAATATCTCGAAATTGATTAAAATAAAAATCAGTGTCTGATGCTGATGACAGATGACAAACCACTAAGTACTTTTTTGATGTTTTTTTTTGACGTGACAACGTCTAATAAATCGATGAACGCCGGCTGCAAGCACGAAAAAGGATGACTCAGTGTAACGTACATAACGCATTGCACCGTTACGCGTCCGGTTACGCTCGAGCCGATGAACGATTGGAGCGAGAGCGCGGCACGAGCTAGCGAAAGGAACAATCGGCAAAAGTATGCAATCATTTCATCAATGTTTTGTTATGACGTTGTCACGTTAAACTATCGTCCGTAAATCGACTTAACAGACAACCGGTTTTTTTAGTTTCATGGAAGGCCTGGTGCTACTAGCGGGGCGAGGCGGCGCGGCGTGGCGCGAACTGGCGTACCGACGCGCGCTGTCCAACGACCAGGCGTACTTGCGAGACTGCGCCGCGTACCGACCCGACGTCGCGCACGACTTCCTTGCCAGGTCCGTATCATCATCAGCCCAACCTATATATATATATATACCTATATATATATATATATACCTATATATATATATATACCTATATATATATATATACACACCATTGAATTTTAATTTGACTAGGTAACTTCATACACACCATTGAATTTCTTCGCGTGTCCAGGTTTCTCTTCACAGTAAAGCTCATGGTCAAATTAAAATTCAATGGTGTCAATTCAAACCCTCTCAATTTGAGAGGAGGCCTGTTGCCGGCAGTGGGACGTATATACGATGATGATGATATTTTTGCATCAAAAAGTACTTTTCTGCCTTGTTGCGACCGACTCAGCTAATAGACGAGATCGACCGTTTATCGGTCAGCCATGATCTAAAATAAACAAATAAGAGGAATAGAAAGGTGACACAAGCTAAAATTGCGAAGAACCTACGTGCCCAAAAACATTAATTTTCCGGGCTTAGTCTGTAATGAATCGCCGGTCGAGTTAATTTTTCAAAAATCAAGAGAAAGGCGCATTCTAATGCTAAGTGACGTTCCCAGTTCAATTTTAGTCGGTATGTTTTGTCACAAAGTTGAGTGAAACTGAGCTGTAATAAAATGCCGCTGCATCCATTTTATATAATAAAGTTTGTGGCAATATCTTAACAGATTCCCTGTCCCGAAGCAATGTGCGGCGTTCTCTTGACACGTCCCCATAGTAACATGTGCTTCATGGACGTACCACTAAAGTCACACATGATGCGCATGTGCTTCATAGGACAGGAAACCTGTTAAAATTGGTCTTATTAATTTCAGGTATAAGACAGAGAAAAACAAGACTGCCGTGTCACAAGCTGCTATGACAGAGCTTCGTAACCTGTGCAGGTGATATGCATTCAACTAATTATATTACATAAAAAAGCATTTAGAATAGTGCTATTAATTGAGCGAAGACTCTGCGCCAGCAAACAAGTAAAACGTTTTTATATATTGCATATATGTTTTTTTGTTATTTTATTGGAACTTTCGCAGAATTCAATACTTACTTTCCTATTTGGTGAGGACATTTTGTCTTTTCTTTCCTTTTGCATTTGCTTTTTGGAGGTTAAGAAAGTGAAAAGATTTACCTTTTTTATATTTCTAACAAGAATTTTAATGTAAATTAAAGTTAAAGAATAAATGATCTAAAATTTTGATTGAAGCGTGATATAGGAATGAAATGAAGACTGTAGTATATATGGCCGTTAACAGCAAGTAGATATTGGATATAAATATCTTTCGGCGTGATTAGATCACTCATGTAACATACATAATTACATAACCGAACTACATAGAGGCATTAGTGTAAGTTCTTTTTTTTAATTGTTATGGCTTCGTAACCAAGTATAAAATGTGGCAATATAATCGTACCACACGTTAGATATTATGATATTTTACGTTCTTTGTAAAAGGATATTGTCATCTATTATTAAGGAGCTAGGTTTTTCATAAAATTAAGTCATTACTGTGATATTTTCTTGACTGATAATGAGGTTTTATTATATTTCTTATCAAATAAATGTATAATCGATTTATGAAACGCATTTTTTCTTCTTCTTAAAGATTCATCTACACGTAGAGCTATAACTTTAACAGCCAGGGGTTTTAAACTCCTAGATCAATAACTTTAGTAACACATGAACACTTGATTCCAGCTTGTTTATGGATGGTATTGCGACTTACCTACATCATAATTCGAACTATCAAAATGAGTCAATTCAAAATAACAAGACAATATTTTACTTAAAATATATTTTAATATAAATTAACACAAACCCAACACAAGACATTGGCTACCCTAGCACTACATTAAGTGAAAGATTATAGAGCCCTAATTTAGGGTACAAAAAAAAGAACCTCAGTCCTTCTAATACTTGAACAACGCTGTCCAGTACCGCTGTAAAAAAGAAACGATCAACCAAAAAGACAACATTACATATAGATATAGGTACTCAAAGTCCGATAGTAAACAAATAAAACATGGTTTTAAAGTATAAAACTTAACCCGATTCACGCCAGTCCATATATCAATAACAAAAATAAAAAAATCGTAAAACGTAGAAAAACAATGTTTATCGTAAAAACTTAGGCATTCGTCGTTTGTTCATGTCTAAATATTTCTTCTTATTATTATTTTAATTATCAGATCGGTAATTCCATATATTTTTGTATACCTATTTGTTGTTTCGTATATAAATTCTAATTATATTTCATATACGCGGTCAATCTAATTGCTACGCGTAACTGGACATTAAAAGTAAACACTAAAATAACTTATGAAACAATTATTCAGAGTTATTTTGAGCTTGCTAGATATCTATTTATGATATTGCGGAGAACAAATAAAATTATGGTAAATTTGGTACAATCCTGCATGGGCGTCACATTGTAGTGTTCTTGTTTTTCATAGCTTTGATGTAGCGAAGTGGAAAATTAAGAAAAGGCACCGCATACTGTCGCTTCCCAATCACAACCGACACTGGCAAGGGACTGAGGGCTAAGTTCAATACAAATTGGAATGTATTATAATTTTAGATAAATGCTATTTTATGTACATATAAATCGCTTATAAACTCTATATTAGCTAGTAAATGTATTCATATCAAGATTTTGTTCCCGTGGTTATGAGAATTTGAAACTGTAGATGCTTGAAAGTAATTTTTATATCTTCTCATATTAAGCAACAAGTTCTACAATAGACTTAAGTATCCAAAACGCGACTTGGCCACTCGTACAATTCGTAAAATAATGAATTAAGTAGTGACTTAACATGTTTGTGTGTAGAGTAATCGAAATGTTTTGAACTTTTCAGCACTGTGTACTTACCTACATGTTATTCCGATGCAAAATTATGTAGTATTTTATATATTAATTGACTCCGGTAACGCGCTATCTATCATCTAGTTATTGTACTTAGTGGTAGCTTTGCAAGTCTTACTTAATAATTAAATATTTATTCAAATTGAAGCAATATTGCCTTTAGAGTATTGACACAGCACATTGACAGAGAAATTGCTTATTAGTTTGAGCAAAGTAATCGAATAACAACTAAAGTGGAGTCAGTTAAAGTTTCCAGATAATAGTCAGTGGATATTTATATTTTTGTCTTTGTTTTGAAGTAGTTTGATGGAAGGAAAGTGCCGAAAAGTAGGATGGCCAACCGACCGATGAAGTGTGAACGTTTTGAACGTTGATATGTTATGCACCTAATTGGCTGACGCTCCTCGGGCGCCGCCTCCCTAACCCTACGGTACAAACAATCCGAGCTACACCTAACCCATTTACTTATCTACATTTTAACAATAATTTCATTCTAACATCATCACAGTCTTCTCACATTACTTATCCTAACTAACCTCTTTATATAATTACAAAACATTCTGACACTGGTTCGTCAATGTAAATTGTGAAAAAAATATATACAAAAGTTTCATAGAAATTGTTTATATCATTTAAGAGTCATGTACTTTCTCTTAGTTAGGTTTAGGAACGAAATGCATTTGTCGTGTCATGAATGTGCTCAGAAACGGAGTCCTTATGAAGCGCATAAAGTCATTCATGAGATTCATATTACAGTATTAGTGATAATTACCATGACGTTTACTCTTATGACATAAAATATAAAATGAGATTGCTGTCTACTTGTGCAAAAAAGTTTCTATTTACTTGATAAAAAATAAATTAGTGTACCTATGTTCTGGGCAAGTAAAATTATCGTTATTTTGGCTTGCGCATAAGACTGGTTTCATTGTTCTTAGATTGGACACCTTTACTCACTGGCAAGGATTATATTTTTTATGTGGTGAGGGTAGGTTAGTTCACTAGTTCCTACATAATCTTTCCAAACGTTATCGTTGACCACATCGATCATTCTCATTAACAGTTCCGTGCTGTTATTATAGGTAGGTACTAAGCCTTGCTTCTACTACATTTAATCATTCTAGCATAGTTTTGTCGTTGTGTATCCCAAATGCATGTTATAAACTTAAATATCTGCAAATGCAACTGCAGACATGCTGGTCTAGGATACACAGGCGATACCTCAGATTCTCTGACATTAAGTACCAGTCCTGACGCTGTAACTCCTAGAACCACCATGGTTTCTAATCGGACAATAAACGTGTGAGATTGACTCTCCACCAGAGCTAATCTGAGGGGAAACATGACGATATTGCAGAGCCGATCACGTAGCTTTAGTTCACTACCGTACAACTTGTTCGTCCACACTCCCGGAAATGAATATCCCCGAATTGTTTTTTTAGTTTAACGGCATCCCGAGTAACGCCTATTCGAGGATAGTTTAAAGATGTTGTGTGACGCGGTAAGTGTGCCTCTCCTCCAGTACTGTTTGTATGGTGCGATGCACGTTCTCTGGCAAATGGTCGAGTAACATCCGCGGCATCACTTGCAGCTCCATGAAGTCCTCAGGACACGCCCATCGCATCTCATACGTTGATTCTTGCGTGCGCACTTTCCTGTACAACGAACGGTGATATTAGTCCTCAGTAAATGTTTATGTCAAAAATTAATGGATATTCATTCAACTAGCTTATCATTTTTCAAATATAAATCAGGCAGGTACTACTTTTGGCTTAATGAAGCAGCACTACATTGTCGTAGTTGGGTCGTCAAAAAGGTTTTATGAAAGTGAATTAATCATAAATCTTAAGTTATAAAATTCGTTTGCCCATAACCTTTACTGTCCACCTAATATCTTCCAAGTGATCTTACAAGACCTTAGAAACATGCACGTCTTTCAAAGAGCTTAAGTACCTACTTTAACTTTTGTATTGTGTGAAAAAGGTTCAAGTAGGATTTTCATAGTTGGGATAATGTGTGTCTTATGTTTCTAATTCACCTCCTGCGCTACTGCGCTTTTGCTTAGATAAACTAGGCATAAGCTCTCTGTAGTGTTTATTATTTAGTGAGTTTACATGCACATTTTTCTCAACGATTCCAAATCACCGACGAGCCGTCACCAATAGGGGAAATATAACATGCATTTAGGGTGACAGCACCAGTAATGGACGAGAACCAATTATGGTCATTTTTTTCCGTTAACCCAAATAAAGAATCGACCACACCACATTTTTAAACTATCAACACTATGCTCAGATAACTGATGGTTATAAATAGTAAAGTCCATGAAGGTGGGCTATAAGGCATTGATTCTTTGCTGTCCATTACTGGGTAACTACTGTGCTTAACATGTCCATGATTGGTGCCGTCATTCACCCTACTAACTTAGTGTTTTACTGTTTTTTTTTTCGTATTCTGATCAATGAAGCATTTAAGTAGTTTACGGGACCACTTAAACTCATCTCTTCACCATATAACCGTACTGTCCGTCATGCATTAACTCACTTCCCACGTAAAACCAGATCACGTTATTGTTATTTTTTACCTGTCGTTGTCATCCTCATCCACATTGCTTTGACAAGACATGCGCATAAGAAAATTCGTTTTATTTGTCTGGTTTGAAACATTCTCCGGCTCCTCTGACCTTTTATACAACATTATTAAATGCGTTAATCCTTGCATGGGAAATTAGTACTTACATTTCTATAAAATTGGGTCACTAAACAAGATGGGATATTTTCCGGTAGTTATCTATTTAAATAAGGATTAATAAATATTGCACTTATAAAATGGATAACATTCGGATAACGGAGTCCCCCGATATGACGAACATTAAGAATGTAAAAAAGATATTCTCTACTAACGCTGGAAACTGTGGACACATTGCACGTGACTGAAAACAACATTCCTTTTCCACCCTTAACTCTAATTAATTTGTATTAATGCTATTAACAGTGCACAGTCTGTAGTGACCCTAAGCATTTTACAAGCTTTTTACAGTAGTGCAGTGAAATTAAGTAAATACTACATTTACAATTACATTATTGTAGTGGTTCGTCATTATATCATGCTCGACGAAAACTACGATTTATGCGTTCTACGATATTAGTATTTTTATTTTAGGCTATCGTGTATTTTTTTGTACTTATTATCAGCTACCTACTAAATACAGTAAAATTACATAAAGTTTACCACTGACAGATGGTTTGCCTTCATTTCATATTCAACTTTAACGACCTACAAATAAAGCCAATTTTAGAATACTGTTACCCACGTTTGCAGATTTTGTAATAACTACTTTCTTTGTATGGTGTTAAAGTTGGAAATGAAATGAAGGCAAGCAATCTGTCAGTGGTAAACTAAAAGTAAACGTATTGTACAGGCCCAAATATCGGAGCATGGCTCATTCTAGTACGTAGTAAGTATATTTATCATCATATCAAATCATATCATATCATCATATTCCTTTCCTTATATTTAGTCAGAAAAGGGCACATTGAGCAATAAAAAAGTCTCACTCATTCATGACGTCTGACTTTATCGTTGTACTGAATAAACTGTGGTTTAGCACGCATGCCATTTTCTTTGGCTATTATCCACTGGTCTAGTAGGGTAGGTATGCATTGGGAGGTATGCGAGCAAATTTAGGTACTTCTAAGGTTCGTTAGCACGGTCCAGAGTAAAAAAAATTCAAACCTAGATTGGGTTTGACAGTTCCATATAGTTCAAAATGTTGGGAATTTGACACTAGAAGTTTTAAACTCCACATTTGGTTCTTAGTTAGGACTAAAACGCGCAAGGGGCCCTAAGAACACCAAAGTATAATTTACATGGTGCGAGAAAATGTGCGAGTTCTGTGATGCTGGCACTTCACTTGGCGTATTTCACGAAATAGTTGCGTGTGCGAGAGAGGAGCACTATGCCGATTCTAGCGTGAAAGACGGAGATGGCAATAGTGCAACGCGAACACGCAACGCCAAGTGAAGTGCCACCATTTACATTGCGCGGTCACGCGGCTACGGATTAATAAGTGATCAATCATCGAGCACAATGTTCCGCAACTCGCATGATGTTTCTTGCTCCGTCTAAATGAGACTTGACCTGACCACGAAATAGAAAAAACAAGAGAAAATGGCCGGGAATGCTCATAATACGAATACTTTGAAATTTTGGCGATTATAGGTCGTAGCTTCTGTTTGATAAAAGTAATTGCAGGAACTGGTAACACAATAGAACTTTACGACAGCGGTATATCGCTTAATTGTA
Source organism: Archips crataeganus (assembly GCA_947859365.1). NCBI lineage: Eukaryota > Metazoa > Arthropoda > Insecta > Lepidoptera > Tortricidae > Archips > Archips crataeganus. The sequence goes on from OX402051.1 coordinate 9,597,661, forward strand.
CGTACGGAATCAACGGTATGTAAAGGGAAATTGCGCACAATGAGCTGCCACCTAAAATGGAATAGCGGAAAAATAATTGACAGCTGTTTATAAAAAAAAATAGCTACCTACCTACTAGGTATGTAAAATGTAAAATGAACTCTATGCGAAAGCACTTAGATACTTAAAACAGATGCTACTCGAATTATTAAATTCAAATTTGACAGCAAAATCGACGTAAATATGCTCAGTTACCTACCTTATTTATGTGTTGTTTGTGTCTTGCTGACATGCCATTTCCTCTTATTTTTTTGTATTCCGTGGTTTTTTTGTTACTTATGACTTTGTAAACCTATTAGCACTTACTTCTCGATACCCATGCGCTTGCGCCGCACGATATGGAGGATGCGGCCCGCCGTGAAGAGGCGCGCCGTTGAGAAACGCCGCACGAACACGTTGCGTGACACTAGCGCTGCCTCCTGCAACGCGACAATTAGCTTCATCCCCTTCTAGGTATTATTGGTATTCCGTTCTTGTAGACCAGGGGTCAGAGCAGTCTTATAGCATGCTTTATTAATTACCTACGGTCAACAACTTTAATTGTTGAGCAACTTGCCACTCTTCGCATTTTTAAAATACGAACAGTGGCAAGTTGCTCACCAATTAAAGCTGTTGAGCGTACGCGGGCACCAACGAATTTTTAGCTCATATTGACATCTTGTAATTTAACTGTAACAGGCAAGCGCGTAGTGATTTCAGGAAACATTTGAGCAAATTAGAAAGGGAATCTATGTTGTAGCCGGTAAGAAAAAAGTTAAATGTACCCAAACAGAGGATGGTTTGGTTACCACAATAGATTTATATTATATCCTAAAATGTGTCATTCCCGGCGATCGACGTCCCCAAGCAGTTTGATATTTCGACAGCGAGCAAAAATGCCCGAGTCCGAATTTACCTGACCGTTTTAGTTCTCCAATTTGAAACTAGATGGAACTAGGAGTCGCTACAATTTTCTTCTGAAGTCGTCGAAAGACTTTACTTACACTTTTTTTGGTAATTATGTAGTATCAAATTAGATAGTCACCTCTAAAATTTATTATCAAGCTCAAGAGAGCTGCAGTATTTGTAGAAAACTAAACTAAAGAAATACTTACATATAAAATTATTATGACTAAATAATCTAAAACAGATTTTGCATCACATCAACAACATGGCCAACAAAAATGAATGATTTTATTATTCTATCGTTAAGTTCCGCAACCAGAGTGTTAAATTAACCTTTTAACCGGAAACATGATCCTGAGCTGCGGTTAAAAGGTAATTTGCACCCAAAACTAGGTGCAAGCACCCGTGACGGTTAGACACAGTTACTTACCTGTGTGCGACACGCTATCCAAAATGTGGGTTACCAACAAGTAGAGTGAAGTGACATAAATAGCTGCAACAGTTGCCTTTACAGTAGGTATAGGTGTTCTGTAAAAAGCCGGTCAAGCGCGAACAGAACTCGCGCTTTAAGGGTTCCGTACTTAACATGAGCATGAGCGAAAATAAGTTTGCAGGTACTTTATAGAATTTCTACGAACGACTTATTGTTTGTTTGCAAAATAAAAAGTCCCGTGTGTCTCACTAAAAACGGAAATCAGAATGTTTCATTTAGGTTGTTTTGTGAGGTTTTAAATTATTTCATAATCCTATGTTAGCGAGAAGTCCTACTATAGGTTTTGATATCCATGATTTTTGTATGAAAATATACTTAAAGGTGGACTTAAAGATTAACATTTCTTTTCAGCTTCAAGACATAATAGGTATATTGGCTCTTGGTATATATTTCACATTAATTTTAACTTGTTTCCGTGTCCACCCCGTTATGAGAGAATAGTGGTGATAGACAGACAGACAGAAAGCCAGATGGAGAACGATCGAAGTGAGTTTTCTTTGAGTTACCGAACCAACTCAATAAGAGCTTCAAATTGTGTCACCGATAGAATACCAAAGAATTTATAACGCTCACGCAATTTTGCTGTCGATATTATAATAATTTTTCTGTGTAACCAATTGACATGTTTAAATGAAATTCTAAACTACAAGCTAAAATTAGTTTCGAAATTCAAGACTAAAAATGTAAAAGCGTAAAGACCTTCAGAGACAATTAAGGGGCTCGACATAAGTACGTAGATTTTTGCTTCTGTCCAGCATTTTGACTGTTCGCAATGACCATAGGTACTTGCCAAATGCTTGACTCAAATAAAATCTAAATAAATCTGGAGTCCTTCAAGCTTTTACGTAGTAGAAACGTTTCACCTCATATACACCGAGTTTTCACACTACAAGTATGATAATCCAAGTGGCATACATTACAGATCTTGAATGATTCTGTCACATCATTCATACTTACCTGAATAGCCCCGAAATCTACATAGATTCTGGGACCACATAGTACATAGACATAGATATGTATGTATACCTACTCGGATGATTTTACTCGTACTTTGAACCTAGAGATTCATTTGGGTACATATGTCTCACGTCAAGGTGTCGGCAGCGGCGTCGGGCGAAGTGGCAGAACGTTGCCGAACTTCGCTCATACTTGGCGACATTATTTACATGGACACAATTTGTCGAGCGAAGACCGGCAACGTTGCGCCACTTCAACGTCGCTGGCTACACGTGTCGCGGGACATTTGTCCCCCAGTGAATCCCTGGCTTGAAAATTGGCTTTAACCTCAATCGTTGACAATTTTAAATTTCGAATCCAATATCGCAAAACAACAACGAGAACCAAAACAAAACAGCGTCGAAACAAAACCAAGCCGGCACCCGTGACGTCACAGAAGCGCGTAGACCTGTATAAAGGGCTCACTGACAGCACTCACGGTGGACACCCCGGGCACGAGCAGCGCGTCCGCGGAGTCGTCCGAGTGGTTCGCCTCCAGGTCCTCGGGCCTCCGCCACGTGGACTCCAGGTCGCGGGCTGGCACGCCGAAGAGCGCGTAGCCGAAGCCATTCATCATTATCCGATACTGAAACAAATTCACAGAGAACAAAATTAAAACTTGGCTCTTCAAATTTCTTTAGCCGTAGATACAGACAGAGTGACAATGCAGCCAGTACATTTGGTCCTTTTACTTCTTACCTTTTATCTTTTCGGATATTACCTACCATAATTTATAAATGAGTTACGTGGCTGACACGCAACGAGACCATGTAAGTAGCTAGAGATTTAAAATTTGGCATACCTATCTAACCTACATTATTCCTTCAAAATTCTTAAACAAGCACTAGGAAAAGATTTTTCGACTTTCCTCCGGCTTTTTTTTTAGTTTTAGCTCTACCCTAAGGTAAGCTAGTTGAGATTAACATAGACAGGCCAGCTATCAACTGTTCTGCCTTGGTTAGGTACTGTCTTGATAGCACTACTCTGTCTTAGAGTCTGCCTCACTGACCTAACCTTGTGCGAAATAGGGATTGCATCTCATCCTGTGACTCACCTTCGGCAGCTTAGTGGCGTGTATGGTCTGTATGACCTTGGTGCGCAGGTTTTCTATGCTGTGCACGCTGAGCCGCATGACCAGGTCGTCGCCCACGCCGACCGTCATCACGAAGCTCTCCGTGAACCGGGCTGCTTCCCGGCTTATTAAACCCGCTGGAAAAAGGGTACGGTACGGTTAGTGGGTCGCCAGCGGTGCTTGAAACCGGTACAGTTGCCATCGTAAACATTGGTGCTCAAAAATATCTGAACACCCACGTACGGGATCGAAATTACGGTCGTGTTCAGATATTTTTTACCACTGAATGCTCCGATGTTTATGATGGCGACTGCTCCAAAAATATCATTTAATACGGTCAAGTTTCAAGGACCAGTACCATAAATATCGGTAACTAAAGCGGTATATACCGCCCTGGGTGAATCCGCCGTTTTGATTCTTTCTGATTTATTTTGATGATTTTTAAAAACTGATCTGATATGCGTGCAAAACGCAATAAATTTAAAGATCTATTAATAACATTCAGAAAACTACTGAAGGCACTAAAATCCAACCAGCGAATCAGAAGTTATAGACTCTCAAAGTTACATGATCGCAATGGTAATGACGTCTGTAGTATGGTAATGATTTTTCTTATCGGCAATGATGATATGTTGATGGTAATGACGAAAAATATATAATAAAATGTGTATTATTTTTGTTTTAAAGCACTATATTTATTACTAGTTTTTGCCCGCGACTCCGTCCGCGTGGAATTAGTAATTTGGGCAGCTTATTTTTTTATCCAATTTGCTTTTTCATTAATTATGGCTATCCTTAGTTCCTCGATATTTTTTATTTTTTTCTTCTATAAGAACCTTCTCCTGACAATAACGAATACAATAAAAAAAGAACTAGCGAAATCGGTCCCGCCGTTCACGCGTGATGCCTTGATCTAGGAAAATAGGGATTCATTTATATATATATATATATAGATAACAAAATCAACGACTGAAATAACAATAATAACAATGACAACCAAATGGTACAAAGGTAACAAAAAATCTCACAATAAATATTCACATTCATTCGTTTAGGCGCGCGAGTCTTTCGAACTACCCGCTCTTGATTTCGAATTAGAATCAGCACCCATATCTTGAACTACCCGACTTTGATCTTCATTTTTAACGCCACCCTATCACAATGACACACAACACTAACAAAGTCCGACGGCCTACCCGAACATTCATCTCGATGCCGACATTATTTTTTTAATTATAGGCTTTTTTATTTCAACCGTTTCAATGTCACGCACCATTTTAGAGTAGAAATGACAGTACATGAGAGTATTTTGGGATTGTAAAGGTCCGTCCAGTAGTTTAGTCCTGACTCCAATAAATGTTGGCATGTGGCTGACTTATTTACTTGGCGATTTTTAACAGCTGCAATATGTTCCTTGACCGTCTCAGCTAGGTCGTCGGACGTTGTTAGTGTTGTGTGTCAGTGTGATAGGGTGGTGTCAAAAATTAAGATCAAACGCGGGTAGTTCAAGATATGGGTGCTGATTCTAATCAAAATAAAGAGCGGGTAGTTCGAAAGACTCGCGTGCCTAAACGAACGTGACACCAGTCAACTTGTGAATACGGCCGCTGTAGTGTGGCCAAAACGTCGAGTTCAATATTGTTTGCGTTATAAGTCCCGTGTGTGGTAATAGTTATTCTGTAAACATGTTGAAAGAATGCTGGATTATTTGCAAACATAACATTAAATAATTCTCTTGGCTTGGCTGTTACCTCCTCTTTTTTCATTTTGTTACAACTTTTTAACCCGTTTTAGTTTTAATCGTTTCTCTCACACATATCCATTTATATATAGCACACTAGGTACAGTAAAAATACTTTTTAAAAGCAGATTTCTATGAAGTAAGAACACAATAACGTCATTGCCGTTCACATATTATCATTACCATTAACACAAAACAAACGGCAATGATGACGATGGTTATGACGTTTACGACTTCATGTTAATTTTTTAACTGAATACTATATAGTAAAGAGCATCACCAGCCATTTCCATAGTATTATTCATAAAATACACAAGTCTAAATAGTTTAAAAATATGTAATGTTGGTATTTACGTTATTTTCTTTGATGTTGGTAATGATGCAGAAGTTTGACAAAGTATCCACGAGCAAATGTAAATCTAAAATTTGATATTATTGTCTGGGAAAAAATAAACCCGCGCTCTGCCCCGCTACGTAAGAGAAACTGAGGAAAGAAGGTGCGGCCTCTCAATCGCAGTAGGTAGTAAGAACATTTGAGAAATTTAACTTTGACGGTGCTACGATGGTGTTGACGAATTTCCGTGATAAATTTCTTTATTTCATTAATATTATGTTGTTCTTTATCAAATTACTTATTCATTAATTATGTTATTCTAGATCATGTCCACTTTAGAAATATGAAAAGAAAAACGGAAAGTACGCGGTATTTTTTTTTATAAATGAATAAAGACGTTTACTATTCAACTTTTTTTTGTATATGGCGATGACGTTTGGTGCGTGTTTATTGTAATAATTAATTAATTATATGTCGTATACTATGTATAATACAGGCACCTCATGTAAAAACATGCTAGAAACGTAATGTGAATTAAGAAAAAAACGCAGCTCTGCTATTTAATTTATTATTAGCATATATTCGGCATTATTGGATTTTCGTGGATTGTCCCCCCTGCACGATTGTGCGCGCGGGGCTTGATATTGCATTCACTATTTCTGTCAAGCGGTATAAGATGATGACAGAAAGTGATATTATGAAAGCGATAGCAAGCGTCCGTGCGTTGGCCTCTGGTTTCCACATACGTGTTCGACGAGGAAGTGTAAATAGTTAGGGTATTAAGTATCGATATAGGGTAGGTAGGGCAAGCGTTGGTATTAAATCAAAAATGGTCGATCTTACGTCTACACGTTATTTACTAATATGTGTAAGTACAGGGGTCACCAATTAATTTCGCTCGGGGTCCGTTTTAAGAAATGAAATTACTTTAAAAAAAATATATTAAACATGTAATTACGGAAATAACAAAGGTATTTGAAATAAGTTTCAAGTCTTTCTCGCTTGTTAGCTCCGTAGCTCGTTACATCGCTCGGCCGTTATCGAATTGATGTCAACAAAGATAATAAGGGGGATACATTTTTTGGTAGTGCAAGTTGCTGTGTTCTCGCGGTCCGCACAAAATGGGTCGGCGGTCCGGATGCGGACCGCGGTCCGCCATTTGGTGACCCCTGGTGTAGTATGTATTAACTCCATAGTGCTGCGCGGCATCGATTCAGTGACCATCAATGTTTTAAGCGTCGAAGTACCTAAGTACCTACTTATTTATTTACCATTTCGATAAAAAATAAAGATTTATTTTTAAAGCGGAGAGTGACGAAAGCGTGAGTTGGGTATGTTTTCAAAACAACTCCTCGCAGTTCGTGCCATGGCAAGGCCTTGACCTTGGCCATACCTGTCATCACTGGCGTCACGTAAAAATGTAGACAATCCAGTAGTAATCAAGGGGTGCCATTCGCAATCCCTAACATAGTTTGTCCTAATCCAGAACAATTAATAGATAAAAAAAGAGTTATGGCAAACGTTACATTAGGACAAACGATGTTTAGGGATTCAGATATAGATCCGAATCAAGTTTTTATAGCGCCGCGCTGCGGCTTAGTAGAGTCTGCACTCAAGAACGCAATATCATGTTAATCATTTGTGGGATAAGCAACGAAAACTTACCAGGCGTAGAAAACGCGAATACTTTGAGGTGTGGGTACCTCGGCCTTAATTTTAACGCTACTAATACTGCTACTCCAGCGCCAAGACTGTGACCTGTACAAAAACAATGGAAATTAGGTCAAGGTCATCATAATTCAGTTAAGTGCCTATACAAATTGAAACGTTCCAACAAGTGGACAAGGCTACAAAGGATCAAAGACAAAGAAATATTTTTTAACAAACAAAAATGAACAATTAGAATAGAATAGAATAGAATTTAATTTATTGCCACAACATAAAGTACAATATAGAAAACTTATTATGTAGGTACATAATTAATTAATATTAAAAAAAAAACGAAACTAAAAACGAAACTAAAACTAACACTGTCCCATTAGTTGTGGCAAAGGGGATGCACTCAGCATATGCTGTGAGTCAGGTGCCCACAGGAGGCCCTGATTGGCACAGCGCTGATTTTCAGTACACCCCCTTAATACATCCCTGTTTTCAAACGATGGGTGCCGAATGTTGAAAGCAAGTTAAAAATAAAAATAAAAAATTTAAAAAACAAAACAAGATAAGGGAATAATACTAATTGTAGGTACAGTCACAACACGGGCCCGTCGATACACGCAGCTGGCGGCCCGACTCCCCCGTGCTGCCACTGTTCCTACTGTAGCCGACATGCACCAAAAATATAAACTAATAGGCTTGCAGCGCTGTGCAGGACGTGGTCACGATACCCCTAATGGACATGCTTCAAATTCTATCTGTCGATTTAATAATAAAATTCTCAATTTAGTTTTAATATTATGCTGGGGCATATTCTTACGTAAAGGCGGAGGAAGATCATTCCAGATTTTTGACGCAGCGAACTTGAAACCGCCCCTGAACCCGACAGTTTTGTGCTTAGGAATAAAAGCCATATCTTGGCTCTGGCTACGAGTATTCCAATTCTAGCTTTTTCTCGCAATTTCACCTGCGTCACGCGATTTGTTTGCACTTTCCCGTGATAGAAAGTAGCTTGTGTTAATAAGGGATGGTGTGCCTTGATTTCCATTGAATGGCTGCAGAAGTTGCAGAGATTCCTTTATCAAACAAACCATCAGTATCTCTCAAAAATAAACTTCCACAAAACTCAGTTTATTGAAAAAAATGGGCCTTTATTGGTTAACGCAGCTCTGATCGCATAAAGCATTAGATTCGCCAGTTGGATTGAAATTCCAGGATTTTACAAAATTCCTCTTGGAATTCCCACAACCTACACCGTGTTCTTCATTTGCGTTGTACATTTTAACACCCATGCAAAATTTCATGTCTTAAGAATTAACGGTTAAGATTTCGGAATTTTACATGGATCCCCTAGCAATACCGGGATAAAAAAGTACTAACCCTACCAAATAAAACATAATTTTCTTTCAAATTTTAGCTTGAAAAAATAACAAACACACTCAAAATTTCACAATTCTATTATTAGTGGAGTGGGATTCCTATAATGGTGTGTAGTACCTGTGAGCACGAGGTCGTAGTGCGGGTACTGCTGGAAAGCGCGGTCTAACACTGGCATGAGCCGCTTCAGCATCTTGGCCGCGCCCATCGACATGCCCTTGTGAGCTGCCGTGCCTTCCGGCAAACCTGGGACAACACACGGAGTGTAAGAAGGTTTTTTAACTAATTTCAAAATACAGAAAGTTTAAATACCCTGCTCGTTTAGCTAAACGAAAAAAAAATTAAACTTGTTTTTTATTGATTGCACTTTCTGTTACTTTTTGCGTCATTACGCATGATGGCCGACAAGTGGCAGTGGGCAAAGGATCGTGGTGCGTGTTGCTGACAACACAAAGTTTAGTTGGCAGAACTTTTTACTCCTCCACTTCCGCTACTGATGGTCGTAACATCCCATAAAACTCGTGTCTAAATAAAATTTTCCTTTTTGCAATGTACAGTGTTACAGTAAAATTACATAAAGTTTACCACTGACAGATGGTTTGCCTTCATTTCATATTCAACTTTAACGACCTACAAATAAAGCCAATTTTAGAATACTGTTACCCACGTTTGCAGATTTTGTAATAGCTACTTTATTTGTATGGTATTAAAGTTAGAAATTAAACAGAGCGATTGTGTCTCTACGCCACGCATCAAAGGGTAATAAAATTAGACGGCTTACCGTCGGCTTCGAACCGCTCAGAGCCAGCGGTGAAGTCCGTGAAGATGTCCCTCAGCGAGATGGAGCCCCGCACCGCCACGACGACGCTCTCTCGCTCGTGGTCCGCGATCACACAGAACGGAAGCTGTAATATTATCCTTGCTTGATTAACTTATTCATAACATTTTATACTCATAGTTATAGCCGTGAGTCTTTACTATATAGTCAAGGGGTTGTAAATACTCGTAGTTAGTAGCAGAACTGTCTTAGGGCGTGCTGGGGCCAATGAATATGGGCCCCCTGGTAACGTAAAAAAATAATGTCGGAATTTAGGAAGCACTGGACATGGGCTCCGTGTGCCCTTCTGTGAAAAACAGTATCTACTCGATACTAAGCACAAAGTAACGAAGCGAGTGTTGGTGAATAATGAGACCTACTTGCAAAAGGCCAAATAAGAAAGCATCATTCAAGCTCATCTCATCTCATCCATCAAATTCTGCGACCGCACATTCCCATTATCCGCGGATCGTAAAAGTAAATAAAGTACTTACACGAAGCAGGTACTGAAATGTTACAATAAACTCTTAGGTACTTTGCTTCGGCTGTATAATGAGATGACCGGGTATAATTTGTTTTTTTTTTGACGCGATTTCGTTCACGCTTATTGTAGGTACTTATATGTGCATATAAGTTAAACATCCAACGCCTAGAAAAGTAATTCTAGTTTAGAAGTATATCAAGACCAAACCATATTTAAAGCAAGTATCAAATCTTCCTAGTTTCTTCGATATACATAACTGTATAGTACAAGTCCCTTAGCTAAAAGTATTTCTATGTTAACCTATTCAACACGCACCACTTTATGTACCTATCGCATACGTATAAGTGCAATAACGCTAATGTTCGTCGCACGGAGAGGGTAAATGCGTCGACTTTCTAGGCCATTGAATAATATTGAACTAGTAGTTTTTAGTGAATACTGTCCAAATAAGAAAGTTGGTAGGTGTAATTTTATAGGTCAGGTTAGACTACATTCATGGAAGACCCAAGGCTCGTTCCAAGCGTTAGCCAACGTTTTCCCCAACTAAGGGACGCGGTTATAAGTTTGAGTGAGATGGAACTGCATGGTGCTCACCTTAGCGTACAGCGTGGCTCGGTTGTCAAAGATATTGACTAAGAAGACCCTAGTTTTCTTTCGGTTTATTGATGAACGCCCTAAGCAGAATACTACAAGTTTGATATCTCTATTTTTGTACATTTAAGTAACCTACCTACCCTAACAGGCTCCACAGCTGAACCTAGTACATAGCGGTTTCATTTGTCTAAAAGCTGGGATACGAGAAATAGTTCTGAGATTTGCTAATGAAAAGTACCTACAGTTGTTTTCACGATATTTAACTTCGGACAACAAGTTACTTTAACAACATTGGGGTAAGTTAAATGTTTTTACTTTATGTGCAAATAGAAATAAGGGCTGTACGCTAGTATTGGTTGCTGCAAGTAACTTATCGGAAAAATATTTGTTGATAAATTAAGAAAATTAAAAGTGATTGTTTCGATTGTGTGAAGCTTTTAACAAACATTACTACGTTAAAACTTCTTAAACCTCTGGGTTATCGTCCTTCGCTATTTATTCTGCTAAACAATTATAATAGATAATTACTTAACATAATATTCCTAACTAGTAAACTTGTTAGTAAACTGTCTGGAGCACACGCTTTGCTATTTAACATTTCAATGCCCAAAGTTCATTAATTTAACGCGAGGAAATAGGGTTGGCAACCCTAACACGTATAATCGACGGTTGAAAGGAATAATCTACCAAGCGACATGTGAAAAAATTAGAAAAAACATATAATTGTATACCTATACATATGTAAAAATATATTTTGTCTAGAAAAAACGACATTTTGTTATATTATGTACATAGTACATCCCTCTGTCCTTGACAATACTACTTACTTATTAACTTTTTTGTCCATATTTAAAACACTTTTCATCTATAGGATCAGTACCTAATTTAAGCGTGATGGATGAGATAAGGTCACAGACATACAGACACAATTTCACATTTATAATATTAAACAAGTTAGCTATGAAGTATCTTTTTTTGTACTTATTTTTTCAACTTCATTTTTTTTTATTACTTTTACGGTCATCCCGTGAAATCATACATTTCGTACTAAATACAAACTGAAATATAGATGCACAGAAAAAACCCCAGAAAAAAGACCAATGCTGGGAATCGAACCCAGGTCCTCAGCATTCCGTGCCGCGTGCCATACCCCTACACCACCACTGGTCTAGAGATTAGACACGAATCTTTCCTATACATCATACATTTCAATCTGCTAAATCATCACCTTATGCAGTGACAAACGCACATCTATGTTACACCCTCATCGAGAGATTTTAACACTCCTTCGGAACTAACCGCTCACCTGGACAAGAGATGGCGCTACTGTGCAACTTTAAACAAGTTAGCTATGAAGTATCTTTTTTTGTACTTATTTTTTCAACTTCATTTTTTTTTTATTACTTTTACGGTCATCCCGTGAAATCATACATTTCGTACTAAATACAAACTGAAATATAGATGCACAGAAAAAACCCCAGAAAAAAGACCAATGCTGGGAATCGAACCCAGGTCCTCAGCATTCCGTGCCGCGTGCCATACCCCTACACCACCACTGGTCTAGAGATTAGACACGAATCTTTCCTATACATCATACATTTCAATCTGCTAAATCATCACCTTATGCAGTGACAAACGCACATCTATGTTACACCCTCATCGAGAGATTTTAACACTCCTTCGGAACTAACCGCTCACCTGGACAAGAGATGGCGCTACTGTGCAACTTTAAACAAGTTAGCTATGAAGTATCTTTTTTTGTACTTATTTTTTCAACTTCATTTTTTTTTTATTACTTTTACGGTCATCCCGTGAAATCATACATTTCGTACTAAATACAAACTGAAATATAGATGCACAGAAAAAACCCCAGAAAAAAGACCAATGCTGGGAATCGAACCCAGGTCCTCAGCATTCCGTGCCGCGTGCCATACCCCTACACCACCACTGGTCTAGAGATTAGACACGAATCTTTCCTATACATCATACATTTCAATCTGCTAAATCATCACCTTATGCAGTGACAAACGCACATCTATGTTACACCCTCATCGAGAGATTTTAACACTCCTTCGGAACTAACCGCTCACCTGGACAAGAGATGGCGCTACTGTGCAACTTTAAACAAGTTAGCTATGAAGTATCTTTTTTTGTACTTATTTTTTCAACTTCATTTTTTTTTATTACTTTTACGGTCATCCCGTGAAATCATACATTTCGTACTAAATACAAACTGAAATATAGATGCACAGAAAAAACCCCAGAAAAAAGACCAATGCTGGGAATCGAACCCAGGTCCTCAGCATTCCGTGCCGCGTGCCATACCCCTACACCACCACTGGTCTAGAGATTAGACACGAATCTTTCCTATACATCATACATTTCAATCTGCTAAATCATCACCTTATGCAGTGACAAACGCACATCTATGTTACACCCTCATCGAGAGATTTTAACACTCCTTCGGAACTAACCGCTCACCTGGACAAGAGATGGCGCTACTGTGCAACTTTAAACAAGTTAGCTATGAAGTATCTTTTTTTGTACTTATTTTTTCAACTTCATTTTTTTTTTTATTACTTTTACGGTCATCCCGTGAAATCATACATTTCGTACTAAATACAAACTGAAATATAGATGCACAGAAAAAACCCCAGAAAAAAGACCAATGCTGGGAATCGAACCCAGGTCCTCAGCATTCCGTGCCGCGTGCCATACCCCTACACCACCACTGGTCTAGAGATTAGACACGAATCTTTCCTATACATCATACATTTCAATCTGCTAAATCATCACCTTATAATATTAGTATGGAGTTCAAGTTAAAGAAAACATTTAAGTTTAATTTGAGTTAGAATTGACAAAGTCATCAAGCATGTAGGTAGGTACTTATTACTTCGACAAATGCCACTTTTACATACGCTTGTTCGAAAAAAATGCAGAACAAAGCAATCCACCGATTACTAGCCATTTGGATTGCTTTGGTGTCTTATCTTGCGAGATCGATTTGCCGTCATTCCGGTGGAACAACTCACGGAAAACTGAGCGGCGCCAGAGAAGTTTTCCTTAACGTCTTCTATTGTTATCAAAACATCTTTGCTGTTTACGACTGTTGTTGCATGTTATGATGGTGGCATAGAATGCGGGTAACAAAAAGTTGACCAAATGTTGTGAATAAATCCTAAAGGGAACGAAACTCAACAAATACCTAAAATATTAGTCCTCCAAGTTCATAATATTGTCATCATAATTATCTCAGCCTATAATGCGTCCCACTGCTATGGGCTTTACTTCCCACTCGGATCCAGTGCAAATTGGTAACTTCACACGCACTATTGAATAGCTTCGCAAGTGTGTGGGACAATCCACGAAAATCCAATAATGCCGAATATATGCTAATAATAAATTAAATAGCAGAGCTGCGTTTTTTTCTTAATTCACATTACGTTTCTAGCATGTTTTTACATAAGGTGCCTGTATTATACATAGTATACGACATATAATTAATTAATTATTACAATAAACACGCACCAAACGTCATCGCCATATACAAAAAAAAGTTGAATAGTAAACTTCTTTATTCATTTATAAAAAAAATTACCGCGTACTTTCCGTTTTTCTTTTCATATTTCTAAAGTGGACATGATCTAGAATAACATAATTAATGAATAAGTAATTTGATAAAGAACAACATAATATTAATGAAATAAAGAAATTTATCACGGAAATTCGTCAACACCATCGTAGCACCGTCAAAGTTAAATTTCTCAAATGTTCTTACTACCTACTGCGATTGAGAGGCCGCACCTTCTTTCCTCAGTTTCTCTTACGTAGCGGGGCAGAGCGCGGGTTTATTTTTTCCCAGACAATAATATCAAATTTTAGATTTACATTTGCTCGTGGATACTTTGTCAAACTTCTGCATCATTACCAACATCAAAGAAAATAACGTAAATACCAACATTACATATTTTTAAACTATTTAGACTTGTATATTTTATGAATAATACTATGGAAATGGCTGGTGATGCTCTTTACTATATAGTATTCAGTTAAAAAATTAACATGAAGTCGTAAACGTCATAACCATCGTCATCATTGCCGTTTGTTTTGTGTTAATGGTAATGATAATATGTGAACGGCAATGACGTTATTGTGTTCTTACTTCATAGAAATCTGCTTTTAAAAAGTATTTTTACTGTACCTAGTGTGCTATATATAAATGGATATGTGTGAGAGAATCGATTAAAACTAAAACGGGTTAAAAAGTTGTAACAAAATGAAAAAAAGAGGAGGTAACAGCCAAGCCAAGAGAATTATTTAATGTTATGTTTGCAAATAATCCAGCATTCTTTCAACATGTTTACAGAATAACTATTACCACACACGGGACTTATGACGCAAACAATATTGAACTCGACGTTTTGGCCACACTACAGCGGCCGTATTCACAAGTTGACTGGTGTCACGTTCGTTTAGGCACGCGAGTCTTTCGAACTACCCGCTCTTTATTTTGATTAGAATCAGCACCCATATCTTGAACTACCCGCGTTTGATCTTAATTTTTGACACCACCCTATCACACTGACACACAACACTAACAACGTCCGACGACCTAGCTGAGACGGTCAAGGAACATATTGCAGCTGTTAAAAATCGCCAAGTAAATAAGTCAGCCACATGCCAACATTTATTGGAGTCAGGACTAAACTACTGGACGGACCTTTACAATCCCAAAATACTCTCCTGTACTGTCATTTCTACTCTAAAATGGTGCGTGACATTGAAACGGTTGAAATAAAAAAGCCTATAATTAAAAAAATAATGTCGGCATCGAGATGAATGTTCGGGTAGGCCGTCGGACTTTGTTAGTGTTGTGTGTCATTGTGATAGGGTGGCGTTAAAAATGAAGATCAAAGTCGGGTAGTTCAAGATATGGGTGCTGATTCTAATTCGAAATCAAGAGCGGGTAGTTCGAAAGACTCGCGCGCCTAAACGAACGAATGTGAATATTTATTGTGAGATTTTTTGTTACCTTTGTACCATTTGGTTGTCATTGTTATTATTGTTATTTCAGTCGTTGATTTTGTTATCTATATATATATATAAATGAATCCCTATTTTCCTAGATCAAGGCATCACGCGTGAACGGCGGGACCGATTTCGCTAGTTCTTTTTTTATTGTATTCGTTATTGTCAGGAGAAGGTTCTTATAGAAGAAAAAAATAAAAAATATCGAGGAACTAAGGATAGCCATAATTAATGAAAAAGCAAATTGGATAAAAAAATAAGCTGCCCAAATTACTAATTCCACGCGGACGGAGTCGCGGGCAAAAACTAGTAATAAATATAGTGCTTTGAAACAAAAATAATACACATTTTATTATATATTTTTCGTCATTACCATCAACATATCATCATTGCCGATAAAGAAAAATCATTACCATACTACACGTCATTACCATTGCGATCATGTAACTTTGAGAGTCTATAACTTCTGATTCGCTGGTAGGGTTTTAGTGCCTTCAGTAGTTTTCTGAATGTTATTAATAGATCTTTAAATTTATTGCGTTTTGCACGCATTTCAGATCAGTTTTTAAAAATCATCAAAATAAATCAGAAAGAATCAAAACGGCGGATTCACCCGTGTGCAGATTTCCTCATTTGAAAAACTCACAGGCGCAAGCCCGGAATTTGACGACCGCTTTAGCCTAGTTGGTAGTCGAATCCCGGTAAGGGCATTTAGGTATTTGTGTGATGAGCACGAATATTTGTTCCTGAGTTATGGATGTTTTCTATGTATTTAAGTATTTATTTATCTATATAAGTATGTTTATCGTCGTCTAGTACCCATAGTACAAGTTTGCTTAGTTTGGGACTAGGTCGATTTGTGTAAGATTGTCCCGTAATATTTATTTTATTATTTTATTTATATGAACCCATGATGGGCTTGAGATGCCATAGGTTAAACCACTAGGTTACTACGATTACTATAATATTGTATTTCAAGATAATAGTATTGTAAAAAGAACGAACGCTTGCTACAAAACGCTGTGCTATCGACTGCTGTCTATGTAGTTAGAACGTTCTAGAACTCGCATAATAATTTCAATCACTTACGGCCTACCTGAGCGAAAGGGAAGCTTTAAAAAGCGGTAAGAAAATGAGCAATGAACAAAATTACCAAAGAAATAAAATTTGCAATATTTTATATCGGCTTTTGGGAGAGAATACTTTGATTTCGTTTTAAGTTATAGAAATGCGAGACCGATGAAAAATAATTGCTTTTTGGACTAAATGTTAGGTAGGGCTACTGTTATACATGTGTCATAAATGGCCATTCAGATAATTAGATTCACGGTTACATATTTCAAGGCAAGCACGTCACCGTCACAGATTTTCTACCAAAATCAAGTTTGCTGACAAAATACTTGTGGCATTGCCTTTAAAAAACCGGATTCGTTGGTTTCGATCACAACAAATTGTTTATGAGTGTGATGTCAGCGATTTACAACCGACAACCGCATGCTAATTTGACCCCCGCAATGTTTAATGTTCATGTTTAATGTTTAAAAGTGTAGGAAAATTTCAGAAAAAGACAACATGTATCATTTATGCAAATGATTTGAAGAAAATAAAATAATAGTAGATTGTACACCAAGGGGATAAAGCACTGCATTATGTCACGGGCGCGATATTGAATCCTGAGCGTATCGAGGGACTCCAGATTTAACTCCCGAGCGTAGCGAGGGGGTTTTTAGTTGATTCCCGAGCGAAGCGAGGGAATTAAGATGGAGTCCTGAGAGCAGTGAAGGATTTAAGCGCGCCCAAGGCAAAATCAGTTTTATCCCCGAGGAGTATACTCTATTTTTCTCACCTTTTGCGAGACAATAAAAACCAAGGCTACTAGAAAAATACTCGAAATAGACCCAGAAGCACTGATTCTGACACTGAATTTGCGCCTTTCGCAGTTTTCCATTTGTCGGAATCTTTGTAAGCTTTTAAGTATTTTTCCTTCGACTTCTCTGGGAGTACATTATTAACAATTTCTAAGGCCGGCTTGCGCAGACCTGGGTTAGCTACTTAACTCCGAGCGAGTTAACTGCTAACCCAGGGTTAACAAGTGTCAAAATGTATGGAACTGTCATTCTTAACCCTGGTGTTGAGAGGAGGATTTTGGTTGGTTGACGAAAAGAGCTCTTAAGATGCAATGAATTTTTATTTCAGGTTCGATCTGTTTTATACATTTCATTATCGGCACAAGACAGGGACAAAAACTATAGCTGTTTCGCACGACATGCAAAAATACAATTTGCGGGTGGATTTAGGCGAACACATTTTAAAATACCCTTAAGAATAAATGTTATAAAATTATGTGTATGTTTGTCTGTCTACCGGACAGTGCTCCCCCTCAAGTGAAACGTACAACGGGTTTAATTATTCTCCCGTAGCGTGAGATTATTCCTCCGCGTGTACTGGGTTCATTTGAGACTTCTTCGTTGAGCTCGTAGGCAGGCTTGAGTCGGTCTACTGACACATTTACTAGTCGTCCAGGTAGCTGCAGTTTAAACACTTCTATTTCGGCGAAGAACGGGATACGGACCCTCGTATGGAGGTTTTAATGATTTATGTCCAGAGTCTATACGTAGGAACACATTATTGCATGTAAACAAATCTTTGTGTACAAAAGTTTTCGTATTTTTCGGTGTGTGCTGTGCTGCAATGGTTTTCGGTGGCTCTTGAGATCCGCCGGGGTTGTTCGTCTTGTCGTCGTCGGTTGTTTCCGGTAGTACCATAGCTCTTGCGTTGTCGGGGTCACCACTGTTGAGGAGGATTTTGGTTGGTTGACGAAAAGAGCTCTTAAGATGCAATGAATTTTTATTTCAGGTTCGATCTGTTTTATACATTTCATTATCGGCACAAGACAGGGACAAAAACTATAGCTGTTTCGCATGACATGCAAAAATACAATTTGCGGGTGGATTTAGGCGAACACATTTTAAAATACCCTTAAGAATAAATGTTATAAAATTATGTGTATGTTTGTCTGTCTACCGGACACCTGGTTTACCGATTTTTTTTTTACTCTGAACTGTGCAAGTGGTCCTAAGTTGTCTAATTTAATGGAATCAGGAGTCAAATCACTTTCGTCACTCGATATTTTCCTAATGTTTTATCTTCTTTTGCAGTTTTGATACTTAAAATTGCAGCGTATTGAAACACTCGCGGCTTTTGTTTAAGTATTTGACTTTGTTTTCGTTCGGCCGCGGAACTGCAAATAAATGAGGTGCGGCGCGGCCCCCGCGGGGCTGAGCACGTTGAGCACCAGCACGTGCACGAGCTACGCGCCGGCCTGCACGCCGGGCGATTTTGAAATTAGACTTTAAGGGCATACCAATAAGAACTACGAGAAGTGAGAATCACATTACTGCCCGGCGGGTTATAATGAAATTCAGTACAACATTACGCCCCGGCGAAAGCCAAGGGCTATAATGACTTACTTTGAGAGAGGTTTGCATAATATATAATAAGGAATTATCGAGCAGGTGGTGTGAAAAAACAATTAACACTCTAAAAATCTCTAATATATAAAATTTCGTGTCATGGTGTTTGCTATCGAACTCCTCCGAAACGGCTTGACCGATTTCTATTAAATTTTTAATCTATATTTGGTAGGTCTGAGAATAGGTCGTAGGCTATTTTTTATATCCCTATTCTACGCAGACGAAGTCGCGGGCAACAGCTAGTAATGTCATAAAAGCCCTGGCTGACAGAACTGCCTACAGCATGGTCCCCATGACCCTGGCGGCATACCTCTTTAAGGGCTATCCGGTGCGATAAGAACGCGCCAGCTCTGAATTACCCTGAGATGTTGATGATTAAAGGTATAATATAGATTTTATTTTTGCTGTTGATGATACTGAAAAAATAAAAAAAGATCTCACGCTGCTAGCTGGTTAGAGAATCGAATAAACGTAGTAGGTACGACGAAATAAAAAAATCGTACCTATACCCTGTCTATTTAACAGAGTTAGCAAAGCGTTTTCTCTGTTGCACTTTTGTATACAAATGAAAGGGACAAGAAACTGTCAGTGGGCGTCAACAATCGCACGTCGATGGCGGGCTCGGCTTACATGCCGTTTGTTGGAATATTCGTAATACTTCTCGTGATTTTTGTTTGTAGTTAGAGGCACCTCAAATAATTACATGTCATGTTTATTCATCTATTAATCATAATTATGTAATTTAAAGTAGTAGATAATAATATTTAAATATGTGCCCTGCAGTGGGACGTATGTGCCGGTGCATATCGTCCTTATCGCTGACCAATTACGTGCATTCTCTGTTTTCCAGTACTAACTCTGTTAAATAGACAGAGTATAGTACAACAAACACAAATAAAATCGTTAGTAGCATCCAAGCACGCAAGTAGTCATTATTGCGAGTACGTCATTGTATAAAAAGTCATGGTTGCAGGCACGCCGTGAAGTGCACTTTTTCTATAATAAAAAAAATCAAGTACTCACTTCAAACACGTGATTGTTGAAGGACGCAAAAATGATGTCATCGGGTTCCAACTTGGACATGTATTTGACGCCTGCGAAGTGGCACATGCAGCAGTTATCGTCCGTCACTATTGAGTTTTTAGGACTGAAAAAATATACGTTAAGTTAATAAACAAATTTGGTAACATTTATTTTTATTTAAATTTTACGCTATGGCCTACATACACCACACGCGAAGCGAGAAAGTCTTATATAAATTAAGCAACCAACAGTTTCAAGATGGAAAATAAAGCCACTTTCTGATGTTATCGTCTTTACCATCTAGAAAACATTCCGGGTAAGACAAGCGTCTCTTAAACAACTTCAACCCAACTATTCCTGGTATTTTGTATTCATCCACCATTAGCAACTATGATCGTCAGCAGTCTCGTGGGAAGCATTCCAAAATGAAAGGTTGCCACTCAAGAATCTTTGTTTCTCACTGGTGGTAGGTTCTTATAGATAGAGAGGGTATGTTTGCACCTCTTAAAATATTGAAATTATTTAATCTTACAAGAAAGGACGTGTAGGTACCAATCTATTACACGCTTAAGCAGTTAACCATCCTAATTACACTTTGATCACGTCGGATCCTGTAGCCGGGAAATAAATGAACATGATAGCAGGAAAATAACAATAAAACCACCCGAGTGAAGATAGTTAAGTGGGCTATATCAATACGGCAATTAGTAGATAAGTACAGGTATCATCGTGTTTGATAAAAATCTGCTACCTAATAAGTATTAACGGTAATAAAGCTCAGATTATGTTGATAAGGGCACTCGAAGTTTATTATGATTTTGGTGAAGTTTACTACTCGTGGTTATTCATGTGTAATTTTATTCATTGACTACATTTCTGCAATAATTTATTTTACGGTGGACTATAATTTGCTATATGTAAAAGATAACTAAACTACGTACGTAGCATATAAGTTGAATATTAACTGCGACCTCGCTTCTATGGAAAATCTTGTTAGGTACGTCGCCGTACGATAAATAGGTAGGTACGACTGATACATAGGTAGGGTGAATTGCATATGATATGCATATGATAAGTTTGTCAATGAAGTCTGCATGGCTGAGTGGCTAATGTTTTGAACTAAAGACAAATTTTGATTACTAACCTAACCTCAATAATAAATGAGTTCAACTTCAACTTGGTAAAACGTTTACAAACAACTGAAAAACGTCTTACTTCTACCACCAGCAGCACCATTAGTTAACAATCCTTTCTCATATGCCTTTGATCGGTAAGAGATGTAAGTGACAAAGCTACTGTAGGTACTTCGTTAACCTAAAACAACACACACAAATGGATAACTCACCGACAACAGCAGCACGTCAAATGCCGCGCCAACTTGCAGAAGCCTGTGAAGCAATGCCGATACAGCACGTACGGCCAACCGTAGGCCGCTATCGACAGTCTCAGATAATGCAAGGCATCCTTCAGGTTCATCCAAGGTGGCGTCTCCGAAAATATCTTGTTGACATCTGTAGTGTATATCGGTTCTTCATCGTTCAGCATCTGGATGCGGCGCATTTCTCTCGTTTCCCGCTTCTGCCTGACCCTGAGAAGTACGCAGCCTGCCACCACGTCCGAGGGAACCAAGTCCGTTGATCTGAACAGTGCACTCAGGAGGGCTGAAAAGATGGAATGCATGAATAGACTATCCAACAAATTAAATAACAATGTTAGTTACTATATTGGAATAGGTATGAGTAAAAAAAAGCAGTGCCAAGGGTTGCATTATTGAACTTGATAGGTATATTGCAAATTCTCGAAAAAAAACTGGTTATGTCCTCAATACATTTGATTTGGTTGAGGACTACAGAACATCACTGAACTGATTGTTAGTCATAAAATAACTGAAAGCATTTCAAGTACACTTTCTCATTATGTTTATTCAGGATATTCACCTGCAACCTGTTGGAAGGCTTCCTTCCCGTGTTCGTCGCGCTTCAGCCAACAGAAAGCCCACCGGAATCTCCGAGACCACAGGCCCGTCACCTTCCTGTGATGCCGCACCTGGTTAGGCGTGTCTTGCATGTCCCCATAGTTCACCGAGCCCAGAGGGTCGAATACCATGAACAGACCAAACACCGTGAGACCAAGTTGCACCCAGTTGAATAGGACTATACCTGAAAACGAAGGAGAGAACGACTTGCTTAAAAGTAGGACGGTGTAATGGTACCGCAAGTGCTTGATTCCCACTAAAATACCCAAAAAAAAATTGAGATAAGGCGTAAGCGAAGACAAGCATGGAAATGGTTATATACTCTAACTGAGATGTATTGCATCCTATCTTATAAACCCATACCTAGGTACGTAATAGCGGGTTTTTTTCGCAACTCGATGTCTTTGTGCGCCTATTTTGCGTAATTGGCTGTAGGCGCTAGTCGTGCCAGCCTAGCTCCTGGAGGAACCTATACCTATCTCATAACCACATACCTAAAATAAAAGTAGGATCATTGGGATCATTGTTATTCACGTACGTTTGCGTTTTTCCTGCGATTGGATAAAACTTTTACTGCTCTGACATTTGCGCTCAACGTATTTTTATGGCTAGGGGAAAGCCTACTTCGAAGCAATCATGGTAAACCGCGTCATGTACGCGATTTTTTCCATCTTTTTTATAAATACCTTTGTGAAATCCCGACAGTTTGGTGGTGGTACAACTAGTTGTATACGTACACATACTTAGAGGAAAATTAATATAATTGGTAGCTAATTTCCTGACAAGTGGAATGAAAAGGTTCGTCACTTTTCGACTCTATGTCAACGAGCAAAGGTCGAAAAGTGACGAACCTTTTCATTCCGCTATATTAGTTAATTTAACAATATGTAGGAACGTTGCACTTTAAAATATTGAAAAAAGTATGTATACCTACCTACAAGTGCTTCCAAATTGGTCTTATTTTTATTTCGTGACGAATTACAATCTCATAATGGAATCCATTCTAATATTATAAATGCGAAAGCGTGCCTGTCTCTCTGTCTGTCTGTTACCTCTTCAGGTTAAACCACTGAACTGATTGAGATTAAATTTGCTATGGAGATAGTTTGAGACGATGGGAAGGAGATAGGATAGTTTTTATCTCGGAAAATTGCGTAGTTTGCCTAATAAGGGCCTACGCTAGCTGACGCGGATTACCCGGAACAAACGCCCGTCGTGCGCGCGTCTAATAAGAAATTGTATGAACAGCGCTAATTGGCGCGGGCGCGTGCGACGGATTTTCGGTACATTTTAGACCCGCGAGCGGGCGCACGCGGCGGGCGTCCGCGTCAGCTAGCGTAGGCCCTAAACAAATTATTCGCAGACGGAGTCGCGGGTTAGATCCGTATTCAGGCATAAAGGCGCCAGCGCCAGCCTTTGTCAGCTACATTTATCTTATCTTTTATATACGAAGCCGTTTTATGTACAAAATAAAATATGCAATCGCTTGGGGATATGACGAGACACTGCAAGCTCAACAGGATAAATGAAATAGGATAACGATAAAGAAAACAAATTCCAAACGTAAAGTTTAAATTACGGATATAATAATCAAACAACCAAACAAATATGCTCGGAAATTTTCGGTTTCTATTTGATAAGTAATCTTCCCTACCTACGAGTAAAATACACATAAGTACCAAAATTTTTTTTCATCTTCGCTAACTTTTTAAAACTTCACACAATGCATGTAAAAATAAGCGGATAACATGCCCAGCCAATCGTTTTGGTTTTACCGCGGCATGTGCATAAGTTTTATTTTTAATTTTCTTTTTATTATTTCTATAATCAAAAATTAAAATACATTTTTAATACATTTATTTATTTTATTTATTATTTAATCTGCAAATAGGCCGCAAAGAGCTCTTTTATATGCCACTTTTTTAAAACTAACAGCGCTTTCGGAAAGAACATTATTGCCAATCATTGTCTGACTTGTAAATATCTTCACAAGCTTCGCGATTCTTGATCAGCAAACTACCATTCCCTACTTTCCGGGCCTTGCCAGTAATGTAGTATTATTAGTAGCCACGCAGCTCGCCACCATGAAGGTCCCTAATCGCGATGGCCACACACGCTACAATTAAGTCACCGGTTGACCAGTGAGCAGAACGTATATCATAATAATTGTATGGCTGAAGTTTGAAACATAAAATATGGTTAATTTACAACGATAGCCTGTGTAAATAGGTATTGTGTAGCTTTATTTAAAAACTACACGTCACCGATTTTTTTCGGCCTTTTTGAATAAAAAAACGTTTTCATCTCTCATACTCGGAAAGTGAGGCAAATCATATCTGACATAAGGGATATGTATTATTTTCTTCCCAAGGGTAGAAATGAATTAAAAAAAATAAAGGCAATGGCTGTCAATGGAACAAATACGCATTCAGCCAAGCATTACGGCATGGAATAATTAAGTATTGAGTTTTTTTTTCTTAATTAGTCATATTACAAATTTTATAATGCCAGTGAAATATTATTAAATTAAATTATTAATTTCTTATTTAGTGACTTAAACCAGAAAAGTTAGAAAATGTTAAGAAAAAAATACGGTAAATGACAATGTTATTGTCCACACAGCCTATCTCTATACAGCTTAACTCCTTGGTTCAAATTGGTTACTTACATATCTATACATATAATAAATCTGTAACAAGTCGGTGTCTGTACATTGAAGATATTTGAGAAAAACTGTCACTAGGGCTATTTATTAGCACAATAGAACCCAAAACAATGATTTTTAGAATTATTGTCTGTTTGTCTGTTTGTCTGTGCGTTTGTGCACGCTAATCTCAGAAACGGCTTAACCTAGAAGGATGCGGTTTTCACTAATATGTTGGTATTTTCTTGGATTAACATTTAGTGTTTGTTTCATTTGAATCGGTTCACAAATAAGAAAGATACGTCTATTTTAAGAATTTATCGAACAGGTTTTTTGTTTGAACGCGCTAATCTCAGGAACTACTGCTCCGATTTCTTTCAGTGTTAGATAGCAGATTTATCGAGGAAGGCTATAGGCTATATATCATCACGCTAACACCAATAGGAGCGGAGCGGAGCGGAAGAATGTTTAAAAATCGGGGGTTTTTGAAGTAAAACTTCTATAGGCACGCTTGACTTGGGAGTACGGTGTTGTATGTGAACGCGGGTGTGCGGGGGGTGCGGGGGCGGGTATTTTTTTTTATATCGAGGAACTAAGGAGAGCCATAATTGATGAAAAAGCAAATTGGATAAAAAAAAAATAAGCTGCCCAAATTACTAATTCCACGCGGACGGAGTCGCGGGCAAAAGCTATTTTATAAATAAATTTACTAAAATACCTACTTTATCTATTGTTTTCATTAATTACTAGCGACCCGCCCCGGCTTCGCACGGGTGTAACTTTGAAAAATAGGTGTGAAAAATAAAGAAAGTCTGTAATTTAAGGTGGTAAGTTTATATATTTACCTCTTTTTCCCCAAACTACACCCACACGAAGTCGGGGCGCGTCGCTAGTTTTATGAATAAAATTTCGACCCGTACATTTAATTTAAGCGATCGTATTCTGTTAATCACGCCAACTGTCAAACGACTGGCAGTTATGTCAAACGCCATAAGGTTACATTAGAAAAGTTATTATGGACGGTAATTTTTCTTATATTTTTTTAATTTTCCGCGTAATTTTCTTAATTTTTTCTTTCATAAGAACCTTCTCCTGACAATGACGAACACAACAAAAAAAGAATTAGTGAAATCGGTCCAGCCGTTCATGCGTGATGCCGTGACCAAGGGAAATAGGGATTCATTTTTATATATATAGATTATATTGAACATTCTAAATTTTGTTAAATTAATTTATTCCTTAACAATAAACTCCATTGAAATATTTACAACCGATCATATTGACCAGTTTAGACATTTTTATTTATTTATACTTATATTTTCTTACTTTCCTTGTAGTCGAAATGAAAAGCAGAGTGTTGAACTCGGGAAAAACACCAATATCACCCTCGGAATATAACCTCGCGTGATATTGGCTATTTTCCTCCCTTGTTGAACAATCTACTATTCTAGTCAATGCTAAAATTTATGGCCTTCATAAGTCTTTATTACCCTAATCTATCTATCTATCTAATACCTTTAAACGAGCAATTCTTGTATATATATATATATATATATATATATATATATACTTATATATATAATCAGAATCTCAGAAACGGCTCCAACGGTTTCGATGAAATTTGGTATGTGGGGGTTTTCGGGGATGAAAAATTGATCTAGCCTGGTCTTATCTCTGGGAAAATGCTAGGTACCGAGTTTCAGCCCGAGCGGAGTACTACTTATATAACAAAAACACTCTGACTTTGACTTTAATTTACCAATGTTAGTCCACGTGTAATTTAATTATAATTTGAGATAGAGGTAGGTGTACGACAAACCGAAGGCTCTTGTTTACAAATGGAAATTAGTGGCAGGCATTTGGAGGTAATAGTGTTTAATTAACATCTAAATCCGAACCAATACGTGACATACATTATTTATCGTCGAATTTGATTTCTGTTGCGACCTTATAAATTATGCATGATCGCTATGAGGTCAAAAATAAGCTGCATTTTATAATTTAACTATTTTACTCGCCGTTATGTTTTGGATAGAATAATGCATGGTTGGAAATTCACATAGCATTACGGGATAATTGTCCTGTTTAAATAAATGGATCTAAAAGTTATCCGTTAGCCCAATTTTTAACTACTTCTACAATATCTACGTTTATTTATATCTTTTATTTTTATCTTTGCAACTCCATAGTTCTTTTTCAACTTTTGCGACTATTTGATCAGCGTGCGAATTTTGGGTGCGAATTTATAAATTTATCATTAGTAGATTTATTGATAACTTATTGATACCAGGTGACACAGAATCCGAGTCGAGACCAACGACAATCATGTTATGATTGAACCATGCTGTGGACGCATCTAAATTAAGGGATTGCACAGATAGAGCTGCGATTGATATTCGCACTAGTTTTTTATGACATTTATTACTTTGTGAACGTTTTGCGATGGTCACTATTTAAATTATTCGTCTTTACCACAATCTTACGCAACAGATAATTTTGATGACACTGAGAACTGGAATTGATTTTATTTGGTTCTAGATTATTCTTATGGTCTCGGGTGGAAGTCCAGGGTTGTGGACGTAGTATTAAAGAGTGACTTACTCTGGATGACTATACTGGAGAACGTATCAGAGACGGAGCACTCGATGACGTCACAAAACATCCACATGGTGCCCATCACGTTCAGCGCGATCTCAGGTAGCACCAACAGCACTCTGGAACAACAAGAAAAATCAGGTCTTGCAGAAATTTCTCACCCTCTTTGCATACATATTATAATAGGTACGCAACGGCATTCATTATTTCACCACACGTGTTCAATTATAAGAATAAAGGACTGAGTTATTGTGATTTCTGTGTCAGACACCTGTGATTCTGTCTCTATTTAAAAAAAAGAACAAAGACGGCATTTTAGACATCCGTCACAGTATAAGATAACAGAAACTTAACGGAGAATGAGGAAATAGTGGGTACTTTAATAGAATTGAAACTTATATGACAAGCGTATACAGAAAGCATTTTATTGCTCATGGGTATACATTCTAAAACCATGTTTAAAATACAAAGGAAAAATCAAATCGCTTACTTTTATTTTATTTTAAATGAAAACAATTCACGTGCTGAATAGTTTATCACACGTCGAAGCTACCGAACAGCGTCTAAATGACAACAGAAAGTTTCTTGTTCAACTTAATGAACTTTCGACATTAGTAGAATTAAGGACCGTGTCGATGAACCCATATTTATAGGTATAATTGAATGAAATATATAGACGGTGGAAAGGAGAAACGAATCTTTGTTATATTTATAGCTCAAACGATGCAAAAAAAGCTGATTTCAAATAAATTTCGTCCAAAATGTCGCTTAAAGGGTCGCTTCTCCACCATCGATAAAGTAGTTTCTTTTGCATCCATTTTCTAAATTCTAATATTCCATAAATACTTAGTACCTACTCTACCTACTCGTAGTTCCATTTCAAAAATATCTATCAATCTATAAAAATGAAAAACAATTTTCCAAGCGTAATTGTACTCTGCACAGTAGGTATATTTAAAAATATCTTGTTCGCATTAACTATATACTACAGCTATTAATATCCGTGACAAGTTATGTATTTATAGTAGTGAATTATTGACGGCTATTTATATTCGCGTTTAGCAAAGAACCGCGATAAAAGTTGATCGTTCCTTAGGAAATGTGAGCTCAAGTGACCCACTGTCGGCACTTGCTAGCGCTGAACCATTTAAAACTACGTAATTTTTTTTCATGTAGCCTCCTAACTATAATTGTTAGTTTCAAGTTTTCCGAGAAAAGCGTCGTAAAGCCATAGCGTAATCCAGAAACTTACACGGTATGTCAAAAGCGACAGCACAAAGTATCTTGTAATTGCAGCAAGCTTTACTTTAAGAACTTATAAATTAATACTTAATGTTAATGTACCTAGGATATTGGGATATTATCTATGCTCAGAGAGCGAAATGTTTATCTAATCGCATGGTTATCTCGGGAGCAGTATTGAACTGAAGCTGCAGTGTTATTGTCATATGTATGTTCTTATATTTCTCAGGTAAGAAATTGTAAGAACAGCTGAACAGTCGAGTCCCTGAACTGTTCAACAAAATCAACTTTACATTCCTATTGTATTATTTTGCGTGCAGAATAAATGTTTTGTTAAACAAAACATAAGCCCTGTGAAAAAAACAGATGTCGCTAGCAAAGATTTCACAAATTCTAATGTAACCCGTAACTTTGTAAAACAGAGCTCAGGTGTTTACAGAACGTGACTAAAACCTCTTAGGTGTACAGTATTGTACGATCATGTGCTAAATGGCTGCCAAAAGATTTTCTATCGCTAGCGAACACTGATGTTGCCTAATCTTATTTGTCCAGGTTTCGGCGGATGTGTAAATAGATTCGATCAATATTTATAGCGATATTACCTATCCATGTTGGTGATTAAATTAAGAGATGCTTGGTCACATCTTAAGAGTAACCATTCCTGTGTTTGTGATACAAGATAGAAAGGAATTCCGTCATAGATCTGGGTTTTTGCGAATATTTAACTTGAGAAAAATCCAATCAGCGTTCAACGAGAAAGATGATTAAATATTTCGATTCAAAATTAAAACTTTGAGTATTTTAGAGCGCTCATACATAACGCTGTATTTGATTCATCTGTACCTACTTATGTACTAAGGAAAGAGAAAACTGAACCGGTATCTACATTCTCATTGAAAGGTAATACTCAAACGTGTTTGCGTATGGTAAGTCAAGGAATGGACCTTTGCCATATTGACTTTAATAGCAAATATCACGCCGTTTTGTTATTTACTGATTCGTTAGGAACTACCTACCTATTACTTTATCCATTTTTGGAGTTACATAAGTATTATTGCCTATACAATAGCTAGTTTGATCAAACTGATATTACCTTAAAAGTTATTTTAAGAAACCTATCAAGTTGCATTTTTTGTTGGTACTTAACACATTTAAATATAGAGAGTGGCAGTTAAAAATTTACGTACTTTTCGTTCTGATTAAATTAAAAGCTTCTATTGAAGGGAAGAAACTTATGCCACACAGCATTGGCGAATGCGTTGTGTAAAAAAGATTGTAAATATTAAAGGTTCCGCGCTAAATAGTTAATAGAATCATAAATATGTCTACGGATAAGAGCGAACACGTCATCCACTTACGAGGATTGTGAGGATCCGGGAAGTTTGAGAATAGTGTTTGTTTTACACCAGTATCTGCGGACAACGACGTGGGCTGTGACGTAGTGTCGAACTTTACCGCCAACGCTCAGGTCCCGCGACTTGACGGCTAATCTGTCATTTGGCTTATCTTATCAAAGGGATACCTATCACTGGAAGGTCAAGGTTGCTAAAGCTCTGTTTACTTCATACTAGTTTTAGTGTCATCTTAATATTTTGCGACATTAGTATCGAGAGTTTTATTTATAGTTCAATGAGCGTTCCATGAAAAGCGTTTCGTAAATGTCCCAATTCTTTGTAAGAGCACGAAAATGGTGCTAAGCCAAAAGCGTTTGTCTATGGATTCTTAGAAAAACTCTAACAAAAATAGACTCGAGTAAGAGAGTGCGATAAAAAACAGGGAGAAAAATACAGAAAATACAGTACGATGGCGTTCTGAAGCCGTGCGGAAAGCCCTAATTTTTTTTGAACCTACTTTACATCCATTCCACCCACAGCGAGATTTAGGTTAAGTTTAATTTGTGTAATGTACGAATATTTTTACTTTGCCAAACAAAAAATATCCAAGCTACGCCTAACGCCTTTTCGTAAAGCCACCAAGATTGCCTTCTCGTCTTCAGACTTACATATTTATTAATTACCAGTGTCGAAATCTACACAGAACCGTTGGTTTTCAGTATTCCGAGAATAACGCATTTACGCGTCTTTCAAAATACGCCCCGATCCCCGAATTGAGGAAAAACTGGTGAAGGTACATTTTGCTCGGTGGCAAAAACACGCAATAAATCACAATTATAGTGGCGCCGATCCACGCTTCTTATTTATCTGAGCGAACAATATTTCAACGTTTCGTAAAATGGAGTTTTCTAAATATCTATCTATGTATAGTATACGTTTGTAGACTTTGCGCGCTGAGATTTGTTTTTTCTTAGCGCCCTGAAAGATAAAACGTAGAGCTACAGATTTTTGATTAAATTTAAAATTTAGTCTTAAGACCAAAATTGTGAATAAATTTACTTTGAAAATATCAATGTCCGGTTGAAAATTCAAAAAGTAAATTATGTTATTTTTTATTAAATGGTGTTTTATTGTTTATTCGACGCCGCCGCTGAATCAAAACTTACCAACACACGTATTACGAAGTCAACCTAGAAATGTCTCTTTTTTAAATTTTACTAAAAAAAGATTCTAGACCTCCACTGTTTCAAATTCGGGTCTAGTCTAACGTCTAACACGTCTGGTGCTAAAGATAAAGTCAGTAAATCAAGAATTTGTTTTCTTTATTTATTTAAAGTAGTATTTCGATTTAATTTTCGAATCACGTAGGTTTTTTTTATTTTTGTAATGTCACTGTACTGTTTCAGGTGATCAATAAAGAATATTTGTATTGTATTGTATTGTACAGTTGAAGAAACAGGGTGAACCCAGGGTGTGTGTCGCTGTCAGTTGCGTCGAGTAGCCGCGCGACCAGGGCGTTAGCACGCAGTGCACGTTTGGCAGCCGCCGTGACGTGCGACTCCGAGAGGAAGGGCTACGGATTAGCCCGAAACATGTCGAGTTAAACTCGTTTTGAGACGTGAGTGATCCGTTTATTTTCACTATGAGTGAGTCTCACGGTAGTTTCATGTTTAAAGTGAACCCTTTTCATTGCAAATATCATGTTGACATTCCATACATCTACCAAATCATCGTGCAATGAGGGTTTTCTGGCAGGTGGAATATCGCTAGATGGCGTTAGTATCGTAAGGTCTATTTGACGTTACACCCATACAACAAATGTCAAAGTTGTCAAACGGACCTGACGATACTAGCGCCAAATAGCCAAATAGAGGTTTTGTGGTGTGTTGAATGTGTGTGTGTGTGTGTGTACGTATATATTTCATGTTTGTGGGCACTTGTAATAATGTATGTCCGTGTTTCTCAAGTAACTGACCAGTTAAACGTTTATTTATTTTCGTTATCTTACTGGATTTGTTCTTTTTGGCACGCAGCCAAGCTACGATCACGTCAATTATTGTCATTAACTACTTCAATATGGAAACAAATAAAGTTTTTTTATTGGTAATTAAATAAAGCAGGTCCGAAGAGTTTATTTTGTAGACAACTTTATAAAATAGAGTGCCAATTTAAATAACCATACCTAGATATGTAAACAAAACTGTAGAGATTTTTTGTCAGACATTGTCAGACCTAGACAAGAATATCTAATTAAACTTACTGAGATTTTTTTGTTGCTCTATATCGCACCGCACTCCTAGATCAAGAGTCAATTAACTCAAACAATCATCGTCATCACCATCATCCCAGTCTATTTACGTCCCACTGCAGGGCACAGGCCTCCTCTCAGAATGAGATGGCTTGTCCCGTAGTTCCCACGCGGGCCCAGTGCGGATTGGGAACTTCACACACACCACGGAATTTCTTCGCAGGTGTATGCAGGTTTCCTCACGATGTTTTCCTTCACCGTTAAGCTCATGGTAAATTTTAAATAGTTGTGTAAATTTTAAATAGCAGAAGGGTCGTGGGTTCAAATCCCGGCTCGCACCTCTGAGTTTTTCGGAATTTATGTGAGAAATTACATTTTCAAAACAATCCAGGAGCTCAATTTGATCTAAATATGTATATGAGAAAATAAAAATATACTTACATACCTAGATGTACTTAATAAAAAAGTACATACTTAGGTGCAAACTAAAACAAATTTATAAACAACCGCCCTAGCTCGATACAAGATTTAAAACAATGTTGTGTTGTTCTTGCGCCAAATGTGCGATTTTCCCAGTGACGCAAAAGAAATTGAACACGGATGTTATCTGTTTAGAAACCGACTGGCTCGCTGAGAATTGTTCATAATTCAATCATTGCAGTACGTGTTCAACAATACAAAAAAATTAGAAAGCATTATAAAAAACTTCTGACGGTTAATTTTATTGAGAACACAATATTTAGTTTAGAAATAAAACATCGGAAAATACAATATTTAAACATTTTTAAGTGAAACTAAAATATCATTAATCAAATAATATTTACGTCCTTAAATAGGCGGCAAGCAGCGGCAAGTAAAGGAAGGGTACATAGCCAAGGCCGTAATCGGGGAATTCCAAAAATAGGGTACAATTATTTATTTTTCTCCGATTATAATGGAGTAAAAAATGTCCCCAGTTTTTCATACAAAAATAAGTGTCGGTTTTGTTACCTTCAAACACCAATGTATGAAAAGTAACATTAAAACTGACCTCGGGACACTTTTTTCTCTATGTAGAAACGATAGTGCCACTGATTCTGAGTAGATCCATGCAAAAAAATTTAAAATATGAGAAAAAAATCTATTGTACCCTATTTTTGAAATTCCCTAATTAAGTACTTTTTGTTTTGAAATTTCCAACTAGGATCAGTCATGTAGACAAAAATTCTCGATGGGCGCGAATATCACAGCCCGTTTACGAGCTCTCCTTTACGATGCCAGATTTTATTTATCTCGCGGGAAGATTCCTTTTAACTTGATAAGTACTTTCCGAAGAAAGTTTAGGCAATTACCAAAACTTTTTTTTTATAGCAAAACATTCGCTCAGCAAAATCTTAGATTTAGACTTTAATAAAAACTAAAAACAATAAAACTCGTCCGGAACAGCTGCGCCGTTTGAATTACCTATCTAAATATCTACTACCAAAAACCACTAACGTATATGGTAAGAGAACTGATAAATATGTACCTACTGCCATCTATTTTGAATACCTTGCCAGAGGAACTCTTAAGCAAAATGTCAGATTGTAAATACGAAAGAGTCAAATGTAAAAAACTAATTAAGAGCTATTTTATAGGGTGCGGCGGGGTGGCGGACCTTTCCTAGCTGCGGGTAGGCCGGGCGGGGCCGGTTCACGGTGGATGCAAGCCGCTTCCAAGCGTAATGATTGGATATCAATAAGGGAAGCCTGTGTCCGTCAGTGGTTGTCCTATGGCTGATGATGACCTTCCATAGATTGCATCACACGACGCTACTTTTTAACCCCCGACACAAAAAGAGGGGTGTTATAAGTTTGACCGCTATGTATGTGTGTCTGTCTGTGGCATCGTAGCTCTTAAATGGGTGAACTGATTTGGATGCAGTTTTTTTTTTATATGAAAGCAGATTTCTTGGCGATGGTTCTTAGAAATATTTCATCAAAGTTGGTTCAGCCGTTTCAAAGTTATCACAGCTCTTTTGTTAGCTGCGGAAGGGATCTTAGACGCATAATGGGTATTCACTTTATTTTAAAACATAATTACGTGACTTAACTGGTGGTGTTCTTGGGTAGGCTGATTGGAGGAGGATATTCGGCACGCATAACCAAGGGTGCAAGTTGAAATCCCGTTTAGCGCTCTAAACTTTTTCGTCTAAAAAATTTAAATTACTAACTTCATAAGTAACAGCGGTGACACGTGCTTCCTGATGTCGACTTCGGTGATGGTCCCGCGCGCGGACTGTTGCGCAAGCGCCGCGAGGAGCAGCATCAGCACCGCCTGGAGAGACAAGGTCCCGCACAGGTACAGCCGCACGAACGCTCCGCCGTGCCAACCCTCCGACTGACACTGCCATGTCACGGGGAATATCACTTCAACCACTAGCGCTATTAATACCAGCCTGGGGACAAAGAAAGAGGGTTGAATTAGAAACTAAATATAGGTTAGGGGGTTAGGCGCTTAAAATGGAATTTTAAATCCATACTACTATTATATTTATAATACTGATTGATACGATATAGATGAAATTTGGTATGGATATAGCTTAGAGACCCTGGGAAGGGCATAGGATAGTTTTTATCGCGGAAAATTGTTTATGTTCCGCAGGATAGCGATAAACGAATTCTTTGCAGACGAATTCGCGGGAATCAGCTATAAAATTCAAAATTCTGACTGTCAAACTGATTGATAACCAACGCACAGCCCAGACTGTTGAAGCTAAAGACTTGAAATTTGACGCACATATACCTTGAGTGTCATAGAAGTACCTACACTAAAAAGGAATTTTTCGAAATTCCCACGAGATAGGGAATAAATTTAATTTATATTTTCAGATCAAAGTGGCCTTATCTACGTAACATTATATATAATTACTAGCTTTTGCCCGCGACTTCGTCCGCGTAGAATTCCAATTTGTTGTAAAGCTTCTTCATCTCTTTCATTGTATAAAACAAAAAACCGGCAAGGGCAACATCCATTATTATTATCATTTCTTCATCATCATCAGTATCAGTTAGTAAATATTATAAATCCCGTTTATTCATTATCCCGTGGAAATTTCAACAAATTTGTCCTTATTCTATGCAAATTTTCGCTTATATTTATCCCGCGGGAATTTTGCATTTTCCCCGAAAAAAAGTAGTCTATGTCCTTAAAGGTGTAGCTTTCTACCGGTAAAAGAAGTTTTAAAATCAGCCCCGTAGATGAATTCACTTATTTTTTCCCGTGTGAATTTTGCTTTTTCACGGAGAAAAGTAGTCTATGTAAATAATGGTTGTGTAACTTCCTATTGGTGAAAGAAATTTTCAAATCAGCCCTCAAGTGATGTTCACTTCTTTCTATCCCACGGGAATTTTGCATTTTACCGAATAAATAGTAGGTAGCCTAGCCTATACCAACAAAGGATAGTGTAGTGTAGGCACGGCTCGATACCGCTAGCCAGTCGTAAAATGTTGTCCAACTGGCAGGTTAGTCTAATGTTATTATGTATAAAAATTGTAAGTAATTCTAGAACTTGAGTTTAAATAAATTAGAAGCGTCAGCGGTATGCGAGCCAGGGCAGATTGCTCCGGACAGCCTAAGGTGCTGGTCATAATACTGTAGTAGTTATACTGATCTCAAGGAATAAATCCACATATAAAGATATATATTGTTATTACTTATTGAAGTTTAGCATCACGCGCGTATCCCCGTACTAGTTCTACCTAAACTCGAGCTCAGTCCCACAGTAGCTTTCTATTGGTCAGTTTTTTTTAAACTCAGCCCCGAAGTTAAATTTACTATTTTCTATACCGCGGGAATTTTGCATTTATCCGGAAAATAGCATCCTATGTTAATCAAAGACAGTGTATCTTTTCTATTGGTGAAAGACATTCTAAAATGAGCCCCGAAGTTGAATTTTTATTTCTATCCCTTGGGAATTTTGCATTTTTCCGGAAAAAAGTAGCCTATCTATGCCAATAAAGGATAGTGTAACTTTTTACTGGTAAAAGTTTTTTTTAAAATCGGCTCGGAAGTTTCAGAGATTATCTATCCCACAGGAATTTCCAAAAATCCTGCAATAAGTTTTTTTGCTGTTATAAAAAAAAATAATAATAATTTATTTCAGGCAGAACCCATATTACAAAATATAAAATTAAAAAATAGTGAAAAATTCAGGCAAGTCAAAAGAAACAAATGAAATGAAATTAAAATTAAAATGTTATGTATGACCATTTACGTTTATACTGAATTTGAAAAGTTTAGTAATTGTAGTTACGGAGATAGGATCCAGTTAATTTGAGTATATAAATCCTGATTTATCCTTATCCCGTGGGAATTTTCAAAATTATTGAAGTTAGCTTTATACCTATTCTAATAGTCTACTTGCGTGCCCAATTTGAACAGTTTAGTAATCTTCGTTATGGGGATAGGGTCACTCTTGATTGATGAAGTATATACATCCCGTATATTCCTTATCCTGTGGGAATTCCGGAAAATTCTTTCTTATCGGATGCCTACGTCATACAAAGAACACATCCTCCAAGTTTCAGGTCTCTACATACAGCGGTTTAGGCTGTGCGTTAATCCGCCAGTCAGTCATTTAGGACTTCAGGACAAAGCATTTTATATGTATTTGTATTGCACCAAGCTTTTATACGAGTTCAACAATGATGTTTGAATACTCAATTCGATTTTATTCGAAAAAGGTTGAACTCACATAAAAGCTTCATCATCATCATCATCATTTCAGCCGTAGGACGTCCACTGCTGGAGATAGGCCTCCCTCATTTACGCCCAATCATTACGGTTGGAAGCGACTTGCATCCACCCTGAACCTGCGGCCTTCACCAAAACGTC
Source organism: Archips crataeganus (assembly GCA_947859365.1). Classification (NCBI taxonomy): domain Eukaryota; kingdom Metazoa; phylum Arthropoda; class Insecta; order Lepidoptera; family Tortricidae; genus Archips; species Archips crataeganus. Next base: position 9,634,568 of record OX402051.1, read on the forward strand.
CGTCCATCTCGTTGGTGGACGTCCCACGCTGCGCTTGTAAAAGCAAAAGCTTGGGGAAATGCAAATACTTATTATAATTAGTTATTATTAGAGATCAGATCAGGAAGTGGTTGACAAACGTAGACAAATGGTTTGCAAAATTTGAAGTTTTGTTTCGTTTACATTGTGTCAAAATAAAAAGTAATTTAAATCAAAAGCACTAAGGAGTATTGATATCAACTTCGAAGCAAATCACCCCCAAAATAACTTTCTACTCGTTTTTAACCCCGTCAAGGGATGAATTTCAATAAAATACGAAACACGTCTTCCATCAATTCTGTTATAGAATGTTTATGCAAAATTTGAAGTAGATTGGACCAAGGAATCACGTTTTCCCATACAAACTTTGCCCCCCTTTTTTACCCCCTTAGGAGTAGAACTACGAAAAATCCTTTCTTATCGGATGCCTACGTCATACAAAGAACACACCCTCCAAGTTTCAGGTCTCTACGATCAGCGGTTTAGGCTGTGCGTTGATCCGTCAGTCAGTCAGGACAAAGGATTTTATATGTATAGATTAGTGACTGCAAATTAGGCACGCGAATAGCTGATTGTAACTGTAAAAAAAAACAATTTTTGGATTTTTGGAAAATCCCCGGAATATAGAAAAAACGGGATTTATACAATTCAATGGGACCTATTCTTTTACGATTTTAGAGGTGCAGTGAAAAGTAATTTTTGGAATTTCCTGCGGGATAGAGATCGGGTGTTGACCATAAATTTGATTTGTGCTCGGATGAAGTCACAGGCAAAAGCTAGTGTGATATACCTATATGGTTATTGATGTTATTAGTAAGCAGCCACGAAACGCCCACGGCGCGGGCTCCGGTGTTTTTATCTCGCTTTAAATGGATGTCCAATGAACCGTGGAAAATGATATGGTAATACAGTTAGGAATTCGCAATGAATCCTGAAAGTTTTGTTTTTGTTCTGACGAGATCGAAAATAGAATTTATGATGTTAAACTTCTGAGTCGAAAATAGAATTTGTTTTTTTGAGCGGGCGTCGAATGGTAAAGGTCTGATCCATTTATGGGGAAGCAATACAGTCAATTAAACCGATGTCGCTACAATTTAAAGTCCATTAGGGAGCAATCACGCTGAAGAGGCGAAGGTCGGCCTGAGTGGACCGGACGTTGGGACGGAGCCGGGCGCCGGCCCGGTCGGCGAGGACCATGCGACCGAAAGCGTCAATCAATATAGAAGGCTCATTCATATTAATGTACCACGCAACAAGTGTAGGCCCACCGCGCTAGACAGATACAATTTATTAGGAAACCCTTGAATATTTTAATTGGGATAAACTTTGTCGATTATATAAATAATTCAATAAAGAAGCAATTGAGAAAGCGTCACTGTTCTATAACGTCAAAGGAATATATTTTGAGTAGCTTTTGCCCGCGAGAACTATACAATTTTCCGTGACAAAAAGTATCTACTAAAGTATAAACTATCTGTGTGTCTCATCAGAACCCGTCAAACAGTTTTAGCGTGAAGGAGTAACAAACATCCACACATCCATCCATCCATACAAAACTTTCACATTCATAACATTAAGTAAGATTATATTTTCACAATGTTGACAGCAGATTAATTACGGTATGACGATTTACTCACACAAAACGTGACATCGGTTTGAGGTAATTACAACGCAATTACAAGAGCAGCTATTGAAGGATCGTATTCTGTAATTGGATAGCACGATTTGTTTTTACAAGCAATGTGTATTCGTTTAAGTGGCACATAAATTTGGTAAAATATTTGGTCCCTTCGTAGGAAACCGCCTCAACTAACGTTTGGATTAAGAAATTGAGAGCATTCTTGTTCGTACCCTTGGTGTAGGGTACAAGGGTTCGTGTAACTGCTTATTGAAGGCTAGGTATGCGATGTGGATTCCTTTTAAATTGCTCGGAGTAAGGTCGCACGACGCCCACGTAATGTTATTACAGGGCTTGTCTACTTTGTCTAGCTTAGAATACTACGAGAGCCAGGGTACTAAATGAAGCAGCTTTCATATTTGTAGAAATACACCAAATATGTGTTCAAAATTTTACATTTCTCCAGAAAATAGACACATGAAAAATTAGCCCGCTCAATCAAATCAAGTATTAAGTAAAAAGTGTATCTAAGGTGTATCTAGCTATTTTTTAAACATCTAGACAGCTACGATATTTAAAATGGCGCCTGTAAAAAGTTATCTTGTTCTTTAAGAGGATACGATGCGCACCATTTCTCCATACAAACGTAATCCCCAGTTTCCTCCCTGGATAACGGCTTTAGAGCCAATTTTTTGTCCCGCTCTCGCTGTACTGACACGAAGGGGTTCGGGCGAGACAGCGACATTTCATTAAAATACCTATTTCTCAAAAGTCTCTCAGCCATCGTACCCTCTTAAGGCCGTTGTAAAACAAAATCGCATAGAAAATAGGTACTTTTGTTATTTATAACCAACCAATTCACATAAGTATATAAAGTAACAATGCCCTAGAGAGAGGTGCAAGAAACTACTCAATCGATTGAGCGCGTAATGTTCAACAATCGATAGTAAAGAGAGATCGCAATACAATAAAGGTGAAAAGCATTATAAGTAGGTAGGTAGGTATCACGTCACAATAAAATGCAGCGGTTACATCAAGTTCACTTCGGGTTTTTTCAACTTGTTTTGCATTTAATATGGAAAAATTAGGTTAATAATCAATATCCTTACTAAAAATTATAAATGTGACAGTAACTCTGTCTGTCTGTCTGTTAGCTCGGCGCGCTTAATCCGCTCGCTGAACCGCTTTATGTGAAATTTGGTATAGAGATTGGTTGCGAAGGAAATAGGATAGTTTTTACGCCGCAAAATTGCATAGTTCTCAGAGGATAGGATGGGGATTCTTTGCATACGGAGTCGCGGGCAACAGCTAGAACGAAGCTATTGTAGCCATAAACTGTGTCCAATCAGCCGTCAAATCCGGTAAACTTCTTGACTTATTAAAACGTACGTATACGTAGTAAATTTCAGCTTGCAGAAATTTACTTACCCGGATATTTGACAGCTGGTTTGGCGTTGGCTTCAAGGAAGTTTGTCGGTAAATGAAACCCATGAGCGATTATAAGTATATAGGTAAGTGCCTATATTATTATTTTTTATATATGAAAGGGTCAAACTAGCACGAGGATCACCTGATTAGAAGCAATCACAGCCACCCATGGACACCCGCAACACTAAGGGTGTCACAGGTGTAAATACAAAAGAACCAAGAGATTACATATGCTACGTTTATTTATCATAACTTACTGCTAACTAAGCAATGTGCATCACTATGTTGCATGCAGTAACGCTAAGTAACGATAAAAGATATTACTCTATAGCAAAATTATATGAGAGTTAAGGTATTAATCTACGATTTTTAATTTCGTGGAATTCTGACATTTCTTAGTGTTACTAGGCAACAAAATATTTCCCGAAAATTTAACGCTCGAGATAAAACAAATCAAGGAAATATAGAGCACACATTCCTTACCGTACACATTAAAATTGGACATAATGTAATAAATCATTAATTGATACGTAGTTAGAATAATTTTTGATCTAACTGTTCGGACGTAATAAATTATTTAACCCTTTTATGAGTAAAATATAAATTGGCTAAGTAAAGTTTTTTGAAGAGGTACTAAATATATTTTTTTTCGACAGTAGTCGTCTTCTAGACCGAGAAACTGCAGCTGTTTTATTTTTATCTCCTATCGTTTACTGGAAATATTTTTTTAACTGTTCGAGATGACATTTGTGAGATTTAATGGCTGACAAATAGAAAAAAAAACGAAGTCAATTGTCAATGTCAAATGAAATCTAATCGTTTGCGTTTCGTTTACTTGGCATTGTCCAAAAAGTAGTTCCAAAATAATGATCGAAAATATTCAATCGTGATTCAATTATCGTGCATAAGTCGTGGAGAAATGCGGTAAAATTGAAAATCCGGATTTTGTGCGGAGGTCGTTAAAAATAGTCCAAAAATGACACGAAAACAATCACGCAAAGCAAACGAAACGCAAACGGTTTGACATGGACAAAAGTGACTTATGACTTCGTTTTTTTTCTGTTTCTACTTGGTTTCTACTAAGTACTGAGCACGAACGGCTTGTCAGCCATTAAATCTCACAAATGTCAACTCGAACACTTAAAAAAATATTTCCAGTAAACAATAGGAGATAAAAATAAAACAGCTGCAGTTTCTCGATCTTCAGAACGCCGACTGTCGAAAAAAAATATAATTAGCACCTCTTAAAAAAACTTTACATAGCCAATTGTCCCGGGTATCATTGCGATGATTGACATAAATCGCAAACTTTCGGACTTAAATTATAATTAAAGTTATGTATTAAGTTTAAATCGTCGTCTCATCAGGTTTGTAATTTACAATTTCATAGACAAGGTACATACTTAAATAAAAAAAATCATCAAATGCCATTCTTCTGTCAAAACAACATTAAAGTCATTCAGCTTCTGTCTTGAATGTTCGAATGTGCTCGCTGTCCTGTTTCCGTATTATTGTTGTCATTTTCGTTGATTGATATTATTATTTCCTATCAATGTTTTTGTTTTTTGTTATGTGTTATGTTTTTAAAAGAGGACTAATAACATTATGAACTGTCTTACACGAACCATGAATACACGAATCTCTTAAAAACCTATGAAATAAATATAGACTAATTAATTTTAAAACTCATAACTTCTTATAGTAAAAGCTCTGCTTCACTATAGGTATTTATAATTAGTAATGTGCATATTTTGTTGTTTCTGAAATATCAATAGATTTAAAATAAAAAAGGTTTGTTGTCTCTGAAACGTCAAAATCTGCCATTTGTCAGAATTCCACGAAATTAAAAATCGTAGTTTAAGTGCCTAAATGATTTAAGTGATAATTTAGTGTTATCGTTCATTAAGTTTCATTAAAAAATCTGACGTACAATAGATAAATTTCATGCCTTTTATCGGTCAAAAATTATACGTTTCTTGATTTTATTAATTCATAAAATAAATATAAGTAGCCAGAAGCTTATATGCCCCCCATAGAACCCCATACTTTCAGTTGAAGCTTTACAACACTCTTTAAAATCTTCGTCACACACACACAACACAAGAAAGACACACACAATAAAGAAACACAATAAAGAGTTTAAGGCTAATGCAAAGTAATAGAACTTAGTTACAGCAAATCTCATTGTATTGTAGACCAAGTAAGTGCTTCCCCATTTTTACACGCTTTATTTACTTATAACAGTTCCTACATCAGAATAAGAACAATAAGGCTAACTGTCACATTGACTTGTAAGTGAAAATAACCTTATGTTTGAAGCCGTAGGTATAACTGACATTGAACCTTAGGGTGATAAAGAAATTTCTTGGTCGACTATACACGGTACCTATTTACTTAATATTCACAAAATACTAGCTCACGCTATGCTTATTATATTACGTTTCTCAAACGAGGGTGTAAATCCGGCTTATCATATCATGAGAGTACGAGTCAGATCTAAGCCAAGGGATTATTGAGGCGCGTTTACATATCTGCAGAAAAATATTCCCGAGACAACATTGCGTATATTGGAGCATAAAATAAGTTAGTATAGCTGTTACTAAATTCGTGTACATTTTGATGTGAGTTTAATAGACTCGCACGAGCGCAATGGAGCAAGGCGGTCAAGGTCTCCGTTGGATATTTTCAGGCAAGCGAGTGCCCAATGGGTCGTTTAGAGCCTTCTATAATAACATCACCCTTAATGGTCCAAAACAGGGCCTTGTGGCACTGTATCTTGAGCCCCTCAACTAGATAATAATATAAAACCTGAAATAAAGTCAAGAAGGATGTTAGGTATAATCATCTCAATTATGAAAAGTCATCCTTATTTTACGGTTAAGCCCGCTAAAGTAAACATGACAGCGGGATTATTTTATCTTTGATCTTTCGCATGTTAACAACAGTAATATATTTCATACTAAATACTAACTGAAACATGGATGCACAGAAAAAAACACAAAAAAAGACCAGCTCTCACCTCAGCATACCGTGCAGCGTGCTTTTACCCCTACACCACAGCTGGTTGGGATATATGCACGAATTTTTCCTATGCATCACACACAAGTCTTAGCTCGTTTAATCTTAATATATAAAAGAAGAAACTGACTGACTGACTGACTGACTGACATATCAACGCACAGCCCAAACCACTGGGCCTAGAGATTCAAAATTTGGCATGTAGGTTCCTTATAAGGTCTAGGGGTGCACTAAGAAAGGATTTTTCAAAATTCACACCCTAAGGGGGTGAAACGGGGGTCCAAAGTTTGTATGGGGAAACAAGATTAGTTCGACTATTTTATTTGAAACTTCACAGAAGTACTCTTAATGATAAATGAGTAAACACGTGTTCCAGGTTTTTTGAGAATTCAACCCCTAAAAGGGGGGAAAGGGGTAACAAAGTCTGAAAATCAACATGGGTGTTGTTTCTATGGTTATCGGGTCGCTGGTTATGAAAACAACAACGGTTTTAAAATCCTACGTGGCAGACGTAAAATACCATCTCCCTGGATGGGGTGCGATGGGGTTGAAATGTCTAAATAAACTAAATGACTGTTGATATATCAACGCACAGCCCAAACCACTAGACACAGAGACTTGAAATTTTGCACATAGATACATTATACAATGTAGGCATCCACTAAGGAAGGATTTTTGGGAATTCTCTCGGGAACGGGAAAAAACGGGATTTATATATTCGATTCCGAGTGACCCTATCTCAGTAACTATAATAACTAGACTCTTCAAATTTGATACACAAGTAGGATTACATTAGTTAAAACATAAATTTCAGGATTTTTCACAATTCCCACGGGATAAGGCAAAAACGGGATTTTTCGTTTTACTGGTCGTAGAAAGCTGAAATTCGGCATGTAGGTTGCTTGGGGAGTGTAGGTAGAGCTGGATTGAGAGAGACTTTCCGAAATTCCCACGGTAACGGGAAAAAACAGGATTTTTAGTTTTACTGGTCGTAGAAAGCTGAAATTCGGCATGTAGGTTGTTTGGGGAGTGTAGAGGAGCATTGAGAGAGGACTTTCCAAAATTCCCACGGGAACGGGAAAAACGGGATTTTTCGTTTTACTGGTCATAGAAAGCTGAAGTTTGGCAAGTGGGTTCGTTGGGGAGTGTAGGGGAAGATTAAGAAAACATTTCCCGAAATTCTTACGGGAACGGGAAAAACGGGATTTTGCGTTTTACTGGTTGTAGACTGGTTGTGGTTTCAAAATTCATAAGTTTATACTGTAAGTAGGCCGCAAAGGGCTCTTTAACCGATTTATTAAAAAGGAGGAGGTTATGCATTCCACTTTATGTATTTTTTTATGTAGGTATGTTCACCGATTTCTCGGTCAATTGTGGACCTGCTTGCTTGCTTGCCTGTATGCTTGCTTGCTTGATATCTTGGTTCCTTGGAATACTCATAGTACACGCGAGCGAAGCCGCGGGCAAAAGCTAGTTACTTATAGCAGTGATAAAGCAACATCTGTGTTAATACTCTCAACGAGAGACGTCAACACTCCTTCGGAACTAACCGCTCACTCGGACCAGAGGCTCTACCACGAAGTGCATAATTCGAACTTCGTTTCGTGCCGTCCCGCTCACGCTAATATGATCTGACACGAGAGTGAGAGGGATAATACGATACGTACTTCGATTTTCGAATTTCGTAGTAGCGCCTCAGATGTAGGGGTAAAAGCACGCAGCACGGTATGCTGAGGACCCGTTTTCGATTCCCGGAGTTGGTCTTTTTCTGTGTTTTTTATGTGCATCCATGTTTCAGTTCGTATTTAGTATGATATATGTATATGGATTTCACGGGAAGACCGTAAAAGTAAAAAAAATGGAGTTGAAAAATAAAAAAAACTTTTTAACAAAAAATTAAACCGCCGAAAAAACTGAAAAGCAAAAAATAATACCTTTTTTGTTTGACCTTAATCTAGGTACCAGTTTGAAGTCGGTGCCTCAGCACTAGCCAGGAGGAGTGGACCTATAATCTTCTACCTGACTGGCTTCTATCACTCCTCCTGGCTCGTGCTGAGGCACCGACTTCAAACTGGTACCTAGATTAAGGTCAAACAAAAAAGATATTATTTTTTGCTTTTCAGTTTTTTCGGCGGTTTAATTTTTTGTTAAAAAGTTTTTATTTTATACTTTTTTCCCATCCTTGGGGTAAATTCTTTTTTCCAAATTTATATAATAACAACTTCAAGGTATACCCTATCCAATAAAAAAGAATTATGAAAATCAGACTACTCTGTAAAAAGTTAGTCAATCATCCCCTGTTTTCCTACCCTTAGGGTAGGAATATTATTTCCAAATTTACATGGAACCATCCTTGAGGTATACGCTTTCCAATAAAAAAAGAATCATCAAAATCCGACTACTCTGTAATAAGTTATTCGTGGTCATATAGTACAATCGGTAATTGAACAATAAATCATCCCCTGTTTTCCTACCCTTAGGGTAAGAATATTATTTCCAAATTGAAATGGGACCACCCTCGGGGTATACGCTTTCCAATAAAAAAAGAATCATCAAAATCGGACTACTCTGTAAAAAGTTATGCGTGATCATACATAAAAAAAAAAAAAAAACTAATATACACGTCGAATTGAGAACCTCCTCCTTTTGTTTTCGTCGGTTGAAAATACAAAAGATACTTCATACCTAACTTGAAAAAACAACAGTACACACAGCACAGGATAAATATAGGTACTTACCTATTTTCAATAACTATAGCTCTAAGTTAGTATAATGTTGTGTCTGAAAGGTGCTATTATTCCCGTTGACCACACTTCAATATAAATATCCGCAAATACTCGTACCGTACCGTGTATCTGGTCTATAAGGGTTGCATGTCACATAATCTACTAACGCCCGGGCGGAAGCAATCTAATTGGCTAATTCCATCCGGGGAAGTGGCTCGCTGACGTAATACCCCGGGACACACAACCGGGAAACGTTGGGTTGTCTATTGTCCATTAATAGAAATTGACGTGTTGTGTAACGAAATAAGCTAATAACAAATCAGGAATATGAAGGAATGTAGGCTTTAGCAATATCATAAGTCTTCTATGACCGTATTCAAATTAACTCAGTAAAATGTTATGGCAATATTGTAATGTAGCAGCAATTATGGTAATGTAGCGTAGTAGCTATGTTACGTAAATTAATGAAGTGCCGAGAATATGCTTTGAGAATGGCGAATGAATATATTTTGTGCCCTTTGCTAAGAATAAACTGAAGTTAATGCAATGAACCGTAAAATTGAACTTTTTAAATTGTTTTAAGTATCTTCTTTTTTATCATTTATTAATATCAAGAAAAGTCGTGAACAGTGTAAGTATCAATTAAATAAAAATAAATAAAAATGCGTTTATTTTAAAAGTACAATGCATGGCAAAATTTACTAGAGATCCTCGCACTACGATTTGCCTGTAACGCGGAGAACCAATTAAAAGTGTACAATATAAACTAAGTTAGATAATCTGGGCACTTTCGGACAAGGGGTGCCCCTAAAACTGAGACCAACAAATAGAGTAGATAAAGCCAAAGTTTATTCAACTTTTAACGTAATGCTACTTGCACGAGTTTTATTGCAAATTTAAACCGGGCTTTATGCCTGCAGGTTAGAAAAAAATGCCACTATAGCTTGACAAGCTCGTGCGCGGCGCTCGGCGGAACCCTGTCGCAGGAAGCCTCTGCTGTCCTTAACAAGATTGTTTTTAATAAGTGCGGCAAACGCTGACTGCGACAGGGTTCCGCGGAGGGTCGCGCACGAGCTTGTCGGATTATAACTTTAATTCAAAATTTAGCCTAGTAATCTAGTAATATTTTAAATACTGAATACTGAGTGAGTATAGGTACTAAAATAAAACCTACCCTAAACAGACAAAACTCGAAAAGTAAAACATTTAGTAAACGAATGTGTATTAAAAGTACCTAGTACCTATATAGTTTAGTAGTAGTAGTACCTAGTTTGTTCATGCACCTGAAGGTATCGGTAGGCCGGCGAGGTTATTTGTAGGTACACAGGTAGAGCAAACCGTTTAAACGCGAACCGCTGGAATTTCCCGGAGGAGTGAGTTGTAGTTTTGCTATGGTTGAACGCGTCAGGAATTCCTGAGGGACGTCAGGCAACGGGTATCTGTGAGAACCTACAACATCTACATATTCTACATTTGCAAGAACACAGGTAGGTATCTCACTTGATATTTTTCCCTAGATTTATTTATTATTATTCAAATAATGCACTAGCAGCTCTTTGAGCGTGTGTTTTTAGTTTTTTTTAATTATATGTAGTTCATGTAAACATCCACTGCTATGAATTTACTTATATACTTAGTGGTCCTTCTTGAAAATAGCAACAACGAAAAGGTCTTATATTTCAAACCAGCGACTTTGTTTTGGCTTTTAATCCGTTCTAAATTTTAAGTTTCAAAGTTTTGGATTAAAAATTTGGAGTAGGTCATAATTATATTATTTAAATTATAATTAGTTAACTAATAAGACGATTCTAATACCTAACTAACTTTAAAAGTCTTTATGTCAAAAGACCTTTGCCTTCTCGTCTCTTCTTGTGGTCATGGAAAGACAAAGACAGACACATCTTTTAAATTAGTTTCACTAGAACGTATAATAACCACGAAAATATATAAAACATATAATATCTCCCATCTTATTCTTATTATCTCCTTCTATAACATTAACCGTTTTCGGATATAATCGAAAATTCGGAAATAACATTCCCGCAATCTTGTCTGCCGATCTTTCGTATTTCTATTTATTCTCTTTTATATTTCAACAAATCTTCAGAGTGCGAAGGCCATCACTCGCTCCGATAATTCCAATATCGTCGAGGCTCAATCGTAGCCCCGCGCCAAAGTACTTCCAGACGAATGACAAATGTGAAAGGACACAATAAAAGAAACAACTTAACAAATATGGAATCTCTATGAATCTCAATGTAACTACGCGCTCGGAGTTTGAGTCAACAGGACAAGGCTTGATAATATCTACTTAAAACATTGAGTAACAAAATACTTATTTTTGAATATCATGAATACTTAATACATTTTCGCATTAAAAGAAGCCCGATTTATTACCCACACAACGGAACGAGCGAAAGAAAAGTTATGTGCGTTTTACAAAATTGGCTACATACAATACTCACTAGCTACGTGTAATACGTTATGATAATATGTTTTGCGGCTGAATACGTAGGTATAGAGTTCCAGAGTGATGTTTATGATTTAAAAGTGTTTTTTTTTAATTTCTCCCTGGAATGGAATTAAGAAAGTCACAAATAATAGTAAGTAAATTATAATATAAATGTTGAAAGCAAGGTAGTATGATTTCCACCGTGTGTGTTGTGTTATTCGTTTCAATTCCGACGTTTCGACCCCTTTCAGGTGTCATGGCCACGGGTAGCTTTGGTCACGGCCACGATATCCGCAAAGGGCTCACAACGTGAGCACCCAAATACAGGTAGATAAATGAACGCTATTCATCAGCTTAGGTAGTTTCAGTTTCATTTCATAGTGTAATAGTTGTGTAAATACCGCAAGTTATCAAATACGAAGTTATTAATACTCTGTTATGCACAAATCGTAGCATTTTGTAACATCAGACAGTACGCTTCTTTGACTATAATCAAGTTTTTTTTCGTAAGTCGAGGTTGGCTGGGTGCAATTTAGATGCTTATTTTTTGTTCTCGCGGGTTCTTAACCTTTTGTCAAATTGTTTGATCATAAAAAGGTATTTCAGTAGAAAATTGTTTCGCCCTCAAATCTGGGTTTGATAATTTCAACAAATGATGTGTTTGGCATACTTAAGTTGAAGCTAAATCTAACTCTATGGCAGAAACACAGGATCCAAAACGTTTTCTGGCCTTAGACACAAACTCAATCTGCAATAATAATTATTAACTATTTCAAGAGCATTATTTCAACGTCTAGTAATTTAAAACTATATTCAATTTTTTAATTAGGTACCTAATTCTAATTATAAGTGATAAAGTGCATGTCGATCAAAATCAAAAATCCCTTTCTAAAATAATGCTATTTTCTAATCATATACTTACTTATGCCATTTATTTTTTGTCAGCGTGATTATTAGGTACATCTACCCATTCCAAATTACTACTTCCTAGTAAGTACTTAGTAAGAGTTTTTGAGCTGAGACAAACAGACACGGAACCTTCAATCAATTATTTTTTCCGTTTTCACTACAAAACCCTAAAAATACGTTTGACTGACTTTCATAATTATTCTAATTTACCATTCCGAATTTGGGCTAATGTTAATAATTGTGCCACTTATCTTATCATTAAGAATTCGCTTGAGATCTAATACTCGTAATGAGTCGGTTTTAATTGTTTTTAAACAGTCTAACTTTCGGTTACTACGCGTGCAGGTCGTAATTGTATTAACATTAGACCATTAGATTTTGGATTAGAATGGGATTGAAAGCTCTCTTATTTTATAAACATTTCGAAGTAGCTAATGGAATAACTGACTTTTTTTCATAATCTCATTACGGTCTAATTATACCGCTTGTAATTACAAGCTTTTATTAAACTTAAAAATTAAATACCTACCTATGTGTATGTAAGTTGTCTTTAAATTTTGTAAGTAAAGTTTTACCCACTTCTAGTTGTTGGATGGACTTGACATTCAGTCATCAAATAAATTTATATTAAAATGTTGTAAAATGTTCTATTAAATTGTTTAAACGTTTGAGATTGGTTTATAAATAAATGAGCCTGAGAATGATGATTTTATTTTATTTGTGATCAATAACGCCATCGGTAGGTATCACATTATTATACCCTGCAGTATTTTGCCGTTTATCAATGTTTGAACCGAGAAAATAGCAATTTATTATTCCACGTTACGTGCGACTTATACTTATCCAACCATTCGGCGAGCCCGAAGGAATTAAGTTGCGGTGGATAACTTGGTTAAAATAAGACTTTCGATGTCACATGCATGATCGGCGATAATTACACTATCCAGTAGTGATGGGCCGAACATAGATTTTACCGAATACGAACATTCGGCCGAATATTCGGTTAAACTTTCACCAAACCGAATATTCGGCATACCGGAGCACTTCTATATGTGTTTACGCTAACCGCGCGAATTGACGCCGGGCGCACCCGCCCGCTGCCCTCGCTTCCCCCGCTACACTTGTCAATACTTGTCATTATTATTGCATCATCCAGTGCGAAACGAAACGGCACCACAAGCAAAGTATAAAGCTACACAGTGATTTACTTAGGTTAGGTCTATTTATAATATGCACATGCATCATTCAATCTGTCATTCTCATTGTAATATAGTTCACAATAGAGTAACTGTTATTAAAATCTTTAAGTACCACTGTTCCGAATATTCGGCAGGTTTACCGAATATTCGGCCGAATACGAATGTTCGGTAAACCTGCCGAATATGCCGAATACCGAACATAAAACGAATATTCGGCCCATCCCTACTATCCAGTCTACACACACATTACAAAGATCTGTGCAAGTTACGTTAGATAGTGGGTCCGTGGTGCTAATGGGTTACTTTGTTATAAGTGACTGATCAAAGCTGTTAATGATGGTGATGAAAAAAAAAACACTACTTACAGTACCTAACTTATTTAACTTAAACTTAAATAAATGCTTGTAATAAAGAGTTCATTTGTATGGAAGGTTCAATACAAAGTTGGTTTATTTAAGCTTTTTCATTTGTGTTCATCATTGTGAGTCCCAAATCGACTCTACCTAGACCTGCCTTGAGTCACAATGTGATTAACTAAACTGCATTAAGTACTAGGTATCTGCCAGTGGTTTACTTAGTCAGGGTAGTATAAGTACCTGATCACTTTTTACTTTGTTGCATTAAAATATTTTTTAATCCTTTAGGGCTTTACCTACGTGGCTGTAAAGCGCCAAGGTAATAAAGTGAGCTACTAATTTTGTTACCATCGGTACTCATTGTTTCAGCCTATTAGATCCCACTGCAGGAGGGTGCATATTCAGCGTTTTTACGGCGTTCTCTTTTCGTCATTGTCATTACCGTTTCAACAAATATTTTTAAAAGAGATCATGCTCAGGGTTAACTTTTTATGAAAACTACAAACAGTATCGATGCTAAATCTAGTTTGATCAAAAATCTTGCGACTTGTGTTTCCCTTGTGGTAACAATCGTGGGATGGTAATGGTGTATAACGGAGCAGTCAAAATGCTTGAATGATTGAACCCAGGGCACAAAGGACGTAGGCCGTTGTTCCCACGCGGGCCCAGTGCGGATGGGGAACTTCAAACACCATTGAATTTATTCAAAAATGTGTCCAGGTTTCCTCACATTATTTTCCTCCGCCGTAAAGCTTAAGTATATAATTAGTAAATTTCAAATGTGATTTCAAACTTAAATTCCGTAAAATTCAAAGGTGCAAGCCCAGGCTCGAACCCACAACCCTCTGCTTGTTGAACTACATCGGTACTAATAATTTTATAAAAAAATGTGATTGCTCTGTCTTCTAATTAGATATCGATTAAATCGTCAACTTACACTGCTTGACAGACTTACACAAGTGCATTTATAATTGCTTTGTTCCTTTCCTAGTCTTCACCTTGATAATGTGGTAATACATTTTATAAATAGATCGGCAATCACACAGTAGCCCGGCTCAGCAGCGTTACTCATCGTTAGATACTCGTAATAAAACATAACAAACAAACCCATTCAATGCAAAATCGTACAACTAAAAAACAATTGCTTAAAAATAAGTAGAAGGTATTTAGTAGCTGCATGTTAGGTACATACCCATTTTGTGCACGGTCAACATTTTCATTCATGTCTCAAATGTCTTTGTCTATTAATGTGTGAGGCGATTTTCCCTGCTGAGATGTTTTGAGATTTGGCTCTTCTTAGTTAATCATTAATCCTAACTCAGGCATAACAAACACCACAATATGTTATGTGATATTTTTGAATACATTTGGTATATTTTTACATACCTATACAATTACCTATCTATAATAATTAGAACAGATGAAAATGTAACCAAATTTAGGACTAATTTTGCGAAGTTCCTACGGAATATGGCATCTTGTATCTGCCGTGGGCGGAAGCAAGTCAATTATAATACTAAAGGTAAAGGTGTAAGAATTCCCTTTGGTTAAATTTTTTTTTTTTTTTTTTTCATATTTTTATCATTGAGGAATAATGTTATACAACCATTTTCTGTAGTCGGACTTAAAAATAAACAGCTAACAGCGGAGACATTCCAAAAAAACTGATGTCTTTCATTTGATCTTCAAATGACATCATCAAAGGTTCAAAAGCATTTTTCATTTACCTTTGCTCTCACGCTTCACTTAAAAAAACAATGTCAATGTCTGTCATAATGTCATTTAAATTTAACTGATGTCAATAGGATATGAAACAAAACAAAAAGGCTATTTTCATTTTTGAATCTAAAAAATGGACTATAGAAAGTGTTTTATTTGTTCAAATGACTCCATGAATAGCCCCGGCCCATGAGTATTTTATATAGGTATGCACTCAATGTTGATGATTGAACAGGTAGATACTCACATGAGCATCTTAGCCCCCCTTATTTCGGCAATATTGTGTGTACTGAAGGGTCCCAAAAATCAAATGCACCACTCGTTGCACAATGGTAGTTTATTCAAGTACGTATGCAGTACATTCCAATACTTGCTTGCTACGACGAAACAATAACAATTTGTATGCTTTGTAGAAATCCAGGCAGACTAACGATAGCTAGATTATACATAGGTATAACGACATCTATGAGGAAATTTACAAATTACTAAATTTTTAGAAAAAGAATATAAATTGTTATTTAAACTATATCACGACGTTTAGCATATTTTAAATAACACAACAAACATTATTTTACGTTAAAATAGTGGACAATTATACACAAGATCTGGTGAAACTAGCACCATCTGTTATCCAGTAGACGAACCATATTTCACTAATACGAACCCAAATATATTTTGTAAAATTGTAAGTTTAGATACTTATGCACACGTTAACATACCGCCCGCCAAGGACGCAATGAGGAAAGCAGTCCTTAATTCGCTATACTGCTATACCAACAACATTTTAATACTGAAACATAACAATAACTAGAACACAACATATACACGACATAACAATCAACATATAAAAACAAGTATGAACAAAAACACAATATCATTCAATAGTTAAGCAGTATACTTTGCATTCTAAACTTCAACACGTGTAACTCCGTCCAAATGAACAATTTTCTGAACAATAAGACTATACAACCACTTAGAACGGGGTAAGTCATTCCTTTTTACTAACACCACACTACCAACTGTAGGTTCAACGATTTGACGAGACCACTAGTAATGATGGTAAAATTAAGTTAGGTAGGTATTTACTCGACCACCGGCGCCAGAAGTCTTGTACCATCCTTTGGGTAAGTTGTCTTCGCTCCAACTACTTAAGCTACAAGATAACTAATTACTATCTGGAATTAAAATCAGTATTCAATAACCAAGTTTTCAGGATTCCGAAATCGTCTACATCAGGATTTAATGAGGTAAGATTACTTTTTATTTATTTACTAATTTATTGTCTTTCAGGTTATTTAGTTCTTCTTTAAAATATTTATAGTTTATTAAACAAACAATGCTTGACTTCTCTTCTTATTGTGTATCTTTTGCTACTAATTTTGTGTAAATTATATATTTTATTTCTTTTTCAGCTTTCGTTTCCGATATGAAAATCGTCTAGCAGCTAAGGCTGCGAGATTTCCATTAGAACATTCCGTCTTTGGTTCTCTGAAAGGAAGCTTAACTATATACCGACCAGAGCTATCTGTAGTTGTTGTGGCCGCATATTTTTCTTCACACCGTTTTTCTTCCTCGGTGTAAAGCTTCTTGGGATCTGTGACAGGAATCGCGTTTTTAAATTCCCAAAATCGTTTGAGCTTGTCATTTTCGTTAATATGTACAATATGATTGACACTGATGCTCTCAGACTTAGATCGGTTAACGTTGATGGGGCCAAATAGAATCCAACCAAAAGCAGTTTTCTGTGCCGTCGGTGTTCCTATAGGACCTTTGATCATCCCATCCAACAAGACTTGACCATAGATATCTGCTCCCAGGAGCATATCAATTTTATTTGGGATGTCAAAGTTCGGATCAGCTAAGTTTATGTTTGCAAACTCTGAAGGAACCTCGACTACAACTCTCTTGTCAGGGAGAATTGATGTGAGTTTGCTGAGGACAAAAGCGTTTACGTCTACAACAAAGTTTGGATCAGGAAGTGATTGAATTTTGACCTTAACTATTGACTTAGAAGCTAAACTAGCGTTCTGGTCACTTCCTAGAACCGATATAGCGCTTTTGTGTGGTATTTTCTTCAACCCAAGTAGTTGAACGGCAGACTCCGTGATGAACGAAGCTTGAGACCCTTGGTCGAGTAAACACCTAATTGTTACACCCGAGCCTGCTTTCGATTGAGCCTTAACTAAAGCTGTAGCCAGCAGAACTTGACTATGACTTGTCGAAAAGCAGGTTGTGAGGTTAGTGGTCTCATCCGCTATGGTTTGAGTATTTGTGGTAGCATGTGCAACGACCTTAGATTCAACTGAGTGATTACGCCCGACATTAGAATCAGTTGAACCAGTTTGATTTTTGGGGTGTAGTAAAGAGTGATGCTTTTTGTTACATATACGGCACCTCGTGGTTTGACGGCAAGTGAAGACAGCGTGACCTGGATTCAAACAATTAAAACATAGATTGTTTGTTTGGACGAAGCTACGACGAGAATCTATGTCTATTTTTGAAAAAGCTTTACAAAATATTATTTTATGTTCTTCAGAACAATAAGAACATAATGGCGCGGAAGGCGCAGTGACATGGTAAACTTTCGGAGTGTGTGAGATATTCTGGTGAGTACTTTTGTGAACAGTGCTGGGCCTTAAGAATTTAGGCTCTATATTTTCCAACGCCCTACACCTGGTTTCTAGAAACTCTTGAAATTGTTTGTAAGTAGAGAAATCACCAGACGTCTCACTCACTTTGAATTCCCACTGTTTACGAGTTTCACTGTCCAACTTAAGACACAGAATGTGTATCACCAATATGTCCCAGCTCTTAATGTCAACTCCTATGTTCCTTAAAGAATACAAACAATCATTCGTTGTATCCAACAATTCCCTCAGTGCGCTTGCTGACTCGACATTAATATTCCGTTGACTCAAAAATCTCTTCAAAATGCAGCTCGACAAATATTTCTTGTTGTTAAACCTCTTCGTTAGCAATTCCCAACACATCATGTAATTGTCTGCAGTAATGGGAATGTTTCGCAGAAGCTGTTCTGCCTCTCCAGTAAGATGCCCCTTTAAATAGTGTAGCTTCTGGACATTATCCAACGAACTGTTGTTGTGAACGAGGGATGTAAACAAATCTCGGAAGCTGATCCACTGTGTGTAAGTACCAGAAAATGGTGGTATAGATATCTTCGGTAATCTGATTTGTTCACTACTCTTCATCTCTACAGGAACTTTCTGACCGCAGGAACTTATTGCCTTTAATCTGCCCAACATCTTCTTCAAATCAGTCTTGTAAACAATGTACAACTCTTCCGTTTCATCATAGATGTTATCCTTAACATAAGCACTAGAAGCCAATGATTTCGCATCTGACTGTTGTACAAGTTGGGTATGTGTTGAACGAAACTGAGCCCATGACTCATCTACTGACTCCTGTCTAGTTTCTACGTATTCCACTGAGAAACGTTCTTTAGGAGTTTTCTTCCAGTTCATTTGAGCTCTCTTTATCGTTTCGAACAAGTCATACTGTACGTTTATTAAGGTTTCCATTGTTAAGTCTGACACTGACAGATCAAAGTTCAAAGAATTTTACAAGTCCAAATTTGTTGCAAATTATTCTAAGTGTTTGAGAAATTGGGACTTAGTCGAAAATCGGGCATAGGTTCCCCGTCCCTCCACTTTTAGAGAAACTATTCTAAGTCCTAGCTAACACTTTAATTTTTCACAAGTCTACAATTAGTCCAAATTTTTCTAAGTCCAATTATTTAATTTAGAGATTTTTCAAAGTCGTTAATTAATTCCATTAATTTAATCGCACTGAATAAGAATTGAAAAGTACTCACAGTTTTCCACGTCACTATTGGTAGCACAACACTAGCTTACGTCACACTGCTCCACGAAGTCCTCGGCAATAATACGCCCTCAGTGACAATCCGTCACTGCGTTGGCGTGGCCGTGGACCCGTCGTGTCCCACGTAGACCATATCCGGCTCGAAGGACCATGTACTGAAGGGTCCCAAAAATCAAATGCACCACTCGTTGCACAATGGTAGTTTATTCAAGTACGTATGCAGTACATTCCAATACTTGCTTGCTACGACGAAACAATAACAATTTGTATGCTTTGTAGAAATCCAGGCAGACTAACGATAGCTAGATTATACATAGGTATAACGACATCTATGAGGAAATTTACAAATTACTAAATTTTTAGAAAAAGAATATAAATTGTTATTTAAACTATATCACGACGTTTAGCATATTTTAAATAACACAACAAACATTATTTTACGTTAAAATAGTGGACAATTATACACAAGATCTGGTGAAACTAGCACCATCTGTTATCCAGTAGACGAACCATATTTCACTAATACGAACCCAAATATATTTTGTAAAATTGTAAGTTTAGATACTTATGCACACGTTAACATTGTGCATATCGCTGGTAGCAATGTACTCCAAAATAGACACATTTCGAAATTTGGGTAGATTGAGCGTGTGGGTGTCAGCCTTGACAAATTTTTCACCGGAGTTTCCACTGGTAAGCATTTTTTTAAAAATTATCGTGGAAAATAGACTTTCATAACCAGAAGGTTAGAAACTTATTGACGACATGACGACATACGAATGACAGATGACAGTATTTTTTCTCTAAGCACATGGGCAAAGGAAATCAAGAGTTTCGTGCCACTGATGACGTATATCCGGTATTTAACAAATTATTTTTTTAAAAAAATACGCGACCAAATTTTTATTTATTCAAATTACTTTCTCAAATTGGCCTAATCGTAAGAAAAAAAAATATAAAAAAAAATACATTTTTTTTTCTAACCAAAGGCAATTTTGAGTTAGGTACTTACCTACTTTTCCTTTATTCTCCAGTGGACGTTGACTTATTAAGTACTAGCTTTTGCTAATACTAAAAAGCCCGCAACTTCGTTCCCATAGGTATAAAATAACCATTAATCCCATGATACAATTCTAGTAAAAATACCGGCAAAGTGTGTGTCGCGCCAGAGCCGCTTTGAAACTAAAGCCTTTGAAAGCTTTATTACTAAATTATTCTAATTACATGCTCTTTTCTTACAAAGGCTTTCTAGTCCTACTTGACCAGATCCTGTACTTGAGCATATTAACTTTTAGAAAACGTAGCGGTACATGAAACTGTAGTAGGACCTAATTTAATTTAAGTAGTTTGAAGTAAAACAATCCCTTTTATTCCCCATCCCGGAGAAATTTTTAAAAACCATTTTAACGCACTTCTAAGATCAAGACTGTCCTCATAACAGCAGTATTAAAAAAAAACTTGTTCCACGGGAATTTCTAAACATCCCTTCTGTGCACCTGTATGACCCTCAAGGAATGTGTCTTGTTCACTTCGAGTCTCTAGCTCCAGTGGTTTAGGATATGCGTTGTCTGTCAGTTCGCCAGCCACTCAGTGATGTTGCTCTTGTATAGTATAGGTAGAGATAGATGACTTTTATTTTAATTTTCATTAATGCCACTATTACATACACTATGGTATTACGAAATTTAATTGGGAATACCGTGGATATACGAGTACGTGTCTCTAATAAGTACAGACAGTAATAAATAAGTAAGTATAAAGTATTATGTAATAATGAATACCTACCCTTCTCCTTTTAAGAAGTCAATTCAAATGGTATGACAATTTCATTTCGTTCAATTTACACGATGAGTTGGTATTTCCAGAGGTTAGACGTCATCAATTTTGCGTGGGTAGAGTAACGCTGCCATGGTGCTACCGGAGCATTTCAACATTTTGCCCAAATGCGCGAAAAGAGATTAGTGAAACTGACGGCATGATTAATGAGAAAGATTCAGGTCGTTTCTGAACTTACCTTGATCAAAAGCTTTATGGAAATAAAGGAGGATTACACTGAAAGGATCTATCTGAGCGTAACACCAATAGAACATTCTCATCTATCACGGCGTAAAAAGTAGGGACGTGCTATTATTCGTATGTAGGTACCTACATAGGTACAAAAATTGCGTCCAGACAACAGTGTTTATTTTTTTTGGTTTATTTAAAAAATAGTCAGATTTTTATGTCTTTTGATTGAAAAGCAAGAAGCAAGCAACAAACTAATAACAGCGGTATATAGTCGTTTGTGATTTATGCTTTCATAAGTAGGTAACTTCATTTTTAAATTTGGTTGATAAAAAACGTGTCAAAATTGTATTTCTTATTGAATTTCTAAAGCGAAAAGTCAACTATTAAGTAAGGAGATATCTCCATTGTTTTGTACGATAAATATTTACTGCAGCATTAATTTAAATGGTTCCCACTTCCCATGTGGCTTAGTTTTGAAAGTTTGCTATAAAACAATCTGGTGTAAAGAAATCCGTTAATAGTAAGCGCTGAACAGCTTAATACAATACTACTTACCATACAAAACGAAACAGTAGCTCAAAGATGCTCGGAAAAACAAGATCGTCCGAGGCGGCCAGCCATTTTCTCCCCAGCAGCCGGAGCGCCGGCATTCTGCAACAACACAAAACCAACTTTACTACTACTGTTTAAAGCTTAAAGTCCATCTATAAAGTTTGTTGTTAATTTAGGGACAGCCTGACACCTCCACCTAATTGCTTTGTATAATGTGGCAGTTTAATAATCTTACTGCCCTAGCAAACGACTTTGCAAGCCACAAAAGGGGTGAAGTTGAAAGCACAAAGACAGATATTTAGCTCTTAGTTTTCGCATTAATGCTTAAGCGCATGCTTACTAATACTAGATGATACTCGCTTATGACTAACGCGATATATTTAGCGAGAATCAGAGTCATTCGACGGAAACTCTATCGTCTGGTTAGTTAGTGGAGCATGTTATGCTTTACGAAACGAAAGTATTTGCGCAGGCGCTTAGTAGAAGTGGGGTGTTTCTGCTGCAAACAACCTATTTGCGCTGTTGATAGAGTGAGAGTTGTGTACAACTGCGTAGTAAACGAGGTAGTCTTGTAACCCTTTAATGAATACAAATATAAGGGATCCACTCTACCCTCACAGACTTGAGAGCGCCTAAACAAATAGGAACAAGATTGTAAATAACCCTGGTGGAAGAATTTATTCCCTTATTAGGAAGTGTGAGAGACACCCTTGAAATATCACTTTGGATTGAGGCGTAAACTAAACGAGTTTCCAATGCGTCGCTGTGTAGTACATACCAGCATGAGATGTAACCATAACCAATAGCGGTCATGGTTTACGTAACCTGTATTTATCTGCGCGTGAGCAGCGGCAGCGCGGTTGTCGTCTCAGTTCCGTCTTGCTGGTCCATTTCCCCGGCCACTGAACCCGGATCGTGTATTTCGGGAGCGAAACGCATTCAGCATTGTGGACTATGTTTACGCGAATTCCCCTAAAACTGGGTTCGGTTAGTAGGGAATCTATTTATAACATTGTTATCTTCCAGTTACCTAGATACTTCTTAATTACGAAAAAGGACGAGATGTTCAGCGCAACATTGTCAAAAATAAAGTTCGAATTTTAGTTTGTAACTATCCATAAAATCGGTTTTATGGCCCTTTTTTTATCGCTCGAGCCAACGACTCAAGAAACGACGAGATATTCATTCCTTTATTGAGAAAAAAATAATCCTAATTAACTGACAACTAGATAAACTTATCATCTTGGGATTCACGTTTGCATCACTCGTGCGTTATCTTATCATTCTGCCTACAATCAACGTTATCAAAGGTCAATAACATCCGTATAGTGATTGTTTTGTTTATTTCGAAATCAGATTTATTTACTGATATTAATCGCATCGGGTTAGTCATCAGAATGTTGATGTGCTTAGCTTGGCTGCAAGATATATCAGTTCTTCAGTGAGTGTCGGAGTTTAAGATTTATGAAGAATACAAACCAAGGGTCCATTTTTACCACACCATTACTGACAAGATTTGAGGACGAGTTAACATTGATGCAATCACAAACATCCGAATAAATTTCAACAGCTTCGTTATTACACAATGCAGTTTATTTTATTACTTTGGCCACTTCCGACAGAAAGTACCGTATCTCGGTTATTTTAGTTCGAGTGCGAAGCGCTCTCAAAGGCGCAGTAACAGTAAATCGGACGTACAGCTAGACGTGAGATTACGATCTCAGCAAGCACAAGAGATGCAGCATCCCGATTGACGTCACGCCGCAGGTTCAACGGCCGAGTTTGCTGCATTTAACTATGCACTCGAGGTGAAGGCACTAGGTATTTTACGTTCGATCTTTATAACTTCGGATTGTGGTCGGTGTGATAAATTTATGTTTATTATTAAGTAATTTTGACCTTGACTGACATTCGACGACCATGGGGGAATTAGGTATATCTGGTCACAAAACTTGTTCGTTTCATTTGCTTTGGAGTTAGAGGCGTGACCGTGATGAAACCGATTTACGCCAGTGCTTTTACACGTTAACATTGGCTCGATGCGCACTGGGTTATTTATCTGTTACAAAACTCGTTCGCGTGTTATCCAATGCGAAGCAGACGAAATAGCGACATACTCCGCTAGCCAACACACATTTTTGTAAGCAGTGGGTATGGTCTGAGAAGTGAGCACTATCTTGTCCAATCAAGGACTGTTTACTTCGACCCGTAAATACAACAAAAAATCTACATATAAAATTGTTTTCTGAACAAAACAGTCGTTTTGTTTCGTACTTAAGTGTTTTTAACTTTCTAGGCTGTCAGTCAATTTACCTCATACAATACATGTATTATACAACTGTACTATACCTATCGCTGACAAAATACCCAATGTCAATTCCTAATCTTATTGCAGTAGCGTAACAGCCCACGTGAAATTGGATGAGCACCGATCGTATTCCCTTTGATATTATTATAATACTTATTAGTCGGCAGTCGGCACACAAATACGTAGTATTCTGACAACTGCTGCTGCGTAGAGGGATGACGGGGATACAGATTAATTTTCCTTGGGATCGCATGGCAGACTGGAACGTAGGTAACGCGAACATAAATTATTGCAATAAATGTGAAATTCGACCATGCCTAGTTTTGTTAAGATGAAGCATTAAAAGGTAGATTTCTATAATTAATTGTAAGAAAAAAAAATGATAATGATTGCGTCTGAACTATCAAGCAAGAAGTAAGTAAGGTTAATTTGTTATTCCAACATTTGAAGTATTTAAAAACGTAATTTCACTTAAATACTTCCCCCACTTCTCCCAAGTCGATCCCAAGCCTTGAGTTGCGGCTTTCGCTGAGTGAAAGTTACGCTTACTCCCACTTTGTTCCCAGCGGCATCGATATCAGGATAAAGTGTGCTTTATTGCGCCATCCAGGGATTACTTCTCTCGAGAAAAATCTTGCGAATAACATTGTTTTTGTAGTTAAGTGTTCAATTGGATTTTTATTTTATAACTCTATCAATATTGGTAAAACGATAGAAAATAGTTATTATAATTAAATAATCACGGGTGTTAATGCCAAGGCTGGTTTATAATTTTTATTCGGTGAAAACATAGTTCAATATAGTATTTTATGCAACTGTTGTATAAGTGAGGTCTTAAAAGGCGAGTGACGTGAGTTGCGATACGAGCGAATGCGAGTATCGCAATGGAAGACGGCACGAGCCGTTAAGACCAAATTATACACCGTTGCATACAATATTTTTCCTACGACTCGACTCTACTGTACTGTACTGTACCCTACTGTAGGGTACAGTCGGGTACAGTAGGGTAAAATGGGATACAGTCGGGAACAGTAGGGTAAAATAGGGTACAGTAGGGTACAGTCGGGTACAGTCGGGAACAGTAGGGTAAAATAGGGTACAGTAGGGTACAGTCGGGTACAGTCGGGTACAGTAGGGTAAAATGGGGTACAGTCGGGTACAGTAGGGTACAGTCGGGTGAAATAGGGTACAGTAGGGTACAGTAGGGTAAAATAGGGTACAGTAGGGTACATTTGGGTGCAGTAGGGTAAAATAGGGTATTTTACCCTACTGTACCCGACTGTACCCAACTGTACCCGACTGTACCCGACTGTACCCTACTGAACCCTATTTTACCCTACTGTACCCTATTTTACCCTACTGTACCCTATTTCACCCGACTGTACCCTACTGTACCCGACTGTACCCAACTGTACCCTATTTTACCCTGTTGTACCCGACTGTACCCTACTGTACCCTATTTTACCCTAATGTACCCGACTGTGCCCTATTTTACCCTACTGTACCCGACTGTGCCCGACTGTACCCGACTGTGCCCGACTGTACCCGATTGTACTCTACTGTACCCTATTTTACCCTACTGTACCCGATTGTACCCTATTTTACCCTACTGTACCCGACTGTACCCTATTTTACCCTACTGTACCCGACTGTAACCTAGTGTACCCTATTTTACCCTACTGTACCCGACTGTACCCGACTGTACCCTATTTTACCCTACTGTACCCGACTGTACCCAACTGTACCCTATTTTACCCTGTTGTACCCGACTGTACCCTACTGTACCCTATTTTACCCTACTGTACCCGACTGTGCCCTATTTTACCCTATTGTACCCGACTGTACCCGACTGTACCCTACTGTACCCTATTTTACCCTACTGTACCCGACTGTGCCCTATTTTACCCTACTGTACCCGACTGTACCCGACTGTACCCTATTTTACCCTACTGTACCCGACTGTACTCTACTGTACCCTATTTTACCCTACTGTATCCTACTATACCCGACTGTACTCTACTGTACCCTACTTTACCCTATTGTATCCGACTGTACCCTATTTTACCCTACTGTCCCGACTGTACCCTACTGTACCCTATTTTACCCTACTGTACCCGACTGTACCCGACTGTACCCTACTGTACCCGACTGTACCCGACTGTACCCTACTGTACCCTATTTTACCCTACTGTACCCGACTGTACTCTACTGTACCCCATTTTACCCTACTGTACCCGACTGTACCCTACTGTACCCTATTATACCCTACTGTACACGACTGTACCCTACTTTACCCTACTGTACCCGACTGTACCCTATTTTACCCTACTGTACCCGACTGTACTCTACTGTACCCTGTTTTACCCTACTGTACCCGACTGTACTCTACTGTACCCTATTTTACCCTACTGTATCCGACTGTACCCTACTGTACCCTATTTTACCCTACTGTACCCGACTGTACCTTACTGTACCCTATTTTACCCTACTGTACCCGACTATACCCGACTGTACCCTATTTTACCCTACTGTACCCAACTGTACCCTTTTCTACCCTACTGTACCCGACTGTACCCTTTTTTACCCTACTGTACCCAACTGTACCCTATTATACCCTACAGTACCCGACTGTACCCTATTTTACCCTACTGTACCCGACTGTACCCGACTGTACCCTATTTTACCCTACTGTACCCGACTGTACCCGACTGTACCCTACTGTACCCTATTTTACCCTACTGTACCCGACTGTACCCGACTGTACCCTACTGTACCCTATTTTACCCTACTGTACCCGACTTTACCCTACTCTACTCAACTCAGCAGGTCTAAACTGGGCTTTAGTGTTGAGTGTACCCTACATTTAATATTATGTGGCAGCTAGGTGTATCGTAATAACGACATTACGACACAAGTGCTGTTATGGCGAATAGATTAAGTATAGACTTTCTGAAGTCATATTATCTATGTTCTTATATATTTGTTCGCGACCATGTAAAAACCAGATAAAAGTACAGGAGTAGGAAAATACAGTAATGTGCGATCGCAACGCTAATCCTGCTCTGGTAAATTTGACGGCTTTTTTTAATCTACCGAAAAGTAATGTAATGAGGTAAAAAAATACTAATTTAAATCTTAGATATAGTAAGTATATAATTTTACTTAGATCCATTTGTGTCTTAGCCAAGGGAATCTTATTAGCTTTTCGCATCTATTATGTCAACTTGCATCGGAATTGGTTACCTACGAAACAGGCTGAGCCCAGTGTAGGGGCCAGTGCAACCAAAATTGTGAAATTGTTACGTACATTTATATCACCTGCTTTTAATGTGAAAAATCTTGTTATTGTTATTTCCTGTTGTAAAAGATATTTATGTACTTTAAGAATTATGAATTATGTAATGTCACTTTATAACCCAGTAATGTGGTATAAGAAATGATACTACTGTTTTGTTGAAAAGTCTAAATAATAAAAAACACCAAAAATGGAGATTAAAAAGGATGGGCTACGGGTAACTTGCAATCCAGTAGTTTTTAGATTAAGTAGGTAAGTATAAAAGAAAAACAGCGAAAATTGCGAGAATTACAGTTGTAACATGTGGCCAAACGAATATATCTATTATATTTAACCACAAGGGTTCTACTTTTGCAGTTCGTCTACCAAACCTAAAAAAGGATGGCGTTGTGGACACAAATTAATGCGCTAAGTAATTAATTAACACAGAAAACAAGGGATAAACGCGGTCAAGCAATTCATTACCTTAAAAGGGCTATAAAGGTTTTCGGAGTAAGTAGGTACAAATCATAATGTTGAAATTATAAAAATAATGTGAAAGTCAAGAGGGTTGTTTGTTAGCCATTAACCTCGACAATTAAATGGAGCAGGTATTCTGTCGCCGCCGCCCAAGAGAAAGAACCAGTTTTTATTTACCAATTTACCTGTGTTTGTGCAAGGTTTTACCGCGGATTTTGTACAAAGAGAACAGAAACCGTCTGACGGCAAATTCGTTATAAAATTCATAATATCGTTTGGCTGGGGCAGTCGGGTCCACGCCTAATCCAATTGCCTTGCATAATTTAGCAACAGCCGCGAAACAAAGAGTCGAGTATTTAAACCCAGAACAATAACAGTGCTAATTAGCGCAGCATATTTAATGCAAACCCTATTTTAGATTTGATAATAAGTACTGATAAATGGGAACGTAAGGAATAAGTTCAAATTCATTATTCATCTCATCTTCATTATTTGGCACAATACGTATACTTTTTGATTTTAGCCTATCTACACCTAGATAGGCGTTTGAAAACTAATCCGAAATATTTCAACATGTACCTACTTATTCGGGATTGGCTCCTGACGGGGCGCGAGGAATAAGACTGACGCTTTACACAGCAATAAGAAACCCCTTTCCTCCCGATCCTGCCTTTTCGCCCGATTAATTTCCCAATTATTTTTTTCTGAAATTATAATCTATTCAGGATATATTTCAAGACTATCCTGTAGAACCTTATAGGTTAGGTTAGGTTAATTTTATAACAATCCTGAAGTACTTAAAGTTTCAGAAAAAAAACAGCTAGGATAATATTTTCGACGAAAGCCAGAGAACCATTCGAAAGAATTGCTATTTGGCGCCGCAAAAAGTCACTGTAAATATTTTTTTAGGACTTTCAATTATATTTTATTTTACAAATGTTTCCATACATATATAAATATTCAGACTGTATAAATCTTTATGTGTTCAATCACATCAAAGTAACCATCCGCTGAATTTCGGAATAATTATTTAGACACCTTGTATTAGTCAAAAACACGTCACCGACGTGTTAAAATTATTTTCGGAGTTCTAAATTCTTGCATCCAGTGACATCATCCCGAGAGGTCGCATGAGATGCCTTGAATTTTAAACGCATACCTATCACTAATTTTAATACATATAAATCATCAACTCGCACACGGTTCCACAGTTAAACCAGTATTAGTTTCGTCATGTCCTTCTGTATTATGTCATACATTTTAGGCTCTTAGGCAAATAGTCGAAATTTTATAAATTATGTCAACGTTCACTTTTTAAAGTGTCTAATATTATGTAAGTACATATGATTATTTAAAACAAGTTTTATCTTGCTGCTTCGCTTCCGTGGATGAAAAAAAAATTAGCTAGCTTAATTCAAAATAAAACTTTCATAGTGGAACCCTTATAATCCTCAAGGAATATGTTTGTCAAATTTCAAGTTAATTAGCTCTAGTGGCTTAGGCTGGTTTTGAGCATTATGTGTCAGTCGATCAGTCTCCTTACTCTTGTATGAATAGACTAGGTTTGAATGCTTTTAGGAATTTAAAGCATGAACCCTCATTAATAATATTCAAAGCTCGGTTTTATTATTTAGACACGCTTGCTCAAGGGCGCATGGCGTATGTCATTAATCTCCTGGAAAATGCTAAAGTGCTCATTATCCTGCTTCTGTTTGTCTGGGCTTGTTAATAACTCAATTTCAGCGATTATAAAGCTATTTTTTGAGCCGTGTATCCGACGCTCCCCTTTTTATTATGATTTAGTGAATCATTTTTTTAAATTTCTTTAATTTTAAAAAACCCATCCTAGTAGTTCATTCAACTTATTTAGATATTGAATAACAAAATATCTTTGAACTCAAATCAACAATAGAAAACGAAATTACGATGAACTGGCGGAGACTAACAAAAGGTAATTAAAATTGTTTCGATTTTTGAATGCACATTCTGGACTGAATATAATATGATTTCAATCCTGCCTTTGGGGTTAAAAAATTATATTTACTGTGAAATAATTTTTCAGTGTGTGTTGCCAGTAATGACATATGGATCCGAGACATGGTGCTTCACTATGGTCCTGATGAATAGGCTCAGAGTTGCTCAACGAGCTATGGAGAGGACTATGCTATGCTTGGAGTTTCTCTACGGGATTGAATCAGAAACGAGGAGATCCGTAGAAGAACCGGGGTCACCGACATAGCCAAGCGGATTAGCTCATTGAAATGGCAATGGGCAGGCCATATAGCACGCAGAACAGATGGCCGTTGGGGCCCAAAAGTTCTGGAATGGAGACCATGGACTGGCAAGCGCAGCGTGGGAAGCCCACCAACGAGATGGACGGACGATTTGGTAAAGGCCGCAGGTACAGGGTGGATGCAAATCGCTTCCATTCGTAATGATTGGGCATCATCTTGGGAGGCCTATGTCCAGCAGTGGACGTCTTACGGCTGAAATGATGATGATGAATTTTAAATCCTACTAGGTGTGAACAAGCTCAAAATACTGTGAGACTGCTCACAGTATTAGACTCGCCTGGTATTAGTAACTAATAGCTCAGCAAGTGTATTGATTATTATTTAATACATATTATTCGTACGGTCACGTGCTTTATTTGAAGACCCATTTCGAAAAAATATCCTTTGAATTCCTATATAATATGACAGGACTGTCAACCTTAAGTGGGTCCCAAATTAAAGCTCGTGACTGTACGTATGGCACATCCGTTGTTTTAAAGTGTGATATACATTATAATTCATTCAAAAGAATTAAGAATGACAATCTAATCCCGTAACATTAACGCAACGAGAGTTGAGGCGAATGATTACACACACAGCTACATAAAGTACTGATTGCAAAAAAGATAGTGAATGAATGAAATGACTGAGTGAATGAACATGTGAGTTATATGATCTTATGATGAAATACTTACCCAATACTACCTATGCATATTATAGTTTTTCTTTTTTCATATTTGTATGAAAAATTCGAATGTTTGTTCTCAGGTTTTGGGTGTTTAATATGTATTTAAGTATGTATCTATCTATATAAGTATGTTTATCCGTTGCTTAGTACCCATAACACAAGCTTTGCTAAGCTTACTTTGGGACTAGGTCAATTGGTGTGAATTGTCCAATGATATTTATTTATTTATTTATTTATTTATTTATATAACCTATTTTGAAATAAAACATTTTTAAACTGATAAGAAATATTCGCAAAAAAAGATTGGTATTTTATAAATATAGCGAAAAATATGTTTATCTAATTTATATAAAATAGATCAAAATAGTTTATTTTCTGTTTTGTTTGAACTAGATGTATGTTCCTGAATTATTCTTAATTAAATAGTTTGAAGAAATTTTTAGTTAATCTTGTATTTCTGTTGAGTTTGTTGAACTTGCTAAGGGTACGAATAAATGTCAAAAGCCCGCTGTCATTACATGACGTGTTGTTGTGTGCGTGACCTCAACTCTGATGGCGTTACCTATACCATAAACTTAATGCGATATTTTTTTTATGTCAGTCTACTTAACTGGTATTTCTGAATTTCACGTAACAAATTACCTATCATTAAATATGTATACTACTTAGTCTAATGAGCAGTTTAAAGGAAACAGACTCTGAACTTAATAAAATGAGCCCAAGAAGTTATATTCAAAACAGGGGCATTACGTGCATATTGCTATCGAAAGTTTTGAAGTAAGCTTGTCTTCGGAATCCAAAAGCTTAATGGTCACTTGAACTGAAATGTATATTTCAGAATCAAATTAATAATTTTGGCATTGGAAGACTGTACATCTCCAATTTTATTTTTTATTTATTTTTTGACGGTGCAAGCGTTCTACACTTCCGCTGAACGTAGGTACTCGTAGATATACTTAGTTAAGTTTTTTTTGTTTTAGTTTGTTAACTAAGGGACACCATACATCACTGCAATTTTTTAAATGTAATTTTTCTTTAATTTTATATACTTATAATATTTTTTATGTTTGTTATTATTTATTTAATTCTTTTGAAAACATGACTTTCTGCCCAAGTTTCTTGCGGCGCGTTCTTTTTGGCAATGTTGGTCTTTCCGAGAGCGCTGGTAGTTTTAAAAAAGTGACATGTAAAAGAGCCTAATTTTTTTTTGAGACATGAGATTTTCATTTTATTTTGAAACCTAAGTCTCATCTAAGATTAGATCAAAGTATAAGTTCATAAATTATTGAATAGCTTAAGTTATTTCTTCTTCAAAAATTAATGAATGAAATTAACGATTTTGTCCGACTAATACTTAACTAAAAAATGTGCGCTTAGAAATACAATGTACCTACCTAACAAGTTTTTGATAAGAATATTATTTTTTATAGGTACGGTCACGTGCAAAAATATATATACGTTGACAAGGTGTCAAAAATATCTAGACACCTCTATGTGACCTCTATCTAACCATAAGGTTGATGTTTACATATTTTGACGCGATGACTGTATACATATTTATGCTTTCGACTGTACAAGCTATTTTTGTTTATTGTATTTGCATTGTCATCCAAACTACCTAAATGGCCGAATGTCAAGTCAACTAGATCGCTAGAAGTGGTCTAAAAATGGTTTGTAAATTTCAAAGACAATTTTATACGAAAATTGCAAGTTAAAGGAAAGCTTGTAAAAAGGACAAATATGCAAAATAAAGCATTATGAATCATTGCAACCTTGATGGCTTATACCTGTAGCGCCAATTTGTGGTGCCGTGAAATTTCACGCGTATCCAGTGTTGCCAGACTTTCCCGCTTTTTACCCCGCGTTTTGGCCACTGGCCCCGCTATCCGCGTTAAAGTAACGCGGATCCGCTTTTTTAAAATATGCCATTTCACTCACACAGTAGTAATGGCTCAAAAATGTCGCGGAAGCGGATGAAGATGACCTTTTTTTTTTTAGCCTTTAATATGTCCCACTGCTGGAAAAATAAGCATTTTCATTTAAAAATCCACGTTTTGAAAGCGCAGCTCCCGCTTTTTGTATTCCGGCATCTGGCAACACTGCGCGTATCACACTTCAAACCTAGCTACACGCATCGCTGGGCACGTTAGTAAATACTCTGGAATTAATGCTCGTGGAGATAATCTACGATAACATGGGGCCGCCCCTTCGCAATTCAAGAAGTCTTCAATGTATTGTGAAAGTATTTATAAAGCACACCAAAACTTTCAACGCATGTGGGCGTGTTGAGACAGCTGTCAAACAAAAGCAGATACTACTAAATGCATTTTTTTTTCTTAAATATGTGACATACACATTGAAATAGTAATGTGGAGGGGCGGGCCATGTTATCGTAGTTTATCTCTAATGGTCGTAATGAACGTATGCAAAAAATAACTCAGCAAAACAAAACGTAAGAAATTTTTCAACAAACAAATCAAAACGATTTTATAGTCATTTCTATTTTATTCTTATTTCCACAATTTAAAAACGAGTGTTTCTTCCCCTTGGCAAGTACCTAATTTATTTTTACCTTCTCTGTCTTAAATATTATGAGATTTAGATAAGAGATTGTTTTATTTATATTATAAGTATGAGTGTTGTTGTTGTAATGTAATGCATTACAATATAATGCCTTACAATTTAAACTGTGTTATCTCTCCTTTTTAGAAGCTTTAAGGTAACTTGCTATATTAGTATGTTTGTTAAGGTTCGGACTGACTTAAAATAAAGTATAATATATTTCTAGTTTAGATGCCAACGCAAGTACAATTTACAAAAAATGTAGTCAACAAGAAGTTTGTATAAAAGAATATTTTTTCACGAAATACTTTTGAAGCTGGCAGTACTCGTACAGTAAAACAAGCCTTATACTACAAAATTCGATTTTCGAACTTCGTATCATGCTGTTCCATTCACGCTTATAGTACTACAATAAGAGTGAAAGGACGACACGATACTAACTTAGAATTTCGTAGTAGCCCCTCAGGAGTTTCGTAGTTTCGCGAATATTTTCCATTCGTTCCTCGCGAGCCTGACATGGTGCGGTGACCTTTGCCGTTTAATCAAGCAACTGTTACTGTTACATTCCATTTACGACGTCAAATGTGACAAAATATTCTCTAAGGGGGTAAGATTGTTCTAAATTATGTTTTAAACGCGTTAAAGAAAATTAAATCACTTGCTTTAATCTTTCTTAAGTTCTGGTTCCTTATAAACTTATAACAGTGGTTGATACTTAAATCTAGCCTTTCCAGAAATAAATAAGTACAGTGAAAAAGTAGAAACCGTACCCAAATCAGACTAATAGTTTTTGAAAAAATCACGAACCGGACATACGTTCATACAAACATATTGGGTCGAACAAGATACAAGAATTTTTATTAATTATTAAATCTGCTTTGAGAAAATAAGGAAAAGGATAGCGGTATTGCTAATGAGATACTTCTGTAAGTGACCGCTAATGCTCCACAAAAATCATTTACGCCGTCGCTATCGAGTACGGTCACTGTAAACTCACGGTAGTAGTACTGTATGCTTAGTATAAGTTTTTACTTCACCAAATACTTCTCGATTGCGTTTACGTAAAAATTTCAATTCTATGGAAACGTGGACGCGCGCGCGCGGAGACGCTGTCTATGTTTCCCTAGTAATTGATTTTTTTACGTAAACGCGATCAAGAAGTATTGAAGTGAAGGAAAACTTATACTACGCATACTGCTTCACCAAAATACTTCTCAATCGCGTTTACAAAAAAAAAAACAATTACTAGGGAAACATGTACAGCGCCTCCGCGGCCGCGCGTCCATGTTTCCATAGAATTGAAATTTTTACGTAAACGCGATCGAGAAGTATTTGGTGAAGTAAAACTTATACTAAGCGTACTGGAGTATATAATGGTAGAGTCGTAATTAAAGGTGCTACGAACTTGTGGTGAAGACAATGCATGTAGAGTCAGACCAAGATAAGCTGGCAACGATTTTGATAACACTCGCAGTGGAAGTGTTAAGTATAGTACAAATATTTGACGTTTAATATAACACTTGCACTGCGTATGCTATCAAAATCGTTGCAAACCTATCTTACCTTGGTCTAACTCTAAATATAATTATTATTAATAATAATAATAAAAAAATAAATAAAAAAAAAACCGCTGTCACGCGACACACGTGTCAAATTTTTATCATATTTTGTAAATTCGTTTTTAATGTTTTCGACGCCTTTCTAAATATTTTATACCTCTCACAAGCATGACAACCAGCTGTCAAAGGCGAAATTATAACAAATGGAAACAAATACGAGTATGATAATATTATGATAATGAGGACACGCTCACAAGCGGCACAACTCGCACGCCCACCATCTCCGCCCGCGCCATCCAGCTCCTCGCCATCGTCGTCGGGCGACGAATTCGCCACAGCGCCCGACACCAGCGAGTCGAGCGACGAGCGCGGGCCACCGTCCCCGACGCCACGACCACCTGCGCGACGAGGACGACCACCGCTGCCGGCACGCTTGAGGCCTACGGGGCACTCCGCCCCGCCTACGGCTCCCGCTGTCGGTGGTGTAGTGCGCCGCATGCGATGGACTCGACAAATGAATGAGAACTGCATGCTAGCGTACTTTGGGGCTACAGAGGGGGAAACCAATTTGTCCGCGTACCATGTCCGGATGCTTCCTCTGTTCCAGGCCCTTGAACCCGCCATCACCGTGTCTGCGCAGCGTCTGTCGGATCAGGTGCGAGTCATCCAGCGACACAAGCGATTGGATGACGCCACACTTGATCGGCTACGCCTGGAAGCACTTTCTGTTCACGCGGCCTCTTTCTCGACGCGGGATCCGCCCGCTACGTCGCCGACTCCGGTGCCCGCACCCGATCTGGCACCGGTGGTACCGCTGGTCGATCCCAGTGCCGAGGAAGAGGACTGTGCGAATCAGAGTGTAAGTACCCAGGCCCATGAGCAACTGAGGAGGGTTTTGGAGGAGGCGATTACGCAGTATCGCTCCACGGGTAATCCTAGGCCACGATTACCTCGCTTGCCGGTGAATAGACGCAATCTAGCGTTAGTGGGAGCCCTGAATGATTTGCTAGACCCGTATTTACGGGCTAGTGAAGACTTAGTTGATACTCACTCAATCATGTACTGTGGGGCCATCGCGGCGTGCTGTGTTGCTCGCGTCAAGTTTCCGGACGCTGACCGAGCACCTAGGACCACCGGGGGTGTCCCTGCATGGCAAGTGCGGATTGAGGGGCGTATCAATACGTTCAGGACTCTCATTGCAAAGCTGATCTGCTTCAGGGGGGGCAACAACCGCCCCCGAGTAATGCGCTTCGTAGCCCAGGCCTTTGTGGGGACTGACATCAGGCCCTGCAACTATATGGTCTGTGTAACGGAGCGTATCGACTTTCTGAAGCAGAAAATCTATGCATGGGCAAGCCGTATTCGCCGCTACAGGAAGCGTGTGGACCGATACCAGCAGAATCGCCTTTTCCAGAGCGACCAAAGGAAAGTATACCGAAAGTGGGAGGGAGACGATCTTCGTGTGCCCGACGTACGGCGGCCGGATGCTACTGCCATGATTGACTTTTGGCGTAGTATCTGGTCGGTACCTGTCGAGCACACCGAGGGCGAGTGGATAGGTGTTGTCGAACGCGAGTGCGAGTCCATCGAACCCATGGGGCCTGTTACCATTAGTCCCGATGACGTTAGTTGTGCCATCCGGTCGGCTCCGAACTGGAAAAGTCCTGGGCCGGATGGATTGCACAACTTCTGGCTGAAATGGTTTCGATGCTCACACCAGCGTTTGGCAGCACAGTTCCAGCAAGCCCTTGAGCTCGGATCCCTACCATCTTTCTTTACAACTGGTATCACCTCCCTGCTCTATAAGTCCGGTAGTACCACAGAAGCGAAAAATTACAGACCCATCACGTGCTTGCCTACGCTGTACAAGCTCCTTACATCCATTTTGAGAGCAAAAATTAACACGCACATTGTTGTCAACAACGTTTTGGCCCCTGTTCAAAATGGATGTAGGGTTGAATCTCGTGGTACTAAAGAGCTCCTCCTCATAGACATGACCATTTGCCAACGAGTCCGGCGGAACAAAGGGGCTCTCTCGGTCGCCTGGATTGACTACAAGAAGGCCTATGATTCGGTGCCCCATTCATGGCTGGGGAGGGTTTTAGAACTGTATAAAATTGATGCAGTCCTGAGATCTTTCTTGGGCGCTTGCATGGGACAGTGGACCACAGTCCTTCGTCAACCGGGGGGTGGAGACGGCCCCTCTGGCCCACAGGACTCTATCAGGATTGAGCGAGGGATATTCCAGGGTGACAGCCTGAGTCCTATGTGGTTCTGCCTAGCGCTGAATCCGCTCAGCACCCTGCTGAAGGATTCAGGGCTAGGCTGCCGGCTTCGAAGCCATTTCTCATCTGCTCTATATGGATGACCTTAAGCTATTTGCACCAAATAAACCATGACCTGTTGGAGCTACTGAAAACAACAGAAGTTTTCAGTAGCGCCATCAAAATGGAATTTGGTGTCGATAAGTGTGCGGTTATGCATGTACAGCGGGGGAAAGTTGTAAATTCAACAAATTTGCAGCTTTCTGATACAATGTCCCTCAGATCTATTTCCGAAGCAGAAACCTATAAGTATCTTGGTATGTCACAGTCATTGGGTATTAAGAGTGAGGTCGTAAAGCAGACGGTGAAGGAGCGCTTCTTCTGTCGTCTGGCAAAAGTACTTAATAGTCTTTTGTCGGGCGGCAACAAGAAGAGACTCTCGCTAGATGGCTGGATCAAAGGTCAGATACAGAAGGCGGTACTCCTAGACACTGCGCGGATAGTCAGGAGGTTCCTCTCTCTGTCGCCCTAACCACCGATAGCTTAGGCCCCGCCTTGCTGCCGGTGGCACCCTAGGTTAGGTTTTTATAATGATTTTATGATTTGTATGTATAGTTTTATATTTTACTTTTTGTATAATTATTGTAAAAATCTAACCTAAGAAAAAAAATATAAATAAAGAGAATAATAATAATATAATAATTTAGATATCATTGAAATACGTGACTTCATTTTACAACTTTATTCTGATTGCTTTATTGTTCAAAACAGAGCAGCATTGTTACATTGATGTCATCAGTAGCGTGCGCTATAGTGATACACGCAATAATAATAATTTAATCAGAAATACCATTTCGCGATTACGCTTTGCTGGTTACCCATCACAATCGCCGCCATTCACTGAATTTTGCAAACACTTTAAGCAATCTCGAATACAACATTCATCCGTTTTTGCAAAAGGCAATTGACGCTTATAATATATACTTAGGGTATATGGCACTTGGCAAGCGTATATAACGAACACTGTCGTTGTCAGACATGAGTCGTGCATAGTGAGATATGAATCCTTCATGACAAAACTAATGACTATGAGCATGAACGATGAATCAATTAGTTAACGGAACAGACAGAATTTGCTAAAATCCTCGTGGTAGCCTTGTACTTTGGCCTATGGCCTCTCAAGCAGACAATTGTGGGTTCGAGTTCCACCTCTGAGTTTTCAAAATGGTGTGTGTGAAGTTTCCAATCCACACTGGGCCCATGTGGGGACGACAGCCCCTGTGCCTGCTGTGGGACGCACATAGGCTGGATGAAGATCCTGGAGGCTAATTGTGTTTTATACATGTTAGTATAGTCCGACGAGCTCGTGCGCGACCCTCCGCGGAACTCTGTCGCAGTCAGCGTTTGCCGCACTTATTAAAATTACTACTTATTATTAGCAGAGGGTCCCTGCGACAGGGTTCCGCCGAGCGCCGCGCACGAGCTTGTCAAGGTATACCTATGTAGACACGTGCAGTCGAGAAACTGTAGCATGTAGGTACTAATGTGGATCGTTTTCCGATTCAATTTTACGATGATTACCTTGTCAGATGTACGGAATAAGTACGTACTATATGTATTCAGGCATTGCTTTGCGGAGGTCCTTGTTTAAACGAAAATGAATGAACTTAATTTGCTTGTCCGCGAAGTAGTGCGGTCAAGCTGTGCCAAAAGTGCAAAAGATGTACGGAATGTCAACATGGTTTTGGTAGCGAAAAGGTTCCACCCTGGTAAGCTATTCAGTTTTTTTGACTTTGTAAGTATAACAACTTAATTTTTTTTTTTGCAAAAATTACATTAGTTATTTACCAGTTAAATTTACTACAATCTTCTATCTTACTATTTCGCAACCGCTGCAAGTGTGGTTGCAATTTAATTGATACCGACCTCCATATCCGCAAAGTAACGCCATATATAATCAATTACGAGTATGTATCATTTCCCGTACTTTTTAATCAAGCATCAAAAATTGCAAATTAATGCAATCAACATCATTTTTCTCTGGGCGTTTAAAGGTCGTCGGGCCAGACTGGCTGGCCTGGATCTCCAAAAATATTATGCATTTTATTACAAACCAATGCTGGATAAAGTGGTGGGTAATTAAAAATCAATACGTTGCCTCTGCGGCTGGAATGCGGCGGCCGCATATAAGCTAATCTAAATGTACATTAACTTGACATCGTAAATTCACTTGTGCTGCACTTTATCTATGGTAGGTATTTCTTATGTTTTCTGAAGACACTGTCACTACTTTCTTTTTGGTATCTATCCACTCTTATGTTTTATCACTATCAAAATCATATTTTATATTGTTTTCTTTACTTGTTTTTATATTTGCAGGTCTTTACTATAAATTAAGGTTCATTTGCTTCCACGTAACTAAAACAAATGATATATGAACATTTCTGTACCTAATACGATTATCATTATTTTCCCAATGTAAGAGAATTCAGATC
Source organism: Archips crataeganus (assembly GCA_947859365.1). Classification (NCBI taxonomy): domain Eukaryota; kingdom Metazoa; phylum Arthropoda; class Insecta; order Lepidoptera; family Tortricidae; genus Archips; species Archips crataeganus. The sequence goes on from OX402051.1 coordinate 9,674,313, forward strand.
GAAGATAAAGCGTACATTACATAACTGCTATCAGAGTGGAAGGGCACAGAAATCTAGTTAACTTTACGTTCTCCTATCATCAATTTCATCCTGTTAGGTATCTTCAGATCCGAAGGAACGAGAAAAAATTTCAGCATGAAAAGTGAAATTAGGGTTTCATGACAATCTGTAACTTCTTGAGGTTTCAAAATTCGAAAATACATTTCGACAGTGGAAAGGTAAAGTCGCTAAGGCGCCATGTATATGATGTATGGCGCTCTAGCATTTTTACCTTAGTCGAAAGGTTCAAAATTGCTAAAGCGCTATGCAGCGCTTTAGCGATTTTACCTTTCCTTTTGTTTTGTCCCTTTTTGCATAAAGTAAGTTGGAGGGTTGGCCAGTTACTGAGTAGTATGTAAGTTATGGCGGTTTTTTTACTTATTACATTAATGGCTAATTGCCGACACCCGGAAACTAATTACAATTTGAGCTAGGTACTCCGTGGTTGCCTAGCACGAGAAATCGCGACTTGTTTTGTTGCTCAGTGTCTTTAAAATGTTCAATTAGAAACACACGTTGAGCGACAAGTGGGAGAGCGGGTATGGTGCGGGAGCTAAATGATCCGGCACCATTTAACATTTATCACCTTGTGATACTGCCGTTGTAGATATTTGTCAGCCCTAACTGAAATTCCCGGAGCTTCTTGGAAAAGGTCGTTGCTGGGGATCGGCAGCGGTAATCAAACGTTACGTATTAGGTTTCGTATCAATTTCGCCAGATTATTCACCTACTCATGCTGAGCGTGGGCGGTCGTGATTGAGATTATTTTATGTAATATCGACGATTTTCTCCATAAAAATCCGAAAATAACTTTAATGCTTACTTTATTAGCTTTGGTTTATTACTCTAACTAGCTATTGCGTACAATCTTGTCTGCGTGGAATTAGATTTTTTGTGTAATTTATTGGGTAACGGTAACTCAGCAATTTTCAAGATATTAAGATTATGCTGATGCGGATGATGATGATGTTGCCCGCGGCTCCGTCTGCGAAGAATAGGGGTATAAAAAATAGCCTACGAACTATTTTCAGACCTACCTACCAAATATAGAGAAAAAAATTGATAGAAATCGGTCAAGCGGTTTCGGAGGAGTTCGATAACAAACACCGTGACACGAGATTTTTATATATGTACTAGCTTTTGCCCGCGACTTCGTCCGCGTAGAAATCCAATTTGTAGTAAAGCTTCTTCACCTCTTTCATTGTATAAAACAAAAAACCGACAACGGCAACATCCATTATTATTATCATTTCATCATCATCAGTATCAGTTAGTGAATATTGTAAATCCCATTCATTCACTATCCCGTGGGAATTTCAACAAATTTGTCCTTATTCTATGCAAATTTTCGCTTATATTTATTCCGCGGGAATTTTGCATTTTCCCCGAGAAAAAGTAGTCTATGTCCTTAAAGGTGTAGCTTTCTACCGGTAAAAGAAGTTTTAAAATCAGTCCCGTAGTTGAATTCACTTATTTTTTTCCCGTGTGAATTTTGCTTTTTCACGGAGAAAAGTAGTCTATGTAAATAATGGTTGGTGTAACTTCCTATTGGTGAAAGAAATTTTCAAATCAGCCATCAAGTGATGTTCACTTCTTTCTATCCCACGGGAAATTTGCATTTTACCTAATAAATAGTAGGTAGCCTAGCCTATACCAACAAAGGATAGTGTAGCTTTCTATTGGTCATTTTTTTTAAACTCAGCCCCGAAGTTAAATTTACTATTTTCTATACCGCGGGAATTTTGCGTTTATCCGGAAAATAGCATCCTATGTTAATCAAGGACAGTGTATCTTTTCTATTGGTGAATGACATTTTAAAATGAGCTCCAAAGTTGAATTTTTATTTCTATCCCTTGGGAATTTTGCATTTTTCCGGAAAAAGTAGCCTATGTTAATAAAGGATAGTGTAACTTTTTACTGGTAAAAGATTTTTTTTAAATCGGCTCGGAAGTTTCAGAGATTGTCTATCCCACAGGAATTTCCAAAAATCCTGCAATAAGTTTTTTGCTGTTATGTATGACCATTTACGTTTATACTGAATTTGAAAAGTTTAGTACTTAATTGTAGTTACGGAGATAGGATCCAGTTGATTTGAGTATATAAATCCTGATTTATCCTTATCCCGTGGATATTTTCAAAATTATTGAAATTAGCTTTATACCTGTTCTAATAGTCTACTTGCATGCCCAATTGGAACAGTTTAGTAATCTTCGTTATGGGGATAGGGTCACTCTCGATTGATGAAATATATACATCCCGTATATTCCTTATCCCGTGGGAATTCCGGAAAATTCTTTCTTACCGGATTCTTACGTCATACAAAGGACACATCCTCCAAGTTTCAGGTCTCTACATACAGCGGTTTAGGCTGTGCGTTAATCCGCCAGTCAGTCATTTAGGACTTCAGGACAAAGCATTTTATATGTATTTGCATTGCACCAAGCTTTTATACGAGTTCAACAATGATGTTTGAATACTCAATTCGATTTTATTCGAAAAAGGTTGAACTCACATAAAAGCTTCATCATCATCATCATCATTTCAGCCGTAGGACGTCCACTGCTGGACATAGGCCTCCCTCATTGACGCCCAATCATTACGGTTGGAAGCGACTTGCATCCACCCTGAACCTGCGGCCTTCACCAAAACGTCCGTCCATCTCGTTGGTGGACGTCCCACGCTGCGCTTGTAAAAGCAAAAGCTTGGTGAAATGCAAATACTACTTATTATAATTAGTTATTATCAGAGATCAGATCAGGAAGTGGTTGACAAACGTAGACAAATTGTTTGCAAAATTTGAAGTTTCGTTTCGTTTACATTGTGTCAAAATAAAAAGTAATTTAAATCAAAAGCACTAAGGAGTATTGATATCAACTTCGAAGCAAATCACCCCCAAAATAACTTTCTACTCCTTTTTAACCCCGTCAAGGGATGAATTTCAATAAAATACGAAACACGTCTTCCATCAATTCTGTTATAGAATGTTTATGCAAAATTTGAAGTAGATTGGATCAAGGAATCACGTTGTCCCATACAAACTTTGCCTCCCTTTTTTACCCCCTTAGGAGTAGAACTACGAATAATCCTTTCTTATCGGATGCCTACGTCATACAAAGAACACACCCTCCAAGTTTCAGGTCTCTACGATCAGCGGTTTAGGCTGTGCGTTGATCCGTCAGTCAGTCAGGACAAAGGATTTTATATGTATAGATAGATTAGAGAAAGATGTGTGATACAGTTAACCATAAGTACACAAATAATCCTTACTAGTATTATAAATGCGATAGTAACTCTATCTGTCTGTTATTTCTTCACGCTTAAACTGCTGACCCGATTTAGATGATATTTGGTATGTAGTTTGAGACTCTGGGACCACAGGGTAGTCCCATCCCAGTAAGTTGTAGGAATAGCGATAAACGAATTCTTCGCAGACGAAGTCGCGGGCAACTGCTAGTAATAAATCATACAATTTCTCATTTCAGAGAGTCAGTTCATCTAATTAAATTTGTACGGTGTCTTTGTGCGTGAAAAAGTAAGTAAATATGAATCCAAAGGAATAATTATTTCGCTTGATGACAACGTCAATTAACGTCCGGTATGATAACATTTTATACATAAACACTCGTCTCATTTCAGTTGAGACGGCGGAGTGGAACTCAATAATTTATGATATTAATCTGTAATTAATTATTTATAAACGAATGTGACTTCGTTCTAAAGCTTGGCTTGCATGAATAGTATATTTTCTTTTGGGAATAAAAGTAGCTTTAGTAATTAGTTCTTGATTTCATTTAATGAACTGTAAAATTGTTCTAAGTTCTATTGCTTTATACATTTATTTATTATTTTCAACACAATTTTGATGCCGATTGGAAGTAGGTACCTACGACGGTCCCACGTTAAGGTGTCTCATCCACGTTCATATAGTTTGCAGCGGTTAGGGAGTAGAAAGTTTGTAAGCAAACTTCGTAACGAGGCAGTTATTTCTGATAATTTTGAAATTGGTATTGAAGAGCGTAGTGCGAAAGTAATGCTTATTTAAATATTATTATCGTAACAAAAACACTATAAAATATAAAACATAATATCGTAATGAAATGAAGTAAACAAGGTAGGTAATGGAAACGAAGTTCTTTCTAAGTATTGATGGCCAATATTAAATTATTCGATAAATTACTGCGAACCCACGACGGCACAACTCCTTTACATTTTAAAACATTTATTCTCTGCTATAAAGATTGATTAAGAAATGTACTTAACCATTCCTAAACAATGATCGTTGGGAATTGTTTAAAAATGGTTGGAACATTTTAAAACGAATATTGCATGTTATAAAAGCATATAAAAAATTTAAAGTCCGCTACGATAAGATCGACCTTATAAAGTAGCGCTTGCTAATTAAAGCCTTGTTGATATTTTGAAAATTTGACTCATAAATATACCTATAAAAGAATAACGTTATTGAATGACTGACAGATTGACAGACTGACAGATAATACACAGCCAAAACAACTAGAAACTTGAAATTTGGCAGATAACTTTAGGAAATATCTAGAGCGTCTTAGTTTTAAAATGCAAATCAAATTAAATTAAATAACTAACACAAAGGCTCTAGTTAGGCCTGTAATAAACGTCTAATTATTATTGTAATCAGAGATGCACTAAGAAGGGATTGTTCGAAATCCCCACGGGATAAAAAAAACGAATACATTATTTTTGTTGACAAGTGGCTTTCGCCCGACAGGCACTATGCCGGTTTTTATTTAAATTTAGAGTTGAGTCTTGGGGTTATTAGTTAATCATATCTGACCTTACTATAGTCGTTAATTTTACTATTTTACGCGCACGAAGTGTTTTGCTGAAGCTAGTTTAATAATAATTTACTGCGACAAAGTACGGTGAAGAAGGTTTAAGTAAATGCATCAACCATCATCATTAGTTAGTACCTAATTGAATTTGAAATAACAATGTCTCCCACTTCCCACCAGCCAGTTTCGTAAGAAAGATCTGGAGTTGTTCTTTGAGTAAACAAAAGCACCGCCTACGCAGCGAGTAGGGATGGGTATGTGACTCGATAAACGTCGAGTGTCTCTCGTGTTGGTTTTATTGCGCGGTTTCAAGAGCTTCTATAGCTGCTTCTCACTCGAGCTTGTAAGTGTATTCCTATCGATGGACTTAAATTATTCGTGAGTTTGTTGAAAACAAGAACCCTCCAGGTAGGGGGTTGATTTTCGTCGCGGCCGATAATTTTGTCCGCATAATAATTATGGAAAAAGGTGTTGGTTCCTAGTGGGTAAGGATGGCTTATTTTTTTAGCCTAGACTAGATCCCTTCCCTTAGGTAAGGTTTCGCAAATTATTTTTCCCAAACTGATTCATTTGGCAAATGTTTAATTTCCCAACTGTTTATTTTTTCTGAAACTATACTTTTCAGGATTGTTATAAAACAAAACTAACATAACCTAACCTAACCTACAGAATAGTCCTGAAATATATCCTGAATAGTTCACAGTTTCAGAAAAAATAAACATTTGGGAAATCAAACATTTGCCAAATGAATCAGTTTGGGAAAAATAATTTGCCAAACGGAAGTAAGCCCTCAGGTGGCTATATTAACGTCTTGGGTAAAATAGCTCGTTTTATGCTCTTGTTGTACAATCTAATATTTATCAACTGCTTCGAACAAAAAGTAACATCAAACTTTTAATTTATCCATATTTATAAGTTACATTCTACAGCATTAACTCTAATAAAAACCTTTCCAATTAAGTGACGACATGGCACACAGCTGCCATATTTTATATTATTACTCGTAATTGATTTAGTTAGAATACCTATTTATTCAAACAGCAGATTTAATCAAGATTCTAGTTATGACTAAATGTAAGAATTAGAAACTGTTAAAAAAAACAAACGAGTGATCCAGAGTAAAAATAAAGAAGCACCCTAGCTTGATTTCGCTGCGCCTCCCTATTCCAAAGCGTTACAGTACACAAATAAATCTGTTATTTACTAGAAGTGAATCGATATCTCATCTCTCGCAGAGAAGCATGTAGGAGGCGCTATCGGATTCCAAATATGTACACAAATACCTACTTCTTTGTATTAATGTATCAATGATATTAAAAAAAAACTTTTTGAAACAGATACAACTGGGATGATCTTCGGAGTATTTTTGCATAATACAGGGTTATTTGTAATTCACTGACATCCTCTTAACCCTGAATTCCTATCACTCAAACAAATGTTTTTTGTTTTACGACTTTTTAAAATGAAGCACTTTTTTTTCCCACACAAATACACAGAGTATCGTAAAAACAAGAGGTAATTTCAAATTTTCAAAACGTTATTACACCAAAAATATTAAGTTATGACAAAAGCCGTAAAACAAAAAACATTTGTTTAAGTGGTAGGAGTTTAGGGTTAAAAGGATGCTAGTGAATTAAAAATAACCCTGTATATCTAGTCGTTTATTCAGCTAAAATTTACTGAGTAATAGGCACCTACATAAATATGTGTACGTATGCGTATTTAAAATTAAGCATAGTATTTTTAACAGCAACGCCAATTTTGGGTTGATGCATAAATTACATCATAACTTACATCACACCATTATTTTTCCAAATCCTATAGGTATTCGGTATTCAATATTTTGTTTCCGTAGTACCTAACCTTTTTGCATTGTTTATAATGTTACGTGATGTTAAAAAAAATAATTATGGTTTTGTATTGTAGGTATATTATAACTACGGAAATTTGCCGAAGAAGTTACCAACAAGCTTGAACAAAAAGAAAATTGAAGTGGCAATGGGCGGGGCACATCGCTCGAAGAACTGATAGATAACTGTTGGGGGGAACGGTCGAAGACTGGCGACCACGAGCCGGAAGGCGAGGCTGGATGGTGGTGGTGGTGGATGGTGGTGGTTGAGGATGTGGTGATCCTAACAGTGTATGTCTTCCGGCTGGTAATGATCATAAAAAAACTGGCCAAGTGCGAGTCGGACTCGCGCACGAAGGGTTCCTACCATTATCTATAAAAATGTATGTTGTATGGGAGCCCCCCTTAAATATTTTTTTCATTTTAATTTAATTATTTATTTCTAAAGTGAATATATAACGCAATATTCTGTGAATATGTCAAGCGTCTACCTGTTGCTGTTATCAATGTCGAGCAAAAACGAGCAAAAAAATCACGTTAGCTGCAACCGAAATACATTTATTATCCGAAATACATTTATTATTTAGCTATCACGGTTCGTGAGATACAGCCTGGTGACAGACGGACGGACAGCGAAGTCTCAGTAATAGGGTCCTGTTTTTACCCATTGGGTACGGAATCCTAAAATCCATGGTAAAAATAAGAATTCACAATTCATCACAAGGGTGCTTCTTTTGGATATAGCGCGCCAGGTGGCGTTTCTGTGTCCGAACTTTTGAATTTTAAACAATAAAAGAAAAAAATTGCTAATGCCTGAGGCTGATGCGGATAAGTAATTAGTTGGGATTCATTCGTGACCCGAATGGTAGAACAACCTCAGTTCACTCGAGATTCAAACACGCTGCTGGCTTCACAATGACTTGGAACCTACATTCGAATAAGCTTTTAAATTATAAAGGCTCATGTCGATTGCGATGATACATTAATTTGAACCTAATCGTTAAGTCTATTAGATGTAAATTTGAAGTAACACAGAATGAGTACTGTACAGGTAAGTTCTTTATAAGTTCGATAATTGATGGCCTGCGATTGCTAGCGGTCAGTTTGAATAACAAACTATTGAGAAAGGACGCCATCGCAGTACTAGGGGCGTTCAATAAAAAGTGAGAATGAGTATGTTATAAACAACTTTTACTAAATGTCATTTTATTTTTCGACATAGTCACCTTTTAGCATAATACACTTAGTATATCTTTTTTCTAAACTTAAAATTCCATTTTTAAAAAAGGTCTCATCTTTAGTACTTAAAAAATCTTGTACTGCAGCGACTACCGCGTCGTCGTCTTCAAATTTCTGGCCTCTCAGGTATTGTTTCAATCTCGGAAATAGGTAGAAATCACTTGGAGCGAGATCTGGTGAATACGGAGGATGCTTAAGGATATCGAACCCAGCATCACGAATTGCAGCCATTGCAACGGCGGACTTGTGTGCCGGGGCATTGTCCTGGTGGAACAGCACAACTTTCGAGAGTTTACCTCGCCGTTTTTCGCGGATCTCATTGCGCAATGTTGCTATTTGTTTGGCGTATAAAGTGCCCGTAATAGTGGCTCCATGCTCGAGATACTCAATCATTCATACCCCTTTACCATCCCAAAAAACAGAGCCCCATGACCTTACCGGCAGATGGGCTCACCTTGAATTTCTTCGGAGTTGGAGATGATGGCCTTTTCCATGTCATAGACTGCAGTTTCGTTTCTGGGTCGTAATGATGGAGCCATGTTCCGTCCATTGTTATAAATAGCGCCAAAAAAAGTTCCCGGTCTTGCTGCATCAGGTTCAAAGCTTCTTGACAAATCTCTAGTCTAGTTTGTTTTTGCGTGTCAGTAAGCATTCTTGGTACCCAACGCGCAGATACCTTTTTCATACCCAAGCGTCCATGTAAAATATTATGCACGCTCCCCGTTGAAATCTTTACATTTTCAGCAATAAAACGAACCGTAACACGACGATCCGCCAAAACTGAATTTTCGACTTTTTCACAATTTCTTCAGTTACTGCTGTAGTAGGGCGTCCGGAGCGGGGGTCGTCCATTGTCGATGTTCTTCCACGTCTAAATTCGGCGCACCAACGTGCGACTGTCTAATACGGAGGAGCATTAGACCCTAAAGTGTCCCGCAAATCCAAATTGACTTGGTCCGTAGAAAAATTTTTCAAATACAAGTATTTGATAACGGCGCGCAGTTCAATTTTCTCCATTTTCGCTAACGTACTCAATAGCATTGCAAAGAAATTACCGTATATTTTTTTAAACAAAAGACAGTTAGTTTTTTTTTCATAGCAATCAGCTAGATAGATTAGCTTTACCGGCCAGTATTTAATTTCGTAATATTAAAAGAGTTTGCATCTCATTCTCACTTTATATTGAACGCCCCTCGTACAAAAAGTGGTTTACTGATTTTTTGTTAGACAAAACGTACACCGTGGCAAAATGTATGCAGAATTATTCTGGAAAAGTTGCCCATTAAGAGCTATATTCTTATCATGAAGATAACATATTTGCATTTTAAGTATAGGTAGGTACTTATTGCTTATTAATGGCAAAATGCAAGAATATGTTAAGATTTAGTACGTACTTGTTTTATGTCATGTATTAAATAAATGTCGCAAAGATTATCTCAACAAAGTTACATGAAGATATTCGCAAAATATATCTCGTGAGATAAAATTGCTTCTGTTTATAAGATACGGCTTGTCCCGAAAGCGAAGACATTTTGCTATCAAATTATTTGTCACGTATCTCGCTCGAAGTAGGTAAGTATAGTGAATAAACATCAAAAAGTAACTAATGTTCAAGTTCGGTTGAATATTTATTATTTTCTATGGAGTTTTGCCATAAAGGATAATTTATACAGTTTTTAAAATAAACTAATGCTTGCTCGTAACTATAGTTATGTACTTTAAGCTTCCGGTACGGTTATGAAATATTTTTAAACTATTTCAATAAATATATAAGTTAAATAAGGGTCGAGAATCGTTTCCTCTTATTGTGTGTAATATTTTTTTTAGTGGATTATATTTATTTAGGTACGTTACACTCGTACCTCTGATTACAAATAACAAATAACTCGACAGGAAAATGTAATGATAACTAAACGCATTACCTATGTTATAAGAAGTATCATTAATAATAATCATGGTCCCTGACTTACATCGTCTGGTTTCAAACAATGATTAATATGTTTTATTGTTGTGTGTTCAGCTGGCGAATGTTTTTTCGATGCAACATTTGTACAAACTTTGTTACATTGTTTGTAAAATTCAAGTTATCACGTAGCAAAGTGCACCGTGTTAAACTAGTACCTACTAAGTTTGTAATAATAATAACGCTACCCCGTTGTAAAATACGTCATTTCGTATACGTACGCAGTATCAAATGGATACAATGTTAAATATAACACAATGACACACATAATGATATTAATTATAAAAACAGACGCATAGTTTCGGAACTGGGATGAATCATACAATACGTAGGTAAAATAAAGGCAACAAGATATTAGAGTTGATGTATACTTTCAAAATCAGCATCTCAACGAAATTTAAGATTTTAAAGATTTTTTTAAACGTTTTTTTCTTTTACAAACCTAAGATTTCTTTGCGCAAACTTTTTACTAAAAACAACGAAATATAAAAATAAATAGAAGTGTTTGGCCGTTCGAATGGAATTTGGCATATAAGATGCGACTTGTAAAAAAAATTTGGCCCAGGGCGCCAAATTTCAGGGAGCGATTGGCAGGGGTGGGATCTCAGATCATTGTTTGTATGTAAAGGGGGTGATCCATTGGCGAGCAAAACCGCCGGTACGCCAACGAACTCGCGAGCCAAAGGTCTAAACCGCCAATGAAGCACTTAAAAGTCTGCGGACTTTAGAATTTCAAGTATGCATAAAGAGCCAGCGAGCAAATCCGACGGTGTTTAAGTCCGCAAATGGATCACCCCCTTTAGTGGGCGCCACAATATTCTTGCCCGAGGTGTCAGTGGTAGTATCATCTTATCTTGTATGCTAGCGATTGGGATATTGGCAGGGGTTAGCCGGTAGCGCTATGGTGAAATCAGATTAGCATCTCAGCACGTTGCGCGTTGTGCCAAAATATGTAGGTTCAAATGCCGACGAGCGACTTTACCGCTTTATTTTTTATCATTACCTCCACTTTAACATCACTAAGAATTCAGGTCAGTCATCCCATGACCGCGACCGTTGCAAATTGATCGAACGTCGGGCTTTTTAGAAAAGGTAAATAAATCTATGTAAAGTCCTTTTGCAAAGTTATTTACCTATATAGAGAGGTAAACTGCATAATGTATGAGACGGCCAATAGATACGAACGAACTTTATTGTTTGAATCTCTTTGTTCTCATTAACTAATTTATAAATGCGAATGCTTGTTTGTTACGCTTTCACGGTTTAATTATTCAAACGATAATGATGAAATTTGGTATGGAGATAGTTTGAACTCCTGGGAAGAAAATAGCAAAATAGTTTTGTACGTCAAACAATCACATAAAGTAGTTCCCGCAAGATAGTAGAATTAGCTAGCAATAGCTAGTACGATATAAAGCTTAAAACCTATTAAATATGAAGTATATCTCATTATCATCTCGGCTTTTATACGCCCCACTACAGGGCACAGGCTTCCACTTAGAATGACAGGGCTCGGGCCCAGCGCGGATTTTAAAACTTTATACACACCATTGAAATTTTTCGCATGTGTGTACTTTGCTGACGATTTTTGCCTCAACTGTTTAGGTAATTGTAAACTTCAAAAGTAATTTCGCACGTTCATTTTGAAAAATACACGATAACAACAAACTTAGAAATCACGACAAACCTCTTAGTTAGGTCAAGCCACTAGTCTACCAAGAAGCATATTTATTAAAGAAAAATCTAATTCAACTCTGTAATAAATACGAAATATACGGCCGTGTGTTAATCCATTCGGCCAATCTATTGTTTTATCTCACGTTCGTATCGCACACAAAGGAAAGTTAAGTGACTGGAAACAGTTGAAGTGACACTTCTTCAATCATTTGAAGGGTTCCGTAACCAAATTAGCAAAAACGAAGCCCTTTCGCCGTGTCCGTCTGTCCGCGGCATAGCGCAGAGAATCTAAGCATTTGAAAGATGTCATTTGGAATATAAGAGTTTTAATAACTGAACTACTTACAACCTTCTTCACATACACGTGCAGGACTGCTCCGTTTGTGCGACACTAATAATGTTATCATGAAGAATAACTTACTAAAAACAGTCAGTTTTGGCCTGGGCGTACAACTGAGTTAATATGGTTTAAATGTAAATTTTAGGTTTTAAATTGCACTCAGTACCTTCACTCTACGATATACAACGTGTCTTCCAGAATATTTCCACATTATGATTGGGCTAGTTTGGCTGAACACTCCTGTCAGTGTTTGTTAACTGTTGTTAACAAATTTTTCCATTCAATGTCCAAAGTGATTACTCTGATTACCTTAAAAGGGGTGACTTCAACCTGAATCAAAAATTCCAAATCAAATCATTAGGTTGTTCGTAGGTATAGTCGGGGTAAGAAAGGGTTCGTCACTTTTCGACTCTATGTCAACGAGTTAAGGTCGAAAAGTGACGAACCTTTTCTTACCCCGACTACCGTAAAAACGTACAACTTTGCCCGCTTTTTGCGATCTTTTGCTTTTTTTAGAGTCAATTGGTCGGTATTGTGCAACTTTATCTGTGGCACTCAAATATTGACGTACTTTTCTTTGTGTAGATGAGAACACTACATTTAAAATGAGTTTCCGTACCCTAGAAAACGGGCCTCAAACAGGCGGGCCAAAATATTGAAAAAATTTCGAGATTGCCCACATTTGTTTACACTTTCATAACTTCGGGATTATCAATTTTATGGTCATGATTCTTAAAGTCTAATAATCTAGAATAGGCATAGCAACGTTGTGTCGTATTATAAGTCCTTTAAGTGATATATTTAACCTCCAAACTCGTATGGGCAAAGTCGTAAAAAAAAATTGACATCCTTCATACAAAATCCTGGATATGCTAGGGTTGTCAATTTTTACTTATTGCCTTTACCCGACTACGACTAAATTAGGTGCAGTATGATATTCATATTTTAATAATAATAGATAATACTAGATGTTTTAAGATTAAGATTCAATAGTGTAAAATTAAACAATAATCTAAACTTTATGGACCACATTCATCTGTCTGAAATAAACGGATTTTATTTTATATAACCTGCGGTGAAATCCAATAGTGTGTGTGAAGTTCCCAATTCGCACTGGGCCCGCGTGGGAACCACGGCCCAATCCCTCTCATTCTGAGAGGAGGCCTGTGCCCTGCAGTGGGACGTATATAGGCCGGGATGATGATGATGATGATTTTATATAACATACTAGTGACAACCCTAAGGGTAAAATTTAACTGGGCAAAGTTGAAAAAAAGTAATACGAAAAACGTTCATGACATTGCCCACTACCATAATTACAAAATTAATAGAGATAAGGTGTTGAGATTTTGTCTACATCGTTTTTAAACTGAATATTAGTTACAGTTAAAATTAAATACTTGTGGGACTTTCCTGGCTTAAAATACACTCGAAGTTTTTTCGTACTAATTGGCCCACCAAAAAACACGTCCGTACTCCAAGCCAGCTCACGCGTGACAGAAGATAGATACGCGTCAACCGATAGGCCAGTGTTGCCTGCAATATGTTTAGCTATAAGCCACAGATTAGAATGAAAGTGTATTTGTAACTATTTTTGGTATATTTCGCTTTTACTGAAATGTGACGCGGTGGGCAAAGCTATAATGAAAAGGCAAAGTTGTAAGTTTTTACGGTATACATTACGCTACGCAAATATGCGATACCCGACGATTTGAGTCTCGATGCGATTACCGCAGTACAAACTGATAGAGGCTCGTACACACGTAGTTACTTTCAGAAAGTGAGTGATTGTATAAATAGTAACAAAAATATTGAAGTTTGTCATAATCAGCCTGTGTTTGGCGCACAATATTCCGTAGATACGGTCATGGCATGTCACTGAATCATTAAAAGGTCTGAAAGCAAATTAATAGGTACGTAATTTTTCATTTAGGATAATTATATGAAATAATATAATGAAAACCCTGACAGGAATATATTCAATCACACTATCCCAACTATCTGGTGAAGACACCAGACCTATATTTGTGTTGCATCAAACGGATATAATCTGAACGACTAGAACGACTAGTCTATACGACTACACGCGGTCATCGTGACCAGTCATAAACGCTTAATGACAGTCTTTAACATTCGAAATGAGCCGTTTATTTTTCATCTTTTGTGTAAAACATTTCATAACACTTAAATCGCTGAATGGTGTGTGCCATTGTTGTGAGGGCCGCTGTCTGCAACAATAGTATTGTTTCGCGTTAAGTGATTTAAAATGTGTAACGATGTATATTTACGTATTATGAGATCTTTAGTTCCCGTAAATTAATTTAAGCCAGATATCCCCTAAAATTTTGTATTTCGTAGACCCTTAGCCATATTTTTCAAATTTAGGTAGAGCACCTGCTTATACATATTAATATTGATTTATCGGAAAGTAATGGACTTTAAATGTGTTTTTTTCGTATACGGGGTCGGTAGGTATATACCACTTTGGGTATAATTAATTTAAGCATTATAAATGGAACAAAGTATCAAAACATCATCCCAATCCGCACTGTGCCCGCGTGGGAACTACGGCCCAAGCCCTCTCATTCTGAGAGGAGGCCTGTGCCCTGCAGTGGGACGTACATAGGCTGGGATGATAATCAAAACATCAAAAGTATTTTAAACACCTTTCTAGGCGCTTAATTGTTTGTAATCTATTTTCAGTTCACTTTTTAATAACATATTGTTGAAGGTTGGTCCAAAGAATTCAGCATAACACAATATCGGAATTTCCCTTAGCGCTATAAATTTAGCGCAAGGTGGTTTATACATATATGTTATGTTAATGTTCTACCGCATTGGTTTTCCTTTTATTTATATTTATTTCTCGCCTTTCGCTTTAGGTGCATTTAAACCTGAATGTCACTGAGTCCATCGTGCGCATCTGAGCAAACAAATTATAAAAGTGCAGTTTACAATCAGTAAGTAGCTAAACGTTATCAAGAAGAGTCAAGGTCCCAGTGTAATTGTAGCATAAAACCGTTCATAATGTCTGCCTCATAAAACGAACCGAGTCAAGGTAAGTACTTGCGGTGCGCAGGTGTAAGGAATACTCTCAGACCTAATATAGAAGCTTCTTTCGCATTTGTGGGGCGAGGCAAGTACAGTTTGCGATAAAAGGACTTTGAACACTAGTAGCTTATTTTCTTCGTAAGACGCGTGAGACTTATCTGAATTAGCGTGAGTTGCACCAAGTTACTGCTACTGCACGATAACCAAAGTCAAACCAGCTGTCAAATCAGCTGTGAAGCAAATTTCGGCTTGCAGAAATTGACTTAACCGGAGATCTCAGCCTGTATACGTACCACTGCAGGGCACAGGCCTCCTCTCAGAATGAGAGGGCTTGGGCCGTAGTTCCCACACGGGCCCAGTGCGGATTGGGAACTTCACATACACCATTGAATTTATTCTCAGGTGTATACAGGTTTCCTCACGATGTTTTCCTTCACCGTAAAGCTCATGGTAAATTACAAATGTAATTTCGCACATAAATTCCGAAAAATTCAGGGGTGCGAGCCCGGACTCGAACCTACGACCCTCTGCTTGAGACACCATAGGTCAAACCACTACACCACCACGGCTTCTTCGGCGCAGGCGCTTGCTGTCGCATTAAATATTTATTTCTGTCGAACGGTGTAAGACGTTGGCAGAAGGAGATTGTAAAAGCGATGGCAAGCGTCCGCTCGTTAGGGGATGCGCGCACGAGCAACTTTTGTCTCCGCGACAATTTTATCAATACTATGGGTTAGTATGGAAGTGCGCACACGTAGCGCCGCGACTCTCGGGATACAAATACACATAACACAAATAAATCGCCTTGCGACTAAGTTGCTCGTGCGCGCATACCCTAAGACAACACGGCCTCCGGTTTACTATTGGTATCTTTGTTATACCTAGTACCTATTTAAAGCTACTCACACGAAGGGCCGCTGGCACGGTCTTGGGTTCAAAAATTAAATCGTTAACCCTGGGTTAGAGGTGACAGTTCCATATATTTTGACACTACTTAATCTTGGGTTAGCACTTTCACGGAGTTATATAGTTAACTCTGACCCGTGCAAATCCGCCTAAATGGAATAGATATAGTTGGCGAAGTACAGCGATTTTGCTTGCTCGTGTGTTTGCATAAGGGGCAGGACATCACATGCTTACATACCATTTGGTCCCATCTTACTCAGTACTTCATTATCCTAGTTCGTTAATTACTCTTTTGTGATTTTTCACAAATAAATTAATTCGCGATCCCAACTTGGTCGGTGTCGAGTCGAGATTTAGGTATTCTAACTCACTCTTGAAGGTGCCACCCATATTTTAGCAGGAGGAAGGAAGGCCCCCTTGCGATTTGTACAACGCTACTTACAAAATAATTTAATTTTTTATAGTTATAAGTGTGACAAGAGTGAATGGTGTAACGATTTTCATCTTAATAATTTGAACGAAGCTGCGAAGGTCAGGTACCATGTTAAAAAAATGCTTTTTTAAATAGTTTAGGTAAGTAAATAACCGGTACTCAATTAACATCCAAGAATTACGCAATGCGATTTCCAACGCGGTGATTTAGTACCGTGCTTAAGTGCGCATTTGACAAATGAGTTCTCCACTTAAACGTATAAGCCTTGGAAAATCAGGTTGTGGGGTTCAGCGAGATTGAATTAGATTTTTTATATTAGCGCACCAGAGAATAAAGATTTTTAAATGTAAAATTAAAATATTCATCCAACAACGCTTGCTAAAGGGTACAAACAAGTGAAATTTATCGGATATAATTATGTAGATATGCTAAACAATAATAGGTAGTTGTTTTTCAGGACTCATTATTTTTAAGATTATCTCTAATATATAAAAATCTCGTGTCACGGTGTTTGTTATCGAACTCCTTCGAATTGACTGGACCGATTTTTATGAAACTTTTTCCTCTATACTCGATAGATCTGAGAATATGTCGTAGAATATTCTTCGCGGACGGAGTCGCGGGCAACGGCTAGTTAATGAATAATTATCACATTACTAGGGTTGATAAAACAAGTGTTTGTATCAAAATTAGCCCATGTATTACAGGGTATAAGCTACATATTTCCATTTCAAACTTCATCGACATCCGCACAGCCGTTTTAGCGTGAAGAAGTTATAAACATCTCACAAATTTCCGCATTATATTAGGAGTATTATAATATTACATTATTAATTAATTATCGGATCGTAAGATTAAGATATCAATATGGAACATTAATCTATACTAATATTATAAAGCTGAAGAGTTTGTTTGGTTGAACGCGCTAATTTAACTACTGATTCGAATTGAAACATTAATTTTGTGTTGAATAGTCCATTTATCGCGCAAGGCTAGCAATGATTAATGTGGATGAAGTCGCGGGCACCAGCTAGTGTATGTATAAAGAAAATGTTATCAAATAGCCAATACGAAATAAAAAGAGGTTTAATAATTCAGCAATTCAAGCAACTTAGAATTTTAAATCTAATCTATCTATCTAATCTAATACCTTTAAACGAGCAATTCTTGTATATATATATAATCAGGATCTCGGAAACGGCTCCAACGATTTCGATGAAATTTGGTACGTAGGGATTTTCGGGTATGAAAAATTGATTTAGCTTGGTCTTATCTCTGGGAAAACGCTTGGTACCGAGTGTCAGCCCGAGCGGAGCTCGGTCGCCCAGGTACTTTTAAACTATATGCACAACTTTACGAAGGTATGTTGCGAACATATTTTTCAGGTAAATGTGAGTTTAGTTTAAAATGTTGAAACACGCCGTCGGGTAGTCTAGACTAGATCATCACGCGATTATTTGTGATCCGCGGGCTCCGACGGCAAACGTGACCATTTTATAGACATACGTGCGAGTTGCAGAGTCTAAAACCCAGTTTAGACTCCCAAGAAAAATCGTGCAAGTTTCATTATACAGGGTGTCACAAAACTTAACGATAACCTGGTACGGAAAGGCCAAGTTATAACAGTTCTAGAAATGGTGTATCATCTTTTTTTGCCAGCCATTGCTATGGCTACACAAGTTTTGTCTCCTGGACAACCTGAGCATTTTTCTATGAAACAGCATGAAGATGTCACTTGGACAACCGGAGACAGAGTAAACAACACAAAAAAGTTGATTCACCCACATGTATACTTAAGCGATAATAGACTTTTTTATCGCTTAAGTATGTGGGTAATAACATAGATTTTTTCTATTTTTTTCCAGAAATGGTATAACTTGTTATTGTTCAGTTTTGGGACTCCTGTTTAGCTAGGCCGTAAAATGAACAACTTTCAAGTGGTCAATCAAGCGCCGGAGTATATTGCAACTTGCATGATTTTTTTGTAGAAAAGCCTTGGACTTAACGCTCTTATTCACCAACGTATGCTAACTTAACTTTAACTTAACATCCGTTTGTCTATCTCACTTTAACATTATGCTTTTACCAGACATAAGGAACTCTCCTGAGATCACTAAAGGTTCTAAAGGTTACCCCATACAAGAACGTGACTATGATACTAAAATTATTTAAAAGCGAAAAAGTTTTTCGGGTGCGCCGGCGGGATTCGAACCCACGTCTCCCGGGTATGCGCCCCAACGGGTGTTCTACCAATTGAACCACATCGCATCCAACCGACTCCCCCGAAATTCTTAATCGCTTACATACGTCGCTTCTACTGCAGGATAAATAGTTGCTCGATTTCTTATTACACAAATACGTTGTATAAAAACGTTGAAGCCGAGGTGGCCTAGTGGTTTAACCTTTTGTCTCTCAAGCAGAGGGTAGTGAGTTCGAATCCGGGCTCGCACCTTTGAGTTCTTCGAAATTTATGTGCGAAATTATATTTGAAAACCATGAGCTTTACGGTGACACACCTGAGAAGAAATTCAATTATAGGCCGGGATGATGGTGATGATGATGATGATGAAATACGTAACTAACAACTGGATAGAGGAACGAGGGAGAGCTTATTTTGCCTCTACCTAATTGTAGAACACGCGGTATACACCATTAAAGAAGGCTAACCAATCATATTTTGGATCAGGGCATCCCAGTGGTAAAAGCTTATCGCACGTACATATGTTTCCCAAAACGACGTACTGGACGAGAGACCAAGTTATAAGGCGCAAGCCACAGAGAAGAGACGCGGCACGGGGGCGCGTCTCCATAGCAGATAGAAGAGACGAGGTCGCGTCTCCGCCTCTCGCGACGCTTCTATACATTTAGTATGAAAACGGATTCAAGGGGCGCCGCGACTGCGACGCGCCCCCATACCACGTCTCTAGTCGCGCCTTGTTTTGAAAAAAAAATACATGTCACTTAGTTGAGCAATAATAGCATTTTTTTTAATATCATCATCATCATCATCATCATCATCAGCCTATAACAGTCCACTGCTGGACATAGGCCTCCCCCAATGAGCGCCATTGCGCCCTGTCCTCGGCTAGACGCATCCAGCTTCTACCAGCAGCCTTTCGCAGATCGTCACTCCACCTGGCCGGAGGGCGTCCTACACTACGTTTGCCAAGACGCGGTCTCCACTCAAGAACTCGTTTACTCCAACGGTTGTCGGTTCTTCGACAAATATGACCAGCCCACTGCCACTTCAACTTGCTAATTCTCTGAGCTATGTCGATGACCTTAGTTCTGTGTCGGATATCCTCCTATAATACTAATATTGATTTGTTATGTTACTCTATTATCGCGTAACTAAGTGACATGGTTTTGGGTCTTGGGTGTTTAATATGTATTTAAGTAGGTATCTATCTATATAAGTATGTTTATCCGTTGCCTAGTACCCATAACACAAGCTTTACTTAGCTTACTTTGGGACTAGGACAATTGGTGTGAATTGTCCCGTGATATTTATTATTTATTAGAATGACGATAGAAAGAGATAGTAAATGCGGTCGCCACCGCCCGCGCGTTGGTCAATACGGCCTCTGGTTATCGTTGGGTTTTGGGACATCCTGTATATTATCTGCACGATCGGCATCGCCTCGCAGTCAACCAGGGAGGTACTCGGAAATTCGAAGTTGATTTAGTACCGTCTCTCTCATTTTTCTTTTTAATGCTATTAGCGTGAGCGGGACGACATGATACAAAGTTCGAATTTCAAACTTCATAGTATAAAGCCCAAACAATACGTAACGGAAGCAGCTCAGCACATTCGAGGTTACGGCGTGGCGACATCGCGCTTACGGCGAGGTGGTAGTTGTTGGATGACGGCTAGCGGTCGACGTCGACAATTGGAAGGACCAATTCGGTCCGCGCCGTCTCCACGTTAACGGCGAGGCGTAAACGCGGCGTAAAACCGACGTAACAGCCCGGCCACGGCTCCGCGCTACCGGCGGCAGCGGCGAGCATTTTCTCCGTTCATTCCGCGGCCGAGACGCTCACCCCAGTGATTATCTGGCGGCACACGCAATGAACTGATAAAACGCTCGCCGCCGCCGCCGGTCGTGCTATATCGTGGCCGAGCCTTTAGGACGGCGACCGCGATGTTTCCTAACGCCGCTAATGATTAGCTTGTGCCGATGCAAGGCGATGCCGTTACGATGCCGACTAGTATTGTATGGAACTTATAATAAAGATACAGTGAACGGGTGTATTTGAGGATACAAAAATCTGGTACCGCACTGATGTGTGTTAAACGTAAACCCGTAAACCTTATAGGATGTGTATAGTTAATTATTTAACTTTTCGTCCATAACCTTTAACGTGACCTGCAATTAACTATTCATCATTCATTTAGCGATATTAAACGACAATATAAAGTTGTTGACCTATATAGTACTTTAACCGATTAACATTGTCTCCTATCTATTAATTCATCAAATTGTATGTGCCTTAATCCCTTGCGACACGAAACTATGTAGTAGCAGCTAACATTCAATGAAGTGTAATTTTGAAGTACATAGACAATGTTGACGGCTACATAGTTGACCGTTTCCCCTGTCCTTAATAATTTTTAGGGTGCCGTACCCGAAGGGTGACCAACGGAACCCCATTAATGCCGCTACACTGTCCGTCCGTCTGTCTGTCACAGGGCTGCATCCCAAATCGTAATACACAGAGAGACAGCTAAGATTTGTAAAGTGTATGTCTATTGCTATCACTACAACAGCAAATAATAAAAAAAGATATTTAAGAACTACGGAGGCGCCCAATCAACCAATACAAAATTACCTACCCCACACTGCATACATTTTGCTTACAAGCGACTATGCTACTACTGGATTGGTATTTTGATATACATACCTACTTGCAAAATTCATGCTTAACCCTCGGTGCGCGACTCCGATTTATAATTGACCGGTTTATTAAATATATTTGGTAGCTTTATCTTTTTTACCTAGATACAAGTTGACAATATTGAAAAATAAAATCGTACAGGTGTTTTTCAATAAGCGAACTTTCGTCATTCCTCCAATGTGTCAGATTACTATTCAGTGACGAGTAACATGATAATTTTAAAGTTAAAACACTGTTTTTCACCCTAAAGCTGCGTAGGGACTGCGCGCACATTACGCGTACCCGGCGGGGTACGCAGCTTAATATACAAAATTCAAGCTGTTAACTTCCTTGTGTGTGATTCGTGTTTTAAAAAGGGCAATTGTTGCAAACCTATTCTCGCTCGGCCCTATGGCAAAGTTAGTTGTAACTGCTTCGGGGGACGAATAGCAGCCCCCGTTTATATCGAAGTTTAGTCGGACTTATGAGCCATATGGACTCAACAGTCGACATTAACTTAAGTTCCACCATAAAGTTTGATATTAATGCGAGTAGTACGTTTGTTGATGAGCAAAGTTTGTTTATTTGCTGTTGAGTATCGATTGGTCATGGCTCTTCTGCGTACTTGCGTAGTAATTTTAATTGCTGCTGTTATTAAATACTTGAACAGTAGATATTATTTATTACACAGATTCTGGAGGTAATAAGCCATCGATGGCTTTAAGTATTTTGTAAGTTTTGAAAGATTGATCACGGAATTTAGGATAAAGTAATTTCATGATATCAGTAATGCGTAATACTTAAATGTACATAATATCACTCTACGTTTAACCTGCATAATGCGTTACTTCGACTTTCCTATGCATGTGCCCGTCTTCAGTTCTTACCCTATCTAAATGTAAGTGTAACGTCAAACCTTAAAAACAAATTGCAGAATACAATATGGCAGCTGTCGACGCCAACACAAGGTATTTGAAGTCTATAGAAGATCACAATAAACATGTTCTGGGTATACTAGGTATATGCAGTAGTTCCTATGGTATATTCGCGACAGGTGCTCGGAGGACGGCCATTCATGAGTGAGGTGTCAGGATGTATTCTGTCGGCTCGCCATTCACGTCAATACCTACGCCGTCTATCAACTCCGTTGAAGTTGCCTGATAAGTTTCATTAAGCGACGATGAACTTGAAACTAATCGGCGCTATCGTAAATTACTTAATATGTACTTGAGTGGTAATCGGTGCGTTTAGTGCTCATGTTTAAACTTAAGTACTTACCACTTCGTTTTTACAAGTTAAGTATGAAGTATCTTTTTCTATTTATTTTTTATTTTCTTCAACTTCATTTTTTTTTATTACTTTTACGGTCATCCCGTCAAACCATATATTTCAAACTAAATACAAACTGAAATATAGATGCACAGAAAAAACCCCAGAAAAAAGACCAATGCTGGGAATCGAACCCAGGTCCTCAGCGTTCCGTGCTGATTGCTTACCCCTACACCACCACTGGTCTAGAAGTTAGCGACGAATTTTTCCCATACATCGTACACTTCAGTCTGTTATAATCACATTAGGCAGTGATAAAGCGCGCATCTGTGTTATGCCCTCTACCGAGAGACTTCAACACTCCTTCGGAGCTACCTGGACCAAGAGATGGCGCTACTAGGCCAACTTTTACACTTACTTTTTACTTTTTATGTAAAAGTTGGCCTAGTAGCGCCATCTCTTGGTCCAGGTGAGCGGGTAGCTCCGAAGGAGTGTTGAAGTCTCTCGGTAGAGGGCATAACATAGATGCGCGCTTTATCACTGCCTAATGTGATTATAACAGACTGAAGTGTACGATGTATGGGAAAAATTCGTCGCTAACTTCTAGACCAGTGGTGGTGTAGGGGTAAGCACGCAGCACGGAACGCTGAGGACCTGGGTTCGATTCCCAGCATTGGTCTTTTTTCTGGGGTTTTTTCTGTGCATCTATATTTCAGTTTGTATTTAGTTTGAAATACTTCGTTTTTAATTTAACGAATGCTATTTAGGCGCCTACTAAATTAAATCTTTTCAAAATGTAAAAACCGTAATAGGTTCCCTCATAAATTATCTTATATGAACACGAATAGTATTTTTGTAGGTCGCGTATCAGATTTGTTTCTCATTTGAAATTATAGTATGTTTTTACTCGTAGCAGAACAATACCCATTAGCGAGATGTTTGTAAATATTTCTGAGTTTTTACACATCTCATTCATTTTTCTCGCGCGGCCGGTTTCGTAGATTTCGAATTCATTTGAGAATTCATTAAAATTATTTTTTGGTTTTTATACTTTAAGCAACGTGCATTGTTTATACATAGTTACCTAAAGTATTATAAACTTTTTGCTAAGATTTTTTCAATATAAATGGTAACTAAGGAACAACCACTTTAAAAGTAACAATTATTGTTTGATTTAAAATATGTAATATACTCACGCTTCAATTCATATACACATCAACCAGGAACGATTAAATACAGCAAAGTGCTTTGATTGATAAACAGCAGTCAATTACAGTCGTCGAGTTCCGATGGAGCCGGTCACTCATCATCTCGGTCCGAGGAGCGTGCCTGGCTGTTCCACTTACTGCTAATAATCAGCCGAGCATGGCACAGTTATACAGCACTTCAGTATCACAATTATACAAAAGAACTCCTTTCACTACGAACGGCACCAAAACACCAGACGTTACATTACCAAAGTCATACCGGCCGTCTAGATTAAGGTGTTAATGACAGCCACTAATTAAAATTAATGCTGGTGCTTTTATTACGGTTCCTTGGAGTCGTTTTCATTGAACAATCGTGAATCTCGGAGCCGTTTATCGGCGGCTCGCGACGAGCGCTGCCGAGTACCCACGCGAGCGGCTGGCTGACAGCAGACTGGCAACCGAACTCGGAGTTACCGGCTCTACGACTGCTGAATACACCGAAGTAAACCGAAACCGCCCGATTGCAGCCACTCGCGAGCTCTACGGTCTCTCATTCGCTCGTGTTGCGTGCGGTTCGACATACAATAAGCGAAAAAGGTTTAAAAAAAGTAAGAATCGAAGGTTCAGGAGAAAAAAGGCTAATTGATGTAAATTTTGCTAAAGTAGAGTCATTTTAATATGATGCCAGTTACAGGATATACACCTTCTAAAAAGGAAAATGACGTTTTAACATCACTCTACTACAAGAGAATTGCAAGCATCATGGAGTGACTCTACCTTAAGCATTTCTACTTGATCTATACACTATACACTATACGATATTCAACAATGACAATAAAAAGTGACCTAGAAACAGAGAGGGCTTTGTAAAGTTAAGGGTAGAGTTCCAATTTTTATCCTTTTGCATCCAAATCGAAGCACAATTTTATTAATAAGCAATCAGGAACATCAAAATATCAAATCAAATTGAAAGAAGAAAACGGTCCAGTGCTTGCTTACATATACACATTGATTACTTTAGATGTTTTGCATACTGAGTATTTAGCGCGTTATCGTATTTGGTGCGTTATGAATGATTGATTATTTTATTGCAGTCATTATTATCTCTCTTAGTATGTGTATTTATCTATGCTAATCTAAGTTTATTCGAGAACATCTCTATCAAGATCCGAAATTATGCCGTAGTATTACATTACAAAACATTATCACATTCGGTAGAGTAAGGTACTCGTAGTTTCGACCTTTGTAATGATAAGTTTAGGTATAGAAAATTAGATAAAAATATATAGGGTAATTGAATTGAAAAATATTATGACATTAAAGAACTAATAGGAGATTCTATCGTTCTTTCGTACGCCGGCCTTATCTGCGATTTGTTTACGTGGATATGTCTAGACTGAATTTTGGTACTTAATTATAATTATCTAAACAAAGTTCCAAAGTTCCAAAGAGCGATTTAACTATATGTTACTTCTGTTCGATACTCTACTCTACTCTACTCTACTCTATTCTCTATTCTGTATCTGTATCACTTATCTATGTAGGTATGTTTTATGATTTGTATTATTGGATGTTTTCAGTTGTTTTAATAAAATGTTTGTTTTTATTATTATTTATTAAATTTTATATTGCACTACCTGCTGAAAAGCATTCCTTGCTTTCTTTCTATTTTTAAAGGTTGGACGGAAGAGATCGCTTCGAAGCGATAAGGCCGCCCATTGCGTACCTTATTTTTTTTTTCATGTACTTGTTTTTCTGTATTGTATTATTTGTGGTGTACAATAAAGAGTCATTGTATTGTATTGTATTGTATTGTTCCTTTAGGTCCGATACTTACTTAATGAAATAAGTGTTATAAATCCAGTTTGTTTATAACATTCAAAACAGTATTTCTCTTCTAATCCACAGTCAGACCACAGTTCTAGTGCCAAACCTACTTTAGCTCTAGTTCTTAACTTTCCGGACTGACCCATTTGTGTGTTGTTATTGTTTTCCGCGGCAATAGGCGGTTGTCAAAACAATTGACAGTCGCGCTGTCCGCTTAATCCGCAGTCGTCTGAGTGCCCTTGATTGCCGCATTGTGCTAGCCTATTGCCTTTGTAAAGTAATAAACGCTGCATTCAACGATAAAGCCCTGTTCGGTTCCAAACTTCCAACCAATAAAACTGAATTTGTTATTCTTATTCTTACTGTTGAATGAATGAATCTGGTACTAAGTGGGGGGGGGGGGGGGGGGGCTCTAATCTTTTTCTGACAGTTTACGACGAATTTTCGAAATATAAGAATAACAGATTTTTTATAATATTAATTTTCTGGAAAAACCCTTAGTGTAATTTTTCTATCGCGTGGACATTTCTTTAAAAAAAAAGAAAGTCTTGAAATTTGTACATTGTTCCAAAGCTACTGAACTCTATTTATTTCCGTTAGTATACTTAACGTCTCGAAATCTTATTTTATTGGTCAAGGAAAAGCCAAAATCCATGGAAGACACATTTCATTTCTGAAAATCGGTCCTCATTTCACAGTGTTCCCAAATAAGCATATACAAATAAAATGTGGTAAGTATTCTTAAAAGCTTAAGCTTAAACTTAGCTGTTTCCTTTTCCTGTTTGTTTTTAACAAGGAAAAGAAAATCTACTATCTTCTTAGACGATATATTTTTTATGCTTAGTCTGTTTTCATTTGATACTTAATGCCAAATGCCAATGTAAATATATTCTGTGTAAAGTATATATCAGTAGATGTCTGAACACGTTACTCTTAAAGGTCATAGGTAGATGTATTCCTACCGATGATGGCCTAGTGGTTAGAGAAACGGACTACAAAGCTTGAGGTCCCGGGTTCGATTCCCGGTTAGGGCAAATATTTGTGTGAAAAATACGAATGTTTGTTTGTGCTCGAGTCTTGGATGTTTAATATCTATCTAAGTAGGTATGTATGTATCTATATATGCATGTTTATCCGTTGCCTACTAGGTACCCATAACACAAGCTTTGCTTACTTTGGGACTAGGTCATTTGGTGTGAATTTTCCCGTGATATTTATTTATTTATTATTATTATATTTATTATTCCATTCTAACTGCAACGTTACTGCAACTGCCGACTGCTCATACATTTCAGTCGCAGATAGCGTGCAGCTTGCGCGCTTTTTGCGTAGTTTTGCTGACTGCGATGATGATTAAATAAGATCATTGTTGTGCATTGTGCAGCGAGAAGGGATATTTGGAATAAATACAACTATAATCGGTACATTTACTATTGGCATATGTTGAACTACACGTGGTAGCTAAGGAAGAAGTTTGTGACTTTAGAAAAAATCTGAACTCTGTTTTTATATTATTTTTAACAAGTTTTTGCTGAATAATTTCCATAACATCAATAATAAACTTCCACGTATATTCTAGCATACACAGATATATATATTTAAGAACTGAGATGCAGACTTTGCACTGTATCGTAAAGTAAGCAAGGCAAAACTCGTGCGAGTGAAACAAAACAACAAGTAAACGTCATTCGTTCGACGTCATCGTCATCGACCAGAGGCCTTTTAAAAACATCATGCAGATAATTTTGAAACCGGTTACTTATTTCAGCCAGCCGTAATTTTCTACTTCTATTTAGTGTATAATTAATTTTTCATCACACTTGCTCGTCAATGGTGTTATTCCATGCGTGTATACTAGGTAAATGACAATGGCCTAAATTGTTCTTAAGGGAGTTATGGATTTACGTACAGTTTTTCCTCCCAAGGGAGTTCTAACTTTAGTTTTAAAATTTGCAAACAAGTTAGTAGGTATTTCATTTCAGACTAAGGAGGTTTCATGTCAGCCAACGTTTTATTTATATCTTTAAAACTTAGCTATAACCCAATTTAATACCACAAAACTTATCTACGCTTCATGAAACTTCGTTATTTTTATATTTTAAATTTATATCAAATAGTTTTGCAATAATTTTAGTAAGTATTTTTTTAACATGTTGGCAGAATCTGGCCGTATTTCCATTCGTATTCTAAACTAAACACAGTTTACATTATCTATGGTAGATGACTCGAAAAAAGTGACAATCTGTATTGGCGGGTAGCAATTATTTTTACAAGCTTTTATTTAGCTCACCCCGTTTGTTTTATTTTTCTTGGGTCAAATCTTAGAAGTCGAATTTGACCCACTTCCAGTGGTTGGATTCACCTGAAATTTGGTATACTTATGTAAGTTGGATGACAATGCAAGTACAGTCAACAAAAAGTAAAGTCAGCTAAAAAGCTTGCTTTAAAAATTAAATTTTTAACAAAACTTATATTCAATTTAAGTGTTTAGGACAAAATATTTTTTTGTTTTTTTTCCTCGCAATGTGATGAAAGTCATTGTGTATATCACGGGCAGTAAGGTGATTACAAACTCGAGTCATTAAAAGCCCTCCGCCTTCGACGTCTGGCTTCTAATAGGCCCTCGTTAGTAATCCCCTACTTACGGCCCTTGTACTACTAACTTGTCTGAAGTTATCCAAATAAAGGTATCGAATTTTGCATCTAGCCTTAAACTTACTAACAACGGCTGTCTGCCTTGTCCTTCTTTAGCAATTATAATTTTAAGTTGGAGGGATAATATTCTCCTCAATAAATTATGTACTAAAATATTAAATTTCAAAGTCAGCAGTCTTTGCATTTATATTTACTAGCTGGTGCCCGCGACTCAGGCTGCGAAGAATTAATTTATCGTTATCCCGCGGGAACTATGCAATAGGCTACTTTCCTAACTAGTCAGTCTTTTAGATTATCAAAAAATATTGGACACGTATTTTTTATTTTGTCAATTAAACAAAAAATTACGAAGATATGGCGCGTTGAAGTTTCGCGTGACGTCACTTGTTCGTACACTTTGTATGAGCGTTTTAGGAACAAGTGACGTCACGTCTCGTCACGCGGAAGTTCAACGCGCCATATCTTCGTCATTTTTTGTTTAATTGTCAAAAGAAAAATTACGTGTCTAATATTTTTTGATAATGTAAAATACGGACTAATAAGAATTATTATTTTTTTACCTAGGAAACATCCCTATTGTCTGGGATAAAAACTATCCTATATCCTTCTTGGGTCTCAAACCAAACGTACCAAATTTAGTCTAATTGGTTCAGCAGTTTAAGCGTGAAGAGGTAACAGACAGACAGACAGACAGAGTTAGGTACTTTCGCATTTATAGTATTAGTCAGTTAGTTAGTAGGTAGTTAGTTTTGTATTTATATTATTCTTTATTTTCATTGGAAGCGTTTGCTTCAAGTTAAACATTGGGCAGCAAAGCAGTAATAGTAGATTGTTCAACAAGGGAGGAAAATAACCAACATCACACGAGGTTACTTGGCACCCGAGCACAGCGAGGGTGCCAATATTCCGAGGGTGATATTGGTGTTTTTTCCCGAGTTAAACACTCTGCTTTTCATTTCGACTACAAGGAAATGTCTAAACTGGTCAATATGATCGTTATAAAATATTTCAATGGAGTTTATTGTTAAGAAATAATTAATTTAACAAAATTTAGAATGATCAATATAATAATCAATGAAAACAGCAGATAAAGTAGGTATTTTAGTAAATTTATTTATAAAATACGTAAGACACCAATTTGAACCAAGGAGTTAAGCTGTATAGAGATAGGCTGTGTGGACAATAACATTGTCGTTTACCGTGTTTTTTTCTTAACATTTTGTAACTTCTCTGGTTTAAGTCACTAAATAAGATATTAATAATTAAATTTAATAATATTTCACTGGCATTATAAAATTTGTAATATGACTAATTAAGAAAAAAAAACTAAATAGGTAGGTACTTAATTATTCCATGTATATGCCGTAATGCTTGGCTGAATGCGTATGTGTTCCATTGACAGCCAATGCCTTTATTTTTTTTAATTCATTTCTACCCTTGGGAAGAAAATAATAGTTATCCTCCCGTATGTCAGATATGATTTGCCTCACTTTCCGGG
Source organism: Archips crataeganus (assembly GCA_947859365.1). NCBI lineage: Eukaryota > Metazoa > Arthropoda > Insecta > Lepidoptera > Tortricidae > Archips > Archips crataeganus. The sequence continues at coordinate 9,703,932 of OX402051.1, forward strand.
TATGAGAGATGAAAAATAAAATTCCGTTCCAAAAACATTGAACATTGGGTAACTTTATTACATACCTTCCTTTCTGCTCGATACATTAGCCTTAATAGCAATCGATTCCAGTACACATCCTAACCCGAAATGGGGAAGGATATGGAGATAGGGACGTATTTTAATCAACATCGAAATATCTGTACTTACCTACGTACTAAACTAACATAACATTAATTATTAACAACTGTTTTAGAGGTTGGTAAAAGACATACATGATTGTTACTTGAGCATTATAAGTAGTAGTACCTAATAGTAGTAACCTCAGATCATCTTTCTATGATCTGAGGTAGCAGGAGTAGCTACCTAATCCTCAGACCTTTCATTCCTTTCGATGACCTGAGTAATCTAATCCTTTTCCAGAATAGATTACGATTGGTTTGTGTGCGAGGTTTCTCTAGCAGTTTACACTAAAAGTGCTAGAATGAAATTAGTTGACAAATTAATCACGAAGTCTTTTTTAACCCCCGACACAAAAAGAGGGGTGTTATAAGTTTGACCGCTATGTGTGTTTGTCTGTGGCATCATAGCTCTTAAGCGGGTGCATCGATTTGGATGCGGTTTTTTTTAATAGAAAGCAGGTTTATTGGCGATGGTTCTTAGATATGTTTCATCAAAATCGGTGCAGCCCTTTCAAAGTTATCAGCTCTTTTGTTAGCTGCGGAAGAGATCTTAGACGCATAACGGGCATTGTGCAGTGACATAATTGCGTTGGGGGTTTTTAAAATTTTTAATTTCTAGTTATTAAATATTCAGTATTTTCCTATTCGCACTCGTACTAAACTTACGGAAACACGCTTCAAGTTACACTTAATTTAAACAAAAACTATAGTAATTAATTATTGGGTAGTAGTTCATTGACGCGCTTGAACTCTATTACAAATTCAAAAGATAAAAATTCGTTTTGTAACGTTATCACTGGTTTGACCTCCTGTTAAGTTATAGTCGTACTTACGTGGTATTACCTTCACTGGTGGTGACAATGATTCTATCTAGTGATGACAAACAAAAACTACCTTTACAGTTCAAATTTAGTTTTTACATAAATGTCATTCGAGTGCGAGCCTTCTTACTTACAAACTTGTCTGGGCTGGTGAAAGCACCGCGGTCGGTGAACTTACCCACTGTTGACGCTACATAATCATTTTCATGATTTCGCACTTTAATTCCATTTTGATCACCGACACAGATAATTTTTCCACTTAATTTTAAGTGTTGTAACAAACTGCTTTCAATTAAATTCTTTTTAAAATTTACATATTACTTAGCTATTCCTCATTTTAGCGCAATCGATAGGTAAATCGAGGTCCGGACGTGCTCTCGGGATGGCTCTTGAATCGTAAACTCAACTATACCTGTCCCTATCGATTCCTAGCTTTGAATACCGTGGATAAAGATGTATTATATTGATAACTCCAAGATATTCAGGTAGGTATAGGTACGGTACTTCACCTTTTTAGGGTTCCGTAGTCAACTAGGAACCCTTATAGTTTCGCCATGTCTGTCCGTCTGTCTGTCTGTCCGCGGCTAAGCTCAGAGATCGTTAGTACTAGAAAGCTGTAATTTAGCATAAATATACATATCAGTCACGCCAACAAAGTGGTAAAATAAAAAATAAAAAATAAATTTTTTTTAGGGTACCTCCCATGGACGTAAAGGGGGGGTGATTTTTTTTTTCTCGACTAACCCTATAGTGTGGGGTATTGTTGGATAGGTCTTTCAAAACCATTGTGGGGTTGCTAACATGATTTTTCTATTCAGTGATCTGTTTGCGAAATATTCAACTTTAAAGTGAAAATTTTCATTAAAATCGACCGTCCCCCCCCCCTCTAAAATCTAAACTGTTGGGTGGAAAAATTTAAAAAAAATCAGAATGGTAGTAAATATATCAAATTTACTAGGAAAATTATAGCGGCTAAGATTGCTTGGAAATTATTTGTAGTTTAAGAGTAAATAGTAGCCTAAGGTATAAAACATACCTAAACTTGGATGATTCCATACACATACGAAATCCTTAAAAAAATATTACTTGATTTTTTCGTAATGGCTACGGAACCCTACCTTGGGCGTGTTCGACACGCTCTTGGCCGGTTTTTTAAGATGTGGTTTACTTACTTTCCTGCACATACATTTGACACGCACGCTTTGATTTTTAGATTTACCGCCCGTTTCAATCAACTTAAATAAATACTGATTCAATTAGTACCTCGGGTAAATGTTGAGTTGAGATGAAATAAAACCATTGCCTCAACTTTTTACCTTAATAAATACAGAACAATCGAGGAAATCACTTATTAATAAAGTGTTTGTTATCATAATCAATACATAACTAAGACAATGAGGGTTTTCTATGAGAGGCTATTTGGCGCTAGTATCGTCAGGTCCGTTTGACAACTTTGACATTTGTTGTATGAATGTAACGTCAAATAGATCTTACGATACTAACGCCATCTAGCGATATTCCACCTGTCAGAAAACCCTCATTAAAGTTCCACTCACTACCGTACTTTTAATCGATGTTTACCTAGATATATTAAATGATTTTTGCTGAAGTTGGGGTAGAGTTGTAATTCTCCATAAGTCGATAAAAACTCTACCCCAACTTATTTACAATCGAATGATTGTAACTATTGTTTGTTACCTCAAGGCTAGTTTTAAGATCGTCTCGACCGTTGATTAAAAAACTTTTAATTCCAGGTCCGTTGAATCGTGTTTGTTAAAATCGATTTATATAAAGCGAGTTCAAGCACAGAGCGATTAAAACTACTTTCCGTTCAGAACTGAGCGCCGTGAACTTTTCAATTATCTGATCCTAGAAATTAATTCGCAAACTTATTTCTAAGCAGTGAGCGTGCAGGAAATGGAAATCTGTTAAAAAAATGTAAACTTTAATTATTCACAAGCGTCATATAAATGACAATACCTATTTACTTAGATTTAAAGAAATGAAAAGCAATACTTAGTTTACTAAATTTGAATTTAAAACGAATATTCGTCGTTTACCTACAAAATTTTTAGATATACTTACGTGTGTTTGACGAGATCGTGACCGGCATAATTTTTATTTTTAACATAACACAGAAAAAAAAAGTACTGGCTGAATAGCGTGATCTTTTACGTACAATGCCCTGTAAAAAAAAAGACAAAAACTTTTGACAGTTTCCCGCCAAAAGCACATTTTCCAAAATGAGTGCCGCGTATGCTAAACGATATGAAGCCGTGTTTCTCTGTACACATGCGAAAGGTCTCAAAATGTCACGCGAATCGACCGCGAATAAATCGAAGACGTTCGTAAACAAGTGGGTGAAGAGATATGATATACGGAAACAAAAAACGTCGATGACTTACCAGAACGTGGGAAAACAAAATCGACCTCTCTACACAATACAAACGGATTTTACTGATGTTTTTAAAAATCCATTAAGTATTATCATTGCGTTCCGGTCAAGAAAAAATAAAAAAAAGGTTTAGATTTATCTATTTATCTATGGACTAGCCTTCCGTCCGCAGCTTCGCCCGCAATAAGTTAATTTTCCCGTAAGAAAAGGTATTTTTCCGCGGTAAAAAGTAGCACTCAGTGATAATAATGTAGCTTTCTAACATCAGAAGAATTTTTGAAATCGGTCCAGTAGTTTCAGAGCCTATTCAATGCAAACAAACAAACAAACAATCAAATCTTTCCTCTTTATAATATTAGTATAGATAGACGTTTGATTGAAATATCGGAGTACGGTGAAGAAACCGCTCTTAATTGAGAAACACGCGGAAAAATGGCTGTCATGGGCGAGTGAAAACAAAAACCGGGATTGGAACAATGTAATATTTTCCGATGAAGCTTCATTTTGGGCAGCTAATTACTCGACTCAAGCTTGGTCTACGGCTGGAAACAGAATTCTCGTGCGGACCTAAAACATTCGGTGAAGGCGCATGTTTGGGGATGCTTCTCAAAACAGGGTTTTGGCCATTTACAGTAGTTCACTGGAACACTGGACGCCCAAAAAATGATCAAAATTTATGACAAGGCATTGTTAACTTCTGCTAAGAAGATGTTCCCAAGGCATACATAATGCTTCGTGGATCCTACAAGAAGATAATGACCCTATAAACACCGAAGTCGGGTCTGTAATGCGTGGAAGGCTGAAAATGGCGTCGATGTTTTGGATTGGCCCTCACAATCACCCGATGCCAATCCAATCGAAAATGTATGGGCCTGGATGAAGCTCAAATTACGATGAAAAAATATAATTAGGTAGCTGTGCTGACCTAGCACGAGAACAGAAGTCGGATCTTTACCTCGCAGTTACGCTGAAAATTTGGTAGAAAGTATGCCTCAAAGGTGCCAAGCAATTATAGATAACTTGGGAGACTGGACGGGACGCCTTACTTATATTAAAGCATGTTTATATAATAAGAAACCTGATTAATTACAGTATTTCTAATGCTAATTCTATTTTTTCTGTAAATTTTACCGGTCACGCTCTTATCGTACATAGTGTATGTATTTTATGAAATCACTACATAGTATAAAACAAAGTCGCTTCCCGCTGTCTGTCCCTATGTATGCTTAGATCTTTCAAACTACGCAACCGATTTTGATGCGGTTTTTTTTTAATAGATAGAGTGATTCAAGAGGAAGGTTTATATATTTATTTATTTATTTATTTATTTTATTTTCGGAGAACCAACAGCTACAAATTACAGAGTAGGTTAAACATGTAATAACATAGGAGCCAACTATAGGATCTCACAAATATATGTATAATACATGCATAATTATTGCACCCGTGCGAAGCCGGGGCGGGTCGCTAGTTCTTTACAAAACATTGGTTACATATAGTACGAATAGCTTTTGCCCGCGACTCCGTTCGCGTGGAATTAGTAATTTGGGCAGCTTATTTTTTTTATCCAATTTGCTCTTTCTTCAATTATGGCTCTCCTTGGTTCCTCGATATAAAAAAGTACCCCCCCCCCACATTCATTTACCACCAAAAGCGTGCCTATAGAAGTTTTACTTCAAAGACCCCCGATTTTGAAACATTATTCCGCTCCGCTCCGCTCCTATTGGTGTTAGCGTGATGATATATAGCCTATAGGCTTCCTCGATAAATGGGCTATCTAACACTGATAGAATTTTTCAAATCGGTGCAGTAGTTCCTGAAATCCGGCGAGCGATTGTCAGTCAATTCTTCTAAAAACTGTTCGATAAATTCTTAAAATAAACGTATCTTTCTTATTTGTGAACCGATTCAAATGAAACAAACACTAAATGTTAATCCAAGAAAATACCAACATATCAGTGAAAACCGCATCCTTCTAGGTTAAGCCGTTTCTGAGATTAGCGCGCACAAACGCACAGACAAACAGACAAACAGATAATAATTCTAAAAATCATTGTTTTGGGTTCTATTGCGCTAATAAATAGTGACAGTTTTTCTCAAATATCTTCAATGTACAGACACCGACTTGTTACAGATTTATTATATGTATAGATGATATAAATTTACTGGAACTCGAGATCAAGTTTGGCAGTCAGGTGCTGTAACTACTAGACTATCAGATCGTCAAAGATATAGATTACTTAAATGTATATATAATCCAACGCCGTGAAGGTTAGACCTAGCTTGCTGCTTAGCCTCCAGCTAATTTCCTAACCTAACCTTAGGGTTTTCCTCGTATCATCGCTTCCTTACGATGCCATTATTCTTGGCCTTATAAAGCGCTTACATAGAAACGTTACGTATTTTCATACCTCGTATGAAGATCTCTCGTATGAAGGATTTACATTTTTTAGCGTTCTGTAGCCATAATGACAAAAATTCCTTTATAGTCAGTTTCGCCATGTTCGTCAGTCCGTGGCCTCTTAGTACTATAATAAAGCTATGATGTGAGTGAGTGAGTGAGTATGACTCAAAATCAAAACTTAATATTTGCTCTACCTAGATTGGTACCTATGTACGGAACGTATTTTGTGGGTTTTTCGCTTTCAGGGCGAGAATAAGCAAGGAAGTTATATGAATTCTTCTGACACCAGAGCGTACCCACTTTCTGTATTACTTAAGTACCTATCTTCAAATCGGCAAGCCATCAAATCTAACATAACTTGGCCACAATTTCATATTTAAAACCATTTAAGGTTTTGGTGTGTATACATATGTACGTACCGTATGCTAATTGGTGGTAAGAATCGGCTGATATTTTTCAACACTCCGGCCAAAGTTTGAGTTCATCTTAAAAGAGTAAGGCATATTTGCACGTGTCGCGTTTTGCCGTTTATTTGAAATGCGAATGTGATTGTTAGCATAAGTACCTATGTAAATATAGTGAGGTAATTGGGAATCAAGAATGTAAAAAAAACTATGAATAAGTACGCTAGTTGTATTTTAAGATTTAATGTGATTTTGAATTATGACACTCCATCATAACAAGGTTGATTAATTTTAATGATTAGGTAACATTTAATTTCGAATCTAGTTTCCTTCAGAGCACCCGAAAACCAAGTAAACACATGGAAATGCCGAGCGAAAATTCACACTAAGAAAAATGACGCGTTAATATTTTATTCGCCATTTTTCATACGACCACAAGCGGGCGCCAGGGACCCCGCCACGGGTTGCGGTAGGTACTTTGTAGTTTCCTTTGAGGCCACAACACAGAGCTTTCTCACAGGAAAATTATTCGTGAGATGCCTAGACTGCGCGTGCCTTTGGTCTTAAAAGTCAAAGATTGTCTCGCTTAAAACTAAATTTCAACGTAAATTACATGCATATTAATTAAGGGCATTCTTAAAATTATAAAGTACGGCAATTCCACTAAAATAGCTACGTAAAGGTGAATATACATAGAACAATGTCTCTTATTGGATGATAGAAATAATAGAGAAGATCTAATGGGGATATAAAAATAACGGCCTATTTCGCGCGCTATCAAAGCCTTGTCGTTAACCAAATCAATTTTACGAGCCCAAGTCGTAGTTAATACAGATCGTGGTACTTTTTCAAACTGAAGCTCTATAAATATTTACCGGTCTTCAAATAAAAACCAGTGGCAACTGGAAGTCGAATGGTAAATCACCCTCGTAAAAGTTGCGAAGTTTAACGATCACCGTAAGCGCCGGCTCGCGAGGGCACTCGGAGCAGGCGCAACGTTTTACAGCCTCTTTGAAGGCGGCACTGAAGTAGGTAATAACGTAAATGTGTCCCAGCTAGACTGAAGCGCGTGCAATATTTGTAAACAAACCCAAACACGGCACGACAGCTCGGCACTTTGCCAATGGCTTTCCTAGAAGTGGTAAAATTTTAAAAAGTTAGTAATATAAATTAACAGTTTGTTACGTACTACTACTTGCAAAAGTTAGGTTATTTTTTGTTTAAAGAATGGAAGTAGTATGAGCAAACTTCAATGATGGTTGTACTGTGTGTACATTAATGTTTAATTTTTATGAATCCATATATACCGTAAGAAAAGAATGTTAATTAATACACTTGAAAACTTAAAAACTAACTTCAGAAACACTAAGTGCCGATTCATAGTGAAGACATAGACAGAATAAATATGCGAAATTATAGTAAATTCTAACTAATATTCTTAACTATAGAGTTGCTTTTATGGTTTTCCGTCAAAGGTCAACGCAACACACCACAAACCGGATAAAGGTACCTGTCTTAATTGATGCTAACTATTTATCAATCTCCACAACCACGGGCCCAGCCACGGCCGATCAAACAGCCAACTGTATTTAGTCATGTCAACATAGAGTCTAATTAGGTAGTCATAAGCACTAATACTCACTTGTCTAATTTGCGGAATCAGGCTTACATAAGCATGTGTGCCCGTTTTTTAACTGCCGTATATGCACGTTCACCGAGCTCCTCATAAACCAGATTTCGACATTTTAACACTTATTTCCATTACAACACACCACAAGGAAAACACCTACACAGCCAAATTCCGAAGCCGGAGTTAACGCGGCCCGCTTGACCGCTTTCGCTCGGTGTGCAAACTGCAGCACAGCCTCTCGCCACTCCGGGATCACTCGCACCAACTGACTGACTGGGGGATACTTGCAGATCGCGTATGTGTAATTGGAGAGCACCGAATAGGTCGGCCGGTGTTGTTTTCGATATTTCGTTTTAGTGTCAAGCGCGTGGTGGCTAAGCGCGGGTTTTAGCGTTTGATAGTCGGTCGTACGTGTAGACGATCGCGTGGCGATGCAAAACTGAGCGCTCGCGCCACCGCCGCCGGCGTCGCGCGGAGGTGGGCGCGAAGTCGACGTTCTCGCGTTTGCACCAACCAAAACAGACATATTGATGGACGCCCTAGAAATGGCTGGCGGCATGGCCGGTGCGGCTGTCTGAGCTCACTTTCGCTGTCTCTTGTCCCATTTGGAGAGCTGCTTTTCCCTCTAATTATTTATGAAAACCAGTATTAGTTTAAACAAAATGTTGACAGTATGCCAAATTAAATTGTGAAGATATCTAGAAGTAAGTAAGTGATAATGATAAAGGCTCGACTACATTGAGTGAGGAAAAGTTGTTAAGTAACGTTATTTCGGGGGTTATCAAGGTAATAATGACATTATAATTAAATATGATACCTAGTAGCCTAGGATCCACTAATCAACGACCTTCACCGAGCTGGTTATTGGATGAAAAGTATTTTATATGAAATTAAATATGTTGATAAATATATTGCAAGTGGGTTGACTAAAAAATTTCAGTCCAGAATATTTATTTATTTATTTAATTATTGATATAATTTACATTTCAGACTTACAGTAAAAACCAAATCGCCTATAAAGCTAGGGTAGTATATAAAAAAAGAAAAATCTAAATGAACAGCAAATAAAACAATAAAAAAATGTAAATAAAAAAAAAACCTCCTTCAAAAAACATCCAAAAAACTATGAAATAATAATTGAAACAAGCCGACCACAATAAGCATGAAAATATCTTTCTTCTAATCTGTTTGAAGTCGGTGCCTCAGCTCGAGCCAGCAGCAGGAGTAGAGCTAGTTTTCTAACTTTACCTACATACCTACTATCTATAGGGCTTCTACACTCCTGCTGGCTTGTGCTGAGGCAACGACTTCGAACAGATTAGAAGAAAGATATTTTCATTTTTATTGTGGTCGGTTTGGTTCAATTATTATTTCATAGTTTTTTTGATGTTTTTTGAAGGTTTTATTTTTTATTTAATTTTTTTTATTTTTTGCTTTTTAGTTGTTTCCGTATAAAATAGATGCGTAGGATAAAATCATCAGTTTGACTTCGAAATAAGTTTATGTTGAAAATTCTATTTTTAATGCTCGACGGGGTTGTGTCGTTTTATTACAGAGTTCCATGATATTTTCTGAATGCAAATGCTCGATTTGTCACCGAAAATACTAAAATCGCTATACATTTCTCTTGAATTTTAGAGGAGTTCCTTCAATTCCTCATGGATCCCATCATCAGAACTGGATTCTGGTAACAACGGGACCAACCTTGAAGCATGTGCTTTCAAACAACGAAAAAAATTTCCAAATCGGTTCATAAATGACGGAGTTTTGAGGTAACACACGTTAAAAAAAAGAACATACAACCGAATTGAGAACCTCCTCCTTTTTTTGAAGTCGGTTAAAAACAGAACGGGATACAAGAGGAACATTACATATTAACTAAGCATGCATGTTGCAATAATTACATATTTTCTGCAATAAAGAATGCCATGCAATGCATATGATTAGTTATTATTATTATTTTTTTAATTTTACCGTTTCGGTTAACAGACAAATGACGTACCAATCAAAAGTATAAAGCCTATAGAATATGCAAACGTTAGGTTGACTAACCAGACCAGTGCAAATATCGATTTACCTGTTTTTACCTATTAAAGTTCAAAAGTTCCGTTCCGTTCCGGTCAAAAGTTATAACCGGAAATAATAGTCAACCTAACGTTTGCATATTCTATAGGCTTTATACTTTTGATTGGTACGTCATTTGTCTGTTAACCTAAACGGTAAAATTAAAATAATAATAATAATAATTAATCATATGCATTTTATGGCTTCATACTTTTGATTGGTAGGTATTGCATTTGTCTATTAACCGAAATGTTGAACTGTAAAAAAAAAATTTACTGGCCCGGAAATTTTTTAGTCAACCCACTTGCAATATATTTGTCAACATATTTAATTTCATATAAAATACTTTTTATCCATTAACCAGCTTGGTGAAGGTCGTTGTTCAGCGGATCCTAGGCTATAGTAAGTTATATTCAACTCACTGATTGATTTCACTCGTTCAATGTAAATAAGTCTCACTTCTAAAGCATATACATAGGTAAGTCAGTAATGATATTATTTTTTGACGCTAAATTTACTCAAGTTCTTATTTTAAAAGACCAACAATGAAAGAGCTCTACATAGCGCACAATTGTTGTGTACATTTAGCTATTATTAATCATTTGCGTTCGCTTTTGCTTCGGTATGAGATGACACTTCCTTTGTCCTCTATTTAACCATAAAACAACCTTGTTGTACTTAGGTACTTTCTCTTTCTCAACTTGTCCTTACATACATACATATGAAGCATTCTTTCGTACAAACCTACCTTGGTAAAACTTTCTGAATCCATTGTATTTTCAAGTTCACACACAACACCTATGAACAAAGACGTTTGTGTTTATAATCACGCCACGGTCAGTGGTCTTCATTGACGGTATTCAAGGACGTTCCCATTAAGCCAATTCAGCAGAACTTGCAGATTTAACACGAGTAGGACGCGCCGGTTCCAGTAGCCCAACCACAATAACAACTAAATGTACCTAACATTAAAGAAGCCCTGTTTTGTCGGTTCCTTTCGAAGCGAACCTTTCGAAGTTCTTTTTGTAAGCGATTGAGAATTTCGGGGGTGTCGGTTGGATGCGACGTGGTTCAATTGGTAGAACACCCGTTGGGGCGCATACCCAGGAGACGTGGGTTCGAATCCCACCGGCGCACCCGAAAAACTTTTTCGCTTTTAACTAATCCTTTCGTATACTTACTTGTACATATGATATTATCAACCGAATATACTTAATTTAATTTAATAGTAAAATATTAAATTTCGACGATGTTTGCATGGTCCTCGGTAAACTGAGATTACATTTTAAGGTATGCCTTGCCATTGCCTTGGATTTATTCATCCCTCTAGGTACAGTCGTTTTCACCAATATCTGTACAGCCAACCGTTCATAAATATCTTAACATACATAGACCTTATTACCGTAACATAAGGTTCATGTTTAGATCATAGTGACAATAAACGGATCACTCACGTCTTAAAACGAGTTTAACTCGACATGTTTCGGGCTAATTCGTGCCCTTCCTCTCGGAGTCGCACGTCTCGGCGGCTCCCAAACGCGCACAAAGTTAAACTCGTTTTAAGACGTGAGTGACCCGTTTATTTTCACTATGAGTGAGTCTCACGATAGTTTCATGTTCATGTTTAGATATTTATGAACTGTTGGCTGTACAGATATGAGAACTCGACTGTATACAAGGCAATGTAAATGTCAACCATGCCTTTTAGAATTAAATTTCGTAAACTGAGTAGGTATTAATAAAATTGTTTCAACCGACGCAGACTAGAGTTGAACTAAGTTGCCGTGGAAATACTAGAAGTTCTTTAAAGTTAGTTGTACCACTTAATTTACCTAATTAACTAAGCTGTTCGAGATGTTTCTTGCCATAACACTTTTAATTACCTTGTGGTCGGCCGAGTATATAGGTACGAGGGGTGTTCAATAATAAATGAAAAAATTTAAAAACCCCCAATGCAATTTGGTCGCACATATGTTTGAAGATAAAGTAAATGCCCATTATACGTCTAAAGCTGCGTACGGACTGCGCGCACTCGGGAACGCGTGCCCGGGCTTGCGTGTCCTGGAACGCCATGTCCGTACGCCATGTACGATACGAGTACACTGTACACGTACACCAGTGTTGCCACATCTACCAACTTTTTGGTAGATCTACCTATTTTGCCTCCGGTCTACCTCTCTACCACCCGCGGCCTCAAATCTACCTCTTTTTCAAAACATTTCCGTTGCAAACAATTTCTTTGTTTTTCTATCCACTTCATCATAGAAGTGCGAATGTTGAGAGACCGTTTTCGCCCATAATTAATATGAAAACTTGCCAAACCTTAGAAAAACTACTGCACACACAAAGTTTTTTTTTTACAAGTAGTGTTCCTAACTCCGACCATTTGAAATTGTTTAACAAAAACATGTAAAAGCACCATCCATAAATAATTTCAAACATTTTTACTCATTTTCATTCATTAAAAAGGTATTGATTTAACTGAAGTGGTAGATTTACCTATTTTCAATTTCAATTCTACCTATTTCTACTAACTTTTGGATTTTATTCTACCAATTTTTCAAAATTGTATGTGACAACATTGACGTACACGTACATGTACACGTACTGTACACGTACACGTACACTGTACGCGTACATGGCGTACAGAAATGGCGTTCCAGGACACGCAAGCCCGGGTACGCGTACCCGAGTGCGCGCAGTCCGTACGCAGCTTAAGATCCATTCCGCAGCTGACAAAAGAGCTTATAACTTTGAAACGGCGGGATCGATTTTGATGAAACATGTCTAAGAACCATCGCCAAGACCAGCTTTCAAATAAAAAAACCGCATCCGAATCGGTTCACCCGTTTTAGAGTTATGATGCCACAGACAGACAGACACACACACATAGCGGTCAAACTTATAACACCCCTCTTTTTGTGTCGGGGGTTAAAAAATGAGAATCACATTGACGAGTGTTCACTGGCCGTAACAGGCGAGGGGTGGAATTATTTATTATTGTTTATTTAATTATTATACCTACTTAAACTTTAACTTTCATTGTTTGTTTCTTTATTCAAGTTAAATCTGCATGGTCAAATTCCAGCCACTTCTAGTAATCAAATTAATTTAAAATTTGGGACGAATATGTAGTACAGTCAAAGAAAAATGCATCAAAATAAGCTTATGTTATAAGTTAAATCTTCATTACAAACTTATTTTCTAATTAAGTTAATAGCAACAACAATAAATAGTCGCTTCCGAAATTTCTTTATCACCCTAAGGTCCAATGTCAGTTATACGGCTTAAAACGTCAAAGGCTGTTTTCACTTACAAAACACTGTGACAGTCAGCCTTATTGTTTTTATTCTGCTGCTGGAACTGTCATTAAAAATGGTAAAGCACTTACCTACTTGGTCGACAAAACAGCAAACGCACGGCTAAACAAAAACAAAACACCTAACCGACGAGCAACTATTTTGAAATGTTAATATCCTAAGGCTGTGAACTACTGTGAAGTTTAAATTGGCTATATTGAGTATCCCAATTTTAGAATTATGGGACAGCAAGATATTTTACTTATGACAACGAATACTTAGTTTAAGGAATCATCACTTTAATTTGTGGTTTCTATTTGGTACGGGAACACCTTGTTCACTACTTTTTAAGAAATAAATTAAATACTGTCAGGTATAGCCAAGTGCGAACCGGACTCGCGCAGCGAGGGTTCTGTGAAAAATTGCAAGTCAAAATATAGGTACTTACACTATAAACGGCTGTATCTATAAAAATTTAGAGTTAGCTTTAATAAACAATTGATCAAACTGATGTTTTTTTTTATGCTTCCAACCCTTTATAAATAACAAATGTTCAAAGGAGGATGGGCCAGATTCATGTCTGGAATCTGGCCTAGAGACCAATAACGACAAACCATATACATATCATTGGAAAGGATTTTTCATATTTTCAACGTCCCTGTGCTCGACACTGACCCAATACATGGCACCTTCAATCTTATAATATCATAGTAAGAGAGGTGACAGATGGGTGACATCTACTGGGCGTTGAGGTGGTGAGAATGGTACGTTTACCCTATAGCAGGAAATCTCGAATGGCTGGGTAAAAAAGGAATGGCGAGATAAAAAACATATACATGTGAAAAACGCATAAAAAACAAACCATGACACAAAATCATCGATAGTTACGAGTTACAGACCTTCATAATCAGTAAAGCGATACAGGAACTTAGTATCGAAAACCTACATAGTAACTTTCAACTCAAAGTAATTTTATGAAGTGATAACATTTTTCACACAAAGATTTGGGACTACCTGCCATAATAAAAGTTTTAGAACTTAGAATAAGCTACATATCGACATATCACTTGTCCTTATTGGTCATATAGGACAATTTTATTAGCCCACCCTCCTTTGGAATAATTATGATATGAAAGAATATCGCCGCTTTTTACGATTCTGAAACATAACTAACTCTAAAGTCCACGATTTGGAAGTGACCGTCAAAAAAAATCATTAAATCGTTTCATCGGTAAGATCACGAGATGTTTTCTCGAATAGTCAAGGTGTGGTAATGATCAAATAGCTTAATCATCGAGCCACTATTATGGAGAATTCATACGCAGAACAAATAAAAAATGCGAGACGATATTCGTGACAAACGTCACGGTGAACTCGGTAAACTTTTTTTTGTTTCATCATAACGCCCCGCGTATCAAATGATAGGTATATAACAACGTTCTTTTCATTTTCACTTTTCATATAAGTCAGTATCAAACACCTTGTATATCTGAAAACATGATATTTTCAGAAGCGAGCCTCAATTTCCTTTCACTATAAAGCTTTCTAGAGACATTGAAATGTTTGAATGGATTTCATGACGTGCCTTTACAATAATGTATGTAGTGTACAATATTTTATTTAAAATATGAATAGTTACTAGTGCTGTGGTTGAAAAGTGCTCCAATTCATTCCTAGCCCTGTTAAAACCATTTTGGGCGGTCATTTTACAGCAATATTTACGCGGATTTTTACCAATTTCGAGTGGTATTTTCACCAATAACCAATAATTGAAAAAAAGATAAGAACGTAGTGTATAGGTAACGCCACGAGAGTTGAGGCGAATGATTACACACACAGCTACAAAAGTACTGATTACAAAAAAGATAGTGAATGAATTAAATGACGTGAGTGAATGAAAATGTGAATTAAATGATCTTATGATGAAATACTTACGCAAAACTATGCATGATAATGCATATTATAATTTTTCTTTTTTCATATAACCTATTTTTGAAATAAAACCATTTGAAACTGATAAGAAATATTCACAAGAAAAAATTGCTATTTTATCAATAGCGAAAAATATGCTTATCTGATTTATATAAAATAGATCAAAAACTTTTATTTTCTGTTTTGTTTGAAATAGATGTATTTTCCTAAATTATTTATTACAGAAATAGATTTAAGAAATTTTTAGTCAATCTTGTAATTCTATGTTGAGTCTGATGAACTTGCTATCGGTACGAATAAATGTCAAAATCCCGCTGTCGTTACATGACGTGTTGTTGTGTGCGTGACCTCAACTCTGATGGCGTTAGCTATAGGTACTAGCCCTCCTTAAGGCAACTGTCTTGTGATTCCAGTGATCAGTTATCAATCATAGAAATCCTCATTATCGTTATGTGGATTATTAAATACCTTCTTTTGTTTTCAATTTGTGTTTTGTCGTGAAGATTCTATTTATTCAGGTCGTGACCTCCCCTGTCAGTAAATTTCTTTGAACTAGAATAAGGCTGACTAAGTAGATGAAGATAGTATTATTACAATATTAGTTTTATTCTCCTATATACATGTTTTACAAAGTCACGATGTTATCAACGTTATCAGTAACAAAATTGCTAAAAAAACTTTGAGTTTGTACTCTACTTACCCCGGCGCCACACATAGCACAAATGTTTCAATACATATTTGAACACATATTTGATCTATGGTTGATTGTATGGTTGTTCTATTGAACAAATAAGCAAATACCGGTGCTTCACATGTGATCAAATATGTGTTCAAATATGTGTTGAAACATTTGTGCTATGTGTGGCGCCGGGGTAACAATTTGATTATTTGATTGGGGAGAGCTCTCAAGCGTTTCCACCGCGCTGTATCACCGTGTTACGAAAATCGAATAATAATATGTCCGTGAAATCCCAATGATTGGGGTGTGATGTGGCCGCAGAATTGCAATGGTTTTAGTCCATGTATATGTCCTTAGATTTTCGTAACACACTGGATACACACAACACAACACAACAGATCCCCACCCAATTAAAAAATGAAATCGGAGTGCCTAGTTAAAGCTATAGATTCTGTGTCACTTATATTTGCAATCAAATATTTTTTTAAACCTTGTGAACTCTGAATTCCGATCCTCTTTTATGTACATACTTAATTGTCCATTTCAAACATCACTCTTTTGTTTAATACCTACTAAGTATTAGCACGAACGGAACGGCACGCACGATACGAAGTTCGAAAATCGAATTTTATAGTAGGTACATAAGGCCAGTATCCGACGTATGTAATTAAATAGACGGCGCCACATTGGTACGTCTGTTACTCTGTTACTAGTACTTTTACTCCATCAAGATTAAACTACCTAACCTAAGTACCTATAGTTTGATATTTAACAAATTAAGGCGCATTCCACGTCAGAGACTAATTATTAGGTACCTTATCCGTATCATTATTATTGTTTACAGCATCAAATATAATAATGTATTAGTGAAGTAGACCAATATTGATATTCAGGACCTTTAAGTACAACGGATATCTACCGCGAATACATCTAATGTCACGTTTAAATTCGATTGTGAGGAGATTGGTCACATCCAACCTGTCGTGTCTTGTAAACTAGTAGGAGCTTTTTGCAAAATTAAGCAACGACTCCCTGACTATATGACAGCTTGCGAAACATTACTTTTATCTGCAGACGTGACGGCATAGCACATTAGCATATTTTAGAGGTACCTATGCGATGTCAAATTTTCGAAACGTAATTAATTTTGCGCGCACTCGTGACGTTGGCAATGAAAAAAATGGTGTCTGTACCTCTACCATGAGTTTACATTAGTTCACAGTGACCGTACTCGCTAGCGACGACGTAAATGATTTGTATGGAGAATTGTACTTCCGTAAGTGACCGCTAGAGGCGCTGCACAATTATCCATACAAATAATTTACGCCGTCGCTAGCGAGTACGGTTACGTAAACTAGTGTAAACTCATGGTAATGGTACTCTGGTCTGCTTAATGTTCTCAATTAGCTGTCTACGTAAGAAAAGTTCGAGGCTTTGACTTAATGTAAATGTTGATTATTATCTTGCTTTGCGGTTCTTATTCGACGTATTGACGTCATAGGGGTTTTTACTTAAGTAACAACTTTAATTTCGCTGTATCTCGGAAGGATAAAGTTGTTGACTATTTGACATTTACTCGTAGGATATCGCATATTTGCTGTACAGTGAAGGAAATTGGATTGCGTACCAGGGTGCAACCTTTTCACAACTAATTTCACGATGTTTTCTTTGGCAGATGTATGGAATGTCAATCTGATATTTGCAATGAAAACGGTTCACCCTGGTATACTCCATTTAATTTAGAATTATAAACCACAACAGTATATTGCGGCTCGTGAACTGTTTGTATTTTTATGAAAGAAATAAACAGTTTAATTTTTTTTTTTAAATCTCTACCATTTGTACTAGAGTAACAATTGACGACACGCAAATAAAATGTCATTAAAACAATTTTATTTTGCGGCTCCCAGACTATTGTACTGTACTATTTGCTTGTAAGAAATAGTTGACGAGCCGCAATATATTCATATTCATATTCATTCATTAATAAAATTAAAAATTTTACATGTCAAATTATTATACATTTACAATTAATTACACTAAAATTACAATTTATATTAAATGATGATAATAATAATGTTTAAATAAAAAATATTAAAAAAAAGTTGTGGTTTTCAATTCTAAATTAAATGAAGTACGTGATTCAGTTTCCTCGACTGTACCTACTTAATTATAAACGAACATGTTTTGTTCAGAGCTCTCGACAATTCAGAAGCAAATCAATAACATTTTTTTTGTAATTCGGGTAAGCAGCTTTATAAATATGAAATTAACATAGAAAACACATTCTTTTAAAAGGCACAGAATGAGGAAAAAGAGAGCGGAAATTCTTTAGGAAACTAAGTACCTACTCCATCTATAAACTTTGTGAAGCTACGTGAGTAGCTAACCCGGAACAGTAGCTTAATTGAAAAGTTTTAATAGTGCCGCTTTTTTGAAAGACGTTCTCTGAATTTGTGATCACTCGAGGAAAATCCAATACCTACTTTTGTATAGGGAAGTATGTTCCATTCCATCAACAGTGAATGTTCCTGCATGAAATACTTAACCATTTCTCGTTCCTATTGGCATCTCGTATTTCACGTGATATTTCCATGTGTATCTATTCCATTCCACAAAAATTGTCTATAATAAAACTTATTTTATATTAATATGTACTGTGCACAGTGTGCATAGTATGCGTGCGTGCGTGCATGCACCAAAATGGCTGGACGGATTTAGATGCAATTTGTTATTCAGATCTCTGGAACAACATAAATAAAGTGTGCTTTTTATCCCGATGTTCCCGTTGACTCGAACGTGAATGATGTCTATGATGTATTTTTTTTGGAAATCCTATGGACATTTTGAAAAACCCGTAGTTGCAATTTGAGGATAATATACCCAACTAAGTGACAAGCATTTACGAACCATGTGGATCACGACTGCCTCAACCGTCCGAAGCATGTTGAAATGTTTGGTATTAAATTAGGGACGTACACAGTAAAACCATTTCAGGTACCTAGCCAGCAGACGCCACGATCCCGGTAACAAGGTCACGACAAAGGGCAGATAGGGGCTACTAAAACAATTTGCGGTAAACGGTAGCAGGCACGCGACACTCGACCTTGCCCTTAACGACCGATGGCTTAGCATTGTCAAGATAAACGGCAATAAAAATACAGTAGGTACTTATATTACGGTACATTTGTGTCAAGGACACTGAAACCCCTAAAGAAATCAGATTATGGTTCCCGTTTTGGAGTGGGAATTATACCTTGACAAGGTTGAGTCTATCCAACTATCTAACACGCCAGAATAGGGATGTTGACACCATTAAAAAATAATTCGAAGACACGACTCCAGTAAAAAAACGCTTTATTTTAGCCCTGAAAACCAGATTAATTTTCGATTAACTGCAAAATTAGATTTTTTGTTGCTTTAAAACAAATAAATAGTTAGATAATTGAGTATGCGAACAAGTGACGTCATATGTTGCTATTGCCATTCAAACTATGGGAGAAATGTGTTTTGACAGCTCATAAAAAGTACGTCAGTTGATTGGTGGTGTCAACATCCCTATTTATCAAGCAGATATACCTACCTACAAGGTGTTTTGAAATTTATCCGCTATATTTCAGCAGATGATTAGGTTAGCTAACAGATTGATACCTCTCTAAAGGTTTTTCATCGGAACGTATAGAATAAAATAGGATAACTTTATTACGCTTGAAATATGGGATTTGTTCCTGATTCGTCATATTCCTAATTCGACACTTTCCTAACTGGTCATATCCCTGATTTGTCAAGCTTCGTACGGACTGCGCGCACTGTACGCGTACCCGGGCTTGCGTGTCCTGGAACGCCATGTCCGTACGCCAAGTACGCGTACACTGTACACGTACACGTATACGTACTGTACACGTACACTGTACGCGTACATGGCGTTCCAGGACACGCAAGCCCGGGTGCGCGTACCCGGGTACGCGTACAGTGCGCGCAGTCCGTACGCAGCTTAATATTCCTAACTCGTCATTGTACAGTCAAATTAAATCGTGAACATGTGCGTGTGTGTGCGCGTGTCGTGAATACTTTGTACTACGGTTATTAGACAGTAATTTACTTAAGGCTGAGTCCAAAAGAAATGACAAATAATGTAGTTTGTTTGTGCAGGCAAATGTACCTACATGATATGACGAGTTACGAACATGACCAGTTAGGAAAGTGTCGATTAAGGAATATGACCAATTAAGAATATGAACAAATCAAATATGGTACCAAAGGTGTGGAGGTAAATAATGGGTCACATATTTCACCAGCAATCTAGCATCATGTAGAACTTAAAAATATATGTTTAAATAATCAAAATGTCACCTAATTTATGCGTATGAACGTATGATTAAATGTAGTCATGCCTTTGCCGCAGAACACTTTGAACACCAACCAATAAATGTAGGGAAACATTTTGCTAACCACAATTAAAAAATCCTGAAAAATAATACAATACAATGACTTTTATTGTACACCACAAAAAATACAATACAGAAAAACAAGTACATGACAAAAAAGAAATAAGGTAAGCAATGGGCGGCCTTATCGCTTCGAAGCGATCTCTTCCAGGCAACCTTTAAAAAAAGAAAGAAAGAAAGCAAGGAATGCATTACAGCAGGTGGTGCAATATAAAATTTAATAAATAATAATAAAAAACAAACATTTTATTAAAACAACTGAAAACATCTAATAATACACATCATAAAACATACATAAATAAGTGATACACAATATACTTGTCAATAAATAGACACAATAATACAATTCTCAAGCACAGGATAAAAGATAGTGTTGCTTAAGCATAGATTTAAAAATGGGCAAAGATTTAGCACGCCGTAGGTCTATTGGTAGGGAGTTCCATAACCGAATAGCCTGGACAGTAAAAGAGTACACAAAGAGTAAATAATTGGCTCATAAACATTTTTTTTTGTTCGCGTCCCTCCTGTGAATGTGGCAAAAGTTATGGGTCTATTAGCCAATATTTTTTAGTTAAGTACCTATACATCGGCGTGTGGGACGCCTGGCCAACTTTCGGCCCATTTAAATAAATCTTCAGTTTGCTGAGTCGGAGTCGCTAATTTTCTGTCCACTACTTTTGTTTCTTACGCTTTGCATGACTCATTTACAGGGATTTTCAGTTAAACTTACCCAATCACCAGCTAAAATATTCCAGATTATTTTTATGAAACAGTCTGGGCCGGATTAATCATTAGGCAGAGTAGGCAACTGCCTACGGGCCCCGCATCGCCAAACGGCCCCGCGCGTGCAAATAAGAAATTAAAAAGGTTTCGGAGTGAAAATTTAATTGGAAAATTTGTATCCTCGATGACAATTAGTACCTATTCTTGCTATTGTTCGACGCACGCGCCCAGTTGATCTGATTTGACTTCTTGAAAAGTGCAGTTGATATTTGGCTGACGAAAATTGTATTGCTTGCGGGCCCCAATATTGTTAATTAATCTGGCTCTCGAAACAGTGGTGTTCATAACGCTTTCTTTAAAAAGTATCTAGCGTGCCAGGGACTTTGACGAGCAATATTGAGAATTTGAGAAGCTGCTCGAAACCTGTAAAGTGGCTAAACTTGCTCTGTTGACATTAGAGGTCCTCTAAAAATCACAGACAGTCACTTTATTTTAATTTACAATTTTTTTTTTTCAATGAAATCAGTACAAATTCTTCCGAGAAATGACGCAAATAGAATAAATTTCGGGTACTTAATAAAAAGGTCAAGATCAAAGCAATCATTAATCAAATTATAAGTACCTAAATGTATTTATATTGAAAATGTCGTGGCCAGAACTTATAATTTATAACTTTATGATTTCATGAAATGACCAGCTAAAACTGACCACATCATTCAAACTTCAACGTTTCATGATAAGTTAATCCGCGTTCGGCCGTATCATTAATGAAGGGTGTGTAGTAGGTATATTACACAAAAGATGTAGGTAATGAGAATATGTGAGGGTGTTTTAGCTTAGATTATTTTTTCGCACTTTTATCTTCTATGTATTTTGACATTTTTAACATCAGCTAACTACTTTAAGATTTGATTAGTTAGCGCATTCACTGCCACCGACGCATATACCTACGCGTTTTCGGGACTTCGCCCAGTGTCGCTGTTATTTATTCATACATTTTGAACGCACATGTGCGTCGGTGGCACCTGTCCTGTGGAAGTCAGGTGGCAGTGAATGCGTGATGAACCAACAGCCACTTCATAATATGGTCATGGTTAACCATTTTATAATATTATCAATTTATCACATTAGCGTGGCCTTAATATCAAATTAAACTCAGGCCAGGCCATGACGTAGGTGTAGCGGATATCTTTCATTTCATGAAATCTTCGGCCACATCATGAAGTGAACAATTCAATGACTCACACACGGGCAAACGTAACAAGGTGGTCAAATTTACGACGATCAAATACTTGACCAATGATAAATGTCTGGAGTGGGTGTTATTTAGACTTGTAAAGGAAAAACAAGAGTATTGACGATAATAAATTGTTTTATTCAGGGTACAAGATGGCCAATTTATAAACTGATATGTCTAAATAGCTATGTATGTACCTACACTTTATATACAAACTTATATCGCCTATAGTACAAACACGTGAAGACCATGTGTTTTACTTTACTTTATGTACAAAATTATGGGCACTTCGATGCAAATACATTGCAATAATACTAATCTCTGTCTTTTGTTCACATTCATACGAAATATATTTTTACACGATTATAAGTCACGTTTTTCAATATATTTAATCATTCTTTATAATACACAATTTACCCTCAGTAAAAAAAAATCATAAATATTTACAACACTAAGAATATGTAATTGTCTAGCTTCCTTCGTACTACCTACTTAAGGACTATTCGTGTTAGATTAGAATTAGAACTATAGTTTAGATTTACATATAAAGATATCACAAAACTGGGAAAAGGTGTGTGTATGTACTAAATAAAGAACGCACAAGTACCATGTGTCTCAACATGCCTACCGTAAGTACTTAGTTAAGGAACAGATCGCACCACGACACTATAAATACACCGAATGAAACAATATGAGTTAAATAAATAAATTATTCAGTCATACAAATGTTATTAATCTGTTTAGTTTCAGATTTAATTAGACTTATATAAAATTTAACGACTAATCTTGAATTTAAAGCTTCTTGATAAACCTTAACTTATGTAAACTACAACTCAATATAAGTAAATTGCTTATCTGTGAGTAGGTACTTTGCATGAGAATGTAACTGAAAAAGAAAAACTTCTTCATTGATAAAACGTCATACCTTCTCACTGAAAAGGAATTAAAACAATTTTAATTAGGAATGTAAGTAGCAATGGAATTACGATCTTTTAACGTAAATTTAACTAAATTAATTATTTTATGAAAGTGTTAAATCACTGCCATTATAAATAGACATCGTCGAAAAAAAGATCACTGATGTCTGGTCAGCCCTAAACGGAGGCGCTTATGTGGATTCCTACCTTTTACGATCGTACACATACAACAACTCTAAAGATCAGGTAATAGTAAGTTACATATTAATATCTCAACTGGCTTTACGACTAGGTCGTTAACATTAAAACAAGAAAAATATTGCTTTTAATTACACAGAGTGTTTTTCAAACCACAATGTTATGTGGAAGGTGACGAGGTCGAATGTTTATAACATTATATTCCATACTATTAAATAATTCAGATCTCTGATTAGATACAAGACAGTGCGTCGTGCTAAGTTTACTGGCTAGAGCCAGTAGACTGTAAGTTTTTTGGTCAGTTGGCAGCGCCTTTTAGCAGCGCATATCGGCAGCAAATAGCAACAAATAACTTTCTAGGATTGAGAGTAAAAAAGCGACGCATTGGCTATTAAAAACTTAGAGATGATGTTGAGATTAAAGAGGCAGAAATTTACAAAAAAAATGTAATGTTTAGTAACTGCTGTCGCCAAGATAAGTAAAATAAATTTCTGTAAGTAAGTCTTAATTTTGTAGACAAAGGTGTGCATATAATTTACGAAGCAAGCGGAAATATTTAGATAGAGATGAAAAAAATGAGTACCTGCTTATTCATAAACGATTATTGGGGTGGCTTTCCTCCAGAGACGTGCTATGCAGCTATGTTGGAAGGATGTGAAAGTTACGTTACGAAACTATGTGTCCGTTTCCACTAATGCTAAGCTATGTAGCCGTTCGAGGAAGATCTAGAGCACGCATCTTTTCATATAAAAATGCAGCTTAGTTGAACCCGTTTTCACCAGTGCTATGCTATGTGGACCAATAAATATGATTGGTGGATATCAAACGCATCATAGCAACGTAGCATAGCACATCTCTGGTAGCACAATTCGTTTGTCTCTTTGTCATTTCTAGTAGTCACTCTGATATTTGTTTTTGCCAGACCCCGATAAAATAATGCACATTGTTACTAAATGTTTTTTAACTTTTTATGAATAAGGAGATACATTTATAGTTATAGTGCCAGTTTTATTCTCAAAGTCCGTTGTAGGCATTAGTCATACTTTATGATCGTGACATATCGGGTCAGCCTCGACCAACAGCAATTTAACGTATTCAAAGTCAGGTTTGTACACAATTTATTCAATAAACTGTGATAGTTAAGATCTTAATAATAGACCACTGGCTGGAAAACCTATTCAACTGTCATTTGTGTGGGTATGAAGGTATCACGACATCTTAGATCGCGGCAATTCAAGGAGATCGGGTTCCACTACTATGTTGTAATTATATCGAAGAATAAAATGTAGAGCATCATTGAAATACTTCAATAACATGTATACATTGATTTTGAGAGTTAAAAAATAAGCACAATTACAACACCTTGGTGTGTACTTAGTCAGCGCCAAATGCAACGAAACAAAGGAAAATGTTGACACGAGATCTACATTTATGTTAGGTCGATATTTGGATTGTGCTGGGTACGTGATTGGGTTTGCCATTAAATTGATAGTAAAATCAACGTGAATTGTCTGGTATAAAATAAAATAAATAAATAAATATTATAGTCCGACAAACTCGTGCGCGACCCTCCGCGGAACTCTGTCGCAGTCAGCGTTTGCCGCACTTATTAAAATTACTACTTATTATTAGCAGAGGCTCCCTGCGACAGGGTTCCGCCGAGCGCCGCGCATGAGCTTGTCAAGGTATAGGGGACAATCTTACACAAATCGACCTAGTCCCAAACTAAGCAAAGCTTACCATGGGTACTAGACGACGATAAACATACTTATACAGACAAATAAACACTTAAATACATAGAAAACATCCATAACTCAGGAACAAATATTCGTGCTCATCACACAAATAAATGCCCTTACCGGGATTCGAACCCAGGACCTCTTGCTTCGTAGGCAGGGTCACTACCAACTAGGCTAAAGCGGTCTTTAAAAAAGTGCTTTGATTCGTTACTTTTAACGCTGATAAAAAATAGGGTTCGGGCGTCTGCTTTTCATTAAGTAATGTGGACGAAAGATGAACACAGATTGGCCTCAGTTCTCATGGTGGAAGCCCAGGACTCCTTTACCCACTAAATGCCGCTATTAAAAGATTACGTAGTATTTTTAGAGACGACACAAAAAAATTAAAAATAAACGAATTTAGAATCCATTAAATGAAAATGACGTCTACAAGTGCAGCGGCTAAAATGATCTTTAGACATTTATACCTATCTCGCCAGTTGATAAATAGGAGCAGCCAAGGTGATCAAAATATCTGACCACGATCCACTGAGCATTTAATTATCTTTACAATCGACTCGTACACCTTTATCGTCTTGGCAACTTGACAATGGAGTTATTTTTGTGAAATCCATATGGAAAAGGTCCATGGTTCAGTGGTAGTGTGACAGTTTTCCGGGTCGTTTGGGCGGCGCGCTCTCGTACTCGTAGTAGTTGGACTGCGGCCGGACTGCCGGCGGGTCCCTACAAGAGCGCTGCGAGTGGTAGCCAGCCGCGCCTCCCCGACGACTGGTGACAAACAAACACACTTAACATTCTATAAGTACACTCAACAAAACCGCGGTCTGCCCAGATTCAAAACAAATTTGCTTGCAGCCGTTGATGTTTATTGGTATGGACAGATGTCTAGCCACTGCAAGCAAAATGGACATTTAAGGTGTCAAGGCTACCTTTTTGTCGATGATACATCTAGATACGAACGCAATGCAACAGAGCGCTACTTGTTGGCCGATTGGCCCAGCATGTAGAGCTAGCGTACCTACTTATATCATTATGAATATGCACAGTAGATAGCTCTGGCCAACAAGTCTATCATCCACGCTAAATATCGCAACCGAAATTGTATTCGGTATAAGGCCTACCTTACCTCTTACATAGAAACAAACAAAATATATAGGTAGGTTAGTGACGTATTAGGTACTCGTAGGTAACATACATTTTAAAATCGTAAATCAATGTACAGAGACTTTT
The DNA here is from genome assembly GCA_947859365.1 of Archips crataeganus. NCBI lineage: Eukaryota > Metazoa > Arthropoda > Insecta > Lepidoptera > Tortricidae > Archips > Archips crataeganus. The sequence goes on from OX402051.1 coordinate 9,730,213, forward strand.
GTAATTAAATGGTACACGGAAAGAACATGTCTAGTCATATAAGCAACTTTTTGAGTTATAAGGTAAACGTACCAATGCTCGATACCTCAACGCCCAGTAGATGACACCCATCTGTCACCTGTCTTACTACTGACATAAGGTTGAAGGTGCCATGTATTAGGTCAGTGCCGAGCACAGGGGCGTTTACTTTAGCTGTTTGAAAGTTGGTCATCACAAACAATTACCATGGTAACCATTTCTTTAAAAGTGAAAAGATATATACCTATATTATTTTCAGATGTCTTTATTTAATCCAATGGTAATTTATGGTACTTTTCCAGCTCTACATTTTGAGATTAAAGTCTCATTTTTCAAAAAAAGGCGACTGGACATGTTCTTTCCCTGTATCCTTCAATTATCCTTTTCACCACAGGTGTGGGAGGACGACAATGTTTTTCCAACAAATTGCTTTGTTCAAACAACCTTGTCTACTTTTAATGGCAAAAACTTCGCATTACCATCCTGTTAAGATCTCCAGGTAAATGGGTTTATTAACAAAATTATGAATACGTTAACTCAAGTGGCTTTTGCGATTCTACAAATGGGACTGTGACGTGACAAAGCAATTTCTAAAATCACGTTAACCTAAGTTTAAGTTATACAGCAGAAATCTATGTTACGTAATTTGCTTCCAGAGCATTTTTATAACATAAATAGTCCGCGTCACTGAAGCTAAGTAAGCAATTAATTTAAACTTTGCAACGAACTTAAATAGAGCTTTAGGTTTATTACATTAAATCGAGAACAAAGGAATCGCTTTTTTAATACTTTTTTAATAACACAATGAAATATAGGTAATTATAAAAACAGCTAATGTGGCATTCAGCTAAAGCAATCATAATAGTAAAGTTTCTACTTGAATACATTCCTAGGAAAGGAAATGCAATTAAACCTGTATCTGAACTATGAAACAAACAACAAACTACTTCCTACCACTTTAGGTGCAAATAATACTACCTTCCATTCTACGATAATAACGGTAATAATAAAAGTTGTAATAATATCTTATGGCGAAACAAGAATTAATGCAACTGCAATAAACTGACCGCACAAATAGCGACAAGACATAAAGCTTGTAAAACATGTTTCCATCATAACCACGTGTCAAGTGCAATGATTACAAGAATTTAATCCTTAGTAGGAACCACTATTTATTACCACGGAGCAACTACACTAGTCTAGCTACCAAATCAAATACTGTATGGCTATTTTGTCCCACGCAAATAAGCATAAAAAATAATTAAACATATTGCTCATTGATTGATTGATTGATACTTTTATTGATAATGCGAAAAAGCATATTCTGCCTGGCAAGTAAGATATATAACAAGATTCCAAGTCACATAAAGTCTCTACGATTACAGCAATTTAAAAATAAGTTATTTACCTTGCTAATTGACAATTGTTGCTATTAAATTCAAGATTCCTTGACATGTGACTTAATTTAATTTAATTTGATTCGGTTTAGTTTAATTTGATTTCATTTGTTTTAATTTCGTTGGATTTAATTTAAGTTTGTTTTAGTTTAATTATTTGATTTGATTTAATTTAATTTAATGACATTCTGTTTTTAATGTAGTTTTTTCACATACTAATTTGTTTTTGTACGCCAATTGGCGAAAACTAAATATTATTTTTCTATCACTGTACACAGTTATACCTACGAGTATGTTTAACAAATAAAGTACTTTGACTTTGATTGTTTTGTTCCATTGACCAATTGACCTAGTCTCAAATCACAGATGATATCAAATCAACCAAAGCTTCTGCCTATTATGGTTACAAACGCAACGGATAAATTTACTTACAACGATAAATAGTTTATACTATACTTTAATACATATTCTACAGCCGAGACTCGAGAACAAACATTCTTATTTTTCATACATAATATCTGCCCCTACCCGACCGCGGATCAAAACCGGAATCCCAAGTTCCGTAGTCATGTTTTCTAACCACCAGGCTACTTAATTACTCTTTAAAGTTAAAAAAAAGTCTGTATGTGTAAGTGAGCGTGCAATAGTGCTACTTCGCTCCAACATTTTATACCCGAGTGTACCACGAACGTTCTCATGGAGTATAGTTATTAGTTAGTCGATTAGATATATTAAAAAAAATTAGACAATAGACCGCTGCATCAGGGTGGTGGAGGCTATTTGGTTATACCTATTTATTATTTCAGTATCACTTGTGTCGGGGTGTATTGATTGCTTTCATTTCTTTTGTGGTGCTCAGATTTAGTAATGATTGATGACACCGGAAAAGCAATAAATTGCAGTTGTAATTTATTTGATCCGTTGAATTGGTTTTTTGATCTGTTTTTCTAGATTGAGTGTAAAGTGAGGTGACAATGCAATAATCTGGCAGTAAAATTCTGGTGGCCCGACCAGGATCGTCTCTTCATAAGGGAACACTTCGACGGTTTTTGGTATCGAATTGAAACATGGTACGCATATGTAGTTATGTAGTTTAGACGACAATGCAAGTAGGTACAGTCACCAACTTTGCGGCCTACTTACATAATAAACGTTTTGAATTGATTTTGATTTTATTCAAGATGTAAAGTCAGCAAAAAAACTTGTATTCAAAATTAAATTATTAAATATGTAAACTTAGATAAGTATATGATATTAGTTTAGTCTTACGTTTCACTAGCATCGAAATCGTTGCAATTAATTATAACAATTCTATTAGCGCCAATTTATATTTAAATTATCACAGCCGTGACATAATTAATTGAAGTGGTATTCGTAATAATGTATACCTAGTGGGTTGTTTACTTAAAATATTAGGAAATATTTCGTAATAAAATTGTAAATATGTGTGTCTGGCATTCTGTTTCAACTCTTATGTAACACTGACAAATGATATAAGTGGTCATAATTGTAGCTTGTATTTGCGTTATTAGGTATTTTATAATTGTCTAGCAAGAATTTGTCTAGCATTACAAAGCACGTGCAGCTTACCAAGTCAACAGTCAGATGGTAGCCGGAAAATAAAAAAATAACTACTTAATTACAAGACACAATGTAGGACTTCACTTTGGAATTTTTGCCTTGCATATAACTACTTGTTCATACATTTAAAACTGCGATTGCGCATGTTAAGTATCATTAAAAACACTCATGATTACGTTGTTGCTCACTTTGCAGACCGGTCGCATATGATCATAACCAAAGAATGAGAATTGCTCATCATTTCAGCCGAAAGACGTCCACTGCTGAACATCATTTGCTCATTTGCGTTAAATGTGACCAACAAAAAATATATCTCAATGGTACAAAAAATACCTTAACAATCATAGTTTAGCTAAATAGACTTGCATTGTTTTGTAACAATAGGATTACCACATTATTAATTAAAAAGTCCCTGGATTGATATCTAAGGTAAAATTACTATAGCTATTGCACTACAAGGTTGTGATTAAATCATAATCGTAGTAAATGAACAGACAACACGTTGTTAATTAGTATGGATGACTATGCCAATGTCCGCATGTCGTGATTGTAGATAAAGATAAATCTCACTGTTTATGGATTATACCTTTATTCACTTGAAATTAAAATTCACCTATACCATATTTTTTAAGTTAATTTTGACCGAGGAATAACATGGACAATGTGAATTACAAAATTTTACATAGGTAATAATAAGTGTTCCACGAATAATAGCACCTGCGTAACTTGTGGTTTCTTAGAAGAAATATACTTAAGTACTATAAAAAATCTAATTGAAATCTAATGTTAATGGAACTTTTCTCAAAACTGGGAATAAAAGAAAAGAGAAGGAAGTTCAAAGTAGTTGTCAATAAAGTAGTCCACGTTATTTGATAATGATACTGGGGGTTAGCACTGTAGACCGCAACTCGTTCAATGTCTCCGTTTATAAACTAAAACTAAGTCACATAACAACAAAAATGGCATAAATTTCACCCCCTTAGTTTTCTTGGAAAATACAGTTTTTTTTAAACCATAAAACAAGGAAATATACCATTTCGAATTCCATAATTTAATTTAATTTGTCATAAAGTATATGGAGCCGTGCTGTTTTCTGGATTTTCACTAATGTCATCTTATAGAAAACAGTGGGTTAGGTTAGGTCAGTTTAATAGCAATTCTAAAGAAAATACTGTTTCAGAAACACATAACTTTATGACGAATGAAAATTATGAAAGACATATGAAATTCTGACAAACGATAGAGAGCCGAAATATACCTACACATATACAGTCAGCTGGAGAGAAAAGGTATTCCTCTGTAACGGCGGTAACCATACCCTTACCTTTTCCCTGCAGTTGACCGTACCATTTAGGGGCTGTTTCACCATTTTTTTTAAAGTTTGGATTAGCTTAATCATAACCTTATTTGTCAGATGGAATAAAAATTTCTGTTTCACCAGTCTTGATTAGCGCTAAGTGACAGACAAACTATTTCTTAATTTGACCATCAGATCAGGTGGCATTTAGAATTTTTAACCGTCACATAACTTTTTAATTAGGTACTTTATTTTTTTGTGGCCATGGTTGGAGAGCCCTTCAGCCGGTTTCAGAAAAATAAATCAAAGTATTTTTTATTTTTTAAAGAAAGAAGTCATGCTAAAATTACAAACGAGAATTTAAATATCAAGATTTGAATAAAAAAATATAAACCCGCTTTTAGTATGTAAAAATAAATCCAAAATTTCGTAATATTTTTTAATTACAGACTTTTTTCAGTGTCACAATCGTTTGTTCTACCTGAACTTGTATATTCGCCATTAAAAAAAAAAGTCAATCTGTCAAATGGTTTGGCGCCACTTTTCGATTCGTTTTACGTGATTTTATTTTTCTTTGTTATTGTTAACAAAGTATCGTAAATAAATACCGTTTTTGGATTAATTATAATGTTACACATTTGTTTATGCAAAACAATAGATGTATTTTAAAATTACATAGTTTACGATTTCTTTTGCTTTAATTATGAGCAACTCTTTGAACGAAAGTGTGCGAACAGGAACGCGTGGTCGTGAAATGCGACGTTGCCATTCCGACTTTTTGTTAAACCGACGATTAGTTAAGTGGTACTTAGTTTGCACAGGACCGGAGTGGTGAAACTGAAAAAACACCAGCCGACAGATTTGTCTAGTACTCAGTTTATTCATTGGTTACGTAACCAGTAGTTTTTTTTTTTTTGTTTATGTTATAAAGGCCAGACAAACGAACTAGTGGGTCACCTGATGTTAAATGATCACCACTGTCCATAGACACCCGCAGCGCTTTACGCGATGCCAGTGCGTTGTCGGCCCTAAAGGAAAGGGAACAGGGGAAGGGGGTGAGGGAGGGGAAGAGGGAAGGGGTGAGGTATTGGGCCCCCGGCACTCTCACTGACCGTACGAAACGCAAGCAGGATTACTGCTGCTTCACGCCGGTGTTCTGTGGGAGGGTGGTACTGCCCCGGACGAGCCGGCCCATTCGTGACAATAAGGTGGTGAAACACCCCCTTAGTACAGTATTGTATAGGTGCTTTATATTTACCTCTCCTCCTCGACTTTGGCCCTTTGCGCGTGCACCTGCCGCCTCATCTGTCCTATTTGCACTTCGCTCAGCTTCTCCCGGCGCGCGCTGCAAACAACCCACAATATTAACTTACCGCCATGATATGGAAAAGATCAAAGCGCCAATGCAATTTCTTATTACCAATACAGTTTAGCGCATTCACTGCCGGAACGCTTAAGGTAAACGTCCCTGTGCTCGATACTGACCCAAAACATGGCACCTTCAATCATAGTAAGATGTTATGTCATAGTAAGAGAGGTGACAGATGGGTGTCATCTACTGGGCGTTGAGGTGTCGAGCATTGGTACGTATACCTTACGCGTTTTATATATGCTTTTTCGTAACTTTCGCCTAGTGCCACTGTCATAGTTTGGCAGTCATTTGAGCGCACATTTGCGTTTGTGGCATCTCAAGAAGTCTCGAGTCTGACAGACGGCAGCGAACGCTAATACATAAATACACCGAGAAATTAAGTGGAAAAAAATCGCGAACAATAGTTATAAGTAGTTAGATTAAAGACGGCTTACAAAAATAAAAAATACAAATACAAATAACACAGTACTAAAGAGAAGACTAATAAAGTAATAAATTTTAAGCACATGTATGTATCTTACCTACACATCTTGGTTCTTAACTTACGCCAGGACATTAAACTGGCTTTAATTAGTAAAATTGAATACTTACTTGAGGTTTTGTTGTATTTCGTCGTAGTTGACGTAATGACCGGTGGGGCCCCATGCGCTGTCCATACCCTACAACAAAATAATTGACGTTAGCGAAAGCTAATTTACCATCAATGAGCTTTAAAATAAGCTCCTGCTTCCATTGTCACATCGCCGTGGCTAAAAATAGAAGATTGTATCAAAAGGTTGCTAAAAGCCTTATTAGTGTAGCGTTGGGGGTATTGTTCGACGCAGCACGAATTGAGTTAAAATTAATTTAGATACACTTTGTTTTACAATCAGCATCATCATCATTTCAGGGTAGGACGTCCACTGCTGGGCATAGGCCACCATTGATACCCAAGCATTACGGTTGGAAGCGGCTCGCATCCACCCTGAACCTGCGGCCTTTACCAAATCATCCGTCCATGTCGTTGGTGGACGCTCCACGCTGCACTTAATCAGTCCGTAGTCTCCATTAGAGAACTTTTTGATTTCGTTTCGTGAATAGGAAGATGGTGAAATTATTATTAGAAAGTGGGTACCTACGGGGTACCTAGTTTGATTTGAACGATCTAAAGAAATCTGCGGTATAAATTTGTTAATTTAGAAAAATCCTGGAATTTAAATTAGAGTCCCAAACCTAATGGTTTAAACGAGCGAAGCCACGAGTAAAGTCTAGTCACTGCCGCTAGGCTGGCCGCTGCGACCCGAATTGTTCCGAATAGATTCGGATAGTGCCGGGCGCGAGTTCACAGATCGCAGCGCATTCAAATTATCATAATTTCGCTAAGTTTTCGCTAATTCTATTAAGTGCTGGCGGGCCGCACTTTAGCGATGGGCGTTGAATGAACGAACTAGTTGATTGAACTGTCCATGTAGAATCAATGTTTGGTCGGTCCACTATAGTCGAAATTTTAGACGATTTACTAGGAAAGGCAACGGTTACACCAAATAAGTAGTCGGTTAATACAGTTTATTCATTGAATTAAACAAATTTGAACTATGTTGCCCTGCATACTCTAAAACGAACTGCTAAAGAATGGAATTCGCTCCCGTCGTCAGTATTTCCTGATAAATACAACCTAGGTCTCTTCAAGGCTAGAGTGAATAGGCTGTTACTGAATCAGTGAGATACACCTTTGGCCTCATCTACACTTTTCATCAGGTGAGATAGTGGTCAATCACGGGTCAGTTTTATGTAAAAAAAAAAAAAGTGGGTTTTTACGGTTGTTGAATATTGAACTATAACAAGCGCAACGTAAGGATCATAATGGTCTAATCGCTTTTTTGCTCTTACTGCGTTTTAGGGTCTGCGGGGCAGAATGTTCCGTAGACTGCAGAGTTCATATTTGAACAAGAGTTGATCGACGAGCTGTTAAGTTTGAACGTCTACATAAAGCAGACATCACGTCGACTAGTCGACGAATTTAACTAGTCCATGGACTAGTCGATTAACGTAAATAAACGGTCTAGTTGCGTTAACGTTAAAATCGTAGAAGACCCATAGTTACCACCCATACATGCATATATATGTATATACAGGGGCCGTGGGGCGTTTTCTGTGCATCCCTGGCTAGTGTGTCATACGGTATTCATACCTGGTGCGGCGTAGGCGCGGTCCGCGCGGGAGGCGCGCGGTACGGCGGCGCCCGCGCAGACTTCTCGGACCGCTCTCCACTGCTTTGCCGCGTGTGGGATATCTCCGGCCTGACCAAATAAAGGATGTGGATAATGTATGTCCAAGTTTATTACCGCATAATGCACTCCTTGATAATTCGTGCCCCTATTTCATTCGGATACAGTTCATGCATTATCAGGGCGTAAAGTTTTTAATATAACACACAAGAACCCTATATAGAGATTGTGTTACTCGAGTGACATTTCTACACTAATATCATATTGAGATCTTTTTTTTGAGTCGTTTAATCCTAACTTTAAAAAAAAAATCTTTTCCGTAATGTAAAAGCGTCATGGTGATTTAAACTAAAAAAAAACTGGTGTAGAATTAAAATGCATATTTTGTGCGGGGTATTAACCGCGATTAAATACCTGTGATGACCTTTTCATAATGTCTAATGAGTGAATTATTTCAAACCTCTTATAACTTTTTTAGTATATAAAAACACCTGTCATATATTGATGTAACTACCATGGTAAAGGTACAGCCGAATATATCTTTTCTTTTTTAACCCCCCGCATATCAGAAGTAAAAAAAACTGCATTCGTCTCGTTTGTTTAAAATATGTAATACCTATACCTACAGATTAAAAATAAGAATATAAATATACCCTTTAATTTGTATCTAATTTATGTTTAATTTGTGTGTAAAGTCGATTATAAATGAAAAGCGGACATACTTGTGTGAGTTCTCTTCTATGCGTTCGTCCCGGTTGTGTCGTTCGAGCGCCTCCCTCGACAATGATTTTTCTGAAGCACGTCCAGGTTGAGATCTTCCGTATATTTCTGCCTCCGGTTTCTTATGGGGCTTGCCGATTCTACAAGAACAAAAATTCCGTAAAATTTACTAACACTTTTATGATTTTATTTACGAAAATAAATACAACCGTGCAGTGGCCGAACGCATTCCGTTTAAAAATTGTCTCAAATGTGGTATCGGGATGAAAAGTTGTCTTACGAACACTACAGATGGAGTGGGTGAAAAATCCTAGAAAACTTACACTAAGAGCCAAAATAACGGTGGTTACCTATCAAAATTTAGATTATTTTTTCCGAATATTTAAAATCTCGAATGCTTCATTTATCCGAATGCATTTTTTTCTGAAACTGTAAATATTTCAGGATTTTTATAAAACAACCCTAACCTAACCTAAAGGGTTCTACACGATGGTCCTGAAATAAATCCTGAAATAATTACAGTTTCAGAAAAAAATGCATTCGGACAAATGAAGTTGTCGGGATTCTAAACCTTCGGAAATAAAATTTTCTAAACATTGATAGGTTCCTTTCAATCTTCAATAGTCCTTCATGTTTAAGAATAAAATTTCTGTGACATGCATACAGACAGAAGGGCATGAGGAAACTACATATAAGGGTTTCGTTATTGCTTCATAAACTTTGGTTACGGTTACATCCGCTAATTTTTTTGACGAACTAGCCCTTTTTCTTATTACAACGGGAGACTTGAGCCCCCCTTCCTACCCCGCACTTCCGCGGTCGATGGAACCCTAAAGATTACTGACCGGAACATGGTGGACAGAGACTTGAGTAGTGAAGGTTTCTTGTGTGACAGTGAGGATTGCTGCGGCGAGCCTCGCACCATGCCATCCGGCGCGTGATTGCCGTCTGTCAACCAATGCTTCAGTGCTGAAAAATAAATAAAAATGGAGATGGAAAAATGTGGAGAGAATAGAGGTGAAAAACAGTATGTACGGCATAGTTCTTGAGTAAAATTCCCATGTTGTCATATGAGAACCACCATTAGGAGCCTGTTCCTACTTGACAGGTGTCAAACATTTTATTTTACGTTTAGCGACACATTTAATTCGTTAGCAATTGTTGGATTTAGACAGATGAAGCCCGCGGCTTCCCCGTGGAAGAACAATCAACATGTTAGATCTACATCATGTAGGAATTTAAAAAAATCACCAGTTCTATGATTATCAAGGAATATGGCTGAAAAACATCAAGTCTCCAGTGGTTAAGGCTGTGCGTGCGTTGTCTGTCAGTCAGCCAGTAACATAACTCTTTTAAAGGTTGCGATTTGCAAGATTTGATCTACTTATAGCCATCTGTATTGACAAGACAAGTAAACTAAAAACTTATACCTACTTAATAGCTACTTGGTTTTAAATAAGTTTACTTACGCGGATGCGCACGCGCATAAATAGGCTCGTTGCGTGGATTCCTTTGGTTTTCTTGTATAGCTGTTTGCAAGGATTCTAAACTGGACGATTTGCGCATTCCTAGTGACGGCCCCACTTGCGTTGCTGAAAAATTACTCCAAGTAAAATACCAACATGGAAATTATATCCTAGAGTTTTAATAACATAAGCTACCGAACCTCGACATTTATGGATGGAGCTATACTTATTTTAAAAATTTAATTGAAAATAAAATGTTTTATTCAGGCATAAATATCCAGTCAGATAAAATAAAACATACCGCAGGACATAAAAAATAACGCTATAAGTACTTTGTTTATACTATCAAAAGGTTCTGAGTTTGAATTATGCTTCGGAGACGACCAAACAAACACATATATTTTTGCTTGAGTCAAAACTTTTGACTGTTTAACAATGATCATTCAAACATCAAGCAAATACTGCGGTCGAACTACTTTAGTCCGGCAAAAATCTACGTGCTCGTGAAGCCGCCTGATCGTCTCCGAAATCCATTTTGAGTAAGTACACCAAGTAATCTAAAAACTCACAATGTTGAGCCTTAATCTCCTTGATCTTCTTATACGTGCCGGTAGCCTTTGCGTCCATGGCCGCGTGCCGCTTCTCGGACATGCTCCGGCGGCCGACCGCGTCGCGGCTGAATCCGGCCCCGCTCTCGCTGCCGGATTCGCCGCCGGTGCCAGCAGTACTACCTCTGTAAACAAACAAACGAAACTTGTTGTGGATGAATAGTACATTATTGTCGTGGCCTGGAAGTAGGCAATTACTGGCTGAGTATGAGTATTAGGCGGACGAGCTTGCGAGTCCGTTTAACTATATACGAAGCCAGCAATTGCTACTCCAGCCGAGACTAATATAAAGATTTTCTCAAAAATGGTGAAGGAAAAAAAGTAGAATAAACTTTTATTAACTTAAATAGGTACAAAGAATTGCAAATCACTTAAAATTAAATGTCATTAAACCCTTTCCCGCCTTTTTTCATTAAAAAAAACTGCAGGTGTAATTTTTCTACCGAAAACACCACAAGCTGTTTCAAACACAATAAAAAAAGTCCGGAGTTCCAACAAAACAACTGATACCGGTCATTTATTTGAGTTGGCTGTATTCGAATAGTGCAAACTTATTACCATGGCCGTTTTAACTTTTTAAAAAGTTTGAGACTCGGGAATAATGGAATTTGTATGCGACATTGTTGTCGAGTTTATCGAGCCTGCAATGTTTTTAACTTTTTAATTATTTTACTGACCATAATCTATGCACTTCACGTTCTGATATGTAAAGAATAATGTCAACTTTTACGGATATTTTTGAGAAAAAGCAATTTATTATTTTAATGCGAGTGTGTACGTGTGTGTGTTTGTTTTTTTTTAATTTGTAATTATTCATGTATTTTTTTTGTTTTTGTAAACAATTAAGTGTATGATTAGGAAATTTCTGGTTGACAGATCAAGGGCAGGAAATGTCAATTTTCGTGTCATTGCATATTATACAATTTAGTCTAGGTTGAGAGTCGTCTTTACCAGTAAGGCGCATAGGGGTCTACGCCCAGGGTCCGCGACCTCATACATAAGGAGTCCGATATTTTAGTTTGCTTGAAAATAATGAGTTGATATTCACTTTTTTACGTTCCAATAGGGCCTCATATTCGTTGTGCCCTAAATGGCTATGTTTAGGTTGCTAAACCTGAGACATAGACTGAGGACTGGGGCTGTCCTCGCATTAGCATTTACTATAGCAAATGAGATTAAGGGGCTGCTTCACTACCCATTGATTGATTTTAACTGACGGATAAATGTGATGCATGCCGTCTCCGTCTATTGAACAAAACAAACACAGACGGCATCACATTTATCCGTCAAATAAATTTGATCAATGGATGGTGAAACAGGGGGTTAAAGTGACTCACCTCGGCGTCGTGCCATAGTCCTCTTCAATAATAACATTATGATGCGCAGGCGGCGACCTTGACATATGCACGTGTCCTAAATTAGGCCTATAGTGGTGTCCGTTCGTTACAGGCGCGTCTATTTGGGTAGCCATATAGTAACTCTCGTTCCTTAGTCCCGTCAGTCGATCTATCACAGGATTCCAGCCATCAAGGCGACTCCACTCAAAGCTATCTCTCTTCGGATCATGGGGAACTGGATCTTTGTCTCTTTCTAGATAGCCTTTACTATCGTCCGATTGGTTCGAGACCCAACTGGTGTTATTGTTTATGGTGATTATGGAAGCGTGTTTCTTCGGTGCTCGGGTGTCATTGTCTATACTTCGCTCTTTCTGATGCGTTTCGTATTTGTTCTGGTTGTGGTCTAGGGGTTTGTTTTCTTTGTCCGTGTTGTAGATGACAGTGTTGAAGGTCTGTGAGCTATTGTTGTCTGTGGAGGTGGTTGAGTCGTTTCCGTTGGGGGGCGTGTCGTCTTTCCACCGCGCCAGGCTGTCCATACTATCTGCAACATTAAATACCCTCATAAGTACTGCTATCAGAATTCATGTGATGACATAATTGAATCGTGTATTTTAATAGTAAATTACGTTGTGGCATTAATCGTCTGGTAAAGAAAATCATTATGACTATTATGAGAACATTCAAAAATGAAATGATTCGTCTGTATATACTACCAAACTGGATAAATGAACGTCTAGTCTAAGCAGGCGTATCGTCACTTTTAAGAGCTTAACTTTTACTAGGTACTTTTTAGTAATATCCTGATAGCCAACTTAAGTATATTCCCTTACTCAACGAAATTTCCCGTTCCTTCACATACCTGTTCTTCTGGCAATGGTGAGGGATATGCTGCCGTGTACACTCGGCCGCGAATGCAGAAGCGCGCGCCGTAACGTCTCCATGGCTTCCGCGTTCGACTGCCCAACTAAGGATACGCCGTTAACACTGAGCAGCTGGTCGTTGGTATGTAACCTGTTAACGAACAATGGATTATAGTCCAGCAAACTACCGTGCTAAGCCATATGTACGTTTGCCCCCTATACTATAAAAAAAAAGTCAAAAGTAGTCACCGTATATTTTGCTATCGTTTCTAATCTCCACTTTGATATTGGCAAGCCATCAAATAGAAAAAAAAGTTTTGAACAAAAATTTTGTCAGACACATGTTAAGGACCAGAAGCCACATACTGTCTGATGAACTTCGGAATCACAATCGATTTCCCTTTCATCATTTGTTTCTGTAATAGTATGCATGCATGATCCTAGAAAGAGATGGTGAATACGCTCGCGAGCGCCCGCTCGTCTAACTATATTATCGCTTCAGTTGATATTAATTATGTGAGAGCTCGATATTTGGTGAACCAGAATCCGAAGCACTCATTAAAAACGAAAGAAATGGACATAAAAGTGTTGGTTAAAGTAATGTTCAGACCTGCCATCCCGTGAAGCGGCGCCGCCATGCAGCACCGATTTGATAAAGATGCCCAAGTCTTGAGGGTCGGCGCCCACGGTCACTTTTCCCTTGACGCTGATGCCAAGCCCTGCCTTTTCTGAGTCGTGGACAGGAACGTCCAGCCGCAGGATTAGACGGTTGCGGAGACTTAATACCTTTAAGTAATAAAAAAGTGATAGTATACGGTTTAAAAATTAAAGTATGCGGTTTAACAGACGATCTATTTTGTTGTTGCTGACATCACAGTATTTGTAAAGGGAAGCAAATAGTATGATGAATGACGCGTGATCCTTGGGTGTGGTTATTTTGTAACTTGAACTTTGCGTTAGTGTGCATAAAGTAGAATCTATCTGTCGTATTGCAATGAGTGGTGCGCTTTCACGCGCATTATTTCCGGCCTATATTAGGTATACATCTTATACTGGCACAACAAGACGTAAGCTGTAGTTTAATTCCCAAGCAGGCCATATGACAAACATTGGATGCAGTTAATTTACTGGAGGACTATACTCTTAACGACATTCCATGATCAGATCGGCGATGTCTTGAAGGAAGGTCAGGTCAAGAGTACCCGAAACCGGCGAGCATGTATGAAAAGACTAATGAGTGGTGGATTCAGACAATTATACTTACGGAACTAGAACTGGAATTTAAAGCCTCCTGCAGTGCACTGTCTTGCGATTGGTCCTTAATCAGGTCATCCTTGGAGGAGCTCTTCGGTATTCGTCCGCGCAGGGAACTGGTCGCGTTTTGGTTTAGCACGTTTACTATACTGGACACGCGGCCGTTTTCCACGTCCACGGGCTTTGAGTGCCCGTTAGGAATGCCTATTGCTTTTTCGGTGTACTTCGTTGGGCTTTGTTGTGGCTCGACCCTCTGTAAAAGGCGAAATAGAAAATTGTTTTGGGATATAATTCATCATTTCCTAATACACAGACATAATACTATCATTGATGTTGCAGACAATTTTATTGTTAAGATGGAAAGTAGTCTTGCACATTTTGTATAGGTAAAGGAAGTTTTCAGCAACCATTCAAGCAAGAGGTGACGTTGCGAAGCATTTTATCCTTCGTATCTTTTACCATTATCGACGAATATGATTTATGAACTACTGAAATTTGTAGTCCACTATATAGGTGTGTGGCTCTCTTTGTATAAAGGCGATTGATTTTAGTTCATACACATACTCGTCGATTTTGGTAGCGTCGAAGATACGTCGGATGAACCGATTCGCGGGCTAACCCTCTGTCCGTTTGTGTGGAATGTAATTTCTGAGGAGCTCATAAACTGACTTTATTATTCTTGTGCGAGGTCTCTCCACTCAATACAATAATTTAAATGTTAGCCAAAAAACTTTGGTAAAGCCCATTTAAAGACTATTTTAAAAGATTGGCTGGAAGAGATCACTTCAAAGTGAGAAAGCTGCCTATTTGCGTACCTTATTTTGTCGATGTACTTGTTTTTCTGTATTGTTTTCTTTGTGGTGTACAATAAAGAGTCCTTGTTACTGTATTGTACAGTTGTTATGTACGTTGAACTTACCTGAGTCCTATTGGGGACGGACCGTTCCACCACGATGTCGACGGTGGAGTCAGTCGGCGTGTTCCTCAGCAGCGACACCACTTGTTGCTGTGTTAGGCCGGACACCGACACGCTGTTTACCGAGACCAGCCGGTCGCCGGCACGGAGCCTCCCGTCCGTTACTGCCGCACCCTGAATAAGTTTAAAAAAAGTGTACTCTACTCTTTTGCCATATAAATAAATAATAAATAAATAATATCACGGGACATTTCACACCAATTGACCTAGTCCCAAAGTAAGCTAAGCAAAGCTTGTGTTATGGGTACTAAGCAACGGATAAACATACTTATATAGATAGATACATACTTAAATACATATTAAACACCCAAGACCCGAGAACAAACATTCGTATTTTTCATACAAATATCTGCCCCGACACGGGAATCGAACCCGGGACCTCAAGCTTCGTAGTCAGGTTCTCTAACCATTAGGCCATCTGGTCGTCTACATTATTATATTTCGGTATAACACAGTTTGGAAAGTAGATAGATTTTGAGGTCTGCTGAATACTCGTATTTATATGGAAAGACCACTTTAGAAAGGTGAAAGGTCTTTTCAATTTTTAAGAGATTAGAGTGTGTAATTTGCTTAGTAAGTGCTGCTTCAAATGGACTTGCTGAGCAAAGAAATATAGGTTGTGAATGGGTTACGAATCCACATGTATGTATAATGAGAAAGTTAGCAAGTGTCGAGACGTTATTTAAAAGACCTGTGTGTGTATACACCGTGAAATTTTAGTGATTGTTTTCCCGAAACGAGGTGATTTAGTTTCGATTGTACAATCGATTTATAATTACTATTCTGACTAGAGTCAAAAATCCAATTGTGAAAAACGAAAGTCGAAAATGACCGCAAACCAATAGTAACGCTTCGTTGGTACAAGTAGCGTACGATCGTACGATAGGTTAGGTACCAACGAAGCGTTACTATTGGTTTGCGGTCATTTTCGACTTTCGTTTTTCACAATTGGATTTTTGACTCTAGTCAAAATAGTAATTATAAATCGATTGTACAATCGATACTAAATCACCACGTTTCGGGAAAACAACCACTAAAATTTCACGGTGTATATGCCACTGTTATAAGAGATCGAGTAAAGCACGGTCTAAAACATCGCCATGTCCAGTGAGACTAATCGGTAAAGTAATAACTTCATTAATTAATCAATCTTACTCATTCGATCGTTTAGTGGGCCACACGCATAGCAGGCTTTTGTAAACAGCCGTCAATCAAATTGGTCGAGCTCAACTCCGATAATTCAAATGTAAATAGTAATTAAGATCATGGACGGTTTATTATTAGAATTTGGGTAGTGAAAAGGGCTGATTGTTAACTTACTTTGGGAAGTATATTCTTGATGTAGATAGGGCAGTGCCCACCGGTGGGGTTGTCGCGAGTGGTGATGGTAAAGCCAAGGCCTTTTTCTCCTTTAACTAGCGTCACTGCAACCGGTTGCGTCGCTTGCGTCGGTTTGCTACTGGGACTGACTGGGACTTCTTGGCTTGATATTGCGCGCTCTGTGCTGCCCACTGAAATTGAAACAAATAATTTTAATCCATCTGGAATGCATGTCATTACCACACACACACACACACAAGTACTGACACACTCGACATGCACGCTCATACGCATGTACATATGCATGTACGTATGCACACACTTTCATACACACATTCGCACACGTTCATGCCCTCGCTCATACACACACATACACATACACATACACACACACACACACATACGCACACACACATACACACGCACACATACTCACGCGCACACACACACACACACTCACACACTTTGTTTAAGTTAGTTATGTTTAGTTATAGTCTTAGTAATAATCTTTATTATAACTTACCTACCTTCTTTATTTAATTGTATACTCAATGTTTAGTTTTTGGAAGAGCGAGGCCTCCTAACACAAGTTTCGACTTAATGGGAGGTCTCAACCTTATATGTAAGAACCTTTGTTAAATGCAAATAAAGTTTATTTTATTTTATTTTATTTTTTATACATCGAGAGAAATATGCAAAGGCTCAAAGGCAACATCAACAGGGCACAATTTAAGTAGACAAGTATGTAAAGTAGAAATAAACTTTGATCAAAATATTAATGAGGACCTGCCAATCTAATTAAACTATACATCGCAAGGTAATGCTTCTGCCTTTACGTAGAATAGTGGCCTTTATGGCTTCTTATATTGTAGGCTAGTGGGTCATTGAACTCTTTTAAAAATAGTTCTTTAATTAGATGGCATGTCAAACAAGTTAACAAAAATGACAACATGGTTTATAACTACTAAAAACCCATTTTATTCATACTAATTATTATTATTATTTATTAGTTTAACGAAACAATGGCTGTTGAAGAAATGTTATTACAGTGTTAGAGATTTTCTTTGTGATAGTATTAACTTGTAAGTAATTTAAATTATTATGGTACTAAACTAATTTTATCGACATAATAATGATAAATAATAATGACATCGAATTTAAAATGATTGAGTATAATTTTCTATTTTTCATCTTACAATGATATAATTATGTGACTATTCTTATTTTAGATTTTTATTTTTTAACTGCGTGTACATCTGTAAAGGTAGGGTTAAGTGAAACTTACATTTAGGGCCTACGCTAGCTGACGCGGACGCCCGCCGCGTGCGCCCGCTCGCGGGTCTAAAATGTACCGAAAATCCGTCGCACGCGCCCGCGCCACTTAGCGCTGTTCATACAATTTCTTATTAGACGCGCGCACGACGGGCGTCCGTTCCGGGTAATCCGCGTCAGCTAGCGTAGGCCCTTATGCATATGTAACTGCAATCTATAACCTTAATTCATACGCAATAAATTTTCATTTCATAAATGCGAAAGTGTCTGTCTGTTACATCTTCACCCTTATAAAAAAAAAAAAAAATATCACGGGACAATTCAACCCAATTGACCTAGTCCCAAAGTAAGCTAAGTAAAGCCTGTGTTATGGGTACTAGGCAACGGATAAACATACTTATATAGATAGATAGATACCGTTAAATCGCTGAACCGATTTAGATTAAATTTAGAGATAGTTTGAGTCGCTGTACACATAGGGATAGTTAAGTATAAAGTATCTTTTTCTATTTATTTTTTTATTTTCTTCAACTTCATTTTTTTATTACTTTTACGGTCATCCCGTGAAACCATATATTTCAAACTAAATACAAACTGAAATATAGATGCACAGAAAAAACCCCAGAAAAAAGACCAATGCTGGGAATCGAACCCAGGTCCTCAGCGTTCCGTGCTGCGTGCTTACCCCTACACCATCACTGGTCTAGAAGTTAGCGACGAATCTTTCCCATACATCGTACACAACAGATATAACAGACTGAAGTGTACGATGTATGGGAAAGATTCGTCGCTAACTTCTAGACCAGTGATGGTGTAGGGGTAAGCACGCAGCACGGAACGCTGAGGACCTGGGTTCGATTCCCAGCATTGGTCTTTTTTCTGGGGTTTTTTCTGTGCATCTATATTTCAGTTTGTATTTAGTTTGAAATATATGGTTTCACGGGATGACCGTAAAAGTAATAAAAAAAATGAAGTTGAAGAAAATAAAAAAATAAATAGAAAAAGATACTTCATACTTAACTTGTAAAAGTTGGCCTAGTAGCGCCATCTCTTGGTCCAGGTGAGCGGGTAGCTCCGAAGGAGTGTTGAAGTCTCTCGGTAGAGGGCATAACATAGATGCGCTTTATCACTGCCTAAATGTGATTAAAACAGACTGAAGTGTACGATGTATGGGAAAGATTCGTCGCTAACTTCTAGACCAGTGATGGTGTAGGGGTAAGCACGCAGCACGGAACGCTGAGGACCTGGGTTCGATTCCCAGCATTGGTCTTTTTTCTGGGGTTTTTTCTGTGCATCTATATTTCAGTTTGTATTTAGTTTGAAATACATAGGGATAGTTTTTATCTCGGAAAATTGCATAATTTTCGCGGGATAGCGATAAACGAAATACTTCGCAGGCGGAGTCGCGGGCAACATATTTTACAAGACCTGTGGTGAAAATTCTGGAAGGACCAATTTTTTGGACTAACCTTCAGGTAAGAGATCTAGTGGGCGTTCTTGCACAGGATGCACGCTGGCGACGTTGTTGACGCCGGAGACCCACCGCAGCATGTCTTCGACCCGGTGGTTGGGAGGCTCCGTAGTGGTGTCCTGCCCTAAGGGCTCCCTCCTAGCGTCCCGGGGAAGGCTCTTGCTGCCATAGGTTTGGACTCGGTCAGCTGCGTCGAGCCATATGCCGCTCCTGAAATACATGATTGTAAAATAAGTATTTGCATAAGTCGAGCGAAAAGCACACCAGAAAAGTAAGACATTAAATGACATTTTGAGATATTTTTGTCAATGTGATTTGGTATAGCAATCTGGTTTAATAAATTAAATTGGAAAACCAAAATAGTCTATTTAAAAAAGCCATGGTGGCCTAGCGGTTTGACCTATATGGCCTCTCAAGCAGAGGTTCGTGGGTTCAAATACCGGCTCGCATCACTAAGTTTTTCGGAATTTATGTGCGAAATTACATTTGAAATGTACCATAAACTTTACGGTGAAAGAAAGCATCGTGAGGAAACCTGCACACACTTGCGAAAAAATTCAATGGATGTGTGAAATTCCCAATCCGCACTGGGCCCGCGTGGGAACTACAGCCCAAACCATCTCATTCTGAGAGGAGGCCTTTGCCTAACAGTGGGACGTATATAGGCTGGGATAATGATGAATAGTCTATAGCAGTGATACCCAAAGCGGTCCATTTAGACCTTTAGGGGTCGACGTCCGCCTGCAAGGATCTACGTACGTTAAAAAAACATTATTAAGTAAAATCGCCTGGTCCATTTAAAACCGAAAAATATGGCTAGGGATCTAAGAGACAAAAAAAGTTTGGGGACCTCTGGTCTACAGCTTAAGATCGATAAATCATCGTAGAAACGTATTACATACATCTTGTATTTTAACACAGGTTATTCTATACCTAGTGCATTTCGACGGATAGACTCGCTAGTCAAACTGAACATATTCTTAACGCATTAGGTAGCTGACAAGTTATCATACTTATGCCATTTGTAATTTTACTTTCCGTGGATTTCAGTTTAAAAGTAGCTATAAAAATAAATTACCCAGGTCCTGAGAACTGCATAGAGAGCCGGTTGGTCTGCCGTTGGAAGTGGGAGGGGTTCAGTCGGTCGGCCGGGTCCGGCGGCGGCTTCTGCGAGCGGCCGTCGTCCCGGCACACGACCGCCGCAGACCAGCGCTTCGTTTGTTCGGTAGCCTGGAAATAGAAGTTACGGTGTTACTGCATCAATCGATCGATCGATCAAATGGTCGACAGTTTCTACCACAACAATCGATCGACGTCGAATAGTAGCATCATCGGCTGTCGATCAATCGTTTATCAACCGGTAGGTATACCTACTTATTAGTCGATTATCTAAACCTACCACCCTTAAAATAATATGGTTTATCCTTACTTATGTAGGACATTATTAGGTACCTAAGAAAAAACGGAGAAGGTACATTACCTATATTAAAATTTTAGATAAGTTTGTGCTCGTATTAGGTATCCCTTTTACCATTTTTTTTAAAGTATTTCGATTTCATAGTAGTTTTTTACAATATTGGTATCATTTTAGGTGTTATTAGATATGATTTACGCACGTGGGCTACCAGGGGGCGCAACACTAGCAGTTATTAATTTGCTTCTACATATAAATTTCTCAAATACCACTGCACTGATTTCAATTCAAACAATCTTTTGTTTTTGTCTTTATTAGTGGTATGTTAGTGGAGATACTTAGGTACCTCGGTAGTCACTGTAACAAGTAAAGTAGTGATTATGAGTTAATACGCTTTTTTCGCGTCTCTCCAGTGGACAGTCCCAAAGTTAAAAGTCTATAGCCAATATTTTTTAGTCAAGTCTACATTGGCGTGTGGGACCCCCTGGCCAACTTTTGGCCCATTTAAATAATCTTAAGTTTGTTGACTTGGAGTCGTTAATTTTATGTCCACAGGAGAGACTACTTTTGTTTCTTACGCGGTGCGTGACCTTTATAACAATAAGACGCTTCGTACACAAAGATACCCGACGATTTTAGTCTCTATGCGACTACCGCAGTACAAACTCATAGAGGTTCGTACACAGGCACGCGTGTCGACTACGACGACGTGTGTACGAACCCTCTTTATTAGTTTGTACTGCGGTAGTCGCATAGAGACAAAGATCGTCGGGTATCGAAGATTTGCGTAGCGTAATGTATGAACGGCCTAAGTAGTAGTAGTAGGTACACGATCACAAGACAATGACCTTTTACTGCTTTTAGGAAAGAGAATGGGTCTCCACTCACCGTTCTCTGCGGCGGCAGGGTATCCTGGTGCAGTGTTGGCTCGCTGCCGCGCCGCACCTGCAGCCCGCTGCCGGCGTCCAGGTCCGCGGCGCCCACCTCCACGCACGACTCCGAGTTGGGCACGCGCATGCTGCCGCCCACGCCGCCACCACCCTGGCGAATTACACGTCTAAAAGCTTATGCTTACTACGACGTGCCGTCTCTTTCAGACTTCTGTTTGATATTATTAGCATGAACGAAACGGCACGATATGTAGTGCAAAAATCGAATTTCGAAGTTGAAGGCGTGGGCCACATTTGACGAGTGGCATGGCAAGTGACTGGGAAAGGTGGAAGATAGATACGTAGTGTGGTTACTGCTGCACTACTGGTTTCTATGTATTTCTATGAAGGCGATGTGTCGCTAGCTGCGGAAAGTGTTTCAAAGTATGGAAAGGTGAATGGGCATGTTGCCTGCTGCTGCGTGTAGTTCAACTTAGGCTCCAAACGCACCGATAGCGGAGGCGTGGCGGTGCGGTGGCGGTGACGGTTGTAATATTCTAACTTGTCTGAACGAGTTCGCGGTACGGTACCGCACAACCGTTCATACAAGTTAGAATATTACAACCGTCACCGCCACGCCTCCGCTGTCTGTGCGTTTGGAGCTTTAATGGTCTCTCATGTCATGACTAGAAAGAAAAATTGCAATGGCACCGAAACCAAAATATTTGCATGAGCGAAAAAACTGCATTGTATCGTTTCTAGAATGAGGAACGGTTCAAAAACAAAGATTGTATTAACTGTGGACTGGCTGAGTGAAAATGCGCGCGAAGCAGCCTCATCAGGTGACAAACAACCACAAGCAATCAATACGTTACAATGAAAGAGAGAACGAAATCAATCGCACCGCACATTCTAACGCGTGATTTAAACTGTTTGCGGAACCGTCAAAAAACTAATAAAATTTCTATTCAGAAGATACGAGGCAGGTCTTGGCCTTTATGGTCTCGCATAGCAAACGTGTGAGGTCGATTTCAAAATAGATGGGATACATGAAGGCGTCAGTGGGTTTCGCGACAATATCTTCTTCAGAAACTGTCAGTCGTAGGTGGTAACTTACGCACTCGAGGTCAATAAACATTACAGTGTTATGGATTTATTTCATATCCTTAGATTTTTGTAAGAAATTGTACTTATTGTTAACTTGTACTACAAAATTATTGAATAAATTATCTTATCTTATCTTAGATGTTGTTTTATTCATAGCAAAATTACAAAAGTAACTTGTTTGACTTATTAAAAACGAACACAGGAAATCCTGTGTCTTACACGTATTAAATATTGTTTCTTTAATGATACAAATTGAGGCAAACGGCTACTCTACTATGACTTAACAAAATTTGAGTATCGAGTAAGTACCCTGAGATAACTATTTATGCAGATAAACGTCGTCTATAGATACACAAACTTATACCTATACAACTTTTTGTTAGGTAGAATAGAAACAGACACCCCGCCATTGCCTACTCTATGAAAATCTACTTTGTTGTTAAGATCCAGTAGGTGGCCCTTATTTTTACTTATTAAGTTTGGACAACGAAACGTAAAGAGAGGTACCTAGCAAAAAACGTTAAATACTTAGGTAGTATTTCAAAACTCAGCTCCACAGCTGATATAGTCAAAGCCTATAAGATATTATGAGCTTAGAACCAGCCGGCTGCGAACTGGTCGTAATCCTGTTACCCTACTTAGTTTTATTTACAGTTTTACTACGTATAACTGACAACGCACATCTACAGTTAAATGGGTCTTTACCCTGAATACTATACTTGTGAAATTTATGAACAAAGAACTTCTAGAAGTCTGGATACACCTCGGTATCCAATGTCGTTATTTTTTTTACAATAAATATTATTAGTTCACCATTTAAAAACCTTACCCTGTGTGATTCATAACGACTAGCAAATAGGTATGTAGATAACTGATAATTTATATTTGCTTAGCAATAAAAGCAACCATTGATAGGTAAAAACGTATTTAAACATATCCATGTTGTAAAAATATTTTCTACAAAAACGGAATGACGAAATACTTAGAGGAATTCGTGTTCTTGAAAAGTCAACACATCTAAAGCACCAGCTGATATGCAAGTTAGATATTCATAGATTTTTAATGATTATACTATTTTTAGTAACATTTCAATAAAACTCACCTTTTTAGGTTTACGCCGACCCACACAATCGGAATAACACAAACCCATACCGACTTTACAACAAAACGATAGCGTGAAATCTTTTCTTTTACCATACATCATACAGAATGAGCTGAGCATCCCCTTAGGAAGAAAACTTAACACTGACAAGTTTACACAGGAAATTTTTCATGTGCCCGCGCGTGGCGCACGTTCGGCTCAGTTCCCGCCAATTTTTTTTTCAGGAAGCAAAGGTTTTCTCCATACAGCCTAGTGCGGTTTTCACACTGTATTATAAACGCGCGGTTTAATGCGTAAATTAAATAAAGTTCAATGTTTGAACAATGTATTAATAGATATTTTTGGTAACACTGAGATAAATAAAATGTATATTTTTACATTTTATTTTAGTTTAAATAAGTTTTTTATTCGATGTCTTTTATTAGGCTATTATTTAGTTTTATTTATTAATGTCATTCGGCTCAGGTTAAGCACATCAATGAAATAAAAATAAATAGCGACATAAATAGTAAATCCAATAGCACGAAATTTTAATTATCTTTAAATTTTAACTTGCGTACCATTTTGTTTTAACCTTAGGCTTAATTATTTATCCAAGGTTTTATAAATATTGAAATATTAATTATTATTTGCATGTGTTATTTACTAAATATTATAATTAAAAGTAGTTGTGCTGAGTTCTTGTGATTGGTCGAGGGATTGACACTTACTTAATCAACGACCAATCACAAGCAAGTGAAAATTGTGGGAAATAAGAATAATCGGCGGGCATTTTGTTTTGTCATTCCAGGACATGCGCTTTAGCGATATACTTACTCGGTACCGCAATTTTGTATGTTTAATATAATTGTAATGTTGTGACTTTTAAACAATAAAACCATTTTTCAACGTTCCTGAGATTATTTCTGTATTAAAACTCCTTGTTTCCGAGTGATGAACCAGTACGGTTCACAAAGGATTGTACCTAAGTGCAACTCCCTCTAGTACACGCTCTAGGGAACGTCTATTGTTTGCTGATTTAACTTATTTAATTGGTTACTAAGCTAATAGTCAAGCAATATTTAAGAAAACTGGTTTAGTTTTCGTTTCGGAAAAGGTAAATAAGTAATTAAGTATATTTTAATGAATGTTTACCCACCTGTACTTACCTTAAATATTTAAGTTTTAGTGCTAAACTATCGAAACGGATAGATACTTATATGACATAACTTGTGTCGGAATAGACTTAAACAGTACCTAGTAAGTAATTTAATTATATTGATAAATTAATATTTAGGTACCTATATGTAGTTTAAATGATGAATGCTATTATAGGCAACACCACTGATCAGTAAAAAGGTAAAAATTGGTAGATAATAGGTACTTACCATAGGGTATGTATTACAATACTGAAGTACGAAAGACCGAATGTATTAAAACATCGAATGGGTTAAAAGACCGACGCGATTTTTTTCTGAAACAGTAAACTTTTCAGAATTTATTAAAACGGCGTCATACAGAACCCATTAGGTTAGGTTAGGTTTGTTTAATAACAATCTTAAAAAGTTAACGGTTGCAGAAAAAAATCGTATCGGTCTTTTGACCCATTCGATATTTTAATACATTCGGTCTTTCGTACTTCGGTATTGTAATACATGCCCTTACCATAGGTACTATGCGAAAGTGTGTCTGTCTGTTAGTTCTTCACGCTTAAACCGCTGAACCAATTTAGATGAAATTTGGTGTAGACATACTTAGTTTGAGTCCCGGGAAAGGACAGGATAGTTTTTATCTCGGAGAATTGCAATAGTTACCGTGGAATAGCGATAAACGAATTCTTTGTTGTTGAGTTGCGGGCAACAGCTAGTTTGCTACAAATAAAGAAAAACATAATGCTTTCTTATGGGACACGAACCTATTTAGGATACATACAAACTAAATATTAAGGACAAAGGTGCAAAAAGGAAATATCTATTTGTATACCTACAAATCCACTAACCAACTAATACCTACAGTAATTAGTCACTTCTTAGTTTATGTTCTGATTAGACACTCAGTTGCTACAAATATATGCTCTATCATACGTGAATTAAATGTCTGCTTTTAGCCCCAGACAGGAAAAGGGGCGAGTTTAGTCTTTGCCTTTTTGCCTGTCTGCACATCGTACTCAGTTGAAACGGATGCACGGATGTTACGATTTCAGACCGTTGTTTTTTAGAAGAATTTTTATCTTATAGTCGTTAGTTATACCTACCTACCTACTTCATGCTAAAAACTTGCATGCTCTTAGATGATTTTTTCGCGGCTTCCTTCTGTATAATTAGTACATACATAAACGTAATATAATATAATATAATCTATGGTTTTAGCAGTGGGACTTCAGCGATGAAAGGGCTAAGCAGCTTGATGTACAAGCATAATCATAGCGATTAGCAAAGTTTAAAATTACATGTGTGAAAATATAACTGGAAAATCGTGTAAATATATGTATTGCTACAAAACTACAATAAAAAATATTGTAGAGCGGGAATTTTCGACAACTCTGGCAAAGATCAAAATAAGACTTAGGTAGGTACTCCGTACTGCTGATATTCCCAATGTACATATGTAGGTATACCTATTATTATTAAAAGGTTTTCGATTGTAAGTACACGACAGTTGACTAAGGGGCTGTTTCACCACCTTACTGTCAAACTACTGGTCACGTAACCAATGAATAAACTAAGTACTGGACAAATCTGTCGGCTAGTTTTTTTTCAGTTTCACCACTCCGGTCCTGTGCAAACTAAGTACCACTTAACTAATCGTCGGTTTAACATAGAGGGGTATGACAACGTCACATTTCACGATCACGCTTTCCTGTTCGCACACTTTCGTTCAAAGAGTCGCTCATTGTTAAAGCAAAAGAAATCGTAAACTATGTAATTTTAAATACATCTATTTTTTTGCATAAACAAATGTGTAACATTATAATTAATCCAAAAACGGTATTTATTTACGATACTTTGTTAACAATAACAAAGAAAAATAAAATCACGTAAAACGAATCGAAAAGTGGCGCCAAACCATTTGACAGATTAACTTTTTTTTGTAATGGCGATGTACAAGTTCACGTAGAACAAACGATTGTGCCACTGAAAAAAAGTCTGTAATTAAAAAATATTACAAAATTTTGGATTTATTTTTACATACTAAAAGCGTACCTATATTTTTTTATTCAAATCTTGATATTTGAATCCTCGTTTGCAATTTAGCATGACTTCTTTCTTTAAAAAATAAAAAATACTTTGATTTAATTTTCTGAAACCGGCTGAAGGGCTCTCCAACTATGACCACAAAAAAATTACCTGACTAATTAAAAAGTTATGTGACGGATAAAAATGCTAAATGCCACCTGATCTGATGGTCAAATTAAATAACACTTTGTCCGTCACTTAGCGCTAATCAAGACTGGTGAAACAGAAATTTTAAGTTCATCTGTCAAATAAGGTTATGATTAAGCTAATCCGAACTTTAAGAAAAGTGGTGAAACAGCCCCTAAGTATAGCTATAGGTATCTAAGAGATTGAAAGATTCATTGAAATGAATTTTAAAAGGCTGGCGCAGACCAGATGCGTGTGCATGACGTGACACGTCGCACTAGATCCATGCGTTTGGTGTGCATCTTTCTTACAGTTTTATTCATTACAACTGGTGCGTGTGCTTAACGCTACGCGGCGTACTAGATCCGTGTACTTGGTGTGGCCTCTTTCTTATAGTTTCATTCATTAAAACTGGTGCGTGTGCGTGACGTAACACGGCGCACTAGATCTATGCATTTTTTGTAGCATCTTTCTTACAGTTTCATTCATTACAACTGGTGCGTGTGCGTGACGTGACATGCATACGCATCTGGTCTGCACCAGCCTTAATAAGGCCCTACCGAGCCTTTGGCGCATTTATTGCATTCATTTAATTTCGTGCTGTATCATTATTAGCATAGCTTTAGTCCTGAAATTCATGTGTAAGATATTTGAGGATTCACTCTAACGACCAGTCTTTACCGAAACACGATTACTTGTAGTTCGCTCTTAAGTCATCATATTTCCCCCTTGTTTGATAGTTAGTTGCGTTAGTTCTCCTTCGGCCATCGGACGGGGAACTCGTGTCGCTTGCGCTTACGCACGGTTTTGATTCTAGCCGCTCTCACGTACACGAGTGCATGGAATACCTAAAAAGGCCTTAAGAGGCCATAGAGTTACTCACTCGAAACATGTCCGGCGAGGCGGTGCCGGCGCTGGAGCCGCTCGCGCCGTCGGCCTGCGCCGCGCGCGGCTGCGCCTGCGCCGTGCACTCCGCCGTCAGGGTCTCGCGGTCGTCGGCCACGTCGCGCACGCGGTCGTCCGGGTCCAGGATGCCGCCCGAGCTCGCGCGCAGCGCTCGCACTCCCACCCATGTCTCGGGGCCCTGGAAAGAAAGAGATAGTCAGTTTAAATATGTCGATTTTGGCTGTTGTCTGTTTATTCTTCTTACGATGCGACGTCGTGTCAAAATACATAAAGCTTCAGAAATACATTGTCATTTGATATAATATAATTTTCGGTCAAAATGTTGACTGGTTACTTTTTTAATAGTGTAATCTGGTTTATTGAATCAGGCGTTACTTTGCGGAGGTTCATCCATATTAATGAACTAAAACAATTACAAAGGTCGCGGGTGAGCAAAGTAATTGTTTTAGTTCATTTAGTTCAGTGTAATCTGGGTCATACAAGTTTTTTTGTTCGCATCTCTCCTGTGGAAATATTTAGTATAGCCAATATTTTTTAGTCAAGTATACATCGGCGTGTGGGATGCCTGGCTAACTTTCGACCCACTTAAATAAATCTTACCTAATTAAGTTCGCTACTACTCGAAGTCGCTAATTTTATGTCCACAGGAAAGACGTCTTTATCGTTTCTTACGCTGCATATGGATTTGACCCATCTACTGTTTGGTTTAGGTCAGATGAGGTTTAATAAGTATATTATAATAACACTGTGCTGCAAATTTGTCAATTCCTGAGAAAATTGTGTCATATCGAATGACTAATTTGATGCCATACCGTACCTACAGTAGGTAATTGATTGAATCAGGTGTTTCTTCGCGGAGGTCTGTGTACAATGAACAACATTTTGCCGTGCTACCCCGGTAATTATTGCGAATGGTACCTACTTAGCAATGTAAAAGGTGGTGGTTTGTTAATCGGAGTAGTAATTAATTAACAAATTCCATCCGTTACGTATTCCAGCAAATAAATACATACCTATTTCATTTAATTTCATCAAAGGATCCTTATTTTTTGAGGCAGTTTTGTGTTTTGGCTGGTTACTAAACTGACTCGTATACAATTGGGATTGATCATTTTTTCTAACCCCCCCTTTTTATTTTTTTTATCGAAAATATAGAGCATTTTAAGAAACTAATTTGAATATTTCAGCAATTCATCACTCCAATATTTTTTTATAATTTATTGAAAATTTGAGATACGACTTCTCGTAAATTACATGCCGCGGCTGAATCTGTGTATAAACCACAGACATAATGACAAAAAAAATGTGTCACAATCGATGGTTAGTTGTCATCTGACAATGTCACTTTACATTACAATAACAATAACACTAAAGATGCCCATTCTTCCAAGAGAATAGGTAAAAAAAACGATTTACGGCTATAGTATTTTTTGTATGTATAAAATAAAATGGTCAGAAGTGTTCCCTTGAAAGTTCTTTGGCGGATTTAATCCATACTTACATTAAAATGATCCTCATAAGAATAAGTACATCTTGTAAACTTTGAATTAACTTTGCGGCACCACTTCTCTTGTAAATCTTCTCTAATGCAAACAATTAATTTGTTTGGGCTATTGACAGAATCATTTCCACAAGTAGGAATGAAACACTTCCTGTATAAATCCATTATTAAAATATGAAGAACGAGAAGAATGTTCTTCTTCTTCTTCTTCCTTAATGGCGGCCAATAGGCTTGTGCCAATGTCAGTTAATTGCTCTCTTTGGAGCGACGTTGTACGGTGATTGTAGTTTTTGCAACTTGATAGTAAAATTCCAGAAACCACGTGGAGACAACTTGCGCATTAAAAAATGTCAGACACGAGAGCAATATAGAATTTTGAGATCACTGTAACAGTTAAGGTTAATCGCCGCATAAAACACTATCAAAATTATACCACAACTAGCCAAAGAAACAGAAATACCAAAATCAGATACTGTCTACATCCGCCATGTTCGAATGCCACAAATCGAATCGAGAGAAGAATGTTTTTCAAAATAGTATCCTTAAACTGACAGATGATAACTACGTCGAAGTGACAGAGAATAGTATAGAGAAACTAGACGGACGGCTTTTTTTTTCTTGTTGCAAAGGTTTTCAAAGTTAATGCCCACAGAAAGGTCAAACAAAGGTCAAACATTATTTTGCAAAAATACACACGATCGTTTAATATTTTTTTACTACAATGTTATAAAATGATTTAATAAACCTATTCCTCGAAATGGTTTTGGAATCAGACCACATTGTAAAAAAGTGATCAATGCCAATTGTAGGTATGGAAAATTAGGGTAATTTTTTTAATCATCAAAATTAATAGGTACTTAGTGCTTCTTTTTCTAGAGCTCGATTCTGAATAAGGAAACTTTAAAACTCAAAATATTACCACATTGTCTTGGAAAAATGTTAGTACCGACCGAATGCGGTTGTAAGAATTAGAGTTCATTTTCATTTCTATTGCAAACGCTTGTGAGTAAATGATTGAATAGGTAACCTTCCTTTAATTTACTTAATGGCTGCAGTGTTATTGAGTATGGAGAGGATTACACACTAGTTACTATAATTACGAATACATTGTGGCTTGGCATGACATCGCATGATCCAAGTGCAATCGTCACATATAACGGTGTCGGTATAGTAATGCGACGAATCACGGCAACAGTTAACAATGTGCGAAAACATTCGCATTGTCAGTTGGATTAGCGAATTTCTGTATTTCTTATTCAGCTAGTAAACAGGAACATGGAAATGTTCCCACGCACTTGTCTATTCAGTAGTTTGTACGGGCTTATTGTGTGGATCGTTTTGTCTAGACTCGTCAGTCTTTGTGCGCTTGTCAGCATGATCGCGATGAATGATCTTAAAAGGCAGAATTCAAAACAACCGTCTCTTTCGCGAATGTATGAATAAAATTGAAAAGAACTGCCGCGCGCCATCGAGGATGCTTTATAAACCATTGTTCCGCGAGATCACGAGATGTTTTTATTTACCTACCTACTTCGATTTGGAATCGCTTTTGTCTCTAGCTCTCTTCATTTAATACGAAATGGTACGAACGTAAGAACAAATCAGGGTTTGTAATAGGTCTATAAGTAGTTTTAAAATTGAATATTTTAGCAGGCAGTTATGTAAATTCGACTGTGTTGTCTGTAATTATTTTTCAGGATTTTTTTTATTGTATTTCACAAAATAAATGTTTCCTGTCTATCTAAATTGGTTGATGTTCAAAATGTACCGCGTCAAAGGCGTGAAGGACTATATTTTTAATCAAAAATTCCGATAAAAATCATTGCAGGGGTACTCAAACTACCTACCTAATTAGATAAAATGGTCTCGATTGATTTTAAAAACTTTGTGTAAAATCCAACAACGAAACTTCGTATTTAGTTCTTATTTCATCTACTTACATGGCTCTAGCACAAAAAATAAAGACTGCCTAGACATGTTTAAAATGTCAGTTTTCTATGAACTGGCGCGTGTTAACAACAAGACTGTCTAAGTTTTTGTGGTGATACGGCTAATGAGATATACCTTTAACGCTAAATTAACCATAGCAAATTACACTGAGCAAGTAATCACTACGTTTTAAGCAAATTAAAGTACCCAAGTAACACTTCTCCGTTTGTCTCGTTCCTGCGAGGCGGCCAGCCGCGCGATCTTCTTGAACCTCGGCGGAGGCACCGGCTCCCGCACCTCCGGCATCGCACTCACATCGTCTATCGAACTCACCGACTATCGCATGAAGTTGCGCAATTTTCACAAGTCGTTTTCACTCACTTTTGCCAAAGTTGTGAAACGGTCGTAATACATGATCGAATCTGCTTGGACCCAGTGTTAGGTATTAGGTAAGGTTAATGAATTGGAAAATAAAAAACCTAAGCATTCATTTAAATGATTTCCGGTATTCCTAATCTTAAAGGTTTTGTTATAACCTCGTATTATTTGCACCAGTGTGGGTTAGTGGTGCGGATGAGGCCGTGGCCTTCGCGCATCACCGCACCATGTCAATCAGTTCGCACAGATGGCTCGTTTCTTTTAAGAGGATCCGTTCCATTGCACATAATGTGCACTTTATTTTACTCTTTACGATAATAAGCATGTTGAGTATATACATATAGGTAGGTGACGCTTAGAACGTTTTACTTACTTATCAAATAACCTTTAGAAATAAAAGTAAACCTAAGAAGTCAGTGTTATACGTGATCACCTGACCTACCTCTACGCTATTATTATTTAGTTCAAGATTACAAAGTTTTAAAAGTACAGTGACTTAAACGTTCCAGTTTATAGAAAACAAGTTGTGCAGTTTATCTAGTCTACGGGCTATAAAAATAAATAAACTGTTTTCGACACGCTATCTCAGCGTTCAAGCAACTTGAGATTCCATTCCATGAACGTGGTAATTCCGCTGCAGCATCCAGTTGCGTAGACGACGCACGCGATCCGCATGCCTTCTCGGAAGGCTATTCAACGTTAACTCGTACTGTACTGTACTGTACTGTACCTACTTCCATGATATAGTCAATGTTTATGCCTACCTACGAAATAATCTCAAATAGTTAGTTCTGTTTATGTAAGGCTGTAATTTGTCCGTCTCCTAAACCGGGCAGGCCAGCGGAAATGCAACTATATTATGGTCTGCGATATGTCTTGAATGCCAAGCGACCGGCCATGCGTCAATGCTGGCGTCCATAATGATCCAGTTTAAATAA
This sequence comes from Archips crataeganus, assembly GCA_947859365.1. Classification (NCBI taxonomy): domain Eukaryota; kingdom Metazoa; phylum Arthropoda; class Insecta; order Lepidoptera; family Tortricidae; genus Archips; species Archips crataeganus. The sequence goes on from OX402051.1 coordinate 9,762,854, forward strand.
GGAATCTATTATGCATTATGTTGAACTTGGAAACCCAACAGTAACGTTTATGTTACGGGCTACCAAACTCGGATCAAAAAAATATACGGGGGTTTAAGAGCGTTATAAACAGGTATAATCTATGTAACAACAGATCTGTCGCCTGTAATATGATAAATTACATGTTCACAACAGATGGCTGTCCATTTTTTATCATAATGTAGGACAGCGACGTAATTGTAAAATAATAACCGTAAGCCTTTCAGCTACTTTGATAATAGGACTGTGGGACAATTTATACTAAGTGTACCTAACGAAAATCAATCACTGTCACACGTTAGCTTATTTTCAGAATGTTGTGGCACTCCAAGCGGCCGCGCCTGGGGCCGTTGCTGTAAAATTGTTATGCAAATATCTGTTTTATCGCTAATGCAGCCGCGTGCGCTCCTCGCGTTGCAAAACGGTTTTGAAAATTGTTAGAGCTTGACCAGCGTGATAATAACTGTCAAGGTAATGATTTGCGCTCTGTTTTTCGATTTAATAGTACTAGTTAGTAAACCACATCACTGCCGAAAATTATAACGTATGTTTGCGGAACGTTTTTTTAGCCAAGTTTTTTGCAACACGTCAATTGCAAAACTTGACAACTAGAGATACCTTAAAGAACGATTGAACTAGAAATTAAGTATTTGATTAAATTCACTGCAGATTCAAGATTCAATATTGACTATACACAAAAATATTTAATTAATTACGAACGCACTTCATTATACCGACGAAAGAAGTCGACTAAGCTGAGGTAAGTCAGCCAGCTTCGCGCGCGGTTGAAGCAGAACTGAAGCGAAGCGAAGCCGGCATTAGAAAGATCTCACAATGCAAATAAACGATTACTGCTGAGGTTCTTTTTTCACCGATTCAAGGCTTGTAAACCATGCGAAACATAAATGAGACACGGAGCTAGTATCAATGTCGTTTCGTCACTAGGTACTTATTACTTAAGAGAACAGGGAAAAATAATTCCATCTAACAACAAGGTATAATTGTATTGAACAACATTACTGATACTGATTATTGAGACTGTCCAATTGCTTGACTTAGCTATAACCAGAGGTGCTGAGTTAATCGAGGTTAATTTGACACTAATTATTAAGCCGTAAATTTAAACCGTAAACAGAAACATAGTAGACTGTGTAGTCTTAATAATCATGTTTACTTTACACTTAACCTTTATTTCTGGTGGAACCAGCAACTATAGGGATTTGCATACCTGCTAACCAGATTTGGTAAACAAATAGATATGACCAAATATAGGTAATGCAGTGGGACTGTCAACAAACAAAATCAGTGAATATCGTTGAAAGATGGCAATGACTGATAAGAAAAATTACAATCACAAACATGAGAACAGACAATACGGAGAAGCCACAAGGCAAGCGAAACCGTTAAAACATGGAAATAGCTGTTTAAGAATGGCTGCTGATATCCATTTAATGGCCAGTGCTTACATTCAAATGGATGAAGGAAAAGTTAAGTGGGACAAGTGTGTAAAACAAATATGGTGCTGATGACCAAATATACATAGTGTAAGCATAACTTTAGCATGACTGGAATCTAGCTAGATTTAACACATCTGGAATAACCTACCGTGCCTTACAGTATCACAAAGAAAGGTAGGAAAATACGAATTCTTTAGATATACTTATCAAAGAGATAAAAAATAGATAAATTCAACCATTAAACGCAATGATTTAACGTAATCGAACCTTTCATTATACGACGTCGAGCCACGTAGAGCTGTTAAACAAAGGCTTGTGTGATTATTATCCTCCTGTACTTACGATAAATCGATAACCATGAGAAATATTTCAGTCAAAGAAATATCAATAAAATCTATTGAGATTGTAAAGGTAATAAACAATTCAAATTACTTAGATGTCATTCGCAGTCTTAGAGATACGAAGATATGTATTTACTATTGGCTCTTTATATTCTTGACAGTAGGTACGAGGGTGTTCTATAATAATGTAGTCCATTTGGTCGTACATATGTACCTAACCAAGGAGTTCTATGCAGGTCGCTTTCCATCAATAAATGTAATGAGCAACCTGTGAAGTCGCACTAACTATGATAAATACGGCGGAAGCGGTTTTGTGGGACGAACAATAGGAGATCGGATGGCAGGCCAGGCGAGCATCGAACACCGAAGGTTATACCATACAATGGGCCAATTTGTGGTAGTCAACACGCCTTCACATGATATTGCCTCTACTGCAAACATGGATTAACCGGATTTTCTTCTTGCCTGATTTATTTCACGCAATCTCCTAACTCCCAACTCCAACTGCAATTGAAAACTATCCAGTAGGTAGATTGCTGCCAACGCCAATTCTCACTCAATCAATCAATCTTTAGATGGACACTTCGAAGAAAAAGCGAGAAAATTTGCATTGTCCCGGAATTCAAAAGTTACATACCTAGATAGTGACCGCTTGTCAGGTAGATAGGTCATTTTCTAAAGTGGAAAATAACATTCACTGACGCCCAAAATTACGGAGTCACTTTCCGTAAAACTTTGTATACCTATGTAGAAAGTGACCCGTTATTTTTACTCATCAGTATAATTAACTTCCACTAATAAAACAAGTTTGAAATAAATAGAGCTGTTCCGCACAGATACATAAGTACAGGTACATTAGTGCCTACTTACATTTATTTGGAAGCCTGTAGATTAACTAACCAAAAGATTTACTTAAGTACCTAGTTCATTATATGCTTGTTCCACTATTGCAACAGAAGTAATCTGCATATTAACTAGTTGACGTACACATTACCATGTTTCACACATTAAAACTGACGTAATGGCTTCATATAGGATAGGATATATAAACATAATGTTTACATCACTTAGTAAGTTTAACAGCACACATAAACACTTGGATATTTAACGCCCTAACGAGTTGTAAGTGTACCTGAACCTATTCCTATTAGTAATTTTATCGTCATTTTATCTAAATTTATTTACTATAAGTAGGGTCGCATTGACCTCACAATCACGAGTCTTTCACGTATAATTCCTCAGAAGATTTTTAGAAATAACCTATCCTAATGTACAGTTTATGATTAAGCTTGATTCGATCAAACCCACATAAGGAGGTTAACTTTTAAAATATACAGTTATTGTACCGTCAGAATTGGCAACTCTACCTTCCTAAGTCAACTCTACATAATATAGGTATGTTTTGAGCACAATAAAGTTGATTACACTGCTGAACTTTTATAATAGTAGGTATTACGTTGTTTATTTATTTATTTATTTATTTGGAGAACAAACAGAAATAAGTATACAAAAGATAATACAGAAAAATAAAAATAACTATACTAATTAACATGCACTTACTCCCTATTATGATACAAACTAATATGATAGATAGATATTGCGTGATGGATCTTTCGACAATGGACATACTGTACTCGTAAAACACAAAACCACTTAAGGAAAACCGATCGAGACGCAGGCTACAAGCAAAAAGAGTACAATCAGAATAATGCGAGTTCAATGACCGTCTCGCGTGTATATGGCATCGACAACATAATTGCGCTGGCGCTGAATTAATGCGGGCTTTCCAACACTTTCAGATCAGATGTGAAAGTGAACATAACAATGGGAAGTTGGGAACTTGTGGACGCGTGCGCAAGTGCGTATGTACCGACGTCACATAGGACAGGGCTACCAATCATCTGTTTGTTGGACTGTACTTTAAATTACCATAAATACGAAATTTTACGAGCGGTGAATTTTTTATTACAAAAAGCTCGTATTTATGGTAATTTAAATTAAGTTTATTTCAAACTAAATACAAACTGAAATATAGATGCACAGAAAAAACCCCAGAAAAAAGACCAATGCTGGGAATCGAACCCAGGTCCTCAGCGTTCCGTGCTGCGTGCTTACCCCTACACCATCACTGGTCTAGAAGTTAGCGACGAATCTTTCCCATACATCGTACACTTCAGTCTGTTATAATCACATTTAGGCAGTGATAAAGCGCATCTATGTTATGCCCTCTACCGAGAGACTTCAACACTCCTTCGGAGCTACCCGCTCACCTGGACCAAGAGATGGCGCTACTAGGCCAACTTTTACAAGTTAACTTGTAAAAGTAATATAACGTTATGTTATGACTTACAGGAACTACTTCAGGAATCGGGATAAAAGGTAGCTTAATCCTGCGTATCCTTTTTCGTGTCAAACGCTATGTGCATGGCAATTTACGTAATGATAAAATCAAGACTAACGTGCCGACAAACATACAAACACAAAAGATTGATTAGGGTAATTAGGATTACGATTAAAATAAAGATTATTGGCAAGAACATATTAATTCACTGAGTAAGTGACCGAAAACCGACAAATATCCAACGCTCAATTAGTTTGATCATTAGCTTTTCAAAAATGTTTCTAAAAGATACACACAAAATCCTAGGTTATTTATTTTTTTTGTTCCTAACAGGCATTGTACATTTGTTAGCGAAAAAACTTGGCAACCCTACTGCAACTTCCTTCATTGATAGTTGTCAGCGATGTTTTGTTTTGATTAAAAAACATATAACGTTGTATATAACGTTTAACGTTGAAAATAAAAACCTTTCGCGTGACGGAAAGAAAAAGGTTTCTTGTGCCTATGACGCTTTAATAGGTAAATACCTACGTGTCATATTTCATATTATGTCAGTGGCAAGGGTCAGAAAAATGCCCATCATTTATAAGGCAAAATTGTTCATTCAATGTCGTCATAATCATCATTCCAGCCTGCCCCAGTGCAGGGCGCAGGCCTCTTCTCAGAATGAGAGGGCTTGGGCCGTAGTTCCGACGCGAGCCCAGTGCGGATTGCGAACTTCACTCACACACACACCATTTAATTTTTTCGCAGGTGCGTGCAGGTTTCCTCACTACATATGTTTCCCTTCGCCGTAAAAACCCATGGTAAATTTCAAATGTAATTTCGCACATAAATTTCAAATAACTCAGAGGTACGAGCCCGGGCGCGAATCCACGGTCCTCCGCTTAGGAGGTCAAAGCACTAGGCATATACCTATCACGGCTTTTCATATCATAACATCATCAGGAAGTCTGTATAAAGTAAAAAAAAGGTTTAAGTTTTAGAAATGACGGACGTTTTTCTAAACCTTATTCGTTAATAGCTCATTCTGACAAGTTCTAAGATAGATTACCAAGAAATCAATTCCGTGAAAGAACGTTCGTTAATCGATTGATTAATTATAAGTAAAGGCGCAATAAGCAGTCCATAGAAACTCTGATAAACTAGTTGATTTTATCTACCTATCAAATTATAAGGCGGTTAAATATTTTCTTACAACTTCTTAATCTTATTCTATTCTATTTATTCTAATACGATTATCCTCTCTTCGTTCACTTTAATATTAAGTATTTAACAACCTTTGTACGGCGCGTCCTTAAACCAAAACGATTTGCTTGTTAATAAAAAAATATTACTATCGTCACACGCATAAATTATTAAAATATAGGTACTTGCTAAACATTTTTCAATGCTAAATATTTTACTAACTCGCAGCGACACGGCTTGGCAGTAATCACTGTCTGTTGTTTTGCGAATAATCAATAAACAGAAATTATTCAAAGTACCTACCTTTAAGTAAATGTAAAGCCTTTTTGTGGCATATATTTTTGAATCAAAAACTATGGAAGTCTAGGGTCTATGGAAACAATACTTGTGATATAGCTTCGCACTTTAATATTTAAAACTAATTTTGCGTGACATTTAAAGCTCCTCACTCTCGTACTCTCCCACGGCTGGCGGTTCATAATTTTTTCACAAATAAAATCAGTGAAAATTATATTTTCATTATCATTACATTTCATATACCTATACTCGGGCGTTAGGTCCATTATGTAAACAATTTATTGAATCAGGCGTTACTTTGCGGAGGTCCATATTAATGAACTAAAACAATTACTGTAAAAAAAAAAAAAAAAAACTGATAAAAACTGGTAATTTTGCCACAAAATAACCCCTGCTTGCTTCCTTATTTGTCACCAATATACAAAATCAACTATATAATATGTAAATACTGTCAATTAATTAATCAAATAAAAAACATTATTTTATTTTAATTAATACCTACACCTCTATAGGCCGCATTAAATTAAATGTCAATAAGTCACATTACATTAAATTAAATAACAAAAGAAACTACAAAATGTCAGCCATAAACAAAATAAAATGAAATACTTACAAAAACTAAAAACCACCACCCCGTGTCGTTCCCGGCTCAAATCATAAAAAGTCAAAAGTCAAAAGTCAAAACGTTTATTCTGCAAATAGGCCGCAAAGGGCTCTTTTACATGTCACTTTTTTAAACTACCAGCGCTTTCGTAAGGACCATTCTTCTTGGCCATGGCAATGGCCAAGAAGAATGCGCCGCAAGAAACTTGGCAGGAAGTCATCTTTTCAAATTAAAATATAATAAATTACAAACTAAAAAACCATACAAATATAGAATTAAATAAAAAATAATAATAATTATATAAAAAAACAATACAGGGATGTATTGGGTCCCATAGTTAAAAAAATATATATATATATATCAGAGATAGTCTTCCAATGTCACAATCATTAAAAATGAATGTGTTAAAACACATTTCAGGTCAAGTAACCATTAAACTTTTGGATTTCAAAGGCAAGCTTACGCCTGCCGCCCCCAAAGTTGGCTCACACGCACTCATGTCATGCTCTGAAAGCAGAGCGGTACCGAGGGCATGTATCGCTTCCGTTCCCATAAGCCTTATGGGACCGTCTTGGGAACTTCGGCGTCGCGGGCCTGTGACTAGTTAATAAAGTATTAATAAGTGCCTATAACACTGCCAGCATTGCCCCGCTGTATATTCAGCGCAATCTGTTGAACCAAGTACGACCCGGAGCTGGGGTCGCGGCCCCTGTCCCGTAACCTACGGCTCAGTCCCCAAACTAAATATTTGCGTGCGTAGGTATTCAATAAAAAAAACTGTAAGGGGGTGTTTCACCACCTTATTGTCAAACTGCTGGTTACGTAACCAATGAATAAACTAAGTACTGGACAAATCTGTCAGCTAGTGTTTTTTACACGCTTTATATTAGCTTCACCTGTATGTTTGTATGTATGTTTGTAACCGACTCCTTAGGGCGCGATTTTGACCCACTTCCCGGTTTCCGATTGAGCTGAAATTTTGCACATATGTGTGTGTAAATTGGATGACAATGCAATATTATTGTAACATGGAGCTGGATGGTGGCCATAGGAACTATGTAATAAAACAACACAATCCCGTCGAGTTTGGGCTCGTTTGATTCGTCTTGACGAGCACTTTGATCCCAGATGGTAACCAGGGTCTGATGATGGAGCTGGAAGATGGCCAAAGGCACTCCACAATAAAACGACACAACCCCATCGAGTTTGGGCTCGTTTAATTCGTCTTGACGAGCACTTTGATCCCATATGGTAACCAGGGTCTGATGATGGAGCTGGAAGATGGCCAAAGGCACTCCACAATAAAACGACACAACCCCATCGAGTTTGGGCTCGTTTGATTCGTCTTGACGAGCACTTTGATCCCATATGGTAACCAGGGTCTGATGATGGAGCTGGATGATGGCCAAAGGCACTCCACAATAAAACGAAACAACCCCGTCGAGTTTGGGCTCGTTTGATTCGTCTTGACGAGCACTTTGATCCCAGATGGTAACCAGGGTCTGATGATGGAGCTGGAAGATGGCCAAAGGCACTCCACAATAAAACGACACAACCCCATCGAGTTTGGGCTCGTTTAATTCGTCTTGACGAGCACTTTGATCCCATATGGTAACCAGGGTCTGATGATGGAGCTGGAAGATGGCCAAAGGCACTCCACAATAAAACGACACAACCCCATCGAGTTTGGGCTCGTTTGATTCGTCTTGACGAGCACTTTGATCCCATATGGTAACCAGGGTCTGATGATGGAGCTGGATGATGGCCAAAGGCACTCCACAATAAAACGAAACAACCCCGTCGAGTTTGGGCTCGTTTGATTCGTCTTGACGAGCACTTTGATCCCAGATGGTAACCAGGGTCTGATGATGGAGCTGGAAGATGGCCAAAGGCACTCCACAATAAAACGACACAACCCCATCGAGTTTGGGCTCGTTTAATTCGTCTTGACGAGCACTTTGATCCCATATGGTAACCAGGGTCTGATGATGGAGCTGGAAGATGGCCAAAGGCACTCCACAATAAAACGACACAACCCCATCGAGTTTGGGCTCGTTTGATTCGTCTTGACGAGCACTTTGATCCCATATGGTAACCAGGGTCTGATGATGGAGCTGGAAGATGGCCAAAGGCACTCCACAATAAAACGACACAACCCCATCGAGTTTGGGCTCGTTTGATTCGTCTTGACGAGCACTTTGATCCCATATGGTAACCAGGGTCTGATGATGGAGCTGGATGATGGCCAAAGGCACTCCACAATAAAACGAAACAACCCCATCGAGTTTGGGCTCGTTTGATTCGTTTCGACGAGTACTTTGGTCCTAGATGGTAACAAGGGTCTGATGATGGAGCTGGAAGGGGGGTAGGTGGCGGGGTGGTGGGGGAATGGGGTATGTGGGGTTAGGGGGTCGGGGGTTTAGAGGGTTGGGGGTAAGGGTGTGGCGGTTGGGGTTAGGGGATGGGGGGGGTGTTGGGGGGTTCGAGGGTAAGTGATTTTGGGGGGTTGTGGGAAATGGGGAGGGGGTAAGAGGCCTAGATGGTAACAAGGGTTTGATGATGGAGCTGGAAGGGGGGGGGGCAGGTGGCGGGGAGGGCTTGGGTGGTGGGGGTCAGGGTTGGGGGTTGGGGGTCAGTAAAATGAGCAGGGGGATTAGGGGATTGGGGTTTGGGGTTGGAGGGGGGGGGGGTTGGGGAAATGGGTTGGGGGATGTTGGGGGGTTGGGTTTAGGGGGTTGGGGGGTTGTAGGTGAGAGGGTAGAGTTAGAAAAAAAGAGGTTTACGTTTAGTAGTGTAGAGCAGTGCGCGCGCACCAAAGACCAAGTATAAGATGGACTGATTCTATTTAAGACGAGCAAAAACCGTTTTCTCTTTTTAGCACATGTAAACTCTCACTGTGAAAAAATGCAACTAAAAAATAGAAAATAAATAATAGTTTAAAAAAACTAAAAAACACGCTTTAAAAAATAAAAAATAAATTTTAATAAATTTCAATTCACTATTCTTATAGTACAGTAAAAAATCTTTATAAGCAATTATTATATTGTTATATCCAGATCAAAACTTGTAAACAATTCTAAATATTGATAAAATAAATAATAATAGTTTAAAATATTTTATTGTAAAAAAAGCGTGGGGTGCTTTTTAAGATGTTATCAAAATGATAATCCTTGACAATTGACACCATGCACCCCACGCTTTTTTTACAATAAAATATTTTAAACTATTATTATTTATTTTATCAATATTTAGAATTGTTTACAAGTTTTGATCTGGATGTAACAATATAATAATTGCTTATAAAGATTTTTTACTGTACTATAAGAATAGTGAATTGAAATTTATTAAAATTTATTTTTTATTTTTTAAAGCGTGTTTTTTAGTTTTTTTTCAGTTTCACCACTCCGGTCCTGTGCAAACTAAGTACCACTTAACTAATCGTCGGTTTAACAAAAAGTCGGAATGGCAACGTCACATTTCACGACCACGCGTTCCTGTTCGCACACTTTCGTTCAAAGAGTCACTCATTATTAAAGCAAAAGAAATGGTTAACTATAAAATTTTTGAATACATCTATTTTTTTTTTTGCATAAACAAATATGTAACATTATAATTGATCCAAAAACGGTATTTATTTACGATACTTTGTTAACAATAACAAAGAAAAATAAAATCACGTAAAACGAATCGAAAAGTGGCGCCAAACCATTTGACAGATAAACTTTTTTTTAATGGCGACATACTAGTTCAGGTAGAACAAACGATTGAGCCACTGAAAAAAAGTTTGTTATTAAAAAATATTACGAAATTTTGGATTTATTTTTACATACTAAAAGTGTACCTACATTTTTTTATTCAAATCTTGATATTTAAATTATTTTATGCAATTTAGCATGACCTCTTTCTTTAAAAAATAAAAAATACTTTGATTTATTTTTCTGAAACCGGCTGAAGGGCTCTCCAACTATGGCCACAAAGAAATAAACTAACTTTTTTTTTTTTTTTTTAATTTATTTTTGAAACAGGCTTCGTACAACTTGTCACATTAGCCTATAGGGCAAAAACAACTATACAAAAAACGGATGCTCGCAATGCTATTTATAATTATGACTTTATCACATCAGCCAACCTGAAAAGCGTCAACGCCATGTCTGAAGTCGGCTGGGCTAAAATCCCCACAAACATTCCCGTATCATATTTGCTCAGGTTGGCTGCTGCAACCAACGCCTCCCTCGCATCTCGATTCCGAACACATTCCACCAACAAATGTTTAAACTAACTTTATGTGACGGATAAAAATGCTAAATGCCTCCTGATCTGATGGTCAAATTAAGAAACAGTTTGTCCGTCACTTAGCGCTAATCGAGACTGGTGAAACAGAAATTTTAATTCCATCTGTCAAATAAGGTTATGATTAAGCTAATCCGAACTTTAAGGAAAGTGGTGTAACAGCCCCTAAATCTCCTAAGACAACTTGCATCTCATAGAAAGCCCTATAATTACCGCTAAATGGAATTGCCTATATTTGACATCCTTTCAATAATCAATTTTATTCTCCTTACCCTTTCATTAGCCTTTGGCAGGATGTTCCTCTGTAGCTTCTGCACCGGGTAGGTCTGCCGCCACCCGAACAGACGCACCAGCTTATCCGCCACATCCTCGCATCGCGGCGAGTCCTTCATCCTACCTCACTCACTGGCACGGACTCATCACCAAAACCATACGACACTATGTTATGATTAAGTAGGTACGCTTAGCACGTCGCGATGTTTACTTTTACTGATAGCGAGTGAAAAGTGGGAAGGTTACACTGAAATATACACGTTATTCACTTCGAGACGATCGACCCAGAAGAATATGACACTAATTACTTAGTACGAAGTCCACATGCCTGCAAGGGGCAACGGTGCGGACGGAACTAGCTGAATCTTGATATCGGCACCGCTACACTCCTACACTATGACACTGCGCACCGCAATACCGCTAGCACTTGCAGTTAGACGCGCAAAAAGTGGTAAAAAAATCCGTGTCTGCCGCGAGCGAGCGACCGGCGCACTCTCCACGGCCTCCGCCTGGCGTTATCGCCAACATCGTTATCTAAGCCCCCCTCACTTCGTCACTGACTAGACAGTATCTACTGGGTACTACCTGAATGCTTGCATGCGTTATCTATCGCCGATCAAATTGCAACGCGCGCAGGATTCTCAGCGGCGCAGCCTTATCGCGTTAAAATAGCGCTATAAGCACGCTTGCACTCGAGTGATGTAATGATTTTCACGCTGATGCTTAGCTGGCATTCACTCTTACTTCATTAGGGCTACATTTTGTAGTACTTAGATTGATCTTATATGGCCATCGATGGAAAGAACGGTGGCGGTGAAAACGGTATGATCACGCATAACTTTTTACAGGGTAGTCCGATTTTGATGATTCTTTTTTTATTGGAAAGCGTATACCCCAAGGGTGGTCCCATGTAAATTTGGGAATAATATTCCTACCCTAAGGGTAGAAAAACAGGGGATCATTGACTAACTTTTTACAGAGTAGTCTGATTTTTAACCGACTTCAAAAAAAGGAGGAGGTTCTCAATTCGGTTGTATGTTCTTTTTTTTTTTTAACGTGTGTTACCTCAGAAATCCGTCATTTATGAACCGATTAGGAAAATTTTTTCGTTGTTTGAAAGCACATGCTTCAAGGTTAGTCCCGTTGTTACCAGAATCCAGTTCTGATGATGGGATCCATGAGGAATTGAAGAAACTCCTCAAAAATTCAAGAGAAATGTATAGCGATTTTAGTATTTTCGGTGACAAATCGAGCATTTGCATTCAGAAAGTATCATGGAACTCTGTAATAAAACGACACAACCCCGTCGAGCATTAAAAATATAATTTTCAACATAAACTTATTTCGAAGTCAAACTGATGATTTTATCCTACGCATCTATTTTATACAGAAACAACTAAAAAGCAAAAAATAAAAAATTTTAAATAAAAAATAAAACCTCCTTCAAAAAACATCCAAAAAACTATGAAATAATAATTGAACCAAACCGACCACAATAATCATGAAAATATCTTTCTTCTAATCTGTTCGAAGTCGGTGCATCAGTACAAGCCAGCAGGAGTGTAGAAGCCCTGTAGATAGTAGGTATGTACCGGTAGGTAAGTTAGATTACTAGGTCCACTCCTGCTGCTGGCTCGAGCTGAGGCACCGACTTCGAACAGATTAGAAGAAAGATATTTTCATGCTTATTGTGGTCGGTTTGGTTCAATTATTATTTTATAGTTTTTTGGATGTTTTTTGAAGGACGTTTTATTTTTTATTTAAATTTTTTTATCATACTTAATTATTTTTATTGGATAGGGTATACCTTGAAGTTGGTATTATAAAATATGGAAAAAAAAAATTACCCCAAGGATGGAAAAAAGTATAAAATAAAAACTTTTAAACAAAAAAATTAAACCGCCGAAAAAACTGAAAAGCAAAAAATTATACCTTTTTTTTTGACCTTAATATAGGTACCAGTTTGAAGTCGGTGCCTCAGCACTAGCCAGGAGGAGTGATAGAAGCCAATCAGGTAGAAGATTATAGGTCCACTCCTCCTGGCTAGTGCTGAGGCACCGACTTCAAACTGGTACCTATATTAAGGTCAAACAAAAAAGGTATTATTTTTTGTTTTTCAGTTTTTTGATAAATTAGTTCAGCATGATCAATTTGTGTAACGAGGGTTCTTTAACACTGGCAAGTGAAAGACAATGCCTTGTATCTTAAGGCCAATTTATTAGGCATGTTATCGGTGTCAAAAAGCCAACGCGGCCAAAGGCCACTGGTCAGGCTGGTAGGTTATGGTAAGTAGAAAGTATTGCTCTTTTCGAACGTTCAGAGATAAAAGCAGTAACTAACTGTCTCACAACATGTCAATTTAATATAGAGTCAAAACAAAAGCGACTAATTAGAGTGGACATGTCACATGGTCAGTGAACATGTGGCACAAAGAAAGCCTGGGTGCATGTTTCCTGTCGATGTTTCGTCATGTTTGTCCCGCGCTAACTAACGGCTGGTCATTTATCTTAGCTTAAAATTTACTGACCTTAATTCTATTAAAATTGCAAATCATTAGATAAACAAATAAGGTCGCTAAAAAGCAGTAGAAATCGAACACAGAAAGTGAAATCACTGTTTAATTCTTTAAATGTGGGCAGTGGCACCGTATAAATATTTTGGTGAAAAGAGTTATGCTAAAATCAATTGGCGGCGGAGCCATTCATCGCGGTTGAATGGAAATGGTTTCAAACAAGAAGAACCTGACCAGTACAGAGGACTTGCATCATAGAAGGGTAATTTCCGTTTGTAGCACATTAGTGCACAGCGCACGCATTGAATAGCTTGCGAATTCGCGAAGCCTCGGCTCGACTAAAGGAGGAGCGGCGTTGCCGTTTAAAAATCCAGCTATGATAATCATTCAACCTAGCACTTGGCATTGTCTCATGATTGCATACCTTATAATAAGCCCCATTCCCCAGCCCCACTCACGATCAAGAGCGCCGCAAGAATATTTTATGGAAATAAGTGCACATAATTGCAACTCTCGCACCGTTAATAATTAATGAGGCTCCAAAGGGTAAAATCATACATTAACATACAAGCGCGCCGTCGTTAGACTGCTATGACAATGAGGCAATCTTTAAACTCACAGGTTTTACCTCCACTCCAACTGGATGGGACGAATTCAATGTAACAAACTAAACAATTGACGATTAACACTCTGCGTTACCTAACTGGCTCTATTCAACGCAACAACGTAATCAATTTGATCTATTGCCGAGGAAACGTCCCAGAGTCCACAGAAGCAACGTTGAGGAGATATTTACAGAAAAGCTGCGTTTCACATTTTGCTGAGCTACGAGTATATTTCCCACAAAAGGCGAATGTAAACGAGTGTCCCACGAAGCTGCTTTCTACCAAGAGATATGGGTATCTAGATCGGTGCCACTACTGCTATTATCTTACTTATTCTAGAGAAACAATGTCATGGCAGACCCAACCGCGGCAATGATACTTATTAGCAGTAAGAAAGGTACTGTCACCAAGCTTCGAAATACAAATGACACCAATAATTTTACTTTCTGCACTTGTTCCAAACTGTGTCACTCAATGATATTAGTCAGAGAAACACTGTCATCATTGCTTATTATAAGAGACACTTATTAGGTTCCTATAACAGTACTTATTCACATACAAGTAAGTAGGTGTTCACAATTAACATGGCTAATATTTTTCGGGCCTTAAACACGAACTATCTATTTATTTGTAAAAGTTAGGAGCGCGAAAGTTTAAAAACATTATCACATTTAACATGCTCTAAAATTTTAGAAAACTTTAGAGATTAGGGTATAGATTATTATGTTCCCACATATATAAAGTTTTAAATTTGATCCTAATGAGATGAAAAGAGGATCAAAGTAATGTCGAGAATATTGAATATTGTTATATTCATAGGGTCAGACGAAGGAGCATTGGACTTGCGTGCAGTCATGCAACACCGAACACGCCAGCCGCGAGTCGACGTATAAGATTTAAAACTAAGGTTTTTTGTGTTTAAGGCGTACCACAAACAATCCAACGCGGAAGGAAGCCTGTGAAATATTTATTCAATTCTACTAAAATAAATAAGCAGCAGTTGTTTGAGCAACGTCCATGATTGTTCTATTTGATATAACTAGCAGGCTTTTTAGGTAATTTTGCTTGATTTGTGAAGCGTTTCCTTCTATTCTGGGGTTAGGAAATCTATCTAATATATAAAATTCTCGTGTCGCGGTGTTTGTTACCAAACCCCTCCGAAATGGCTCGACCGATTCTCATGAAATTTTGTGTGCATATCGGGTAGGTCTGAGAATCGGTCAATATCTATTTCTCATACCCCTATTCTTCGCAGATGGAGTCGCGAGCAAGGCAACAGCTAGTTTCTTGTAAATGCACAATTTCCGACTCAGTCCGTCACTGGCACGCTCGCGCCCGATCGGTGCAAACTTTATGTAAATGTAGTCTAACAAAAGCAGAATCGCGACAATGCCTGAACTAAGTGGGGTCATTTTATCGGGTTTCTTATCAGCGTTTACAACACAGCTTTAACCTGAACCATACCAGTTACGATCCCACTTTTCCACTCGATAATGACAGTCAATATGTTAATTACAATTTGCACAATGGTCAAACGGCACGAATTTGTTATCGATGTAAACAAACTGGAGGCTGCGCGGCAAGCAACTGGCTGGTTCGGAGTGTTGCGCGTGCGCCGGTGTGGTTCAAGGGGAGGAGGGGCGACAGGTCACAACCCCCCTCCTCGGCCCCCTGAGAGGTAGCCAACCAAACCATTCAGTATGCTCGAATGCCATGTAAACAATCATTACACCTGTGTCACCTTACTGCCTCCGCAAAACGTATTAACGTAACGATTGCGTCCAGTTGCTGGGTAGCATGCACGGAGCTAATGTTTGTGTTACTTGTTGTGGTTAGCTAATAAAAGTAGCAAAGGAAAAAAATATCTCATTTCCGGCTTACTAACTTAATCCCACTGCTCAGGATGCTCTCAAAATGAGAAGGCTTGGACTATTGTTCCCCCACAGGCCCAGTGCTAATTGAGAGCTTCATACACACAAATGATTTAAATGCTCTGCAGCTGTGTTTGGGTAGTTTACTCACGATGTCTTCCCGACAGCTCATGGTATACATATATTAAAATGTGACATGTACATTTTTAAAAGTTTGAGGTGCGAGATTGGATTCGAACCCACGATCCTCCGCTTGAGAGGCCATAGATCCATCTACTAGGCTACTAGGATTTTTTAAACATACCTAGAAGCTGTCCTTGCTTAGACGTTCTAGGGTTTAACAATAATCGTTAACCCTGACTTATGGATGACAGTTCCAAACATCTTAACAGTACATAAAACCCTGGGTATATTTCTCTCTGGTCTGCAAGTCCGCCTAATAACCTGCCGATGATTCCTGACTGATTAAATCAATTCCTAGTCCGAAAAATACAAACGCAAAAGGAAACTCCGAGCGGAAACTATTTAAAATGTCATGGCCAGTAATTACATTCCATAAAAATTCAGTTTAAAATGGTTAACGGAAGACCGAGACAGGGGTCCGATGGCCGCAGCGCGTGACGGCGCGGGCGCAGCCGCCGGAACGCTGGCGGGGTGCCTTCGCCACCCACCATCCAAATTTACCCTGGCCTACGGAATTAAAGTTAATGGTAAAGATTTCGAGGCACTCTTAATATTCTTTCAGAATTAGATCCCATGCACGTCTTTTTCAAAAATTATTTTTTAAGACTTAATGTTAATGTTCTCAATTTAGGTAGGTGCCAGCTGTAATGACTAATGACTTTTTGCGAAATCCTGAGCGGCCTAGCGAAGATCTTGCGAGCACAAGCGAATTTTTGCGCTGCTGGGTATATTATAGAGAAGGACTGTATGTAGGTAGAGTCATTGACAGAAAAACAACCACTATCTATACCTAGTATTTTTGACATGCGGTTGTATTTCTGTGAACAAGAGTCGTCATTAGAACGATTTTTGCACGATTTTTCATAAACCATTTAAACAAAGATAGTGTGTAGAGTCAAGAATAACTTTATAATCAGGTGAACAAGAGCACGCCAACAATTAGGTACAATTTCCAAATGTTTTTATCTGTTACGTAGTGATTCAAACTGGCACTAAAAAAAAAGTGAATATTAGTGCACGTCACGGTACCTACTATCCTAGAAATTTTTTATACATGTGCATCTCAACGCCATCTATCAGAAAGTGTATGCATTAGAAGCTCAGTTACTTAGCTAAGCCGCTCGCGAGTACAGACGTTGTACAATGGATGTCTACGGTAACTTAATTTGAGTATGATGATGATCATGAATCATTTACTATTTTTAAAGTATTTTGACAGTTTTACTAAGTAACAAGAATTGGAGCTAACAGGATCACCTAAAACAACTTTAAAACTTTATTTTATTGTATAGAACAGTGCCGTGCCTGACCGATTATCTGGCAAACAACATACAGCCTAGTCCACTAAACCTAGATTTAAAATTTGGCAGATTTATACTTTGAGTATCATAGAGTTAAACTACTGAACTACGGATAGATTTTTCGGAATACTTAAGGGTGGAAGTGGAACTAACTCATTTCTCATTCTTCTACAGGAGCGAAACCACGGGCATGAGCTATGATTACATATCTGCCGATAGATGTCACTGCAA
Organism: Archips crataeganus; assembly: GCA_947859365.1. NCBI lineage: Eukaryota > Metazoa > Arthropoda > Insecta > Lepidoptera > Tortricidae > Archips > Archips crataeganus. The sequence continues at coordinate 9,780,366 of OX402051.1, forward strand.
GTCAAAAATCTTGTGTAGCCGTCTAACTTAGTCTTTGTAGTGCTGTAACCAAGCTGTAACGTATTCACAAGTAATTAGTTTATACTAAAATAAGGGAGGGGGAAACAGGTAGGGGTGCGTTGCCACACAAAGACTTATCAGACCCCAGCACCTGCACCACATGTTAACTGAGCTGTAACCGTCGCCCGGTGAACTCGCAATGTCTTTGTCATTGCAGTTTTCAAGGTCTAACAAGGTTTCTACTAAGTGCCGCGACAAAGCCAGCAACTAATTTAGAGTATAGGTACTACAAGTTATGTTCATATTGGATATATTTATTAGCGTAAAGAACGATTTAGAAACTGGCTATTGACTGTATCACTGTTTGAAGCGAGTGCGGTGCATCTTTGTTTCTATGTCTAATCATGTAATGTTCTAATTCACTTAAAAAGTCAATCTCCAGAAACCACATAAGTGATGGTCTTATTGGAAAAATCCTTTACGGGATTAGTCCATATGCGCCGGTGCTTTACGACAGTGCGCACGTGTGCGTCGCCTTACTAGGCTTACTACTACGAGTACGACATGTAAAGTTATTGATTCCGTATTTTACGCTGATTGCATTAACATAAATTTCTACGCACGACCAAAATCTCGATCTACATACCGCTAATAAGGTCGTTGACCTTTTATAATATTGCAAAATCACGCACCAAGTCAAGCTTGAATTGGAATTTCTGTTTGCTACACGACATTGTTTAGATTCTTCCTTCGATTTATTACTTCTATGTGGATATTGTTCATGTTTTCCACGATGTATTAGAGTAATTAGAAACTAATTTCCCATCAATTCCACTCAGGAACAATGGGAGATAGTTCCATGAAATATTACCATAACGTTCATAGTCGTTCGCGCGTTCCTATAGTATGCTTTCACACTGCAAAAATGCAGATTATAATTAGAACAGCGCTCACGATGACTTTGTTCTTGAAGAACACAGGTTTTTCTTATCTGTAATTGCATTTGAACTGATTTTTCTGTAAAAATTTTACTTTAAACATGAAACTACCGTGAGACTCACTCATTGTGAAAATAAACGGATCACTCACGACTTAAAACGAGTTTAACTCGACATGTTTCGGGCTAATCCGTAGCCCTTACTACTTGTAAATTTTACTATTTAGTATGGAGGTTAAGTGTCCCATTGCTAGGCAAAGTCCTCGCGCATTTTGTTCCATTCACACCAATTTTGAGTGGTGTCAAGCCAATTAAATGAACACATCTAGATCCCGCCAGCGCATCCTAAACCAGTGGCGGATTTACACTTTTGCCGCCAGTAGGCTATTAAATTTTTGCCGCCCCTAGTGTGAGACCAAGATAAGTCTGCAACTATTTTGATACCATACGAAGTCTAAGTGATATTTATACTTACGTCATAATTTGATACAAGTTTGACGTATAATATAATACTTACACTGCGTGTGCTATCAAAATTGTTTAAGACTTATCTTGGTCTGACTCTACTAAGCTCAGTAATTTGATACCCTAAATTTATATTATAGTATTGAACGCTATCTGGGGGCACGGGAGTGCCCCCGCCAAGACGAGCCAAGCGGAGCGCAAGGGCACTACCTATCTTTTCTCGAAACGTTTCATCACCGTCCGACAATCTTCCTCCGTATACTCGTTCAGGGAGACATTGAAGAAAATGTGGCTTACACTATAGTTCCTTGATTATTTATTTAGTAAGTAATTATCCTTTATACTTGTGTTTTTTTTTTATTTTTTTTTATGTATTGTATGTAAATGTGTGTATTTATGTATTAATATTTTATTTATTTATGTATAATAACTTATAAGTATATTGTATAGGTATAGTTAGGTATTTGAGATTTACATATGCATTTATATTTATTCAAATGTTTTGCTCTATTTGTCGATCCTTGTTTTTTGATTGCTCTTCTCTACCACTCAAAGGTTGACTGGCAGAGATCCCTTCAGGGATAAGTCCGCCTTTGTACTTATAAATTTTTTTTCTGTAACCTTTTTTGTTTTCCTTTTGTACAATAAAGAGTATAAACAAACAAAGAAACAAACAAACAAACAAACGTTTCGTCGTTTTTTTGAACTCTTATAACTTTGCTTTGGATGATGTTAAATAGTTGAAAATTTCAAGATATAATGACACTAGTACAAACATGAAACATACAAAGTTTGAATGTCGTAGCTATTATACTTTAGATTTTATCAATGTCTACAAACCCCCGATTTCGTCACCTAAACCAATACAAACTTTACCAATAGATAAGTATCGTATCTAGTTCTAAGTTGCGCAACTTAAGTTTAAGCAAGTTTTTTTTTAAACAAACTTAAGCATTGAATTCCATATTATTTAAAATGTAGACCCATACCTGTGCTGTGGGAACCGAACTGATCAGCCAGAACAACCCTGATCTTGATACAACAATATAGTCACATCCCAATACTCCACGACTCTGCGGAATCTCACATTCACGTCACGTCGTTCTGTTACGTATTACCATCGCTATCGTCAGGAAGTGCTGTACCTCTACCATGAGTTTACACTAGTTTACGTGACCGTATTCGCTAGCGACGGCGTAAATTATTTGTATGGAGAATTGTACAGCGCCTCTAGCGGTCACTTACGGAAGTACAATTCTCCATACAAACCATTTACGCCGTCGCTAGCGAGTACGGTCACTGTAAACTAGTGTAAACTCATGGTAGAGGTACTGGGCTATTAAACTTCGATACAACACAATACTACTTACCAAGGTTAGCAGTTCATCGTCACCGTCAAAAAAGTATCATTGAATTGTTTTTACTACAAATTTATCACCTAGCCTAAGATGCCTAGATTACTCTTATTTCCTTTATTATTTGGGAACATAATCATAGTATCTAAGGAAGTTATCGGTATGTGTTAATTGCGGCAATAAGGTTGACCTTCAGACAGAATAATTAAGGTATCAGCAGAGTATCAGCATCAGCCTCCATAAGTAGGTATCCTTCCTTTGTCACGAATTCAGAATGAGCGCAGGTAATTTCATACAATTGGATTGTTCAAAATCACACGTACAACAAGATTAAATTTTAGTTCCGTTATCTATTTATACTAATATTTTAAAGAGGAAAGATTTGATTGTTTGTTTGTTTGCATTGAATAGGCTCCGAAACTACTGGACCGATTTCAAAAATTCTTTTGCCGTTAGAGAGCTACATTATCACTGAGTGACATAGGCTACTTTTTACCGCGAGAAAATACCTTTTCCTACTGAAAAAATAATTTATCGCGGGCGAAGCTGTGGACGGAAGGCTAGTATTTTTGAAAGATGTGCATATGCATGTGTGTGCATAGGCAAATTGGCAAGCCGCCGGAAATCAGATATACTAGGTTCCGTTTTTAAAATCAGAGAGGTAAGTATTCTGACTACTGAAGGTCGGCCTGCGGAAGTATTTAACTCGAATAAACACCTACATTATTATGAAATAGGCAAAAACATGGTTGTCATGAAAACTCGTTATGATTCCGCAACGCAACGGTAACAAATCACTCTGCTTTCTTGCTCGCTGTTCGGTAGAAATGCCTTTGGAATAACAAGCACACTACGACTACGTGGGTATGATATGCATAAATATGCAATTTTAGATTGCCTTGCTCTCACCGAGCCTTTTTGGGCAAAGAGGACACAATTTAATAAAAGCACGTAGAAAATTGTTAGAGATACTTATACTTATATAATGTCTGTAAAGTCACGCTTAATGAGTACTTTGTTTAAATGAACAACTTGTGCCTTTTGAGTCGAAAGCTGAAAGAGATATATCTTAATTCATGCAATTTGTTTTTGATAAATGGGTCAGGCAAATCTTTGTATTTTTCACGTAGACTAAACTAGCAGTTAGGAGCCGATGACCGCTGAAACCGAGTATAATATTTAGAAAAATTATCTACGCGTCTTGTTGATGTAAATGAAGCACATGTTCGCGACCACTTTCGTTGCCGCGCACCGGAAAGTGGGTAATTGTTGCGTTCAACTCCGTCGGTATTTTATTTCACTTGAATTTATTTAGCGGGGTGAGCACCCGAGGGTGACGCTCGTGGGAGAAAACGAGAGTGAGAAACAGACGATGTACGTGTACGATAAAGAACGCTTATTTTTTCGTTGTATTCTCCTACCATCACTAATTGTTGCAATTAACACTAGTTATTATTGTACTTAACGTTTACAAAGCTTCGCTCAACAGCAATGAAGATGTATTCAACTTCCCCTCTAAACTTTTCGATGTGGAATTAAAAATAATAACACAGCTATGAATGACGAAATTGTCAAACGTTTAGTAAGTACCTACTTATTTCTTACTAGCTGCTGCCCGCGACTCCGTCTGCAAAGAATTCGTGTATCGCTATCCCGCGGGAATTATGCAATTTTCCGGGATAAAAAGTATCCTATATAATGTTAATCAAGGTTATAAACTATCTGTGTGCCAAACTTCATCAGAATCCGTCAAACCGTTTAGACGTGAAGAAGTAACAAACATACACACTCACAAACTTTCGCCTTTATAATATTAGTGTGATTTAGTTTTCGGTATTTACAAATTCATACGATTTATTAAGTAATTAAGTATGTTGTGCGTAATACGTTATTATCAAAAGGCCATCATACGCACATAAAGAGTTGACGTTAAATATTATTAACAGATAGCGGACTTTGCAATTATTAAATTTTTTTTTTATTCTTATCGGGCAAAGCAAAAGTAGGACAATCCAAGCATTCGCTGATAACTACAAACAATCAATAAGCAACACGGGATAAGGTGGTGCAAGTGGTTGTCCTAATTGATAAAAATCCGGGGGAAAACTAACGGCATAGTATAATAATTTTTCTTTTCATCAGAAAACGGTTCATTCTCCGTTATCTAATTAACTCTTAACTCCGAAATTGCTGCTTCAAATTGTTATCTTGTGTGAACTTCTAAACAATGTTACGATAAGATAAAAGTGGTCTTAGCAACCCTTTGGCTTGTAGCGTGTAGTTTAGATGGCGATAAGAGGTCACGCAGGCTCGCGGAACTAAGGTAGAGCATTGGGCCCACACCAACCGGATAAACCAATAGCTAACATAAAATGTTCACCTTGGAGTTTAAGGTATGCTTGGAGTGGTGCAAGGTTGTGCAGTTGGTGTGGGCCCTGCCGGTCGCGGCGCAGGACCCCGAACAATAGGGCGCGTGCGTGTGCGCAGCGCTAACTTACTGTTCCACATTGTTTTGAAACACTGCGCTTTGTTCCTGAATCATAAACGAAACTGTATATTAACTATTAACACCACACGAAGAATATTTTACTCGCAGCTGGTCATTGTTCTATAGCTTGACAGAGGGTTGCTTTTCTTTACCTTCCGGAAAACTATACTTAATATTAGCGTTTTCTCTGACGGGAAGTTATAAATATCGATAGCGATGTAACATGAAATCGTAGGTAAATAAAATAGGCTAATTAATTAGTTATCAAAAAATATCAATATCAGCTTATTATCAGTTAGTTAGAAGATATTTAGAAAAACAGAATTAGGATTAAACAAATTCAAGGCACTTAAAATTGTTGAAGAGGATTAAGATTAAGAAATCAGCTGCAAATACCGAGTAGAATTAAGGTTTAAATAGATTGTGTTTCTAAAATTTACGGTAAATACCAACATACCTTTAATCTAAATGTTGTAATCGTATCTTTAGACATGCAAATTTTTCAAATTTATGATTAGGTTTAAAATATACGAAGAATGTTTAAAACATATATATGGTCCAGAGGCCTTATTGTCTAACCCGTCCATAGGCGGACAGCTTAGAGCAGTCTGTGCCAACATGTTCAAGTGGTCGCTACGGTGATCTGCAGTTTCAATACAAAATTGTATAGTATTCGGGTTGAATTAGACTCCAACCGCAACACGACTGCTCTCTTGCAGTTGGTCTAGCCTTCTCTAAGCAGTCCGTCTATGGAGGCACTAACTGCTCGAAAGACCACAAGTCAAACCACTACGCCCAAAGGGGGCCAACGCGACCCTATTTATTACTAAGACTACGCTGTCTGTGTCTGTCCATCCTTCTGTCATACATAGAGCTCTATCTCTTGAATCGTAATCTAGACACTTGAAATTTTCAACGATTATGTATTACTGTCGCCGCTATAACAAACAAATACTAAAAATAAAATAAAGTTAAAAATTGAAGGCAGTCGTCATACAATAAACGTATTTTTTCAGCGTTTTAAACTCGGTCTTTATAAATTTTCACTGGACTATTTTAAAACATTGTATGGAGGCGCGGAACCCTTCATGTACGAGTCTGACTCGCACTTGTCCGGAGTACCTATTATATCCGTCTCGTATGTGACTCAGTGTCAAAACAATTGTGGTACAACAGAGGATTAAGCGTCAATGCTTGGTCGTAATTGGTCCTGAGGATGTGCCCACGCGCACGCAACCTTGAATCTTGAACTGCTACACTGCGGGCTGGAACTGGACCACTCTCGGGTTTACTGAGAGGACTGAGATATTTTATTAGTCTTAAAAACATTATTAACTATTATAATGAAACCTTCATGATTCATGTAAAATACGTAATCTACGCTTATAAATGTAGCTCATTTTTAATTTGCGGCAGCGTGTTAGAAACTCTGAGTTCAGTGTTTTTATGTATGTCTTTTAACGGTTCTGTAGGTACCTCAAAAGCAAAAATAAATCGTTATAGGATCACTTTGGGGTCTGTCTGTCTGACTGTCAAGTATATTTTTCTCACTATCACGTGGAAGTGGAAGAACTTAATAATATGTGGTTTCTTCCAGTCGTAAGAAATAAGCTTTTGACAGTGTATTTTTACCGGAGGAATCAAATACCTACGGTACTTCCTGTTGACGGAATTATAAAATTTGGCAAAAACGTCTCACAGCACATGTCTAAGGTATAAAATAATTCCAAAAATCATCGATACGGAAAAAAATACTTATTTTGTTTTTAATAGAAATAGATACCTAAGTAATATGAAATTGTACGATCTCGTTTCTCTTTTTATCATTTTTGGCTGTTTGTATTTATACGTGTTACTTCATTAGCTTAAATTAACTGTGGCATATTTGCTGGCCTATGTATAAGTTAAGTTTTTCTTTAAGTTCACTCATTATATTGCGCCGTTTATTGCCCAAATAAGCATTAAACATTAAACATCTTATTTATTTATTATTTATTTTTATTAGCAGTTACGTCTGCTCACCGAAACTAAGATTTAAAAGCGAAAAAGTTTTCCGGGTTTCCGGGTTTTCAGGAGACGTGGGTTCGAATCCCACCGGCGCATCCGGAAAACTTTTTCGCTTTTAAATCTTATTTATTGGTAGTCGCGATTCGCTAGCTGTTTTAAGTATAAGGGTGAGGCCACACGAGCGTAATTTTGTTAGTTGTGAGCGGCAGAATTTCGGTTGCGCCATACATTGTGTCACGTGATGGCGCGCATATTGTATGGCGCGGACCGAAATTCTGCCGCTCTGAACTCACAAAATTATGCTCGTGTGGCCTCACCCTAAGAAGACTATCAATGAATCGCATTTGTACCTTACTACGGAAGTAACAGTCTGCCGTACAATTGACAAGATTTAATATTTCTAAGACTAAAATTTGATTTGTTCTCTGTGGTGTTCTGCTTGGAAAGAAAAAGACGCTGATAATTTTAAATTTTCACTAGGATTATTAATTTATTTATTACAAATTTTTCAAGATATGCTTATTCTAAAAGGGTGTAACTCCAAAACTACCACACAATAGATCTACTTATTACTTTTGTGTAGTCTGTATTAAAAAAAAGTGATGACGTAAATCTGACGTTGAGGTTGCTATGAAATTTAAAATTATTACAGCTCTTTTTTCTGGTGAAAAAGGCAAAGGAAAATATCTATTATGTGGTAGTACTGGTAAATTCAGATATATTTTTTAATTTCTTGTATTTTTTTAAATATGGAGAAATAAATTATAATAAATATTTTTCGGTGTTTAGGAGGCAAAACTCTTTCGATTCCTGTAGTAATTTTCAAGTGTCAAAAAAGTGAAATCTCGTCAATTCCAAATTATAAGAAATAACGGGGGAGTACTAGAAAAACTAAGTTTTTTGAAGCCATCATGCGCTAGGGTTTCCCGTGAAAGGGCCACTAACGAAGGGGCGTGATTTGAAAGCCTTAATTTCACTACCTGAGAAAGACAGGTACAAACCAACAACCAACTGTGAGTTTACTACAAATGTCTATTGTGTTAGTTTACTATCTACCTGAACTAATCTTTGATGTTTAAAAATACACGCGAGCTCAAATTATAGAGCAAAATGTATGTCGCTTTAAAAAAGGGGCAAGTGTAAGTAAGCTTAATTCATTAATGAACTAAAACAATTACTTTGCTCACCCGCAAAGTAATTGCGGGTGAGCAAAGTAATTGTTTTAGTTCATTAATATGGACCTCCGCAAAGTAACGCCTGATTCAATAAACTTAATTCATTAAGCATACAAGTAAGGTACTACTGACAAATAGAAGTAACAAAGTGGCCTTGGGAACTTAAACGCGATTTCGTACAAAACTATGTTATATTTAGGAAACCACTCAACGAACAATGGTGGGCTCTTGTTGATATTTGTTAATTTTACGGCCCATTGTTGTTGCTTTTTTAGATGTCTGAGAATTTTTGATATACTTACATATTCTGTTATTACGTTTGGTCATCTCTGATTAAACGCGGAATCTAAAAACTTACTTAAAAAAGACTTATAGTCTTAGTCCAGACTTATAGTCTGCTTCATAAGTGCAAAATCGTGAAAAATAGAGATAAAGCTCCTAAAAATATGTTTGGTAGCTCATTGGATTCGGAATGACCTCAAAAAAAATGTATTTCCCGATTTTACTGCACATAAATAAATTGCAATTGTGGTAAACAAAGTAAGTTGTACAAAATTATTATAAGGTTTATCGTTTTTTGGCTATACTTAACTTAAAAACTATTCATACTTATTTAAGAAACTATCCAAAAAAAGAGCAGCAAAATTATAACATTTTGGAAATATTTCTCTGTCAGTTACCTATTTTATTTTGTCTTTGTAAGTTTTTGTTTTATTTTTGAGAAAGCACTAGGTACCTATGCTAGTTTCGACCAATAAGTGCCATACTGAACTCGTACATAGAAATCCTCGCCTATGTCTCGAATTTCAAATCGTACTCGTCCAGTACCTCTACCATGAGTTTACACTAGTTTACGTGACCGTACTCGCTAGCGACGGCGTAAATTATTTGTATGGAGAATTGTGCAGCGCCTCTAGCGGTCACTTACGGAAGTACAATTCTCCATACAAAATCATTTACGCCGTCGCTAGCGAGTACAGTCACTGTAAACTAGTGTAACTCATGGTAGAGGTACAGTATTGCTTACTTACGGGTCTCTTCAGTAATTACTATTATATTCGTAAGAATTTATATTTTTATCGATCGATACCTACTGAAGTTATCGTCGCCATATACCTAACCTATTTAGGCAGACAGTAAGATAAAATAGAAGTTACTGGCTACTTGTTAGCATTTACGGCGCAATAAATCAACAATCGATACGAATAAAGATTAAAGTATAAATTGATGGTAAAGCGTAACTCGGAATTTATTGCATTAAGGTTTATGTGCTTAGTACTATCAGTACGATACAACAGATAAACGCTTTAGATTCAAAGGCACCGCTACGTAAACCAAGTTATTAATGGTAGAACTGGTCGAACTTATAAAAAAGGATCACAATAGATTGACGAATACTAAAACAATTGCGTGATACCAACACAATATATACATGAACTTCGTGGTTTAGTCCGCGCGCAGTGAATAATAAATATGAGGTTGGAATAATAACAGTTTTCCTCAGCGCCGTGAATTTGTCACTGTGAATCACTATAATCACAGTTTTACTCATCTTTGGAGCTACTTAATGACCAGTTGAATGACAAATCTGAGTCTATGTATAGCCCCATAGCCCCGCAAGTTTTATAAATTTAATTTCAGCAATATATCAGTGAGTTATAATGTAAATAACGTTATTACGAGTACATACAAGGAACGCAAAACCACTGTACCTTTTGACACATAGGTATAGGACATTGGCTGTTGACTTTTTCTAGATCTTTGCACGTGCATTGAATTACAATTTTTAAAAATACCTACACATTATAGCGCAGGCTCTATAACTAATTATTATATAAATAACTCAATACATACTTTTAGTGACTAACTATTGGCTTTTTGCCTAGTGTTGCATGTTGCTGTTAGAGCAATTAGAGCAAAATACATTGAGTCTTGTAATACGGCAGAAACTTCAATCTGCCTTGAAAATCATCTATGTACTACAACCCACAGGAATTTCCTTGTAGGTACAGGTCACACGTCGATGGATCACATTGCATTGATAAGAATGCGCGGGCGATGGTGTCTTTGTCGCTGCTGGCTCGGTGGCATTGCACGTGCGCATGACTCAATTGTTCCGGAGACCATGCTCCTACGCCTCTTATGTATGACGCCTACTTGACATAGCTATCACATGGGTGTAATGTAGCTATCGTATGTAAGGCCAAGGTAGTAAAAATTACAAGGAAGAACAATAAATAATTATACAGTTGAGGCGTCACCAAATTCAACTGTAAACCACTAGCTGCTGCCTCCGTTAATAGGTAGTCAAAGGTGGCTTAGAGTATATATACGAGGGCAGGTCCAAAAGTTTCCGGCCTAACAAAGAAAAGAAGTACATATATTTACAAAACTTCTTTTATTTTTCGATATAGTCTTCCTCTATTTCAATGCACTTTTCAGATTTAATTGAAATAGAGGAAGACTATATCGAAAAATAAAAGAAGTTTTGTAAATATATGTACTTCTTTTCTTTGTTAGGCCGGAAACTTTTGGACCTGCCCTCGTAAGCAATTTCTTATTTATAAGTATTCAAGGTGTCTGGTATCTGAGACCTACTTATTCAAAACCAGGACGTGATAGTTGAGAAGAAAACAATGCTCAGATCTTAGATAAACTAAAGTGGTATGGTTATTTTGTTTTATTAGTTTTCCATTTTATTTTAACTTTTACGTGACGTTTATGCCGTCACAGGAAATCTTGTGTTTAGTAAAAGATGTGTAGGTTAAGTATAAGCGTAACACTGTAAACCAGCCACGCTGCGGCGCCGCAGCGTCATGCTGACTGTGGCCCTTTGTCGCCCTTTTCGGCACTTTCTTTAGGTACCTATTGTTAGTATGTAAGATAATTTTTATTGCTTATTTTATTTTCATTGTTTGTTTGTGCTGAATTTTGTGGTAATTGTTTTCTTTTTTTCTTCATTTTTATTCTTATTTTAATATATTATATATTATTTGATATTATACACCTTTAATTAACCATCATTCTTTCTTCAGATAAAGCGTGTACCTAGGTACTTACCACGCAGATAATGGACAGTGCTAGAGAACACTACTGGAACTATAACTCCTTGCGTTGTGTCAAAGGTCACTTTCGACTTTCTAAATACGTTTAAGGAAATCATTTTGAGCTGTTGTGCCTGGGAAATTTCAATTATTATCTCAGAAATGGTTCATTTTTGCATAGGGCGTTGTAGGACGGGAATCCAAGCCAAGTGGCCCCTTGGCGGGAGTGGGTCGAGTTGCCAATAACACTGTATAATGATAATGATGGTTAGAACTATTTATATACCTTAATCATGTATTAGGTAATAGGCATTTTATTGCTAAGTAACTCTGGGACTTTATACACCCCTTTGCTATATTTATAAGCCTTTGTAAATTGTTAAGCTTATGGATTTTACTTTTATATTTTATTATTATTTTAATTTCTAGTAACAGGCGCGTGACGTCGAAGTTCCCAAGACGATCCCATAGGGCCTATGGAAACGGAAGCGATACATGCCCTCGGTACCGCTCTGAGGCCCTACCACGAAGTGCATAATTCGAACTTCGTTACGTGCCGTCCCGCTCACGCTAATATGATTTGACACGAGAGTGAGAGGGATAATGCGATGCGAACTTCGATTTTCGGATTTCGTGGTAGCGCCTCTGCTTTCTTTGCTTGAAGCTTGCCTTCGGAATCCAAAAGCTTAATGGTTACTTGACCTGGAATATATGTATATTTCAGAATAATTTCAATAATTTTGACATTGGAAAACAATCTCCAATTTTTTTCTTCTTTTTTTTGTGACGATGGAATCATTCTACACTTCCACTTCACGAGGATAGATATAGCGTGTCGTTGAGATTGCCAAATCCGTTATGTGTTCGATTTTAATTAAATCAATTAATACCTATATTTTATGTTTCTAGGTACCTATTTGTCAATCAAAAATCAAACACATAGCGGATTTGGCATTCTCAACGACGACTGTTAAGATGTTTGAGTGATGTTTTAGTTATTTTTTTAACTAAGGGACCCCATACATCCCTGTATTTGTTTCTTTATATGTAATTTCTTTTTAATTTTATATTGTAGTTTATATGTTTATTTTGTTTGTAATTATTTATTTTATTTTTGTTTGAAAAGTTGACCTTCTGCCAAGTTTCTTGCGGCGCATTCTTCTTGGCAATGATGGTCCTTACGAAAGCGCTGGTAGTTTTAAAAAAGTGACATGTAAAATAGCCCTTTGCGGCCGACTTGCAGAATAAACGTTTTGATTTTGAAACGAAAATGGAAGGAACCTAAGGTACTGTGAAAGAATTTGCTAAATTTGAAAGTGGTAAATAATTATAAATAGTTTCGATTCATTATGTCAATAATTTGAGTTGTAGTTTTGTAGCCATAATACAGATTGCAACCACTTTCGATTAGGTATTATTTAAGATTGATAAGTGTCCTTTTACAGTTCCTCAGAAATCACTACCCTTAATTAAAACGCTAAGACCCGCTAGGATGTTTATTCCAATGCAGTGAATATTATTCTTTAATTTTAAATTACAAAGATCACGTTCGCGTTGATCAGCTTTCATCCAAACCGGGCTTTAATAACTACGAGCACTGAAGAGTGATATCTAAACAAGGCCTGGCATTTTATCGTCGCACTAATTGGATCACCATCTGTGCTGGCGTATCGGTTTTTATGCGGTCGGCACGTCCTGTGGGTCAAGCGAATGGACAAGACGTGTACGGCTAGGACTCCGTTGACATCTGAAACGGGGCCGAGTATTATTACCAGGCTCATTTATAAGAGCTTGTAGCAACACGGACAACATTCCTTTACTCTTAAGTAAATTTGGAAACTGTAAACTGGAATGTAAAGTATCAATGGATAGTTTTATTATAGGTTTAATACATAAGTCGTATGTATTTTGATTTATTGATGACGTTTCAATTCATACGCAAGCGATATATTCATAGTAAAGAACGCGGGTATGTCAGATACCAAATTAACCTAATTATAATAAACTAAAACAATTACTTTGCTCACCCGCGACCTTACAATAGTTACGTTTATGCAAGAAATGTGCGTTCATGCAGTTCCTCCACCTCCACACTGTACGAACACACACAAATCACATAAACCCAACCATCACCACCACCAAGCTACACTGACGCGTTTCGAACTCAACCAGAGCTCATCTTCAGAGTTACCACAACCGTATGCTATGCTACCAAACGTTAAACTAACAAACCAAAACAAATGTTTTAACTTGTCAATGGGATATACGTAGGACAGACAGGCCGAAGTTTTAATACTAGATTTAAAGAGCATGTTTCGGCATATAGGAATGAGCATCCAGATAGATCGAATTTTGCAAAACATTTGTTGGAATCAAATCATTCATTGTTAGATTCAGATTCTTATGAAGTGTTACATTATTGCGGCAAGGGGTTGCGTCTGGATGCTCTGGAATGCATGGAAATAATTAGGTACAACACTATGGGGTCTATTATTAATGAACAGGTAAATTTAGTATCTTCTCCTTTACTGCGGCTTGGGTCGAATTTGAACAGTTAGTATTAATTAAATATGCCTTATAAATAAATAAACAAAAAATTCAAGGTAGTTTTAAATATGTCAATAAAAGTTAATTTTTGTGGGGTAGTTTGAGAATAAGAAAAATAAAGTGGGTACTTGAGAAGTTACAGTGACAAGTTAAAACATTTGTTTTGGTTTGTTAGTTTAACGTTTGGTAGCATAGCATACGGTTGTGGTAACTCTGAAGATGAGCTCTGGTTGAGTTCGAAACGCGTCAGTGTAGCTTGGTGGTGGTGATGGTTGGGTTTATGTGATTTGTGTGTGTTCGTACAGTGTGGAGGTGGAGGAACTGCATGAACGCACATTTCTTGCATAAACGTAACTATTGTAAGGTCGCGGGTGAGCAAAGTAATTGTTTTAGTTCATTAATATGGACCTCCGCAAAGTAACGCCTGATTCAATAAACTAATTATAATACTTAATAGCGGTTAAGTTTTTTTTTTTTTTACGTAAAACTGACCCGTGATTGACCACTGTCTCACCTGATGAAAAGTGTAGATGAGGCCAAAGGTGTATCTCACTGGTTCAGTAACAGCCTATTCACTCTAGCCTTGAAGAGACCTAGGTTGTATTTAACAGGAAATACAGACGACGGGAGCGAATTCCATTCTTTAGCAGTTCGCATTAGGAAGGATGACGCGAAGCGCTTCGTACGGGCCACTGGAATATTAACCACATAAGGATGAAGACGCTCCCCCTGCCTGGATGTCCGTTGGTGAAATGGAGATGGAGGAATTAAATCATGTAATTCCTGCGCACACTCTCCAAAATGTATCCGATAAAAAACAGACAAACAAGCAACTCGACGACGGTGCTCGAGGCTCTGTAGCCTACCACCGCTTGACGAACTATCACCAATGAGTCTTCGGGCTCGATGCTCCACCGAATCCAACGCCGCCAACTGATACTTGGCAGAACCGTCCCAAAGGTGGCAGCAGTATTCCATACTATACGTAGTTGTAACTATATTTGCTAAGTTAATTGAAGAATTAATCGATAGCCTCATCCTCTTTAATTATCGTACAGTAACCTTATCGCGTTCACGTTAGCGCTTCGGTTAAAAATAGTTCTCTTCACTTCCAAATACTTAAATGAAGACATTTTGGCTAAAAGATGACCTTTTTTTTCTTAATGCCCAGATCTGGAATCTCTTCAGTCTCGCCTCTGGTTATTTAAAATCACTTAAATAAAAATATACCGACAACGGCAACATGTGGAAACCATTATCAACGTACACCGGTCGAAGCGGAATAAATAATTACCTTTAAATTATATTGTATTACGATAGCTGTAGGGGCTATTTTACCGCATTCCATTAACGTTATACGGATAATGATTTTAGCTCAGCATACGTTGAAAAAATCGAGAGTTTATGTCGGCCAAAGACCTGCCATCTATCCACTTGATGACCTGACAGGAAGCCAGACATATGGTGCTTGGGAAGGCAGGAGTTTTTTTTTCTCATCACTTGTCGAGATTTATTACAGCTTGATATCTACTCGAGCATAATTTAAAGTCTGTAACGATTCTTTTTGATGTTAGACTGTGTTTTATCTTTCGAAAACAGAGAATGTTAGTATGTATGTTGTACCTACAAATAGTCTTTAAGTTATCGCTAGACCACCCTGATCGTTCTTGACGAATAACTTTATGAATCAATAAAAATCATTACGACCCTATCAAATTTTACAACCATTTTAAGAAACAGAAACAATAACAATAGACTCTTGTCAGAGCTTTCTGGGAATCTGACGGCGCGTTAGTAAAGTTTGATGCTACGGGATCGGATGTTCGTCATAATGCGATGGATCATCCAAACTGAAACGCGTTCGGGTTTCTGACGGCTGTCATATTTCCGAGAACCGGTCGCGATCCGTGCTCGACGCTCGTACAATACCCGCGGCGCCTGCGCATACCTGCCGCAGGGTATACCGGCACAGCTCACCATTGTTTTGTCTACCTTAATATTTTGGTTTTTTGGCCGCACCAAATGGTCTGGGAAACCCTTCGATCCAAAACGTACGTGAGCTTAAAGTAAACAGTGCCAGATTTTTAAAATCACCACACTGTAAAATTTTTATTCGAAAATGGTGCAAGGCTGCGTTTCCACCAGAGATGTGTGAGGATGCGTTGCGAAGGATGTTTGTGTCATGAACCAATAGAAACACTTCATTTAAAAGGTCCTAAGTGAATGAAGTGTTTCTATTGGTTCATGACACACACATCCCTCGCAACGCATCCTCGCACATCTCTGGTGGAAACGCAGCCTTAATAATGTAAAAGAAAAAATACGAATGGCATTGGTAAATTACTCTCAGCTGACCAAAATGAGTAAAAATATGTAGTACTACCTATTTAATTTTATAACTACATATGTACTCTCCTCTAATTTTTAATTCAATACAAACTTTCATTATTATTATTGAATAGCATTTTTTCATATGTGGTTTTAAAAATCAGCCTACTGTTTGCAAAACATTTCGATTTTTAACCGACTTCAGAAAAGAAGGAGGTTCTCATTTGGTTGTACTTATGTTCTTTTTTTTTAATGTGTGTTACCTCAGAACTCCGTCATTTATGAACCGATTTGGAAAATTATTTCGTCGTTTGAAAGCATATGCTTCAAGGTTGGTCCCGTTGCTACCAGAACCCAGTTCTGATGATGGAATTCATGAGGAATTGAAGGAACTCCTCAAAATGTAAGAGAAATGTATAGCAATTTTAGTATTTTCGGTGACAAGTCGAGCATTTGCATTCAGAAAGTATCATTTGGTAAACTGGATCTGATGAAGAAGACCGCAGATGGCCAACGGAACTCCTCAATGGGTCAAATCTTGAAAGTTGAATTTCATTCATTTCCTGGTTTCTAATTGAGTTGAAATTTTGCATGCACGTGTAAATCAGGTGACAATGCAATATTATTGTTACATGGAGCTGATCTGATGATGGAGCTGGAACGTGGCCATAGAAACTCTGTAATAAAACGACACAACCCCGTCGATTATAAAAATAGAATTTTCAAAATAAACTTATTTCGAATCAAACTGATGATTTTATCCTACGCATCTATTTTATAGAGAAACAACTAAAAAGCAAAAAATAAAAAATTTAAACAACAAATAAAACCGCCTTCAAAAAACATCCAAAAAAACTATGAAATAAAAACTAAGCCGACCACAATAAGCATGAAAATATCTTTCTACTAATCTGTTTGAAGTCTATGCCTTAGCACGAGCCAGCAGGAGAGCAGAAGCCCTATAGATAGTTAGGGACGTGGGTAAGTTAAATAACTAAGTCCACTCCTGCTGACTCGAGCTGAGGCACTGACTTCAAACAGATTAGTATGTAGGTAGAAAGATATTTTCATGCTTATTGTGGTCGGTTTAATTTTTTGACTGTCGATCTTATTGTTAACTGCTAATCCTACTAACATTAGAACTGCGAAAGTTTGCGAGTATGTGTGCGTGTCTATTACTAGGTACTTCACATGAAAACGGCCGAACGAATTTGGATGAAAGTAGATAGCTGGATCTCTGGAATACATGGGCCAATTTTTACCGACTTCAAAAAAAGGAGGAGGTTCTATGTTCGACTGTATGTATCTTTTTTTTAACTTTTTATGCCTATATTTCTTTTGGATTAATACGGATAATTACCTAAGACACGTGTAAAATCAATCTTAAACGCTCAGTCTAGAAACATTAAATTTTGCACGGGTATTTTTTATACACAGTAGGTATGTAAATAAAGACTGCGTTGTAATTTTGTAGAATTCCACTGGAATGTACAATCTCAGAATTTTAATGCAACTAACGAATTTGATGCTTTACGCGAGCGTGGTTAAAGGAAGATGTGGTTAAAAGCTAATTAAATATTATTTCACGTAAATATATGTATCACGCATCTTATTCCAATCTGACACTGCATCTTCTAGATAGGTAAAATATGCATTGTCTGAAGCATTCCTAGTCGACGTCAAGCATGTCGATTTGATCACATTGTTCCGCCAATGAGCCGGGCAACAGCTTTGCCGGTCGTTAGGTCGAGCCGCGACCCCGCTTGTGCAACCTACTGCAACCAATCATGCTGAACCGCAAGTGCTACGTTTGCCAAAACTAAACTATTCTACACATTTGCGCAATACCGCACAATTCACAAGTACGAAATACGAACACATAATGATAATTATGGAAATTTTACGCCGCAACGACGGTTGTTATGCATTTTTTACAGACTCCTTTTTTACTTGCGTAGCAACAACCTACTTACTACTTGCCTAGATAATTATGGATCTTGTAAATACCAAAACCTTTCTTTTTAACTACATACAACTAAGAGTTGCGTCAAATTTACATCTAACGACCTACTTGCGACGCCAAAGGTAACTAGTTACCAAATTTAATTACTAAGTAAAGTAAAACATAACTTTTTTATACTGAATGATCTAAAAGTGTTCCAGGGTGAAAGAAAAAAGACGAGTTAAGTAATTATCGAATGTAAATATACATGTAGTACTTTAGTAAAAATATATTCGAAACATTGACATTTTCAAATAATGGGCCACAATAGTATATCCGCAATACATTAATTTTTATTTTTTACATCATCCATCTGAAGTCTCGCGTTGAACTTGAGATTGAGAATATGAAAACAGTTAAGAATATTGATATAAGTAACAATCAATATCAGAATACTGAAATACTCTTTAGCTATTCGAAAAAGTTTAGGTAGGTAAATTTCCCCAAAACGACACTCGCACAAAATTAGGGAGCGTATCGCTAGTTATATACCTAAATAAATATAACAGGACACTTGACCCAAGGTAGCAAAGCTTGTGTTACGGGTACTAGGCGACGCATAAACATACTCCGCATAAACCTTCCAAGAAAAATTATCTAACTAAGGGTGAAAACCGCATGAAACCCAGTATTATTTAATTATTATTTTCAGTATTATTTGAGATCATCGCAAACATACAGACAGACAGTCGCGGCGGGGTACTTTGTTTTAAAATATAATATATTGCTATTGATGTGAAGGTATCGCAAGGTCAGTCGCTTCCTACGAGTCGCATACTTCAATGGCTGCTCCGGCGCAGGTGCGTTGCAAGTGAATGTCTATTGCTAATGAAGATAAATAAAGGTCTCACAACCACACGTAATACGTAGTTACATAGTCAGACGAAGACTTGATAATTTTTAGAGCACTCTAGAGAAAAATTATAGGAAGGGATATAATATTTAACTAGCACTTTGGCCAGTTCACTTAACTTACAATACTAGGCTACACGCATGAACGGTCGTGGAACGTGTTGCCCAACGCGTTGTTTCGGCGAGGGCGATTTTCCTTAATACCGCCTGGAAACTTATCGGATGAGGAAATGCTTCAATTATCTTTTAGCAATACTAAAAGGATGTTGCTAAGTCAACATGTTGGTTCCTGTAAGTTGTTGAAGTCTAATTTAATTAATTAATTATACATTTTCAAATCCGGTTCCAAGGACCAAACATTGGTCCTGCAAGCCGGATTAGTATCACGACTAAGAATAAGACTCGTAATACCTGATTCGGATGTTTACAAACTAAGTAAGTATCTAACTATAATCTATCCATAATGAGAACAGAATAACGACTAGGCCAAAGTGTGCCATTCTCAGGTCATCTGCAATAATTATTATGAAATA
This sequence comes from Archips crataeganus, assembly GCA_947859365.1. Lineage (NCBI taxonomy): Eukaryota > Metazoa > Arthropoda > Insecta > Lepidoptera > Tortricidae > Archips > Archips crataeganus. Next base: position 9,800,099 of record OX402051.1, read on the forward strand.
TAAACCCACTCGTGAACGTCTTACAGATGCACTAGACACAAAGTCAGCTATCGAGTTTGACCACATCGCAATAGTTATCTCGTTTTGTAGCCAGTCATCATTTAGAATAGGCTCTGTCGGGAAAGTGGTTCTTGTCGACACGACTAGCATAGCATTCCAGAGCCAAATGATCATTACGCAAAGCAAAAACAGTGGGCCAGATGATAGCAAAACCTAAACTTAACTGAGCTAGAAATCCTGTTTGGAAATGCAAGCTATGAATGTCATTATAGATGTGTACCTACCTACAATGAACATTCACCAATTATTGTATACCATACGTATCTGAATAGAATAGAGATTTATTTTTAGTGGGCAAATTCAGATTTTAGTCATCGTTTTCATATAAATAATAAATAAATAAATAAATAAATATCACGGGACAATTCACACCAATTGACCCAGTCCCAAAGTAAGCTAGGAAAGCTTGTGTTATGGGTACTAGGCAACGGATAAACATACTTATATAGATAGATACATACTTAAATACATATTAAACACCCAAGACCCGAGAACAAACATTCGTATTTTTCATACAAATATCTGCCCCGACACGGGAATCGAACCCGGGACCTCAAGCTTCATAGTCAGGTTCTCTAACCACTAGGCCATCTGGTCGTCTTTCATATGAGAGGTTTGTTAATAATTACGTTGAAACTTTCAAATCTACCCGCATTGTTTACCGTGAAGTTTTGAGTCACGCATAAATCAGCCGCGATCCAACGCGGGCCAATACAAAAGGAGGGAAAACGCGCGAAAACACGTCGCGTGATAAAAAGTAAACGAGTTCTAGGAGTCGTCGTAATAAGCTACTGACCTGTCCCGTCGCTTTCTTGTAGCGGAGCGTGGCTTCCCGCACCAGGTCTCTGACCAGCAGGTCGCCGGCGCCGCACGGCACCAGCACCCGCACGCTCCCGAAGCACACAGTCACCTTCATATCCACTCCACTCCACCACAACACTATGAATCACCGAAACACCACGCCTCGCCTCACTGCTCACTGTATCTACGCGCCAGCATTATTAGTTTGTCGACAAACTAATACGAGCAAAACACTACCTGACGCACATGGTAAAGGTAACCCTGCACCGAAGCCGCTCAGCGACCACCGACGACACAAAAAGTACAAAAACACTGATCAGTCCGTGTGTTTTCATAGCGCAAAGCTAGAAAAACCTCGGGGCGGTGCACTAGTATCGCTTAGATTGTGTGGTAATTTAGAATTCACTCATAGAATACACGAATCAGATTCAACATTGGGTACATTTCGATAAGATTACGCGAAATACGGGCGTGCGGTGCTCTGTCAACGGCAGCAACGGTTGTAGCAAGGGATATGAATAAGAATTCGTTTGTAAGTTGTGGTGGGCGCGGGAGGGGTGAGCGGCGGCGGGGAGGGCGCGACCGGTTCCACCAGCCAATGAGCGGCGGCGTCAGACAGGCAGCTGTGCGCCTGTGGTGGTGACCGCCGCGTGCCGCGTCATCCACACGTATTATTTTACTCACATACCGATTATTTTACATTATTTTGAATGAAACTGCACCTGATTACGGCAGCACTGACTTATGGCTCGTAGGGAATCGTGTTAGGTCCCGTACCAACCGTCATACCGACCGGCACCTCACAAGTTGGTCCTACCTTCACACATTCAACAGCTTTTGAAGTGTGCGTTGGAATTTCCTATCACTACAACACCCACACAGCTGCAGACATTCAACAAAAATTTTGGTGAGTGCCACTAGACGTGCACCTATCTACTCGAACTCTGAAAAGTAACTCAATATATTTCATTTCTACCTAAGTATTGGAGTTTTACATTTGTTGAGTCCTTGAAGATGTCCAAAATGTTAATCAATATCACCATGCCAACCTCCGTTGCAGATACGCCCAACAGCATAAAAGCCGCACAATCTGCACGAGTTAATCTACTGTTCCAAAGGCCATAAATAATGGATCTTAATTGGTAGTTGGTACCAAAAGACAATGATTAGAACAATTGTTACAAAATATCACCTTACTAGAATTGATTAGCTGATTAAATAAATTGATAACTTCATTCCAGCCTATACACATTACACATCCCACTGAAGGGTACAAGCTTTCTCTCAGAATGAGAGGACTTGGGCAGTAGTTCCCACGCGAGCCCAGTGCGGACTAGGAACTTCACACACTCATTGAATTTCTTCGCAGGCGTGTGCAGGTTTCCTCACGATGTTTTCCTTTACCGTAAAGCTCGTGGTAAATTTCAAATAGAAACTGCGCTGGGTTAAGTTTGGAAAGGAATTAATCCTACTGGTGACTTCTGTCCTGGCGCAACGCGTAACAACCTCGCACAGCTCTGGTGGTTGACCAGCGTAAGAAATTAAGAAAACGTTAACAAATAACGAATCTGTCTTATTTTACAAGATGATATTTTTAATGCAAATTACAAATATAGTAAAGTGTTCCAGTGAGTACCTACTTGATTTCAATAGTGTCATGTAACATTTCAATTTCGAACCACTGCACCATTTCATATTCAATGTTAAGATATTTAATATGTTACGTGGCTTTAGCACCACGTGTGAAATAAGACTTTGAACACTAATGTTTATGACATCCGCGATGTTCTCACTTCTATGGCGTGCCAGGTTCAAGGAGACCCATCAGTATGCGCAAGGCGTCGCGCCAAGTGTCCGTACCTGACCCGCAAACCTATGTTATATCATAGCGTAACGAAAATCAAAGCTTCCAAGATATCTCTACGATACAATCTCAATAGGTTTCCAGCGAACACGACACATTCCCCTTGTGACTTCAAGGTATATGGATTCGTGCCTGTCTCATGAATTCATCATCATCATCATCCCAGCCTATATACGTCCCACTGTAGAGCACAGGCCTCCTCTCAGACTGAGAGGGCTTGGGCCGTAGTTCCCACGCGGGCCCAGTGCAGATTGGGAACTTCACACACAACATTGAATTTCTTCGCAACTTCGTAATTTCGCACATAAATTCCGCAAAAGTCAAGAGGTTCGAGCCCGGACTCGAACCCACGATCCTCTGCTTGAGAGACCATAGATCAAATTTAATCACTAGCCCACCATGGATTTTTATCTGATGAATTGTAGTAAAAAAAAATAAGAATCGTGGAGTTCTGTAGAACCATTAGAATCCCCGTGCCACCATCTACATAATATATAACTATAGAAGAGTAATGTGTGACAGACAATGCTCAGCTTGCTTACCGCATTCGCTGGTGGCTGTCAGATTCGAGCCTTCTTCAGGTGCCACAAACGCACATGTGCGTTCAACCGACTGCCAAAAACTAAGAGACTCGAAATTTGTTAGACAATTCTTTGAGGATCATGTTTATGTCTCTTATGAAAGAATACTAATCTGCTATAGATAGACATAGGAATATGATTCATGAACAGTTTTCGGCTCGAGATCTGAATCATAAGTCTTTCAAGTAAGTCTATTGTTTCTGGCCAGTCAGACATTTTTCAGAATATATTTTGCATATTTAGGTATGTAGGGTCAACAGCATAAATAAGTGGTCATTTCTGTACCATGTCATTTTCAATCGTTTGACAATTTTGTATGGCATTTCAAACATAACGTTAAAGTGACAAGGCACATAAATGATCACTTATTAATGCTGTTGACTGTACATACTTACCAGTAATCTATATCTACATTATTGTTTACTTGAAGAGGACTTCGTGATTATAAATAACATAGATATATATATATATATATACATTATATGCAATTCATTATTAGGTTCGGTTGGTAATGATAACGAACTACAAATAAAATAAAATACCGGTTATGTAAACCACTTTAATTCCAGTAATTAATATTGCTTAATTGAAGTGAAATAAATACACAATACATTTTCCTACGTAAGACAAAATCGATTGACAAAAAAAAAACACAAATGTTACCGATTACTTTGCTATGACTTTAATCATTCAAATCTTTTAACTGTTGTATAATATTATTCACATTAAAGCTAAATACGTTGATGTTGAGGGCTTATACAAAATGTGCACGAAGGTATTTTTCAGTATGTATGTAGGTCTTTTACAATTGAAAATACGAATTATCTAAATTTGATTAGGAAATAGCTTTAATCTGAATACTATGTCGAACAAGTCATGGAAATATACCTTTTTTAAGTGTTATTTCTTTTCCACTGAATTAAGAAGTAATATGGAACGGTTTTCAAAAATTTGGAGAGAACCTGCATGCAGTAAAGTTAACGTGGACCCCGCTACTTCTATAAGACATGGGCTAAACATCAGATTTAGTCATGGATTTTGAATTACATAGACTAAATTGGGTTTTATACTTACATTTTTTATCATCGATTGAAAAAAAATCAGTGAAACAGTTAAGCAATAATATAAATAATGAAATAAAGAGAATAAGCAACTACAAAAAATAATGTTTTGGCACTATGTAATCAACAAATAAAAATACTAATTAAAAAATACTGAGGTTATAAATAGCAAAAAATATGATCACTTACATTATTTAAAGTGGAATAGCACTTCATAGACGATTAACAATATTTACAAAGTATAACAACTCGCGAGACTCCAGAGCTACCATGTGCTCCCTTATTTACAAAATCGACATACTGTTCCGCCACACGACCACAGTCCGCAACCTCTATGATGGCTACTCATTGCATTTTTATCTCGCCTTCCCCCAAAAAGGAACACGCAAGGTCGAAATTCTTCATGCGAGAGGCTGGTGCTTGATACAAGCAAGAGTAGATGCAACTGAACCACAGTCACCGAAGTCATAGTGCTACGACTGATGTTCCTAAATCTGAATCTACCATATATTGCAGTTACTTGCCCGTTATTATTTAAGTACACTCTTAGCCATGAAAGCGGTTAAAATAAATGTTTATAGACTTAGCTCAAAATATACATTATAATTTTATATTGCAATCGGTTACGGTGTTATACTATGTAGTCATTAACAATCGTTACACGAATTGACACAGAAATCTTACAGTTTAATAATAGGTAATTGAATCCTCTCGAGAATATTCTACAACAAATATTCACTAGTGGTGTTATGTATATAGGTTGTACTTTCAAGTCACACGATTCTTTCACTTATATGTATATATCTACCTGTACTTAGGATGCCTCTCTCGTCCACGCGGCTGCAGATCGTTCCTCCGACCTCAACGAGCCAAGGACTAAACAATCAATTGCCAATTCCGCCACCGTAAATTTACAATATATACTTTTTAATACTTGCTAACAGTTTGTGAGATTTAGATGGCGGTAATAGATTCCACCATGAACCAAATGAACGAGAGGCCAAGTTAATTGTGATGGATAAAATGGCACTATCTATGATGTCTACATTGATATCCCAAGTCAACGTTGTAGAAAAAATAAGTTCTCCAGCCTATGGTAACAATAACAATATCTACACGTAATAAAATTAATAATTGAAATGCAAAAAATATAACTACCTTACACATTAAGCACATTTACAAGTCAACCTAGCCTCCGATAGCGATCGACAGAGAGACTTAGGTACACTTACAGCTAGGGGCCAGCCCGCAGTCTAACACTGACTTTAACAGAGATTGGTCGATCTGAGTCAAATTCCTAAACCACGTATCACAAGACAGATCATAGTAAGGTACATTATACTAAGTCAGAGCACCTTATAATTGTAGAGATCATCGCATCCTCCGTACGACGCCATCTCATGGCACCCGCCAGCTTACCCGATATAATTATAATTTAGTAAATCGAGTTCAAGTATCACTGACAATGTATACACATCAAATACATATTATTTTAAAACAGGCACGTCAGCAATATACTTAGAAAGTGACATCAAAATTCGGCATTTATCTAAATACTATTTCTATTAGTGATATAATCATCTCATGAGATTGAGTATTTAAGTAATTAGCACTTTTCGTTAGAGAGCAGAGTAATGTTTCTTCACCCGAGCGGGATCCCCGCGTGCTGCGTCTGTTGCAAGCTTGGCGGGTCGGGGGTGAAGGGGTCGCCCGCTGGAGCGCGGAGGGGGATTCTGAACCTCAGTTGTGGGCGGGCGGTTCACACGTCGCTCTCGCCGTCGGTCACGTGAGTGGGCTGCCCGAAGTTCCTCGTTATGCACTCGCTGACGGTGCGGATGTTGGCTAGATACCTGTCATGAAAAAAGTTGAAGCTAAAAAAATCACGTTTTGCAAATTGATGAGCCTTTTTTGGTCTTCCTAAATTACCTTCTCTTATATCTCTGCTCTTATTTTTTTTTCATTTATTTTGACTCTCTTTGAGTTGTTGATATTTATGGGCGGTGGTGATCATTATCCATCAGGATGACCCGCTTACTCGTTTAAAATATAAAAGTTTTCATTGAAGTTATTCAGGTAGTATTTGGCAAATACCAATTTGAGAGCAACTTTTTGGAGTTATGTACAATCGAATCGTTGAACGACGTCATCATTGCAGTTATTAATTAAATTAATTCTAAGGTTACTCTCACAGACAAGACCCCAATATCCTGATTAATATCACGATTAAATTGGCTTCTTTACAATGTGGTCTAATTGCAAAACCATTTCGAGGAATAGGTTTATTAAAGCATTTAATAACATAGTAAAAAAATACTAAAAATTAAATGATCGTGTGTATTTTTGCAAAATAATGTTTGACCTTTGTTTGACCTTCATCGTGGCATTAACTTTGAAATTCTTTACAAGAAGCTAAAAAAGCCGTTCATCTAGTTTCTCTACAATATTATCTGTCACTTTGACGTAGTTGTCAACTGTTAGTTTAAGGATACTATTTTGAAAAACATTCTTCGCGTTTTTCATATTTTAATAATAGATTTATACAGGAAGTGTTTCCATTCCTACTTGTGGAAATGATTCTTTCAATAGCCCAAACAAATTAATTGTTCGCATTCGAGAAGATTTACAAGAGAAGTGGTGCCGCGAAGATAATGTGAAGTATTTCAAAGTTTACATGATGTATTCTTGCGAAAGTTGTAGCCAAAGGAGGACTTGAAAAACAATTGAACATAATCAGTACTGGAACTTGTACAGGCAAGCATTTCGATCGAAGACTCTAAACGTAGTGATTATAATTCTTTTGGAAGAATCAGCAACTTTAGTGTTATTAAAGATAACATGACAACTAACCATCGATTGTAACACAATTTTTTTTTTGTATTTATTGTGTCTGTGATTTATACACAGATTCAGCCGCGGCATGTAATTTACGAGAAGTCGTATCTCAAATTTTAAATAAATTATAAAAAATGATTGGAGTGATGAATTGCTGAAATATTCAAATTGGTTTCTTAAAATGCTCTATATTTTCGATAAAAAAAATAAAAAAACGGCCAAGAGCGTGTCGGACACGCCCAAGGTAGGGTTCCGTAGCCATTACGAAAAAATCAAGTAATATTTTTCTAAGGATTTCGTATGTGTACGGAATCATCTCAGTTTAGGTATGTTTTATACCTTAGGCTACTATTTACTCTAAAACTACAAATAATTTCCAAGCAATCTTAGCCGCTATAATTTTCCTAGTAAATTTGATATATTTACTACCCTTCTGAATTTTTTCAAATTTTTCCACCCAACAGTTTAGATTTTAGAGGGGGGGACGGCCGATTTTAATGAAAATTTTCACTTTAAAGTTGAATATTTCGCAAACAGATCACTGAATAGAAAAATCATGTTAGCAACCCCGCCAATATTTTAAAAACCTATCCAGCGATACCCCACACTATAGGGTTAGCCGAGAAAAAAAAAATCACCCCCACTTTACGCCTATGGGAGGTACCCTAAAAAAATTTTTTTTACTTTTTTTTATTCAATCACTTAGTCGGCGTGACTGATATATATATTGATGCCAAATTACAGCTTTCTAGTACTAACAGTCTCTGAGCTTAGCCGCGGACAGACAGACAGACAGACAGACAGACGGACAGACATGGCGAAACTATAAGGGTTCCTAGTTGACTACGGAACCCTAAAAAGGGGGTGTTAGAAAAAATTAACAATCCCAATTGTTAAACCTTCGCTCCTCTTTATGGGCTCCTATTGCACCATCATCACCCGACAAGGCCCGCAAGACATGAATCCACTTTCAAAAGCTCACAGATTAAGCCCTTAATTCATAAACGCTTGTTAAGCTTATGTTAAATAATCTCTAGTTTGTCTTAGCTAGACAGATAAAACATAAAGGTAAAACACCCAGTGCTCAGCTTTTTAATAATATCACCCAGTATCCGAATACTGAGGCCGACCTCTGCATATCTTTCGTACGACTGAAATTATGTCTAATAAGTAATAACTGACCTATGCGCGGGCTCATCCGAGTCGTATATCGCACTGAGCGACTCTAGCGACACGAGCGCCTCTGAGTCGAGCAGGCGCGAGGAAGCACGCGACGAGACGTCGTCGTCGCGATCAAAGTAGCAAGAGTTGACGTCACTCAGCGCCGCCTCTGCGTCAGTCAGACCCGCCTGGATAAAGAACACTTTTTTTATTTTTGAAATAGAGCTTAAAACCAGACCCAAATTACTATTGCACATCGGTCTTTGGAACAAAACTCGGCAAAATGTCGGCTTCGTAGAGCGTTGTCATACATTACTTGTAAGTAGCGTAAGACAACGCTCTACGAAGCCGACATGTGCCGAGTCTTTTTCCAAAGACCGATGTGCAATCTTTATGGCCGCGTACATATATATCGGTATTTTTGACATCGATGTCAAGCTCTAGAAGTCATACTAAGCTAAAGAGTGAGTGGTATAAAAGAGGTATGTTCCGCTATTTTTGGAACCGGTTTCAAGTGCCTGTTATAATGTTACGTCATTTGGATTTATTTACTTCTTTGTTTACTTGTTATTGGACGCATACTGCGAAGAATTCGAGATGAAATTATCTTACGTTTTGCATTTACCCCAGCTTTTAGCCTATCAAATTTCATGGTTGACCTGGGTGTTTATGAATCAGCCTCATCATTATTGCCAATATATCAGCCAAAAGACGTTCACTGCTGTACAGTACAAAGGCCTCCCCCAAAGAGTTCCATAACGATCGGTCCTGCGTTGCCCGCACCTCGGTGATTCCTACGAGCTTTACCAGATCGTCGGTCAATCAGTAAGTTACTATTTGGTTACTACAACTCAATGCTAAACTGCTGATACACAAGTGCCAATCTTCATAACATAATGGCGGTTACGGACGTATCTGGGTAATACATATTTTTTGTTTGTTTCTCCTATGGACATGACAGAAAGGTCTACGGCCATTATTTTTAGTCAAATCTACACCGGCGTGTGGGACGCCTGGCCAACTTCCGGCCTTCTAAAACAAATCTTAAGTTTGCTGACTCGGAGTCGCTAATTTAATATCCACAGGAGAGTCAAATTTTTTCTTACGATGTGTGTAACGTACCTCTTTGGACATGGAGACTCCCCCCTCTCCGTCTCGCCTTCAGAGCACGACGAGCTCCATTACAACTGTCTCTTGTTGGACAGCCCCGCCTTACCGACACTGTATGACAATTTTCTACTGGCATACCTCGTTGAGCATGGAGACGTTTTCGAGCGCGGGATCGTCGGTGGTGTAGCCAGTAGACTCTGGTTGGCCGCCGCCCTCCGCCTCGCCTTCAGAGCACGACGAACTCCATTCGGACTGGCTCTCGCCGTACAGCCCCGTCTCGCGGTGGTTGCACGACGCAGCCGCCACTGCCGCTGCCGCACACTGTAAACCAATTATTTTAATTGGTATTCAACTGATAGGTAAAGGAAAACTTCACATGGTAATAGTACATTACTGCAGCGGCCGCGAAATAGGGTATTGCCGGCCGAGTAGTTATAGATGGCCGAGTGTTAACGAGGCCATCTAGAGATACGAGGCCGGCAATCCCTGTTCGTGGCCAAGGCTTGTATAGAGTTTTTCTCAAACATGCATCATCATCATCACCACCATCATCACCGCCATCATCATCACCATCGCCATCACCATCACCAACAACATCATCAACATCTACCAACATCCATCAACATCCGTCAACATCCATGAACAAGAACATCCATCAACATCCATCCATCCATCCATCCATCCATCAACATCCATCAACAACCATCAACATCCATCAACATCCAACAACATCCATCAACATCCATCAACATACATCAACATCCATCAACATCCATCAACCAACATCCATCAACATCCATCAACATCCATCAACAACCATCAACCAACATCCATCAACATCCATCAACATCCATCAACATCCATCAACATCCATCAACATCCATCAACATCCATTAACCAACATCCATCAACCAACATCCATCAACATCCATCAACCAACATCCATCAACATCCATCAACATCCATCAACATCCATCAACATCCATCCATCCATCCATCCATCAACATCCATCCATCCCTCCGTCCGTCCGTCCATCCATCCATCCACGTCGACCACGTCGACCTATTAAACGTCATGGTGCCAGCAATGTTGTATGAAATTTCATTATTGACCTCTCGTCTAGCCGCACCTGCAACGTGACAGTTCGTGGCGTATTTTAAGGAACATAACGTCAATATTTCATAGCATGTTTGAGAATAGTTATTTATGATACAAGTGCGGAAAGTAGGCTATTCCCAACGAATGGCGGAGATCTAAACAAACGAGCGAAGCGAGTTTGGTTTAGCCGACATGAGTTGGGAATTTCCTACTTTCGACACGTATATCATACAACATTTTACAATGCATTAAGCGAGGAAAAAAATTGGGGCTAAGAGCGCGCGCAGACAGAGAGCGGTCTGGAGTACCGAGTTCCGCGTTCAGAGTTTTGTGTTTTCATCGCTCGAGAGTTCCAGTCGCCTGCTGTGTGCGTTGTCGTAAGAGACTCAGTACATTCGAAAGAACGCAGAACTGAGTACGCTTAGTATAGGTTTTACTTCACCAAAATACTTCTCGATCGCGTTTACGTAAAAAATTCAATTACTAGGGAAACATGGGCAGCGTCTCCGCGCGCGCGCTTTCATGTTTCCATAGAATTGAAATTTTTACGTAAACGCGATCGAGAAGTATTGAAGTGAAGGAAAACTTATACTAAGCGTACTGAACTCGGAACTCCAGACCGCTCTCTGTCTGCGCGCGCTTATGAACATTTTCGGAAAAAGATGTTGCGTTCTTATTTACCTTTCATTGAGGGAAAGTCTCGTAGATGTTTACATATTTCAGCATCGGTTTAGTCAGCAGGAGGCTATCACATTTAATTTTGTGCTTGGTCTAGGACGTCAGGCGGCGTTAAGTCCTATGTAAATTCATCACTTGAACTCTCCATTTTAATTTACAAAACTTAAATTAATTCTCCGGACTGAATTCATGAACATTACTGTTGCGGGTTTTCATGACAGGCGCGAACGGAACGAACCATGATTGGTTCGTGTTACGCCATGCGCGCGCACTGAAAACTCATTGGTTGACAGGCGCGAACGGGTAACCGTGATTGGTTCGTGTTACGCCATGCGCGTACACTGAAAGCTCATTGGTTGACAGGCGCGAACGGGTAAACATGGTTGGTTCGTGTTACGCCATGCGCGCGCACTGAAAGCGCAGATGTCGTACGGTCCGAAATGGATTCAAGGAATTATTTTAGTACTAAATTTTTTATTTCAAAACTTTTGACGAAATTAAAATTTGTGTGTTTTAATATTAAAACAATCTGTTTTATTATTTTATCAGTAAATATTCATTTGGTTGCATCAAACATTTTCTTATTTGTGCAAAGCTGAATTATGAAGACACAACTCTCTAGTCTTATTTTTTAAACACTAGTTTGGACACAACTTTTTGAGAATTGGGAATTTAAAAAGTTACTTTTCCGCACGCGTGTGGAAAGTAAAATCCATACAATTTTTTTTCACACTTGCGAAAGTGTGCTGGGATGACTAACTTTCTATAGATATGTTGACTCGCGTCAAGAGGCGCTTTCCGAGCATATGCATTGTAAAAATGCTTTTCACTTGCCATGCCCGTAAATATCGTATTTGTGGTGGTGAAACAGCGGGCTCGCCGAGTCTCATTTCCTATTTATCTCATACTTACAAACTAGATAATGTGTACTATATTTCGTAAATTTATAACTTTTTGTATGTTGGTAAATAATTTTTTTTTTTTATGTAGGCTGCATAAAGAATCGGAAGTGTTCAGCAGGCTGAGCAGCCTTACAAATAAGGATCTTACCCGATTATGCAACCGCTCATGAATCTCCTTTTCCTGTTTTTCTTTCAGAGCTCCTGAGTCCAATGTCATCTTTCTTTCACATGGTGGGCTGTAAAGAAAAACATAAATTATAGATAGTTATTAACATTTTGGCCCAGTGGCGTGGTGGCCTAGTGGTTTCACCTGTGACCTCTCAAGCAGAGGGTAGTAGGTTCGAGCCGAGCCTCGCACCTCTGAGTTTTTCGGAATTTACTTATGTGCGAAATTATTTTTGAAATTTACCATGTGCTTTACGGTGAAGGAAAACGTCGTAAGGAAATGGGCGCACACCTAAGAAGAAATTCAATGGTGTGTGTGTGTGTGTGTGTGTGTGTGTGTGTGTGTGTGTGTGTGTGTGTGTGTGTGTGTGTGTGTGAAGTTCCCAATCCACACTGGGCCCGCGTAGGAACTACGGCTCAAGCCACTCATTCTCATTCTGCCTTAGATGATGCTCGCCGGGGAAGTGCTGCCGCTCCTTGCAGCAGCCGCGTGTCACCTGCAGCGCGCGGGGTCGGGTAGCTGCACCACCACGTCGCCGGGCAGCACGCCGGGGAAGTGCTGCCGCTCGCCGCGCGCCGGGCTGGGCTCCTGGCGCGCCAGCTGCGCGATGGCCGCCAGCCCGACCGCGTGCAGCGGGCTGCTGTTGTTGTTGCAGCTGCGCGCAGGCTCCGCTAAACCCGGGTTCTGGGCCCTGAGGTAAACGCTACAGTCAAACATTTTGATATGATACAAAAAAATATTAGAAGAGTGAGTCCACACCTGGCGAATGCGCGCTCTCGCTGGACGAATAATTGTTTGGTGCGCCACTCAAAAGCAAAGCAACTCATGAAAAGCTTGTATAGTGAGCACGTGGGGCGTACGATCAGTGCGCGTACAGTTCTCACGCTTACAGTTCCGTTCCCTTTCATTTTGTGAGCCACAGTTGTAAATTAGCTTTCCAAGATGACGGACTATAGTAATACGACTGCTGTTGATATGATTGCTGATTCGGCAGCTATTTTATTACTGAGACGCAGCTTGCGAGCCGTTAACGCCGGAACCGCTAAGGCTAAGGTGAGCCGGCGGCGCAGGAATATAAAATGCACGCGTGCACAGCCTTATTGCGTGTGCGCATTCGCCAGATGTGGCCGCTCCTAAACTCTTTTGTATGAAAGCTTACCTTAATTCTAATTTCAATTCCTTCCGCTCCGCTTTGGGCGGAATAGCCTTGATGAGATTCTTATCGTCGAGCAGCCTCTGTATCTCTCTCTCAAAGGGCGGCACGCAGGCGACATCGGTGGGCGAGCGCTTGGCGAGCGCGGGCCGGTCGTGCGTCAGGTGCTTCAGGTTGGCGGGTCGCGAGCCCGAGCTGGAGAACGACCCGGTGCGTTGCGCGCCGCGCCCCACGTCCTTCTTGTCAGTCTGGCTGCACCCGTCCCGCTTCGCCGACGCCAACATGTTGATTATACTCCTCTGGAGCATCTCCTCCTCCTTCTGGAAGTCGATGCTCCCGTCGATAAACTTGTCGTCGAGCGACGGTTTCCTGTTCATCTTGTTGTGCTTCGCGTACAGCTCAGTGATGCTGTTCGCGGGCAGCTTGGTGGACCGCACGGGCGGGTAGTCGTACGCGGGACTGGGGTTGACGCGCTGCGGGCGGGAGTTGGGGAGGAAGGGCGCGGGGCGCGGCGGGGAGGGGGAGGCGTCAGTGGTGCGCGAATAGCTCTCGTCGGAGGAGCTGAGGCTAGGGGAGCGCGTGAGCGAACTGAGCTCGTCGGCGGAAGAGTGAACGCGTGGGCTGCGGGCGAGCGGCAGGCTTTCGCTGGAACGCGGGCGGGGCAGGCGCGCGGGGGGGCGTCGCTTGTGCGCGGCGGGGGGGCGCGGCTCCTGCGGCCGCGGCCACGGCGGCACCAGCGCGCGCGGCGGCGGCCAGCGCGGGTTGCCGGCCACCCCGTGCGGCGGCGGCGGAGGCGGCGCCGACTCCTGCTCCTTACCCCTGCGCCCCTTACTCCCCTTTTGATTGTTACCATTACTCTGGTGGCCGTTGGTCGGGAGAAGGGGCTCGTTCTCGGCGACTGAGGTCTCCCTGAGGGGCGGCAGTCTGTTGGGCTGGGCGGCTCGCCGCGCAGAGTTCTGTAGCATGGCTAGCGGGGTCGCGACTCCCCCGTACGCGGTGGGAGGGTTTTGAGGTTGGCCGTTAGAATTATTAACGCTGGTCGTCGACGCCGCCCGATCGGTTAAAAAATACGTGGTCATCTCGCCCTTTCCCTTGACTTTCACTTTTCCCCTGCAGACGAACTGGTAGGGCAGGTCTTTGAGATAGTGGTGGACCTCCTCGGTGACTTGCGTGTGATTCGGGAGTCCGGTGGAGTCCATTCGCGACGCCACATTCACCGTGTTGCCCCAGATATCGTATTGCGGTTTTCGGGCACCGATAACTCCAGCTACGACTGGACCTACATTTAAGCCTGGAAACAAAGCGAAATACTTTCAAGGTCCATCAAACGCCACGAACAATTAGGCCGAGGACGGAGACTTTGGCCTGTACATATGATCAACTAGTTACAATCGTTTTTTCTTGAGCAAAATTATTTAATGTAATCCTAAGATAACTTACCAACGCGCAACATGAAGTTGTTATAAGAATTATCATTGATGTCCTTCAGTTTGTCCCTCATAGCAAAAACGAATTCGACCAGTGTCGCCATGTGTTTCTTGGTACTGGCATCGTCGAGCATTTTCTTGTCAGGAATGAGACCTACGGCGGCCATGTAGGTGGAGCCCACGGTTTTGATTTTGTCTATGGCACTAAAACGGTCATCTCCCAGGAGCTGTGGAAAGAAAGTAGGTAAATCAAAGACTAGTTTTCATTTAAGCCTCACTTACATGTGTTGGGGATAATGGAAATCTAACATTTCTTACAGACTCAAATGAAGCTTTGAGTAACTTATTGAATACCTACTCATTTAAGCAAATCCTAAAATATCCATAATTATTAGTCTGCGGTTTTTCGAGCCAGCCATCAATTAAAATATGACTTGTCTTTGAACCATTGTCTGATTCTATATGGAAACAGATAGTAAAATGATACATCTGATTTGCTCATTCGTACTTGAATAAACTGACCACTTGATTTGAACGACTGCAACAAACTTGACCTCAACAGTCTGAATGGCAACGTTACGTGAGTCAGCTTATCCGGTATCTTAAAAACAAAAGGATGTTTGACGTGCCTCTTCTAATTATGAATTCTGAACGCGATTTCTTTTGTTATTGTCTAGTGATACAATTCAAAAAGGCTGTGTCTAACTAACTAATGTCTTTTGTTTCCATCTATTACAATATACATACATACAGGCTATAGCAACAATGTTTTGTGTATATGTATATAGGTCTGACTCATTACACGTTAAACTAAGCAGGTTCAATTATACAAATAAAATGCGTGAAGTTTGATCGAGGAATGATTTTTTTTTAACTCAAACATTTCGAAGATAAATGTACTATTTCCTTAAAATTTGCCGTTTAATCAGTTATCTTTATTTTGAAACGATTTTGTCACAATGACTCAGTCAGCTGTAGAAAGAAGAAATGCAACCCAATTTTTAGGATTTTACGGCCCCGCCACGACTAATTCTTGTATTGTATTGTACCTAGCAAATAACACACTAAAAAGTAAACAAATAATAAAATTAATGTTGTTAGACAAATAAGTAGGTAGTTTAGAACAGTAAGTGTTGCTTGTGAGACCATAGAATAACACCTTAATATAAGTATGTACATGTATGTATTGATGATGCGCTGGAAGCGTGTTATAATCTGCGACAGATAAATCGTTCGCGATTTTCGCTCGCTGTTTATAATTAATATGTATACTTAATTTTCTTTTTTCTTAAATAAATTATAAAAAAAAAACCTATAACTCACCTCATCAAAATCAGCAATGATCTCATTAAGCAGCCTCAGGCACTCCATGCCCTGGTTGTTTCCGTCGAGCTCCATGTAGAACTCGTGGTAGTTGGTGATGGAGGCGAACACGACGCCCGCGCGTTGGTACGACTGGTGGTATAAATCCTGGCGACGCCTCTGGGTCAGTATAGCGGCAGCGGGGGCAGTGACATACTCATTCAAGCGACCACGGGTTATAATTTAAAAAAAGTTTCCGACGAATTGTAACCTCCTCCTTTTTTGGAGTCGGTCAAAAATCAGTTCTTATGAGATCCATTTGACTGAGTGGCAAGAGGTGCTTTATGTTTGAGTGTTTTGATATTCTGACGAACGTAAAACTACAAATATTTTGGAGTGTTTATTACCAAAATTATTTCAGTGCTAGCACAGTTTTGTGTGCAATGTGCATATAAAAAAAATTAAAGCCAGGGATTCACTATATGAAACAAATGCCCCACAACACTTGTGTCCAAACAGCACTTCAACAAATGTCCTATACAGAAAAATTATTGTCAGTCCTAAAATAAATATACTTAGATGGGTATAGAGTTTGTAAGAGTTGTAGATACTGTATTTATGTTAATAATTAATTTATTTTTGTATCTATGTTATAATATAAATGTTAAGATTTTATTTTTTTCTTGTGTTTTAATGTGGTTAAATATTTAAGGCTTGTTTTTTTTAATGTATTCCTTATTTCACACCTGAAACAGGATTTTTTTTTCCTAGTTCAGGTATAAGTAACATGTTCCCTTTTTAAATATGTTTAGTCTATAAGTTGTTATGTTTTGTAACTTTCAGTATGATAAATAAAGATTTAAAGATTTTAAAGATTTTTTTTTATGTCGCCAATTATGTCCAGCGAAGTTTGGCAACGTTCTGCTACTTTGCCCGACGAATCTGGCGACGCTTGTCGTGGATATTTGTCCCCAAGTGAATCCCTCGCTTAATGCACTGTACAAGGCATTGTGCAGTTTTTATAACGTCCTTTCTAGAGATCACTGGAGTTTGTTATTTATGTGTTTATTCGTGTCTATTTTTCACTCTAACATAAAGAGCATCCCTCTTGACCAGGTAGAAAAACGGATCGTCGGTGACGGGCTTGAAGGCTGTGGTTGTCAGCTTTAACTTATCCCCGAAATTTTGAGTTGAGAACTTGAGATACTTAGTTTTTAAAGACGATTAGGTATGTGTTGTTTTATGTCAATCGTAATAGAAAAGCAGGATTTTACTTCATGTATTTTTAGCATGGTCCCTGACTGTTATGTCACTTGTCCCTTTGTGTGTTTTGTTCAAATAGCAATACATGATAAAAGCTAACATTGACATTGATGGTGTAAAAAGGTGCTAATGTGTGCAATTCACAAGTTAGGTAGTTGATGAATGAATGGCGCCAAAAGTGAGTCGTGAATGATTCATGCAGATTTTTAATCTTTACTTTACCTTTTAACACCCCACATTAGCAAAGCCACAAACCACAGTTAGAAAGCATTCAAGCACAATATGTATGTTAAGTTAACCTTATTATATCCACCAAAAACTTCGAACCCATTATTTTATTACCTTAAAAACTTTGTTAGGTATGATTATGATTAGGACGTGAAATCAGTTTGTGGTGATATAAATCCTTATCAGTTACATATAAAGCCTCCTATTTATGGGAAATTTCAATTCTGTTACGAAACCATGTATTTTTTGTGGAAATGAAATGGCTAAAAAATAAAGACAGACCAATGCTTAGTTAAAATTAACTATCCAAGCGTTTATGAATAAAGAAGTCTGTGAGTGTGGCGTTACACTTTGGGTGTCGCATTCTGTTTTATCGTTCATATAAAACGATATCAGTTCAAAATATTATCTAGAACATACAAATCATCATAAACATAGCCGTGATATTTTGCCTACTGAGTCGTTTCCAAAAACAATTGTACATAGTTAAGGGCTTAATCAAAACAAAATCACGATCGCTTCCTTTGTGTCACGAAAGTTAGTCATACAAAATATATGGGTAACTTTCGTCACACAAAGGAATCAATTAACATTTGTTTTTTATTAAATCCCTTAATTGCGTACACTTTTTTTGAAAACGACTCTACTGTGTTAGATGAAAAGGGACAAGATGAAGTTAGGCTTGGCGGTATATATTCCTGATCAGGATTAAGTAAGCTAATATAAAATGAAAATGTTAAATGTATTTTAAAATTTACAAAATGCATGTTTTGTGCACTCACATAACACTTACCATATTGGTTCTGAACTGATTGTCCAAAAAGTGGGTAGCCACGTGAGCCGGCAATAAATTGAATAATATTCTTCTATTTGATGCCTGTAATTCACAATAAACAAGAATAAATTAACGAGTGTCCAGGGAAAACATTGAAATATTACACATTTATCGGGATGAAACAGCTTAAACAACTTAGTAAAAGCTGATAACGTAGTTGGTTTCCTTAGGCAGGGCTCCTCATAGTGTTGCTAATGTGTAACTCACAATACAACGGTACCAGTCTACCGCCAGAGCGGTAAAGATTTATCCCTTTTTTGCACGCTCTGCAACTTTAACTTATGTTATGGCTGTCATTAGGTTAGATTTAATTACCGGAGCGACATAATTTAATTATAATAAATATATCATGCATTGAAATGTTGGCAGAGCCTAGCATTAAGGTGCAATAGACTGATCATTTCTTGTCATTTTTATTTGGGTCGATCAAATTTTTTATCTTTCGTTGCTATAGTGACGGTCTCCTGGGTAACTCTTTAAACCGTAAGTTTATCTGATTAAAATTTGCCAAACATGCATTTTTGTGGTAGTTTTAAACCCCTTCTACAATTGGTCATCTAATAAGCATGTTAGTTAATGTGACACAACATTTCTCCCAATTAAACTGTACTACTTTTGTCCCCTCGCTGACGGGACAGAATAACAACAAGAAATAGTTGATCCACCCATTTGCACACAAAAGTGCAAAAGACACTGTACTAATTTGCTAATCGTTATAGCTAAACCGTTTAAATGAGTCCTCGCCCGCGGGGTACAGAGGCACGGGGGTAGACGACAAAGGGGGCAGAGAAAGGTGCGGGCGGCGAGCGCGCCTCGTGTGTCTGCCGTCTACCCCCGCGCCTCTAAACCCCGCGGGCGAAGACTATTCAAACGGTTTAGCTATAGTAATCTAAAACTATACAATACAATACAATACAAATATTCTTTATTGATCACCAAAAACAGTAGTGACATTACAAAAATAAAAATTCAGGTAAACAATAGACGGTCTTATCGCTAAAAAGTGATCTCTTCCAGACAACCAATTACTCAGAAATTAATAAATATCAACAGACGAATGTAGGTGGCAGAAATAACAGACAAGAGAAACGCAGTATTACTTAATAGACAACAAACAATAAAAACAATACAAATATAATATAAATTATATAAATAAACAAATACATTCAATATAATACTTATACACTACATATACTTAATACAAAATATCAATGGAAAAAAATGTCAAAAGGCCGCATGTGAGAAAAGGATTTAAAAAGGAAATTAAAGAAACAATATAAACAAAAAAGAAAAGAATAAAGAAGGGTCAAAGAGCGAGGATTACGTCAGTGACAAATAGTGAGCCTTTAGAAGGTTTTTAAAAATGGGAAGGGATTTTGCTTGCCTTAACGACAACGGAAGAGAATTCCAAAGACGAATACCCTACCCTGACTAAACTATACCCTGTTCACGATAACGAGTTAGTGTAGCGGTTTATGTTTTCAGGCACCTGTAACGCATCCA
The DNA here is from genome assembly GCA_947859365.1 of Archips crataeganus. NCBI lineage: Eukaryota > Metazoa > Arthropoda > Insecta > Lepidoptera > Tortricidae > Archips > Archips crataeganus. The sequence continues at coordinate 9,820,125 of OX402051.1, forward strand.
TGTCGCGTTTCTCGTCGCGCGCCTGCGCCTGCCACAGGAAGTCCAGCCGCGCCGTCCACTCGGTCTGCCGCGCGTGCAGCAACACCGCCAGCGCCAGCGCCAGCGTCCACGCGCACGCCGCCATCGCGGACCCCACTACGCCTGATCTGGAACGAGCAACGCTGAATTAGTAATACATACATCATCAGCCTATGTTCGTCCACTGCTGGACATAGGCCTCTCTCATGGCACGCTACTGAGCACGATCCTCGGCCACTCTCATCCAGCTGTTGCCAGCCGCCTTGCGAAGATCATCGCTCCACCGAGTCTGAGGACTTCCCACGCTGCGTTTGCCAATCCGTGGTCTCCACTCAAGAACTCGTCTACCCCAACGGTTATCGGAATCAGTAATAACTAAATATAAATTAAAAATTTTAAAAACCCCCAACGCAATTATGTCACTCGTATGTTTGAACATTTAAGTCAATGCCCGTTATGCGTCCAAGATCCCTTCCGCAGCTAACAAAAGAGCTCATAACTTTGAAACGGCTGAACCGATTTTGATGAAACCTATCTAAGATCCATCGCCAAGAAACCTGCTTTCTATTAAGAAAAACCGCATCCAAATCGGTGCACCCGTTTAAGAGCTATGATGCCACAGATAGACACACACACATAGCGGTCAAACTTATAACACCCCTCTTTTTGTGTCGGGGGTTAAAAAGAGGAGGGTGAATCAGCTTTTTCATACCATCCGTTACTATGGTTACACAAATTTTGACTCTTGGACAACCTAAGCATTTTTCTATGAAACAGTTTGAAGATATCACTGGGACAACCGGGGATAGAATAAACAACACAAAAAAGTTGTTTCACCCAGGCACACAAATGTGACGCGAGCGTGGGGTTTATCTGACTAAAAAACTATGTAGGTATTCATTAGCTATTACCCGACGTACTTATCCCTTCGTTTCCCGTAACTTTATTTTTATTTAATACATTATTAATTACAAACCGTGCTATTTTCAGGATTTTTCGTAACAGCACCATGAAGAATGCAGTAGATTTGGATATGTAGTTAAATAAAATAAAAACTGTTTCAGTAATAAGTAAGAAATAATATCATGACAAGTCAAAATTATGGAAAATGAAACATTATGAAAACCTTTACTCGCAAGTTAACTGGCGTGAACCCAATATATTTGATACTTAGTTGAAATTTCTTACATACATTTACATCGCATGAACATTGTTGCAAGATTTTATGTCCTGGATTTAGAGGTTGAGATTTCAGAATTTTACATGCGTAAACCCCAATTCTAAATTCCATCTATCTACATACTAAATTTCATCCGAATCCGTCCAGCCAGCCAGAAAAATAAAAAACATGCTCACTCAAAAACTTTCGCATTTTAAGTAATAGAAGAAGGATAACACAAAGGGAAAGGTGTCTTACAAGTAATCACTTACTCAGTCATAAGATCATAGCAGTCAAACAGGTCCTTGTGGTACGCCATAATGACAGCCATGTAGCCGGCCGTCATAAACGCCAGGAGGATCCCTTTGATCAGGATAGGCAGCCGAAGAAAAACTGCGACAGCCAGCATGCTGAGACAGCAGCCGAGAGTGATGTAGAGTGGTACAGGGCACGCTCGGTGGTCATTCGAGCTCCATAAAGCTGCCACGTCCCCCGAATAGGCACGGATGTCTGCCATCGTTATGTTCTCGGTTAAGTTCCGACATACGTTCACCTCTCTGCATGTTACCTGAAAAAGTTGGTGGTAGATTTATTTTCAGGTTGTAATCTATTACCTATAAAAAGAGTAACGTGACTGACAGCCAACGCTCAGATTAAACCACTAGTCGTAGAAATATATGTGCGAAATCACAATGAGCATTTCGGTGAAGGAAAACACGTCGCAGGGTAACCTAAATGAACCTGTGAAGCTCTTCAGGGGCTACAACCCACGTCCTGTTATTCAGAGAGGAGGCGTGCGCCCAACAGTGAAACGTACATACATAGGTCACGAACCACAACTTCAAAGAGATCTTCACGCAATGACATGAGGTTCAAAGTAGCTTAGCGATTAACTAGGCTAGGCATCTAATTGGCTTACAAATCCATGGAGTGTATTCATTTAGTCACTTACCACATTAACTTGCCCCACTGCATACCCCAGCACTATCGTAAACGTCGTGATTGCATTTCTCAAGGCGAAGGGACGAGACACGTCACAGGGTATAAGCCGTAGGCGAGCGGCTAACGTCAGAGCTAGCACGGCCGCAGACCAAGCGAAGGCTGTCACGAAGAGGAGGAGGAGAATAGTGGTGCGGGGGAGGATGGCGGCTTGTAGGGCGCCAGCGGCAGCCACGGCACCCAGCGCTGCGCCAAGGGATCCTGCCCAACCGCCATCCGTTGATGCGCGATACTAGAAATAATCAACGCTTTAAAATAAACTACCGCGGAGTCATTTTGATTAATTACGTTGGTTAGTAGCGATTTATGACGAAGAATATAACTAGACCGTTTAAATAAGTTCTCGCCCGCGCAGTAGAGCGCCTCGTGTGCCACGCCCGCACCTCTCCCGGCCCCCTTTGTTATTAAGGCAGGTTTAGACAGGGTTAGTAACTGACTTCGAATTCGAAACAAGTCAGCGCTGACCCGATAAATACCCAATGTAAATTGAAAGTCAGCGCTGACCCCCACCGCTGTACTGACTTGAAATCAATTTACATTGAGTATTTCTCGGGTCAGCGCTGACTTGTCTCGAATTCGAAGTCAGTTACTGACCCTGTCTAAACTTGCCTTTATACCCCCCAGCCCGCGCGCGCAAAGACTCATTTAAACGGTATTATTATATTTATTCATTTAGAGTCGTAAGCTGGCTATGGCAGTTGCATATTTTTTAATTGTTAAATATATAACGCTTAATTTTGTGTACAAGTGAGAATAAACAAGATGTGTAAAATCTTTTTATTCCATACGCATGCCGCCTTGAATTAAATAAGTTTAAATTTAATTGCAGATGAAATCATTATAAAAGCAGATAGCCTTTTTGCATGCATGTAAGGAGTAGGTAGGTATTTCGGAGAAATGTAGTCCTTGAATAATAGCCCAATTCGCATGCCACCGGCTGCTTTATTGGCTTTTAATTCTGCTAATGGGCCACAAACACAAATCGAAATACCGGAACGTGTTTTGTTTCGTAATGGGATGAATAACTATAAGTGCACAAGATTTTCTTACCTATCGGACATTTATTGTTAAGTGAGTTGAAAAAGAGGGCAATGCGAAATTCGAATTAGTTCTGAATGTTTTTTGGAAGCCCGATACGAACTTCCGTCTCAAAAACAGCTGAACATACGACTACCCCTAAAAGTTAAAACGTAGAGCAAAACAAATATTAAAATATATCTGGAATCTAAATTATTCATATACGTGCTAGTTGACGAAAATGAATCACATTTTTTTTTATTCAAAAGATGTTTAAACCTTAAGATACAGCATGAGAGAGCGTACCGCTTCGCTCGTTTAATTCTCACTCACTGCATCAGCAGTATGATTTTTGTAAATGACAGTGTTGCCACTTTATTTTTTTTTCGGATGTCGCTGGGAAATTCGCAAAAAGTCGCCAGTTTGTGGGAAAATAGCATCAGTGTCGCTAAATCTATGCAAAACTTCCAACAAAAGTTACCTAAGTACTAAAATGTATGAAACTTTAGATAGAAATCTGTGGCATAGTCCTAAAAGTCGCAAGATCTAGCGACTAAGCCACTGAGGTGGCAATATGTAGTGTGTAAATCCATACCTGCGCTTCCTTAGCTTGATCTTTAAAGCAGAGCGTGAGCAGATGCACATGGGTGGCTTTCTCGCGATGCACGGAACGCGCGTCGATGGCCTGCGCCAGGAACTTGTTGACGCGGTTGGTGGGCTGGTGGTATACGGACGAGTGACGCTTTTTCAGCGGCCGCTTGAACTTCTCCGTCACTTTGTTCTGTGGAAACGGTACAGTTCAACGCGACTGGCTCGGCATGACGGCCTACTGCTAACATCCTGAATCGGCGGCGGCCCCGGTACAGCGGATGACGGCTAGAAGCGCGTTTAATTTCAACTGTCGCTTGTCTTTTGTTTATTGGTGAATAGGTTATTTTTGAACAACGCACCGCGCATTAACCTAAGCAGTAAATTCAAGGGTCACCATTCAATCCATCATGCACGAGCCCAGGCCGCCACCGCCTAATTAACAAACATTGAAACATGATGATGCAGCATGAAGGGCTTCGGGTGGGGATCTGTAAACATTCAACAGTTACGAGGCAGGGTAATGGTCGTGAATGCCGGGGTACACAGGTCACCGCATGCCGACAAGATGCTTCGTTCTAATTGTTCAGACTGACCTTTGAATGAAAAAGTTCCGGACTCCGAAGCGGCATCGCATTATTAGAATAGAAGTGATAATATGGTACACATTTAAAAAGCACATTGTCTCAAATATCTGCGTTGGTTGGCTAAGACTTTGAAAATTTTCATGTAGACTTTCCTAATAGGTAGCAAGGGCAGCTCAATGTGGAAGTTATAGTTAATTTGTTTTATTACAACAAAAATCGAAGCAAATTTTAACTAAATATTGGTGTTTGATCATTTCCTTATATTTATAGTATGTACCTATTCATGTTCTTAAAAATAATTTCTGGAAATATAAAATAGAGAAAATAAATGAAGAAATAATCAAGCACGTAATTAAAATATTGTTATAAAATATTAATACTAGGGGAGCGTCACTCCATGCATTTAGTCGACAGTTAGGATTCATGCCATGCTCTAGTGCTCGAGGTGACTAGTCGGGGCAGCGAGTGAAACACAGTTCAGTGCGCTTGGCTTTATTCTCAAACAAAACTGAACATAAATTATCTGAAATACACATAATAATTAGACAATTTTGAAAGAAAATAGGCCCAATGGGAAAGGTGAAGTGAATGATTTTGAGTGCTCCCGTCGTTTGTATTGCCTCATCCATCTCCCTCAATAAACTATCCCGTACGGTGCGAACGATTATGTTCCAGAAAGGTGTAACACATTACTTAGGTCAATATCGAATGTTCTGGAAAGAAAGTGCGCGTCGCCCAGTGGCGGTGGGACACAGCGGAACACAGACAACAGTTTGCGCTTACTGTTTCAGCGAGTATCTGTTGTGGAACTAATGTCCAAGGGCGGAACATCTGAAAAACAACGAGCAGACGTACCAGGTTAGTTGCTGGTATATCCATAACTTTTAATAACTCTTCTTAATATTTTGCCAAATCATTCATAAATTAAAGATTATTTAATTAAATATTTGTTTAGATTTATATTAGGCCAATTTAAAACTTTTCTAGAGTTCTTTTGTTTAATTGTTGGTTTATCCGTTTGTGCGCAAAAAGTAAATAGTAAGTAGGAAACGTCAAAGCTTGAACACACCAGCAACTTAATAGGTAAACGAAGGGAAGAAAAATAACGTCTGTGCTGTGCTCACACTTAGAAAATCAAAACAGTGGCATTTTTGACATCTAATTCGTCGACTTGTAGGTGCTGTTTGTGAACTAGGATAGGGGTTATAAAGCTCAAAAAGTCGGGGGCATTTCGTAAATATACGTCACTGCTCAGCGTCGGATGTTCAAAAGCATGTTTTATTTTGATGCACAGCCATAAGTAATGTTTATGGAAAGGTACATATTCCTCTGCAACATTCGAAAAAGCTTAGGTGCGAACGTTGAAGTATTTATATAGAAGCAGCTCAAATTCCTTAAAATCCATCAGTCAAGAACCAAACTAACTACTTGGAAACCATAAAGCGAGGTTATGATTCGTCACACACATGAACGCGCTGCAATCGTCAACTCTCGTTAATGAGTTTATCCTTAAGCGGAAAATCATAAACCGCAGCAAGAGTAATATGGTCGTCATGTTACCTAAACTATGCCTATTGCGAATCAATTCTAGATCAGCCCCTAAGTGCAAGTGCGGAACGCACACACAAGCATCTGTAAACATAACCTTTGCATGTGTGTGCGTCCCGTGCGATGTATGCAATGTTTGCTAGCTTATCTGTGCTTTAGAAAACACTTAACGTGTAAAATAAGTTATAAAAGTTAAGTAAAAATTACTGTATTTTTTTACAACACGTGGCAGTTTAAAACAAGACTGCTTGAAAATAGGCCAACTACTGCTAAATATTTAATTTGTTCACAAACAATACACTCGCGATTACTTACACGTACGCCAAACGATTATTGCTCTTGTTGTCTGTTATCTAAATCCAACAAGTATTAGTTGACGTGATTCTATTACAACATTAAAATTTTAAAAGTTTTTTAGTAAAGAAACATTACCTTACATTGAGACTTTAGTTAAGAGAGCATAATATTTGAACTGCGAGAGATTTTTATCGAAAAACGTCAGCTCATTATGCGTCACCACGTGACTTCGGACTTTTAGTATGAGACCGAATACGCTTAAATTACGGGACGCACAACTAAAAAAAGCCGCTCGTCTCGTGAAGCCTTCAGGTTGGTCAGAATGGTCAGTCTTGTTTCAAACGCTTAGAAACAGGTCCTTCACTACGAAATTCGATTTTCGAACTTCGTATCGTGCCATTCCGTTCACACTAATAGTACCGGTAAACTGGGGTTACTTTAGAAAATTTTGGGGTTACTTTGATAGATTTAAAACGGTTATAAAAACGCAAATATTCATAGCTCGATTGAGCAAATGACGTAAAAAGTTAGGTAATTTATCAAGGTTGCTATTTCACTGCCACAGATGGTCTAAAAAAATAAGGACACGGCGTAAAAACTGTTTTCCAAAGTAGCCCCTGCATTTTAAAGTAACCCCGTTTCACGGTACTAAACAGACGAGTGAAAGAGAGGCCAAGATACGAACTTCGAATGTCTAATTTGGTAGTAGAGGTAGGTGCGGTGTCGGTGTCGCACAGATAAGCGTGTAATGCATGATGGGGCGTGGACCGTGGGGTGCGTGCGCAGGGCTTGGTGCATGACGGCGTCGAAGGTGTGGTGCGAGGGGTCCCGCGGCGCGCTCACGTCTTCCGCCCGCAGCGCCGCCAGCCGCAGCGCCTCCGCCGAGCCCGGCTCCGCGTGCAGCGCGCGCCGCAAATCCAGCACCTGCCAGATCACACCCGCTACAACTACAACCCTGGACTACCACCGTATGTTATGGGCTTATGGGCCTCCGTCACTAACAATGGCAATGCGGCGATGGAACGATGGCTTTACTAAACATGACTTGCCAAATCTTACCCTCTGTAGCCCAGGATGGTAGGTATTCCCTAAACTACCACCGTATTTACTGCCGGCCTTTGTAACTAAAAACACGTGGTGATACATACACAAACAATTAAAACTGGTAGCGAATTTTATATTTTTGTTTAGCTTACGAAGCCTGTTGCGGATCTCAATCTGTTGCTATGACGTAATTTGTTGTGTATAAGAAAATAATTTTTTTAGACTAAGCCTACGCTGCGGATCTGATTTTCTTTCTTTTTTTCATTAATAAATTTACTTAAACTGAACTAAGACAGGGTAATAGCTGAAGTCCTCATTGACTTTGATATCGCCTCGTGTTAAAAATGTCAGCAAAACTATCACCTGTCAGATCGCAAATAGTAATAATCAAAAGTTCAATTTGAACTACCCGCTGTCACGTCTGAAGTGTTTCGTCTGTAAATCAGCGGTAAAAATAAGTGGTTCGAAGGATTTCGAAGAACCAGTACCTACTGGTAATACGCGTGTGATGTAGTGGCTACACCTATACGTATATGATAAAGTTTTACGAGTATCGAATAAGTTACTTTGCTTGTTATCATATCATTACACCGTGATAAACATATTTCTATTATTCCTTTGCAACATTTGCGAATACCCCAAGAAGCTGTGTTCGGAAATTGGGCTGGGTTTTTGATAACTTAGTCAAATCTGTTTTTGTGGTATATTATGTCACTAAAGGTATACAAGTTTCAAGAATGCTACAGCCAAGGTTTGCTTTTATTTTGATGCATTTGTAAAAAAGTTATATTGAGCCACACATTATACAAAACAGCGCCAAAAGCCGACAACGTTGCTTACAACATCGAACGATTTTATTTAGCTGCTTTCAAGATATAGGCCGCAAGCTATTGTTCAATAAGCCTCCTTTTAGCCCGTGGCGTGAATTACATTGATACACGAGAGAAAGAGCATTCCAACCTTCTTCCCTAGGGCGAACATTGTACAAAGAACTATTAAAAATTGATGATTTTCCACCTGAATATTAAAAGTGATTTCCTGGCGCAGATTTTTTCAAGCCTAAAGCGACCGCACAAATTAAAATCTAACCACCAAACTGTTCTAACGCGTAAAGGCAATGTGCACTTAATAAGCAAGTGGTATAAACTGTAACATACTTTTTAAAAAAAGCTTTCGAAATACTCGTAAATTCTCTACGGCTAGGGAAGCGTCGCGATGCTCTTTCTACCACATCGCGTCAACATCATGTACAGGTGATAGGTTCCGTGATAGTCCCGACAGTAAAAATTGACTACCTTGTAAGCACAACAATAATTAAGGAGAAACAACTACGCCCGACGCTAATGATCCATTGATATAATTGATGGGTGCAAGTTGAACAGGGGTTCAATCAATAACTTCAATCATGTTTGTTTCACATTAACTTTAATGACTTCACATGGGACCCACCACCTGATGTGATTATTGAAACTGCTGCCCATAATAATAAGGTCATACCCATATAACATGTAGCATTTGTATATTCCAAGATACTGTTTCATAAAACTTCTATATTTAAGAAACCAAGGGTCATAAAATATAATTTAGAATACAAAGGCAACTTACCTTCTAATACTCAGAAGTGAACCTCCGAAGCGAGAAATCTTATCACTCAATAGAAAAAATCTGAAGGGTAAAAAAAGCCGCGGACACCGGCGTCGTACTGTTCAGCCGTGTCCAGTAAAGTGCGTTCGGAACATTTAAACGTTAATGTGCAAGAAAGAATAAGTTGTAACCAATTAATAGATGTACAAACTTTTTCTGCCGCATGTTGCTATCTTATTAAAATGTAAGACGGCAGAAAAAATTGGTAGCAGATATCTATATGAAGTGTTAAAGAAAGAAATACCTTCCTAGCTGCGTTGGCTTTGAGCTCTTGCGGCGAGGCGGCCATGTTGGAAAAGGGGACGTCCACGTTGAACTTGATAGAGTGTAGCAGTTGAACCACCACGTTGGACACGTTCTTGAAGGAGAGCTTACGCCGCGATGCCGAACCAAGTCCCACGCCCGTCGACAAACACATCTGCAAATAGACAAAATGCTTCTTTAATACATAACCACAATTTACGTACAGCGAAAATCGCACGAGCTTAGAATTAAAGCTAAAGTCCAGCATGTGTTATAATTTAAGCCCGAGAATATCATGCATTTCATGCCAACTTTAGCAGCGGGCGTCACTCTCAGGTGGCGCATACTGGGCTACGGTAGTTTAGGTAAACACCAAAATGACACCGGGCGAGGACGGTGGAACATTCCGACACTTACACATGTAGGACACACGCAAGGATGCTATGCCGATTTACATATACTGTGTACAATCAGAAAACGTATGTCCTAGTGTATTCAAAAAAACATTGAGCGATATTCACCTTCGAGTATACAAAGCGTAAAGACAGCAGCGGCTGCATGTTTCGTAGTACATTTGGGGTAATACATATTTGAATAAAAAACATTAGCAAAATAAAGTCTGAACATCCTCGATATTTCATAAATATAATTATCATTTCTTTTTATAAAAATCCATACCTAAGTAAAATTCTGCGACTGTACAGTGGAAAAAGATTACTATTCATAGGCTTAATGCCATTCAGCTCTGGGGAGTTCCCAATGAGAATCCTCAAGTATTTATTTTTATTAAACTGAGCAGATCTTTACAAAATATCGCGAGTAATCCAGCTACAGATAAATCAGAATGATAAATTAACAAACTTTTGTATGTATAAGTGAGCTAAGTCAAAGAGCTAACAGTGCTCAGTGACAGGTGCAATACATTTTTAGTTTGTAACTATTTTATAAAACTCACTCACCCATACATCAATCATATCGTGCATGTTTTGTAAAAGGTGCTTATATAGCTGTTTGAATAATCATCCCTTTGCCCAAAACGCTTACAAATATAAATATATTACAAATATTTCTCAGATCATAGAAAAATGAGAGATGTGCCAAGAGGCAAAATTACCAAAATAGGAGCTCATTTCATAACCTTTGCGAGTTTCTGAAAAAAATAGCAACAGACGTAGACAGTAATACAACGGTTACAAGTGATGACAAGTGATGAGGGATCTCCTTCTTTCTATGACCTGAGAATTCCTTATTCTGATTTATCAGCACATTCAACAGTAGCACTAACTTTTCTCCGGCGCGGCGGCGGGATGATGAAGTAGGTCTGTATAGAGTGGTCTCGCAGATACGCGTTCCGAGAGGCCCCGTGGCCGGGCTCCACTTCGTAGGCGCCGCCAAGGCATTCGAGTGTCGCCTGCGTCACATGCACCCGGCTGGAAGAAACCATTTAATGTATTCCTGAATACCGATTTCCGCTGTAAGATACAAATCTAGAGATATGTTCACGCCTGTACACATAACACGCCTATGTGCGTAATACGAACGCATCTTTTTTTTTTTATTTTATTTTTTTTAAATGCGCATGTCACGAAATGGTCCCAAATCAACAAAGACATCTTCTAAGCATAAACTTTAGATACTAGTAGGTGAACATCGACTTTTGTTTCAGAAGGACACATTTTCGTGAGTGAACAGATCTGTAGACACTCGATAGACTTAACATTAACCATAGATAATTTTCTAACAGGCCCTATAGCTCACTAATTGCAATGGGCGTACAAGTTAAGTGAGAGCCATGATAAATACAATCTGCAGTTGATTGAATCTCAACTCAGTCTATAAGTGCTTCTTGTCTTCACTAAATTAAGCGAAAGAAATAATTTCAGTGGCAGAATTGGTCTAATGGAAATAACTCCCGTACAGCGGTATCCTGTATCGAACAATTTTTTCATAAATGTGTTCAGGTGGGTAGTGTGTTGACATTTTTTCGTCCCCGGAAGCCACATGACAAAGTAAATTCCGAAAAAATCGGAGTTGCGTCTTTATGAGACAAAATTTGAAACGGATACGCGGATCGGCTGTAGGTTTTTGTTCGAACAAGGAACGACATTATTTTATTTATCTCTACCACCTTTATTAGACTGTCTTGCAATCTTGAGATGAGATATTAGCAAGGGAGAAGGGTATTCACTGTTATTTCCAGTTCAACAAAGCTTTGTGAAACACACGGATATAAAGGTTATCGATTTTTAAGAAGCTTGTTTAATCTTGTTGCTTTTATCGACAACATAATGGTGACTTCGATGTCGTCGCGTTTCGCTTCGTTTATAAAAAAGTGAAACATACAATATCGTTCACAAAGAGGAATTGAGTTTGTTAAGACTCGATCTACATTAAAGGGAAAGTAAAGCGCACCATCTATCTACCTCTACTTTGCGAAAGTCTCCTTCACAAATAAAAACGAGGCAATGAGTAATGCAAACAGTCCTTGAACTGCAGACACTCGGCGATAATAAGATGGCCGGTTATTACATCGAGATCATTCCTCTCTTGAGTATTGTGAGCCAATTTTTCTTTTCAGTTCCTTGTTATTAAGATATATTCCGAATCATAACGCTTTCCTAACGATCCGGTGAGTGGTCCTTTCTTGTTCATTTGAATTGTAAGTATGATATCCTTGGTATGATTATCATCAGTTTAGTGTTCTTTTTGTTTCTTAAAATTAAGTGTCGCAAAAGACCGCAGATCCTCTGAGCATATAATCCCATCCCACGAAACTCACGTTTTAAAACATCTTTATTATACATTCCCTGTGGCCGCAACTTTGTGTACGTCACACGGGAAATAGGCATTTTTCCAGGATAAAAAATAGCCTATGTTTCTAGCTGATAATATAGCCTTCTACACGTATACAGTTACGTGGTTTTTGAGTTTATCCATTACAAGCAAACAGACACAATATCAAATATTTTCTGTTTATAATATTATTTTAGAACAAAGTAGGTACTATTACTAGACATATATATCAGAGAAGGCGCATTGCATCATAGCTCTCTTTTAGTTGCTGGTGAGCAGCTCTTGCTTCCGTTTCACCGTTCACAAAAGTAAAAAGAAACATACCCCGGTTCCCCGCCCGCCTCCATGTTGTTGGCAAGCGTGACGTCATTGGACCAAACGTCGTACTGCCACTTCCGCAGGCCGAGCACGCCGCACAGCACGCGCCCCGTATGGATCCCCACACGCATGTTCAACTGCACGTCCGTTGCTTCCACCACGGACCTGTAACAAGCGTTCATAAATAAAACCCACGGGTAAAACTACAGTATAACGCCCTATAATCAGTAGGTAAGTCACTCCGACTTACTATATTTTGTTCCCTGTGAATTTTATTTAGTTTGACGTATGCGCATGATGGATCTGATCTCAAAGATTCCTTCCCACGACTTATCGCTTTGCCGCAAATAAACGTAATTTTCTGGCCATCAATCCATATCAATGAAAAATCAATGATTCCCGTTAAAATAAGTTAATTAGCTTCGGCCTTTGGCCATAAAATACCGTGTCGTCGTTGCAATATTTGGAAAATTTAATCCGTGTTGGACCTTGAAATAAACAGATGCCAGCAATAGATACGTCTTCCTGGATACTTACTCGGTAGTTTGACACTGAAGTTGAACTTGTCCAACTAAAAGCGAAAGTGAAAGGTCAAGGGCAGAGTAAAATTTATTGACTAGAAATAAACAGTTTGTTTAGTAGTATCCACTAAAAGTTTTACTAGTGAAACACTTCAGCTGTAAACTTAGCAAACAGAGAGTAAACACGAAACACAGATGTTTGAGTGTAGGTGGATTGCATTTCATTTATTACAACATCGTTTCGACTTGAAAAATTAGATTTAATTTCAATCAACGAACAAAAAGTTAAACAAACCGCGCTATCATCTGGCGAATTTCCTGCGGTGTAAATCAGTACATTTCAAACAGAACGTTGTTCTGTAATTCTTCAGAGTTCGACTCGGTATTGAACGCGCCGTAAGACAAATCGCTCAGATTCCAGCACCGATAGACCGGGGTACACAGTACAATGCATTAAGATCAGTAGGTACGCCAGTTTAAATACTTACAATCTAAAAAGATGTCCTATAATAATTGACCAACTTGGATGAATCATCTATAAGCTTACTGTTATAGATATGTAATGTGATTAATATAAGTGAAGTAGTACCTCTGTAAAGAAGCACTTCCAATTTCATTTTGTGACCGTGGCCGTGACCGTCGGCTGACGCACGCATGCTGACATAACCCGAAAGCCAGAAACCTCATAAAAACTCATTCTCATTATGCTGCTGATATACGTGCATAATGTGTGTATACTGTTATAGTTACGTGTGTTATGATAACTGTAAACACGGTACACGGCGAAGGCTCGAAATCAATTACTTACCAAATTATATTCCAGGGGTTCATTCAAAGCCGTATACAAATTTATAATGACCGTTGTACTGAACTGTAAGCTCAGTCATCGTTGCTAATGGATGTAGCTTTATTACCTATCCAATCCAGATAGACGGAAATAAATTATTTTATGCTTTGTTGATTCTCTCTAATATAATATTTACCCGTTGCGTTTATAACGTAACTTCGATTCGCCTATAAAAATATGTGTTGTTTATTTTCACTTAATTTAATGACTTCCCTTTTTGTGACACAAGGTTACAAAAAGTCCCGGTGTAATGGTGGACCAATTAATATACCGATGGCTAACTAATTACAAGGTAAACAAATAAACCAAGAAGCTACCGTGTACACTTATTTATGTTACATTTTGGTGATAAATTAGCTTCAGTTAATTTTACTGCGCCTTTTTACAACCACAGCAGGGTTTACTGCGACAAATTAAACGGGGTTATAGCATTTTTACGACCGTTTTGATTCATGAAAAGTGCACATCGGAAGTCTGTTATTAATCGACACAATGCCTGTCGTACGATGACTTATGACTTTTTTATGAAGCCTACTGAAAACAACATGTTGTAAACTCTTCGAGCGGTTAATGTAGCATAAATTAATCAAGTCGACAGACAGAGCTTGTATAATTTTTCATTAACTGCCGACGGCAAATTGGCACGAGCGAAATTAGACCTCTCGAAGTAAGCCAGCTTTATATTACCTTTAACTACCCTTTCAAAAAGTTACGACTCTGTTACAAACCGAGCGAAATGTCTGTTGAATTAAATACCAGTGCCATATTCAAAGGTATCGTTTCAGGAATCGGTAAACGGTAAAATTGTTAAACAAATTGATTGTGGAAATGAGCTAATTGGCCATTGTGATGGAATATCGCTGAAGTAGGTCAACAAGTATTATTAACCTGTAAGATAGCTGTATTCCGCTTCACCGGAGCCTTGTCACTGGCGACGACCCAGCTAACTGAAAGACCGAGAGCAAATATGGGGCAAATAATCAATTATTTTTCAAGATAATAATTTACACCGCGATGACAATAACAACAATGAAGTTTTACTAATATAGACGCGTTTTGCATATGGTCCCTATTACCATACTGATTAGTGCAACTTGTCGCACTGAAAAAAAATAATATTTAGCAAAGAACCTTCATATGTAGGTGTTTTGTTAAATATACTTGGCTAACAACAAATAGCAAATATTTTTTTTCAATAAATTAATCGGAACTCTGTTTTTTGACCATTTGTAAATCTGAATAACATTGTAACGGTTAAAAGACTGTTATTTTATTAATTAATCTCCAAATCGGCTACTTAATTTAAGTAAATAACTGCGACTTATAAGATATTTACTTAGATGATATTTGCGACTATTTAGTTCGAAGCGCACTGATGTGTCAAACCAAATTAAATTATAATCCGAGCCTAACTCAGCGTAGGCAGATGAGAGGCAAACCCGAGGCGAGGACGCCTTTCTAACTCAATTATGATATGTTAATTTTACTTTGTCATAATCATAACTGCGACTAAAAGCTTGCAAGGTTGTGTCGAGAAACAGATGTTTCGGCTTAGCAGGGATTAAACGGAAGTCAATTATGGAACCCCTTTTTCAGTTCACCTTTCTTCAAAGTCTCGGAGGCACGCTCGCGTGAATTATGACTGAAATTTGCTTCATTTTGTGTTTTAGTATTATGAGTGAAAGAAAAGTGAGCATCAATAACACTGATCATATGGGCCGGTATTGGGTTGTCTTTTTGCTGCCTTCATCCGCCCAGCGGCTCTCGCCTCCCGACACAAATGTCAGACGCGCGGACCAGCCCTTGAATATGGAATTACTCGGATCAGTGGCTTCTGGGACGAAAGGAAAACTTGTTTACACACTGCTCCACATTCTTTGATGTCGATTTATGAAATAAACGTTATTAATAACAGAAACACCGAAAGCCGTAAATTATAAATACACATGAATAAACTCAAATTGTGTAGTAACATTGAAATCTTATTGGAGAATATAAACGTGAGCGAGATAGTAAACGGTGTAAATTATCCGGGAACTACCGAGTGTTCGTGAAATCCGTCGAGCGGATGCGTTCCGCCTGCGTCTTTTGACGTAAATAAATTCTTGCTAAACTCTATATTAAGTACAGCGTGCATACATTTAAATGAATTATTGGTCACTACAAATTGGAGTTACTCCATCCGGCGGCAATCATGAATTTTCCGTTTCCCATAAAAGATAGAACCGAGGATTTTTCATGAAAATTAAACAGACTATAAATTTACAATCTCCTAGGCTAAGAATTAATTTTTTGCTGTGTTAAGTATACAGTTAAAAAAAAAACAAGATTTAGGCAGAAAGTATCACAAAGGCGAACTTATCCAAGGAGGGCTTACCAGCTAACCTATAAGAAGTAGGAAGAGTTGGTATAAAGATCAGTTGTACCTATACTTTGGTAGCTTTACACCTAACAAGTCTCCTGCAAAAGCCAGTTGCTTACATTCACGTAACACATGAATACGTCTTGCTGATCTGGATTATTTCAGCTAAGCCGCACTCTTATCTAACAGTGCAGGGCAGGGCTTCGCGGCTCATACCGGTAATCGTTCTATAATCTACTGTAAACAGTCTTGTCAGCATTGTTTGCGGTACAGGGCTGCATACAGCTGTTGCACGATATTGCAGCCGTCTATTTATTTTCGTGGCAACACATATCATCCTAATAGGTACTATGATACCGTGCTTCAATAGGCGCCAGCAAGCTTGAAGCGGACATATGTTGACGCCACTAATCTATTTATATGCCCGTTTTGTGAACAACGGCCAGTGTTAATTGATGCTTGTTTGCTTGATTAACGATACGCATAGTCACTTGGCGCATCACTTGCGAAGAGTTATTGTACAATTCAGATGTTGCGTCTGACTAGTTTACGACGGGCGTTTCAGGGAAAATGACTTGGGTCAAGACCGAAAGTTTACTGCAAAAGCTATTGAAACCCAAGGACATTATATAAGTAGGTATCATAAATCATAACGCTTTAAAAAAATAACTTGTAATTGAGTGGGTCCACAATTTTCTATTGTTTTAGCGTATTGAGGTCAGGCGTACTCGTATGGACGGTCGATTTTAGTATTTTAATATAAGTTATTGGGTAGTAACTGTAGTAAGAGACGCGGTGCAACATGGCTTCCGTCGTATTAGATACGGCGAGTTGCATGATTGCGTATCTTTCCATATCCAAATGAACTATCATGATACTTGTCAACGCAACTGATTTGCTAAAATTATATACTTAAATGTGGAGCTACTCTAAACAAGAAAAATATTAGCATTCAAAGAGTTTAAGTTCATTATAAAGTTCATAATTATTCGATAAAAACAATGAATTTAAAGTAGAGGACTGTGGAACGAACACTGAATTGCGTACTAATTCATATTTTCAAATATGGTAATATTAGCGAGCAATAAGATTTAAGAACATTACGATAGTTTCATAAGTCAAATTAACACTTGAAGATTCTCGAAACGCGTTCTGAGAAAGACCAAGTGACCATCACATTAACCTTGTTGATGTCAGTGTAGTAAATTAAGATTTACAACAAATACGTCGCTAGACGGCCCGCAATAAATAATGTTTTTATTATATTTTTGCGTGGGCTATATAGAAGTATTTGTAAACAAGGGTAAGTATAGCAGCTGAGAGCGGACAGGCGTCTGAAATGCCATCCCGGCTTGAGGTTTGCGGCGGCGGTCACACGGTGTTGATTGCCCACCGCATTTATTTTTACTTTCTGTCGACAGTAAACGTAGACAACTCTTTATAATTTATATTCACCACGGAAATGCAATACATTTTCATATATTTCCTATTAAACTAAAAAAGATAGTGTTTAGCAATGCCGTCGAACACATGCAGAGTGAATACCAATTCTGTATTATAAGCACATACTACACTTTAATCTATTAGTGCATTTTTTTCCAGTTTTCCAATATTATTAGTCTATTAGCATGCAATGTACCTTGGATATGTAAAAAATAAGTTAGACAGTTAGTTTAAAACCCAACACCAGACTAGGTATGGGAAGAATTACGCTATGAAACGTATGAGAGATGGGTTTGGCTTTCACAATTCATAGCTCTTCAAATAGTCAGTTGAACTAAAAAGTTGCTAAGAAGCCCCATTTAATCGTTTCAGAAAACCTGTCTAATGATCTTGTTCTCACCCACCAACACCCACAAAAAAATCCTTACTCGGTTATTTGGAATTTAAAATATTTGAATTTTATCTAAATTTCTTTACGCTTAATTCATTTTTTTTTTCAACATATTCCTATGTCACAAACTATAAGAACTAAATGAAAACCGGACGAGTAGTTTCGACGTTACAGTGGAATACGAATAAATATAGCTACTGTTAAAATCAATCCTTGATCTGGCTTCGCCTAAGTCGAGCAGGTAATAACGTATAAAGTGGAACAGTAATTATCTTTTAATAACAGCATACCTACATATCATTCCGAATGATATCAAAAGGTTATAAAGGAGAAGAAACCATTTTATAGCCAGTCAATAAGTGCAACATTGGGCCTCGTGGTGGCCTATTAACCTTCAGCCCACCCAGGACTCGCTGGAGTATATTTAGCGTTCCTTTGATGAGTACGCGCTGATAGGCACGGCTCCGGCGTACGGTCGGCCGCTTTGCACCGCACCCTGGTGGATTATTTATAAAATATCCAGATAATGCTAGGGAAACCTTAAAAATATTTAACGAAATGCTATCGAACACCTCAGAATCTCATCATTCCTTTAATATGCATTACGGCTCTCTCCTTATCTTAATTTCAATAAAAACAAAAATACACCAAACGCTATTTCTGTTTAACGAGCGACACTTGCCATTGTATTCCTCGTCTCTTTCTGATTCCAGGCGCATTAGACACAATATCCTTAGCTTAACAATTAGTTAAACGATTTTGCTGCATTATCTGTTTAGCGAAACAATAACTTTAAATTAACATTTTTATTTTGGGTACAACATTCTGTATCCTGCGCCTCTAAAATAACAGTTATTTCCAACTTTCGGATTGTACTCGCAGTTTCACGTAATTTATATATGAGAAGCTAAATTTAATAATGAGCACTTCACAAAAAAAATATACCGCAAACATCCCAAAAGCTATTCAACGCTGCATGTGAAGTTTCAAATCCGCTCTGCTCCCGCGTGAGAACTGTGAGTCAGTTCCTGTTACCATGAGAGGTCTGGGTACAACAATGGATATGTATGGGTTGGTTTTATTGCTGTTACATATAAAAACAATTGATACAAATAGCGATGTCATATATGTATTCAATCAAGCTAAGAAGGGAAATCTTACGATTATAGTTCACTATTTATTAGTTCAACTGTTACTTACGATATGAAATTCATATTCACTATGGCTCGCAGTAGCATAATAAAGCCCTTTGTTTTATACAAGCTGTTTTATGTAAGGTGGGTATAACTCAATGCTGCATGTGACATGCGACAGTATTGTAAATATTTGTTTGAATACACGCCTAATCGTTAAAAGCTCGTATAATATCTATTAAGGGCCGTCCTCACAGACAAAAGCTCATTTGCGAGCTTTGTTATGATGAGCCTAACGTCTATACTGCTTCAATGTTGTTTGACGGATGCATGTGACGAGTTCAAAGTTAATAAATAATGGTGTATACCGTGCCTTACGCGTGCCTGTCTATCTATTAACCTACAATATGAAACATACGATAAAATTATGTAATTGATCGGGTTTACTAACAATTATAGTAAGTGCCCTTTTACCTGTTATTATAGGTAGTCCTTTAATAAATTAGTTGAACATGTAAGCTACTACCGCTTGTACTAATTACAGCTTTTAAGACTACGGATTCTCCTTTGAGGAAACTTTGCCATTGGACGATGGAAACTTCTCTACGAACGAAAAAGCGTATTTAGTTAGGTAAAGCGTTTTTGCTTACACAGTACAAACAAACGTCTGTCACTGTTTAATGGAACCCGGAGAGCACTTTACACTGTCATTTACTTATCGATATTCGTATATCGATACAAGATATATATCATAATACAAAATTTGTAAAAAATATATAAAAAGGTGAGGTAAACAACAAGCGTTATTATCGGTAAAGAGCGATCTATTCCGGATATAACCCTTGCGTTGGGTAGAGGAAATTTGAAATGGACAATTTACTAGAAGGAAATTGCAACAAGAATTGATAATGATTGGCATAGGTAACATGTGTGGCCTTAGGTCACTATGCTCATAATCAAAGACCAAGATGACACGATAAAACAAACTAGTTTGATTGAAGTTTAATATATCGATATGCACATTAAAAGTGGATGAAAGAGAAGTGACTATGACAGCTAAAAGTGCCACGAAAATAAAATTATGAGCTCTAATGTTACTTATTCAAAGACGCGAAAGTTTGTTTAGATGTGACTCTTTCCCGCTAAAACGGTTCGACGAATTCTGATGAAATTTTGCACACAGATAGTTTATAACCTGGATTAACATATAGGATACCTTTTATCCCGGAAAATTGTATAGTTCCCGCGGGATAGCGATAAACGAATTCTTCTCAGACGGAGTGGCGGGCAACAGCTAATAATTAATAACTTCGCCTCTCCAAATACTGTGTAGGGACTTGGTGGCTCATTATAACAATTACAGTGCCATTGCATTTCCTCATCAGTCCCCAGCTGAAAAGGGGTGACGGGACCAACGTGCGCACGTCACAACAGAACACTGCGCATGATGATTTCAGTGACGTCAAAGCGAAAAACAGTAGACACGTAATAACGATGTCATTTTCATTATAAAATTACGTATTGTCATTTTATGCATTGACTAAAAGGAATATCCGTAAAGAGAACGGCCATTTTTTCTGTTTTGGAGGCTCCTTTGGTGAAGCATTTCCACCTCTTCTTTATTAATATGGTCATGGAGGATGTCTTGAACTTCAACAATATTCAGTCATACTCATAATAAAATAGCGTAAGCCGGCGAACTTCTTTCTTTAAAATGATATCATAATTAATTTTAGCCGATTACTCCTAGAAGTTACGAGAAAGGAGAGTTTTAAGAATAAGAGCTAAATGACTATCTAATTAGCCTAATGGAACTTATCAGTAATATAAATACCTAAACACAACTGCAATGGCGCGCCGTGATTATACGTGCCAACAGCTAAATGTGCGCGACACATGTATGTTTCATGCAAAGGCCGCCCACCAAACCGCTTTTGTAAAAAATGTTCTTTTTAGGGTTCCGTAGTCAACTAGGAACCCTTATAGTTTCAGAGACCGTTAGGACTAGAAAGCTGTAATTTGGCATGAATATACATATCAAGTTAAGTATGAAGTATCTTTTTCTATTTATTTTTTTATTTTCTTCAACTTCATTTTTTTTTTTTATTACTTTTACGGTCATCCGGACCAGTGATGGTGTAGGGGTAAGCACGCAGCACGGAACGCTGAGGACCTGGGTTCGATTCCCAGCATTGGTCTTTTTTCTGGGGTTTTTTCTGTGCATCTATATTTCAGTTTGTATTTAGTTTGAAATATACATATCAATGAACTAAAACAATTACTTTGCTCACCCGCGACCTTACAATAGTGAATAACAAGCACGTAAAGATAAGGTTCAAAAAAGAATTGGAGGAAAATTGTTCGTTGAACTTTTTGGATTTAACGATTTCAAAATTAAATGGTAAACATCAATTTAAAATATACCGTAAGCCCACGTACACAGATGCTGTTATACCAGCATCTTCTAATCATCCGTGGCAGCATAAACTGGCTGCTTTCCATTGTTATGTTAATAGATTGTTGACTGTGCCTCTTTCTAAGGAACATTTTGATTTAGAGTTTAGTACTATTTATCAGATAGCGATCTCAAATGGTTATACAAAATCAATGGTAGATAGTTTAGTTCAAAAGAAGCAGGCACGGTTAGTAAATAGCATGCTTTACGCTGCGTTACCTTCTCAGTCTACTAACAAATATAGATCTAGCATCTCTTACGTCGGGGGTTTGTCTGATAAGATTTATGGCATTTTAAAATCAAACAATATTAATGTTGCCTTTAAGACTAACAACTCTTTGTACTCTAGGCTATGTAACCACAAAGAACAGGTAGATAAGGGAACTAGATCGGGGGTATACAAGCTTACTTGTAATGACTGCAATGGGATATACGTAGGACAGACAGGCCGAAGTTTTAATACTAGATTTAAAGAGCATGTTTCGGCATATAGGAATGAGCATCCAGATAGATCGAATTTTGCAAAACATTTGTTGGAATCAAATCATTCATTGTTAGATTCAGATTCTTATGAAGTGTTACATTATTGCGGCAAGGGGTTGCGTCTGGATGCTCTGGAATGCATGGAAATAATTAGGTACAACACTATGGGGTCTATTATTAATGAACAGGTAAATTTAGTATCTTCTCCTTTACTGCGGCTTGGGTCGAATTTGAACAGTTAGTATTAATTAAATATGTCTTATAAATAAATAAACAAAAAATTCAAGGTAGTTTTAAATATGTCAATAAAATTATTTAAAAGCGAAAAAGTTTTTCGGGTGCGCCGGCGGGATTCGAACCCACGTCTCCCGGGTATGCGCCCCAACGGGTGCTCTACCAATTGAACCACGTCGCATCCAACCGACTCCCCCGAAATTCTTAATCGCTTAAATACCACACGCCACTGTTGGCGTATGTAAGCGATTAAGAATTTCGGGGGAGTCGGTTGGATGCGACGTGGTTCAATTGGTAGAACACCCGTTGGGGCGCATACCCGGGAGACGTGGGTTCGAATCCCGCCGGCGCACCCGAAAAACTTTTTCGCTTTTAAATAATCTTAGATTCGGTGAGCAGCCGTACTGCTAATAAAATAAATAATATTTGAATAAATAGATGTGGTACATCATTTCTTACGCATTTCCAATGTAATTTGGAACGTAGGAGTCGTAGCTTCTAATAGTTGCGATGGATGTTACCACACGCCACTGTTGGCGTATGTAAGCGATTAAGAATGTCGGGGGAGTCGGTTGGATGCGACGTGGTTCAATTGGTAGAACACCCGTTGGGGCGCATACCCGGGAGACGTGGGTTCGAATCCCGCCGGCGCACCCGAAAAACTTTTTCGCTTTCAAATAATCTTAGATTCGGTGAGCAGCCGTACTGCTAATAAAATAAATAATATGTCAATAAAAGTTAATTTTTGTGGGGTAGTTTGAGAATAAGAAAAATAAAGTGGGTACTTGAGAAGTTACAGTGACAAATTAAAACATTTGTTTTGGTTTGTTAGTTTAACATTTGGTAGCATAGCATACGGTTGTGGTAACTCTGAAGATGAGCTCTGGTTGAGTTCGAAACGCGTCAGTGTAGCTTGGTGGTGGTGATGGTTGGGTTTATGTGATTTGTGTGTGTTCGTACAGTGTGGAGGTGGAGGAACTGCATGAACGCACATTTCTTGCATAAACGTAACTATTGTAAGGTCGCGGGTGAGCAAAGTAATTGTTTTAGTTCATTAATATGGACCTCCGCAAAGTAACGCCTGATTCAATAAATTATATACATATCAGTCACGCCAACAAAGTGGTAAAATAAAAAATAAAAATAATTTTATTTGGGGTATCTGCCATTGACGTAAAGGGGGGGTGAGTTTTTTTTCTCGTCTAACCCTATAGTGAGGGGTATCGTTGGATAGGTCTTTTAAAACCATTGTGGGGTTGCTAACATGATTTTTCTATTCAGTGATCTGTTTGCGAAATATTCAACTTTAAAGTGAAAATTTTCATTAAAATTGACCGTCCCCCCCCCCCCCTCTAAAATCTAAACTGTTGGGTGGAGAAATTTGAAAAAATTCAGAATGGTAGTAAATATATCAAATTTACTAGGAAAATTATAGCGGCTAAGATTGCTTGGAAATTATTTGTAGTTTAAGAGTAAATAGTAGCCTAAGGTATAGAACATACCTAATCAAAAAAAAAAATCAAAACGTTTATTCTGCAAATAGGCCGCAAAGGGCTCTTTTACATGTCACTTTTTAAACTACCAGCGCTTTCGTAAGGACCATCATTGCCAAGAAGAATGCGCCGCAAGAAACTTGGCAGGAAGTCATCTTTTCAAATTAAAATATAATAAATTACAAACTAAAAAACCATACAAATATAGAATTAAATAAAAAATAATAATAATTATATAAAAAAACAATACAGGGATGTATTGGGTCCCATAGTTAAAAAAAATATATACATCGGAGATAGTCTTCCAATGTCACAATCATTAAAAATGAATGTGTTAAAACACATTTCAGGTCAAGTAACCATTAAACTTTTGGATTTCAAAGGCAAGCTTACGCCTGCCGCCCCCAAAGTTGGCTCACTAAACTTTAAACTTGGATGATTCCGTACACACACGAAATCCTTAGAAAACTATTACTTGATTTTTCGTAATGGCTACGGAACCCTACCTTGGGCGTGTCCGACACGCTCTTGGCCGGTTTTTTTTCTCGAACAACTTACGCGATGGCATCGATCATGTCGAGCCCCATCTCGACGGTGCAGCGCGCGTGGTCGGAGCGCGGCTCGGGCAGCCCGGACACGCAGTAGTAGCAGTCGCCAAGGATCTTGATGCGGAGACAGTGGTTATCCTGGTAGAGGTAGGAAACATGTTTATTTTATTTGTATATACAAACATATATATACACAGTCACGCCTCCCTGACATCAAAGAGGTAGGTAGAGACTTTGTTTCCAACTGCTACGATCCTCACATACATCTTTCGCTTCCACAACACTGACTAGTCTTTTAAATAAATAAATAAAATAAAAATTCATTTATTGCCACAACCACACAAAATAAAAATAAATACAATGAACATAAAAAAAGAAGAAACAGAAAAAAAACATACAGAAACACACAAAACAAAATTTTCATACATGCTCGCTGGTTTCGGGTACTTTTGACCTGACCCTCTCTTCAAGATATCCCCCATGTAAATTTATTTATTTATTTTATTCATTCATTACCTGTTGCCCGTGATTCCGTCCGCGAAGAATTCGTTTATCGCTATCCTACGGGAATAATGCAATTTTCCGGGATCAAATTATTCTATATCCTTTCCCGGGTCTCATACCATATCTAGACATATCTAAATCGTTTTAGCGGTTTAAGCGTGAAAATGTAACAGACAGACACACACTTTCGCATTTATAATATTATTATGGACCACGTTGTTATAAGATGACATGGGCCCTGCTAGGGCGAAGCAAATACTTATCTTTCAGTTAACCTGTATATTTGTTGTTGCATTTTTTATGTGTTTGTTTGTTGTGTGTTTGTGTGTTGTTTGTGTTTCATATTAGCTCTTAATAACAGTGCA
Source organism: Archips crataeganus (assembly GCA_947859365.1). NCBI lineage: Eukaryota > Metazoa > Arthropoda > Insecta > Lepidoptera > Tortricidae > Archips > Archips crataeganus. The sequence continues at coordinate 9,845,159 of OX402051.1, forward strand.
AATGTGGTCTGTTTCAGCCAACTACCATAATTTATTCCAGAAATGAAACTAATTTCATACAAGTTATGGAGAACGAATCGTAATAATTTATCGTAAGTCTCCATCATCATTTAATTTTTGCCGCAGCAAATTAGGTACCTATTAGGAATGTTATGAGAAACCTAAACTTAGTACGACACGAAAATAGAATAATCCATACTAACATTATAAATGAGAAATTTACTTTTGTCTGTCTGGCTGTCTGTTTGTTACCTATTGACACTTGAATCGCTGAACCGATTTAGATGATATTTGGTATGGATATAGTTTAAGACCCTGAGAAGGATATAGCTTAACTATCCCAGAAAATTGAGAAGTTGCCGCGGGACAGCAATAAAAGAATTCTTCGCAGACGAAGTCGCGGGCAACAACTCGAGACGTATGAATCGGTGATTATATAAGCAAGATACGTCATAAAATCATAACAGATTTATTGTTACGTCTTTTGGTGATGTATTTGAGTAGTTGGTGGAACTTGCAGCTCAGCTGATAAATTCAATAGTAATGTATAGGTATTTTTCTCAAACATGCTATGAAATATTGACGTTATGTTCCTTATAATACGCCACGAAGTGTCACGTTGAAGGTGCGGGCTAGACGAGAGGTCAATAATGGAATTTCATACAACATTGCTGGCCTTGGCCAGCAAAGTGATCGTCTATTGTTTCATACTATGACGTTTATAGGTCTATGGCATCATAGCATTTAGCCATTAAAAAAAAACTATAAGCAATATTTTGCGTTTTGGTTCATTAAGACATTCTGCCACTACGTTTATTTAAGGTAAGGTAAGATGATGATGATGTTGGTGATGATGATGGTGATGTTGATGGTGTCGATGATGGCGGTGATGATGGTGGTGATGATGGTGATGATGGGTGATGATGGTGATGATGATGGTGATAACGAGATGATGATGATGGTGATGATGAGATGATGATGATGATGATGATGATGATGATGATGATGATGATGATGATGATAATGGTGATGATGGGTGATGATGATGATGATGATGATGATGGTGATGATGAGATGATGGTGATGATGGGTGATGGTGATGATGATGATGATGGTGATGATGATGGTGATGATGATGATGGTGATGATAAGATGATGATGGTGGTGATGGTGATGGTGATGATGATGGTGACGACGACGACGACGATGACGATGATGATGATGATGATGATGCATGTTTGAGAAAAACTCTATACAAGCCTTGGCCACGAACAGGGATTGCCGGCCTCGTATCTCTAGATGGCCTCGTTAACACTCGGCCATCTATAACTACTCGGCCGGCAATCCCCTACTTCGCGGCCGCTGCAGTAATGTACTATTAAATCTGCGCTGAGTTGTCGCCGATGTACCGGCAGGCACCCGCGACACCATGCCATGAATGATATTGTTCAGCGAGCTCTCAGGTCAGCGGGCGTTCCGTGATTCCGTCTGTGCTTGAGCCGCCGGGCCTCAGTCGCACTGACGGGAAACGGCCCGACGCACTGACCTTAGTGCACTGCTCGCACGGCTAGAGCTGCGGCCGAATTTCAGGCGGCAATGAAGCGGCAGAAGTATGCCCCTTTGGGGTAGGGGTACCATTTTATCCCATTGGCGGTGGAAACGGCGGGTTGCTGGGGGCAGGACGCGAGACGGCTTGTACAGGACATAGGCCGTCGTCTTAGGCAGAGGGGTGAAGATCCCCGCTCCGAATCGTTTCTGAGGCAAAGGCTTTCCTTGGCGATCCAGCGCGGAAATGCCGCAAGTGTTATGGGCACCTTTGCGCCAGAAGCGACTAGGAGCGTGGGTTTATTTGACTGAATTTCTTTTTTTGTAAAATTGACTTTTTTGTATTGTTTCCTAGACAAATTGTATGACATATACATAATATATTTTGTTATTTTTCAGTTTATATTAAAAATAAATATTTTAAATCTCTCCCACACTTTGCTGCGCTCATAATCTTCATCACTCAGTAATTTCAAAAGTAACCCAATGATTTGAAACTCTCATCCGTAGTGGAGAAAGGTCTGGGGTTTAATGCCTGAAAACACGCCTATAACTGCCAGTGAAACCTTCATAACATGCGAGAATCAATTTACCATTATACACCGTGAAATTTTAGTGGTTGTTTTCCCGAAACGAGGTGATTTAGTTTCGATTGTACAATCGATTTATAATTACTATTTTGACTAGAGTCAAAAATCCAATTGTGAAAAACGAAAGTCGAAAATGACCGCAAACCAATAGTAACGCTTCGTTGGTACAACTAGCGTACGATCGTACGATGGGTTAGGTACCAACGAAGCGTTACTATTGGTTTGCGGTTATTTTCGACTTTCGTTTTTCACAATTGGATTTTTGACTCTAGTCAAAATAGTAATTATAAATCGATTGTACAATCGATACTATATCACCTCGTTTCGGGAAAACAACCACTAAAATTTCACGGTGTATACTTCCACTTTTCAATGAACCTTCTGTATATGCCAAATTTCAGCTCTTTATTATGAGCGAAGATGTTTTCTGCCACAACAAGCTATTAACCAATTTCGACGTATAAGTTATTTATGAGAGCACATCTCGAATAGAAGGCCGATATCTACAATGTATTCGTTGTATAAAATTCATGAGCCGAGCGGTTTCGCCCCGCCGTGTTACGTGCTCGAATGCCCTCTTGTTGTGATGATTGGATTTTCATATTTCCGGTAGATGGAAGTCTCAAAGGTCGCCAATTTCATTTCACAATATTGTACTTAATTATTAACATTCTGGAGCATGTCGAACACATACAAATATTGATTTATTTAAATCCTGAGTAGTCCCGAAGTTCTGAGCCCTTCGCAGGTTTTTAGGACACGGGTTGGCAGGCGACAAAATGTGCCTGCGATTAAAATCTTTATACATAATAAACGAATTCAATCCTCAACAATCGCAGCGCCGTATTCATACGTAATGTAAATGTACCCTTTATTTAATTCTGGGTTTGAAAACCTTTAATGTCCCACGACAAAGTAATCCAATGCTGTTGAGTCCGCACCGTGCATTCTGAAGCTTGAACTCTGATATTTATTTCAGGATCAATTTTTCTGATTGATGCCTTCGACTTAATAATTCAATTTCTTAATGGCGTTGCGGTGTCAGTTCGGCTTTTTGAAAAGCTTTTAAATGTACTGGGATAGAAGCGGCATGTCGAAACAGTAATTAGGACTTCAAATGCATATGCTTAGATAAACAAGGTGTTATAGGTACGTATAGAAAAGGTTTGACCTTATGAAATCGCTGGTATTAGTCTGATATTAATGACGGTGGATCATTAGAGTTCTGGCACAATAAACTAGATAACAAGTCGTCGTAGCCCGGGTTTGACCTATGGCCTCTTCATGCAGGGAGTCGTGGTTTTTTCGAAATTTATGTGCGAAATTACATTAGAAATTAACCAACACAAGCTCATGCTTTACGGCGAAGGAAAACATCGTGACGAAACCTGTACACATCTGCGGAGAAATTCAATGGTGTGTGCGAAGTTTCCAATCCGCACTAGGCCCGCGTGGGAACTACGGCCCAATCCCACTTATTCTGAGAGGAGGCCTGTGCCCTGCAGTGGAACGTACATATACATAGATTGAAATGATGATGATGGTGCTGAAACTAGAGATAGAAATTCTGGAGTGTTAGTTTATTTATTAAGATAAATCTTGCTAGTCGAATTTCGCTCACTTCCAGTAGAAGTTTAAATTTGGTATGACGCATGTACCTATATGACAATGCAATGCAAATTCGATCAAAAAATAATGCCGTTAGCAAAAAAAGGTGTAATGCCAAATATAAATTACAGTAGGTACGTGCTTTGCCTACTTACGCTGGCGAGTTGGTCAAATCTGCCAAAGAGTTCGTTGAGTAACCGCACTAACTCCTGCGCACTGCACTGCGATGCGAGCACCGTGAAGCCCACTATGTCAGCGAACAGAATACTGGAACAAAATCACTAGTTAAATACACGCCAAGGTAGCATTCAGTCTCAGTTAAAATGAGTTCTAAATTTCACCAGTCCGAAATTTATGATGAGTAACATTAATAACGATTAAGCTAAATTCTTTCGCCTGTGGCAACGTTTAAATAATACTCGGAACTGTGCGGACAGCTTAGTAATTTATTCCATAAAGACCGTAATAAAATTATAAAAAACGGCTATAACACTGAGTTAAGTAATGAAAAAATTCACTGTCCCAGCTATTCTCTGTTGCTTTGACAACGCTCGCCCGACCTTTGGCTTTATACAGTTTGAACAATCACAAATAGCTTTCGTGATTCTTACAATCAGGCGCCCCTATTGTTTAGTCACTTTGATCCCTTTTACTTTTCAACATTAACAAGAACAGAACAGCGGTATTAACAATAGGCATCTCGCGCCCGTCATCTTTGTTCTCTATAAACACCACGCGCCGTTACAAAGCTCCGACGCGTATTTCCACCACGTTCCAAAACATAAAAGCATAATTCCGTTTTGGTCGTTTCGCGATACATTCATGTTGTGAAAAGTTATATGATAATCCTCTTATGTCCAGGGATGTGAGCGCCAAAGTGGTTTCGCATATAATCCCCGATGAAAAGATGCCGGCTTTGGCAGGCACGGCCGATGATACGCATATCGTAGCGATGTACATGAACCTGTTATTTTCCTCAAAGGACTTCGATGTTTAATCAAATTGTTCTGCATAGTTAATTTCTGCGTGGCTCGGCTTAGTTCCCACACAGCCTCCCTTTGTACCGCGCGCCTGCGCCGCCTTGTGCGTTAGCCGGTGTTCGCAGAATGCTAATTAAATGCTTGTTTGTTTTCTCAATTATCGTTATTTTTAGTAATTATTATTTATTTTTACAGATTCTTTAAAAAAAGGAAATTTGAAAGCAACATACCTATTTACCTAAATATGTTTACAGTAAGAAGAACCCAATACCTACTACATATAAAAGAAACTTATTGTTCACCAGTGGCGAAGGGTGCTAACAACTCGATTCCCAGCGGGTTGCCTAAAATTTTGAAGTAACCAAACGCTTCTCTTAGTAACCGATTGTTTGTATAGAGACTTACTCTTCCAAAAGTTTATTAAAATTTTTAAGTATTTTTCAAAATGGTGCAGTAACAAAACGCATCAAAATATGGGGGTTAAAGTCACTCGCGTCCGTAGGTTTACCCTTGAGACCCTACACGTGACCCCTGGGTGGTGCCAAATGAGTGACACACTGGTAACGTGGGAGAGCCACGCTTCGGCACGAATGGGCCGGCTCGACCGGAGTGATACCACTGCCTCACAGAAAACCAGCGTGAAGCATTACTTGCGTTTCGCTGAGTGAGTGAGGGTACCGGAGGCCCAACCCCCCACCCCCCAACAAAAAAAAAATGATGATGGCGCGGCTGAGTAACAGACTACCCCAGGAGGGTACCAGCTGCGCTAGCGCTGGAGAATCCCTCTCTGGGCTGCCATGCTCAGGTAGCATTGTGCCTGAGCATGGAAGCCCAGACTCTGCCCCATCGTACTCTGGGGGGGCAACCCAACTGCGCTCTTTCATAATTCCACATTTGCTAGGGGCGAGAGCATAGCAGTTACGGCATCCCCTGTCACGCTGGCCGTGGACTTCTGCAACATCAGGGGTTTACATTCCAACCTCAATGCTGTTCATCACCACCTTGAGACAGCTAAGCCGGCCTTGCTCTTTCTGACTGAGACGCAGATATCGTCTCCGGCAGACACGTCTTACCTCTCTTACCCTGGGTACGGATTAGAACACTCTTTTGTACCTAGGGCTGGGGTGTGTGTGTACGTTAGAGATGATATCAGTTCTCGTCACCTCAGCAATCTTGAAGGTAAGGACCTCTCCACTTTATGGTTACGTGTGGACAGCGACGACCATCCACGCGTCTATGCGTGCCTGTATAGGTCCCATAGCGGTGACAGCGAAATTGTCCGACTCATGGAGCAGTTCCAAATGGCTGTGGACTCCGTGCAACAGCAGGTCCCTTCTGCAGAGATTGTGATACTCGGCGATTTCAACGCCCATCACGTCGAATGGCTTGGCTCTGGCAGGACCAATCATGCAGGGAGATCTGTTCGCGACTTTGCTCTGGCAAATGGCCTGACGCAACTGGTTACTGCGCCTACGCGAATACCAGATGTGCAGAACCAGGAGCCTTCTCTGCTTGACCTTTTGCTGACTTCTCATCCGGCAGGCTACCAAATCTCCGTTGAGGCCCCTCTCGGCTCCTCGGATCATTGCCTGATCCGGAGTAAGGTGCCACTCACGTGCCCGCTGCGTCGGCGAGTTGCTTGTAGCCGTCGTGTGTGGCATTACAAGTCAGCAGATTGGGATGGGATGCGGTCCTTCTTTGCGTCCTACCCTTGGAGGCATGTTTGCTTCAAGCTGGATGATCCCAACGTCGCTGCTGACTCTGTTACTGACGTGGTGCTGCAAGGAATGGAATTCTTTGTTCCTTCCTCAGCGGTCCCCGTTGGTGGCAGATCCCAACCTTGGTTTGGTCGATCTTGTAAAATGGCTTCTCGCCGAAAGCAGGAGTGTTACCAAGCTTGGGTAAATGCAGCGAAGGTTCGGGATGTAAAGACCAGTGTTTTAAAAAAGGAGTTTAACTTTGCCTCCAGGTCCCTTAAAAGAGACATTGCCAGAGCTAAATCGTTGCACATTGGTAGAATTGGCGAGAGACTAGAGCGCCTCCCTTCGGGAACTCGTGCGTTCTGGTCTCTTGCCAAAGCTATCCAGGGGAATTTCTGCACGCCTTCTTTTCCGCCTCTACACGCGGGTAACGATTCTTTGGCCCACGACGCAAAGGAAAAAGCCGATCTTCTAGGTAAATTCTTTGCGTCCAACTCGACTTTGGATGACGGGGGACGCATGCCACCGACCATACCGCGTTGTGAGAGCTGTATGCCGGATATCCGGTTCCACCAAAGCTCAGTGCGTAAAGCACTTCTCTCCCTCGATATCCATAAGTCCAATGGGCCTGATGGAATCCCTCCGGTAGTGTTGAAGATGTGCGCTCCTGAGTTGGCTCCGGTTTTAACGCGTCTTTTTCGGCTCTCCTACTCTTCTGGCGTAGTCCCGTTCTCATGGAAGTCTGCTCTGGTCCACCCGATCCCTAAAAAAGGTGACCGCTCTAATCCATCTACCTATAGGCCAATAGCCATAACTCCCCTGTTCTCTAAGATAATGGAGTCCGTTATCAACCGCCAGCTCCTTCGATACCTTGAGGACCGACAATTGCTCAGTGACCGTCAATATGGTTTCCGTAGCGGCCGCTCGGCCGGCGATCTACTGGTTTACCTGACACATCGTTGGGCACAGGCGATTGAGACAAAGGGTGAAGCATTGGCTGTTAGTTTAGATGTGGCGAAGGCCTTCGATCGGGTTTGGCACAAAGCGCTCCTCTCAAAACTTCCGTCCTTTGGGCTTCCTGAGAAATTATGCGGATGGATCAGCAGCTTCCTAACGGACAGAAGCATAAAGGTTGTAGTTGACGGTGCATGCTCTGATTCCATGTCTGTGAATGCTGGTGTCCCTCAAGGCTGTGTGCTATCGCCTACGCTCTTCCTTCTGCATGTCAATGATATGCTGCCATCCGGCGGCATTCACTGTTATGCGGATGATAGTACGGTTGATGCCTCTTACACCGGCCGCGCCGGTATTTCTCGGGAAAACGTTATAGAGTGCCGAAATAAACTTGTGTCTGAAATTGAGACTTCCCTAAAAGAAGTTTCAGAATGGGGTCGACTTAATTTAGTCCGTTTTAACCCCACTAAGACACAGGTTTGCGCGTTTACCGCAAAAAAGTCTGCGTTTGTCACGTCACCTCTTTTCGAAGGCACTCCCCTTGCTACCACAGCCAGTATCGGAATCCTTGGTATTGACATCTCGAGTGAAGTCCAGTTCCGCGACCACTTGGAGAGTAAGGCTAAATTAGCCTCGAAGAAGCTCGGCGTGCTCAACAGATCGAGACGGTATTTCACTCCAGCCCACCGCCTTCAGCTTTATAAGGCGCAGGTTCGCCCACATATGGAATACTGCTCTCATCTGTGGGCGGGGGCTCCCCGGTACCAGCTTCTCCCTCTGGATCGCATACAACGGAGAGCGACTCGAATAGTCGGCTGCCAACGAACTTCTGATGGGCTTGATTCCTTGGCGCTGCGTAGAGATGTAGCTTCACTGTGCATCTTCTATCGCATGTACAACGGAGAGTGCTCCGAGGAGTTATTCGGGTTGATCCCTGCCGCATCCTTCCGCCACCGCCCTACGCGACAACACTTCCATCCTCACCATCTGGATGGTTGGTTGTCTTCTACTGTGCGTTTTTCCAGAAATTTCCTGCCTCGCACAGCAAAGCTCTGGAATGAGGTTCCTGCTGCGGTATTCCCGGACCGATATGACCTTCAAGCTTTCAAAAAAAGAGCGTACTCCTACCTAAAAGGCCGGCAACGCACTTGTGACTCTTTTGGTGTCGCAGGTGTCCATGGGCGACGGTAATCGTTTACCATCAGGCGATCCGTCTGCTCGTTTGCCCCCTATATCATAAAAAAAAAAAAAAAAAAAAAAAAAAATCCACAAGACCAATCAGTCATTCATAATTTCAGTATTCCGGCAGGAATTGTACACTCACACATGTAAATATTCATTCATAAAACCATAGATTCACTACAAGCGTCTACCGTAAGAATAGGCATGGAATAGGCTGAAGTTAACCCGGTCTCTATCGGCTTATCACATTTAAAAAAAGACTTTCTACATTGTGCATAAGGCTTAATTTCACTTTGACAGAAGCTTTTTTTTAAATTAATTTATCCCACTTGGAATAGCCGACGAAATTGACATTCATGCAGCCATTCGTAGACTTATTTAAAATTACTGGAGCGAAATTTAATTTTAAAATATCGAGTTTTAGTGTAAAACAGAAAGTACACTATTTTATCTATTTTTATAATAAGATTTATAAACAGACAAAATTAAACCGCCACGGGCTGTGCTCAGCGCGCTGCACAACACCAAATCGTATACGCTGTGCCGCGCTGCCGGAATGTGTCACTGTATGTACGATTCGGAGCCATAGAACGTGCCGGACGTGATCCGCTAGCGCGGTCGATTTGTTTGTGGTGTGGTATTTATTGAAATGACAACATTAGGTAATGTCATGTCAATCGCTCAGTGTTTTGTAGTTATTATGTGAAATAATTTTAATAAAAACACAATATTAGATCAGTGTTGATACGCAATATCGGTGAAATTTAATCGTACATATTATCGTCTGTCAGGTTGTAAGTCTGATTATAATTCAGTGTCTAATTCATGTATAAGTAACATATTGTTTTGATACTGATATCAGTGAAAGGATAAATATGCTGCAGTCTTATGGACCGAATTACTGCACGTAAGTACTAGTTTTCAAGAATATAACCTAGTATAACTACTAAGAAATGGGGTTTGATTTTTGTTTGCTTTTTTTCGTCCGGCTTTACCTGGAAAAAAATTCACGCCTCGCCACTGTTGTTCACGTGCGAATAATTAGGAACTGATTTCCTTAAATTTTGAATTTATTCTTTAAAATCTATAAAACACATAATAATTCTTTTTTAACACTAGATATTGAGTAGCACCTTAGTGTCCATTAAAAAACTGCATTTGTATCGCTTCTATTTGATCGATTGGCGAGACGTGTATAAAATCGAATATTTCTTACATACATACATATAATGTAAATAAAATTTACTTGGCTTAGTCATCTTTAAATACTTTCTTACATCCATGAAACTTTTGACGACCAGATGGCCTAGTGGTTAGAGACCCTGACTATGAAGCTTGAGGTCCCGGGTTCGATTCCCGTGTCGGGGCAGATATTTGTATCAAAAATACGAATGTTTGTTCTCGGGTATTGGGTGTTTAATATGTATTTAAGTATATACCTATCTATATAAGTATGTTTATCTGTTGCCTAGTACCCATAACACAAGCTTTGCCTAGCTTACTTTGGGACTAGTTCAATTGGTGTGAATTGTCCCGTGATATTTATTTTATTTAACTATATGTAGATTCATGGTTTGTTTCAAAACATTTCTTGAATTACAAAATAAACGATTTACATACAAGAACCATATCAGATTATTTGTTAGTAGGTACAATAATACCTACTTTTACACATATATTGGTTTGATACACCGTGAAATTTTAGTGGTTGTTTTCCCGAAACGAGGTGATTTAGTATCGATTGTACAATCGATTTATAATTACTATTTTGACTAGAGTCAAAAATCCAATAGTGAAAAACGAAAGTAGAAAAATACCGCAAACCAATAGTAACGCTTCGTTGGTACCTAACCTATCGTACGATCGTACGCTACTTGTACCAACGAAGCGTTACTATTGGTTTGCGGTCATTTTCGACTTTCGTTTTTCACAATTGGATTTTTTACTCTAGTCAAAATAGTAATTATAAATCGATTGTACAATCGAAACTAAATCACCTCGTTTCGGGAAAACAACCACTAAAATTTCACGGTGTATACATATTGGTTAAGAGAGTATCTAAAACAGTGTCGTGTGAGCAAAAAGATATGACATCACGGCAACAAACCAAACTTATAATCATAACCGTTAAGCTATCGACCATTAGTAAATTACTGCCCGGAAAGCGCCGTAAAAACTCGAAGAAATCATTGTTTCCCCTGTCTCGTCGTTCGCATTTGGACAATAAAACACAATGGAAGCGAACCCAGACAGTAGTCAGACAGGCAATCCTATCAGCGGAATATCCGTTTAGGCTAAACGGATCAAGTACGGTCATACGGCGACCCGACGTGACGTCAGCACCGCACCCTTTAGGTGACAGCCCACCATACAGCAAACCACGGACAGAAACAATGCTAATTGCATTAGAATAATAAGCTTTCCCAACACCAAGGCTTACTGGCCTGCCGGAACTCTAATCATACTCACAACTCTTTTATTTTGTTAAATTGAACTGCTCGAATGTTTCATTTATATTGAACAATCAAAAGATTACAATAGGCAGGCAATTTTAAAAATAATGGCGAAAATTTATATTTCCCGACTTAAATTTATTTAGCTGTGCAGAGTAATTTTTACCTCAAAATTGTAGCAAATTACGTATTTAACTTCAATCAACCATACTATTGTATTGTTGGTCGAAGGTATTTAATTATGAAAAGTCACGCTGAAAACATCAAATTCAGTTTTAAGTAAATAGCTACCTCGAAAAAATACCCAAAACTAATTCAGTTTACGACATCATGATGAAACTTATTTCGTGATTCTAAATCCTGACAAAAGAAAATCCTTACGCAACACGCCCCTAGACGGCAATCGAGACTTTCTTTTTTGCGGTCTATTATGAAGGTAGACTTGTCTCTCACATTTCATGTTATTTGTACTGGGGTTAACCCTCTAGCACAGTTAGTTTGCTAAGGTTACCTACCTGCTTTGAAAAATACTATGCATTATGTAGCTATGCTAAACTGTATTTAATTAATTAATGTTCTTTAGATAAGTGTCAAGAAGTCTGCATTTCTCCTTCGATTTTTTTTCTGATTATATTCTTGTAGTTGCATTCAGATAGAATGCCACAAACTATTAGTTAAATCGCAACGAGCACCCGGTTTGGTCTTGTCTTTCCAACAAGTGCAGCATTTTTGAGATGTGGCAGATAGCCAGAGATAGAGTCGACTGAGCATGTTTCAATGTTATTTCGCCTTGAGAACCATATGCGACACGGACATAGTTCATTGATTATATGAATGCCTCAGCAAACCTTTCCAACGGCCAAACCAACTTGTGATGGATGGAGTGGTCGGTAATATGATGAACAAAAGGCGTCACGTCATTCACATCGATTGGACGAGCCTAATCAGTAGTGAAGGGCTTCTCCGGCCACCCGGGTAATATGACGTGACAGTAATTCGGGGCTCGGGCTGCCGTCGCCGGGAGCTGACCGGACATGTCTGCCGCCCTTAGACACGTTCTTACATCCAACATCCTGATTTATCGCATGATATATTCATAGCTCTATTAACCTCTATTCTGGCCTTGACTTGCTGTCGGAACCACTTGATAGACATGTTGTTATTATCGACAAACACAAAAATCTGTTATTTGGCGTTGTGGTCTATACTACTTATCTACTTGACAAGAAAATCTTTTTCCTTTCCTTCTTATGCAAATAGCCTCGGTCCCCTGATAAAACACCCCGTTATTATCTCGACATTCATAGCGGTCGGGTCCCAAGAATAAACTAAATAAAAATGAGTTAACTTTATTTCTAGAGACAAAGAAATCCTATGCTCTAACAATCAGGTTAGTAGAGAATTTATGAGATAATCAATTTGTATATTACATATGTCGTAAACGGTATGGTAATAAAACTTGGACAATGGACAGACAATTTTAAACCAATGAACATGGTACACAAAACAACGCAATATTTATAATTGCCACATAACAGTTTTAGAAACATGCAATAAAATAAGTTTATTAACTTGTTAAATGGCAGTGGTAATGAAAACCAATGGGTTGCGAAGGCTGATAAGTTTCTTAAAACTGAAAAATGAGCTACTAATACTGTCTAGTTCCAGCTAACTGCACTAGATTAGCACGTATTGTTTGTGCCCGATACTGGTTAGTAACCAATTTTATGAGCATCGGATAAACGCGTTAAGTCAACTAGCCAACACGTAAAAGTAAGAAAAACGTTTTCAAAGCAATTAACTGAGATTTATGGATGTTGCGTACCTATAAGTTTATAAAATCATTATATTTTGCATTTTTACTCCAAGTGAGTTATATTCAGGTAACATGTTTGTTTATGTACTTAACGGTACAGACACAAATCAAAATATTGTATTCTACTCACTTCTCCACAATTTGGAACCGAGCCAAACGCAGGTGAATCATTTCCATTTAAAGCCGTATAAATATTTACTTAGCATTTACATTTTACAGTGCTACTTAATCTATGAACACACATCTTTAGTTAGCTGTTTGATTATTCATCATCTACCGCAAACATCACACGAAAACTATATTATTTGATAAAGGTTTAAAGGAATCTAAACCATTGTGTAGAATTACAATACAGGGTTGGTTTTTGTTCATATTTTTGAAACACAGACAATACTGATGATGCCAAAATTTACCGGTCTCTTAATAACCATCAACTCTTACACAAATGTGATAGAATAAATTTATAAAGTAACATCATTAATTCAGATACTCAGCTTTCAAACATTTCTCTCTGTGGAAAGTATGAAAGCTTAGGCACATTCATAATAATTCATATCGTTCAAAAATAAAAGCAAATTATTTTTGGTGTTAGTCAATAGTGGTGATGTAGAAACCATTTATAACAATTATAACCATGCGGAAGTTGGTTTTTTAAGACGTTCCCAATTTGCCATGACAGTGACCCTAGAACAAGAAAAAATGATATCCTAGCCTTCATATTTAAAGCGGTAGTTTTGTCACGCGCACAGTGCCTGCACACACGAGCGGGAGAAGGCGCTGACGACTCCGAACAAAGGATCGTTGCACTTGAGCCGTCTACCGGCGATGCGCAAAACAGACGCACGTAACGGCCCGCTGACAGCCACATAGAAGAAAGGGTAGAAATGAGAAATTGCACGAAACTAATAACAGTGTAGACTGCATTAAAACATTTTGCACATTGCTGGCATGTACAGGAAAGCGATTTTTACATTCAGTTAAGTTATGCAAACATGTTTGACGAAGTAGAAACAAAGATAACATCATACACACTGGTTCTTAAGTAATTGATGGAGGATAACGTAAGTAATCGTTACGATAATCTCAATTAATTCATAGTACCGGTAATGTGTTCCGATGTATCATCCTCACATCACCTCACTTCAGAACAATGTAGTGAGTAAATGGCTTGAGGCTAAATAAGCGCTATGAATCAGCTACGACGTTTGCCTGGCGCATCGCACTCATGGCAGCTCTTGTATTGCAGAGCGCAGATTCAAACGCGCTTGACCTACGACAGGATGACTAAATGACCCAAAAAGAGAATGAGTTGAATTTATCTGTAAATGTAATTGTTGTATTACTGAATAACTCCACTCAGTGATTCAAGATAAAAAGTTGGCAAAAACATTCTTCAAAAAATTGTGTAATAAAATTCCTGTCAACTTGATTGTAATCCAAAATCTCAGCATAACATTTTAATCTATAGAAAATTTACCGTTTCCTTATTGTTGTCCCTAATCGTTTCTTTTCGGTTTGTCCGACAAAAAATGAAATCCTTTCATCGCATCAAACGATTTTTGCTATTTACGTCACACCCTCTGCTACATTCGGCACGGCGATCAGTTGGCAGTTATATCGAGGAAACTTCACAACAACTTGTCAAGTATTACGACTTTCTTGGCAAATGTACATTTGAACGTAGCTGCCAAAGAGTTTTGAGTTTTTTCTACTCAGCCGAGCCTATATGAAAGTATTTGCCTGTGGGCTCTATATCTAAATCCTTAATGATTATTTGTCCTAATGTAATGTTTGTCCTAATGATCGATTGTTCTAACTCTTTTTATTTAAAATCTATTAATTGTTCTGGATTGTTATAAAACAAACCTAACCTAACCTGAGTTCTAGAGGATAATCACTTCAAAGTTACTGAAAAATTCACGGTTTCCGAGAAGTAAAGTGTTAGGACAAACGATGTTAGGGATTTAGATAGAGTCCCTTGACTGTGTTCATGACACATTATTTGTGTGTGTGTTAGCATTCATTACACATTAGGACAAAGTATTTTTAATAACGTTAAGATGAATGGTGAATACAATACAATAGGTAAGTTAGGTTGAATAGAAAATTCTTCAAAAACGGTGCCATTTAAACATTTAGAGATGAAGAATTATACAAATCGCAGTGGATGTTTATGTTCCAGTCTTATTAATTTCGTTACGAAAAGAACGTAATAAATCAAGAAACAAAGAGTCGTAAAATTATAAAAAGTCGATCTGAGACATTAGATGCGGTGAAGGTTGTATTAAAAATTCCTCGTAAAGTTGTGTGAGAAACGAGTGAAGTTAACAATGTAGTCAAATCTATAACATGCACATAGAAACTAATTATGAGAAAATGAATCTTCATCACATCGGACAATCAGTTTCTTTTAATGGTCTAAGGCGGAAGAACATTTCGAGAGGAACGATTTCCACAACTGCGGCTGCAGAAAATTAATGATGTCACGTCCTAGCCGCATTTTGCTATTAGCATGCGAACGACTTTAAATTTTGTAATTTATTCATGGATATAAAACAAACAAACAACAACTTAAAATCTAGCATAAAATGTTTTATAAATAAATAAAATAAATAAATATAAGGGGACAATCTTACACAAATCGACCTAGTCCCAAAGTAAGCAAAGCTTGTACTATGGGTACTAGACGACGATAAACATACTTATATAGATAAATAAATACTTAAATACATAGAAAACATCCATAACTCAGGAACAAATATTCGTGCTCATCACACAAATAAATGCCCTTACCGGGATTCGAACCCAGGACCTCTTGCTTCGTAGGCAGGGTCACTACCAACTAGGCTAAAGCGGTCGGTTCGTTTTCCAAATTATTTTGACAGTGAAATAATCGGGCACTCCACGAAAATCCGGAAAATAATCTTCGAAATTTATTAAGTATTGCGTTGCAATAATGTCAACACATAACTCTCAAGTGTCACAAACGTAATAGATGGTCATGAACGTCTATTAATACGCGATAATTTGACGTTTATCGGTGTCTCGCAAGAGACAAAGTCAGCCGGCGCACGGGTCAATGGTCCGCATTCATATTTGATTTGTCCGAAATCACAATATTTCTTATGAATGTTGTCTGAACTATTCAGATGGAAATCACAAATGATGTGTGATGTGACGGATGCCTGTCGTTTGCCAAACTCAGCCAAGGTTCGTTAACATTGGATCAGCCGTCGTGGCGCAACCCGGAACAAACAAACAGACATAGTGTACATACACACTATTTTTTTGTTCTATTTGCGGTGGAGTTTTAAACATGGTGTCGGGTCAACATATAGGTATTGTAGCCAGGAATTTTACATAAAGGATTCGCATTCCTTTAATAATAAGGACTACTTATTATTTAAAGGAATGCGAAGGTAGGTACCTAACAGTACAAAGTTAATTCAGTTTTTGAACTTGCAAATGCAGAATATCTATGCATTGAATCATCACATTTCTATAAAACAAGTTCTCTTTATCAAGAGGCAAGCAGGCAAGTAATTAGTGGTTGATAAGGGTTTTAATCTTAACTAGCACATCGCTTACGGTGGCTGCCGCCGATAATGTAACAGTAACAATTAGTTTGGGAAACATTACGGATAACCTCAAACGTTAACGGCTGAGCTGATGGCGGCCTTTTGGCGCCGTTCCCTTACTCAACGTATAAAATTACAAGAAAATACCATGTTATACATCATGGAAACAGCCGTGAGTTATATATAAATAAACAACCCGAAATAAAGTAATACAAATAAACAGTTGAATCGTGGACATTATTTTTGGCTTTTAAAAAGTACTATTAAATACGAAACAATTAACCCTGGACCATAAATGGTCAACAATATGCATAAACAAGTAAGTTGAATATTTTATTAAGTCTTGCGTGGGCGCAGCGGTAGTGCCAAAACTGGTACAATAAAGAGCTTTCATTTGTAAACAAAGCAGCATGGTCTGCGAGACCCATAAATCAATTCTGAATCGACTTTAAATTTTAATGAAGCCGGTCGACCAGATTTTTAAATAACTTTAATTCGCAACTTAATCCAACAATACTAGAAATGGTATAGAAATCGCAACATGTAAATTAATTACACGATTTGTCCATTTCTCATCGATTGCTGATGTCGGGTTTGACAATATCTGAAATGCCAGAAGTCTAGTGTCTATTCAATTGACGATAATCGCTTCTAGTCTAGTTCAATTTGGAAGACGGCCAAAACTACACCGTTCAAGACACTACTACTACAATAAATTCCAAAGTAGGCACTACATATACTACACCTACTTACTCAAACGGGCCTTATATGTAGACGATTTGGTAGACGTACGTAATTGCTTTCAGAGGCCTTAGAACAAAATTTATACAATTGGCAAGATATATATACCGAAACCCTCAGAAGTAGACGACTATTGGTACCTATTTATGTTGAGTTGGGTTGGGTGTTGTGTTGGCTTGTCATAATTTTACCATCCGTTTTGAATAAAACAAAGCAAACAAAATATAATAAAATAAATAAGCACGCTATTTACTGTTAGTTAATACAATACAGACAGTAACTCTATATGGTACAGAACCTCACATAATATAAAATGTAGAAAAACAATAGATCCCAGAAAGAACAAAAAATACATTTCAACAGGACTACAGTTAGGTCCTAATAATCATAATTCTTAAATCTACGAGTTTCGTTCGCGTAGCGATCAATAATTGGGCACTTTATTACCTTAATCAAACCACTTACGATGTTTAACAATAGAAATTCATGACTTGTGCAAAAACGCATCAAAACGCGTGTTTACGTTGCGGCTCTTAGGTCTTCCCCAAGCGTAAAATGCAACATCCTCTATTCTTAATGCTCTACGCAGTTACTTGCCAGATTTATACAGTTTTCACCACAATTTACAAATAAAAAAAAATTATGACCAGAAACAACTTATTTAATGTCAGTGCCCAATTTAATCTGGAATAGGATGATTTATTAGTTATTACTACTTAATGCTTCCTCCCACATGTATTAACACTGGTACTAACCTGACTTGTTCGTGCTTTTGTATGTAGATCTTATGAAACTGGCCCTCCACAGGCGATATTATGTCGTTTTTCATCTCCATGGCGACATGTTGTGGCAGCACTGACAGCAATAATCGTTCCTGTTGACAAAATAATGAGTTTATAATTGTGGTCATAAACAATGCGAACTGCTATTTTTTTGTGTCTCGTATAAGAACAAAATAATCATACAATTGAAGAGTTATAACTATTAGCAGTTTCTATCTAATTTTTGTTTAAGTTGACTATGTCTAAATGTTTGGAAACAACATGATCAAGATAGTTTCATATAGATCAAATATAGATAGTGCGTCAGTGTTAGAAGTAAGTAAAAGTTCCGTGTAAAAAATCACAACTTTTTTTCTCGAATGAAGATAAATAGGGGTACTCAATCCATGTTAGTGCGGAAACAAGCGAGTTCGGCCCACAATGTTGCCATTGTGAGTTGTAAATGTCAAACTTTGAATCTCAATAGCCCTACAAATATCGTGTTCTATGATTTGAAACGCTTAAATCGTTTTGATTGATGTAGTGGTGTGTCAAACATTCATCGCGTTGGCTGGTTGTAAAAATTTTTTTTTGTTACAAACAAAACTCTGTATTCTCGTTGTATATTTGTTTCTTTTTCAAGCGTTTAGTTGTGGCGTTATCGAATAAGCCGACCAGCTCTGCTTACTCGAATTTTTAAACACGAAGGCCACAGGGCACAGACGGAGCAGTCTTCTCTTCATTAGTATACTTTGCAGCAATTTGTTCCATTCTCCGGTTAAAGAGCGCGCGACGTAGCTACGGATAAAAGGATTCTGGCGCGATGCCAGATAATATTCCTGGATTTCATAAGCACAGCCAATTAAAAACCATTCCATGTTAACGATTAAGCTGCAATTTGGCGATTTTACAAAGATGCTTGGAAATTCGAGAACCCACTTAAACGCTAATGTTTAAAAAATAGTCTTCTTATGAAGCCATTGCGATTAGATTGAAACGCGTGACTAGGCTGGCCGTAAAAACATGTAAACCATTACTTTGTAAACTAGGCACGATCGGCGATGTAATTTATATGTTAAGTAAAGAAACCAACGTGTGTAATAAACTCCCAAGATTCACCAAAACAAGATACACTTAGGATGAAACAATTTTCAATACTTAGGCATACTGTATTTCAACCATCACTGATTATACCTCACCAAGGGACGATACGTTCGCTCGCAACCAATGATGAGGTTGATGATCAGGGTAAATGCTGTTGCGGCTAATCCCGCTGTTGAGACTTTTATACCCTAGCGCAGGTCAGTCAGCAGTAGTGAAGTAGAAAATACGTAATCAGTAGTCGTCGTTAACGTCCAGACACCTATGTCAAGCCCGACGCAGTTAGTTACGGATACGAAGGAATGCTGCGGCGCCGTTTTATTAGTACGCTAACTACTTTAATGATAATGATAATCGTTACCAGTTTTTCGTTTTCGTCTTCCATGTCAAGCCGCGCCGCGATGCAATTCCGCGTGTCGAGGAACGCGCGTCGTTGCGCAGTCTCCATTAGAGAGTGCATCAGCGCGCCGACCACGTTCACGCACACAAACACCACCACGTTGCCCACCATCTGTACACGACAATTACCTGCTTAGTAGATATACATCGTCAGGGTCACGGAGTCCAATATTTATAGACAACCATTTCTCTGATAGAGTGATAGTTACTGTTGTATGTGACTGTGTAGCCTAGAGACAAGGTGCAACGCTCGAGTCACCTGAGTTATACAACGGTTTATTGAAATTGGCAGTACGGTCGGGACGTGAACCTGATATTTTACAGGCACTCTAGGATTATCGGACTCTGCGTCTAACAAACATTAGGAGGCGGGAAAAATATAGAGGTTTTTCACAAAAACGAAAGTAGGTATATAATCTGTGTTGCCTAAGTCTTTTTTCGTGATTTTATTTCTAATGTAAGTTTATTTATTGAGTTGACTACGATAATAGGCTACACAACGCGGTCTAAAAAAGCTGAATAATATACAAGTTAATGAAACATTTACAGAAATTTCTTATTGCCTGGTGTCTATCATCAAATGTAATGTGTATCGCAGTTTTATTAACGACAAGCCGGTGTCACGGTATACCTAATAGGATACTTCCGCTGGATAGCTCGTTTAATATTAAATAGGAGGGCTGCCAACCCTACGATGTACTATTTGTAGAATGTTTACGCTGTGGCTGCTATCTCGGGTGATCATCACAAACAAAGCGGAATTAAGAAAGGCTATAGAATGTAGCTCTCTGTAGCTGTGGGGAGGCGTTGAGACGAATAGAAGTTTGATTGTATTTTTACGAATAGGTATGTACTTGTGTTCTTCGTAAATACAATCTGTTTAATATCGTTTAATCTATACATATAATAAATCTGTAACAAGTCGGTGTCTGTACATTGAAGATATTTGAGAAAAACTGTCACTAGGGCTATTTATTAGCACAATAGAACCCAAAACAATGATTTTTAGAATTATTGTCTGTTTGTCTGTTTGTCTGTTTGTCTGTGCGTTTGTGCGCGCTAATCTCAGAAACGGCTTAACCTAAGAGGATGCGGTTTTCACTGATATGTTGGTATTTTCTTGGACTAACATTTAGTGTTTGTTTCATTTGAATCGGTTCACAAATAAGAAAGATACGTCTATTTTAAGAATTTATCGAACAGGTTTTTTTGTTTGAACGCGCTAATCTCAGGAACTACTGCTCCAATTTGAAAAATTCTTTCAGTTTTAGATAGCACATTTATCGAGGAAAGCTATAGGCTATATATCATCACGCTAACACCAATAGGAGCGGAGCGGAAGAGTGTTTTAAAATCGGGGGTTTTTGAAGTAAAACTTCTATAGGCACGCTTGACTTGGGAGAGTACGGTGTTGAATGTGCACGCGGTGTGCGAGGGGGGGGGGGGTAATTTTTTTATATCGAGGAACTAAGGAGAGCCATAATGGATGAAAAATCAAGTTGGATAAAAAAAAATAAGCTGCCCAAATTACTAATTCCACGCGGACGGAGTCGCGGGCAAAAGCTAGTCTAATATAATAAAAATCTCGTGTCACGGTGTTTGTTATCGAACTCCTCCGTAACGGCTTGACCGGTTTTTATTAAACTTTTTTTTCTGTATTCGGTAGGTCTGAGAATAGGTTTAGGCTATTTTTCTTTGCAGACGGAGTCGCGGGCAACAGCTAGTAAAGTTATAATTATCATTATTTTATATTTTCTAAGTGCAGACAGGGAGAGTTGGAAGTCCAGGGGAGAGGCCTTTGCCCAGCAGTGGGACATTAACACAGGCTAATAATAATAATAATAATATTTAAAAGCGAAAAAGTTTCCGGGTGCGCCGGTGGGACTTGAACCCACGTCTCCCGGGTATGCGCCCCAACGGGTGTTCTACCAACTGAACCACGTCGCATCCAACCGACCTCCCCGAAATTCTTAATCGCTTACATACGCCAACAGTGGCGTGTAGTAACATCCATCACAACTATTAGAAGCTATGACTCCTACGTTCCAAATTAGTTGGAAATGCGTAAGAAATGATGTACCACTTCTATTTAATTCAAATATTATTTATTTTATTAGCAGTTAAGAATTTCGGGGAGGTCGGTTGGATGCGACGTGGTTCAGTTGGTAGAACACCCGTTGGGGCGCATACCCGGGAGACGTGGGTTCAAGTCCCACCGGCGCACCCGGAAACTTTTTCGCTTTTAAATCTTAGGTTCGGTGAGCAGACGTAACTGCTAATAAAATAAATAATATTTGAATTAAATAGAAGTGGTACATCATTTCTTACGCATTTCCAACTAATTTGGAACGTTTTAATTATATAATAATCTGTTTAGTGGTACATACTACATACTTACTAATGTTTATATAAACTATTCACAGAGAGAGTTATAAAATTAATTTGGGATAATTCAGGACATAGTTGGGCGTTTTAAAGATAATGTAAAAAAAAAATTAGGTGAACTAATGTTTGCATACATTGTCAATAGTCAACGTACCTACAGCGTAACGTCTCAAACATGTGATTTCATCTAACGATTTCATGTATTAAGTAATAATAAAACTTTTCGTAAAAAACCTTTACAAATTTTCACTATTTATTCGGACTTACATAGCAAAATTGCTAAAATTTCCCGAATTAATTTTACAACACCTTGTTTAGGTTATCATTTATCAGACACTATTATAGACTGAATAACTAAAACAAACGAACGATTCTCGCAAATTTCGTGATTTTGCGACGACAATTAGGTATTTCACCACTTATTTAGATATGCAATTATAAAAGCCAGACAAGACAACTTTTTTGTGTAATCTATACATATAAAATCCTTTGTCCTGACTGACGGATCAACGCACAGCCTAAACCGCTGATCGTAGAGACCTGAAACTTGGAGGGTGTGTTCTTTGTATGACGTAGGCATCCGATAAGAAAGGATTTTTCGTAGTTCTACTCCTAAGGGGGTAAAAAAGGGGGGCAAAGTTTGTATGGAACAACGTGATTCCTTGGTCCAATCTACTTAAAATTTTGCATAAACATTCTATAACAGAATTGATGGAAGACGTGTTTCGTATTATATTGAAATTCATCCCTTGACGGGGTTAAAAAGGAGTAGAAAGTTATTTTGGGGGTGATTTGCTTCGAAGTTGATATTAATACTCCTTAGTGCTTTT
The DNA here is from genome assembly GCA_947859365.1 of Archips crataeganus. Lineage (NCBI taxonomy): Eukaryota > Metazoa > Arthropoda > Insecta > Lepidoptera > Tortricidae > Archips > Archips crataeganus. Next base: position 9,867,782 of record OX402051.1, read on the forward strand.
GATTTAAATTACTTTTTATTTTGACACAATGTAAACGAAACGAAACTTCAAATTTTGCAAACTATTTGTCTACGTTTGTCAACCACTTCCTGATCTGATCTCTGATAATAACTAATTATAATAAGTAGTATTTGCATTTCACCAAGCTTTTGCTTTTACAAGCGCAGCGTGGGACGTCCACCAACGAGATGGACGGACGTTTTGGTGAAGGCCGCAGGTTCAAGGTGGATGCAAGTCGCTTCCAACCGTAATGATTGGGCGTCAATGAGGGAGGCCTATGTCCAGCAGTGGACGTCCTACGGCTGAAATGATGATGATGATGATGAAGCTTTTATGTGAGTTCAACCTTTTTCGAATAACATCGAATTGAGTATTCAAACATCATTGTAGAACTCGCATAAAAGCTTGGTGCAATGCAAATACATATAAAATGCTTTGTCCTGAAGTCCTAAATGACTGACTGGCGGATTAACGCACAGCCTAAACCGCTGTATGTAGAGACGTCCTTTGTATGACGTAGGCATCCGATAAGAAAGAATTTTCCGGAATTCCCACGGGATAAGGAATATACGGGATGTATATATTTCATCAATCGAGAGTGACGCTATCCCCATAACGACGAACGACGATTACTAAACTGTTCAAATTGGGCATCAAGTAGACTATTAGAATAGGTATAAAGCTAATTTCAATAATTTTGAAAATTCCCACGGGATAAGGATAAATCAGGATTTATATACTCAAATCAACTGGATCCTAACTCCGTAACTACAATTACTAAACTTTTCAAATTCAGTATAAACGTAAATGGTCATACATAACAGCAAAAAAACATAATGCAGGATTTTTGGAAATTCCTGTGGGATAGATTAATCTCTGAAACTTCCGAGCCGATTAAAAAAATCTTTTACCAGTACAGTTACACTATCCTTTATTGACATAGGCTACTTTTTCCGGGAAAATGCAAAATTCCCAAGGGATAGAAAAAAAAATTCAACTTCGGAGCTCATTTTAAAATGTCTTTCACCAATAGAAAAGATACACTGTCCTTGATTAACATAGGATGCTATTTTCCGGATAAATGCAAAATTACCGCGGTATAAAAAATAGTATATTTAACTTCGGGGCTGAGTTTAAAAAAAAATGACCAATAGAAAGCTACACTATCCTTTATCGGCGGTATAGGCTAGGCTACCTACTATTTATTCGGTAAAATGCAAAATTCCCGTGGGATAGAACGAAGTGAATATCACATGAGGGCTGATTTGAAAATTTCTTTCAACAATAGGAAAGCTACACCAACCATTATTTACATAGACTACTTTTCTCCGTGAAAAAGCAAAATTCTCGCGGGAAAAAATAAGTGAAATCAACTACGGGGCTGATTTTAAAACTTCTTTTACCGGTAGAAAGCTACACTTTTAAGGACATAGGCTACTTTTTCTCGGGGAAAATGCAAAATTCCCGCGGGATAAAAATAAGCGAAAATTTGCATAGAATAAGGACAAATTTGTTGAAATTCCCACGGGATATAGAATAAACGGGATTTATAATATTCGCTAACTGATACTGATGATCATGAAATGATGAAATGATAATAATGGATGTTGCCGTTGCCGGATTTTTGTTTTATACAATGAAAGAAATGAAGAAGCTTTACCAAAAATTGGAATTCTACGCGGACGAAGTCGCGGGCAAAAGCTAGTAGTATACAAAATGACGAATGCAGGTGGTGCGCCGTTACGACACACACACCCTTGACAATGACGACAGCAGCGGAACACTATTGAATATGCAATGATGACATCTCCTTGCTTCTATCATCTAAGGTCATGTTTACACCTGTTTTAACAAGGATTTAGTTAATTAAAATAAAATCTATAGGTAGATCGAATAAACGCAGAGAGTTTTCATAGTTGTTATAATTTGCTCGAAACTCAGCTGAGAGGAAAAGTTTAATAACGAAAGAAGCTCAAACATACTCTTCGTTCGTTTATTAAGAGACTACTTATCCAAACTCAATTTTCCTGAAGCGTCTAACATTATTAATGCGACATTTTCTCCCATATTTTTGCACAGAAGTAACGATATTAGTGTAAACGCGAAACGATTTTTATAAATGGATCGACACAATATGCTTCTGCAAATGGAACGCTATCAATCAATGCTGCGCTCGAATAATCTGTCATACGTAGTAACCGCTTCAGCGTCATTTCAGCGTAGTTATTGTGGAAGAAGTTATCGATCGATACACGTAAATAAAGCAAATAAATCTTACCACGACAATATTATTTCGAATCGTCTTTGTGGGGTGACGCACACTCAAATGTACATTACGTCTCGGGTAAGAACAGTTATTTAAGTAAACATACGCTAAAACACTCCACCTTTTGAGGTAACACTAGCGGAGGGAACGGCCTCACACGAGTGCTTCCATCGCAGCTGGATTTTGAAACAAAAAACCCAGCAAATGAGCGAGCCACTTGTGAAATCTCATTACTGTAATTAAGCGGTCGTGCCTCTGCCTACCTAACGTTTTGATTAAATGGATTCGTTAAAAAGGACATTCAGACGCGAATAAAGACAGTGTAATGATGATAAGAGTTTCTTTTCACGAAGTTGAGATTTCATTTGGATTTGGTAATTACATTACATTGCCTTGCCTTGTACCCATAACACAAGCTATGCTTAGCTTACTTTGGGACTAGGTCAATTGGTGTGAATGGTCCTGTCCTGTGATATTTTATTTATTTATTTATTTTACATTAATAAATTATGGAACTTCAGAACAGAACTCTGCCAAAATATTGAATCCTACTATTTATTATTATAAAACTTTGTTATTTTGTTTGTTATTCAATCACGCGTAGGCTGAATTTTGCCTAAAGATATAAGATAGACCGTGAACCGAACTAAGATACCTACTAATACTTTTTATACTAGTAAATGAGTTCTGTGAAATAAATTACAAGCTTTTATTATTTGATTTTTAAAGATTATTTGAAAACGACATATTTTTTCGGTTGCGCCGGACGGGATTCGAACCCGCATTTCTTAGCTATACGCGCCGAGTATGCTACCAACTAGAGCAGCATTAATTGTATTAGTTGTCATGGTGATGGTGCAAATAAACAGTAATGTGTAAGTTATTGTGTAAACTGTTAAGGCGGGCATTTTCTTGGCTATGCAAATTGATAACTCGGCCGCCCGCGGCGCTCGCGCCAACAAAGCGCCCCCGCAACTTGTCGCCGCTTTTATGCCGAAGAATACCAATGACCTAACCTTTTAAACGATCCAATATTCTCGTTCTGAAAACAATTCCAATAATAATAAACAAGATAACATACTGAACTGAACAAGATTTTGAACAGCAACATAAAATTACGAATGTACTACTGTTATTGAAGGCGACCGATCCAGTTGTTAAACATAAACGTGAAATTCTTGCTTAATGGCACATCAAATGTCACGCGTAAGACTGGTGTTTAGAACGGAGTACTCTACTTCTGGTGTACTTGATGATAGGCGAACAGGTGCACAGTATTAACAGGTTTGTCTAATTTAGGGAGCGTAAATTATGAAGAACATCAAGAACAGCCGTAATTGTAAAGTTGGCTACAGTTTGCGACAACAATCACAAAGTTGTCTCGCGAGACTGAAACGAAGTTGTCTTACAATTCGAACCCCTTAAATTACGCATTCGCTCCGCGTTCAAACCAGCTACAATAAAACAAGCATTATTAATCTTAATATATAAAAATCTCGTGTCACGGTGTTTGTTACCGAACTCCTCCGAAACGGCTTGGCCGATTTTTATGAATCTTTTTGCTCTACACTCGGTAGGTCTGAGAATAGGTCGTAGGCTATTTTTATCCCCCCCCCCCCCATTCTTTGTGGACAGAGCCGCGGGCAACAGCTAGTATTATTATAAAAATGTCAGTATCCCGCTTATTTTTTTTATCTCAGCTCGCATCCGATATCAGAGTACGGCTGGCTGGCGAATAGATTTTCAATATTTTCAAAAGATCTCGATATGAAATTGTATTGAAGCGAACGGCTGCTTTTAGAGTAGAATGAAATGAGAGGTTCATGTAAAATATGCAAGGCACAATAGTGCTTTCAATTTGATATAGTATCTCTGTGATTCACAGAGTATAAGAGAGAACTTACACCTAAACAGAGTACAGAGTACCTAAGGTATAGAAACTAAAACCACTTTATTAAGAGTCCCCTAAACACGTAACTGATGAATACCTAACAAATAGACGAAGCGACAAATATACATTCAGTAAAGTTTTTGAAATACGTATGGCGTATGGGGGACATTATTCACCGTAGAGCGACCTTTGACGACCCTTCAGCGGGTAAATAACGACCAACTTTGAATAAATTTCACACACATCGTCGCGTATCTCTCGAAATTATTATGGGATATGAAAATGTAAGAAACTCGCGCCAGAATACTCGTATCGCCGTATAATCCGTTTTGACTCCTGCCTCTTTGGTAAAATGTATTTAATTTATGTATTACGAGAGATAAAATCTCATTAACTCATTCGTATTCACAAAGCGTATGGAAGATAATGCTTCATAAAAGCTGTGCACGCTTAGCTGATGTTGTCAACCGACAGTAATACAAGTTTAATTATTATTGACTACGTTTCAATTCATAACGCTGACAAAATGAAAGCTATTTGAATTAATAGCGACCACCTACACTGCCACCTCTTAAGGTGGAAAGTGGGCTATTAGTTAGGCATAATGATGGAAATACATTAAGGTAATTTCGGAACATGGATAATCCCGATCCAACACTAACTTTCCAAAACATGACAGTACAGCGTATTGATTTGTATATATATATATATATATACATACATATGTATATCGAAATACCTAACCTATAGACGAAAACGTAAAAAAGTAACATACCTAATGGTAGACGTAACTAAATTAAAATATTGCGACATGCTAGTAAAGGCCGACATGATTCCGTAAGGTAAACTATACTGATCATTTGTTTTTAACAGAATGATAAAATCTGGGTAGCAGGCGGCCTCGCCTTTCTTTCTGGAAAACCGGTAGGTGCTCCTGACACGTAAATGCAACTCTACATAACGTTAAATCATCATTTCGTCAACGATCAAAGGTATGGCATGATTTTTATCCGACCGAAATAAATGTACGAGTTATTTTATAGATTAAATTGTGTTAAAAGTATACAAATAAAGAGGTATTTAATATTTTATACAAAGACAAGGAAAACAATTCGAAAGAATTGGTAGACTGAATCAATCTTTTATTTATCTTCACGGCTACCAAGACCAAGGGTCAACATAAACAAAACAAGCTCAGAAGCTTGTTAATGTTAATAGTTACATCGAATGAAATAAATACTCGTGTAAATAATATCGTTCCTTTAACGGAACTAAAATAACTCTAACAGCTGATATCGATCATTCAACAGATAAATTCTTCCGATTTCTCATCTCGATTGTTACATATATGTTGCCGGCCGTTCCTGATGGGATATAAATTTCTTCTCGTGCCGCGTGTTTGTAGATGTACAGGGAATGAAAGTAATACCCAAATGGTTCGGTTTATGCTAACCAGATGTTGCATTGATTAATGCTGAACGATATTGCTAACAGAAATCAATGGCATTGCAGCTACATGATACTAACGTTTTTGCGAAGCTAATGCTGTAATCAGCAGCGGATAACAATCTATTATAATGGAAATTGTATGGATAAACTGGGCGTTAATTCTGTTATTTTATGGTACACTTCTAAATATTATTGATAATTGCTCAAACTGTCAAGTATATTTTGTGCGATGCGAACTCCAATAAAAATAATTAAAATAAATATAATTAAATCAAGGGCGAAATATAGCGTAGAACCAGAAAGCTAAAACTATAACTGCGTAAAATGCATACAGATTCTAAATCCATCAGAAATCGATCGACTACGCATGCATGTTTTCGCGTTTAGACTATAATCGGCAAACCTACCTCGAGGTTGATTTTTAATGTGCCTAACGCAAAGAAAGTAAACGCGTGCTCTTTACGTCGCTTTTATTGTTTGTGATTTTAATGGAAGCGTGCATTATATTGTTTTCAAAGAAAATAAATAAAAACGTTTATGCTTCCTGAAGGATTTAGTCAAGTATGCGTAGTAAAGATATACGAGCGCTATTGATCAGTCGTTAAAACGGAAATGTTGGTGACGTTAGGTAACGAGGTGACGACATCATCCATTTCGAAGCAGAACATACATAAGCTGTCTGACCGCTTTGTTGATTTTCTTTAGAAAACAGTTTTTGAATTGTTTTTCAAATAAGAAAATTACTCTCTGTTAATATTAATTAACATTTTGCCTTTTCAAGGGCTTAAAAATAATTGCTAAACAATTATAGGCACATTTACGTTTAAAAACTTACAAATAAAATACATATTGCTTTTTAGGTATACCTACCCTAATTTTTGTAGAAGCTCTTTTACTGCCAAAAGCTGAAGGGCATTTTCTGGCCATTTACATACAGTGGTTGGTGGATGACGCAACGGCATCACGCGAGCGAACAAGTGTTACGAGTATTACTGTGTGAGGCGGTGCTCGCCCCACGGTGGGCGCCAACTGGGAGCCAAGGGCGAGGTTGCGGCCTCCGCTAAGGTTATACTCTAGCTTATAAAGAATACAGATTGGAGGCCATTTTTTGGTCATGTTATGACACTGAAAGCACCGGCATTAGCTAAGGTTCTAAAACTAATTATTCGGTACATATTCGATTTGGGAAGAAAGTTTCAAATTTAAACTAAGTTCGAACTATATTAACCATAAGGCGTGATCGGCGAGCATCAAGATTAAAGTGATTCGAACTGAAACTAATGCATGGAAAAAACGTAGCAATTAAATAGAGTGGCTGTTAACAACAGAGCGCGTCGAATCTTTAATACCAGCCAAGGTGACTGACCTGTTGCCAGACGTGGTAAGGGAAGCGATGTGCTACGAGTGCGGCCGCGATGGTGTGCACGGTGGGTAGGAGGATGCCGAAGGCTGCGGCGACGGGGGCGCCGACGGGCAGGAGGGCATAGGCGGCGAAGACGGCCCAGACGACGTGAGCGGCGCCCTCGGCGGCGGCGCCGGGGCTCCAGGCGGGCAGCGTGGCGGCCAGGGCAGCGCCGCCGCCCGCCAGGGCCAGCCAGCAGGCCCGCGGCAGCCGCCGCTCGGGCGCCGCGCCCCCCGCGCGCCCGCACCACCACGCCAGCCCGCCGCAAAGCATCGCGTGCGCGCCAAGAACGCCCACCTGCAATTATGAGACTTGATGGATCATACAACACCACAGGTTTTTACATATAAACATTTCCCCATCGTCCGACAAGTTGAGCCAAGCCGGTTATTCATATGACAGATAAAACAACACACTATTGAATATTTCATTAGAGAAACATGTTTAAAAGTGGAAGTCACTGTAGCCATGTTCAGTGATGAGTTTATGCGCACAGTTTTAACATATTATTAGGTTTCCTGTTTTCATGTAAAGATAATTCAAGAGGTAAATTCATAAAACGAGGCACTATCTCTAGACAACATTAGTAAATGTTATTACACGTATATGCGGTAAAAACAGCTAAAATGTAACACGAATTACCGGAAAGGGAACTGCGTACTTTGGAACATTATTCTGTTAGTAGTTATATTGTACTGTTTATTGGCGGTGATTAAGTAGTAAAATTGTGTAAGTAAGACTCTTTTGCTACTTTTGCTAAGAGCAACCCTTATGCACGTTTAGATTTTTTTTATTAGGGACTGCAACACAACAACAGTTTTACAAGTATGGTAGATTCCTTCCCAGTTATCAATTTCAATTGGATTGATGCGTCTTGAATGTTCCTCACAAGGTAAATCGCTATTGTCAACTTAATAGGTAGGTACTGAAGTAATCTTTACGTATTACTTATTAAAGCTCCTTTTGGAAGTATCTAAAAGGTAACCGTTAATTCAAAAAAGTTAAAGATTTATGTGCTGAATAGTACCTACAACCAATGCACAATGCAGCGCGTTGCACTGACTAATTACATAAATCTAACTAATTATCATGTATGTATGTTCTCTGATAAAGCTCAGAACGTCGAGCTTTTACGAGACTTGCTTTTTAATGATGTTCACAGTTCTGTTCTCGTTACTAAATAAAGTATCTAACAAAAGTACAAAACTGGCTTTTCACTCACGCGAAAATTTTGTTTCACTTACAAGAACAATATCTCGGAATATCTCACAATATTCATATTGTGTCAATTGTAATGGACTCATTGCGCTACAAATATTGCCTCTATAATGGAAATTTGTCGCTAGTATAATTACGACGAATTAAAATGTAAGTGTTTTGAGTGCGGAAGAAAGCCTGAATTTATTTTTCACATCTTCATAATTCTCAACTCAAAATTTGAACGCGTCCTAAATCAGCCTTATCGCCGACAATAAATCGCGTGTTCCGATTTGTCGAGCACCTTGCTTCCTCAGTTGTACCTCCGCTTCCGAAGCCAGCCTTGGAATTGCGTCATTGTCCACCACTTTATGGCGAATAGTATATCTAAGCACTTTTAACCGTATACTGCGTACATCATGGTGGCTAATATCGGCCTGTTGTACAATTGGTAGATTCCGATACTGCCCTCCTAATTCAGTCTTATAATAGAGCCGGAAGACATACCGACACACACAACAAACATGTATCAAACATTACAGCATAGCAATATACCAATAAATCAATAATCACTTCTTACTCTCTATGTACTGCTTGACGATAGTGTTCGGCGGTAACCCTTGGTTTTGGTTGTTTGTTTTCTAGTAGTATCTACTGCTGTCAGCAACTGGTGTCATTGACCACACGATATGAATGTACCAGTAAAACATCAGACACCTGCAGAGAAGTTCTGCAGACATGATCAAGGCCAACCCTAACAATTATGTACTTATAGGCTAGCATTAGTCGTGGTGTGAATAATATATCACTGCAGTAATTTTCATTAAAAAACAAAAATCAGCGACGAGTGCGGCGCCCGCGCCCGCCGTCAGTGTGATGTTGTTCATACAGCCACGCGCCGCACTATGTTTATTGCGCTTTACTGTGGTTTGCAGACAATACCTGGGGTGCTCTGCGCCAGCCCCTAGTGGCGTCGACCGCGGCGAGCGCGGTGGCGAGCGCGGCCCACAGCGCGAGCGCGGAGCCCACCGAGCCGCGCTGCAGCTTGCACGCGTAGCGCGCGTACAGCTCCTCCAGCTCGGCCGACTCGAAGCGGCGCCGCGCCAGCAGCCGCGCCACCGGCCCGCGCGCCGACATCGCCTTCACCGCGTGGTCCATGCCGCCGCCGCTCACCTCGCCACCACCGCCACCCACCGTCGCTTCATCTGCAACAATTTACAATTTGAGTTTACACGCCTCTCACGATTTTCAGTCATTTGACACTTCAGCCCAACCTGTATTACCCACTGCAGGGCATGAGCCTTCTCTCAGAATGAGAGAACTTGAACCGTAATTCCCACGCTGGTCCAGTGCGTATTAGGAACTACACACTCGCCATTGAATTTCTTCGCAGGTGCGTGTAGGTTTCCGTAAAGGTCATGGTAAAATGGCACATAAATTCCGTAAAACACAGAGGTCCGAGCCCGGGCTCAAACCCACGACCCTCTGCTTGAGAGGCCATAGGTCTAATCACTAGGCTACCACGAATTAATTTTTATCACATTTTCACTCAGGTCACACTAATTTACCAATTTGGCTCAGTGCTTAGACTTAGGAACATTCTAAGAGAACGAGATATAAGCCAAAACTGTTACGCTGTAACTAAAGCATCGCGAAGCCAGGTCTTCCATGCCATTTAAATCTTACCTCCGGTAAAATAACTACAACGCCAAAAACAGCAGCATAACTACAACGCCACAAATAGCAACATAATGATCTTGAAAAATGGCGAAAGGTGACAATCGACTGATCCGTTCGTCATGACGGTGATAGTGACAATAAAAAACATTTTGACCATTCCAGCCAATAATGAGACCAGTGATAGTTAAAATTTTATACCTGGGCCAATCAACTTTTTTTTGTAAATTTCTATTTACTCCTTTACAAGTAACTCTGTAATCTCTGGTTAGTGAAACCATGATTTTGCAGTAATTAGATAAACTGTTTATCATAGTGCGTATGTGAAAACCAAAAAAAAAAGTATTTCTATGAAAAAATCCGGTCACCCAGGGGACATACCACTATTTTCATACAAATTTCGGGGACAACATTGTCCCCTGGGTCACCCACGAAATAGAAGCTAAACATAATAAAATAAATCTGGCAATTACACCATTACTGACTACAAAAATCTAGGGTTTTGAAAAGTATACTTTAAATAAGGAAAAATAATCAGTTTTCTAATTATTTCGGTTTTCATAGAAAGTAACCGAAAATCGTTTACAAAAAAAAAGTTGATTGACCCACCTATAAGCTGACCATTTACGAGTACGTTCTCAAGAAGTAAACAGCCAGCTTATAAAATTTCAACCATACAGTCGGAATCATAAATATGTATATAGTCAACATCAACTTTATGGTTAATGACTAGAGTTGTATAAACGTATACATATTTTTGCACTTGACCGTACTTTCTAGGTACCCATTAAATTTATTTTATATTCGGAAAACAAAAACGTGCCACGGCCGTCTCTACAATACGCAATAAATAAACGCAAACAAAAAATTATTACCTCAAAACTGCTAACAAAATTCCTAAATAAGCAAGTAGCTTTGCGACCCAGTTGACCTACCATACCGACGAATAACAAATTAATTTACACGGCTACTAGCACAGCGTTTCCAAATCAAACTATTTCGATCAGAAGTAATTTGCTTGTGGATTTTTCAGCTGGTAAGTATTCCAGATCTACTCAGTAACAATTCTGAGATTTAACACTACAACTACCTTGTTATAAATTCAATGTTGGAATTGGAGCTTTTTTTTATGTTAGAGAGGCCAGACAAACGAACTAGTGGGTCACCTGATGTTAAATGAACACCACTGTCCATAGACACTTGCAGCGCTTTACGCGATACCAATGCGTTGTCGGCCCTGCAGAAAATTGTACACTCGCCTCTTAGGCCCATACTACACGGGCGGTTTCCCGCCGCGGGAAGCCGCTCGACGGAGCTGCGCAGTGTAGTTTGCACCATACAACTTCCATATAAAATTGTGTCTAGTGGCGGTTCATAAGCGGTTTCCCGCGACGGGAGAACCGCCCGTGTAGTATGGACCTTAAAGGCACCCAGGTCGTTACTCGATGGGAAGACCCCAGCGGGAAGCTCGTTCCAGATTTTGCAAGTTCGTGGCAAAAAAAGACCGCTTAAAACGCACCGTCGAAGACTGCCATTCATCAACATGATGACGATGAAATGAACGCTTACGACGGGTGGATCTGTAATGGAACCCCGCAGCTGGAATGAGGTCAAAGAGTTCCTCAGAGCATTCCCCGTTGTAGCTTGCAATAAAGCTACTAAAACTTGCAATGAAGGCTTTTTTTCAGAACATGTTTTAGTATTCGTTTTTTATGTAGCTAATTTAAGTTTTCTTGTTGTTGTCCATATCATTACATATATGCTTCTTGTTAAACTTATCTCTATTTAGTATTTACAATAAATTCAATGTTAAAATAAAATTGGACACTGCAAAGCCATTCACAGCTTTAGCCTGACATGCCGCGTAAATCTCCTGCAACATAGTCTCCAGCATCGATTTTCACTACTGTAACGGACCCACGACGAATGGTTGAATAATTTAGGCGGCCGAAGAGAAAACTGTGCAAATTTAGAAAAATAGAACACACTCACAAATTTCAAACTGTTCAAACTTTAAAAATAACTGTTATATTTTTTAGTGAGCTCGGAACGTACCTTGCACTCAACATTTTTATTGTAATCTGTGGTTTGTTGTTGTCTCCTAATTATTTATGTCTAGTTTTGAGTACAAGTGTACTGTAATCGTATTATTGTATTCAGTTTATTCCCGGGGAAAATTAGATAAACCTGCTTCTTCAGTATGTCTGCAGCTTCCTAGTTATGCCTTTAGCATATGTACATTCTTGTGACAGTGAACGACCGTATCAAAGACAAGCCGTCGCTGCGTAGGCAACAAGATTATTCGCAAAACCAAATCGAATAGGCTCTATCACAGCGCTCAAACTCTCAGTGACGACTGATGACTCATTGTATTTCGCTTCTCTCTGATATTATTTTGTTACACTTTTTTCGTTTACTCTCAAATATTTAACCGGTAAGTACGTGCTTTGTTTAGTACGCCACCAAGTTCATCCGACTCTGCCTAGCAGCCTAGAGGTGGTTCGGTAACGGTGTTTCGATAATAAACCTCGACCACAGAAGAATTCTTGATTCAATTCCACTCTCTTCTGACTTCTAGAGCTGGCCCCGTAAAATATTAATTACATTGAAAGAATCGTTAAAGTTTTTGTTTAAGCCTGGCTACATTTATTATATTTTAAAACCAATACTATAAAAAATGTACCCTGCGCAGGTAAAAAAAATATCCATATTTCAAGTAAAATTAGAAACCTAAATGACGAATTAGCTAACATACTTAACCAAAAATAGACCAAAACAAAGTCAATATTAGTTCTGTATACATAATTTAGCTTTAATGTTGCTTATGGGTGCCAAATATTTGTCTAATAGCACCAATCCCTCGTAACTGCAGAATGACGTCACCAGCTGTAGCTATTTACCTTCGTAGTGCGTTTATTACCCTCGTACTGTGTACATAGCGGAAACCGTACGTAAAGTGGGTGAGTTAGACTAAGTTACTCATTAGTGATTTAGTACTTAGTACAATTTGGCAGCTCGATCTTCGCCTAGTACCAAATTACTCGTATACGTAGTTCAGAGCAAAGCATATCGCTACTAAATAGCGCAACTAAGCCACCAATGGAAACCCAGACTTAGTTCCAAACCTATAGCACGTCCCCTTAATTAATCAAGTCTCACAGAGGACAACTTAGTTAAGGAGTTGCGTAACAAATGACAAAATTCCAATAGATATGTAATATTTGGGCGGTCTCAATTCGGGCTGTAATAGCGTGATTCATATGTTTGAGAGGTTAATCGGGTTATAGCGTACCAATTTGGGACACGGGTGTAGGACCTAATCCGGAACGAATAGAACAAATATCCGAAATAAATAAATGACTCCGTATCCCTGCGGCAACGGAGTTGCGAAAATGTAGAAAGAGGAGCAGGGAAGGGGGGGTCACGGTCGCCGGGTCAATAACCCCGGCAGGCACAGCAGACGAGCCGCAAAGAGCGCCGCGGCGCCGCCGTGGGCTCGCCGTTCCTATGAAATTCAGTGAATGGAAGGCAGACTGCAGACAAACACACCATTATTGCGATTTCAAGTTCTGAATCACACGGGATAACGGTCTGCCGAAGTTAAAATTGCACCTCGGTAAAGCAGCCACTGTTAAAGCTTTGCGCTCGTTATTATCATAAACGCAACAGTACACAGGCTCAATCTTTTTTAATATTTCGGTGGCACAATTTTTGTACTTTAGCTTAGCTTAAAACGCGTTTCTCGATTAAAAACGGTTGTTCCTATCTTTTATCAGTTTAAGCATTTAATAAGTCACGATGGCGACAGCGCATTATCGGTTATATTTAATTCACCTTACATTACATTTATTTCTCATCATGTCACTTTTCGTCGTCATCATCATCTCCGGCTTGTATACGTCCCGCTGCTGCACACAGGCCTCCTCTTAGATTGAGAAGGCATGGACTGTAGCTTAAAGGTATAACAAGTATGTTAAAACATAAACTAACCTTAAACTCTTAAATAAAGAGTAATCGCGGCCCCTAGTTTCCGCTTCTTACCCTCGCTCTTTGATGCTGACTGTTGTAATACTTGTAATGTTAGTCAGAGTCAGTTACTTTCGTACAGTAATAGCCATTCTTTGTCCAGCGGCTAATCGGCATGGTTATCACATCAACACGACCATAGAGCGGTAACACAATAACGAACCAAGCGTAATGAGCTCATTGTGCTACAATCGATGACGATATAATTATTCGTTATACGGCCATAATCAGAGGTATCATATCTCTATGTATTGTATTCGAATTGTGTTAGTGTTTTTATCCAAAGCGTCGAAACATACTTTTTATTATACTACACCTATACATATAAATCGAAAACAGTTAATTCTCATAACACCTTTGGTATAAAGGTGCTTATGCGTGTACTTGATAGACATATATCTTAACATAATATATTGCGAATGTACTTAATTGATTAGTATAAAACGTAATTTTATATTTATTAAAGCTTTTTATAACATTCAACAAAATTGCATTGGTTTTAAGATTGATATCTTATACACATCGTATGAGTAGTAATTTACTTCAGCCGTTCGTATCCTTCAATCAGATCGAAATGCAGTAGATTCCAGAGAGAGATCCCATATTTCATAAAAAATATGAGACTGAATTTCAAACGTCATGAGCCGTCTCGAGATGAAATTGTATAAATCTCATCATGCAAATCTGCAAGTTTTTCAGTGAGTAGGCAGGTTTACATTCAACCTTAGGCCGGATTTTTACTTTCAACCTTAGCTCGTTTGGTTTAAAAGGTGCATTATCAATATTATCATCAACACATTTCGCATGCATTTTGAACAGCGAACATGATCTAAATTGATATTAGAGTGAAACCCAAACTCCGGTTCCAAGGAAAATAAGATTTTCGGTCTTAATATAAAATAAATAAAAAACACTCTAAAACAAAAGTCAAAGATAGTTCTACACCGTGAAATTTTAGTGGTTGTTTTCCCGAAACGAGGTGATTTAGTATCGATTGTACAATCGATTTATAATTACTATTTTGACTAGAGTCAAAAATCCAATTGTGAAAAACGAAAGTCGAAAATGACCGCAAACCAATAGTAACGCTTCGTTGGTACCTAACCTATCCTACGATCGTACGCTACTTGTACCAACGAAGCGTTACTATTGGTTTGCGGTCATTTTCGACTTTCGTTTTTCACAATTGGATTTTTGACTCAAGTCAAAATAGTAATTATAAATCGATTGTACAATCTATCTATACATATAATAAATCTGTAACAAGTCGGTGTCTGTACATTGAAGATATTTGAGAAAAACTGTCACTAGGGCTATTTATTAGCACAATAGAACCCAAAACAATGATTTTTAGAATTATTGTCTGTTTGTCTGTGCGTTTGTGCGCGCTAATCTCAGAAACGGCTTAACCTAGAAGGATGCGGTTTTCACTGATATGTTGGTATTTTCTTGGATTAACATTTAGTGTTTGTTTCATTTGAATCGGTTCACAAATAAGAAAGATGCGTCTATTTTAACAATTTATCGAGCAGGTTTTTTTGTTTGAGCGCGCTAATCTCAGGAACTACTGCTCCGATTTGAAAAATTCTTTCAGTGATAGATAGCACATTTATCGAGGAAGGCTATAGGCTATATATCATCACGCTAACACCAATAGGAGCGGAGCGGAGCGGAAGAACGTTTCAAAATCGGGGGTTTTTTTTGAAGTAATCCATAGGCACGCTTGACTTGGGAGTACGGTGTGAATGTGAACGCGGGTGTGCGGGGGGGTAATTTTTTTATATCGAGAAACTAAGGAGAGCCATAATTGATGAAAAATCAAATTGGATAAAAAAAAATAAGCTGCCCAAATTACTAATTCCACGCGGACGGAGTCGCGGGCAAAAGCTAGTCGAAACTAAATCACCTCGTTTCGGGAAAACAACCACTAAAATTTCACGGTGTATATGTGCAGCAATGAACAGCATTCGTAATAGCAACATTAGCTACGCAAAAGACTTTGAAACATGGTGGTGTTCGCTTTTTCTTTTTTTCCAAATAAAGACAGTGTCGAATAAGACACCCAATTAAAAAGTGCAGAACTTAAGTTGCAAAACCTCGTCGAAGTGGTTTTTTATACCTAACCTAACAACTTAGAAAGTCCGATACTCGCCTCTCAACGCGAACGACGCAAAAATAGACTGCTACCTCGAAGTGATTCTATTTACATCCACCTAACCTGTAGTATAGGTACACACATGTATGTACTGCAAGTGACTGCTATGCCGACCAAGAACTTATCTCAAAAATCAAATAAGTTCTTTAGGTCATATTGTGTAACGCGGGGGCGTCATCGCATTAGCCATCTCACTCAAACTACATCCTCTAACGTGTGACATAAAGAAATGATAAAAACGATTGTGATTCAGAGTGCGTTAGATAATAAGGGTTCTGGGGCTAAATTTAGGAACAGCCCAACACAGTTTGCGAGTGGTAATTCAATCGTTTGCGAGAGGATGGCTTATTTTCCTGTTAATTCGCTTTGTAAATAAATAAACAAATAAGGTTCATCCCAATCTCAGTCCAAACCTCTCGCAAACCAGTGATTTTTGGCGTTCCTGAATAGCAGTTCATCTCTATCCTCTCGCAAACGATTGAATTACCTACCGCTCGCAAACCGTGTTGGGCCGTTCCTGAATTTAGCCCCTGGGCATTATACAGGGTTATTTGTAATTCACTGACATCCTCTTAACCCTGAATTCCTATCACTCAAGCAAATGTTTTTTGTTTTACGACTTTTAAAAAGGAAGCACTTTTTTCCCATACAAATACACAGAGTATCGTAAAAATAAGAGGTAATCTCAAATTTTCAAAACGTTATTACACCAAAAATATTAAGTTATGACAAAAGCCGTAAAACAAAAAACATTTGTTTAAGTGGTAGGAGTTTAGGGTTAAAAGGATGCTAGTGAATTACAAATAACCCTGTATATCAGTCATTTGCAATCACTCGCAAGGTATCTCCTCAGTCAGTCCCCCAATGTTGAGGATCGTTAATCCGACAAATTCCATTCAGTCTTTTTTCAGATGTCCCGATTCTTCGCGGTGGATCGCTGCACCGATCATCTGCAGATTTTCTTAGATCTGGTCAGACGATTTCTTAGAGCGCTATCTGGTTCTTTTCTCTTCACTTTGCCCGTTACCATCAATTTTTACACATTTTGGAACTTTTACGAGCAATGTGGCCGAGTGTCGCAGCATTCGTTAGAGGCAGATATACGTGGAGAATCGGCTGCTTAGTTCGGTTCGAGTTTAAGCTCCTTCAAAATCGAAACGTTAGTGCGACGCGCTGTCCAATATCTATGGGATCCTCAGGAGACGCTGCCAGCGTCACATCTCAAACGCGTCTACTTTTGCAGTCTTCGATATAATTCTTAATTTATATTTGTCGCTAACTAATCCGTCTAGGTTGTTAGTAGACAAATCAAATACCTACACAGATTTATGTTGCGAAAATGTCACTGCCGTCGCCTCAATGAACGATGGGTCTTCCTTCTGTAAGTGGAAGCATGTCGCAAAATAAACTAATTAATCTGCCATGATTTACGATCCGAAATACTTATCATTCATTATGTTTTAATTTATTTACAAGTGGGCCGTAAAATCGCGCAATAAATTGCACGTCGTCGATTTTGTTTATAAATAAACGTTGCATAATATTTTTAAATAGCTTGAATGGTTGTAAAGTATATTTTGATTGCGTGCGGTGGCCGACGTGTCAACTGTTGTATTTGGCCGTAAGTCAAAAGCGGCGGAAGCAGCGGCCGCGGCCAAGGACGCCGTATTATAACCAACATGCATTTACTTTCATTCTTATCGATCTTCCTCGTTGCCAAAATCTACACTACAGTCATAATAAAATAAACTTAATGGCCTACCTTCGCTTCGCACGGCTATATTTCACGCTTTATACCTCTTTTCCTTTGAAAACGCCGAGGTTTTGTAATGTAAGAGGAGTATGGATGTAGTTAGCTATCTGGGTTTAAGTTTCGTAGATAATTTATTTAAACTCTAAGGAAAACTTCCCAACTTCAAATAAAACAAAGCTCATTGAACGGGATAACGTACAGCTTATTTTGTACTCTGAACTGAAGCAAATCAAAGGACGACATTTAATTAAATTACGTAATCGCTTGAGAAATACGACCTGTAGAGAACCTGGTAGCCGCCAGACATACGAAAGGAAGGAAAGGATAGGATTACCTATACAAAGTTTAATGATTCATTTATTAAAAAGAATCATCCATTTGAACAGGAAATAAGAATAAACAAAGCTTATCAAGTATAAACATTTGTAAAACATAATAAACAACTCAAAACACTTTACTAACTTAGGTACTCCTAAATATAAGTCTTCAACTCGGGCGTTTGGTGTATTGTGTTGTGTCCCTAGACCTGAGGAAATTTATTTTTCTCAAACATGCTATGTAATGTTTACGTTGTGTTCCTTAAAGCAGGCTTCAAAATACACCGTTGCAGGCCTTGGCCGGCAATGCGATCGTCTATTGTTTCATGTCACACAGCACCATGATGTTTATAGGTTTGGCATCATAGCATTAAGCCATTTAAAAAAAAACTATAAGCAATATTTGCGTTTTGGTTCATTATGACATTCTGCCACTACGTTTATTTAAGGTAAGGTAAGATAACAAATAATTACAATAATTAACTTAACTGAAAACTTATATAAATTAACACTATAATTAAAAATAAAATAAAATTAACTAAACTAAAAACTAAAAAGAAACCTATAAGGCAAATACGTCGTCGAAAGACGTCGTAGGCATGGTACGCTGGCCGCATGTGATGGTGATGGTAATGGTGATCTGCCGAGAGAAATATTTCACCATCAACATCATCATCACCATCATCATCATCATTACCATCATCACCATCATCATCGTCATCATCATCATCACCATCATCATCATCACCATCATCATCATCATCATCGTCATCATCATCATCACCATCATCACCATCATCATCATCATCGTTATCGGCATAATCATCACCATCATCATCATCATCATCATCATTATCATCATTCATCACCATCACTATCATCATCATCATCATCACCACCATCATCACATCATCATCACCATCATCACCATCATCACCATCATCATCATCATCATCATAGTTTAAAAAAGTGACATGTAAAAGAGCCCTTTGCGGCCTATTTGCAGAATAAACGTTTTGACTTTTCACCGTCGCCGTCGCCATCGCCATCGCCATCGCCATCGCCATCGTCATCGCCATCGCAATCGCCACCGCCACCGCCACCGCCACCGTCACCGTCACCGTCACCGTCATCGTCATCGTCATCGTCATCGTCATCATCATCATCATCATCATCATCATCATCGTCATCATCATCACCATCACCATCATGATGACGACGACGATGATGATGATGATGATGATGGTGATGGTGCATGTTTGAGAAAAGCACTATACAAGCCTCGGCCGGAACAGGGGTTGCCGGCCTCTGCAGTAATGTACTATTCCTATTATAAAAGTAAAAGGGGATACTCTTATTTCACTGAAACCAGCAGAGTATCTTTATTTGCCTGGATAAATAAATTGTGAGAAGAATTCAATGAAACGCGACTAAACGTTTTCAACAATGAAAACATAAATAAAACAAAACGACGCCCTGGAGAACAACTGTCCGGCCATGAGAGTTTAATTTTTTTAGTCCTTTTATTTTCAGCCGGCACCGCAAACTTAAATACACAATGAGAAGTAATTAAACCGTTAAGTTTTCAAATCAGCCATTAAATCATTTTGATAACATACAAAGATTTTCATGCCATAAGTAAAACTCAGGCTGCAACCCTTGTTATGCACACACTCCAAAATTGGTCAACAATTTAACAAATATGCAGCCCGCTAGTAATATCATGTGTCTGCTTAAGAAACAGTTCCGCTGCAAAATAATTCTTGGGCAGCAAGATTTCACAATTGGTTAGTAGAGAAGAAATCGCATGCTTAGTAATAAACGGGCTTAACTCAAAATCGTGAATTATGGTAAATTGAGTTTAAAGTTTAAACTTTAAAATCGATTTACCATAATTCACGATTTTTGAGTTAAGCCCGTTTATTACTAAGCATGCGAATGTCTGTAAGACCTTTATCTGGGAGGTATGCATTTATTTAGGAATGTTTCCTGGCCGTAATTGCTAAAACTATCAAACCTCCTTGGCTAATCGTATACATACATCGTTTAAGTGGAATATTATGCCCCAACATCATTAAATTTAATTTAAATACTAAGATGGAAGATTCCACTCTATTGTCATGTAGGTATAAGCTTAAGAAAGTACTTCTGAATATAACAACATAATAACAATACAATAGGCTACTTTCCTAACTAGTCAGTCTTTTAGATTATCAAAAAATATTGGACACGTATTTTTTATTTTGTCAATTAAACAAAAAATTACGAAGATATGGCGCGTTGAAGTTTCGCGTGACGTCACTTGTTCCTACACTTTGTATGAGCGTTTTAGGAACAAGTGACGTCACGCCTCGCGGCCTCGTCACGCGGAAGTTCAACGCGCCATATCTTCGTCATTTTTTGTTTAATTGTCAAAAGAAAAATTACGTGTGTAATATTTTTTGATAATGTTAAATACGGACTAATAAGAATTATTATTTTTTTACCTAGGAAACAACCCTATTACATATTTATTAGGGTTCCGTACCCAAAGGGTGTCAACGGGACCCTATTACTGAGATTCCGCTGTCTGTCTGTCCGTCCGTCCGTCTGTCACAGGGCTCTATCTCTTGAACGATGATAGCTATAGACACTTGAAATTTTCACCGATTATGTATTGGGTACTGTTACTAAGTTAAAAATCAAAGGAGGTCGTCATATAAGAACGAAACTTCTCTTTTTCAGCGTTTTTATCTGCGGCACTGGTTGTTAGCCGACAGCTGACAGTTGCTAGGCCAAATTTAAGGCATTCTTTAACATTTTTATTTTTATCCGTAAAATTGAATTTCTATGAAACAATTGAAAAAATAATGCACGTTTTGTTCCTTTCCACATACGAGGGGTTAACAGCCATAGCCAAGTTTGGGCGCATACGCGCCAGCGACCCTATGCTTTTCGGATGTTTTGCGATTTTGGTGCTTTCATTTCGGCGATTATTTACTGAACTGTTTTTAAAACATTGTACGGAGGTACGGAACTTTCCATGTAAGAGTCCTACTCGCAAATGACCGGTTTTTTTTTTTAATATTTGGATGTATCAGCTGAATACACCCACTGAAGCAAGCATAACTTCACCGGTATTTCTAAGAATTGTGCCCTTTTTGTATATGATTAGTAAGTTTTTTTGCTATTTCTGTTTGCTGACTAAATTTTGGTTGAACGTTAGTGCCATCTTGCAGCTTAATCATTTAAATGGCTGTGCAAAAAATTTTTCGTTTTTAACCCCTGACACAAAAAGAGGGGTGTTATAAGATTGACCGCTATGTGTGTGTGTCTGTCTGTCTGTGGCATCATAGCTCTTAAACGGGTGAACCGATTTGGATGCGGTTTTTTTTTAATAGAAAGCTGGTTTCTTGTCGATGGTTCTTAGATATGTTTCATCAAAATCGGTTTAGCCGTTTCAAAGTTATCAGCTCTTTTGTTAGCTGCGGAAGGGATCTTAGACGCATAATGGGCATTGACTTAACGTTCAAACATACGAGTGACATAATTGCGTTGGGGGTTTTCAAATATTTCAATTTATCTTTATCTTTATCTTTTATATTTATCTTGGGTCCACTTCTTTATAACAGGCTGAATACAAGCCTAGACTTATATTCCTTGTGTTATGTAAAATGTAAAAAAAAACTCCAAGATGCCTTACAAAACATGTCGTACGAGGAGTCGAGGACACAGAGAAGTTACTATACATAGTGAAATAATTGTTATAAATGAAAGTGATATTTATAATAAACGACCAGAAAATAAGAATTAAATTGTAATTCCTAGATTTTTAGTGTTAAGTACACTAAAATAATATAATAAAATATTTACATCGTTTAATATTGTTTAATATTTATTTATTTAGTAGGTAGGTGATTTATTTAGATTTAATTATGTTAGCCCTTTTGCCTGAAACATAGGGAATCCTAGTTCAGGCACTTGTTGTATTTTATCTTGTATTTAGCAAGTTTTAGTTTTTAGCTATTTCTGATGTAAAGTGTGTTTTTGAATAAATTTATTATTATAAATGTTTGCTGCCCATAAGTTGCTGACCAGTTGCTTGTTTGGCAGAAGTTGCTGGCTAGTTAGTCATATTGACTGAATGAATATGTTTTTCTGTTCACAAGAATTCGAATTGCTAACCAGTTAAATAATACGCAAACACAAAAGGTGTGCTAACAATTTTCCTCCATTTTAACAAAAGTAATTCTACGGCCTGCCAGACGCCCAAATCCTAACAGGCACCTGTCCGCAAGTTGAATAAAACTATAATGTTGGCTTATGTCTTACACTACACAAATCTTATTTAAAAAGAATTTTACACCGACGAAAAAAAGGATCAAGTTCTTTATTTAAAATTTTAGTCTTCGTTTTACCGGTTTCTCAGGAAGTGAACGGCGATAGATAATAAATTAAAACTTAACACTGAAAAGCGAATGTGCAAAATGATTTCGTTTGTTTTTATTTAATTAAGTACTCAGGAAACCTCAGCTGAACTCTAATAAATAACCAACCATGTCAGTAAGTATACACCGTGAAATTTTAGTGGTTGTTTCCCGAAACGAGGTGATTTAGTTTCGATTGTACAATCGATTTATAATTACTATTTTGACTAGAGTCAAAAATCCAATTGGGGATGTCTAAAAAAAATACCCATGGTTTTTATATATTTTTTTGTATAGAAAAGTTAAGAAATTATAAGAAACTAATTTCAATATTTTGTCATTTAGTTCTCTACTTTTTTCAAAATTAATTATTGAACCTATTTTAGTTGATGACGTCAGATTATAATTGAGGGCTCCCACAATGCCAAATTTCTAAATCTATCTAAATGCGTACGATAAGGCAACCCCTTTAATTATTTTTTGCGTAGTGGTACACTATACACTGTGTCACTTTACTGGCACTGTCAAAGTGCTAGATGTCAGACAGCGGGTCCAAATCAAACTCCGTAGTATAATCCACGCGTAAATTGTGAAGAATTCCTAACCACACAGAATAAAGTAAGACTTGAACCGGTCACGCAATTTACACCAATGACAAATGAAGGTCATTGCTTATTTGTTATATTATAAATTCATTACGTAATATTAAAATTAAATAACTACAGAAAACGAGTTAAAAAGCATTTATCTCGAAATGGTTTTCGATTTACTATACATTGCAAAAAAATAGACATCCCCAATTGTGAAAAACGAAAGTCGAAAATGACCGCAAACCAATAGTAACGCTTCATTGGTACAAGTAGCGTACGATCGTACGATAGGTTAGGTACCAACGAAGCGTTACTATTGGTTTGCGGTCATTTTCGACTTTCGTTTTTCACAATTGGATTTTTGACTCTGGTCAAAATAGTAATTATAAATCGATTGTACAATCGATAGTAAATCACCACGTTTCGGGAAAACAACCACTAAAATTTCACGGTGTATGTATTACAATATACGAATTCGTGTAAATTAAAGTCATAAAAATAACTGGTTTTCGATGTAAGGTAAAGAGAGTTGCAATAAAAGCAACATCAAAAGTGAGTCTGATGTCATGCGTCTGATAGTAGGTTTCCTTCCTCCAGCATGATGACTCCCATAGCGAATATCTTGACGTCTTTCACGCGCACGTATCTGCTATAAATCAAGCTAGTATCACGTATCTACTATTCGTAACAACTTACGTAGGGTGCTCTATAGACTGTTTGTATATCACATGCGACAAATCTAGTTTTAGGTTAAAAAACAATCCAATCCATGTGATAAACAAACAGTCTATAGAGCACCCTACGTAAGTTGTTACGATTAGTAGAAAACTAGATTTGTCGCAAACGGTTTATTAAAACTATTTCTTGTTAACTCTAGGCCGGTGTCACGCATCAGTTGTAATGTAATAATGAATGAAACAGTAAGAAAGATGACGCACCATGTGCACGCATCTAGTGCGCCATCTTTCTTACAGTTTAATTTATTAGAACTGGTGCGTGTGTGCTGGTCTGCGCCGGCCTTTAGTCTAAGATCCGGACTAGAGGCGACCATCACCCATCTGTTTAATGGATGTAAATAATTTTATATCAAATTTAATACATTGCAAAACATATCTCCACTGGGTTGGCCAAAAAATCCTGGCCAGACAGACAATGACTCATTAATTTTTTTTTAATATTTCACTCATGAGATTGTGAAAACTACATACTTCTAGGTTAAGCCGTTTCTGAGATTAGCGCAGACGGGTCCATATCAGGTTGCACAATTGTTGAAGATCACAATGTATTGTTATTCATACCTCTTTTTTTTACTCTGAATTCAGTAATAGTACAGAAATTTTATAAAACAAACCTAACCTAACCTATAGACTTTCACAGGTTGAACATTTAAAAGTTTATGAAAATTTTACGGCTTCGACGGGAAAAAAAATATGACTAATAAAAATTATGACAAACATCACATTATAACTAAAAAATTTATGCCACCGATTAAACAGATGGATTTTATGTTACTAAAATATCAATGTAGAAAGTGGACAGTTATTGACATTACGATTAAACGTTAGACATCAAACTTTGTAATTTTCCTCATGCATCCAAATCAATTAAATTTGCAAATTGCTCATTTTCTGACATCGTCTCATACGTAACTCAAACGCTGCATTCCCATAATTGGCTAAGTAAAGTTTTTTGAAGAGGTGCTAATTATATTTTTTTTCGACAGTCGACGTTCTGGAGATCGAGAAACTGCAGCTGTTTTATTTTTATCTCCTATTGTTTACTGGAAATATTTTTTTGAGTGTTCGAGGTGACATTTGTGAGATTTTATGGTTGACAAGCCGTTCGTGCTCAGAACTTAGTAGAAACAGAAAAAAAAACCGAAGTGAACTGTTACTGCTGTCAATGTCAAATCGTTTGCATTTCGTTTGCTTTGCGTTTTGGTGTGCTCAGTGTAATTTTTTGACTATTTATATCGACATTCGCATAAAATCCGGACTTCCAATTTTACCGCATTTCTCTACGACCTATGCACGATAATTGGATCACGATTGAATACTTTCGATCACTATTTTGGAACTACTTCTTGGACAACGCAAAGCAAACGAAACGCAAACGGTTAGATTTCATTTGACATTGACAGAAGCGACAGTTGAATTCGTTTTTTTTTCTATTTCTTCTTAGTACTAAGCACGAACCGCTTGTCAGTCATAAAATCTCACAAATGTCATCTCGAACACTTAAAAAAATATTTCTAATAAATAAAAGGAGATAAAAATAAAACAGCTGCAGTTTCTTGGTGTTGAAGTCGACCACTGTCGAAAAAAAATATAATTAGCATCTCTTCAAAAAACTTTACTTAGCCAATTGTCTGTCATGGATTAGAACCGTTTCAGTGGTGTAAATTTAAATAATGGTACTGTTTAATATACCTACTTAGTAAGTGTTCTATTATTTATTACAAGTAAGTATTATTCGCACCCAGTTTTAAGAAAGTTGAGGTTACAGTAGACACCTAAGCTTTTTTGGAAGTCACAAAAGAGAAATTGATGCTGAATAATTGTCGTTTAGGTATTCCATCCAAACAAACGCAGTGCAGTTCTTCCGTTTCCAATGTATTCATTTTATCTGTTGGCATCTTACTCAAGAACAGAGTAATCGTCAGTGAAAATTTAACAGTGCGTAAGTCACTTTCGACGGATTTTAACATTTTAATAGCCTTTATATATAAATACTTAAGTAAAATGTTTTTTATTGTATTAATTACATAGTTTTAAATCCTTTTTTCTAATATGTATATTTTAATTTTATAAAGTTATATTACTCTTCTGTAGACTTTTTTGACTTACGCACTGTTAAAATTTCACTGACAATACACTTTTACCGGTATTTATCTTAGAGCATTCAGAATTACTTTGTTACCTTTCGTACAGTCGCTAACATTCTTTAACTGGTAATTCGTAAACCTTAATGAAATGTAACATAAGAACCAGGAATAGACAGTAGACAACTAAGATTAATAATAAAAATAAGTTGCTTAAAAGTGTAGCCGACTATCTACTGTGTCTTTTTCTTTCCATGCAATCTGCGGAGAAGTAAGTTTCAGCAAAGAACGAACGGAAAATGTGAAGACGGCTTTATAAACTTCACATCACAGCCCTTAAAACGATAATCGTTATCGCAGCCGCTCAGCGTCCGTAATCGAGTGGCAACACCCGCGGGACCACCGCTTGTCTTGTCCAATCAGATCTCTGTGTGACTTCCAGTCACAGAAATGACACATTTTTACGGTTGCACGATATCCATAAATATTCGTTTTCTGTTACTAAAACATACTTAATATACTCAGTAAGTAATAACTAATCATTCTTGGAGAAGGAGGGAGGGGGTGATCATATTTAATACCGTGTTGCCTTTAACAGGCACTATAAAGTTAACATGACAATAGACATAGCCGTTCAAGATGACCTTCACAGTCGATGCTGCGGGTTAGACCATCAATGTTATCGTGATATCCATATTGTCAATTTTATCGCGGATTCAATTTTCCGGATTCATTTCAGTATTACCTACAAGTACTTATTATATTACGATACTGTGACATGCGTGAATAATTTTGTAATACGAATCTTGTGTATCACGTGATAATATTGATAGTCTAATCCTCATCTAAGCGTATTAACATCGTTATACGTCAGTCGTTACGTTTCATTTTTGTTTTGCCATGTGTTTACTCGTGCGATTAACATTGTTACAAAATAACAAATAAAGAACACGAATAAAATTAAATAAAAGCCTTCAACACGTTAACTGATAAGTAACTTTTTATCTTTAATTCTTTTTTCCTGTTACAGAAAACGTAAAATATATTTTTTTTAAATAAAAAAATAATTTCTAGAAATAATGTGTCAAGTATGCAGCTTCCTGTTAATGGTTTCTCGTATATTATTTGCAAGAAAAAATATAGTAACAAAATAACTGGCACGTAACTAATTGACTAAAAAAGGAAAATTACTAAATAAGATGTTACAACAAGCAGCCATTTATGGACCACGTTTTGTAACTTGATAGCTGCATGCGCACATGCCCATTCCCAATGTAAATGCAAGTTAAATGTTATGAATTTCATAAATATTAATAAAATATACGACCTCATTGGAAGGCTACCTACACCTCGAACACCTATATTGCATGACTCACAACCCAAGTAACTAGCGGATTGTTCATTATTTTGTAGTAAAAATCTGGGATTTATTTCCCTATTGCGTCATTACATTATTAATGTGCACAGTAAACTTCGATGGCCAAGTTGTTTGACATTAAGCTATTCTAATTTCCTGAAATACATATGTATTTACACATATTACGACCGCTTTAGCCTAGTTGGTAGTGACCCTGCCTACGAAGCAAGAGGTCCTGGGTTCAAATCCCGGTAAGGGCATTTATTTGTGTGATGAGCACGAATATTTGGTCCTGAGTTAAGGATGTTTTCTATGTATTTAAGTATTTATTTATCTATATAAGTATGTTTATCGTCGTCTAGTACCCATAGTACAAGCTTTGCTTACTTTTGGACTAGGTCGATTTGTGTAAGATTGTCCCCTAATATTTATTTATTTTTAACCGACTTCAAAAAAAAGGAGGTTATCAATTCGTCTGTATGTTTTTTTTTTTGTATGTTTGTTACGCGATTACTCCCTCAATTGTGAACCGATTTTCAAAATTCTTTTTTTGTTTGAAACAGTAGGTATACTCCTGAGGTGGTCCCATTGGCACCAAGTCAAGATCTGATCATGGGATCCTAGAGAAATCGAGGGCAACCTTAAAATTTTACAGGCAAACCTATAGTGATTTTAGCATTTATAGTATCAAGTGAAGTATTTGCATTCAGAAAGTATCATTTCGTAAACTGGACCTGATGAAGAAGACCGTAGATGGCCAACGGAACTCCTCAACGGGTCAAATCTTGCAAGTTAAATTTGACCCACTTCCCGGTTTCCAATTGAGCTGAAATTTTGCAGACATGTGTGAATTGGATGACAATGCAATATTATTATGACATGGAGCTGATCTGATGATGGAGCTGAAAGTTGGCCATAGAAACTCTGTAATAAAACGCTACGACCGCATTGAGTTTGAGCTAATTTGATTTGTCTTGACGAGTACCAAAGTACTAGGATCAAAATCCTAGATGGTAACTAGGGTCTGAAGATGGAGTTGGAAGGTGACCATAAGAACTCCGTAATAAAACAACATAACCCCATCGAGTTTGGGCTCGTTTGATTCGTCTTGACGATTACTTTGGTAACCAGGATCAAAAAGTACAGTCAGCAAAGAGTGCCTGTTGTATCGCATAATGTTGATTGTTCTAAAATTTTCTGGCGAAGAATGTTTGGCATACTGTTGAAAGTCCTAAAGCATATTTGTTCGTCCTTATATTGATAACAAGAACATCGAATTACCTACAACGTTTTATTACTAATATTAATTGGCCAAAGCAGTCCGAAGAATTGTGTAAGTTATTCACCTAAACTATAGTAAGTAGGTATGGCACCTATGTACAAAGAAAAGGGGGCAATAAAAATACCTACAAACCACCTCTCGCTTAACCTTGTTAGGTTCGTTAGATATCTTGCGTCCCGTAGAGTGGGAATGGAAGTGTAGTCAGCGGAGGGGGGCTCGGGGGGCGATGTAATAATAAACACCTTCAAACCACCCTCTGTTTAAAACCAAACCTGTTTTAAACCCTGTTGGGGCGGAGCTGGTTAGCTTCATTAGTTATCTTACGTCACTCAGAGTGGAAATAGAAGCCCCGTTCTTGGAGGGGGGCTCGGGGGGCGGAGCCCCCCGCAATAAACATACTCTTAAACCACCTCCCGTTTAACCTGGTTAGATTCTTCAGTTATCTTGCGTCCCTCAGAGTGGAAATAGAAGCATCGCTACCGGAAAGGGGACTCGTTGGGCGGAGCCCCCGCTATAAAAATACTTTCAAACCATCCCCCGTTTAACCTGATTAGGTTCGTTAGTTACCTTGCGCTCCTTAAAGTGATATTAGGCGGGAGGGGGGCTCGGGGGGCGGAGCCCCCCGCAATAAAAAAAAACTGTCAAACCGCGTCCCGTTTAACCTAACCAGATTCGTTAGTTATCTTGCGTCCCTCAGAGTGGAAAATGAAGCCTTGGCACTGGAAGGGGGACTCGGGGGGCGGAGCCCCCCGTAATAAAAAACACCTTCAAACCACCCCCTGTTTAACCTAGTTAGGTTCGATAGTTATCTTACGTTCCTCAGAGTGAAAATAGAAGCCCCGCTGATGGAGGGGGGCTCGGGGGGCGGAGCCCCCCGCAATAAAAATACTGTTAAACCACCTCCCGTTTAACCTGGTTTGATTCGTCAGTTATCTTGCGTCCCTCAAGAGTGGAAATAGAAACCTCGGTACCGGTAGAGGCGCTTGGGGGGTGGAGCTCCCGTAATAAAAAATACCTTCAAATCACTTCCCGTTTAACCTGGTTAGGTTAGTTAGCTGTCTTGCGTCCCTCAGGGTGAAAATAAAAGACCCGCTCTTGGAGGGGAGGGGGGCTCGGGGGGGCAGAGCCCCCCGCAATAAAAAAATCTGTTAAACCATCTACCTTTTCACTTGGTTAAATTCGTCAGTTTATCTTGCGTCCCTCAGAGTAGTAATAGAAGCCTCGCTACTGGAACGGAGGGCTCGGGGGCAGAGCTTCCCGCATTAAAAAATACTTTCAAACCACCCCCGTTTACCCTTGTTAAGTTTGTTAGTTACCTTGCGATCCTCAGAGCGTAAACAGAAGCGGGGCTTCGTTTACTGGCTACGCCTATGCATCTTTTTTATACCAATACAACTAAAAAGCCAAAAATAAAAAATTTTAAATAATAAATAGAACCGCCTTCAAAAACACCCAAAAAAATATTAATTAAAAATGTAACCGACTATAATAAGCATTATAATATCTTTCTACTAATCTGTTTGAAGTCGGGCCTCAGCTCGAGCCAGCAGGAGTGGACCTAGTAATTAAATTAATAAATAAATATCCCGGGACAATTCACACCAATCGACCTAGTCTCAAAGTAAGCAAAGCTTGTGTTATGGGTACTAGGCAACGGATAAACATACTTATATAGATAGATACATACTTAAATACATATTAAACACCCAAGACCCGAGATCAAACATTCGTGTTTTTCATACAGATATCTGCCCCGACGCGGGAACCGAACCTGGGACCTCAAACTTTATAGTAGTAATTTAACTTACCTACCTATTATCCCTATTATACCCACTATCTGTTGGGCTTCTACCACTCCTGCTAGCTCGTGCTGAGGCCCGACTTCAAACAGATTAGTAGAAAGATATTATAATGCTCATTATAGTCGGTTACATTTTTAATTAATATTTTTTGGGTGTTTTTGAAGGCGGTTCTATTTTTTATTTAATTTTTTTTTATATTCGATACACAGACACAAAATCATGATTCAGCTTAATAAAAATAAATAACCTAAGTACAATTAATAAAAATAAGTTATTTTAATTTCTGCATAATTGAAAGAGGATGTATCACAGCGAATTTAACAGGTTCAAGCTATGATTCATCAGACTAATTTTAGTAAGTTTTGTTGTTTAATAAAAAGTTGTTCGGGCTATGCTCGGAGTTTCTCTAAAAGATCGAATTCGTAACGAAGTGATCCGACAGAGAACCAAAGTTATCGACATAGCCCACCGCATTAGCACGCTGAAGTGGCAATGGGCAGGCCATATAACCCGAAGAACCGAGAACCGTTGGGGTAGACGAGTTCTTGAGTGGAGACCACGGATCGGCAAACGTAGTGTGGGACGTCCTCAAACTCGGTGGAGCGATGATCTGCGCAAGGCGGCTGGCAAGAGCTGGATGAGAGTGGCTGAGGATCGTGCTCAGTGGCGTGCCATGGGAGAGACCTATGTCCAGCAGTGGACGAACATAGGCTGATGATGATGATGAAAAAGTTGTTTTAGTTCTACAACAACATATTTAGTCTTAATTTTTATTTAACACTCTTAAAAAGCTAAACTCCACAAATCAGCTAAGGTCAAAATTTACATAAACAATAAAAGAACAAAAACTTTTTCCACATGGCAGTACATAATTTTAATCAGACAATTGGTCAATTGAACTTCTTGCAACCAAGTCTTCAAGGCGATCAGGTAGGTACTGCGAGGGTGAGCTCATCTTGGACACTGTGCAAGCATGATTAAATCACTACTAAATTGACTCCGCTAAGATTCTTTGCTTTTCTTTGATCAAACACTAACACGGCAGACTTCATTTAACACAACAGTCTATATGTACTCTGTTAACATTGTAACACTGTTCATGGTTGGACGCGAAACAACAAACAATAATCTTCGCATGTCTATTCGAAATTTAATAAGCCATAATTTATCGCCAGGCCTGCGTCGTCTAATTTACAACTGTCATTCAGAATTCAAGTAGGAGTGGAAAATTAATAGTAGGACTCCGGTGTCTCGGCGCGGGCAGGATAATAGTTAATTAGTTAAAATATACTGTGAATTCTGAGGTCAGAATTCTATGGCTGCCAGTGCGTATATATTCATCAACCAATACTTTAGGTTGAAAGCTAATAAAGTAGGTCTAAACATGGATATTAATTAGCTTAGTAGCATCAGGATAAGAAAATTTTTGAGGGGCATTATTGTTATAATGAATTAAAACTAATAACCACTAGGATAGCTTAGTTGGTAATGCACTCGTCTGTGGAGCTTGTTAGAGGGGCTGAAGAAAAAAAAGGCTTACTTCCGATAAAAAAAACATCATTATAATCATCATCATTTCAGCCGAAAGACGTCCACTGCTGAACTTAGGCCTCCCCCAAGGCTCACCAAACAGATCAGTCCTGTGCCATCCGCATCCAAAGCGTTCCCGCAACCTTAACCAGGTCGTCGCTCCATCTGGTTGGAGGCCTACCTACACTGCGTCTTCCGGTCCGTGGACGCCACTCCAGAACCTTTTGGCCCCATCGGCCATCGAGCGATGTGCCCTGCCCACTGCCACTTGAATCTGGCGATTCTTCGAGCTATGTCGGTGACTTTAGCTCTTGTGCGGATTTCATCATTTCTGATGCGATCCCGCAGAGAAACTACGAGCACAGCCCTCTCCATCGCCCTCTGAGTGACTTTGAGCTTTCTTATGAGGCCCATCGCTAGCGGCAACGTCTTAGTGCCATAAGCCATCACTGGCAACACACACTGGTCAAAGACTTTTGACTTGAGACACTGCGGTAAACAAAAAAATACGGCTCGAGAAATTGAATTTGACTACTCATTTTCCAAATACCTAACAAAATGCTACTAATGAACGCCAGACTAAGTTGAACAGCCTTAAAGAATGTCAAACAGCTATTATGACTCCGCCGTATAGGCACGAGAGTTTAGCCTCGTTTAGATAAAAATCTAGGACCAATTAATCAGTTGCCTTCCAAACAAAAGCAATTGAGTGCTCGACTGAGCAATAAGTAAATAATGTGTGTTCATGATAGAAGTTCCGAATTCGAATGACCCAACTGACCTCTATTACTGTCGGTAACACACTATTATTTAAACACTTACTTTAATAGGGGAGGACTTACCATCTCATTGAGCAATATTATCAGAGGCTACCTATTAAAAGTTCAGTTGTTAAAATACCCAAAATTATGCATGCTCGAGTTTTCGCAATTCAAGTCTAATCTTCGCTTAAACCGTATAATATGTTTGAGGAATGTAAGAAATCAAATCTTACCTCACGGTCGTAATCTGTTATTTGTGATAAAAATTCTTAGTTACTAAAACGATTAAGATTTGGTCACAAAGGTTTACCGGGATTATTGGAGCATGCGTAATTTTTAAAATAAACATTCGGAACATCATTAATTCATTAGATGACAGCGCTTTAGTCGCTTTACGATACATCAATCCGAAAGTCCGAATATAGAAGGATAAAAAACATAAAAAAAGACATAGGAAAGCTAAAAGCCTCTGCTTAACAGTAGGATTTTTAAAAAATGCAATTTTAGGTGTATATATGTATTTACTTTTTTTTCATTACTGTTTTAATTACATGTTTGTTTTATATTTTTGTCTTTGTAAATAAACATATATTTAACAACAATTACTAGAACGAGGGAGCAGATGCCAGAAATTTTGGTAATGGGTTAGTTAGTACTCGACACATCAACTTATTTCTAAAGTTCCAAATGTATCCAAACTCGGTAGGTTTGAAAGAACAATATGAATCGATAGAAAAGCCAAAGCGCTTTCATTTCGCTTTGTAATAATCTGCCTGTGGTAGCGCTTTTGAACTAATTAGTGGGTAGGTAAGGCATATTATGTACCATATCTATACTACATTTTATATTATTACTAGCGACCCGCCCCGGCTTCGCACGGGTGCAACTATATTATGCATGTATTATACATATATTATAAGCCTTCCTCTTGAATTCTCTATTAAAAAAATTAGAAAAATTATTCTCTATTAAATCTATTAAAAAAACCGCATCAAAATCCGTTGCTTAGTTTCAAATATCTAAGCATACATAGGGACAGTATGCTTAGTATAAGTTTTACTTCACAAAATAAAATACTTCTCGATCGCGTTTACGTTAGGGCCTAAGCACACGACGTTTTTTAACGCGCCGTCGACGCGCGTTTGTATCGATACAAACACGATACGCACGCGGGTTTTTTAAAAAACGCCGTGTGCTATAGGCCTTAAGGTTGTTCTAATGAAATGGAAATAATTTCTACGGAACCCTCAGCTGAGTGCGGGAGTCAGACTTGCACTTGGCCGGTTTTTTACAAAGTTTTTACTACAATCTGTACCATCAAAGAGAACTAGACGAAATTTTTCTATAAGTATGAGTAGTACAGGTAAATAGTTACTTGGAAATGTGGATCAAGTCGTACTTAGTCGCACTTAAACTAGAATAAACGAGATTTAATTTTTTTGACACCTGAAAATTACTACAGGAATCGAAAGAGTTTTTATTGCCTCCTGAACACAGAAAAATATTTATTATAATTTATTTCTCCATATTTAAAAAAATACAAATTAATTAATAATCCTAGTGAAAATTTAAAACTATCAGCGTCTTTCTCTTTCCAAACAGAATACAGAGAACGGATCAGATTATAGTCTTATACCTGATTTACACTCTCGCCTCGTCACCTCGCCTCGCGCCTTGCCTCGTCGTCTCGCTCCGGACGCGAGCCTCAAAATCAAGGCAAATCACGAGACGAGGCGCGAGGCGCGCCTGTTCACACTCTCGTCTCGTGGCTCGTCCCGCAGTTCGCCTCGCCACTCGTACGCGAGTGTAAACCAGGTATTAGAAATATGAAATCTTGTCAACTGTAAATTGTGTCAATAAGTACATAGTATAATATCTTCTGTTTCTAATAATGATGGGAAGCTTCTAAGCTTTTAATTTAATTTAAGTATTTTTGGCTTTTATGAAAATAATAAGTATTCTGTAAAACAGTAATAAGGCTGAAATTGCTTGAATGTTTATTTTATGAAAGTTAATACTAACTCTTAGGTACTGTGCCTGAGTGTGCTTTTTGATCCTAGAAACTTGATACGACCGCCATCAAAAGGACATGCCGATACACAAAGTTGCCTAACTTTGTGTAAAATATAACTTATTTAGGGTTCCGTAGTCAAAATGGTAAAAACAAAAACCTTATCATTCCGCCATGTGTATCCGTCTATCTGCGGCTTAGGTCAATATCTCTTAGCACTAGAAAACTGTCATTGACATGGATCCAAATAATAATCACACCAAAGTAGTAGAATGGTTTTTGCCTGAAACTTTACTACGAAATATTTCAGTGCATTTTGCGCGTGCAGGGTGCTGGGTTCAGCTCGTGTCAACAAAGTATCCTGAGTTGAAAATGTTCGAATCATCTACACGTTTTGACCTTTCACAAATAAAATTAAGGGAATGATCCGTTTATGTTCCTGTAGGTACAACACTCGTACGACCCCACGCGCGTTGGAACCGATTGATAAGAATAAAATTGGAAAAATCAATAACATGTTGAGACTGCTCGTTTACCTTGCTATGCAGTCACGAATACTATAAATAGTCGCCATCCGAAATACTGGAACGTCCGAGGGGCTTCAAAATAATTATACTGATTCGTCTGATATTTTCAGCAAGTGGACTTGTACAAAGCATATACTTAAAGGTAATTTAGCATTATGTACTGGAGGTTTATTATAAAAAAAATTTTAATCGAAAAAAGCTGTTTACTTTACTGGTTTAAATGATAGCAAAGATAAGACGATTTTACCGATGTCGGCCTGCATAATATGCGTAGGCAGGTAACAAACGGGATTAAAGTGTAGTACTCGTGTAAAGCTCCGTTATGAAAAATAACAGAAATGTTGATAATGCAAATGTGACGAAGAATTAAACATCGAATTTATTTAAAACTAAGGCTGCGGCTCCACTGAGGCGGAGACGAGCGGAGCTGAGAGGAGACGTGTGGGGATCGACCAATCATATTACATGAACGG
This sequence comes from Archips crataeganus, assembly GCA_947859365.1. Taxonomy (NCBI): domain Eukaryota; kingdom Metazoa; phylum Arthropoda; class Insecta; order Lepidoptera; family Tortricidae; genus Archips; species Archips crataeganus. Next base: position 9,903,475 of record OX402051.1, read on the forward strand.
AGACGAGATGTGGATTTCATGTAATATGATTGGTCGATCCCCACACGTCTCCTCTCAGCTCCGCTCGTCTCCGCCTCAGTGGAGCCGCAGCCTAAGTGACACCTATCTCAATATTTGACTTTAGGAAAGGGTTACTATCTTACTCCCTACAAAGTGGACACTTTTGAGGCCGCAGGATCCAGCGCCAAGCCACTCGCCGAGGAAATTCTTTGCGCTTCCTTGATATATCCAACGGGGGAGTTGGTAAATACTTCAAGCAAGCGATATATGCCATCCGATATACAAAAACTGCCAGTCTTCTGGGCACTCTACCCGCCAATGACATTCGTTTAAATTACAGGGTTATTTTTAATTCACTAGCATCCTTTTAACCCTAAACTCCTACCACTGAAACAAATGTTTTTTGTTTTACGGCTTTTGTCATAACTTAATATTTTTGATGTAATAACGTTTTGAAAATTTGAAATTACCTCTTATTTTTACGATACTCTGTGTATTTGTATGGGAAAAAAAGTGCTTCATTTTAAAAAGTCGTAAAACAAAAAACATTTGTTTGAGTGATAGGAATTCAGGGTTAAGAGGATGTCAGTGAATTACAAATAACCCTGTAGATGTCGTGTATCATAATAATTTTTAAAAGAGATAATTTTTAAGCCAAAGTACGAGGACACATTTTTCAAAAAAAAATTGATATAATACCTATACTACATATATCCAAAGAATTGTCAAAATGACTTACGGACAGCACTGTAGACCGAAAAGTTGGCAGCTTCCTCTAACAACTTGCGATACAGCGAAGAAATGCTGCCAGTATCTTTCGAGTCCATGTTGTGGTGGAGCTCTTTTAGGCTCTTAGTCTAATAGTAGTAGTAGTAAAATTATAAGATAGTTTTCCTTTTTTAACCGACTTCAAAAAAAGGAGGAGGTTCTCAATTCGGTTGTATGTTCTTTTTTTTTTTTTTTTTTTTTTTTTAGTTTATTTAAACAAGTTCTACACGATGAAATCTCAACCCTACAAGCAATTGGCAAATTTTATGAGTTTTGTATTTCTAAATAGTATATACAAATTGAAAACGACGGTTAAATCTACCAAAATAAGCGATATTAGCATGCGAAAGTCATGACTTTTAAGTGTTATATCCACTAGCGAATTGTACCGCGTTCGCCGGGACCAGCGCGACCCTAGGAAGTAGGTCACGCACCCGAGCAAACGGCTGTGGCAGGCAGCGCCCAGCTGTGCCTTCTATCAGAAACACGTGCTTTAAAATCGAACTCTCATTAAAACAGGACTTGTATTTCTTTGGCTTTAGGCTGCTATCTTCATAGCTAAAGGTGTGAACGCTATTCATCAGTGAAGATCACTTACTTTCGTAGCTTAGCTTAGTACTGGAAAGCTCACCTTTTAACTAACTCACACGTCTCTCGGGAAGAAGCAACCTTACGTCGCCAACTTGACTGGGGACCACCAGTGTTATTGTTACAACACGAAATAAGGTCGTCATACGTTTGGTAAAACATTGTCTTTTCCTTAATTTGTTTTCAAATAACTTTACGTTAACTTATTAGGTAGGTATTTAACTTAGAATTGTGACTCCGTGATGAATTGTGACTGTATGTCATGTAATTCAGGAAAAATAGGTTGTTTACATTAATGTTGTTTGTACAGCAGTGTTAAATCCAGTTTACGGAAGAAATGCGTTTTCTTGTCTGCATTGTCGATTTGACATTCATACAAAAACACAAGAATTAACCCTCTTAGTTTTCAAATGTGTTTCTCTTTTCATTGCAACTCAGATTAGCCGACAACTGTGATGTCTCGACTGTCGTCAGCTAGTGCTGTGCTTTCTGTGCTTTTGTATTCAAGTTAAAATAACCACTGTAATTTTTGCCGCTGTGAGAAAAAAAACAACAGTTGACAGTGTTTAGTTTTCCAGTTTAGACTTAGATTCGAGGCTTGATAACGATTTCTACGAGACCTACCAAACACGCTACTACTACTTTACTAGAATTGAAAAGTTTTTACTTATCATTCTCGTTTTGGCTTAAAAGTAAAGCCATGAACACCAAAAAAAATTCTCCTTCATGAATACTTGTGTATTTTATACATAAATATGACGGGTAAGAATATTCACGGATATGTTGATTCCTATTATTTCCTATTGGTTTATCCTAGATATGATATATCGGAACTGCTTCAACGTGTTTTGCTTCGTAAGATCGACTTAGTTTAACACCCTTTTACTTGAACTTGCCACTTTATAACCAGTTCCGCACCCTCGACGCCATTGAGTACTAAATGTGTGCATTCTAGGACCTTCACGTATTGATATAATAACGGCTATTTGTATGCACAATTACTTCTGTGATAGGTGATAATTGACGCTTAAGAAATATGTGACCTCAGGCACGTTTAAGTTAAAGAATAACGGATAGATAACCAATAGGTACCTACAGCCTAAGCATTTATTCTTTGGCATAGCTTAGGATGTCAATGTTTAAACCGTCAATATTTAATTTAAACGAATAATAAATTTAGGTACATTCTCTGATGTTCTAGACTCATTTTCACGATGCAATAAATTTATCCGTGGTTTCAATAAGAGGGTTCCTGCCGGCGCCGGGTTCCACGGCAGAGAAGGGACTTTACGTAACCTTGCCCGCATTCGAACCTTGCCTTTACTAGCTTAGTTCTAGACAATACTTTACAATTTTGGGGGTTAATAACGCCAAGAACAACGAAATCAGGCTATTATCAGCTACAATTCTATGCTTGTCGATGTTAATTGTACCTGCTCAATATGGAATATCGATATTATCGAGAGGTACTATCGAATGTCGATATTATCGGTACTCCGATGTGTTGTCAACATTTTGTTAAAAATACACGCGAGACCAAATGACGCTGAATCGATTTGATCATGCAAAACAACGTATTTATAGGTATTTGCATTTTGACTGCCAAGTACACCGGGTATATGTTTTGGGGTAACATAGCAAAGCATCCAACTGGGTTCGAATCGAAACCTCGAAGTTTCAATTTCGTAAGAAACTGGGAAAGACACTTCTTACTTCTCTTCGTTTCACATAGCTACCTTTTATTTAATTAATTATTGATCTTCTGTTGATACATACATAGATAGCTATGTTCCTACATATATTTCTACAAGTATGCAAACAGATAAAGGAAAAAAATATCTCTTAGACTCTTGGCGGTTTCGCCTGCCTGCTCAGCTCATTATCTCAGGATGTAGATCAGGAATTTGTACGTGACCGTGCATGATTTGTAAAACTGAACTACTGTACATACATAGCTACTTTGTATGCCTACCCAAAACGTGCTCTGAAGTAGGAGGTAATTATTACCATCCTAGGTAATGTAGGTAGGTACATAGAGTAACGTACTACTTTTTTCTAATTTTGGCCTATCATAATTATTGCGCCGGCTTCCGAACTGGAAGTTTTCGATTATTCTGTCTGATCACCTGCGACGGCACAGGTCTCTAGCGATTATCGTTGAGATTTATCGTATCAATTCTATGCACATCGGTTTTCACTTAAAACGTAGCCTATCCCAATTCCTAAACAACTACCTATTGTAATACCTACGTATAGCCTGTAGTAAAATAAGTATATTCATTTCAGGTGGGTACTTTTGGTAGGTTGATATTAGAATGTACGCAAGCCGACATGCAAAATAATCGTCATGGTATGAAATGAAGCGGGATGATGATTAAGGTTTGAGGCGCCAAAATGCAAGGATCCTTGATGAACGAACCACTTTATTAAAGTATAGAACATACTCGTGGGTTGTTTACGATGTTTATGCCGACGACAGCCAAAACTCAATTCCGCATCATGTATCTTTGTATTTATTATTCTAAACAAAAGATAAACAAATAAGCGAGTGCGTTTAATGTAGGTACGACCTGTAATTATTATCGACCCAGCCGGCATGAACAGCAATAATGTACCTACGACATGAAAATTCGCCACTTTATAGCCAATTACAGAAGGGCATGAACTATCAGTTCGTGCATTATTGTGGCACATTCCGGATTGACAAATAGAAATAGGTACTCGATTGTTCACTAACCGCACCCGGTAGTTTATTTGGGTACCTACCCGCAGAAAAAATATCAAACAAGCGTCAAACAAGAAACGAACAAATTAACATGGTTATAAAACAAGTTTAGACAATGGGTAACGAATATGAGTTCTTCAAAACCGGATTATGATGAGACTAAACAAACGCATCCTTGTTCGTACGAACCTGAGTTGAAATCATCAGAAATATGCTAAAAACAGCGCAATGCACTTTTAAAGTATCGTAAACAAAAGCTAAATATTAAAACTCCTCACCTTTTTAAGAAATCCTCGAGGGCGACGTCCCTCCGGCACGCTGGACGGAGCGGGTGCCGCGCTCCCAACATAAACACTGCACTGGCGGAGTAAGAAACGCGGAATACGACTAATTTACGAGTATGAGTGTTAACACAGCACTGTCACTTTGTTCGATCACTGTAATCCAATCGGTTCGTTTGTTTTTATTTAGAAATTAGGGCAAGTAAACGCGCATGTCACTTTAGCCGTAAATTATTATCGTACAGACGTCCAACACAAGCGCGACGGCAGACCGCCGCTCAATGACTGGTTGGTTGGCTGCCTGGCTGTGCGAGCGAAGCGATGCGCTCGTTGGCGCGGGGGGCGCCGCGCGACGCTGCGTTGGTCTACTCGAATTTGCCGGGTGGAGGGAGGCGCCAGGCGGGGAAGCGCCCTTCTCTCAATGGTAGTAATGCCATAGGCACTTGTCTTGCCGAATACAGAATAGATGCTAGATTAGATCAATCAAATGTAGTGTCCGACCGAAGTTTCGGTTTCGGTTTCGGTTTCGGCCAATTTCGGCCAAAAAAGTGATTTCGGCCGAGGTTTCGGTTTCGGCCAGAATCCGGCCGAAACCTTCGGCCGGGCCGAAATTACTTCGCGGCCTCTCGCGGCTCTCGCATCGGGAGCGCTCGGCTTAATTCGGACACGCTCGGCCGGGTAGGTATAGGTAATGCATCGGCAGCCGGCCCAGCTGGGACCAGCGACAGTAGTATGTATGAGTGTTGTTTATTTATTAAATTATTATTTACTTTTTAGAATCTGTTTGGCGACCGCTTTAGCCTAGTTGGTAGTGACCCTGCCTACGAAGCAAGAGGTACTGGGTTCGAAACTCGGTAAGGGCATTTATTTGTGTGATGAGCACGAACATTTGTTCCTGAGTTATGGATGTTTTCTATGTATTTAAGTATTTATTTATCTATATAAGTATGTTTATCGTCATCTAGTACCCATAGTACAAGCTTTGCTTAGTTTGGGACTAGGTCGATTTGTGTAAGATTGTCCCCTAATATTTATTTATTTTATTTGTTACTGCATTTTATGCTGTGATTAATGAACAATACGTTTGATATTAGGATTGTGAATTTAGTTTAGACGTGATAAGAATAGGTTATTTGTTTTGAATAATATAATACCTATGCCAAGACATTTTTCATTAAAAATAATCGCTTTTTATTATGTTTAACAAAAAAAGTAACTGTTCTCATATAAGACATCCTTGCAATAACCTTTTCCTTACGATCTGTACAGTAATTTTGAATATTTTGTTTGATATGATACGTCTTCAAAAATTTCGGTTTCGGTTTCGGTTTCGGCCGAAATCAGAAAAAAAACCGAATATTCGGTTTCGGTTTCGGTTTCGGCTAAAAATCGTGTTTCGGTCGGACACTAATCAAATGTCAATTTACGTTATTGTCTTAAAATAGATATTCTGAAACTAGACTTCAGAATTAATATGAGAACCTATCTGTCAGTTTGTGACTGTCACAGGGTTGCATAAATTTTGAATACCTACCTGAAATTTTTACATGTGTGCAACAGTACTGCTAATACTAGTACTGCTGTAATGTCACTGTACTGTTTTTGGTGATCAATAAAGAATATTTGTATTGTATTGTTTTGTACTGCTATAAAACAACAAAAAAACCTTTCGATTGATCAGATACAGATATGTCACCTTATGGAAAGTGCTGATAAAGCCAAGGTGAACTGAAATGTGTCATCATCCCACTTCCCAGCCTATATTGTATACATCCCATTGCAGGGCACAGGCCACCTCTCAGAATGAAAGGGCTTAGACCGTAGGCCCAGTGCGGATTGGGAACTCCACACACTCCATTGAATTCCTTCTCAGGTCTGTGCAGGTTTCCTCGCAATGTTTTTCCTTCACCGTAAAACTCATGGTAAATTTCAAATATAATTTCACACATAAATTCCAAAAAGCTCAGAGTTGCGAGTCCGAACCCACGACCACGACCCTCTGCTTGAGAAGCTATAGGTAGGTGAAACCACTTAGGCCACCACTTAAGGCCAAGGTGTAACTCACTATTTTAGTAATAACCCGTAATTGAAAGGGCTCCTTATAACAAGAATCTTCTAATCATCATTACCATATCAGCTGAAAGACATCCACTGTTTGACAAAGTTCCCCCCAAAGAGTTTCACAACAATCGGTCCTGCACTACCCGCAACCAAATGGATCCTGCTTCCTTTACCAGATCGTCGGTCCATCTTGTTGGGGACCTCCCAACGCTAAGTCTTCCAGTTTGCGATCGCCACAAGAACCCTTCATGTGCAAGTCCAATTCGCACTTGGCTGATTTATGATGAGTTATAGCGTTGCGGCATTAACAACCACTTTAAAAATTCAGTGTTGAATTCTAATAGACCAAATAATAGCTAATCCCCATCACTAACCACACCCAACTTACCTAACACCACACCATCCATCATAAAATAGGTAGAATCAATAGGAGTAGAGTTTACTTGAAAAAGAGCGCACTAGTTGCTAGGTAGTAACTTACAAGTTGCAGGCAGGTTTAGTTTAACTGACTCCATACGATGCAGCTAACTTATAAATTTTATTTCATGGATTTCTACGAAGCCTTTTCATAAAAACTGCAAATATCAAAACACAATAACAGATTGTTTTAACGCCTCTCGCATAACCTTGCCTTGTGTAAAACGTAAGTTCAAAATTAACATTGTTTATTTTGCTAATGGCGTGTAACCGACGTCATATCGCAAAAACGGCTGCTGTATTTTTACTCCGTTGACAATTTTAGCAAAGCATAAAACATTTACCTTGTCCACTTGTTAGCATCCTGCGAATATGTTTTTCGCAATTTATTACCAGCTCAATGATGTGTAATAAATCGTAACACATTTGTAACAAACCTTGTAACGTTCTGCTTTGGAAATTAATTCGTTTCAAACAAATTATGATCATTCCAAAATACTAGTTTAAAAGTTTTACTAGAATGATCTCATGGCTTCTCCTTAGAAAAAACTGAAGTTCCAACTCTCGAACTTCTGCTTCCTCCGTGTTAACAGTGAACTAACTCCGCGCGCAAAGGTACCCTATGCCTCTACGTGCGTCATAGAGACTAAGTTTCTTAAAAAATCCTAATCCTTTTATGAAAAGATAAATAAAATCCAGTTTATTTTCCTTCAGCACATAATAAATTGTAAAACGATTCAGAAGAATAATTAATACACAATTGCCTCAATAATTATTTACGTGCTTACGTAAGTACAAAATAAGCCGTCAATACGGAAATATGGCACAAAGTCCCAAGACACAAAAACGACGAGGATGTTTAGAGCAAACAGTATTATATTAGCATGCGACGAGCAACAGACCCAATGCCGCCGATCATTGATGCTGCAGGCATCCCAGACCATGCGCTGCGGGAAATACGGCGGTGAGGTCAACCGCTGACGACCTTATTTAAACATCATTAAATTTGGACATTAACACTTCAACAGGATGATTTACTGTTCAAACATGTGAAAAAGGCAAACATTAAAATATTCAAGTGTTTAATTTGCAAGTGAGTGTAAAATTAAAAGTCAATGTAAAATGCATCATCAAGTCGTTGCGTTCATTATTTATTTATTTATTGATATGCCAACAGTGTTTACAAAGGAAATTACAGTAGATATTTACAATGGTTCTTATTCTATATGTAACACTTATAACATTTATATACAACACTCAACGTAAATGTTATTTAGACTATAATAGTTGACATGAAGTACAACTACTTAGTATGAGTTATAGTTTATGTTAGAACTAAGTACATTATATTGTTTTGTCCTCTGAAGTGTACGAAGTCGAAGTCTAAATAGCCATAAAATGCATTAAATATCATGCAACAATAAAAAATAAACTATAACTCAAAATAAAGTATTAACTCACTACAAGGTTACAGAAAACCTATTAAACTAAGTAGGTAATTGCACTAGGAATTGACTAGGCATTGTGATTCGACCTAAGATAACACCAGATCTCCTAGAACAATAAATAAAACAGTGTGAAATTAGGTACTTGGTACTTGTAAGTATACGATGAAAAATGCTGACTGTAATCTACAAGACCATTCGACAGTCTTGTGACTCGCCAACAGTTTCGGGGAGGCGATTGTTTCCGCCGTATAATGATGCCAATCAGCATTCAACCCAAGCGCCGCGGACGGATATAGACACCACATACGATACGGTCGAGGCTAGCTTGCTCAGTGCTCACTCACTGATATTTATGGATCGGACCCGACTTACTATTGTCACTGTTTGAATTTCATTAACACCGGAAAAGTAGATATGCACACATTTTCCTTTAGTCGCGCTCGTATTCGTGGGTTTGATAAAAGCGTTATAAGCCTATCCTGAGGTCCGATGTCCTATTATTAGGACTTATTCTAATGTGACATTAAACTCGACTCATTAGTGAAAAAGTTTAAACTTCATCGACATAAAATTTGACGTGGGTTACAGGAGGTTTATAAATAAGTATAGCTACGATTAACAGAGACGCTTTTTTCACGGTAGGTACAAGTAAGAATAAAATAAATATTGCTTAGATATCTAAAGCCTCTGGAGTCAGAGGGAAGTGTTCGGTAAATTTATGTCTAATAAACCAGGCTGTCTCCAAAAAGTGATCATTTTTCGGCACGTACCGTGACTCGTAATGTAGCCTCGATAGGGAATTATTGACGGCGGCTGTTGAGAAATTGGATTGTAGGAAGTGCGGGACCGAACGTCGTCAGCGAACGTATCGCGGCTCTGATCTCCAAACGCAGCCTCCACCTGCGCCTAATAGCATATCTTAGCAGCTCCCGTCGCGACACAGATCCTTCTAAAAATACGGGTAAGCTATGAATAAATTACGAGTAATGATATATCCGGAAACTACGCGGTAACTATATTAAACGTTGTCAGCTTGTAATATTCGACGGAATGAATGTCTCAGCGGCTGCATTTAGCCCGAAAATCAGCGAAGGTCTGGACTTTATCCAACATTCCGCACGCGACCTCCGTCATGGAGAAATTTTTTGTCCAGATTATAATTAATTAATAGGTAGGTATATACCTAGACGGCCGCGACGTTTCCCACGATGCGATCCATCTAAACGTTACAAGTAATTAGAAGAGTTCTGCGCAAATTATTACTTTTACTTCGGTACTTTTGCGATTGCCAATAGCTAGACAGTTATTCTTTGACATATAAAACTACCGTGAAACTCAAACATATATCTCAGTGATAATTAAAATTAAATACCTAATCGAGTTTTATTCGTAGTTATAGGGACAGCTTACCGAGAACCCGAACCGATTCACGGTTAGATATCCGTTCGAGCACATATCGACGAAGTACCACGTATTGGTCCGAAACTTGTCGTGCATGCCTCGGAAATAAATGCGTTAGTGACACAAATTTCGATTTCCCTTTTATATTAAATATAATGATGCCATAGAAAAAGTGCAATAAAAGTTCCTTCGATTTGTAAATTATAAACTGTACAGAAAAAGTCACTTATCCTATGATGAACTTCTGTCCAAGTATGGATTGATGACTCTTAAAAGTAGACGGTCGCTTTTGCAAGCCATGTTTCTACACGGACTGTGCCACAACAGGTTTGATTGTCCATCTCTTGTCAACAAAATATGTTAAGTTATCCCCCGAAATGTGAACCGCCGCGCGGCGCGCGCCTACCGGCTATTTGTGACAACTGCCTGCCGGACTAACGTTGGTGCGCGAGCGCCTCTTCGACGGCCGACGGCTTCTTGCCACTTATAACGAATTGTTTACCGATGTAGATATATTTCACCTGTCTACAGCGCCCTATAAAAAAGTCATTTTAGACACCCTCAAATGAATTTTAACTTAGAAATGGTATAGTTATAGTATCTGCATGAATTCAGTATTATTAGTTTTTTCTACTATTTTATAGTTTTTTTTTCTTTCTACTATTCTCGTATTTGCCTTGTGTGAAAGGTACTTTCTGTTAAAAAGCGGAGATTGCAATGTCCGCACTGCGATATTTTTGTCATTATATCATACTAAGTAATTTGTGGATAATGTCGTTGACTGTACTACTAGTACCCTATGCTTGTTAATTTTTATTATACTACCTATTGTACAGATGTTTGTTATCCCTAAAATAAATAAATAAATAAATTAGACAGTGAATATTATACCTAGATAGGTACTCTAGAGAAAATGACGAGACGTACGTTGTACATATTTACCACGATGATTCGTGGTAAATATGTTGATGATTCGTGGTTTTACCTACTACCTATTGCAACGGCTGCGGTCACGACCAGCTGGTGCGATAACACGATCAGATGCTGCTTTTTATAAGCTCTTATGCAACTTCTTACGTATACAAGTTTGTATCTTGGTATGTTTTTTAGGTCAGCAAGTCAAATTTCACCCGCTCCCAGTGGTCTTTTGCCTTGATTTGGTAAAGGTAGATTCTTGTATTAAAATATGTTTAGTTAAAAATGTTATTTATGTTAAAAATACAAAATAGATTTATTATTTACAAACAATCGCAAGATTCCAAACGAAAGGCGGAATGGGATCATAGATCGCTGAACTTTAATTATTGCCGAGAGTTTTATCCCGTCATCCCGCTTAACAAAATCGTGCCAACACTATCTATAATTTATTTATTAATATTATGTCTATTAAGGAGGTCGTTGTCCGTGCATGACGTCTGTGCTTACTATTTGCGTCTCAGTTTGACTGGTTACTGTCAAACAGCAGATTACGAGACGTGAGATGCAGGCGGGTGATTTATTCAGTACAGCGTTGCATTACACGCTGCAGTCGCTGCACAAAACACTTCAGCGAGAGGTCGTTTGCATTTTGTTTAATAATAGTACGGTATCCGTTGACCCGGTTGCTGCCGGATAAATTGACGCCAATTGCTGCAAAATGCAACAATTGTCCGGGAATGACGTACACTTAAGTTAAATTAAAGACAATACTGGCGATTCAATGTAAATCCATACTCTATTCTTATATTGTAAACGCGAAAGTCTGTCTGGCCGTTTGTCTGTTACCTCTTCACGCTTTAACCGCTGAACCGAAGAACCTGGAAAGGACGTAAAATAGTTTTCAAACCTTTAATTCGGAAAAGTAACGTTTGCTCCCCAACGACAGGGATCAAAATGCTACTTTTCTGTTCAAGCTACTTTTTTAATTTATTCATTGGCATGTATCATTTACGCAATGTGCCAATTAAACACAGATCTCAATAAAATAATAGATTGTACATCGTAATCGATTAAAAACGAACATATTTCAAGTTTTAACTTTAACAACGTTAAATGAAAATAGATTACTTAATTGGAAGCACTTTATTGTCTTTGGAATGCACCGTTAATATATGTAGCTAAACATTTTTCTGTGGTCCATAAATTCTATCTGTCATTAGCAAAAAACTCCAACGGATGTTTGTTAAGAACGTAAACGTCGTCTACAAAGTCTAAGTGCGTCTTAAATTGTGAAGTCGACGTGTGTGTTTCTTTCTATGTTTAATATTCTGAGAATATGTGTCTTTGAAGCCGTTCGAACTCAGGACAAAGACGCGAGGGTATCCGTTTAAAAGGGTAAAGACTATTAGCGATACTCTCTCTTTGAATACCCGTTCATCCGCGTCTTTTAATGCATCTACTGTTGTAGTGCGATGATCGGCTAAGTCGTCTGGGGACCGATTCGTATGAACGATACAAAACCTTATTCAGGGATAAAAGCCCTTAGCTTGTCTTATTTGTTTGGCTGAATGTTGAATATGAACTTGTACAAGTCGTAAGTGTCTTCATTAAATCCTACTTGGTTCGGTTCCAGTCTACGGATATCATTAATAGTAGATTGTACACCAAGGGTATAAAGCACTGCATTATGTCATGGGCGCGATATTGAATCCTGAGCGTATCGAGGGACTCCAGATTTAACTCCCGAGCGTAGCGAGGGGGCTTGTAGTTGATTCCCGAGCGAAGCGAGGGAATTAAGATGGAGTCCTGAGAGCAGTGAAGGATTTAAGCGCGCCCAAGGCAAAATCAGTTTTATCCCCGAGGAGTATACTCTACTTTTCTCACCTTTTGCGAGACAATAAAAACCAAGGCTACTAGAAAAATACTCGAAATAGACCCAGAAGCACTGATTCTGACACTGACTTTGCGCCTTTCGCAGTTTTCCATTTGTCGAAATCTTTGTAAGCTTTTAAGTATTTTTCCTTTGACTTCTCTGGGAGTACATTATTAACAATTTCTAAGGCCGGCTTGCGCAGACCTGGGTTAGCTACTTAACTCCGAGCGAGTTAACTGCTAACCCAGGGTTAACAAGTGTCAAAATGTATGGAACTGTCATTATTAACCCAGGGTTACCGATTTAATTTTTTTACCCTGAACTGTGCAAGTGGTCCTAAGGTGTCTAATTTAATGGAATCAGGAGTCAAATCACTTTCGTCACTCGATATTTTCTTAATGTTTTATCTTCTTTTGCAGTTTTGATAGTTAAAATTGCAGCGTATTGAAACACTCGCGGCTTTTGTTTAAGTAGTTGACTTTGTTTTCGTTCGGCCGCGGAACTGCAAATAAATAAGGCGCGGCGCGGCCCCCGCAGGCACCGCGGGGCTGAGCACGTTGAGCACGTGCACGAGCTGCACGCCGGCCTGCACGCGGGGCGATTTTGAAATTAGATTTTAAGTGCATACCAATAAGAACTACGAGAAGTGAGAATCACATTACTGCCCGGCGGCGGGTTATAATGAAATTCAGTACAACATTACGCCCCGGCGAAACCCAAGAGCTATAATGATTTACTTTGAGAGAGGTTTGCATGATATATAATAAGGCATTGTCGAGCAGGTGGTGTGAAATAGTACATTACTGCAGAGGCCGGGACTTAAGAGGTTGCCGGCCGAGTATCTAAGTTCGGCATGATACGAGGCCGGCAACCCCTGTTCCGGCCGAGGCTTGTATAGTGCTTTTCTCAAACATGCACCATCACCATCATCATCATCATCATCATCATCATCATCATCATCATCATCATAGTCGTCGTCATCATGATGATGATGATGATGATGAGGATGATGATGATGATGATGATGGTGGTGATGATGATGATGATGATGATGATGATGATGATGATGATGATGATGATGATGATGATGATGATGATGATGATGATGATGATGATGATGATGATGATGATGATGATGATGATGATGATGATGATGATGATGATGATGATGATGATGATGATGATGATGATGGTGGTGATGGTGATGATGATGATGATGATGGTGATGGATGATGATGATGATGATGATGATGATGATGATGATGATGATGGAGATGATGATGATGATGATAATGACGATAACGATGATGATGATGATGGTGGTGATGATGATGATGATGATGATGGTGATGATGATGATGGTGGTGATGATGGTGATGACGATATGATGATGATGATGGTGATGATGATGTTGATGGTGAAATATTTCTCTAGGCAGATCACCATTACCATCACCATCACCATCTTACCTTACCTTAAATAAGCGTAGCGTAAAACGCAAATATTGCTTTTAGTTTTTTTTTAAATGGCTAAATGCTATGATGCCATAGACCTATAAACATCATGGTGCTGTGTGACATGAAACAATAGACGATCGCATTGCCGGCCTAGGCCTGCAACGGTGTATTTTGAAGCCTGTTTTAAGAAACACAACGTAAATATTACATAGCATGTTTGAGAAAAGCATATTGTAACATCGCTAGGAAGTCGGGCGTTTTTCCGATCCTTAATTATAAATGAGAAAGTTGGTGATGGATGATGTTTGGATGTTTGTATGTTTGTTAGTCAATCACGCAGTAACGGCTGAACGGATTTGGATGAAACTTGGCGTACAGATAGACAAAAATCTGGATTGAAACATAGTTTAAGTACGGAATGTTGAAAACTAAGTTCCAAAAAAATGGCACTTGTAATCTTATTAGGCACGTAACAATTATTATGAATGATGACTTTCAACAATACTCCATCGTGTTCGTCATAAGCCCCATAAGGCAAGGTCAGCAATATCACCTTATGTATGACGCACTTCTTTGACGCTGCTGGCCACTGTCAACGAACGTAATCGACTCGGTTGAGAGTATCGATTAAAAATGTACTTGGCAAATAATACGACCGGATAGCCTAGTTGTTAGAGAATCTGACTACGAAGCTTGAGGTCCTGGGTTCGATTCCCGGTCGGGGCAGATATTTGTATGAAAATACCAATGTTTGTGCTCGAGTCTTGGTTGTTTAATAAGTTTATCCGTTGTCTAGTACCCATAGTACAAGCTTTGCTTAGTTTGGGACTAGGGCAATTGGTGTGAATTGTCCCGTGATATTTATTTTATTTTTAATCTGAGCTATGACGCTTCTCTTGGAATAATCTACAATAAATAAATAATAAATAAATAGGTAAATATTACGGGACAATTCACACCAATTGACTCAGACCCAAAGTAAGCTAGGAAAGCTTGTGTTATGGGTACTAGGCAACGGATAAACATACTTATATAGAATATTCAATAATAACTTTTTTTTAAACAACTTACAGAATCATAAATAACGTTTTAAGTTAAATTTAACAAAATTTCGATAATAACAACAACGACAAACAACTTTTTATCGGCGTGGAATCACTCTCACTGTCGCATATTAAAGTAGGTACGTAGGATCTTTCAGTATCTCACTTTACTGGCTCGACACAAACAATTCTGTGCTACGGCTACACGGCCTACGCCGTAGCGTGGAGTCATCAGATCAGTGATTATTAAGCCACATACTTACATATTTTTATTAGTATTTTTTATTATGGATAAATATTTATACTTCTCTTCGTATACTTTGTCATGAGTTGGCTTCAAATATTTCATGTGAATTTTGACCTACTTCTGGTGGTCGGATTGAGTTGTTTGGTAGGTAGAGCTAACGTTTGTGTCAAATATATGTAGATAAGTAATCTATATTTAGCTACGTTAGTACTATTACTTATTCTGTGATTTAGCTATCAAAATATTTGTTTTTGATGTAAAATTTAATCGTTCTACGTTCTATTCTAGGTAATTACTCTTGAATTGCGATATCATATTAATACAATGTACCTACGTATAGCGTCAGCATAGAAGCATAAAACTTATTTTTCCTAGTTTATAACACAAAGGTAAGGTAAACATTAACGTTGCGTTATAATGATAATAAGAATTTAGCTTTCCAAGCCCGTTCATCGTCATAATATAAATGATCCGAAGTTCCTAAAATTCTCGCTCCCACCCTATTCAAATGTTTTCCCCAAATTCTTTCTCTTAAACGTGTAAATTCATCGTAATCCTTTTACCGGGGCAGAGTCTAAAGTTTCCGTTCACTTACCGTTATATTTTGACATATTTTACGTGCCCAGAAACTTTTTAAACTGGCCTATACATTACTTTAAATGATGTTGCAATACTAAATTCCTGTTTAAAAATCTCATACAGTACTTAGCAAGTATTTCTGAAATGAATTAAATATCGCCTAAATAAAAGATATAACTAATTCTAGAGGCAAGTCCAAATATATCAGTGGAGTCAAAATTTTCATTAAGAAAACGGGAGAGTAACAGAAAGCAATTAGTATGTCTTCGAATGTAACTCCTCGGAGTTAGACACATGCTTTGCCATAAGTCTTGTCATCGCTGACATCATGTAAAAATATTATATTAGGCAGCACGGTGGGAATCGAATTGATACGACGCCACGCCATAGAAACACATAGGTACACCCTGACGGTTCTTTGACTAACGGGATCTAATCAATCCGCCATCCGTATCTTCCTATCCAGTCAGTAGGCCAGCCGGTCAGTAACCTGACGTCGAAATTTAAGCCTCGTCGAAACCAGACCTCCGTATCTGTATCCTGGCAATCGAGGTCGCGTTGCAGCTCATCCTGCCGGTTGCGATATCGACCTTGGCGGAAGCAGGCTGCGCACTGCAGCACGGGAATAAACACCGCTGTGGTCATCTGCGGGAATATTGTATGTAGTGGACTATATTAAAGGTTTCATGCAGGCAGCACAAACAGGCAGAGTTTGTTATTGTGTTAGTTTAGGGTTCCTTATTCAACCTCTGTCTGTCTAATATCTGTCCACAATTTCGCTGAGACAATCCCCGTGCTAGAAGTAAGTAAGTACTTAGATATTAGAACGTTGTGATTTGGCATGGGTGAAGAAAGATATTACATATCGCACTGACAAATTGGTAATTTATTTTTTTCATCTATCCTATGGTGTGAGGTCTCGTTGAATTTGTCGTATAAAAATATTGCGGGTAGGTATATAAAAAAAAATCGCACTATCATCTCCAGCTAGAGAGAGAGCCAGAAAGCTTATACTTAGTATCAACTCAAAGTCAACACTGTATTAAAAACTTCGTTCTCTTTCTGGAAGATCGAAATTAAAATAATGTGTTATTTGAAGTTATTTATTTTCATTTACATTTCATAGCTGTTTGTATTTTAAGTCTACGCGCGGTCACCGTTATTTCTTATCCTCTTTGGAAAAGGCAATAGAATCTGAATTCATACAGGCTTTTTGGAAGAAGGTACCTACAGACAGACACTTTTCATCGACCACTTTTGTAACTAAGTAGGTTCGTTAATTTTATAGTCTATGGAATAATAGCCCGCGATCCGCTAGTCATTTATTTCTGAAACGACCAAATCATGCTTTGGTTTCATAGATAAATATTTAAATACCATTCCAAAAAAGTTGTGACTTTTTCAAGAGTAGGTAAAATAAAAAAAATAAAAAAAATAAAAATATCACGGGACAATTCACAGCAATTGACCTAGTCCCAAAGTAAGCTAGGAAAACTTGTGTTATGGGTATTAGGCAACGGATAAACATACTTATATATATAGATATATACTTAAATACATATTAAACACCCAAGACCCGAGAACAAACATTCGTATTTTTCATACAAATATCTGCCCCGACACGGGAATCGAACCCGGGACCTCAAGCTTCATAGTCAGGTTCTCTAACCACTAGGCTATCTGGTCGTCTAAAATAAATGAAAAATATCAAGTGACGTAAAAAAGACGAAACATCAAATAAATTTAGTCCCTTTAAAAATTCCAAATGTGATGAAAAACATTAAGTACACGGTTCACAGGTGGGATTACGGAGCTTGACTCAGAAAGCCCTCAGCCTTCAACTTGGGGTTTTTGATAGAGTCTCTTTCGTAATTCCTTTTACTTACCGCCCTTAAGACACAATGTCAATGCATTTTGTTTCATTTAGAAATTCAGGTAGGTAGGTACTATTTCAACTGAAACTAGTGTTCCTTACAGCCCTACCATAAAAAGTTTTTCCCAATCATAACAATAAACATTATTCTCAAGTAATGGGGTGCCCGCGCTGAATACATTTGGCAGGCAGACAAAAATATTAATATGTATTTGACCTTTTGTCCTCTTCTTTATACATTTTATTCAAGAATCGTTTATGAGGTCTACCTAGTTTTAAATTCAACGCAAGTTCTTGCTGTTCCTAAGTAAATTGGCCGCGTGGCTCGTACGTAATATGTGATATAGAATGTAGATTGTTACGTTGCTATTGTTACATAAAAGGTTAAGGTAAACTGGTAAAAACAATTAAATTTAAATTAGGTATAGTAGGCAACCAACCAGAACGGTTATCAAACTCTCCATATATGTCTGCGTAGGGTAATGCTGTCTCTATATTGTTAATCAAAAAAGCGGCCAAATACGAATCGAACTCGCACAGCAAACGTTCCTTATAAATTAAATAACAGTACAGTACAGAATTTTAAAAGCACTAAGGTTTTTAAGCAATTTTTTAACTAAATGATTTTTTTTTAAGTAATTGGTTCAAAAGTAGCGTAAATTGTGTCCCCGCTTCATCTACTAAATCATTATCTTCGAAAATATGAAAAATAATTAGTGCTAATAGTTAATAGTGCTTATTTGCGATGCTCTTTTTCACAACATACCTACATTTTACTCTCTTTCACATTTTGAGATTGTAGTGTTTTTATTATATTTTAACATACCTATTTCAAATCAAATTTAATACATAGTTATGCATCTAGGTAAAAACATTGAAATGGGAACAGCTTTGGAACCCTGCTTTCTTAGCCGGTTTTTTAATTGCTTGATTACAATGCAAATGTTTATGAGTGATTTAAAAACTTTAAATTAAAAAATCCATAATTATTCAACCTGCTTCAATTTGTGCTTTATGCAATCGGATAGGTAAACTAAAAGATATAATTTGCCAGTTTAGTAAAAATGTACACCTATGTTATTTTGATAGGTAAGTTTTATGTTGAAAAAAAAAACCTAAACCCGTGAAACAGATTTGATTTTCCAAAATGATTCTTTTGCTATGTTAAAATATAAAAAGGGTAATTTACGCATACTCAGAAATATGAATTCGTAAGCTTCCAAAGCTGCTTATCTCAATATGGCAATTTGAATTATTTTCACGAAGTTACAGATCACAGGAAGTTCCGTGGCTGAGTTTAAATTATTGAATAAGTAAGTATAAATATAAACCTGTACCGTACCTATTATTTCTTAGAGCGAGCCATAATTTGATAACAAAGGTTAGGAAACGCAAAATAAATGTCGACTACATTAAGATTCACCGCTTTAATTTTACACCCTTTCTCATCGTTAATTTTATTTTGTACAATCGATTACAAAGAGGTATCGATCGCTAAAGTTACAAAAATATGTAGGTATACACGGCTTTATTAACTAGTATCAATTTCTTTGTAGTCGATTGTACTTATACACCTAATGTTTGGTGGAATGATCGTTTGGTATAACTTTTCTCCAGCTGAAACTGAAAAAAACTCCATCCACGTCCCACGCTGCGCTTGCCAGGCCGTGGTCTGCATTCTAGAACTTTTCACCCCTTTTTGGTAAAGTCCGGAAGTTCATAGTGGATGCAAGCCGCTTCCAACCGTAATGATGAACCGTCATAATCAATGAGGCTGAAATGATGATGATGAAGATCTATCTATGTAGTGCCTATACACCGTGAAATTTTAGTGGTTGTTTTCCCGAAACGAGGTGATTTAGTTTCGATTGTACAATCGATTTATAATTACTATTTTGACTAGAGTCAAAAATCCAATTGTAAAAAACGAAAGTCGAAAATGACCGCAAACCAATAGTAACGCTTCGTTGGTACAAGTAGTGTACGATCGTATGATAGGTTAGGTACCAACGAAGCGTTACTATTGGTTTGCGGTCATTTTCGACTTTCGTTTTTCACAATTGGATTTTTGACTCTAGTCAAAATAATAATTATAAATTGATTGTACAATCGATACTAAATCACCTCGTTTCGGGAAAACAACCACTAAAATTTCACGGTGTATCTTAACACTTTCACATCACAGTCCAGTGCCCCATATAAGGGTCACAGCGACTTAGCTTCACAGGTCTGTGCCCACATGTGGGGCACTAAGAATCAAACAGACTTGCATCAAGATTAGTCAATATCTTGTTTACACACACACTGAGCAAGACGGTACAATGATTAAATTAATTGGCTGGACTTACTAGGAATTTTAAATTTGTATGGGACTGTGTGTGAACGTGTTAAAACACTCAAAATTTGGAAAAATAGATAGAGTGTGCATCATAGGAAGTTTAGTTGTTTCTGAATACAGTTTATTTCATTTATTCCACTGACATAAACACCAATGATATGCGTTCTTGTGTCCATTCCTCCACCGTGCCGCTCGGTAGAGACACACCACTTATCGCACCCGAAAATTTGCGTGAGTTTTTCAGTTGTTATGACATGTACTCAAACATAAAAGCAATCTGATTTATAATCATTGGATTTATTTGTTTTTACAAGTTAAGTATGAAGTATCTTTTTCTATTTATTTTTTTATTTTCTTCAACTTCATTTTTTATTACTTTTACGGTCATCCCGTGAAACCATATATTTCAAACTAAATACAAACTGAAATATAGATGCACAGAAAAAACCCCAGAAAAATTTATTTAAAAATTTAAAAATTTATTTGTTTAATTTATTGAATCAGGCGTTACTTTGCGGAGGTCCATATTAATGAACTAAAACAATTACTTTGCTCACCCGCGACCTTACAATAGTTACGTTTATGCAAGAAATGTGCGTTCATGCAGTTCCTCCACCTCCACACTGTACGAACACACACAAATCACATAAACCCAACCATCACCACCACCAAGCTACACTGACGCGTTTCGAACTCAACCAGAGCTCATCTTCAGAGTTACCACAACCGTATGCTATGCTACCAAATGTTAAACTAACAAACCAAAACAAATGCTTTAACTTGTCACTGTAACTTCTCAAGTACCCACTTTATTTTTCTTATTCTCAAACTACCCCACAAAAATTAACTTTTATTGACATATTTAAAACTACCTTGAATTTTTTGTTTATTTATTTATAAGGCATATTTAATTAATACTAAATGTTCAAATTCGACCCAAGCCGCAGTAAAGGAGAAGATACTAAATTTACCTGTTCATTAATAATAGACCCCATAGTGTTGTACCTAATTATTTCCATGCATTCCAGAGCATCCAGACGCAACCCCTTGCCGCAATAATGTAACACTTCATAAGAATCTGAATCTAACAATGAATGATTTGATTCCAACAAATGTTTTGCAAAATTCGATCTATCTGGATGCTCATTCCTATATGCCGAAACATGCTCTTTAAATCTAGTATTAAAACTTCGGCCTGTCTGTCCTACGTATATCCCATTGCAGTCATTACAAGTAAGCTTGTATACCCCCGATCTAGTTCCCTTATCTACCTGTTCTTTGTGGTTACATAGCCTAGAGTACAAAGAGTTGTTAGTCTTAAAGGCAACATTAATATTGTTTGATTTTAAAATGCCATAAATCTTATCAGACAAACCCCCGACGTAAGAGATGCTAGATCTATATTTGTTAGTAGACTGAGAAGGTAACGCAGCGTAAAGCATGCTATTTACTAACCGTGCCTGCTTCTTTTGAACTAAACTATCTACCATTGATTTTGTATAACCATTTGAGATCGCTATCTGATAAATAGTACTCAACTCTAAATCAAAATGTTCCTTAGAAAGAGGCACAGTCAACAATCTATTAACATAACAATGGAAAGCAGCCAGTTTATGCTGCCACGGATGATTAGAAGATGCTGGTATAACAGCATCTGTGTACGTGGGCTTACGGTATATTTTAAATTGATGTTTACCATTTAATTTTGAAATCGTTAAATCCAAAAAGTTCAACGAACAATTTTCCTCCAATTCTTTTTTGAACCTTATCTTTACGTGCTTGTTATTCAAACCATTAATAAACACGTCAAGCTGTCTCATACTCCCTCTCCAGCATAGGATCAAATCATCAACAAACCTAAAATAGTACACAATATTACTATTACAGAGTGATGGTTTAGCTATGGGTTCACCTCTGAGTCCTTTAATGGCAGATATATTTATGGATCATTTTGAGAATCAGTATATTGTGGGTAATAGTAATATTGTGTACTATTTTAGGTTTGTTGATGATTTGATCCTATGCTGGAGAGGGAGTATGAGACAGCTTGACGTGTTTATTAATGGTTTGAATAACAAGCACGTAAAGATAAGGTTCAAAAAAGAATTGGAGGAAAATTGTTCGTTGAACTTTTTGGATTTAACGATTTCAAAATTAAATGGTAAACATCAATTTAAAATATACCGTAAGCCCACGTACACAGATGCTGTTATACCAGCATCTTCTAATCATCCGTGGCAGCATAAACTGGCTGCTTTCCATTGTTATGTTAATAGATTGTTGACTGTGCCTCTTTCTAAGGAACATTTTGATTTAGAGTTGAGTACTATTTATCAGATAGCGATCTCAAATGGTTATACAAAATCAATGGTAGATAGTTTAGTTCAAAAGAAGCAGGCACGGTTAGTAAATAGCATGCTTTACGCTGCGTTACCTTCTCAGTCTACTAACAAATATAGATCTAGCATCTCTTACGTCGGGGGTTTGTCTGATAAGATTTATGGCATTTTAAAATCAAACAATATTAATGTTGCCTTTAAGACTAACAACTCTTTGTACTCTAGGCTATGTAACCACAAAGAACAGGTAGATAAGGGAACTAGATCGGGGGTATACAAGCTTACTTGTAATGACTGCAATGGGATATACGTAGGACAGACAGGCCGAAGTTTTAATACTAGATTTAAAGAGCATGTTTCGGCATATAGGAATGAGCATCCAGATAGATCGAATTTTGCAAAACATTTGTTGGAATCAAATCATTCATTGTTAGATTCAGATTCTTATGAAGTGTTACATTATTGCGGCAAGGGGTTGCGTCTGGATGCTCTGGAATGCATGGAAATAATTAGGTACAACACTATGGGGTCTATTATTAATGAACAGGTAAATTTAGTATCTTCTCCTTTACTGCGGCTTGGGTCGAATTTGAACATTTAGTATTAATTAAATATGCCTTATAAATAAATAAACAAAAAATTCAAGGTAGTTTTAAATATGTCAATAAAAGTTAATTTTTGTGGGGTAGTTTGAGAATAAGAAAAATAAAGTGGGTACTTGAGAAGTTACAGTGACAAGTTAAAGCATTTGTTTTGGTTTGTTAGTTTAACATTTGGTAGCATAGCATACGGTTGTGGTAACTCTGAAGATGAGCTCTGGTTGAGTTCGAAACGCGTCAGTGTAGCTTGGTGGTGGTGATGGTTGGGTTTATGTGATTTGTGTGTGTTCGTACAGTGTGGAGGTGGAGGAACTGCATGAACGCACATTTCTTGCATAAACGTAACTATTGTAAGGTCGCGGGTGAGCAAAGTAATTGTTTTAGTTCATTTATTTGTTTCTATTTAAATTTAGACGCGTGAATTCTTTCCAGCACTTTTTTACTGCAGACAATAGGCGGACAACTCCATGAATACTAAAAACGCTATAATAGCACGTACAAGTATAATGCGATAAAATTGGTCTACTTGCCAAGTGTATGTATATCGAAGTGTAAGCCCGACTCGCTTTCTCCAAAATACCCCTACAGCTATGGAAGCTGTTACCAAGAAAAGGGGGTTGGATGTAACGAGTCTGTTCTGTACTCACTCAGTAAATAAAATAAATAAAATAAACAAATAATAAATAAATATCACGGGACAATTCACACCAATTGGCCTAGTCCCAAAGTAAGCTAAGCATAGCTTGTGTTATGGGTACTAGGCAACGGATAAACATACTTACTTATATAGATAGATACATACATAAATACATATTAAACACCCAAGACCCGAGAACAAATATTCGTATACGTACAAATATCTGCCCCAACGCGGGAATCGAACCCGGGACCTCAAGCTTCGTAGTCAGGTTCTCTACCTACTAGGCCATCTGGTCGTCTAACTGGTCGTCTGTGGTCGTGGTAACTCAGTATTTCTAAGTATTCTGTACTGTACATTAAAAGGATTGAGTGCATGTAAGCAGTGAAAGCAGAAAGCGCTTGGGGCGTGAGAGCTGAGGCTGCCAATATCGACGCTCGAATGGAACCCGCCTACTGAATATCTACCTACTGGTCCGTATTTTTATTAGGTCAAGTCGGGAAGTATAAAAAGAGAATTTCTCTTTGACGCGCTTAGTATTGATATTGAACACAACTTATTCGTTTTGTTTTTCCGGTTTTATATTTACGTAGGTACTTAGAAACAAGGTTTTTATTTTACTTAACCCGTAAGTAAAATAAAATGTTTAATTTCACGCTGTCACATAATTCGGAATAATTCAGTAACGTTTTTCTATTTCTGTAAGTATATTAAGTATTTTAATAATTTAATACTAATTTTCATCCTTGTTCACATTGTTAAAAATATTTATGAAAAACACCCCATTCGGTGTGTTACATGGTGCGCTCAAAGCACCCCACGGTTTAACCATCTACCGTCATCCACCATCCCCCACATTGTCTCGTCTTCTCTTTGACGTCTGTTAAAAATATATGCCGTTGACTGTACGACTCACGATATACCGTCTATACGAAATGTTATTTCAATAGTCTGGTTGTCAGTCATTAACATCTCCGAGGCCTCTGTTATTATTTATTTTTCATTGCTATTCACATTTAGTAGAGTAGATATTAGGAATCCGTTCCGTGAGTTTTGAAACGGTTCTTCATTAACCTATTCATTGAATATATCTATTGTTATATTTTGATTTATTATTTTCCACGGCAAAACTTGTTATGTTCCTAAAAGTAAAGTACTTACGTGCGTAATCTACCAGCGGAAATCTGAATTAGGGTTACCAATTGTTTTCAGGCTTTTTTATTAACAAAATAGATATATACTTTTTATATACAAAAATGACCAGCCATTAGCCAATGTCCTGTATCTCACCTTTTGGTAAATGCCGATGAGGACGAAGGTACCAATAGTTCAGTGATAACCTATTCACTCTGGCCTTAAATAACCTTAAATTGTAATTACTTACCTATTCGGAAAAAGAGACGCCACTTATAAGATAAAGCGAAGCGCTTAGACGTAATACAAGTATTACGATTAAGAATACACTGCGAGTTAAGCAGTATCAGCAACTAAGTTCGTACCTATGAGATTCGGGAAGAAACCAAAAGCCAACCATATGGCAATGCACCATAATTTCAATACAGTAATAGAACCTACCGAGTTAATCCTAATAGCCAAAGTCAGCCTTCATGGCCAAAGTAACCTGACCTTACAGAACCCCTTTTGTTATTTATACTTCATACATAAGTATTTGTGTAGCTATTGAGGGGATCTTTACAAACAGAACAGTTGAATATTGACACTTTTTTACCTTGAACTACCTGCACGTTTTTGGCACAGTTAAAACAAAAAACCGGCCAAGAGCGTGTCGGACACGCCCAAGATAGGGTTCCGTAGCAGGTACGAAAAAATCTTTGCATACTTTATTAATGTGGTTGTTTTGGTACAGCGCCATCTATCGGTGAATTGGGTAACCATAATCTAATCTGCAGTCTACTAGAACTTATATTTATGTTGTTTTTCAGATTTAATATATTTTTTATTTGAAAGAAGATACTGTTAGTGTGATCTTATAGGTACTTAAAAAAATGCTTGCAATGGCGGTACAATCTAAGTTTAGAATTTTTTTTTACAAAAACATAAAAACATCTCATCTGATTAAGTTGAAAATAATTTTCCTAGAAAGTTTTTATTAAGTTTAACTAAGTTTTAGACCTGCGGTTCAAAAGTTAGAGGGGGGGACACATTATTTTGAACTTTCGGAGTGAATATCTCCAAAAATATTCACTTCATCAAAAAATGGTTTTAGAAAACCCCTATTTATTTTCAAATACCTATCCAATGATACCCCACACTATAGGTTTAGACGAGAAAAAAAATCAACCCCGCTTTACGTCTATGGGAGGTAGGTACCTCAAAAAAAATTTTTATACTTTGTTTTATTTAATCACTTTGTCGGCGTGACTGATATATATATTCATGCCAAATTACAGCTTTCTAGTACTAACAGTCTAGCCGCCGTCAGCTTAGCCGCGGACGGACAGACAGACAGACAGACAGACAGACAGACGGACAGACATGGCGAAACTATAAGGGTTCCTAGTTGACTACGGAACCCTAAAAACGATACAAACGTTTCCTAAACCTTACTTTGCTCGTCTGCCCTGCTTTTATCCCCAGAACTCCCACAACACTTTTGAGCAGTGTACATAAAACAATAGGTAATAAAGATTATTGATTAGAAAGCACAGTCAGCAACCCTAATCAAAGTTGTAAAGAGTTCGGGAGCGTTAAAAGGGAAAAAGGCTCTCTGCCTGATATCATGGTTTTTGTTGCCGGCCCTTCCGTAAAATGAACCCTCCTACGCAAGCTAAATTGTAAGTACTACCTAAACACTGATGAAAGCCTAATTTAAGTAAATTCTTTGCAGATGGAGTCAGCTACGGTTAGTACATTATCATCCTACGGCCTTCGCAGGGTCATTTCTATCTATCTCCATACCAAATTTCATCTAAATTGGCTAAGCGGTTTAAGCGTGAGGAGATAACAGACAAACAGATAGACAAACAGAGTTAATTTCGCATTTGTAATATTGGTATGTGTATTCGCATATGTATTCCAATCCGATGTTCTTTGACGATCGCATGGGCTTCGCAATGTGCTGTACCTGTGCTGTCATTGACAATGAACAATGACTGTGAAAGTAGATTACCCACTGGGTTAAGCAAGCCTGTTGCCATGCTACGAAATTGACAGGCACAGGCCAGGTAGCTATTTTTGCTACGTATAGAGATACGTACCGTACCGTCCGTACCGTACGGCCAGGCGTGCAGCCTAGCAATAGACACGGTGTCCCCGACATTTCAAACATATCAGGGTACGTATAATTTTATCAAACGACCTGAAAACTAGGTCAATTGATGTTTTCTAAAAATGAGCTCTTCTTGTATTTTTTTAGTAGCACGATCAAATAATGAGGCTTTTTTCTGTAATCCTTAGATGTCGCTTTATGCATTTGATTTGCTACCAAATCATACGATTTGCATTTAGATTTTATTTTATTTCTACGTAGGTACAGTCAAGGGTATAAATAATATCTACACAGCCATCGCGTCAAATACATGTAAACACCCACCTAATGATTACCTAGTGGCATAGAGGTGTATAGATATTTTTGACGTCTTGGTAACGTACATATATTTATGCCCTTGACTGTACACAATATACTAACATAAGAGCTAATTTAGTTAGAATTTACACCTTTTACGTTCGCGGATTAAAGCCTGCATAGCCTATCAAGATAAACAATAACTGTTCAGAGTTCCAGAACAAGCCAAGGCGTGTCGGAGATCATTAGGATGGATCCCGAAACAATGAAACTCGCATCACTTCTCAGATACCGGTGAACACAAAGTGCGGCTTGAGACCCGTCGATATTTTCTGCAGGATAATAATAATATGAAAGGAATTTTACTTAGCAGGCACAAGCATCCAGAATAAAAGCTGGGAAATCTTGTTAGGTTTTCTGTCATAGAATTCGACTAAGATCAGCATATCAACGCCAAATGAAATATCAGATTACGTTTGATTTTTAAGTAGGTGTATAAGTACATTATATTTAGGAAGTAAGTTGGCTCTAAATCCGATATCAGTTGCTCGTCACCGATCTGGTAATGAATGTAAAGGACGCGTGTACTGGATTACTTACGCAATGACTTGTGTTGTTTTGGTTGATGCAATTTACCCAGTCAGTGACCAAGTGTTATCAAAAAACACTATAAAAATAATGATTTTTTTTAGAAGTATAAAAAATACAGTCTTTATTTTCTATCTGTACGTTTTGTTGGTTGTACTTACAATTGTCATTCAATCTGGGTAGGTACATAAATATGTGTACAAAATGTCAAGCCAATCCGTTCGCTCTGTGTAGGTGAGTGAAAATCAACTTACGCGATAAACCATTTAACAAACCACAAAAAGCTTGTAAAAATACAAAGGTCAATGTCAAGTTACTCCTAATCACTGAAAAAAAAAGATTTCGTTTATCTGAAGCTCAAAGAACTTTGCCCTTTCGATGGAATCAATCCTTTTTCGTGGAACTTTTTTCGTACATCCGACGACTTTCTTTTAGTATTTCTTCAGTCAAAGAGCAACCCAGCATTATTAGTTGGAGTTAGTTTAGTTGGCGCGCCTGAACAGTGTCGCCGAATAACTTGGTTTATGCCAGATCTGGGCTTAAAATAATATAGGTAAACAAACCCTGAGAGTAAGACAAGACAATGAATTATAAGTAGCTCGTACATTCAAAGTAATTAAGACTGAATGTTCGTAGTACCCGAATCATTGGCAATCTGGCAACACACAAAGCGTTTTACTGTCTTAGGAAAAACTATAGCGGTGGAATTCCCTTGCTAGCTGATCGGATAATGTTCAGTTAATGCGCGGCAAGGACTAACGCGCCCCATGACCCCATCCCACCGGCTGCGCCACTTCGTCGAACGTCTAACAGCCAATTTGTTTGCAGGAAAAGTCGATCGTACGCTTTATCTGCGGAATAGAAATTGTTATTAGGCAGAAACTGAACGACGACATGAATGGAAGTTAATTGAATGAACATTGAGAATCTGTTTGGTTAGTATATTAATTTTAGTGAACGTTTAACGCCAGAACGTATCCTGTATTACATACGTGCCTTGAATGTGGTCTCGTCATGTGATAACGGTTTAAATAGTTGTAATTTATATGCTTACTTTAACAATATATAATAGTTTTCCTGAGTTTCTGAATTCTGTCTGAACTGGTAATCAGAGTCAATGAACTAATTTTGAGGCTTTTCAAATTACCATTAAAGTACCTACTCACTTAAAGTCACCTACATTTTTGTATAAAAAAAACTATGTTTTTTGTAAAAGGTCACTATTTAAATCTTCCCTGCTCATTGGAATCATTTTATTCAGTCGCTCAGTTTCATTAACCGACTTCAAAAAAAGAGGAGGTTCTCAATTCGTCTGTATGTTTTTAATTTTTTATGATCAAAATATAAATTCACGATAAAGTAATTATTTTTATATACAACTATTCTAATTCTGTAGATCATCTTGAAGATAAATTAACAATTCATTCCCATCAAATTTTGAAGTCCTATAAAAAACTGAACATTGTAATATAAATGTGAGTGAACTCTGAACTTCAAAATTTAATTAAGGAATTACTCTTATCCAAAAACAACCAATTCCCAAAACCGATTTTGCATAAAGCAATTATTATTCACGTCAGCGAGTCGTAGCTGTAATCAGGAGGTATTACGTTATCAGATGTCATGGATGGAAGATGATTGGGCTGGAATATTCATGAGATAGAAAAGTTTGTTTAGCAAACTCCCCTAGCCTTAATAACACCCAGTGAAAAGAGTTTTGTCGCCTCGTACATTTTTTATGCGACATTGATGTGTATTCCCGATTTTATTTTGACTTGTAGGTTGTGGTTGTGGGCCCGTGGGGAGGCTGCTATTATGACTCGTATCGAGAGCATAAACTTGATTCCGGCTCGCCTAAAACTTTGCCCATTCCATATTTTATGGAGTACCTACTGTAGGTATAAACATTTAACATTTTTTTATTCCGAATTGTAAAGAGTAGTATAATAAGTAAAGTACCTACTTACCTACCTACATAGATATTGCAAATTGATATTATTTTAAATATGCATAAAAGCGATTCTTTCATTCAATCGGACTTCTAAGTCAAATAGGTACCTGCTCACGTAGAACAAATTGCTATTTCATTCGTTAATTTCGAACAATGAACTATTCATTCCTTATGCTCAAGAGCATAAGCTATTAACTATTAATTTAATAGCTGTGGAATCATTAAATCGGATTGTAGAAGGCTGAATCCGGGGGAAGCTCTGGATTTTACGATTGCTGCTAAAAAAAACTGTTACAGCGTTTATAGCACAGAACTACATAAACACATACAAAAATATAGAAATGTCACTCGAGCTAAAACCGCAAGGCGTCATATGGCTAAAAACAAGCAAAGGTTCATATCGCCGGATGACAAGCAAAACACACTAAAATTTCTGTCGCTGCTCTTTTAAAAGTCTTATCTAGTTAGTAATTTCATACTGAGATACGAGCTTTGTTTTAAGTAAGTATTTGGTACTTAGTGACTTTTGCTTGTCACCCGACGATATACGGCGTAAGAAACAAATGTCGTCTCACCTGTGGGCGTAAAATTAGCGTCCTCAATTCAGCAAAGGCCGAAAGTTGGCCGGGCGTACCACAGGCCGATATAGACTTGAAAAAATAAATTTATTAAAACTGAGAATAACCAATATTAAGAAAAAATAACAATGAATAAAACTTAACTTTACTTAAACTAAATACGAATGTTCGAGGCTCAGTAGCTTGCCACCGAACGACGGACTATCACCAATGAGTCTTCGGGCTCCATGCTCCATCGAAACGCCGCCAGCTGATACTTGGCGGAACCGTCCCAAATGTAGCAGCAGTATTTCATACATGCTCTTACCTGTGCTTTGTATAAAGTAAAAAATTGCTCCGGCGTGAAATACCGTCCCACCTTATATAAGACACCAAGTTTTTTAGCAGCAGTTTTCGTCCTGGACTCAATTGCCGCACCGAAGTTTAGATTAGATGCCAGGCTCAGCTCAAGAAGCTCGAGGTGGTTTAGGTGGTAAGGATACATTCTGGAAAGTGGGAGATAAGGTGAATGGATGGACTCCGCTTTGTGGTGAACAGACATGCCTGTGTCTTGGCAGCATTAAACTGGACCAAGTTGGCCGAGCCCCAGTCGGACACGGCCTCCAGTGTCTTATTCGTCCGTTGTACCATAGTCTCCCGACCCGATCTCGTCACCACTGGCCCAGCTATTAGATAGTCACCTCTCTGTGACTGTGCTGTCATCGGCGTGTCTATAGATACCGGTAATTCACAAGGTTTCAGGCTCCAGGTAGGTTCCAGTATTAAAATATTGGTATTAGGTATATACCCTTAACGTTTACCATGTCCACAGGAGAGCCTTGAACAAAAAATGTGTATGACCCCAATTTACTTTCCAAGCTCAGTCGTAACGAAGTTAATCGTTCAAAAAATGGTTTATTGCAGTGATTGTGGTCCAGAAAGGACGTACATTTTACTAACGAGTTAAACATATGAATTAATAGCAGTAGAAACGATATAACTATAAATTTAAAATTTAAAAACCCCCAACGCAATTTAGGGTCAATTAAGATCCCTTTCGCAGCTTACAAAAGAGCTGATTACTTTGAAACGGCTAGACCAATTTTGATGAAACATGTCTAAGAACCAACGCCAAGTAACCTGCTTTCAAATAAAAAAAACGCATCCAAATCGGTTCACCCGTCTAGAGTAATGATGCCACAATCAGACACACAGATAGACAGACACACACACACACACTCACTCACTCACTCACACACACACACACACACACACACACGCACGCACGCACGCACGCACGCACACACACACACACACACACACACACACACCCACACACACACACACACACACACACACACACACATAGCGGTCAAACTTATAACACCCCTCTTTTTGTTAAAAAATAAAAAAAGGATTAAAAATTGAAGAAAATACACACGATATCTTAGTTTTAGTTCTGTAGTTTACAGTTTTCACTATCTCTCACTAAGAAAAGCTATATTTAGATAATTTACGTTAATTAATTGTTAAATTAGCTACGTTTTACTAAATTCGTGACAGGATGTTTGACTGGAAAAAAATCAAATCCAAACCCACGCTGTGTGACAGAACTAGAAACGTAGGGATATATCGAATCAAATATTAACGAGCATAAAGCGTTTTTAATGCGGCTCCGAGATTCAGACATCGATACGAGAGCGGCCAACGGCCACTGGGCGGCAAAGCTATCATCAGTTGGCAGTTGGTTTGTCGATGTAATCGTCCCTTTTTCAAATTAACAGGTCTCTTTCTAATTATCACGATCGATATAAGTAGAGACTGCTTTCTGTTGGAGTATTTTCAAGCCCAGACTCATTCGCTCACGTACTCACTAATTACTAAACAAAAAATAACTAAGCAGCATATGAAAGAAATATCCTGTCTTGTAGGTTAGTGAAGTCGAATCCCAATCCGTAAGCTTATTGTTTCTTATGGCCTAGTGGTTAGAGAACAATTGGTGTGATTTATCCCGTGATATTTATATTTGATTGTTTCTTATTTTAATGATGATAATTTCAAATATGTAATTTTTTTTAAACCTCCTATGGTTAGGTTAGTTTAAATAACAAGACAAAAATATGACAAAATTAATAAAATTGTGCCCCCGACTTCGCCTGCCAAGAATTACTTTATCGCTATCCCGCGGAAACTGTGTCATTTTCTAAGATAAAAAAAGTATCCGATTGTGTTAATCCAAGTTACTTATAAACTATTTGCGTGCCAAATTTTAATTTCAATCAAATGAGGTAAACGTCCCTGTGCTCGACACTGACCCAATACATTGCACCTTCAATCTTATATCATAGTATCATAGTATGTATAGTATCTTATATCATAGTATGTAGTAGTGACAGATTGGTGTCATCTAATGGGCGTTGAGGTGTCGAGCATTGGTACGTTTACCTTGCGTGGTGGAGTAATAAACATTCCAATACGTAAACATCCAAACTTTTACATTCATAATAGGAGGACACTCATTCGGAACTTCAAATCAATGTAGAGCTCAATAAAGTACCTACGTATATCATCTATTCTTACTACGTTGAAACTCGTAGGTCTACTAGCCCCCTGGTCATGAAGAATGTTCGACAAAAGCTTGCGGAAACGCTGACTTAGACGAATGGCGCGAACCTTTATTGAAAACATGCCTGGCTCTAAATATATTAGACGGTGAAGAAAACTTTTTCAAAGGAATTTCACCTAGCTACTGACCTCAACAACGTAGGCATTTGGGCGACAAAATTTCCTTCAATGTTTCTTTGAGTTTCACTAAACTCTATACAGTGTTTAAGATTGTCAATAAGTGCCGAACTTACATATACCGATAACCAGTTAACAGCCAACGAGTGCATTTTAACTCTCCCTCCATAAAATAAGTAAAAAAACATGTAATAAAGCTCGAAAACTTGTAAGAATCTATGTAACTTTTATAAAATTCTAATCCTGTATTTCATTCCTCATCACGTGCATGGATAAGCTGAATTATTATGAAAGAGTTTAAAGTTTCACCAAGGCATAAACATCTTTGTTTATTTTGTGCTCTCCCTGTGCCCAATACAGTATTAATATACCTACAACAAAAATCTGACAAGCAAAACTTTAACTAACAGCTCAATACAAATTACGATGACCTCGCGTATAAATTCCAAAATTGCATCGATAAAGATCCAATTTGAAGTGGTGTTTGCCGTACATTTTCAATCTAACCTCTCCGGTAAAAGCGTCCAAGGCTAAACATGGCGGCGGCGTTGTGAGCACCGCAATAAACTGAACTTTCATCGTGCTGCGCCCAAAGCGAATCTGATAACATTGACATTGTGGATACATAAGAAAGGTCAGGGGGCAGGTGGTTATTGCACGCGATCAGTCAATTTTGGAGGACGACGCGCAACGGAGCTCAATCCAGATTTATGTACTGCATTACGAGACGAGCGAGGCTAGATCGGCGTAGATACTTCCCATAAATCGACCTAATTTGGCATCATTGCCATGGACTGCTGTTTAGCCTATTTGTAAGCTTAAATGCTACCTGCGTGAATTAAGATACGGTAAAAAGTATCGTATCTGCATAATTTAGCAAGTATCACTGATTAGGAAAACGCAAAGTCAGTTCAATAACTTTATTTTTAACCAAATCCCCCCACACTCCATCTCATCTTAATTTTTTTTTGTCTAGGAGTGATTGTGTGGAGACAAAAAAAAATCTCTCTTTATAAACCCGAAGTAGCCTGCTTAGCTTAGCACTTTTACTTATAGCGTCTCATGTACAAGAAAACCGTGAATTTGACACTTCTGAGTTTTTCCAAAATGTATTGCGAGATTACATTCGAAATTGACCATGCATGAGCTTTTCGATAGAAGCAAACATCATGAGGAGATTGTACACCTCTACGAAGTTTTCTTATGTGATTGAAGTTCCCAATCAGCGTGCCATAATGAGAGGAGGCGGCCTCCTGGACGCCTATGCCAGAGATCGCACGTCTGATGACGATGATAAATCCCTTATTAAATTCAACTAGCGGTCAGGGCATAAAAAAACACCGTAAAACAAACAAAGCGTGCACTTTACGTGAATTTTAGGTCGACGAGGCTCAACGGCCTAACCGGCGAGGCATTTGCAAGGCATATAAAGGTCAAGTTCTTGGCTGCCGACGGGCAGGTGCTCAGCGGGCCACGCTCTGCCGCCCAAGGCCGCTGGGGCACATCAAAGCTGCGCAAATTATCCCCCTCGGCTGCCTCCGCGGGACCGCTCGCTCTATCGACAACCGCCTTCTAAATATATGCACACTCATTTGCGACTAGATTTATTAGATGTTCGGCTTTTTGATCGTCCACGAGCGCCAAATTAGTCCAGATGCTGGCAACTGGCTAACTAGAGGTGAATTTCATGAGATTTGTTGGTGAAATTAACATTTGGTGAATTACGAGTAAGTAGGTAAGTATAGGGCTGAGGTAAAGGTCTGATGCACCGTTGACTATGATTGATAACCTAGTAAGAATTGCAATGCACGGTTGTAGAAAAATTGGTAAGAGATAGTAGATCAAGTGATAGGTAATGTATCAAGCGACATGACAGTAAGTATCAATGTAATATTACAATTTGAGTAAAGGTTCTCTATCATTTGCCATAATTTCATGTGTCATAATGTATTGTATCATCTAATATATAAAAATCTCGTGTCACGGTGTTTGTTATTGAACTCCTCCGAGACGGCTTGACCGATTTTTATATTTTTTTTTCTTTTTACCGAGAGGTAGGTCTGAGAATAGGTCGTAGGCTACTATTCTTCGCAGACGGAGTAGCGGGCAACAGCTAGTCATCTAATATATAAAAATCTCGTGTCACGGTGTTTGTTATCGAACTGCTCCGAAACGGCTTGGCCGATTTTTATGAAACTTTTGTCTCTATTTTCGGTAGGTCTGAGAATAGGTCGTAGGCTATTTTTCATCCCCCCCCCATTCTTCGCGGACGGAGGCGCGGGCAACAGCTGGTTTTTTTATAAAATTTTGCTTAACCACTGCGGTTATTGTTGCAGTCTGATTTGGCGGCCCGAGGTCAAGAAGGAGACTGCAGCTAGGCGAGCAGATATTATAATTATGAGCGAGATAGATACCAAATGTTTTGTGATGCGTGGTTTTATGAAACCTTTTTGTCTGTACTGGTATAGGTCTGAGAATAGGTCGTAGGCTATTTTTTATACACCTATTCTTCGCAGACGGAGTCGCGGGCATCAGCTAGTTTGATATAACTTAATTTATTTCTGAAACAGTAGGAATTTCTTCAGAATTGTTATAAACCAAAATCTAACCTGACCTACCTAATTTAATTACTACAGGTATTCTATAAGATGACATTTCAAAAAATCCTGATAAATGGGCGCTTCTATATATTTTATGGCAAAAGTTGTTATGGCAGGTTGTGATGGAGCGACGCCGTGGTTAATGTTGCGGGAACGCGTTGCATGCGGATGGCGCAGAACCGATCTGTTTGTCAAGTCTTGGGGGAGGCCTTTGTTCAGCAGTGGACGTCTTTCGGCTGATGATGATGATGTTCTTATGGCAAGTGAAATTTTGGCAAATGAAGGATCCGTTTTTGGTTACATTATCAGCACATTTCAGTCGAAAATTTCTACGATCTGTCATTCGCCTTTATTTTAATTACTTAAGTATAAAGATTCGGATAATTCGACGTTTCTATAAAAAAAAAAGTTACCGTCTCGTAGGTATTGTGGCAAAATGTGAGACATTTTGACACAAAGTCTAAATTAAGACATGTTTAAGAGAAGCAAAGATAATAAGCGTCATTCACTTAAGACACAATTCGTGCCTTATACCATGAAATTCTCAAAGATATTTTGTTAATCAACATACTTCTAGATTAGGAACCTACAGTAATCCAGTGTAATTAAGAACGAGCTGAAAAGTTGTGAGTAGGCAGTAATTAATTGGGGCATCCCCATGGGCTTGGTCCGTTACCGCTAATGCACATGATACCACGAGCGTGCATGGCGAATAATTGTTCACTGCCTCGCTGCTTCTATGGAAATTATTTAGTCCTCAGGGACATAGGAAAACTTCAATAAAAAGTAAACTTTTGTTACTAATGAGCAATGGAAACGGCATATCATCTATTATATAAAAATCTCGTGTCACGGTGTTTGTTACCGAACTCCTCCAAAACGGTTTACCGATTTATATGAAACTTTTTTCTCTGTATTCGGTAAGTCTGAGAAGAGGTCGTAGGCTTCTATTCTTCGCGGACGAAGTCGCGGGCAACAGCTAGTTTTTTTATAAAATTTTGCTAAACCACTGCGGTTATTGTTGCAGTCTGATTGGGCGGCCCGAAGTCAAGAAGGAGACTGCAGCTAGGCGAGCAGATATTATGATTATGATCGAGATAGATACCAAATGTTTTGTGATGTGTGTTATAGTCAGTAAAGCTCGCTTGATTTATAAGAAAAAAATATCAAATAATCATAATTCTAATAACTAAGATAGCATTGTTCAGTGCAGGGGATAAGTAAAAGACTTTCGCGAAAATTTTGGCTAGTTTGGTACAAGTGGCAAATTCTAGTGTTATACATAGAATTGGATAACCTTCACCACTCTTTTAGGTAGATAGAATTCTTCTGAGCAGTTAATGGCCACTGAACCATCCTACTTACTTATAGGTAGGTACATAGCTAAAATGTTCCTTATGATCGAATTACTTTCTTCCTAATTGAAATCACGACAAAATGTGATGTAATTAAGGTTTAAGATTCTTTATTTCCATTAAGAATTTTACAATTCACTTACAAGCTATTCCAAAATAATTCATATCCACGAGCCCAAAGCTGCAATAAGTATTACACACACACATCCTAGTTTTTACAAAAGCACGGCACACAATAACCTAAAAACCTAATTGAAAAATTGCGTACGTTCCGTTAATTTCGCTCCATTCCAATTTTCCAATATTTAATATCTTCTATTTGAGCAGTGTAATTAAACACACAACAGTGGAATTAAAATATGTCACTCACTGCTGACCTAATTTCGACCAATCCGTTACACCAATTTTACGATGGATATGGAAGATTTGCAGATTCGTACCTATAGTATTAAGTGCTAGGGTTAGTTTTGGTCATTTAATAAAAAGCCAGCGAGCGAAGGCACACTATTACGAAACATTGAGATAATAACAACTACCTACTTTACCTACTTTAAATAATTAATTGGGAATTATTATTCCTAATGTATTATTACTAGATAGATTTTTTTTAAAGTTGTTTTAGCCTAATGGTTTGACCTAATGGCCTCACAGCAGGGTCGTGGGCTTAAAACCGGACTCGCACCTCGTAGTAGAGGAGACGTGGAAAATCGACCTTCACCGGTCTGCTAACTCGATGAGACATATTTTTATCAAATATAATTTATAAACAAATATGCCTATGATAACTTGCCTATCGAAAAGTGTTCATAGATTTTTTTTATTTTATTGTGGAGTGCCTTTAGCCATCTTCCAGCTCCATCATCAGACCCTGGTTACCATCTGGGATCAAAGTACTCGTCAAGACGAATCAAACGAGTCCAAACTCGATGGGGTAATTCGTAATTTCATTAATTCAGTATGGCCAAAGGCACTCCACAATAAAACGAACCAACCCCATCGAGTTTGGACTCGTTTGATTCGTCTTGACGAGTACTTTGATCCCAGATGGTAACCAGGGTCTGATGATGGAGCTGGAAGATGGCTAAAGGCACTCAAGAATAAAACAAAAAAAAATAGCTATGAACACTTTTCGATAGGCAAGTTATCATTGGCATATTTGTTTATAAATTATATTTGATAAAAAATATGTTTCATCGAGTTAACAGATCGGTGAAGGTCGATCTTCAACGGCTCTTAGACCATCGTGAGTTTTTCGGAATTTAAGTGTAAAACTACATTTGAAATTGATCATAGACTTTACGGTGAAGGAAAACATTGTGAGGAAACTTGCACACATCTGCAAGAAAATTCAATGGTGCGTATGAAGTTACCAATCCGCACTGGACTCGCGTGGGAACTACAGCCAAAGCCATCTCATTCTGAGAGAAGGCCTGTGCCCTGCAGTGGGACGCATATAAGTTGAGATGATGAGAATGGTTACACCGTAATTCCCCTGTAATTCGTGTACTAACGTGCCTCAACTCGCTTCTGTCATCAGCACCCGAATCTGACCTCTTTGCAAGTCGATGGGCCGAAGTCTGTCGCACATGTCTGAGGTTCTGTGAGGCGATGGATGGAAGTGGATTGTTATCTATTTCTTAAATGTATAATTTCTTATTTCAAATGTTTAAATTGAATTTTCCAGTGAATTGGCTTACAGCTGTATTACTGTGTAAATTTTGTTTTACTTAATAAATAAATAAATGATGTTGATGATCAGATCACAAGAAAAAGGAAGGAAAGAAAATCTCTATGTATTTACAGGTTGGTACAGTCAAGTGTAAAAATAAGGGTGCACACAACTTGCTCATAACATCAATATGTCCCTTAGCTCTTATTGTCGTCCAATTAAGGTATCGTAACATAACTATGAGCGGATTAAAACGATTCATAATTTTACTCTGGACCGTACCTACCTATAAACACGAAGTGCAATTGTAAAATCTCACAAACAACCACAGAAACAGATCAGTGACTCTCTTTGAGTTGTTGATATTTATGGGCGGTGGTGATCATTTTCCATCAGATGACCCGCTTGCTCGTTTGCCTCCCACTCATAATAATAAATAAAAAACAGCCAACCCTAGGAGTTGGATTAAAAATGAATAAATTTGGCTTAAGTCTGACCTTTTGTGAGATGCCATAATATAACTTTGCCCGCTTTGCCGGACTTAGTTGCTATAAACTCAAAGACAAGAAAACAAAAAGCATACTTTAGTAACGACGACTCCTACAATATTTTCAAAGGCACAAGTCATATCATAATATGTCATATGGAAGAAGACAGATTTTAGCCAAGATTACTTGTTCCAACTGCTGATTATGACGTGAGCTCCCCTACTTTTAAAAGACAAATCACCTCAATCGAGTTTTGCACGTTCTTTGGATTATTGCACTGCAATTTAATCAGCTTTGATATATTATATTGCACATTATTACATATAATTACGCAAAATAGGCGCATATTGACGTCGAGTTGCGGAAATTAGCCCGTTATACTACCTATTACATATTATATTATATATGTAGGTACAGTTACCTACCCGATAATAGAATATTTTGAATTTGAACCTATCGTCATAGAAAACTAAACAACAACAGTCATTATTTGCAACTCTGCGTTTGATTGCTTGCCATCTCTTGTCAGGATTTAATCATCATCTTCGCTTCCGAATCTCATTTCTCACTCGTCTTTAGGCGATTTCCCTCCATTAAGCCGACGCTTTCAATCCGTTTACCAAACAAATCAATTCAATTTAGTCATCAATTTTCCCAGAAAATTGACGTCTCTATTTGAACGTCGGCGTGTAGCCGAATTTCGTCGGGAAAACCGAATTTTCCACTAGCAAAAGTAGTGTCTAAGCACCAACCATTTAAAATTATAAGAACTTAGTACTAACAAAAATTCTACAGTTTATGTCTCCTTTTAGCAAGTTGATGTTAAAGTCCTCTGCCCCTCCAAACATTTAATGAACACTTCAAAATTACTGTCATTTAGGTTGCGATAGCAGCATAATATAAACATTCACATTTGTTAGACAATCCTTAACACCACATACCTCAAAGTATTCGACTTTATACAATTTATTACAGGTAACCAGCGCCTCATATTTCCGACTAATTCAGAATAAGAGAGCCACCTCTTATCTTTTTTGACGTTGTATTGTATGTTACAAATTTATAATTTTCTTTAAGTACCTATAAAAAAGCGTTGCTGATGTCGAATTAAAAAAATGTTCACTTACGAAGACAGAATGTAAGACCATGCAAATATACCACCATAACACATAGATATTATATTGTGATACCTGATATATAAATTCTGATAGTAAAATTCAAGGCTATTTTTCGGGTGTAATAGAGTAGAGTGAGTTAGTGCAAAAAAGGAGAGATGTCGAAGACTAGGATTTGTGAGCCTGGTGCGCTTACAGGTGGCTGAGAGCAATTATTTACACTTTCAGGTTGCACACGATAGCTAATACTGCGCTGTAGATCAGTAACTAAGGTATTTAGGTCTTTAGAAATAACTGATTGACCTCTGTTGTTCAACTTTCTAGATATGTACCTATGTTAGAAAACATGTAATATGAATACCTATTGTAGATTTTTGTTCGAATTCAATAGATACTCATATTCGAATGTTTTAACGTCTGTATTTAGTAAGTAATTAAAATATTCAATTCTTGAGTTAAATACTTAAGTTACTGTATCTCGTTAATTTCGCTGCTGTAGAACAAATAATGACATTGGTATGCTGCACCTTTACTCTTTCTAGGAGGGTTCTTGCCCGTATATTCGTAATTGGTCTGATTGATTACAAAAACAGGTTTTAAAGGCACAAGTAATTCGAGGCTGTGATGTGACGAGAAGAGCAAATTTCAACATTATATTTTTTTAAATAGTAGGTTTTGTAGTTGCTATATACAAGGTTGGAACCTCCATTTAGCATGTAAGTAGAATACTTGTAACGGTAAGTTCCGCTCTTCCTTTACTCGGTGGTTAACAAAAATCAAGAAGAATTACATACTTATAAGTATTTAGCCCTTTATAAAGCCCCACTTATTGGAATATACTACCACAGAATCAAAAGCAGCTATCGTATATGTACCTGACAAAGGATATTTTAAAGCTAGTCGTATTTTCAATAATTTCAAAGAAAATTGTGATAATGAAAACAATAGGTACAGTACCCGGCGATAAAGAATGCACATCGGCCTTTAGCAAGAGACAATTCGCAGTTTACGACGATTTCCGAACACTGGCGACCGTCCATCAATAGCAGCCGTATTTATTAAGTGACGTTTGATATCAAATAAATACTGCACTCCATGGACTTAATTAGTTTACGTCAAATTAATGACATGTAAAGTTTTGATATCTATAGAGGGTTTTTGCAACTACTAGAAAAAGGATAGTCAAAAAAGAGATTAGAGTATTATTAAAAGACACCCATTTTTTCATAAATTTAAATTTTCATAATTTCTCAATTCCTTCCATTTCACTATCTGTGCTCTCAATTTGGTCAATATCACTGTCACTATCAGCCGTATTTATTATTAGTCTATCAGTGTAATCCATCATACAATTTAAAGTTGGGGGGTTTCAATAACTCTATATTATATATTTTCACCGGAACGCGTCCGTACCCTACGGCACCTGAACAACGACTGACAAACGTCACATAAGTAAGTAGTGTGTGACAACGCTATACGAAGCCGACATTTGCCGAGTCTTTTTCCAAAGACCGATGTGCATTCTTTATGGCCGGGTACTGTAAGGTTTAATTTCCAACTCAGTGCATGTGGTCGCTAAATCGCCTCTACCTTATTAAGGGTTAAAGTACTACTTAATACATCCATACTGAGAATCGGCTATAGTTCTCGCAAATGAAGTGATTAGGTACTCATTATATTACAGCTATGGAAATCTAGAGTCCGAATTGCATAGCAAATTACTTATGGGATACACAGTCGAGAACGTTATAACATTTATGCAACTTTGTAGTGCACTGCGGGTCTCCCCAGGGCTAGCTACTTAATCCTGTCTGTTGTAAGCATAAGCAACAGCTCACTTTAGAAAACGATAATAGATATACTATATTAAAAGATGTAAATATGTTATTATTATATAACAAATATTTTTGGAACTCAATCACGAACTATTAATTGCTGTAGTTACCTCGACGTTTCGACCACATTGCAGGGACCTGAAAAAAAAAGCGGCGGGAAAATAGTTATGATTGATAATCACGAAAGTTTAAAACATTACGTCACTACTTTGAAAAAATCTCGTATCTTAAAATCGATAATCTGGCTAATTGAACTTTACTAAGTGTGCAATAAAGTTTAGTTTGGTTTACATATTGATTTGAGATACGAGATTTTTTCAAAGTAGTGACGATTTGTATCTATTACTTGGACAAAATACGCAGAGCACACCTTTACCTAAACTATTTGATTAGCACGACAACTCGCTCCTACGAGTACCTACATTGTATTTTGCTCTAAATTATACAAACTCAATTAATTCTCGGAGCACGGAAGAAATTGTCTAATCCAAACAGTCCGAAGCTAAATGCACCAATTCCCTAACATTGTGTCAGCAGTCCGCGGAATTGGGTCAAACGTGTTTGCTCTCTTACCCTGTAGATATATATTGGCCAGTAAATCCTGTGACGTGGAGATCTCTCGGAGCGCTTCCTCGAGCAAGCTGCTCCGTTCAGCTTGTCACTGTAACAGGCCTTAGGTACACTACGAAATTCGATTTTCGAACTTCGTATCGTGCCGTTCCGTTTTCGCTAAACGGAAGAGTGGAACGGATACGATACGAACTTCGAATTTCGTATTTCGTAGTAGCCCTACTGCACCCCTTTTCATTTCGCGGTCCACCGCACTAGCCCGTCACTCCTGGAACCACCTATCGACTCGTAATTAGCTATTTATAACCGAGATTATACTCTTACGTACACGTTGTTTTTTGTTTAGGAACGCTTTTAAGGTGCTCTATGCGTGTTTATTTTATTAACACTCAAGTTGTTCGTTATTCTATAAAATATATCAGAAGCCGTCGATTTGATGATTAATATCTATTTTAACATATTTTCACTTTCACAGTATGAGTTCACACAAATATAAAGACAAGATAAAGATAACTGAGCATTTCTCAAAAAAAATACAATTTTTATATTGTAACTAGCTGTTGCCCGCGACTCCGTCCGCGAAGAATGAGGGGGGGGATAAAAAATAGCCTACGTCCTATTCTCAGACCTACCGAGTGTAGAGAAAAAAGTTTCATAAAAATCGGCCTAGCCGTTTCGGAGGAGTTCGGTAACAAACACCGTGACACGAGATTTTTATATATTAGATAATTTAATGTTGTTCCTACTCAGAATCACGAGCTCTTTCAATCTTAATATGACAAAACAATGTCCCTAAGTTTTTTTTCCTATTTTGTTACTATTCCATACACTTTGTATGGCGTAACGAGAAGGAAGAACAAGAAAATGTATGATATTTTCGGGATTTTTTTCTCTCCTACAGGGATGGAAAGAGCTCGTGATTCTGAGTAGGAATACCATAAAATTGTTGGAAATTTAAAACATAAGTGTAATTTTTTTTAGAAATGCTCAACTAAGTAGGTATGTAACGTAACTCGGCCCACGACTACGCGCTACCGACGGCTCGGTAAGCTTTTTCTCTGTTCATTGCGCGGCCGAGACGCTCGCCGCATTCGCCGCACAGAGGTTATTGTTATTGTTACTTCTACTGACACACGCAATGAACAGAGAAAATCCTCGCCACGTCGCTGGTCGCGCGTCGTCGAGCCAGGCCGTAAATACAGACTCCTAAAAACAAGACATCACAATCCCATCATGAATCGCCAATCTTTGACAGCCCTGTTCTGTCTGTTTGGTGTTCGAGTGGAAGTGACCTGAATGGATTAAATTAAACAAATGTCATATTTTATTACAAAGTATAGACTTTAAATACGAAATGGTACTAGGGGCGTTCAATAAAAAGTGAGAATGAGTATGTTATAAACAACTTTTACTAAATGTCATTTTATTTTTCGACATAGTCATCTTTTAGCATAATACCACAGAATAAGTAATAGTACTAACGTACAGAAGGATCACTCTCGAACAAAGGTCAACTTTAGGTATAAAAACTTTCCTACTCCTGCTGCGTGCACGCGAAATTAAAACTTATCGTGTGATACGAGCGTTCATATTCCGTTGGGCACCGCTGATCCGAAACCAAGGGCACAGGGTTCCCACTCGCCCATATTTGGTAGGTATATAAATCAAGAAAGATAAAAGTGTGTATTAATTCAGTAAACTACCCTTAGTATGTAAGTAAGTTATTTATAATATCGTTTAGAAGTCATTGTTTGTTGCAAAAATCACAGAAAAAAAAGATACTTAATTACGCGCGACGCGGCTAGCGTGCGAAGTGAAGGCCGCGCGACAACCTACTGCCATACTCCTCCCGGGAGGAGCGCCGGCCGAACATACCTAAACTGCGGAGTGAAACACCCCTGATAATACACTTAGTATATCTTTTTTCTAAACTTAAAATTCCATTTTTAAAAAAGGTCTCATCTTGAGTACTTAAAAAAACTTTTTAACAAAAAATTAAACCACCGAAAGAACTGAAAAGCAAAAAATAATACCTTTTTTGTTTGACCTTAATCTAGGTACCAGTTTGAAGTCGGTGCCTCAACACTTAGCCAG
Source organism: Archips crataeganus (assembly GCA_947859365.1). NCBI lineage: Eukaryota > Metazoa > Arthropoda > Insecta > Lepidoptera > Tortricidae > Archips > Archips crataeganus. The sequence continues at coordinate 9,948,157 of OX402051.1, forward strand.
GAGGAGTGGACCTATAATCGTCTACCTGATTGGCTTCTATCACTCCTCCTGGCTCGTGCTGAGGCACCGACTTCAAACTGGTACCTAGATTAAGGTCAAACAAAAAAGGTATTATTTTTTGCTTTTCAGTTTTTTCGGCGGTTTAATTTTTTGTTCAAAAGTTTTTATTTTATACTTTTTTTCCATCATTGGGGTAATTTTTTTCCAAATTTATAACACCAACTTCAAGGTATCCCTATCTATCCAATAAAAAAGAATTATGAAAATCAGACTACTCTGTAAAAAGTTAGTCAATCATCCCCTGTTTTCCTACCCTTAGGGTAGGGATACTATTTCCAAATTTAAATGGGACCACCCTTGGGATATACGCTTTCCAATAAAAAAAGAATCATCAAAATCCGACTACTCTGTAATAAGTTATGCGTGGTCATATAGTACAATCAGTAACTGAACAATCAATCATCCCCTGTTTTTCTACCCTTAGGGTAGGAATATTGTTTCCAAATTTAAATGGGACCACCCTCGGGGTATACGCTTTCCAATAAAAAAAGAATCATCAAAATCGGACTACTCTGTAAAAAGTTATGCGTGATCATACATAAAAAAAAAAAAAATATACACATCTAATTGAGAACCTCCTCCTTTTGTTTTCGTCGGTTGAAAAATCTTGTACTGCAGCGACTACCGCGTCGTCGTCTTCAAATTTCTGGCCTCTCAGGTATTGTTTCAATCTCGGAAATAGGTAGAAATCACTGGGAGCCAGATCTGGTGAATACGGAGGATGCTTAAGGATATCGAACCCAGCATCACGAATTGCAGCCATTGCAACGGCGGACTTGTGTGCCGGGGCATTGTCCTGGTGGAACAGCACAACTTTCGAGAGTTTACCTCGCCGTTTTTCGCGGATCTCATTGCGCAATGTTGCTATTTGTTTGGCGTATAATGTGCCCGTAATAGTGGCTCCATGCTCGAGATACTCAATCATTAATACCCCTTTACCATCCCAAAAAACAGAGCTCATGACCTTACCGGCAGATGGGCTCACCTTGAATTTCTTCGGAGTTGGAGATGATGGCCTTTTCCATGTCATACATAGACTGCAGTTTCGTTTCTGGGTCGTAATGATGGAGCCATGTTTCGTCCATTGTTATAAATCGCGCCAAAAAAAGTTCCCGGTCTTGCTGCATCAGGTTCAAAGCTTCTTGACAAATCTCTAGTCTAGTTTGTTTTTGCGTGTCAGTAAGCATTCTTGGTACCCAACGCGGAGATACCTTTTTCATACCCAAGCGTTCATGTAAAATATTATGCATGCTCCCCGTTGAAATCTTTACATTTTCAGCAATAAAACGAACTGTGACACGACGATCCGCCAAAACTGAGTTTTCGACTTTTTTCACAATTTCTTCAGTTACTGCTGTAGTAGGGCGTCCGGAGCGGGGGTCGTCCATTGTCGATGTTCTTCCACGTCTAAATTCGGCGCACCAACGTGCGACTGTCGAATACGGAGGAGCATTAGACCCTAAAGTGTCCCGCAAATCCAAATTGACTTGGTCCGTAGAAAAAAATTTCAAACACAAGTATTTGATAACGGCGCGCAGTTCAATTTTCTCCATTTTCGCTAACGTACTCAATAGCATTGAAAAGAAATTACCGTATATTTTTTTAAACAAAAGACAGTTAGTTTTTTTTTCATAGCAATCAGCTAGATAGATTAGCTTTACCGGCCAGTATTTAATTTCGTAATATTAAAAGAGTTTGCATCTCATTCTCACTTTATATTGAACGCCCCTCGTACCATAATATAATGCTGTAACAAAATAATTAAGTATAACCCAGTCCGATTTTATGTCCACCGTAGCAGAAATTGTTCGCACGTTGAATTTGCACTTTCAAACATGTAGAGCGTGAAGCCACACAATAGTACCTACAATAAAACTGCACTTCTCGGCCGTTGCACAAATGTAATGCAATGCAACGTGGAAAACGAGGATGCCACAAGGGGCTGCACCCCGAGGTTTTCCATGAGAGTCATTCATGTGGAACAAAGAGGCTCTTTTCCGCACCTGCAGACTATGAAAACAAAGCACTTGCGTAATGCATGCAGAACGTACTGAAAAGTGGATTACGTTTATTAAGGTACATATCTAACCTGTGGATGGCATAAGCTCGAAAATTATGTAAACAAAACCCTTTTATAAAGGGTAATAGAACGCATAAAGGTGTTTTTGGATATCGTGGCCGCCCGATACCTACGGGTTACATTAGATAAACTGTAGATACCTACCCACGAAATAATTTTTGTACAGTTAAGTGTAAAAATATGTGTGCATTGTGCATACAACTAAGTCACATTAGCGGGCCCCTTTTCTTTAGTTCCCAAGATCTAACCAGTGGCGGTGCAGGACTTAAATTTTGTGTGGGCAATAATATAATTTTGCGAGCACCTTCGCTGGCGCACCATTCATTAGAGTAGGTATTCCAAGCGCGAGGCCCCTCAGCACGCGAGGCCGTGGACGAGGGCCCGCTTCGCTCACGCCTAGCTACGCCACTGAGGGGGTGAAGTTAGTACTTGCACTCTACCATCTCCATATTTATCAAATAGGGTAACTGTACCTATATCCAATCTGAATGTATGTTCGCTCAGTTGTAAGCAAAACAAAAGTAAAACACATAAGTACCACTAACGCTACCAAATCGCCGCACCCAAGCGTACGAGTAAAAGTTAACAACTTAAATAAAAGCAGAATGAAATTCACCGCATCGGGCACAGTTACAAACAAATAAAGCGGTCATTGTACATATTTACGGGGCCAGTAGGTACTGTTTTAAACCTCTACTTCTCTACTTACCTATATACCTACACTGGAACAATCCTGCGCTAACGATCGCCGAAGTTACGGCTGCACTGACGCCTGGGGCTCGGAAAACTATTGAAGGGGATAAAAAGGCTCCGAGGCTCTATTCTGAATTATCCTTTAAACAAGAGAAAGGTACTGGATATTATGTAGGCTGTTTGACGGGAATGTGTGGAAAGACGACCGACTTATCTATCCTATTAAATCGTTTTTTGCCTTCGTGACGGTTCTTCTTGCTTTAGTGTACTATACTTTTTAAGTCGTAATCGTGTTAGGTAGCTTAAGGGCCTGCCAGCTTTTCGCGCTAATCGATTTTGGGTGGGCGATTTCGGGCGTGGGGGAGGCACGATGGCTCAAGATAGGTTGGTTGGACTGCGCGTGTTTTTGGGTATTTTCATCTTATTACTAAAACAAATACATAATATTTTAAAAATGTAGCAACACTAGGTACGCCTAGAAAACATCTTGTTTTATTAACATTCAAAAAGTCATGACTCATGACCTACCTTGCAGTATTAGCGTCGTACCAACGTACTACGAATTTATTTTATTTTTTATAGACGACTTCGGATTTTTTTTCTATCGAGCGAACTATAAGTAATCGTGTTTCGATATACACTTGTCATTAGAGTGAATCCTCAAATATCTTACACATGAATTTCAAGACTATAGCTTTACTTGTAACGATACAGCACGAGATTAAATGAATGCAATAAATGCGCCAAAAACACGGTAGGCCCTTAAGTTTACGCGTGAACAATATAAGGCGGGAGATATATGAACTGTTTCGTTTATTCATATGAACGGCAATTATATATTTGTCGAAACACGAGAAGTCACCAAAATGCTGATTATTGAAGAAGCCTACTGGCCTACTGTCTGTCTACTACTAAATATAGAGTACATAGGAGTTCGGATGCTAAGCTACCATATTTTAAATCCGACTCGAGGGTAGAGCAAGTGAAGCGGCTGCTCTAGGCACTAGCTAGCAAGGGGTAGGTACCAAATCCTTGTGCTCAGTACTGGAAGAAATACTTTTTTGGTTGTATGCTACATTAGAGAGATCTCTCTCCAGGCAGATGTTATGCCTGGGGACCGAAGTCCAATGGATGAAAGTTGGAAGTTGTATTTAGCCGAGTTGAGAAACTTCGATAGCGTGATGTAGGATTGTAGTATATAGTTCCTTATGTGATGACTAGATGGCGCTAGTAGTCGCTACATTAGCCCCCCTTTTAGACCGGAGGTCGATACGAATTGCAGTGGAGTGCAGTCTGTGCGTCATGTGGGCGCTTGCAAGGGCCAGTCGCTCAGAGCCTCGTCGGCGAGAATTGTTGTTCCTCTGCTACTTGTGGATGCATGCCTGTCGCGTGATTGCTCGGAGCCTTGTTGGCGAGCGTTGGTTGATTGATTGGCAAGTGGAAGTAGTGGGAGGAGGATTTGCGAACTGTAGACACCAGGCAGATAATAGATACATGCTAATGGTGCACAGTGCGGTGAGTATGGCTTGCTGTGAGACTGCGTCATCGTCTTGTGTGTCTGAAGATTGCGATTTTGTCCAATGTCGTGGGTCACCAATTTGGGCGTAGGCTGCATTAGAGAGATCTCTCTCCAGGCAGATGTTATGCCTGGGGACCGAAGTCCAATGGATGAAAGTTGGAAGTTGTATTTATGCAGCCGAGTTGAGAAATTTCGATAGCGTGATGTAGGATTGTACAAATTAGTTCCTTATTTGACGTCTAGATGGCGCTAGTAGTCGCTACATCAGCCCCCCCTTTTAGACCGGAGGTCGATACGAATTGCAGTGGAGTGCAGTCTGTGCGTCATGTGGGCGCTTGCAAGTGCCAGTCGCTCAGAGCCTCGTCGGCGAGCATTGTTGTTCCTCTGCTACTTGTGGATGCATGCCTGTCGCGTGATTGCTCGGAGCCTTGTTGGCGAGCGTTGGTTGATTGATTGGCAAGTGGAAGTAGTGGGAGGAGGATTTGCGAACTGTAGACACCAGGCAGATAATAGATACATGCTAATGCCGCACAGTGCGGTGAGTATGGCTTGCTGTGAGACTGCGTCATCGTCTTGTGTGTCTGAAGGTAGCGATTTTGTCCAATGTCGCGGGTCACCAATTTGGGGGTAGTTACAATAGAGAGATCTCTCTCCAGGCAGATGTTATGCCTGGGGACCGAAGTCCAATGGATGAAAGTTGGAAGTTGTATTTAGCCGAGTTGAGAAACTTCGATAGCGTGATGTAGGATTGTAGTATAGTTCCTTATGTGATGACTAGATGGCGCTAGTAGTCGCTACACTTTTAAGGGATAAGTTTGCCTTAGTTATAAATTAGTTTCTGTTTTCATCTAATAAATTTTATGTGTGTTATTTTTATGTCATCTTATATCATATGTACAACAAAGAGTTTTGAGTGATTCTTCAAGGTCGTGATTTTTGTTTTATAATAATAATAATAATAATATCTTTATTTCGGACAAAATCCATAGATTCATAGATTTATTCCTCTGTCGTATTTTTTTTTTTACTTAGTACAGAAAAAAATCATGCTCCCATGAAAATAGATTTGTTCAGTACCATAAATTTATGTTACTGAACAAATCTATTTTCATGGGAGCATGATTTTTTCTGTACTAAGTAAAAAAAAAATACGACAGAGGAATAAAACAAAAATCACGACCTTGAAGAATCACCCTTTTACATACTTAGATAGGTACTTGTTGCAAGGGGCATGAAACGTAAGTGTAAAGTGTTATGATAGCGGATTTTTAGAGAAGACGGGCTGATATGGGTGATAATTCGTGTGCCCAAAGTTATCATCGGTCTACCCCCATCAAAACCTTGCTAGGATCCGCACTGCAAATGTGAATAATTACATCCCTTGCGTTACTTATTTTTCTTTATTCATGTACCTAATACCCACGAACAGAATTACATTAATTTGATTTTCTCCACCCGAGAGTCCCAGAATAAGCGTGGCGTGGGGTTACACCCGCAGCGCCTGTGAGCCAACGCGGAGCAATGGCCCTGCAGACAGCGTTTCAGGAAACCAATTAGAGTACAAGCGTAAATTAATAGCTGTAAGCGAGACCTAGTTTCAACTACTAATTGTTGAACACTGCTACGGACCATTTGTGGTCCTTTTGCAGCTAGACGAACGTTTAAGCAATACTATCAGTTGAAAAAAAGCTTTCTTATGGAAAAATATTATAGAGCCAGCACTTCATGAACGATCTTCATCTCCTATAAACCACAAAGCGCAAGTAGGTCCTACCTACCATAACATTATTTTGTTGTTAAATTCAATACTTACTAAGTCTTAGGTCGATTCATATCTACAGACACCAAGCGTGTCAGACACGTGCCGTCTCAGACACCGACAAAATATTGTTTGCGCATTGTATCAAATAAAAAATCCTTCGATAGTCTTTTCAGCTAAATTTTAATGTCAAGACTAAGTGTCAAATTCCAATATTCAAATAAAATCATAACAATAGGTAAAGGTTTCGTCAAAAAGGTTCTGCAACACGCATACTGGCCGGGCACGGCTCGTGTCTACGCGGTCGTGTTACGATAGATATGAATTCGTTAATAGAAGCTGGGGCTAAATTCAGGAACGGGCCTTCACGGTTTGGTAGCGTATTTATAGCGTGTGACAGGGATGACACGGTTTCTGTCAGGCTCCCTCCTAGGGCAAACCGAGGTAGACCTCCGGCTCGCTTCTTGACGGACTGAGCCGCAGGTCTACAATGGCTGCTCACCTGCGCGCGCGCCATGTTGGCAGTCCGCGCGTCGGTCGTCGTCGTCGGCTTTAGCGCGAGCAGGCGAATGGACACGCTTTTGTGTCTTTCTTGTTTAACGCTTACGACTTACTAACTTACTTACGCACCTTACCCCTGCCTTTCGCTACATATTTGGCGCCCAACGTGGGGCGCTAAATATTGTCACACGCTATAAGCGGTAATTCAATCGTTTGGGTTGAGTTTGGTTTCAACTGCTATTCAGGAATGCCAAAAATCACTGATTTGCGAGAGGTTTGGGCTGAGTTTGGGATGAGCCTTATTTATTTGTTTATTTCCCAAGCTCAACCCAATCCTATCCTGTCCCAAACGATTGAATTACCGCTCGCAAACCGTGTTGGGCCGTTCCTGAATTTAGCCCCTGTACAGATGAATAATATTATTTTGTCTGTCACGGCATGTATCTGACACGCTCGGTGTCTGTAGATATGAATCGACCTTAATAGTTTTATCATGGTTACTTGACCAAGTAGGTAAGTAGGTATACTAGGGGCGTTCAGTAAAAAGTGAGAATGAGTATGTTATAAACAACTTTTACTAAATGTAATTTTATTTTTCGACATAGTTACCTTTTAGCATAATACACTTATTAAATCTATTTCTAAACTTAAAATTTCATTTTTAAAAAAGGTCTCATCTTGAGTACTTAAAAAATCTTGTACTGCAGCGACTACCGCGTCGTCGTCTTCAAATTTCTGGCCTCTCAGGTATTGTTTCAATCTCGGAAATAGGTAGAAATCACTGGGAGCGAGATCTGGTGAATACGGAGGATGCTTAAGGATATCGAACCCAGCATCACGAATTGCAGCCATTGCAACGGCGGACTTGTGTGCCGGGGCATTGTCCTGGTGGAACAGCACAACTTTCGAGAGTTTACCTCGCCGTTTTTCGCGGATCTCATTGCGCAATGTTGCTATTTGTTTGGCGTATAATGTGCCCGTAATAGTGGCTCCATGCTCGAGATACTCAATCATTAATACCCCTTTACCATACCAAAAAACAGAGCCCATGACCTTACCGGCAGATGGGCTCACCTTGAATTTCTTCGGAGTTGGAGATGATGGCCTTTTCCATGTCATAGACTGCAGTTTCGTTTCTGGGTCGTAATGATGGAGCCATGTTTCGTCCATTGTTATAAATCGCGCCAAAAAAAGTTCCCGGTCTTGCTGCATCAGGTTCAAAGCTTCTTGAAAAATCTCTAGTCTAGTTTGTTTTTGCGTGTCAGTAAGCATTCTTGGTACCCAACGCGCAGATACCTTTTTCATACCCAAGCGTTCATGTAAAATATTATGCACGCTCCCCGTTGAAATCTTTACATTTTCAGCAATAAAACGAACCGTGACACGACGATCCGCCAAAACTGAGTTTTCGACTTTTTTCACAATTTCTTCAGCTACTGCTGTAGTAGGGCGTCCGGAGCGGGGGTCGTCCATTGTCGATGTTCTTCCACGTCTAAATTCGGCGCACCAACGTGCGACTGTCGAATATGGAGGAGCATTAGACCCTAAAGTGTCCCGCAAATCCAAATTGACTTGGTCCGTAGAAAAATTTCTCAATCACAAGTATTTGATAACGGCGCGCAGTTAAATTTTCTCCATTTTCGCTAACGTACTCAATAACATTACAAAGAAATTACCGTATTTTTTTTTAAACAAAAGACAGTTAGTTTTTTTTTCATAGCAATCAGCTAGATAGATTAGCTTTACCGGCCAGTATTTAATTTCCTAATATTGAAAGAGTTTGCATCTCATTCTCACTTTATATTGAACGCCCCTCGTACTTGGACTTAGCTCTACCTACGTAAACTAAATCAGTAAGTATAGTCGTATCTGATCTAAAGTCTAGCCCCGAATACTGCCTGAACTTGCAAGAACCAAAACTTAATCCCGCAAATAATCCTGGCAGTGAATAATTGCTGCGTGGATTGTTAAATTGCAGATATTCTGGACTCTGTTTGGAAAGTCTCTAATTAGAATCGCCTAGACGAGGTCACAAAGATCTGCAATGAATTCTGAGGAAAGTCAGCAAATTATAAAAGTAAAGTCGAGCTTGATTCTTCGCGCTGCGAAACGCTGAGGAGTGCGAGTAATAGGGCACTATTATTTGAATTTCATTTTGTCGTGATTTCTTAGAAATTATTTGCGCTGGCAGGCTAACTAGACGGTTAGTTAATTAAATCCGTGACCACGTGAAGTGGCTCCTTTCGCCGCTATAATTTATAAGGTAAACTCTCGTAAACTAGCTTTTCGCCGCGTCGTTAGTTAGAAAATTACATGAAATTGCGATGAATGACAGGAACGAGCGTTTAGCGAGTTTGACCAGGTCATAAGTAATTATGAAAACCAGGAAAATATATATTGGAAAAATAATTAAATGTATGCCTACACAATGTATGTACACGTTTTCTTGGAATATAGGTACCAGTGGCGGGGCGTGAAAAATGTTGCAAGTAAAGCAGGAGCAAAAAAACCTGAAATCATACCTCATCCTCTCCTTGAAAAGCAGTGCGGTACTTAATGAAAGAGAAACGTTTGGTTACTTCGAAAGTTTAGTCAACCCGGGGGGAATCGGGTTGTCAGTATCTACCCTTCGCCACCGATAGGTACACAGTTGCCCACTAGATTAAGGCCGTGTTGAAACCAAACGTATAGTCAGCCGCCGAATGTGAGCAGGCTCACTGAGCCCCAGTGTTTAATATGAATGATAATGATAATGATAATGATAAAGCGTAGGGACGTGACGACCCACCCCATCGCCCGCTGGTGTTGTGGTGTCTGTCACTAGCGCAGTCAGTCAAAAGGCGTAGGGATGTGACGACCTCATCGCCCGCTGGTGTTGTCGTGTCACCAGTGCAGTCAGTCATCGCAGGGCGGCTTGTGGCGAGCTGTTGGTGCGTAGCGACACCACGAACCCAAGACCTCCAGGGGTACACATACACACATGCGCTTATACACACACTCCCACACAGTTACACAGCTACCCCGCCTCTAGTTTGCCTTTGTTGGCCGCCTAGAGTGGAGCGCAAGAGCTAAATGCTCGAAGGATGGATGTGTTTCCGTAAGTGGCGAGTTGGCATTTTGAAGTTTAAAGTCCAGGAACACCTCTCCATCCTTAGCCGTTCACACCAATGTTGCCGCCTCGTTGCCCCGAGTGGGCAATAGTTTGAGGGGCCCATTTAGTGAATGGCGAGTCACCGCCTACCAAAAGTTCAGTTTATGAGATATTGAAATGGTAGGTGTCCGTTATCTCACTCCATAGCCCGGTAATCCTGTCCACAACATCCCAACCCCATAGCCAATTCCATGTCGATTCCTACCTGGCAATAGATTGGCAACTGTGGAGGACTGTCCGCTAGCACATCCTCATGGTGTATTAGGGGATAGACCTCCATAGTTGCGCCCATCTCATTTATATTATATGGTACCAAAGGCCTCTTCATGTTGGCTTCGGCCCCATGAATGCCTTTCAAATGACCGGGTCCCCATGGGCCCGTGATCGGAAATCCGTACCAACATGATAATGATAATGATAATTTATTTATTTACATAGAACATGGTACAAAATAAACAGTTCTGAAAATATAAATAAAAGGCTCTCACATTCTGCCGCGATCACGACGTGTAAAAATTAACACAAAACACACACACACATTAATTAATTCTAGTTAAATAATTCATAATTAATGGCAATCAATAATAAAAAAAATACAAATGTCAAAAAGTGTTAAATCATAAAACAATAATAAAATTTAAGCAATAATAATATTAAAAAATTAACAGAAAGACAATAATAAATAAACAGAAAAACAATGTCAAAATTACATTACAATATACCTACTACAATTTATTAAATACCTACTTTAACTATGATGTAATGTAAAAAATTCTCTAACTGAATAAAAACAATGCTTCAGTAAATACGTATTCAGTTTCCTTTTAAATTTGTGCACATTACTCTGCTTAAGGCTTTCGGGTAACTTATTGTAGATTTTAATGCAAGAAAAGTATGCATTCCTCTTGTAAACAGACAAGTTGACTTTAGATACGTAGAGGTTTTTCGACCCTCTAGTACCTACGCGAGTTAATAACATCAGCATTTGTGCGAAAGATGTTAGTGTGCTGCTTTACAAATAAGCAAGCCTCTTTGATGTACATACATGGAAGAGGTAAAATGAGCAGTTCCCTTAACAAGGGTTTACACGACACCATGTAAAATGTAAATACCACCATGAAAAAACGTAATAGCGTATTGTCGGTTAGGTGTGAGCGAAAAAATGAATATGTATTACAATAAACTGCGTAACGCTCGCTCACTTTCGGCGGCTGACAGTCAGTTTGGTTTGAACACGGCCTAATAGGTACAAAGATAAATACAAAGGTTGATATTTTTACATGAGCATGTATTATTTTATTTTTATATAATACATAAATACCTACCTATTATTGTTATGTTTATTATAGTTACAACTCGGTAACCAGTAATAGTAAGAAAAATTAACAGTAAACAGTACCTCTACCATGAGTTTACACTAGTTCACAGTGACCGTACTCGCTAGCGACGGCGTAAATGATTTGTATGGAGAATTGTACTTCCGTAAGTGACCGCTAGAGGCGCTGCACAATTCTCCATACAAATAATTTACGCCGTCGCTAGCGAGTATGGTCACGTAAACTAGTGTAAACTCATGGTAGTGGTACAGTGACCGTACTCGCTAGGGACGGCGTAAATGATTTGTATGGAGAATTGTGTACAGCGCCTCTAGCGGTCACTTACGGAAGTGCAATTCTCCATACAAATCATTTACGCCGTCGCTAGCGAGTACGGTCACGTAAACTAGTGTAAACTCATGGTAGTGGTACTGGGCCGGATTAATCATTATGCAATATGCAGAGCAGGCAGGGCCTAGGGGCCCCGCATCGATAAAGGGCCGCGCGTGCGCAAGAAAGAGATTAAAAATGTTTCAGAGTGAAAAGTGAAAATTTGTATTCTCGATGACAATATGCATTCTTGCTATTTTTCGATGCATACTTACTAGTTAATTTGATTGAACTTCTTGAAAAGTGCGATTGATATTTGGCTGAAAGGGGCAAAAATTGTATTGCTTGGGGGCCCCAAATTTCTTAATCAAAATATTACACACAACAAATATAACTCAATCGACGCAAACGTAACAGACGTGCAGTTTGTATTTATGTTTATCTAATTACAACAAACAGAGAAACCGTGGATTTTGCGCATTAAGTAATTAAGTCTACACATTTTTGAAGTGAAACTTCTAATGCGACTTGCAACAAGCGTTGCGTTAAATACGCAACGCAACGCAAGTTGACGTTTACGAGACGTTCGCGAGAGGGGTTTCACCGTTTTCAAGATATTTGACAAAAACACCGGTTCTCGTCCGATCACCGAAGTTAATCAACGTCGGGCGCGGTCAGTACTTGGATGGGTGATCGCCTGGTTTTTTATTTTATTATGAAGTTTCACTTCTTCCGCGCGGAGGGACTCCACGCACTAATTTTTTTCTTAGTCCAGATCATTTGCATCACCATACATTAGCAGATTCCTCGCGTAGTACGAACATTCCTGTTTTTTGTGAGACCCCAATGCATATTTACCTACAGTTTAATGAATTACGTAATTTGAGTATAAACAGCACTAATTAATTGAGAAATCTTACTCCAAATAAGACTATAACAAAGAAAAATTTCCATTCCTCTATCGAGTAGCATTTATCACTAATGTTAATATTAATTAAATAAATTAAAGGCCCATTTACATTTTACAACTTTCTAGCACTTTCCATTCAATAAAATTGAGGCAATAAAACATTGCTCAGTCTAAACCTTAGAAACCTCAGGTTTAGACTGAGCAATGTTTTATTGCCTCAATTTTATTGCATGGAAAATGCAAGAAAGTTGTATAATGTAAATGGGCCTTAACTATTTTGATAATAATATTGTATACAGAGAAGGTATAATGTGGTTCGAACATTCAGCAATCAGCATTCGTAGGTTCCTACAATGTAAGGTAACGCCAAGAGAGTTGAGGTCACGCACACAACAATACGTCAAATAATGACAGCGGGATTTTGACATTTATTCGTACCGAACTGATAGCAAGTTCAACAGACTCAACAGTGAATTTACAAGATTGACTAAAAATTTCTTCAACCTATTTCGTTAAGAATTATTTAGGAAAATACATCTAGTTCAAACAAAACAGGAAATAAATTATTTTGATCTAAGTATTTTATTTAAATTAGATAAGTAATTTTTTCGCTATTTATAAAATACCGATTTTTTGTTGCATCATCATCATCATCATCAATTCAGCCATAGGACGTCCACTGCTGGACATAAGCCTCCCTCATTGATGCCCAATCATTACGGTTGGAAGCGACTTGCATCCACCCTGAACCTGCGGCCTTCACCAAATCGTCCGTCCATCTCGTTGGTGGACGTCCCACGCTGCGCTCGCCAGTCCGTGGTCTCCTTTCCAGAACTTATTTTTTATCAGTTTCAAATTGTTTTTATTTCAAAAACAGATTATATAAAAAATTATAATATGCATAGTATTGCGTAGATATTTCGTCATAAGATCATATAACTCGCATTTTCATTCACTCATTCATTTCATTCATTCACTACTTTTTTGCAATCAGTACTTTATGTAGCTGTGTGCGTAATTATTCTCCTCAACTCTCATTGCGTTACCTATAACAGACGGATTATAAGAATAACATGCATCAAGCCCAGTTCCCATTTAGCTGACAATCGTGCTAATTTCTTTATATTAAAAGCCATGGACCTAACGAAATACTAGAAGTCAATGATCGAGCGCTGCAATAACCGCAATATTTGCACTTGCCAACGAGTGCAGACTGAATTCAACAAACGAAGACCCTATCCTAGCATTGCAACTACACTTTTTGTTCACAGACAGTCAGACAGAACCATTGTAATATCTATTCCATCATATTCAAATTGACGATCCGTGCATTACTTACCTGGTAGAACAGAATAACACCCAGTAACTTCGCGCCACGGTAACGACATCTAACGTCTAGGCACTAAAAAAATTCAGACATTAATTTCATGTTTACTGCCATCTGTATGAATTTAATATTACTACATAGTTAATTGTTTGCACACGCAGTTTTCACTATGCAGCTTTCAGACGCGTTAAACCAGTTCAGGAAAACATGCAACAGATGGCATGGCAGTACTAATAAAGTACAACTTCCCTTGAGCCGGCTTCACGAAATGGCTGCATATCAAAACCCCACCTAAAATAAATGAAACTGCGTAACACAATATACACCGTGAAATTTTAGTGGTTGTTTTCCCGAAACGAGGTGATTTAGTATCGATTGTACAATCGATTTATAATTACTATTTTGACTAGATTCAAAAATCCAATTGTGAAAAACGAAAGTCGAAAATGACCGCAAACCAATAGTAACGCTTCGTTGGTACCTAACCTATCGTACGAACGTACGCTACTTGTACCAACGAAGCGTTACTATTGGTTTGCGGTCATTTTCGACTTTCGTTTTTCACAATTGGATTTTTGACTCTAGTCAAAATAGTAATTATAAATCGATTGTACAATCGAAACTAAATCACCTCGTTTCGGGAAAACAACCACTAAAATTTCACGGTGTATAGATATTGTGTTACACTGTTTATGTATTCTCCCTTCTAGCTAACGTCAAGGAGTAAGTTTCAACATGTCGCAACTCTATTTTGTAATTTAAGGGTTCAGAATACCTTCGCAGTCCTACTGGTAGTACAGTCAATGTCATAAATAAGTGATCACTTTTGTACCTTGTTGCTTTCAGTAGTGGCATGGGCAATTTTTTTTCAGTGGTCCTATCGGTAGGACCATGGGCAAGTAGCATTACTTCACTACTTTGAAAAAAGCTCATATCTCAAAATCGATAATCTGGCTAATTGAATTTTACTGAGTGTGCAATAAAGTTCAGTTTGGTTTACATATTGATTTGAGATACGAACTATTTTCAAAGTAGTGACGATTACCTGTATTTTAACTGGCAGTACCACAGGCATTTTTTCTTACTTTAATTAATAGAACCACGGACATTTCCTTCAATATTTGACACAATTATTCGGATTACGGTACCATAATGAAAGGTAAATAAAATTCTTACAAGTATTTTTAACTTTTTTAATAGGGATAACTTATATAATATGCAAGGGATAGTCCCAATGTTTCTTCTTCTAGTGATAAAAGGACAAACCCATTCATAAATGGAGAATCACATTTTATCACCTGCTCAATAAATACAGTCAACAGTAAGCATAATTCTTAAACAATTTAATCTGTAAATGATATTTAGTCATTTTACAACTCTGAATATTTAAACTGACAAAGTTCAAAACTAAAAAGTACAGTCTATTAAATGTCCGGGGCCGACACTGTGTATCCGGTGGTGGGTGCGGGCACTGCGGGCACTGCGGGCACTGCCGGCGAGCATCGTCCAGCGCGGGAACTATATACAAGTGCACCGGGCCGCGCGCGCCTCGCGGGCGTCGGCGGTCACTGCGCCGCCGGGTGGCGGGGGCGGCGGCGGCGCGGCTAGGAGGAGGAGCCGGCCGCGAACATGTTGGCGGCGCTGAAGGAGGCCGGCGCGCCCGCCAGCGCCGCGCCGCCCGCCGCCGCGCCCGCGCCCGCGCCCGCGCCCGCGCCCGCCCCCGCGCCCGCGCCCGCGCCGCGCGGCTTCGGCACCGGCGGCTGCAGGTACTCGTGCCGCGCCAGCCCGAACACGTCGATGCGCTCCTCCTTGCGGTACGCCAGACACGCGCGGATGAAACTCTAAACACACAACAACATACCTCTTATAGCTCTAAAATAATAAAACCTACACCACTTAAAATAATCTCTGATGTATTTGGGCGAGTTATCTTTTAGTCTACTATCATAACTAAGGTAACTAAGGTAACTTAGTTTCAAAGAAATCAATCATAATCAAGGAATGAAACTAATTAAAGTTGATTTACAAACAGCAACGAATTCGTAACTCGCTCAGTTATCATTATCAATATCACATAGTTCAATCTATTTAAAATGACTAATATGAGGTACTTAAATTAGTGGACACTAATCGCCATCTTACCTTACGCATGTTGGAAAAGAGAATAATAATTCAGCTAATCATCACGGCGACCAAAGCCCAAATTGGACTTACTTACAGTGAAAAAGACAAATCATCACGACGACGACGACCATCAAGCCCAAATTGGACTTACAGTAAAAATAAAAAACAATTGGACATACCTTAGCCTCATTGCTGACAGTTGGTTTGTTAGCGAACTGCACCTCGGTGGCCTTGAGGATGGTGTTCTCCTCCAGGATAGTAGCCTGGCTCTGGTTGTGGCCGAACGGCTTCTTGCCGTACAGGCACTGGTAGAAGATCACACCAACACTCCACACGTCCACCTTGCTGCTGATCTTTGGTGGGTTCTTGCCGACCACAAAGCACTCCGGTGGTAGATACCTGGATAATAATTGTACTTTAATATCGGACATGACTTTTAACATTTGTAAAATACTAAACAAAAAAAAAATAAAAAAATAAAGGTAAACATGAAAATGTTTCGTTTATTTATCGATTTACAAAAATCAGAGCTATGTATTGAATTATAAGCAGCACGGAATAAACAGAACTGCTGGTGAAAAAAAAACGAAGAAGTAATCTTTCGACAGTTACCGAAAAATAGCTCATCAATAAGACTAAAATAGAGTCAGCATTTTATGCGACCATCCGACAGTAACGAAAGGCTAAAATTATAAATTTTTAATTCACTGCTAGCAATCTACATTCGTTGCAATCATGTTTAACTTAATACGCGAACAAAAAGAAGGTAACATTAAACATGAATTCCGTCATACGATAACATTCCCTGTGAGAGAAGTACTACCCAATCTCATCTATAGTTTCACACGTATGTTAACAACATACATATCCTCTCCTATATTTATTATTTTAAAAGTTAGTCTTTGTGTGTTTGTTTAAATGAAGAGGAAATATGTGGAACATCTTAACCAATTAAGGGGCGATTTTTCAATCCTTAGATAAAAGTATCCGTCAGTTAAATCTATTGCTTTCCTTTTCCCAAGTCATAGGAAAAAAAGGACAGTTTACATTTATCTGACAGATACTGTTACCCGAACATTAAACATTACTTTACTAATTAAAAAAGCTGCACTATCCCTGACTACCAGACGTTACTTTTTATCCTGGAAATGTATGATGCTGTGGGGAAGTTCCAGGCTACCTCACGTCATATCATAAAGTAGAGTAGGTTGTATCTTTTGTCATTTTACAAGTTCCAACTAACCAGTAAGTGCCGGCGCCCTGGCTAGTGAGATCCATGCCGTGGTCGGGGTTATAGTTTTCCTCGTCCATGACCTTGGACAGGCCGAAATCTGTGATCTTGATCTCTCCGCACACATTGCCCTCGGTGAGCAGGATGTTGCCGGGCTTCAGGTCGTAGTGGATCACCGGAGGCTTAATCTCATTCAGATATTTCAGCGCAGAAACCACTTGCATCACGATAGAGCGCGCCTCGCGCTCTGGGATCGTCTTGTGCTACAATAACAATCATTTAATTAATTAAATATTCGTACCCAAAAGTTGTCCAGGCCGACCCTATTATTAAACCTCCCCCTTTGCTCTTGCCTGTGTGGCTGTCTGTCTGACAGTTTGTCACATAGTTGAATTTTTGAACCATAATAGGTTGACACTTGAAATTTTTTCAGTGGTTTTGTAGAGTGGCCGTAATAGCAACAAAGAACAAAGATAAAATAAAATAACGTCTGAAAAGGGGAATGCACGAAACGTTTTTTTTTGGCATGGTGGAATGGAATCCTTCCTGTGCGAGTGATTTTTAAAACAGGACCAGTTTTAAAAATCACTGTTCTGGTAAAAATAGTTCAACCTAATCTCATCAAATAAAAAATTCATAACAGTTAAAAATAAATGCCATACCAAACCATATCAAGAGCTTTATGAAATTTGTAAAAACATTATGACTCATTAGGACTTATTATCAATCACTCAACATAAGCAATAACAATATTTTTTCTCCATAAAATATAATCTTGGAAGCACTCGTATTCAAGCGTAACAGTATTGTCGCAACAAAAACACAAGTAAATTAATCGGAACTTGTCTTATAAAGATAATAGAAATTCTGATCCTAAATTCCTAACCTAAAACAACTTTCGATTACTAGTCATTTCACTGCCGGTATCGCATACATGCGTTATCGTGACTTTCGCCAAGTGGCTGCCGAGACATTTGAGCGCACGTGTGCGTTTCCGTTTCCTGAAATATTCTCGGGTCTGACAGCCGGCAGCGAATACGCGAACTATTACATATCATAAAAAGAAGTTTTAGGTTATATTCGTATTTACCAAGCAACTAAATGTACCTATCACACTCCTAGATCAAGAGTATCAACTCAAAATTCATGCTAATATTATAATTTAGATTCAATTTGGTATAAAAATAGGAGACCCTGGGAAGGACATAGGATAGTTTTTGTCCCAGAATATTGTTTTTCCGCGGAATAGCGATAAATAAATTCTTCACAGATGGAGTCGCAGGTGCTCTGCTAGCAATCTATAATTTTAATAGGGATTTTGACACCACCAAACAACTGACGTACATTTAATTTTTCACGACTTTTTGAAGTTTTTTTTTTCAACAATTCTCCCAGAGTTTGAATGGCAATAGCAACTTATGACGTCACTTGTTCACCAACTCAATCAACTAACTATTTATTTGATTTAAAGCAACAAAAAATGTAATTATGTAGTTAATCATAAAATTAATTTGGTTTTTAGGGCTAAAATAAATCGTTTTTTTCCTGGAGTCGTGTCTTCAAATTATATTTCAATGGCGTCAACATCCCATCCTATTTCGACCTTCCAGAAACTCAATTATGTCTAAATTAAAATGGTGTACTATTTCGAGTTGATACACCTTTCATCTTCAAGTTCTTGTTTAATCGAGTTCAACGATAACGGTTACCTGTTTGAGATAGAAGTCGAGATCGTGTCCGTTGCAGTATTCGAGCACGGTGCAGAAGGAGTTGCCGTCGATCTCGAACACGTCGTACAGCTTCACGATGCGCGGGTGGTCCAGCGCCTTGTGGATGTTGTACTCCCGCAGCGCGTGCCTGCCACAACCGTACAGCGTTAAGGCCATTTTACTTCATTACAGATAAAGCTGCTGAAGTCAACTTAGGCAAGACGCTAGCACTAGCGATGAACAAGCAAAAAGGTACAACAGTTAGTAATATCAAGGATGATATTATATACTACTGGATTAGCAGTCGCCATAGTACAGATCGGCCGCGGAAAAATAGTTCGATTATTAAATCTAGATGGCGCTGAAATATAGCCAGAGGCTTTTAAAGCAAAACAATAAGACTACAGATATTTCATATCACTGCAAATGTATTATTATGCAATATTTTTGAAAAATAATACATTTGTAGTAATATGAAACATCTGTAGTCTTATTGTTTTGCCTTCAAATCCTCTGGCTATATTTCAGCGCCATGTAGATTTAATAATCGAACTACAAAAACCGCGACCGATCCGTACTATGGCGACTGCCAATCCAGTCTATATCATCCTTGGTAATATGGACCTCCGCGAAGTAGCGTGGATGAATCAACGGTACACGCTGCGAGTTAAATTGCACCCCTCTCTTACACATTAGAGACAAGATATACAATTCGATTTTAAAGATAATGCTCCATTTACATCGAAGATTCCGTCTATGTCTCAACATGAAGAAGACATTTTTATTTATCCATTGTTCTGTATCGCACTCGACTTGCGGGTGGGTGATTGGGATACAATCAGCTTGCGTCTAGCGTTAAACGCTTTTGCGATTTTTTAAATTCTTTTGACTCATTGATGTGACATACACTTAACCCCTTTTTCATTAAAAGTTACCAACAAATCCTGTATAGAAAAAAATACGATTTGATTTTCTTATTCTTCTTTTTAAAAAATATGGCTACTGTCCCACTTTAAAGGTAGGACAATTTCGCCAGTGTCGAAGTAAGCTCTCTTGGGAGCGACGTTGTACGGTGATTGTAGTTTCTGCAACTTGATAGAAAAATTCCAGAAACCACGTGGAGACAACTTGCGCATTAAAAAATGTCAGACACGAGAGCAATATAGAATTTTGTGATCACTGTTAATTAAGGTTAATCGCCGCATAAAACACTATCAAAATTATACTTCAACTAGCCAAAGAAACAGAAATACCAAAATTAGATACTGTCTACATCCGCCATGTTCGAATGCTACAAATCGAATCCCCAATTTGATTTTGTCTATCAAATGCAAATGTGAAAATTACAAAGATTAAGACATTGGTGGACATTGTCATTCACACAAAATAACAAATAGAATAGCACCTGTTTAACAAGCATTTATGAATAAGGAAGCATAGTTATTCAATTTAAATATTTTAGTATGCATTCTGATGTGTTTAATAAACATTCAATGCTAACGCCCAGACGCCCCTTTTTCCAAAGAATTAAAGGAGGCAGAGCTTGGTATTTCCACTTTTGCTTTCTGCATATTCTCACTCGTCATAAATGTATGAATGCGAATTTGAAATTTCGTTCCTCTCCTAGTAACTTAGTGCTTACCAGGATAAACATAATCTAAGAACAATGCATTTTTAAAACCCAGAGACCAAAATAACAACTTAAAGTAACAACATTTGTAGAAGGGTGTAAGTTTTCACGACTTACATCTTTCTTCTCCATATGGTGCAACTATGACCTGTAATTTTGACTTCTCGATTGTAAAAATACAGTTTACAGTTAGAGGGTGTAGAGTGGTGTCGTGCATACAGACTCACTTAATATAGTTGGCCTTCTTGTCCTCCTTCCAGTCCTTATTGAGCTGGTGCACTTTGCAGGCTGTATAGCGCTGCTCGCGAAGGTCGAAGGCTTTGTGCACTTCGCTGAATCCGCCCTTGCCTAGCAGCATCAGCAGCAAGTACCTGTGAAGAAATCACATATTAACAACAACTGGTAAATTTAAACTATCAATTTGAAGAGCAAGGAGGAAAACTTAAGACAAGAATGGATACTGCTAAGTTTGGCCTATGTGCCGTCGACAAGATGTCAAGCACTACCATTTGTGTGATTAGTTTAAGGGACTAGGCCGGTGTCTTTTATTTGTGCTAATCATGTAGCTATTTGAGAATATTTGGGTGGGCACACAATTTGTATGGAACTTTGGCTCCAAGTGCATGATTACAATTTCCGTACAAGGACCTGCTGTTTGTAAACCTATAAGATACTGCTGATGGCACGTCCAGTCTTGATGAGCCCCTGTTTGGGTAATGGTATTAAATCCTTTGTTAATATCTGACTTGTGAATAATGTATGTTACATACTTGTTAACAAATATGTGTACATGCAGAAGACATTACCAACCTCTACTTACTATACAATCAATTATTCACACTATCAATCAAGAACAGGAACAACATTGTAAATAAGTAGACTAGATATTATTCCTATTATACAGTGCAATGTTCTCCTTATCAAACAACCGCATATCGGCGTTCAAGGATACTGCTATCTACACCTCAAATATTAGATGCAAACCAGCGCTAAAATCTTTGAGGTTTCATTATTATCAGTAATAAACATTGCTACCTACATGCACAGCATAAAATGAGTCGTCCATTTAAAAAAACGAAGAAATTTTACTTAACATACCATACACAAATGGAAATATATTTCACGCTGCTATGCATATACCACTCCACATATTTAGCAGTATTTGCCATAAAAAAAAACTGGTATTTACTGATTCTCCATTAAATGGCATATATCCACTTTATATTCGGGAGCCGTAACAAACCGTGAAATACAACACCACGTGAACTACGAATGTACCTATTACATATTTTATTATATATTAGTAATACACTAACTGACCGTTCTGATAACACAGGATGCTGCGAGAATCGACTCTGGTCCTCATTGTGTATCCGTTTTAGCTCCCTAATGTGCAGATTTCGCTCCCGCTCTAACTTCTCCATCTCTAGCTGCAAGTCCGCGTCTTCTTTTTTCAATGCACTCTGCCGCAACTGTGGACGGTAAAATTACAGAACTGAAATGTTGAATCAAAGGTTAGTTCATTGAAGAAAGTAACAAAATCAAGTTGGCCTAATTTCTAATTATAAATATAGAATATTATAAATATAGAATGTCTGTTAAGACATTTTTACAATAAAAGTACCTAAATGTCGGCAAAAGTCTTATATTTTTAGTACACATAGCAAATTATTTTAGCTGTTTTTGTTATGCTTTCCCAAATGTATTGTAATAAGTCAATATTATGCAGGAAAGACAAGCCACCAATTGGGTCACTTGACGTTGAGGGGTGACTACCAGAAGGCTTAAGCTGTAACATAGCAATAGCACTTACCTTCAATATCTCATCAGCTTCATAGTACTCTTGCCAAGTCATGCTGGGCAGCGGGTCGGGCTTCAAGAAGGTAGGTGCGTCCGTGCCGTTGTGTAGTGGCGGCGGCTGCGGCGTACTGGGCGCCGCGCTCGCCGTACGCTTGCCGCGCCCGCCGCCT
Organism: Archips crataeganus; assembly: GCA_947859365.1. NCBI lineage: Eukaryota > Metazoa > Arthropoda > Insecta > Lepidoptera > Tortricidae > Archips > Archips crataeganus. The sequence goes on from OX402051.1 coordinate 9,970,467, forward strand.
CCCTCGTTGTTAGACGGCCGCTTCTTTAGGAGGAGCTTCTTTTGACGATCTATTTCTTCTTTTTCTGCAGTTATTTCTTCTTGCCGCCTGATAACAATAACAACAATGTTTTGATAACTGACAATCGATTCACTGAGCGAGCTGCTTCATGGAGCAACCCCATGAGGCATGCTTTTTTCTGAAACAGGGACAGAGTTCGCGAAATGTAGCCGAAAACTAGTTAGCTGTTGACTGTCGTAATAAAACTAACCAAATATACATTTGCAGGTGTGGGTTGTTATTTTTGTTTAGATTTTCCAGTGTAAATGAATGGACACTATGATAATTGACCGACTGGCAGGGTTGGCACAATTTTAAATCATTTTGATTTAAATCACAATTTGAATCAAATGATTTTTTCAATAAAAATCAATGATTTAGTCAAATGTGTTAAATTTTACTTTGCTTCACCAAAATCAACATAAGAACAGATTTAGAAATTATATGATGTAGGTTCTTTTAAACCTGAGAGAAATCAATGTCACTATTATAATACTTAAAAAAAATACTAGATTTTCTGCCTTTTTCAATTCAATTCTCAGATGGTTTCATAATTTTACTTTGTGCATTTCCAAAGATGGAAAACACATTGAACACAGCAGCTGAAGAAGCTGTCGCCCCAAAAAACTGCTTCAATATTGGAAAAATCACTAAAAAATCGTAATTAATTAGGATTTTTTTCAAAAAATCGTGTTTTATTCGTTTTTTTTAACCAACTTCAATAAAAGGAGGAGGTTCTTAATTCGGTTGAATGTTCTTTTTTATTAAATCATGATTTTTTTTCCAACCCTGCCAACTGGACTGTGCTATAAACCAAAGGGGACATTCAATTGGTAAAATAAAGTTTATTTCTCTAAGACACTGCCCTAACTCTTACTGTGTTTAAAGATAATCAATAATTACATTTAGAATTATTATTATTATTATTATTTAATTCATTTTGCACCATACATTATGTACAAATAAGCTAAGCTGAGATGTAAGCTGTGATGATGTGTTACACTGTTATATGTGACACTTAACTTTTTGTTACTCTAAAGAATATTACATAAAGACTGAAAATATAATTATTTAATGATAATGATAATGATAATGATAAAAGTTTATTGTACGAGAAATGCTTACAAGAAGAAATCATAAAGACTGAAAATATAATTATTTATCATGTACGATTTTTTTTTGAATAGGAAAATTGTTTATTACCACCAGGTTAACAATAATAATATATTGATTAATTGATAACTATTGATGTACTAAACCATTTTGTTGAAGTCAACGAAAATAAAAAAACAATGTTTTAGTTATTAAAATGGTGATAAAAGGTACATTCCTCGCATTTGCATACACACAATCGACGTGACACAAAAATTGACGCACAATATTATCCGAGTTCGGATATGCATCGTATTACATGCAGGTATGAACGTTATTATCCTACGTAACATGTACTTATCAACATGTACATTGAAAGTGAATAATTAAGTCGCTACTCTTTTAATTAAATTAATCTTCACATTAAATCCTTAAAGTCACTCTATCGAGTTTACAACCAAGACTGGCTCAAATACAACCAAACTATTTGAATCTTAACCTGATGGCATAGCTCACACAATAGGTATTTTTAATAAACAAACACGCATACAGGTAAAAAAAGCTTTGTTTCAGGATTCACCTAGTTAGTGACTTACCTAGTTAGTTCTTGGAAAGCATATCCATCAGTCCAATTCTCCTGAAACGTAGCACCTACGCGTTGCGTGACGAACTGCCCCAGCCGTAGCCGATTCTGCATACACCTTTGACGGGCTTCCTTCTTCTCTATGGTGCTTTTCTCATTTAATAGTTTCTTCACAACATCTATACACTTATTAATGTGTGATTTATGTTGCTCTATTACCTGCAACAATGATTCTGATTAGTTATTTGCTTGTAGAGAAAAGCAGATAGAATGTTGCTTAAAAAAATATACAGGGTTATTTTTAATTCACTGACATCCTCTTAACCCTGAATTCCTATCACTCAAACAAATGTTTTTTGTTTTACGACTTTTTAAAATGAAGCACTTTTTTCCCCATACAAATACACAGAGTATCGTAAAAATAAGAGGTAATCTCAAATTTTCAAAACGTTATTACACCAAAAATATTAAGTTATGACAAAAGCCGTAAAACAAAAAACATTTCTTTAAGTGGTAGGAGTTTAGGGTTAAAAGGATGCTAGTGAATTACAAATAACCCTGTATAACAGTCAAACTGCGCAAGTGCTTACCTTGCTCTGTGCTTGCACTTGATGCTTCAGTTCTTCATTAGTCCTTGTTAATTCTTCTATTCTATTATTCCTTAGTTCTAAGTCAGATGATGCTTGAGTTTCTAACTCTTGTATCCTCTGGCATGTCAGTTCAGTTTGAACCTAAGACAAATAAGAATCACATTCAAGGATTTCAAGGGTCTATCTATGGTAAACCGAGTTGGAATTAGTATATGGATGTAATATCAAAACATTATGTTTGTAATGCGTTATTATTAACCTGTTTGACAGATGTGTGAGGCCGCTGCTGAGAGGTGGAACGTAAAAAGTCCGCTCCCGAAGGCAGCAATGATGAGGGTGACGGTGGGTACTGTCAGAGAGACACAACTTGAGATACACTCGGGATTGCCACTGTCCCATTAAATTTTTAAGTTAATTAATTGCACTTACATCTAAACAAAATCATTTAACTGCCTCTGAATATGTGTCTTATATCATGATCCTACCAATACAAAACATTTTTAAGATAACTTTGCATTCCTCAGTAGGTTATTACGTTTTGATATAGTGTGTTTTAGTATTATATTATGAAAAACGAATATGGGAATGCAGTGAAGCAACTCACCATAGGGTAGTTTCCGCCCTGGGGCGAAGGAGATTTGGCGCCGGTGAGCCGCACAGGGCTCGAGGAGGGGTGCTTGGAGAGGTGATCCCGGATGCCTTTGTCTGATGAGTTGTGCCTCTGTTTCCCACCCACGCCTCCGCCCCCACCGACGCCTTCTTCGCCTGAAAATTCACAATTGATAATCATTTAGAAATTCTGAGCAAAAATAATTTCTGGAGTTATAAACTTGTATTGCCATAGATTAGGCTAAAAGAAATGTGGTCTTTTCTATCTTTGAGAAAAAATTGTACAAAAACTAGGATGGTAAAAGATAGTATATTATTACTAGCTGTTGCCCGCGACTCCGTCCGCGAAGAATGGTGGGGAGGGGATAAAAAAATAGCCTACGACCTATTCTCAGACCTACCTAGTGTAGAGAAAAAAGTTTCATAAAAATCGGCCAAACCATTTTGGAGGAGTTCGGTAACAAACACCGTGACTCGAGATTTTTATATATTAGACTAGCTGTTGCCCTCGACTCCGTCCGCGAAGAATGGGGGGGGGGGAGATAAAAAATAGCCTACAACCTATTCTCAGACCTACAGAGTGTAGAGAAAAAAAGTTTCATAAAAATCGGCCAAGTCGTTTCGGAGGAGTTTGGTAACAAACACCGTGACACGAGATATTTATATATTAGATATAGATAGTGTATAGTGGTATAGGATCTAGTTAAACTGAAATTAACAATTCACCTAAAACCTTATATATACACTAGAGATGTAATGGATAGTTGTTTGGCCGGATACCGAATATCCAGCGAAACCTATGGCCGGATAGCAGGATATCCAGACGCCGGATATTCAGCCAAGTTTTACCTACAATTAAATTGAGCTAATTCGAGCGCGCGCGCGGCACTCGCGTCTTTATCTTCAGTATGGTCGTCAATCTACTACAAAAAAAATTTAATTATATGTCCTTTTATGAATTATATGCACTACGTGAATTAATAAACTGATTTTAATGATAGGAAAATATACAAATAAATACCCATTTTTAACCATAACTATAAGTTATTTCACTATCCGGTATCCGGTCGGATAGTATGCAACTATCCTGTATTCGGCCAAGTAGTAAAATTGTGACCGGATAGGCCGGATACCGAATACTGGCCGGATATCCGTTACATCTCTAATATACACATATCAATTAAATAGTCCTCCAATGCATATATAAAAATAGAAGACCTGACTCACTACTAACCCAACAACCTGCCCAAACCCTTGGCCCTTGAGGGCTGAAATTTATCATAGAGTTTGCCTTTATGATGTAAGCAAGGAATAAAGGTTGATTTGTTGCAATTCCCCTGGGATACGGAATTAACAGGATTTTTACCACAAATTTGTATTCTGCACAGACAAAGTTGAGGGCAAAAGCTATTCATAAGTTCACAACTGTTCAAAAGGAGGTAGTATCGCTCCTAGGGCTATCATTTTATACAGACATTCGCAAAGCCAATTTAATTATTAAATTGGTATAGTTAAGTGCAAAAATAACATCATCATTATCATTTCAGCCGAAAGATGTCCACTGCTGAACATAGGCCTCCCCCAAGGCTCACCAAACAGATTGGTCCCGTGCCATCTACATCCAGCGCTAAAATATGTATTGATTTAATCCTCTCATCACTATGTACAGGCACCTTAATTCAACAACATAAAAGCTATCATATTTATGAGCAGGTTGTATGCACCCATATGTTTACACTTGACCATACTTACTAGTCTTAAAGCATTATTATTTACTACTAGTATCTTAGTATTAGGGGCCCTTCCTTGCGGATACACTTCAACCCGTAGGGATCTCTTTTGTAAAAAATGTGCTATCCTCATTATTTACGTTTCAACTTTATGCAATTGAGTAAATCAACAAATCCAGTTCCAGTTTTGTTTCAAAACAAAATGTAAAAAAAAACTATACCTTTTCGTTTCCTTTTCCGGTCAGGCACAGCTATTGTTGGTGTGGCGCCACTTGGTGGGACCAGCGCTACGCCTGCTCCTATAGCTGAACCCCGCATAGCTGCTGATTTCTCGGGAGTTAATGCATCAATTTCTTTATCACTATATGATGACCCTGAAAAACAGAGCAGTAATTAAAGTTGATGACTTCTAGCCACAACTTGGCTTATTTGTTTATAATGTTCTAAGTGTACAGTAACAAATTTATTTATTTATCAAGTTTACTGGACTAAATATATAAATTTGATTGCATTATTTCGTATCAATGGTTCATTTAACTGAAAGACACCTATTTTGATGTCAAATCTTTTGTTTCTAACAACTAAACAAACATTCATACATTCCCGATTTTGTTAATAGAAGAGACATTTGTAATTTTTATAAACATTGAACAGAAACTGGTTAGGTGGCAGGTGAACTCACTTTTTGACAAGGAGCTCAGTAGGCCGACGTGGTTAATGATAGCTCCACTTTTATAGTCATGCATTTTGGCACACAGCAGTCTTGGATCTCGGAAGGAAAAACGACACTTTCTCGGTTTCTGTCCGGCATAATACACAGTAAAGTGACGTCACAGTCTTTCGTTCGATCACGGTTTTCCACATTTATTTGTTTCAGCCCTCGTAAGTTCGTTACTAAAGGTTATCCACTGAGGGGCAGGCCGGCAAAAAGTAAACACTGAGAGCACTGTCGCATCACAATTTTTCACTGCACACGAAGCACTAAATCACAATTTACCTGTGCTCATATTGGAGTCCTGATTGTGTAGTGGCTGGCCCGTGTTGACAGTAGTTTGTGGTGCCATTTGAATTTGTGCCCCAGCTGACATCTGTAAAGAAAGATGGCGTCTTTACATATGACTCGCCCAGTTAACTTCAATTACGTTCACGTATACAGTGTTACCACTAACTGCACTCAACATAGATACTCACTAATTAACTTTTAAATAATACACCCGTCTTAATAATCTTTTATACATTTTCAATTTAATATTACAAATAACCTAACTAGTTTGACAAGTCGTCGTAAACTCCAGTCGCGACAATCCAACGGAACGGACGGATACGCATCCGCGCGGGGTGAGGCGAGGGGGTGCGGACCGTCACGAAGTTTGCTCCGGTAATAATAATAACGACGGGCGAGGCGCCATTTTACAAGTATACAAGGCCAAAAGAATTGTTACCCCACTAAAAAATAATATTTGCCTGAACATTGATCACAAAAATAGGCACAACGATCGGTAATAGCTCGGAATTTTGCAACCTATTTGACGCGATAGAACGTTTTGATTGTAGAGAACTAAGAACTGCGCGGCGGCAGGTCAACAGCCCGCGAATCCCGCGGTTGCGATTGCGATCGGTGCTCACTGTTGACCAATGTGATTTTTGCACAAATTAGAAAGGGTCAGAAGGTAAAGTGTATGTACACTGCTTTTTAGCGGTTTTGGTTACGTTGTAAGTTAATCGTTCAATTAAGTTTTTTTACTGTATTGTTATAAACAAGACTAAATTGAGTGAGTGGACCGATTATTCCCGCAGAGAGGTGACTGTAGCGGGTGGCGGGCGGCATGCCACCGACCTGCGGCGAACGAGAACGTGATATCGGCGCTCGTGCCCCACAACAAACTGCTTACTGGACGTGTTACGTAGGTAGGCGTCGGCGGTGAACATATAAACAGATATATGTACTTCAACTTAGGTAGGTATACAACCAAGCATCGCGCGCGATAAACTCGTGTAGGTACCTACGCCGAGCAGGCAAGGCAACACTGAATATTTTATATTCAATCTTGGACATGAGTTACCTAGAAGTTGTCTGTGGCGCAATGAATAGATACCTATCTCGGTACAAAATTCATTGATTTAATACATTTATAATATGATAATTATGTATGTAGGTACATGCTAATCGTGTACTTAATAAATAATGACAAAATACATTGATTTCAGACTTAACATTTCATTTATCATGCTTTGTTCAGTCCTTGGTCTACTATGTTGAAGTATTTTGTTTTCAAACATTGCTGTGACGTTTGTAGGTTTTGATGGAAACAATGATTGATGTTTAATTCACCCATGTGTGTAACATACCTATTATGTAGTTTGATATTTAAAATATTTATTAAATTTTATCATATACTTATTATACTCCCTAAAAACATATTTTTAATAAGATTACACATTACATAAATACACAAAAAGTATACCTATCATAAATATTTTTTCACACCACCTGCTCGACAATGCCTTATTATGTATCATGCAAACCTTTCTCAAAGTAAATCATTATAGCCCTTGGCTTTCGCCGGGCAGTACTGTTGTACTGAATTTCATTATAACCCGCCGGGCAGTAATGTGATTCTCAGTTTTAGTTCTTATTGTTCGTTTCATGGTCGTTATTGATTGGATTGGATTGGATTGGATTGGATCGATGGATCGATGTATGGATGGATGGATGGATCGATGGATCGATGGATGGATGGATCGATGGATGGATGGATCGATGGGTCGATGGGTCGATGGATCGATGGATCGACGGATCGATGGGTCGATGGGTCGATGGATGGATGGATCGATGGATCGATGGGTCGATGGATCGATGGATGGCTGGATGGATCGATGGATGGATGGATGGATGGACGGACGGACGGACGGACGGACGGACGGACGGACGGACGGACGGACGGACGGACGGATGGATGGACGGATGGATGGAAATAAAAAATTAAGAAAATATCGAGTGACGAAAGTGATTTCAAAAGGTGAGAAAAGTAGAGTATACTCCTCGGGGATAAAACTGATTTTGCCTTGGGCGCCCTTAAATCCTTCACTAATCTCAGGACTCCATCTTAATTCCCTCGCTTCGCTCGGGACGGGAATCAACTACAAACCCCCTCGGTACAGTCGGGAGTTAAATCTGGAGTCCCTCGTTTCGTTCAGAATTCAATATCACGCCCGTGACATAATACAGTGCTTTATCCCCTTGGTGTACAATCTACTATTATACACCGCGAAATTTTAGTGGTTGTTTTCCCGAAACGAGGTGATTTAGTATCGATTGTACAATCGATTTATAATTACTATTTTGACTAGAGTCAAAAATCCAATTGTGAAAAACGAAAGTCGAAAATGACCGCAAACCAATAGTAACGCTTCGTTCGTACTTAACCTATCGTACGATCGTACGCTACTTGTACCAACGAAGCGTTACTATTGGTTTGCGGTCATTTTCGACTTTCGTTTTTCACAATTGGATTTTTGAGTCTAGTCAAAATAGTAATTATAAATCGATTGTACAATCGAAACTAAATCACCTCGTTTCGGGAAAACAACCACTAAAATTTCACGGTGTAAAACACTAAAATCTTATTCCACTGTCGCCTTTAGAGTTTATTTTTCAAGTAAGCAGGATTTTGTCAACTAACCACTAAATTGACCGAAATTTGTAAAGCATGAGTAAATAGGTGTATGACTTATCGCTTAAAATAAACTTAAGATTTAAAACCCCATTTAAAACCAGGTGTAGGTATGTGTAGGCTTCAGAGGTAGAGGACTTCATTCACGTAGACAAAAGCTAACGCTGCTCTCCCATCGGAGCCCCATTAAGTACCTGGCCCTGTCTTAAGCGTGTATATTGATGTCGATGTTCCTGTGTTTATCCCGTAACAAAGAATTCTCTGAGAGTAAATTATTCACACTGGATTAAACAACTGTTAGAAAATGAGATGATCACGTGATTCCTACATGGCCAATTTTAATATGTACACGCTTAGAAGCATTACCAATTGCTGACAAGGTTAGCTGACGTAATGTTTGTTCCATTTCCAGACAGCAGATACTTAGATAATATTCATTATGAAGTTAAATACCTACCAAATTGTAACTTAACTTTGGAGTAAACACACAGTTGAGGATAAAAAATGTATCTAAAACTATTTTATTATGTAGAGAATCTTGCCCACCGCACAAATCAACCAATGATTAGCCGGCGCAATGCTTGCTTATTGTGTCGCGTTTATTTTTAGCGTACCCACCTAGCATCCGACGAATGGAAAGTTAGCGAGTTGGCAATCTACGAACGCTAGCAGGTATGCATTCAAGTATGTACCTATTACCTATTATGTTTTACATCGAATCACGGATCGATGATGCGAGTGTTAGCTGGCTCGGTATAAAATGCTTATCGTTGGCAGATAATTTATTTATTTATTAATTCTTTGACCTTTGTTTTTCTTTAACCTGATTAAGTTTATACAAGGATTTTAACAATGATTGAAAATACTTTAAGAACTGAGTTCCCCGATTACAAAGAAAAAGTATTGCTATGATATGAAAAATAAAAACTTGATCTTCGCAACATAAATTAATGTCTGTCTACATTACTCAAGAAGCAGCGTTGTCGGTTCAAAGAAAACTGATGATTTTATGATAACAAATTGCGCAGTAAGTGAGCAAAAGGAAACTATGGATAATAGTACATTACTGCAGCGGCCGCGAAATAGGGGATTGCCGGCCGAGTAGTAATAGATGGCCGAGTGTTAACGAGGCCATCTAGAGATACGAGGCCGGCAATCCCTGTTCGTGGCCAAGGCTTGTATAGTGCTTTTCTCAAATAAATCCAAGGAAATGATACGAATGTTCAACTTACATGTTCATATTTAATTCAAATTTTTTTTTTTTTATTCCCGCCAAAATATTTATTTTCCAGCAATTTATTTGTAAGCTGTTCCAGTTAATGTTTTTGACGCAAAATATTGAGATGATTTATATTTATTCAAAAATTACGACCTTATTAATAATAAATTGTTAACAATAAACGCCAATCCTTATTTATTTTATTGAATACCTGATTAAATCTAGCCAAGTAAGATATTAAAAAGTAAATTCACAAACTAAATTTTTCTTAATTGGCAGTATGTCATTGATAGTCAATAAAAGAAAATACGACCCACTAAAACAAATGACAATCTCTTTGCTGGCCTTGGCCAGCAATGTTTGTATGAAATTCCATTATTGTCGTCTAATTTGAAATTGGAACGAGTCTTCCTCAACTGCTATACAATGACATACTTCGTGTTCTATTGTCACGACTATAAGGACCACATTTCCTTGGATGTTTGAGAAAAACATTTTTTCACACCACCTGCTCGACAATGCCTTATTATATATCATGCAAACCTCTCTCAAAGTAAGTCATTATAGCCCTTGGTTTTCGCCGGGCAGTAATGTTGTACTGAATTTCATTATAACCCGCCGGGCAGTAATGTGATTATCACTTCTCGTAGTTCTTATTGGTATGCATTTTAAAGTCTACTTTCAAAGTCGCCCCGCGTGCAGGCCGCAGCAGGTGCAGCTCGTGCACGTGGTGGTCGCGGCGGCGCAGCCCGTGCTGCTGCTGGTGCTGGTGCTCAACGTGCCCAGCCCCGCGGTGCCCGCGGGCCGCGCCGCACCTCATTTATTTGCAGTTCCGCGGCCGAACCAAAACAAAGTCAAATACTAAACAAAAGCCGCGAGTGTTTCAATACGCTGCAATTTTAAGTATCAAAACCGCAAAAGAAGATAAAACATTAAGAAAATATCGAGTGACGAAAGTGATTTGACTCCTGATCCTGATTCCATTAAATTAGACGCCTTAGGACCACTTGCACAGTTCAGGGTAAAAAAAAAATCGGTAACCCTGGGTTAAGAATGACAGTTCCATACATTTTGACACTTGTTAATCCTGGGTTAGCAGTTAACTCGCTCGGAGTAAAGTAGCTAACCCAGGTCTGCGGAAGCCGGCCTTAGAAATTGTTAATAATGTATTCCCAGAGAAGTCGAAGGAAAAATACTTAAAAGCTTACAAAGATTTCGACAAATGGAAAACTGCGAAAGGCGCAAAGTCAGTGTCAGAATCAATGCTTCTGGGTATATTGCGAGTATTTTTCTAGTAGCCTTGGTTTTTTATTATCTCGCAAAAGGTGAGAAAAGTAGAGTATACTCCTCGGGGATAAAACTGATTTTGCCTTGGGCGCGCTTAAATCCTTCACTGCTCTCAGGACTCCATCTTAATTCCCTCGCTTCGCTCGGGAATCAACTAATAACCCCCTCGCTACGCTCGGGAGTTAAATCTGGAGTCCCTCGATACGCTCAGGATTCAATATCGCGCCCGTGACATAATGCAGTGCTTTATCCCCTTGGTGTACAATCTACTATTATGTTCACGTTAATAACGTTGATATCATCTCTTTTTCACAGCAGATCCTTGACTTTAGTAAAGTAACTTCCTAAAGTAGTTAAATGGATCACGATCGTGCAGATCACTTTTAAGTATCTAAAACTCGGTACCAAGCGTTTTCCCAGAGATAAGACCAAGCTAGATCAATTTTTCATTCCCGAAAACCCCCACATACCAAATTTAATCGAAATCATTGGAGCCGTTTCTGAGATTCTGATTATATATATAAGTATTTGCAAGAATTGCTCGTTTAAAGGTTAGATTAGATTTGATAGTTAGATAGATATATTATAGTAGAGGAGACGTGGAAGATCGACCTTCACTATCAAATATAATTTATAAACAAATATGCCTATGATAACTTGCCTATCGAAAAGTGTTCATAGATTTTTTATTTTTATTTTTATTGTGGAGTGCCTTTAGCCATCTTCCAGCTCCATCATCAGACCCTGGTTACCATCTGGGATCAAAGTACTCGTCAAGACGAATCAAACGAGTCCAAACTCGATGGGGTAATTCGTAGTTTCATTAATTCAGTATGGCCAAAGGCACTCCACAATAAAACGACACAACCCCATCGAGTTTGGACTCGTTTGATTCGTCTTGACGAGTACTTTGATCCCAGATGGTAACCAGGGTCTGATGATGGAGCTGGAAGATGGCTAAAGGCACTCAACAATAAAACAAATAAAAATAGCTATGAACACTTTTCGATAGGCAAGTTATCATAGGCATATTTGTTTATAAATTATATTATTTTCAGACATCCATATTTAATTCAATGGTAAACAAAAGTACTTATAATATAATTTATTTACACATATTCTATTACATTAGAAAAATACATTAGGAAGTAATAACAGATAAAAATGGAAACTAATAAATTAGTAAATTATATTAATTAATTATTAATTTATAAATTATATTTGATAAAAAAATATGTCTCATCGAGTTAACAGATCGGTGAAGGTCGATCTTCAACGGCTCTTAGACCATTACGCATTGCTTGACAAAAATGCATTAACTAATAGATTATCATTACAGTTGAACTTGTTCAGTCAAGTACTTAGTTAATAATAATAGTAATAGGTTTACCGCTAGTATTTGAATGTTCTAAACACTACTACATTTTTATAAGTTAGCTTGGAAAGCTGCAGTAGGTATGCGGATTATTGCGTCGCGTTAAACTTGCTTTTGGTCCGAAGGACAATCAATACTCAGTCACATCTCCGTCCCGCATTCATTGGAAGCGCAGTTCCGCGGACGCCCAAAATCCCCTCTTCCGGCGCGGTATGCAGCCGGCAGCGGCAGCCGCGTGCTGTTTAACCTAATTTTCTAGTACGAGGGGTGCAGGGCGCGAGGTGCGAGGGGAGGGCTCAGCGCAACTTCAGCCGCAAGCATGCAGCGCCGTCGAGGTGCCGCGAGATTCAAACCTTCAGCCTGCAATATTGATTATTACTAGTGGCGACGACGCCTGCCTCTTTCAACTATACTGTTTACCATATCGAACAGGAAAGGTCAAACCGATATAGGGGTGCCTAATCCTGAATACTCACTCCACAATAAATATTTACCAGATTATTGTTTTATCTGCCTTATCTACATACGAATAAAAAAACGTGTTTACTACTCTTAAGCCCAGTACTGTATTTAAACTGTTACGTTACCGTAAAACATTTTAATAGTTAAGTTTTAGTTAAATCACGTGTCAATGTACCTACAAACGACATTTATATTTTTCCTATAAGAATCTCAATGACGAGCATAAATATGTACGTTCCGGTTATATTTTTTTCACCTTTGTAAAAAAAACACGATGCGCACTGTAAATAACATGTTTATTCTCAACCAAGTCGCCAAGTATTAAATGCCAAATTAAATTGGTGTAATAATAAAATAAATTAACAAAACTCATAAAGCCCTCATAATAGAGTAGACAGTAAATAACGAATATGACATTTTTGTACTTAGATTCTTTTAGCATTCAGCCCCGCGTACTTTCTCTACCGCAGCTAATAGGCTCTACGATTGGGAAACTCTGTAGGTAGGACCTTCGATATCTAAATTGGATATTTAAATTTAAACAAAATTATAGAAAAATTCAATTAATAACATTTAGATAATAAGTAATAAATTAATGTTCAGATTTTTAGCGTTAAACGTATGACAAGTAAGGCCCCATTCACAATAAAATGCAACAAGGCAATTAAATTGGCAGACGAATAAGAACAGCTGAATATCGGAATAATGTTCTCATTTATGGCACTTTACGGCATAATGAAAAAGTAATGGTAGTATAAAGTAAGTACATAAACGAAATAAAGTTAACAGCGCTGTATCGCGGGCATGCGCAACGCTCCATTCACAACGTGTCGCGCCGCGCACCGCAGGGCGGGTGGGCTTATATCTATCGCCGTTCAACGGTTCTTATCACATCGAAAATGTAAGTATAAACTATGCTGTTATGTGATGCTAATGACAAATGGATAACCAACAAAGGTATTAGGGTCGTGTTAAGTAGTTTAGCATAGGGTGGAGTGCCGGTAGGCGCAGTGGGTCAGGCTGGCGCGGCAGGCGGTTCGGGCGGACCTTGCAATGTCGCGGCGGCGTGACGCTCAGCTGACTGGCCGCCCGCCGCCGTCGCCCGTCGCGCCGGCCCGCGTTCATTGCCTCCGCGGCGGCCGATATGAACGGTCGTCTCGCATGTTGCTGCCATCCAACATAACATCATTCACGTTACTAAATACGAACGTAACGTAAGCATGTACCAGCGGGACGTCGACTAATGTGTATAGTGAACTATCCAGATCGATAGTTTTAAGTGAGTGTGCCGTGCGCTGATTTCAATGTAATTGGAGTGTAGTGACGACCGGTGCGAAAGGTCGGGCTGTGTAAAAATAACTGCGGAACTGGGCGGCTAAGCGGTGGAATGAGGTTTGACGGCACATTGTAGCCGAGGCGGGGCGAGGCCGTGTGCGCCATATTATAATTTCCCTTAGCGTCGAATGTGCAAACCGACTGACTGAACACTGCGCTGTGCCTACTTCTCTTTCTCTCAATGCGCAATAAGCATGCCGCCTGTGAGAGACAAGCCGTCTTCCTCTGTCGAACTCGAACTTATCACCAGCTTGCTATGCGTTCGGTCCGATCTCCAAACTCTACTAAGTACAACGTCACTTGGTAACAGTGAATTGTTTAGTGATTTGTAGGGATAATGGAATGAAAGTTAAAACAAGGAGCAAGTGCTTAGATATTTTTATTACCAACAACTTTTTCTAACAGTAGATGGATTTGGTCACCGATTCTGGACGAACGTTAAATGAGTTCATTTTTAATAGGTAGTAGACTCAAACGAAATAAAACATACGCTTAATACAGTTAACATTGAAACAACTTGAAATGCTACTGACGTCGAGATTAAGGAAATATTATTATGAACTTTCACCTTGCGTAAAAGCAAAATATAATATCAAATCAACCTACGTACCAGAAATACGAAAAGTAAGTTTTGTCTGAAAAAAAAAACCAGAACCTGCTACAAGAAAGCACTTCGATCAACAATACAACATGTTGATACATTGTTCATCGAAGAGAAAACATGATATCTAGGTACACCTTACTACAAAAAGTTATATTTTTTTTTATTAAGTACCACGTACTTCAGGTTGTGATTTTTACAATGATTGCATTTCAGCGTGGCAAGGCCGATCGAAATATCTTGTGGTATTACGAGCAGACACGTGATTTCTATTCTTACAAAACTTGTGTCGAGGGCCTATCTGCAACAAACCAATTGTGTATGGGGCCTATTTAGGTAGTGCGTGTAATAGATAAATTCAGATTCCGAGTGGCAGTACCACCGCCCGCGCCGGTGTCAGTGACCCCGCCCCGCTACGAACACTAACTCTGTACCGGCTGCTACACTTCTGCGCTCCTAGTGTCGTTCCCACTGCATAATGATGATTGTTCCACACAAAACTATATTCTACATCTACCTCTTCATACTATTACCGTTAATAAACATCTAAATAACAATTTTTAAGTCAACGTTATACTATGATTGTTTCAACTTTCATAATCATGACGTAGATTAAAACGTTTTATAATTTATAACACGAAATATCGGCACAGTATATCTACCTACCTACTTAGTTATTGTTTTTGATATCGCTATCGATATCAGGACCCACAACGTAACTTTGTCATTATCATTAAACATCACAATCGCTTTGAAGGCATCAATCATGCCACTAGTCATTTTCATTTATTGGCATGGTAAACATGCCAACTTAGTATGCGATCAAAGTCATGAAACTCGTACTTTGCAAGTACTAACAATCTGGAAATATTATACCAACCTGCCGGATAGTTACGTGGTACCGAAATCGACAAACAGGAACGCGGCGTGTTAATAGGCGATAGTGAACACAACGTGGCTACAAATACCTCCATTCGACGATAATGAATGTTATTCTGTACGGTACGCGCTATTTATAGATTATTTATTGAAAGATTCGTGCTCTTGTACCGAATCAAAACCACCGAGTATTGATCGCAAATGAGTAGAAGAAAATGTACGTAACTGATTTTAAATAAAGTTGACAAAGTTAGAAAGTTACAATACAAACACGATCATTAAAGATACGGGTACGTACCTAATCAAAGTAACACAATAAATCAATATGAACTCCAAGCAGGTAGGTGTGTACCTGTAAGAATCTACCGACTGACACTCGTGTTCACCGACGAAAGCCTAATCGATATCAAGGTGAGCGGAGCTGTAAAAGTGGCTCTATACCGTATCACGATCAAAGCACGGTATCACAATATGATGTAGGTAGATAGGTAAATATTGTTTTATAAGAGCACAATCAACAGCGGCTTGTGTGACATAACATGTAAGATAGGCAAATTTGATAATTATATATGTATGTACATCGAAATAAGCCTACTAAATTAGATTTTTATCGTGAAGCATAAAAAATACCATTAATGATCAAAGTGCGTATTATGTACATCCCCCAAATCGCCACTAATAAAGAAAAACAAAAAAGTGGTAGTAAGTATGGCTATGGCTAGTCACTAAGGTGTAGTCGTTTTAAATGAAAGCTTTACAAAAACCGAACTTCGCCTACCGCTATCACTGTGCTGGAGATATGTAAATAGATAAACTCACCGCCTTGTAATCGGGGGCCCGATGGGTTTCTACTAGTATCTCCCTTGCGCTCACCTGCAAAACACGTGATCAATGCGCTCAATGGACGTATGCGAAGTGCATCATATTCATATGGAATGGATGACGCCTACCGTAATCAAAGTTAGTCAAGCTACCGCACAGTGAAATTTACTTATGGAAGAAACTTTTTTTCACAATTTCTATTTAAGTACATAGTTTAAAATAATTCTTATTTGACCAACAAACAACATCCAGCACACATTAAATATATTTTTAAGAAGTAACAAAAACACGCTTTAAACTGGATAACAAGGTCTTATGGTGCTACTGGGAAAATATTTTTTTGTAGGTCGATAAGTAAACGTGCATATTAGCTGGCAGACTATTTATGCCTGCCGCCATCTTGTCGTAGAATGACGAAGTCCTAGTTTCACATGCTCGCAGCTTGCAATGCAGCGTCGCATGATTAATATGAATCAAATTTGTATCGACTGCTATGTTATATTGTATTATAACAATTCGGTATATCGTATCTAATCAAGTAATCATGATTTATGAGACTATGCTGTAATTGGAGTCTGTAAAGGATTTATGTGTTAATGACAAAAATGATTTAAAACAAAATAAAATCATGAGCAATAACGAAGATCATTTGAATAACAAATACTTAAGTCGTTGCGTAGTAACAATCCGATAGCCTGACTTAGCCTGGCGGGGCAAAGTGTCGCCTCGCAGGACGAAAGAGGGGAAATGGCGGGTGGAAGGACGGAGGTGAGACATAATGGAAGTACATATCCACCACATCCCAGGCCACAATATGTGCGCCTACATACAGACAGCGAGCGCGGAACGCTTCGATCAAACGGATGTGTTGCAGCCAGGTGGGAAAATTTAGTCACGAAATGTAGTTTTATATGAGATCGTACGAGGATTAAATCATCATGGATCTATCAACTACAAATCATTATATTCACTTGTATACTTGTTTCCGAGAGCGGCGAGACTGAGACGTGTTTTTACTTTGCCTATTTATAGCCTGACTCACCGTGGTTGCCGTTATTCGAACAAATTCTATATTATTTGTTACTGTGTATGACTTTAGCTTTTTTTCCAGCGATTGACGTAATACCCTTTAAGTAACTATAACAAGAATAATAAACAACCATTTGCGTTCTGTCCGACCGACCGATACACGTATTACACGTAATGTCGTCGCATTGAATCGCGGCCATGTTCTTTTATATTTAACACGTAGCGCGAAGCATTAGTGCGAGTCTGCTCTGCCATGATCGAGTGACGTCTGTTTCAAACAGAATGCCTTCACTTTGTTAGTAGCGAATTGTAAACTAGATGGCAGAAGTAATCATGAAATCTGATATCTGCGTTGAAGACGAAAAACCTACTTAGTAACTTCGTTATGCTTGCGTTCAACGTTTAAGCATCATAATGAGGTACACTAGCATTGTTCAATAGGCTACTTCGTTGGTGCTCGAGATGGTCTAAGATTAATTAATTAATTCTGACCTTGGCGCCTAGGAAGCGCGCTTCCAGCAGCTCCTGCTTGCGAGGATCCAGCGCCGCCTGGAAGTGCTCCATCTTGACGCCAACACCTAAAACAAAATGTACGATCATGAAACCGGCATACCTACCAGCGTGAAGCAGCATAAACGAAACAAATTATAACAAGTGAGTTTGTTAAGTGTTAAAAAACCGGCCAAGTGCGAGTCGGACTCGCGCACGATGGGTTCCGTACCATTATCTATAAAAACGGCAAAAAGATCATGTTTGTTGTATGGGAGCTTTATTTTATTCTGTTTTTTAGTATTTGTTGTTATAGCGACAATCGAAATACATCATCTGTGAAAATTTCAACTGTCTAGCTATCACGAGAAACAGCCTGGTGACAGACGGACGGACAGCGAAGTCTCAGTAATATGTATAGGGTCCCGTTTTTACCCTTTGGGTACGGAACCCTAAAAACAATGAAGAATGCTATCCTAGCTATCCAATATATTCCTGAAATTGTG
Source organism: Archips crataeganus (assembly GCA_947859365.1). Lineage (NCBI taxonomy): Eukaryota > Metazoa > Arthropoda > Insecta > Lepidoptera > Tortricidae > Archips > Archips crataeganus. The sequence goes on from OX402051.1 coordinate 9,988,788, forward strand.
TAAAATAAGGAATGAAACGTTTCATAGTTATGGTATTTGCCCTCATAATTAATACCCGATAAGTCCCTACAAGTCTTTTGTACCACTTTGAAATTTTCACCTGGTTCAATTGTGTTTGGCTATTTGTTACATTGCTATTTAGACAATAAGTTACACTGTTACGGCATCTTCCTTGATCTTTCAAAGGCCTTTGACACTGTCTCTATCTGTACTCTTATATCGAAGTTGGAAAATATCGGAATCCGTGGTCAATCTCTAGAAATTTTCAAAGATTACCTTAGGAATCGCACACAATGTGTGAAAGTTAGTTCTTTTTGCAGTCGTGATGAGTTCCTCTGTTTTGGCGTCCCTCAGGGAATCATTTTGGGTCCGACTCTCTTTCTCGTATACAGGGTTATTTTTAATTCACTAGCATCCTTTTAACCCTAAACTCCTACCACTTAAACAAATGTTTTTTGTTTTACGGCTTTTGTCATAACTTAATATTTTTGGTGTAATAACGTTTTGAAAATTTTAAATTACCTCTTATTTTTACGATACTCTGTGTATTTGTATGGGAAAAAAGTGCTTCATTTTAAAAAGTCGTAAAACAAAAAACATTTGTTTGAGTGATAGGAATTCAGGGTTAAGAGGATGTCAGTGAATTACAAATAACCCTGTATATCAATGAGCTGTGTCAACTGTCCATCCCAAACTGTGACATATACACTTATGCTGATGACACGGCCCTACTTGTATATGATGATTCTTGGGAAGAAGCGAAACAGAGAGCGGAATCTGCACTCTTCAAGGTGACAGAGTGCCTAACGTATAATAAACTAACTTTAAACATCGATAAATCTAAGGTCATCCGTTTCTCACTACCTAATTCTCCAAATCGTGAAAATGATTCTGATATAATACGAGCTCACGCGTGCCTCTCTCAATCCGCAAACTGTAGTTGTGCAGCCCTCTCTGTTGTATCAAATATCAGATATTTGGGCGTCTATGTTGATCAGAAGCTGGATTGGAGGGTGCGCATTGAAGCTCTCTGCACGCGTCTTCGCAGGTTGATTTATATTTTTAAGGGACTCAGGCATTCCGCACCAGTTGATACCCTAAACCTAGTCTATTTGAGTCTATGCCAGTCTATAATTGCTTATTGCATCCCTATGTGGGGTGGTACCTATAAAACAGCACTATTACAGGTGGAACGCGCTCAGAGAGCAATTTTGAAAGTAATGCTCTTCAAACGAAGATGCTATCCGACAATCCAGTTATATTCTGACGCGAAAGTGCTCACAGTCCGTCAATTATATATACTCCGTACTATACTACGTCAACACTCCTCATTGCCTTTTGACCATAGTATTTCCCAGAAGCGACATGGTCACCCCGTTTGTAAAATCTCTCATTGCCGTACGGCATTTGCTCGTCGACAGAATGCTGCACAGGGAGCTCGTCTCTACAATAAAATTAACAACCTGACGTCTATCTACACTTTATCAAGATACGAAATCAAAATTAAATTACAGAACTGGCTCCAGCGTTTATCTTATCAGGACACAGAAAATCTATTTGTAACTGTAACTTGAGTATGTTGGCAACACAAAGAACTACAACAACCATTATCAATAACAAAAATCACTATGACATAAATTCACATTACTATTTTAGTTTTTAAGTACCTATCTTAATATCAATCACATGTAACCAATCTTTTATTTTCTTTTTGAACAAAGCTTCACGTTATGCTGGGGTTGACGTCCTGGTGTCTGTCATGCTTATGCTCAAAAATTTACATCCTAAAGTGACCCTTTGTGCTAAGAGCTTAATACTAATAATTATAGAAGCTACTGTGCTAATATTGAGCGCTTGGGCGTCTGCCTTGCATGGCTTGAAGCTTACTTTGTTCTTTTTGTTCTATAGTTTATTATTACTACTATTTACTAAGCTAATGCTTGCTGTTACATTGTCCAAGTACCTACATATTTGTTTTAAGACATTAATTTCGGACGAACTCAAACCCCTAAGGCACGGGTCCAAACCTAGTTTAGCGGTCGAAAGCTCGACCACTTATTTAAGATATTGTTTGTACAAACTTAAGCCTATGTTACATGTAACACTTGTTTTTGAGTACAATAAACATTCTTATTATTATTATTATTATTATTTGCCTTTGCCAGACACATACAGAACATTCACTGTTTAAAATTATGATTTTACAGATTCTTTTAATTTCCCGTAAATATTAGCAGCATCCAGCTAGCAGGGGCATATCCAAAATGTAACTACATTTCGCAAACTCCGTTGTGTCGGGGTGGTAGGTAGGAGATAGAAAGTGTATTTGTATTTATAACAGAAAAATCCGAATGTGATCAGATCACCAAATCAAATAAGTACGTGTCGATGTGTAAGTTTATCGATACACGAATTTATTAACTTTGCACATTTTAGGGTTCCGTACTCACCTAGGAACCCTTATAGTTTCGCCATGTCTGCCCGTCTGTCTGTCGTCTGTCTGTCCGTCCGCGGCTAAGCTCAGAGACTGTTAGTACTAGAAAGCTGTAATTTGGCATGAATATATATATCAGTCACGCCGACAAAGTGATTAAATAAAAAAAAAGACTAAAACAATTTTTTTAGGGTACCTCCCATAGACGTAAAGTGGGGGTGATTTTTTTTTCTCGACTAACCCTATAGTGTGGGGTATCATTAGATAGATATTTGGAAATAAATAGGGGTTTTCTAAGACCATTGTTTGATAAAGTGAATATTTTCGGAGATATTCACTCCGAAACTTCAAAATAATGTGTCCCCCCCCCCTCTAACTTTTGAACCGCACGTCTAAAAAATATGAAAAAAATCAAGCAAGTTAAACTTAATAGAAACTTTCTAGAAAAAATATTTTCAACTTAATCAGTTGAGCAATTTTTAAGTTTTTGTAAAAAAATATTTCTAAACTAAGATTGTAATTTAACTAGCTATTGCAAGCATTTTTTTCTTTAAGAACCTATAAGATCACGCAACAGTATCTTCTTTCAAATAAAAAAAAATATAAATTACATCTGAAAAACAATCAACATACATACTAGTTCTAGTAGACTTCAGATTAGATTAGTTACCCAATTCGCCGATAGATGGCGCTGTACCGCCGACGTTGGGACCAAAACAACCACATTAATAAAGTATGCAAAGATTTTTTCGTACCCGCTACGGAAGTTACGGAACCCTATCTTGGGCGTGTCCGACACGCTCTTGGCCGGTTTTTAAATAAGAATTAGGTGCGGAAGATTGTGGTAATAGAAATAGTACATTATTGTCCTGGCCTGGAAGTAGGCAATTGCTAGCTGAGCATGAGTATTACGAACGAGCTTGCGGAGTCAGTTTAACTAATACGAAGCCAGCAATTGCTATTCCAGCCGAGAATAATACTTATAAAGCTTTTCTCAAAAATTGTGAAGGAAAAAATAGAATAAACTTCCATTAACTTAAATAGGTTTTAACGACCCGCCTTAGCCTAGTTGGTAGTGACCCTGCCTACGAAGCAAGAGGTCCTGGGTTCAAATCCCGGTAAGGGCATTTATTTGTGTGATGAGCACGAATATTTGTTCCTGAGTTATGGATGTTTTCTATGTATTTAAGTATTTATTTGTCTATATAAGTATGTTTATCGTCGTCTAGTACCCATAGTACAAGCTTTGCTTAGTTTGGGACTAGGTCGATTTGTGTAAGATTGTCCCATAAAAAAAAAAAAAATTAAGTACTTAAAAATAAATGTCATTTATCCCATTCCCGCCTTTTATCATTAAAAAAAAAAACTGCAGTGTATTTTTCCACCGAAAACACCACAAGCTGTTTCAAACACAATAAAAAAGTCCGGAGTTCCAACAAAACAACTGATACCGGTCATTTGAGTTGGCTGTATAAGATTAGTGCCAACTTATTACCATTACCATGGCTGTTTTAACTTTTTAAAAAGATTGAGACTCGACAATAATGGAATTTGTATGCCACATTGTTTTCGAGTTTATCGAGCCTGCAATGATAAAACTATGCACTTCGCGTTCTGATAGTAAAGAATGACAACTTTTACGGATATTTTCGAGAAAAATTATATTAAAGGATTTGCCACTAATTACCACACTGGATGCGTTCTGCGGTCGCGGTCAGGTCAAATTGAACGCAGCCCGCTTTATGTATGAACAACATTGTCGGTCTCTATTATTATATTATTATATTTTGTATAGATATGCGATCTGACCGTCCGGTCCGCACGTTGCATACATAATGCGGGCTGCATTCAATTTGACCTGACCGCGACCGCATAACGCACTCAGTGTGGCAAATCCTTTAGTTAGTACGTTAAATATAAATAAATAGTCGCAGACTGGCTCTTACTATACCTAAAATCGCATCAGTACCTAACCTACATGAGTAAGACTATTCCGATAAAGGTATGTACTATATCTTTTCTAACGGCAAAATTAGTATGGAAGTGACTGTTACATCGCACGCAATTAATTGGCAGCTATATATGACGTATATTTCAAAAAATTAACATAGTTCTTCTTCATTTAAACATTGTTTAAACGGCGTTTCAATCGACTTGTAAAGTGCAATATTTAGGTGCAATTACAAGACTCAATTAGCTAATACAGATAAGAAATCACTTAGAAAGCTATTAAAACATCATTGTGACGCTGTCTAATTTAAATGAATTGAATAATTATTTTAAAACGTTAAAAAGTATTTTCCGTCAGTGTTTATAATAATGTGAATACATTGGCTGAACCACAATATCAAAGCTTTTAAACCAACGATGGGTGCTACATAAACTTCGGGTTTCCTTCGCAATCGCAATCCATAATATCGTTAATCCTAAAGTCAAATGCCGTGCCACTTTTGCCCTAAACCCTTTTGACATATCATACATTTGCCATAATTATCTTATGTCCTAATGATCATTACCTAATGCTCTAAATACCTAATAATATCTAGATCTTATGACTCCTTGCGGATTCAATATAATAACACCTTTAGGGCACTATTGAGGCTCCCCCGTTTCTGCAGCGCGTCCGGCATGTTTGCCGCCGCCAGTGTAGATGACTTCTATGCCATTATGCACAAAAAGACAGCATCAGTTTTATTACGAATACGGGGGAGTAACAATGGTATCCTGAAGATGATAGCAGGAAGGTTCGATACCGCCATACTCAGCCGACACACTGAGCTGCATGTTCTCAGACATGGAATCTCTTAACTAGTGTATTTTCTTTTGATTGTTATATATATATTATTTAATTAATAATTAATAATTCTGACATTGTAATTCATTAATTCATTTATCTATAAATTGTGATACTGACATACTTAGTACTTAAGCTAGTAACTAACAAACTATGGACATAACAGTCTGAAAATAAATGTTTTTTTTTTAATATGTTTTGTACTAATATGGCAAGACATCTAGAAACCAAGCAAAAGGAACTGGCGAAGCATAAAACTTACACGAGTCATACATAATACAAATATACAAATACAAGTATACAAATCCATAATATTAAATGTTACACCAGAGCAGGCGTCGCCAAACCGTGGCTTGCGCGCCAGAAAAGTAGGTTAGGTTAGAACTACGACCCCTACAAAAACGAACCGCTGCCAGAAAAGTAGGTTAGGTTAGAACTGCGACTACTACAGAAACGAACCGCTACCAGAAAAGTACGCAATACCTTGACAAGCTCGTGCGCGGCGCTCGGCGGAACCCTGTCGCAGGGAGCCTCTGCTGTCCTTAACAAGATTGTTTTTAATAAGTGCGGCAAACGCTGACTGCGACAGGGTTCCGCGGAGGGTCGCGCACGAGCTTGTCGGACTATAGGTTAGAACTGCGACCCCTACAGAAACGAACTGCTGCAAGAAAAGAAGGTTAGGTTAGAACTGCGACCCATACAAAAATGAATCGCAGCCAGAAAAGTAGGTTAGGTTAGAACTGCGACCCAAGAGAAATGAACCGCTGCCAGAAAAGTAGGTTAGATTAGAACTGCTACCCCAACAGAAACAAACCGCCGCCAGAAAAGTAAGTTAGGTTAGAACTGCGACCACTACTGAAACGAATCGCAGCCAGGAAAGTTGGTAGTTAAGTTAGAACTGCGACCCGCACAGAAATTTAAAATATAAATTATGGGAAAACAATATTAGTAAATAGATGATTATGGCAAGAAATATTAGGACATGTGACTATTAGGACATATAATCATTAGCAGACAGGAATTTAGGGGGCAAAATTTAATGACAAGTAGGGAGTTCCTTTATCGATAAAGTCAACTTATCCCATATACTAGTGACCACTCCTAAGTTTTTTTTTTGTAAAAATAAAATTTTATAGAAGGTATAAATATGAAACAAAATAATAAATCAATTCTATTCTTCATCATCCTCGTAAAGCTCACGTCAAATTTTGACTATCATAATTTTTACCTTATTGTCAATCAAAATAAGTTGACAGTTGCTTTGACATAGGTATGTACGTATTAAATTTAGGATGTCGGGCCTTACGAGCTTAAGTAATGTAAATATTTTTAGTGCAATGGTACTCATTTACCAGAGATAAATGCTTTTTATAAACTTTATCATAGTTATTTGTTATCTATCACTATACCTACTCCAACTAATTTAGAATTATAAACCACAACAACATTATATTGCGGCTCGTGAACTGTTTTCTCTTTACAATTTGTACTAGAGTAACAATTGACGACACACAAATAAAGTGACATTTAAAACAATTTTATTTTGCAGCTCCCAGACTATTGTCACCTATTGTACTGTACTATTTGCTACGTAAGAAATAGTTGACGAGCCGCAATATAATGATGTTGTGGTTTTCAATTCTAAATTAAATGAACTATAGCATATAGGAAAAGCGTCGATAGTTGAATTTATCGATAAAGGAACTCCTTACCTGTCATTACATTTGCCCCCTAAATTCCTATGTCTGATCATAAGTAGGTACTTAAGAAAATAGTGCAAACTAGCATAAGGATAAACAATACTATGGCATTTACATTAGGGCAAACGATCATTATGACCAAAGTTATTATGGAATTCGGCGGTCAGTGAGAGCGCCGGGGGCCCAATACCTCTCCCCCTCCTCTATTCCCTTTCCTTTTTCCTCTCCCTTTTAGGGCCGACAACGCACTGGCATCGTGTAAAGCGCTGCGGGTGTCTATGGACAGTGGTGATCATTTAACATCAGGTGACCCACTAGTTCGTTTGTCTGGCCTCTAACATAAAAAAAAAATACAATTAGGACAAAGGATATTATGGATTCCAATATAGACCCTTCACTTGAAGGTTACTTGCGAAAGCTTAGATTACACTATGCACATTGATTTGATTGTACAATGGATAGCAATAGGTGAATTTTGTTTTACTTTGTTTTGCTAGTTGGAGTGAAGGAGCCTTGTCAAAGTAAAGATGAAAGGCCATGCCAGGATAAGCTAAGTGATCTGCCCCCAGCGAGTTTTGACTTATAATTTTTTTTTATTGATTATGGCGTTCTATTAGTAACAAGTATTCAAAATTTCAGCCCTCCAAACTTTATAGTAAGTATTTTGTAAAAATAAAATCTAAATTATGATCTTTCATCACTATTTGACCGATTTTGACGTTCGTCACGTATATTGTGCATATAGTAAAGACAATTATATGACAATAATTTTAGGATATATACAAAAAAAAATACAATTTCTTTTAAAGTACTGCCACGTCAGCGACACTTCCAAGTTTTGCACCAAAGCAAACCCCTTTAATAAGCTACAAAATGAATATATTTACTTGATTTTATCTGTGGCAGAACAAGGTGTTTTTTTTTTAATTGAATACATCACTATACATTTTCCATACCCGCTCGTTAAAACTAATCGATTTAATTAATTATATTAATTTATATCAGTGGCCAGTGTTCATGATGAACGTACATGTTTCTCTAAATAGATTTTAATCGATTAGTTTTAACGAGCAGGTATGGAAAATGTATAGTGATGTATTCAACTTAAAAAAAAACACCTTGTTCTACTACAGATAAAATTAAGTAAATATATTCATTTTGTAGCTTATTAAAGAGGCTTGCTTTGGTGCAAAACTTGGAGGAGTCACTGACGAGGAAGTACTTTAAAAAAAAAAAAGAATTGTACACTCGGCGTCACGGAAATGGCACACCTACGGATTTTGCTTTCAACCGAATATAACTCTTATCTTTATGACTTTTATTACTTTTTTTACCGATTTTGCATTTTTATTAAATGGAGGATTAAATAAAAGCCGTGGTGGCCTAGTGGTTTGACCTATGGCCTCTCAAGCAGAGGGTCGTGGGTTCAAATACCGGCTCGCACCTCTGAGTTTTTCGGAATTTATGTGCGAAATTACATTTGTAATTTACCATGAACTTTACGGTGAAGGAAAACATCGTGAGGAAACTTGCATGCACCTGCGAAGAAATTCAATGGTGTGTGTGAAATTCCCAATCCGCACTGGGCCCGCGTGGGAACGGCCCAAGCCCTCTCATTTTGAGAGGAGGCCTGTGCCCTGCAGTGGGACGTATATAGGCTGGGATGATGGAGGATTAAATTACCTTTCATATGAATCCACACACCCATACTTTACCTTTAAGACTGTATAAGGTTTATAACGGCTTGACACAGAAATCCGTGGTGTGCGATTTCCGTGACGCCGAGTGCATTTTGTTGTATTTTTTTTTGGCATTATATCCTAAAATTGATGTCATATAATTGTCTTTACTATATGCACAATATACGTGACGAACGTCAAAATCGGCTGGCTAGAAAAAAAATATTGATGCAAAATTCTGTAATGTTTGGAGGGCTGAAATTTTGAATACTTGTTACTCATAGAAAGCCATATCAATAAAAAAATATAAAAGTCAAACCTCGCTGGGGGCAGATACACTTAGCTTATCTTGGCATGGCCTTTGAATTTTATAACATGTGTTATGGGAAAAATTTTAATTCTTACATTTGCGGGCTGGCGACACGATTTGACAATTACCTAGGTAGGTGTGCATACTCATAAGGTTACATAACTTCGATAACGGTGACGTTTCTTTGTGTTTATGTAATGTTTTGTATTGTTTGTAAGAATTAAGTTACATGAAATGCGCTATTTGACGTCAATTCTTATGTGTAGCATATGTAAGTTGATATTTTTACTGGTAGAGCAAAATTACAAAATAATATAGTTTTAACATTGATTATGTTGTAAACAAAATTCTCTTCACCGTTTTCGAAATTGTATATTTTCTGGAAGAGGTAGCAATTCTACTTGGCTTCGTAGAGGTTCGTTGGTCTCATAGTCTCTAGTAAAATAACGTAAAGAAAGAATTGCGAACACGGGTTGCGGGGGGTGGGGACCGGGGTTTTGGCGCAGTATCTGGAGCAGACAGTCGAGTTGAGAGAAGTTAGGTAGGTACCTACGATTATGTAGGTATACGTATGTATGTTCAATGTACATATCGATCGCCTCCCCGGGCCACTCGCCACTATGATCTCACCTCCATCCTCTGCGCTACCCCCCCTTCACCTCCTTGCCCTACCGCATCCCTCAGAAGCCTATGCCCTAGCCAGCAACGAATGAGTGTCGTCGTCAACCACAGTGAATCATGTTTTTTTTTGCTAAAAATAACACCTAAATCTAAAAAGTGAGCATAGACAGTAACGACCTATCCGTCCTGGCGATTGCTCACATTGTTAATTACAAAATTAAAAAAAATATATTACGCAAAAATCAGCCAACGCATCAAATTGAAGTAGAGTTCATGGGACAGAGCCATGGAAAGTTGTACTTTTCTGAATCGGCTATAGGCTATTATTAACAAGATCATGTCCTCATACAAGATGTTTTATTTAATACCGTTTAAGTCCCACATTGTTACATGGAGAAAGAAGGACTCACGAAAGCAAGTTTGTTTTGACCTATATTTGGGGCATTGGACTGTGAGTGAATGTCTTAAATAGGCAAGTAAAAACTCCATTGATCTTTAGTTTAAGTATTACAGGAGCCTAAAAATATGTAATAGAATCGATAAATAAGTAGGTGAAGCTATAAATGCTGTACTAAAATTGTTTTAAGGTTCGAATAAGGTTGCAGATGAAAATGCGATAAAGCGAAACGGAGCATATCTTGTTTCTCAAGGGATTTCATGGAGGTTCGGGATCGATGCTCTGGGGCTCTAAAGAATTAGGAGACGGATTCAAATAAAAACGCTTTAATTTGAGTTATTATTGTGGCAGGTTAAATTTATAAATATATTTTCTTTACTTTTATTACTAACATTTATTGGCATGTTATATTAGTTTATTATAAACTAGCTGTTGCCCGCGACTCCGTCCGCGAAGAATTCGTATATCGCTATCCGGGTTAAAAACTATCCTATGGTATTCCTAAGGTCTCAAACTATATCCATACTAAATTTCATGTAAATCCGTTATGAAGTTATTGCGTGATAGAGTAACAAACATCCAAACATCTTCACAAACTTTCATACTTTTAATATTAGTAGGAAGGATAGTTGTAAAAATGAATCCTACTAATCCCGATGTGAAAGTTTGTGAGTATACTGTGCGACGTGCGTGTGTGTTTGTTACTCTTTTATGCGATAATAGCCGCACAAATTTGGAAGAAATTTGGTATGCAAATAGTCGATCTCTGAAATAATACAAAGGCTACCTATATCCTGATAGCTGGTTAGAGTTAAGATTTAACATACTACGTGCCTTATAGCTATTCAAATAGGGTAACTTGTGTTTAGAATAGTCCCCGAAATATCTTTAGGACTACCTGCGTGGCAAAGATATATCAATGATTTAAATATAATGAATAATGAATTGACTAGGAGACGGCATGGTTAGTAACGCTTCCGTATTTTCAGTGACTGCCATTTCGTATTTTATTTTTTATTGCATCACAAGTACAAGTATACATAATACAATTTAATTAATATTCAAGAAAACTAATATATTATAGCTTTATAGATTAGATTACACATGCTAAATGCTGGTAGCATAATTGTCGTTCAAGAAGCATTAAAGTTTTAAACAACCTTTCATAGTTTTTATCACTTATTTCAAGACTAGCTTTTGACCGCGACTTCGTGGAATTAGTAAATTGGGCAGCTTATTTTTTATCCTGCTTACTATTTAATTTCTAGGATAATAGCTATTTATGCAACTGTATCGTAATAGGGGTCCTTAAAACACGAATGTGGTTTCATGAAACGAGGCGTAGCCGAGTTTCATAAAGGGTCACATGAGTGTTTTAAGGCCAAATTACGTACAGTTGCATACAATATTTTATCTTCTCTCACACATTTTTCCAAAAACGAAGTAGCCTCTTTGCATTTTTCATGCCATAAAATCTTGATAGCATTTATCGTATAATTTTCTGAACTTTGCTAGTCATAAATTATGAGTCATTTCCTTCGCCGCATCTAAAATATCGGGCGGAGTCAAATTTTCTTCGCATTCACTGATATCAGATATTTTTAAGCAAGAACAAAATTTTCCCACGAAAATTCGTACAACAAAACGACACGTATGAATGGAATGGCGCTAAAACCCAGTACATCACCGCGCATGTGCGCGCATGCGCTAAAGCGCGCGCTGCCACAGACAAGTGAAAATTGGAATCAAAACTTGGTGATATAAACTTTTTGGATTTGCCCTGTATCGTAATGGTAAAAAAAATTGTATTATAACATTATTTCGTTAGAAGAAAAGTGTTATAATATGTTTTTTTTTTTATATTTCGGTATTGTGTTTAAAAAGTACGTCAATATAAACTCTTTTAGAATTTTATAATTCGAATTTTACGATATGAGAGTAGACAAAAGCTATTTTATATCCTACCTCACAACTCAAATTATCTCCGTAGCATATATTTCATCTAATCGGTAGAGCGGTTATTGATTCCCATACAAACTTCCACCCATTTTTACACGACTTTACCAAAAGGAAGTATAATGATTAACTCCTTTAATTAAAGGATTATTTTATTTATTTATTTATTTGTAAAAAAGTTATCCTATGTCCTTTCCCGGAACTGAAACATCTCTATACCAAATTTCATCAAAATCGGTTGAACATTTTAAGCGTGAAAAATTAACAGACAGACAAACACTTTCGCATTCATAATATTAGTAGGGATGAATTTCTCAAAAATACATGAACCTTTTTTTTTCTAACGAAAAGTTAAATGATAAAAAAATTATAGGTAGTCCTTTTTATGGACTTCCTTTTTTTACAATTACACCCTTATTTCGGAGATGAAAACTATTCCATATCAAATTTCATTTATTTCGGTTCAGCGGTTATTGATTCTCCACACAAACTTTCACTCCCTGGAAGGGTGATATCTGAGATAAAAACCGGCCAAGTGCGAGTCGGACTCGCATACGAAGGGTTCCGTACCATCTATAAAAAAGGCAAAACAATTACGTTTGTTGTATGGAATCACCCCTTAAATATTTGTTTTCATCATCATCATCATCATCATCATCATCATCAGCCTATAACAGTCCACTGCTGGACATAGGCCTCCCCCAATGAGCGCCATTGCGCCCTGTCCTCGGCTAGACGCATCCAGCTTCTACCAGCTGCTTTTCGCAGATCGTCACTCCACCTGGCCGGAGGGCGTCCTACACTACGTTTGCCAAGACGCAGTCTCCACTCAAGAACTCGTTTACTCCAACGGTTGTCGGTTCTTCGACTGATATGACCAGCCCACTGCCACTTCAACTTGCTAATTCTCTGAGCTATGTCGATAACCTTAGTTCTGTGTCGGATATCCTCGTTGCGGATTCTATCTTTCAGAGAAACTCCGAGCATAGCTGAGCGACCTTGAACTGGTGGATTAGCCGTACTGTGAGTGTCCACGTTTCAGCTCCGTATGTCATGACGGGTAGGACGCACTGGTTGAAAACTTTCGTTTTCAGACATTGCGGTATGGATGACGAGAAAACTTGACGCAATTTTCCGAATGCTGCCCAGCCCAGCTGAATCCTATGCTTGGCTTCCTTCTCTAAATTGTTTCTACCTAGCTGCAAAACCAAGCTCTCGGCTGAGACTCTTCGGTTGATGGCAGAAAGACGGGAAGCTACTCCGGCCACTTCGTTAGAGAGGTCGGAACTAAACAAGCGGATTGCGAAGATGATACGGCGTGACCTTCGGAGCTTCAACACACGTCTCATTAAAGAGGCAATAGAGCGGAACCGAGGGTCCAAACGAGACGAGACGAGATCGTGCTGGCTCTGAGACAGCTTAAGAATGGAAAAGCCCCCGGTGAAGATGGAATTACTTCAGAGTTGCTGAAGGCGGGAGGAGCTCCCCTCATACAGGAGCTGCAGAGCCTTTTCAACTCCGCTCTTCACTGCGGGAGAACTCCAAAGGCGTGGAACGAGAGCTTGGTTGTTCTGTTTTTTTAAGAAGGGAGACAAAACCCTTCTTAAAAATTACAGACCTATCTCGCTCCTAAGCCATGTCTATAAGCTGTTCTCTAGAGTTATTACGAATCGTCTCGCCAGGAAACTTTACGAGTTTCAGCCACCGGAGCAGGCCGTGTTTCGAGGAGGATTTGGCACCATGGACCACATACACACAGTACGGCAGATTATACAGAAGTCCGAAGAGTATAATCAGCCTCTATGTCTGGCGTATGTGGACTATGAGAAGGCTTTTGACTCTGTTGAAGCCTGGGCTGTCCTGGAGTCCTTACAGCGATGTCAAGTAGACTATCGTTATATCGAAGTGTTGAGATGTCTGTACGAAGCCGCCACAATGAGTGTCCAAATACAGGATCAGAAGTCTAAACCCATCCAACTGCGCAGAGGAGTGAGACAAGGCGATGTCATATCACCGAAATTGTTCTCAAGCGCGTTGGAGGATATGATTAAGACGCTGAACTGGGAAGGTATGGGCATAAACATAAACGGCGAGTACATCTCACACTTACGATTCGCAGATGACATAGTCTTAATGGCGGAGTCATTGGAGGAGTTGAAACAAATGTTGGACGACCTAGCATCAGCCTCACGTCGGATAGGCCTCGGTATGAATGTGGATAAGACCAAAATTGTGGTCAACGACCGCATTGATCCGGAGCCCGACATCGTCAATGGAAACCTTCTTGAAGTTGTTTCGGAGTACACATACCTCGGACAAATATTTGTTTTATTTTAATTTAATTATTTATTTTTAAAGTGAATATATAACTAAATATTCTGTGAATATTTCAAGTGTCTACCTGTTGCCGTTATCGATATGGAGCAAAAACGAGCAAAAAAATCACGTTTATTGTATAGGAGCCCCCTTAAATATTTATTAATTATTTTATTAATTTTCCATACAAACTTTACCAGGGGCTTTGGTTGTGGCTCTGGTTTCAAACTATGGAATGATTGCAGTTTAAGCTCCTTCTGGTGTAAAATAGCATTATCTCGTGAACTGCTGGGTAAATTAGTATATGCTGTACCATTTTGAAAACTACAATAAAATTGCTATTTTTTTTTATGTTGTGCTGTGCGCCAAGTTAGTTTAGTGTATACCTTATTAAAATTAAACTCGATCAAAATTTATTTAATTCGGTTTTGTTTATTATTTTTACCGCTATAGCATTATGACATGTAATAAATAAATTTAGATTAAACTCGATAGGATATGTTTTTGGTAACATCCTGCAAAAAACAGATTCACAAAATACTTAAATTTGCAGTGGTGGCAATCGATACACTCATGCAGGGTATCAATAGTCACGAGTTTTTTTAAACTGCCATTATCACGAAAACCATGAGATTTTCATTAAGGTCAAATTTGCTTAATCTGACTGCTTATGAGTTGTTCTATCTCCCCTCCTCATTTTGGCGTTGGTTTTAGGGACACCCTGTATAATCAGGAATAGTGCTGCTTTCTATCAGTAACAGAATTTCACCTGACTAACAGCAATCACCGACGCCCATGGTCACCCATAACACAAGTTGAGTTACGGAACTTACGGATGCGTTGCCGGCCCTTTGAGAAAAGAGTAAGTTCGTTTTTATGACGGCTTGCTAGGTTTTATATTTTTGCGCATGTACTTTAGTACCAAAAACGTTAAATTCGCTTCTGCGCATTCAATGTCATTACTGTCATTAGGTATTCAAGAACTGCCGGCATCTGTATAGAGGCTAAATTGGATTCATTTTAAGATGGTATTAATGTAATTTATTAATGGCTAGTCTCTTGCACCAGTAAAAAATAAACTTTCCAAAAACAAGCGGCTTTTCTTTCATAGGTACAAAAACTGTGAGTATCAATCAAAATATACAGGACACTTTTTAAGAACGTTGAAAATTCTATAAAATATTTCATGTAGGTTTTTTTTGCTCAATCAAACAGGAGACCTCTATAAATGGCTGATTTAACAGCGGTAATCTAATTTATTAATTCGGTGTGAATTTTCGCCACATACATGTTTTCTATATTGCATATTATGTTGTGTTTAATAAAGAATCATTGTTAAGTATTGCTTATTTCAAAATCTCATTTTTTGGCCACGTAAGTTTTGTTGGTTGTGTTTAGTCCCTTCGGACTCCCCCCCCCCCCTGACTGCACTATCTCTCACGTTCCTTACTACAAAATATTTATGTTGTGTTTAGCTTAGCTACACTTATTAACCCAAGTGTTGTTTAAACAAAAAATTAAAAATTTAATTAACGTACTAGACACAAATTTTCTCATTACTATGAGTGAAATATTATATGAATCTCTACCATCTCATGTCCATTTAATGTATGTTATGTATACTATGTATCATGTTCATGTATGTAACATAATAGGCGTCTTGGTTGTTATTGTTAGCCTATACAATGTTAAATAAATGAATAAATAAATAAATTATGTAACTCCAAAAACATATGTCTTATTTCAAAACAGTCAACCCCTATTTTGCATTGTTAACTTTGTATAAATTACTTTAAAATAATTTATCTAGTCCCTACTTACTATTTGGCCATACTTATAGATTTCCGCGATACTAACTTTAAAAATACGGACTCGTATAGTTTCTACCCTATTATACAAAATACTGAACCTCTATTTCTTTATTTTTAACCGACTTCAAAAAAAGGATGCGGTTCTATGTTCGACTGTATGTTTTTTTGTTTTTATTAAGTATGTGCCAGTATGAGTCTCAATTCCCGTTTTTGTTTTGCAAAATTGTTTTTGGGCTTTATAATTGTGAAAACAAGTTACATTATGTATTTAAACATCTTAAATTAATTGATCCATTTTAACCTCTCCCCATCCCATCGTAATATTTTTAGTACATTCAAAGGAAAAGTCAACTTTTCTCGAGCGACAACACGTTTCTAATTACGATAGTCAAAACTTGACGTGGGCATTACGAGGTTGAGATAAAAGTCCGGATAGATTATGCTCACCTAATATTAGTTTAGTACATACATATTAGTTATGCATCTACGATTGTTCGTCGTGTTGTGCCAGTCAAGGTGTCTAATAGCAAAACAACCAGCGTAATAGAAATATGTGCTGTGTCAGACTGAACAGCTGATCGCACAGCATGTTTATTCAGTTGGAAATTTAGTATCGTCCGCTATTCACACACAATTGAAAGTATAGACCAATGAGACTTTTTTATAAGCTTCCGTTGGGTATCGAAGGTCTGATGAATGAAGAATGATGTGCATGAGCGTGTGGTTACAAACAAGCAACGCGCGCAAGGTGTTTATTGCGATGACGGGCGGCCGGGTGGCCGGCTGTGCATGTGTGTATATTTGCAAAGCGTGTGTTGTGCACGCGTGCAGGCAGCAGGCACTTGGCAGCAGGCAGACGGGCCGCGGTCGCCACTGCGGACACCCACCCTTGCAGCGGGAGTTGCGGCGGCCGCGCTCGCTCGGACGATCGCTCATCGTGAACGCCTCCTTGAAATGCATCTTCCGACACCGCTCCGCACCGCATCCACATTCACGTGTAGCATCGGCACGCCAAAACACAATCCGCTCACTGTCACCAACACGTCACCGTTCCGACAAACGAGTACCGCCGCGTGATTGTCAACCACCGCGATCCGCTCTTGATACGTTCGCCGGAACGTGTCGCATTTTCGTTTTCAACAAACCGACGACGAGCAAACAAAACGTTTGATAGGCGCGAACCGACGGTCGACCTCGGGCGCGGACTGGCGCGCGATGCGAACGGCCGCCGTCGCCGCCTCCGCGCGAGACCGGACCTCGCGTCTCGGGGCGAGGATGCGGGAATCGGCTTCGGCGCAATACCCGTCACGAAAATAATAGGAACAGCGAGTGCACCTCAGAGTGGCTCGGAGGCACGACGCGACGCGGTCGGTGCGAGCGAGACGCGGATAAACACCAGACTGTTTACTTACGGCGCTCGGGTGCGGGCGGCGGGGCGCGGGGCGCCTGCAATCCGCGCGCTGCAATTACTGCCTGTGCCTGTAGCCGCCGACGATTACATCCTAACTCGGATGAGAATTAAATAATACGAATAAGCCCCGGCCAAATATGTTCACTGGCACTCCGGCTGTTGCCAACTTTAGGTACATCAGCATTATCAACATGCCAGAATACCTCATTCGGTCCCTAACCCTTGATTGAACGCCTCTTTAATTTCCAAGAAGCCCCATTACAATTTTTCATAAAAAAATATTTTAAAATTATTGAATTTTTACTGAACCTCCGTTAGCGTCTAGTCTAAATCATAGTAGGTGCCTATGAGACCGTTGACAAGTTTCGGAACAGTAGGCAGCTTCTTTATCTCAGTTTCGCTGTTATTAAAGTGGGTACCCAAGGTTAAGTTGGAACCAATTGCATTTATAGTACCCAAGGTTAAGTTGGAACCAATTACATTTATAACAAGATATAGATATCATTCATTAAATTTTGCCGCATTGAGTATATTATAGACTGTTCTACCTAAATAATAGCGAATTTGGTGGATAGAGGCAAATTTGGAGGATAGAGGAGCAATGTAATCATAGAGGCCATTGGATGGAATCAGAGTGCGAGCAGGTTGACGATCAATCGTCTCGCAGAGCTCTGCTCTGCACCGGGCGGTGGTGACTGCATTCCAACAGCGCCCCCTCCCCCGCGCCGCTCTCGAGCCCTCACCCCCCGTCCTTCCGGAGCTCGTCACGTGACGCGCCGATTAGCCGCCGAGTGCGCCACCGCGACCGAAATAGAGCGCGCACATACTATATCACACATCTCGTTCACCTCCACTAAACCATACTAAACTCTCTCCGCTGTTTTTCTGGCAGTTCGAGCCGGCCCCGCTCGTGTGAACGCCGCTCTCGCACTTATCACTCGTTCCCAAGATCCTAACTAATGACGACATTCTAATGGTATTCTGCTGCGATTGTTAACTTAACGCTGTTATAACGGCATATAAGCCGCGATACAACGTTTTTATTTATATCTGTGAAAATACTCGCAAGTACACTTGTACACAGGACAAATACATACATTATACATACATGCTACAAGTTACACACATAGACATATTATGACCTCTATATTGTCCTGATGTAGAGACGAGCCGTACATAAGCAGTAACAGAAATGTAGCACCAAATTGAGTAAAGCGTAGGAGTAACTAACGAGGCAAATAAGGCACGTAAGCGAATGATTTTTATGTGGAAGTGGAACTGGTAAATAAGACAATCTAAAGTAGCTTCGACGAGTGTTCTATCGATAGGCCAAACTAAGAATTATTAAATCTCAGTTGAGAACTGAAGGTACGGAACCCAGGTGAAGTGGGTTTAATTTTATAAGTATAAAATCAACAGTCTGATAAATAAATATCAGAGTGGCCTGTAAATTGTCAGGAATCACGCAGGGCTACCGCATTTAACAACAAGAAAAAGACGACACGATCAATACAGGCTGCAAAATGTACACGTGATCGCGTCACTATATAACTTCCTCCCACCACCCCGCTCACCCCCTAAACACTCAGCTCCACCCCCGACCCGATGTCGACACTAAAGGATTTTTCTACCCCTCCTTTCCCTAGCTTGTTAGAAAACATCACTTCGCCTACATTATTATCAACACAGTTTGTTTATAAAATCGGAATTTCTCAAAAATACTAAATCATCCAGAAATTACATATTTTTACCAAGATTTGTCAAGAGATTTACGATACACGCGCCTTTTTATATTTTTGCAGTAGCAAGTTGACAAAAAAACGCGTCGTCAAACCAGTTCCCGCGGGCGAATGGAGCCCATTACCGAGGCAGCGGATAGGGCTGCTCTTAGCCGCCGCGCTGTGCTAACCCCGGCTCGATGTTCATTTCAAACCTTTCTAAACCACATAAACCACGTGGGAACTCATTAAAGAGTCAATAAAAACTTCTTTTTTTAATATCATTTTAATACGAGAATAAAAATTCGAAAGCTATGGCAACAAGTGACAAGTGTTAAGTTTCGGTTTATTATTAAGCTGACTTCTTGTTTAAAGCTTGAGCTTTATAAACAGGCTGAAACTGGAAAACCAATACAATGTAACAATAAAGTGTTAAGATAAGATAAGTAACCGATCTGCTTGCCATTATGTAGGATTGCTATAAGGAGCGCTGGCGACTGCGGGTGGCTATCACAAAGTGGAAATAAGGAAACTTGATTACTTAAAGAAAAGTCGATTGTAGAGGCGTGGTTTAGTCGAGATGTCGGGATCATTAGCGGTGCTCTTGAATAAGTGAGGCAAGGGTGGGTGAGGTGAGGCTACCACCACAAAGGGTTGCGAATTGCGATCCGGCGCGTTCGATCGATAGCGTCCGCGAAAAATGCCGCAGCTACCGCACGTCTTCTGTGCTTGCCCACAAACAAACCGGATTGTGTAACATCGTCACCCGAACAATCGACGCGGTCTCTAGCTCTGGCACCAATTCAACAAAAAATATTATTTTAAGGTAATAAAGCTGTATCGAACACGATTTCCCTTCATTGCGTTAGATTGTGACGTTAAACAACTTTATATTGAACGCACTCATTATGATGCATGTAAACTTTCTATTGCTAAGTCAACCTCGCTGGTACAGTTTCTCTATAGCACGGTACGGACCACTTTTTCAATTCGCTGGATAAAAAGTGGTGCATTGAATGGTTAGAATTGGTGGTGGCAGCGATGCGCTTCGTATTTGCAACGGATGCAGCAAAATGAACATGAACAGTTCGTTGACCTCGAGCGGGCCGGGTTTCACTCGACGTAGAGCAGCGCCCAGTTCTGCATAGCGCCAGCGCAATCCACAATGCGAATCAATTGCCCGAACGCACATACTTAGTACGTAAACGTGGCAACAACGCAGTCGCTGGCCACGACTGCGGCTGTGGAACCCACTGTCAGCTCGCCGCGCTTCCCCAGTTCTAATATAAACACTATCTACACATTCCCAGTAAGCCACTGACATCGACTGGAAAACGCTGTACCCGAATACATTCAAATTCAATCATGTAACACTCGCATTATATTGGAAGCTTTCGATTAATAATAAATAATGAATATTATGTTTGGCTGAAATGGATAGCTTATACTTTAAAAAGTCAAAAGTCAAAAGTGTTTTATTTGTGAAACATAGGTGATGGCTGCATAAATACAGAGATGTTACATTTCTTATTGTTGCACTATGTTTTGCCAATCGGCGTACAAAAAAAACTTGGCTTAATATTATGCCCATCAGAACATTACATTAAAAAATAAATAAAATTATGATATATATAATGTCAGATTATGATATTTGAACTAATAATTAAATAATAATAAAATGGAAACAACAAAACGAAAAAAAAAACAAATTAACTAAATTAGAAATAATTATTACAAACAATAAAAATTATAATTATTAACAATTTAAAATCTAAAGCTCTTTTATATTAATTAGTAACAAATTATATTATACCACGATGACTCTCGTGCGATAAATATACCACACAGCAAAGCCTAAAATAAACCACCACCAATAAAAAAGTTTGCGAGAGACATTAATGAAATTAAATAATATGCAATCAGTTGAACGGTATATATGTATTTCGATTCTGACTGATTGGACATTTGTCTACTCAATTCATACTCTACATCTCATGGACTTCAAGTTAAAAGTAGTAAAGTAGTGTTTGGTAGAGCACAATTAACTCTGGTTTTATCATTCAATGTTACTCTACTTTGATCGAACTTGGCACATTCAAACGTATTCCTTAGATGAAACAACGTATGTGGAAATGAGCCATAGGAACTGCGGTGTATTTCTAAAAATAAAACATGTAAGTAGAAACTTATACGTATAACAATAAAGTCGTACCTCCTTGTTTTCGTTTTTGGTATTATTATCAAAAGTCTAAGAGGTGGGCACGGGAACGGGACGGGTGTCGACTCCGGCATCGATCCATGTCTTATGTACTTACGCGTTTTACATACATACTGCCGCCCGCGCTATGTGGAGATTCAACCGCGATGCGTCAACCGATGCACATGCACCGCGCAACAGACATATACGTACATTCGGGGACGCTATTCTGACAATCTCTTTATAAGTCGTTCTAACCTAACCTTGAAACGATGACCTTTTCAAAACAAGTTTATTATTACGCGTATCGTTTCATTATCGTAAAGGGGATGAGGACGGTGAGCACGGAGATTTAATTTAAGACACTTAAGTGTGTCACGTTTATATTCCATTGAGTATTTCGGTTGTGATGTACTAATTGTGTTGTTTGTCTAATATTTTAAAGATACATTGGTTTTCACGGTATCATCCCACGTCTGTGGTCTCCGTCGCCTCGAATGTACCTACACCGCGATATGTAGGTATTCGTAGAGTAAGGAGGGCTGGCTATGGGGCATGGGGCCGCCCGTCGCGAGAGATTATCCCGAGCGGGCAGCTAGGGGAATAGATTGAAGGAACAAGTAGGCATGAATTGGGTGCAATTTGATCGTAATATAGACGATTTAGCCCTTGGATCCGTGTGCGAACAAACATTACATTATTAATTATGTTGGCCGGCCTTTATATAGGCTGTCGAGGTGGACGATGGCCATTTGTCTGTTCAGTCAGCCAGGCCGCTCGCTGTTTAGTAAACGCTACATTAAAGCATGAGAAACTCTACAATTAGAGCGCACTGTTATAACGTTAACGTTATTACTCGTAGGCTCGTTCGTAACATTACTATAATAAGTAGGTGCTGGAGAGAAAAGCAGTAGGAGAGTCTACAAAAAAACAAATGTATGTAACCTAATTAGCCGTGAAATCAGAAACACATTAAATTGAATTTTCAAGCATAAGTTACCAAATAGTACTACGTTTTAACTAGGGTTGCCGGGCATTGTTCAGGGGAAAAAACATGTTTGTTGGCAGAGGCAGAGCTTGCGTGGCATAATCAAAGCGGGCGGAGGTGAGAGGTAAAGCGCGGGGGAGCGCCTAAACTCCATCAGGCGAGGCAGATTCGTCGTGTCGGGTTGGACTGACCTCGAATCCCTATTGATCTGGTGACGGCCCGTCTGTGACGTCACGCTCACCGATCGTGCTCTAACATGGCCGCTAGGTACTAACACAGAACTACGACGCCTACGCAGTTCATGAAACACTGCACACAACTCTATACAAGCCTGATCGATAAAAATAATTTCAAAGCGGCCTAGAGGAAAAAAACAGCGCTATAACGTTACATGTTCTCATGTAAACAAATGTTAAGTGATTATGTGATTGCCAACACTGCTGATATACATAAAAATACTACCTATCTGAAACCTGAAATTAAGATATTGTTTGTTTATTTTATTTTATTTATTTGGGGCATCAACAGCAATACAATACATTATAATGAGACTTAAGTACTAGACAAAAAGCCAATAACAGATGTCCACAGGCATACAGTTAAGCGAACATACTATACACCGTGAAATTTTAGTGGTTGTTTTCCCGAAACGTGGTGATTTAGTATCGATTGTACAATCGATAGTAATTATAAATCGATTGTACAATCGAAATTAAATCACCTCGTTTCGGGAAAACAACCACTAAAATTTCACGGTGTATACTAACACATATACAACAAGTTTACAAATAAAGCTATCAAGCTAAAATATATAAGTACATATACATATATATATTTTTTTTTGTTGACACCTATGTCAGCAGAGGTATATATCAATGACACATGTTTACGTGTTCTTTTTTTTATAAGCCTCATATGCATAATTATTTAAAAAAATGTTATCTTTTTGATTATATTTATTACGAACCTAAAACACTAACTAAGTTAGAAACGGAGCGTCCAAAGTTGTGAGAAACGTGTTAGTGCGACTCATAACAATAAAATTGAGGAGTAAAATTCCCCAGCATGATAATCGGTAAACCCATAGAGACGCCGATGCTAAACAGAGGTTGCTCGAGTCCAATCAAATAAAGATCATAACCTCTTAGGTTTAAGGTTCGTTTTTCGGTATTAATAAAATTCATCGCAGCAAGCAAGGGTAAGTGGCTACTGACCGAACTCCCTACAGCAGATCGAAAGCAGCGAAATAAAAAACGTATGTACATTTTCTCTCTAAAATAATTCCTTTTGCTCTAAATTGGTGCATCTGTGTGTGGCTACTTTAATGCGACGACCTGATTTTATGCACAAGAACTCACCTGGGTATAATACTTTCTCCGTCATGCCTGCGGATCTAACAAGCTCTCCATTGAATCCTGTGAACAAAGAACAAGTTTTTGTTGAGAACAATGCAAAAAAACTTTATAACAATAAACTAGCTAACCGGCTAGGTACCTTTTGAGAGCAATGCTAGAGAAGCCTGTGCAAATTATTTAAATTTAGTTTGCGAATGTTTTGTCGTGTGCACCTGCGGCCGCAAATTACGTCTCGGGCCATAAGAAGGAAGGGGGGGAAGCAAAGGACAAACCTACCCGCCCCTACGGAATAAGGGAACTGCGCAGGTATAAACGATCGTGTGCACAAATAAACCGTCTCATATTAACTATGTGAGTTTTTGAAGGTCAATTTAGGACGATGTGGATAAGCGTGTGACGCGAACTGTTTGTTGTAACTACGAGCTACGTGGCGTGTCATCGAGTCAATTACGCATACTTATATGAATTCACTGCATCATATTTAAACAAACACATTGCGAATAATGTCAGGACTAGTTATATAAATAACAGATAGAGGCCTCAATTTACGAGCGTTTATAGCAGACAGTATCTATCCCATTCGGACATTGATAAATAGAATGGGACACAATGCTTTCTCTTCGACTAAAACTGGCATTTTAGGGGCTGAATTACACACGTCGCGTCTTGAAGGGCTGACACAACCGGCCGCGATTCGTTTTGTCACTCGATACATCCCTTAACAAGTTAGCATGATAGAGGCGCAGAGCGAAAAGCAAGATAACATTAAAAATAGTAGTCTTTAAAAGAGACCTTCCCAACTAGAGAAACTAAGTTATAAAGATGATAAAGGCAAGATAGAATATTTAAGTCATTCCACAGAAATTCACCACTACATTCTGAGTCCACCAGCCCCCTGTACCACAAAATTTACAAGTGCTACAATTCGACAAAATTGTAACATTTTACTATGAGAAACTTGACAATTTTGTTGAATTGTAGCACTTGTAACTTTTGTGGTACAGGGCCCAGGTCTGCTAAATTTGTACAGATATAAGAGGGACTAATAAAGAGGCACAGGGCTCATTCAATAAAGAAAAAAAAATTAGCATTGCTCATAAACAGAAGAAACACAAGTGCATTGTGAGTTTTGTGAGAAAGTAGATTTAATTTCTAAGTTGTTAATGGTAGGGATGCAAATTAAAATGTTGTCTTTGTAAAATAGATTATCAAACTACAGAAGAAATATTAAATAATTACATTTTCATCACACTTGCTTGTCAATAGTGTTATTCCACGCCTGTATACTAAATAAAAATGGCCTAAACTGGGAATGTCTAAAAAAAATACCAGTGGTTTTTATATTTTTTTTGTATAGAAAAGTTAATTATAAGAAACTAATTTCAATATTTTGTCATTTAGTTCACTACTTTTTTCAAAATTATTTATTTAAATTATTTTGGTTGATAACATCAGATTATAATTGAGGGCTTCCACACTGCCAAATTTCTAAATCTATCTAAATGCATACGATAAGACAACCCCTTTAATTATTTTTTGCGTAGTGGTACACTGTAACTAGTGTCACTTTACTGGCGCTGTCAAAGTTCCAGACGTCAGGCGGCGGATCCAAATCAAACTCCGTAGTATAATCTCTGCGTAAATTTTGAAGAATTCTAACCACACAGAATAAAGTACGACTTCGACCGGTCACGCAATTTACACCAATGTCAAATGAAGGTCATCGCTTATTTGTTACGTAATAATAATAATAATAATAAATCGTTGCCCCGAGTGGGCAATAGTTTGAGGGGCCATTTAGTGAATGGCGAGTCACCGCCTACCAAAAGTTCAGTTTATGAGATATTGAAATGGTAGGTGTCCGTTATCTCACTCCATAGCCCGGTAATCCTGTCCACAACATCCCAACCCCATAGCCAATTCCATGTCGATTCCTACCTGGCAATAGATTGGCAACTGTGGAGGACTGTCCGCTAGCACATCCTCATGGTGTATTAGGGGATAGACCTCCATAGTTGCGCCCATCTCATTTATATTATATGGTACCAAAGGCCTCTTCATGTTGGCTTTGGCCCCATGAATGCCTTTCAAATGACCGGGTCCCCATGGACCCGTGATCGGAAATCCGTACCAACATAATAATAATAAATATTAGGGGACAATCTTACACAAATCAACCTAGTCCCAAACTAAGCAAAGCTTGTACTATGGGTACTAGACGACGATAAACATACTTATATACATAGAAAACATCCATAACTCAGGAACAAATATTCATGCTCATCACACAAATAAATGCCCTTACCGGGATTCAAACCCAGGACCTCTTGCTTCGTAGGCAGGGTTACTACCAACTAGGCTAAAGCGGTTGTTAAATAAATAAATTCATTACATAATATTAAAATTAAATAACTACAGAAAACAAGTTAAAAAAGCATTTATCTCTAAATGGTTTTCGATTTGCTATACATTGCAATAAAATAGACATCCCCAATTGTTCTTAAGGGAGTTATGGATTTACGTACAGTTTTTCCTCCCAAGGGAGTTCCAACTTTACTTTTAAAATTTGTAAACAAGTTAGTAGGTATGTCATTTCAGACTAAGGATGTTTCAAGTCAGCCAACATTTTATTTATATCTTTAAAACTTAGCTATAGGTACTGAACCCAATTTTACAACACAAAACTTATCTAAACTTCATGAAACTTTGTTATATTTATATTTTAAATTTATATCAAATAGTTTTGCAATAATTTTAGTAAGTATTTTTTTAACATGTTGGCAGAATCTGGCCATATGATCATTAATTCTAAACTAAACACAGTTTACATTATCTATTTTTATAGATGACTCGAAAAAGTTGTCAATCTGTACTGGCGGGTAGCCATTAATTTATTCAATTTAAGTGTTTAGAGACAAAATAATTTTATTTTTGGATTTTTTTTCCTCGCAATGTGTTGAAAATCATTGTGTGTATCACGGGCAGTAAGGGGATTACAAACTAGAGTCTTTAAAAGCCCTCGGCCTTTGGTGTTGTGCTTCTAATAGATTCTTGTTAGTAATCCCCTACTTACGGCCCTTGATGCACAATGCACAATTGCTAGTCTTTTAAATAAAAATTTGCACCTCAACTTAGATAGAGTGGTAGACAGTACCGGCTTAACACAATTCATAGTGTGCTTAATGCTTTGTGCAGTTTTTTTCTTGTCTGTTAATGTTTTTTGGTAGACTATTAATTTATCATTTTTGAATGTCCATTAAATGGACATCTTTTTAAGCTAGTAAGCTAAGCAGTGATCATGTCATTTTTTTGAACTATGATTGATCAAATTTATACCAAAGTTCAGCAAAAGAAACAAAATTTAAGTATTAATTTAAAAAAAACTGCAATAGTTTTTTTAACATATTTTCTGCATCTGATAACACAACTATCCAAGATTATTTTTACAGGGGTATTTAATAGAATACAACTGGTCACATCATAAAACAACTGGACACAGCAGATTTTATTCTGTGCCTTATAGGTATCAGAGCTTACTAGCACTGCATGAGAACAGAGAAAGAAACTAAGAGTGCAGACCTGCTAAATCACATTTTTCATGTAGATAGCATACAATTGATCATCTATTGTCAGTGTCAGAAAAATAATAAAAAAATTACAATAGAAAAACCACATTTAATGGGTGGCAACAGTAACTCTTTACCAGAAAAACTACGATTTTTTATTGTGAATGTGTTGTCATTTATTATAGTTTTACAAGTAACCATTGTTTAGCAAGTATGTACAGTCAAGGACTTTAATTCATGAGCCACCATGTAACCTTTTCAAAGGAAAAGTCATTACAATTTTCCTTGTTAATTAATGTGATGTCACTATGACGTTTACTGTGAAATGGTTCCATGGTGGCTCATGAATTAAAGTCCTTGACCGGTACTATGTTCACATCACTTCAATACCTATGTGGAATAAAACTTGTCTGTTCTTTAATAGGTAACAACTAATAGATACATACATGAAATGTTCCACGCTTACTTCAACTCATTATTTACTTGCAAACTGACACTGGGTATGCAGTAAAAAATATGACTAAAACAATGATAATTAACGCCTATTTATTATGCATACACAAGCTTTAATTTAAGCAGTTGCAGTTATTGATGTGTATGTGGAGTTGTGAACCTTAACTTACAGAAATACATACATGAACCTTGAATCATAACACTTTATTTTCTTTGAGCAGTGTATCAATGGAGGCACTGTAAAATCTAAACCTGTCAAAACCTGCTAAAAACAGACGAAGACCAGGTCTGATACTAAATTTTCCTAACATTAAAAATATAATGTATGTATTTAACAAGATCTAGGTTGACTTCGTCAATTCTTAAAATTTTATTAGTAAACACTGATTAAATCTAAGATTAGTTACTTCCTTATCGATGGTGTTAAGCAAGACAGATCAATCGGCGAGATCTAATGCAGTTTTTCAAGGCAGAGTTATTAGAGTAAAGCCACAAGAAATAGATAAATAATATAACAAATTAGTATCGAGTATTTTACTGTACTAACCTTAAAATTCAGAATTCAGTCCACTTGAAATTCCTATTGTCAACAAGTTGCACTAACAGTTTATGCCTAATATCACTAAACCATCAAACTTGAGCGCATTACGTGCGAAAATGGCGACGAAATACTAAATTTTCATTTAGTAAACTTTCCTCGGTCACACTACCATATAAACACTTCCGACTTAACAAATAAACATCAACTTGCAATAAGTCAGTCTACAAATAACATTATTAACACCAAAGCATTTTATATTGCGGTTAAAGTGAAATAATAACAGGTTCCTTGCTATATTTAGACTTAAAATAAAATAACAGAAAGAGATTAGTCCAATAATGAATCGTAGGTACTCAAGTCAGCGTACAACCGAAAATTCACAATAGACAACATAATAGGTTAATGCGACCTCTTGACAGTTTCTCTGTAAATTGACAATAAACAACAAACAAGGCGAACAATCTATTTTTTTTTATTATTTAAAATTGTAATTAATTTGAAAATTAAATTTAGTCTAAATTTAAACGGTTATACATGATTGGTTTATTTAATTTGATTTTGAAAAACCTGAAATGATTATGGGGTGGTTACAAGGTGGCTATGTTTGGGTGTTGCCAACATAATATATAATATATTTTGTGCATAGACGTAGTATGGTTAGACCAGTTCTATTTAAGACGAACAAAAAACCGTCATGTGTCTCTTTCTAGCACATGCAAAATCTCACTGTGAAGAAAAGAGTGAAGCATAGACAAACACCGCCATCTTAAACGTCAGTGTGTCAAATTCTGAGTCGCCGTGGTAGCCAGCTGGATACCAACTTTGTTATCAGTTTTCCTTTAATTTTATGCGTTTTATGCCACTTTGAAGAGTGAAATTTAGTTAATTTCATATCACTAGAACCAAAGCTTGTGTGGCTATCGGTTGCAAGAGTAGAATTTTCTTTAAGAAGGAGAGAGAATACCGATGGTTATATTTCGTCTTAAATATGACGCGTCCATTCTATAGTACGTCCATGATTTTGTGTCAATCAAAGTCTCGGGCCCTATACTACGAAGCGCGAAATTCGAACTTCGTTTCATGCCGTTCCGCTCACGCTAATGGTATTTATTACGAGAGTGAGAGGGACCGCACGATCCGAACTTCGAACTTCGAATTTCGTAGTAACCCCCCTAATCGTTTATGAAGTTTCTGATCTTTTTTAGGGTTCCGTAGTCAACTAGGAACCCTTATAGTTTCGCCATGTCTGTCCGTCTATCTGTCTGTCCGCGGCTAAGCTAAGAGATCGTTAGTACTAGAAAGCTGTAATTTGGCATGAATATACATATCTGTCACGCCAACAAAGTGGTAAAATAAAAAATAAAAAAATTTTTTTTTTGGTTACCTCCCATAGACGTAAAGGGGGGGTGATTTTTTTTTCTCTACTAATCCTATAGTGTGGGGTATCGTTGGATAGGTCTTTTAAAACCATTGCGGATTTGCTAACATGATTTTTCTATTCACCGATCTATTTGCGAAATATTCAACTTTAAAGTGAAAATTTTCATTAAAATCGAGCGTCTCCCCCCTCTAAAATCTAAACTGTTAGGTGGAAAAATTTGAAAAAATTCAGAATGGTAGTAAATATATCAAATTTACTAGGAAAATTATAGCGGCTAAGATTGCTTGGAAATTATTTGTAGTTTAAGAGTAAATAGTAGCCTAAGGTATAAAACATACCTAAACTTGGATGATTCCGTACATATACGAAATCCTTAGAAAAATATTACTTGATTTTTTTGTAATGGCTACGGAACCCTACCTTGTGCGTGTCCGACACGCTCTTGGCCGGTTTTTGTTATTTTATATTATACTCAATTAGATATAAATGTTTCTAGTAAATGTATTAGAAATTACCTGAAAGTCCTCAAGGTTGTACTATCATGCTATACACTGAAACAAATACGGTGTGCCGCGCTGCCGGAGTGTGTCACCGTACTTTTGATTCGGTGTTATAGAGCGCACTGGGTACGCACCGTCGTTCCCGGCTTGAGGTGGCCCATAGAGTAAGATAAATATGCCTTTAGTTACAGTTCCATTACACTAGTGCTGCCATCTATAGTCTTGATTAAAAAACCATGTTGTCAACAAAAAACGAAGGTGCTTCCAAAGAGGGTGCTTCTACTTCTTGTGCTTAAAAAGAAAATTTAATTCCGAGAGAGTATACCAAAATCAATAATAATAATAAATAGAACGATTGTCTGTCATACACGCAATACAGTTGAATTTTTAGATGTGTGCATGGACGTAATACCTATCCAGGACTGAGAACTGCGACAAAAAAGTGAGGCCGTAAAAAAAATAACTAGTGGATTGCATCTCGTTCTAATTAGGGTGATCAAGTAATGGTGCGAATGGGACACAATCCACTAGTTTCTCGAGTTTGTATGTAATCTCTCGGACCGCTGTCTCTAGTTGCCATTATTAAACTGTATAGCTTGGTAATATGGGTCACTTTTGATTGACTAATAAAAGTTAGTACTCAGTCCTGGTTAGGTATTAAGTCCATGGATGTGTGACTAAAATTAACAGAATCCACGCCATAAAATTAAAAAAAAACTGTCGTTAGCATTGCCAGACGTATAAAAAATTCTTTAGTTCCATAAAATTTTGGTACTTGTTAAAGTAATGATTTGTAACGGGTCTATAATGACTCCCATAAAATTTTAAGTCATAATGTATCATGAGTCATAATCAACGTTAGTCATACAGTGATTTATTTCTGAAACAATTTATTTTTCGGAATTGTTATAAAACAAACCTAACCTAACCTATTGCATTCTATAAGATGGCATTTAAAAAAGTCCTGAAAAAAATACCGTTTCAGAAATAAATCATTGTATGACTAACGTTCATTATGACTAATGATACATTATGTATGACTCAAAATTTTATGGGAGAAAAGGGGCACCGGATTTGTAACCTCTTTACTAGTAGCTTAAATATCTATGGTTTAAGAATAAGAAGACTTGACGTCGTTACATTTGATTTGTCACATGAATGATTTGTGTTGTGTATGATGACATGATGACTGTACTTAATAAATATGAATCCACGGTAATCCATGGCATATTATTTAACAATGTTCGTAAAGAACAATGGAAAGATATTTGTTTGATTATTCTGTCGCAAGGCAACAATACACCGTGAAATTTTAGTGGTTGTTTTCCCGAAACGAGGTGATTTAGTATCGATTGTACAATCGATTTATAATTACTATTTTGACTAGAGTCAAAAATCCAATTGTGAAAAATGAAAGTCGAAAATGACTGCAAACCAATGGTAACGCTTCGTTGTTACCTAACCTATCGTACGATCGTACGCTACTTGTACCAAAGAAGCGTTACTATTGTTTTGCGGTCATTTTCGACTTTCGTTTTTCACAATTGGATTTTTGACTCTTAGTCAAAATAGTAATTATAAATCGAGTGTACAATCGAAACTAAATCAGCTCGTTTCGGGAAAACAACCACTAAAATTTCACGGTGTATAATTTTGCCAGCCCAACATATAATCTTGACACTTTATACCCTGCATGCAGCGCCGATTGTAGATATGTTATGACAGGACGATTTACGTCCTCATTTGGTTTACAATTGCGGCTGCTACGGTCGCAAGTGTAAGTTGCCTAAAATATTTTTTTAAAAATACAAAAGTAACTAAAATTAAAAGTTACTTCTGTCAGTAAACTAGCTGTCCCCAACTTAATCTCTTATGCAATAGTAATTTTTTTACAGCTGTAATTATTATTTTTAAGATTCCGTACCTCGACAGGATAAAACTGAACCCATATAGGATCACTCGTGCGTCTGTCTGTCTCTCCATCTGTAACAGCCGATTTGCTCCAAAACTACTGAGCCGATTGAGTTGAAATTTGGTAGGTACGCTACGCATATGTGAATCGACGACCCAGAGACAGACGTGTTTTTTTATTATTGGTTAATCTTGCGACTTGTCTCATTTGACTTGACTCAGTACACTGTTGCACCCTTTGCGTTGTCATCGCGTTGGAGGAATTGACTGTGCCTCATAGTTCACATAGTTGTATGGCATATATGTCCAAATTGGCTTTATCTTGTTACTATAGATGAAAATAAATCTTACTGTCCTGTTAAAGTCTGATTGTATTGTTAAAGACGGACGTGTACGCAAACAAATTAATTTTAAACATGTGAACCATTTTTGTGTGTAAAGTCAGTTAAAATGTAGAAGAGTAACTATATTTCATTTTATATACCTGTAATCCTCCTCCTTTCTTCATCATCTCCTTTCTTCTTTATAAAACCAGCTAAGGTTACGGTTTCATTGCTTAGTAGTGAAAATATTGGAAACAACAGTTATTAAATACTTATTTTTACAAATATGTATAAGTATTAAGCTAGTATTTAAAAATATTTCACAAGTATAGTTATTCTTTTTTCGCAAAATACGCGGTGTTGTAACACGTCGATTTTTTTAAATTTGGTGCTACTTTCTAGTCTCGGCTTTTACCGGCCGGAGTCTACGTTGTGTACGTTTTCACAAAATATGAGCACTAAAACAGTATTTTTTATTTACTAGCTTTTAGTCCGCGTGGAATTAGTAATTTGGGCAGCCTATTTTTTCTATCCAATTTGCTTTTTCATCAATTAGGGCTCTCCTTAGTTCCTCGATATAAAAAAAATTACCCGCCCCCGCACCCCCAGGACCCCCATTCCCCACCACAGAACCCCCGCACCCCCCCCCCCCCCCCCGAACCTCCCCACACACCCGCGGTTACATTCACCACCGTACTGCCAAGTCAAGCGTGCCTATAGAAGTTTGAAACATTCTTCCGCTCCGCTCCTATTGGTGTTAGCGTGATGATATATAGCCTATGTCCTTTTTTAGGCTCTAGACTATCTGTGTACCAAATTTCATTAAAATCGGTTCAGTAGTTTTAGCGTGAAAGCGAGACAGACAGACAGAGTTACTTTCGCATTTATTATATTAGTTAGGATAGTTAGGATTAGGATTAGGATTTTTTTTTTTTGAATGAGTCGCCAGAGGGGCCAAAGACGCGAAGTCTTTGCTGTTTTTTACTTTAAGGATTGGAAGGGTGACTTGTGCTCGGGAAAAATCCCTTCGGACGAACTGGGAATGGAGGGCCCAGACAGTGTCCGACTTGCACGGACTAAAAAACCCGGTCACAAGTCCCCTTCTCTATTGGTTATCAAAACAAAATCGTGTGCTTTAAATTTTGAGGAGGGGAGGGGTAGGGAGGGGACTTAATCTACCCACAGTGACCTGCCTCAGCCATTTGCTGGAAGGCCGGGAGAGGAGCATGCATTCTCCCGCTGGGCACTGGGGGTGCTTAGGTCGGTCTTTTATGTTTTTACCCGTTGGTTACTTCCTTGACCGACCCTCGCCCGTTTCTGTACAATTACTTAGTCTTATTGGTTGGGTTGGTGGGATTTCCTGTCATATGCATTTATCTATAACTACGGGCTTCCTTTCTTTTGCCCTGCGATGGAAGGGTGGGTCGGAGATCTTTTGGACCCATTGTGTGGCTTTGGATGCCATCTTTTGGGTGGGGCTACCCTTTATGCCTGGTGGTTTTTTGGCATGCTGTGTGCTTTTTTGCGCCTGTCTCCTAGCGCTACCCTCTTTTCGTTTCCGCTTCCATCGATAGTTTTTCTGCTATAATAATACGGAGGGACGAGGAGTGCCCCCCGGACGGCTGGACGCCCCAGTGTCTTAAAGGGATCATGCGGAGCTCGGCAGACCCTTACCCCAGCCAATGCTGAAGGGCCAGAGAAGAAACTTTTAGTCTCGATTCTCTGTTTAGGCTTCCGCCGTTGCTCCCACGAGGTCCCCGCTGGGACTACCGGGTGCGTCCCCCGTCCGGAGCTCACCTGTCGTATGGGCGGGAGATGCATATGTCAGGAATTCTTAGATCTAATTATATACTAATAATATTATACAGAAACCAATATACAATTTAATAATTAAAAAGGTTTGACAATTTTTATATATACTGAAAACAGTGTCCAAGTCCAAGGAAAGCAAAAGAGAATGGTTTTATCGGGGGGCGGGAGAATTTGGGGAGTAGCCATCACAGGCGACTTCCTCAGAGCATGACGCACTCAGGATCACACCCAGCCAGAGGGGCTGGCTGTGGTCGTGAGCCCGCTCGGCGATCCAGACCGTGGAACTCGTCGAAAAGCTCTACCCTGACCCCAGCCAGGTCCTTTTCGACCAGTTCCCGGTCTAGACCTTTCTCCGAGGCGAACCTGAAATAGATTTTCTCCAAATGATCATCATCTCCGGAGAGGCCGCTATTCGCCAGGAAGACTCGACCCGCCACGTACGAATTTAGACCTATGGCGGCGTCCTTGTGATGCCTAAAATAAGCCAAGTGAAGCCTGGCCCTTTGATAGACTTCATTTTTTGACAGGTAGCTGATGGCTATCCTGTCTGCAAAGTCGCCGTCATATTCCATGTGGTGCCTGTGTTCCTCGACAGCAGGGGGTGGTCCAGGGTTTCCCTCATTGGTGGTCGTATTAACCGACCTTACCATTTTCGGCTCCTGGAGGCTCCTGCCGTCGAAGGTCACGTCCCTAGTAGCCCTTAGGTCCTTAGTGATTTTCCTAGCTCTTCCTCTCGGGTGGATTCTGACCACTTCAGTGCCAGTTTCCAACCGGGTGGAGTCATCAGGGCTTACCTGGGAGGCCGAGTCGCGGACGAATTTAATCTCCCTTGGCTGATGTTTAATTTGACGGCGGCGGGGTGGGCCGATGATGACGATGACGACATTTCCTGCATAGGTGACAAAATGTTCTATATTTAATGAGAAGGATTGAAAGAAAATTTGGATTGAATGTGTGTGTATGTGTGTGTATGCTATTTATTTCTAAGACATGCCACGCGAACCACTCTTTCCAGGAACTCTTTAGTGTGGTCTCTATTCTTGGCCGATCCAAGCAAATCACTCCAGGTCGAGCTATCTTGAGTTACCTTGACTCCGGTTTTTTGCTCTAGCTCGAACCTTTGTGCGTCAAAGCGGGGGCATTCACATTGTCTGTGAATAGGATTAGGATTAGGATATGAAAGTATAAAGCTTCAAAAAAAATTTAATTAACGAATCATTAATGCATACCGCTGCTCAACGTAAAATGGCAGGAATAGTATCGAATATCAATAGGTTGGTTGGAGTTAATAACTCCTCGGTCGGAAACGATAGAGTACACACCGAAGCGTGGGGCGTGCATGAGACGCCGACGGAGCAGGAGCCACGAGCACGCCCCGTGATTCGGCGTGTGGAAGGCTTAACAATTGGAAAATCACTTGAATATTCAAATTCGGATGTACCCATCAGTAGTGGACTAAGCTGACCAAGTACATATGTCAGGCAAGTTGTCTACTTCCGACCCAACGCACTTTCGACTTGCATTACTAATAATCCACGCACACGCACCGATTTGGCAGCAGATAATAGAGAGTCGCACACGACGGCATGTTGAAGTCTTCCAACTAGTAATAATAATAATAGGAATCCATTTAGATTAGTTTAGTTTATTTTAATAAAGATTTAGTAATAATTAGGCCCAATACACAAGTTTTAGTTTGGTTTGGTTATGTTGGATTTTCGACAGACGTTGGAATCTGCCAAATCGAAACGTCTGTTACTAACATTAGTTAACATAAGCTAGGTTTAGCCCGTTTCGAAAGCAATATAACTCTTAAAGGGATCGGCAACTTGACTAAGACGGCTAGTGATAGCGTACGTTTACATATTGCTTCGAGATTTAATGAGTCCAACTTTAGTTTGAACTGTGTGGTATCGGACCACGTTACTGTGCCTTTACCTCACGTTTATATTAATACACAGAACTGGAAGATACCCAAATCTTGCAATTTAGCGGATCCATTGTTTTACCTACCACAAACAATTGATTTACTTATTGGCGGAGAATTATTTTATGATTTATTAACTAACAATATTATTGCGATCGGCAACAAAATGCCTCGACTTATCGAGACAGTGTTCGGCTGGGTGACAGCTGGCCCTTATGAATGCGTTACTACTTGTTCTGACGTAGCGCAAGTAGCGTTATGTTCGAATATTACGCAGTGTCCGAATGATATTCTGTCAAAGTTCTGGCAGATGGAGGAGCTACCGTCAGCTCAGGTAAAGTCCCCAGAGGACGAGTACTGCGAGAAGCTTTATAGTGAGACTACCACGCGTGAGGCGGACGGTAGGTTTGTAGTCAACCTTCCTATACCGAATGAGAAACTTCAAACACTAGGTGACTCTTTTAAAAAAGCATACAGCTGCTTTATGTCGTTAGAATCGAGGTTAATGCGAAATAGCGATTTATATCAACAATATAGAGATTTTATACGCGAGTTCATTGACTTAGGACACGCGGAGTATATCAGTAATTTCAAAGAAACGGATACTACTATCCCGATATTTTTCCTGCCCCATCACGCGGTTATTCGACCACAGAGCGTTTCTACTAAATTACGAACAGTTTTTAACGCAAGTTCAAAGAGTTCAACGGGCGTCTCTTTGAATGACATTATGTATGAAGGCCCAAACATATTTTCAGAAATTACAGATATCATTATGCGCTTTCGTACCTTCCAGTACGTCTTTTCTGCGGATATTGTCAAAATGTTTAGACAAATTAATATCAACCAAAGTCAAAGGCCTCTTCAAAGAATCCTTTGGAGAGATAGTCCGAGTGAATCACTTAAATGCATTCAACTTAACACCGTGACCTACGGAACCAAGAGCGCTCCTTATTTAGCATTTAGGACTATGTTAGAGCTAGCTAATATTTATGAAGACCAGTACCCTGAAGTCTCCAAATGTCTTCGGCTCCAGTGCTACATGGACGATATTTTTTACGGGTCCAATAACATCGAGAGTGCTATTAGAATTAGTTCAGAAATAAGCCATGTACTCGCTGAAGGTCAATTCTTGTTGCACAAATGGTCTGCGAGTGATAAAACGATACTTGAAAATTTACCTGCCTTTCTTAAGTCATCCGAGCACATTAAGACTCTCGTAGTTGACAGTTCTTCAACTTCAACTTTAGGTAAAATGGGATTCAAAGTTAGATAATTTTGGGTTATTTGTAAATCAACAAAATCTTGCAAATCTTACGAAACGAACTATATTGTCGAGTATTGCAAGAATATATGACCCGATGGGATTCTTAGGCCCATTTGTTATATCTGGTAAAATTCTTATGCAAAAAATTTGGAAAGAGAATTTAGATTGGGATGATAACGTGCCTGAGCACATTCGACTAGAGTGGCTGAAGTTTAGTAAAGATCTAGAAGCTGCTACACAGATAGTCGTGCCGCGTAAGTGTTTGCCCGTAGTACCTGACAGATTTTATTTAGTTGGGTTTAGTGACTCATCAAGTGCAGCATACGGAGCTTGTGTTTATTTAGTAGGTGTCACAGCAGGGTCACCAATCTCAGCGCGAATTATAATGGCTAAAAGTAGAGTCGCTCCTTTAAAAGCTCTTACGATTCCGCGTCTGGAGCTATGCGGAGCTCTATTACTATCTCGACTTGTAGTCAAAGTTAAGGCTGCTTTATCTCATGTTATAAAAATAGACGAAACGTATTTGTTTTCCGATTCCAATATCGTTTTGAATTGGATTAAATCTCCTTATGAAAAATACGCTATATTCATAGCAAATCGTATTTCTCAAATTATGACCAATACAGATAACAATCACTGGTATTATGTCAGGACACATGAAAATCCAGCGGATTTATTGACAAGAGGCATTTCTCTCAGTGAATTGAAGTGCTCTAGCCTTTGGTGGCATGGACCAAGTTGGTTAGAGACTAATGTGTCAGAATGGCGGTTGACACATACGGCCCCACCTTGTGAGCCAGTTATGTTAGAATTAGACAGTATTAAGTGCGTAACTCCCGCTACTGTTGAAGCTAAAGAAGATAATTTTATTGAGTTGTTTTCCAAATTTTCCAAATTTACGGCTCTCCAACGAACTATTGCGTATGTACTTAGATTCAGCGATAACGCGAGAAACTCAAGTAAAAAGTTAAAAGGTCCTTTATCCACACTTGAGCTTCAGAGAGCACGAGATTTTATAGTTAAAAAAATACAACAGTATAGTTTTGCTACCGAACTTCATGACTTAAAAGCTAACAAATCTATTAAATCCAATAGCAAATTGCTAAAGTTATGCCCAATATTAGATGAATATGGTATTATTAGGCTAGGCGGACGAATAAGTAACGCTTCTACATCGTACAATCACAAAAACCCGATTATTTTGCCGAAAGATAATCATGTAACGTCCCTCCTTGTTAAAAAAATTCATTTGAGTCTTTTTCACGCCGGTATTCAAACTACTCTAGCTACTGTGCGATTACAATATTGGCCAATCAACGGTCGGGCGGAGGTAAAGCGCGTCATACACAATTGCGTCGTGTGTATTAGATTTAGGAGTCAGACGTGTGAGCAAAAAATGGCTGACCTGCCAGCCCCCCGGGTCAATTTAGAACGACCATTTTTACATACTGGTGTCGATTTTACAGGCCATATTCTAATCAAATCTAATAGATTACGCAATGCTAAATTTATTAAAGGATATATATGTGTGTTTGTCTGTCTATCCAGCAAATGTATTCATTTAGAGTTAGTCTCAGATATGTCTAGTAACTCATTTATATTGGCTTTTTAAACGGTTCATCTCCAGAAGAGGTTTGTGTCATACTATATACTCTGACAATGCAACCAACTTTAAGGGAACTCATCACGAATTAAATCAACTTTACAGAATGTTTAGAGATAAGAAACAATATAGCCAGATTATCGATTATGCATCTTTGAACTCTATCACTTGGAAGTTCACGGTACCGCTCGCGAGCCACATGGGTGGAATTTATGAGTCAGGCATTAAATCAGCCAAGAACTTATTAAAGCGTCAACTGGTTAACGTCAAATTACCATACGAGGAACTTATGACGATTATCGTGCAAATAGAAGGCATTCTTAATTCTAGGCCTTTATGTGCTCTCTCTGACGTTCCTAACGATTTATCGTGTTTAACACCGGCACATTTCTTAGTCGGAAGCTCTATCTTAAATATTCCAGAGCCCAATTTTGAGGCCTGGAGGAGCAACCCTGTTGTTGTATGGAAAAAGCTATCAGTTATTAAACACAAATTCTGGAAACAGTGGATGCTACAGTACCTTTCTGAGCTCCAGCAAAGACCAAAATGGGTCACCAGAAGAAAAAATTTAGAAATCAATGACTTAGTAATTATTAAGGATGAGTTAACCCCTCCTGGCTCATGGCCCTTGGCGCGAGTGGTGAGAGTGCACACAAACGCTAAGGACGGTTTAGTGCGATCCGCTACGGTGCGCACCGGTACAGGCGAATACGACCGACCTGTCAATAAGTTAATTTTACTTTTGCCTAGGGAAACTTAGTCCAGGCAAATTGGATTTTACCATATAAAAAATATTTAATTTATTCTTGTATTGGAATGTGCAATTATTTTTCTTTTGTTTATTCAATTAATGTTCCTAATTAAATATCATTAATTACTTGTTATGTGTTATGTCATAGGTACATAATATTAATTATTTAGTGTGTCTTTAAGGTTACGAAATTACATTATTATTTTTTACGGGGTTTTTATGTTTGTATTTGCTATCGCCCCGGGAGAATGTTCAATATTGAACCTTTTTTACTAAGTTTTATGTTCTTTTAATGTCTATGTTTAATTCTAAAATTAAATTATTAAAAAATGTGACTTCTTATGTAAAACCCAAACAAAACGGTTGTTCTTATTTCCTCCTAAGGAATTATATTATTTAAACCCAGTTATTACCTATTACTTACCCTTATTTTATTCAGTTGCAGCTCAACATACATTTTTCAGTAAATGTCTACACTTGGTCTACACAGCTAGGAGGCGATGACGATGAGAAGAGAATCTAGTCTAAAAGCCCCTTGATCCTTCCCACTTAACTCATACAACCAACTCTACTGTTGTTGGAATGATTGGGTGGGTCGGTGGGTGATTCGTGTGCTGTGGTGTGGTCATATCAAGTACGTCTAAAAACAAGCATCGGATTTTTATAAACATGAATCTGGCTACATTAGCCGTCTGTCATGCCATCATTCATACATAATGTAATGTCATTCGTTCGTTTCGATTGTACTGTACGTTGTGTGAAGTGCTGTTTTCATTGTTTTTGTAATGTATAAACGTCATAAAATGCCCTGATCTCATAGAACGTTTCTAATAAAAATAAAATCTAAAATGATGTCTTGTATTAATGAGCCTGTGCTCAATATAATAGTGGTGGGGTTTCACCATAAAAAAGGCTGCCAGGTAAGTGTGGGCGTCAAGGGTTCATATAATCAATAATGTTTTTTCGTGATGAGTACTTGGCATACGTGAAACTATTAACGGTTCAAAACTCGTGTTTTCATATTAAAAACGCAATGCAAACTTTTGCATAATTGAAGTCCTCGGAAGTTTAGCTAGTTATTAAGTATAAATTGAATTGCTATTCGCCGAAATATTCTGATTATTTTAATATAATGCAATCATTATTACTTTGTGACTAATGCTCAAAACGTTCAACTTTCTCACTTTCTATCACAAATATTTTAAATCTGTCCTATACCCATATAAAACTAATTTCTAAATTTGAGGTCAAACTTGTTTGAAATTATAATTTTAATTCACTTCAGGACCTAAAAAGAACTTGAAACATGGAGGACTGTATTGTTAATTGAAATCTGGTTTTGTTTAAATTGCTATGTGATATAATTGAGAAAAAAAAACAGGTGAAATGGTTTTAATGTTTGTTTTGTTTTCTTTAGGTGGAGCATTGTTACCCGGAGCTGGTTCCTGGGCGGCCAGCGGAACTGCCTTCGGCGTGGCGGCACCTGCCCGCTCTTGCCCTGCCCGATGGCTCTCACAATTACCTATCTGACACAATATTCTTTCATCTGCCGGGACTGACTGAGCCAGCCCATACAGTTTATGCAATATCCTGTTTCCGCCAAATTCCTATTGAGGTAAGTTATATTGAAATAATACAGATCAAGTTTGTGTTAATTGGATTCATAATTAATATTTAATGGGATATAAACCTTAAGTATATGTGATAAGGTGAAAAACTATTTTTTTTTATTAACCCCCTTGTCTGTGTTAATCCAGTTTTTGTTCCAACTGTATTCTAGTATGGTTTGTTCCCTTTTACCCTAGAGGGGCCATACAATAGAACTAATAATAATAAAACTGTATAGAAACTTATTGTACTGTATGGATAAATAAAGCTTTAATAATAATAATAATAGAATCGAGTCAGCGAGTACAAAACCGATTCTCTCTGACTCGAGTACCAAATCGAGTCTGGCGTACTTGAATCACAATATTTTTGTACTCGAGTAGGCGACTCCTAAGCAGGAATCGAGTCTGACTCGAGTCAAGCCATACTCGGCACATCGCTAATAACCTTTTCAATGCCAAGTCTAACCAAACAAAAGCTGCTTTGAACCTTACGTTATTGCGTGAATATCAGTTTGATATTGTACTTTGTGATGTAAATCTTGGTTCTTGCGGTTGAACAGGTTAAAATAAAAAATAGGAAAAAAGCATTAAATTTTACTCTTAAACCACCTGTGTGTACTATAGAATACTAGGGTGAAGGCCTACTTGGGCCAGTGATACCCACAGTGGTCTATATTGACCTCCAAGGGCTGACAAAGACCTGCAAGGGGTCTACATTATGTGAAAAAACCATATCTAAAGTCTACTTTGCGTTAAGCCTACATTATGAAAGCAGGGGTCTATTGAAAAAAATGGCTAGAGTTCTATGAGACATAAAATTTTGTTTCTATATCATTAATTTGTCAATATCTTTTTCAGCAAGTGGTCCAAAAAACGGAAGACATGACTAGGAGTTCAGTTCAAAAGAGTGTGTGTGTTGTATGTCGATCCCCTCTTTTTGGAAGGCTTGCTGTCAAGATGGAGCTGGTGGTGCGAGCCTGGTTCCTGCAGGGAGACTTCTCACAGACCAAACTCTTGGAAGATGCTTACAACCACCTCAACAGCTGTCCCGTGCAATTAGATCAGACACTAGAAGGTATGTAGCATACAGTGAGACACTTAATGAGATTCAGATCAATTCTTCTTTCTTTCTTTTTTCTTCATTCAGTCAGAGAAATTCAGATGATTCTGAAGGGATTCGGCAAAAAACTTGTCTTAGGCTGGAATATAATGGTGTCTTGTGCAGGAAAGAAACAATAAAAATAACAAAATAAATAAATATTAGGGGACAATCTTACACAAATCAACCTAGTCCCAAACTAAGCAAAGCTTGTACTATGGGTACTAGACGACGATAAACATACTTATATAGATAAATAAATACTTAAATACATAGAAAACATCCATAACTCAGGAACAAATATTCGTGCTCATCTCACAAATAAATGTCCTTACCGGGATTTGAACCCAGGACCTCTTGCTTCGTAGGCAGGGTCACTACCAACTAGGCTAAAGCGGTTGTTTAATACATCTTAAAGTGTCAGTATTTTTAACTAATGACTGGATGATTAAATTCATACTGTGATTAGGTACTGAACAACAGCAAATAATTCTATATGTTTGATGGATGGTACTAACTTTTTTGGTTTTTGCTATAAATAAACTATATTTTATGAATAGGTATAAATTTTGATGCCAAGTCGTCAACAATCACAATATACTGCTGTGTATATTTTTTTATAAAAATTGGCGAATATCCTGTCCTTTCCCTGAAATACAGACATAATATTCATAATTTTGTAATCAATTCTATTATGATTACTTGCATGTTTTTAGGGTTCCGTAGTCAACTAGGAACCCTTTTAGTTTCGCCATGTCTGTCCGTCCGTCTGTCTGTCTGTCTGTCTGTCTGTCTGTCTGTCCGCGGCTAAGCTCAGAGACTGTTAGTACTAGAAAGCTGTAATTTGGCATGAATATATATGCCGAATATATATGTCATGCCGACAAAGTGGTTAAATAAAAAAAAACTAAAAAAGTTTTTTTTAGGGTACCTCCCGTAGACGTAAAGTGGGGGTGATTTTTTTTTTCTCGACTAACCCTTTAGTGTGGGGTATCATTGGATAGGTATTTGAAAATAAATAGGGGTTTGCTAAAAACATTTTTTGATAAAGTGAATTTTTTCGGAGATATTCACTCCGAAAGTTCAAAATATTGTGTCCCCCCCCTCTAACTTTTGAACCGCACGTCTAAAAAATATGAAAAAAATCACGTAAGTTCGACTTAATAAAAACTTTCTAGGAAAATTATTTTCAACTTAATCAGTTTTGGCTGTATGCAGTTTTTCCTTGGTCCATTTAATGTTAGTAAGCAAATATAAAAAGTTGAATTTAAAAATGATTCACGTTAGTAAATGCTTTTCATTGTGTGGACACCCTAATAAACACTGCTAAGGAAACATTAAAAAGCAATTTATCTTATATTATACGCTATCAATCCACGTTAAAAAAATATATAAATATAGTCAAACTTTTTAACTAAACCTCAGTACGACAAACCTTTCCATAATGTTTATATTTTAGGATATTTTAATTATTTTATTAATTCATAGTGTGTGAACTGAGGGACCACAAAAAAATATAAATTTGACGAAATTTATTAATAATTGTGCTTTTGTTTAACTTTTATAATCTTCCTTGCGATTTTTACTAATGTTTGCAAAGAAAAATGCATTTGTTTTTGTACAAATGTACCGATTTATTAGTTATTTTATGTGGTCTCTCAGGGACCAAAGAAGGAAGACTGCTTTAGTGTATAATCAGTGCCAAATTACGTTTCGGTCATTACGAATGCGTTTAGACATGTTTTTACTAAATCTGTAACATCAAAATAA
The DNA here is from genome assembly GCA_947859365.1 of Archips crataeganus. NCBI lineage: Eukaryota > Metazoa > Arthropoda > Insecta > Lepidoptera > Tortricidae > Archips > Archips crataeganus. The sequence continues at coordinate 10,032,989 of OX402051.1, forward strand.
GCCCGCAAATTAAACACTTGCCCAGAAGTGTAAGGTTCAGTGTGTGAACTGAGGGACCACACCTTTGGCTGTATAACTTTTTAGTGAATTCTTTACGAATTCCAGGATTTTTTTACAAAGTAATTCGCTACTACTACTAAATTTTACACTTACTAAAACTGTCTAAAACCATTAAAAACCAAGTGGTCCCTTTGTGTTCAACAATGTCATGACTCGCGCAGTCAGCCCTCAGCTATTCAAGATCGTGCTGCATCCAACCGCCTCGCGTGGCTTCCTCCATCCGAGACCATATTGTCTAACGCTTCTGACGCTTACCTTCGCTTTCACAATCTCTCTGTCATCATTTTATACCGTTTGACAGAAGGAAATAGTGATTGCGAAGGCAAGCGTCAGAAACGTTAGACAATAAGCCTGCAGGACTCTGATTAGAATTTAAACTTTGACGACCTGATTGCCTAGTCCACGGGTCACCAATTAATTTCGCTTGGGGTCCGTTTTAAGAAACGAAGAACGTTTTAAGAATGACCATCGCGGTCCGCACACAACTTTAAAAAAAATATTAAACATGTACCTAATTACGGAAATGACAAAGGTAATTTGAAGTATGTTTAAAGTCTTTCTCGCTTGTTAGCTCGTTACTTCGCTCGGCCGTTTTCGAATTGATGTCAACAAAGATAATAAGGGGGATACATTTTTTGGTTAGTGCAAGTTGGTGTGATCTCGCTGTCCGCACAAAATGGGTCGGCGGTCCGCCATTTGGTGACCCCTGGCCTAGTCGTTAGTGATCCTGACTATGAAACTTGAGGTCCCGGGTTCGATTCCCGGTTTTGGTACATATTTGTAAGAATACAAACAAACTTTATAAGGCGCAGGTTAGGCCGCACATGGAGTACTGCTCTCATCTCTGGGCTGGGGCACCCAAGTACCAAATTCTTCCATTTGACCGCATCCAACGTAGAGCTGCTCGATTTGTCGGTAATCAGGCACTCTCTGGCCTACTCGATCCTTTGTCTTTGCGGAGGGATGTGGCGTCTCTCTGTATATTATACCGTATCTATCATGGGGAGTGTTCTGACGAACTGTTCGAATTGCTGCCTGCGGCTAAATTCCACTACCGCACTTCGAGGAACCGTTTGTCTTTCCATCCTCACCATCTTGATGATTGGCATTCTAGTACCGTGCGTTTGCAACTTCTTTCCTCGCACGACAAAGATCTGGAATCAGCTTTCTGCGGCAGCATTCCCGGAGCGTTACAACTTAGGCATCTTTAAAAAACTAGCCTACCAATTCCTAAAAGGGTCGGCAACGCACCTGTGATGCCCTCCGTGTTACGGGTGTCCATGGGCGACGGTGATCACTTTCCATCAGGTGGGTGACCCGTCTGCTCGTTTGCCACCTCTTATATGTATATAAAAAAAAATATGAATGTTTGTGCTCGAGTCTTGGTTGTACATTATGTATCTAAGTATGTATTTATCTATTTAAGTATGTCTAGTACCCATAGAAGCTTTTATTTGTATGAATTTTAATAAACTATTATTTGTAAGAATATGTACATATGTTTGTGCTCAAGTCTTGGAAGTTGATCATGTATTTAAGTATGATTTTTTTATTACGTCTTTATTTCATTTACTAGCATATACATTATTTATGGATGCGGATGGCACGGGACCGATCTGTTTGGCGAGCCTTGGGGGAGCCCTGTTCAGCAGTGGACGTCTTTCGGCTGAAATGATGATTCTATAGTATATATTTATTTATCTACGAGGGGCGTTCAATATAAAGTGAGAATGAGATGCAAACTCTTTTAATATTACGAAATTAAATACTGGCCGGTAAAGCTAATCTATCTAGCTGATTGTTATGAAAAAAAAAACTAACTGTCTTTTGTTTAAAAAAATATACGGTAATTTGTTTGCAATGCTATTGAGTACGTTAGCGAAAATGGAGAAAATTGAACTGCGCGCCGTTAACAAATACTTGTGTTTGAAAAATTTTTCTACGGACCAAGTCAATTTGGATTTGCGGGACACTTTAGGGTCTAATGCTCCTCCGTATTCGACAGTCGCACGTTGTTGCGCCGAATTTAGACGTGGAAGAACATCGACAATGGACGACCCCCGCTCCGGACGCCCTACTACAGCAGTAACTGAAGAAATTGTGAAAAAAGTCGAAAACTCAGTTTTGACGGATCGTCGTGTCACGGTTCGTTTTATTGCTGAAAATGTAAAGATTTCAACGGGGAGCGTGCATAATATTTTACATGAACGCTTGGGTATGAAAAAGGTATCTGCGCGTTGGGTACCAAGAATGCTTACTGACACGCAAAAACAAACTAGACTAGAGATTTGTCAAGAAGCTTTGAACCTGATGCAGCAAGACCGGGAACTTTTTTTGGCGCGATTTATAACAATGGACGAAACATGGCTCCATCATTACGACCCAGAAACGAAACTGCAGTCTATGACATGGAAAAGGCCATCATCTCCAACTCCGAAGAAATTCAAGGTGAGCCCATCTGCCGGTAAGGTTATGGGCTCTGTTTTTTGGGATGGTAAAGGGGTATTAATGATTGAGTATCTCGAGCATGGAGCCACTATTACGGGCACATTATACGCCAAACAAATAGCAACATTGCGCAATGAGATCCGTGAAAAACGGCGAGGTAAACTCTCGAAAGTTGTGCTGTTCCACCAGGACAATGCCCCGGCACACAAGTCCGCCGTTGCAATGCCTGCAATTCGTGATGCTGGGTTCGATATCCTTAAGCATCCTCCGTATTCACCAGATCTCGCTCCCAGTGATTTCTACCTATTTCCGAGATTGAAACAATACCTGAGAGGCCAGAAATTTGAAGACGACGACGCGGTAGTCGCTGCAGTACAAGATTTTTTAAGTACTCAAGATGAGACCTTTTTTAAAAATGAAATTTTAAGTTTTGAAAAAAGATATAATAAGTGTATTATGCTAAAAGGTGACTATGTCGAAAAGTAAAATGACATTTAGTAAAAGTTGTTTATAACATACTCATTCTCACTTTTTATTGAACGCCCCTAGTATATACACCGTGAAATTTTAGTGGTTGTTTTCCCGAAACGAGGTGATTTAGTTTCGATTGTACAATCGATTTATAATTACTATTTTGACTAGAGTTTAAAATCCAATTGTGAAAAACGAAAGTCGAAAATGACCGCAAACCAATAGTAACGCTTCGTCGGTACAAGTAGCGTACGATAGGTTAGGTACCAACGAAGCGTTACTATTGGTTTGCGGTCATTTTCGACTTTCGTTTTTCACAATTGGATTTTAAACTCTAGTCAAAATAGTAATTATAAATCGATTGTACAATCGATACTAAATCACCTCGTTTCGGGAAAACAACCACTAAAATTTCACGGTGTATAAGTATGTTTAGTACCAAGAGTACAGACAAAGAATTTAATTTCCAGCCCGCCTAAGTTTGAATATCGTACAGCAAACTGTCATCATAAGAGCTAGCTACGATGTTGCTTTGACGTGATGCATTTGACATTTCGACCTTAATGCATTGCGAATGTCCTTTTGCACGCCACGCATCGTTTTTGTTAGGAACAAAATTGATTCTTATGCGGATGCGGGTAGGTTTAATTTTGTATTACCGTACTGTCGTCTATAGCCGACGCTGGCGTTCAAAAGGTTAACAACATTTTTACGAAATGGGTAGGGAATTAAATTCCTTGAACCTACAAAGCTTTGCTTAGTTTGGGACTAGGTCAATCGGTGTCAATCGTCCCATGATTTATTTATTTGAATAATTTGTAGGTTTGTCGGTGCTGCGGCTGGTGGAGAGTTGGCGGCACAAAGCCCTGTTGCTATTCAAGCTGCTACTGCTGCGGCGTAAGGTCCTCGTGTACGGGGCGCCCGCGGGCCCTCTGTCCGCTGCCCTGCTCACCCTGGTATCTCTACTCCCGCGGTGCTTGGAAGAAGGCCTCTCTAAGGCTGCTAATGTTGTGTAAGTAATTACTATGTTGCATTTATCCATCATCATCATCCCAGCCTATATACGTCCGACTGCAGGGCACAGGCCTGTTCTCAGGATGAGAGGGCATGGGCCGTAGTTCCCACGCGGGCCCAGTGAGGATTGGGAACTTCACATACACCATTGAATTTCTTCTCCGGTGTATGCAGGTTTACAAATTTCAAATGTACAGTCAAGGACTTTAATTCATGAGCCACCATGGAACCTTTTCAAAGGAAAAGTCATTACGATTTTCCTTGTTAATTAATGCTATGTTACTATGACGTTTACTGTGAAATGGTTCCATGGTGGCTCATGAATTAAAAGTCCTTGACAGTGCACACTTCCGAAACCCTCGACCCTCTGCTTGAGAGACCATAGGACCATTCACCCATTCTTTTCTTATTTAGTAGGTAAACAACTTTCTAACCTCATTTTCAGATAAATTTTCTCGTAAATAAAGCTACTATTAGAAAGTTGTTTACTAAATAGGACAAGTATAGATGAATGCAATATACTAACTAATATTTATTGCTTACCTTGTAACTTACTCTCTGTGTACCTGTTTTCTGTATTGCTTACTATTCCTGGTGTACAATAAAGAGTCATTGTATTGTATTGTATTGTATTTTTCGGGATTTTAATCACGAACTTTATTGCTAAAATTTACTTCGACGTCGAAACCACATTGCAGCGTACGTGGTCACGAGTCGATGTTGTCGAAACGACAAGTTAATTATAGCAATACATAAATAGTTCATGATTAAGAGCCATATCACACTGGCAATTTGTGAACGTATTAGAAGCGAAGAGAACGCGCGGCGTGTTCGCTGTAAGGCCGGGGCCGCACTGGTAAGGCGACCGGCGACGCGACGCGACGGCGACTAAATCAATCATAGTTGATTTAGTCGCCGTCACCGCTGCGGCCGCTGCGGCTGCTCACATATTTCGAACTATGTTTGATTTAGTCGCCGTCGCGTCGCGTCGCTGGTCGCCTTACCAGTGCGGCCCCGGCCTTAGTGCGCAACGGGTTCGCCGCGAACGCCCAACTTATTTAGACATAAGTATTTAATACGTTGAGCGTCGTGGGTTCGAGTCCGGGCTCGCACCTCTGAGTTTTTCGAAATTTATGTGCGAAATTACATTTGTAATTTACCATGAGCTTTACGGTAAAGGAGAAAATCATGAGGAAACCTGCATACACCTAAGAAGAAATTCAATGGTGTGTGTGAAGGTCCCAATCCGCACTGAAATATGGTGTAAGCCCTCTTATTCTGAGAGGTTGCCTGTGCCCTGTAGCGGGACGTATAGAGGCTGGAATGATGATGATGGTTTAACTTTAACATAATGTATGATTTTTACCGGTCGGGTGGCGCCTGATTGCAGCGCATTTTACAATGTTTTATCTGAAGAAAATTTAAGTGTCTGTGCAGTATTTAATTTTCAATTTTCCATGGAATTTACGCAGCTTGCAACCTGGTCGAATCATGAGGCTTCAATTTAAAATTAATATGTAACTGTACTGCACCGCGGCATGGTCGGTGGAAAACTTACATAGGAGGCTAGGACCGGTTTTGTTGTTGTGGTTTAGTTTTCTCACTGCTATAAAAAAAAGCAGACCAAAGTGTAGATTCCGACAGCATAATTAAGATCGGTCGTGAAGTTGCTAGCAATGTAGTTCACGCTTTAAGAAATATTGATCCAGTACGACTAAGAGTTTGGGTGTATTGAAATAGGTTCGGCTAGTGTGCAATATTTTATTACGTCAACTGTCCAGTCATAAACTAGGACATAATCATAAATCACTTAAACCACTATGGAATGTTTGGTAATAAAATAAAACTAATCACGCTTATCCGTGTATGATCGAAGGCACAAATATCGATACAACTATCGCGTCAAATGCATGTTAACACCGACCTTATGGTTAGTGGCATAAAGTTGTATAGATATTTTTGACGCCTTGGTAACGAATATATATTTATGTTATCACCTTGACTGTACATGAGTCATTTTTGAACTTTAGTGTAATCTCAATCAAGTAATTATAGTTTTTATCATTGCAGGTTATCCAGGCCGTTGTCTCCCATTCCACTACCACCAGACAATAAAACTGAAGATGTTGTCGACTCTGCTACCGATATAGTTAACGACCCCGACATGAAGTTTTATGTGAACGGCTCGAGTCAGTTGGACGACGAACTCACCCCTAAAGAAACGGGGAACTTAATGGAAGAAAAAGACAGAGTGAGCCGGCAGAGCTTTGACGAGACGTTACTGGCTGAAGTGGACAGGCCGGATTTGTCAGCTGGCAGAGACAAATGTCACAGCGTCGGAGAAAAATATAAAAGTAATAAACCGCTAGTCGAGGCTCAGCAAAGCCCCACCATGGCTCGAGACATGAGCGTAGACGGATTATACAATCTAACGGGGCAGATAGACCAAGCAGAGTGTGGATTCCCACTACCCCTATTCGAGGATGGTTATCTCTGTTTACCGTACTTATCTCTGCAGTACCTAGACCTTTTGTCGGATGCAGCTGTACAGGGTTTCGTAGTTGGTGCATCTAATGTGCTATTTAAGCAGAAACGTCAGTTGTTCGATGTCTTGGTGGAGCTAAACGAAATGAGAATAGAGACGGGCGATATGCTTTTGAGGAGACAGTTGGCTCTGGGTACGGAGGACTTGAGGTTTGCGGACCATGTGGTGCGGCATGGAGCGACGCAGGGCGACGCGTGGATCCGAGACCAATTCGCCAGTTATCTCATTTACCTTTTAAGGACGTCGTTGTTACCAGGTAATTATCAAGTATACAACAATAGCCTCGTCCTGCCCACTGTGCAAGCACTTATGCATTAAGCTCCAAACGCACAGACAGCGGCGGCGTGGCGGTGCGGTGGCGGTGACGGTTGTAATATTCTAACTTGTATGAACGGTTGTGCGGTACCGTACTGCGAACTCGTTCATACAAGTTAGGGAACGTACCCATACTACGTGACCCGTTTAGGGGGGGGAGGGGGTCACCAAAAATACCACGCCTGGTCACGGACGGGGGGGAGGGGGGTTTAGGTTTTCATCACGTAGTCAACAAACTCTAGTCTTTAGTCTAGGCAAATCTCGCAAATCTATATTAATAAAAGACAAATATGAGCCAAATTATTTTTTTATAACTTTCTGTTTGCAAAAAATGATTTAAAATCATATTTATAAATTACTACGTTTTTAGGGATAAAAAGTAGCCTATGTTGATCAGGGATAGTGTACTTTTCTATCTGTTAAAGAATTTTTAAAATATAATCACTAGTTCCAGCTACCCTGTACGAATAACCAATAAAGAAATTCCTTTACCACCCCAAGATTCAATGTCAGTTGTTCGGCTTAAAACATTAAAGCCTATTTTCACTTACAAGTCAATGTGACAATCAGCCTTGTTGTTTTTCTTCTGATGTAGGAACTGTTATAAAAAATGGTAAAGGAGGTGGTACTTAGCCGACTATAAAAACAAAGTTTATCTCTTTGAAATATTAATACTAGCTGTTGCCACGACTGTTGTAGCGACTAATAGAGGCATAAATAATAGCCTACGAGCTTTTCTGAGACCTACTAAACATAGAAAAAATATATATAAAAAAATATAATAAATAGCGTTTTATAGTATAAATCTTCCCAGGTGAATTTTTCGCTTCGAGCCATTACATTAAATTTGAACCTTAATACTATGATGATACCGTTTGTTTTGAAAGATAAGGGCTCGAAGCGAAAAATTCACCTGGGAAGATTTATACTATAGCCGTTTCTGAGGAGTTCGATAGCTAACACTGTGACACGAGATTTTTATTATATTAGTACTAGCTGTTCCCCGCGACTCCGTCTGCGAAGAATAGGGGTATAAAAAATAGCCTACGACCTATTCTCAGACCTACCGAGTATGGAGAAAAAAGTTTAATAAATAACGGTCAAGCCGTTTCGGAGGAGTTCGATAACAAACACCGTGACACGAGGTTTTTATATATTAGATTTAAATGTGGATAAAATGATTTTACTACTTTTGTTACAGATGGTAGTCGAGAAATCGAACCGTTCAACGCTCAATTCATGTCGGCGTTCAAAGCGTCGCCGGCGTACCAGCAGTGGCTGCGAACGACCAACGACGGCGACATAGAAGCATTCGGCAACCTCGCGCCGATACACCCGTTCGCTGGACAGTTGTCCGTGGCCGACATGAAATTAAAATTAGCGCAGTAAGTTTTCTTTTCTTTTCTTATCTACTACTTCTATGTCACCATAGTTATATATGACAATACTAGTCTAGTCGAAATGTTCAAAATGGTGTTAATTCTTGATAAAGGTCCTAAAAATATGTGTGATAGCTCATTAGATTCGGAATGACGTCTAGAAAAATGTATTCGAAGGATTTTACTGCAGATAAAAATTGCAAAAGTTATTAACAAATTAAGATGAAAAAAAAAAGGTATTTCGTTTTTTGGCAATATCTCAAAAACTGTTAATATTTAAGAAATTTAAAAAAAAGATTCTTAAAGAGGAGAAAATTTCCAAAAAAAAGTCCTACCTCCCGGAACTCTACCTCCATTATTTATAATTTTAATTTAGCGCTGAAAATAGGGCCCCGCGCGGCCGATTCAGCATGGCCGCGCAGCCGCTCAACAGAGTCTATGACATAAAATATTTTTTTTATAGAATTAAATATCAATCGAAAAATTTAAAAAAAATATCGTGTCATCAGAACACTTCAAGGAAGAAAGTCCCGTTGGAAAAAAATTTTTTTGTTGATTTTTCAAAAAGTTATACTATTGTTAATTAAGTAATTTTTCGTGGGCTTTAATTTTTACAAAAGACAGTATAAAAGTTTAAATAATTGGCCTATAAATTTTTGGCTTCTTGGAGCCCTTCTTATATATATACTTAACAAGACCACGTTATAAAAAAATCTTAAATTTGTATATTTTGTTTATTATAATTTTTTTAAGTTAACAAAAAATGAAAATCATCAAAAATGTTGTTAAAAAAATTTTTACAATCTAATGTTGAGTTATGGCTATTTTTGCATTGCATAGAGGCATTGTCTAACATCGAAAAATATTTATTTGCGGCATTTGTTAATAAATTGTTTATAAACAAATAGACTAGTTTAATATTTTTAATTTTTTTTTACCATATTGTTGTCATGGGAAAATAATGATTTTTAAAATAAAAATTTTTTCTTAAAAAAAATTTTTAATTGTTTAAAACCGTTTTTTACAATTTTGCATTGTTTAAATAATTAGTTAAGAAATTATTTCCTCTTTAAAAATCATAATTACCATTTCTCAAAAGACTGACCGAAAAAAAATTTTTTTTTATAAATAATTTAATTGTTTATTAACTTTACAATTGTTTATAAACAAATTCAGATGACCATAGTATTTTTTTTCTAAAACTAAAAAAAATACAAAAACAACCATGTATAACAAAGTGGTAAAATATTTTTTTTTGTATTTTTTACAATAATTTCTAAAACTCCACGATACCAAAGTTAGTTCGGTCACACAATTTGTCAAGTAACAAATTACCATAACTCATAAACTATTAGAGATACGATAATCAACATTCAGGTCATTTTTATAGAGGATTAACTACTTGTTAAAATGAGCTCAAAACGAAGTTTGTAACTATTGTTAATTAACAATTACATGCTATTGTTTAAAAAATTTAAGATTTTTTGACATTTTTGCCTCTTTTATGACTTATAACTTGTTAAATAACGTAAATACGCTTATGGACCTTAAAGACAATTTTGTTTATCGATAAAATATCTACCTCATGATCTTTTCATTAAATCAATATCTCTTATATTTTTAATTATAAACATATTTTCATTATTATTTTTCAAACTAGTGTTCTATTAGATATGAAATAACTTTATTTTTGCATAAATTATTTATATTTTGCCACGACTTTACATTCTACATATTATAATTTTTTAAATTGGCAATCTGAAGATTCTGCTCTTCTTTATTTATAAATTAATTGATTTTTTGTTTATTTATGATTACTCGAATTTTTTCCACTTTTCCGGCTATTTTTGGAAAATTTTACCCGTTTAGTTGTTATTTTAGCTATTTCCTTAGAGAGATATAGAATATAGAATGTAAAGTCGTGGCAAAATATAAATAATTTATGCAAAAAGAAAGTTATTTCATATCTAATAGAACACTAGTTTGAAAAATAATAATGAAAATATGTTTATAATTAAAAATATAAGAGATATTGATTTAATGAAAAGATCATGAGGTAGATATTTTATCGATAAACAAAATTGTCTTTAAGGTCCATAAGCGTATTTACGTTATTTAACAAGTTATAAGTCATAAAAGAGGCAAAAATGTCAAAAAATCTTAAATTTTTTAAACAATAGCATGTAATTGTTAATTAACAATAGTTACAAACTTCGTTTTGAGCTCATTTTAACAAGTAGTTAATCCTCTATAAAAATGACCTGAATGTTGATTATCGTATCTCTAATAGTTTATGAGTTATGGTAATTTGTTACTTGACAAATTGTGTGACCGAACTAACTTTGGTATCGTGGAGTTTTAGAAATTATTGTAAAAAATACAAAAAAAAATATTTTACCACTTTGTTATACATGGTTGTTTTTGTATTTTTTTTAGTTTTAGAAAAAAAATACTATGGTCATCTGAATTTGTTTATAAACAATTGTAAAGTTAATAAACAATTAAATTATTTATAAAAAAAAATTTTTTTTCGGTCAGTCTTTTGAGAAATGGTAATTATGATTTTTAAAGAGGAAATAATTTCTTAACTAATTATTTAAACAATGCAAAATTGTAAAAAACGGTTTTAAACAATTAAAAATTTTTTTTAAGAAAAAATTTTTATTTTAAAAATCATTATTTTCCCATGACAACAATATGGTAAAAAAAAATTAAAAATATTAAACTAGTCTATTTGTTTATAAACAATTTATTAACAAATGCCGCAAATAAATATTTTTCGATGTTAGACAATGCCTCTATGCAATGCAAAAATAGCCATAACTCAACATTAGATTGTAAAAATTTTTTTAACAACATTTTTGATGATTTTCATTTTTTGTTAACTTAAAAAAATTATAATAAACAAAATATACAAATTTAAGATTTTTTTATGACGTGGTCTTGTTAAGTATATATATATAAGAAGGGCTCCAAGAAGCCAAAAATTTATAGGCCAATTATTTATACTTTTATACTGTCTTTTGTAAAAATTAAAGCCCACGAAAAATTACTTAATTAACAATAGTATAACTTTTTGAAAAATCAACAAAAAAAATTTTTTCCAACGGGACTTTCTTCCTTGAAGTGTTCTGATGACACGATAATTTTTTAAAATTTTTCGATTGATATTTAATTCTATAAAAAAATTATTTTATGTCATAGACTCTGTTGAGCGGCAGCGCGGCCATGCTGAATCGGCCGCGCGGGGCCCTATTTTCGGCGCTAAATTAAAATTATAAATAATGGAGGTAGAGTTCCTGGAGGTAGGACTTTTTTTTTGGAAATTTTCTCCTCTTTAAGAATCTTTTTTTTAAATTTCTTAAATATTAACAGTTTTTGAGATATTGCCAAAAAACGAAATACCTTTTTTTTTCATCTTAATTTGTTAATAACTTTTGAAATTTTTATCCTGCAGTAAAATCCTTCGAATACATTTTTCTAGACGTCATTCCGAATCCAATGAGCTATCACACATATTTTTAGGACCTTTACCAAGAATTAACACCATTTTGAACATTTCGACTAGACTATACTTACTAAGCTTAGTTGGTGCCACACCATCAAGTTCTCATAAGACTATTACATTAAGATTCCAATTAAATGTAATGTGTTTAATAAACGCAAATAAAATGAAGATGTAGTGGGAATTCTCTCATTATTCAAGGAGTCTATGTAGACTTAACTCATGTTTGTTCACTACTTGTTGACCAAATTATGTTTTTGTTAAATATAAACATTTAAAATAAAAGTATTTTTTTCTGATTGTACTTTGTGTTGACTGTACTTACAATGTCATCCAACTTAAGTCCGTACTGGACAGCTGAAGCTAAATAAACGCTTATAAAATTCCTTCAAACTTAACTAAATCAAGTTAGCTATGAAGTATCTTTTTTTTTTTGTACTTATTTTTTCAACTTCATTTTTTTTTATTACTTTTACGGTCATCCCGTGAAATCATACATTTCGTACTAAATACAAACTGAAATATAGATGCACAGAAAAAACCCCAGAAAAAAGACCAATGCTGGGAATCGAACCCAGGTCCTCAGCATTCCGTGCCGCGTGCCATACCCCTACACCACCACTGGTCTAGAGATTAGACACGAATCTTTCCTATACATCATACATTTCAATCTGCTAAATCATCACCTTATGCAGTGACAAACGCACATCTATGTTACACCCTCATTGAGAGATTTTAACACTCCTTCGGAACTAACCGCTCACCTGGACAAGAGATGGCGCTACTGTGCAACTTTTTAAACAAGTTAGCTATGAAGTATCTTTTTTTTTTGTACTTATTTTTTCAACTTCATTTTTTTTTTTTTTTATTACTTTTACGGTCATCCCGTGAAATCATACATTTCGTACTAAATACAAACTGAAATATAGATGCACAGAAAAAACCCCAGAAAAAAGACCAATGCTGGGAATCGAACCCAGGTCCTCAGCATTCCGTGCCGCGTGCCATACCCCTACACCACCACTGGTCTAGAGATTAGACACGAATCTTTCCTATACATCATACATTTCAATCTGCTAAATCATCACCTTATGCAGTGACAAACGCACATCTATGTTACACCCTCATCGAGAGATTTTAAAAAAAATAAGTACAAAAAAAAAAAAAAGATACTTCATAGCTAACTTGTTTAAAAAGTTGCACAGTAGCGCCATCTCTTGTCCAGGTGAGCGGTTAGTTCCGAAGGAGTGTTAAAATCTCTCGATGAGGGTGTAACATAGATGTGCGTTTGTCACTGCATAAGGTGATGATTTAGCAGATTGAAATGTATGATGTATAGGAAAGATTCGTGTCTAATCTCTAGACCAGTGGTGGTGTAGGGGTATGGCACGCGGCACGGAATGCTGAGGACCTGGGTTCGATTCCCAGCATTGGTCTTTTTTCTGGGGTTTTTTCTGTGCATCTATATTTCAGTTTGTATTTAGTACGAAATGTATGATTTCACGGGATGACCGTAAAAGTAATAAAAAAAAATGAAGTTGAAAAAATAAGTACAAAAAAAAAAAGATACTTCATAGCTAACTTGTTTAAAAAGTTGCACAGTAGCGCCATCTCTTGTCCAGGTGAGCGGTTAGTTCCGAAGGAGTGTTAAAATCTCTCGATGAGGGTGTAACATAGATGTGCGTTTGTCACTGCATAAGGTGATGATTTAGCAGATTGAAATGTATGATGTATAGGAAAGATTCGTGTCTAATCTCTAGACCAGTGGTGGTGTAGGGGTATGGCACGCGGCACGGAATGCTGAGGACCTGGGTTCGATTCCCAGCATTGGTCTTTTTTCTGGGGTTTTTTCTGTGCATCTATATTTCAGTTTGTATTTAGTACGAAATGTATGATTTCACGGGATGACCGTAAAAGTAATAAAAAAAAAATGAAGTTGAAAAAATAAGTACAAAAAAAAAAAGATACTTCATAGCTAACTTGTTTAAAAAGTTGCACAGTAGCGCCATCTCTTGTCCAGGTGAGCGGTTAGTTCCGAAGGAGTGTTAAAATCTCTCGATGAGGGTGTAACATAGATGTGCGTTTGTCACTGCATAAGGTGATGATTTAGCAGATTGAAATGTATGATGTATAGGAAAGATTCGTGTCTAATCTCTAGACCAGTGGTGGTGTAGGGGTATGGCACGCGGCACGGAATGCTGAGGACCTGGGTTCGATTCCCAGCATTGGTCTTTTTTCTGGGGTTTTTTCTGTGCATCTATATTTCAGTTTGTATTTAGTACGAAATGTATGATTTCACGGGATGACCGTAAAAGTAATAAAAAAAAATGAAGTTGAAAAAATAAGTACAAAAAAAAAGATACTTCATAGCTAACTTGTTTAAAAAGTTGCACAGTAGCGCCATCTCTTGTCCAGGTGAGCGGTTAGTTCCGAAGGAGTGTTAAAATCTCTCGATGAGGGTGTAACATAGATGTGCGTTTGTCACTGCATAAGGTGATGATTTAGCAGATTGAAATGTATGATGTATAGGAAAGATTCGTGTCTAATCTCTAGACCAGTGGTGGTGTAGGGGTATGGCACGCGGCACGGAATGCTGAGGACCTGGGTTCGATTCCCAGCATTGGTCTTTTTTCTGGGGTTTTTTCTGTGCATCTATATTTCAGTTTGTATTTAGTACGAAATGTATGATTTCACGGGATGACCGTAAAAGTAATAAAAAAAAAATGAAGTTGAAAAAATAAGTACAAAAAAAAAAAGATACTTCATAGCTAACTTGTTTAAAAAGTTGCACAGTAGCGCCATCTCTTGTCCAGGTGAGCGGTTAGTTCCGAAGGAGTGTTAAAATCTCTCGATGAGGGTGTAACATAGATGTGCGTTTGTCACTGCATAAGGTGATGATTTAGCAGATTGAAATGTATGATGTATAGGAAAGATTCGTGTCTAATCTCTAGACCAGTGGTGGTGTAGGGGTATGGCACGCGGCACGGAATGCTGAGGACCTGGGTTCGATTCCCAGCATTGGTCTTTTTTTCTGGGGTTTTTTCTGTGCATCTATATTTCAGTTTGTATTAACTAAATCTGCAAAAAATAGTACTGCATTTTAAGCTTTGTAATGTTAAACAGAGAACACATATAACGATACCAAATTTTAATGGATTTAAGAGCGCTTGGTATGCGTCGACACAATTATGATTTTTATGATCGAAGACTTGGTCACTGTCAGTCGATTCAAATTTACGATGTGTTTTCAGTACGATGTCAACGAGCGAAGGCGGGCGGAAAGTCACAGCTGCCGTAGCGAGCACAGGGCGAGCCGTTGCCACGACATCTCGGGCCGTCGGCGGCGCCCTATCCCAGGCCCGCGGGGCTCTCTCCGGCTGGTGGACCTCCCTTACGGCCCCTGCGCCCGCACCCGCTGACGACAAGTCCGCCTCGGACGCGGAAGAGGTCCTCGAGATCACCGACAATAGGAAAGAAGACTCCGATACTCCAAACCCCGACCCCCCCGATAAGTCTTTAGACGAAACCGCCAATACCCTTAACAAGATACAAGTCATTTAAAATCAGTTGAAACTGACATTATAGAGGCTAAAAAATGGTCAACTCAACTCTGGAAATACAGTCTTTGTTGGAAGATTGTTTTTCAATTACTTACGTAACACTAAACAACATTTATCTCCTTGATTGCTGATATCTCATACGAGTAATAGGGTCTGTGATCATGTGTATATATGGAAAACGGCATGATTACGCGCTTAACTCTCGTCCCTGTGATTTGAGATTGGAATAGTTTGAAAACTATAGCTAAATATGATCATTAGCCGGGTCTTCACTGAGCGAACTGTCTCGCGAGGCAGCCATTTTCGGCGCTATTTTGAACCTTGTGTCGAACAAAATTATGCCTCATGCGCTAGCCTCGCGAGGCAGCTCGCTCAGTGGGGACCCAGCTAACGGCTACCCTTTATTATGCGTTGTCGCGTTTGTATGGGAACATTGTGATTTTTGCTTCAATGATAGTATTCTAGTTGCGAAATAGATCTTATTGTAAATATACATTTCCATGTAGCAGTTACGTGTATCTGGTCATCAATTTGTATTAGAGTTTTTTACAGTGATATCGTATTATATTTAACGAGATTTACTCATAGACACGTAAGCAGACTAACCACCTAAGAAATGGCAGCTAAATTCCATCGCTGAAATCAGAGGTCATTTTGTTAAATGCGCTCGTGAGCACTATCACATTCACTGCTTCTTTTTACTGCCTATCTAATAGTTCGATAGAAAAAAAATGGTGATTGTGATTGCAACCATGCTCGCGTTTGACAATAAACCTACAAATCTTATCTCAAATTCTATAACTGGTCCCAATAATTAAGCCATGTATAGTTTTCTTTGCGTATTTTCAATGGGTAATCTGTCAAAATATTATTGGTGATAGATAAGGAACTGTCTGTGGATTTCTTATTGTAACTGAACGTAAGTTACTTATAGATTTTGATTTAACCCTTTTCCGGGCATAGAATGTTTATTCACCCTATGAGGCTGCGTCAAGCCTTTGCCGACAAGAGTTTAACTCTTAAATAAGGATAGAGGCTGCGTATCCACCGGAGCTGTGCGAGGATGCGTTGCGAGGGATGGTGTGTGTTATGAACCAATAGAAACACTTCATTTAAAAGGTCGTAAGTGAATGAAGTGTTTCTATTGGTTCATGACAGACACATCCTCGCACATCTCTGGTGGAAACGCAGCCTAACTCTACGCAAACTCCACATAAGTAAATCCAACTTGCTTGTTTTACAATATGGTACAAAAAATAACTTTTTAATAAAAATATGATTCGCTTATATTAATCCTTCATAGGTACCTAAACAATATAAAAGGATAATTATTTTTTAGTGTATCTATCTAAATTGGCAAGGTCTGGAAAAGGGTTTCTTCTTCATTTCAAAGTAATGATGATTTGTAAAATATGTAATCTGTAGGTTCAATTGCGATTAACTCATTTTTATTGCAATCGGCTGCGGACTGTGCAAATCAATTCGTCTCGTGTTATTTTCATATTTTTGTTAGAATAGCTGCTTTCCTTGTAAGCGCAATGTGATTTTCGAACACGCACGAATATTTATGCACAAGATATCTGAATAATCATTCTATTGAAATAGTTACCATCAGTAATTATTATTTTGGCCATATTCAGTCAAATTAAATAATTAATGAAATAAAATTGCAGTATCTATTAAAATTGTTATTTTTTTAATATCTCAAATAAGGTATTGTAAAATTGTTGATAATAATTACTGGTACTTCAAACTTTGATACGACTTGTGATCTCTAAAAACACTGATAGTTTTAGTATGTTGTTGATATTGTAATAGATTATTATTTTAGACGTCGGTGTGTAATGTTACAGTGAATTCGAAATAAATAATATTAAGATGCTATTAATTTATTAATTATTATTTTTATTCCATTTTAGATTTTATGTTAATCATTATAAATAAAATCACCGAGCAGGCTCTCTACTTTATAAAAGTAATATAGGTGTTTCGAGAGCGATTAGGCATAACATTAATATTTTAAACGCTTAGACTTGATTTTTTTCAGTAGGTACGATGTTTTCTTCAGAAATATACAAGATATTTTGTTTTCCTAGATGTGACCTAGTTATGAAATTAAATTATTAAAATTATATCATTATCTTTTAATTTATTCTTCCTACATAACGGGATAACGAAAACGAGACCTCGATTGAAAGCAAATATATTCTCAATATTCTTACGATTATAATATCACAATTCTGGGTAGTCATTGCCATTACATTTAAATGCGATATAATTCGTATCGTGTCTACGTTTGTGACATTCATTAAGTACTTTTCTAGAAATCGGGACGTGCTCGTTTACTAAAATTAATTTAAAACAAATTAACTAAACTGCACACCTAACGTCTAATGGAATTAGCGACATGCATGTCGCAAAAAGGATTCCGTGCCATTACCATCGGTAAGGACGTCGTCACAGTAGCCTCGGACGGAGGCGGGTCGGTCGTCGGTCGCGGGCGTCGCGCGCGGAGTCACACCGCGGAGTCGGGCTCCTCCCACGGCCACGGCGGGCCCGAGTCCAGCGCGTCCTGCCGCCACAGCGCGCGCGCGTCCGACGCGCCGCGCGACAGCAGCCTCATGTTGTACGGCTCCACCATGTTGGAAAGAGACGCGGCGCTATCCTCGCGCGCCAGACGCGCACTGCTGTCGCGCTCGCTCTCGCCTTTACCCTCCGGCAGCAGGTCGAACGCGGTCGCGCCCTCGCGCGGCGACTCCAGCTCCGTCGTGTCCGAGCGCGGCGAGAAGTCCGAGCCGGACGCGTCCAGGAGGCTGCGGTCGCCGCACTCGACGCGGATGGGCGCGGGCGAGCCGGCCGACGCCACGAGCGGCGCCGACTCGCTGTCGCTGGCGGGCTCGTCGCGCGGCGGGCTGCGGTCGCGCGAGCCGCCGCCGCGCGACATTATCTTGTCTTTGAGCCGCGCGAGTGTTTCAACGGAGCTGACTTTCTTGAGTATGTCGGCGGTCTTCTTGATGCCGGTCAGTTTGGGGTCGCGCGCGAGGTCCGGCGGCAGATCGTCGGTATAGACGAGGAGCGAGGAGGGCCGGGAGCGCGGGCGCGGGCGCGCGCTGAAGGTGATCTGGCCGTCGTCGTCGTCCTCGTTCTCGACGTTGAAGGTGACGTTGGGCGGGTCGGGCGCGGGCGCGGGCTGGCGGCGCGCGCGGCCGCGCAGGCTGGAGGGCTGGCGACGCGGCGCGGCGGGCGAGGCGGGCGCGCTGCCGCTCCACGAGGCGCCGCTCGGGGCCAGCCGCAGCCGCATGGAGCTGTCCTCGTCTGCAACAAAGAGCGCCGCTGTACTCCTCCGAAGGGCGCGGCGACGGCTCGCGCGGGACGGCTTCACCTGGTGGTCGGTGGTCGGTGGTCGGTGGTCGCGCCGCCGCCCGCGCCCCGCGCAGACCGACCGCCGCCGCGACCTAGGACGGACTAATTACGGGACTGAAATCAAACAAGATTCGGCAACTTTTGTATATTTATTATCTATGTAAAATATCTCAGGAATGATGGTTTTGAATGTCACTTGCGCTAAATTATGATTCGAGGGTTACAATTCCGGAATATTCACAGAATTAGCGGTACGGAGACCGTTGTTCTATGTCCAAAAAAGATGTTCAAAAATCTATTTAACAGTCTAACACTAATATAACAACGATGTCTATCACATAAGTACACAGGAATAATATACAAGTCTTTGAGTTGTGGGCAGACGATATGTAGTAAACAACTTTACATTACAATAATAGATAAAACCTACAAAATGTAGATAAATTTTTGTGCAATAATCATTTAAATCAGACGTTACACGCTTCTAATACACTTTTCTCAAAACAGACAATATGGCTGTACTTACTATGACACTTAGATTGAAACTGGCATTTTGAATATGTATACACCATGTGCTGAAATCACATTTTTACCTACCTAAACTACTAATTAAATTCATGTAATATCTCATCCATGATAATCCTTCACTACTCCAATTTATTGTTATAGTTCAATTTAGCCTAACATTTGCACGTATTTCTTCCGAAATATCCACAACAATTCGAAACAGGCACAATTATTATGTCCAATTTACAAAATTACCTAATAACGTTGGACATTATTTTGCACATTTTTATAACAATGTAGGAACACTAGAAACAAATTTGTGCTGGAATGATAAAATTTAGGATAAGGTTTTTTTCTGCGAAATTATTCTTACCATTACATAAATATTGCTATCACAAATCATTTGATTGATAATACTGAAAATAACTAACTGGAATACTTAACTGGAATTGGTCTAACTAAAGTATAATTGTATAATATGAGCAGTTAACAAAATTTTATTCGAATCTTTGCTTTAACATTATTATAATACAAGTAAAAGGTACATACTGTACTAAACAGTTTATGAGACCTACCCACTGTATCTATTAATTATTCACATTAGTAAATTACTTTTCTATAGCAGTTTAATAAATGGCCGTTTTTAATAATTGACGAAAACTCCACTACATCCGGTCTTTAAAAAATGTTAAGTACAGCATGGTCAATCAATAGTATGAAACGAACCTAATTTATAACTAGTTATATAGGGCATTTACACTTCTGTTCTGGTCATACATAACTCAACATACACAACAGTATGGTTCCGTTGGATGCCAGACGTGTTCAGTATAATACCCAAAAATGCGTATTAGTGACTTTTTAATTCAAATTCACCTTTAGAAAGTAGTTACAAACTGTAATAAAAAAATAATTATGTCTTTTTCATTAGGGCTCGCACTTCAGAAGTGGCCCGTACATATATGTAAGTACCTATAATGAAATACCATTATGTATAAAATGCCCTCATCATAGATATTTAAGTTGACCAAGTAAGAGCGTGACCAGTTTTGACGATAGTTCACGTCGAATTATTTTTTTGATGTTACTTGATTGACCTTGAAGTTGGATGTCAAATGTTTTTTTTCTTAGGTTGGCGAAACGATTAGTCAGTTGACTATTTAACAAGTAGCTTCTTCACATGAAGACATCATCACCCTCCGGCAGATGTATGATGACGTGGTCCTTTATTTCTTCGTCGGAAGTATCAGGGGGGTCGGGGGTGGAGGGGGTGAGCTCGCTGATGGTGCGGAGGGGCTCACCTGGGTGGGAGGGGGGCTCCGACTGGAGGACGTCTTCCATGGCTTCCTCGTTTAGGGTTTGGAGGGCGCCGCATATCATCTGCTCCTCGAGAGTCACCTGACGAACAAATAAGTCATTAGAATAAAGATAATTAGAGGGAGAACTCACGCAGCTGTTACTATCGAAAGAAATTATAATATCGAAAAGTTTTTTTTCTGTAAAGGTAAACTTCTCAAAGTGTATTAAAATGGCATCGTTTAGAACCCATTCGGTTAGGTTAGTTTTATAACAATCTTAAAATGTTGACGGTTTAAGAAAAAATAAACTTTTCCATAATTTATTTGAATACATTTGGTATATTAACTTTCGATATGCAACGATCTGTCACATACTCTCCACTCGGAACTACTGACGTGCACAATAAGGACTCAATTCTCACTAGATTGCCTAAATTTTTAGGTGACGTCAGTGGTGAAAAGGACAGCATAATGTGTTCACTACCACGGGGTAGTGTATGCCTAATGCTAGGTTTACACGGAGCTTAGTAGCTAATGCTACTTAGTACTTGTCACTTACACTTGTCAGAAGTGTGTAAACATATTGTACAAGTGCTTAGTATTATACAATACACGCATCTGACAAGTACTAAGCATTAGCTACTAAGTTCCGTGTAAACCTAGCATAACTCAACTCACGTTTCTTTCATTCCCCGGGTCACCTAACAAAAATGTTCGCTCACGTCCTGGGAACCCATCTTCTTCCATAAGACTCGCAAGGCAGTTGAAATAACGATATTTCAACAAGCTTTTTGAAAGTCGCAATTTACATGCTTATCCGTCATAATTTTGCTTACAGCTAAAAGGTCCATAATATGTACATTATCCTACGGAAAATAAATATAATGTGTAGTGCGAGATCTACTCATGCTTGTGGAGTATTTTTGCAATAACAAATTCCATTAACTAGAAAGTAAAAAATATGTAATAAATAAGGCATATAAACATACATTCTTTGTGTTATAGCACTTCTACGAAATGCAATTAAATAGAACACTGATTCATTTTAAACAATTAAGGCGACGAAGCCTGTCCAGCGCGCTGCATATCAGTGAATCATATACGCTGCGCCGCGCTGCCGGTGTGTGTCACCGCATATGTGATTCAGTGTTACAGAGCGCGCTAGGCACGCTACGTCGGCGCCCCGCGCTTCGGTTTGCGGTGGCCTTTAAACAAAATATAGGGCGGACCGTCCGTCACGTGACTGTCCGTAGCTGCAAAAACGATAGCTTGATTGTGTTTCTACGTTCACCGTGCATTATATTAGGATTATACTAAAGGAGGGCTTGTTAGACAAATAATCACCTGATATTCCGCGTAAGGCTGCAAAATATAGTAAATAGATTTAATGAAATATCATATTCTTCCGTCCATTTTAAAGGCTTCGTCTACCATTGTTTCTTAGATTGTTAAAATTTAGATGTTTTTTTTGTTACAGCCTATGTATTAATCTTTAGAGATACGTTTCAGAGTCAGCTTTTTAGTGCATGTATGGTGACCTCGTGGCTGGACCAATTTCAAAAAGTTTCATTTTTGACGTCAAGTTTAAACTTGCAAGTGAAAACGTGCAAGTTGCAATGTGAGGTAGTAATGCGAAAAAAATTGAAATGGTCAATCCAGCGCCGCAATGTAAAGCAACTTGCACAATTTTTCTTGCAGGTCTAAACTGGGCTTAAATCTCATTTAGGTGGTAGTTGCGGAACAGTGGCGTCAATGATCTGATCGATCACTTAAAAATTCATAGCCGCGCGGCACAGCAGTAAAACGAAACTTGCCCAATATTCTACATACATATACATTGGACCTTGCTCCCTTTACATTATGGTAGAAAATAAACTTATTGTATTTAAAATATGCTTTGCTCTTAAATTAATCCTGCGCAGGTAAACAATATAACACAACGATTAATTAAATTTTGCAGTAGCATAATCTAAATGGACGAGGTTCAGTAGAATGGTTCATAGCCTGATGATGATGACAATAGTTTCAGCTATTTTAAGATATTCTTTTGATATTTCACGGGTAGTACATTTTAGGTATTATGAAAATTACCTGTTTTTCAACATTGGACGGACGGCTGCGTTGGGTTTCAATCGGCCTCGGTTTCACAGGTTCCGGTTCTATCTCAACCGTCTTTTCAGCAATCACTGTCAAATAAAGCATGCATTTTTTAATTAACCCCCTTATTCATTAAAGCTTTAAAAGCTTCTGTATACTAAATATTGCCTTACCCGTAACGGCCGGTGCGCTCATCGGCATGTTTGCTTCTAACTCACGAAGGTTGATGATGAGCATTTTGAATAATTCCCAATCTCCAAACGGTAGGTCCATTATCTATTAACAACAGAAATACTTAGTTTTGTATTCTATATATGATTGCTGATTGTACCGAGGATATCGAGTTAGCTTCATAATGAACGTTAAAAAGTTGTTTTTTTCTTTCGTTTGTCAAAAATCGTCAGACCCTTCCGTTAGGACGTAATTTATAGAAGGCGTTGAAGTGGCAATTACTAAAGGCCGGCGCGTAGAACGAATGCGTGTGCGCGACGATGAGCGGAGCTGTGAGAGGGATTGAGCCGTCGTGCTTCCCCCTTGTCCGTATAGTTAGTTGCATAGTTCTCCTTCGGCCATCGGACGGGGAACTCTTGTCGCTTGCGCTTACGCACGGCTTTGATTCTAGCCGCTCTCACGTACTTTGCTACGAAAACTGCACGTTGACAACGACCAGTACAATACATTTACTTTTAGTTTACCACCGACAGATGGCTTGCCTTCATTTAATTTCCAACTTTAACACCATACAAATAAAGTAGTTATTACAAAATCTGCAAACGTGGGTAACAGTATTCCAAAATTGTCTTTTTCTTTTTTTAATTTATTTACACAAAAACAAACAAAAGAAGTACAGAAATACTTATGTTAAAATACATCTGCCAAACTGCATAGCAGTTTGTTGGCAGAAAGTTTATAACTCTCACTAGGTACTTAAATTAATAAGGTTCCGACACTCACTTGTCCGGTTTTATTAAAAATTCAAACCCGGTGCCGGCTGCGTAGGCGCAGCGCGCCGCGGCCCTTTGTTATTGATTACTATTCTTAATTATGAGGGTGGAATTACACTGTGCGCTGCACCACACGCACCGACATCGGCAATACCAATAAAACAATGCATTATACACAATGACACAAACATAAAGAATTTTGACTTTGACTTTGACTTTGACTTTGACTTTGACTTTGACATACACTTCTCATAGTTATGCCTTGTCTCTATTTGTAGGTCGTTAAAGTTGAATATGAAATGAAGGCAAACCATCTGTCAGTGGTAAACTTTATGTAATTTTTCTCAAACATGCTATGAAATATTGACGTTATGTTCCTTATAATACGCCACGAAGTGTCACGTTGAAGGTGCGGGCTAGACGAGAGGTCAATAATGGAATTTCATACAACATTGCTGGCCTTGGCCAGCAAAGTGATCGTCTATTGTTTCATACTATGACGTTTATAGGTCTATGGCATCATAGCATTTAGCCATTAAAAAAAAACTATAAGCAATATTTTGCGTTTTGGTTCATTAAGACATTCTGCCACTACGTTTATTTAAGGTAAGGTAAGATGATGATGATGTTGGTGATGATGATGGTGATGTTGATGGTGTCGATGATGGCGGTGATGATGATGGTAATGGTGGTGATGATGGTGATGATGGGTGATGATGGTGATGATGATGGTGATAACGAGATGATGATGATGGTGATGATGAGATGATGATGATGATGATGATGATGGTGATGATGGGTGATGATGATGATTATGATGATGGTGATGATGAGATGATGGTGATGATGGGTGATGGTGATGATGATGATGATGGTGATGATGATGATGGTGGTGATGATGATGGTGATGATAAGATGATGATGATGGTGATGATGATGGTGACGACGACGACGACGATGATGATGATGATGATGATGATGCATGTTTGAGAAAAACTCTATACAAGCCTTGGCCACGAACAGGGATTGCCGGCCTCGTATCTCTAGATGGCCTCGTTAACACTCGGCCATCTATAACTACTCGGCCGGCAATCCCCTATTTCGCGGCCGCTGCAGTAATGTACTATTACTGTACTCACAGGTTTGAGGTCTTCAAGGTGGCAGTGCCGCAGCGCCAGCCCGCAGACCCGCTGCTGCAGCAGTGCGGCGCAGCCGGCGGCCGCGCCCGCGTCCAGGGCGGCGCTCACGACGGCGCACACGCGCTCCACCGACAGCGTCGACAGGCGCAGGTTGGATATATCACCCTGGAAATTATGGTGCTGCGTGGTAACATGGTTCGTAGTTAATGACCAGGCCCCTGTTTCATCAACGTGGCAATAGGGATGTTTCCTAGGTAAAAAAAGAATAATTCTTATGAGTCCGTATTTTACATTATCAAAAAACATTAGACACGTAATTTTTCTTTTGACAATTAAACAAAAAACTACGAAGATATGGCGCGTTGAAGTTTCGCGTGACGTCACTTGTTCCTAAAACGCTCATACAAAGTGTAGGAACAAGTGACGTCACGCGAAACTTCAACGCGCCGTATCTTCGTAATTTTTTATTTAATTGACAAAATAAAAAATACGTGTCCAATATTTTTTGATAATCTAAAAGACTGACTAGTTAGGAAAGTAGCCTATTGTCAGTGACATATATGTACGTATTGACCAATTTTACGGTCAACTGAAAAATAATCTGGTTCACCAGATTAAAATGGAATTATTGTAATGAGAGCTGTATCTTGGAACTACTGGTTAATGGAGTCCACGTCTAATAGGGATAAACTAACTAAGAAGAAAAATTCAAGAAGTCTTCAATGTATTTGTGAAAGTGTTTATAAAGCACCACCAAAACTTACAACGCATGTGTGCCTGCTGAGACAGCAATCAAACAAAAGCAGACTACTACATACACACTCTTTCGTAAGGATGTGACATAACACATTGAAATTGTAATTTGGAGGGGCGGGCCATGTTATCGTAGTTTATCTCTAACCTGTTGTAAGTGGGTGACGCGAAAAGGCGATG